>OX276359.1:12717858-17517858 GCA_946251885.1 Cosmia pyralina | reverse complement strand
GAAAAGATCATAGCAGGTGGCAATCGATAAAGGCATGATTTGTGTATGTACGAATGGCTATGTGCTGAAGGATAGATTTAAGAATAGACCAGCCGGTTTTCTTTGGAGTATCAGCGCATACTCCAAAGAAAACCAGGTCTATTCCTAAAATCCATATCTCTCACTCGTAATGTAAACACTCGTGCATTCATTACGCCGTCGTTTGATAAGCGCATCAGTAGCGACGATTCAATAATATGTGCTATAATCATTAATGATATATTGATTACGTATGGCGATAGAGATTGTGATTTGTGAAGTCTATTGAGTTTGAGGAGATGGAAATACTTTTTTAAAATTATGTATCTATTAGTCTGTTTTGTGTAGTTGTAAGTCTTCCAAAGGAAATAATAAAATTATAACTTAGATGAGATGAAAAAATCATGAATCGACTAATGTATGAAGGATGACACTGAGAGAATCATTGCTAAACTCAAAAATGTTTGGGTGGCGTTCACGCTAGACGTATTGTCAGCCGCCCACTGTGAGCAAGCACTACGCAGTTTAAGACTTTGCATACATATTCAACTTTTCGTTCACACCGAACCGACAATACGCTGGTCTTACTTTAAGTTCACACTAGGGCTCTCAGTGAGCCTGCTGACAATAGGCGGCTGACTATACGTTTGGTATGACTGCGTTCTCAAGAAATTTCTTCCAGCAGACCTGCGAAAGGAGAAATGAAAAAGAAATGTACACAATAGTGTGTGAGAACAAGAAGAGAAGACTATGTATATGTGAAGTCTTAAACATAAATATTAAATATACGTATAACGCAAGGCGGAGGACAGGGTGTTGTGGCGCAACCTTGGAGAGGCCTATATCCAGCAGTGGACTGCAATTGGCTGAGTTGATTGATTGTATAACGCAAAACAAAAATTAAATTGTTTAAAGGGATTGTAAGACTAGTTTCGAACTAAAACCGAGTTCTGATCAAAAGTCTTAGTGATGATTCCAGTCCTGATTTCAGCTTGTAATGAGCTCTGTTCGAGTTCAAAACAATTAAGACAACCCTAAATAAAGACTAAAGTAAGACCGTAAGCATTAGTAATTCTACAGGAGTACTTAAAAAAAAATAATAATAAAAATCGTTTATTTTCAGGCGTCGACGGCCCACACAAATACACACTAAAAATACAGCCAAGATAAGAGGAGGAAGATTCATCAAGTCCCATGTCTGACATCCAGTTTGACAAATCTATCCATTGTAGGCCCTTCTAGCCTTTCTGCAAACAACTTCAGAATGCTATTACTATTATTATTGTTATTACTTAAGCTTGAGCTGTTTCACTATGTTTATATATTAGGTCACTGAAATTGCCGTTCTGCAGTACTGGCCATTTCAAATCAAAATAATTTTTGTTTAGCTAAGAATTCTAACTTCAAATTAATTTTATTTTAAAAACATGGATTTTTTTTTCCAAAAGTAGTCATTTGTTTATTGATTAGTGTTACATTTTCATCGCATTTCAATCTTTTTCGTCATCATGGATACGTTAAAAATTCGAGTAATTATGGAATATGAGTACCGTCGTGGCAGCAACGCGGCACAAGCGGCACGCAACATCAACGACGTTTACGGAGCTAACACTACAAACCAACGCACCACTTGTTATTGGTTTGCTCGCTTCCGTTCTGGAAATTTCGACCTGAAAAATGAACCTCGCGGTCGTCCGAAGACTTTGGTCGACAATGATGAATTAAAGGCGATTGTGGAAGCTGATGATACACAATCTACGGATGAATTAGCAGCAGCTTTCGACGTTAGCGTCAAAACAATATTGGTCCATTTGCGTCAAATTGGCAAGGTAAAAAAGCTTGACAAATGGGTGCCCCACGAACTCAATGATCGCCAGCGCGAAGTACGCGTCGAGACGTGCCTTGCACTGCTCAACAGACACACAAATGTAGGAATTTTGAACCGCATTGTTACCTGCGATGAAAAATGGATTCTGTTTGATAACCGCAAGCGCTCAGCAAGGTGGTTGGATCCTGGTTCAGCACCTAAACAATGCCCTAAACGAAAACTTACCCCTAGAAAAGTGATGGTCACTGTTTGGTGGTCTAGCGCCGGTGTGATTCATCACAGCTTCTTACCAAACGGGGTGAGCATTACTTCAGATGTGTACTGTGAAGAACTGAACACAATGATGGAGAAGCTGGCACATCTCCAACCAGCATTGGTCAATCGCTCGTCTCCGCTGCTCCTGCACGACAACGCGCGACCTCATACTGCACAGCAGACGGTCTCCAAGTTGCAAGAACTGGGGTTGGAAGCTCTCCGTCATACGCCCTACTCACCAGACCTTGCGCTTATAGACTACTACTTTTTCCAGAATTTGGATAACTTCTTGGCGGGAAAAAAATTCAATACCCGAGAGGCAGTACAAAATGTCTTTGAAGAATTTGTTGCCTCCCGTCCAGCTGATTTCTTTAAGAAGGGCATCAATAAACTGCCACTGCGTTGGCAAAGATGCATTGATTGCATGGGTGATTACTTCGATTAATACAAATAAAAAATGCATAAAAAAAATTCGTTTAATTTTTTTCATACAAAACGGCAATTTCATAGGTAAAGACCTATTATATGATACACAATTGCATTGTGATGGTGCACAACAGGTGTGCGTGATATCGACAAGATTGTCCCGCTTAACACTTGGGTGAATCGACACGCATCCAATAGTAGAAGAGCTTAATTATGCATCTATTGAGAGTATTGAGTCTGTGAGATACAAATAGATATTGATTGATTACATGTCATAGTTATTGAAAGTCGAATATGTACGTATAGGAATAAACATTGTCAAATCTGCAAAGGTAACATTCTGCCTAATCAACCAATTGCAACTCATACAACAGAAATAGAAAATATTTTACTATGCAGGTACAGTAAGCAGGTTCACGGGTAACACCAAGTTGAGACGACACGAGTAGCTTAAAATATTACCTGCTGCGAGTTTTATGTCAACTAGCACGATTATACTTGATTGTGGATTTAGTACTTTCAATCTTCCCCCTATATACTCATTTCATTCTTTATCCATTTCCTTCACTCCACAGCCTGACTAACAGACCACAAACACTGGGACACGATATTAAGAGTCCCAGTGTTTGTGAAAGAACACCACATTTACACTCCATTATCTATGGTTTCATCAGGGAAGGCAAAATTAAGTTGGAGAAATTAATAATTTATAAAATAGTTTTTTTTTTTTAAATAATGATTGGTTAGATTATTGTATCTACTTTTTACATGGCTACCAGCAATGCTTGGGCAAAAGTTTTCTCCATTAGGATGGAGTAAGTAAGTGATAAACGTGAAATTAAATTATAGGTGAAACTTTTCTAATACATCTTGCTTTTAAGGTTCTATCTACCATTATAAAATTCTGAGGCTCATTCAAAGCCTTGTTTATAATATTATCTCAGAAACTTGAAAGAATATTGAAATACACTTTTATCATCATCGTCCCAGTAGGTAAATGATTTGCTTTTTATGTAGCCA
The DNA here is from genome assembly GCA_946251885.1 of Cosmia pyralina. Lineage (NCBI taxonomy): Eukaryota > Metazoa > Arthropoda > Insecta > Lepidoptera > Noctuidae > Cosmia > Cosmia pyralina. Next base: position 17,514,311 of record OX276359.1, on the reverse strand, counting down.
TTTTGTGTACTACAATTACAATTCATTATGGAAATAAATTAATGGTTCCTGAAGTTCCAAAATTCTCACTAAGTTTTTTCTTGCTGTTAATTTATTTATTTAAAACTTTAAGTACACAAATGCCACAGTCATTTTCTACCAGTCAACCTTTTGGTGATGCAGCGATAAAAAGTGGTAAGTGCAATAACAAGCATTTAGGAACAAATATTTTTTTTTATATATCAAGAAATACATTTATATTTTTATAGGTATTAAGAACCCCACACCCCCCACACCCACACCTACCCCTACACATTTACCTAATTCTATTGCAACACGTAATAAAACCCTTGCTATAGTGACGTAGGTAGAATATGTCGGTGTCACTGTTCTAATCTGTACGTGGCAGTCTCGACGAATGGTTTTAGGCTGTTTGCAGACTACACGGCTTACCTGGAATTTTCAGGTAGACCAATTAGCATGTTCATGTAGTGGAAAGCTTCAAGTAGCTTTAGTCTGCAGTTTAAAGATGAAACGTGCTCACATTATAATTGGATGTTCTATCATGCAAGTTTTAACACCGGTGAGGTACTTTTGATTAAACATTAGTACAGTACGACAATGTTCAAAGAGTCCATCGTGTATCTTCGGAAAAACCGAAATAAAGCGAATGAAATGTGACTATCGACCAATAGAAATTGATTACTCATTATTGTATATTCCTACCTAATTTATAATAGATTGACGCATTAATTCCGTCACTTCCTTATTGAACCGGTCCAATTTAGTTCGGCAAAATTGGGGATTTCCGAAAATAAGTACACGATGGAAACTTTCAACGTTGATAAACTGTGGAATCAGAATGAGAATCAGAATCAGAACTTCATTTGCTATGAATGTAGGTACAGGTATAAGATGTTGTATTTATATAAATTAATGAGATCGGCTACAGTCTACGGCGTCCAAATTATTACATAAATTAAAATTTGATATTTGTATAAACAAAACAATGTCAACAAAAAAAAAAAAAACAGAAATTAAAGTGAAGTCAATTAATAATATTATAGTCAGGTACATATGTATTTGCAATTAATTTTAATTTACGATTGTTATAATTAATTAAACATTTAGGAAGTCTTTCACTGAGTAATAACATTTGTCTAAAAGAAGTGCCCTTAGGTTTAAAAATGCTTACAGAATAATCCTTAAAACCATGAGGAATTTATTGTCAGGTCCCATTGTCATATTATTTTTCCTTAACTGTGCTGTTTTGTAATTACCCGAATGTAGCAAGTTCTTGTATTGGGATTTCAAGGAGTCCTTCTTATGTGTTCTTATATTGGCCAGTGACGGAAATAAGTTTAGATTGGTTTTTACAAAAATTGCCACCTCCCAAAGTACAAACATGGAAAAGTCAGTATCCTCAGAGGGGTCGTGGGGATTTCGGAACCGGGACCGCGGTCCCGCATTCCACCAATTTTTTTTTTTTTTGAGAAGTATTTTGAGATCACAAATAAAATAAACAAAGTTATATCTTGGGAAAGTACAGTCAACCAAAAATTTTAGAAGTTATACGAATAAAACAATTTTTATAAGACGATAAAATATTTCTTTTATGTCAAAAATGGAAAAGCCTTATATTAAACCTTAAAAAATAATAAAAAATACTCATTATGAAATATAATATATAATCTTGAATATTTAAAAATTTAATTACTTACAAAAGTTTAATAGAAAACATTTCTGCTTATTATCTCTTAAATCTATACAATTGCACATAAAAATCACCTATAAATATGAAAAGTCAACAATAAACTTAAAAAACTTAGCTATCTTAAGTAGCACATGGCACCGGTCATAATAATTACTATTATTGTTTAAATGTACACAACTGCATATGATAGTCAACTACATAATGTATACAAAACACTGCATGTTATGTGTACTGTATTATATGTAAATTAAAAATAATCAACTGACATAAAAAACACTCCCGCGCCAAGCTCCCCCGCGCAACGCCCCCAAACATTTTTCCGGAGCCGCAACGGGTGCGCATCCGCACCAATACACGACTTCTATGTAAAATATTTCTATGAACTGATGGTAAACTAATGAATGTTTCTTTAAGTACCTACATAGACTAGGCTAGATTACGAATTTTGTTTTATAACAATAGATGACTTCGTTTTCTTTCAATACCCGCAAAATTTGTGTGTATTACCGCCAATAAAAAACAATTAAAAAATGAATTTAAAATCTAAAGCGATAATCCAATTTTTTTTTTGCCTAAAATATTGCCTGTGTCAAATAATTAAATAACATCATAATATTTACCTTTGTTCTTCCAAAGTTTTAAAATACGAACAATAATCTCGGTAAAAAAGGCCCCCACGCGCGCGCCTCCCGTGCCGCAAACGGATTTTCAACCACAGACTAACTTTGTTCGTAATGCCGATACAGCCTTAACCTGCTTAACTTAAAACGATGAAGGAATAATTGAGAGGAAACCTGCGTGTACTAGAATCAAAATTAGAAGACATGAAAATGTTATTGTGACATCCAACAACCCGCACTTGGGCCCGCGTAGTGAATTACTGCCAGTCCCTCTCACAAAGAGGAGGCCTGTGTCCCAGCAGTGGGAACATTCAAACTCAAACTATTTATTTCAAATAAACCAATTACAGGCACTTTTATTTATTTATTTATTTATTTAACCTTTTCGCACACAAAACGTACAAAGGCGGACTTAATGCCTTAGGCATTCTCTACCAGTCAACCAAGGGTGGTGAAGAGATTAGATGGCAGGTGCTCAGTATGAGAGTAATACTTATATAAAGAACACTAAAAATATATCTTAATTAATTATAAATAGAATTTATACAAGCACATAAATAGGTTATAAACTAATAATACACATACATACACTTACTATAAGATATACCTATAATATATATATATATATATATATATATTACAATACATATTATATACAAATTCAAGAGAGAGAGAGAGGTGTTGAAATAACTCTACACTATTTGTTTAGAAAGTAACTCTGCAATTTCCGCTTAAATGCATACCGACTGGTGGCCGTCCTGATATCAAGAGGAAGCGCATTCCAAAGAAGAATGGACTGAATATGAAAGGAAGAATGAACAAAGTCAGAAGTATGAGAAGGACAGAGTAGGAGAAGATTGTTAGAAGAACGCAGATTCCTTGCGTGTGAAGAACATAGATATTGGAAGTGAGCCACAAGATAAGAAGGAGGAGTGGGAGAGTTGAGAAGGGCGAAAAGCGTGGTCAAAGCACGTAAACTTCTTCTTTGACGAATGGACATCCATTTGAGCTCAGATCTATAGCGAGACACATGGTCATATTTTCTGAGGTTGAATATGAACCGGATACAATTATTGAGCAGTCTATCGAGCTTATTGAGCAAAACCGCATTCAAGTCAAAGTAGCACACGTCACCATAGTCGATGATAGGGAAAATCAAAGTCTGCACAAGCATAGTTTTCGTCTTAGCGGGCAAAAAGTTTCTCAGACGATACAGTGACCGCAGCGTACCATTGACCCTTTGACTAACACTAGAGACCTGACGTTGCCAGCTAAGTGTCGAGTCAAGATGCAAACCGAGATCTTTCACGTTAGGGGTAATGGGTATGATGGTACCATTGAAAATAAGAGGAGGAAGAGAGCTAAGTGTCACCCTACTCAACATGCGCGAGCTTCCAATTATAATAGCCTGACACTTTAACGGGTTTACTGACACCCCAAAACTATCAGACCACTTTCTGACAGCATCTAAGTCTCGGTTTACATCTGCTATAGCGTCCGATAAACCTTCTACCCGCGCAGCAGTATACAATTGAAGATCATCAGCGTAAAGATGATACGAACACTGAAGATAGTGAGTTATGAAATTAATGAAGATGGAGAATAACAATGGAGAAAGAATACCGCCTTGTGGAACTCCAGCATCCAGGTCACGCCAACTCGACGAGCTCTCATCAACGCGAACCGACTGCTGACGTCCCAGAAGATAAGAAGAGAACCATTCCAAAGCTTCGGACGAAACCATAAGATGAGAGAGGATAGAAAGGAGAATGTCGTGACTGACGGCATTAAAGGCATTGGAGAAATCAATTAATACCAAAACAGTAACCTTGGTATCCTCCATCGCTTCTCTAACGTCACCAGTCACTTTAAGGAGAGCGGAGGCTGTACTGTGTCCAGGCCTGAATCCAGACTGAAAAGAGCTAACAAGGTTGTTCCGGTGAACAAACCCCGCAAACTGCTTGTGTACGCAGGCCTCAAGCACTTTAGATAGGAATGGAAGAATGGAAATGGGTCGATCGTGACAGGGTAGGGAGGGATTTGAAATTTTAGGGAGTGGGCGGACATGGGCCATACGCCACAGGGATGGGAATTGTCCAGAATCAAGAGAAAAGTTGATGATATGGGTAATCGGAGGGAGAAGGATATCAAGGATCCAAATGACCATACTACGACTGATGCCGTCATAGCCCACAGCCTTGGATTTTATGGACTTTTGAATTGTCAATGGGTCGGTCAGTCAGAAAGATGAAGCTAGTTGCCCATTCCAAAACGTAGTAGATCCCTATGGAGAAGAACGGGCAAGAAACTCCACGGACACTCTTTTCAATCAAAATATTTTTACAAAATATTGGTTACATAGTTCACGCTGAAAATATACATGTGAGAACAATGTAGAAAGACGTGCACGTTAAAAAGCGTCCGTAATAAAATGATAAAAACTAAAACTACTAAATTAAAAATTTTAAATAAGCCATGGCAGCTAAGAGACGACCAGTCCCACCTGATGGCGCCCGTTCACGAACATGACGCATGGATCAGCAACAATTAGCTCAACAATTTTGAAGGGAACTTAATGATCCAACACACGCCACCACCAGCGAGACATTTGAGTGAGCATGGCATGCTCTTAACCTCCAGGGCACATTCAAGTCAGTGAAAGACATACCCAGTAAAAGGTAGCTTAATAGTAGCTACGAGTATATAGTGTTCACACAATGTGCTATGCAATTATATAATACTAAGAGATTGAATTTAAACAATGCAAAGAAACTATTCTCTCTTCTTAATTTTCAGCAGCTCTAACAATATTTTGAATGCCAATCAATTAGTTAATGCGTCCTTGTGGAGCAGGACAAGCATTCAGCCAGGCATTTTAGTCAGCGACGTAATCCCCCAACTTATAATATGCCTGGCTGCATAATGTGCGTTTTATACAAGATTTAAATTTCGTTTCTTTCAGCTGGAGTATGTGGGGAGGTATTTTATTATAACATTTTAAACAGTACCCCATGAAGGATGAGTCTACTGTAGGCAGTCGGAAGCCTGTTTGAACTAATTAGTCCCTATTTCTAGTCCTATAATTGTGTCCTTCACCTCTTTTACCGAAATAATGAATAAATAGGCGATAGTGCATAATTATTATGCTTCGAAGAATTGTTTGCAGAATTATGCGAGGAGCTCGTGGCTAAGTAATAACAGCCGCACGGGTCGATCCACCAGGTTAAGCTACGCTTGCCGGGGTTGGTCCGTGGATGGGTGACCATCTTTACATACCGAGACTACTCCGTGCCTCGGAAAGCACGTTAAGCCGTTGGTCCCGGCTGTCATTCGTGGATCTTTGACAGTCGTTACGGGTCGTCAGAAGCCCGAAAGTCTGACAATCAGTCTTACCAAGGGGTATCGTATTACCCAGTTAATGGGTTGTGGAGGTCAGATAGGCAGTCGCTCCATGTAAAATAATGGTATTAAGCTGCATCCGGTTAGACTGGAAGCCGACCCCAACATAGTTGGGAAAAGGCTAGGCAGATTTGAATGCATAATTATGCTTACCTTCTAATAACAATCATTCGAAACGCTACCGTGTTCTGCTTCATGAACACTTTTACGTATGCATTCCAAAAACCGGATGAAAGGAATGCAATATCCTTATCGATACTTAATACCCTCCATTAGATAGGTACCTACCGTACCATAGATAAGTCAGTGTCAGTTCGTATAATCTACAGTAGTGTACTTATCTACGTGCATAATGCATAAAGTAGATAATCCTCGGTGAGAGGTCCACGAGTGGGTTTCTGTTATGAACTCTGCTTTATTTAACTGAAGATTGATTGAGTGGTTTTATACCGTGGCCACTAGCTTCACGTTAAAGCGACATGAGTCTTGCGTCTACGAAAAACTATAAACAAGAAGTTGTTTAGAGCATGCTACGGGCTACCGCGACGCGACATACGGAGCGGCGCAACGCGACGTACTGAAACAAGTGACGCGCAATCATGTCGTTTGACGCAAGTCGCATGAGGCCGTGAACGGGGCCTTAGTCGACGTTCGCACGGACGTAAAAATATCGCGGCGATTTTATTTCGTGCATTGGATTTTCAACGCTCTGTTCAGCGCCGAGAGTTGATAATCTAACAGTATGTTTGTTCGACGCGCTAGAATGCACTCTGTTGTTGTTAAGTTGGATTCTCAGCGCTCGGCTCAACAACGAGAGTTGAAAGTCCGCGCGATATGTCGACGACGTAAAAACGACGACGACGACGTAAAAATATCGCGGCGGGATTATAATCCCGCCGCGATATTTTTACGTCCGTGCGAACGTCGACTTATTGTTTTTATTGATAAGGGTGACAATGATTCATTTGTTTTGCTTGTAAACTATAATATTACAAGTACTCTACCATGAGTAGGTACTATAGATCTTACATAAGTTGGCTTTTCACGATTTTCCACAATGATGAATCGATAAAACGGATATTGCCAGAAGAAGTGAGTGCCATTATTTGTCGTTAAAGTGAATAGTAAATTGGAAACAGTTTTTTTTTTAATATGAGATTTGTGCATTACCCGAACAGCGTACGAAATTCAAGATTTAAAATTAATCTGCCTAGCATTTTCCCAACTATGTTGGGATCGGCTTCCTGTCTAGCCGTATGCAACTGAATATTAGTATTTTACATGGATTGACTGCCTATCTGACCTCCACAACCCAACAAGGAGTATCGTATTACACAGTAACACGACCTGGGCTTCTGACTACTGGAATAACAGCAGGGAACGTCGGTTTAATTCTTAAAATGTCGATTGCACACCATGTGTACAGATAACAATAGAATTTCAATTGTGTCTGCTAATTAGCGCGCGACGGGTTAATGTGCTTTCCGAGGCACGGAGAGGTCTCGTTATAATAATAATATAATTGTAACAGATGGTCCACGAACCGACCGCGGCAAGAGTAGCGATCGGATACCGATCAGATAGCAGCAAGAGCTTCGATCGATCCGTGCGGCTGATATCATGTAGCCACGAAAAGTGGCATTTTAGTATTGTCCGCGTACCGTTTTTTCTTGGTTTTCATTTACTTAGCAGTAATTTTTGTAGGGATCCGTACCTCAAAAGGAAAAACCAGAACTCTTATAGGATCACTTCGCTGTCCGTCTGTCTTGTCAGTCTGTCAAGACCCTTTTCCTCAGGAACACGTGAAGGTATCAACCTGAAATTAATATCAAATACGTAGGTCTATTAGAGATCTATAAAAATCAAGCTTCTAAGTCTACGCAATAAAAAAATACGATAATTGATGCGGCATTATTTTGATACTCGCAAGTAAATCAAAACCTATTATAGGGTACTTCCCGTTGACCTAGAATCATGAAAGGAGAATGGGCATTTTGGTACTCGCTCCAATAGCAATCATTGTGGTGTCATTGGATAGGTCTTTTAATCAGGAAAAATATTTACTATGGCGACATGTCCCAAATCCTTGTCTGAAAACCACGGCAAGCCCCCAAAAGTTCCAGTTTTAGTTAATATCATAATTGCAAGTACGATAATATTACATACCTATCATGGTTGAAATACGAAAAAAACAATGTAAAACAACATTATTTAAAACGAGAAATGTATTGTGTTACTCATAGACTCATAAAAAAAGGGAGGACTCCGCGCCACGCATATCGAAAGTGAAGCACAGTAAGTATGCCAGGACCGTTTGTACAAACACGCCTCACGCACACATTAACATCATAGTATGCCAACCGGACGCCATTACGTGACACAAGCGACGGCGTCTTTGCAGGTACTCATATCACGCACACATAGATCGGTACGGTGCTTCATTTTCGATATGCGTGGCGCGGAGTCCTTCTTTTTTTATACGTCTATTGTGTTACTATTCATACATTATATCGTGATATGATATGATAATGGTGAAGACTTTTGAAAATATGTTTTTTTACATAAAAAAAGTAGTATCTTTAACATTTCAGTTTTTTGTTACAACGGTGACTATAGACCTCGGGGATAGGGAACCAGCCGCGGGGTGGGGTAGGTGGTGCGCTGTGCCAGTGGACAGCCTTTTGTGTCGCGACATTCACTAGTCGTTGAATCGTTCTGTGCGTGAAACGACGTTCCGCAGCTGTTTATTCTACCTAGTACTTTGTTATACCGTTTTCATCACTGACCCCGGCGCCCCTTTTGGACATTGTTACCCGCTACAAACGTTTATCTTGGCTAGTGTTGTGGACTATTGTTGTGCTTATCGATTTGGAACATCGTTATGGAAGAAAATCGCAACTGTGTGATGTGTCGGCGAGGCCTACATCATGCTAGATACCAACAGCATGTTTTAACTGATGATCTTCCAAGAATGCACCCCGAGTTTGTGGCTTATATACGAGAACAAGCCGTTTTGGAGGTTAGTACATACTTCATTAAACTATTTCGAACTTCACCAGCTTCAGTTTTTCTTTTTAGAAGCGGTTTGTTTATATTATTATTGTCTGTTATGTTTTTATACCTGAGCCATTACAAACGTGCGAATTGAACCCTAAATCATTTTAATCAGACCTCTTGCTCGCACTTACAGGTCGTATTGAACTACTCTAGTGTTGTGTGTAAAAGTGCGTTTCCGAACCGAGCTGCAAACTACCAACTGCACGTGTTTATTTTCTATGTAGCGCGGCTGTATGGTCCGTAGCTAAGGGTGTTCGCTTCATAGAAAAAAAACACGTGCAGTACTAGCTACCTGCTTCCGAGCGGCATCCCTTTATATCAGTAATGACTTGTGCAGCTTTCTCACAATCCTTTAATCCTTTTATGACTCAGTTCGCACGTTTATAGTTCTTCTTATTAAAACACTTCTCTGACCACCTATTGTGTGTTTGCTATTGTTATCTATTCACTAAGCCGTCACATCGGCTATACATAAGATATATTTTCACTTGCTATAAGTATGCCATGACTTTAGACCTGAATACCTACATACCGCATTGTTTTAAATGTTTTCATAAAAATACAACATAACATCAGCAAGATCGTATTCTACCATTTTCAGGTAGAGTTCGACAACACACGACGTGTGTGTCACCGATGTTGGCAGAGAATTGACAACGTTGTAGGAAGACCACCTGTCATACCAGAAGTAGAACAGAATGTACGAGAGCTTCAGGTTCCAGACTACACTCGAGCTCCAAACACTCCAGGGCATTGTATCTTTAACACTTGCCAAAACGCAACCCACCATCGAATACCAGAGACGATCAAGATTCACATTTTCTGTGAATATAAGTTATATATTCCTGACGGTGCTAGAGTATGTGGACAACACCTTCAGAGCAATGCTTGGGAAGAGCTGCCTCAATTCTGCAATGTCACACATAACTTCAATGCGCAACAGTTTAGGGACGTTTGTGACATGTTGAGAATGGCTTTAAATCGTGGACCTAGGCTAGATTTCAACACAAGAGGTGCTTTAAGCAACGAGGACATGTACTTTTGGACAGGACGCAAATGCGAACAGTTTGATTCCATATTAGAACAAACACCCTCACTAAGTGGGAGGTGCAAGGAGCCTCGAACTGCGTTAGGCATATATCTGACGAAACTACGTACCGGAGACTCAGATGAAAGACTAGCGACGTTATTTAATATGTCACGAAGAAAGCTGGAACGTTTACTAATTGTGTGCGAATGCCTCATGAATGAATATGTAATATTACACTTGGGAGTGGACCATATGAATAGAAACGACGTTTTAGAAAAGAACCTCATTATACCAAGAGGGTTATTTGGCAATGAAGAAAACAATAAAGCTATCGTTATATGCGATGGGACTTATATATATATCAATAAAAGCTCGAACTTTTTGTTCCAGCGTCTATCTTATAGCCTGCATAAGTTCCAGAACTTGCTGAAGCCGTTTTTAATTGTGTGTTCCAATGGCTATATAATCGATGTTTTGGGACCATACGCTGCCACTAAGAGCGATGCGAACATCATGAGCGATATAATGAATGATGGAGAAAACCCATTGCATTGCTTTCTTCAACCGAACGATGTCTTCATATTAGATCGCGGCTTCCGGGACAGCTTAGATGCTATCGAAGCATGGGGATATGAATCCTACGTTCCACCATCTAAAGACAGATGGGAGACACAGCTAACTACTGAGCAAGGTAATGAAGCTCGATCAGTTACACCATGCCGGTGGGTAGTGGAAGTGGTGAACAGGAGGTTCAAACGAGATTTCAAGCTTTTGCGGCAAAAATATTTTAATAAAACACTACCAAACAAGTTCATTGATTTTAAAATCGCCGCAGCTATGTTTAATAACTTCCACATACCCATCGATGACAACATTCACGCAGAGGCCTTCCTAAACATAATCAGGGAGAAAATAGATTCCCCGAATCTACTTTATGATTATGTCGAAAGAAAACATTTGAATAACCGAAGAGCGGATTTTCAAAGAATAGAAAGTCACGAAATACAGAACTTCCCACTACTGACGGAAGAACAGATTATTTTACTTTCATTGGGCACCTATCAACTGAAGCTAGCCCGATCCTACTGCAGCGAGCATTTATCAAATGGACTGTACATTCTACAAGTATATAGAGAAAGCGCACTCCAAGATTTAAATGAATATGGTATAAACGAAGATGCCTGGCTTTTACGCGGACGCATACAGTCGCGTCACGTACGGTCAAGAACTTATTATTGTTATGTATTAGTAAAAAACAATGTTAATGAAAACGAAACCAATATCCATAACATTTTATGCAATTATTACTGCACGTGTTTGACCGGACGACGAACAATCGGCACTTGTGCTCATATAGTTTCAATCGTGTGGTATCTAGGATATGCCAGACATGTAGGCTTCACTGCTCCTGCAGCGTTCCTCAACGATGTCATTATTGTTGATAATAATGTTTAAAAAAATAAATAACGTTTCTTACTTTTTCTTTTTTTTTTTTTATTCCCGAGTGTTTATTCATTTAAGTATCTATTAATCAACAAACACAGGATTCTATAGAAGAAAATTATATAATATCACCATTATCTTAACAAAATCAAACAAAAACAAAAAAAAAAAAAAAATACTTAACACAAAATAACTCCGTTCCGACAGCAAATGGAGACAAGCGACTCGGTTATCATTAATCCTTGTAAAAAGACCTTTCCAATGATATATATATTATGGCTATTGGACCGAGTACCAGGCTTCATATATTTTTGCCCATGATCCTTTGGCAAGAAGCAAGGTCTCACAGCACAAGTAAAGAAAAATGTTCGAAAATCGTTACCTAATTTGTAATTTCATCACACACAAAAATATTTTTTTGGGGTTACATTCTTTTACAAAATGTTATTTGTGTGACTCCATCCAATGTATTTAATACAATTTAACTTAATTTAATTTAATGATGTCATAATTTATTTGTTATTTTTACAGTTTCAATTTATAATTTTTATAATATTCCAATTTAACTAATTTATTTGTATTTTTACAGTTTCAATTTAGAATTTTTATAATATTCCAATTTAACTAATTTATTTGTTATTTTTACAGTTTCAATTTACAATTTTTATAATATTCCAATTTAACTAATTTATTTGTTATTTTTACAGATTCAATTTACAATTTTTATAATATTCCAATTTAACTAATTTATTTGTATTTTTACAGTTTCAATTTATAATTATTCCAATTTAGTTTGTTTTTTTTTTTTAATTTTTGTATTATACTGTATTTTAATCTAACTACTTGTCATTTTAAATTCAATATAAGCTTTGTAAATTTTAATTTTTTTATTTCCATTTTAATTTTTATTATTGATCATACAAGTGCTGTGCACACCTATAAGTGACAAATTCACCGCAAAGCTGTTGTTATAGAATATAATTTAATGTTATGATTTAGTGAATAAGTCGTTGGTGTGTCAATAAATAAATAAATTACAAACTGCAGTTGGATAATTGACTGTGACGTACGTGATGTTTTTCAACTACCAATGCTATGTTTTTTTTAGATACCGATACACACTTGGCCGGTTTTTTGATAGTTGATACTAATATTTTCATGAATTTTTCATTAAGGGCGAATTTCACCAATGAAACTGAACACTAAACCGCTTTCAAGAGCTGTCAGTATTAAAATTGTTATGAAATATTAGCACTGACAGCTGTTGAACTCGTTTTAAATAAGTACTGATCGCGTTTAGTATCATTGGTGAAATCAGCACTTATCCTTAAGCTTTATTTCCGAATAAGAAACATAATACAGGTATATTTAATGGATTTTTTTTCTTGCAGCTTAGTCATGGAAGTTAGTTAGTAGGGATCTCAAATCGGCTATTCTTGACTTACAGGGAGAATGATAATGGATTTTTTGTCTAAAGCACCTGTCCCACCGCCGGCGATTAACGAGAAGCGAATAGAGCTAGCAACTAATAAATTTACTTTTAAAAAAGTAAAAACCGACTTCAAAACCAAAAACTTATAAAATAATTTTCATAAAACACTTAACAGCTTCTGAAGTCGGTCTCAAGCTAAAGTGCATTGAAGAATTGAAGACACCGACTTCAGAAGCTGTTAAGTGTTTTATGAAAATTATTTTACTATATAGTTTTTGGTTTTGAAGTCGGTTTTTACTTTTTTTAAAGTAAATTTATTTTCCATTTTTAGTTGAATATACAATTACATACCTAAGTAGTTAAGCCCAAGTCGAACGAAAAGAAGAATCATCAAAATCCGCTTAGAAATGCCGGAGATACAGTGCATTTATGCATATAACTTCGTACATAAGAATAATTACATAATGTATTATACACTAAAACCTTCCCGAAAGTAAGTAGATTACGTTAGTGAAAGAATCAACAACATTGGTTTATTAGTTTTTGAGAAAATCGCGGGCAACCAAATATACATACATACATACATACATGTATACATACATACATACATACATACATACATACGGGTCGAATACAGAACCTCCTTTTTTGAAGGCGGTTAAAAACGAGTTGGCGAGCAACGACCAGCGAGTGCGCGACGGTGACGAGTGATTACTCGCTAGTATGAGTATGTGTTATGCGTGAGTCTCTCAGCGAGTATTCTGCTCGCCAAGCGAGCGTTGCTGAGCGAGTGCTGTCTTTGATAGCTCTTGTCGCTGCGACAAACGAGTGCGCGGTGGTGTGAACAGTCATCGATCAACAATTTATAATAATAGGGTGTCAGGTGTTTAATGGACAACCTCGAAATAGTATTATAATAGACTTTGTGGCGTTCTAAAAATAATACAAAATATATTATATTATATTTTATATATTTTTTTTTATTGTATTGTTTATATGAAGTTATGAAGTAGTACCTAAGATTTAAAAAAAAAATACTAACTTTTCTACATTATTTTACATTCTTCTTCACCACGACCACAAATGAATGAATTCCATCCGTTATTTCTTGTTAAAATATTCTACGTAGACTATGCTGACAGAGATGCAGTAAGTTTTTTCAAAAATATCGAATCTTAGGGATATATTTTTGTTTTTTTTTTTTTTTATAACGGCCATAAGGTCTGTTATATGATATTTTAAGGTTATCCATTTATTACCAGACACCCGGATGTATTTTTTTACTTACACGGGACCTACAAACTTTTGTTCGGTTCTTGAGCGAGAAAATTGTTGCTAGCTAGTCGCTTCCTCGTCGGCGGTGGGACAGGTCCCTAAAGAACACACTTAAAACCGTGATGTGCCACGGCGCTGATCCATCGTTTTATGTTTTTGTTTTGTTTCAAAGCGGAACGTGTCGATTCTGTCTGGATTTTTCATCAAAAATAAAGGCAAAAAAGTACCACAACCGTGTTCTCTGTGTGAAAATGGGCCTTTGTCCAGCACTGGCTCAGTTTCAAGCTGTTATTATAAACGCGCTGTTCCGCGTCGCATCGCGTTTTGTGTGTAGAGCACCTTAGATTGCCAATAAATACAAAATCCTGTCAACATTGATCTCGTATCGTTAAGCTTCAAAATAAATTGGATGCTTCTTCATTCTGGGCCTTCCCGATTCGTTTTGTAGCCTCGAGCGCGTTTTTACGATTACAGGAAAATGGAAAAGAAAATCCCAGAAAATATTAAAACGGCTACCTATTAGTTTGAGTTTCAATAGCCACCTACATAAGTTTTTTTCCTCGTTCACCGTGTTTTTTTAGCCTCATCGATAAGATGTGTTCCTTCCTAGACTCTTATTAAATAAAACCACAAACAAAAAACCGGCTGAATGCGTGGTGGACCACGCTCAAAGACAGGTTCCGTAGTTGATAAGAATGTATATTATTAAAAACAAACAACATTGTAGTTGAAAAACATGTTCTCCCATGCATTTTATATGTCACTCTCAATTCTCCAACTGCAAATGTAAGTTTGTAATCGAAATTTATGTGATAAAATTTACAGACAAATTAACGATTTTCGGATTTTATCCTTCATTTGTGCTGTGAGACCTAGCTTCTAGCCAAATTTCATGATTCTAGGTCAACGGGAAGTACCCTATATATGTTTTGATTTATTTTCGAGTATCAAAATATGTCGCCTAAATGGCCGTATTTAGGGTTCCTTAGCAAAATGGTAAAAAGGAACCCTTATGGTGCGACTCAGTCTGTATGTCTGTGCAACTGTCACAGTTGGATACCTCAAGAACTACTAATGCTATCAACTTGAAATTTGGAACAGTTTTAGATGACGTTTGCCCAACTATTTTGCAAGTAAGAAAGAAATGAAAGTATTCATTTTTTTTTTGCAACATGGACTGAAAGGTGGTCTTAAAAAATCAAAGTAGGGCTACTAGAGCATATGGGGTACGAGTATCATATGAAAGAGCGCTGTTTGCACATTCTCAAACATTTTTTTTTCTTTTTTTAGTTTTCGACTTTTGATGAAAAATGTAAAAAAATACCGTTACCCTTACCCTTATCTCCGAAGATTCCATAGAGAAAAATCTGAAATGATTCTATGTGATAGAAGTTTATGTACCTATAGATTACAGGAAAAATAAAACGATGTCTCTAAACAGCACACTTTCTGATAATTTCCGCCATCCACGCGAGCGAAGACACGGGCAAAACCCAGTGGATAATAAAGGTACTGGGCCAAAGATCTTTTTCTTTTTTTTTCAATGATTTCTAACATGAGATAATGCGTAAAAATCCTGTCAATAGGTGTCAAACACGTCGCACCTTCTCCATATTAGCCTGCCACAATGCCTCTGGACGTATTCTAGTTCCCACAATGTTTAAATAAGTAAATTCTAGCCAAAATCAATCGGATAACTTAATCTTTATTTATACAAACAACCAGAAAGACACAGACGTGAGGATACGAAGTAAAGATAGTACGCACGGTACAGATCAAGCTATACATTTCCAGTGTAAGCTGATTTCGCATTGTACAGGATTTCCTTACAGTGAGAGGTCAGTGTAAACTGGAAAATTATAGCTTGATGTGTAGCCGTGTGTACAAAAATGATATTAGGTAGGAAAACTAAAAGAAATTATTATTCTGTTATGGTTGTAAACACACGGGAGTCATGTCATCGACGTCTGCTATCGACGTCGGTTGCTACGGTGCTTGAAATGGGTTTCGTGACGTCACGTCCGTCTGTGAGGAGGCCTGGCGCGCGGCGGACGGTCGAGAGTTTGAAAAAGGCAGTTCACGAGTGGATCGCCCCAGTCGGCGTACAGTTTTCATCGTCCACAATTGTCTGCAAGTATTCACCTACAGTCTGTGTAGAAGAGCAACAAGTTCTATTTTTAAATTGAAGGAATATTATTTAAAGTGCTGTACCTAATTGGAGATGTGATTCTTGATGTATTTTGATAACATGTACTTACAAGTATGTGCTTTAATTAAAAGAATGTTATACTAATCTGTTTTATTTCTCATACGTCTAGACTTCAAGTGACCTATATAGCTTGTTCGTTATATCATAACATATGCCTTAATAGCACAGACGACCCTTGAAAGTTTCCTCAAGTCTCAATAAACTGATAACAATAGCTTATTTTTTGGTTTTTTCCAATCAGGCACCAGTCTCTCACAAAGGTGGAATACAGCTGAAACATTCTTTTTTTTTGTACACACTTACTTTAAGTCAGCTTTGTGAAGTGAGAATAAATGATATACTTACTTACTTACTTTTTAATCAATAATAAAGTACCGACAATACTCTTCGTAGACGTATCCTACACTAACTAATATTATAAATGCGAAAGTAAGTTTGTTTGTTACCTTTTCACGCCTAAACCACTGAACCGATCATCCTGATATTTTAGCATATACGTTGTCTGGTGTACAGAAACGAAGATAGGGTACCTTTAATTCCGAAAAAAAGTACTGTTCCTGAGGAAAACAACAACAAAGTTCTTATGATAATAGATGGCGCCATGTGTCTTTCGAATTATGATTGAATTATACACTTCTGGACACATCTTTTGGCCCACCTTGTATTTTCAGTTTCGTTTGGTCCTAGCTAAAATTTTATATTAGGTCGAGCAAAAAGTTTTTATGCAGTTTTGAACCTGGCACATTCACAATTTAATTCAATAGTCTTTTTTTGAATTTCGAACACAGAATTTAAAGAAACAAAAGACAATTTGGAGCCTGTTTGTTGATATCAAACAATCGAATACTAAGAAAACTTGGTTTTATTGGTTTACTTGGATTTCATTCTTGAAAAAGTGATTGATATCTTTGGTTTTGCAAAAAACATTATTTGTTCTTAACATTAAGGTGAGGTTCTATCAATAATCTATGGATACTTCACCTGAAGTCGCCGCCCAAGCTGTGGCACTTATTCAGGCCGGACACAGCCAAAGAAACGTGAGTGCTCAACTTAATTTAAGTCGATCTGCGGTCCGAAATGTTTATCGGAGGTACCTAGAGACTGGCGGCTTTGTTCGTCGCCAAGGAAGGCCACGATCTCGGGTCACAACTGAAAGGCAGGATCGATTCATCGTGACGACCAGCTTGAGAAATCGTCACCTTACCTCCATTGAGATACAAAACCAACTTCGCGACTTCCACGGAGTATCTGTGAGCGCTCGAACTGTTCGGAGAAGGTTAAAAGAACGCGATATGGTACCACACAAGCCAGCTAATGGCCCCAAACTAACGCGAGCCCACCGAACAGCGCGCCTTCATTTCGCACGCAGTCATTTAAATTGGACACAGCAAGATTGGAGCCGTGTACTCTTTTCTGATGAGTCTAAAATTGTGTTACATGGCAATGATGGAAGGAAGAAGGTCTACCGACGTAAGGGAGAGCGTTTCGCACAATGCTGCTTTGAATAGAGGGTTGCTTATGGCGGTGGCTCATGGACTGTCTGGGGCGGTATATCCGCGAGCGGCAAAACTCAACTTGAGGTTGTTACAGGACCACGGCTGCCAACATTAAATGCTGAAAGGTACATTCGTGAGTGCTTAGAACCTCACGTGATACCATACGCGGACTATGTGGGCCCAAATTTCCTTTTTATGCATGATAATGCAAGAGCCCATGCGGCCGGCATCGTCAGGGAATATCTTCGGGATGTGAACATCACAGTTATGGACTGGCCAGCCAGAAGCCCAGACATGAACCCCATTGAGCACATGTGGGACGAGCTAAAAAGACGTGTTAGGGCTCGTCAGCCAGTTGCCCAGACGATGCAAGAGTTGAAAACTGCCATAGAAGAGGAATGGGAGATGACCCCTCAAAATTTCATAGAGCGGTTGATAAACTCTATGCCTAATCGTATGAGAGCTGTGGTAGATGCCCATGGAGGCAACACGCGTTATTAAATTAAACCTTTATTTGATAAAACATGTTTTTTATTCAAAAATCAATTGCCTTTAACAAGGCGCATATCCGACTTGTTAGGCGTAGCTCCATGTCGTATGGTATTCTGAATTCAAATTTAAAACAATACGATCGAAAAAGATGGTAAAATGTATCAGGTTTAAAACTGCATCAACAGTTTTTGTTCAATCTAGCAATCATATTTCGGTAGGGGCCATTGAAACCTAAACTCTAAGGTGGGCCAATAGATGTGTCCAGAAGTGTATTATTACAAGGAAGAATTTCCCGGTAGTACGTTCCCGTGCGATATTTTCCGACATTCATGCGGGCGAAGCCGTCGGCAGAAGCTAGTCTCCCTATAAATGGAAAATCTTATTTAAGGACGCTGTTACAAATGGGTAGTCAAATTATTACTTTTTTACACAAAAGCATACTAAGTAAATAAAATGCTTTACATTCTTAAAATCTTTTTTGGCCAAATTGTTGATAGACGTGCACGGTACGATTCTGAACTATAAATATATTTTTAAATAGGTACATTTTCTCAATAAATGTACCGAAGTAAAATTTTTCATTCCGGTACATTTATTGAGAAACTGTACCTATATAAAATTATGTTTATAGTTCAGAATCGTACTATGCACGTCTATCAACAATTTGGCCAAAAAAGATTTTAAGAATGTAAAGCATTTTATTTAGTATGCTTTTGTGTAAAAAAGTAATGATTTGACTACCCATTTGTAACAGCGTCCTTAAGCGTGTTATCCTACAACAGGCAAACGGTTTTTTTTTATTCGGAGAAGGAGCGAGGAAAGTCGGTCCATTTATGTCCATGTTTTTCTTTACCTTAAAAGGCTTCACTGACGGCCTCGAGCGATGCGACTTGCGACACGTCTTGCGTCTAGCGACACGTGCGCGCGTCAGTTGTTTTGCGTGTAGGTCAGGGATGATGGTACCCAAAGTTTTACTTGGAAAACATTTTTTTTTAATACTCATAAAAACTACAAACAATCAAACTGCCTGGCCTTTTCCCAACTAAGTTGGGGTCGGCTTCCAGTCTAACTGGATGCAGCTGAATACCAGTATTTTATATGGAGCGACTGCCTATCTGATCTCCACAGCCCAATTACTGGGTAATACGATACCCCTTGGTAAGACAGGTTGTCAGACTTTTGGGCTTCTGACGAATCAAAGATCCACGAGCCGGGACCAACGGCTTAACGTGCTTTCCGAAGCACGGAGGAGTCTCGGTATGTAAAGATGGTCACCCATCCACGGGCCAACCCCGACAAGCTCAGCTTAACCTGATGGATCGACCTGTAGGGCTGTTATTATTTAGCCACGAGCTTCTCACAAAAACTAACAAACGTGTCACGAAAAACGATACAGTTTTTATTTAAAGTAGGAATTAGACTAACGAAACTGCGTCAATTCTGCTCTCGTAAGCCAAAAACCGGTATCTGAAGATGTAAAATAAATAACTTTACCTAAATGTAGCTCTAGAAAAGGATGCCTGGATGGATTTGGTGGACACCTTTGTTCAGAAGTAGGACAGTTTAGGCTAACTTTAAAAAAAAATACTTTACTTAAACGAAACAGCAGTAGTCTACTTATTTAGCTCAAAAAAAAAATAACACACAAAAACACAGAAAATGGTTTTTTTTTAAATATATCAGTAATAAATATTGATCACAATACCTGTACCTAATTAACTAGAAAGAATGAAAAATTTATTTCACTAAGGGCTGATTGTTCAATAGTCAGATAATTTTTATCAGAGGAATAAATATGGCGGTTTGACAGCTTTTGTATGGAAAATATGTCAAACTGTCACATTTATTCTTCAGGTAAAAGTTACCAACCTATTGAACAATCAGCCCTAAGGTGACAAGAAATCAATTTTCACATTATTTCCTGTTTCCTCGAAGCATTCATTTGTTGAGTTACCGCTTTTTGGCTTACGGGGGCAGAATCATGACATCAAAGTAATATGAAATTAAGTAGTCGTAACTTCCGGGTTAAAAACACATTTTATTGAACCAATAACGTCTATATTACCTATACATAATTATTTTTCTCACACAAAGAGCAATTCTAGAATAAAATAACGCCAATTTCATCTATAATTTAAAATATCCGGGTCACAAGAAATTTCATCTTAGTTCCAAACACAATCTAATATTGAAATCATAATTTACATTTTCAATAGATTTTTTTATTATAGAAGCCAATCGCTTTTGAGAAATATGGTTATTGAAAGTTTTTTATGTATTAATATTTTTATTTGGAAAGTTTACTTTTCTTTGTATCCACACTTTTTAGGAAAATAACCAATACATACAGGATAATGTCAACAGGACAGAATAATATCTATACTCCATCAGTTTAGGTAATTAAATAAAGGTAAACAAAAAAAACCGGCCAAGTGCGAGCCGGACTCGCGC
Organism: Cosmia pyralina; assembly: GCA_946251885.1. Lineage (NCBI taxonomy): Eukaryota > Metazoa > Arthropoda > Insecta > Lepidoptera > Noctuidae > Cosmia > Cosmia pyralina. The sequence continues at coordinate 17,493,714 of OX276359.1, read as the reverse complement.
ACGAAGGGTTTCGTACAGTCAGCAACAAAAGTCGATTAACACTTGCAGTTTTTTAATATTAATTATTTTTCATTCAAATCGGAACAGAAGTACTTAAAATTTTAAGAACTCTTAACAGTTAAACGAAAAAAAAGCAGTTTATCGAATTATTTTGTGTTAATTTAGGTTAGATGATGTCAAAAAGTAGCAGTGTTAACCGACTTCTGTTGCTGACCGTACCATCATCTATAAAAACGGCAAAAAAATCACGTTTCTTGTATGGAAGCCCCCCATAAATATTTGTTTCATATTAATTTAATTATTTATTTTTAAAGTGAATATATAACTAAATATTCTGTGAATATTTCGTCTACCTGTTGCTGTTATCAATATGGAGCAAAAACGAGCAAAAAATCACGTTTGTTGTATGGGAACCCCCTTCAATATTTATTCTATACTGTTTTTTAGTATTCATTGCTATAGCGGCAACAGAAATACATCATCTGTGAAAATTTCAACTGTCTAACTATCACGCTGCATGAGATACAGCCTCGTGACAGACGGAGCGTCCTAGTAATAGGGTCCCGTTTTACACTTTGGTTACGGAACCCTAAAAACCACGTGTCTGGTTAACCGACTAAACGTAATGCCTGTCACTTCAGTTGTCATGCTACGACACAGTTGTACTCTCCAATTTAGCAACTTTATAATTGGTTGTTTATCGTTGCTAAATTAGTATCTACTCTGGGCCGCAAAATTAGTGGGACGGTAACAAAAACTTCAATAACTTACAAAATATTGGAGCTAGCTTTATGAAATAAAGACTGTATTATAAACAATTTTATATTAGTTCAATCAACGTCCTAAGATGTTGAATGTTGTTAGATTAAGGGCTGATTGTTCAATAGTCAGATAATTTTAATTTGAGGAATAAATATGGCGGTTTGACAACTTTTGTATTGAAATATGTCAAACTGTCACATTTATTCTTCAGCTAAAAGTTATCTGCCTATTGAACAATCAGCCCTAAGAAATTAATTTTGAATAAAAGTAAGTTAGTAATAAAAATTACCATTTTCACCAGATTTCGAAAAATGTGCCACGGTATCATATTATGCATTTTTTACACGTATTTTGTATTGCCACCACGAGTTGCTAAAACAGCTGTTATATGGTTTGGCATGCTTTCTACCAGATTTTTGAGCTGAAGCTGAGGATTATTCTCCCTTTCCCCTATCAGTACTTCTTTCAGTTCTCAAAGCGTGATTGGAGAGGAATTTCGCTGGCATACACATCGTTCCAGTTCGTTCCAGGCATGCTCGATGGGGTTCAAGTCTGGGCTGCGTGCAGGCCACTCCATGCGTGTGATAGTGACATCTTCAAGGTAGTGAAACACGGCGCCGACCACGGTGTCGACGAGTGCAACACGACCGGAGCTGTATGAGGACGAGCGTTATCGTGCATAAAGATAGCGTTCTCGTCCATATTTACTAAAAATGGGCCAACATACTCATTTAAGATTTCATTCGCGTACCTTAAAGTGCTATTTTCTATCATCACGTGTATGGCGCCTCCGCCGTATGGCACTTTCTTTTTAATGCAAGCTTGATTTATAGCGCTCTCCTGGTCTTCTGTAGGCTCTTTGCCTCTCATCGTGCGTGTATAACAAGCACTTCGACTTGTTCGAAAACATTACTCTTGACCAGTCATCCAGAATCCAATTCTTCTCTAGCATAACTCAGCCTTGAATTCAGATGCTGTCTTTCGAGTTTTGGACTATTTGCAGGTCTAAATGGCTTCAATTTTGCTTCAGCAAGACACCGCCTCACTGCACACGCGCTCGGATTGCTCCCTCCAGTACGTAGGTAAGTTTTGACTTCAACAACATTTTAAATCGATTTCACAGAAACAAAAGAACAATAAATGGTTTCAAAGTTGTTCAAACTTTTAAAATCTTCTTTACTTTTGGTTTTTAATACAATCACCAAAAAGAAATAAAACGGTTTTACTACTTCCTATATTTGTAATTAAATAAACTTTAATTTGCTTTTAATTTTAAAAGGATTGTTCAAATGTTTTAAAAGATCACGCATTTTTTATAACCGACCCGCTTTCTTTGCGACCCAGCAGTGTATAATATACTTACCACAGAATAAATGATAGTACTAACGTACGACTGAGAAGCTCGTGGCTAAGTAATAACAGACGCACGGGTCGATCTATCAGGTTAAGCTACGTTTGCCGGGGTCGGTCCGTGGATGGGTGACCATCTTTACATACCGATACTCCTCCATGCCTCGGAAAGAACGTTAAGCCGTTGGTCCCGGCTGTCATTCGTGGATATTTGACAGTCATTACGGGTCGTCAGAAGCCTGAAAGTCTGACAACCAGTCTTACCAAGGGGTATCGTATTACCCAGTTAATGCGCTGTGAAGATCAGATAGGCAGTCGCTCCATCTAAAATACTGGTATTCAGATGCATCCGGTTAGGCTGGAAGCCGAATCCAACATAGTTGGGAAAAGGCTAGGCAGATTGATTAACGTGTATGACTATACTGCTAGCTAAGCTGGGTAGGCTTTTACATCCTCTCTATGCGATTGCCTGAAAAACTCTGTAATCAAAGTTTTCCTTTAAAACTTCTATCTTCTTTGGGCATATAACTATCTACAGCAGAACATTCTTTATGGGTGGTTGTTTTACATTTCCATACTAAAAAAATAACTCGCGTTTCATTATTGTATGAGTAAACAAGTTATTGCAAGTTTTAACATAACAAACTATTGAAAAACTATCAAGTTTCATCTTATCATAAATATTGCACCATACTACGTTCAATCGCTCCTGTTCAATAAATACAAATTCTTTCAGAAACAGGTGCACTTTCATACTTTTCAGAAAATATTTTGATGAAAAGCAAAGAAATGGTGAAGATTTTTCTTTCGATACTTATTTAAACTTCTACACTTTATTTTGACAGTTCGATTACATTCGTACACTAATGATGTAATCCATCACTTTGAAACGTGTTAAATGTTTCAATATAGGTTTCAACGGTCATTACCGTCATTTCAGTCAACGCCCGACCATTCAAACGTTTACCTAACCTTCTAATGTAACGACCAGATTTAGTATAGGCAACGGAATGTTTCAGAAAACTTTTTTTTGCAAACGGCTGGCAACAATGCTTGGCTAATCAGCCGCCTTGCATTACCACTGCACTGGCACAATAGAAAAGATGCATTCACGGTGAAAGCCCTCCCCGTTTTTCTTCGCTTTTTACCCGGATTATCTTAGTCCCGGACCATGCGCATAAGTCCCATTTTGTACCGAGTACAAGTTGCTAACTCCAGTCTATTCTGTGACACTGGGCCGCGTGGCCGCCTCCATAGTGTCGCGTCAGAATGTTCGCAACTTTGAACGCAGCGAGTCTTCGCTTCTTTTGAAAATATCGAACGTATTTAAATTTAAGTTCGGAATATTGCGGAGTATTCTAAATATAAAAAGTTTTAAAATAATTAAATTGGAATATTTTAAAATAGTGATGTGCGTGCGTGTTGCTGAGTGAAGTTTTAAAAAACTTTTCGAAAATAAATTCAGTACAGTAAAATTTTACTAAGATTTATTTAAATATTTGATCTCGTGACTGAATATTAATTGAAAGTACTTTAATTGCTATTTTGGTTGAAGTGCGGAGAGTTTGTTGGCTTTAGATGATTTATGATGCGGACGACATCACGGACTCAGCGGTTCGGAAAATTTTAATGTTTCGTAATTGACGTGACTTTCGGTAAGTAACAAAGTCAGAAAGGATTTAAAATTAATTGTTGGAATTATTAATTTGACAGGATTTGTGAATTTGTAATTTTATCTTCGGGTTTAGGCAGGGTGACTTAAAACTGCGTCATCCTCGTATATGTTGTTAATTTTAGTAAATTTAATTAAGTACCTAAACTAGTAAACGGAATTGTGAAAATATTCACGAAAAAACTTATGAGTAGGTGTTACATACAACTTCGTAAAATACGTCACTGTTACACCTTTCGTCAACAAATAAAATCATTGATAACTTCATAGCAATTTATTCTTTTTTTATCACTGAAGATATCAATAAACATGTCTAAACTACTACTATTTGCAAAGACAAGATGCAGAATAAATAGCGACTACCTACTTACTATCACAGTATTTAAAATATGTTTTTTTTTTTAAGAAAACATCTTTTTCTTTGCACTGTTTGAAAACCGGGAGCCTTGCACTTGGCCTACTTTGCATTGGGATTGCCTCGTTCAGTGGAACGCACTTGGAAAAGTATTTTTTGTAGAAATATTTTAGTTCAATTCTAACTAAAGGATTTCAATTGTATGTTTAGGAGATAAGAGTATTTTAAAAACCTACTTGTTCTTTTTCATTAATAAAATAATTGTAAAAGTGTTAAGTGCTATCTCTCAAACAAGCGATTTGGGTAGCAGTGCATTAAAACTGGCCATAGTGGATTAATCTTTATCAAAGGAGATCATTCACTTTGGGCTAAATATATTTATATGAAACTAGCACTTCCCGCGCGGTTTCGCTCGCGTGGATGTCGGATCCCACGGATTCCCACGGGAACGCACTACCGGGGATTACTTCCTTATTCCTTGTCTACATTATAACGGGAACCTCTTTGCAAAATTTCAGTTTTCTAGGTCCAAGGGTTTGGGCTGGGCGTTGATGAGTCAGTCAATCACACACACATACCTATGCAAACACCCACACGCACATAATACATTCGCTCGTACCTATACATATTCACATTTTTAACCTATTATTCTAGTTTGTAATCTATCTCCTGTGTTTAGTATAAATTCTAGAACGCTATCGTCCTTTTCCTGAGGTGGGCGTTAATTCCTACGACACAGTATTTTACTAATGTAGGTATTATCGCACTAAATGTTTTTGTCATACTGTGTTTTTTGTTCAATAAAGAATTTTATTATTATTTTTATTATTTATTAATCAGTCAGTCAGTCAGGACTTCTCTTTTTATTTATATATATAGATAGATTGCCGCCAAACAAAAAAAACTCTTCACTTTTTACTATGAGACCAAATCTGTTATACGAGTTTAAAAAAATACTGTTTTTAGTATGTATTAATTAAAAAGAATAAAAGTAAAAAAATAATAGAAAAATGGAAATAAATAGAGAAAAAACATATTCTTTCGGAAAATAGCTTTTTTTTTGTTAGACATTCACATTTAGCCCAAAAATGTATAGACGGTGAATGATCTCCTTTATAGGCATACAGCCTGAAATACAGTAAAAACTAGGTTTGTTTTATCTAGTTAGGTAGGTATCTTGTGTTTTAGATTATATTTTATTTAGGTTTTGTGTTCCCGTAAAACTGGTAAACCCGCCGCGTATTTTATAAACTCAGTCACAATAAATCAATCAACTCGGTTCATCGTAGACATGCTCCTCGCAAAAGCAAGGTACAGTTTTACCTAAACAAATAATGGATGGATACTTTCATAGCTTCCGACAGAATTCCAGTCTTAAAAAAATATATATTTTAGGAATTCGCTAGGGAGTGTCCCTAGTGAATTCTTAAAATATTTTTATTTAAAAAAAAATGTCACTGAGCGTTCGATCAGCATTCTATTTTTGAGTAGGTATTCTTCTGACGCGCATATAATCTCACACATTTTCTTTCCGGTGATTTAAAAGTCTCGGAAGATAAAAATACACAGTAGACTTACCAAACGATCTTTCTTTTGTTTTTATTTCAACCCGGAATCTCCTCGTATTTTTCCAAGAATGTGAGGATCGGTTTCCAATGTAACCGTTGCTGTAGTAATCAGTATTTAATTCACGTAATAAATATTTATAACTTAGGTAACGTCTCTGAAGGAGTATTGTATTTTCTTGGTAATGTGAAATCAAGTACAAACAGATTGCCGAGATTAGATGGCAGTCGTTCTCTGAAATTCATGTCATCTAAAATTCAGTCACATCTGGTTACGTTTATAATCGATCTAGATATTCTTTACTAATCAACACGTCATAGAGGTATCGATTATCGTGACAATCAGTAGTGCTATACCTCACTCAAATGACCGCACACATTCGAAAGTAAACTTGTTTTAAGGCGCTGACTGACTACGATTTTAAACGGCACACAACCGCGTAATCTATTGTCACCATTAGCTGGCTTGTAATAAGGTTGAAAACTGAAAATAATATTTGTGTTGCAGAGATGTGACTAAGCTGCGAATGTGCATTTATTTTCCGGGTTTTCTTTAGATTATTCAGAATATACACAATAAATTAAATAATTGTCCGGTTAAAGTTTAAAAAAAAATGAAAATTGTAATAAATTATTAAATTAAAGAATGTCGTTATCGCTGAAAAGAAAATACAGAGATGTTTGACGCCAAAGTTTATTTTTGTGTGAATATTAAACAATATTTTACTATTCTATTCGGTTAAATTTTTTCTTTAAACCCTTCTCTGACCACTGTATTTTTTGCGTCGGATAGTTCCATTACGTTACGTCATACTCGACAACCCAAGAAACCAATTTTTGTGAATATTGAGCTAATACCGCGCCTTAACTAAATTAACGAGGATCGACGAAACCGTTTTAACTTTAAAGTGCTGTTTATACAATGATACCTTTTGTCCTCTTTTCACAATCTGCAGCTTCCATGTAATAGGGCTATGAGTGGGTACCTAAAACTGGTTGGTTGGTTGGTTGACTGGCTGGTGGTTGGGTTGGCTGGTTGGTGGTAAGCTGGTTACCTAAAGTGTACCATACTCCATTTACAATAAGACTAGACATTTAAACAAACCTTTTTTACAGTCCGTTCAATCGGTTTTGATTTCTATTCCATAGGCTTAAGGATGGCATAAAGGCAAAAAGTGGTTAAAATACCAACTGTTTACTGTCATGCTACCAACTTCATGCTTCCACTTGTCATGCTACCAACGCAATAGAAGTCAAAATCGGTTGAACGGACTGTAAAAAAAGCTTTGTATGTATAACTTTAAGACGCATAACTTTTTACAGTCGTCCGATTTGAAAAAAAAAACTATAACTAAAAAGTGAAAAATAAAAACTTTTTTACAAAAAAATACAGCCGACTTCCAAAAACAACACTATAAAGTGAAAAAATAACTTTAATTTCGGAAGTCGGTGGCAAAAAACGAAAATACATTTAACCAGACACCGACTTCCGAAATTAAAGTAATTTTTCGCTAGTTGTTTTTGGAAATCGATTGTATTTATTTGTAAAAAGTTTTCACACATTAGCTTCAACCCTGCTTAACTCCTTGGAGATCAACACGACATTAACGGTATGTTGATATCCTATATCTATAATTTAGTTCTCGAGGGAAACTTGGTTGATGTTTCTTGTATGTTCTGAGGAAAAACCGAAAGGATAGGTAAATGGAGAGGATAGGTAATGTGGAGGTATGGAGAGTGCATTTCAGTGGTAAAGGTGACAGTTTCAAATCGGACAGATTATTGATCAATCTAAGCCATCCGCTTCTGTAGTTGTTGTGCTATATTTTCCAAAATCAAAAAGTTACTCCATCATGAAAACATTCCTTTTCGCAGAAATGTTGTTATTACTGAAACTGAAATAAAAAAAAACTTTTCAGCCCACCTGAAATTACTCTCAACAGAAACATGTGGTATTTATTTTAAGCTTACAAAGATATAAAATGGGAAATGAGGAAAACCACTGCATACGGAAGACAACATTTTTTATTAGTTAGTTTGATAAAAACGGTCATAGTTCAATAACACATGACATGACAATAACTGATAACACCCAAGAAAAGTATTTATTTATAAAGAAAGTGTTTATTTACTTAGTAATATCAGCCAAACGGGTCAATCCATCAGGTTATGCTACGCTTGCCGCGGCTGGTCCGTGGATAGGTGACTATCTTTACATACCGAGACTCCTCCGTGCCTCGGAAAGCACGGGTCCCGGCTGTCATTCGTGGATCTTTGACCGTCGTTACGGGTCGTCAGAAGCCTGAAAGTCTGACAACCAGTCTTACCAAGGGGTGACAACCAGTATTACCCAGTCACTGGGTTGTGAAGGTCAGATAGGCAGTCGCTCCATGTGAAATACTGGTATTCAGCTGTATCCAGTTAGACTGGAAGCCGACCCTAAGATAGTTGGGAAAAGGCTAGGCAGATTATTATTACTGTTCCACTAGGTACTCTCTTTCCATCTCTCTCTGTCCAGAGCTGCCAAGGGCCAACTTTTGTTAAAGGAGTCCAGCTTTTACTTATAAATGAGCACTTACTTCTTTTAACAACAAGAAACGTTTGAAACGCCTAGTTTTTACCTTTGTCTCAAGTCAAAACCCTGTCAATATCAAGATCTTCAGCTTTGCTTCGAAAAGAACAAAAAATACCTTTTCTATAAGAACTCAGTTTCTCTCGTTTAATACCCATTTACCGGCAACAAAACCAACAAATCCAATACTTTTAATTTCCCTTAGAAAGAAACAACAGATTCTAATCGTGTAAATTATACCGATCGACGTCATTTCTCGTGTTCCACGTGTTCTATCTACGAATCAGATTGCGTCATCAATCAAACACGCGTAACGTGATAAATTTTATACTTACAGCATTTTATTTAGCTTTACTGGAGTTATGATTTTGAAGGAAAATAATTCTTATTCAAAACCTATTTTGGTACAGTAATTTTACTTATGTACATCGTTTTAACTAATGTATACGTCACCGTATAATATTATGAACTTCGTTAGTTTACATTCAATTGGTAGGTATTATTTTCGTTAGATTATAAACTGTCAAAAAATTGTGAAGTGCAACAAATCGTTTTTGTTTTTTACAATATATTGGTTACCATTTAATCTAATCTAAATGAGATAAATATTAGGTTGGGGAAAAAGTCTTTTCGCATTATAGTATGTATGAACTTAAAATAAAATCTCTTTGGCTATATTATTTGGATCTGGCTGGTTTTGGTATCATTGAAAGTTTAAATTTTAAAGAACATAATTCCAAATTCAAATTCGGAAAATGTGTGGTTTTCATTTGTTTTTAGTACTGTCAAGATGAGTGAATCAAACGAAGAAATTCGATACATTTCAAAATTTTACTACAAAAAAGGTAAAAATGCAATGCAAGCCGCGAAAAAAATTTGCGATGTTTATGGACCCAGTGCAGTGTCTGTGAGAGTAGCACAAATTTGGTTTAAGCGTTTTCAATCCGGAAATTTTGATGTCAAAGATGCACGTCGCTCTGGTCGCCCTATTAAGGATAAAATGGATGCCATTTTTTAAAAAGTGGAGCAAGATCGGCAAATCAGTAGTTACGACGTAGCTGAAAAACTGGAAATTGACCACAAAACAGTTTTGGCGCATTTGAAAAAAACTAGGAACACAAAATAGCTCTATATTTGGGTACCTCACGAGCTCACTGAAAGAAACCTAATGAACCGTGTACTCATTTGTGATTCTTTATTACGACGTAATGAAACCGAACCATTTTGGAAGAAGCTGATAACTGGTGATGAAAAGTGGATCACGTACGACAAGAACGTGCGAAAAAGGTCGTGGTCAAAGGCCGGTCAGGCTTCACAGACTGTGGCGAAACCCGGGTTAACTCGCAACAAGGTGATGCTGTGTGTGTGGTGGGATTGGAAGGGCATTATTCATTATGAGCTGTTACCACCAGGCAGGACCATCGATTCTGAACTCTACTGCGAACAACTGATGAGATTAAAGCAAGAAGTTGAGAGAAAGCGGCCGGAATTAATCAACAGAAGGGGTGTAGTTTTTCATCATGATAACGCTAGACCTCACACATCTTTAGCGACTCAGCAAAAATTAAGAGAGTTTGGCTGGGAGGTGTTAATGCATCCGCCGTATAGTCCTAACCTTGCACCTTCAGATTTCCACCTGTTTCGGTCTCTTCAGAATACTTTAGGCAGTGTCAGGTTAACATCACGAGAGGACTGCCAAAACCACTTGTCGCGGTATTTTGATCAGAAGTCCCAAAATTTCTATAGCAATGGGATCATGTCCCTACCTACAATATGGCAAAAAGTTATCGAACAAAATGGTACCTATATACTTTAGCTAAATGTAAATAATGTATATTAAACAATGTTTGAATTTTCTTAAAAAATGCGAAGAAACTTTTTCCCCAACCTATTATCAAAAATCTACCATGTTTGATTCTTATTTATTTTTTTAGAAGGTACCATAATAATTGGTCTGCTGTTGTAATTTTGTTTTGGAACTTAAAAATAAAACCTGTATCCTAACTGTCACCAGTGACAGAAAAGTTGAAAGGAAATCATTTGATGCGATGTGAGGGAGGAATCGCATGTGACTAAAAGAGTGATGAAATAAATTTTGATGGATGGAGGGGGAGAGGAAGGCCAAAGAAAAGATGGATGGATAGTGTGAGGAATGATATGAAAAAAAAGGGGAAAGGGAAAAATGGAAGGAAAGAAAAATGAAATGGAATTAATGAAATGGAAGGAAATTGCATTCCATTTCCTTTTTTTTCTTTTCTTTTCCATTTCTTTCATTCCCCTTCCATTCCATTGAATGGAAGGGGAATGAAAGAAAAGGGAGTGAATAAAATAGCGTGACGGTTGACAGGCGAGGATGGAAGAAGAAAACATTTTGTGCCGACCCCAAGTAACATGGACAAGGGCAGGAAGGTAATGATGATCCTAACTAGATTGCCAAGCCTGGTGATTGTTCAAAGTAAAACATGAGGCACCCAACAAATAATCACAGGGTGATGTAACAATCACTAGGCTTTATTTTTATATTATTTTAATAAATAAAATAACAATAAAGCCTGGTGATTGTTTCACATCACCCTGTGATTGTTTGTTGGGTGCCTCATGCTTTACATTGAACGTTAATTTACACTTCTAACATGCCCGATAAAAAGCTTGTGGATACGTCATGTTGGAAACTGTCAGAATTATTTTCGCTTTGTGAGTAAAGTGCTTTAAATAGGTTAAATTAATTTATTTAATGTGTCTACACAATTAAATAAAATTATAGCACCAATTAAAACACCATAAAAAGGTAATTTTAATCGCTTCGGCAGTTTAGCTGAATAACACTAGATAAATATAATTTCATTATCCGTTTTACAGAATGATTTAATAGTCACAAGCTCAAATTAGTTACTAGTTTGACGTAAACGAAACAATAACATTAGAATTACTGCAATCTAATAGGTTGGGGAAAAAGTTTCTTCGCATTTTTTAAGAAAATTCAAAAATTTTTATTAATATACATTATTTACATTTATCTAAAGTATGTAGGTACCATTTTGTTCGATAACTTTTTGCTATCTTGTAGGTTGGGACATGATCCCATTGCTATAGAAATTTTGGGACTTCTGATCAAAATACCGCGACAAGTGGTTTTGGCAGTCCTCTCGTGATGTTAACCTGACACTGCCTAAAGAATTCTGAAGAGACCAAAACAGGTGGAAATCTGAAGGTGCAAGGTCAGGACTATACGGCGGATGCATTAACACCTCCCAGCCAAACTCTCTTAATTTTTGCTGAGTGGCTAAAGATGTGTGAGGTCTAGCGTTATCATGATGAAAAACCACACCCCTTCTGTTGATTAATTCCGGCGCTTTCTCTCAACTTCTTGCTTTAATCTCATCAGTTGTTCGCAGTAGAGTTTAGGATCCTCCTCCTGCCTGGTGGTAACAGCTCATAATGAATAATGCCCTTCCAATCCCACCACACACACAGCATCACCTTGTTGCGAGTTAACCCGGGTTTCGCCACAGTCTGTGAAGCCTGACCGGCCTTTGACCACGACCTTTTTAGCACGATCTTGTCGTACGTGATCCACTTTTCATCACCAGTTATCAGCTTCTTCAAAAATGGTTCGGTTTCATTACGTCGTAATAAAGAATCACAAATGAGTACACGGTTCATTAGGTTTCTTTCAGTGAGCTCGTGAGGTACCCAAATATCGAGCTTTTTTGTGTACCCAGTTTTTTTCAAATGCGCCAAACTGTTTTGTGGTCAATTCCCAGTTCTTCAGCTACGTCATAACTACTGATATGCCGATCTTGCTCCACTTTTTCAAAAATGGCATTCATTTTACACGTAATAGGACGACCAGAGCGACTTGCATCTTTGACATCAAAATTTCCGGATTGAAAACGCTTAAACCAAATATTTCTACTCTCACAGACACTGCACTGGGTCTATAAACATCGCAAATTTTTTTCGCAGCTTGCGTTTCATTTTTACCTTTTATGTAGTAAAATTTTAAAATGTATCGAATTTCTTCATTAGATTCACTCATCTTGACAGTTCGAAAAACAAATGAAAATCACACATTTTCCTAATTTGAATTTGGAATTATGTTCTTTAAGATTTAAACTTTCAATGATACCAAAACCAGCCAGATATAAATAGTATAGACAAAGAGATTTTATTTTAAGTTCATACATACTATAATGCGAAAAGACTTTTTCCCCAACCTAATATTATAAATCGTCTCATAAGTCGATGTATTACGACTTTGTGGCGATAATGAGTTTAATAGTTAAATTCAAGCGATCAAATTAGTTCCATTAAAAGAGCGGTTTACGTTCAGCCCAATAAAATAATGACAATAATTATCAACCTGCCTAGCCTTTTCCCAACTATATCTGAGCTGGCTTCCAGTCTAACTAGATGCAGCTGAATACCAGTATATTATTTAAAGCAATTGCCTATGTGAACTCCATAACCCAGTTACTGGGTAACACGATACCCCTTGGTAGGACTGGTTGGTGGTTTTATGATCTATGATTGACAGCCGGGGCCAGTGGCTTAACCTGCTTGCCGAGGCATGGAGGGGTCTCAATATGTAATTAATGCCACCCATCCACGAAGCGACCGTGGCAAGCGTTGCTTAACCTTCGGTCGACCCGTGCGGCTGTTGTCATTCAGCCACAAGCCCCTAATAATTATGACAACATTAATATTAAAATATCTTAAAAGATTATTTTAATCAGTCCGGCCGTTTTGTAGCATAACACTAACATCCGGACAGACGGATAAAAATACTATCATTCACAGAACTATATAATATATCCATGGCTCAAAATTAGCTTATGCTTTGATGTAAATAAAACATTAATGAGTTAATTACTGTATCTAATACATCCACTTTATTATCTCATTATTTAGTTTATTTAACCTAGAATGAATCCATTACACATCGAGACACCTCCGTGCCTCGGAAAGCACATTAAACCGTTGCGTTGGTCCCGGCTGTCATTCGTAGATCTTTGACAGTCGTTACGAGTTATAGTTTTGCCAAAGGGTATCGTGCTACCCAGGAATTTGGGTTGTGGAGGTCAGATTGGCAGTCGCTAATTGTAAAATACAGCTATTGTATTCAGCTGCATCCGGTTAGACTGGAAGTTGACCCCAACATAGTTGGAAAAGGCTGGCTGCCTAATAGGTAATAGGTAATACGGGCTGGTATCCGCAACTCCACGTCAATGCGTGTATTTTGCGTATGGGTGGGAAAATCGATTATTCGATCCACCCCAGCTCCTCAAAGAAGGCCAGCAGCGCCTTGATATTACTGGCTGCCTAGCCAGCCATTTCCAACTCCACTACATTCGTTCCATGTTATCATGGAATCGTTTTACCTGTTATTGGTAACAACGGCATTGGAAAATGGGTCAAACTCCCAAGTCAAATCTATTTCTATAATCTCGAAACGATTGGAGGGTCTGCAAACCTTTTTGTACTTAATTGCTATTTAATCGTTTTAATTACTGACAAACTTTTATCTTTTTTAGGGTTCCGTACCTCAAGAGGAGAAAACGGAACCCTTATAGGGTCACTTCTTTGTTCGTCTGTCTATCTGTCAGTCTGTCAAGACCCTTTATCTCAGGAAAGCGTGAAGGTATAAAGTTGAAATTAATATCAAATACGTAAGTATATGGTCCCTTGGAGTTCTAAAAAAATCAACGCAATCAACAATAAATAAATACGGCCATTTATGCGACATATTTTGATCCTCGCATGTAAATGAAAATCAAGGTACTTCCCGTTTACCTAGAATAATGAAATTTGGAAAGAAGCAAGGTCTCACAGCACAAGTAAACGAAAAAGTTCGAAAATTGTTAATTTGTAATTTTATCACATAATTTTTTTTTTTTTTTGGTATTACAATCTTAAGTTTGGTTTTGGGATAAATTCTTTTCTTTTACGGAACCCTTCATTGTACGTGGTCCGACACGCACTTGGCCGGTTTTTTTAAAATTTAAAACAGCTTCCATGGAGTTTCTTGTCCGTTATTTTACGTTTGGATAATTTTAATTTAACCTACTACGTTTGGATAATTTCCTATCTTTAAAACAATTTATCAGTCTGTTAATCATAGAACCTTCATCAAGCATCAAAAGAGTGACATATTTTTGTAGAGAACCATGAATATTATGAAACTTATTTTATTAATGTAGTGTTGGTGGCAATAAGTTCTCCCCCTGTAATGGGACTTAAACATTGGCGAAATGGGTCACATTTCGCTAATGTTTTTCTTGAGAGATTCATTTGAAGCAATATAATAAAAATTTTGGTGTTAGAATCCGCCTAATAGTTTCAGTTGTTGGTTTTAATAGCCTTGTTTTCATAATAAAGGTATACTTTACTCTCATTCGTATGAAAAATTCATCTGTTGAAAGGATGAAATCCTTTTGCCCGAATGCTATTGGATTTTATAATATGCAATGGGACTTGGGGAGGTTCCATAAAACTATAGTATGCAATTGATATGATTTTACTATAATATATTATAGAAATAATATAATTTATTTTACATACCTGTAAAGAAGAAAATATAGGTTGTTACAAAGAGCTTATTATCATTTGTAACAATCTCTAACAGTACAATATTGTCTAATGCTATTATAGTTTATTTAATCAAGGCCTTAGTAAAGTGGCCATTAATATGATTATTTTAATAATGTAGGCCTAATATTGGTCGTCGTAATTTATTACCTATTTTCAGCAGGACATTAGCATGACATTTGTCATATTAATAATTACAGTCACTACCTACCTACGTGGTGGCTATTAAGGTGCCTATTTATTACTGTTCCAAAATTAAATGTTTGTGTATTCATTTGTTTAGTTCAAAGTTGACACAAGGTGCTATAACAATGGGGTTGTTTCCTGGAAGCTTCGCCGCGAGAGACCGCCGAGTATTTGTCACTTGTCAAAGTGAACTTGAATGAAAAGCGACCGATCAGCATTGACGTATAAATCGTATGGTGTTCCAGAGACATATAGGGCCTGTCATGGTGTAGGGGTTGTCCTCTCCGAGCGGATGATGAAATGTGTGTGAGTCCCAGGACTTTATGAGTAAGAACCAAGGTGGGCCTTAACTCAATCTATATTTTATGCGTTTATGCACCCGATATGGGAAGCTCACCTTTGGAGAGAGACGAATTTTGGGGCAATGGATGGATGTAGGTCAAACGAGAAGATTGTTATGCTTGGAGACTTTAGTGGTTGGGTTTGAGTGAAGAGGAATGGGTACGAAAAAGTATTAGGTGCATTTGGGGATAATTCGTTTTTCCTTTTCAGGTACGCAACCTGGTTGAGGTAAAAAAGAGGCCTGGCTTAAGGATGAATAGGATATCGATGAATAGGATAATGAATGTGACAGAGGATTTGAAAGAGTGAAGAAGAAATACTTCGAAATGAAAACGAAAGTGAAAGAGATGGTAAAAATGAAGAAGGATGAAAAGCTAGAAAATCGTAGCAGAAAGTTCTCTGATAACTTTAGGGCCTTAAGCTGTTCTGGAAACAGGTAAGATTGTCTCGCGGAGTGACCGGAAAATCGAGTATGAATGTTATAAGAGCAGAAGATGGATGTTTACGAAACAAAAAATGTAAGGTATTGAAACCCTGGAAGGGATATTTAACCCTTCGTATTTCGAACGTGGATCCACGCGAGATACAATGTCTTTTTAATTTTGTCTGTAATTGCGGCATTCAACTCATTAATATGTGTTGGAGATATAGCCGTGTGCCGGATGATTGGTGCAAGGCTGTAATCGTACCACTATAATATAAGGAAAAAGGCTCTCAGTAGGAGTGTAAAAACTTCTACGGCATTATTATTTTGAGTGTTCTCGGCAAATCGTAGGCGAAGGTTTTGAATTTGAATTCGAGTGATGAGAAGTTTGGGATGTGCAGGCAGGATGTAGAGGGAATGGGCTGTATGGATCAGATCTTCTTCCTAAGGTGCATATCTGAAAAACATCTAGCAAAACACCAGAAAGTGTACAGTGCTTTCGTTGACTTGGAGAAGGCCTATGACAGTGTGACGAGGGAAAAGAACTGTGGTCGATACTATCCATGGACGGTGTGGACTGGCGCTTGGTACGGACACTGAAATCTTTATCACAGATTCTAGTACTTGTGTTAGGATTAATGGGGCATGCACAAATTGATTCTGCATCTCGAGGTGTGTTAGACAGGGTAGTGTAGCGTGAGCGTCACTGTGACTATTCAACTTGTACATAGATAGTTGTCTGAAAGATTTGAAAGAAGATGAGTGTGGATTGAAGAACAATGAGTTTCCTGTCAAATGCCGTCTCTACGCAGATGACCAAGTTCTTTCCTCCTTCCATACGAAACAGGATGGTGTGATTATGAATGATAGGTTGAGGAAATAAGTGACAAGGCGACGGTGCGGTTTAAAAGAATATGTAGTGACAAAAATTGAAACGAGTACGCTTAAATGGTTTGGTCATGTTGAGAGTATGAATGAAAGGCGACTAACAAAAGGTATTTACAGGGCAGATGTGAGTTGAAATGCCGGGAGGGGACGCCCCAGGAAGACATATAATGACCTTATTGCTGTTGTTTTTCAGAAAGGTCAGAACCGTAATACTCGCAACCGGCGCGGCGCGGCGTGCGTGTATGACCAGGTGTATAATATGACGTAAACGAGGCAAATTTCCATAGTAAGGATCGTAGCAGGTGGCGTTCTGTAGTTTCTGCCTACCCCCATGGGAAGAAGGCGTGAGGTTATGTTATATGTAGTTTTTATGAAAATGAGGCAAAATCCAGTTTTCTGCACTGGGCGTTTTAAACTTGTATTATTGCGTGGACAAAACTACAAGTAATTTATTCTAAAAAGTTCCCCATAATTATAGTGTTCATAATCTTTGGCAATCGTTATGGGTAGTGAAAGCCTGAAAGCCATACAACTATTCATACCTAACTGGGTTGCGGAGGTTCGATAGGCAATCACTTGGAGAATCAAAAGTACTTCCTTCTTTATTCGTTGAATCGGGATTGTGCAAACAGTAGGTATTCAATGTGAATACTCGTATTATGTAAGGCGAGTGGCATTCTAGAAGAAACTGCGTACGGTACATTTTTATAGACCATTCAAATTTGATTTACAGGAAGCTTTTTAAAACTGAAACTATTTTCCAATTTTAGAATAGTAGCAAACGTATACATATGTAGTGGTTTTGAATATTTAAATTCTACCATTCTCGTAAGTTCTTGAATAAGTACTGTATTCTTATTTCAGTTCCGAAGTAGGTAGACAAAAGTATTCACTTTTGCAGTTTTCTTTTCAATTTTACTTTGTTTCAAGTTTGCTTTTCAATTTTACTTTTGAGAAAAAAAATTCAAGTACCACAGACAAACGCAAAACGTTTCTAATTTTAAAACAATATTGCTTGCAACTGTTTTGTGCCGTTCCGACTTTCTATAAATTGATCGATGAAAATTTCCTCAATGAATCAGTTTATCCAATTGAAAAGATTCATTTGAATGTGCTTTTATCAACTTTTACATAATTTTATCCGAAAAAAAACAGGTACAAAAAATCCGTAATGCGAATCCGAGTTTTATGTTGGTGTAGGTACTATTGCATAACCATCAAGGAATATAGGGGTAGTGGCATGTTATGTTCGTTCTTTATCGAAAAAGAAAAGAAAATCGTGTTTTATCTATTTGTATGGCATCTTCCATCAAGTGGAAAATTCTCTTCAAAACTCATTTACAAAAAAAAAACTTCCTCGCGTCCAAATTAAACCACAGGAGATTTTCTACACCAATCGAATGTCCCATCCCTAGCGGAACTATGACTAAAACCAGCTATCAGTAACTACATGGTCCGGGTAGGGAACTTTACTAGGATATCCATTACGCTCTGACAATGTTTGTGGTACCCTACATAAAGTTCCGATGGGTTGTAACTAGTATTTGAAACTTGTACAGTTTCACCCGCATAAGGCCTTTTGCTCACGATACGGTTTCTTAGCGGTACTCCGTATAAACTGCGCCGTAGAAAAAAAGTGTTTGTCGACAAGCTTCCATAGTGATTTATACAACACTGACGACCGTGCCTACACACGGCGAATAAACCGTAGTTTTTCACGGTAAGAAAAACGTGTGTGTGTACAAAGGGCCTTACAAGTATAAACTTGTAAACTCTAGTAAGTTTCAAGACTGTTGTAGTATTGTGATTGGTTGACCATAATCACAAAACCCATTTGAAATTCGCCTTCTATTACATGGGACTTATACATTACTGGCGAAATATGGGTGTATGGGTGTGTATGCGTGTATGGGTGGGTGCTCCTCTGCCTAACCCTCGCGGGGGAAACAGGCTTGATAATATAACAACATTATTTATGTCATTCGACATTATTAAATGAGATATACCAGAATTCTTATCGGGGTTGGCCCGTGGATAGGTGCCTATCTTTACATACCGAGACTCCTCCGTGCCTCGGAATGCACGTTAAGCCGTTGGTCCCGTCTGTCATTCATGGATCTTTGACAGTCGTTACGGGTCGTCAGAAGCCCGAAAGTCTGACAACCAGTCTTACCAAGGGGTATCGTATTACCCAGTTTCTGGGTTGTGGAGGTCAGATAGGCAGTCGCTCCATGTAAAATACTGGTATTCAGCTGCATCCGGTTAGACTGGAAGCTGACCCCAACATAGTTGGGAAAAGGCTAGGCAGATTGATATACCAGAATTTTAATAAAATTGAAAACTGCTTGCCTCGTTAATGTTGTCGTACGCGCGATTGCTGAATGTAGGGTCCTGGATTTGAAGCCCGGGGTAGACAGTGTTAATTAAATTTAGCTCGCTCCCTATTCAAGTTTTCATGGAACTTATAACAGACATGTAGTTATTCTATACATCCAATGTGGACGGCAGAGGTGATATTAGGTATTGTAGGAATGGTAGGATAATTATGTCTAAATAAAAAGTGTTTTTAGAAAAGAGAAAAGAATTTCTATCATCTCTTTTACGTAAAATACAATCATAAACTCACGCCTTCTTCCCATGGGGGTTGGTAGAAACTACAGAACGCCACCTGTTATGATTTTTACATACACCTTTTGCTTCGTTTACGTTTATACATCTACCCCAAACGAAGGTCGCAGCCTTCGAAATTCACATTCACTTCCCTATATAAGCGTAAAAGAAAGAAAGAAAATGATAAGTGTGCGGTCGGGGGATCCCTGTCAGGAACGAAGTACCCTCTCAGGCATGATTTAGAATAAAATCAAAATTTTTGCAGCTGCCATCTTGGACTTTCATTTTGACTTCACTATCTGCTTTAACACCCTCGAAAACCATGAAAATGACGACAACCATGAAAAATAAAATTTAAATTTCCACAGCCGCCATTTTAGATTTACTTTTAAAATCACTATGGAGTTTAAACTCTCGAAAATCAAGGAAACGACACCTATTATAAAAAAAATTTTAAAATATTCGTAGCCGCCATTTTGGATTTTCATTTCATCAAATTCAAAGTTTCTCACACATCAAAGTCACATGGAGGGGGCATAACGCTTTATCGTTACGTGACGATTTCTACCAGTTTACTCCTACCACAAGCCGCGTTAAAGAACTTCGTCCCAAAAAGTATTGATTGGGACTCGCACAGGAAGATCACAAACTAAACTAAACATAATCATATTAAAAACATAAAATTAAACTGTATTTTAAAAAGGAAAACAAAAACAAAGGCCAAAAAGCTCCTATCTCAGCATGATGCTGAGACATTTGCGACATTTAAAATAAGTGTCACAGCACTGGTATTCAGATAGGGCCGGGCGTAGGCACCAGCACACCATTGTGAACAGCCAGTCGAGCATTTATGGACTTTATTTCCCGCATTCACTCTCCTCCTCATCAATCCTTCCATCTCTTTTGTAAACAGACTCTCCAAGTTCCAAAATAAAATTCACTCACTGACAGGCTTTTAATTTATAAGACAAATATCCCATAAAATTAGGCATGGCATTAATAATCTAGTGCTTAGTCTGCCTTTCACGTTTGATAGCCAAATAAAGACATGATTTATAGTTATAGCCTAAACCCACCATAATAATTATTACTCTATTGTAAAGCGTGAGCTATTGCATTCTTTTATGCCATCACGTAATGTTACTATCATTATTTATCTGTCTGCTGAGTACGGCGATTATAAACATGGTTTGAAGATTCATAGATTAAAGAGTCATGGGTCATGGGGATATTTTGGACTATAATAATAATAATAGTGAAACCGCAGGGCAGCATGTGGCGAGCTGTTGGGCAGTAGCGACCCCACGGACCCTATTTCCCGGGAGAAGTCGTGTTCTTCACCTCTGGCTTGCCTTTATTGGCCGGCTGGAGTGAACACTGACGGGAACAGAGCTCCCACCTCATTCTTGCCTTTATTGGCTGGCTTGAGTGGAGATTCGCAAGAGCAAACGTGCTCGGAGGAAGGAAGTATTCCAGTAAGTGCTTGTAGGGATCTTGACCATCTTCCGGGCTCTGGGATTGTTCTGAGAGCCGTGGAATACCTCTCCACTCCTCAAGCACCTCAGGACATGTTGCCCCTTGTCGCTACGTCACTATGTGCTAGCGACCGTTTCCGGGGGCCCACTATTGAGTGTGCAAGTCACCCCCTGCCAATTTTTCCGTGTAGATAAACATTGATCAGGCAGGGGCCATAGTCCTTTCATAGTTCTAGGTAACCAATCCATTTTAGCCACCCAAATCCATAGTCCAAAATCTTTGTTTCCATATCCTGCAATAGTCCGACACCAACCGGGGGTTGTCCTTGGGTGCACTTGCATAGAGCGTATAGGGATAATCGTCGGTTGGTGCCTCATTTCATTGAAAGCGCCTGACGGGCCTCTGCGAGTTGGCTTCGGCCCCTCGTACGCCTTCCAAAGGTCCGGGACCCCAGAGTCCCGAGATATGTAAACATAATAATAATCACGGTCATCGGTAATGAGACTGTATATCCCGCGAAAGTGTGGAGGCCGAGGCTTTTTAAACGCTAAGACTCTCCACAACCGCGAGATATGCAGTCTCAGGGAATATTTCCTAGAAGCCGATGTGGGGATGCATCGAGATGTGGTCGCGGTGGACAAGGGCCTCACTCCGCTCTCCTTGGCTAAAGAGAACTGGCGCAAACCTGTAGTGCTTGACACTAACGATCGCAGGGAGGTATGGCAGAGTAAGGAGCTTCACGGACGCTTTTTCCGGGCCCTACATGGACCCGACGTAGATTTGTTAGCGTCCGTAGCCTGGCTGCGTTCCGGTGACCTCTTTGGGGAAACCGAAGGTTTTGTCTGTGCAATTATGGACGAAGTTTTGATGACGAACAACTACCGGAAATATATTGTGAAAGATGGCACGGTTGACATCTGTCGGGCATGCCACCGTCCGGGAGAATCAATCCGACACATTATCTCCGGGTGTTCTCGTCTTGCTAACGAAGAGTACTTGCATAGACACAACCTTGTAGCCAGGATTATCCATCAGCAACTTGCACTGAAATACAACCTTGCGGAATCGGAAGTGGCGTACTATAGGTATGTGCCCGACCCAGTTCTCGAAAATGGAAATATCACATTGTACTGGGATCGATCCATCATCACTGACAGGACTATTGTTGCCAATAAGCCTGATATAGTGGTGGTGGATCGAACAGAGCGGCGCACAATGATTATTGACATAACGGTCCCGCATGACGGGAACCTCGTGAAAGCCGAGAAAGATAAACAAATCAAGTATCTTGACTTGGCTCGCGAGGTTGTCGACATGTGGGATGTGGACTCAGCGATCATTGTGCCGATAGTTGTATCAGCCAATGGCTTAATCGCCAAGAGCCTCGACCAACATCTAAGGAGGCTCTCGTTGGGCAGCTGGATTAAGGGCCTGATTCAGAGAGCGGTACTTCTGGACACGGCGCGCATTGTTAGGAGGTTCCTCTCTCTGGAGCCCTGACCGCCGGTAGCTTGGACCCTGTTCCCGATACCGGTGGGCTACTATGTTTTATATTTTTAAATGTTTTTTTTTATTTCATGTTTTTATAAAAAATATTTAAAAATGTGAAATATATGTACATAAATGAAATAAAGGAAATAATAATAATATAATATATCATTTATTTCGGGTAACAATGACCCATAACATAAATACCTTATAGACTATCATACATGTTGTTGTTTGTTGTTTACTATGGTCATGACCTAGCCTTTTCTCAACTGTGTTGGGGTCAGCTTCCGGTCTAACCAGATGCAGCTAAATATAATACCAGTATATTACATGAAGCGACTGCCTATCTGAACTCCACAACCCAGTTACTGGTTACTGTAAAAGATTCACAAATGACAGCCGGCACCAATGGCTTAACGTGCTTTCCGAGGCACGGAGAGCTCTTGCTATGTAAAGGTGGTTACTCATCCACAGACCAAACGCGGCAAGATCGACCAGTGCGGCTGGTTAGCCCCTTTTTTGGACTATGGTAATGAAAGGTATTTATTAGGTAGTGAGTGAACAAAAACCTCGATAGGGTAATAATGAGGGTGGTAACTGGATGGATGACAGTGGCCAAGGATCAAGGTAAAGGGCGTATGAGTATGGGTGGAGGGTGTATGGTATGGGGGTAGGGCGTAGGGGGTAAGGGCGTAAGGGGGGTATAAGGGGGTAGGGGTAGGGGGTAGGGGGGGGGTAAGGGGGTAAGGGGTGTAGGGTGGGGGAGGTGCAGTAGTGGACTTTTTTACAATGGATTTTGATGCGGTTTTCACCATTATTTATATAATTTGTTCCGAAAAGTTTAAAGCACAGTAAAATCGATGCTTTGTCATGACGCCATATAAGTTGATTGTACCTGTGCAAGCAAACAAAGGCGGTTCGCTAGTATAATAGTTGTGATAATCAGCCAATACCTTGGTGTTTGTTGTCTGGTGTATAGTTGATGATGATGCTCGTAAGAAAGTTACAAAGAAGTACTTTGAGAAGAGTTTAATGACAAGGTTCTGTCCGAGCTTCAGTTGATTAAAAGATACAGTAAATAAGTCAATGTGAAGCCATTTAAAAGACGTCTGTTATGTGGACTATATGAGAGTTATGTGGACTACAGCAATCCTGATATAAATCAATTAATTAGTTGCTGGGGCTCGTAGCTATTATAAGTAATAACAGCCGCAAGGGTCGATCTATCAGGCACGGTTGGTCCGTGTATGGGTGATCTTTACATAGCGAGACCCTCTGGTGCCTCGAAAGCACGTTAAGCCGTTGGTCTCGGCTGTCATTCTTGGATCTTTGACAGCCCTTACGGGTAGTCAGGAGCCCGAAAGTCTGACAACCAGTCTTACCAAGGGGTATCGTATTACCCAGTAATTCGGTAGTGGAGGTCAGATAGGCAGTTGCTCCAATCAGGTGCAGTTGAATACCAGTATTTTACATGGGTACCCCAACATAGATGGGGAAAAGCTAAGCACAAGATGGTTGCTGTAAACTTTCATCAAACTTCAAATCATTCATATTATGATGATGAGATTTACGCATTACATCCAAATATTCCACTTACATAATATGTAAGTTGAACATTTGGATGTAATGCGTCATACTCACATAATTCTTACAAGGCTATAAAAATAATATTTGTCACAGAACATTCTTGCCCAATAAAGATGCCAATAACCACAAACTGCCACAACCAATAAAACTATAAAAATGCCTACGTGTCATAATATGAATGAAACGATAGATGTATGTGCGGGAAGATAGAGATAGATATATTTTCGAAGCTTCGTGATATGGTAGATTTATTACTTTCGGATAATTCTGAATATATTCAAACTCGTTCAACCATGTCAAACCAAAGTAATGTTTTTGTGTATTTTATAGCACAAAATGACCAAGGAATGGAATAAATGGAGTATCATTGGTTTTGTCTTGTCCGAAGTTTGAGTTTCAATAGTTTAGAAATCCAATATGTGACCACGAAACAAACTATCAGTTTCAGAACTTGAGGAATTGGTTGGATAAATCTTGGGGCAGGTGGTACGATTTGCTTTATTGCTAAAGAGGAATTAAATGTACAGGGTGTCAGGTTAAACGAGGAACATACTTTCCTCATGAAAATGAACAACTTTTACCATGGACCTAACCCTCAAATATGAAAAAAAAAAATCAGCTGTCTCGTACATTTTGATCGCGTAGGTTTTGCACTTTGTAGAGAACAGCTGATTTTCTTTTTCATATTTCAGGGTTAGTTCCATGGTAGAAGCTGTTAATTTTCATGAGTACTACACTCCGTTAAAATATGTCCCTCGTTTAACCTAACACCCTGTATATGAAATCTTAAGAATATCTTTGTAAGATATAGTTATAATTATCACTAGTTTTACTTTTTTTTTGTCTTGTGCCAATCTTATCGAATGTTTTTTGCGATTGACTATCTTTGCCTTTTGCTTTAGGTTCCTATTCATACACGTATTTTGATTGAAATAATGTTATAATTTTTATTTGATTATATAAACATAACCTAAAAATAACAAAAATATAACCTAACATAAAACTAAAACTATTCACAAACTAAAACAAGGCGTCGAAAAATTCATCCACATCGCTGTCGACTGGTAAAGTACCCAAGAGACTGGCGGCATTGCCACGTTGTATGGCAATGCTTAGCCTCTGGCGAAGGTAAAAGCCATGTTTTAACAAAATTATTCAGCACATAGTTTTCATAAACTTTTGTCGTGTGTTTTCGAGTCTTTTTGTGAGTTCTTTATTAATCTGATTACTTTAAGCTAATTATGAATGCTTTTTTTTAATATACTATTGTAGTAATTTATTTAACCCCATGCTTGTATTGCCCAAAGGGTTAGTGGTGTAACTTATGAAGAAAATATTACCAATACTCGCTGTATCTATCATCTCTGTTTGCTTTCTCTATTCATTGACATTGAACTAACATAGAAATCTAATATGTATAAATGGGGTACAGAGGGGTATACCAGTCTGTATTTGTTTAGGATGTTATCTTACGAAATGAAAGCAGACAAATCCGATATAAGAATCCGATAATTTATTATGACGTATCTACCGACAATTCGAATAACCTAAGGTTGGGGAAAAAGTCTTTTCGTATTATAGTATGTATGAACTTAAAATAAAATCTCTTTGGCTATACTATTTGTATCTGGCTGGTTTTGGTATCATTGAAAGTTTAAATTTTAAAGAACATAATTCCAAATTCAAATTAGGAAAATGTATGATTTTCATTTGTTTTTCGTACTGTCAAGATGAATGAATCTAATGAAGAAATTCGATACATTTTAAAGTTTTACTAGAAAAAAGGTAAAAATGCAATGCAAGCCGCGAAAAAAATTTGCGATGTTTATGGACCCAATGCAGTGTCTGTGAGAGTAGCACAAATTTGGTTTAAGCGTTTTCAATCCGGAAATTTTGATGTCAAAGATGCACGTCGCTCTGGTCGCCCTATTACGGATAAAATGGATGCCATTTTTGAAAAAGTGGAGTAAGATCGGTATATCAGTAGTTACGACGTAGCTGAAGAACTGGGAATTGACCACAAAACAGTTTTGCCGCATTTGAAAAAAACTGGGTACACAAAAAAGCTCGATATTTGGGTACCTCTCGAGCTCACTGAAAGAAACCTAATGAACCGTGTACTCATTTGTGATTCTTTATTACGACGTAATGAAACCGAACCATTTTTGAAGAAGCTGATAACTGGTGATGAAAAGTGGATCACGTACGACAAGAACGTGCGAAAAAGGTCGTGGTCAAAGGTCGGTCAGGCTTCACAGACTGTGGCGAAACCCGGGTTAACTCGCAACAAGGTGATGCTGTGTGTGTGGTGGGATTGGAAGGGCATTATTCAATATGAGCTGTTACCACCAGGCAGGACCATCGATTCTGAACTCTACTGTGAACAAATGATGAGCTTAAAGCAAGAAGTTGAGAGAAAGCGGCCGGAATTAATCAACAGAAGGGGTGTGGTTTTTCATCATGATAACGCTAGACCTCACACAACTTTAGCCACTCAGCAAAAATTAAGACAGTTTGGCTGGGAGGTGTTAATGCATCCGCCGTATAGTCCTGACCTTGCACCTTCAGATTTCCACCTGTTTCGGTCTCTTCAGAATTCTTTAGGCAGTGTCAGGTTAACATCACGAGAGGACTGCCAAAACCACTTGTCGCGGTATTTCGATCAGAAGTCCCAAAATTTATATAGCAATGGGATCATGTCCCTACCTACAAGATGGCAAAAAGTTATCGAACCAAATGGTACCTACATACTTTAGATAAATGTAAATAATGTATATTAAAAAATGTTTTGAAGTTTCTTAAAAAATGCGAAGAAACTTTTTCCCCAACCTAATATATATGTGTAATATCCAACTCAATAGGAAAGTATAATTCTCATTTCGTCATAGAGTAAGACTGGCAAAGTCACATAATTATCTTACTCAATATGTACTCGTATGTCTTATAAATGTACGCACGGCTACAGATCAAGCTATAAATTTCCAGTGTAAGCTGATCTCGCATTGTATAGGATTTCCTCATACCGAGAGGTCAGTGTAAACTGGAAAAATATAGTTTGATGTGTAGCCGTGTGTACCTATCATAAAATACTACAGTACGACAAGGTTCAAAAGTTCCATCGTTGATCTTCGAAATATATCGAATATAATGTGACTATCGACCAATACAAATTATTAATTTAAAGATTTGACTTGATTTGACTTTTTTTTGGTTTTTGTTTTTTTTTATGATTTGATTTTTTTTTATTTTGTGTTTTGTTATTTTATTTTGTTTGTTTTGTTGTTTTTTTTTTTTTGTTTACAAGTAGGTAGGTACCTGTTTACCTCGTAAAAAGGAATATCGCGAGAAGACCCGATTTTGGTTTTTTTATAATGTCTGCAAATCGCGAAAGTTTAAAAAGTTAAATTGTTAATTTATTTTATAAAAAAAAAAAACAAGAACAAACTACCTTTTTTTTTGTGGATGGGAAATTCTCAAATGACTTCTCCCGCTCTGGGCGGAGCGGGAGGGCGTGTCACCCATGTTCCTTCAGTTGCCTGTGCCAGGGCCACGGTATCTCTTTCGAACAACCCGCGACCCTGGCGGCACGCGCGAGACATCTAGCAAAGAACCTACTTTCCTACTTTACTAACTATCTATACAATTACTTACAGAATAATAAAAATAAATAATATAACGTGTTAATTATAAATGTGATGACTGGCCATCGCACTTTCGTATGTCCAAAGACGATAATTGCCGAAGCGCATTGTTTAAATCGTAGTATTGTACTTACTCAATCTCTAATAGACTTCCACTGAAACTCGTAGATAGGTCAGTGTGCTGTTCCTAGATTGATTTGTAGAACATATATAGTAGGAGCGCGGCAAAGCCGAGATTACGTACGCTTCTATCCTTTTGTCCAGTTGAAATCTGTGATAGATACCTATACATACCTACCTCGGTGGTAAATTAGATTTCAAGATGAAAGTGTCCGATCTGTCTGTTTGAGCCGTATGTGGTATTAGGTAGGTAAGTTGTTGAGTAAAAACTTTTTTACAAAAAAATACAACCGACTTCCAAAAACAACACTACAAAGTGAAAAATAACTTTAATTTCGGAAGTCGGTGTCTAGTTAAATGTATTTTCGTTTTTTGCCACCGACTTCCGAAATTAAAGTTATTTTTCACTTTGTAGTGTTGTTTTTGGAAGTCGGTTATATTTTTTTGTAAAAATTTTTTATTTTTCACTTTTTAGTTGTGTACCTACCCCACACAAATTCTAATACCACTACCTGCAAAACAAACTAGAACATCATCCATATAAAAGTGTGGAAAAAATACGTATTATTGAAGCTAACTCAAAAACTACCAAAGCAAAGTTTAATCAATTTTATATGGGACCAACTGTGATGTATACCCTCTCGAATAAAACAGAAAAAATTCAAATCGGTCCAGCCATCTTCGAATAATCGGGGAACGACGAATTGAGAACCTCCTCCTTTTTGAAGTCGGTTAATAACTAGGTACTTAGTTATCGTAGT
Source organism: Cosmia pyralina (assembly GCA_946251885.1). Classification (NCBI taxonomy): domain Eukaryota; kingdom Metazoa; phylum Arthropoda; class Insecta; order Lepidoptera; family Noctuidae; genus Cosmia; species Cosmia pyralina. The sequence continues at coordinate 17,465,324 of OX276359.1, read as the reverse complement.
TTGCGTTTATTGGAAAACAGATAAGTAGCACTTATTTATTTCTATTTTGGATAGATACACTTTATTTTATAGATAATGTGGATGGAATATTTTCATATTTTGTCATACTCGTAGTTTTGTATTTTGTAGTAGGTACAGTGAACAAAAGAGACATCTAGGCAGGGTATACTTACATATTTGTATGTTAAAAGCTTCATGTTCAATTTCGTGAATATATACAATGTTGTGTTGATGTGTTACAATGTATTGCAAAAACAAAGTACTAAATATAAAATTGAACATGAAGCAATTCACATACAAATATGTTTTTTTTTTTATCTTTATTTATTAATGGAGGTTTGTTCATACTTGAACATGTCACCCCCGGAATATACATGAAAATATACACATCACAAAACTAAAATTAACTAGGTAAATACAAATCATACAGTGGATTAACTTAAGGTGATCTATTCTTAATACCTATATGTGTAAGTCTATATAGCAACTTGGCCTCTGTATACCCAGCCTAGATATCTCTTTTGTTGACTGTACATATATATTGTGCGATCTAATCCGTTGGTATTATTTATCTAGTACGGAAACACTACATACATAAACACTGCTTATGAAGAATCGACTCTTCTGGTGTTACAAATATTCCTGAAGATACTCATTTCATCATCTGCCTAGATTTTCCCTAACTATGATGAGGTCGGCTTCCTACTGCAGCTGAATACCAGTATTTTACATGGACTACCTATCTGACTTCCACAACCCATTGACTTTTTCCCCCTATAACTTCTACATAAAAAAGGAATATCCTCAATAAGTATCGTCTTTAGAAGTGGTAATTAATTAAAGATACCCAAGACCCATAGACATGTAAACACAATGGTTTAAAGACTACGAGCATCTACGCATTGATTGGTACTTTTTATTCGATTATGGTACGTGTCTATGCTTTGTATTCAACGTACACATGACAAAAGCGTAAGCACGTACGATTGATAGATTGATACGTCGTTTGATAACCTCGGCTGGATTGATTGGCGGGAATGATTTATCGAAGCTAATAGCAGAACTGTATTGCGTTGAAATGTTACTTTCTTGTTTTATGTAACTGAAAATGAAACCGTTAATTAACTCCATTTCTAATAAACATTGGACTTTCTGAAATAGATCTGTATCTAAGGATAAAATCAATGAAACACTGCAGGGGTCGTACTATGACGTGAAAAAAGATCATGGATCTATCATGGTTCCAGTGTGAGAGAGAGACGAAGCTATAGCTTAAGGTATAAAGTGTAAAATTATTGTACTCATAGGTTAAACTTATATTGGATTATGTCAACTGAATGCATGCAGTGCAATGTGATTTTTGTTTGTGCAATAAATTTATTATTTATTTATTTATTTTATATACGACCATCACCACCATTCACCGTGCACCACAACGGAACCATGATGGATCCATGATCTTTTACCACGTCATAGTACGGCCCCAGATCATTTGCCACAGTAAGAGGCACAGCTTTACAGTACACCCACTTACAGTAAAGCCACAAATCTGGGAGAAAAGGTACTGAATACTGCAATTATGTACTAGAAGTTCCAGCCGTCATTCGCAAGGCCTTGATCACCCAGGCACGACTATTTATTAATTGGACGTCCTGCCCAATACGTGATTTCACTCTGGTAACCAGATGTTACAAGTGCCAACAGTACGGCCACGCAGCCAAGTTCTGCAAAGTCACTGCCCCTACGTGTGGTCATTGCGGTGAAGAAGGGCACACCACTCAAGACTGCACAAAGAAAGCCGAAGTGCCAAAATGTGCAACATGTCTGCGCTTCAAAAAACCAGCGAGCCACAAAACGGGAGATCTAGGTTGTCCAGCTAAAAAGGCTGCCGAAAACAGGTACATCAACTCAATCGATTATGAAGGCGCCTAAGAGCGCCACATAACTGTTTTTATTTTAGACTTTACTTTTTATTTACACTTTTTTTATTATACTATGGATAGTACCTTAATTTCGGATATAGATAACAGTTTTCAGACTGTTTCAAAGTCATGTAAGGTTGAGGACTGCAAACAATATCTTTCCGTGTATCAAAAGTCACTAACCATACTAACCCAAAACATTCGTAGTATATATAAGAACATGGATAGCTTTAACATTTTTCTTCATAGACTTAACTTTAATTGTGATATAATAATACTAACCGAGTGCTGGTTATCAAATCGCCAGGATAATCTCCCAGTAATACCAGGGTACAACGTAGCATTTACCAGAATCAATAACAATCAAAATGATGGTGTGGTTGTCTATTCAAAAGATTCATTAATGGTCACAGTCGAGGAACCTAATATACACGACTTTAAGAGTAATTGCTTAATTATTAAAATTGGTACAACCGCAGCAATAATTGCTATATATAGATCCCCTTCTGCTAGAAACTTGGATGCTTTTCTTGCTTCCTTAAACCAAATTTTTCAAGCAGTAGGCACTTTTAAGAATGTTATACTAACAGGAGATATAAATATAAACATTAACGCTGATAACTGCAATGCAGGGATCCAAGAATATCTTAATATCTACTCTTTCCATGGTTTTCTGTCCGCACATACACTGCCTACTCATCAAAGCGGTTCCTGTCTCGATCATATGATAATCAAATCCAGTTTTCCGTTTATTACGCTTGTTACTAACTCTACAATTACCGACCATCACGCGGTTTTACTGTGCCTTAACTTAACGCTGCCTAAGCAAAATCGCCCACAGACCAAAACGCAACTAAACATAAACAAACTTAAATATGATTTATGCAACATTGATTTTAACCCAGTTTTCAATACAGCTGACGCTAATTTTGCTTTATCGTTTTTAATAAAACATGTCCAATCAGCTATATTACGCAACACGACCGTTATTACAGTAAACAAGAAAAATTATAATATTAAACCTTGGATTACTCCTGGCCTAATTCGGTGCATAAGACAGAGAGATAAACTTCATCAAAGATACAGGAAGGACCCAGATAATCTCGTCACTAAAGTCACCTATACCAGATACAGGAATTTTTGTAACAACCTCCTAAAGGATTTAAAGAGAAATTACGATAAAAATGAATTAATTAGAGCGGGAAACAATAGCAAGCAACTTTGGAAACATATCAAAAACGTCACCTATATGTCAAATCAGCGTGAATCAAATTCGAGTTTACTGCTTTCTAATCCTTCACCTATCCTGTCAGCCAACGTAGTGAATAATTTTTTCGTAAATGTTGGGAAAACTCTTGCTGAGCAGATTCCAAAACCTGACTGTGTTCAACCTTCTTCCCAAAAGGCTGGAAATAGGCGTACCCTAAAATCTTTTGCCTTGCTAGACACCGACGAAGACGAAATTACCCGAATAATCTGTGGACTAAAAGATGACTGTGCTGTTGGATGGGATAATATTAGCAATAAGACACTTAAACTCTTTAAGCATATCCTTGTACCTCCCTTAACACATATTTTTCGTATGTGTTTTTCTGAAGGCATTTTCCCTAAATGCCTAAAAAAAGCAATTGTAATCCCTATCTTCAAATCCGGAAACAAAGACTTAGTTAACAACTATCGGCCAATATCACTACTGCCCTCTATATCTAAAATACTAGAAAAAATTATAAATAGTAGACTAGTTAACTATCTAGAGAAAAATGAATTTTTATCATCTGCGCAATTTGGTTTTAGAGCCAAATTATCCACAGCCGATGCAGTGCACAGTTTAACAGATTATGTCTCAGAAGAACTTGGTAAAGGAAACCAGACCCTGGGGATTTTCCTTGATCTGGCGAAGGCTTTTGATACAGTCTCCGTTTCTGCGCTTTTGTACAAATTAGAGGCTTTAGGAATAAGGGGAACGCCGCTGAAACTTTTTGCTGACTACTTAGGCGATCGTTATCAATGTGTTAAAATTGACAATATTTTTAGCGACGAGCAAAAAAACACAGGGTTTGGTGTTCCCCAGGGAAGTATTTTGGGCCCCACCCTTTTCCTGATTTACATAAACGATTTGTGTAGTTTAAATATTGAACAAGGCAAAATTATATCGTATGCAGATGATACAGCGTTAATTATCACCGCTAAAACAAACAGCGAATTGTACGAATATGCTCAAATAGGTTTCAATACTGTGTCTAATTGGCTTCACAGCAACTTACTAACATTAAATACCGACAAGACAAAATATATTCACTTCTCCATCCGCAAACCGCTTTTTAATATTACTAACTCTCATCTGTATGCCCATCATTGCGGACTCCGCTCAGTCAGCATATGTAAGTGTCCTTTTATCCAAAACTTGTAACATAAAATATCTCGGGGTATTAATAGACGAGTCGCTCTCTTTTAGACCACATATTGACAGTTTGGTTACAAGAGTGCGCAGGTTAATTTTTGTTTTTAAAAAATTGCGAGCCATTGCGGATAAAAAACTATTGTCACAAGTTTACTTGGCTTTAGGTCAATCTGTAATACAGTACTGTATTACTTCATGGGGTGGAGCACCAAAAACTTACTTGCTGCCTCTTGAAAGAGCTCAGAGAGCTATTTTAAAGGTAGCAAACTTCCATCCCTTTCTCTATCCTACAGATCTGCTATACAAACGTTGTAACGTGCTGACTGTTCGCCAGCTTTTCATATCGCACTTGGTATTAAAACAGCACACCATGCTTTCCTATAACATTGCAAGTACTAATAAGAGACGGAATGATATTGTATGTGAGTCAAATGCATCCTCTAAATATATCTTTGTAAACAGATTTTATACATTTTTAGGCCCATTTTTGTACAATAAATTAAATAGGAAATTAAGTATCTATAAATTAAATAATTACGACTGTAAAAAGATTATTCTGCAATTTTTACTTAGTATATCATACAGTGAGACACAGGATTTACTCGTTGTCTGTAAATAAAACATGTTTTAGTCTTTTAATTTAATATTAGTTTTAATTAGTCTAGGTTGTTAATTTTATAATCTAATACTCTATGCACCTTTCTAGCCTGAAACACAGGTTCAACCTAGTTCAGGCAAATGAGCAAGTGTGTCCTCTAAATGTTTAATTTCTAAGTTTTTGTAAATCTGAACCATTTTTTTATATAAATAAACGATATTATTATTATTATAAATAAACGATATTATTATACAGCTCTGCCTAAACTTTCGGGAAAAAAGGCGTTAAATTATTGTTTGAAAATTGAGACTTTTAAATGCAATCTCTAGCTCTAGATTCTAGGGGCTGGAAAGATATGGACAAGAAAATATAGTGAAATGGTACTGTTAAATAACGCAAGTCACAACACATCACAACTGCCACCAGCTTTTCTGACGAGCAAATTTTTTTCTATATATCAACCTATATTTCGGAATCCAATAAACGTTGAATAAAAACGTAACCTCATCATATGTCAAAGTTCTTGCTGAAAGAACTCAGAACTTTAGATTTTACATAATTAAAACATTAAGGTAACACAACACTACACACTAAGACAACACAACACAAAAACACACAACAACACTAAGATCTAGTCTCACCATACGATGTTAGTGAGTGTGTTTGTGTGTGAGTATGTTATCTTCTGTTAAAATGTTAACGGGGCATTAAGAGAAGCGAGTGTTTCACTATGCGCTAATCCATGATTAAATGTCTTAATTCTGGTGGAACGTAAATACCAGTAACTTAGATGTTTCTTTTAATGGCTGATAGAAACCACAAAACGTCTGTGGGTACCAACACTAACGTCGAGTGTTACAATAAAATTAATCTGAAGAGAGAAAAAACCGGAACTAGGTCAAATACCAGGAGATTAGAAATATAGTGGGGAAGCTACTTCACTAGAATCAGTCCTATTCGAAGAGTTGAATACTGTTTTCACAATCTTCTTCAATTACATTGAAGGGTGCTCTTCAGTCGAGACGGGATTAGAAGAATCGCGAGACGTTCAAAGGTGATTACTAGTCGATATCTTTATCTTGTTAAATTCTAACTTTGAGGGCCTGTTTTTCCACCTACGATTTAGTACCTATTAACTTACTTGACACATACTTTCATAATAATTCTGTTCCATTTTTGAATTTTTTCGGTGAGTTAGTGGCTCTTCGGACATCGTGAAATAGGCCATAGGTGACAAAGCCGCGCGGGAAGTGCTAGTCTTAAATATAGGTAGTCCAAAAATCTCAATGTTTTGACATGTCGCCACATCAGTATATTGCACCCATGTAAAGCAGAGGCCTCGGCCGCTGCGATAAGTCCCCTCTTTGAGGAGTGGTTGGAGAGGCGCCACGGCGTCCTCACCTTCCGCCTGACGCAGGTCCTCACCGGACACGGTTGTTTCGGGAGGTTCCTGTTTCGGATAAGACGGGAGGAAACGCCCGGGTGTCACCATTGTGTGGATCGCCCGGAGGACACGGTGGAGCATACAGTGGAGGTCTGCCCGGCTTGGGCGGAGCACCGCCATGTTCTCACGGAGGCGATCGGCGGCGGCGATCTCTCGCGTCCAAACCTGGTCCAGGCCATGGTGCGGAGCGAGAGTGCATGGGAGGCCGTCACCTCCTTCTGCGAAGCAGTAATGCTCGCGAAGGAGGAAGCGGAACGCGTGAGGGAGAGGCAACAGCCGCGCCCTCGCGCCCCTAGCCGCCGTAGGAGACGCCCTGGGCGGCGGGAATCGATTGCCGATTCCCGGCCACCGTAGGCGCGGGCTTGCGGAAGACGAGTAATGGGCAGCTCGCCGTCCGGTAAGGACCAGGCCCGGGTCGACGGCGCGTTGTGTTCCACGCGCGCCTCAAAGAGATGTCAGCAGTGACGGGGTCAATTGGGCCGATGCCGCCGGGGTCGCGGGTAGTTCGAAAGAGATACCGTGGCCCAGGCACGGGCAGCTGAAGGAACATGGGTGGGTTTTAGTCAGTAAAAGTCTGACACGCCCTCCCGCCTCTGCCCAGAGCGGGAGAAGTCATTTGATGATTTCCCATCCACAAAAAAAAAAAAAAAAAAGGTGCAGCAACCAAACAGCAACCTTATGTTAAGGAGAATAAAGCGCATTATGATTTTGTCGTACTTGTCAGTAGCAGCAACCCAACAGCAACCTTATTATAAGGAGAATAAAGATTACTGTGATTTTGAGAGTGATGTAAAATAACTGTGAAAGCACTGGAAAGGAATTATTGGCCTTCAGTACCCTAATTGCGTAACACACTCAATCGGAATCTGAATCATTTTGAAGCAAATTACTAATATATTCGAAAAATTTGTCTGCTCAAAAACGTAATTAACGCAATGAATGTTGTTGAACTGTCAAAATGAAACCGATTCCGATTGATAGCGTGTTACGCAATTTCCCCGCTGGATTACGAGTATGAAAAATCGATCTGTGGCAAAATCTAATGAAGAAACTGATACGTACATAGTTTACTGACAGTAATAATTTCAGATATTGGTACTTAATGACAAACATGGCACTGAACAGCTGTTCAGTAAAAAACAGGGTCATGTTAAATTAGCTAGTGAAACTCTGCAGACATGATGAGTAGCGATAACTAAACACGACAAAATAAAAAATATTTGATGATTTTTTTGGTGTCAACGACCACTGCTTATGTTGTCACTTGAAGTATAATAAAAAATCTGTTTTTTTTTTGTTTTATCATGTTTCCACACCCATCAAGTCTGCGGAGTTTCGCTAGCTAATTTCATTTGATCCTGTATAGAAACCCGCCGTTCACTTAGCCACAAATTAATATCATCTCTTTTTTGAGCGCCAATATAAATTAATATAAATTAGGAGCGTTTGTAGGAGCCTTATTTAGATGGAACACTCATCAGATTTGTCACAATCACAACAATAAAATTAAATACTGGTACCGAAACCCAAACATCAATTGTCAGAGTATCAGGGTTTTTACTACTGGATTCGAGTGACATTGTAATTTGTAATGCTGGGGCTACATTAGCGGACGAAGATTCGTGTCGCGTTGGCGTACTAAAAACATCGTTTACGGGTATACGCGATGTTTTTGGTTACATAAAGGCGTGTACGCACGAACGAACAAAAACATTGCAAACACGAACATTACACCACACTTTAGATATTCAAAAGGGTCCTGAGTTTCTTCAAATATTCCGTGATCGATGTTCGTGTTCACCATGTTTTGTTCGTTCGTGCTTTAGATCCATGTCGCGTTAGCGCGCACATCGTACCGGGTATTGTTCGACGCTTCAAAGTCTAGACTGCACTGAAGTGACGCAGATGTAGCCATGCTTGCGAATATTGTCGCGACAAAACCCTTTTATGCGCGCCAGTTTACCGACAGTGCCCTGATAAGCATTCGTCATCGCCCGTTTACTACGCGATGCTACGATCTACACGGCCACACTTATCGCGATAACGCGAAAATTCGCCATAGCCCGCAAATTTAGCCCCAGCATAAAGACTGGCGGCACCGATGGCTTACCACGCTCTCTGAACCCCTATATTGTATTTATTTATTTTTATTTATTTATTAGGTACAACAGCACACATTACAACAGCAGTACATACGGATAAAATAATACAGAGCAATAAGATAATAAAATTATGGTATGTATGCTTACTGTATACACAGCATTCACAACAAAACAACAACGTAATTAACTTAAATAAAAAACTTATGAATACATAAAATATAATCCAATTCAAAATAGCAGTTCAAATTAGTATTTATATTTAATAAAAAGAAAAATATAAAATGTTGCCACGGAAGGTGAAAAGGTATGAGTGTGGATAAAAAAAAACTAAGATTTAATATCAACATGAATTTTTTGTAAAAATAATAATAATTTATTGGTTAGTTTATGTGCTCCCGTACCTCAGAGACTGATCTTCTAAATTTATTGAGTTTTACACCGTGTGAGTCGGTTTCTGACGATTTACAAAAGCTGTTGTAATTTCTGCACATTCGGACCAAGGGAGCGTTGAGGCCAAGATTGGATTTGCAGAAAGGGATATGAAGTTACCTGGTGATGGGATGTCTGGGAGGTTTTGAAGGGACTGAATATTGGATACGCTCAACAAGATCGCACTTTACAGCTTCGGAATCCAATAAACGTTGAATAAAAACGTAACCTCATCATATGTCAAAGTTCTTGCTGAAAGAACTCAGAACTTTAGATTTTACATAATTAAAACATTAAGGTAACACAACACTACACACTAAGACAACACAACACAAAAACACACAACAACACTAAGATCTAGTCTCACCATACGATGTTAGTGAGTGTGTTTGTGTGTGAGTATGTTATCTTCTGTTAAAATGTTAACGGGGCATTAAGAGAAGCGAGTGTTTCACTATGCGCTAATCCATGATTAAATGTCTTAATTCTGGTGGAACGTAAATACCAGTAACTTAGATGTTTCTTTTAATGGCTGATAGAAACCACAAAACGTCTGTGGGTACCAACACTAACGTCGAGTGTTACAATAAAATTAATCTGAAGAGAGAAAAAACCGGAACTAGGTCAAATACCAGGAGATTAGAAATATAGTGGGGAAGCTACTTCACTAGAATCAGTCCTATTCGAAGAGTTGAATACTGTTTTCACAATCTTCTTCAATTACATTGAAGGGTGCTCTTCAGTCGAGACGGGATTAGAAGAATCGCGAGACGTTCAAAGGTGATTACTAGTCGATATCTTTATCTTGTTAAATTCTAACTTTGAGGGCCTGTTTTTCCACCTACGATTTAGTACCTATTAACTTACTTGACACATACTTTCATAATAATTCTGTTCCATTTTTGAATTTTTTCGGTGAGTTAGTGGCTCTTCGGACATCGTGAAATAGGCCATAGGTGACAAAGCCGCGCGGGAAGTGCTAGTCTTAAATATAGGTAGTCCAAAAATCTCAATGTTTTGACATGTCGCCACATCAGTATATTGCACCCATGTAAAGCAGAGGCCTCGGCCGCTGCGATAAGTCCCCTCTTTGAGGAGTGGTTGGAGAGGCGCCACGGCGTCCTCACCTTCCGCCTGACGCAGGTCCTCACCGGACACGGTTGTTTCGGGAGGTTCCTGTTTCGGATAAGACGGGAGGAAACGCCCGGGTGTCACCATTGTGTGGATCGCCCGGAGGACACGGTGGAGCATACAGTGGAGGTCTGCCCGGCTTGGGCGGAGCACCGCCATGTTCTCACGGAGGCGATCGGCGGCGGCGATCTCTCGCGTCCAAACCTGGTCCAGGCCATGGTGCGGAGCGAGAGTGCATGGGAGGCCGTCACCTCCTTCTGCGAAGCAGTAATGCTCGCGAAGGAGGAAGCGGAACGCGTGAGGGAGAGGCAACAGCCGCGCCCTCGCGCCCCTAGCCGCCGTAGGAGACGCCCTGGGCGGCGGGAATCGATTGCCGATTCCCGGCCACCGTAGGCGCGGGCTTGCGGAAGACGAGTAATGGGCAGCTCGCCGTCCGGTAAGGACCAGGCCCGGGTCGACGGCGCGTTGTGTTCCACGCGCGCCTCAAAGAGATGTCAGCAGTGACGGGGTCAATTGGGCCGATGCCGCCGGGGTCGCGGGTAGTTCGAAAGAGATACCGTGGCCCAGGCACGGGCAGCTGAAGGAACATGGGTGGGTTTTAGTCAGTAAAAGTCTGACACGCCCTCCCGCCTCTGCCCAGAGCGGGAGAAGTCATTTGATGATTTCCCATCCACAAAAAAAAAAAAAAAAAAGGTGCAGCAACCAAACAGCAACCTTATGTTAAGGAGAATAAAGCGCATTATGATTTTGTCGTACTTGTCAGTAGCAGCAACCCAACAGCAACCTTATTATAAGGAGAATAAAGATTACTGTGATTTTGAGAGTGATGTAAAATAACTGTGAAAGCACTGGAAAGGAATTATTGGCCTTCAGTACCCTAATTGCGTAACACACTCAATCGGAATCTGAATCATTTTGAAGCAAATTACTAATATATTCGAAAAATTTGTCTGCTCAAAAACGTAATTAACGCAATGAATGTTGTTGAACTGTCAAAATGAAACCGATTCCGATTGATAGCGTGTTACGCAATTTCCCCGCTGGATTACGAGTATGAAAAATCGATCTGTGGCAAAATCTAATGAAGAAACTGATACGTACATAGTTTACTGACAGTAATAATTTCAGATATTGGTACTTAATGACAAACATGGCACTGAACAGCTGTTCAGTAAAAAACAGGGTCATGTTAAATTAGCTAGTGAAACTCTGCAGACATGATGAGTAGCGATAACTAAACACGACAAAATAAAAAATATTTGATGATTTTTTTGGTGTCAACGACCACTGCTTATGTTGTCACTTGAAGTATAATAAAAAATCTGTTTTTTTTTTGTTTTATCATGTTTCCACACCCATCAAGTCTGCGGAGTTTCGCTAGCTAATTTCATTTGATCCTGTATAGAAACCCGCCGTTCACTTAGCCACAAATTAATATCATCTCTTTTTTGAGCGCCAATATAAATTAATATAAATTAGGAGCGTTTGTAGGAGCCTTATTTAGATGGAACACTCATCAGATTTGTCACAATCACAACAATAAAATTAAATACTGGTACCGAAACCCAAACATCAATTGTCAGAGTATCAGGGTTTTTACTACTGGATTCGAGTGACATTGTAATTTGTAATGCTGGGGCTACATTAGCGGACGAAGATTCGTGTCGCGTTGGCGTACTAAAAACATCGTTTACGGGTATACGCGATGTTTTTGGTTACATAAAGGCGTGTACGCACGAACGAACAAAAACATTGCAAACACGAACATTACACCACACTTTAGATATTCAAAAGGGTCCTGAGTTTCTTCAAATATTCCGTGATCGATGTTCGTGTTCACCATGTTTTGTTCGTTCGTGCTTTAGATCCATGTCGCGTTAGCGCGCACATCGTACCGGGTATTGTTCGACGCTTCAAAGTCTAGACTGCACTGAAGTGACGCAGATGTAGCCATGCTTGCGAATATTGTCGCGACAAAACCCTTTTATGCGCGCCAGTTTACCGACAGTGCCCTGATAAGCATTCGTCATCGCCCGTTTACTACGCGATGCTACGATCTACACGGCCACACTTATCGCGATAACGCGAAAATTCGCCATAGCCCGCAAATTTAGCCCCAGCATAAAGACTGGCGGCACCGATGGCTTACCACGCTCTCTGAACCCCTATATTGTATTTATTTATTTTTATTTATTTATTAGGTACAACAGCACACATTACAACAGCAGTACATACGGATAAAATAATACAGAGCAATAAGATAATAAAATTATGGTATGTATGCTTACTGTATACACAGCATTCACAACAAAACAACAACGTAATTAACTTAAATAAAAAACTTATGAATACATAAAATATAATCCAATTCAAAATAGCAGTTCAAATTAGTATTTATATTTAATAAAAAGAAAAATATAAAATGTTGCCACGGAAGGTGAAAAGGTATGAGTGTGGATAAAAAAAAACTAAGATTTAATATCAACATGAATTTTTTGTAAAAATAATAATAATTTATTGGTTAGTTTATGTGCTCCCGTACCTCAGAGACTGATCTTCTAAATTTATTGAGTTTTACACCGTGTGAGTCGGTTTCTGACGATTTACAAAAGCTGTTGTAATTTCTGCACATTCGGACCAAGGGAGCGTTGAGGCCAAGATTGGATTTGCAGAAAGGGATATGAAGTTACCTGGTGATGGGATGTCTGGGAGGTTTTGAAGGGACTGAATATTGGATACGCTCAACAAGATCGCATTTTACAAATCCGTTTGTAACTTTGTATTGGTACCTATAGCTATGTACTATATTGATATTGGGCAGTCGATTCCTTTTATTGTCTCTTTCGCGTCATTGTGTTTAATGTTTACTATTTCCGGGAACATTAATTTAGGAGTAGGTAATTACTATTTATTACTGTGTTCATGTCAAGTTACTTGATGTTTCTATTTTGCGAGATCCCGTGTCGGGATTTGTAGTAAAAAATGTTTATCGTTGTTTAAAAATAGTACAGTTTTAGTGCCAACGTGAAGTCCACCATACGTTTATTTTTTACCAACGTTTTGGTTTTCCTTCAGACTTCAGCAATTGATAGTGCTGTGAAAATTAAGTCACCATCTACGAAGATGCATGATTCAATATTATCTTCACCTTTCGAACTATATTTTGGATTTGAATTCTTGTACAACTTTATGCGTCTGTTGACAACAATTTGACATTCTGAGAACATCAGTTTTGCTTCCTTCATTTGTTTCACTTCATTCATTTGGATTCGGCGCTATAAGTAAGTACATAATATTATTCTTCCATCTATCTCAATCAGCTATCACATCAGTGTTTACTTCCTCCCTTGCCTTATTGCCTCACAATATTCATAAATCCTTCATAATTTATCATTTGTGATTATCTGATCGTCTTCTAAATTAAGATTAAACGTCGCAAATACCGATCCGTCAATTAATTTTTAAGTGCGTCTTATTTGTGCAGAATGAACATTTTTTCTTTTTTCTTTCTTTCTTTCTTTTATTTATTTACAAAAGGAAGTTTCAGTAGCAATTATTTTTCTCGGAAAATTTTTAGCATTGCATGGAAAAATAGAAAGGGAATCCAAACGTTTAATTCGCAAGTGATGTCTTCCGAGACATGACCAAGATTCTCGATTTTTCCTCCTTTTCTTTACAAAACAAAAGTGGGTGATTCTTCTTTAACGTTGAGCGAAATAAAAATGTTCTACAAATACCGGATTGCTTTCTTAAGTCCGTGGCTTCTCAGTTAAGTTCAATTTATGTTTCACGAGTAGTAGTTTAATTTATGATACTGTAGTCTGTTGGAACTTTGAAAATTTGATCCATAATTTCAGGAAATCCTTTTGCGGTTTTAATTTTTATTGACCTACATTACGTCCCTGTTCTTTTTCCTGTTACTTATTTTCTTGTCAAGTAGATTACTCGATTCTTTAAAAAAAACTAGTTATAATAATATATATAGTTATCAGTTTGCAATATAATGTAGAAAGAAAACATTTGTAGGTAGGTACATGGTAGGTACTAACAATAAATTCATCTAAAACAAAATGCTGTTATAATATTTTCTATCAATTTACTACACATGGATTAGGACCAAAGTGAATCAATCAATCAGCCTAACCTTTTCCCAACTATTTTGGAGTCAGCTTGCAGTCTTGTCAGATGCAGCTGAATATCAGTATTTCACATGGAGTGACTAACTATCTGACCTTCTCGATAACCTTTGGCAAGACTGGTTGTTAGACTTTTCGGCTTCTGACTACCCATAATGAAGATCAAAGATCTACGAATGACAGCCGGAGGGGTTTCGATAATGGTCACCCATCCACGAACTGACCGTGGCAAGCACAGCTTAACCTGCCATCAACCCTGTGCGGCTGTTATCATTTAGCCACGAGCCCCTTTGCCCCGAAACATTTTCTAGCAATTTATTGTCAGTACGATTTAGGATCAAATTGAATCATCCTTCAGTAAATTGAACATTCAAGGGTGTTCCATTTCATTTGACCGATATTTTTTATTGTGATGTCCAATTATTTTACGATGTGTTATTTTTTATTACGCCTCGTAATCCGTAAGATCCGTAAATATTTCTTTGATATCTCGCTGTTTACGATCATTGAAATATTTTTTACGTAACGGATGGAAGAGCAATAATTTTTTTTTCGAATGTTACTCCTTAAAAAATATTCTGAGCGTTAAACGCACGCGCGCTGGCAACGTCGCATTTCTAACGGTTTTTCGTGATTATTTTAATAAATTTAAATCAAAGGACAATTTCCTCTCTCAAATTCTTAGATCGTTGGAATTTATAAATAAAAGTATGTATGCTATTTTTGGCAGTTATTTTGGTATTTACTCTTACAAAATGAAATATTATCAATTATTTTCAATTTTCTAAGAATAAATATCAAAATAACTGTCAAAAAATAAAGGGTAGGCAGATTGACCTATTAAATTAAACAAACAAAAAAAAAAAAAAAATAAAAACAAAAAACATGTATGTACCCTATAACGTCACCAACACCCCAGAGGCAAATATGATAATTTATTTTACGTAGATGTAAGCACTTTGTATCTCATTTTAAGCGAACTGTTATTTAAGTTCTTATGAGAATAAATTCTTTAAACCTAAATTAATATTATTTAATAATTCGCTTTATTGATTACATTTTTCAAAAAAGCATGTTTTCATTTAACATTCTTGAAAATTTTGTCCCGTGTGAGCGAAAGAGGTCACAAAATGCGACAGCCCTCTCAAGACTTAATAAAAAAATTACAAAAAGCAATCTTATAGTATAGTATATAGGTACATATTTGCCTGATAGTTTATCAAAGTCAGTGTTATAATGTATCATGTCTTATTGTTATTTTTTTTAATGCTTTTAGCTGTTATTATCATAAAATATGAATAGTGATGTCAAATAAACTAAGTGAAAGCCTAATGGACATGTATTTTATTTCATTCAGTTATGATAAAAAGCTTTTGACGCAAAATAGGCGAACATTTCGTATCATTAATCGGTAAGTTTATACTTTTATTAATTAGAAAGTAGGTATTTTATTAATGACAGAAAAAATAAGTGCCTATTTACCTTAATTTGTTTATATCTTGCGCGGTCTTTTTAAAATATTATAGACCATAGTATATACAAACACTAACAAATAAACGGCCGAGTACGTGTCGGACCACGCACAATGAAGGGTTCCGTTGTTGAAAATAATTTATCCCAAAAACAAACTTAAACTTGTAATCCCAAATTTTTTTTTATGTTATAGAGTAACAAATTAACAATTTTCGGAATTTTTCCTTTATTTGTGCTGTAATACCTTGCTTCTTACTAAATTTCGTGATTCTAGGACAGCGGGAAGTACCCTATAGGTCTTGATTTACTTGCGAGTATCAAAATATGTCGCTTAGATGGCCGTATTTTTATTGCTTTTTTTTTTTGGTAGAAGCTTGATTTTTTTAAAACTCTGTGACCTACGTATTTGATATTAATTTCAACTTGATACCTCCACGCGTTCCTGAGAATAAGGGTCTTGACAGATAGATAGATAACGAAGTGATCCTATAAGGGTTCCGTTTTTTAACCGACTTCAAAAAGGAGGAGGTTCTCAATTCGTCGGAATTTTTTTTTTTTTTTTTTTTATGTATGTTCCGCGATTACTCGAAGATGGCTGGACCGATTTGATTTTTTTTTATTTTATTCGAGAGGGTATACATAACAGTTGGTACCATATAAAATTGAATAACTTTGCTTGTGTAGTTTTTGAGTTAGCTTCAATAATACGTATTTTTACCCCATTTTTATATGGATGATGTTCTAGTTTGTTTTGCAGATAGTGGTATTAGAATGTGTGTGGGGTAGGTACACAACTAAAAAGTGAAAAATAAAAACTTTTTAACCGACTTCAAAAAGGAGGAGGTTATCAATTCGTCGGAACCTTTTATTTTATTTTTTATTTTTTTTTTATGTATGTTCCCCGATTCAGCCTGGTACTGTCCCACTGCTGCGCCAATCATACATAGATAACACGACCACAACGCTTTCTGACTGCGTGTTTGTATACCATTAGGACCAGGTTTCCTCATAATGTTTTCATAGTCTGTGGTACCTCATTAACCAAGAAAATTGTTTGCCATTGGAAATTCAGTGTACACTAGCGGAATAGAAAGGTTTATCGTTTTTGAGAAGCATCCTTTTCGTACATTGTTTAATATGTTTGTATGTTTGATACTCAATCACGCAGAATGGCTTAATCATACATACACTATCACACTAATATTATAAAGGTGAAAGTTTGTGAGTGTGGGTGTTTGTATATTTGTTACTTTTTCACGATCAAACGGCAGGATCGATTTGGATGAAATTTGGTATGTAGATAGCTTACCAAAACACAACAAATAGGCAAGTTTTTATCCCAGTCTAAGCGGGTGACTGAAACCGCGAGGCGCGGCTAGTGTTACAATATTATGTTTGTTACGAGTTCTCAATCAAACAAAAATTGCAGAACCGATTTGGATGAAATTATGTCACACTAGCTGCGTCCCGCGGTTTCACCCGCGTAGACCGGGATAAAAAGTAGCTTATGTTTTAATCCTGGGTATAACCTTCTAACTGCGAGATGTGGTAGCTTATTTTATAACGATTCCAACGACAGTTTAATAAACAGCTCTCATACAAAACTTTAGAGATATCGTCTACCGCGCGAGACCACCCAGAAATACTCTCACACAAAAACCCACAAACACAAAATGGCCGTCACATTGAATAGGTTATGCTATCTACATACCAAATAACATCCAAATCGGTCCAGTCGTTTGAGCGTGAAGAAGTAACAAACATACAAACACACGCACAAACTTTTGCCTTTATAATATTAGTGTGATTATATATTATATTATAAAGCTGCTGCCCGCGACTTCGTCCGCGTGAAATTTCTTGTTCCCCCGACCCACCTCGTCGCATCGCGTTGCCTGCCGCGCTATTACTTCGTTTTCGCTTAGGGGTTACTTCTGCCTTTTTTATTTTGACACGTAAGGTCCTAAAGTGATATTAAATATGCCTATTTGGGCTATAAAATGCAAAAAGAATTTTTAAAGTCCGACTGGTAGTTCCAGAGATTAGCACGTTCGTTCACCGTATCCCCGCTAACCTCTCCCTGCCTTTCTCACCCACTCTAACACCCCCTTCATCACTTCCCCTTTCTCTCCCCCTCACCTCCCCCTCCCCCTCCCCCCTCCCCCCCCTCACCTCCCCCACCACCTCCTCTTCCCCATCCCGCTCTAACCCTCCCTCCAGGATAGTTTTGAAAAACTATTAATGACAAACTTTATTACTTAGGCAAGTATCTGTGCCAAGTTTAAAGTTAATTAACCAAATAAATAAGATTTTTCATTTAAACTGTATTCCCTGTTTTCATGCCCACAGGAGTGGAATTCTCAAGAATCGTTTCGGTTGTTTCCATTATTTACATCAATTTTCGATTTAATCAAGCCCCGCAGTGAAATCCTCCCCTGAAAAATTTTATACCGCTTTTCACCCCATTATGGGTAGATTTTCGTAAACCCACGTTATTCTTAATTTTTAGGGTTCCGTACCTCAAAAGGAAAAAACGGAACCCTTATATGTCTGTCGGTCCGTCTGTCACAGCCAATGTGCTCCGAATCTACAGGGCTGATTTAGTTGAAATTTGGTACACGTATGAATTTCTGTGACCGAAACACGAACGGGTAAATAAATGAATTTTGAATATGGGGGTCAGTTTTGGGGGGAAAATAAGAAAATTAAAAAAAAAGGTTTGCTAACTATACCGTGTGACATATTAAATGAAAGGGCTTACTATGAGAGTATAAAATATATATTTTTTTATAATTTTAATATAAATTTGTTTGAAGTTATTTAAGAAAAAAGAGGAAAATTGACCATTCCCTCTACGTTATGTCCGAAACTACTGAGCCTAAAATTTTGAAAAAAATACAGAAAATAGATCTTTACCTGTAGATTACAGGAAAACCTATAAGAAGTCTGTGGTCTTAAAATAACATGGTAAATCTCTCAATATTGTGAGTACAAACTTACATTTACAGTTGGAATGTATGGCAGAACATGTTTTTCAACTACAATGTTAAGTTTGTTCTTGGGATAAATTCATCCCAATTACGGAACCCTTCATTTTGTGTGGTCCGACACGCACTTGGCCGGTTTTTGGTCTCAAGTATAAAAATACTGAATTAATCGCGGCGCGACATCGAACGGAACACGTATGGCATTTTTATACTCGTGATAACTTCGAAATTAAATATCCGATTCGAATGAATTATAAAGCATTTTATTGCTACATAAATACCCTTGATAATAAAACTATTTATTTCAATAAAAATTAATACTACGATACGAATGTAACCAACTTTTGTTTTACCAGCGATCTAATTAAATTTTCGAACACAAAAGCTTCTATTGTGACTTAACTATGATAGTTAGATATATTATTGGTTATTATTTGGTTGGTTGGTTTATTATTGGTTATTATTGGTTATTATTATTTGGTTATTGTTTTGCGGACTTTTTTGAAGGCGATAATGAGTACATTAATCATGTAGTACATATTTTTTATCTATTGTCAATAGTTTTCTCAGCGCACGCCAAATAATGAATTTTATATGAAAAAATTTTGCTACTTTTCAATTTTCTTAAGGATCTCTAAATTTTTTGAAAATAAATTATAGCCTATAGTTAGTTAGTTCCTAATAATTTAGCTTTCTATTGGTGAAAAAATAATTCAAATCGGTCTAGTAGTTTCGGAGCCTATTCGGTACAAACAAACAAACAAACAAAAAAATCTTTCCTCTTTTATTAGTATAGATATAGAAAGAAA
This sequence comes from Cosmia pyralina, assembly GCA_946251885.1. NCBI lineage: Eukaryota > Metazoa > Arthropoda > Insecta > Lepidoptera > Noctuidae > Cosmia > Cosmia pyralina. The sequence goes on along the minus strand of OX276359.1, from coordinate 17,445,892 downwards.
TAAAAAGTCTGACAACCAGCCTTAGCAAGGGGTATCGTATTACCCATTTAATGGGTTGTGGAGGTCAAATGGACAGTCGCCCTATGTAAAATACTGGTATTCAGCTGCATCTGGTTAGACTGAAATCCAACTCCAACATAATTGGGAAAAGGCTAGGCAGATTGATTAATAGAAAGAAAAAAAAGAAAAAATATTAAATATTTTACATAGAAAGAAAAATAGGTTTATTAGTCACAGAAACACTTGCATAAAAAAAGATAAGAGTAATTAGAAAAATAAAATAAAACAAAATATATCTACAATCTACCATCTCGCGTACAAAAAAGATTTAATAGATGGCAGCTGCACATCATGACTGTGACATGAAGTCTTCCACTCTGCATGATGCTGTGCTATGACCCACATATACAAAAAGACGTACGCACGGCTTCAGATCAAGCTATACATTTCCAGTATAAGCTGATCTTGCACTGTATATGATTTCCTTTCAATGAGAGGTCAGTGTAAACTGGAAATGTATAGCTTGATGTGTAGCCGTGTGTACGTAAATCAAGTCGGATATACCATGATATGAATTGTGTGTTAGGACATAAAAGGACGATACTTTATAACCCGGTACTACTGTGGTATAGTTTCCGATCTCCACGCGCGCGCCGCGGGCAAAAGCGATTTAATTAATTAGTCTGAAAACTGATAAGCCTCATGCACTTTACAAGCAATCTAAATGTTTCTTTTTTTGGATGGGAAATCATCAAATGACTTCTCCCGTTCTGGGCGGAGCGGAAGGGCGTGTCAGACTTTTACTGACTAAAGCCCACCTGTATTCCTTCAGATGCCTGTGCCAGGGCCACGGTAACTCTTTCTAACAACCCGCGATCCTCGCAGGAATCAAAATGTGCCTAACATTAACAATCTGTGACTGTGCAAAATGGATCAGTTAACCACTGGGGAAGGTTCGTCGAATTTACGACCATATTATTTAACTTGATACCAATTTACACCTTATTACTACATAGTTATCGCTTTTCCTCGAAAACTCAATATTCAACGGGCATAGCGAGGAGGGAAGGGATTATTTCGCATCGACGGAAATTCAAGCCCCATGAAATGTTATGATAATCAACAGCTTTTTAGGTCAGATTTGATTAGATAAATACTTTGCGGTATAACGAGCCGTCAATCTCTTGTGTACTTCCCTGTTATTTTGTAACATGAATCTCTGGAAAATCTTCACAATTCTTGTATGGAAATAATATTTACGAATTAAATTAAACATTTATTACAAGTAACAAGACTCATTTTATTTATAAACATAATTATTTACCTTAATTACAATGTACAAGCTGACACTAAAATATATAATGTTATGTACAAGTATATAATAAAAAATAAAAAGGGGAAGAGCTCATAGGTATCTCATATCTTTGAATCAGTATTAAATTGTTGGTGAGCCAAATAAATAAAATAAAATAGGGCATCAAAAAATTCTTCCACATCGCTGTCAATGGGAAAAGTGTCCTAAAGGCTGTCAGCATTGCCACGTTGGATGGCAATGCTAATTCTTTGGGCTAAAAATAGGCCAGCCCTCTGGTCCCATGTGGAGTCGACTAAAAGAGCCTTGGGGTCCGAGTGCTCATCGAGTTTTTCGGGACATCGCCAAGCGGCAAGCGACTCTACACGTGACCAGAGAGCTGGCCTATTTTTAGCCCAACGAATTAAATTGAGGAGTGATTTTTCAAAAGGCCTTTTTTCCACATGGATTTTTTTCTGTGGCAGGTAAAAAAGATGCAAATTATTATTATGTAAAAGGGGAAGACAGTGTCAAATTGTTTCTCAGAACCGATGGGATCAAAAAAAAAAAAAAAAACTACCTAACAGATAATTGAGTGGACTTATGCCGAAGTGGTTTTGAATACCTAAAACTCTATTATTGATGCATCTTTTAGTACTTATATAAAATGAGGCGATTTAATAGTTTCTGTTTTGTTCGAGATGTGATTTTGCCTTGACTTGATTCTGTCGAAATGTTCAGTCTAGTGGAGAATGGAAATAAGACCTTTTGAAAAATCACTCCTCAATTATGTTGAGGAAACTCAAACACTTGAGTGTTTGAGAACCATAAGTTCATTGCAAGTATGCAATGACCAAAGTTTTTAACATCACTACTTTATAATACTGCCTCGTTGGTCTAGTGATCGCAAGCGATTCTCGTCCTTAATACGTTTTCCAGGTCGGGCAAAGTGATATTGGGTTTTCTATGTATCTAGTATTTCTCAGTAGCAGCGCGAAATCAGGATTTGTGCCCGATTGATAACAATAGGCTCGCCCCTTATTACATGGGACTTAAACATATCCATAGCGAAATTTATTTATTTATTACTTGAAGCACAGAAATGTACAAAGGCGGACTTAATGCCATAGGCATTTTCTACCTTTCAACTTTTGAGTGATGCACAGACAAAGAGTGGTAGGTGCAATTACGAAAAATTGAGGTATCAACATTTATTTAAACTCAAACTCAAACTCAAAGCATTTATTTCCATTAAACTAATTACAGGCACTTTTGAACTGTCAAAGAGTCGATCAGTTAGTCAGAAAGTTGAAGCTAGATTCCCATTCCAAAACGTAGATCTCTATCCACTTGCGTGACCGCGGGAAGTTTGTTCCCCAACAGTAGATTGTCCGTGGGAACAAAGTTCCCAAGACAATCTTTTTTTACTTTTAACCTTGTTCCACCACTACTAAGTAGTGATATCCAATTCCATGCATTTACTGTGATAGATTATCTGTGTCCGACCCTATTGAGATACGACAACACTCACTGAACTAGTCTATGACATAAAGAAAAAAATTTTTTTCGCTGTCATAAAATCTAAAATAACAAATTTTTTGTCTGAACTTTGGAAGCTTGTAAATAATGAATATTGTACTTTGGTAAGTGGTTTTATTTATGTTTCACGTTAAGGGTTAACACAGCATGCATTTTAAACCATAAAAAATATAGGTCATCGCTTGTTTTTTCTTTGTAGAAAATCTAGAAATCTAGAATCTAGAAATCTGAAACTAACTGTGTTTGCTTTTTACATACCTATTTTTGTGAACTTTATACGGTAACTAGCTGCGCCCCGCGGTATTACCCGCGGTTTATGAGATACACTAAAACGTGTAATATTTAATCGGTGAGAAAAGTATTCACAAAAAAATTGCTCATCCCTCGGGAACACTACATTTTTTCAGGATGTAAAGTAGCCTATGTGTGCTATGTGTATACAGGATGTCAAGAAGTAACAAACATACACACACACACTCACACACACACACACACACACTCACAAACTTTCGCCTTTATAATATTAGTGTGATTAAGTTTGATGGTGTGATTATTTTTTTTTTTCTGTTTTCAAACTTTTATTATTGTGATTTTAGTTTAGTTGGTGATCTTCCTGTGCTAATCACAATAAATACTTTTTCTTTCTTTCTTTCTTTCTCTATGTTTTCGGGATAAAAAGTAGCCTATGTGTTAATCCAGGTTATAAGCTGTCTACATACCGAATTTCATCCAAATCGGTCCAGCCGTTTGAGCATGAAGAAGTAACAAACACACACACACACTCACAAACTTTCGCCTTTATAATATTTTCGGGATAAAAAGTAGCCTATGTGTTAATCCAGGTTATAAGCTGTCTACATACCGAATTTCATCCAAATCGGTCCAGCCGTTTGAGCATGAAGAAGTAACAAGCATACACACACACACACACACTCACAAACTTTCGCCTTTATAATATTAGTGTGATGTGATGTGATAGTGTGATTACTTATTTTTGTTTTTTTGTTTTCAAACTTTTATTATTGTGTTTTTTGTTTACTTGGTGATCTTCCTGTGCTAGTCACAATAAATACTTTTTCTTTCTTTCTCTATTTTTTCGGGATAAATAGTAGCCTATGTGTTTATCCGGAGTGTCAGCTACTTCCACACCAAATTTCATCAAAATCGGTTGAGGCGTTTGAGTTTGAAAGAGTAGCAAATATATTTGAGTTTCTTGCTCATCCCACGGGAGCACTACATTTTTCCGGGATAAAAAGTAGCCTATGTGTTAATCCAGGTTATAAGCTGTCTACATACCGAATTTCATCCAAATCGGTCCCGCCGTTTGAGCGTGAAGAAGTAACAAACATACACACACACACACTCACAAACTTTCGCCTTTATAATATTAGTGTGATACATTTAAACGAACACTACGATAGAGTCCAGTTCTCTGGCATCCATAAAAACATTCGAGCGTTACAAGATTCCAAGAATCTTCGTCGCTTCGACATTGTTTGTGACGTGCGAAGTGCCGGCTGACGTCACGGTGCGCGTACGCATGACTGTATGATGGACTGTTTTTTCTGTAGAGCCGCTTTCGTACTAGTGGCTATGGAGAAGAACGGGTAAGAAACTTCACGGACACTCTTTAAATCAAGATAAGCAATACAACTTCCTGCGTACATTATTTTTGTTGCTTCTACATGTGAGAACAATGTAATAAAAATAAAAAATACTTAAAAGCAAGTCAATAAAATTAAAAATAAGCCCTGGCAGATAAGAGATGACCAGTCTCAACTGACGGCGCCCGTTCATGAACATAATAATTATAAAGATACACAAATACCTATTGCAAACTATAATATAAAAATAAATATACTTAATTATATATAAATTTAAGCACAAACAAATACATAAATATACTAAAATAAAAAAGATAAATAATGGGAAAACATTAACGTTGTGATGACACTGCCAGCTTCTAACGAATGTGCTCGCCAACTGTTACTTTAAAGGGTAATCGGTTGGTTTCCATCCTAATTTCCAGGGGGAGCATTTTCCACAGAGAGATAGACTGAACGAAGAAGGAAGAGTGAATGAAGTCTGCGCGCTGAGTGGGACATTGAAGATGACGATTGTGAGGTGAACGTAGATTTCTATTGTGATTGGCGCAAATGTGGGTGTATTGTCTATAGGTACACCTCTGCCCAACCCTTCAGGGAAACAAGGCGTGATTTTATGCTATTTCATTCATAAAAATATTCTTTATATTTTTTTATTTTTTTTTTATTATATGTATATTTTTTTATATTTTTTTTTTCTTAATTTTCAGTTTCTAATATTTTATACTATGCCAAAAACTTAAAAAATACGGTTTCAGAACATCATAAATCTTTACGTAGGCATACAGCATCAACATCCTTAGGTATCTAATTCGTGCGTCACTCACATGGTTAAAACATTGAAGCCCTCTTATAATAACCTTACAGGGTTAATGAAGTCATGACGTCATACTAAATACGTATAAGTGAAAATTTCCCATACATTAAAGCAGTATACACACTACTTTAGCAAGTAAATAGGTTAGTAAGGCACTTCTCCCACCGCCGCGCGCCGACGAGGAAGCGACTAAGTAATCAACGATTTTGTCGCTCAAGAAACGTACGAGACATATACAGGATTATTTTTTATTCAGTGCGCAAACTTTGACAAAATAAACTTAGATGAGTTTTATTAAACATGTATGTAGTGTACGGGGATCTCCAGGAAAACTTCAAACGTCTTTTCAATGGTTTATTAATTATTACTTCGTAAAACACACCTTACTTCAATCGTATCTACTCGCCATCTTCCTTTTCTTACTTCCTTTCACTCGTTCCATCGTTCATACAACCATTCGTTCAGAAACATGATTTTTAACGTTCAGGAATGTTGACATACAGCCTAATCTTAATTTAATCCTACATGTATTTTTTATTCTGATATGTCTTAGTACAAAAAAATAAAGTTATCGATAAAGAAAGATGTCTACTTTCAAATTGACTTTATGGCCACTCGCAGGCGCGTGACGCAGCACAACGCGCATAAGTACCTACTTATCGGCTGTGCGCTCGTTCGTTTTTCATTCACAGGCGTAGGTAGGTATTTCCGTGGGTTACAATGTAGGTAGATCGCTGAATTTATCAGGTTCGAACTAGACTTTTTTAAAATTAGGCCGCGATGTGAAGTTTTGAAGAGTAATTCCAATTTTTCCTTCATAGTTTCATGGGCTTAGGACTATCAAAATGCAGAAAATAAAGCAATTAAGTTATGACACTTTTAAAAACTTAATAAAATTAAAATTAATTACATTACATACATGCATACTTCTGCATTAGGGCGTATTTAAAAAATTGGAATCAACTAAGTATTTACAATAATGTTCAATCAAAAATAACCTATTCTCTAAAATTATTAATTAAAAATAATTACTTACCCTGCATGTCACTAATCACTGCATTTTAATAATTGTTCAAAATGAAGTCCTCCTCTTTCTAAGCATAGACGTCATGTTTAAATAAATTGTCATTTAGTTTGTTTAGAATACTAATGTTACTTTATCAAAAGCGTTAATTATCCTAAACTTTAGGTCATCTAGGTTTTGGGCCTCCTCTACATAAACCCGGCGTTTCACTTCTCCCCAAAGAAAAAAATCGCAGGGAGTAAGATCCGGGACCTAGCAGGCCACGGTATGGGGCCACCACGACCGATCCAATTTTGCCCGTATTTTTCATTTAGGTAATTCCGTACCCTTATGGCGTAATGAGGTGGAGCGCCATCGTGTTGATAGTACAAATTACTATGGTAGCATATCGGGACTTCGTTCATTAACTCTTCAATTGTTGTTTCCAGCATTTCTAAATACCTTGATCCGGTCAAGGTGCCGTCAATAAAAACGGGCCCTATACTTTATTTTTAATAACCCCAGCCCATACATTGGCGCTAAAATGCACTTGGTAATTCGTCTCTCGCACTAATTAAAATTATTTTTCACTTTGTAGTGTTTTTTTGGAAGTCGATTGTTATTTTTTTTTTTCTGTAAAAAAGTTTTTTTACTTCCTAACTCGCTGTGTTAGTCGCCGCAGCGGCGGCGTGCATAGGCGAAGAACTAGCATCCAACGTGTCCTATTTGTCAACCTTCACGATCAATGAGAAATGACGTAAGTTGCAAATTGCTTTTATATGGGTTGTGATAGTGTAGTCTGTAGGTGGCTATGGTATCACTTCAAATGCTTTTTTCAAGGGCCATGCATCTTTTTAAAGATAATATTTATGAACAACGTCTGTCAGCGGGCTGTATCTGATGAAAGTAGCGTAGATAGTTGAAATCACAAAATGTATTTTATTGCCGCTATACTTAACAACAAATGTGTTGGATCATTAAGTTCCCTTCAAAATGGTTGAGCTAAATGGTGCTGATCCATGCGTCATGTTCGTGGTCTCTTAGCTGCCACGGCTTATTTTTAATTTAGTTGTTTTTAGTTTTTATCTTTTTATTACGGACGCTTTTAACGTGCACGTCTTTCTACATTGTTCTCACATGTATATTTTCAACATGAACGATGTAACCAATATTTTGTAAAAATAATAGGTCTTTACCTATGAAATTGCCGTTTTGTATGAAAAAATTTAAACGAATTTTTTTCATGCATTTTTTATTTGTATTAATCGAAGTAATCACCCATGCAATCAATGCATCTTTGCAAACGCAGTGGCAGTTTATTGATGCCCTTCTTAAAGAAATCAGCTGGACTGGAGGCAACAAATTCTTCAAAGGCATTTTGTACTGCCTCTCGGGTATTGAATTTTTTTCCCGCCAAGAAGTTATCCAAATTCTGGAAAAAGTAGTAGTCTGTAGGCGCAAGGTCTGGTGAGTAGGGCGGATGACGGAGAGCTTCCAACCCCAGTTCTTGCAACTTGGAGACCGTCTGCTGTGCAGTATGAGGTCGCGCGTTGTCGTGCAGGAGCAGCGGAGACGAGCGATTGAGCAATGCTGGTTGGAGATGTGCCAGCTTCTCCATCATTGTGTTCAGTTCTTCACAGTACACATCTCCGTACTCACTACATCTCAGTACAAGCTCACCCCGTTTGGTAAGAAGCTGTGATGAAATTCACCGGCGCTAGACCACCAAACAGTGACCATCACTTTTCTAGGGGTAAGTTTTCGTTTAGGGCATTGTTTAGGTGCTGAACCAGGATCCAACCAACTTGCTGAGCGCTTGCGGTTATCAAACAGAATCCATTTTTCATCGCAGGTAACAATGCGGTTCAAAATTCCTTCATTTGTGTGTCTGTTGAGCAGTGCAAGGCACGTCTCGACGCGTACTTCGCGCTGGCGATCATTGAGTTCGTGGGGCACCCATTTGTCAAGCTTTTTTACCTTGCCAATTTGACGCAAATGGACCAATATTGTTTTGACGCTAACGTCGAAAGCTGCTGCTAATTCAGCCGTAGATTGTGTATCATCAGCTTCCACAATCGCCTTTAATTCGTCATTGTCGACCAAAGTCTTCGGACGACCGCGAGGTTCATTTTTCATGTCGAAATTTCCAGAACGGAAGCGAGCAAACCAATAACAAGTAGTGCGTTGGTTTGTAGTGTTAGCTCCGTAAACGTCGTTGATGTTGCGTGCCGCTTGTGCCGCGTTGCTGCCACGACGGTACTCATATTCCATAATTACTCGAATTTTTAACGTATCCATGATGACGAAAAAGATTGAAATGCGATGAAAATGTAACACTAATCAATAAACAAATGACTTCTTTTGGAAAAAAAATCCATGTTTTTAAAATAAAATTAATTTGAAATTAGAATTCTTAGCCAAACAAAAATTATTTTGATTTGAAATGGCCAGTACTACAGAACGGCAATTTCATAGGTAAATACCTAATATTATGATTTAAAAAACTTTTTTACAAAAAAAATACAACCGACTTCCAAAAACAACTACAAAGTGAAAAATAACTTTAATTTTGGAAGTCGGTGTCTAGTTAAATGTATTTTCGTTTTTTGCCACCGACTTCCGAAATTAAAGTTATTTTTCACTTGTTTTTGGAAGTGGGTTGTATTTTTTTTGTAAAAAAGTTTTTATTTTTCACTTTTTAGTTCTGGAACCTACCCCACACAAATTCTAATACCACTACCTGCAAAACAAAGTACTCGTAGAACATCATCCATATTAAAGTGGGGAAAAAATACGTATTATTGAAGCTAACTCAAAAACTACCAAAGCAAAATTAATAAATTTTATATGGGACCAACTGTAATGTATACCCTCTCGAATAAAACGAATTGATAAACTCCTCCTTTTTGAACTCCGTTAAAAAGAGTGTCCGTGGAGTTTCTTGCCCGTTCTTCTCCATAGGGATCTACTACGCTTTGGAATGGGCAACTAGCTTCAACTTTCTGACTGACCGACCCCTTGATAATTCATAAGTGCCTGCCTGCCTGCCTGTGTGTGTGCCTCAGCCAGTTTATTTGGAATAAATGCTTTGAGTATGAGATTGAAATAATAAAAAAAAAAAATATTATCCCAATTATATTATAAATGTGAAAGTGTGTATGTTTGGATGTTTGTTACTCAATCACGCAAAAACAGCTAAACGGATTTGGATGAAATTTGGCACACAGATACTTTATAACCAGCATACATTGCATACTTTTCATCCTGGTAGTAGGTTCCCGTAGGATAATTTCCAACATATTAGGTCTTTACCTATGAAATTGCCGTTCTGCAGTACTGGCCATTTCAAATTAAAATAATTTTTGTTTGGCTAAGAATTCTAATTTCAAATTAATTTTATTTTAAAAACATGGATTTTTTTTCCAAAAATAGTCATTTGTTTATTGATTACTGTTACATTTTCATCGCATTTCAATCTTTTTCTTCATCATGGATACGTTCAAAATTCGAGTAATTATGGAATATGAGTACCGTCGTGGCAGCAACGCGGCACAAGTGGCACGCATCATCAACGACGCTTACGGAGCTAACACTACAAACCAACGCACCACTTGTTATTGGTTTGCTCGCTTCCGTTCTGGAAATTTCGACCTGAAAAATGAACCTCGCGGTCGTCCGAAGACTTTGGTCGACAATGACGAATTAAAGGCGATTGTGGAAGCTGATGATACACAATCTATGGCTGAATAAGCCCTGATAAGCTTAAACCCACTGTCATAAAACCTTTATTTAAAAAAGACGATGAGAAAGACATTAAAAATTACAGGCCAATACCTCTTATTCCGATAATATCCAAGATATTCGAAAAATGGATCTATAGGTCCATAGACGGATACCTCAACAAACATAATATACTTGTGAAGGAACAAAAAGGATTTAGGAAAGATCATTCAATAAATATGGCAATATATGACTTTCTTAATGTTATCATAGCTAACATGAATGAGAGAGTCCCAATATCAGCAGTATACATGGATATGACCAAGGCATTTGACTTGGTCAACCATGATATACTGCTGAGCAAGTTAAATGCGTATGGGATAAGGGGAAACGTTTTATCACTCATAAGTTCTTATTTAAAAAATAGAACACAACGTACAGAAATAAGTCGAATTTGTAAATTAAATAAAACCGTTATAAAATACTTATCTAAAGAACGAAAAATATCTTGTGGAGTGCCCCAAGGCAGTGTGCTAGGGCCTTTATTATTTCTTATATATATAGATGACTTTCCCATGAATATACCATATCCTATGACATTGTTTGCCGACGACAGTACTATCATTGTTAAACTTGACAAAAATAATAAAGACTTTGAAGCTGACATAATCAATGCATTACAACAAGCCGTTAACTGGCTAGAACATAACGACTTAATTATAAATTTGAAGAAAACAAAAATTATGAATTTTCGTCAAAGAGTAGCTAATTCGGAACTAAATGTAAGCTTTAATGATGAGAAAATTGAAGAAGTTGCAAACACAAAATTTTTAGGCTTAACAATCGACAATCAACTTAATTGGAAACAACATACTTCAATATTAATTAAAAAAATTAGTAAGTTTGCTTTTGCTTTGAATAAACTAAAGAAAGTAGTCAATCAAGCAGCGGCAGTCACTGCATACTATGGATATGTCGACTCTATTCTACGCTACGGAGTCATGTTTTGGGGTAACTCCTGCAATAAGGACATGGTGTTTAAATCGCAAAAAAGATGCATTAGAGCTATTACTGGTATAAAAATAACTGATAGCTGTAAACCTTATTTTATATTGTTAAAAATAATGACTTTACCTTGCTTGTACATATTTGAGACTGCTTTATTTGTTAAAAAGAACATGCATCTATTCAGAAAAGCATCTGAACATCGCTATAGAATGATTAGACATGTATATAGACATGAATTATGCGTTCGACCAACAAAGACCGCCTTGATGCACAAAAGCATACTTTGCATGGCCCCAAAAATATTTAATAAATTACCAAAAATGAACTTAAGGACTTAAATATTATTCAATTTAAAAACAAATTAAGACATCTATTATTAGAAAAATGTTATTATACTATTGACGAATTCCTTAATGATAAATTGTAAGTTATTTGACATTCATATTTATTTAATTTTGACAATGCATTATTATCTTAAATTCCATTAATTATTTATTTACGTGTACTCAATTGTTAATGTTTTGCTTGTTTTTTTCTGACTTAAGTTATGTTGTGTTTTGTTGTAATTATTTTATTTTATTAGATTGATTACTTATTCTTTTTTTTATAATAATTACGTGAAAGCGTGTACACCTTTAAGGTAGATTTTTTGAGGAACTATTTATTAATATTAAGATCTCATGTACCAAAAATCACACGAATAAATGAATTTGAATTTGAATTTGAATTAGCAGCAGCTTTCGACGTTAGCGTCAAAACAATATTGGTCCATTTGCGTCAAATTGGCAAGGTAAAAAAGCTTGACAAATGGGTGCCCCACGAACTCAATGATCGCCAGCGCGAAGTACGCGTCGAGACGGGCCTTGCACTGCTCAACAGACACACAAATGAAGGAATTTTGAACCGCATTGTTACCTGCGATGAAAAATGGATTCTGTTTGATAACCGCAAGCGCTCAGCAAGTTGGTTGGATCCTGGTTCAGCACCTAAACAATGCCCTAAACGAAAACTTACCCCTAGAAAAGTGATGGTCACTGTTTGGTGGTCTAGCGCCGGTGTGATTCATCACAGCTTCTTACCAAACGGGGTGAGCATTACTTCAGATGTGGACTGTGAAGAACTGAACACAATGATGGAGAAGCTGGCACATCTCCAACCAGCATTGGTCAATCGCTCGTCTCCGCTGCTCCTGCACGACAACGCGCGACCTCATACTGCACAGCAGACGGTATCCAAGTTGCAAGAACTGGGGTTGGAAGCTCTCCGTCATCCGCCCCACTCACCAGACCTTGCGCCTACAGACTACTACTTTTTCCAGAATTTGGATAACTTCTTGGCGGGAAAAAAATTCAATACCCGAGAGGCAGTACAAAATGCCTTTGAAGAATTTGTTGCCTCCCGTCCAGCTGATTTTTTTAAGAAGGGCATCAATAAACTGCCACTGCGTTGGCAAAGATGCATTGATTGCATGGGTGATTACTTCGAATAATACAAATAAAAAATGCATGAAAAAAAATCGTTTAAATTTTTTCATACAAAACGGCAATTTCATAGGTAAAGACCTATTATATACGGGCGCAGCCGCTGGCAAAACTCAGTTTCATGTAAATCTATCCGATTTGGTTAATGATTGAGTGTCTATAGAGGTTGAATAGGAGCTTTAAGGAAAACCAGGAAGACCTTTATTCAATCACGCCATATTTCCCGGCCTATTCTTATTACGAATATTATTAGGTTTATTTTGAGTACCTAGGTACCTACTGTAGAGCTTTATTGCATAAATCAATCTTAATATGTTACTGCCAATCATTCTATCATTCAAACATCGAATTACTATTGAAGAAAAGCGAATCTTGCTTTTGGTGGCAGAATACTAGGTTATAGGTACTTCGTCTGTGGGTGGCAGTCTAGATTCTAGTAGGGCTCCGCTAGGGAAGTGATATTTTTAACCGACTTCACAAAGGAGGAGGTTCTCAATTCGTCGGAACCTTTTTTTTTATATTTTTTTTTTATGTATGTTCCCCGATTACTCGAAGATGGCTGGACCGATTTGGTTTTTTTTTTTGTTTTATTCGAGAGGGTATACATCACAGTTGGTCCCATATGAAATTGATTAACTTTGCTTCGGTAGTTTTTGAGTTAGCTTCAATAATACGTATTTTTTCCCTACTTTTATATGGATGATGTTCTAGTTTGTTTTGCAGAGAGTGGTATTAGAATTTGCGTGGGGTATGTACATAACTAAAAAGTGAAAAATAAAAACTTTTTTACAAAAAAATACAACCGACTTCCAAAAACAACACTACAAAGTGAAAAATAACTTTAATTACGGAAGTCGGTGGCAAAAAACGAAAATACATTTAACTAAACACCGACTTTTGAAATTAAAGTTATTTTTCACTTTATAGTGTTGCTTTTGGAAGTCGGTTGTATTTTTTTGTAAAAAAGTTTTTGAAGTATCAGTAGATATTAGTTAATAAACAGCGGCGTCGGCCCTATTACCTCCTGTCTATACCTCTTTGATTTCTTTAGTGTAGCTACAGCTACCCCCTGTGAGGTTTGACTCCTCACAGTACCTACCTACATCAAATATTTAATATTATTCTCACACTGTATTTTTATTTATATTATAATTGAATTAATATGAATTATTATAGTTGAAGTAATATGAATTACAAATTGAAACAAAAAATACCTACAAACATAGTCGATAATACTCATTAGAATTGACATTACAAAGTTCAGTAATCTATATATATAAAAATGAATCCCTATTTCCATTGGTCATCGCATAACGCGTGAACGGATGGAACAATTTCGCTAATTCTTTTTTTGTTGTGTTTATGATTGTCAGGAAAAGGTTCTTATGAAAAAAAAAAATTAAGAAAACTTCGCAGAAAATTGGAAAATTTCAGATAAAACATTTTAACTTCACGCGTTTACATTAGAATATTCATGGCTAAGGCAGGACAACGTCTGTCGGGTTAGCTAGTTAGTTATAAATGCGAAAGTAACTCAGCCTGTTACCTTACACGCCTTACAGGCTGAACAACGGATTTGGATGACAGGGATAGACCATGACCTGAGTTAGGACATAGGATACTTTTTATTCCGGTAGTTCGTTCCCGTGGTGTAATTTCCAACACACACGCGGGCGCAGCCGCGGGCAATAGCTAGTTATGAGATAAAAATAGTTAGGTCTGTACGCTATTATATTTAAAAAATCAAATCATCAGCTCTATAATTAATTAGTGATCTGCTGCTAAACCTGCAATCAATCTGCCTAGCCTTTTCCCAACTATGTCGGGGTCGGCTTCCAGTCTAACCGGGTGCAGCTGAATACCATTATTTTACATGGAGCGACTGCCTATCTGACCTCCACAACCCATTAACTGGGTAATACGATATCCCTTGGTAAGACTGGTTGTCAGACTTTCGGGCTTCTGACGACCCGTAACGACTGTCAAAGATCCACGAATGACAGCCGGGACCAACGGCTTAACGTGCTTTCCGAGGCACGGAGGAGTCTCGGTATGTAAAGATAGTCACCCATCCACGGACCAACCCCGGCAAGCGTAGCTTAACCTGATGGATCGACCCGTGCGGCTGTTATTACATAGCCCCTCCTAAACTAAACCTGCTTGAAACTAAAACTATCAATCACCTAACTACATATTAACACATCACAAAACTCTGTGTACTCGTACATTCACTGAATATTGTATAGGAAATCGACTGACGCTTTCAGTTGGAGTTGAGAACGATTTTTCAAAGTTATCTCAAGTTTTAGTACTAAATGTATGCTGTGTTGCAGCAAGATAAGCCGCTTCATCGCTATGCAGTGCTGCAAGCGGCTAAAGGATTTTATCGGGAGTGCAGGTGGAATAGAAATTGCAAATGTTTGTATTGCAAAAGCAAAAATATTATACATTAATTAAACATTAAGATTATACATTTGGTCTTATTGTTTCATGGTTAAATAGACGTTTTACTAGGCCAGGCGCACTCCGCATTTTGAGGTATGAAGCTACAAGTACGCGGCGGGCTCGACTTGTCGGGCTAATTGAGTGGTGAACAAGCGCTGTCAGTGAAGGCTGGGCATACCTTAGCGGCCACGGCTTATTTTAATTTAATTTAAATATTTGAATTGTTTTTTTTTTAAGGACGTTTTTAACGTTCTGCATCGTTCTCTCATGTAAAATTTCAACATGAATGATGTAGCGATTATTTTGTAACCATATCTTGATTTAAAAGAGTGTCCGTGGAGTTTCTTGCCCGTTCTTCTCCATAGGTACCTACTATGCTTTGGAATGGGCGCCTAGCTTCATCATTTTGACTGACCGACCCCTTGACAATTCAATTCAATTTCAATTGTTTTTCAATTGGTTTAATTGAAATAAATGCTTTGAGTTTGAGTTTGAGGTTGTCGCGCACCGGTCGGGGCGTTTGATACTCATGCACCCGTCGCATCGTAAAAGAAAACAACCCTAACGAGTCAGAAGGTACAAGAGTCACGCGATAGAAATAGAGGCAATTTCTAGGTCAATATAACTGTAGGTAATTAACGCTGTGCGATCTGAATTGCACTTTATTGTGTCGAAGCAAGAGTCACTATTTATTTAAATGATTTTGCGGAGTGAATCATCTGTACGTATACTATTATGTGGGTTTACTAAAGGTTCGTAGATATTGGTAATTAACACAACGTCAAGTTAAATTTGCTAGCGAAACTTCTTCACACACTGCAGAGTCAACGGCCGCTTTTAGTGTAGTAAATTAAAAATATATGTTTGGAAAATATTTCTTTTGTGTGTGTCGTCATCATAAGATATCGATACCATCAGATCAAACTAAACTCACAGAGAGTTTAATTTTATTTTGATACAGCAATCTTGTTATTGTCCTATAATTAAAACATCGTGAGGAAACCCGTGCCCGAGAGATGATATTAACTCTCGACGGCATGTGAAGCCAAGTTAGAGGCCCATGGGCGGGCATAAAACTCTAACACACACAAAGAAAGACAAAAATCTCCTACAAAACAGAAAGTAATAAAACACTTACCTACGTGTGTAATTGGCAGTTTTAGGGCTGTGTTCACCAAACTGCCGGTTAGGTATATTAAACAGTTGTTTTATGTCAAATTTAGAAGGAAATTTGACACAACCAACTGTTTAAATACTTCGTTAGGTATATTAAACAGTTGTTTTATGTCAAATTTAGAAGGAAATTTGACACGAACCAACTGTTTAAATACCTAACCGGTGCCGCTCATGGGCCTCAAAAAAAGGGGGTTTTAAACGCTCTTGCCATTAGCTTGACAAAACGGGACATAAGACCCGTTCGTCCCATACCATAACAGCCATGGGGATTAATGTGACGACCTATTCATAAACAGGACCAACACGGGAATTTGCACAGATAGCATGAATTCCATGCCACATAGACTATAAATTTAGGTAGTTGTGTGTACATTTAATCATGCTGGGTCCGTGATAGATGTGTTCGTTTGATTTATGGGAAAATAAGCCGTATCGACGCGTGATAAACCTGCTTCCTACATCCATCAATGATGGTCATAGATACTAGATTCAATTGAAAGGAATTAATACTATTTCTGTTTCAATTTAGAAAGAAGAAAGAAAGAAAAATAGATAATTAACTCGAATAATAAATAAAAACAAACAAGATCTATCACTAGTGAGTGACGACCTTTGCCCATCTCTCCGGGTGCATTCGTGCGACGTGTCCGGCCCACTCCCACTTCAGCCTGGTTGTTTTTACTCCAACATCCGCTACTTTACTTATGGAGTGCAGGGTGGTGTTTCTAACTCGATCTGTACGCTTGACGCCTATCATGTTGCGCTCCATTGCCCATTGGCAAATCTTGAGTTTGGACTTTTGTTGTTCAGTAAGTGACCAACTTTGTGCACCATAGGTTAGAACTGGCAGAATGCGATGAGTTTCCGAGTTTCCTTTTAAGTGTTATTCTTCTTCTTTTACTGACTAAAACCCACCTGTGTTCCTTCAGTTGCCCGTGCCAGGGCCACGGTATCTCTTTCGAACTACCCGCGACCCCGGTCTTTGGCTTCCTGGTCTTGTCTATTGTTGAAAGACACTATCTGGCCCCAGTATGTGTACTCATCGACATATTGTAACACATGTCCGTCCACTTCGACCTTACGTTTTATGCTGTTGGTCATGACCTGTGTTTTGGATCTGTTCATTAAAAGTCCAACCTCAAGACTTGCTGTGCTCAGATCTTGGAGCATTTCTTCAAGTTCTGAAGGTGATGTGGAGAATAGTATAATATTATCAGCAAAGCGGAGGTTTGTTAGCTGGTGGCCGCTAACATTTATGCCTCGTAACTGCCACGATTCAGCCAACTTATTAAAAACCTCTTGCAGTTTGGACCAGAAATATGTAACTTGTTGTTCGCAGAGCTACTTCGATAAAATGTGTCAATGAGGTCAATATAGGTATGCGTAACGTTTTGGGACTCCAAGGCATTAATAACTCACTGGACGCCTGAGGCAGGCCACGGCGAAGGTGGTGTGACGATCTGATAAGCACAACACAACACAGGGAGGTTTGGAAGGAAAAAGGGGAGGCCTTTTCCCAGCAGTGCGATACAATGAAGACTAATAAAAAAAAAAAAAAAGTTCTATCACGGGCACAGAACAGAAATAGCTGCTCGTTATCGCGTCGTGACTGTGACAAGAAGATTACCACTCAGCATGATGCTGTGCTATGGGGACCCAGAGCATAGCGCTGATTTTTAACCGACAAAAAAAAAAGGAAAAGGTCCTCAAGTAGAGGCATTCGGGAGGGTATACCTCGAAGTTGGTCCCTTGTAAAAATTTATTATCTTTGCTTGGGTACTTTTTGAGATAGCTCAATAATAAGTATTTTTCCCACTTAGTCTGTGTGGATATTGTGTGTGATATTTTCTAATTTATTTTGCAGGTAGTGGTATTCGAATTTGTGTGGGGTAGGTACCACAACTAAACAGTGAAAAATAACTTTAATTTCGGAAGTCGGTAGCAAAAAAGGAAAATACAAAACCAAAGGCACCGACTTCCGAAATTAAAGTTATTTTTCACTTTGTTGTGTTTTTTTTTTTGTAATAAAGTTTTTTCAGTTCAGCGGTGACTCAAAAATGAAAATTGAAACTAATAATTATGCAGTTGTGCCTAATTATCTGCGTGTGAAGGTTTTTTTACCCGACAACGGCAAAGCCAAAAGGAAGGGTTATGATTTTAGTAGTCTATGTGTACTGGACGGGCGTGATCGTCGGACACGGTGTGTTGAAGGAGTGTGTAATGCCTATCCAGGTGTATCCCTGTTTGAGGTTAGGCCTCCTAGTCCAAACGGCGCTGACGTCCTGTACCTATAGGCTCAGGATAACTGCAGACTGGCGACCAGTAGCTATGTGTGAAGTCTTGACGGGGAAGGGTTTCTTGATGATGAAATAATAACAGCGATTTTGATAAGTCTTCAGGTGATTTCAGGAGACGATTTGCGTAACTCTTCAGGAACAGAACGATGAATAGGTACCATGCCGATGGCTACGATTCTATGTTTTCGCTTGCGCGCTAAGGTACCTCGAAACTTTACCTTAACGAGAACCGCGAACCGTCTCCTGATTTCGAGTTTATTTTTATTTCAAAAATTTTACAAAAGTGCTTATTAGCAGCTGAAAAATGGCTATAATAACATCATATTATACACCGTTACAATCGTCATTAGATTGTCCAGCGATTGAGACACCTGCATTTCCTGTAACTATATTCGCTGAAAAGATTTCAGCGTGTAAATACAAAAATGTTAATTGTTTTGATTTTAAATTATTTTTCAAACTATTTTATTCGATAACCAAAGAAGATATTTCAACGGGGTAAGCAGGTATCTCAAGCTGGTCTAATGACCTAAAAAACTATGAAAAATTCATGATTACATCTATATTTTTCAGGGCGTGACAGGCCCTGAAAACCTAAATTGCTAGAACGAGTCACCAAAAAACAGCAAATTAAAGTTTCCGACCCCTATAAATCCAATCAAGTAGGCTTTTCAGGACTATAATGGTACGTCCAGGGCTAGGTCTCGGTCTAGGGTACCTGGACGCACCAATTAAACTATAATTTCGGCTATGTAGCCCACTTAATTGGAGTTTATAGGGGTGGTACTCACGTTTTCCTTAGGAAACACTATTTTTCACTGTTTTCTAACTATAAAACACTATTTAAACTGATTTTACTGTTATTTTCACTAAATTAAGCTATAAACAACTGTTTGGTGACGCATCGTAGCGAACAAAAACGTAGCTCATTCGCGACTCGGTACGTTATACGATGGCGGTCCCTCCGCTACTTGCGCTAGCGTGCGCCAGATAGGGTCTCGCAGCTGACACTATGGAAACGCCTAACTTTTCATGTTTTTGATGATGCGTCGTCGCGAACATCTCTCCCGCCGTGCAGCGCTGTGACGACTCGTAGCGGCGTCGGCGCGGCGCTGCATCTTCTCCGGTGAGCGACGACTGTAGCCACGGCGCTCGCTGCTGCGACGCCCGCCGCCACGACGCTCTGCCGTCGCGACGCTCGCCGCCACGACGCTCTGCCGTCGCGACGCTCGCGCCACGACGCTCGCCGCCACGACGCTCGCCGCCACGACGCTCTGCCGTCGCGACGCTCGCCGCTGCGACGCTCGCCGTCGCGGCGCTATGCCGTCGCGACGCTATGCTGCTACTTCGGTAATGGGACGAGTTTCTTCACCGGACGCTTCAAGGTGCCGCCGGCAGTGCGCACCTCAGCGATCCGGACTTCTCCGTCGGCCCCGGGGAATATGGTGACTATGCGGCCTCGCGGCCACGTGTTACGAGGCAGCTGGCCGTCTGCGATGAGCACGGGGTCGCCCACCTGCAGTCCGGGTCCGCGGCTATGCGGCTCCCGCCGGTTTTGAAGCTCCGGCAGGTATTCTCTGACCCAGCGACGCCAGAACATGTCGGCGAGTATCTGTGTTCGACGCCATAGCCTCTTACTGTTTGCGTCTTCCTCGGAGAACACGCCGGGTGATGGTAATCGCGCCGACCCACCAAGTAGAAAGTGGTTCGGTGTGATTGACTCGTCGTCTTCGCTGTCCACGGATACGTGCGTCAGCGGTCGGCTGTTTACTGTGTACTCTGCCTCACACAACAGTGTGGACAGCACCTCTTCGTGTGGGTGCTTTTCTGTGAGCACAGTATATAGTGCGGACTTCACACAGCGCACTAGACGCTCCCAGGCGCCTCCCATGAATGGCGCCGATGGCGTTATAAAGCGCCACACGATGCCTCGACGACTGGCCTCCTCTCGGAAGGCGTCTCGGAGCTCCTTTTCTATGTCGCCTTTTGGTAGGCGGGCGAGTGTCAGGTTGAAGCCTAACGTATCTTCCCTCGGTCGCCATATTAGGCCGAGTATCTTCTCTGTATCTATATTTCCGATGCTGACGACTTCAGTTCGGATCTGTGTGGCGTCTATATTTTCTATGAGTTGCGTGCTGTTTGAAACCCATTTTCTTAGTCCAAACTTCGCCTGTTGGTGGATTTTCTTCACCGCTGTTGCGATATGTGTCGCGTCTGTCTTGTAGCTATCGAGGTAGTCATCATTATAATGACTCTGTATATTGGCTTCCACTGCTTCTGGATGCTCTTCTGTATGCCTTCTCGCGTTCCAATTATTCGCGAGAATGGCCGTGCACGGCGAGCTTGCCGCGCCGAATATTATGGACGTCATGCGGTACTCTTCAGGTTCCTTCTCATCGTATCCCTTTCGGATGAGTGATTCCATCTGTTCTGTGTATCTGTCTCGAAGAGCCGGTTTGCTATCGAGCTTCTTTTCTATTGAGACGAGCCTTTTGAGTGCTGTCCCGTAACTATCTGGCATTTCTATGTTTTCATTTTTCCACAGCATGGCTGTTTCTATGTGTCCATCTTCTAGTTGTTGAGTGTGACGAGTCAAGATATCTTCTGCTTTCTTCTCGGGATCGGAGTCTGGTCGTCTCGGATTGATAACCAGCGATTCTATAGCGAAGAATTCACGATGCTGTTCATTGAGATCTTCATCGCTAGCTGTAAGTCGGTTGACGTAATGCACCTGCTGACCCGATATTCTGGTGTGCGCGCCGTGAAGTGTCCAGCCCAGTGTGGTTAGCGACGCAACAGGCTGGTGATTCGGTCCTCTTCGAATCTCACTGGCCAATAATAGGTGCCAGTTATCTTGACCGATGAGTATCTTCGGTGCGCCTGTGTCGTAAATCAGCTGTTGCCTGAGGTCATCTAGATGTTTGCAATGTGCAACGTCCTCTTCGCTGACTGTCTGCGGTGCGAGGTTGAGCTTCGGTATGGTGCGCGCTCTGAATGGCACCCTATTCTTCAGCTGGCTTGCGAGAGTTACGGTGATTCTTCGAGAACAAGGAGTGTCAATTGTGGTGTTTCCGATCGCACCTATCTTCAGAGGGTCGATATGGCCCTCCGCTCCGACTTGCTTCGATATTTCTTCGTCGATCAAGGAAACGGTAGATCCATCATCGAGAAGTGCGAATGTAGAAGCTTCTCCCGCCGGTCCTATGACTCGAACCGGTACTATTTTGAGGTAGGCGTGACTTGATGTTGATCTTGAGCTGGCCACCGTTTCCTGAGCTTCCTTCTTCTGTTCTGAAGCGTCGGGCTTCTCGACGTCCGTCGCTGCTGGCTTCTTGTTGTAGTGAAGAAGCCGATGATGCGTGGCTATACATCCCTTGACGTCACACTTCTTCGCTTTGCATGTGTGACCATTGCGACGGCTTCGCATGCATCGGAAACAGAGATTGAGTTTCTTCGCGAGTTCCCATCTCTCGTCACTGGATCCCTCTTTGAACTTCTTGCAATCAGAAGCATAGTGTCCGTCCTTATCGCAGATACGGCATTTATTGGCTGTGTTGTCTGTAGCTGCGTGAGTTCTCTGTATGACACGCTTGGAGGATGTCGCTTCAACAGGGCTGATGTTCTCTGGCGGGGCGAAGGCGCTGCAGAAACGAGCTTGCTCGGTGATGAAGTCGCTGAAGAGTGAGAGATCTGGAAGCGACTGGTACTTCTCGGTATATGTTCGGTACCACTGTACACGCAGGGAGTTCGGCATCTTCTCTGTCAGTAATCGCATCAGCTCAGCATTGATCAAGTAATGTTCTTTCTTCAGTGCGCGCAGAGTGACTACGCCGCTTCTGACTCGACTTGCGAAGTTGCAGATATCTTTTGGTGATTCGCTGCAGCGCGGCAACCCACGTAGCCTGTCTGTTTCAGCTTGAGCGATTGAGTCTGGACGGCCGAATTGCAGCTCGAGTTCCCTCATGATGTCATCAGGTCTGGCATTTCCAATGAGTTCTGAGCTCACTGTTTCCAACGCACGTCCACGCAGGCTTCTTCGGAGTCTTGCTGTGTTCTCAACATCATTGAAGTATGTTCTTGTTGTTTCATAGATGGCACGAAATGAAAGCCATTCTGTATGTGCTCCACTGAAGTTCGGTAAGGTCATGATGGCCTTTGACGCCGAGGGCTGGTTCGATGTCCACTGTTCTGTTTTCCTGTCGGCGAGCGACGCTATAGCGGACGTCAACTCCG
Source organism: Cosmia pyralina (assembly GCA_946251885.1). Lineage (NCBI taxonomy): Eukaryota > Metazoa > Arthropoda > Insecta > Lepidoptera > Noctuidae > Cosmia > Cosmia pyralina. Next base: position 17,423,278 of record OX276359.1, on the reverse strand, counting down.
TTATGAAAGGACGGAGTGAGTCTTTCCCCTTGGTGTCTTCTATTGCTTCTTTGGAGGGCACTGTGTTGTTTCTCACTTCATTTACTGTAGGATTCGATTGCGTCTGGAGGCCCGCTATAGCATCGGCGACCACAGGGGGGGGCTGTTGCACACGGCTTCTATTTCTGTAGTCCCCCTCGGCGGCGTTGTCCCCTTTCGGCGGCGCTGGTTCTGGTGCCTCTTCAAGCCAGGAACGCACGTACTCATTGTTTGAGCTTCTATCATCCATATATTCGCCGTCGGAGTCTTCTTCCTCGGCTTTTTGAAGTGCTATTTGAGCAAGTTCCAACTTAATCTTCAATAAGTCTTCACGCGCTCTTGAAATTTTTCTGTTTGACCGCGTCGTTCTATTCGTAGTCGACGGCGGCTTGTTCTGTTCGGTATGGGCGTCACTCCGGGTAGTCATCGGCATGGTTCGGCGGTGTTCCTGTTCTGATTCTTTTTCTATTCTCGGCTGTACTGTTCTGTTTACTGTTTCATCTGAAGTTCCCTCCGACTGGGTTCCCTCTCCTGAAATATACGGCTGTTCTTCAGACTGTGCTCGTACAGGCAGATCTTCTCCCTCCCGGGGGGCGGGGCGCTGCTCGGTTCCTTCGACGGTGGACGGTGATCGCGGTGGTTGCTCATGACGGATGCCCGTAGTACTGCGTTCTCTGCCCACCTCCATCGTCGAGGATTCTGGTGCTCTGCCTTGTGATCTTGTAAACCTCATTATGGATCTTCAGTCTTCGCAACGAATCTTCAAACTTGAATTGTGTGATAAGGTTTCAGTGATAAATCTTCAGTCTTTGAGCTTGACTCTTCAGTCTTGAATCTTCTATAATAAATCTTCAGAGATCTATCTTCATTCTTCAGTCTTGAATCTTCTATAATAAATCTACAGGAATCTTCAGAGATCTATCTTCATTCTTCACAGGAACAGATGATCCCAGCCGCAGCTATACGGCTCGCAAGGACCAGAAAATGTACTGGACGGGCGCGATCGTCGGACACGGTGTGTTGAAGGAGTGTGTAATGCCTATCCAGGTGTATCCCTGTTTGAGGTTAGGCCTCCTAGTCCAAACGGCGCTGACGTCCTGTACCTATAGGCTCAGGATAACTGCAGACTGGCGACCAGTAGCTATGTGTGAAGTCTTGACGGGGAAGGGTTTCTTGATGATGAAATAATAACAGCGATTTTGATAAGTCTTCAGGTGATTTCAGGAGACGATTTGCGTAACTCTTCAGGAACAGAACGATGAATAGGTACCATGCCGATGGCTACGATTCTATGTTTTCGCTTGCGCGCTAAGGTACCTCGAAACTTTACCTTAACGAGAACCGCGAACCGTCTCCTGATTTCGAGTTTATTTTTATTTCAAAAATTTTACAAAAGTGCTTATTAGCAGCTGAAAAATGGCTATAATAACATCATATTATACACCGTTACAATCGTCATTAGATTGTCCAGCGATTGAGACACCTGCATTTCCTGTAACTATATTCGCTGAAAAGATTTCAGCGTGTAAATACAAAAATGTTAATTGTTTTGATTTTAAATTATTTTTCAAACTATTTTATTCGATAACCAAAGAAGATATTTCAACGGGGTAAGCAGGTATCTCAAGCTGGTCTAATGACCTAAAAAACTATGAAAAATTCATGATTACATCTATATTTTTCAGGGCGTGACAGGCCCTGAAAACCTAAATTGCTAGAACGAGTCACCAAAAAACAGCAAATTAAAGTTTCCGACCCCTATAAATCCAATCAAGTAGGCTTTTCAGGACTATAATGGTACGTCCAGGGCTAGGTCTCGGTCTAGGGTACCTGGACGCACCAATTAAACTATAATTTCGGCTATGTAGCCCACTTAATTGGAGTTTATAGGGGTGGTACTCACGTTTTCCTTAGGAAACACTATTTTTCACTGTTTTCTAACTATAAAACACTATTTAAACTGATTTTACTGTTATTTTCACTAAATTAAGCTATAAACAACTGTTTGGTGACGCATCGTAGCGAACAAAAACGTAGCTCATTCGCGACTCGGTACGTTATACGATGGCGGTCCCTCCGCTACTTGCGCTAGCGTGCGCCAGATAGGGTCTCGCAGCTGACACTATGGAAACGCCTAACTTTTCATGTTTTTGATGATGCGTCGTCGCGAACACTATGTATGTATGTATGTATTTACGTGTGTTCCACCGTAGCGCCTCAATTACTGAACCGATTTTAATGAATGAGGTATCAATAGATTTATAATAATGGTTCGGGTGACATAGGCTATATAGATTCTCCATAAATTTAATATGGTGGACTTTACACGTAAATTTCTAACCACAAAAAAAATTAAATTCAGATAATAATGACATGTTTGGTGTCTAAAGAAAGGTCTCGACGAGCTCATTACAAATATGTATGTATGTCATATTGTTTAAGTAAATAAATATGTTTAAATTGTTTAAAATAAGTAAAAATGGAGGTAAATAATAATTGGTTACAGACCGACCGCGGCGAGAGTGATTTTTCAGTACCGAGTTTTAGTTTTTGAACTTACTTTTTATTCTGATGTGTAAAGTAGGTACCTACTTTCATTCACGAGGTTCCAACCTACCGCTTTGTCGGACTGTTCAATTCGATTTCAAACAGAATCTGTGTGTAGCTGTAAAATGAAATTCTACCAGCATAGCTTACAGAGTCTATCTTTGTTTCTCGTCAATGAAACTATACCTAGCTTAAAACAATCGCAGTGCAAAATAGCAGTTTAGGTACATCCTAAGAACTAAAAAAATGGACAAAGCAGAATACTCAGTCAAAATACCTCCATGCAGTCAAAAGAGGCGAAAAATATAATCATTTATTATCATCATATTTTTATTTTCTAAACATTTTTTATTTTATTTTATATTAGTTTAGTCTTTTTATTTTTTCAATGTTAGTCTAATTGCGTAAGTATTCAATAGTATTTACTCCCGGGAGAGGGCACTGGCTCTTGTAACACAGGTTAACCACCTAGCACAGGAGTCAGGGACTTCACACAATTTGTAACCAATTCCTTATGTAATAAATCAATCTACCTAGCCTTTTCCCAACTATGTTGGGGTCGGCTTCCAGTCTGACCGGATGCAGCTGAATACCAGTATTTTACATGGAGCGACTGCCTATCTGACCTCCACAACCCAGTAACTGGGTAATACGATACCCCTTGGTAAGACTGGTTGTCAGACTTTCGGGCTTCTGACGACCCGTAACGACTGTCAAAGATCCACGAATGACAGCCGGGACCAACGGCTTAACGTGCTTTCCAAGGCACGGAGGAGTCTCGGTATGTAAAGATGGTCACCCATCCACGGACCAACCCCGGCAAGCGTAGCTTAACTTGATGGATCGACCCGTGCGGCTGTTATTACTTAGCCACGAGCTCCTCCAATTCCTTATGTAATAATGATTATTATTATTTATGAAACCTTTAATACTTTTAAAAATCACCTTCAGGGACTCTGTTGTGTTAGTTGAGTTACATGAGGTACTATTAGAAAAATCGGCCAAGTGCGTGTCGGTCTATGCACAAGGAAGGGTTCCGTAGTTGGCATGAATTTATCCCTAGAACAAACTTAACTTTGAAGTTGAAAACATGTTCTCCCGTACATCGATATACGTCACTACAAATTAATGATTTTCGGACTTTTTCCTTTACTTGTGCTGTGAACCTTGATTCTTGCCAAATTTCATGATTCTAGGACAACGGGAAGTACGCTATAAGTTTTGATTTACTTGCGAGTGTCAAAAGATGTCGCATAAGTGGCCGTATTTTTTTTATTGCGTTGACTTAGAAGCTAGATTTTTTTAAGGATTCCAAGGGACCGTAGACTTACGTATTTGATAATAATTTCAAACTTGATACCTTCACTCTTTCCTGAGATTAAGGATCCTTATAGACTGACAGACAGGTGATCCTATAAGGGTTCCGTGTTTTCCTTTTGAGGTACGAAACCCTAAAAAAGTATTTTGCTATCTCAGCAAATAAAATAATTATGTACCGAAGACAGCTGCTCTACAAAAATCTATATTTTCCACAGAAGATATGACATAATTCCTATTATTGTTACCTATATAACCTATATACCTCATTCTTGAAGTAATAGGACAGGAAATAACAAAAGATAATATTAAAAGAACCTCTTAATAAAGGCCACGATGTATAGACAAAGATATTGCCATAATATTAACGCGTGACGGACGGATTAGTGGACACAGAATATTGTTATTATCACACAAAGGGACGCGCTGGCACTTGCTAGAGATAATAATACCATTAGTTTCTTATATTAGGAGCATTTGTTTTCGCGATTAACTGCGGTTAAGAATACTTCAGTAACCGGGCATTAGTCACTAAGGACCTTAGCACATCTCCGCCGCGAAACCGCGAAACAGCGAAACCGCATGGTGTTTCTTTGACGTTCCGCTACTTGAGTTGCGGAACATCATGCGAGTCAGTTGAAATAAACTACTGTGGTTTCGCTGATATGGTCTTGCGGCGGAGGTGTGCTAAGGGCCTAAACTATGTAGCAGCTAATCATCCATACTATACTATGCTTTATACATCATCTGCCTAGCCTTTTCACAACTATGTTGGTGTCGGCTTCCAGTCTAACCGGATTCAGCGGAATACAGTATTTTACATGGCATGGGGGACCTGGGTATGTAAAGATGGTCACCCTAATACTGTACTTATCCAATTTTCATATTATAAATGCTAATGGTATTATAATAGTAACTTTATCTGTGTCAGTTACCATTTCATGCCTTAACGGCTGAACGGATTGCGATGGGCACATGGGAAGATCAAGATCTAGGTCAGGACAGAGGATACTTTTTATCCCGGTAGTGCGTTCCTGTGGGATAATTTGTGACCTCAACGCGGAAAGCCACGGACAAAAGCTTCTCTTTCTATATGACTTTTCTCAAAGAAAAACCGATTACTTTTGAGCTTGGCGGTAGGATTAAGCTAAGCGCACATCGGCGGGCCGCACAGTAATGCAGTAATTGTTGTTGACAGATAAAAAAAACAAATTTTAATTGTTTCCACTACTCGATTGTATTGATACATTTGGGCAGGTCGCGGCGCCACGTAACACATTGTATAAATCCTTCTAGATCTCTTTCGTATATTTTGTATTAAACATTGTTTATAATAGGCGGGCTGTATCAAACCGGCCGCAAAAATACGCCTGGCGAACGCCACGCCCAGTGTGTTGCGGTGCGGCAAGCCCAAATGTGCGCTAGCCTTTACAAATATTAATATTAGCCACGCTTAAGTTACTTTTTACCTTGCGTAAGACATGCAAATAGTAATTCCATTCCATTTGGTTATATTCACCAAATACTCGAGTAATGTTTTCTTTTTAACTGACTTCAAAAAGGAGGAGGTTCTCAATTCGTCGGAACCTTTTTTTTTTTTTAATTTTTTTTTTATGTATGTTCCTCGATTACTCGAAGATGGCTGGGCCGATTTAGATTTCTTTTGTTTTATTCGAGAGGGTATACATCGCAGTTGGTCCCATATAAAATTGATTATCTTTGCTTTGGTAGTTTTTGAGTTAGCTTCAATAATACGTATTTTTTCCCGACTTTTATATGGATGATGTTCTACTTTGTTTTGCAGATAGTGGTATTAGAATTTGTGTGGGGTAGGTACACAACTAAAAAGTGAAAAATAAAAACTTTTTTACAAAAAAATACAACCGAATTCCAAAAACAACACTACAAAGTGAAAAATAACTTTAATTTCGGAAGTCGGTGGCAAAAAACGAAAATACACTTCTGGACACATCTTTTGGCCCATCTTGTATTTTCAGTTTCGTTTGGTCCTAGCTAAAATTTTATATTAGGTCGAGCAAAAAGTTTTTATGCAGTTTTGAACCTGGCACATTCACAATTTCATTCAATAGTCTTTTTTCGAATTTCGAACACAGAATTTAAAGAAACAAAAGATAATTTGGAGCCTGTTTGTTGATATCAAACAATCGAATACTAAGAAAAGTTGGTTTTATTGGTTTACTTGGATTTAATTCTTGAAAAAGTGATTGATATCTTTGGTTTTGCAACAAACATTACTTATTCTTAACATTAAGGTGAGGTTCTATCAATAATCTATGGATACTTCACCTGAAGTCGCCGCCCAAGCTGTGGCACTTATTCAGGCCGGACACAGCCAAAGAAACGTGAGTGCTCAACTTAATTTAAGTCGATCTGCGGTCCGAAATGTTTATCGGAGGTACCTAGAGACTGGCGGCTTTGTTCGTCGCCAAGGAAGGCCACGATCTCGGGTCACAACTGAAAGGCAGGATCGATTCATCGTGACGACCAGCTTGAGAAATCGTCACCTTACCTCCATTGAGATACAAAACCAACTTCGCGACTTCCACGGAGTATCTGTGAGCGCTTGAACTGTTCGGAGAAGGTTAAAAGAACGCGATATGGTACCACACAAGCCAGCTAATGGCCCCAAACTAACGCGAGCCCACCGAACAGCGCGCCTTCATTTCGCACGCAGTCATTTAAATTGGACACAGCAAGATTGGAGCCGTGTACTCTTTTCTGATGAGTCTAAAATTGTGTTACATGGCAATGATGGAAGGAAGAAGGTCTACCGACGTAAGGGAGAGCGTTTCGCACAATGCTGCTTTGAAGAGAGGGTTGCTTATGGCGGTGGCTCATGGACTGTCTGGGGCGGTATATCCGCGAGCGGCAAAACTCAACTTGAGGTTGTTACAGGACCACGGCTGCCAACATTAAATGCTGAAAGGTACATTCGTGAGTGCTTAGAACCTCACGTGATACCATACGCGGACTATGTGGGCCCAAATTTCCTTTTTATGCATGATAATGCAAGAGCCCATGCGGCTGGCATCGTCAGGGAATATCTTCGGGATGTGAACATCACAGTTATGGACTGGCCAGCCAGAAGCTCAGTCATGAACCCCATTGAGCACATGTGGGACGAGCTAAAAAGACGTGTTAGGGCTCGTCAGCCAGTTGCCCAGACGATGCAGGAGTTGAAAACTGCCATAGAAGAGGAATGGGAGATGATCCCTCAAAATTTCATAGAGCGGTTGATAAACTCTATGCCTAATCGTATGAGAGCTGTGGTAGATGCCCATGGAGGCAACACGCGTTATTAAATTAAACCTTTATTTGATAAAACATGTTTTTTATTCAAAAATCAATTGCCTTTAACAAGGCGCATATCCGACTTGTTAGGCGTAGCTCCATGTCGTATGGTATTCTGAATTCAAATTTAAAACAATACGATCGAAAAAGATGGTAAAATGTATGAGGTTTAAAACTGCATCAACAGTTTTTGTTCAATCTAGCAATCATATTTCGGTAGGGGCCATCGAAACCTAAACTCTAAGGTGGGCCAATAGATGTGTCCAGAAGTGTACATTTAACTAGACACCGACTTCCGAAATTAAAGTTATTTTTCACTTTGTAGTGTTGTTTTTGGAATTCGGTTGTATTTTTTTTATAAGCATTAAAGACTTGTCGGTTCGTGTACAGTCAAGGAAATTAATTGTACCTATAAGCTGTGTTAGACGTTTCATACAATAGTCAAAGAAATACAGTTGTCATTCGAATATGCGTACAATTTAAGTTGGTTAAGTATATTATTAAAATTTGCTTATATTTTCGTCTGGGCGCTCCTTGCGGGGCTCCACATCGATGTCAATGCGGTGAAGCAGTCGACTGCGTCGGACACCATGGTCAATCCTGCAGCAAGGTCCTGGTCGGATGGCACGGCACTCCAGCATTAACGACATCATCCATCGGGCTCTTGTCACCCAGGGTGCCAGCTGTTCTTGCCTTTTTGTGCCATGCTTCCCTGGTCTGTGAGTCTCATCCAGGCCCTCCCGTAAATTAAGATTGCATAAAGAACATTAATAAAATATTAAAACACAAGCTTCTGCCCGCCACGTCGTCCGCGTGAAATTTCTTGTTTTCAGACCTACCCCATCGCATCGCATCGCCTACCCACGCTTTTACTTCGTTTTTGCCTTGCATTTTTGCTGACTTTTTTCTTTTTGCTTAGCCTCTAGCAGTCCTAGCGTGCTGTTAACCTGTAGCCTTAATTATGAACTTGGCTATCAAGTGCAAAAAGAGTTTTTGAAATCCGACTGGTAGTTCCAGAGATTATTAGCGCATTCGAACATACAAACAAACAAAAAACAAACTCTTCAGCTTTATTATTAATAGTATAGACTAGCTTTTGCCCGCGGCATCGCCCACGTGGAGGTTGGAAATAATCCCACGGAAACGTACCTACTATCGTAACGCATACGCCAGTAGCACTCCCAGTCGGCATGAGTTTTTTCCGACATCTTCAACAATCATCGTCATATTTCAGCCAATTTACAAAAAACCTTTATGAATTTTACATTGAAACCTTTCTAATGAATCACTTCATCCGTTTAGTGAAAACCATATGATAATCCGTTCTGTAATTTTTGAGATCATCGCGAACATACATACATATAGACAGTCGCGGCGGCGGACTTACTTTTATAATAAGGTAAAAAAAAAAAAAAAATAATTTAATTTAAAACTATTTATTTCATAAAACCTGACAAGGACATTATCATAACAAGAGCGCTCAATCTTGGATATAACAATAAGATTATGTGCACTATTAACTTATTTTAGAGTTAGCTCACTTTTAGTTAAAGGCTAAAAACCTACACGCAGACCTCCTCCATTCCAACCTTCCCCACAGTAAAGTAGGCTTTTAAGATATTTTTAATTTGTTGACCATTTTAGTTTTCTAATTTTTTGACAATATCCTTTGGCAGCTAGGTTTGGTAGTGATATAATAGATTTTATAGCTTTATAAATACAGAATACACATTAAACGTATTTAATTATTACGTTTAGCCGACGTTCGCACCGATGTAAAAATATCGCGGCTGGATTTTATCGCGTACTGGATTTTCAACTTTCGATGTTGAGCCGAGCTTCGAGAATCCAACCAACCTAACAACAACAGAGTGCATAACAGCGCGTCGAAAAAACATTGTTGGATTTTCAATTCTCAGCGCTAAGCAGAGCGTTGAAAATCCAGTGCGCGAAAAAAAATCGCCGTTATATTTTTACGTCCGTGCGAACGTCGGCTTACAGTCCGTATATAAACTAGCTTGTTCGCGTGACGCCAGCCCATAAAATAAAAATGGTTGCTGATTGCTTCTATTTACAGGTTTGTGATACGAGTAAGCGGAGCTAGTTAGGTACCATAAACATTGCCATAGAATGTACCCAATGCTAATCATACCAACTACACACACACACAGCACAGTATAATAATGATACAGTAGTCTATCTTCATACAAAACGGCCGAAACAATGTGCTTCGAAATCTCTGTCAGACTCAGTTATGATACCAATATTTTACATGGAACGACTGCCTATCTGAAGGCCAATTCTCGTACCTAAAAACGTTCAAATTCAAGTCGCAATCTCGTGCCAGCGACAATCAAATGTCAAAAATGTAGGTAAACTCTATACAATTTTTGACAGATTGAGACTGAGATGAGATTGCGAACGAGAATTGCCCCTCAGAGGGGCAATTCTCGTATTTTTGACAACGATCGCAAACCCAGTTACTGGGTAATACGATACCCCTTGGTAAGACTGGTTGTCAGAATTTCGGGCTTCTGACGACCCGTAACGACTGTCAAAGATCCACGAATGACAGCCGGGACCAACGGCTTAACGTGCTTTCCAAGGCACGGAGGGGTCTCGGTATGTAAAGGTGGTCTCATCCACTGACCAACCCTGGCAGTGCGACTGTAATTACCTAGCCATGAGCTCCTCAATAACAAACATTACATTATGTTGTGTTTACAACGTGTCGTTTTGCATCCTCGTCAAAAACGGTATGGACCATAGATATAAGAAAGAAGGTATAGACCATCAAACCGAACAACTTTTTCCATGGCACCAACATCGTAATCGCGAAAAAATAATCAGCCGTCGCGTACATTTGCGTCGAGTAGGTATTGAAGTTTTCTATGGGACAGTTGAAAGTTTTTTCGCGATTACAATGTTGGTCCCATGGAGGAAGTTGTTCGGTTTGATGTTCTGTATCACCCTGAAAGACGAGGATGCAAAACGACACATTGTATATTGTGTGTATATATATATATTATATACAAACTAGATTGAAAGTCATAAATAACATGACTTTCAATCTAGTTACAGGCTTAGGTATATTTCTGGTGAATACACACACACATTACACATACATTACATTTTGGTTTACATTGTTGAAATTTTAAAGTTATAAAGATAACTCTAAAATTTAGGTTGGTACGTTTCATCCAAATACCGTTATCCAAATGTCGTCAAATATTATAAACTAATTCTATAAATAAATTCAATAAAAGAGAAAATGTTGTGACATTTTTTTCCTTAGAAAATAAGAATTGAATTTACTTATGTAACTATGAAGAAATCCTATTTCATGATAAAAATTAAAGAGAAAATAGTTCTCTTTGCTGTCATAGTACAAAGGTAAAAATAAATTTAATATCAACATAGGATTGTAAAGGGATACAGGATAAAAAACACGCTTAAATACCTACCACTAAACTGAACTAAACAGTAAAAAATATTTTTTTCAATATAAGAATAAAGTGAATAAAGAGAAAATTAATGTCATTGTAAAAAAAGCGTGAAGCGCTTGCGAATTACAGAGTTAGTGTAAAAAAAAATGTCGTACAAAGCACCCCACGCTTTTTTTACAATGACATTAATTTTCTCATTAATCACTTTATTCTTATAATGAAAAATTAATTTTTTACGTTTTAGTTCAGTTTAAAGGTATTAAAGCGTGTTTTTTAGTTTTTTAAATTATAATTTATTTTTCAATTTTTTAGAGATAAATTGGTTATCCTGATCAGGATAATGGGACAAAAATTTTAAATTATTGTATTGTCATCGGGCCCTGATATGTGTTCAAAATTTCGAATTAATCTGGCCATTTAAAGTGGGTAAAAATCGAGTTCAAAGATTCCGTTACATAAAAACATACAAACATACATACAGGTGAAGTCAATAAAAGCGTTCCCTGAGGCTGCGACCAGCCCGCCGGTTGAACGCGTCCCAGAGGGTCATGGCCATCCGGCTAGTCCGGGGATACCGCACGGTCTCCTGTGAGGCGGCGAGCCTCCTTGCCGGATTACCGCCATGGGATCTGGAGGCAAAAGTCCTCGCGCACGTGTGGGAGTGGCGCGAGGAGGCGAAACGCCGGGGCGTAACTCCGCTGCCGCGAGAAATCACGGTACAGCGGACAGAGGTCCGGCGGGATCTCATGGCGACATGGAGAGTGCAATTATCGCAACCCAGCGCTGGGCATGCCACAATTGCGGCGATAAGTCCCCTCTTTGGGGAGTGGTTGGAGAGGCGCCACGGCGTCCTCACCTTCCGCCTGACGCAGGTCCTCACCGGACACGGTTGTTTCGGGAGGTTCCTGTTTCGGATAAGGCGGGAGGAAACGCCCGGGTGTCACCATTGTGTAGATCGCCCGGAGGACACGGTGGAGCATACAGTGGAGGTCTGCCCGGCTTGGGCGGAGCACCGCCGTGTTCTCACGGAGGCGATCGGCGGCGGCGATCTCTCGCGTCCAAACTTGGTCCAGGCCATGGTGCGGAGCGAGAGTGCATGGGAGGCCGTCACCTCCTTCTGCGAAGCAGTAATGCTCGCAAAGGAGGAGGCGGAACGCGAGAGGGAGAGGCAACAGCCGCGCCCTCGCGCCCCTAGCCGCCGCAGGAGACGCCCTGGGCGGCGGGAATCTATCGCCGATTCCCGGTCACCGTAGGCGCGGGCTTGCGGACGACGAGTAATGGGCAGCTCGCCGTCCGGTAAGGACCAGGCCCGGGTCGACAGCGCGTTGTGTTCCACGCGCGCCTCAAAGAGATGTCAGCAGTGACGGGGTCCAATAGGGCCGAAGCCGCCGGGGTCGCGGGTAGTTCGAAAGAGATACCGTGGCCCTGGCACGGGCAACTGAAGGAACACGGGTGGGTTTTAGTCAGTAAAAGTCTGATACTCCCTCCCGCTCTGCCCGGAGCGGGAGAAGTCATTTGATGATTTCCCATCCACAAAAAAAAAAAAGAAGCCAATAAAAGCGTTATAAACAAATTGAGAACGGGTCTTCTCGCGATATTCATTTTTTACGAGCGAGCGTTTTTTTTTTTTAATAAAAGCGTGTTAAAAAAATGGGTATTCCTACCCATATGGGCATACATGGTTGTATGGTTGTATGGTAGGCAGAGACAGTTAATAAAGCCAATAACTGCTGAGAATTTACCGACTTTATTACAATAATAATATGGTATATATGGTGTCTATAATGACAAAGATTATAATTATGTAGAGGAGAGCTTACAATCCGTTATTACTTTTTCTACTACATTTTTTATTAGTCTATCATATCCTGTTCAAAACTTGATGTATTTCAGCAGTTGGTCTATTGGTGTTGTTCTCACTTGGTTCACTGATATCCATGCACTCTACTTCAGCATTTACAATAAAGTTTAATAATCTAGATACTCCTTGTGTAAAAAACTACAAAATTATAGTCTTCGTAATGTTAAGCTTTAATCCCCTATGAATGACGATACTTACATCCAGTGCACGGCGGCCGTAGGAATCACTATCAAGGCGCAGACCGACCGCGGCGCATGCTGTGCACGGGATTACGGCGCATTTGAGCTGCGTGGATTCATTAGTTTCACAACGTGGGTCTACGTTTCCACTGCAGGGCCTCAATTCTGTATGTTTCCCCGCTTATAACTTACTACGTGCAAACCACGTCAATATGGTGTCTTGTAGAAACCCCTTTTTATCTATAAGCGGTTTCGTTCATTGTGTCATAGAGAATACGTTATTAGCAGATGTCGTGATTAGCTCAAGGAATTGACGTGGTTTCGAAGTAAGGAATTGTTAAATGGTCATAGTGAATTAGGGCCCTGTACACACTACACACCCACAATTATGTACAACTGTAGCGTGGCCCACCGCGGCGCACTGTACTGCGATACAGTTGTACATAGTCGTGGGTATATTCGTGTATCCACTTGCGCGACCGCAAAAAATTGTCTTAGAAAAAGATTGTCTTAGGAATTTTGTTCCCCAACAGTAGGTTGTCCGTGGGAACAAAGTTCCTAAGGCAATTTTTTTTTACTTTTAACCTTGTTCCACCACTATTAAGTAATAATATCCAATTCCATGCATTTACTGTGATAGATTATCTGTGTCCGAACCTTTTGAGATACGACAACACTCACTGAACTAGTCTATGACATTAAAAAAATATTATTTTCACTGTCATAAAATCTAAAGTAAACAATAACAAGTTTTTGTCTCAACTTCGAAAGCTTGTAAATAATGAATATTGTACTGTGGTAACTAGTTTTATTTATGTTTCACGTTAAGAGTTAACACAGCATGCATTTGAAACCATAAAAAACATCGCTCATCACTCACGGTCACGGTCATCGTTTGTTTTTTCTTTGTAGAAAATCTAGAAATCTAGAATCTAGAAATCTGAAACTAACTGTTGCTCTTTACTCTTTACATATACGATCATACATTCAAACGAAACCATACACTACGATAGAGTCCAGTTCTCTGGCATCCATAATATCATTCGAATGTTACAAGATTCCAAGAATCTCCGTCGCTTCGGCATTGTTTGTAAACACGTGTGAAGTGCCGGCTGACGTCACGGTGCCCGTACGCTTGACTGTATGATGGACTGTTTTTTCGTATAGACCGCTTTAGTTCTAGTGGGTATGTGTGTACTGCGTCGTTGACAGCGTTGAGCTATGTGAGCGCCATATTCGAACAAGCCACGCGTGTACTAATGAGACGTCATTTGATGCGTAGCGTGTCCGTAGTTTGCAGTGGACACAATCACATACATTTTCCTGCAAAGCGACGTGCGTGGTCTATCCATGCGCCGCGGTGAAACAAAAGAAGAATAGAACTAAAAACAGGATCTATGTATGTCTGTGTAGTGGATCTATGTATGTATACAATAGCTAACATAACATAACATCACGTCTGTTTTCCGCGCAAGCTTAGGCAGGGTTTCATCATCATCATCACAGCCCGACTTCACCCACTGCTGGGCATAGGCATTCTCTTTTCTTGTGCCAATCCCCACGCTCCTGTAATGGCAACATTGTCGTCCGCCCATCTCGCCGCTGGACGACCGACACTTCGTCTTCCACACAGAGTACTTTTATTCCACTTTTTGGACGCCACAGGCTGTCACAGCGTTACTCCACCTGTCATCACTGCGCTTTCCCAGGCAGAGGTTTACCTATAAATAATACACCCACATACAATAGCAATAGCTTATGGCTAAATAATAACAGCCGCACGGGTTGAACGAAGTTTAAGCTACGCTTTCCGGGGTCAGTCCGTTGATGGGTGACCATCCAATACATACCAAGACCTCGTTGCCTCGGTCCCGGCTGTTATTCATAGTACATTGACCGTAGTTACGGGTAATCAAAAGCCCGAAAGTCTGACAACCAGTCTTACGAAAGGGTATCGTGTTACCCAGTAAATGGGATGGGTTGCGGAGGTCAGACAGGCAGCCGCTCCATGTAAAATACTGGTATTTTGTATTTCATATTATTCTGATATTCCGATGCATCAGGTTAGACTAGAAACCAACCCAATAGCATTATCATCATTCTCCTGCCCCTATCCCAATTTATTTGAAGTCGGCGCAACTTTTCCCTTTTTTCCATACTTCTCTATTAGTCTTCATCTCGGTAGTCACCCCTTTTCTATCCATTATCATCATTCATACATCGTTTCTATGGTCTTCCCCTTCTCTTATAACCTTCGACTTTCATATTCAATTTCCTTACGACATTTTCCTCATTCCTCCGCATCAATTGCCCATACCATACTATATAACCAATTTCCACACAACTTTTTAGTCACTGATGCCACTTTCAGACTTCCTCATAATGCTTCTGTGATACCAGCACTAAAAAATCACTGAGTTTATTCGGACAACCACCTAGGGGCCATGAGTTAATTTTAATTACACCATAGTCCGTAATGCAACATCCAAATTAGTGTAGTACCTAATTACAATAACACAAAGCTACACTGACCAATTTGAATACAATATTTTGACATTGACATAACGTTTATTGATATTAGAATCCTAACAAGGGTTGTAGAGGTCAGACGTCTCTTGTTTATGTAAATTATCTAAATGGCAGACGCCTAAGTGCAACAAAAACAATTAAACAATTACATTGTTCTTGTCAAGTCATGATTATTAAGCAAATCGACAAGTTTTTTTAATTATTTTCCTACTTAGTACATACTAGAGGTGTGTGCCGGTGGCAGCCACGGCGTCATTGGTGTAATCGGCGTGGATGGTGAAAATTTTTTATTCTCGCGACCAAATCTTATTTTTCAAGTACATATTAGTGTACAAACGAAACTTATTTGACATGCACATCTCTAAAATCAGTCCCAAATGAGATATAAGAGTTAGAAAATTGTATGTATAATATTTATTAGGTTTTGCGAAAAGACTTTTTCCCCATATATTCCCCGGTTTTACCCCCACAGGGGTGGAAAAAATCGCTTGGGATATTTCCGTAACTTGACAGAAAGATTATTTACACCAATTTTCGAGTTAATCAAACCCCGCAATAAAATCCTGTCCTGTAAAATCGACTACCCCTTTTCACCCCCTTAGGGGTAAATTTTCGAAAAACTGTGATTCACGTTATTCTTCATTTTTGGTCTCGAGTGCTGAGTTTCGAGTTAATCGGACCACGCGTTAAAATTCCTCCATACAAACTTTGAGACCCCCCAATTCCTCCTAAAAAAAAATAAAAAAATGGGGGGGGGGGGGTTAGGAAAACTAAAAATTACAAACTTTATACTTTACTTAACTGAGTATTCGTGCTAAGTTTCAAGTATATTAACTCAAGGAATAAGATTTTTCATACAAACTTTGATCTCCTATATGGACCCCTCAGGGATGGAATTTCCAGAAATCCTACCTTATTTCTCGTCTACGTTATAAAGGAAACCTCTATTCAAAATTTCAGCTTTCTAGGTCTAAGGGTTTGGGCTGGGCGTTGATGTTGATGAGTCAGTCAGGTCTTCTCTTTTTATTTATATAGAATAGATAGATTACTGCTTGATTGGCGTTTCGTGTGTATTTTTCACTGCAGTGCGCTGTACTTCATATATCTCTATGCAATACAAAATACGTGCGGTGAGCCCACCGCAAAGCAGCGGGGAAACCCACTGTGAAATAACCGCATGTGTTTTTTTATCGCAATGCGCGCACTTCTATGAAATTCCATACTTCACAGATTTTGTGGTAAAAAAAAAACGGTCGGTAGTGCGCGTTGGGCCTAAATAGATAGCCTTGCTACCACCTTGCTGACTGGCCAATATTTTTACGACATAAAGTACTCTCATAATTTTTCGTGAACATTTGTGAAAAGAAGAAAGAGCAGTCAAAAGTCTGTATGACTGAATATCAGACTTATAACGTTCTCAAACCTTTATCTTTTAATCCCATTTTCCGAAAGCGTTATAAATAAATCCCATTATTGCTGTGGTTGACCGTAATATCAATTTTATTGTTATAATTGAAATGGCTTTCTGAAGCTGGGGCTAGTGGTCGGTGAAGGCAGTTAAGCAGAATTATGGCGGTTTGCTGGTTTACCGCGCAATAACAAGATGTTGTTCCTCAGATTTTGTCCAAAACTTGAATGATATCATGACGTAGTATGAACTATGCCTTGTCTTGTCACATTTAGGTAACTTTATAGTAAAACTTATTAATCTTGCTATGATTTGTGCGGTGTATTTAATTTATGATGTTTCTTTGTTGCAGGGTAAGCTATCAAAATTATTTGGATACTTCTAAAAAGAGATAGAAACTTTGTGGAAGTTTTCTGACCAAGGACTGTACCTACTGGAAAAAGGTAAACTAGGATTAAGTATTATTATATTTTCAGTTATTTCAGGTCTTATTTTTTAAGCTATGTCCTTCAATATGTGTAATGGTTGCCGTATTTAACAGTTCAAAATTACGAGTCATGCATATCTATTCCCACGAACGCATCACTGTTCTGATGGTTTATTTCCTACGACGGCGTGCAACAGATTTTCCTTCAAAAATTCCATGAAAATGGTTCTTTAACCATTATTGTACAAGCATTCTGCCATTAATACTTTCGCTTTACACTTCATAATTGCAGGAAAAAACTTAGCGTCAACACAATAGTTTTCACTAACTCCTTTGAATGCGTCAAAGGCACGAAACCGCTCTAGTCAAGCACCGGTGACATTTAGCTCAAAGACTGTACGCCTGCTAAGAGTATGCCTGAGTGCGAGTAACCACAGAGACGGGTCAACGCTTTTAGGCAACAACTTCTCACTGACTTGTGACCCCCTGGTACACAATAGATGGATAGAAAGGAGGCGGTAACAATGTTAGATTCGAACCTCCTCGGATCAATCCACAGAGAGATTGATTGATGACTTTCCGCTCTGATAAAACTGTTGAAGTTTCTAAAGATATAATGCAGTGGAAAGAGAATCCATCAATACTGAAACTAAAGAGAAGATTAAAAATTTATAGAACCACCACTGTTTAACTTGTTATAGGTAGGTAACCATGGATTAAATTGATACCTAATAGTTTAACAGGTAGTTAAATATTCATAGCGCCTAAAGCTGTTCGTTAGGTAATTACTCAAATAATTTAGGTGACAATCGATCTCGACATCTGGATAAAGCGTTGAACTTTGAATGTCAGAATGGCTGGCTCATGATAATTTGAATAATTCTAAGAAATCACAAGACAGTGAATTGGCAAATTGGGCAGCTACCTTTTGAGCAGTGTCTCTTGTAGAATAAAGTCAATGGCTTCTGTATTGGTGGTTTTATGAATAGCTAGCTTTTGCCCGCGGCTTCGCTCGCGTTAATTTAGAATATGACAATCATCAAATCAATCATCATCAATTCGGGTTATACTCTGCTTGTAATATCTAATGTAATGTATAATTCAATCATGATTTGAATGACACGTGGCGCCATCTATTACCATAAGAACGTTATTGTTGTTTTCCTCTGGAGTAGTATATTTTTTCGGGATGAAAGGTCCGTTTCTGTACACCTGACAACCTATATGCAAAATTTCAGGATGATCGGTTTAGTGGTTTAGGCGTGAAAAGGTAACAAACAAACATACTTTCGTATTTATAATATTAGTTAGGATTATAATTTCTGTAAATTACTTCAAAAAACACTTTTACATGTCAAAATTAAATAATTTTTTAGAACTAGGTGAGTTCGGTGTTTCCTAACTGACTACTCTAAAACACCGAAACAAACTTAGAGGTCACAGTCTCTTTTAGCCGATGTTCGCACGGACGTAAAAATATCGCGGCGGGATTTTATCGCGCACTGGATTTTCAACTCTCGCTGTTGAGCCGAGCGTTGAGAATCCAACTTAAGAGGCTACCGACCGCGCAGTGGCGCCCTCATCGTTTGATTGGTTTTTTCTTTTATTTTAGAATGAAAATGCAGAAAATAAGCCGGAATAGTTGTGCTCCACAAGACTATACGTTATTATTATTTCAAAAAGTAGCTTTATATTGTTAAATTTTATTATAATTGTTAAAACGGAAAAAAGTGGTTTTCTGCATTTTCATTCGAAAATAAAAGAAATAACCAAACAAACGATGAGGGCGCCACTGCGCGATCGGTACCCTCTTAACAACAACAGAGTGCTTTATAGTGCGTCGCAAAAACACACAGTTGGATTTTCAACTCTAGGCGCTAAGCAGAGCGTTGAAAATCCAGTGCGCGAAAAAAAATCGCCGCGATCTTTTTACGTCCCTGCGAACGTCGACTTATAGTCCAGACAATCTTGGTCAAGCCATATGAGAACCATACACAGATTAATGTCGGAGATGGTCTGTTGAGGAAAGAACCGTACAGTGGACCTGTCCAGTCCAGTTTCTTTTCTTATTTGATGTTTTCAATACTTCCTTTGGTCTTGTCATCATCACTACTTATCAGTCATCATCATCAACTTAACACTGCTGGGCATATTTCTCAAAATTAAATAAAACTCACCCATTTTTCATCAAATAATGCACAGTCAGCAAAAGAGATATCTAGGCAGGGTATTTACTAACATATTTGTATGTGATTTGCTTCATATTCAATTTTGTGATACAATTTTGTGTTAGTGTGTTACAAATTTACAATGTAGGAGTATTGCAAAATCAAAATTATAAAGATAAAATTGAACATGAAGCAATTCACATACAATTATGTTAATTACCCTGCCTGGATATATCTTTTGTTGACTGTACACCACACACTCGGTTAGTAAGAGCAATTTCATCGAATGAATTATTACCGGAATCGATTTGACGTTACTCGTAAAACTCGATGTGTTTTGTAAACATTTGCACTGAACATTGATTGACAATAAAATAAATCTGCGATATCTTTAAGCATTCTTGATTTTGTATGTATTTTATTTTTCAGAAATAACCTATTATTTATTCTATATTGTGTCTATGGACTTCGTATCTGTGGTCTTCTACTGTGGCTCGTGCGTGGCTTAGTAATAACATCCGTACGAGTGGGTTATAGGTTAAGTTAAGCTTGCCGAGGTCAGGTTGTAGATGGTTGACCTCTCAGTGCCTCGAAAAGCACGTAAAGCTGTTGGTTCCAGTTGTCATTTGTAGATATTTGTGGGTATCGTATTCCCCAGTTAGTGGGTTGTGGAGGTCAGATAGGCAGACGCTCAACGCGTATTCAATTGATTCCGGCTAGACTGGAAGCCGACTCTAATATAGTTGGAAAAAGGCTAGACACAAATGATGATGACTGATGTAGATCTTCTGTTGGTATAATACATACCTAACTATTGTATTTTGATATAATACTGGCAGGGTTAAAAAGTTCAATGAAGTCATGATGCTCAATCAACATTGAGCAACTATAGGACAAGGTATTTTGAAGGACAGAAAAACTTCCAATATGATCGATGATGAATTAATTGATAGCAAAAGTTGCAGTTAAGAGTAATCCATAAGAAAAAAATTATGAGATAAACTTTTTCTGCATCAGTCTTTTTGACAGATCACCTTGTGGTTGACTTTTGAAAATTTTAGCAATTTATACATATTTCTATAAGCCTTTCATTTTTTTTTTTTTTTAATAATTTAATACCTTTAATTGAATACGAATCAATCACTTTATTTTGAATTTTTTATTTCGTTCACTTGTTGAAGTGAAGTAAAGTGTCAAAATCTATGAATGATTTAGTATCATCGAAGGTTAATCATAATATCATGACAAATACTTTTAATAAAATGTTAACAATTTTCGGAGACTAATTTAAGAGTAGTATTTAAACGCACATCAAAAATTACCAACTTTTCGCAACAGAATACGTACATCAAACATACTGTTTGCACCTCAAAATTTTCACGTTTAAATAAATTAAACTTAACGTCACGTCGACGGAGCCCCGCTGTGCGGGGCTCCTATTTCTGTCTGCAGGGTTTAAAGGAACCTAACCAAACCTAACCCCGGGGTGCCCAATAATTATTATTTGTACAATTTTTGATATTCAGTTAGTTAACTAGTAGTGAAATAATAAGTTTTTTAGATGCGCATTTATTATTTTTGATGAACAGTTAGTATTTTTGATATGTAATTAATATTTTTGTTGTAACTTTGGACAAAAATTGATGTATAATAATGATTATTATACGTGCAAACAGTATTTTTGATGTACGTATTCTGTTGGGAAAAGTTGGTAATTTTTGATGTGCGTTTAAATACTACCCATTCAATATTTTTCTGATGTGCGATTAATAATTTCCCCTACTTTAACCCGTCTCATTTCTTTTTATCAGTTTTTCAATTATAACAACTATAAATAAATAAATAAATATGTTTTGGACATATCACACAACGCCATCTAGCCCCAAGCTAAGCAACCTAATGCTTGAACTATAACTCTACTAAATCTTGATAAAATTAGTTTTTTCAGTCATTGTTGTGGCCCTCAATCCTTACAAGGTATGGTCGCGTATTGTAAAGTGCATGAATGACGTTATCCAAAAGCATTTGAATTTGTTAAGGAATTAAGTGGGCCGATCCCGGCGGCACTGCAATGCTGGGCCGACCCGCGACGAGAGTGGAGCGAGCCCCGAACATCCCGTCAGCTTACAAAAATCAGTTTAATATACTGGTCCCTCAGTGAGAGAACTTTCAGATATTAAGCTGAAAAGAACAGATACTACACTTTGATCTTAGCCAAAAGGCCGAGAAGCGATACCAAAAATCTGAAAACTCGGGGTAGTCATTCACTCGCTGAGAATCTAAACACCGCGATTCAGAATCGTGACGTCAGCGCATAGTGCCATCTATCGAAAAACGGCAGAACTACATATCAAGTAGGTCACAGTAGGTTTGTCAACGTGCGTAATAAAATGAAACCCATAGTAAAACCTAATGTAATTGTTGGTATTAAAACGAATGCTCCGGAGAATAATCTCTTCCTTAATTTAGAAATAGAAGCAGAAAACAAGCTTATCGAGGTTGAAATAGACATAGTCAAAATAAGAATAAAAACAAGTCGAATACAGAACACAGAAAAGAAGATCATTTATTTTATAATAATTTACCAATTTGACACAAAAAAAATAAATTTAGGTGGGTGTTTAATTAATAAAACCGTCGTTGGAAAGTAATATTTTAATAGCAAACAAAATGAAACATCAGACAAGACTTTTATGTCCCAGATTTACCGTTTCATGATCGATAAAATAAGCTCTATTTACGGCTAGACCGCTTACAAGTGCTCTCCTATTTATTACTTATTTTATCCCTGATTCTACCGCATTTAGTCATTAAAATTAAAATCGATTTCAGAATCGGAGTAGACGAGACGGTCCTATATATATTTTTCATTAAAGACGTAGAAGTATTAAGTGAAGCTGATGAGATTGTTCACGTTGAATAATAAGTATTTATTGCTTGTTTTATCAGATTTATATTTCTATATTTATGCTCACTTCATTGAGAAATCTAATGAACAGATTGGTCTTGAAAGTAGATTATACTTTTTTTTAGTTTCGTTTCTTGTTTTATTAATAAGTCAGCTGAAAATACTATCTTACCACCTGTAAATATTGATTATTAATAACACAGGAAGAGCTATTTGTTTGTCTTTGTTCTATTTGTCAAAAAAAAAAATCAAAGATAATATTTATAAGAGAATACATTTACCTATATTTACTTTGTCTTACGTCTTCTGCTTCTATCATATGAATTATATGATCTATTTCTTCATAAATAAAGGTCACAGTTGAACGGGGACCAGCATTTGTATACCAAATTTCGCGTATAATAGAATTTCCCGTATCGTTACTGACTGTTGTGTCGGTCAACGCAATTTTCGCAGAGCAAGCAAACGGGGCTGAGCAAAACATTGAGGCAGGTGCGTTTTATTTTAATTTTTATTGCAATTTTATTTGATATTCAAGGTCTTTTCTATTAGTTTAGTTGAACTAAATAGATACAACCTTGGCAATACTTACTGCAAAACGAGTTATTTTTATTCGTAGTACAGCTTCGTCACAAAAAAAAAATGCAGTATATCTATTTCTTTGTCAATGAAAATAATATCAGAGGGCCAATTCTCGTAATTAAAAACGTTCAAATTCAAGTCGCAATGTCAGCCAGCGACACTCAAATGTCAAAAATGTAGGCAAACTCTATACAATTTTGACAGATTGAGACTGAGATGAGATTGCGAACGTTGTTATAAAAATACGGGAATTGCCCCTCTGGTGTCTCACTATTGACTTAGAACTTAACGTTGAAAGTCTCTCACAGAATCCATATATTATTATGTATGTGTTTACTACCCATACGTTATTTTGTTGATGGAAGTCAATTTCCTTGTAGTCTTGCGGATCTGCTGATTGATTTATAGCATCAAATATAAAATGGCTGAATAGATACGGTGCTATCGTTATTGAAAGTTCGTTGCGTTGCTCAAATATGGCTGGATGCCAGATTTGGGCTACACACACAATTGCGGTTGTTGTAATATTGTACTATAGTGATTCTTTTGTAGCGAGTTTTTTACTACTTTTTTAGTTTTTAGCTTTAGAGGAGCTCGTGGCTAAATAATAACAGCCGCACGGGTCGATCCATCAGGTTAAGCTACGCTTGCCAGGGTTGGTCAGTGGATGGGTGACCATCTTTGCATACCGAGACTCCTCCGTGCCTCGGAAAGCACGTTAAGCCGTTGGTCCCGGCTGTCATTCGAGGATCTTTGACAGTCGTTACGGGTCGTCAGAAGCCCGAAAGTTTGACAACCAGTCTTACCAAAGGGGTATCCTATTACCCAGTTAGTGGGTTGTGGAGGTCAGATAGGCAGTCACTCCATGTAAAATAATGGTATTCAGCTGCATCCGGTTAGACTGGAAGCCGACCCCAACATAGTTGGGAAAAGGCTAGGCAGATTGATTGATTGATTTTAGTTTTTAGCTTATTATTCACATTTGGTTGTAGGAGTCTTTTAAAAATTGGGAGGCACATTTAAGGATGAGACACTTTCATAGACCGATTCTAATTTATGGGCAATTTTGTTAGCAAGATTGCACATTAAAACGTGTTTTAGGTAACTTGTATTTTGGGACTTTGTCCCAGAATGAAATGCATAATACATAGACGTATAAAAAAAGGCGGACAGATTCTCGCTAACAAAAAACTGTGTCTATCGGAGTCAGCCAGCTCGCTGTACCTACAGGCACACATTAACACATCAGTCAACCATTCGTAATATGGTAATGTATTCGTAATATAGTAAGGTATAAAAAAGGAGTGTACAGCATAGTTACAGCATGTCTTGTGAAATGTGTGCGTGCCGGCCGGCCTGTAGGTACAGCGAGCTGGCTGACTCCGATAGACACAATTTTTTGTTAGCGAGAATCTGTCCGCCTTTTTTTGTACATCTATGGGATTATTCTGCATATTGAACTAGGTGAAAGATAAATGACTAAGGGCTAATTACATCAAACTGTTCATAATTGGACATTAGTAAATCAGCCATCAAAATAAACATCCATGTTAATGGTATATAAGTTCCACCAGAACTAAGAAATTTAATCATGGAATGCATGGTGAAACTGGTATGTTGATACGAATGAAACACGACCGTCTTGCTCCAAAGCTAGTTTATTACTCCATAGTCCATTGTTTATCAGAGACAATGATTGTCTCTTCGTATAAACTTCACACCTGAAAAGGTTGTAAGCTAGAACACACATTATTAAACCTCTACTGTACTTATAACTATGCACATACAGATCAAAAACACTCGTTACTCTTAATTTCCCGTTAACATTTTAACTGAAGATTAAACTAACTTACATGGTATTGTGAAACTAGGTCTTAATTAATATTTTACCTTAAAGTAAGTTCCTTCTTCGAAATTATTAAAATAATATTCACATTTCCTCAGACCACATCAGACATCAATATTCTTTTAAGAAAGAAACAAGAAAAAATAATTCCAACTAAGTGAGAGACAGTGGGATGAGCCGCTCTGCAGGTTGGTACGAAATAAACTTATTAATACGTCCACCAATACTGCTGAGCGTGCCCGCCTGCTGGCTGTGGGTGAATGGGAATCGGGCCTCTGGCTTCAGGCGCTACCGTCACCCTACACAGGCACTATGCTGGACGACACCATATTCCGGCTCGCTACATGTTCGCGTCTAGGTGCTCCTTGCGGGGCTCCACATCGCTGTCAATGCGGTGAAGGAGTCGACTGCCTCGGACACCATGGCCTATCCTGCAGCAAAAGTGCTGGTCAGATGGCACGGCACGCCAGCATTAACGACATCATCCGTCGGACTCTTGTCACCGCCGGGGTGCCAGCTATTTTAGAACCCAATGGCTTGGTGCGCGACGATGGGAAGAGACCAGACGGAATGACCATAATGCCTTGGAAGTGTGGGTAGGCCTTTGGTGTGGGACGCAACCTGTGTCGACACCCTCGCGCCATCCCATCTTGCAGGAGCAGAACACCTCAAACGGCGCAAATATAACAACCTTTTTAGGAACTATATGTTTGAGCCGTTTGGGGTTGAAACACTAGGGCCTTGGGGTCCGAGTGCTCATCGAGTTCTTCGGGACATCGCCAAGCGGTTGGTCGAATCTACACGGGACCAGAGGGCTGGCCTATTTTTAGCCCAAAGAATTAGCATTGCCATCCAACGTGGCAATGCTGTCAGCCTTTTGGGCACTTTTCCCATTGACAGCGATGTGGACGAATTTTTTGATGCCCTATGAGCTCTTCCCCTTTTTATTTTTTATTATATACGTGTACATAATATATAATATATTTTAGTGTTATCTTGTACATTGTCATTATGATAAATAATTATGTCATCTATGGTTATAATAAAACTCAGAGAACTAAGTGAGATAATTATTTTAATAACTCAGGCAAATTCTGTTAGATGTTTTCGAGTTTGTTACAAATATTAGGTCGTTTATTACAGTTTCTTATTAACAGAGTGGAGGCGAATCTTTTATTATATTTGAGATTGTTTTATATAATAGACGAGATTACAATAGCTTTTTGTTGTGCTGAGGAAATGTCAGAACTTCAGAAAAAGACTTCTATAGTTCAAATTTCTGGACTAATAGCTTTGATATTGTCAGAATTTATACCTGAAATCTCAAATATATCGCACTTTGTATCATACTCCATATGCCGATGAGAATTTACGGTGTTTTTCCACGATATATCCTTTGATATATGCATGCGAGTAATCGTATAACTGTTTACCTTGAAATTCTATTTTGATATTCAGGGTTTAATGGCAAAATGCTTTTGTTGTACTTATTTGAAGGTAGATCCTAGATCTGTAGAACTAGCCAAGTTATACGCAGATTAGTGATAATCTGTCTAGCTTTTCTAAACTTTATGGTAGACTTCCCGACTAAGCGATGCAGCTAAGTACTTACCAGTATTTCCAAGTCCAGCCAAGTCACTCGTAAGTGTAAGACCTAAAAAAATAGACCAATATTTTTCATACCATCTTATCGACACAATTGTTTGGATCAGATTACCGTTTCCTTTCCATTTTTCGTGTACATATCTTCCCTATTTCTATTTTTAGCACCTTTGTTGGTCAAATTGTTGACTTTCATAATAATATCGGCTTTCACATCTCGCTAATGCTTTTCGGCTTTATAGGGTCGAATTTGGAATACCATTAGGCCAGTATACACGTTTTTACGTGGCATATAATATTACTTATACAAAGTGAAGTACACACACTTTTAAAATCATTCCTAGATGATAACATTACGAGACAATGGTAAAAGCATTAATTTCTTCTTTTGTTATATTTCTATTAGTTGTAATATTAGAAACATTAGATTCATGCTTGATTTGTTATAATATGAATAGTAGAAGAATATATATAACGTTTGTGGATATTCTGATATAGATAATCTTCCGTACATTAGGTAGGTATATATTTATTTAAGCAGCCAAATCGCATACAGATAAAAAACCTGAAACACTCTTCTAAAATCGTTCAGCCATGAAACTATTTTTTAAATTACCTCGGCAGTTTATACCGACTTGTATCTAAATAGCTGTGACACAGTTGCAAGCTTCACAAAACATCTTACCAATTCCTGATCCCTCAAGGAGCTTTCCTCGAACGCAATGCAGTAGAAAAAAACTGCCACGTTTGCTTTGCAAACAACCCTGAAATCCGAACAAGGTCGAGCAATAGATAGGTAATAAATTGAGGAAGATGGTATGTTTTTCTTTTGCATACATACATACGACTTTATCCCATCTGGGTAGGCAGAATCTACAGAACGCCACCTGCTACGATCCTTATATCCTTTTGCTTCGTTTATTTTCATAAAATATCCGGTCATACACGCGCGGCGGTTACGAGTACTACTCACCAGACCTTTCTGAAGAACATCACCATTAAGGTCACTATAATTATACACACATCAACACGGTCTAGGGATATTTTAAAAAAAAGCGAATTACTATCAATGTGTTAATTATTTATATGATATGTATATATTTAAAAGATACGTTATTTAATATTCTACAATTTTTTAATAATGGTTAAGGTAATTAGATTTTATGAAAAAAAAAATGAAGCATAGACGGAAACCACATATGAATTAACTTTTAATTTGTGAGTAAAAACTGAAAAAAATAGAAAAATCATTTAATTTGTGTTTATAACTTGAAGTTAGTAGTCGGAGAAAGCGCCCATGATGTTCATAACACATCGGCAACGATTCGGCATGCTCAGAACAAGGTTGTCAATGTCTTGCTGCGGAATATTGTCCCATGTCCTTCTGAGGTGCGCAAAAAGTTGATCGTCTGTAGCCAGATTTTCAGGAACTTCCTTCAGAGCTCTTCTTTGCAGCATATCCCACGTATGCTCAATGGGATTTAGATCTGGAGATTGAGCAGGCCAGTCTAAGGCCCTAACATTGTGTATATGTAACCAAGCTGCTACCGTTCTCGCCGTGTGTGCCCGGGCATTGTCGTGCATGAGCAGGAAATCTTGCCCCATTTGTGTTCTGTGGGGCAAGATTACGGGCCCCAGCACCTGTTGGACGTATTGTTCTGCCGTCATATTGCCCCGCACCCAAACGAGATCCGTCCGTCCTCCAAGACGAATTCCTGCCCAAACCATAATTGTTCCTCCTTGGTATGGGTGAACTTCCTGAGGGTTCTGGAGACGGCTCCATCGTCCAGGAACTCGCCAACCACGCGTCCTTCGTGAATCTGGATGGAAGCCGAACCTGGATTCATCCGTGAACAGCACATTGGACCATTGCTTTCGGCACCAGTCCACGTGGTTCCGAACCCATTCTAATCGTCGTCCACGATTGCCTCTCCGTTAAGGTGGGACCCGGAGTGGTCTACGAGAGCGTAGATTGCTTTCATGCAGTCGCCTTCTTACAGTTTGGTCACTCACAAGCACTTGGCGTTCCACTCGCAGCCTTTGGACCAATTGAGTCGCCGTTGCATTTGGTTGAGCTCGCGCAGTAATTTGCAAAAATCGGTCTGGTCTGGGGGTAGTGATGCAACTTGGCCCCCGGTGCCTCTCCGCTACTTCACCTGTGGCACGATAGCGTGTCCACAATCTTGAAATTACATTATGGTGGGTCCCTATGGCCTCAGCAACATTACGCTGAACAGACCCAGCTTCCAGCATTTCCACAGCTCGTAACATCTCCGCCCTCGTCAAATGTCGGCATTGCATGGCTACAATACCTCAATTTTAACTTTATCTTTCGTTTAAAAATGAATAAAAAACTGTAACTAAACGTAATTCGTATTGTTTTCTAAATTTGGCACAAATGAAAATTCCCTCTCCTACACATCAAGACATTTTTATGCCCCCGAAACGAAAGAATTTTAAAAAATTTGAATTTGGAATTAGTCTGAGATAAATTACAAACAAATCGGTGTATAAAAGATTCCAATGCGGCCAGTACTTTTCGAGTTATTTAATTGAGTATGAAATATCCCTAGACCGTGTTGATGTGTGTATTATTATCCTTCTAGGGCGTTTCCACCCACATCCACATGTTCCATAATACATTTTTTAATACACTTCCTCGAAAACTGGTTCATTTCGCACTATGATTAGGTTCACAATGCAATATATTTCACACGCGTGCGATTTTTCATTTTCCAACACGTGTGCGGGAATGAAAATTGCCACAGATAACTTATACCTATATTTAGTCTAAATTGGTTCAAAGCCTCTATTCACACCGTCTCTATTCGGAGGTGAATGTTTTTTTTTAATCTCGGCAAAGAGATAGCATCTTTACGGCGTTAATATTTTTTGAATATTTAACTATTGTTTATAAATAGAATATCATCAAAAACCATGATTATTACAATAAAAAAAACGTTTATGAACGAATTAACATTTATTTGTGTTGTAAACTCAAAAATATTTTAATTTTCTATTTTTCGTATTAGGCTGTTTATCGGCTTTATAGCTTTGCTTCTCTTTCAAACTGGCGAAAGCAAAGTGCGGAAAAAAAAAGAAAATTTAAATCATAGTTTCCTAATAATTCATGACAAAAATATTTTTTGTTATTTTATTTTATTTCTTCAATAGTGTATTGAAAAACGTCGTTTGATAAACGAGGACATTTGTTATTGCAGTTCTCGGCTCAAAAACAACCTCGCCTACGGCTCGGGTGTAAATTCCGCCTCGAATGCAATAACAAAAATTCTCCACTTGTATCAAAAAGTACTATTGTTAGTCGCCTTTCATTCATCCTCTCAACATTACCAAATAATGCCTAAGTATTCTTCTCAATTTTTGTCACTACATCTTTTAAACCGCAACGTTGCTCGTCGTTCTTTTGCATGATTATGCTTATAATATTTTTTCGGTGCCGTATAACAATATCACATTCGGAAGCATAATAATATATTATAATGTTATTTTAAATAGCTGCCAAGTAATCGCAGAAATAAATTCACAAAAACATTTTCGGAAAGGTCTATGAAAATATTAAGGCAGGAGTAATAAACAAAAATTATTCGTAGTACAGGAGCTGCAAACATTTTTTCATTCTTAACGAATAGCGAATACGAAGTAAATTTCGCAATTTGGACGTAATTTTCTCGGTAAATCGACCAAAGACTTTGTTCTTAATAAAGGGTGTTACGTTTATACGACCGAGGAAGCACTGCGAATGAAATGTTGGAATGGGATTAGGTCCATGTGACCTATTAGGAGTGTTGCTAAGAGTTAATAATAAATAAATAAATAATAATAAATATAAATAATAATAAATATGTTTGGACATATCACACAACGCCATCTAGCCCCAAGCTAAGCAACCTAATGCTTGTGTTATGGTAACGAGATGGCTGATAAACTACTTATATACATTTTTTTTTTGTAAATACATACATATTATAGATAGAAAAACACCCAGACTCGGAACAAATACTTGTAGGTCGTACAAATATTTGTTCCGTGCGGGAATCGAACCCGCGACATGCTGCGCAGCAGTCAATCGCTCAACCACTGCGCCAACCGTGTCGTCAACAAGAGTTATATTTGGATTTCCTGGTAAAAATTGTTACCTACCAGTTACCAGTAGGTTATTTGTACCAGTACTTGTCCCCGATTTCTAAAACTCAATTCTATTAAAATTTATTCTACTAACGAGTTTGACGTCAGTTGTAGGTAATTATTGGTTGTAGTTATTTCCGAAAACCAATCATAGCAGTGAAAACATGGCTTATCTTTTTACCACAAAATAAACTATCAACCAATCAATCAACTCAGCCTATCGCAGTCCATCGCTGGACCTAAGCGTCTCCCAGGCTGCGCCACAACACCCTGTCCTCCGCCTTAATTAACATAAATAAACTATAATAAAAATAAATAATAATCGAATATGATGCGAGTTACTCAGTAAAATTTTTTCCTTCCTTCTTGATACGAGGCATCGAGAAGGAAGGAAAAATGCTTACCGATTACTTACACAATAAATTATCACAACCCATTATAAATTATTAATCAACCGATTTATTTTGTAAAAACCTCACCATGAAAACTTAGATGAAGTGAGCTTGAAGTAATATAACGTTTATTTACTCTACACAAGCTACTTAATGCTAAACTTAGATAGTAGTGCACGAACCAGGAGCTAACTGTGTGAGAGATTGGTACCTGAGATAAGTTTGTATACAAACCTGTATTATAGAAGTGAACTGTCAATAGTGGCAATCCTGTGGAATGACAGCTCACTTCAAGCTAGAAAACTTAATTTTTGAACCTTCAAATAAAATAAATTAAAAACAAATTAATATGTGCAAGAAAGATTTGCAACGCTGATCACACTTGCGATGTATCTGGTACTTATTGCAGATGTCTACTGCAGCGGCGACTTTGGGAATGCCTGCTTATTTGCCCCACAATAATTTAAAAACGAAAGTACATATACCTATAAAAAAAAACCTACCTACCTTACCTATAAAAATATCTGCCATGGCTTCAATGGGATATAGTATTGAGTATATAGATTACAATAGTGAAGAAATTTCGTAATCAATTTGAGAAAATAAAGTAATTAAATAAACATTTACTTTATTCTGCATAACGTGGATCACAAACTACACGCGACGTGTCGCTTCGTCAATGAAAACAATTGCTACCTCTTTTTATCTGTTCTGCGAATGAACACTAATTACTACGAGACGGTTTCATACAAATAAATCAAATACGCACATTTTATTGTATGAAAAAATATAAGACAAGATCAATAATTTATCTTCACTAATGTAATCTATATACACAATACTGTCTCCCATTGCAGCCGTGGCAGATATTTTATAGCACCTTATATATATATTTTAATCTATAAGAAACAAACAACTAACATTTTCTAGGGCTAAAAAAATATCGAGTAACTCTTGATTTCCCACTTTTCCTCAAAGTGAGGTTTTTTCCACCCTAACAATCTTGAACGAAACGATCCCGTGGCACTCATTGACGCGTTTGTGTTGATATAGCGGCAATCAAAAACGAATCAGAAACTTATCCTTACGACAATAAACCAAGTGGTCAATATTCAATCGGACACCAACTGTTTCAAGTACCTGATTGACGCACGCCATTTGCAGTTCTATTTATGTTTGAAGCAGGCGTTGCCTATAAAAGTGATGACTCTGAAATAGAATTTTATACTTTTGTTTATAGTTTGATTGGATTCTAAGCTATGATGATTAAGATGTTTATAGTTATATTTATACAGACTTACATATACACAAGTTTTCATCATATTTATCTCTCCCTCACACTCATACAAACACTCATACATAGGTACAGAAATAGGCCACATCATAGCTGCTTTAGCTAGTTAGTATAGTATATTATATTGTAATTTGATTTGATACTGTGCTCGTCTTACAACTATTGCTGTAGGTTCAAATCTTAGGCGAGGATGCTGGCACCCTAAACACAAGTTAAATCTTACTTTGGGTGCCAGAGTTCATCGAAAACACTCTTTTCCATTGTTGTAACGTTGCATAGTTTTAAGATAAGTGTTAGTGTACACCTGAAGTTACTAAAATATTTTTTTTTTTTTATTTAAGCTAAGATTTTCTAGGCTAGAAGAGATTCTAGGCTAAGTGTTATTGAGTTTTTCCGTCAGGAATTTCTCAGTAGCAACCCGGAGTCAGGATTACGAGTATGTGCCCAGTTGATGGCAATAAGCTCGTGGAGGAGCTCGTGGCTAAGTAATAACAGCCGCACGGGTCGATCCGTCAGGTTAACCTACGCTTGTCGGGGTTGGTCAGTGGATGACCAGTGACCATCTTTACATATCGTATCCTCCGTGCCTCGGAAAGCACGTTAAGCCATTGGTATCGGCTGTCATTCGTGGATCTTTGACAGTCGTTACGGGCCGTCAGAAGCCCGAAAGTCTGACAACCAGTCTTACCAAGAGGTATCGTATTACCCAGTTACTGGTTTGTGGAGATCAGATAGGCAGTCGCTCCATGTAAAATACTGGTAATCAGCTGCATCCGATTAGTCTGGAAGCCAACCCCAATTTAGTTGGGAAAAAGCTAGGCAGATTGATTGATTGATGGCAATAAGCTCACCCCCTATGAAATGGGACTTACATATAACTGCCGAAATGTGGGTGTAGGTACTATAAGTAGACCTCTGCCTTACCCTTCTGAAAAAAATAGGCTTGATGTGATGTTATGTGTTTGACGGTTTCGGTGAATCCAGCACCCTAATTGCGCAACACACCATTGATCGGAGTTTGAATCATTTTGAAACAAATTGCTAATCCATTGCTTCATAATGTTCGAAAAATTAGTTTGCTCTACAACGTAAATAACTTTTTAATTATAAACAACATTGAGAACGGGTCTTCTCGCGATATGCCTTTTTACGAGGTACAAGTATTTACCTCGTAAAAAGGAATATCGCTTGAAGACCCGTTCTCAATTTTGTTTATAACGTAAATAACGCAATGAATGTTGTTGAACTGTCAATATGAAACCAACTCCGATTGATAATGTGTTACGCAATTAGTTTGCTGGCTGAAATGTTGATGATGATATAGATTGCAGAAATTTTACTTGCAATGATTAAACATTCCAAACTCAATTATTATTTTTAATTGAACTCATTTAACTGTATAATTTGACCAGAAACTAATGAGGAAGGAAGACATAATAATTAAGTAAAGTGCTAAATGTTACTGCCCATGTGGTAATAGTAATTTGTTATCATCATTGTGTTATTTGTGTGAGTGTGTATTGTTATTTTACCTTCATTGATATGCTTTCGTTGAACTCAAATGTTAGCTTTTTCTAATTATCAAACGTAGCGTATATACTCTTTCCAATTTATTTTACTTGTGACATAAGCACGCCTATGAAGTTCCTTATTGATTGACAGGCAACTATAGACGAATTTTTTTCATTGAGATATCGTTACCCATCACGTCTGTGAATTTTACCAAAAAAAAAAAAAAAACTAATATTTCAACTACACTGCGGTTTATGACCCCAAAATCATCAAATTAAGTTATTTTTTACTTTATCATGTTTATATACCCATCACGACTGCGGACTTTCACTAGGTAATTTAATTTGACCCTTTATAATATGTAGGAAGGTGTTGGTGACTTTGAAAACATTTCTGAATTTCTTTGACAAAATGCAATCATGATTAATTAACAATTCTAACTTGTGCTGGTAAAGGGTAGATAAGATATTCAGAAATAGGCGAAGATTTGGCAGCCAGCTTAGCATAAAATTACATTAAGGATTCAGACGCAGACGATGCTAATAAAAAGGCGTAATTAGGGCCCAACTCCTTGGAAGACGAGTCAAACCTTACAGACTTCGAAAATGGCGAATAAGGTACAACTTATTTCGAGAATACATCTGTAGGCATTTCGGACAAACATACTACTGGGAAAGGAGATGAGGAGAATCAAGTTAACAATATAACATCAGGCCTATTTTCCCCAGAGATGTATATAGAACACCAACAAGACATCCCACCCACAACCCATCGAGTTAGATGGCGTGCAATTAGAGAGGTATTCTTGAACTGCGATAAATAGATGATGATGTGACAAGTGCCGATCTCTAGCTAGAATCTAAATGAATAGATGAATCGACAACCTTAACAAAACGGCCGGTACAGACAGAATACAAAAAGTGGATCTGAACTAGGTGTTGAAGTTGTAGGAGACCTATGTCCAGCAGTGGACTGCGAAAGGCCGAGTTGATCTAAAGTATTTTTATCAAAATAGGATAGCAGTAGATGTGTTGGGAGCCATCATAATAACAGAAATATCAAAATGACTATATAACGTTACTATCAATGTAATGGATTTTATATTGACTACTTTGGCGATATACGGTTTTGACGTCATGGCAATGTTGAAAACCCAAGGTCATGATTGCTATTAAAATGCTGTCTTGTTATGAAGAAACAATTTGATAATAGGAGTTGCCTTGTAGTCTAGTAGACTTATAATGGAAATTATTATAAATCTTTATGAATTTCTATGTGACGCCTAGAAAGGAGCTCTATCATTTCCCCTATTATAGTCGTCGTGATGTTTATTTATTCCACGGTTTGTTTGTCTATTTGGCGCCAAGTAATAATTGATCGGAAAGTTTCAATATAAGGCGTATCTTCCTTTATATCAATGAGAGCAAAATGTATTCAAACAAAAACATCAAACTGATCAAACCGAACCGTTTGCGATTTTATTGCTTGTTTATCTCTATGCTCATGAAATTTTTGCCATTTGAATTGAAAAAAAATAAACGAAATGGAATTATTTCCATAACGATAAATGTGTGTTGGTCTGTCGTTTCGGTTTTGGCTGTAGACGAGTTCTGTCTGGAGTGACATTAGTAATATTTTTTCTTACTTTTATGATATCAGCGGAATGATTTATGACCATACATGATTCTATTGAATTCGCAAGTTTTATTATGATCCATCACTAGATTTTCGCTCGTTATCTTTTGTTGAGAGCAGTACTCTTTTAAGTACTTATTAATCTCTGGGTACGTAAGCACTTAGGTTAGGGGGGGTTTGGGCCATCTTGTATTTTTTTTTTGTTTTTAGGGTTCCGTACCTCAAAAGGAAAAAACGGAACCCTTATAGGATCACTCCTGTGTCTGTCTGTCTGTCCGTCTGTCACAGCCAATTTGCTCCGAATCTAATAGACCGATTAAGTTGAAATTTGGTAAACATATGAATTTCTGTGACCAAAACACGGACGGGTAAAGTAAATAAATGAATTTTGAACATAGAGGTCACTTTTGGGGGGCAAATAAGAAAATTAAAAAAGTTTTGCAAACTACACCATGTGGGATGTTAAATGAAAGTAGGGCTATGAGGGTCTCAAATATATTTTTTTTTATAATTCTAAAATAAATTGTTTTAAAGTTATTTAAGAAAATAGACGAAAATTGAACATTCCCACCCCTTATCTCCGAAACTACTGAACCTAAAATTTAAAAAAAAATGCAGAAAATTGATCTTTACCTGTAGATTACAGGAAAACCTATAAGAAGTCTGTGGTCTTAAAATAACATGGTAAATCTATCAATATTGTGAGTACCTACAAACTTACATTTACAGTTGGAATGTATGGGAGAACCTGTTTTTCAACTACAATGTTAAGTTTGTTCTTAAGATAAATTCATCCCAACTACGGAACCCTTCATTGCTTTCTATTCAGCCAGCAATTTTATAGGAAGGCAATGACAAAGAATAAGTCTTCATAGTACATAATTATGTAAAAGGCATATGCCTTTTACATATACTACTCATATTTTATAAATAATCGACGCACGAGTAACTAAATACACATATGTATTAAGTTACTCGTGTAAATCCAAGTCAATTATTTACTACGGTGGAAGTCTTGGGAAGCTGTACAAAATCTAGCAACATCAATACGTCAAGTTTAAACTTCCTGATTAAAAGAAAACCATATAACTGTTTTAAATATAGATCAATTAATAAATTTGTTTGCTTTTAATTTCAATTCATTGTTTCTACCTAATTGCCTAACAATATACCTAAATATAATATTATTACGATATTCTATATTAAACTAAGATCACAGTTAATCTTCGAATTTTTGGTTCAAGGATATGCCTCACGATGTTTTCCTTCACCGTTTTGAGAGGTAGTGGTGATTAGATTAATAAAATAAAGTAGGTAAAGCGCCTGCTTGGATTCGAACCCACGACCTTCAACTCTTAAGTCGGGGCCGTTAATACTGGACCAACACTGCTCCTGCCACCGTTATTACTTATACAGCGACAGGAACTTCGTTCCAAACGGGTGTACCACAAAAACTCTCGACTTTTTTTCCACCTGTATTGTCCCAGCGCATGGCAAAGGTCAGAAACCTGTTTTAAAAAAAAATTGTAATCTTGTTACTAAAACCGGCCAAGTGCGTGTCGGACCACGCACAATGAAGGGTTCCGTAGTTGGGATGAATTTATCCCAAGAACAAACTTAACACTGTACTTAGTTGAAAAACATGGTCTCCCATACATTCCAACTGCAAATGTAAGTAGGTGGACTACTCGTAAACTTGAAAAGCCTACTTAACTGTGATAGTTTTCCTTTTAACTTCGTTATATATACAACTACCGTGAATTTTTTCACTCATCCAAAACTAACCGTTTAGCTGGCACTACCTTGGCTCTAACAAAAATTAGCACTTTAAACCTTAATATTTCAGAAACGGATACCTAAATCGAAACATTGTTTTAACAAACCCACAATATTTTTGAATGATCCATCCAACAACACCCCACACAATGGGTTAGACGAGAAAAAAAAAACATGCCCACTTTATGTGTACAGAAGATACCCTAAAATTTTTTTTTTTTTTATGATTTTATTTTATTACTTTGACGGCGTGATGAATATCCATGCCAAATTATAGCTTTCTAGTACTAAGAGTCTCTGAGCTAAGCTGCGGATGGACAGACGGACAGACGGACGGTCATAGCGAAACTATAAGGGTTCCTTGTTGACTACGGAACCCTAAAAACGATGGCAATGAAACAAATCTTTTACTACACTATACTCAGAGGTTGCACCTCTACTCTGTCATAACTGAAGTTTAGTTCTTTTCTTTTCTTCTGTTCTATCCAGGATGGAAAGTGAAGAGGGGCTCGTGGCAAAGTAACAGCCGCACAGTTCGATCGATCAAGGTTAAGCTACGCTTGTTGCTACGCTACGCTACGCGGTCGGTACATGTATGGGTGACGATCCCTTTTATACCGAGACCCCTCCGTTTGCTCATTCGTTGATCTTTGACAGTCGTTACGAATAGTCTCACAACCAGTCTTACAGAGGTAACTGGGTTTTGGTGGTCAGATAGGCAGGCGCTCCATGTGAAATACTCAGCCAAGACTCCAGTTTAGTTGGGAAAAGGCTAGGTGGACGAAGATCCAGGAAGCAAAGTAGCCAGTGTCCTTCTTCAGGTCCCAAGTTACGGTAAGTACCAATATTTAGGCGTGGAAAAGTACCAGAGACAGTAAGAGTAACTTTCGCATTTATAAATTAAGTGAGTATCTGTGGTAAATATGCATGACGAAATGATTATATAATATAAACGTCACTTTTATTCTGTCGTATTTCATAAAAACATTCGAATATATCAACCCGCTTAGCCTTTTCCCAACAATGTTGGGGTCTGCTTCCAAACTAACAGGATGCAGCTGAATATCAGTATTTTACATGGAGCAACCTATCTGACCCCCACAACCCAGTTACTAGGTAACACGATACACCTTGGTAAGACTGGTTGTCAGACTTTCGGGCTTCTGACGACCCGTAACGACTGTCAAAGATTCAAGAATGACAGCCGGGACCAACGGCTTACGGCTTACGGACCGATCACGGCAAGCGTAGCCTAACCTGATCGATCGATCGACCCGTGCGGCTTTCATTACTTAGCCACGAGCCCCTCAAAATACATAAGATTTTTTTTTAATTAATAATTTCTTTAAAGTAAAAAAAAAAATATTGAATTTCAGAACTGTTAACTAGAAATAAACTATGGTACCGTCAAACAAGCCAACTTTGCCCGTTTTTTTAAGAAAATCGAATATATTACAAGTTTTTTCTATGGGACTTATGTATATTTTTTCATTTACTACAACTATATGACCTTAAGCACGCATTTGCTACGTAAAATATTAAAAAAATAAAATTTAAACCAAGATTTGTTCGATTTTGGTGGTGGGCAAAATAATCCGGACTTTTAGCCAACATTGCCCACTTCGATTTTTGCCGCAAATCAAGCTCTTATAAATACGTAGAAAGCACCACGACTACAATTTAAGGCAATCTTGACCAAAGTTACACGTAATTTGTTCATTTTGTAAACCAATATTAAAGTTAGCAAAATAGAATCCGAAATGCCAAGTCACAGAACGACTGGTTGTCATGGCGCGTGACATTTCAGAACGGTCGAATAGAAAAGTTTTCATTGAAAAACGGTTTTATTAAAGCTGAAACCTTTTTTACACGAAACAAGTAACATGATATCACGTTGTATCAATCTGCCTAGCCTTTTCCCAACTATGTTGGGGTCGGCTTCCAGTCTAACCGGATGCAGCTGAATACCATTATTTTACATGGAGCGACTGCCTATCTGACCTCCACAACCCAGTAACTGGGTAATACGATACCCCTTGGTAAGACTGGTTGTCAGACTTTCGGGCTTCTGACGACCCGTAACGACTATCAAAGATCCACGAATAACAGCCGGGACCAACGGCTTAACGTGCTTTCCGAGGCACGGAGGAGTCTCGGTATGTAAAGATGGTCACCCATCCACTGACCAACCCCGGCAAGCGTAGCTTAACCTGATGGATCGACCCGTGCGGCTGTTATTACTTAGCCACGAGCTCCTCATGATATCACGTTGTATGTCAATTTAAAATGCTACAATTACGAGTCCTTTTACATTTATTTTACGTACTCCAATTTGTTATTGTCAAAATCACAGTGATCTTTATTCTCCTTACAATAAGGTTGCTATTGGGTTTCTGATACTGACAAGTCTGTCAAAATACAATGATCTTTAGCCGACGTTCGCACGGACGTACTAAAAAGTAAGTTCAAAAACTAAAACCCGACTACTGAAAAATCACGCTCGCCGCGGTCGGTATGTAACCAATTACATTAATATTATTTACCTCCACTTTTACTTATTTTTAACAATTTAAACATATTTATTTACTTAAACAATATGACATTTATATACCTACATATTTGTAATGTGGTCGTCAAGACCTTTCTGTTATTATTATTATTATTTATTTATTTATTTATTCAGTAGTACACTTACGAGTACATCTTTTACATCTTTATGTTGGCGCAAACATAAACTCATTAGAGTTTTACCGTGCACCAAAATCATCATCAATCATTTGATACCAAACATGTTATTATTATCTCAATTAAATTTTTTCCGCGGTCAAAAATTAACGTGTTAAGTCCAAAATTAAATTTAGGGAGAATTTATATAGCCTATTCGACCCGGACCATTATTACAAATCTATTGATACCTCATTCAGTAATTTAGGCGCTACGGTGGAACACACGTAAATATTAGGTCTTTACCTATGAAATTGCCGTTCTGCAGTACTGGCCATTTCAAATCAAAATAATTTTTGTTTGGCTAAGAATTCTAATTTCAAATTAATTTTATTTTAAAAACATGGATTTTTTTTTCCAAAAGTAGTCATTTGTTTATTGATTAGTGTTACATTTTCATCGCATTTCAATCTTTTTCGTCATCATGGATACGTTAAAAATTCGAGTAATTATGGAATATGAGTACCGTCGTGGCAGCAACGCGGCACAAGCGGCACGCAACATCAACGACGATTACGGAGCTAACACTACAAACCAACGCACCACTTGTTATTGGTTTGCTCGCTTCAGTTCTGGAAATTTCGGCCTGAAAAATGAACCTCGCGGTCGTCCGAAGACTTTGATCGACAATGACGAATTAAAGGTGATTGTGGAAGCTGATGATACACAATCTACGGCTGAATTAGCAGCTTTCGACGTTAGCGTCAAAACAATATTGGTCCATTTGCGTCAAATTGGCAAGGTAAAAAAGCTTGACAAATGGGTGCCCCACGAACTCAATGATCGCCAGCGCGAAGTACGCGTCGAGACGTGCCTTGCACTGCTCAACAGACACACAAATGATGGAATTTTGAACCGCATTGTTACCTGCGATGAAAAATGGATTCTGTTTGATAACCGCAAGCGCTCTGCAAGTTGTTTGGATCCTGGTTCAGCACCTAAACAATGCCCTAAACGAAAACTTACCCCTAGAAAAGTGATGGCCACTGTTTGGTGGTCTAACGCCGGTGTGATTCATCACAGCTTCTTACCAAACGGGGTGAGCATTACTTCAGATGTGTACTGTGAAGAACTGAACACAATGATGGAGAAGCTGGCACATCTCCAACCAGCATTGGTCAATCGCTCGTCTCCGCTGCTCCTGCACGACAACGCGCGACCTCATACAGCACAGCAGACGGTCTCCAAGTTGCAAGAACTGGGGTTGGAAGCTCTCCGTCATCCGCCCTACTCACCAGACCTTGCGCCTACAGACTACTACTTTTTCCAGAATTTGGATAACTTCTTGGCGGGAAAAAAATTCAATACCCGAGAGGCAGTACAAAATGCCTTTGAAGAATTTGTTGCCTCCCGTCCAGCTGATTTCTTTAAGAAGGGCATCAATAAACTGCCACTGCGTTGGCAAAGATGCATTGATTGCATGGGTGATTACTTCGATTAATACAAATAAAAAATGCATGAAAAAAATTCGTTTAAATTTTTTCATACAAAACGGAAATTTCATAGGTAAAGACCTATTACATACTTGTATACATACATACTTACATAGGTACAAAGACTGCTAAAATCATAACCCTTCCTTTTGGCTTTGCCGTAGTCGGGTAAAAATATCGCGGCGATTTTTTTTCGCGTACTGGATTTTCATCGCCCTGCCGAGAGCTGAAAATACAACAGTGTGTTTTTCGACGCGCGATTTTCTTCGATAATCAACGAGAGTTGAAAATCCAGTGCACGATAAAATCCCGCCGCGATATTTTTACGTCGGTGCCAACGTCGGCTAATTCTCCTTAAAATAAAGTTGCTGTTGGGATGCTGCTGTCAGAGGCTTTTTGCGTTGTTTCTAAACAGTGAACAACGAAACTGAACCGTCACGCTCAGTTTGGTGACGCTGAATCGGGTATACTTAGCCCCAGTTGGTCAGTGACACACACCTTCTTTTTTTAGGATTCCGTACCTCAAAAGGAAAAACCTTATCCGCTTATCTTATACGATCACTACGTTGTCCGTCTGTTCGTCAGTATCAAGACCCTTTTTCTTGAGGTCAATCAATCTGCCTAGCCTATTCCCAACTATGTTGGGGTCGGCTACCAGTCTAACCGGATGCAGCCAAATACCAGTATTTTACATGGAGCGACTGCCTATCTGACCTCCACAACACATTAACTGGGCAATACTGGTAAGACTGGTTGCCAGACTTTCGGGCTACTGAAGACCTGTAACGACTGTCAAAGATCCACGAATGACAGCTGGCACCAACGGCTTAACGTGCTTTCCGAAGCACGGAGGAGTCTCGGTATGTAAAGATGCTCACACATCAACTGACCACCTCCGGTAAGCGTAGCTTAACCTGATGGATCGACCCGTGCGGCTGTTATTACTTAGCCACGAGCTCCTCTGGACTGGACCACAATGATTATCATAAATATGTCCGTGGTTGTAGTAGAAAAGAATATACATAATCTGTGGTAATTACTACACAGCCTAGGCACTTGAAAAGTAATCTTTACAGACAATTTAATAATAATGTCCAAACAATAAGGTCGTTTCATTTACATTCCTAGATAAGTATAGAGATTTTAATTGAATTGTTTCATCAGAAGCATTTTATTAAAACTTGGAACATTAAGAATTTATAAAAGCGATTGTTTGAAGAAATGATGGTAGCATCCGAAGTAACTTTATTGGAATTTCCTAAGACCGTAATTGTTCTCAGGTATTCTTGGCCCCGAACAATATTTCAGAGTGACTCGTAGTTAAACGTAATTACGTATTACGTTCGTAATAATAGTTTGAAGAGAACTTGCTAAGTAATATGTACCTTTATTTGGAACCTCTTTGTGTTTAAAGCAGTTAGCTACAGTTTACCATTTTTAACCGACTTCAAAAAGGAGGAGGTTCTCAATTCGTGGGAACCTTTTTTTTTTTAATTTTTTTTTATGTATGTTCCCCGATTACTCGAAGATGGCTGGACCGATTTGGATTTTTTTTGTTTTATTCGAGAGGGTATATATATATATATATAATATATATATATACATCACAGTTGGTCCCATATAAAATTGATTAACTTTGCTTCGGTAGTTTTTGAGTTAGCTTCAATAATACATATTTTTACCCCACTTTTATATGGATGATGTTCTAGTTTGTTTTGCAGATAGTGGTATCAGAATTTGTGTGGGGTAGGTACACAACTAAAAAGTGAAAAATAAAAACTTTTTTACAAAAAAATATAACCGACTTCCAAAAACAACACTACAACGTGAAAAATAACTTTAATTTCGGAAGTCGGTGGCAAAAAATGAAAATACATTTAACTAGACACCGACTTCCGAAATTAAAGTTATTTTTCACTTTGTAGTGTTGTTTTTGGAAGTCGGTTGTATTTTTTTGTAAAAAAGTTTTTATTATGCACCTTTAACATCGGTATCATCTTTCTTATCTTTGGGATTACAGTTCTGGGCTTTTAGCCACTTTATAATATTCATCATCATCATCTTGTCACTACAGCCGAATATCAGTTCTCTACATGGAGCTCTTACTATATTAATTTCATCATAACGCCTAAAATCTCCAACCCTTATGACCCCTTACCCTTCTGTCTTAATATTGTCGATTAACCTTGAAGAAACCTATAAGAAAAATATGTTGTATTGTTATTTGTGCCTTGTGTTATCTCGTTGCTTTCAATGGTCTATTTTTGTCAAACCCTCCATTCAATGCACAATAGAAGCTATTGCAAAGGGGTTCAAACTACCTACCTAAGCTAAGTTTAGAATTCTCGTTCTTGATTATTTATATTAAATATTTATTTATTTATTAGGAAACTCAACAGCTTATAACTAATTACATGTGTTATGAATGTTCACCACACTATCAATGAACAGCTCAAAGTAGTTGCGTCAAAATTACAGCATCCTACAGTCTGTATACACTGTTCAATGATAGCGAGATGATGACAATTATCACTTAGCCAATAATAGAGTTTCACGGCATAGATAAAGCTAGGTAACTAGAAAGTAGCGAGAGAAAACAAATGAAAAAACTTAAACAAGTATACCTATCAATAATAGGTAAAATGCGAATATATTACGGTGTCTTTGTTTATATACAAACACATTAGTTTGTTTCTGAGTATCATTAAAAAAACCTGTTTTACAATGCTATACCTAGTGCTTGTCAAATATTCGTTACATTGTGCCATATTATAGAGTTAGGTTCACTATTTCTCGGCCATCTGTTACTTAATTATTTATTTTTGTTACATTACCAGTACAACCTTTTATAGGGAGAAGGGCTTTTAAACTTAATTCGTCCCACTTTTATTGTTTAGAATTCTATATTTAAAAAAATTCCTCGCGATTATTGATTCTACTTCCATCAACAATGTTTATTTTTATTGCGTCATCTCTGATTCCAT
Organism: Cosmia pyralina; assembly: GCA_946251885.1. Taxonomy (NCBI): domain Eukaryota; kingdom Metazoa; phylum Arthropoda; class Insecta; order Lepidoptera; family Noctuidae; genus Cosmia; species Cosmia pyralina. The sequence continues at coordinate 17,379,232 of OX276359.1, read as the reverse complement.
GTGCATCAGAAAGTCACCGATAGATGTCACTGTGCGCTGACGACACGTTTCTGAATCGCGGTGTTATGATTCTCCGTGAGTGAATGACTACCCCGATTTTTCAGTTTTTTGATATCGGGATTAGCTCGTGGCCCAGTCCACACTTATCCGCAGTGTGTAGTGTGTTTTTTTTATCCGTGCGGACCGCTTCATTGTTTCTCTCTGTGTTTGCACGGGTTACCGAACCGGCACCTGTGTAGACACAGGGGGAAGCCACCAGTGCGCCCGGTGAGCGAGCTCACCCCGGCGGTCGCGGGGGCTACGCCCATTCAACTATGCCGAAACCCGGCAAGCGCGGCTCGTTGGGCCGCGATGCTGGGGACCAAGGAAACCCGCCGGCGCTGGACCGGGCGACGTCGTTGCCGAATATCGGCGATGCGGCGTCCGGTCCGCTGCCGGCTGGGCAGCAGCAACGTCAGCAGAAGATGGAAGAAGGAAGAGGAGGGGGGAGATCGGGCGCCGCTGTAGCTGCCGGCCCATCGACGACACCGGCGCCAGCGCGCGGTGCGCCCCTACCGTCGTCGGGCCGTCACCAACAGGCGGTACCGATCCGCCCGGCCGCGTTCCGCCCGGTGCCCACTCAGGCGCCGGGGTCTGCCGCGAACCCCGGTCGTGCGCCGTATGCGCACGTCGCGGCGCCGCCCGCGCGCGATACCGCTGCGATGCGTGCGTCCGCGCCCGCCGCGCGCGCCGCGCCCGCCGCGCGCGCCGCGCCCGCCGCGCCCGTCGCGCCCGCCGCGCCCGCCGCGCGCGCCGCCGCGCCCGCCGCGCGCGCCGCCGCGCCGTCCGCGTACTCGGCGCCGACAGTGCCAGCCATGCGCACTCGCACGCCCCATGAGCGCTCCGCCGCGCCGCCGCCGCGCTTCGCGTCACCGCCGGCGCCGGCGCCGGCGCCCACGGGGGCCATACCTAAGAGTGCTCACCATCGCGTACCGCCGCGCCCGGTCCCCGCTTCTCGCTGGCGGGTCCGACGAGTGCGGCGAAAGTGAAAGTGAGTGGTGATGTGTTGTGTTCGCCAAGGGCGCCGGAGTCACCGGCGCCCCCTCGCGCCTCAGCCTACGACTCGCCCGCCGGTCTGTCGGCATGCTCGTCTCGCGCGGGATCGAGCATGTCGTTGGCGTCGGTGGGCTCGGCCGCATCCGGTCGCGGCGACGTGTCACCTGATACGACCCCGCGATCCGGTCAGCGGCCCACCGTGGGAGGAGGAGCGGGGCAGTACCCCACGACGACGGCACCTTCGCAGCCGGTAGGGTTCGGGTTTGAGTTTAACCTGGAGCCCCGACCCCAGCGTAAGGTGCCAAGAAGACGGAGCTCGTCGGAGTCCGGCACCGCGGAGGGAGGAAAGCGGGCCTGCCTCGAGGCGCCAGCGTCGCCGACGTTTGCGGACGCGGCTCGCCGTACGCCACCGCGGTCTCCGACACCCACCCAGGAGGACGATGGGGTAAGTGGTTTGAGGTTACTCCCACACCCTACAGTGACAGGTGCCCCCCCTGCTGTCGCCCCTGCCGCCTCTCAGGCGACACCAGCGGCGCAGCAAGCGAAGAAGCCACGCTACCCACCGCTGGTAGTGGAGAAGTTGCCCAACTGGGCCACCCACTTCCGCGCCATTGCCGCCAAGCTGGGACGGCCGCCCAACGCCCGTCCGTACGGGGCGGGTGTGCGCTTCACCCCCGGTACGGAGGAGGAGTACCGGCTGGTCCAGCGCTACCTGACTGCGCTGGAGAAGGAGGTAGGCATTTCCTGGTTTGCCTACTCACTACCAGCGGAGAAGAGCCTCAAGGTGGCGATTCGGGGACTACCGGCTGATACGGACCCGAAGGAGATTGAGGAGGAACTCCGGACGCTGGGATACCAGCCGGAGTACGTGCGCCATATTAAGGGCGCACAAGGAAGACCCGGCTGCGTGTTCCACGCTATTATAAAGAAGACGCCAGACGTCCGGGCTATCTACGACACCACCGTGTTTCTGTACATGCGGGGTGTCAAGATAGAAGCTTGGAGGGGGAAGAGAGGCCCAGCCCAGTGCCACCGGTGCCAGCAATTCCGGCACAGCTCGCACCAGTGCCACCGACCGCTCGCTTGTGTGCGGTGCGGGGAGGGGCACGCGGCACGAGATTGCCCGCGCCCGCGGGAGGAAGCGGCCACCTGCGTCAACTGCGGTGGCCCGCACCCCGCGTGCAACTTGAAGTGCCCCGTGTTCCAACACGAGATCAGGAACAAGCGGGCGGGGACCGCCGCCATCACGGCAAAGTCGCGCCGGCCCTTAGTGGCCACCGAGGGGCCGCAAACATTGCCGGAAGAGGCCCAACAGGGCACGTCGCTCATGGCGGCGGCCAACGGGCCTACAGAACGCAACCAAGCCTCCTCCTCAGGGCGGAGGAAAAAGAAGAGACGCGGGGGTAAGGGAAAAGGCAGGAAGTCGACCCTCCCCCCCCCAGCGACACAGGAAGACGTCCCTAGGGCCGACCCTGCCTTGAGCGGGGCGCAGGTCGTGAAAGCAGCGGGTCCGACTACTGGCGCCGGCATAGCGCCGCGGAATAAGTCGGAACCAAAGAGGTTCACCGGAGAGACGAGTGGCGGCGCTGCCGGCGCCAAAGCTACAACAACAAAACAGGAGTTTACGACCTGCGTCATCAAGCTTTTGATGGATCTTATCAAGGCGATAAGGCAGGGTCAAGATGTGGAGACGGTCATCCTCGATGGCCTGGCCACTCTGCTGACGCTTTATCATGGCTAGACCATTGAGGATGATACACTGGAACGCCCGCGGCCTAAGGGACAAGGTCGCGCTCCTCCGCCATCTCCTTCGGGATCAAGACGTCGACGTGGCGCTCATAAGCGAGACGTTCCTGGGACCCGAAGATAGGGTTAGGTTCCCGGGTTACCTCGTTTATAGGAAGGACGAAAGGTCGGCACAAAATATCCGCTATCGTGGTCTGGCGGTGCTTGTGAGGCGAAGAGTCGTCCATCAGGAAATCCCCTCGTCGACACTCAGCACGTGCTACGCGCTGGGTGTGCAGCTGCACGTAGCCGGCGAGGACATTGACATCTACGCGTGCTACAAGCCGCCCTCGGCCCGCCTCGACTTTACCGAGCTGCGGGCCCTCCTGCACGCAACACAGCACGCCACCATCCTCGCCGGGGACCTTAATTGCAAGCACCCAGCGTGGAACTCACAGCTCACGAACACCGAGGGGAGACGGCTCTTCGCGGACGCGGAAGCCTTCGGCTATACGGTGTCCGGCCCAGAGACGCCCACACACTATCCGGACGTCGCCACCTATATGCCGGACGTGCTGGACATCGTAGTCCACCGGGGGCTTAAGTGCCAGATCACCCAACATGTGATAGACGACGAGTTACAATCGGACCACCAGCCTGTACTCGTCGTCTTGTCGGGTATGCCGACCCGACTGAAGCCCATAGCGCCACGTCGTAAAACGGACTGGACTATGTTCCGGGAGAAGTTAGAGACCACCATACCGACTCGGCCTATCGTCACCTCCGCGGACGTGGACCAGACGGCGAATGATGTCACTGCTTGCATCCAAGACGCCTTAGAAGCGGCGACAACGACGCAGCCGCAGGGGCTACTACCGCCTCTGCCGACCCACATCAAAGCGATGATCGCCGTGAAGAGGCGCCTTCGCAAGCAGTGGCAAGAACTTAGATGCCCCGTTTTAAAAACGCAGCTTAACCGTCTCGCGGAAAAGGTGAAGGCCGAGCTCAGAGCTCAGGCCGCCGCGGACTGGGAGGTACGAATAGACGCCGCCACGGGCAGTTGGCCGTCTGTCTTCAAGTTATGCCGCCACTTCTCGAATACCCCAGCCCCGGTGCGCCCTCTGCAAAGCAGCGACGGGGCGCTGAAATATGTAGCGGAGGACCGGGCGGAGGTCTTCGCCGAGCACCTGGAGCGTCAGTTCCAACCGAACCCGACCAGCGAACTTGAGCATGTCGCAGCGGTCGAGCAACACCTTGGCGCCTACTTCGCGACGCCGATAGCTCCCGAAGAGGATCCAGTCTTCTTCTCGCCTGGCGCGGTCAGACGCGCCATCCTCAACACGAAGCCCCGTAAGGCCCCTGGTGCGGACGGTATCACTAACACAGTGCTGCGCCACCTGCCGTACCGTATGGTAGCGGCGCTGGCGCGCCTGTTCACGGGGATACTGCGCACGGGGGCTTTTCCTGCCTCGTGGAAGGAGGGGCGCGTTATTATGCTGCCCAAGGCGGGAAAGAACATCTTGAAGCCGGAGAGCTATCGGCCGATCACTCTCCTGCCGTCGATCTCCAAGGTGTTCGAAGCACTCCTTTTTTTTTTTTTTTGTTGACGCTGGGAAAAATGCATTACGCATGCCCACCCGTCGGGGGACGGGTGGGGTATGTGGGACTCCCCGGTAAATCCGGTATACCCACTAAACGACCCAGCGGCGCTCCCGCATCGCCGTGACGGGAGGGTCATGGGAAACTGGCTCAGCCTTTACATCCACAACCCTCCCGGCGCATGCCCGCCTAGCTGGCGGGCCCCGCTTGCCCCCCAGCAAGTTGAGGGGCTACGGGAATGGCCGGGAGCACCTGACCATTCCCGTCCGGCACTGATGGAGGTCCGTGCGATACAGGCAAGGGTGCCCCCGCACCCGTTGCCTGCTGGCCTCCACCTGGGAGGAGTCGGAGATGAGTATCAAACTCACGTCTTCTTCGACCCCTCCTCCGCCTTCGGAGCGGCGCCGCGTGAGGATCATCCTCCCGCGCCCGCTCCGCCGCCTCCTTCTGGGACATGACGTGTTCGCAGAAGGAGGCGACCGCCGCCCAGGACCTCTCATCCGCCAGCATGGCGTTAACCACGCCGGGGAGCGAGAGGTCCGGTCCTATCACCGCGACCAGATCGCGGCGCGTCTCGGACCACGACGGGCACGACCCGAGGGTGTGCTGCGCCGTGTCCTCCGCCGCGCCGCAACCGTGGCACGACGGCGTCTCCTCCCGTCCGATTCGGTGCAGGTACGACCCGAAACAGCCGTGTCCGGACAGCACCTGCGTCAGACGGAAGGAGAGGAACCCGTGCGACCGCTCGAGCCAGTCTCGCAGCACTGGCCCGAGCGCATCGAGGGTCCGGCGGCCAAAGACTGCAGTGGCGAGTTCTCCCGTCCAGTGGACGACGATGGCGTCTCGCGACTCCCGTCGGAGGGCCTCGCGCTCTTCCGGGGCCGGGCGTTCTCCTCTCGCCCTCCGCCCCGCCGTCCACTCGTATACTCTGGCGAGCACCCACGCCTCGAGTTCCCAAGGGGGGGTGCCGGCCAGAGCACAGGCCGCCGCAAAACCCACCGTCCGGTAGGCCCGCGCGACCCGCTGGGCTATGGCCCTCTGAGGCGCCCGCAATGCGGCGGCGTTCTCCCTCCTTCGGAGGGAGTCTTCCCAGATGGGGGCACCGTAGAGGGCCATGCTCCTCAAGATGCCGGCGTAGAGCTGCCGGCATCGCGCGCTGGGCCCGCCCGAGTTGGGCAGCAGCCACGAGAGCGCCCCTGCAGTCTTCAGCAGGCGCGACGACAGCCCGCTAAAATGCGGGCCGAAGCGCCACCTGCTGTCGAGTACGAGGCCCAGATATTTCATCTGGGCCTTTACCTCGATTCTGACGCCCTCCACGAAGATGTGGGCGTCAGATGGGGGGCGCTGCCGAGGTCCGTGGAAAAACACGGCCTCGGTCTTGTGCAGCGCCGCCGTCAAACCCAGGCGGCGGATCCTCCCTGCCACCAAGGATCCGCCCGCCGAGGCCAAGTTGGCCGCCTCCCGGAAACTCCTTCCCCGGGCGGTGAGGAGAGTGTCGTCCGCGTAGCAGACGACACTCGTGCCTCGGAGGAGAGTTCCCCTCAAGAGCCAGTCGTAGCCGACGTTCCACAGGAGAGGTCCCACGACCGAGCCCTGCGGAACGCCGGCCCCGACGGCGTATCGCCGGACTTGGCCAGTCCTGTCCACCAGGACGATCGCCCGGTCGTCCAGGTAGCTGGCCAGCAGACGCCGCATGTACCGAGGCACTTCGTGGAATCGGAGCGCCTCCAGGATCGTGGAGTGGGGAACAGAGTTGAAGGCGTTGGCTATGTCGAATGACACGGCCAACAACCCGTCCCCCGCCTCCATCGCCTCCTTCGCCTGGTCCTTCAGGCGGGTCAGCGCGTCCACCGTCGAGCGCTCAGCCCGAAAACCGAACTGAGCGTCCGACAAGTCCGGCCCGATGGTCCGCAGATGGCTCTTGAGGCGGGCAGCGATTATCCCCTCGAACATTTTCCCGACCTCATCGAGCAGAACGATGGGCCGGTATGCCGAGGGGGAGTCCGCTGGGCGGCCCTCCTTGCGGAGGAGGCACAACTGCCCCTCCTTCCACGGTTTCGGGAACCTCCCGCACGCAAGACACGCGCTGAAGAGGTCCCGAAACCGCTCCTCCATTTCAGTGGCGGCAATCGCCACCACTCTGGCTGGAACCCCGTCGGGGCCCGGAGCCGTCTTCTTGGCGCGGATGCGGAGAATCGCCGCACCAAGCTCCGGCTCCGTGACAGGAGGGGGGGCCTGCTCCTCCTCCTCCTCAGCCGGCAGAGCCGCACTGCCCCGCGGCGGGTCCATCACTGGTGGGGTGAAGCTGTCCCTGCACGGAAACAGGGACCGAACCACCCCATCCAGAAACGAGGGCTCCAGGGTCTCGGCAACCGGGGGGCCAAAGGGGCGCAGCTTGTTGCGCGCCGCCTTATATGGCCTCCCGTAAGGGTCGTTGTCGAGACCCTCCAGCATCTCGGCTCTCGCCGAGTCCTTGGCGGCGGCGATGGCACTGCCGAGGACCGCCTTCGCCTCCGTGTAGACCTCATAGAGGCGGTCCTCGTTGGCGCGGTCTCGTCGACGCCGCCGCCGGCTCCGTGTGTAGGCCCTCCTTGCCTCCACACACGTCGCCCGCAGCCCCGCCAGCTCCACCGACCACCAGTACACGGCGCGCCCGGGTGACGGTCGGCCAGACCGAGGCATGCTAGAGTTGCATACCTCGGTCAGAGACCCCCTCAGGCGCTCCGCCGCGGCGTCCACGTCCAGGCCGACAAACGGTGGCGAAAGCCAGTCCTGGGCGAATGCCGCCTCCACCGCAGCCTCCCTGTCCAGGCGGGTGAGAGCCCACCGCGGGAACGATGATCGCCCCGAGGTGGTCCGCGTCTCTCCGGGAGCACCGGTGGAGATGTCGAACCGCACGTAGCGGTGGTCCGACATGGTCTCCACCAGGTCCACCCGCCAGTTCAGCACGCGCGCGGCCAACGCGGGGGTGGCGAATGTGACGTCCACTATTGAGCCACCCCGCCGCCGCACGCATGTCTGGACGCTTCCTCTGTTTAGGAGAGAGAGTCCAGAGTAGGCTGCCCACAACTCCAACGCCCGCCCGCGAGCGTCGGTGGCCGGGTTGCCCCAGGTTACCGACTTGGCGTTCAGGTCTCCCAATACGGAGACCTGACGCGGCGCCACCCTGCCGACCACGGCGGCCAGGACTCCGAGAAAATTCTCAAAGTCCTGAAGAGGGCGGTTTGGGGAGAAATAGACGCCCACAAGGGCTAATTCTCCCCACGCGGCCGCCACGTATCCCGGTCCCCTCTCTAATAGCGAGAGAGGAGGGGAGTCTGTGGAAGACCGCGCCGCTAGGGCCACCAAGCCGTCCTCGTCACCCAGCCAGCTGCCGGGGATCGAGTAGGGCTCGGCGACCACCGCAACGTTCACCAACCACTCGGCCATGACCTGCACCATCAGGTCCTGGGCCGCTCTGCAGTGGTTGGTGTTCGCCTGGAGGATGCGGTAGTCGGAGACCATTATTCCAGCATCGCATCCCCCACCTCTGATACCGCCGCTGGAGCTACAGCGGCGACGTCGGCGTCGGCGGTGGCAGCGACAGGTCGCACCTGCGCCGGCACCACGCCCTTCCTCGCGGGAGCCTTGCAGCCCTTGCCCGCCATCCTGTGGTCTGCGGGGCGACCACTGGCGGCACACGCCGCGCACCGCAGCGTGGTGGCGCCGCAGGCGGCGCTCCTGTGTCCCTCTTGCCCGCATCGGTAACAACAGTTACCCAAGTCGGACTTGGAGGGACACGTGGCCCGGGTGTGGCCGGGCGCGAAGCACTTGAAGCAGCGCTGCGGCTGTTCTTCAAGCGGCCGGACCACAGCCGAGCTGAGCCCCACAGGCAGTCTCCCTTTGGTCGCGGCAAGGACGGCCCCAGCCGCGGCCACTGGGCACTCGACGCGGATGGTGCCCATGCCGCGGCGACCGAGCCTGATGGCTCCGCCCTTCACCGCGCCAGCGACGCAGCCTCCAGCCGCCGCAACAGCCGCCACCACATCCTCTTTGGTGACCGAGTCCTCCAAATCGGCCACCTCCAAGGCTGCGGTCTTGATGGGCCTGACGACCGCTGCCGCATCCGCGATGACCTCTTGCAACTTTGTTGCGAAGAGGTCCGCGCTGGTGTTGCGCTGCTCCCCCGAGAACTCGAAGATTCGAGCCCCGGCCAGCGTTCGTCGGCAAGTAATTTTGCCCAGCCCCAGCTGGGTGGGGTCGACGGTGGCACGAGCCCGTCTCAGGACGGACTCGTACGTCTCCCCCCGCTCCACGGCCTCCGCGGTGATAGTCACCACGACGGCCGAAGTTTTGGGAGGAACCAGCTTCCTCCTACCGGCTTGGGGCTTCTTGGCTGCGGGAGCAGCCTCTGCGGCAGCGGGCTTGGGGGTCGCCTTCCTCCCCTTTCCCTTCTTCACCACTTCCGTCCACGCCCGGTTGGACGGGGTGGTGGAGGGAAGAAGGGCGTCTTCCTCCTGCGAGTTCCGGGGGGCCGCTGGAGTGGCAGACGGCCCAGGCACTCCCTCTGCGCTCGTGGAGGGCGTTTGAGAGGCCACCGTGGTCCTCTTGCCCTTGCCTTTGCCCTTGGAGGGCTTCGAGGCCTGGGGCTGCGCACCCGATGCCGGGCCTCCCAGAGGCACAAGTCCCGGCTCCGTCGGCGGCGTACTCTTATCCGCCGCTAGCGGCGGGCGGAGCCGCCTTTCCGGCAAGAGCCGGTCCTCTATGCCCGCGAGGCAGCTCCTGATGAAGGCTCTCTCCTCCATGACCACCCCGCGGATTATTGCCTCGAGGCTGGCAGTGGAGGAGGAGCCTCCCACCATCGGACCTGGGGCAGATTGGGCAGGCCGGGCCGTGGCCTCAGCCAGCTTCTGGTGTAGCTGGCTGACCTCCGCCTGCAGGCGATCCACCTTCGCCTGCAGCTGCCGCGTCTCGTCCGTGGCCGTCCGCTTCACCAGCTCCATGACGATGCCGTGCATGCTGACGGCCCGGCATTTGAGGGCCTTCTGGAAGGTCCCCTTCAAATTGGAGGACTTTGAGGCGACCTCCAGAACCTCCTCCCTGTCCTCCTGCGCCATGCGCTCCAACTCCGCCAGGGAGTGGTCAGCATAGAGAACAGTCGATGCCCCATAGCCAGACCTCGACCGGGCGGCTTGTGCCTGCTGCTCCTTGGCGGCGACCCTCTCCTCCAGGTCCGCCTGGAGCTGCGCCCTCTTTGCCAGGTTTAGCTGGCGCTCGGCGTCCACCAAGCCCACATCGTGAGCAGAAGCCGAGGCAGGAGTCAAAGCCCTTTTTGGCTTCGGTTTCCTCCCCGGCCCCTCCTCGACCGACTCCGAGGAGCCCTCGGACCCACGCCTCATGTCGGCCCTCTTCCTCTTGACGCGACACGACTGGCCGGCCGCCGACGTCTCCATAATGGACTCGTCGGAGTCCGAACAGTCGCTTGGCCTGAGGAAAAGGCTGGCCGCAGATGGTGCGCGGTCAGCCTCTGACGCCGAAGCGTCGCCGGCGTGGCCCTGAGAAGGGCCGTTGGATTGGCCCTGAGAAGGGCCTTTTGGTTGGCCCTGAGAAGGGCCTTTTGGTTGGCCCTGAGATGGGCCTTTTCGGAAACGCCCGGAGGCGTCCCGCAAGGGTTTCGGCATAGCCTCCGCGGGTGCCGTAGTTTCCGACATAAAATAAAAAGTAAGATCAATAGGTTAAAATTGTATGCTACGACAGCACAGTGCACTTTAGCCGAACACCGGTCTGCCACTCCGTTACGGTGGTCAGAACCGGGTCGTTGCCCAGGGGACGCGACGTGGACGCAAGCACTGTGGGGGGGGTCCCCCGTTCGAAGCACTCCTGCTGCGACATCTCCAACCCCACATAGCACCACGTTCGGAACAGTTCGGGTTTCGGGCGGGACATAGCACGACGCTCCAGCTGTCGAGGGTACTGCACCTTCTGGCGGCAACCGCGAACAAGAAGGAGTACGCAGTGTCAGTATTCCTCGACATGGAGAAGGCCTTCGACCGTGTATGGCACGACGGCCTGATTTACAAGTTGTCCACGTCGGACGCGCCCCGTCGCGTTGTTAGGGTGGTCTCTGATTTTCTTTCCCGCAGGACATTCCGAGTGGTGGTAGACGGCGCGCTATCTAGCGCCCGCCCGGTGCTGGCGGGCGTACCGCAGGGTAGCTGCGTATCGCCTGCGTGTTACTCGCGATACACGGACGACATCCCCACTACGGAGGATGCGACGCTCGCGCTGTATGCCGACGACGCCGCGTTCATCACCACTTCGCTGAACGCGAAGCACGCGGCGCGTAAAATGCAGCGCGCCCTCGATCTCCTCCCCGACTGGCTGTCTAAGTGGCGGCTGTCGGTGAACGTGGGTAAGACGCAGGCGATGGTCTCGGGGGCCGCGCGTCTGCCACCACCTCTGAGACTACAGGGGGCCGACGTCGAGTGGTCGTCCCGGGTAAAGTACCTGGGGGTCACCATCGACCGTCGGCTCACTATGGGGCCACACGTCCGCAGAGTCGCCGCACAGGGCAGGGTCGCCCGCAACCTGCTCAAACCAGTGCTCTCGTCCCGCCTCCCGCATCGGGTCAAGTTGGGTGTGTACAAGTTGTACGTGCGCCCAATCTTGACCTATGCCGCCCCAGCATGGTTCGCCCTCACGAGCGAGGTGAACCGGAAGATGCTCCGCACGCAGCAAAACTTTGCGTTGCGGACGATAGTCCACGCGCCCCGCTTCGTGAGGAACGACGTGCTCCACCGCGACCTCGGGATTGAGAGCCTGGATGAGTTTGTGGGCCGCCTGGCGAAGGGGATGTTCGCGCGTGCCGACGCGTCTGCTTGGCCTCATGTCAAGCAGATTGCGCCCTGGCATACGCGCCCCCCTGACGCTAGGCCCCTTCCCCGCGACTTGCTTGCGGACGGTGACCCCATCTCCGCGCCGGACTGACCTCCAGGTGGGCCGCTCCCGGCTACACGCGGTCCACTTGTGACACTAACGCTTCCACTACAAATAACATACGCTGTCACGTGATGCGTGCTAGGATAATTTAGGCGTGTCACGTGACAAACCCCAGACATGCACCTCTAAACAGGCACCAGAACTCACATACGAGGGCGCTGCGCGGGCGGCGACTCGTAAACGACGCCGGGTGACGCCACACAGTTCAATGTCACCCTCACACTGATGACACGGTCTCCCTACCCCGTGCCAGGCTCGGCTAGCTCTGAAAGTGGGGCGGGCGGGAGCCACTCACCCTATCCGTAGGAACGTCGAGTCCGTATCCCTGTCGCTGGTCGCCATCTGCTGGGCTTCCCCCATGTAGGTGGGGGTTCCACCTGGTAGGGGTTGACCGCCGGGGTACGGTGAAGAAAGCGGCAGTATGCATATGTCGTGACGAGCTTACGGACACAGATAGAGACACTATTTTCATGGGCGCGAAAATGCAGCGCGCCCAACCTTTTACTCGCCAGAGGCGAAATACGATGAGAGGCCCGTGGTAACGGGTCGCCGTACGGCATCCGCGGGAGGGGGGCTTCGCCCCGAAACCGCCACGTCACGCCCCTTACGGGGCGTAGCGACATCCCACAGTTGATATCGCTTCTCGGCCTTTTGGCTAAGATCAAAGTGTAGTATCTGTTCTTTTCAGCTTAATATCTGAAAGTTCCCTCACTGAGGGACCAGTATATTAAACTGATTTTTGTAAGCTGACGGGATGTTCAGGGCTCGCTCCACTCCCGTAGCGGGTTGGCCCGGCATTGCAGTGCCGCCGGGATCGGCCCACATAATACTTGTAAAACTTGTTTCTCTCTAAGAGATGAGTCGATATCGAAAGAGTTTTATCTGCAGCTTTAGACTTAATGACGTTAGTCAAAAGGTTACCTTTTGTTAATTAGAATATATAATATAATAGTGAAACATAATTTTGTTTCATTACGACAAAGTTTCACAATCATTTATATCCCCTACAATCACAGTTCCACATATATATTACACATTAATTTAATTTCCTTATGAAAATAAATTAAGGTTACTTACACCTATTGAAAAATGTTTCAGTTCTTGTTTAAGCAGGTACTTACAACCTAATGAATGCAACGTTGATATATATAACTAGCTATCGATTAGATGATCACACATACAGTCCATTTAAATACAATGTCAAATCAGTCAAGAATAAAGCTTCGCGACAAACACACGTCTTTTTTTTTCAAAAACACATTTTAAACCAAATACAACCTTAACGCTCTAAACATTTGGTCCAAAATCGAACCGGATTCAAGTCATCGGCCGACGCAGGTGCGAGTAAGTGCCGCGAGTGAGAACAATAGCATTCCTGAGCGATAAGGATTTTTTCTGAGAAGTGGTTTAAAACAAATTAGTGAACTCAAATAAATAGACTTTATTACGTGTTACGAACTTATAAAACGCACAATTTACGGTGAACTTACCTGAGTATAGTGATCATTTGTGTTACTTGTGGAGTGGAACAAATATAGCGATGGAGGATCTGATTATGTATCAGAATGAGCTGCTGGAAAAGTTAAAAAAGACCGAAAAAAACTATAAGAAATCGCCGAGAGACAGAATAAAACGACCGTATCTAGAAACAAGGTTAGACTTATTAGAGGATCTGTGGAAAGAGTTCAAGGAAGGTCACAAATATATTATTTTAAAAGCTACTGAAGCGGAGAAAGAAAATTCTTATTTTGAGCAAGATACTTGCGAGGTATTTGAAGAAATATACATTAACTATAAATCAACATTAAGAGAAGCTCTTCAGCCTTTTTTAGAAGAATCTAAATTTCAACCTGCGTTATCAAAATCTTCTTCAATTAACGACGTGCAAGATTTCAGGAATCGAGGAATAAGGTTGCCCAATATACAGATACCCACGTTCACGGGAAAGTACGAGGAGTGGCAAACATTTTACGACCTGTTCCGTACTCTAATTCACGACAATGAACATCTATCACGTGTACAGAAGCTGCATTACCTGAAAAGCAATTTATCTGGAGAACCCGAGATACTGTTACGTAACTTTTCCATAACAGATGCAAATTATGATGAGGCCTGGAACGAATTAGTAAAACGTTACAATAATACGCGGTTCAACAGCAACGCTATTATGAAGATTTTATTCACGCAAAAACCTGTGCAGACGGAGTCAGCTAGTTTAATTAAACAATTAGTGGATACAACTTCGACTTGTTTGAAGGCATTGAAGAACATGGGTATGCAGACTGAAACCTGGGATATGGTAACTACCTATTTAGTTGTATCCAAGTTAGATTCTGAATCTATAAAGTTGTGGGAACAACAAATTAGTACATCATGTAATTCCGATATACCCACTTGGTCGGAATTAAGAGATTTTTTAGAAGCAAGGTTTAGAGCTTTAGAAATGATAGAAAGTACGAAAGTTAAAACAGTGCAACCCAAACCAGTAGCTAAACCTAAAGTTTTCCATTCAAATGTTACCAGCAGCGACGACAAAAGGCCCGAAACAAAATGTGCCATGTGCAATGGTGACCACTACATCTATTCCTGCAAGAAGTTTGAACATAAGTCTCCAAATGAAAGACAAGAGTTTATACAGACGAACAAGTTATGCTTCAATTGCTTGGCGCCTACACACTCGGTGAAGAAGTGCCGACAATCATCGTGTTGTAGAAAGTGTGGACGGCGGCATCACACCCTGCTGCATTTCGAGAGAGGACAGCAGAACGACAAACCAAAGGAAGGTGAAACTTCAACAACAGGTATAGCGAACGACAAATCTACAGGTACGCCTATTTCTGTATCTAATGATGAGCATATTGTAACCAACTTTTCTAGTGAACATGTACAATCAAACAGTGTCCTATTAGCTACAGCTAATGTGTTAGTAGATAGTAGGAATGGTTGCAAATATATTGTGAGAGCTTTGTTAGACCAAGGGTCACAAGCTTCGTTTGTTACAGAGGCAACAGTACAATTATTGAATCTTAATCGTAATCCAGTGAGTGGTTGGGTGTCAGGCGTGGGGGAGAGGCAAACGAGAATCAAACATAGGGTTACACTTTGTGTCCAATCATGTCACAATCCCAATGCGTCAGTGCGTGTGGAGGCATATGTGTTGCGTTCACTAACAGCAATGCTACCTACCACTAATATAGGTATTCCTGAGTGGTCAGATTTAAAAGATTTGGAGTTGGCTGACCCAGGATTTGCAACACCAGGGAGGATAGACATTCTCCTTGGAGCTGAGGTGTACAGCGACGTTATGCTAGACGGCGTTATCAAGCATCCTGTGAGTAATATATTAGCACAAAACACAATTCTAGGTTGGGTTTTATCAGGACGGATGTCACGAGAATGCATTTCAGCAGAGAAGAACTTCACCAGCCTGCATGTTCAGCTTAAAGAAGATGAGATGCTTAAGTTATTTTGGGAGTTGGAAAACGAGCCAAACACCATACAAAAGAGATTGTCGAAAGAAGAAGAAAGATGTGAAGAGTACTACGAGGCTACAACGATCAGAGACAAGGAAGGAAGATATGTGGTAAGATTGCCATTCAGGAACAATAACCCAGAAGGTCAAGCTGAGGGATTGAGGGAAATAGCTGCTAAAAGGTTTGAGTTCCTAGAGAAGAAATTCGCAAAAAATGGTAAGTTTCATGAAGAATACAGTAAGGTTATGAAGGAGTATATTAATCTTAATCACATGATTGAGGTGGAGTCTGCAGATATTAATAATCCTAAAGCAGTATATCTACCTCACCATGGCGTAGTAAGAGAAGATAAGGTTACGACGAAACTTCGGGTGGTTTTTGACGCTTCGTGTAAGGGCATTAATCATGTTTCCTTGAACGACAATTTACTCGTAGGTCCTAAGCTGCAACAAGACTTGCGTCACATACTGATGAGATGGAGGACACACAGAATCTGTATCACGGCAGATATTATAAAAATGTATAGAATGGTGTGTGTAGCAGAGGAAGATACAGACTATCAAAGGTTATTATGGAGACCAACAACGAGTGAGCAAATTAAACATTACAAACTGGTGAGATTGACCTTTGGTACCGCATGTGCACCATATCTTGCAGTAAAATCATTACAGAGACTGGCAGATGATGAAAAATCAACATTTCCAGCTGCTGCTAGAATAACAAAAACAGATCTTTATATTGATGACGTATTAACAGGATGTGAGACGGAGGATGAAGCTATTAGTATTTACAAGGATATGAACAAACTACTGAACTTAGGAGGCTTCGAGTTACAAAAATGGAGTAGTAATAATGAGAACGTGTTAAAATATATGGGTATGAATAAAAGAGATGATCATGAACTGCCTCTTAAGGTCAATAATTTAGTTAAAGTACTAGGAGTTAATTGGAATCGAGACACAGACTGGTTTGTGTATTCCCTCAACTTACCAGAAACAAAGGAACCAATGACCAAACGACGTGTTCTTTCTGATGTTGCTAAATTGTATGATCCGCTAGGGTGGATAGCTCCTATTATTGTCATAGCAAAAATGATGATACAGAAGTTATGGAAAATAGGACTAGGATGGGACGACACCATAAGTGGAGAGCTGCTAGCAGAATGGTTACGCTTCAGAGAGAATTTAGCTCACATTAAAAATATTTCTATACCAAGGTGGTTACAATGTTCCCACACATCTACAACAGAGTTGCACGTCTTCGCAGACGCTTCGCAAGCAGCATATGGGGCAGCAGTGTATATTTGAGTAGTCGAGGGAGACAGAGTCTACGTTAATTTAATATCAGCAAAAACAAAGGTTGCTCCTATTGAGAAACAATTGTCTATTCCGAGGTTGGAACTCTGTGGTGCTACACTAGCAGCCAAACTGATTTTCGAGACAGCACAAGTAATGAACATAGCTAAGGAACATTTACACGCATGGACAGACTCGACCATAGTTCTAGCTTGGTTAAAGGGTGGGTCGAGTCGATGGAACACATTCGTCAGCAATCGAGTCTCTGAGATACTGAATATTCTAGAATATGAGCAATGGGGTCATGTGACTACAGACACAAACCCGGCTGATTGTGCCTCAAGAGGCTTACATGCCTCAGAGTTGATAAATAACTCACTGTGGTGGAATGGTCCCGCTTGGTTGTCTGCACTAGAGCTAAACATGAATTTAGTTGATGTCGAGGATACACAAGAAGAGGAGAAAGCCAGAGTTTTCACTGCTTTATTAAATACTGAAGAGGAATTAATTTGGATTAAGTTTTCTAATTTACAGAAAATGTTGAGAATAATTTCTTACTGTAGAAGATGGTTAAAAAAGTTAAATAAACACAAAGTTAAATATGATACTAAATTTATTACAACACAAGAAATTAATGAAACTCTCAATAGTTGCATTAAACAAACTCAAGGTATAGAATTTAATCAAGAGATAAAGCAGTTAAAATCTCAAGGCAGTGTTCTCAAAAGGAGCAAACTACGCAATCTTTGTCCCATTATCGATGATAATGGCATTTTAAGAGTTGGCGGACGTATCCAACAGTCACAAGCTGCGTATGACACAAGGCATCCCATAATTTTACCTGCTAAGAGTCATCTTAGTAGACTTATAATTAAAGATGCCCATCAGAACACTTTGCATGGCGGACCACTAGTAATGCTTAATTACTTAAGGTCGAAGTTCTGGATATTACGAGCTAAGGATCAAGCAAAACGATATTACCGAGAATGTACAACTTGTATTAGATATGCAAAAAACAATGCGGTACAATTGATGGGCCAACTACCAGAGGTACGAGTAAAACCCAGCAGACCTTTCAGATCAGCTGGTGTAGATTATGCAGGACCCATTAATATCAGATTTTCGCCAGGCAGGGGAGCTAAATCTTACAAGGGCTATATTTGTCTCTTCATTTGCATGGCAACACGTGCTGTACACCTGGAGGCTGTCACAGACCTGACTTCTAAGGGATTCATCGCTGCTTTCAGGCGCTTTACAGCCAGACGAGGACATTGTCACGACCTTTTCAGTGACAATGGCACTAATTTTGTGGGAGCAGACAAGCAGCTCAGAGATATGTTTGATAAGGCCAAGTCTTCTATGCCTAGTGAGATAGCAGAGTTGTTAACTTTAGAACGTACTACATGGCATTTTATTCCTCCACATGCGCCTAATTTTGGGGGTTTGTGGGAGGCTGGGGTACGCAGTACAAAAACACATCTCACAAAAGTAATCGGAAATAGTACGCTCACCTACGAGGAACTTACCACTATGTTAGCACAAATTGAATCTTGTTTAAATTCGCGACCTATTTCGGTTTTAAGTGATGACCCCAGTGACCCTCTTCCTCTGACACCCGGCCATTTCCTGGTGGGAGAACCTTTATTAAACCTATCAGACGAAAATTACACACTTTGTAAACATATCACTAATCTCGAACGATGGAGGTTAGTTCAAAAAATGGTCAACGATTTCTGGAAAAGATGGTATAAAGAATATCTTGTTAATCTTAATAAAATATATAAGTGGAACACAAAACAACTTGAGCCAGAAATCGATGACATAGTTATCCTAAAAGATGATAATATCCCACCTAGTAAGTGGATATTAGGAAGAGTCATTCAAAAACATGTTGGTCCCGATAATCTTACTCGAGTTGTATCAGTTAGATGCAAGAACAATGTTTTGAAGCGTCCTGTGAATAAAATATGTATCTTAACTAAATAAACTTAGGATTAGTGCTAACTACTGTTTAGAAAACTAATATTCTATGTATTTAATTAATAAAACTAACTACTTATATCTAAGAAAAATTAAAACTTAATAAAATTGTAACTTACCGTGAAACTTGTGTCCATTACCTATAATAATATGATGTTTGAAAACGTTATGTAAATGTACTTACCTTTACTAACACATTCTCGATTGACCAGTGTTAAACTTTTAACTTAAAAACATTAGATAAGTGACTTGCCAAAGCAGCTGTATAAAGTATAATTCCGGCCCTCTCATAGAATATGTGGGTACCTACCTATATGTAGTAACTTGTAAACATTATCTTTGCAGTGATTATTACGTTGCCGTTGTTGTATTGCTTAGGTACTAGTTAATTGTGTATTGTTGTAAAACTTACCTTATCACCTTAAGTTGGATGTTATAATTAATTGTTACTTGTTATAATAATTGTAGTTGTATACCTACCTATTAATTTGTGAATTCATATTAAAGAACTGCGTTCTTTGGGGGGCGGAATGTTTAAGCAGGTACTTACAACCTAATGAATGCAACGTTGATATATATAACTAGCTATCGATTAGATGATCACACATACAGTCCATTTAAATACAATGTCAAATCAGTCAAGAATAAAGCTTCGCGACAAACACACGTCTTTTTTTTTCAAAAACACATTTTAAACCAAATACAACCTTAACGCTCTAAACAGTTCTATTATTTTTGACGTACAAAAGAAAATTCCTGAAAGCCCTTTGTCTTATTAGTCAAACATTCATTAAAGTACCAACCTATATGTATATTGTTACATAATTTTAGCGAACGTTTTGGGTTATATTACAGTATGGTTTAATAATAGCAGCATTATTACATTAATAAATATGGTCTAACGATTATTATGTGGGCGAGACTGTTGTAAATTATTTTGAATCAAAGGTTAATAAATGTTTGTTTGTAGAATGAACAAGAGTGGGTAAAATATTTACTTAAGTATAGGTATCTAAAAATCTATTTTTTGTTTGCTAAGCTCCTTCAGAATATTGACTAAAATAACACAAAACTTATTTGACCCGCGTCTCATGTAACTTAGGTATTATTTTTAATGAGTTTTGTTGTATAAAAAAAAAAACACTAGATAACAAAATTCTATCCATCTATATAATATATAAATAAAAAGAGAAGCCCTGACTGACTGATTGACTGATTCATCAACGCCCAGCCCAAACCTTTGGACCTGAAAAACTGAAATTTTGCACAGAGGTTCCCGTTATAATGTAGACAAGGAATAAAGAAGGATTTCCCGTTATTAAGTTCCCGTGGGATATTTTTCGACATCCAATTAAGTAGGTTCTTACACTTGAAAAATTACGAGACAATTTATGTAAAACACAATGGTTACATAATACAGAAAACTCCAGATTCACGTAAACGTAGGGATGTACCTACTCTAAAAACTTACATAAAAGAAATGCAAAAAAGCTAGAATCTATCTTTCCGAACTGACAAAAGGTATCATTGGAATCGTTGAGTCTGACAGTCGGACCGAGTGAAGCATAAAACGTGGTGAATATTTCGTGAACGTATCGTTAACGCCTTTAGTACGGCTAGACACTTGAAGAATATTATACTAGGCACGACTTCACCTTTGTTATGTCGGACAGATATACTAGCTTTTGATCTAGGATCAATGAAAAAGGTAGGTAATAGATGTAACCTATTATTTAAACTTTTTATAGAAGACTAGCTTATATCCGCGGCTTCGCCTGTTTGGAGGTCGGAAACTATGCCATGTATTCTATGTACTAAGATCCATGGTCTATCCGTATGTTTCATCCAAATCCGTTCAGCCCCAAAGGCTTTCTGCACCCCATGTGTGCATAAGGAAAAACCCCTTTACATAATAGGTATATAAGCTTATATATTATATATATAAACGTAAAAAAAATCCATCCGATGAAAAAAAATCATCCTACGTAGTTGTGAACCTATGGGGTTCGAAACTAACCCCCCTCCCCCCTCCCCCTGGGGGTTTTGGGTATATAAATTAGTATATAACTGCACTTGAAGAGTGGGGTGAAAAGGTCAGACAGACAATCAGTCAGAGTAACTTTCGCATTTATAATATACTAGTTGTTGCCCACGACTTCGTTTGCGATCCAGAATGAAAAGTAGCATATGTCCTTCTCCAAGTCATGGTCTATCCATGTGCCAAACATCGAAATCCGTTCATCCGTTTTAGCGTGAAAGCGTCACAAATAATAAACAAATAAACTCACTTTCGCATTTATAATATTATTTAGGATTAATTTATTAATATAGTCTAGACTGAACGAGCCCAAAAGTCTGATAACCAGTCTTACCAAGGGGTATCGTATTACCCAGTAACTGGGTTGTGAAGGTCAGATAGGTAGCCGCTCCATGTAGAATACTGGTATTCAGCTGCATCCTGATAGACTGAAAGCCGACCCCAACATAGTTGGGAAAAGGCTAGGCAGGTGATGACTACACTGAACGTTTGCCTTTAGATTTTAAAGGCAAGTTGGGAAAGGGCTAGTCATAATATAATGATGTGTTACAAAATGGTTACAAACGTAGGGAGCCCACCAGGAGAGTAGAAGCAATGACGTCACTGCCAATTTAATAATGTATTTTTCATTAATTAATATTTAATTAAATACTGTACAGACTTTGTTTCCTCGGTTTGATTTCTGGTTAATGTTTGGTTAATTATTAATTAGATATTGATTTTATTGCTGCTTATGTTTATTGTGTTTAATTTTTAAATCATATCGATGTATCGATTTGTATTTTTTTTATTGCCGTCATTTGCTCGCTTTGTTCCCTTTGAAACGCCGACTAACCTACAAGAATTTGACTCTCCGTGTTATTTCTACACTGCACCTACGCCCACCGTCAGCAAAACCCACATAAGACACTAGGTACATATGATATGAATAGCTTTTTCCTACTATGTTGGGGTCCAGTCTAACCGAATAACAGTTCAGCTGAATATCAGTATTCAACATTGTGTGTGTGAGTGACTGCCTATTTGACCGTTTGCTTTTAACCTTGTTTCCTTTAGAGAATCTAAAAGAAGTTCATCTCTGAAAATTTAAGCAGTACCTTACCAATTCTTTAAAGAATCTCTAGAGACATAGAGAGGTTTCTTTTATTCTTTCTTTTCTTTTTATAACTTCGTGCGCGTAAAAAAATATATCATATGACACTCAGGAATACTGTAGCCCCTCACACGAGCGCGGTGTGAATCTCATTTTACCTAAAATTGTACGTGGTATGAGTTCTATACCAAGAAAATATTTTTTTATTATTACTTAATAGTGATGGAACAACGTTAATAATAAAAAAATATTTTCTTGGTATAGAACTTATACCATGTACAATATTAGGTAAAATGACTCACGGGCCCGTTTCACACCGCGCTCGTGTGAGGGGGTAGCTTCCCATCAGTCCAATAATTTTTGGAATCGGATCAGTAGTTCCGAAGATTAGACCCTACATACAAACTTACAAACAAATTATACCTCTTGATAATATTAGTATAGATAAAATGTGGCTATCGAACAATAGAAATTAATTTATATTCTCATCTAATTGACGCACTAATTCTGTCACTTTCCTATTGGACCAGTCACATTTAATTCGGCAAAGTTCGGTTTTACCGAAGATAAACGATGGAACCTTTGAATGTTGTCCTACTGTAGTAGGGTATGAAGTTGTTACAAAACCAGTATAAGCTGGCCTTGCTGTCTATAGAAACTCCGTACTAAGCTAGGCCAGCTCAAAGTGTTACCTAAGTCGTGTGGTCATATGGAAGTACTTCGGTGTTTGTCCCTCGGGTAGGTAGGTACATCAAGTGCATGTGCATCAAATAATAAATTTATCACATAACTACCTACCTACCATACATTTGGGGTACCACAGGCGCACTCTGGGAAATCAGACTCGAACCTGTTGGTTAGGTAATCTTTTATAGCGTGCAGGTATTCTTATATAAAGTGTCGTTTTGCATCCTCGTCAAGCCGCTAGTAATTCAAGAATGCTTAGTACCAGTGATAGACCATAGTCTATCACTAGTACTAAGCATTTTTCACTACTTGCATAGCATTATTTACTACTTTTCTTAACTTCATAAAGACAGCTGCTACCGAGGTACAGAAAAACAAACCTGTTCAAGCTTGAGAGGCAGTATAAAATGGCACTAAAGAGTGCCGCTCAAATATACGCGCTACGGGCAACACAATCCCTTTCTTTTTGCTACTAGAGTAGGTGAAATTCAATATATTAATAAAAAAAGATAGGTACAAGCCGCTCTTCAAACGACTGGCTCCCTTCCGACATCGTAGACTATGACAGTAGCGTCACTCATTAAGTAATAAGCGGATAGCCGTTGTGGCTACTCCCCATTGCTTCTTCGATATTCTCACCAAGATTTATATAAAAACGAGTAATACGAGGAAGCAACCAGGACAGGTTTCAGAAGCTCCCACTCCGCGGACAAAATGAAACACGTACTTACTTTTTTTACCCGACTTCGGCGAAGCAAAAAGGAGAGTTATGATTTTGACCGGTATGTATGTATCTATGTTCATCTGTTCCCTCATAACTTCTACTACTTATCATAATTTGACAAATGAGGTATCGTTAGAAGCGTTTTGATCGTCCGCTGGTTATAAGCTATGTGACGTCACATTAAATTGAATATGGCGCCCTCTAGAGGACATAAAGTCATGAACTAAACATTTTTTTTTAATGATGTCGTGTTTGGTTTCAAATGAAAGGGCTTAATGAGCACATTTCAAAAATGTATATATTGTTAGCTATTGCTCGCGGCTTTGCTTGCATGCACCCGGTAATTGGGAATCATTTCTAAAATCACGCCTCAGATGTGAGCCAAACATGTTTTCTCTCCAAACCTACCCAAAATACATACTCGTATATAATAAATATTCTTCTATAAAAATGTATAGTGGCTCTGCAAATAGTTTATCACGAAATGATAACTCCAAAATAATTAAAATAAAAAGCAAGTATAAAAACTAAAACCCGACTACTGAAAAATCACGCTTTAAAAAGTACGAAACAAGGAAATATTTTCATCAGAAATTAGAAAAAGACAGACAAATTAAACTCCGGACTCCGGATTTTCCCTATACATCGATCAGATTACGTGTGACTCCGGATTTTTCATTTGTCTGTCTTTTTCTAATTTCTAATGAAAATATCCTTGTTTCGTACTTTTTAAAGCGTGATTTTTCAGTAGTTGGGTTTTAGTTTATAAACTTGCTTTTTTGTAAAATGAAGTATATTTAAGTGACATGTTATATTAAAACTAGAGAAATTCTGATTCTGATTCCTCGTCAAATTTCAAGGTGTAATACAGAACACCAAACCGAACAACTTTCTCCATGGGACCAACATCGTAATCGCGAAAAAAAATTCCAATTTTTTCCATGGAAAACTTCAATACCTACTCGACGCAAATGTATGAGACGGCCGATTATTTTTTCGCGATTACGATGTTGGTGCCATGAAAAAATTTGTTTGGTTTGATGGTCTATAGCACACCCTTTTTGTCGAGGAAAACAACACGTTGTAAATATAAGGTGCTATAAAATTATCTGCCACAGCTGCAATGGGAGATAGAATTGTTCAATAGTGAAGAAAATTCGTACCCCGGAAAAGTTAAATCAATTCGAGAAAATAAAGTAATTAAATAAACATTTACTTTATTCTGCATAATAAATGCATAATAAAGTAATGCTTATTTAATGCAGAATAAAGTAAATGTTTATTTAAGTAGTTACTTTATTTTCTTGGTTGATGCACTTATTTTGTCCCGTGCAGAGATTAAAGCTACCCTAAGCGCACTAAGCCACTAGCTTAACTTTTAAAAGGTTAAAGTTACCTTTGGATTTCATTATGTCATCTCCATCAGTGCTTTCGTTTCAGTAAGGTTCGTTTCGTCTCTAATGTATTTAAGGGCACACTATTTGAATATTCCTGTTTTTAGAATCAATTTTAAATAGTCAAATTAGGGTATTTAGATCCTGAAAAAAAAATATGTCATAGATACCTAAAAAAATATGTCATAGATACCTATATCCTTGCTTTAGGTAATTCTACGGTTCAAAACACGATAAATTGTAATTTGCTCGATAAAAAAAAAATCCGAAATGGGGTCGATTTCAAAACTAAATATTTTTTGTTTCATTTCCTAGTTATAGCACAAAATTATATGAAAATTGCATGTACCATGAGGTAATAGTATTTCAGAGGGAATTCTACGGTTGGATTTTTAAGTGTAATACATTTTTTCTAAATAAACACAAAAATAGTAAATC
Organism: Cosmia pyralina; assembly: GCA_946251885.1. Lineage (NCBI taxonomy): Eukaryota > Metazoa > Arthropoda > Insecta > Lepidoptera > Noctuidae > Cosmia > Cosmia pyralina. Next base: position 17,354,773 of record OX276359.1, on the reverse strand, counting down.
GGGCTAAATCGGCTCGCGCTCAGAGTCCTGCGGGACTTCATCAAGGTTGGACCTGTGTCAAATTTTTTAAAAATTCGCTCTCCCTGCAGTTGTTCAAAAAAAATCGAATAAACGAAAAACACATTAGATATGAAATTGCGATAGCTCAGAAAAAATATCTCGTAATTATATTATAGTTTTAATTCATAATATCGTTTTCGAAAATGTGATTATTTCTATGTGGTATGATGACGTTTAATTGTCATCTTACGATAGTGTTAAGACACATTGCAAATTATTATCGGTAAATTTATAGTCAAGCGCGAGTAGTATATAATTTTTTATCGTGGTCCTTTATGAAGAAGTTTTAAAACACATTTTTCTAAGATTTTTTCACCAGATTCATCCTTCAATATTACTATTTTCACTCTTCATCGAACTGTCTTCGCTACCATACCCTACCATATCCTACAATAATCACACATAATATAAATACAATGTGTCCGGTTGTCGGTAAAACTAAATAACAATAAATAAAAAACAATAATAACAATAAATAACATAAATAAAACTTATCTGGCGATTTAAAAATTTGCCCTTATAATAGTAGATTCGATAAATTATAGGTGTAGCAGTAGGTACGTCCCTATATAATAAAGTACGGCAATTCTTCCTTCATATGTAGTTGTCGATATTTACTGATCTTCATGAGCAGTGGTCAACATCAAAAACAAAAGCTACAGCATAAGCAAAATAGTACGACCATTTTTAGCAATTTAAAAAACCATTGCAATTTTGAAATTTCACCATAGAACCGCAAAATCATGTTTTTCTTTAACTAGCTTCTGCCCGCGACTTCGTTCACAATATACTAAAACAACAGACACATTATAAAAAACTTTCCTGTACAGTACGTTAGTAGTTGTGGTATCAGCAGCCTAAATATACAGAGAGTCGTCCGTTTAAGGAGCAGCTTGTCCTGAGGTCGAAACCCGCAGCCTTAACAGCATATAATACCTAATGGCACAACACTGATACACTGAGTGATTCTTACAGATTGTTCCTGATGAACCCGGCTATCGCTAAAAAATATGACAGTGGATTGTACACACGGGATTTCTCATTAATACTGTCAGCTAACCATTGATATTTATTTATATTATAAACATAGATGATATAAGAGGAATACACTTCATGTATTCTGTGTACGTTCTACGAACTATCAAATAACAGTATATCAAAATGAAAAAAAAAGAATCGAAAAAAAATATCAACAGTTGAGAATCAAACTTTTGTGGTTTGCTTTGATGAAAGTTGACTAAAATAGACGTTCTTATTAATAATAATAATTAATTTTAATTATTTTTTTTAATTTCTTATTAATAATTGTACCTATCGCTATCAAATCGTGTTGGTATCGTTATCTGATAATGTGAAAACAAAACGACATTTTATTTAATAATCTTAGTTTACTCCACCGTAGACACCATAAAAAGTAAACATATGGAAAAAAATCGACCTAAGAAAAACTAATTAAGTTGATCAACTGCAAATATTTTACACTGTGGCATGGATTTTCTGTGAAATCGTCGGCGGCGCGTCGTAAATAAACACGTCGCGCTGCATTTGGGGGAGGCGGAGGTAGCGTTTCAACGGCCTACAGGCCCGAATAACCTGGCCATAATGCTCTAAATCAATCTGCCTACCCTTTTCCAAACTATTATATGTTGAGGTCGGCTCCCAGTCTAAACGGATGCAGCTGAATACCAGTATTTTACATAGAGCGACTGCCTGTCTGACCTCCACAACCAAATGGGTATATTACGATACCCCTTGGTAAGACTGGTTGTCAGACTTTCGGGCTTCTGACGACCCGTAACCACTGTTAAAAATCCACTAATGACAACCGGGACAACGGCTTAACGTGCTTTCCGAGGCACGGAGGAGTCTCGGTATGTAACGATGGTCACCCATATACGGACCAACCCCGGCAAGCGTAGCTTTTTTAACCTGATAAATCGACCCGTGCGCTGTTATTACTTAGCCACGAGCTCCTCCTCCATTTAATGCTGTAAACTAGATACATTTTTTTTTTAAATATGAAGTGTAGTAGTAGTAATTACGTTAGTATCAAAACCTGTCCAATTTTTTTTTGAGCCGGTATCCTTATTCAGGATGTCCTCAATACTCATGACTCGTTTCTCTCTTTTGTGGATAGGTATTGGATCTCCATTTGCAGCAATTAGTGGCTTAATATTTGGGGTTAGGGCTACTCATAATCTACGTAGCATTTTTCAGAGTACCCAGCTATTTTGTTTGTAGATCTACAAATTAAAATAGCTGGGTACTCTGACAGGATCGGAAATGAAAGTTTATTGTAACGCAATTCCAAGGCTTTTGCTTCTTAAAAATTTCTTATTTTTTGCTTCTTGAGCTCATTTTCTGTAGAGAAAGAAATTACTTTGTAAGTAGTTGTACGTACTTAGCTGGTAACCTTTGTCCATTATGCAGAAACGCTGACTAGTTGGCTCTTTACTTTTTAGGGTCCCGTAGCCAAATGACAAAAAACGGAACCCTTATAGATTCGTCATGTCTGTCCGTCTGTCCGTCCGTATGTCACAGCCACTTTTTTCCGAAACTATAAGAACTATACTGTTGAAACTTGGTAAGTAGATGCATTCTGTGAACCGCATTAAGATTTTCATACAAAAATAGAAAAAAAAAAACAATAAATTTTGGGGGTTCCCCCCATACTTAGAACTGAAACTCAAAAATTTTTTTTCATCAAACCCATATGTGTGGGGGGTATCTATAGATAGGTCTTCAAAAATGATATGGAGGTTTCTAATATCATGTTTTTCTAAACCGAATAGTTTGCGCCAGAGACACTTTCAAAGTGGTAAAATGTGTGTCTGTAACTTCTAAAATAAGAGAATGATAGAACTAAAAAAATATATGACGTACATTACCATGTAAACTTCCACCAAAAATTGGTTTGAACGAGATCTAGTAAGTAGTTTTTTTTTTAATACGTCATAAATCGTAAACCGCAATTTACCTTTCATTCAATCAACTCAATTACTTAAAACTTTACTCAAAAACATCGATCAAAGTTACAACGAACTACAAGAACTTTTATATTATGTTACTTGCTGCTACGGAACCCTTCATGGGCGAGTCCGACTCGCACTTGGCCGCTTTTTTTTATATTTCTTTAAATAGGGTGATTGAAATTAAATCATAACCTTTTTAATTTTAGTATCAGCTTTACGGTTTGTGGTATAATCTAGGAACTGGAGCTCTTCCTTTAGTAGTCAAAACTTTCAACTAATTAAAAAATGCATACCTAACCAATTGGTTATAATCACAGTTTTGATTTTGAACAGCTGCAAGAAAATAGAATTGATTCTAGTTCCAAAAGGTAGTTCCAGTGGGCAAGAAACTACATCGCTACTCTTTTAAAATATTTTACAATATTTTGTGTATGTCACTGCTACGATAAGCCGGCTAAAGATCAAAGAAATTAATATTAGCCTGTCCTCAAAAAGCTTATACTATATGATGTGGTATATATTATACTATATGATTGATTACATATGTTTATTTCGACACCCATCTATAACCGTGACATATAAATTAATTATACCATTACAGTAGAATCTCACTAATCTGGCACTTCCATAGATATATGAAAGAAGGAGATATGCCCGGTAGTTGAAAATGTATCAGAACCCGATGTCGCTAGGTTGGCCCCACCACCGCGCCACTACTACACATGTAGTTCAATAAAAGCAATAGATACAAAGTCGCGCACACACTTGCAATTCATAAATCAGAACATACTACACAATCAATTATAAACCTTAACTCGTCACACACAGCGTGCATTTACCATGCACCGTTCAACTTACTCACACAAAAACATCTGGCGCTATTACTGTGTTGTGCAAAAAGCAATTTATTTTACATATACGCTGGTGATTGACTAAATCGGAAAGTTATCGATACTTCCATTTATTACTGTACAAGAAAAATTTGGGGTCCTGAAAATAAAATAAAAAATGATACGTCCAGAAAGTATTATATATTTTAAATTAAAAAAAAAATGAATATTAAAAAAAAACACGAATCAATAAATTAAAACAATCCGGTTAAGTTGGTTTAGGCTGTGAAACCATAGGAATTGTTGAACCCTGTTATGATGTGTTTACTCACTGACCTGTAAAGTGGAGGTATTTGTTCAGTACTTGACGTACTCTTAATTTTGGGATTGCCCATTCAAAAAGCCTGCGAGTTTTCTCTAGAAGCTGGAACATTTCTGCCTTAAAGTGAATTGAGCATATGGTGCTATATTTTGTTGGGAACCAGTTAGGTGGCCTTCCTGTGGCATCAATCCATTCTTTTTTTGTATTTGTATCTTTTGGGAAGCTGAAAAGGTACTATAAGAACTTATTTATCATTTACATAATAAGTATCTTAAGCTTTAACTAGTTGGCCGCTGAGACAGGGGTGAGGCGGCGGTTTGCAACGCACGTACTGAGTAATGCGCCCCCGCTCCTCCATCCCACCGCTCACATACCTAAGGCGCGGTCAACTAGTTCCGCGCGGTCTATACCATTATACTGTATGATCTATGGTCTATACTTCTTAACCTCACGATGAGTAAGCAGGTAGCAGGCAACAGGCGAATAGGCTTTTGTTATTAAAAAAAAAACCCTTAGTTAAGAAATAGTTAAATATATGAAAACAAACACATGCCATACTCATGCATAACAAATAAATAGCATGAATATGTTGACTTATTTTAAGCAAAAATCACTAATATTTTATCTGAACCATACCGATTACTACAACGCATTCGAATCTTGTGGTGCATAGTTAAAGACTTTAGCGGAAGTAAAATACCAAAACCAAAAAAAAGTAAGGAAATAGCACGAAGATGCGATAATTTAAACCCAAAAACACTCCACCTAAACATTAATAAACTTACTTTACGACCGTTGGTTATGCATTTCTCAACTAGGTAAAATAATCAAAAACAGTAAAAAAGATTATTTTACATTCTCAAAGGTTTTCCAACCGTACTTAAACGTCATCTTTTCAAGTGTTCCAACCGGGCTAAAACGGTTGACAAATTGAAAAATAAACTATAATAGCAATATAATATTCGTTGGGCTAATCGACATTATTATCGATAGCCTACTTTAGTGGATCTTAACCTCATCACTATCTCGCCGCAAGACACAGCGGCTGTACTATGCGACGCGACGCTCCGCGTAAATAAAGTATCGTTTTGTTATTTTTACATTGCTTGTCCAGTCGCTTAGCGACATACTTAAGGTAGTGGTTAAGGAGCAATGTATTTGCTGCAAAAATAGTACAGCCGCTGCGATATTTGAAAACAAAAATAACGTAGTAAAAGCCAGAAATATTTTACGATTTGTTGTTTTTTATGATTTTAAAGATAAATACAGTAAAATACTTTTACTTACATATGGTAAGTGATTCCGTGAGATACGATGTTTTTAATATCACTTCGGTTTTTGCAGGAAACCACTGAACAACACGGCATTTTTATAATTTATCGTGACCACGGTCGAAAGCGTACTAGTTCGCGGAGACGGCCATTTGGCGAGTAAAGGCGCAGCGTGCGCATAACGCGTGGACACAGACACGCCCCCATGCCACTTCTCCTGTTTTTTATATTTCTATGGGCACTTCAATAGACCGACAGATCCATTAATCCGGCACCCTCCACCCGCACCTCCCTCGACCCTCTTCTAAGCCGAGCACCGCGCATCCGTCGCGCGTCGTCCGTCAAGCAGTCGTCTAGCCTCAAAGCTTATCACGTGCACGACCGTACATATTTACCTGCTGTTTTCAAGTGAGAATAGTGTTTAAAAGATAAAAAAAAAATTAAAAAAAAATACTAAAAACACGACAAAAAAAAACTAAAAACTAAAAACAAAAAAAAACTAAACAAAAACAAAACGAACAAAACTAAAACTATGATAAGAACTATGTAATTACAAATTAATTTTGAGATACCTATGTTACTGTTATAAAAACATGTAGTACAGGACCATAAATACATCGTATTTTCATTTTAAAATGCTTTAATTTATTTATTATGAATTTTTCTATACAATCCAGTAATCCGAACATTCCAATAATCCGGCACCCTTTGGTTTTTAATAGTGCCGGATTAGTGAGATTCTACTGTACTTAAATAATATGTGAAAAATGAAGCAATGACAGATAAATTATCTAAGTAATAGTTAAGTCACATATGGATTGTAGAATAAAACTGAACGACGTTTAGCGGTTTTACATAATTACTGAACCTTAACTATCCTGCGTGCGTTTTGCTTTTATCAATGCAGCGGGTCAACGATTAGCGGTTATGTAAAACAGCGTGAAATGAAACGTCAGATTGTAGATTTCAGTCTTAATTTTGATGCTCGTGGCTCAGTGCCATGACAACAATAATGGCGTCCAAAGCAGAAATAAATAAAACGAGTAATATAAGTGAAAATGACCCTAAGTCGAGTAAAAACAATAATTGGACAATTTTCAGAGTAAAATCAGTCCTAAAAATACTAAATAGCCAATTATTGCGACCAACTTGGAAGTAGCGCTCGTTGGCCGCTACCTCGCACCGCTGTCTTCGCTCGCTCGGCTAGCGCGAAACCTAGCTTAGGTATTGCGACCGATTCGGCATTAGAAGCCACATCAAACGCTTGTTGTGACTGCAATTAAGCCATTCTTCAATGCGTCTAAATGTAGCAGTATTGTAAAACGTAGCGCAATGACAACCCAGCTGAAAATTATTCAGCTGTTTTACATAACGACACTGTTATGTAAAACAACTAGCGGTTTTGTAAAACAGCGGAATCTACAATCTGTCTGATACAGATCTCGGGGGCAATTCCCGTATTTTAACAACGTTCGCAATCTCATCTGTCTCAATCTGTCAAAAATTGTATACCGTTTATGTACAGAGGGCAGCATATCAAGCTACCCCAATCTGTCAAATTTCTTTGATAGACTTTCGACTTTACTGCAAAGACATAAGGTTCATATTCAATTGGGAAAATTTGACAGATTGGGGTAGCTTAATGTGCTGGCCTCTGTACCTACATTTTTGACATTTGATCGTAGCTGTCATGAGATTGCGACTTGAATTTGAACGTTTTTAGGTCAATTAATGGTGAATTGGTGGGGGGTGAATTGGCCTTCAGATACATTGTTTGAGCATAGTAGGTGGCCACGTTGATTGCATAGTCTCTAAGAATAAACTTAGTAGGTAGAGATACCTTGGAACTAAACTAACTAACAAGTTTAGAAAAGCTATCGATTTGTTGATTTTGTATAAAAAATTCTCTTCACTTTTCCTTTGAAAAAACCCACAAGCGCACTACATTGATATTTATCTTCTTAACCTTAATGCAGTTACTGCAACGAACGAACGATGCTAAGTATAACCTAGCTGTATCGAAGCGATTCAATCTATGCGGGTACGGTCAGCAACAGGGGGTATTCCTCAAAGCGCAACTGTTTTTAAGCGCAACCATCTAAGCGCACCTAAATTATTCCTCTAAGCGCAACAATCAGTTGGGTTGGACTGTACTCACGTAAAGCTTTGAGACCCGCCCGGTGGGATGTGGGAGTAATAGAGTGGGGGAACACTATGGGACACCTTAAGGGCATTGACCTTGACCTCAGGATCATTGACCTTAAGGTCAAGGTCAAAATTCCGAAAGTAAGATCCATGATTCTCCTAAGATCACTGACCTTGATCTCAGGGTCATTGACCTTGTGGTCAAGGTCAAAATTCCGAAAGTAAGATCCATGATTCTCCTAAGATCACTGACCTTGATCTCAGGGTCATTGACCTTGTGGTCAAGGTCAAAATTCCGAAAGTCAAGATCCGTGATTCTCCTAAGGTCACTGACCTTGACCTCAACTTGACTTTCGGAATTTTGACCTTGACCTCAAGGTCAATGACCCTGAGATCAAGTTCAATGACCTTATAATTTAGTTGCGCTTGAACAGTTGCGCTTTTAGGTATACCCCAGGAACAGAAGTCGTTTAACACTGCTACTTTTTGACATCATCTAAATTAATACAAAAGGATTCGATAATATAATAATCTTACCTAGTAATCTTCTCTTTTCTTTTAGTTTTTAGTATGACTTTTCTTGACTTTTCTTTCTTTTCTTTTCTTCCTACGAGATATTTTTTTTAAGTTTAATCTTGAATACAAGTGTGCATTCAACGAAATAATTTCAGAAATAGCCTGCTATAAACTGCTCTAAACAGTAACAGTGTTTTTTACGTGTGCCTTTACATACAACGACTTGTAATTTATTTAAACAGAACTAAAGTACCAACCAAGTGAGGGACATTACAGTGTTACAGTCTTCTCGTTTACAAGAGTAAAAGGCTTTACATTTGCGAGATAATCTCGTTTCAAATCACGTAACAAATTGTTACTGGCTAAGATGAGACAATTATGTTTCTTAATGAATACCTCATTTTAACCGACTTCAAAAAGGAGGAGGTTATCAATTCGTCGGAACCTTTTTTTTTTCTCTTTTTTTTTATGTAAGTATGTTTCCCGATTACTCGATGATGGCTTAACCGATTTGGATTGTTTTTGTTTTATTCGAGAGGGTATACATCACAGTTGGTCCCATATAAAATTGATTAACTTTGCTTTGGTAGTTTTTGAGTTAGCTTCAATAATACGTATTTTTTCCCCACTCTTATATGGATGATGTTCTAGTTTGTTTTGCAGGTAGTGGTATTAGAATTTGTGTGGGGTAGGTTCTACAACTAAAAAGTGAAAAATAAAAACTTTTTTACAAAAAAATACAACCGACTTCCAAAAACAACTACAAAGTGAAAAATAACTTTAATTTCGGAAGTCGGTGGCAAAAAACGAAAATACATTTAACTAGACACCGACTTCCGAAATTAAAGTTATTTTTCACTTTGTAGTTGTTTTTGGAAGTCGGTTGTATTTTTTTGTAAAAAAGTTTTAATAATAACTATAGGTACTTGCACTAATGGAGGAGCTCATGGCTAAGTAATAACAGCCGTATGGGTCGATCGACTACGTTAAGCTACGCTTGCCGGGGTTGGTCCGTGGATGGGTGATCATCTTTACATACCGACACTCCTCCGTGCCTCGGAAAACACGTTAAGCCGTTGGTCCCGGCTGTCATTCGTGGATCTTTGACAGTCGTTACGGGTCGTCAGAAGCCCGAAAGTCTGACAACCAGTCGTACCAAGGGGTATCGTATTACCCAGTTACTGGGTTATGGAGGTCAGATAGGCAGTCGCTCCATGTAAAATACTGGTATTCAGCTGCATCCGGTTAGACTGGAAGCCGACCCCAACATAGCTGGCAAAAGGCTAGGCAGATTATGAGGTACTTGCACTAATGATAGTGCAGATGATAACATCTGCTTAGCCTTTTTCCATCTATTTTGGGGCGGCTTCCAGTCTTACCGGATGCAGTATTTTAAAGAGCCGGCCAAGTGCGTGTTGGACCACGCACAATGAAGGGTTCCGTAGTTGGGATGAATTTATCCCAAGAACAAACATAACATTGTAGTTGAAAAACATGTTCTCCCATATATTCCAACTGTAAATGTAAGTTTGTACTCACAATATTGAGAGATTTACCATATTATTTTAAGAACACAGACTAAGAAGTGTGTGTAAAATACAAAAAATACCTAGTAGGTAAAGATCTATTTTCTGTATTTTTTTCAAAATTTTAGGCTCAGTAGTTTCGGAGATAACGGGGACGGGATGGTCAATTTTCGTCTATTTTCTTAAATAACTTTAAAACAATTTATTTTAAAATTATTTAAAAAAACATATTTGAGACTCTCATAGTTAAGCCCTTTCATTTGATATGTCACACGGTATAGTTTTAACCGTCCGTGTTTGGGTCACAGAAATTCATATGTGTACCAAATTTCAACCTAATCGGTCCGTTAGATTCGGAGCAAATTGGTTGTGACAGATGGACAGACAGACAAACACACACAAGAGTGATCCTATAACCCCTCACACGAGCGCGGTGTGAATCTCATTTTACCTAAAATTGTACGTGGTATGAGTTCTATACCAAGAAAATATTTTTTTATTATTACTTAATAGTGATGGAACAACGTTAATAATAAAAAAATATTTTCTTGGTATAGAACTCATACCACGTACAATTTTAGGTAAAATGAGATTCACGCCGCACTCGTGTGAGGGGTTATGAGTTCCGTTTTTTTTATTTTTAGGTACGGAACCCTAAAAAAGAAACCATCGAAATCGGATCTCATAAGGTAGAGATATCCAGTAGCCCCCTTTTTGCCCCTTTTTGCCCCTTTTTGGAGGAAATATCCCGCCAATCAAAAATCCCTGACCAGAAATAAATTCTATGAAATCGTATACCTAACTTGTGTACCTGTAGTTTCGTCCAGATCGGTGGTAAAATACGACCTGTAGAGGAGTAGCAACAAACTGACAGATGAAAGCAAATTTTGCCTGACGTAAAGCAGAGACGCTTCGTTCGCTACGCTCGCTCGGTCAATAGTCAGACACAATTCTTTCATGAGACAGGGTAGGGGCGTCAATACGACCATAAATAAATTGAACTTGTAAATATTACTAATGATGTTTCCAATTATCCCAGTCAAAAATTCAATGAAATACAAAATTAGTCACCATAGCTAGTCGTCTCATTGGCAAAACCTATAGTCGGTTCATTACTACTATTTGCATTGCATGAAAAAATCTTATTTTTAGGGTTCCGTACCCGAAGAATATGACGATTTCTCCAAGTGACGGACTAAAAAAAAATGAGTTGGTGAATGTCAGGATGCCTCGTTCGATTTTCAAATTTACTTACCTCCCATGTGAAGTAAATTGAATTTACGAAAACGTGTTTTTTAAACTAATGTTTTTTTTTAATATGTAGGTAGTGTTCACTGGCAATACTTCTGTATTGCCATTGTTTTCATTTCTCGTCGTATTGTTGTTCCAACCTGGGTATAACCCTAAGTATTATATAGGTAATTACCATACCTATTATTTTCAACATAAACATTTTTCTTACAGAATTGGCAAGATATCATACACGAACAAGACGTACGGCAGCCTTTAGAGAAAATGAGGTAAAAGATGAAGCTAAATCATTTAATCTACTTACGATTCATTGAGTGCCAATTACTGACACTTCATTTAATTCTTCTCGTAAAAGATTAAGAATGGTCCCTTGTGAAGAATGAAGTCGACGCTTTCTTTCGTGTAAGCGGTAAAATAGAGAATTAAGGGGATATTATATCTACATCTTCATCTGTACATATGTATTATAAATTAAAATACTTTCGTGTCTGTATGTGTGACAGTGTTATTCTTGTAAACATTCGCAAAGGATTTTGATGCGGATTTTACCATCATTTAGAGAATTTATTCCGGAAAGTTTATTTGTCAATCAATCTGCCTAGCCTTTTCCCAACTATGTTCGGGTCAGCTTCCTGTCTAACCGGATGCAGCTGAATACCAGTATTTTACATGGAGCGACTGCCTATCTGACCTCCACAACCCAGTGACTGGATAATACGATACCCCAAGGTAAGACTGGTTGTCAGACTTTCGGGCTTCTGACGACCCGTAACGACTGTCAAAGATCCACGAATGACAGCCGAGACCAACGGCTTAACGTGCTTTCCGAGGCACGGAGGAGTATCGGTATGTAAAGATGGTCACCCATCCACGGACCAACCCCGGCAAGCGTAGCTTAACCTGATATATCGGCCCGCAGCTGTTATTACTTAGCCACGAGCTCCTCTTATTTGTACCTATACTTAATACTCTTCTCTTAAACTCTCGCTTTTGAGCCGAGCGTTGAGAATCCAACATAACAATAACAGAATGCATTCTAGCGCGTCGAAAAAACACAGTGTTGGATTTTGCACTCCCGGCGCTAAGCAGAGCGTTGAAAATCCAGTGCGCGAAAAAAAATCGCCGCGATATTATTACGTCCGTGCGAACGTTGACTAAGTGTACGTTAGCACGGACGTAAAATATCGCGGCAGAAGAAAATCGCGTGCGGCGCTGGGAATGGAACATATAGAAAGCAATGCATCTGTTCACACGGCCGCGATTTTTCCCGACGCGATTTAATATCGCGTGGTGTTCGATTTTCAATGCTCGGCGTTGAGCGTTGAATGAATGTGACATACGAAGTTCTGTACTTGTGTTCCCACGGACGCGAAAAAATCGCGTGCGTTGGTCAGTACGGTGCGCCGGCTCGTAGAGTGCGGACGGGCTACATGTTCAAGGCCGTGGCGCACAGCGATGTTGAGACGAAGAACGCAATAAACCACATGACTGATTATTCAAATGTTTTCGTTACCAACGTAATGAGAGTAATTTATTTAAAGTTAGCTATCGGACTTCATTGTACGATATCGATTAAAGTAGCGTAGGTACGCAGTACGCACTCACTTTATTTTACAAATCTGTTTGATATTGGTCATTTGCCCGTTAATTTTTTTTTGTAACACCTCCGATCTTTCCAATTCCAATATTAGGTAGGTACCTACCTACACACAATATATAATCCTAAAATAATTCTGGGCATATGTATATGGGTGGAGTTTATCATAAAGAAAGTAAGTAAACATTAAATGGATTTAATTTGGGAAAATACAATAAAATAAACATGTTATTTAGGATAATTATTTCCTTAAATCATTTTACGGTGTCAAAAATTGACCTTTTAATTATTATATACAATTTCAAGTGATGTATTCAACATTTTATTTGGTTCTGTTGTGGTCTCCTAGACTTTCAAATAGCTGCCGCTAATAATTTTACGGAGCCCATCGTACGTCCGCACTGCACGAAGAATCAATTCGAAGTGGTTTTTTAACGCTCGTTCGTATACTGTTTAAGGTGGGAAAAAATCGCGCTAGGCGTTTTTATTCCACCGCGATTTTATTACGTCCGTGGGAACGTGGGCTAATACTAATAAATTTAAATCAAAGGACAATTTCTCGCTCAAATTCTTACGTCTTTGGTATTTATAAGTATGTATGCTATTTGTTGACAGTTATTTTGGTATTAACTCTTAGAAAATAGAAAATAATTGATTATGTAATTTTCTAAGAGTAAATACCAAAATAAGTGTACCAAAATTTTCCTTTGATTTAAATTTATTAAAACAATCAGGAAATTCCTTTAAAAATGCGACGTTGCCAGCCCGCGCGCGATTAACGCTCTTAAGTTACTATAATAAAGAAACCTCGATGTTTTGTCAGAGTCGTAAAACCCGTGCGAAGCAAGGCGGGTCGCTAGTTTATAAAACACTACCTGGTCTATACTTAACATTACATGCGTAACTAGATGAAATTCTGCTATGTTTACAACCTATTCATTTATTATACCATCTATAAAAAAAAAAAAAAAAAAAAAAACAACCAAAATCAACCAATTAAAAAATCAATCAATCAATCAATATCTTAACAACATTGACATCTGTCATTTGAATGGTGTGCATAATAAAGAGTATTCTAATCTATTTTAATAATAAATAATGTTTTAATAGCCAGAGAGACAGTGCAAAAAATTAACCTTAGCATTTGCTAAATTCCATTTCACATTTTGTTTTAAAAGAACTTTGAATCACCAGTTTACTTCAAAGCCTCGAAAAATCTGGAAACAAAATTAAATACGTCAATCTTTCGATGTAATAAGCTTGACTGGCAACAGTAACAAGTCTGCCTCTGCCATACATAGGCACAGCATTGTTCAATAAGCCGTGTTTGTGTCACCTTTCCTTCGTAATGAAATGTAATAAAATTGACAAGCAAAAAGCTTCTGAAATATGGCAATGTGTGGCTTTGGATTTGGTCTTTTTGGCATTACAATCATTGTTTTGTGTTTTTATAGCTTTAAGGTGTATTTATTTTTGCTGTAATGCCAATTAAACGCATTTTTCTTTTCTTTCTTTGACAATGTCGGGGTTTGTATTTTATGAATGCTCTTATATTGTGGCTTTTTGTTTTTGATAATTCAATTTCTTCCGCATTTAAGGACGCTGTTGCAAATTATGTAGTCAAAGCATTACTTTTTTACACAAAAGTATGTTTATTAAATAAAATGCTTTGCATTCTTAACATGTTTATTGGCCGAATTGTTGATAGATGTGCATGGTACGATTCTGAACTATAAATATAATTTTAGATAGGTTCAGTTTCTCAAAAAAGGTACCGAAATCGGTACGTGTATTGAGAAACTGTACCTATCTAAATTTTTTTTTATAGTTCAGAATCGTGCCATGCATCATAATGTACGATGTAATGCGGTGAACCACTTTTGAACCTTATCACCATAGTAAAAAGGTCTAAAAGTGGTTCACCGCATATGTCAGCGATGGTACATTCAGGCTATTTCAGATACCTGCACACCAAACCTACATAGGTGTGATTACCTACCTGAAATATAATACCTTACGAAATTATCCAAACCCTAACACTGTTTGTTCACCGCACCGGGAACGAGACGTCATCTGTTTTGTTTTTGTTTCTGTTTTGTTTTTGAAGTATTTGTTGACGTCCCGTTCCCGGTGCGGTGGACGAACAGTTTTAGGCCATTTGTACACCGCTACGTCATTGGAACGTCAACGAAAGAGAGGAGACGGCGCGGGCGCTCATGTAACGGTACATACTTTTACTATGGCCGCGTGTCCACCGCACACCACCACCAGGACGTCACATTGGAACACTGTTTGCCCACCGCACAACGCCAATAGGACGTCAACGAGAAAACAGATGACGGCGCCGAAGTAGCGACAGAACATTTACTATGACCAAATAATCTCGTCTCTCGTTGACGTCTCATTGACGTTGTGCGGTGGACAACCAGTATTAGACTCAGGTGCTACATAAAAAGCTTTCTAAAGGTAAGCGTCCACTGCTCCGCGCCGACCGCAACGCAAGCTCGGCACGAAACGGATTTCGGTTTGCTTTGTATAAATTCATAAAGAACTGCATCCCGTATTTTCATTTCTTCATACAAACAAACCAAAATCCGTTGCGTGCCGGCGCGGACCAGTGGACGCTCGGTTTTAGAGAACTATGAACTTTCAAGAATTTGAAGCGCTCACTCTCGCATGGTAGTGGGAATACTTATGTATAATCCATTTACAATAAGATTTGACATTTCAACAAACCTTTTTTACAGTCCGTTCAACCGATTTTGATTTCTATTGCGTTGTTGGCATTGAAAAAATGGCAGCTGCAGTAAAAAGTTGGTATTGTAACCACTTTTTTGCTTTTACTGTCATCCTTGAGCCTACGGAATACAAGTCAAAATCGGTTGAACGGACTGTAAAAAAGGTTTGTTTAAATGTCTAATTTTATTCGAAATGGAGTATAGGCAATTCAAGCATTTGATTTATGATTTATAACAAAAGATCACGCCAATATACGCCGAAGGGTAAGGCAGAGGTGTACCTTAAAAAGCCACATTTCGCCAGTTATGTTTTTAGTCCCACGTAATTAGGAGGCGAGCCTATTATCATCGACCGGGCACAAATCCATACTCCGGGCTGCTACTGAGAAATTCCTAAATCATTTAATAGTACCTACCTACAGAAATATTTTAATATTATAATTGATCATCTCACCTGCCTAGCCTTTTCCCAACTGTGTTGGGGTCGGCTTCCAGTCTAACTGGATGCAGCTGAATACCAGTATTTTACATGGAGCGACTGCCTATCTGACCTATACAACCTAGTTACTGGGTAATACGATACCCCTTCGTAAGACTGGTTGTCAATCTTTCTGGCTTTTGACGACCCGTAATGACTGTCAAAGATCCATGATACGAATGACAGCCGGGGCCAACTTACTTTTGCAGTTGAAGAATTCACCGTGACGTATATCGATGTATAGGTACCTACAGAAATATTTTATTTAATGTTATAATTGATCATCTCATCTGCCTAGCCTTTTCCCAACTATGTTGGGGTCGGCTTCCAGTCTAACCGGATGCAGATGAATACCAGTATTTTACATGGAGCGACTGCCTATCTGACCTCCACAACCCAGTTACGGGTAATACGAAACCCCTTGGTAAGACTGGTTGTCAAACTTTCGGACTTCTGACGACCCGTAACGACTGTCAAAGATCTACGAATGACAGCCGGGACCAACTTACTTTTGCAGTTGAAGAATTCACCGTGACGTATGTCGATGTATGGGAGGACATGTTATTCAACTACAATGTTAAGTTTTTTCTTGGGATAAATTCGTCCCAATTATCGTGTCGGGCCACGCCCAATTGATGATCCATTGGGCGTGGTCCGACACACGCTTGGCAGGTTTTTTATTATCTAATCATTATTTTTCTAAACATCAGCGTAAATGCATACTTTTTAATTTAAAACTTGACGGAGCGAGATCTTTCAATACTGAAGTGGCTTTATTTCCAAATTAAAAACTTCAGCACTGTAGTTCAACACTTATAAGCAAGGAAGTTTTTCATTAAACAAAATTCGTTTGTTATTCACACAAAGCAGAAGTTTTAACAAGTTGCTACTAACAACAGCTTCATATTAATTACGAAATTTTTAGCTCGGCTAAGTAGCCGGTAATTTTGATTTAGCATAATTTTCGCACAGGCAAATTAAAAAGAAGAACGGGCCAAGTACGTGTCGGACCACGCGCAATGAAGGGTTCCGTAGTTGGGATGACTTTATCCCAAGAACAAACTTAACATTGTAGTTGAAAAACATGGTCTCCCATACATTCCAACTGCAAATGTAAGTTGGTTGACTCGTAAACTTGAAAAGCCTACTTAGCTGTGATAGTCTTCCTTTTAACTTCGTTATATGTACTGCTATCGTGAATTTTTTCACCCATCCAAAACTAACCGTTTAGCTGGCAGGGGGGGGGATGACACTTGACTGTAACAAAAATTAGTACTTAGCTTAATATTTCAGAAACGGATCCTTAAATTGAAAAATTGTTTTAACAAACCCACAATATTCTTGAAAGACCCATCCAACAACACCCCACACCATGGAGTAGACGAGAAAAAAAAACATTCCCACTTTACGTATGCAGAATGTACCCCAAAAAAAATTTTTTTCATGATTTTATTTCACCACTTTGTCAGCGTGATGAATATGTATATCCATTCCAAATTATAGCTTTCTAGTACTAAGCGTCTCTGAGCTAAGCTGCGAACGGACAGACGGACGGACATAGCGAAACTATAAGGGTTCCTTGTTGACTACGGAACCCTAAAAATGTGTACCTATATTGTACTTACATATTTTCTTTGCTTTTCCATACAAAACTTCTTTTAACTGGCTTTATTTTATTTTATCGTAAGAGGCAGAGGTGTACTTATAATACCACACCCACATTTCGTCATAACTGGCGCAATGTGGGTGTTGTATACACCCACATTACACCTCTGCTTAATACATCGGTGAATTCAGGTGTGATGTAATGTTAAGCTAGTAACATCGCTGTTTCTGTACGTAGAATACACCGATGCTGTTACTCTTAAATCATACTGATTTTTATCTGTAGTTTGATGTCTTTCATAACTTATTCTGTAAGCCTGTGCCCACTCTCTTGGTGGATATTCTCAAGATATCTTGTTCGATATGGTTTTAACGACAATGACCATGAATTTAGTTATTGACTCAAAAACTTCTACAATACCTTTTTAAGACAAGACATTGCTACCTACTTGATAATTTGAGTAATTAGTTTTGTAAGTATAAAATAGCTAATATTTTTATTACTCATAGGTTGTTATTAAAAAAAAATCTAATAATAACGAAATAAGGGCACGTGGGCTCGCGAAAGATGGAAGGAGTGGATGGAGGCCTCTGCCCAGGAGTGGAATAGAGCAGGCTAGGAAAAAATCGAAATGTAGGTATGTGATTGAACCTAATACTTTCGATTCTACTGGACAATGGTATCTAGAGGCAATATCATATTCCACGCACACAATAAAGAACAAAAACTACTAAAAAGGCGTAGTTACATTCATTATACATATAAGCTTACACGGTTACACCAGCCGTCAAACAATTTCAATTTAGTAACAAATCAAGTATCACCAAACAAATATAATTCCAACACAAATACTTTTATAAACTATGTGACTGTCACACTCACTACTAAACAATGTAATGATACATTTAATTACTACAAAATAGCATTTTCAACCGTATTACCACTGAACAATGTTCAAAGTTTCATTTATTACGAAGTTATTATTGTCACCAAATAGTTTTTCCTTAATCGAGTCACTGAAGGAATAATGAAGCTCAGTATTTAGCTAATATGCTCGGATTTACACGTTATTAAACAAAATGGAGTTATATTATATATTTATTACAATAAGTGTTCTAACTAGTGCCATTTCTGAGGCTTTTACTATTACTTCTTCTGATATAAATAAGGACGTTCCAAAAAGTAAGTACCCTAATATTTTTTATAAATTATTATACGTTCTGTTTGTTCTGTTTCTCAATACGCCCACTGAAGTTTTCCCGACCCTGTAACTTGCTTAAAGTAACTGTAGTAGAATCATAGGCATCACTTTAATTATAAATTATAGTCAATATTTTTAAAACAGAATAAGCCGAGTCGATTATGAGTTTTGTTTATTCGGATACGAAAATCCATATCATAGTCGTATAATTGCCATCATCAATTTTAATACCTCAAAGGGGAAAAAATCAGTATTCATTTCAATTTGTTATTCTTATGGTAAGTGCCCTCCTAAATTTACCTGTACCTATAATAACACAAAGTTTCTCTTTTTTCTACATCGTTACAATAAATAAATAATATCCACTCCCACGCCCTACGTCCGAAAGTTACCAGTACCGAAACCGCAAAAGGCCCGAACGCCCGAAAGTTACCAGATGAAAAAGGGGCGGGGCGAAAGCATTCCGCGCCTCAGTTTTTTAATTTTTTTTTAATTTTGTGTTTACAATAACGCAGATTGTGACCAACCAGCTGATGTCCAAAAATGCGGTTCACAGTAGTGTGAACAGCCACTTGAGCTTGCTTGACTTTTGCGTTTTTGTATGGAAGTGAGTGTTGGGTGTGGTAAAAGAAGCACGAAAGTAGAATAAATGCTGTGGAGCGTTCCTTGCAAAGTATGTGTGACATGACTATGAATGATAGACTGAGGAATGATGTGATAAAGCAACGGTGCGATTTATAAGAAGATTCAGTGACAAAAAAAAAATTAAAAGAATATGCTTAGATGGTTTGGTCATGTTGAGAGCATGAATGAAAAGCGACTAACAAAAGGTATTTACAAGGCAAATGACGCGCTAGGAAGTCATCTAGTGACCTCATTGGTGATGTTCTTTAGAAAGGTCAGGTGTGTAGTACTCGAAACCAGCGTGTGTGTATGGCCAGATGTATGAACGAAACGAGGCAAAAGGAGTATGTAAGGATCGTAGCAAGTGGCGCTCTGTAGTTTTTGTCTACCCCCACTGGAAGAAGCCGTGCGTTTTATGTATGTAATGGAAACACCATTGAAATAGTTTAATAAAAGACACGGAAACTAATATACCATATTTTTTTATTTCAGGTTTAGCTCGTGTCAAACGAGACATGGGCGACAAGTATAAGGCTGACACTAGTGTTGGGACGGGCTACGTAGTATTACCGACTTGGTCAATTATTATTATTGGACTATCAATGCTATTCATGTTGATAGCCATAGTTGTTCTAGCAGTGACGTTATACTTAGCTTGGAAGAAAAAATGGATTTTTGAATTAGATGCCAGCAACAAACAGTATGTCAGGCAAGAGTTAACAGGAGTAACACCATTGTACAATTCTAATTACGATGAACAAAACAAAAACAATGGAAGCACACTAACTGTGAACAGCGGCATCATAGAAATAAGTGAGCCCAGAACTAGCGAACCAATAACACCAACCCGCCTTGAAGATTCCAAAATCGTTTTTGCAAAGAGGCCTCTAAGACCAGTAATGCATAAAGGACAAATGGACGCAATATGTCAAGAAGTATTGAGAAAGGTACAGAAAAGTGATTCTGCAAGTTTCAGGGATCTTAACGAACTCTTAAAGTTTGGTAAAAAGGAAGATAATTTTGAAATGAAGAGTGAGGATGTAATAGAATCTGAAAAAGAGAATAAAACCGAAGAAAAGACAGAATTTAATATTGAGTCACAAAAGTTCAAACTAAAGAAACCTGAAATGAAAAAGGAAAATCAAACAAAAATCAAATCAGAAGCACAAATTGAAAATGAAATAGAAATCAAAGACGAAACCAAACAAGAAACTAAGAATGAAACAACAAACGAAACCAAAGGTGAAGCAAAACCTGATGAAAGTAAAGACGTACGAATTGAAGTAGATAAAGTAGAAAGTGACAAAAACGAAGATGATAGCGGTACAGAGACCGAATATGATACAGTTCCTAGTCCAATCAAATTTAGACATTCTGGTTCTGAACCTGACCAGACCATGTATGATACCGTTCCAAATCCAATGAAATATAGGCATTCTGGCCCTGAACCTAACCAAACCATGTATGATACCGTTCCAAATCCAGTTAAATATAGGAATTCTGGCCCTATGCCTGACCAAACCATGTATGATATCGTTCCAAATCCAATGAAATATAGGCATTCTGGCCTTGAACCTGATCAAGCCATGTATGATACCGTCGCTAGTCCAAAAAGATTTAGGCATTCTGGCGCAGAAACTTCCGATGATATCGATGATATTCCTCTTTACGACCTTCCACCGACAAAACGAAGCCAAGGTGACTCTCCTAGAAATGTGATACAGATGGACCCCGAAAGCCACTATTTATTTCCAATTTCAACAGAAAAAACAGATTCATGTTATGTAAACGCCAAGAGACAGTCATTTAAATCGCCGTAGTCACCACTTGTGTTTTACGGGCTGACTTTCCATTTAATCGCAATCCTTTAGGGGGCTACTTTCACCCTCTGAAATAATGCTCATGAACCACTTACTATGGGATCAACTTTAAAGTGGCATAATTATATTTCATTATCTTTGATTGGTTACGTAAAGCTATTAGTACAGTTTTGGATGAAATGGTTGTTCAGTTTCCCATAGCAATAGTCGTTTGTCTGTCACATAAATGAGAACTGTCACCACCTAAAAGCATACCACCGAATTCAAAGTCCGTTGTTGTGAGTAATATTGTACATAATGCATTTATTGCATCAACGTTTACAAGAACTGCAATAACTGCTTCATTTACCGGGTGATTGTTAATGTTACCTTTATCAGTTTGATGCCAACTATTGCTATAGGAAAAATAACTCAATTTGTCGACTCTTTGTGACATTTTTTGTAAATATTTTAATGATAATCCATTATAATTTTATATTCGTATGAAGTCATAAAATTGGAGTAGAATATGGCCTATTGAATAAATTTAGTGATTTGTTGTGCAAGGGGGCCTGAAGTAAAGCCTAATAGTGAGAATCAATGTAAATAATATTATCTTTAATTTTAATAAATAATGTTTGCTCTGAATAACACCGTTTAAATTATTTAAAACCAAGGAACACAGACGTCACGTTGTTTTATTTTAATTTTACATACATTTGTTTGCAGGAGTACCTATGAGTAATTTTGAAGGTCCAGTACTGGGTATACCTATATACCGGGTATATAGGTATGTCCTTATTTAGTATATTTCCAAAATAATAAAGTTATTTATGTACATTGCTAATGCGTAACAATAATATATTTATTTTTCCTTATTGTCATTAATTATAAATGTGGAAAGCAATAATTTATAGAATATTTAATTAAATATCCTATTGTTGAAAAGACAATAAATAGATAGTGACATAACGTTAATTTCATATAAATATCATTAGGTACTAATTACCTAATGATATTCTTTCCTTAGGTATATTAGATACAAGGATGCTGGAAGCACAGAACCGGTCGAAGTGGCGATGCTTGGGGGAGGCCTATGTCCAGCAGTGGACGTTTTTCGGGTGAAATGATGATGATGACTAGAACAGTGACTACTTTTAAATAATCATAAATATTAACCATTATAAAACTTTTTTTCTGGATGAGGATTTCGTTGGTAAGTAACAACAGCCGCACGGGTCGATCAATCATGTTAAGCTACGCTTGCCGGGGTTGATCCGTGGATGGGTGACCATCTTTACATACCGAGACTCCTTCGTTACCGTTGCTGTTGCTCCCGGCTGTCATTCTTGGATCTTAGAAGCCTAAAAGTCTGACAACCAGTCTTACCAAGGGGTATTACCTAGTTATAGTTACTGGGTCGTGGAAATCAGGTAGGCAGTAGCTCCATCTAAAATACTGGTATTCAGCTGTATCCGGTTAGACTGGAAGCCAACCTCAACATAGTTGGGAAAAGGCTAGGCAGGTTGATTTTTGATACATTTTTGGACGTTTAAACGGGAATAAGGTTGGGTAAGCAACTTGGATATTTGAAGAACGAACGCATTGTTGATGATTTTCAACCAATCAAGGCAGCTCAAACCTTTGTTTCATAGGAGACTTTTAGGAAACAGAGGGACAATTGGAACATTCGCATTCAGATCTCAGTCTGAATCTC
The DNA here is from genome assembly GCA_946251885.1 of Cosmia pyralina. Classification (NCBI taxonomy): domain Eukaryota; kingdom Metazoa; phylum Arthropoda; class Insecta; order Lepidoptera; family Noctuidae; genus Cosmia; species Cosmia pyralina. Next base: position 17,332,120 of record OX276359.1, on the reverse strand, counting down.
TTTAAAGGCTCATTTTAATTGATCCATAGGGCTCATATGCAGAGTGCACGAGATTACTGTAACGCATGCTATGGCATGCAGACATGGACCCGCATGCAGGGAACCGTTTTCATTAGTAGATAGGAAACGATTGCGGTATACGGAGAACCTGCACCGCACGTTTGGCAGTTGGCTTGAAGGCTCATTTTCATTAAATGTGAGTCTCCGCACGCTTTTTACCGACCGATGAATTTCATTGGTTACTACGCCCGCTACGGGGAGGAATCCCCGATAACGATAACGCGGTCGGTACACCGTGTGCAGGGAACTGCACACGGTGTACCGACCGCGTTATCGACTTATGACTTTCATCAGTCGTTACCCCGCCTGCGGGGCGGGGAGTCCCCGCATGCTGTATCTATATCGACTAATGAAAATGAACCTTAATTTTTTACGGTTTTTGACATTGATTGTCCCTGAGACTGCGACTTGAATGAGCACTTTTTTCGTAACGAAAATTGGCCTTTTGGTTGTCCACAGTGCGGAGAATATTCTCTTTATTTTTAGCAACGGCTGAATGAAGTACAAACCAGCATTGTAACCATTGGAAACATAATTCAATAAAATCTACAGACCAGATTTATTTCTAAAAACAAATTTTCTATAAATTATCGCATGCGAATATCTAAATGACGTTTGAGATTTTCTCATGGCAACTATATCAAAGGAAACAAAATGTTTTACAGTGCCTAGCCCGAATTCTAGTAAATAATCCTAAAATTTTACTTCGAATTTCAGAAAACCTGAAATTTTCAAGATGCAAGTAACGTAAAATAGTATGTAGCTATTTTAAGTTATTTGCATTTGAATCTGTGAATCATGTCCTAGGTACGAGTAGGTCCTGTATATTTGCATCAGATTATCGGAAGATAAAGTAATATTAAAAGATTATAAAGACTTCACAAAACAAACCGGATTACAAAAATGTCAGTAACAGAAGCTCAAAGAGTTTCTATCTTCTTTATAATATAATACAAATTAATTTACACGGTTTAAAAATCTCTAGAAAATAAGCAATTTTAAACTTGTTTGTTTTGCGATGCCAGTTAAGAAAACTAGAGTAGCTTTATTAATTAAAAATGAAATAGTGTGCAAGCAACTTTTTTTTAATCATCTTGCTTACTTGAATACTCTGATTCTTATATCATGGAAATTTTTATTCATTTACGACGTACTTAAAAAATAGATTCTTTTATACCTGGCAGGAACTGCAGAAAATTATATCAGTACCGTAGTCCGTTTTCAGTAATCAAGTAGGTACTTCTACTGGAATCTACAATCGAATTTAAGTTGTAATGATTTTTATGTTTGATAGGTATCATGTGTTTTCAAGAGCTGAACTTTTTTCGATTTTTTTTTTGAGCTTGTTTATTTAATTTTGTTTTATGTTACTAAGCAAGAACCCATCAAAATGATGAAATAAAGACCATAGATCTCTACGACGATGTTTATGAACCAAATCTTTCCAGTTCTACGTCAGAGATAGAAAATCATAACATTCAATAAGAATAGTTCCGTCTCATCAACCCCGAAGTTCGTTTCGACTGTCAATCGAAATTAATTTCGTATAACGGATCAAATTCCGCAAGTCGTGTTAACTGAATTCCTCTAAATCCTATTACTTTAAATTTCTTGTCACATCAGTCTTATTCCTCACCCCTTACTAACTAGATTTACGAATTTAATAAACACACAGACATGAAGTTTCATGGAATGAGAGTTTTAAATTAAATTAATTTGCAGAAAATTGCAGTGCTTTTGTAGTGATGTTTAGTTTAAATGTGTTACTTTAAAGCTCGGGTATGCACGGAAAATGTTAATACTGCTTTTTACATTAAGTTCTTATAATCAACAACACAAGTGACTTTGCCTATTATGGTAAGTGCTGTGCCCATTTGTCTTCGCTGTTGGGCAATGCACTGGTCTCACCTTTACATTTGAAACTGGAACATCCAGAAGTTGGCAGTGGTAGAAAGAGGAAGCTTAATTTTCAAAAGACTTTGCTTATTGATTATGTATTGTAAGAAAACCTTGTCGAATGCATGTTACCTACTTTAAAAAAAAAATCTTTATCCGTCTCATTACAAAACGAGTTCTAACTTTAATCCAAGCCCAAACCTTGGAGCCAGTTATTGTAATTTGAACTTAATTCCGATAATCGTAAAGTTCTTAATACAAAATTAACAACTTAGACTCGTGTCTAACGTCAGTTTTTGTAATTAGAACTTTGACATTGTCGGACTAAAGTTCGAAAATCAAAAATGATTAGATGCTTTAACCTGGGTCTAAAGATAAACCTTGTTTTGTAATAAGGCCGTATTAGTTTATAGAGGGTTTGATCAAAATGACCATGTCATGCCATGGAGCATTCTATGTATATCTACGCTTAATACCTAAGGTAACAATTTTGTATAACGGTTGGTTGTCCTAGACAAGGGAGCAGCGAAAATACTATTATACATGCCAACATTAATAGAATTATAACCGTTTTCGTTACTCCTCTCAACCTCGTTTCAGACACATTCCGCTAAAATATGAGTGGTATCCTCTACCATATCACACTCGGAACAATTGGGCGAATCACTCTTTTTCATTAAAAAGGCGAAGCCATTCAACAATATATGGTCCTGAACGTAGTCTGAAAGCAGTAAAGCAGTCACATCTCACTTCGATGCGTATGCCTACAAACCAAGGAAGGCGGGAAAGGTTGAATGGTTCTATACCAAATTCCCTTACGTAGTGACCTCTCATGAAACGGTATTCTCAACAAAGTATTATTTTTAGCCGACTGCGGCGAAGCCCAAAAGGAGGGTTATGTGTTTGACCTGTATGTATGTATGTATGTAAGTATGTGTGTATGTCCGTTTCTTTGTTCCCTCGTAACTCCTAAACGAATGAACGGATTTGGATAAATTATACGTCTTTAGATTTGTCTTAATAGCGCGAGTGTCATTGGCTACATTAAAATAAAAAACAAAGTAAAATGGCGGATTTGGGATATTGTGGAGATCGATTTTTTTTTTCTTCTAATACCATCGAGTGGGATATCAAAATTAAGGGTTTTAAAAGGTGATTACAAAAATATATGCAACTTAAAAGTAATTCAAAGTGACAAATCGTAAAAAACACGTAAATAAAAAAAAGTTATTAAAAAAAAACTAAAAAACCCGACTGCGGTAAAAAAACTGAAAGCTAAAAACAAGCCCATTTTAAATAAAATAAAAGTTGGAAGCAGGCGGGACCCATTTGAGTTAGAAAATATAAAAATGGAATGGGTCCCTCCTGTTTCCAACTTTTATTTAATTTAAAATGGGCTTGTTTTTAACTTTAACTTTTCACTTTTTTACCGCAGTCCGGTTTTTTAGTTTTTTTAATAACTTTTTTTATTTTATAATTCTAAACACGGGTCGCGAACTCGATACAAGGGAGCACTAAATAAGTGAATACGTTCAACAGATATTCCGTCTGTGATAGCCTCTTTGGCTAAACGATCTACTTGCCTTCCTCATTCCCATACAAGCTAATATGGGATGCGTACCCATTGAAGAACAATTCTTTGTCGTAAAGTAACTACTTTACGATCAACATTTTAATACAACGAGAGTAGACATACTATAAGTTGGCTAACGAAAGCCAACCTGAGGGTCTAGACAAATGTCATTCGCTCCGGAGCCAATGATATTATAAGTAACTAGCTTTTGCCAGCGGCTTCGCCCGCGTGTATGTCGGAAATTATCCCACGGGAACCTTCTACCGGGATGAAAAGTATCCTATGTCTTAATCCAGGTTATAAACTGTCTGTATACCAAATTTCATCCAAATCCGTTCAGCCGTTTTTGCGTGATTAACAAACATCAAAGCATCCAAACATACAAACTTTCACATTTATAATATTAATTAATTAATATAATATATGAAAAAAAAAAAAAAAAAAAAAAAATGAAAAAGTGTTTATTCACAGAAATATTATTATTATACAAATACATATTACTTCTGCCAAACTGCAAAGCAGTTTGTTGGCAGACGTAGCCCCCTTTTTCTTTGTATATTTAATATACGTATTGTATATTTAATATATTATATATACGAGTATATAGTAGGAAAAGACGTAAATAGGTTACCTACCTAACATTCGATATTCAAAAACGGCACAATGTCGAACTATTAGATGACACGTGGAAGTAGGACGACATGTCGTAATTATCGGGGACGAAAAAGAGATAAGACGACGAAAATGTGGATAATTAGCAAGATTTAGAAGTGCCACTTGCGGAGCGTGTATAACCTATCTACCTCTTTTTACTTATAATCATTGTCCGGAGCGATTCCATTTCTACAATCGCTACAGCTTCAAAGTGACATTGACATGATTACACTCCTACCAACTTATCTATGAAATGGCGAAAATTAGAACTACGGCCGTCATGTTGAAATGTCTTCGATTGCGCCGACGTATGTCATTCGATTGTGTTGACGCATCGACGGTGGCGTCCTCTTTCAGTTCACAGATAAGTTGGTAGGACTGTACATGACATTTTGATAGATTAAATTATGTCACTCCATACATTTTTTGGCTTAATTGGCTTGTCTACTAGCGTCATCGCTAATCGAATGTTACTTTTTTTTTGTGGATGGGAAATCATCAAATGACTTCTCCCGCTCCTGGCAGAGCCGGAGGGCGTGTCAGACTTTTACTGACTAAAACCCACCCGTGTTCCTTCAGTTGCCCGTGCCAGGGCCACGGTATCTCTTTCGAACTACCCGCGACCCCGGCGGCTTCGGCCCTATTGGACCCCGTCATTGCTGACATCTCTTTGAGGCGCGCGTGGAACACAACGCGCCGTCGACCCGGGCCTGGTCCTTACCGGATAGCGAGCTGCCCATTACTCGTAGTCCGCAAGCCCGCGCCTACGGTGGCCGGGAATCGGCGATATATTCCCGCCACCCAGGGCGTCTCCTGCGGCGGCTAGGGGCGCGAGGGCGCGGCTGTTGCGTCTCCCTCACGCGTTTTGCCTTCTCCTTTGCGAGCATTACTGCTTCGCAGAAGGAGGTGACGGCCTCCCATGCACTCTCGCTCCGCACCATGGCCTGGACCAGGTTTGGACGCGAGAGATCGCCGCCGCCGATCGCCGCCGTGAGAACACGGCGGTGCTCCGCCCAAGCCGGGTAGACCTCCACTGTATGCTCCACCGTGTCCTCCGGGCGATCTACACAATGGTGACACCCGGGCGTTTCCTCCCGCCTTATCCGAAACAGGAACCTCCCGAAACAACCCTGCTCTACTTATAAAGTTGAGTATAGATTAGAGCATTTTTTACTAGGTAAATACCATAATCATGGTTTTTATTGACAAATTTTTATATAACATAATTATTTACCTTAGTTATAATGTACAAGCTAACACTAAAATATATACAATATATTATGTACAAATATATGATAAAAAATAAAAAGGAAAAAGAGCTTTTAGGCATCAAAAAATTCTTCCACATCACTGTCAATGGGAAAAGTGCCCAAAAGGCTGGCAGCATTGCCACGTTGGATGACAATGCTAATTCTTTGGGCTAAAAATAGGCCAGCCCTCTGGTCCCGTGTAGATAACAAACAATTGTGTTTGTCCCTTTTTTACTTGTAACAAAACTCGAGATGCTCTAATGTGTCACCCTAAAGGTAAGTATACACTAGAGCATTTTCTCGAGCATTTCCATATAATATAACGTTCTTACGAAATCGTACAAGTACAAAACAAGCAAAAGCTCAATTTAAAAACCGGTCAAGAGCGAGTCATACACACGTACACCGAGGGTTCCGTACCGATTTCTGAAAAAGTGTGCTATTTAGAGACATCGTTTTATTTTTCCTGTAATCTTTACATAAACTTCTATCACATAGAATAATTTCAGATTTTTCTCTATGCAAACTTCGGAGATAAAGGGGGAACGGTATTTTTTTACATTTTTCATCAAAAGTCGAAAATTATGCGGTCTAAAAAAAGAAAAAAAATGTTTGGGAATGTGCAAACAGCGCTCTTTCATAATATTATATATTCCACATTCCCTAGTCACCCCTCTTCGAATTTTTAAACCCCTTTCAGTCCCTGTTGAAAAAAAAAAAAAAAATTCTTTCTTATTTGCAAAATTGTTGGGCAAACGTCATATAAAACTATTGCAAATTTCAAGTTAAGAACATTAGTAGTTTTTGAGATATCCAGCTGTGACAGACAGACAGACAGACTGAGTCGCACCTCAAGGGTTCCCGGTACAGCGGACAGAGTTCCGGCGGAATCTCATGGCGACATGGAGAGTGCGATTGTCGCAACCCAGCGCTGGGCACGCCACAATTGCGGCGATAAGTCCCCTCTTTGAGGAGTGGTTGGAGAGGCGCCACGGCGTCCTCACCTTCCGCCTGACGCAGGTCCTCACCGGACACGGTTGTTTCGGGAGGTTCCTGTTTCGGATAAGGCGAGAGGAAACGCCCGGGTGTCACCACTGTGTGGATCGCCCGGAGGACACGGTGGAGCATACAGTGGAGGTTTGCCCGGCTTGGGCGGAGCACCGCCTTGTTCTCACGCAGGCGATCGGCGGCGGCGAACTCTCGCGTCCAAACCTGGTCCAGGCCATGGTGCGGAGCGACAGTGCATGGGAGGCCGTCACCTCCTCCTGCGAAGCAGTAATGCTCGCGAAAGAGGAGGCGGAGCGCGTGAGGGAGAGGCAACAGCCGCGCCCTCGCGCCCCTAGCCACCGCAGGAGACGCCCTGGGCGGCGAGAATCTATCACCGATTCCCGGCCACCGTAGGCGCGGGCTTGCGGACGACGAGTAATGGGCAGCTCGCCGTCCGGTAAGGACCAGGCCCGGGTCGACGGCGCGTTGTGTTCCATGCGCGCCTCAAAGAGATGTCAGCAGTGACGGGGTCCAACAGGGCCGATGCCGCCGGGGTTGCGGGTAGTTCGAAAGAGATACCGTGGCCCTGGCACGGGCAACTGAAGGAACACGGGTGGGTTTTAGTCAGCAAAAGTCTGACACGCCCGCCCGCTCTGCCCAGAGCGGGAGAAGTCATTTGGTGATTTCCCATCCACAAAAAAAAAGGGTTCCTTTTTACTATTTCGGTACGGAAACAAAAAAAAATTTCCGCAAATGTTTTTCACCAAATCAATTAAATTAGCATGATTGTAAATAAATAAGATTGAATTTCTTAAGTCCGGTTTTAAAACTAGGTCGCTTGATTTCTCACATTTGTTTATTTGTGTTCTATCTTTTTCACACGTTAGTGATGATTTAATACAAACGGGATAGTGTTTGTGAAATGTTAGTTGATTTAAACCCACGTAAAAACTCACTTGGAATAATACATCATCGAATTACGTGTTCCAATCGTTGAGAGATGAGACCCATAGGTGCGAATAATACAGGCATAAGGAATGCCAACTTCAGGAAGTACAATCAGCTAACCGCAGTTTGTCGGTTGCTATGGCAACGCTAAGTGCTACGGTGGCGTTGACATTTTGTGACAGATTATCGTTTGGTAACCAAGGATTTCCAGAATGTGGTGTCCGCCACTTAGCGTCCGCAATTTACCGTCGAGTGACGCAACTGAAAATTAACGTACTTTGGTGTGTTTTCCTAGAAAGCGTTTTTTGATACCGTTTACCGTTTCATAACAGCCGTCACTGCGGCGGCCACCGCTGTCGTAGGAAACCAAAGCATTACTTACTATACAGTGTCAAACCTTCACCGTTTCCTAATAGGAAAGTACAGTACGACACAACTTAGATGTAGCATAGATATAAAAATTTGCATTCATTAATTTAAATTTTTCCATATATCAGCTCACGCGAGGGCGGTGTGATTCGGGTCCGTGGAGTCTTTTGCCTAAAGCAGCAATAAAGATTGGTGATTTTGAAGGCGCATTCAGTTCGGATTTGATCGGTTTAACGAATTTTGCCGATGCTATATCTAAGTTGTGTCTCGTACTGTAGTTGGTTGTACGTGGTATAATCTCTTCTCGGTTTCATAGATTAAAATGGATGGAGGGAGATTTACGAACTCTGGGTTTCGCAAAATCATATGCCAAACCTTTTGCAACAATCAATCAAATCAGCTTCCAGTCTGACAGGATGCAGCTTAATACCAGTATTTCACATGGAGCGACTGCCTATCTGACCTCCACAGCCCAATTACTGGGTAATATGAAACCCCTTGGTAAGACTGATTGGCAAATTTCGGGCTTCTGACGACCTGTAACGACTGTCAAAGATCCACGAATTTCCTTTCCGAGCCACGCAGGGGTCTCGGTATGTAAAGATAGTCACCCAGTCACAGACCAACCGCGGCAACCGTAGCTTAACCTGACCGATTGACCCGTGCAGCTGTTATTACTAAGCCACTTACGATAACTTTACATAGATAGAATTGTAGCAAATAATATACTTAACACAAACTTTATTTTTACATTTTAAGTACCTACTTGTGGATTATAAAAAATATGGTTCCTAGTTAGCAATTTATACTGATGTATTCAGTACGTATAATAAAATTGTTAACTATGTAAGAACACGTCTGGAAACTGGAAATATGACACGTAGCATTGTGCTCGAGTTCTTTTGTTTCTCGCTTGCTGTGAGTTTTAACTCATCCCGGTTCATGAATAAATAAACTCTATTTATAAACAGTCTACCCGTGAATACGTTTCGCTTTGAATGAACATTTTTTTTATGAAGTTTTGTTTGAATTTGATTCATGTTTAAAGCGACACTATGACGATATTTGCGGCTTTTCTGAGTTTGTTTTGAAAGAAATTTGTGTTTTATTTGTACTTGAATTATTAATTCAACACTACGGTAAAGAATAACTTCTAACTAACAAAATCGTTCATACAAAAATATGACTTCTAAATTGAAAAAAAAAACATAATTAAACCTAGGGTTTTACCTACCATGCAATATTTGACATCATCATCATTCTCCTGCCCTTATATCCCAATTAATTGGGGGTCGGCGCAACATGTCTTCTTCTTCCATACTTCTCTATTAATCGTCATCTCGGTAGCCACCCTCTTTCTAGCCATAATCATCGTTCACACAGTTCGTCCATCTTTTCTTTGGTCTTCCCCTATATATATAGCCATCCACATTCGTAATCAATGCAATATTTGACAACAGTGTCAAAAAGCCGAATGTCTTGTTGGCTTGCACTGCTTTGAAATTGCCCTGCCAATGGTTATGAAATGGCCTGCAAGAATACATAAATTACACTTTTTCAGGTACAGTCTCCAGTAACCACCGTAGTATAAGCCAAATACATTTCAAGGAACTTTTTACATACCTACACGTACGATACATCCGTTTCCAAGACGATTAGATACAGTACAAAGAGCACTTTCTACAAATAATAATTTAAAGCCGTGAGCAATACAAGGAAATACATTGGAAATCGAATATAGTTTGCCTACTCAGTAGTATAATACATCCGTATATATTTTATATGATTTCCCTATTCTTCGAAATATGAAAAGGGAATTCCCCTTTGACGTAATTTGAAGAATGTTGCTATATAACCCTGTAAATATTTTAAGTTGTGGGAAATGTAGTGGGTATTATATATTATATTTTGTTAAGTTAAATATTGAGTTATTTCTATTTATTTTTAATATACTACTGTTTGGGGCGTTTTGCCAATGACAGTTTTCCCGGAACTGGTAGCAACCGGAAATGTTGCAGGATATGGTTCTGTCAAGTCCTTACAAGAAAATGTGGAATTTAAACAGTGTATTTCTAGAAAGAAAAATATTTTCTCGTGAAATCAGAAATGAATTGCAAAGGAGTTTTTGAGTTTTTAACGTGGTTTGGCTTCCATTTTTTATATGGTATTTCTGTTATACTTAGCGATGCGTTGTAGTTTGCAGTTTTACATAATACTTTGGCTTCTAAAACACAATGCATAGTCGTAGATCTCGTAATAACCATAGAATCTATTAAATTCAAAACATTCGTATCGAAACATGGCAAAGACGGTGTTGGTATATTATGTTTTTGTAGATTTAACAACTCAACGTTTTAATATAAATCTTCAGTTGTTAGAAGCTAAAGGATCATCATCATCAGTCACCGAAACACGTCAACTGTTGAACATAAGCCTCCCCAAGCGTCGCCACATCGACCGGTCCTGTGCTTCTCGCACCCAGCGGATACAACGTGCCACTATAATGGCAACATTAATTTAACACACGGATAGGGCCAGTGGCCAGTAATCATAAAAGTTGTAATAAGTCATGATTTCAGCAAAAAGACGTCCACTGCTGAACATAGGCCTCCCCAAGCACCGCTACTACGATCAGTTCTGTGCTTCCCACATCTAGTGAATTCCTGCGGCCTTCATCGGTCCACCTTGTGGGAGGTCTTTCGACGTTAAGTCTTCTGGTACGCGATCGCCACTCCAGAGCCTTTCGGCCCCATCTGCCATGTCCTCTGCGAGCAGTGTGCCCTGCCCACTGCACTTAGGTGTGGCAATGCTTCAGACTATGTTGGTTCTTCTTCGGATCTCTTCTTTTCTGATTCGATCAACTTGGGAAACTTCAAGCAAAGTTCTCTCCATAGCCCTTTGGCTGACTTTTAGCCTTCTAATAAAGCCCACAGTGTGAGACCACGTTTTAGTGCCGTAGGTCATCACTGGCAACACGCACTGGTCAAAGACTTTCGTCTTGAGACACTGTGGTATGTAAGACGAGAAGATATGGCGTAACGTCGCGAACGCTATCCAGCCGAGTTGGATTCGATGATTAACCTCAAGACGAGGTCAAGGTATAATAAGTAAGATAAAATTATTCGTAAATTGAAAAATTAAAATTTTCAAACGAACTGAATAACAAAGCACTCTGTTTCCTTTAGTTCACCTACTCTTTACACGTTATTCCTTATAATGTCATTGATGCGATGTTATGATCCGTGACCCCGGCAAATGACCTCTGCGCTACAGTTATTTAAGTACAATTTGCTCCAAGATGAAATATTAGAAAATCACACTTCACACTAATATTATAAAGACGAAAGTCTGTGAGTGTGTGTGTGTGTGCTTGTTTGTTACTTCTTCACGTTCAAATGGCTAGGCCGATTTGGATGAAATTTGATATGTAAATAGCTTTTTACTAGGACTAACACATGGGCTACTTTTTATCTCAGTCTACACGGGTGAAACCGCAGGGCACAGCTGTTGTAAATAAATCAATAAATAATAACGTTTAATGAAATTAAAATATCTTCGTAAAAAGAAAACGCGAAACCGTATACGTGTGTTAATTAATGTCACCACTATAGTGGCACGCTGTATACTAAAATTTATTCTAATTCACAAAATGATCAAACGTTCAAGTTTGTGTCAACTTTGCTATAAAAATAAAAGCTTAGACTTCCACACAGCAATCAAAAGTTTACTCATCTTCCCGACGTATCCTGCACACTTATCAAAGACCAACCAGAAATAATTTTGCGGAAACTTTCTGCAAATGACAGTACAAAGCAGTGTGTTGATAGAGAATTTAAGCTACATACACACACACACACACATTACATTGTAGTGTATTGTTCTCCCATCTGGGAAGATGGGAACGTCCTAACCGTCTTTGTCTGCAATATCTTTCGCTCAAGGAGTGCAGTTCTTCAACTGAGTGTTTCTAGAACTTTTGTATGGAGTATTTTTTAGACTGTGATCTGAGAAATTTAATTCCATGGACGCGTTCTAGCTACATGATACGACTTGATAAAGATTATACTTGGTAGAAGTAAAAGTGTTTACCCGTATGCAAGTATAACAGCACAGGCCAGCAAATCTATTGACATTACTCGGCGGAAACTCAACATCTGTACTGTCCTGCAAAGCTTTTTAGATTAGGTACCTACCTATGACTCATCAAGTTAAAATTACGTCACGTAATTTTTATAGAAAACAGTACACGGAATTTCCGTAGCGCAATTTTTGGCAGATGTGGCGCTACACTAAGGTATACTAACTTTCTTTGTCATGTGCTGGTATGCTTGCAGAAAGTTGTAGGTCGTGTTATGTAAGTGTCTACACTACACACCAAAGCCAGCGGCCTAAGGCAAGGTACACACGTTGTTTGTACTGCAAAAAAACATACATAGCTAAATACGTATATCGAATATCCACTGGACTTGTCAAGAAAACCGAATGAACTTTTAACGTATTCGGTTTGTGTATGTGGTATTATTGTGGCTATTAATTGTTACACGGATAAAAATGTATCCTGTGTTCAGCCCGCTGTTAATACGGTTTAAATCGAATACTGTAAAAAAACGTGTGGTGTATATTGCCGTGTGAACCCAGTCTAAGCCGATTTAGCCGCCGGGCTCACAAACATGGCGGCGACGCCCGTTGAAACGTGGGGTTAGCCGGCGGCATGCAGGCGGCACGCCCCCGGCCCCTCCGTTCGCTCAGTTGCCCGCCGGCTTTCATGGTATAGTGACGTGTCGTTTATTTATTCTGTGATACCGTGAAGTTTTTCTTTTTGTTTTTATCAACTTATCAATATGGAATGGGACGATGAAAAAGTTATTAAACTAATAAACCTCTATCGTTCAAAACCAATACTGTGGAACCCACAAAACAGCAACTATAAAAACCGGTCACAGCGTTACGACGCATTTCATGAAATTGCAACTGAATTGTCTACGGATCTTCTAGAAGTTGAGAGGAAGATAAAAAATTTAACTAGTCATTATTACCGTGAGAAAAAAAAAATAGATAGCTCTAATAAGTCCCGTGCGGGTACCGACGATATTTATCGTAAAAAAAGTAAATGGTTTGCCTACAAATCACTAAATTTTCTGCGAAATAAAAATATGCCTACTGGTACGATCGATGTAAGTATAAATACTATATTATTAATTAATTTTAATTCATTAATTTATTTATTAGTATAGCTATTCACATCTATAATTTTTTGCAATATATTTGTGGACAATCGACGCCACAATCAAGCGTAACATAGACCGTACCTAAAAAGTTGCATATAATAAAGATGGTTTTGTATGAATCTGTTACGGTTGACCTGGCGTCGACTATACAATGCAGTTATGACTCCAAATACAGGGCCATTTTTTAAATGGGACAGTATGGGCAGCTTTTGAACTGTAAAAGACTTAGAGCACTGCCATTTTTGAAAAAAATCCTTATTTTTCAATTCAAAGTGAAACTGTGAAAATATTTTTTTGGTCAAGCGTGAACTTTCCCAGAGATAGCAATATTTTTTTTTTCCTAAAGCGGTCCAGTTTCATGTCTAGCTAACCTTATTATGTAATCCTAAGTATTTTTTAAAAACAACTGTGGTTAAAAAGCAAACTGTCTTGTTTTCACAGGAGACGCCGGAGACGCACAATTTACAACAGGATTCACAATCAAAACAAAGTGCTTTACCAGAGATGTCGGAAGAAAATAAAACTTCGCAACCAAATAAACGTCCTAAAAACAATCCAAAACATGAGATGGTATCCGAAGCATTGAATATTATGAAGAATATCTCCCAACGACAAAATACTCGTATGGCTAAAAAAAAAGATGAAGATAGTTTATTTGGAGATTATATTGCGGGTCAGTTGAGAAAAATGGATCAGTCTACGAAAGCTATTGTGAGACATCGGATCAACAATATAATATTTGAAGCCGAAACTGGCTATCAAGCCGATATGTTTCTGGATTTTCCAAGGCTTTCTAGTTCACACAGCCATCCAGAACACACTGAATAGACAGCTATGAGCTCTTTCACAAATGACTCAACATCTCCTGGATACTCTGCCCAACCAAACGCAAAACCATAAACAATAATTCTACCTCTGTAACGTTCTCTGTGGTTCTTTAAAGCCGTGTCTCCTGCACGTGTTTTTTCAAAACTTTACACAAAATCATCGAAACAAAGAGGCGTGGCCATACACATTTGTGTATGCCAACACGGTGTTTTTGTTTTCCGAGCTGCAAGGAAAACACTCCCCGCGCGGGGGAAGAGGGGAAGGGTTTGTTTTGTTTTCAAATGCCGCGCGCACCGCGCACATCTGAAGACCAATTCTCGTACCTAAAAACGTTCAAATTCAAGTCGCAATCTCATGCCAGCGACAATCAAATGTCAAAAATGTAGGTAAACTCTATACAATTTTTGACAGATTAAGACTGAGATGAGATTGCGAACGTTGTTAACAATACGGCAATTGCCCCTCTGTTGTCAAACAGATAGCATGTCTTCCTCGTCGGAACTCATTCCGACATCTACACAAAATGTGTAATTAAAAATATTTGGATACGCAGGAGGCAGATTGTGTATGTGTAAGGTTTGTTGTATAATGTTTTGCAAAAAGAAGCTCAGGAGCAGACACATTTGATGGAGATGTTGCTCTAAATCTTTATAATGAATAGTACCCAAGAGGCTATTGTAATTTTCAAGACTTTCTTTTTATTTACAAAAAAAACACATTTCACATTTTGTTAAAAACTTTATTATTCGAATTAAAATAAATGTGTATCTCGTCATGTGTTATGGCTATTAATTGGAACTATTTAATAATTAAAAATAAATATTTTTATTATGAATTTTAGTTTTATTCGACCTCAGAAATTATAGAATTATAGGTGGACAAATTTTAATACAGCGTTCAGTATCTAAAGATATCCAAGCTAAAAAAAAAAAAACGCCGATTAAAGTGATTTTATTTTGATCTAAAATAATAAAAAAAAACGCGGCGGCCGTGAGCGGTGACGTGGTCACGTGCGCCTGCACATTTGTAGTATCAGTAATCAACATTTTTAGTGTACCTACTTACTTTCGTTAGCTGATTTTTTTTCTTGTAAGTATATAACGCGTTTTTATTATTATTTTTTTTACCATTGTCCTTATTTTGGTGGTCTGAATGATTTATAAAAGTTTGTCCATCTATTTTAATGGGACCTTATATAAACTAATATTATAAAGAGAAAAAAAAATACTTTTGTATAAGTAAATAAAAAAATAATAATAATTACAACGTTTCACAACAAACAAGCAAGAACTTGCTTGTGCTAGGTGACTCCGCTCTTCCACTTATCATTAACCAATTATAGTGTAATTGAGTATAAAAAGAAAATAAAATAAAAATTATTGACATACCAATCGGGCAAAGCCGCGGCCGGAGGATAGTTGTTCATCTATACGAATAATAAAGCTAAGGAGTTTGTTTTTTGTTTGTTTGATAGCGCTAATCTCTGGAACCACCAGGTAAAAAACTTTTTTACAAAAAAATACAACCGACTTCCAAAAACAACACTACAAAGTGAAAAATAACTTTAATTTCGGAAGTCGGTGTCTAGTTAAATGTATTTTCGTTTTTTGCCACCGACTTCCGAAATTAAAGTTATTTTTCACTTTGTAGTGTTGTTTTTGGAAGTCGGTTGTATTTTTTTGTAAAAAAGTTTTTATTTTTCACTTTTTAGTTGTGTACCTACCCCACACAAATTCTAATACCACTATCTGCAAAACAAACTAGAATATCATCCATGTAAAAGTGGGGAAAAAATACGTATTATTGAAGCTAACTCAAAAACTACCCAAGCAAAGTTAATCAATTTTATATGGGACCAACTGTGATATATACTCTCTCGAATAAAACAAAAAAAATCCAAATCGGTTTAGCCATCTTCGAGTAATCGGGGAACATACATAAAAAAAAAATAAAAAAAAAAAGGTTCCGACGAATTGAGAACCTCCTCCATTTTGAAGTCGGTTAAAAATATGTTTTCATTTGATAGCCCAGTTCTTGAGGAAGGCTATATGCTATTTAACATCACGCTAAGACCCGATGACCTCTAGAAGCCAAGCAATTAGAAAAAAGTCAGAAAGAACGTTAAGCGAAAACGAAGTAATCTGTGGTAATAGCGTTGACAGGTGATGCCATAAATTATGCGACGAGGTGGGGCGGGGGAACAAGTAATTTTACGCGGAAGAAGTCGTGGGCAGAAGAGTATTACCATAAAATTAGCACTTCGTATGAATTTTTTTCAGTGCTGTTATTCTTTTTGAAAGCAAAATACCAGATGGTGTTTGCTCAAAGTCCAATATTCAGACTGCCCCGTAGACCAACGCGTTGGTACCTCGTGGTCGCAAGCAAAACTGCTGAGCGTGGGATCCTGGGTTCGATTCCCAGTTTTTCTATTGGGATTTTTTTAGTAACATCCCGGAGTTTGGAAGTTGGCGGTGTGATACTTCCGTGACTCGTTTGCCCTGCGCCAGATCTCTCTCCAGTCACGTCTGATTGCCGTCGCTATGGACTCAGAGTGAAGAAAGAGAGAGGGCACACACGCGCGCGCGCGCACGCTGTCTGCGCACACACTTGTGCACTATAACATCTCCTGCGCCGGATGATGGTCTCCACTGAGATTGGTCGTCATGGCCGAAATTCGGTCTGGAGGGATCATCATTCATTATTCTCCTGCCCTTATCCCTATCTATTTGGGGTCGGCGCAACCTGTCCCTTTTTAGGATTCCGTCCCAAAATGGTAAAAAGGAACCCGTATGGTACCACTCAGCCTTTCTGTTTGTCCGTCTGTCACAGCTAGATATCTCAAGAACTACTAATGCTATCATCTTGAAATTTGGAACAGTTTTAGATGACGTTTGCCCAACTATTTTGCAAATAAGAAAGAACTAAAAATATACAGGTTTTTTTTTTGCAAAAGCGACTGAAAGGTCTTAAAAATTTGAAGTGTACTAGTATGCGGGGTATCATATGAAAGAAAGCTGTTTACAAATTCTCAAAACATTTTTTTTTCTTTTTTTTAGGCCGCATAGTTTTCGACTTTTGATGAAGAAAGTAAAAAAAAAAATACCGTTCCCTCCAAAGTTACCCCTTATCTCCGAAGTTTGCATAGAGAAAAATCAGAAATTATTGTATGTGATAGAAGTTTATGTAAAGATTACAGAAAAAATAAAACGATGTCGCTAATTAGCACACTTTTTCAGAAATCGGAACAGAATCCTCGGTGCGCGAGTTCTACTCGCTCTTGATCGGTTTTTCCATACTCCTATATTAGTCGTCATCTTGGTAGTCACCCCCTTTCTAGCCATGTAATCTTTTAGAAGTACTGTTAGAACTTATTAAACTTGGCCTCACCCAATAGTATCATATTTTGAGGGATTCACCGATAATAACTCTAGAAACTGCTATTAATAAATCACTACATCGTCCATGTCAAATACTGAAAATACAACTGAGTTATTCGAAACACACAGACACACAATCTCTCCGAGCACTGGGCAATCACTAACGGTGAACGAAAGCCATTTGCCGCCGGCAAAGTTGTCCGATTATCAACGTTCTGAAGCCGCTTTAGGAATTTAATCCTTACTAATATTATAAATACGAAAGTGAGTTTGTTTGTTTGTAACGCTTTTACGCTAAAACAGCTAAACGGATTTGGATAAAATTTGGCACCGGATAGACCATGCCCTGGAAAAGGACATAAGCTACTTTCTATGGGCAAAGCCGCGGGCGGAAGCCAGTGAAATAATAATCAGAAGAAAAAGGAATTATTTTTAATGAAAATAATTATGTTACAAAATTGAGGAGTTATTAAAATAGGACAGATGGGGAATAATAAAGTGCACCTCAGGCTAACCCACCGGCAGTAATACGATTTGTCCGCCCCTTGTGTGTAGACACCTTAAGTAAATAATATAATGTAACAAGCGAAGTTCCTTTGTTAGTAAACAACGGGGTAAATTGCGTAACACACATAGAATAACAATTGATCGCAATGGGTTTCATTTTGACAGTTCACCCACGTTCATTGCGTTATTGACGTTGTTGAGCAGGCAAATTTTTCAAACCTATGAAGCAATGAAGTTTTTTTTATTTTTTTTATTTATTTATTTAATCCTTAGTGATACAATTTTATCCCTTATATAACACCTGCCAAACTGCAGAGCAATTTGTCGGCAGTAGGTTCTCGTGGCTTTTGCACGAATGTTTGCTTAACTACATATTCAAATTAAAATTAATTCCAAGTTAAAAACTAAGACCATGACTCTGTAGGCAAAGACTCCGTATGTGAATACAGAGTAGTTATCCACACAACCACAGATTCGACAATCATAACTACTACACTATACTCAGCGGCATCAGTCAACGAATGTCATGAGACCATTCCATGTTACCTACATAGTCTATCAACTTAGGATTCACGACATTAGCAGACCGAGGCCGCCAACCGATCACAGCAACTATGGACACATGGACAGGTAATGTTTCCTTAGGACACTCTTTAGGTGATTTTTACTTTTGACACGATCGATTATTCCCTCAGGTAATTCATTAAATAATGTCGGTGTAATCCATCATCTCGTACGCTTACCATAATAGTTATTTACATTGGGCACAAGTAGTTTCTTTTTCTTTGCAAGTAGCAATATCCTACAAAACTCTCGGATTGTGATTGGGATCTCGGAGTGTGTTACGCAATTAGACTGCAGAGCACAGTATCAAATATCTAATGGCATCGTTAAAGTTTGTGTCGGCTACAGTTTATGCAGAATCATTTGTTTTAACTCGTGTACTGATCAGCTTCTCTCGTAACACGAGAAAGACTGGTTACATAATAAGGAAGCCTAAAATATTATCTGAAAATTATTTGATCTACAATAACCTAAAATATTACCATATCGCCAACGACTCAATGCGATATTTTACGAAAATGTTATACCAAACCAAGTACGAGGTAGTATTAGGAAATCGATTGCTTCCTCCGACATTCCTTTAAATTGGAATTTATCTGTGCAATCTTTGATGTGGATTTTATCAGACGGACTAATAATATTCGTGTCAAAATTGATTTTAACAGAATTCCTCGACCCATCCGGCCTATTCATTTGATTTCTTATTGATAATGTTTAGTAGGGTAATATGAAGTAGTCTTATCAATGGCCTCTAATGATTTAAGCTATACAAAGAGCTACTTTTGAGGCAGTACGGCACCTTTTTAGAAAATTAATCATAAAGCATAACAGATTTCCAGGACCTACTCGAAAGACTCTCTTAAAAAACTTTTTTACAAAAAAAAAAAAAAAACAGGTAACTTCCAAAAAAATACTACAAAGTGAAAAATAACTTTAATTTCGGAAGTTGGTGTCAATGGATCTGTATTTTAGTTTTGGCCACCGACTTCCGAAATTAAAGTTATTTTACACTTCGTAGTATTTTTTTCGGCAGTCGGTTGTTTTTTTTTTTGTGAAAAAGTTTTTTATTTTTCACTGTTTACAATATCCTAATGTCAATTGCTCATCACCTTTTTACAAAATATTGCTTTTCCCGATACAAGGACGTTAATTGTTGAGGAGTTCTCCCAGTAAGGAACCAGGAGAACTGGAACTGATGGTCACGTTGCCATCAGCTCCTCTTCAACATATGTATTGTGACGAGCATAAATTGCTTAGCAATAATCAAATCGCAACCCGTGAAATACGTATTATTGAGAAGTTCCGATGGCCATCTGTGGTCTTCCTCTTCAGTTCTACTTCACCAAATGGTGCTTTCCGGGAGCAAATGCACGAGTTACTATAAAAAATTTCCAAAACGCTATAGGTGTGCCTATAAAATTGTAAGGTTCCCCTCGATTTCTCTGGGATGCCACCATCAAATCCTGGTTTCCTTATCATGGTACCACCCTTGGAATATTTCCTTTCTACCAAAAAAAAAAAAATCAAAATCGGTTCATAAACAACGAAGTTATCTGCGAACACACATAGAAAAAAAATATAGATAAGTATACGGTCGAATTGAGAAACCTCCTTTTTTGAAGTCGGTTAAAAACACAAAACACTTTTTATTTACTTTGAGTCGAATGAAATAAACGAAACAAATTATACAGTAAAGCGTACATCCGATGATCCGACCCAGTATACAGATAGATTGTTTCAACCACCCACTTAATTCAACACCTCTCACAAACGCCCTGTACCCAAATTACAAAATGTTTTCACTAGATACACTGAATGAAACAAAAACCTATTCATAACCTACTTACATAACTCCCACGTTGTATAGCTGCCAAAAGAATGTACTGTGACACTTCATTACACTGCATTTGCAATGGCGTCTCTTAGACCTCGTTTACGGACACGCGGGGCGTCACGCGGCGCGGTGCGCGGGGCGGGCTGCGGGGTGTCAAGCGTTTTCTCCGTTTATAGCACGCACGCGGCGGCGCACACGGTGGCGCTCGTGGTGTCGCACGCGGTGTCATTAAGTATGTTATAAAGAAGTTACCGAAGAAACCCGTCGCTTCACCCGCCACATGCGACGCTACAATTCAAACAAACGCGTGTAAAATCGCGTCTCCGTAAACGCTCTCATAGAACGCCCTATGTTTGAATTTAGTGCGGGCCGCGCCGCTCAACGTGCCGCGCGATGGCCCGCGTGTCCGTAAACGAGGCCTTAGGCTGTGACTAAGCGCTGTGAGTCCCGCTTGTTCTGTCCCGGTACATTATCAGTTGAGGTATGTTTTTAATGACTGGGTGGTTTAAGGTCTTCATTTCGGTGTAATAAAAAGTTTGGATGCTTTAAATTACAGTTTTATGTTGTGATTATAGGGAGTCGCAATTTTAGGCGAAATATGGCGTGTCTGGACGGTTTACAATAGATTTTTGTAGGTGGCAGTACATGCTCTCCTTAAGATCTTATCATGAAAAAAATTTAAGCTAAAATGGAGTTTCATTAAATGAAAATTAATTAAATCTAAGAACGGAAATGATTCACTAATTGGTAGGTAGGTTACTTGTGAAAAAGTCCTGAGAAAATCCATTGAAACAGAAAATAGTTTTCTAGAACAATCAATCAGGCTAGCCTTTTCCCAACTATGTTGGGGTCGGCTTCCAGTCTAACCGGATGCAGCTGAATATCATTTTTTTACATGGAGCGACTGCCTATCTGACCTCCACAACCCATTAACTGGGTAATACGATACCCCTTGGTAAGACTGATTGTCAGACTTTCGGGCTTCTGACGACCCGTAACGACTGTCAAAGATCCACGAATAACAGCCGGGACCAACGGCTTAACGTGCTTTCCGAGGCACGGAGGAGTCTCGGTATGTAAAGATGGTCGCCCATCCACGGACCAACCCCGGCAAGCGTAGCTTAACCTGATGGATCGACCCGTGCGGCTGTTATTACTTAGCCACGAGCTCCTCAATAGTTTTCTAGAACGTTAGTTACATAAAGCTTTATACATAAGATTACATTAATACCAGCATGTATTTCATAGAAAATACCTGAAAATAAACCATAAAACATAAATCCACAGCCACCTGGGGTAGACATCCAAAAATTTATTTGGGTAGCCGTATAAAAATAAAATATTGTGTATGGAATCCATTCCATATAAAAATGGTAGCAAGTAAACGAAATGGACCGAATCAAAATAATGTTATATCACCGAAAAAAGATTTCATATTATTTTTATGGCCCTCTGAACTTTACGAGGGCGTAAACTTCGTTGTTACGTTATTAATTTTAAGACGTTATTTATTCATCATCCACAGCCCGATTTCACCCACTGCTGGGCATAGGAGTCTCTTTTCTTGTGCCAATCCCCATTCTCCTGTGCCAGCCTCATCCAGGTTTTGCCCACGATGGCAGCAATGTCATCCACCCATCTCACCATCAGACGACCAATATCTGGTCACCAGACCTATTATTAGCACATAAGAATTTAAATAAAAAAAGAATATTTTAAGACTTTTTTTCTCGTTGTTCTAGTGGTCGAATGCTACTGCTGAGCATGATTTCCTGGGTTCAATTCTCAGGTTGGGCAAAGTGTTATTGGATTTTTCTATCTGAATTCTCAGTTGCAGCCCAGAGTCTGGATTTGTGCCCAGTTAATGGTAATAGGCTCGCCCCTCATTACATGGCGAGCAGTGGTAATGACCGCGACTCACGAGTCGTAGGTTCGAACCCCGACAGGCGCTTTACTTTGTGTAAATTATTTCATCACCACTGCTCTCAAAACGCCGTAGGAAAACATCGTGAGGAAACCATGTCCTAGAACCAAAAATTCGAAGACATGTAACATCTAACAACCAGCACTGGGCCCGCGTGGTTGATTACGGCTCGCTTCCTCTCACTGAGAGGAGGCCAGTGTCCCAGCAGTGGGAATATTTTAGGCTGATTATGCTATTACATGAGATTTAAACATAACTGGCGAAATGTGGGTGTACTTTATGTACACCTCTGCCTAATTCTTCGGGATTACACATTACATTACATTATTCTTGTGTATGTTTCTTTACAAAATGTACTATAGGCCAAAGTTCCGCATGATCACCTCAAAGGCGATAATCGCATGCACGGCTCACGACTCGATCGCACAATGTTCGTTTGTCATGAGCTGCGCTAGGAATATTTTATTAAGTGAGCATGCTTAAGTTTTGTCCATAGTACCTACTCGTATCCAGGTAAGCGAATGTTATTTGTTTTTGTGTCTTTGCGTGTCGGATGAACCCCATAGGTTCAGACACAATGGATTTTTAATTGTGTCTGTTATTACGATGTGCGACGAGTTAATATGTGATTGTATTCTTTTTTATCTCTGCTTTAATGTAGATGTTTTGGTTTTCAATCAAGAGCATAATTGTCTTCTTTCTTGTGATTTGTTGAAAGCATTTTGAGTTTAGCAAAATAAAATCTAGTCAGCAGTGCTTTTCTCTTAATAATTAAGAGTAAGTATGTTGACTACTTATGGAACACAAACAGTTTTTAGAAATTGGCACTAGTTTTTTTTTTATTGCTGTTTTCAAAAATATTACATAACCGTAGGTAAGTAATAAAATCCTGCTAACATACCGAAGGCACCACGAATATTTTTTTTCATTTTAACATTTTTTCTAGACCTTGTTTTTTTTTTAGATTTTTTCTTTGTGTCGCAGGGAAATGAGGTTACCACGGATTTCGCGAAATCCCTAGGGATACCACGAAATCACGGTAGATGTCGAATATTCTTGTATAAGACGACGTCTTCTTACTAAAAATGTTTAGTGATATGACAAAATGCCAATATAATGTCAGTGATAGGTCGTATCACTAAAGTGTTGATGGATAAAATAATAAAACAAAATTACAAATTAACTGATGAATTTTTATTAGTTATTAAAGTTTCAATCAACTAAACTATTCTGATGATGATATTTTACCTTTTCTAATATGTGAGTTCGTTCATAACCAAAATAACAAGCAAAAGTTATTTTAAAAAATAAACCGACTTCGAAATGGTTTGACCACAAAAGTTATTTTAAAAAATTAAACTGACTTCGAAATGGTTTGACCAACACACTAACTCCTTTTTTTGAAGTCGGTTAAAAATGGAAAACCTTGTTATTTATTTAAACAAGGCAGCGATTTGTGAAAGAAACTAAATATTTTTTGTACGTAATTCAAGGTGAATTACATTTAGTTTTTTTTAGGTTTTGCACTATACCTTTGATTTTTCACCATTACATGTCACTAGAAATGTAAAAACTCTTCCAGCTAACTCTCGCAGTGACAGTTCCATATGTGGCACTGAATCTGTGAATGTTGTTATCTGCTTTTAGAACTGAGTTTCGGAGTAACCAATCCTTTAATATACCAGCTGAAGTCTCAACTTTATAAAGTTCATTTTTTTTTCATTACTATGCCGAAATACATTATTAGATTTAGTTTAGTGAAATGACATTATCACTAATGTTATATTAGTATTTTGTCATATCACTAAACATTTTTAGTGAGAAGACGTAACGTGATTTCGTGGTATCCCTAGAAATTTAATGAAATCTCTGGTATCCTCATTTCCCCGTAACATATATAAAGCTAGCCTATGACCCTTACAGGTTTAGTTTCAGTGCCCTAGGCCAAGATCAAATAAATCACTTCTGCAAACCGTTTTGTTTCAGTCCTCGAACTAAAACATATTTTGTAATAATCCTGACGTTAACATTGAAGTATTCCTAATAAAAGACGTGCCAAGGGTGACATTACTCATTAAAATGGACATCTATCATGAAATTATTATTTAATGTTGGAAAAAGGAATTAAATAAGAGAAATAACCTCTGATAAAGAACGTGTTAGAATGCTAGTTTATTTTCTATTTAATACTGGTTTACTAATGTGCGAAAAAATTACCAACCGTCCCATACAAAACTTCAATACCTACTCGACCCAAATATATGGGACGGCTGATTTATTTTTTCAAGATTACGATGTTGGTCCCATGGAGAAAGTTGTTTAGTTTGATGGTCTGTACCACGCTCTTTTTGACCACACCTTTCTCATACATAATGCTATATCTATACTGCTTACGAGCTCTGATTTTTGAATTAATTTGGCTTAGAAGTTAGTATGAATCTCTTTTAATTCCTTTTTTAATAGCGCATAGGGTTAAATAGGTACGTACGGATGTACTAAAACTATTTTTATTAACTGTATTTAGGTTGGCTTGTAAAATGTTCTAAATATAATTTTATCTCAAAACGGTCAAGGAAAACATCGTGCGTAGACATGTGAGACATCTACCAACCCGCACTTGGCCCGCGTGGTGGATTACGGCCCACTCCCTCTCACCGAGAGCAGGCCTGTGTCCCAGCAGTGGGAACATTATAGGCTGATTTTACTATACTAAATGAAAAATTACTATTGACATTAACAAATGTCAATATTTTCATAAAATATTCATGTTTTAAGGAACATTTTCATCGGTCTCCTAAAAGCTATCATTTAGCCTATTGACAGACATAAAATTAAATGTGATGTAAATACCTACGAGTATAGATCGTAGCAGTTGGCATTCTGTAGTTTCCCCCTATCCCCATTGGAAGAAGGCGTGATTATAAGTACCAATGCATGTAAAATTATATTTTCATTACAATTAACCTAATAATAACAAGTCATAGTCCCGAATATCAAAAACTCAAGAACTATTTAACTGCAAACAAACACAGAGAATCTCCAGATCCCGAAATAAGGTCGTGGTACAGAACAACTTGTGCTAACTAAGAATAACGGTCGCAATTACACCAGTTAGTGAAAGTTCTCATTCAAATGTATACTATAACAATTAAATTGTTAATGCCATTAGACACTGTCTGAAGTAATTTGAGGCACTAGAAGTAAATTAGGTTAAAACCAAAGATTTATAGCGTAGATTCGCCGTACCACGTCAAAAGATAGTCTCTTTTCTGTATCGTTTTGACACCTCTGACATAATGTCGTACACAATGTTGTAGAGAGACTGGACTTTATTTATTTGGAAACGTCAATATTGTCATGTGAGCTAATTTTTTTCAGTATGGACACTTTTTCGCGTGATTTTCTACGGTGAGGGCAAATTTAACGATTTAAATCTTTGGTTTAACTGCTTTAATATACTGCTAATGGAGTTAATTTTGGTTGAGACCACTTTTATTGGTATTTTAATGTGCTGTGGTTCCATTTCCAGGATCCAAGTTTCCGAATATTATTACGTGAAAGTGAATGTTAATTTCTTAATAGCCTTGCTTTTACGCCTCATGATTTTTTGTGGTCTATGAAACAGACATTTTAATCCCAATTATTACGAGAGCAAAGCCATGAACAAAAGCTTAATACGTTCGTTTAACTATTTGTGGCAAGTATACAACGTGGAGATGACAATACGACAATAAATTAAAACACTGGCACAGGAGTTTTTTGAAACTATTAAGACGCAGATATATGTCAATGGCCTTGGGTGGTTAGCAAGCGTGTTTTGCGCTGAGCTCACGCAATGCGTCGTACGTCCACCCAGTAATAGGACTCGCCCATCAAGGAGCGCTGTCCCATTATTATACGCATTATTATTAAAATTTATGATACAGCAAAAGGTTTTATGATAAAAGATAAATAACTATTTTATCTTTAAAATGGGGAAGGTTTTATAAAAATACGCTTGATAGTTTTTGCGTGATTCTCTTTTCACTTCACAAATTAATTACGCTATGTAATAGAAACATAATCTAAAATATTCACATATTAAGTTATTAAGAAAATGCTTTAGTTTAACATAATATTTTTTTCAAATCATTAACAATACTCCTTTAGAAGTGATCTTCAGTTTAAAATCATTAAAAGTCGGTTATCATCGCCTTAAATAAATCCTAACATTGGAATTTATAAAAGAAATTTTTTTTCAAGCCAACTATTAGTAGTGGTGGACTGACTCTGGGCCTTGCCGATCAGACGACTAGCTAATAACTGAATTATTAGATATTATTTGATTTAATTTTTGTATGCAGACTGGGAATGACATCTCTACTTATTATAAAATAAAGTCGCTTATCGTGTCTGTCTGTGTAGCCGCGTTGTTCTTCTAAACTACGCAAGCATCACAGCTAAGTAGGCTTTCAAGTTTACGAGTATTAGTCAACCAACTTACATTTACAGTTGGAATGTATGGGAAAACATGTTTTTCAACTACAATGTTAAGTTTGTTCTTGGGATAAATTCATCACAAATACGGAACTCATCATTACGCGTGGTCCGACATGCCCTAGGCCGGTTTTCATTTTCTCGTTAATTTTTTTAGGACCAATTAATAAAATTTTTCGTTGCTCGTGGCTAAGCAATAACAGCCGCACGGGTCGATCCATCAGGTTAAGCTACGCTTGCCGGGGTTGTTCAGTGGATGGGTGACCATCTTTACATACCGAGACTCCTCCGTGCCTCGGAAAGCACGTTAAGCCGTTGGTCCCGCTTGCCATTCGTGGATCCTTGACAGTCGTTACGGATCGTCAGAAGCCCGAAAGTCTGACAACCAGTCTTACCAAGGGGTATCGTATTACCCAGTTACTGGGTTGTGGAGGTCAGATAGGCAGTCGCTCCATGTAAAATAATGGTATTCAGCTGCATCCGGTTAGACTGGAAGCCGACCCCAACATAGTTGGGAAAAGGCTAGGCAGATTGATTGATTTTTTAATAAAATTTTTCCACATCCAGAAACTTGCTGGCAACACAACAAAAGCTTTTAACTAAAATAGAAAATGTTTTTCTGTCCTACACATCTTTCTCACCATCCAGTAATAAAGTGAACGGCCCAATAATTATGACAAACGTACTACAATGAGTACAATCCGTATATCAGTTTCCACCAGACTGTCATAATGTTTTGGACATGTCCACTCGGCCATAACAGCCAGTATTTGCGTCAGTACAATGGCCAATGTACGTAATATTTATGTTTTTGACATCAACCTGTTTATTTACGTGAATAAATCTATTGTGAATCGAGTTGAATTGACAGTTTGTGGCTTCATTGGTGTATACCTACAATTTGTTTGTGGGTATGACGTATCTATAATTTTTTTATTGCATGCAGGATAGTTGTAAGAGTTGCTAAACGATTTGATACAAACACATAACAACAGAAATTAAAGCAGTTGATTTGAAAACAGCAGAACTCAAAATCTAAAAATTCAAAGCATTTACTTACTTAAATTAAAGCATTTACAGGTACTTATGAATTGTAAAGTATCTGGTCAGTTAAAAAGACGGAGCTATAGTTGTCCGTTGCATAAGCGTAGTAGGTTCTAAAAACTAAAAAGCTTAAACTACTTGTCTACATTATAGTAGTTTACGAGTTACCTACTATATGAGAATTTAAAGTATGAAATCAAAAATGTATGTTCAAACTGAGTGCAAACCACAGCTTCTTAAGAGCCTGTGATAGCTCAGCTCAAATTCATATTTTGCCCCCACTTCCCCGCGCCGGATATCACTTCATCCCACTCGCACCGTCAAACTGATTCAGTTACGGTGAAGTACGTTATTTATGGACTAGCCTTGGTAATAATTAATTAAACCAATAAATATATTATTTTACGAAATATTTCAAATCGATTTAAAAGTACTATTAGCATCGACGTCTTCTGGAAAGGTAGATGAAAATATTTTGGAAGTTTAGTTAATTCATTTATAATTTAACACACAACACAACATCACGCCTTCCCCGAAGGGTATTTATAATTTAGCTTATTTACCAAGGTTGGTATCGTACGTACAGACGTCCAATCAAAAGTATGCGCTTCGGCAATTATCATCTATCTTCGAATATATGAATGCACGATGATGAGAACTATTATAGAGCTGTTGCAATCACAGAAGTACTTGTCTACTTTGTATTACCATGGTTAGAAAATTAAAGATGAATACCTCTACGCCCTATAGCTATCAGCAATACTCGGTGCTTATGACGTCATCCTAGTTAGTCACTGAAGATAGCCAATACGAAACTGTTTGACGGTTAATCGTTAAGCACTTTGCCAAGTGATCATCACTATGAAATTTCAACTGAGATACGCAATAGCCCTAGATGTAGAGGAGCATGTGCCCTTTACTTAATCTCTAGCTGACCACACACCCAGGTAACTATTAATTAATTAATTTTAACCGGGTGGCGATTGATGAACCTTTATATTTTTCTGATCCTCGCGACTCGCAGGGCTTCTATTCCACAGTTCTATGGTAGAACTAATGGGAGTTTTGGTTCTCACTAGTACTACGAGTCGATTTATTCCTGAATAGTAGAACTAGTCAAACTTTTGCTTCCTAGTAGTTCTACTTTAAGAAATGTGTTGCCAAATTTACTAGTTTTGCCTCACATTAGGCTTAAAGTAATTTTAAATATTATTGGACAACTAAATAAAACACTGTTAAGTTTTTAAATTATACATTGTCTATGAAAAGATCAATATAGTGACATTGACATTATATTATGAGGAATATGTTGGTAATTCATGTAGTTTGTTTCCTGTACAGGTACTTATAAAAAAATGTTATTGAATTATTAAGTGTAACATGCGTTAAAAGGAAATTAAGTAACTAAGTTCGTAAAAAAATAAGTATTTCATTCAAAAACATAAATATATTATTATTTTCATAAACAATGTATTATTTAATTAACAGTGTTTGATTTAGGTGCCCAATAATATTTTTAGTTAACTTTAAACCTGATGTGAGGCAAAACTAGTATATGTGGTAATACATTTCTTAGAGTAGAACTACTTGGAAGTAAAAGTTTCACTGGTTCCACTATTCGGGAATAAATCGAAACATAGTACTGATGAGAACCAAAACTCCCATTAGTTCTACCGTAGAAGTGTGGAATGGAACAAGTGGAACAACTGGGTATAAAGACTTCCATTAGTTCTACTATATCGTAGCCCTATTGAGAAAAAAAATCCCATTAGTTCTACGAGTACCATAGAACTGTTTAGTAAAACAAGTGAGAATGGGAACAAACGTTATTCACGTTACACATCCGTGTTTGGATCACAGAAATTAATAATTATGTATATGAGCATGGGATTTCCTTAACAGTTTAAGAAATA
Source organism: Cosmia pyralina (assembly GCA_946251885.1). NCBI lineage: Eukaryota > Metazoa > Arthropoda > Insecta > Lepidoptera > Noctuidae > Cosmia > Cosmia pyralina. Next base: position 17,302,688 of record OX276359.1, on the reverse strand, counting down.
ATTATGTACAGACTTTTACAGCAAAACATATCCAGGACATGAAGGATTCAAGATTACTTCATTTTGTGGGTACAGATGATATGGAAAACCATGTTTTGCATACATGGATAGGGTTAAACAAAGCGCAGTTTCAAATGTTAAATGAGGTTCTTCAGTTATTAGGAAAACCTAGATCAGCAGCATATTTAACTAGGGATTCTGATGAGAGGTTGTCTACTTTATTAAAAGCCTCTAGGCAAACTCTTGAAAAATGGTTGCACCAAGTAAGAGATCTGTTCTATGAGTATTTTGTACCTAGGAACCTAGGTTTACATCCAGGTTACCGAGCACGCAGTGGCGCCCTCGTCGTTTGTTTGGTTATTTCTTTTATTTTAGTTTTTACGATTTAAAATAAACTTAATAATATAAAGATAATATTTTTTAAATAATAATAACGTAAAGTCTCGTGGAGCACAACTATTCCTGCTTATTTATTATATTTTCTGCATTTCCATTCTAACATAGAATAAATAACCATAAACGCGCCACTGCGCGCTCGGTAGCCTCTTAATAGGCAGCAAATAGTGGAAAGAAATCTGTCAATACCTAACACCTTGTTTGTTAACTTTGAGGGAGCTGATAGGTCAGACCGCCAAAATCCGCAAAATGTTCAGTGATGGTTTGCTAATATTGAAGCTCTCAATTGACACCAATTTCATCTTTTTACAACCAGGCCCACCTAAGTGGTCCAACCAAACTCATTATTGGTAATTCGGAGTAAATTGGCTGTGACAGACGGACTGACAGACAGACACATGAGTGTCCTATAAGGGTTCCGTTTTTTTCATTTTGGGGTATGGAACTCTAAAAACGCATATGTTATTCTCAAAAATGTATTCATTTAAATCATAAAATTTTACATTTAATTCTTAAAATCTATCAGTGGTACCTAAGTTGTGTCACAATAAAAAAGTCTAAAAGTGTCGTGGGACAACGGTTGGTACAAAGTTCCTTTCGCTGTATGTTATACTAGCTTCTGCCTACGACTTCGTCCGCTTGAAATTATATCTTACTAGCTTTTGCCCGCAGCTTCGCTCTCGTGAATGTCAGTAAATATCCCACGGGAACGTGCTACCGATAAATCCTTCTTTATTTCTTGTTTACATTATAAAGAAAACCTCTGTGCAAAATTTCAGTTTTCTAGGTCCAAGGGTTTGGGATGGGCGTTAATTAGTCAATCAATCAGTCAGTCAGTCAGGATTTCTCTTTTTATTTATACAGGGTTACTGGTAACTCGACTTATATCCGTCAGGGGCTGATAAGGGGGCCAAAATGCAACAAATTGAACCCCCTATATGTATGGCCGAAATTCAATAGTTTTCGAGATATTTGAATTTTAAGAGTTTTTCGATATTAACCCAAAATTTGACATTTAATTCCAAATAAAAAAAATACATATTTGAATGGGTACCATTAAAAATGATGTTATAGCTGGCACTTTAATTAAGCTATTGACATAATTAAAGCTACTTAATTTAACAAAATAATTAAAATAATGAGCGATTTAAGAATAATATCTTATTAATATTTTAATTTTACGCTTCAAAAATGTTGTCTCGTCACATAGATTACTATGACATTAATCGTACAAATAACTAAAACAACTTGCCTATTCTGTAAGCTTGCCAAAAAGGTATAAAAGTCAATTTTAAAATACATAATTCGTGGCATGGCATGTGTTTGTGAGAGAAATCATCTGTGTTTTTAGTTTATGATCCTTGCTAAAACAACCGTTTTTACTGGCGAAATTCTTCGTGATGGGGCGGGGTGTGCGGGCGGGGGAGTAAACGGCGTCTGCTGCGCTCGCGTCGCCTTCCTTAGTAAGTTTCGACTCTACGCCGCGCAAGCACGTGTGTTGTTATCTTGCTATTAACCAATCTCTCATCGCGTTAATTTGTTATAGATCATTATTGTTAATTATTGTTTCTCTTGTTATTCTTTTTGTTATCATTGTTATTTCGGATAACATGGCTTCGTATTCTAATAACGAATACGCAGACATAATGTTTTGTTATGGTTTTGCCGATGGAAACGCGGCTGCGGCTCGGCGAGAATACCAACGCCGCTTTCACGATCGTCAAGTCGACGATCGTGAAAGCCCCACGTTACTGTTTTCGGGAGCACGTATCGACGATTGTCTGAAACTGGCAGTGTTCAGAGAGCACAAGTCAACGCTGGCAGACCTCGACGGTACACGGCTGGCGAAGAGGACACCATTCTTCAGTGTTTTATTGATGACCCAAACATCTCAACGAACATTGTTGCAAGACAGCTCGGTATGTCCCAGTGGAAAGTGTGGTCGGTAGTACATCTATCAGGTAGACACCCATACCATTATCAACCTGTCCAAACATTGCACGAGGGAGATCCTACCAGGCGACTCGAATTTTCTCGGTTTATGTTAACCGCTGACGCTGACCAGGAACATTTCCTAAGAAATATTTTGTGGACTGACGAGTCAAAGTTTGACCGGGATGGCATAACGAAATACCATAACTTAAATTTTTGGGCCCCTAAAGTAGGCAGGAATCCAAAAAAACTAGAAGAAACTGCGTCGCAAATGAGATTTTCCCTGAACGTATGGATGGGTGTCCTTGATAATTATTTGCTGGGCCTTCATTTCTTGCCCCAAAATTTGAACGGCGAAAATTACGAGGAGTTTTTAAGAAACAACCTAGACGATTTGTTGGCGGATGTTCCCGAAGAAATAAAAAACAACCTCATGTTTCAACATGATGGTTGCCCAGCACATTACCGGATTACTGTCCGACAGTGGCTAGACGAGAGATATCCAAACCGATGGATTAGGAGGGGAGGGCCAATTCCACGGCCAGCACGAAGCCCTGATATCACACCACTTGATTTTTACGTTTGGGGTCATATGAAGGAATTAGTTTATGTGACCCCAATAAATTCAGTCGAAGAACTTCGACAGCGAATAATAAACGCGGCGCAACAGATGAGAACAACGTTCACATCAAGAGTGACGAAAACCGAAGTTAGGAAGAGAATTCGAACCTGCATTCGTAATTGAGGAGCTCATTTTGAACAAGATGTGTAAATTTTTTTATAAAATTTGACGTAAAATTTTTAATGCATTTTATTTCATACAAATACAAATGATCCTTTCTCTCCCCGCGCCGATGCAAACACATGCCATGCCACGAATTATGTATTTTAAAATTGACTTTTATACCTTTTTGGAAAGCTTACAGAATAGGCAAGTTGTTTTAGTTATTTGTACGATTAATGTCATAGAAATTTTTGTGACGAGACAACATTTTTGAAGCGTAAAATGAAAATATTGGTAAGATATTATTCTTATATCGCTCATTATTTTAATTGTTTTGTTAAATTAAGTAGTTTTAATTATGTCCATAGCTTAATTGAAGTGCCAGCTACAACATTATTTTTAATGGTACCCATTCAAATATATATTATTTTTTTTATTTGGAATTAAATGTCAAATTTTGGGTAAATATCAAAAAACTCTTAAAATTCAAATATCTCGAAAACTATTGAATTTCGGCCATACTTATGGGGGTTTCAATTTGTTGTATTTTTGCCCCTTTATCAGCCCCTGACGGATATACGTCGAATTACCAGTAACCCTGTATACATAGATGACACTCGGCAATACTATAGCTTCCTACTTGTGAAAGAATTTTTGGAATCGGATCAGTTGTTCCGAAGATTTACCCCTACATACAAACTTAAAAACGTTAGTTTTTGATCCTTTTAAGTAACAAGATCGATTGATATCAAAAAATGTTTTTGTGAAAATTGCCTATTTTCTTGCCGGTTGTAATTTTTTTTCTTCTAATTCAAAATTTTCTTAAATAAAATTATGAATGTAAAAGGTTTTGCTAAATATTATATTGGAAACTGTCTAAAATAGGTACGTTTACCTTCTTAAATGTTTGACAATGTTTTGACATTGACATGAGATTACGATTTTGAACCATTTCAAACATGTTTTTAGAATGAAAATTACAGAATTCGGAAAAAGTAAAAATACGGGTGCCTTATTTTTATCTCTAGATTTCATTTTACATAAATATATAATTTATTCAGAACTTAAAACGTTGTCAATCGGGTCTTTTGAGCGCAAGCGAAGTGATACGGGTACCCCGTCTGATAGCCGAAGCGGTACTGACAAGTACTGAATCGGGGTCCTATCGGGGGCCGGGCGGCAGGGCGGTTCGAGGTGTGAATGGTTATAAATCTTGGTTTTTCTGAACTCATCTTTTTACAGTTAATAAAACGGTTACGGTAACGGCATTATACATGCTATTATCCTGCAAAATTTCATGACCTAATTTGAAAATTTTCATTGATTATTCTCCATTTATTGTACGGTTTAGAGGTAACTTTGAGATTTTTTTGTATCGAGAGAATTGTATGGAATCGTGAATTCGCAACCTATGATACCTAGCAGGAGTCCTCATCTTTACTGTATATTAATTACAAAGTAAATACTGCAGAACTGTTGAAACTACAGCCATTCATAATAAGACAATTTTCGCAATCTGAGGTAATGAAGGCCCTTAAAAGTTTAATCTCTGCAAATAAACAGCTCAAAGTATCGTTTAATACTTTAATAGGTCATTCAGAAGAAGCGCGGAAACTGAACTTCACCGATCTTGAATGGAATTTAGCCTTTATGCTAAAGGCCAAATATCCAATGAATTAGCTTCTCCTTTCACAAAACACAAATCAAAAGACTACCCTACCAGTAATCCAATTAAATTATCGTAAACAAAGGTCACATCACTGAATTCAGCGGATCCCATAACAAACGAAACGTGAAAAAAGCAACCCAATTCCAATGTGAAATTATCAGATTTTCACAACGCATCGTTTAATACAATTTACACAAAGGAACAGGCTTCCAATAAAGGGTGACTTTGGATTCAATTTAATTTGTCACCACCCGACTTATCCGATTGTGAATCGATTGGTTTGATTTATTTACTGGGTGAGAGTTGCCGAGAATGGAGCTGAATGGCGTGCAATTGGAGAGGCCTATGTCCAGCAGTGGATTGCTTTAAGCTGATGATGATGATGATCTAAGAAGACTGGCAAGGCCACGTATATACTACGATTATTATTTTTATTTATGGTAACAATTGTATTGATAGATTACGTACTCGTATACCTTTTCTAAAACTAAGTTAACAGGACTAGGTCACAGTGATACTGTTTTGTTGTTGAGCTAAGTTCTGTTAAGGTCTCCACATTGAGCGTGTGTCCAGCCAGCTGCAACCTAGCGCTAACGTCGCGTTCATGTACGTCCTACGCGATACTAGCACTAGCACTAAGTATCTTGCCTACTACGTTGTCTAGTTTGTGCACGTTCACGTTTGTGCTGCGTTCACATGATGTATACCATATACACCATGGTGGTGGTGGTGCTGGTGTTGTGGTGGTGTGGTGTGTTACGTTCGACGTAAGCCTACATTTTTACTTTTATATTTTCTACATTTCTTATCTGCTCACCGTAGTCACCATGAATACGCATCCTTCCTTTCTTAGTACAGTTCCAAAGATAGGTTAACCCGTCGCGCGCTAATTAGCAGACACAATTGAAATTCTATTGTTATCTGTACACATGGTGTGCAATCGACATTTTAAGAGTTACAGCACGATAAATATATGGACAGTAAGGAAACTACGTACAAACGGTCACAACGGCACACACACAGAAGCGCGCACCGACGACGCCCCAAGCGATAGTCGCGGTGCTCTCAGTATATTTATCGTGGCTTAGGGGTCTCGTCGATTGTTTCGGGAGGTTCCTGTTTCGGATAAGGCGGGAGGAAACGCCCGGGTGTCACCATTGTGTAGATCGCCCGGAGGACACGGTGGAGCATACAGTGGAGGTCTGCCCGGCTTGGGCGGAGCACCGCCGTGTTCTCACGGAGGCGATCGGCGGCGGCGATCTCTCGCGTCCAAACCTGGTCCAGGCCATGGTGCGGAGCGAGAGTGCATGGGAAGCCGTCACCTCCTTCTGCGAAGCAGTAATGCTCGCGAAGGAGGAAGCGGAACGCGTGAGGGAGAGGCAACAGCCGCGCCCTCGCGCCCCTAGCCGCCGTAGGAGACGCCCTGGGCGGCGGGAATCGATTGCCGATTCCCGGCCACCGTAGGCGCGGGCTTGCGGAAGACGAGTAATGGGCAGCTCGCCGTCCGGTAAGGACCAGGCCCGGGTCGACGGCGCGTTGTGTTCCACGCGCGCCTCAAAGAGATGTCAGCAGTGACGGGGTCAATTGGGCCGATGCCGCCGGGGTCGCGGGTAGTTCGAAAGAGATACCGTGGCCCTGGCACGGGCAGCTGAAGGAACATGGGTGGGTTTTAGTCAGTAAAAGTCTGACACGCCCTCCCGCCTCTGCCCAGAGCGGGAGAAGTCATTTGATGATTTCCCATCCACAAAAAAAAAAAAAAAAAAAAAAAGGGGTCTCGTCGATGCGCGCATCTGTGTGTGTGCCGTTTCGTACATTTGTTCGTAGTTTCCATACTGTCCATATTTATATCGTGGTTAAACGCACTGCCATAACCATTTCTAGAAACAGTTTCCATTTTGCTGACAATTTAAATCTCGCAAACTTAATCCTGCATATTAAAATTCTGTACAAGAAATGTTCGTGCAAATGGAAACAATTCGATTTTATCACTTACCCCAATTGTAAACTATACAGGAGCACCCAACAGCCTGAAACAATAACAGTTGTAAGTCTATTACATACTTTGAATATTACAACCAATATCCAAGCTGGCGATATTAAAGCCTAAATGAAATTTTAGAATATAAAGGCTGGTATCGGTACAATATGTGACTTTTTCAATGTACATTTTTGTACCTATAGGTACAATTTTAGATGCCGTGGGGTCCGAGTGCTCATGGTTTATTCAACGAAATCTCCAAGCGGCTGGTTGACACTTCCCATGACCCAAGGGCTGGCTTTTACCATGGCCAGAGGCTTAGTATTGCCATACAACGTGGCAATGCCGCCAGTCTCTTGGGTACTTTACCAGTCGACAAAGATGCGGAGGAATTTTTCGATGCCATATTTTAGTTTTTTAATAGTTTTAGTTATTTTAGGATATAATTTTGTTATTTTTAGGTTATGTTTATATTACATTTAAATAAAGAACTAGTAAATTAAAAAAAATTAAGTTAAAAAATTAAGAATGGCCTTAATATATCTCAAATATCGAATGAAACCGGCTTATGTGTAAGTTTATGTGATGATACCTACAAAATATAATGGTAGATAAATCGCTTGTTACAAGTGTGTAATATAGTTTTTTTTTTTTTAGAGAGAGACTGTTAGTCGTTGGGTGAAGAGATTTGAGGAAGAAGGTAGCCTAAAGAGTCGTGAGAGGAGCGGAAGACCACCTCTTATTAGCCAGCCTCAGCGACGATATATGGTAGCTGAATATGAGACGAATGGTTTCATCCCAACAAGGCGTTTTGCCGATGAGTTCGGCACACCAGTACGCACCGTTCGCCGCATACTCCATGCCGAAGGTCTTCATCACCGAACGCCAGCTAAAAAACCGTTTTTAACGCAACGGCATAAAGAGGCGAGGTTAAGTTTTGCTCGGGAATATTTGGACTTTGATTAGGAGACGACAATATTCACCGACGAAAAATCTTTTAAATCGTGCCAAAAAGGAAGGCTGCATTTGTGGCGTAAAATAACACGCGTTGGTCTGAAGGCAATGTCAAACCAAATACGGAGTCAGGCAGAATCAGTGTGAATATGTGAGGGTGGATAAGTGCTCAAGGACCCGGTGAATTAAGTTATATATCGACGCGAGCCAACAGTGTCAACTATGTGGAAGTGTTGAACGATATAATGTTGCCTACGGTGCGTAATGTCTACCCCGCAGAAGACTTAAACGAGATAAGTTTTGTTCAAGACAATTGTCCTATTCACCGTGTCAGCATTGTTCGCGAATGGTTTAGCAATCATCCGAAAATTAAAGTTTTTCCTTGGCCAGCTCGGTCCCCTGACTTAAACCCCATAGAAAATATATGGGGTTTAATGGTGCAAAGATGGGAAGCTCGGGACGAGAGATGCCCTGAGCTACTCAAATCCCATTGCATGCAGTTATGGGATAGTTTAATATCTTATTATTGTTTGTTTTAGATTTTGTTTATTGTTTGTTTTAGATCTATAACTACTCGTAGAGCGATGCTACACGACATGTTAATTTGTTAGCGTTGGAACATCACTCACACGGATAAATATGCGTATGTGTGTATAGGCGCCGCAGCTCGTATAGCGCAGGCGATAATGGTAATTGCGGTGTAAGTGGATTTCTGGCCGTTGACTGTACCTACTTGTTTCCCGACGTTGCAGCGATCGTAGTCGTGACAAAGGAATATCGCGAGAAGACCCGTTCTCAGTTTTGTTTATAATGTGTACAAATCGCGATAGTTTAAAATGTTTAACGCTCATGTTCCTTCCAAGTTACTAGTTGAATCGGAGCTTAATCAGTGCTTCAATAATGTTGTTAGGCTACGTCCAATCAAGGAATGAAAAGGTTTAGAACATTTATGTCAGCTTTTACATAGATTACACACTTACTATTATAAAATGCGATCGCACTCACTGTCATTTGGATTAATAATGTTTGCATATTAATATGCAAACATTATTAATCCAAATGACAGTCATAGAAACAGAAACATGCATCATCAGGTCAGCTTCGAATCTAACGAAATGCAGCTGAATACAAGTATTTTATATGGAGCGACGTTTCGTCTTGCCAAGTCCAATACAAACGAAGGGGCGCTTCTCGAAGTTGTGAAGAAGTATGTCTACCTAGGGCAAGTCATCCAGTTTGGTAGACACAACTTTGAGAAAGTAGCCGACAAAAGGATCCAGTTGGGTTGGGCAGCATTTGGTAAACTTCGTCAAGTCTTCTCGTTGCCTATCTCGCAATGTTTGAAGACCAGCCTGTTAGCGTGGACACTGACAGTGGGACTGGCCTACAAATTCAAGGTTGCTAAGTGTTCTATGGAGCGGGCTATGCTCGGAGTCTCTTTGAAGGATAAAATCAGGAATTACATTATCCGGAAGAGAACCGGAGTTACCGACATAGCTTGCAGAGTAAGTAAACTGAAATGGCAGTGGGCTGGCCATGTTTGTCGATGGACCGATGGCAGATTTTGAAGACGAGTCCTGGAGTGGAGACCGCGTATTGGCAAGCTTAAGAAGGTGGCTGGGGCAAACCGGATGCGGAAGTCGGAGGATAGGGTGTTGTGGCTATGTCCAGCAGTGGACTGCGATAGGTTGAATTGATTGATTGATTGACATGGAGCAACATCCTATCTGACTACTAAAACCCAGTTACTGGGTAATACGATACCTCTTATTAAGACTGGTTGTCAGACTTTTGGGCTTCTGACGACCCGTAACGACTCTCAAAGATCCACGAATGACAGCCATCTCTTTCGAGCTACGGAGGTGTCTTTGTATGTAAAGAAGGTCACCCATCGACGGACCGACCGCGGCGGAAAGAAAATTGCTTAATCTTTTCGTTACTCCACTGTTAATCTGTACATTCTTACATAATCTGTTTAAATTAAGAACCCTTGAATATAGTCACGAGAGTTTCCCACCATTAAAACGAACGATTAAGAAGAGATTTGGCCATAATAAGCTCTTCTTATCAAGCTGAATAGTGATCCTTATATTACGTCATTAGTGAACTCATAAATGTTTTTGCTCGTCTTGCTTTAACTACGTTTTACGACAGCTATATAAAATAATTTGAAGGAGACGTTTTGATAATAATATACAATTAGTTTGGTTGGTAATAATTATTAAGAGGTTATGCGACAAGGGTGATAACATTGCATTGGTTCTTGTCTCGTGTTAGCAGGAGTTATACAAGTTTAAGCGATGCCGTGGTAAAAAAATAATCCAGTCAGAACGTATATTCAAGGCCCACCAATAGAAAAAAATATACACTTTTGGAACTCACTGTCATCAAAGGCACGTTTGATTTAATTCTGGTATTACAAGCAGTTAGGCATTAATGAGTGACATTTTCATGATACAAATTATTTATTTTAATACCGCTTTTATTTTAAAAGTCTTCATTAAATTTCTGAGTATGTTACTAAAACAAACAAATTAATTAGAGTCTGCTTAGCGAAGGTAGGTAAACTAATTTCATTCTATTTCAACAACATTTCAAGTGACGGCAGCTGTAATGAATCGCATGTCACTACCACGGGACTTCTTTTAATTTTCCCCGATTTTGAAGAGATGCTTCTGTGTTCGACAAAAGATGAAGAACTCGCACTGGATTTGCGTGGTGGAGTACGGCCTATTACATTAATCTATAATACCCAGCAAAAATATTGAAAGGAAAATGGCTCTCTTTTGTTTTTTTTTTCTATGCAAGTTCCTTTTTAAAGTTTTTCGCGCATGTTTAACTTCAAAATCAGAAGCCCTTTTCAGATTGCCTTCGAATTTTATAAGCAGTTCAAAATTTCAACATTTTCATGTATAATGTAAACTTATAACAAGGAATATTATGCTACGCTGAGCGTACGATGCATGTGAAAACTTATAAGATCAAAATAATTTACATGATCAAACCGACTGCAGTTTCGAGAGGAACTTAACATTATATTTAAAAATTTAGGTATTGAGAGAGTTAAAAGTAGTCTTTATTTTAGAATTGTGATAAGTGTGAGGCTATTTTTAATTAAAGAAAAAGTTTAAATAAAAAAAAAATCTTTATTTCTTTTTTCTTTTCTTTTTTTTTATTGTTATTTTTCCTTTATTTATTATTATTATTTAAATTGTCTTTGACATATCTCGGAACCCTGGGATCCCAGACCTTTGGAAGGCGTACGAAGAGCCGAAGCCAACTCGCAGAGGCCCCTTAGACAATTTTAAATGAAAAGAAGGCACCAGCCGACGATTATCCATGTATGCACTATGCAATTGCACCCAAGGACAACCCCCGGTTGGTGCAGAACTATTGCAGCACATGGAAACAAAACACATTGGGCCTATGGGTTTGGGTGGCTATAGTGGTTTGGGTACCTTGAACTATGGAAGAACTATGTCCCCTGCCTGACCAATGTTATATAATATACACAGGTAAATTGGCAGGGGGTGACTTGCACACTCAATAATGGGTCCCTTGAAACGGTCGCCAGCACATAGTGACATAGCGACAAGGGGCAACATGCTTTAAGGTGCTTGAGGAGTGGAGAGGTATTCAACTGCTCTCAGAAAAATCCCAGAGCCCGGAAGATGGTCAAGATCCCTACAAGCACTTACTGGAATACTTCCTTCCTCCGAGCACGTTTGCTCTTGCGAATCTCCACTCAAGCCGGCCAATAAAGGCAAGAATGAGGTGGGAGCTCTGTTCCCGTCAGTGTTCACTCCAGCCGGCCAATAAAGGCAAGCCAGAGGTGAAGAACAAGACTCCTCCCGGGAAATAGGGTCCGTGGGGTCGCTACTGCCCAACAGCTCGCCACATGCTGCCCTGCGGGTTCACGTATCTCTCTTGGTCTGGCTCCTCACCCTAGACCTGTTTCGGCAAAGTAAACTCTACAGGCACAGATCTAGAACTCGAAGCGCGCAAGCCCCACCACGACGTCAATGTAGAGATACTGCGGTCGAGTTATTATTATTATTATTTTTTAGTTTAATTACATAACCTTCACAAATATTTTATTTTGTCCAAGATAATAAAGAACACATCAATTGGGAAAATGATAACAGCTATATTTTATGTACTTGTGTTTTTCTTCATTATTTTATGGCCAAAAAAAGTGAGTAATAAGAATGAGGTACAATATTATATGTCACAATTTGAGGTAACTAGAGATTCTTCTTGTCTCATAAAATAACGAATTTTATGAAGACTAAGTACACCTCGTTTATTTTTTTTTTTTTTGTCTAACACTGGGCTGTCGCTGACCTCCTCGGTCAATTTGGAAACCAGACGCTTGTTTATTGACTCTTATGACTTTTGTACTTAGATAAATAGCTGGATATTAAAATAGGTTGGTAAGCAACAAGATAAACTTTTCTTTTTAATTCCAAATGATTTATTTTGAGTAGGAAATAGTGAAATACTTTCTTAATTTCCACTCTAATGGTCTCTAAAACATGAGACCCGAAAGTACCTACATAAAAAACCGCTAAATCCTACTAGTATTATAAATGTGAAAGTTTGTATGTTTGTTACTCAATCAGGCAAAAACGGCTGAACAGATTTGGATGAAATTTGGCACACAGATAACCAGTGGATTAACATAGGATACTTTTTATCCCGGTAGTAGGTTCCCGTGGGATAATTACCAACATCCACGCGGGCGAAGTCGCGGGCAAAAGCTAGTACAAAAATAATTTGAACATTAGTTTTTGAGAAAACAGTGAGCATGAATACAAACAGATACAGCACTGAATCAATAATATTATGTTTCTCTTTCAATGTATTTACAAAGGGCTCTGCTCAGTGTTCAGTGCTCACATTTATTAAACCAAATTATGAAACCATTCGACGTCACATTGAATTAATTAAAGGCCACACATTAATCATGTAGCTATTGGGGAAGCTAATAACTTATCTGCCAGCATTATGCTAGTTGCAATCTGACGCCTACGCTTTTAGGAACAAGTTGTAAAGGTCAGGGACGCTTCAATCAAAAGACAGGTAGGAGTTTTTTTTTTTTTTTTGGTATGGCATCTCGTAGTGTGACCATGAGAGGTCTCGACTACTTAACCGGACTATCCTGTGGGTGCCTTTAAGCGAGCTCAAAAGCCTCCAGCCAGGGGCATAAATACTAACTAAATTATAAACTAAACGACTGCGCACTAAGGGCACCCCCTGTGGGGTACGGACCTCGGCTTAGGGAGTCGTTGTCATTGACCAATGATAGACAAGGCAAAGCAATAGGCTGGATCAAGTTAGGGGAATTATTATTATCAGGGGAGTTTAAAGCTACAGGCTCAGCTACGCCACCAGCTGGCTCGATTAAACCGATCAAGGGACATGAATTTACATTTACGTTAGATGGTCTTAAACGCGGTGGGCCTCGGCGGCGAGGCCGGAATGTAGATCTGTGTTTGTGTTGGACTGTGCTAGTGTCCCTACTACTTTCCTGGAGGAGGGTGATAGGGTCATCGGGTTCAGTGAGGGCATGTCGCGGACGGCGGATACTACTGATTCTACTGGGGACATAGCTAGCGGCTTCGACAACCAAGGGGTTGCGATGTTTCACGGCGGAATCAAAGAAACGCTTGGAAAGGCGCTTTAAGTACTGACGGATGGTCGGAACTTTAAGGTCAAGGTGGAGGTCCGCGTTCCGAACGAACCAGGGGGCTCCCGTTACCTTTCGGAGGAGACGGTTCTGAAGGGTCTGCATCCTATGGATGAGGTGGGGCTTTGCATGCGCAAAGACTGGGCCCGCATAGGTCATGATAGGTCGAATGCACGCTGTGTAAATACGCAACTTGCACTTAAGGGACAACTTGCTGCGTGCATTCAGAACGGAGTGTGCAGGTAGGAGTTCTGATATGGCGTCATTTATACGTCAAAATGGTAGCAAGGTATTAGAGAAGTCGCATACTGGACGCCTTCTACATTGAGCTACGATGTTGCAAAAACCAAGAGGATTGGATATGGGGTATAATACAATCTTATGGAACGACCTACATGTGTTTTCTGTGACAAAGACGAAAAAAGACTCTTACCGAGTCGACTTTAATAATTATGAGATTATGTAAAAAGGATCATGAGTTTACTATTATATTATGGAGTCATAAATACAGCATAAATACTGGCCATAAATAAAAGTGCTAAGGTAAGATTTCTTTTAAATATTATCGATACTATCAATCTTGGTTACCTACTGAAATATTTAAGAATATTAAAAGGCACATTTATTATGCAAAGGCACTTAAAAATTGCGTGAAAAGAAAATCAATATACTTACTTTGAATCGAATTCACCAAGAGAAAATTTCCACAAACTTTTATCAATTATTAAGAACTAGCTGCGCCCCGCGGTTTCATCCGCGTAGACCGGGATAAAAAGTAGCCTATGTGTTAATCCAGGGTATAAGGTATCTACATACCAAATTTCATCCAAATCCGTCTAGCCGTTTGAGCGTGAAGAGGTAACAAACATACACATGCACACACACACACACTCAAACTTTCGCCTTTATAATATTAAATATTATATAATATTATATTATATAGAATTATTAGTGTGATTAGTGTGATATATTATATATACACACATCAAAAGTGTCTAGGGATCAACATATATTTTTGCAATAACTTTTCTCCTGATTGATATTAATTAAAATTTTCTTTAAGGATTCATCAAATAAAGTGTTTTCGTTTGTCACAGTAACGATAAACCAAGTCACCTTTGCATTAATAAAGAAATTTGCCATTTTCCTAATAAAGGGATTTTTGACATTTGAAGCACTAACATTAAAGTTCGAAAAAAAGACTGAAATAACAGTTTTCTTTAAAATTTTATTGGGTAACTTAAACAATTAATAATCCGTGTTTCTACCGCGAACACTAACAACACAAGAACATCGGTTTGGCATACTCAAAATGAGTTCATCCAAATCACGCTGTGGAATGGCCGCCCATGTTCGTTGCAACAACAAAAAAAGGTCTTCTTGCGACTGGATACCCTCCATATTCGGCAGAGCTCTTCTCTGTAGCATATCCCATGCATGCTCAATCGGGTTCAAGTCTGGCGACTGAGCAGGCCAGGGCAGGACATTGATGTTAGCTGCGGCGAGAGTCTGTCTTACAACTCTTGCGGTGTGCGGTCGTGCATTATCATGCATTAACTGAAATAAGGGACCGATTTGCACTTGTAGAGGAACGATGACGTCTGATACAATCGTCTCAGCATAAATTTGAGCGTTGAGGTTGCCTCTGATCCAAATCAACTCAGTTCTTCCGCCGATCCAAATACCCGCCCATACCATGATGGTTCCACCACTATAAGGATGGACTTCCTGGCAGGATTTTAATCGCTGTTGGCGTCCAGGGGTTCTCCAGTGTCGTATACGTCTTGTATCCGGTCTCATACCAAAACGA
Source organism: Cosmia pyralina (assembly GCA_946251885.1). Taxonomy (NCBI): domain Eukaryota; kingdom Metazoa; phylum Arthropoda; class Insecta; order Lepidoptera; family Noctuidae; genus Cosmia; species Cosmia pyralina. The sequence continues at coordinate 17,287,536 of OX276359.1, read as the reverse complement.
GACTCATCAGAAAAGCACACGAAACGCCATTGTTCTTCTGCCCAATTTCTGTGTTCAAGAGCCCATTGATATCGAATCCTACGATTGTGCATTGCTATAGGTGGTACCCGTAGCGGTCTTCGGGAATGAAGGTTCACTTCATGCAAGCGGTTTCTGACTGTTTGGTCGCTAATTAAGTTCCCTGAAGAGTGATGAAGCCTCACGGCTAACATCATGGCGGTTATAGTTGGAGCTCTTCGAGTTAAGATTTGAATGTATCGGTCTTGTCTCCGTGTGGTGCAGCGATACCGTCCTCCATGGCGCTCAGCCACGGTACCAGTGCTTCGGTAACGTGTCCAAAGTCGACTGATAACACTCTGACTTGTATTCAGAGCTAAAGCCACAGTACGTTGCCGGGAACCAGCTTCTATCATTCCCACGGCTCTGAGCATTTCTTCCCTGCTTAAATGACGTCGCCGCTCCATAATAACGTTGGTTTTAATCAGTAGTAGGGAAACAGTAGCACTAATAATGTCTTCAATGCGTTGTATGTTTTTATAGGGAAAATATTGACAGCTGATTTTCATCTTTTACTCGAATTTGATTCACAGTTCCTGATTCAAATTATGAAATGCACCAAAAAGGATCCATATAAATTTATAAAATCATAAATTTATTACAAAGCCACATCTCAATCTCAAGAAATCCGCATAAAAATGCTTGATCCCTAGACACTTTTGATGTGTGTATATACATCCTAATGTGTAACACGTTCGGAATGACAAATGTCTTCCATTTTGACAGTATAACACAATGTACTAATGTATGAATCTTCCTTTGTTTAAAAGTTTTACTATTCTATAGCAAATATAACGCAATGGATATTATTGCATTGTCCCATTATTATTGCATTGACCATTAATAAATATATATATAATAGGTTGGGGAAAAAGTTTCTTCGCATTTTTTAAGAAAATTCAAAACATTTTTTAATATAGATTATTTACATTTATCTAAAGTATGTAGGTACCATTTTGTTTGATAACTTTTTGCCGTCTTGTAGGTAGGGACATGATCCCATTGCTATAGAAATTTTGGGACTTCTGATCAAAATACCGCGGCAAGTGGTTTTGGCAGTCCTCTCGTGATGTTAACCTGACACTGCCTAAAGAATTCTGAAGAGACCGAAACAGGTGGAAATCTGAAGGTGCAAGGTCAGGACTATACGGTGGATGCATTAACACCTCCCAGCCAAACTCTCTTAATTTTTGCTGAGTGGCTAAAGATGTGTGAGGTCTAGCGTTATCATGATGAAAAACCACACCCCTTCTGTTGATTAATTCCGGCCGCTTTCTCTCAATTTCTTGCTTTAATCTCATCAGTTGTTCGCAGTAGAGTTCAGAATTGATGGTCCTGTCTGGTGGTAACAGCTCATAATGAATAATGCTCTTCCAATCCCACCACACACACAACATCACCTTGTTGCGAGTTAACCCGGGTTTCGCCACAGTCTGTGAAGCCTGACCGGCCTTTGACCACGACCGTTTTCGCACGTTCTTGTCGTACGTGATCCACTTTTCATCACCAGTTATCAGCTTCTTCAAAAATGGTTCGGTTTCATTACATCGTAATAAAGAATCACAAATGAGTACACGGTTCATTAGGTTTCTTTCAGTGAGCTCGTGAGGTACCCAAATATCGAGCTTTTTTGTGTACTCAGTTTTTTTCAAATGCGCCAAAACTGTTTTGTGGTCAATTCCCAGTTCTTCAGCTACGTCGTAACTACTGATATGCCGATCTTGCTCCACTTTTTCAAAAATGGCATCCATTTTATCCGTAATAGGGCGACCAGAGCGACGTGCATGTTTGACACCAAAATTTCCGGGTTGAAAACGCTTAAACTAAATTTGTGCTACTCTCACAGCACACACACTGGGTCCACAAACATCGCAAATTTTTTTCGCGGCTTGCGTTGCATTTTTATCTTTTTTGTAGTAAAATTTTAAAATGTATCGAATTTTTTCATTACATTCACTCATCATGATAGTACGAAAAACAAATGAAAATCACACATTTTCCTAATTTGAATTTGGAATTATGTTCTTTAAAATTTAAACTTTCAATGATACGAAAACCAGCCAGATACAAATAGTATAGCCAAAGAGATTTTATTTTAAGTTCATACATACTATAATGCGAAAAGACTTTTTCCCCAACCTAATATATATATATATATTTATTAATGGTGATTCTCCACACTCGAAATTAAAGCCTTTTTAATTTTGACAATGCAATAATATCCATTGCGTTATATTTGCTATAGAATAGTAAAACTTTTAAACAAAGGAAGATTCATACATTAGTACATTGTGTTGTACTGTCAAAATGGAAGACATTTGTCATTCCGAACGTGTTACACATTAGGATGTTGAACATCAGATAACAGGGTACACGCTGTACGGACAAGTGATTTTACTTTACTAACATCATTCTATAGGCTACCTCAATACTATTGGTATGTCAGAACGAACGTGGAACTTTGCGTTTTCATATTTTTTGACGATATTTTATTATTCCTTTGATATTGGGATCGTGGGCGATGTTGCGTAGGCTTGAGTTCAACTCATGTTTGATGGATGAGCAAGCCCCGTTTTGTGGGCCATGTATTTGCACTTGACCGTAGTGACGTCAGTAAATGGAGCTGTTAACTTATTTTGTGATGGAATTTGAGAACACTATTATTGATATTTTTAACAGGTGCCAATTTTTTTATAAATTATCTTATTTTTACTTAGATCAACTCAAGAAGAGATCAACTATTTATTTTATACCATTCCCCTCTAAAAAGATTATTATACTTATAATCACTATTTTGGTGTTTAAATTTAGAACACACCAATATATTCGACCTATAGTGGTGTGTTCTAAATTCAATTGGATTGGTCGACATTTTCGACATGGAGTTTAGCATTAGAATAAAAACTGCTTTGTTTTCTTTGCTGTCATTTGTAAATTGGCGCTATTTTGAATACTGTAAGTTGTACGAACACGAATTTTAGAGTTACTTAATAATAAATCGATTAAAAATGCATTCAAGTGATGAAGAAGATTTGTGACAGACAAATTAAAAATCCGGAGTCACACGTCATGTTAGAGTCTATATCAAACAGATTACGTGTGACTACGGATTTTAAATTTGTCTGTCTTTTTCTAATTTCATATTAGAATATTTTCTTGTTTCATACTTTTTAGAGCGTGATTTTTCAGTGGTCGGGTTTTAGTTTATAAACTTACTTTTTTTCGCTTAAATCTTTCTTTTTCTCGTAGTCGTGGTATATAGTATAGTATGCAACTCATGAATAAAACGGATTTATATCGAGGGCCATAAATCACTCGCGTCGCTCAGGATTCATCTATGGCCCTCGCTTTAAATCCGTCCTTTATTCACTAATTGCATAATATACCATTATCGGCACTTAGGTAAAAAATAAATACTCTTAACATTTCACTAATATCTTTTTGGGACACTTTGACAAACATTCAAAATAGTTGCTTTATTTCGGTATTAGCTTACATTTAAAGCCGAGCTTCAGGCCTCAACTTCTGCATTAATTATAGCAAAAATTTTCTTCAGCTCAACTTAAAAAGTTAAAGTAGTAAACTCCGTCGACTTAAAGAAAACTGTACGCCTACCCTTTTTCACTTATTTTTCCATAAAAACAACCCGTCCAGTCCGCCAGCGCTACCTGTGAACCTTTTCACTAAAGTTCAGTTACTTAGTCTCATTAAAAACTTTGCAAGAGCGTTTGAAAAGGTTCGCTTTGACATATTTTTTTTTTTGAATGAAAGACCACATTTTTGCTTCGAGAATATTCTTATGTTGAATCGAGAATACATTGTAGGAGCTTGTATAATGAATCCACAGCGTTTGTTAAACTGATTACATAAACAATAGTACCACACTACGGCGAATGTTAGGTGTGCCACAAAGCTCGTACCTCGGCCCTGTATGCGGTGTGGCATAACAAGCTCTGCAACTCAATTAAAATGCACAATGATATTTTGTCTACACACTTAAATGTTTTGTCGTTGGTATTTTAGTTTAATTAAAGTTTTAGCTTTAGCGGTTTGCGGTTCAGCGCTTATTGTAATTTGTGCATACATTTTGCTGTTATACAAGTTCACCGTATGTTCTAAGAGCAAATATTACATAACTACATCTGAATGTCTTAATATTTGTTAACAATGCGGTCGCAATATAGAATTGTGGCTGCTGTTCAGTGCTTGAGAAGGATTTCAATAACCAATACTAGTAGTAGCAAATGACATTAGATTGTTACATAATCTGAGCTTTGCGTAACAATGAGCTTTACTATGTCTTTCGCACTTCACAGCAGTATACCTATGTACCTATTTTGGCTTCACAGGATGGCATCGGTAACGGAGTGAACTTTAGTTCTATTTTACATGCCAAATTGCCAATACATTTTGTGAAAGATGCTTGTCCTTATTTTGGCCACCCGTACTTCCCTAAGTGGTTCTCCTCGATCTGCATGAACTTTGAGCTTTCTGGGTCAAATTTGAATTTCCAATAGGATGTGGGACCTGTGGACTGTGTAAATTATACTATACTGATGTTCTAGAGTAAAGATCGGCCCCACTAAAAGTTGAAAAGAGAAAATGCTGCCAATGAAGTCTAAAGTGACAATGATAAGTAAGTTAACAGTGTGTGTTATCGCACTGTAGGCGCTTAAAACAAAAGATCAAACTGTAATTGCACTAATATAAAATTATGAAGTTAATAACATAACATTTCATTGTAGTCGTGTTTTTTTTCTTTATAACATTAGTTTTTTGTTCTTATAGGCTTGTAGGACAACAGGAAAAGAACCCAAATCAAAACGCATAATTATTAAAGAAAAAAAGTAATTATGTAATCTGACTGGTTGGTAAATGTCACATGTTTTTGAAATTTAAGTATTAATTATTTATTTTAGTAGGAATACTAAAAGCAAATAACAAAGGATGGTTATAGTTTTTAGTACAATATAATTTTCCAATAATAAAACAAATAAATAACAATATTCTAGACAGTAGGTAGGTTACACTATTTAAAAACGCATCAGTTGCTTATGAAATGTGAGCAAACTGTCAATGTCTCACAATGCTCAATCTCAAATAGTATAAACATCATTTACATTTAACTGTAAACATAACCTAAAAATAACAAAATTATATACTAACATAACTAAAACTATTAAAAAACTAAAATATGGCGTCGAAAAATTCCTCCGCATCGCTGTCGACTGGTAAAGTACTCAAGAGACTGGCGGCATTACCACGTTGTATGGCAATGCTAAGCCGCTGGCCAAGGTAAAAGCCAGCCCTTGGGTCACGGGAAGTGTCATCCAGCCGCTTGGAGATTTCGGTGAACAAACTATGAACTTAATTGGATAGGCATTATATTATAAATTGCCATTATATCGCAGTAGGAAAAACCATAACGGTTTGAAAGAATAACCATGACAGTAATAAATAAGGTGGGAAATACCCATATATAAATTGGATCAATAGCCATTTAATAATTAATAAACATTTAACTATGACTTGGCATTAAGGAAAATGATAATAAGCAAGATAACAACCGATGCACTTATATATAAACATGATTTTGAAATAATATTAATGCAACTACTTATTGAATAAATAAACAGAATAATTACTTTTTTTCTTTAATAATTATGCGTTTTGATTTGGGTTCTTTTCCTGTTGTCCTACAAGCCTATAAGAACAAAAATGGGGGTTGCCACTGTTCATTCAGCGGTTCATTGCCACCTTTATAAAACCATGACTACTTGCACGACTCCTAACCATACTTTCTCGTCTTCCCCAGATCGACGATGTATACCACCCAGCCGAACGCCTCGGTCCTGATATACACTCCAGGTGACAATCAGACTGAGAGTGACTACACACCTTACGGGGAACGACTGGAGACGTATCTGGTGCCAGTCCTGTTTGCCATCATCTTTATAGTAGGGGTGCTTGGCAATGGGACCCTGGTAATTGTGTATGTCAGGCACAGGGGCATGAGAAATGCGCCGAACACGTAAGTATTAACAACTTTCATTTTTTTTTCTGTATCTTATTTCATCATGGCTCTCACCACGGTGAAGGAAAGCATTGTGAGACATTGACAGTTTGCTCACATTTCATAAGCAACTGATGCGTTTTTAAATAGTGTAACCTACCTACTGTCTAGAATATTGTTATTTATTTATTTTATTAGTGCATAATTATATTGTACTAAAAACTATAACCATCCTTTGTTATTTGCTTTCAGTATTCGTACTTAAATAAATAATTAATAATAAAATTTCAAAAACATGCGACATTTACCAACCACTCAGATTATGATGATGATACCAAGTTTTCTAGGACTTTTGTTCAATGACACTAATGGATCAAAGACCGATTTTTTGTGAGCCACTCGCTCCTTTTTTTATTAATTTTTAACTATAAGTACAGGCCCAATATATTATATAAATTATTACTGCTAGCAGGACTCACGGGAAATATTCCAGCGGGGCGCAAACCCATCCCTCCGAAAAAGCTTCCAGCAGGACAAATCATCGGGCGATCTATCATTAAACTGTTAGCCGACAGTAAATTTTTCGTTTGATTTTTTTACGTCCTTTGAATTCGGAATGGCAACGTTTGAACTATATTAGATACATGATGTTGTTATATATATATATATATAAAGATGAATGTATTTTTTTATATATATATATATATATCAAAAAAAATACATTCTTCTTATTATTGTGTATGTTTCAAAGACCGTCATGAAGGATACTTTTTCATTGTGATAACCTCATAGCTTAAGCATAGTAGGTAAACGATCAAATGAAATGATGCCATGATCAAAATAACACAGTTGATAAATTATTAGTATTATTTGATGTTATACCTAAGTAGAAAGGCGGGACAGTAGCTCATCATTTAATTTTGTAGTCACAACTAACGTCAAAAATTCTTCACCGGGACCGAACTTTAAACTTACCTACAGCCAAAGACATTAAATATTACTTAACAATAGACGGAACATAGCGAACAAAATCGTAATCCGATACTTATGACCAGTGGACAAGTCTGCCAAAAGTCACTGACACATGGGATCACAGTTTTTCTATGACATTTCTTCTGATAGCCTCTCTATCTTTAATCTCTTTGCCTACAGCTTAATTGGTAGACTATCGCATGATTAGAGAATATAATATATCTGCTACTACAGTCGCAGTCTACATAAATGTGGTCAACTTTTGCCCATCAAAGCATAGTATTGCCTTTTTGCATTTTTCTCCATTCACCGCATTTTCAAAGTTCCACTCAACTTTTCTGTTCGATAACTAGCCAAGTTCCATCTTGTCCTTTATTAGCTCCTTTCGTTAGATATTTTCCCCCATCAAATGTGCTATTAGCTATTAGTGAACATAAATCTTACCCGATAAATCGCAACTTTGGAGGGTCAAAGTTTTCCACACACAACATAACATCACACATCACACACACACACATCACATGGCTGTGACATCATATTTTCTTCAGAATTTGCATATTGGCTTTACATAATTGTCACCCTCTTTGTTTTATGTATGGGTGGTGTGATCATTGTCAAAAAGATAGCCGCTATAACAGTCGCTCGGTTCGATCTTCCAGGCTTACTGGTGTGGTTGTTGAAGATGGTGTTACAGTTCCATTACATACCGAGAACCCTCGTGCCTCGGAACGTTAGTCCTGACTTTCATTCGTATATCTTTAGCAGTCGTTACGAGTAGTCAGAAGCCCGAAAGATAGGTATTTGCTCCATATAGAAGATGCATCCTGTTAGACTGGAAGCTAACCCAAATATAGTTAGGAAAAGGCCACTCAGATGATGATTTAAATCAGTTTACTATTTAATTCTTTATTATCTAATCGCCAATGCTGAAAATGTGCCTTAGCCTACGACTACTGCAGCAGTAATTTCAAATGAACGGTCTTATTATTGCAGTAAACAACACAAATTAATATGATGAAGAGATTGGTGATTGTGTTATGGCTTCTGACATACCTAAATAATTTGGAAATCAGTATTATTCTTCTCAATCGCCCGCTCACTGCTGAGAACTGTGACTCCGTTTCAAATTGTCAACGGTCTTTCTCTATCTGTTACGATCAGTGGCCGGGTGGAGTGCGGTGCTGAAGGTACCTCCAGTTGCTCACATCGCACCTTCGGTGCAACAAAGTCACAACAGCTCATTTTTTAATTTTACAGGAGAAGACTTTTAATTTTTTTTTCGCATTTATTCCCTCATTTCTGGATAACTATTTATAGTAGGTTTGAAATCTTTATAAAATTAATTGTTTATTTTGTTTGCTATAGTTTTACGTAAAAATCTTATATTGAATTACCAATAAAATCCTAATAAAAGACATAACAAAAAAAAGTGTCCTGAATTGTGACTGTTGCACCAGGAATTATTTAGTTTTATGACTTAAGCCATATTATTTATGATAAGGTTTTAAATGAAATAAAGTGTCTTAATCAAACATAATCGTATATTTTCTTCTTGAAAAATCAACTACTAATAAAAAGGTAACTCAAAACAATTAAATTCTTATAACTACAACATTATTTGGCATCATTTTCATACTTTGAGTTGTAATCAAATTCTAGGAAAAGCAGACTTACATAATACTCAGTCTTTAGAACTTAGGAACTTACTAACAGTCTTTTATTAAGTCTTATAAATGGTTTCATAATAATCTTTAAACTTATAAACAAAAAAATTCTTAGAAAAATCAAATATAAAAATAAATTGGAAATATTTTCATCAAAAAGGCACATCATAATCGACTTTACTTTTTGTTGTCATTGTAGCACACAGCAAACGATAATGGAACAATAAGTATATAAGTATATAAGTATATAAGTATATAACAGTGTTCCTATTATTACGTAAATTATTATTTAGAATAAAAAAAATATATCAAAAAATGGTAAGTATCCAGTCAAAAACGAACTTTTGCAAAGTTTTATACTTTTTCTTATTTTAATTATTTATATATATTTTTTTTATTTTTTTTTTTATTTTAATTATATTTAAGCTTTTGTAAATAATTAATCAAATAAACTGTTAAACGTGTTTTCATAATATTTTGGAACTATATTAGCAGCTATTAGTTGTCGAATATCTTGCTTTTTATTGTTCGCAATTGGCAACTTAGAGTTATAAGCCGTACTCAAATTAATATCTGTGATATTTTTTTTGCCTGCACGACTAATTTTAATTTTAGCTTTGTTCCAATGTTCAGTTTTATACGTGGTTTTGTACAAATAGGTATCAGAATCTTTAATGAATTTCACGACTTTAACATCAGAAATTCTGATTGTTTCGCCATCAATATTCTTGCCAGTGTTCAAGTTAATATCGTCAGAAAGTAACTTTAAATCGTAGAAACTATTGAAACTCATTTCATTAACAGTGAAACTGTTACCGGTCTTTTTGGCATTACGGATTAGAGTCACATATTGATCTGGAGTGTAAATTGGTCCAGATTTTTTTGCTCGACGAATATTTTTTTCTATTACCGAGTGGACGCTATCCGCTTCATTTTGCGTGTGTCCACGAATTAGGAACTTGTGTGTTATAGATCTAATTGGCAAGGTTGAAACGGCATAATAATACAAACTAAGAATGAATTTGTTTTTTTGTTGGCCACAACAGTTATCCGAGAAAAAAGTTATGTCTGAATTTGGTTTAGTCGAAGAACATTCTTTTAAAAAATTGTACAAACAAGAACCTATTTCATTGGCTCCTCGTTTACTCAGACCCTCATGCCAAAAGAAACAGAATGTTTTCTCATCCTTAATATTTGATACTGTGAAGTTATAACAATTAAGTTTACTTTTATAAAAAAATGCCGACGATTGATTGATTATAGGACAAGGCAATACGGCTTGAAGATCGAATATAGCCACAATGCTGTTGCTATCAGGCTTTTTACACTCGTCAACATCTTGTTTTTTTTTCTATTCTACTAAGACTCTTTTCCTCTTGATGTAGATTATAGCTGGACCTCAACGGTTCTTTATCTACAGCATTCTTAAAGGCCTCACATACGTCACATTGGTCTTTACGAGGAATAAAAAAGCTGATATTAAATTGGGTATTGAAAATCCGATGGTATGCGTCGTAATTTGCTGGTTCCTTGTTGTCAGAAATACGTTTTTGACTATAGTTACGGTGTAGTTCGGCTACAGTCAAACCTCCATCTATATATTCTCTTGATGAATTGGCTCTGATGTAGTGGCTTTCCATCCTAGGGATCGAATTAATGTGGTCACGTACAGATTGAATTATTTCAGCATCCAGCTTTGACTGTTTTCCGTGCCGGTAAGCACGGAAAACAAACGTTTATCTGTTGGAATTACACTTATGCTTGCAAATTTATATTCAGTTACAGTACGTAGTGGTTTATTACTTATAGCCAATGTATTCAATAGGAACGTTTTACAAACCCTTATTTCACTACCTTTATTTACAAGAAAGAGGATGTGTTTGGTTTTCTACATTTTCTATTCATGTCTCCACCTTTTCGAATCTTGATAGTACGGAATTCAGGTTCAACTTGCTTTACACAAGAAGCAAGGAAGTCACGCTGTCTTTGAAAAGAATTAAGGGCCCAGTATGTCTTAAATATTACATTCCTATCGTCTGTGGAAAACTTATTTGAACAAGACAACCGGCAGGTACTCGTACAAGGTGGACGAATACTTTTTTCCGGCATGGCTTTACCTCTAGCTGACGTATATGCTTGACCAGTGTTTTTTAAATACTTTCTCTGGTTTTTTTGCCATTGACTTGGGTTTTTGGTCCTTTTTTTAGACTTTGTTACAATACTTGCTTGTTCAGTATTTGGTTGAATATTCTCAGAGGCTGCATTATGATGTACAATTGACACATTAGAAACACGTTTGGAGCGAGATGTAGATTTGGAGTGCTTGGAACGATTGCCAGAGCTAGATGAACTTGAACTGGATGATCCGCTACTTGAGCTGGAGGAGTCGGTGCTAGAGGTGGAGGAATCACTGCTAGAGCTGGATGGTCTACGGATTGGCTGGAAATCTTTCTTTTGTCGCTTTTTTTGCGGTGGTTCATATTCAGATCCATCACTCACGGAAAAATCTTCATTATTATCTGGGTTCATTTCAATGGCATTCGAGATGGTGTCTTGCCTTAGCATATTTTTAGCTAAAGTGTTTTCTGGCACTATATCTGTGATAACAACATTGGAAGAAACTATTTCTCCATCATCTGAAAGGTTAAATCTTTCGCTATCTGTAGTAATGACTACATTTTCAATATCTTTCGTTGCAACATCCTCTATTACAGTATTTGGTAAAATTACATCAGCGTTTACTTCTTGTATTAAAACTGTGTCCACGTCATTACCACATAGTGTGCTCCTGTCGGTAAGTTTAGTAACTGACAGTTCATTTTTTGTATCAGAAGTACTGGAGATATTATTTATTAAAAAAGGAGAGGATTCTAAATTGGAATCATGATCATTGTCTTGATCTTCCGGATGAAAGTTCGCTAACCAGGTTTCAACTAATGTATTGTTTTCCTTTAAATTATTGTCTTGAATGGGAACCATAGAAAGAATTTTTTTACTTCGGGAGCCCATTGCTCTCTGAAATAAAAAAATATTTGTAAATCAGATTTACAATGTTTTTTTTTATATTATAAAGGAAAGGCGCGCGCCTGAAGTGAGAAACAACAGTAGGGAAATTATGAAAGGTTCATTAATTAGATTAGCCGAACAACCTCTCTATTAAAGAAATTACGAATAATAACAACTTACTCAAATTACGTTTCTCGTTTCAGGGTGTGTCAAAGTGGCTTTAGTCATGCATGTAAGATACCGTAGATAAAATACAGTAGTGCTATTCCCTAAGGACACTCGGCGGCAACGCCGAAACTAAATTTTTTAAAGACAAACTGTTTCGGTCCTCGGCGTCGAGACAGTTTGTCTTTATTGGATTTTCAACTTTATGTTCTGGAGCATAAGGTTGAAAATCTATTGAGGACATACTAGTTTCGGCGACGAGCTCGTCGTACAGTCTTTCAGAGAATAGCATTGCTGATCATCGTTTTCTTCATCAAAGTAGCATTTAAATAAAAACAATGTGGCAATTTTTTTGTCAATGTTGCACCTAGATGTAAGATATACATACACACATCAAAAGTGTCTAGGGATCAACATATATTTTTGCAATAACTTTTCTCCTGATTGATATTAATTAAAATTTTCTTTAAGGATTCATCAAATAAAGTGTTTTCGTTTGTCACAGTAACGATAAACCAAGTCACCTTTGCATTAATAAAGAAATTTGCCATTTTCCTAATAAAGGGATTTTTGACATTTGAACCACTAACATTAAAGTTCGAAAAAAAGACTGAAATAACAGTTTTCTTTAAAATTTTATTGGGTAACTTAAACAATTAATAATCCGTGTTTCTACCGCGAACACTAACAACACAAGAACATCGGTTTGGCATACTCAAAATGAGTTCATCCAAGTCACGCTGTGGAATGGCCGCCCATGTTCGTTGCAACAACAAAAAAAGGTCTTCTTGCGACTGGATACCCTCCATATTCGGCAGAGCTCTTCTCTGTAGCATATCCCATGCATGCTCAATCGGGTTCAAGTCTGGCGACTGAGCAGGCCAGGGCAGGACATTGATGTTAGCTGCGGCGAGAGTCTGTCTTACAACTCTTGCGGTGTGCGGTCGTGCATTATCATGCATTAACTGAAATAAGGGACCGATTTGCACTTGTAGAGGAACGATGACGTCTGATACAATCGTCTCAGCATAAATTTGAGCGTTGAGGTTGCCTCTGATCCAAATCAACTCAGTTCTTCCGCCGATCCAAATACCCGCCCATACCATGATGGTTCCACCACTATAAGGATGGACTTCCTGGCAGGATTTTAATCGCTGTTGGCGTCCAGGGGTTCTCCAGTGTCGTATACGTCTTGTATCCGGTCTCATACCAAAACGAGACTCATCAGAAAAGCACACGAAACGCCATTGTTCTTCTGCCCAATTTCTGTGTTCAAGAGCCGATTGATATCGAATCCTACGATTGTGCATTGCTATAGGTGGTACCCGTAGCGGTCTTTGGGAATGAAGGTTCACTTCATGCAAGCGGTTTCTGACTGTTTGGTCGCTAATTAAGTTCCCTGAAGAGTGATGAAGCCTCACGGCTAACATCATGGCGGTTATAGTTGGAGCTCTTCGAGTTAAGATTTGAATGTATCGGTCTTGTCTCCGTGTGGTGCAGCGATACCGTCCTCCATGGCGCTCAGCCACGGTACCAGTGCTTCGGTAACGTGTCCAAAGTCGACTGATAACACTCTGACTTGTATTCAGAGCTAAAGCCACAGTACGTTGCCGGGAACCAGCTTCTATCATTCCCACGGCTCTGAGCATTTCTTCCCTGCTTAAATGACGTCGCCGCTCCATAATAACGTTGGTTTTAATCAGTAGTAGGGAAACAGTAGCACTAATAATGTCTTCAATGCGTTGTATGTTTTTATAGGGAAAATATTGACAGCTGATTTTCATCTTTTACTCGAATTTGATTCACAGTTCCTGATTCAAATTATGAAATGCACCAAAAAGGATCCATATAAATTTATAAAATCATAAATTTATTACAAAGCCACATCTCAATCTCAAGAAATCCGCATAAAAATGCTTGATCCCTAGACACTTTTGATGTGTGTATTTGATCCGACCACCTTTTTGAGCTTCGGCTCTAGATCTTTTGCACTCTATTTTTAACCTTCGAAGCATATAGAGGGGTGTTATTAGTTTGACCGCTATGTGTGTATGTGTGTGAGGGTGTGTGTGTGTCTGTGGCACCGTAGCTCTTAAACGGGTGAACCGATTTGGATGCGGTTTTTAGGGTTCCATATCAGAACGGTAAAAAGGAGCCCGTATGGTGTGACTCAGTCTATCTGTCTGTCTGTCCGTCGGTCACAGCTGGATATCTCAAGAACTACTAATGCTATCAAATTGAAATTTGGAACAGTTTTAGATGACGTTTGCCCAACTATTTTTCAATTTTCAAATAAGAAAGAAATAAATACGAGTATATCTATGTCTTAAAAATTCGAAGTGGGGCTACTAGGGCATGTGGGGTATCATTATGAAAGAGCGCTGTTTGCACATTCTCAAACATTTTTTTCTTTTTTTTTAGGCCGCCCAGTTATCGACTTTTGAGGAAAAATGTTAAAAAACATACCGTTCCCCCTTATCTCCGAAGTTTGCATAGAGAAAAATCTGAAATTATTCTATGTGATAGAAGTTTATCTATAGATTACAGGAAAAATAAAACAATGTCTCAATGAATGTCTCTAAATAATAGGTTGGGGAAAAAGTTTCTTCGCATTTTTTAAGAAAATTCAAAACATTTTTTAATGTACATTATTTACATTTATCTAAACTATGTAGGTACCATTTTGTTCGATAACTTTTTGCCATCTTGTAGGTAGGGACATGATTCCATTGCTATAGAAATTTTGGGACTTCTGATCAAAATACCGCGACAAGTGGTTTTGGCAGTCCTCTCGTGATGTTAACCTGACACTGCCTAAAGAATTCTGAAGAGACCGAAACAGGTGGAAATCTGAAGGTGCAAGGTCAGGACTATACGGCGGATACATTAACACCTCCCAGCCAAACTCTCTTAATTTTTGCTGAGTGGCTAAAGATGTGTGAGGACTAGCGTTATCGTGATGAAAAACCACACCCCTTCTGTTGATTAACTCCGGCCGCTTTCTCTCAACTTCTTGCTTTAATCTCATCAGTTGTTTGCAGTAGAGTTCAGAATCGATGGCCCTGCCTGGTGGTAACAGCTCATAATGAATAATGCCCTTCCAATCCCACCACACACACAGCATCATCTTGTTGCGAGTTAACCCGGGTTTCGCCACAGTCTGTGAAGCCTGACCGGCCTTTGACCACGACCTTTTTCGCACGTTCTTGTCGTACGTGATTCACTTTTCATCACCAATTATCAGCTTCTTCAAAAATGATTCGGTTTCATTACGTCGTAATAAAGAATCACAAATGAGTACACGTCTCATTAGGTTTCTTTCGGTGAGCTCGTGAGGTACCCAAATATCGAGCTTTTTTGTGTACCCAGTTTTTTTCAAATGCGACAAAACTGTTTTATGGTCAATTCCCAGTTCTTCAGCTACGTCGTAACTACTGATATGCCGATCTTGCTCCACTTTTTCAAAAATGGCATCCATTTTATCCGTAATAGGGCGACCAGAGCGACGTGCATTTTTGACATCAAAATTTCCGGATTGAAAACGCTTAAACCAAATGTGTGCTACTCTCACAGACACTGCACTGCGTCCATAAACATCGCAAATTTTTTTCGCGGCTTGCGTTGCGTTTTTACCTTTTTTGTAGTAAAATTTTAAAATGTATCGAATTTCTTCATTAGATTCACTCATCTTGACAGTACGAAAAATAAATAAAAATCAGACATTTTCCTAATTTGAATTTGGAATTATGTTCTTTAAAATTTAAACTTTCAATGATACCAAAACCAGCCAGATACAAATAGTATAGCCAAAGAGATTTTATTTTATGTTCATACATACTACACTTCTGGACACATCTTTTGGCCCACCTTGTATTTTCAGTTTCGTTTGGTCCTAGCTAAAATTTTATATTAGGTCGAGCAAAAAGTTTTTATGCAGTTTTGAACCTGGCACATTCACAATTTCATTCAATAGTCTTTTTTTGAATTTCGAACACAGAATTTAAAGAAATCAAAGACAATTTGGAGCCTGTTTGTTGATATCAAACAATCGAATACTAAGAAAACTTGGTTTTATTGGTTTACTTGGATTTAATTCTTGAAAAAGTGATTGATATCTTTGGTTTTGCAACAAACATTACTTATTCTTAACATTAAGGTAAGGTTCTATCAATAATCTATGGATACTTCACCTGAAGTCGCCGCCCAAGCTGTGGCACTTATTCAGGCCGGACACAGCCAAAGTAACGTGAGTGCTCAACTTAATTTAAGTCGATCTGCGGTCCGAAATGTTTATCGGAGGTACCTAGAGACTGGCGGCTTTGTTCGTCGCCAAGGAAGGCCACGATCTCGGGTCACAACTGAAAGGCAGGATCGATTCATCGTGACGACCAGCTTGAGAAATCGTCACCTTACCTCCATTGAGATACAAAACCAACTTCGCGACTTCCACGGAGTATCTGTGAGCGCTCGAACTGTTCGGAGAAGGTTAAAAGAACGCGATATGGTACCACACAAGCCAGCTAATGGCCCCAAACTAACGCGAGCCCACCGAACAGCGCGCCTTCATTTCGCACGCAGTCATTTAAATTGGACACAGCAAGATTGGAGCCGTGTACTCTTTTCTGATGAGTCTAAAATTGTGTTACATGGCAATGATGGAAGGAAGAAGGTCTACCGACGTAAGGGAGAGCGTTTCGCACAATGCTGCTTTGAAGAGAGGGTTGCTTATGGCGGTGGCTCATGGACTGTCTGGGGCGGTATATCCGCGAGCGGCAAAACTCAACTTGAGGTTGTTACAGGACCACGGCTGCCAACATTAAATGCTAAAAGGTACATTCGTGAGTGCTTAGAACCTCACGTGATACCATACGCGGACTATGTGGGCCCAAATTTCCTTTTTATGCATGATAATGCAAGAGCCCATGCGGCCGGCATCGTCAGGGAATATCTTCGGGATGTGAACATCACAGTTATGGACTGGCCAGCCAGAAGCCCAGACATAAACCCCATTGAGCACATGTGGGACGAGCTAAAAAGACGTGTTAGGGCTCGTCAGCCAGTTGCCCAGACGATGCAGGAGTTGAAAACTGCCATAGAAGAGGAATGGGAGATGATCCCTCAAAATTTCATAGAGCGGTTGATAAACTCTATGCCTAATCGTATGAGAGCTGTGGTAGATGCCCATGGAGGCAACACGCGTTATTAAATTAAACCTTTATTTGATAAAACAAAAATTTTATTTTTGTTTTTTTTTTAAAGTTTTTTATTCAAAAATCAATTGCCTTTAACAAGGCGCATATCCGACTTGTTAGGCGTAGCTCCATGTCGTATGGTATTCTGAATTCAAATTTAAAACAATACGATCGAAAAAGATGGTAAAATGTATCAGGTTTAAAACTGCATCAACAGTTTTTGTTCAATCTAGCAATCATATTTCGGTAGGGGCCATCGAAACCTAAACTCTAAGGTGGGCCAATAGATGTGTCCAGAAGTGTATAATGCGAAAAGACTTTTTCCCCAACCTAATAGATGTCACATGCCTTCGATTTTTTGGTTCTATGACATGTCGGTTTCCTCACGATGTTTTCCTTCACCGTTTTGAGAGCAGTGATGATGAAATTATTTACACAATGTAAAGCGCCTGCCTGGGTTCGAACTTACAACCTACAACTTGTAAATAGGGGCCGTTACCACTGGGCCACCACAGCTTCTTTTTTTTTGGTACGGGCCTTTTCGCTGTCACTGCCCTTTCTATGTACGATTGGTGACATTCTTGTCTCTCCATCTTTATTGTTCAATTGAGTCATCGCTGTTTTAGCAATGCCAAACCAAATCAGTATAAGGGAACTGGTTTATATTCCTATTCATATTGAAGAGTTGCTTTGAATAATGTTAGAAACATGTACAAGTAGGCTATATACATGTTTGTAACATTATTCAAAGCAATTTCAGAATCAAGCTAGGACAGTCTTACACACAATAATTACAGAATCTAGTTTCAGTCAACTTATGACTCAGTACAATGTTATTTTGAAGCAATTCTGACGCCAATTATTATATATGCTGCCATATCACTTGCATATTTCATGCAACGTAACAAGCAAGTGTCCGATTTCCGATACCATACAATAACGATCCATAATTCTTCTCCTATCCCATACAATGTGGTCAACTATTCAGAGTGGGTAAGTAATATATGATATAATTACAAATTCTCTAATATTTACAAGATATAACAACTGAATCTATAGTTTTATTTTATATAAAGATCAGTTAATGTAATAAACGATTGATATAATTTTAAAGTAACAAATTTTTATAAGCATAACATACATTGAATATAAAATTGTTTGATATACCACTCAAAAGACATAAAGCTTATTTAATCTAATATGATAAAACGCCTCGTAAAAAACACAATGCAGAAGCTTTCATCATCTAACATACGAGACATTCACCGCCTCATCTAACCCAAATGATTCACCAACAAAAGAGGTAATGGTCACTGTTCTACCTAACCTAACCTAACCCAAATGATTCCCCAACAATAGAGGTAATGGTTACTGTTCTAACCTAACCCAATTGATTCACCAACAATAAAAAGGATCTGGCGCTCGGTGGCCGCTACTGCGGCATGCACGCTTCGCTCGCTCGCCTTCGCGCGTTAATGGTCACTGTTCTAACCTAACCTAACCGAAATGTCGGATTGCTCTGAATCGGGGTGTTATAATAATGATGGTATCAATATACACTTCTGGACACATCTTTTGGCCCACCTTGTATTTTCAGTTTCGTTTGGTCCTAGCTAAAATTTTATATTAGGTCGAGCAAAAAGTTTTTATGCAGTTTTGAACCTGGCACATTCACAATTTCATTCAATAGTCTTTTTTTGAATTTCGAACACAGAATTTAAAGAAACAAAAGACAATTTGGAGCCTGTTTGTTGATATCAAACAATCGAATACTAAGAAAACTTGGTTTTATTGGTTTACTTGGATTTAATTCTTGAAAAAGTGATTGATATCTTTGGTTTTGCAACAAACATTACTTATTCTTAACATTAAGGTGAGGTTCTATCAATAATCTATGGATACTTCACCTGAAGTCGCCGCCCAAGCTGTGGCACTTATTCAGGCCGGACACAGCCAAAGAAACGTGAGTGCTCAACTTAATTTAAGTCGATCTGCGGTCCGAAATGTTTATCGGAGGTACCTAGAGACTGGCGGCTTTGTTCGTCGCCAAGGAAGGCCACGATCTCGGGTCACAACTGAAAGGCAGGATCGATTCATCGTGACGACCAGCTTGAGAAATCGTCACCTTACCTCCATTGAGATACAAAACCAACTTCGCGACTTCCACGGAGTATCTGTGAGCGCTCGAACTGTTCGGAGAAGGTTAAAAGAACGCGATATGGTACCACACAAGCCAGCTAATGGCCCCAAACTAACGCGAGCCCACCGAACAGCGCGCCTTCATTTCGCACGCAGTCATTTAAATTGGACACAGCAAGATTGGAGCCGTGTACTCTTTTCTGATGAGTCTAAAATTGTGTTACATGGCAATGATGGAAGGAAGAAGGTCTACCGACGTAAGGGAGAGCGTTTCGCACAATGCTGCTTTGAAGAGAGGGTTGCTTATGGCGGTGGCTCATGGACTGTCTGGGGCGGTATATCCGCGAGCGGCAAAACTCAACTTGAGGTTGTTACAGGACCACGGCTGCCAACATTAAATGCTGAAAGGTACATTCGTGAGTGCTTAGAACCTCACGTGATACCATACGCGGACTATGTGGGCCCAAATTTCCTTTTTATGCATGATAATGCAAGAGCCCATGCGGCCGGGATCGTCAGGGAATATCTTCGGGATGTGAACATCACAGTTATGGACTGGCTAGCCAGAAGCATGACATGAACCCCATTGAGCACATGTGGGACGAGCTAAAAAGACGTGTTAGGGCTCGTCAGCCAGTTGCCCAGACGATGCAGGAGTTGAAAACTGCCATAGAAGAGGAATGGGAGATGATCCCTCAAAATTTCATAGAGCGGTTGATAAACTCTATGCCTAATCGTATGAGAGCTGTGGTAGATGCCCATGGAGGCAACACGCGTTATTAAATTAAACCTTTATTTGATAAAACATGTTTTTTATTCAAAAATCAATTGCCTTTAACAAGGCGCATATCCGACTTGTTAGGCGTAGCTCCATGTCGTATGGTATTCTGAATTCAAATTTAAAACAATACGATCGAAAAAGATGGTAAAATGTATCAGGTTTAAAACTGCATCAACAGTTTTTGTTCAATCTAGCAATCATATTTCGGTAGGGGCCATCGAAACCTAAACTCTAAGGTGGGCCAATAGATGTGTCCAGAAGTGTATATTTTAAACGATAGACCTAATGATTTTCAATTAATTATACGTTATATCCAATAATTTTAAAAATAATACGAAAATATGTAAATAAATTATATCATCAGTTGGTATATCTCACGTTTATTACATCTTGTGAACGTTATTGAAATGAAAATATACCATCTATCTTTATATGATATGAGACGCACCCATTCAGAGTGACCATATTTTACAAACAATAGAGTATTATCTAGTTTTCTGTCCGAAGTATCATTTGACGAGTACAGGGGTAAAACAAGGAGGAGTCGCTGGGGACTCTGAACAGAGACCCGTGGGGACGCCCCTACAAAATGGTGCGGGATAAACTCCGCCCATGGGCTCCCCCGCTGACGCAGAGTCTCCGGCCGCAGCTCGTGGAGGACGTGGTGAGCGCTCTGTTCCCTTCGCGAGGGGAACATACTCCCCCGTCCATGGCTCCGCCTCCTGCGGTGCCCGATGCGGACCACATCACCGACGACGACGACGATTCTCCGGAAGTGACTGAGGTAGAGCTGAGAGCGGCGGTACGTAGGCTGAGTGCCAAAAATACCGCCCCAGGACCCGACGGCGCGCCAGGAAAAGCCTGGGTTCTGGCCTGTGGGGCTCTCGGGCCTCGACTAGGGGGGCTCCTAAGCGCATGCTTGGAGAGGGGCCAGTTCCCACTTCGTTGGAAGACAGGGAAACTGGTCCTCATTAAGAAGCCGGGGCGCCCTGTGGACTCTCCGTCCGCTTACCGCCCCATTGTGCTGCTCGATGAGGTAGGCAAGCTCTTTGAAAGAGTCATTGCAGACCGCCTCGTCGGGTGGCTGGTGCAGGAGGGGCCGGATTTGGCGGAGAGCCAGTTTGGTTTCCGCAGGGGGCGCTCTACGGTGGACGCCATCATGCGCGTGCGAGCCCTCACGACGGGGGATGCTGTGGCCCGGGGTGGGGTCGTCTTGGCGGTGTCTCTAGACATCGCCAATGCCTTTAATACCCTGCCCTGGAGTTGCATCAGGGAGGCACTCCGGTATCACCGGGTGCCTACCTACCTCCGTCGAGTGGTCGAGGCCTATTTGACGGACAGGGCCGTCATCTACCCCGGTCATCAAGGAGAGTGGAACCGGCGAGAGATGTCGTGCGGTGTCCCACAGGGATCTGTCCTGGGGCCACATCTGTGGGACATCGGGTACGACTGGGTGCTGCGCGCCGACCTCCCTAGCGGCGTCAGCGTTGTATGTTACGCTGACGACACGCTGGTCCTGGCGCAAGGGAGGTCGCACCAGGCGGCGGCCGAACTAGCGACACGCGGGGTTGCGACAATAGTAGAGAGGATCCGGCAGTTGGGACTCGAGGTGGCCCTGCACAAGTCCGAGGTCATGTGTTTTCATGGTCCTCGGAACGTGCCACCGTCGGGTTCCCAAATAACGGTAGGAGGGGTTCACATCGGGGTTGAGTCGACGATGAAGTACCTGGGACTCGTCCTCGACAGCCGGTGGAACTTCGTGGAGCACTTCCGACGTTTGGCTCCCAGACTGGAGCGGGCTGGGGCTGCCTTGAAGCGGCTCCTGCCCAATCTGGGGGGTCCAAACGCCTCCTGCCGGAGGCTTTACACGGGGGTCGTGCGGTCCATGGCCCTTTACGGAGCGCCGGTGTGGGCGCGTTCCCTGAGGCTGCGACCGGCCCGCCGGTTGAACGCGTCCCAGAGGGTCATGGCCATCCGGCTAGTCCGGGGATACCGCACTGTCTCCTGTGAGGCGGCGAGCCTCCTTGCCGGATTACCGCCATGGGACCTGGAGGCAAAAGTCCTCGCGCACGTGTGGGAGTGGCGCGAGGAGACGAAACGCCGGGGCGTAACTCCGCTGCCGCGAGAAATCACGGTACAGCGGACAGAGCTCCGGCGGGATCTCATGGCGGCATGGAGAGTGCGATTGTCGCAACCCAGCGCTGGGCACGCCACAATTGCGGCGATAAGTCCCCTCTTTGAGGAGTGGTTGGAGAGGCGCCACGGCGTCCTCACCTTCCGCCTGACGCAGGTCCTCACCGGACACGGTTGTTTCGGGAGGTTCCTGTTTCGGATAAGGCGGGAGGAAACGCCCGGGTGTCACCATTGTGTGGATCGCCCGGAGGACACGGTGGAGCATACAGTGGAGGTCTGCCCGGCTTGGGCGGAGCACCGCCGTGTTCTCACGGAGGCGATCGGCGGCGGCGATCTCTCGCGTCCAAACCTGGTCCAGGCCATGGTGCGGAGCGAGAGTGCATGGGAGGCTGTCACCTCCTTCTGCGAAGCAGTAATGCTCGCGAAGGAGGAAGCGGAACGCGTGAGGGAGAGGCAACAGCCGCGCCCTCGCGCCCCTAGCCGCCGTAGGAGACGCCCTGGGCGGCGGGAATCGATAGCCGATTCCCGGCCACCGTAGGCGCGGGCTTGCGGACGACGAGTAATGGGCAGCTCGCCGTTCGGTAAGGACCAGGCCCGGGTCGACGGCGCGTTGTGTTCCACGCGCGCCTCAAAGAGATGTCAGCAGTGACGGGGTCAATTGGGCCGATGCCGCCGAGGTCGCGGGTAGTTCGAAAGAGATACCGTGGCCCTGGCACGGGCAACTGAAGGAACATGGGTGGGTTTTAGTCAGTAAAAGTCTGACACGCCCTCCCGCTCTGCCCAGAGCGGGAGAAGTCATTTGATGATTTCCCATCCACAAAAAAAAAAAAAAAAAAAAAAAAAAAAAAAAAAAAAAAAAAAAAAAAAAAAAAAAAAAAAGGGGTAAAACAAGGAAAGTCAGTAATACCGGATTTTGTGTAATTATCATTTTAATGCAAATCACAACCTTGGACATTCCCACTTTTGCACCTGTACAGAGCTTTGAAATATTGAAGATATGAGGGACTATGCTTGTTTTTACGCTTTATATAAATAAAAAGAGAAGTCCTGACTGACTGACTGATTGACTCATCAACGCCCAGCCCATACCCTTGTACATAAAAAGCTGAAATTTTGCACAGAGGCTCCCTCTTTATTTATTTTATAGTAAGTAATTGATTGTTTAACCATTTAAATATTACGTCGCGGAAAGTTTAGTTGTACTAGTTCCCAGGGGTCGTATGCCGCCGGGGTCGCGGGTAGTTCGAAAGAGATACCGTGGCCCTGGCACGGGCAGCTGAAGGAGCATGGGTGGGTTTTAGTCAGTAAAAGTCTGACACGCCCTCCCGCTCTGCCCAGAGCGGGAGAAGCCATTTGATGATTTCCCATCCACAAAAAAAAAAAAAAAAAAAAAAAAGGGGGGACTGAAAAGTTTTGAACCTCAGTACCTTCAACGATTATTATTGTCTCGCGCTGCATATTACTAATATGCAAAATACTCTCTTTGGTATAAATACCTAGAGTTTCACGTCATTCATATTATCTTTAATAATCCGATCCAGCCTGTCCTCCCCCAGCGAGACCCTAAGCAGAGACCTGCACCCCCCGTGCCCTTAGCGAGTAGTCGCTTAGTTTATAAGTTTTATGCCCTGACTGCTTTAATTTATTGAGTCCACAGGGAAGTCCGGTTAAGCAGCCGACAACCTCCTAGAGATACCGTTCACAAAAAAAAAACCGTCACGCTAATATAGTAATTAATCCGCAAACATTATCATGTCTCAGTCGTCCGCGGCCCATCCCTAGGCACAAAACCTTTCAGCCCCCCTGGTAGGTAGTGGTTGGTTTTATTTGTTTTAATTCCTGGGTTTAGGAAAAATGTTTATAGGCTATGTAATTTCGTTGGAGTACAATTGTATGCCTCTATGAAATGTCGTAGAGGGGCACAATTTCAATTCCAGCCGAACGCCCACCCGAAAACACGACGAGCCACTCACATTTCGCCAGTTATGTTCAAGTCTCATATAATAAGGAGGCGAGCCTATTGCCACCAACCGGGCACATATACGGCCTCCGGGTTGCCATGAACAAATAAAAAGTAAATAATACTAATAATATTACCACACCACCACAACCTCTAGTTGTTATTACATGTTAAAAATAATCAACCATTTTTCAATTTCATTATATTTTTTAATTTCGTCCGCAGGTACATATTCTCGCTAGCCTTAGCAGATCTGCTAGTGATCCTGATATGCGTGCCGTTCGTCTCAATAATCTACACACTGGAATCATGGCCATGGGGGGAGGTAATATGCCGAATCTCGGAAGCGGGCAAGGATGTGAGCATCGGAGTATCAGTCTTCACGTTGACAGCCTTATCTGCTGAAAGATACTGCGCTATTGTAAATCCTTTTAGAAGGCTCCAGGTGAGTAAATTGGATTTTTAAACATCGTATATCGGTTTTAAGGAAGGCGGATTTGAACCTGTTTGAAGGATCGGTTTTCTGGAAAATGGATGTCTTCTTCCGGGATGTCTTTCTGTTGATCAGCTTTTGAAATTGAGTGTTACAAAAATGTCCAAGATTTAGATTTGTTTCTTGCTTTTGTTGGTTGGATTGCTAAGATTTATAAGGTTTTATAAGAGTGTGACTACCTACTGCACATATTTAAAGGGAGCAGTTTTTATATCTGTCATCTGTAGACTGTAGAAAGCCTATGATGCCAGTTGTTCCACGTTCCTCATTCAATATTAGTTCAGAGACAGTTGCTTCTTCGACACTTTACTTGATCTTCACCCGAACTAACAATAATTTATTTATTTTCATGTCATTTCTGTCGAGAAGATAAGAAACAGTAAAGTAAGTCTTCAGAGACATCTTGTTTAGCTTATAAGATGACAAGGACTTAATTAATTGGACAGACAACATTCCCCTACATATTCCAGGTTATTGTTTTGTTGGTTTTATTAAAATCTAACTTGTTTTTGTTTACAATAGCTTGACTAGAAAAAGCTGTCAGATCTTGTCTACTTAAATACTTATTATGCTTAAATAATTTTTCTCCGTAACAACGTTAAATTCGGAGAAATGATAAAAATAATGTGAATAAATGAAATAGTCCATTCCAGTTTTTGTCATTGAAAGATGGATTGTAGAATTAAATGAAGATTTTCCCCTTTACTAACAACATGTCTACATACGATTTAGTCACCTGCAAGAGGTACCTAAGGGAGTGATTCTAATAGTCAACATGATTAACTTTTTTTATAGTTCTTAGTATGACAAGACGAATCACAAACTTGCAGGTGACTAAATCGCCAGCCTATATATCGAACACATTGGGATTCAGGTAATCGAGTTGAATTCATTTAAGGTTGAACTAGCCACGGGCTCGAACTCACTGATGGGGTTGGCCAAAAAGCTCGCTGTCTCACCTGGGATCGTGTCCGACAGAGATAGTATCATTGGTGAAATAATAAGTAAAATAATAAATAGTTAGTAGTCATAAAGTAAAACTAATAATAGTGAAACAAGCGCGTAAAAGTTTACGAAAATTCCTTTGGAAGATCGAGTTTTATGAAAAACCCCTGCATAAATCAATTATAAATAAAATTTTTTGAGCTCTTAATTATTTAAGCTTTGTCGGTGCCGACTTTGTTTTGGAGATTTTACACTTCTTTTATTACATAATTATGCCCAAAAATGCGTTAAATTAGCAAGAAAAACGAAATTTGTTGGCTCATAACTTTTTTAATGGCTTTTTATTTTACTTTTCTGTTTCCGCACAGAGAACATTCATAACGAGAGAAAACGATATCATGTTTAACTTTGAATGCACAATGCCAAAAAGTGGAGCAATACACTGCCGAAATTTGTATGGACTAAATATCGACTAGTTCCACCTTAATTTATACAGTTGCTATTAATCCTAACTTTCAGGGCAGGTAATCATTTCAACCATAAATAAAAGTTGATGTTTGAGCTTTAAATACTTTGTCTGCACAACATGACTAATAAATCCTAACTCAAATTAAACATCACGTCCCAAGTACCTTGCAATCTTAGCTACTTAGTGTGAACAAACACACGGGTAACTACTAACTAGTTAGTTCATAGTTTAATAGCTCATAGTCGACTAAAGTTTGACTAACTTGGAACTTTGTTACAGCTTCGCAAACTCCCACTGGTTTGCGCGACGATCATATGGGCAGCCGCGCTTATCTTTGCTGCGCCAGCGGCGCTGTTCTCAAGCACAGTAACGATGCAGCTACGACCTAATGTCACCATCGTTTTCTGCACACCTTTCCCGCCTGGATGGGACAACTATCCGAAGTAATTTGAACTTAATTTTTTAGAGCCTAAGGCTGTTTTTAGTGTGAAGTTATTTTAGGTGACATCTGCCGATCTATTTTTTAATAATCTCACTGTGAAAAGTAAGGTGAACTCAGCATGAAGTTAGCTGTCAATAGTGTCAATCCTTAACATCAGATGGAACGAGAGCTCACTTCACCTAAGTGTTCATGGTGAGATGTTTACAAAATAGACTGGGTGCCTAAGAGGAAAGAAACCTGAGTGAATTATTTTCAAAAAAGTAAAGGTTTGCTATACTTCTCAAGTGCTCATCTCCTAAAAAGCGACTGTTGATCGAATTTTAAAGCAAATATTATACATTGCTTGTACAAATTATTCTGACCGCGCCAATTCAAACGCCTGGTAAAACTATTCATGCAATTACATTCGGCATGCGAGTTTAATGCTAATGTCATCAGCATTTTTCATTTCCACGTAAAATTGCATTTATTTATATTAAAATCTTTGGTCAAACGTGAAAGTTTTTCTAGTATTTTAATAGTTGATTACGTTAAAATTGCTATACAGATTCTGAGAAAATTGATGGCACTCGGATAGACCACTGTCCTGGAACTAAGCTAGCTTAACTAACTATCTTCTATACTCATAATAAAGCAGTTGAAGAGTTTCTTTTTTTGTTTGATCGCGGTTATCTCTGGAATTAACCGTCGGATTTGAAAAAATAATTTTGCATTTGATATTCCAATTCTTGAGGAAAGCTATAGACTATTTAACATCACGCTAGGACCCTTAGGAGCCGAGCAAAAAGAAAAAAAGGCGATGCGATGCAACGGGGTGAGTCGGGGGCACAAGAAATTTCACGACGACGAAGTCGCGGGCAGAAGCTAGTATAAAAATGTAATGACAAGCAATAGTCACACAGTACCTATTTATCTAGTCATTCTCTTAGTTTTACATAAGGAAAGTGGAAGCCAAAACAAAAGTCAGCTAACAATAGCAATTTTTATCAAATTCTGGTAGGAATAGTGACGTGTTTGATGGATGTCGATAGTCGATGTTGAATGATCGACATGGCAGCAGACTTATTGAGGTTGCTACTAATTACATTTTCTTGTTTAATTACTTAACAAAATATGTTCAAGTATACTATAGGCAGTTATTAATCTGTCGAATATTTGGATCAAATTAATATTATTATTATTTTTAAACGCAAAGTAAAGTGCCTGTCTGGGCTCAAACCTACGACCTACAACTCGTAAGTCGCGGCCGTTACCACCACCACCACCACCACTGTTCTAGCAGTGAAATATCTTCATTAGGTATTAAAAATTAACGGCAAACCTGAAAAAATGAATTGTAATCATAATTAAAAGTACCTATAACTTTTACCACTTATGGGAACATTCTAGAAATCTCGAAAAAAAAAAATCTGCTGCTCCATACAATTTATGTTCATATAACTAGACAAAATTTACATGTAAACAAAATTGACAACGGGTCTTCTCGCGATATTCCTTTTTACGAGGTAAAGAGGAAAAAAAAAGTTTAAAATTTACATGATCTTTTTTCACAATTTCAGTGGTGTTCACATAGCAAAAGTGTCAGGAAGATCGAGCTCGGAAAGTTTTCAAAATTCCTAGTTATAAGTAATTACCTTATAAGCTGTTTATACGAGTATTATAATAGGTTGGGGAAAAAGTTTCTTCGCATTTTTTAAGAAAATTCAAAACATTTTTTAATATACATTATTTACATTTATCTAAAGTATGTAAGTACCATTTTGTTCGATAACTTTTTGTCATCTTGTAGGTAGGGACATGAGCCCATTGCTATAGAAATTTTGCGACTTCTGATCAAAATACCGCGACAAGTGGTTTTGGCAGTCCTCTCGTGATGTTAACCTGACACTGCCTAAAGAATTCTGAAGAGACCGAAACAGGTGGAAATCTGAAGGTGCAAGGTCAGGACTATACGGCGGATGCATTAACACCTCCCAGCCAAACTCTCTTAATTTTTGCTGAGTGGATAAAGATGTGTGAGGTCTAGCGTTATCATGATGAAAAACCACACCCCTTCTGTTGATTAATTCCGGCCGCTTTCTCTCAACTTCTTGCTTTACTCTCATCAGTTGTTCGCAGTAGAGTTCAGAATCGATGGTCCTGCCTGGTGGTAACAGCTGATAATGAATAAAGCCCTTCCAATCCCACCACACACCTTGTTGCGAGCTAACCCGGGTTTCGCCACAGTCTGTGAAGCCTGACCGGCCTTTGACCACGACATTTTTCGCACGTTCTTGTTGTACGTGATCCATTTTTCATCACTAGTTATCAGCTTATTCAAAAATGGTTCGGTTTCATTACGTAGTAATAAAGAATCACAAATGAGTACACGGTTCATTAGGTTTCTTTCAGTGAGCTCGTGAGTGTACTTAAATATCGAGCTTTTTTGTGTGCCCAGTTTTTTTCAAATGCGCCAAAACTGTTTTGTGGTAAATTCCCAGTTCTTCAGCTACGTCGTAACTACTGATATGGCGATCTTGCTCCACTTTTTCAAAAATGGCATCCATTTTATTCGTAATAGGGCGACCAGAGCGACGTGCATCTTTGACATCAAAATTTCCGGATTGAAAACGCTTAAACCAAATTTGTGCTACTCTCACAGACACTGCACTGGGCCCATAAACATCGCAAATTTTTTTCGCGGCTTGCGTTGCATTTTTACCTTTTTTGTAGTAAAATTTTAAAATGTATCGAATTTCTTCATTAGATTCACTCATCTTGACAGTACGAAAAACAAATGAAAATCACACATTTTCCTAATTTGAATTTGGAATTATGTTCTTTAAAGTTTAAACTTTCAATGATACCAAAACCAGCCAGATACAAATAGTATAGCCAAAGAGATTTTATTTTAAGTTCATACATACTAAAATGCGAAAAGACTTTTTCCCCAACCTAATATATCAAGGATTTTGATGTTTCGTATTTACTCGTATTTGTTATTCGAATAATATAAATCGTATAAGCAAGAAATGACAAAGACCCAAATTAAATTAATGTTTCCCGTTTTGTTACTTTGTGTATGGAGGAGGTCCGTACCCCAGATAACCCTTTCGGAAAATCATATTAGTCTGAATAATACAATTCGAAATAGCTCTACAAGAGTATTTGATTCTTTTGGGAATTACCATTGAAATACACTTCTGGACACATCTTTTGGCCCACCTTGTATTTTCAGTTTCGTTTGGTCCTAGCTAAAATTTTATATTAGGTCGAGCAAAAAGTTTTTATGCAGTTTTGAACCTGGCACATTCACAATTTCATTCAATAGTCTTTTTTTGAATTTCGAACACAGAATTTAAAGAAACAAAAGACAATTTGGAGCCTGTTTGTTGATATCAAACAATCGAATACTAAGAAAACTTGGTTTTATTGGTTTACTTGGATTTAATTCTTGAAAAAGTGATTGATATCTTTGGTTTTGCAACAAACATTACTTAGTCTTAACATTAAGGTGAGGTTCTATCAATAATCTATGGATACTTCACCTGAAGTCGCCGCCCAAGCTGTGGCACTTATTCAGGCCGGACACAGCCAAAGAAACGTGAGTGCTCAACTTAATTTAAGTTGATCTGCGGTCCGAAATGTTTATCGGAGGTACCTAGAGACTGGCGGCTTTGTTCGTCGCCAAGGAAGGTCACGATCTCGGGTCACAACTGAAAGGCAGGATCGATTCATCGTGACGACCAGCTTGAGAAATCGTCACCTTACCTCCATTGAGATACAAAACCAATTTCGCGACTTCCACGGAGTATCTGTGAGCGCTCGAACTGTTCGGAGAAGGTTAAAAGAACGCGATATGGTACCACACAAGCCAGCTAATGGCCCCAAACTAACGCGAGCCCACCGAACAGCGCGCCTTCATTTCGCACGCAGTCATGTAAATTGGACACAGCAAGATTGGAGCCGTGTACTCTTTTCTGATGAGTCTAAAATTGTGTTACATGGCAATGATGGAAGGAAGAAGGTCTACCGATGTAAGGGAGAGCGTTTCGCACAATGCTGCTTTGAAGAGAGGGTTGCTTATGGCGGTGGCTCATGGACTGTCTGGGGCGGTATATCCGCGAGCGGCAAAACTCAACTTGAGGTTGTTACAGGACCACGGCTGCCAACATTAAATGCTAAAAGGTACATTCGTGAGTGCTTAGAACCTCACGTGATACCATACGCGGACTATGTGGGCCCAAATTTCCTTTTTATGCATGATAATGCAAGAGCCCATGCGGCCGGCATCGTCAGGGAATATCTTCGGGATGTGATCATCACAGTTATGGATTGGCCAGCCAGAAGCCCAGACATGAATCCCATTGAGCACATGTGGAACGAGCTAAAAAGACGTGTTAGGGCTCGTCAGCCACTTGCCCAGACGATGCAGGAGTTGAAAACTGCCATAGAAGAGGAATGGGAGATGATCCCTCAAAATTTCATAGAGCGGTTGATAAACTCTATGCCTAATCGTATGAGAGCTGTGGTAGATGCCCATGGAGGCAACACGCGTTATTAAATTAAACCTTTATTTGATAAAACATGTTTTTTATTCAAAAATCAATTGCCTTTAACAAGGCGCATATCCGACTTGTTAGGCGTAGCTCCATGTCGTATGGTATTCTGAATTCAAATTTAAAACAATACGATCGAAAAAGATGGTAAAATGTATCAGGTTTAAAACTGCATCAACAGTTTTTGTTCAATCTAGCAATCATATTTCGGTAGGGGCCATCGAAACCTAAACTCTAAGGTGGGCCAATAGATGTGTCCAGAAGTGTATTATTTAGATAAATAATGTATTTTACTCACTGCTACATAGTGATAGATACGCTCCGAGTAAAATACTGGTATTCAGCTACATCCGGTTAGACTTGAAGCCGACCCCAACATACATAGTTGGCAAAAAGGTAGGCGAAGGATGGCTCACAGCACAGATCATAAAAACAGTTTATGAACTGGCTCACAGGAACATTAGGTACATTCGGAAGACAATTATCTTTTGTGATGCCCGATTACATTCTAGCCAATTGAAAAACCAATTCTAGAGGGGCTTGTGCGGGTCGATCGATCAGGCTACGCTTGCCGTGGTTGGTCCGTGGATGGGTGACCATCTATATATACCAAGAACCCTCCGTACCATGAAAAGCACGTTAAGCCGTTGGCCCCCGCTGTCATTTGTTTATTTTTGACAGTCGTTACGGGTCGTCAAAAACCCGAAATTCTGACAACCAGTCTTACCAAGGGATATCGTATTACCCAGTAACTGATAGGCAATCGCTCCATGTAAAGTACTGGTATTTAGCTGCATCCAGTTAGACTAGAAGCCGACCCCAACATTGTTGGGAAGAGGCTAGGCAGATGATGATGATTACGTTTTAACCAAACCAATATGTGGCCCATGCTTTTAGTTGTATCCTAAGAGGAATGTATAATTCATGTTCCAGGTAAAAGAAAAATAATAATAATATATACATATTTCTTAAAGACATACCTACATTGTCTGGGTAGCATAAAAACTCGATCAGCCGTAATTTAGGAATAGACTTAAGGGGGATGCGCTAAAATAGCCCGCGAAATTCTTTTCTTACGTTTTTTGCAATTTGCAGGTCAGTTATAGGTATGTTGATTAAAATATGATTCGCGGCCGGAACTAATACGGGTTTACAGAATTATAATCATTAGAATCAGCAATATAACTCCATAAGTTATAATTGACCTCAAATCTAGCGATTTCATGAAATCATAAGGTTTGAGGTCAATTCTAACTTATGGAGTAGTATTGCTGATTCTTATAATTATAATTCTGTAAAGCCATGTTAGTTAAACCTGCGAATCATATTTTAATCAACGTTAACCTGACACTTTTTTTTTTTTTTTTGTGGATGTGTCATCAAATCAAATGACTTCTCCCGCTCCGGGCAGAGCGGGAGGGCGTGTCAGACTTTTACTGACTAAAACCCACCCGTGTTCCTTCAGTTGCCCGTGCCAGGGCCACGGTATCTCTTTCGAACTACCCGCGACCCCGGCGGCATCGGCCCAATTGACCCCGTCACTGCTGACATCTCTTTGAGGCGCGCGTGGAACACAACGCGCCGTCGACCCGGGCCTGTTCCTTACCGGACGGCGAGCTGCCCATTACTCGTCGTCCGCAAGCCCGCGCCTACGGTGGCCGGGAATCGGCAACGTTAACCTGACACTGACCTGCAAATTGCAAAAATGTAAGAAAATTTGAATTTCGCGGGCAACCTTAGCACATCCTCCTTAAGTAGCGCATTCAAGATCGAATGACCTAAAACCAATACAAAATACAAAGTAAGTAAGTAAGTAGTATTAAGTACAATTATGTTACAATGTAATTCTTATCTCATTGTTGTAAAGCATAATTTAGAATGATTGCCATGAGTTTCATAAAACTCTCGGCAATTATTCAAAATACCTTACCTTACGGAGATAAAAGTAATATTGCATGACATTACGTATTATGGCTACTCTTTCGAAAAAAGCTTAAAAACAGCGTGCAGATGAAGCAGTTTTTCGCCGGAACCTACAGAGAAATTACATCTGAAAAAAATTATTAGTAATCTACATGATATGAGTCGTTATTTGGTCTAGCCATAATTTTTCTATCGGTATCACATAATAAGAAAAAAAAACCCCAAATCACCTCCAAATCGTTGAGATGAAACCATTTTACTCCTTCATTTTTTATCAAAAGAATATAAAAAAAATATCTACTACTTTGCAATACAAACGAAAATGATTTGGTTTTGTTACTTTTTAAAAACATGTATATTTTTTATTATAAAAAATTAAAAATGCGATCGTTTAAAGTCCATGTCTATGTCATCCCCGCACTCGTCCACGAATTCAGTGCGGGGCGCCTCGTGTTGCTAGGTGGACGTGCGTTGCGTTGCGAGAGCTCAGCACTAGCACTACAAAATAATATCGTAAAATATTACTGCAAAAATGTAATTTTGTTAATACTGGAGTAGGTTTTTTTCTGATTCTTTTATAAGTAGTGTTTTATATTTATATTAATTGTGTTTAAGTTTAGTTTTACTAGTGTTTAAGTTTAAATTGTAAAACATGGGGAATAAGCAGAAACGAATGAAAAGAGGTCTAAAAAAATATTACAAACAAAAGGCTATACATTTATCAAGGTAAAACTTATTTATTCAACAAACTTATCAAACAGTAGAAATATTTTTTAACGTAAATGACTAACTAACTATACAAATAAATACAAAACAAAAGGACACTTAGGCGTCGAAGTACTCGTCCGCATCGATGTCATCCGGAAACGTGCCCAGAAGACTGGCAGCATTGCCACGTTGAATGGCAATGCTAATTCTTTGGCCAAAGAACGAGCCAGCCCTCTGGTCACGTGAAGCCTCGACCAGTCGGCGAGAAATTTCCTTAAAAAGTAGACGTGCATTCGGGCCCCATGACCCGAGCGTTTCGACCCCAAACGGCTCAAAACTGTAGTTACCTATAAGGTTACAGTATTTGCGCCGCTTGAGGGTCTCAGCAGCCGCAGCAGCGGCGCCAACACAGCACGTCGTGCTTGGAACATGAGATGGCGCAAGGGTGTCGACACAGGTTGCGTCCCACACCAGAGGCCTACCCATCTTCCAAGGCAACAACGTCATGCCATCTGGTCTCTTCCCATCGTCACGTACCAAGCCGTTTGGTTCTAATACCGCTGGTACGCCGGCGGTAACAAGAGCTCGACGAATAATGTCGTTGATGCTGGCGTGCCGTGCTATGCGACCTGCGCTCCTGTAGCAGGACAAGCCATGGTGCCCGAGACTGTCGACAGCTTCACCGCAGTGACACCGATGCGGAGCAACACAAGGTGCGCCCAAGCGGAGACACGTAGCGAGCCGAAACGATGAGTCATCCATCATAGTACCTATGGTGGATGACGGGAGCGCCTGAAGCCACAAGCCTGACTCCCATTCTCCCACAGCCAGCAGACGGGCACGCTCAACAGTATTAAAAGACGTGTTTAATAGGGTATTCCGTATAATACTGCAGAGCGGCACGTCCCACAGTTTCTGGGAGGACGGGTTGTCGGGCAAATCCGTATTGGGACAAGCCATTTTCCAAGCGTTCAACGCATCGGTCAAAAACGGTACCTCAAAATCGACCAGTGAGGAAGATAAAATTTTCCTGGTTAATTTATCGGTACTGTGGACCGAGGAGAGGAACGCCGGTAAACTAATACTTGAAATTTTGCGGACGCCGAGACCACCCAGGCGGATGGGAAGAGTAGCTTGCTGCCACGCTCGGTTGTCCAGGGCCACATTTAGGATAGAAGTTAGTGTGTTTCTAATAATTTGGTCTACTTTTTCTAAAAGTTGTGGATGCTTCCAAAGGTGGGAGGAGCGAAGGCTATATGTGAATTTTGGTCCAAAGCAACAGTATCGAATGAGTGTGAAGGCCGAATGAATATTAATTTTGTAAAGTCGTTCCGAGACATCATGAAAATTTTGTATTTTCTCCTCAATAAACGTTGGAAAGGATTCGTCAAAAATTGGGGATCCCAGGAGGTGAAGAGAGTTTCTTTCCATAATTTTGATATTTGGTGCTATTGTATTAAATTTTGATATGGTAGTCTGTCTGTCAGTGGTTTGGGGAAGATAAATTTCACATTTTGAGAGGTTAAGATCTAGGCCAATGGAACTGAATTTTTCTTTTAAAAAAACTAAATCTTTTAAGACTGTGTCTACATCACCTCCTAGGGTTCCGTCATCCAAATACCAAACGTTGAATTTAGAATTTAATTGACGAATAATTGGATTTATTGCCAAACTAAAAATGACTGGCCCAAGAGGGTCACCCTGTTGACATCCAACGGCTGATTTCAAAAGGTTGTCTTTATAAAGTAATTTAGAGGGGTGCCTATAACATTGATAAAGAAAACTGTAAATTTTGGGTATTTCTTTTTGAACTTCTGTCAACAAGGTGTCCCTGTTTACGGAATTGAAAGCGTTCTTAATGTCAACCTTAAGGATGACCTCACCTTTACCGCTATTGATGTAAGTGGATAATGCATGTACCGCAGCCTCACAGCCCCCTTTAGACCCGAAGCCCAGTTGTAGGGGCTGGAATTTGCTGGCCAGTGTTTCGCTGTAAAAAGCACAGCAAATTTTGGCTGCGATACGACGATAAGTGAGCCCTACGGCAATGGGACGAATGCCGCCATCCTTCTTGCGCAGGGCACATAGATTTGCCCCATACAAGATATCAATGACGGCTACGTTCA
Source organism: Cosmia pyralina (assembly GCA_946251885.1). Lineage (NCBI taxonomy): Eukaryota > Metazoa > Arthropoda > Insecta > Lepidoptera > Noctuidae > Cosmia > Cosmia pyralina. Next base: position 17,251,810 of record OX276359.1, on the reverse strand, counting down.
CATTGCCGGAGAGCATGAGATTAATGAGGGCCGTTAGCTCCTCCAAAAGGGACTCACCAGCCTCCCCGGCGCCTGAACACATTAAGTCCTTCAGGTGTTGAGGTGTCAGGCCGTCGAGGCCGCCGGCGGAGCCACTTCGAAAGGAGCACACGGCCGCATACACTTGTTGTGCTGTAATTACAAGTGAGTTGGATTCCAGATCGGGTGGGTCAGGAAAGGAGAGATCATCTGCCGGGGTAGGGTGTTTGCTCTCCAGAGCTGTAAGTGTCTCTGGAGAGTACGGCGCAAGGTAAGTTTTATCTACATATTCATTATAGCTATAATTACCTTTCATAAAAGTAGATAGATACTGTTTATAAAATACCTATATTCTAACAAAGTCGTAAGTATAATGCTTCTGTGTCATAGAGTAGTGAATGATCACAGAAGGACCATGTCCACGCAATGACTTTTAGTCAATATTATACGAGTAAATTTTCCTTTTCGGTACCTCGGTAAAGTGTATTTTTACCCGACTGCGCCAGAAGGAGGGTTATGTTTTTCGAGTGTATGTATGTATGTATGTATATTTCTTTGGCACGCTCTGTAGCCTAAACGCCTTGATGGATTTTAGCTTGAGAGATGTCATAAGATTCGTCTTGATTGTAAGAGTGACACTGAGTACTTATATACTATCGAGTGGGGTATCAAGGTAAAGGGCTCGAGGAGACGATTTCAAAAATGTATCTCACTAAAATGAAAGAAATAAAAAAAAAAGAACTTTTTAGTCGGTTTTAGCGGTCGGTTTTTTTTGACAAAGTCAAAAATCAATAAATTAAAAACAAATATTTTTAATTTATTCTGATTCGTTGCGATTTTTTTGCAGGTCTTGTTTGGCTCCATCTACCGACGAAACCTTTAGCAAAACTGAAAATGCTTCTGAAGTAGGTATCAAATTACGATTATAAGTAAGGTACTTGCTAGTGATTTGTTAACTTATCGACTTCTGGCGTAATTATTTTCAATAAGAAACATATTTCGCTTATGTTTTTATTTAATCTTTTACCGATGTAATTTGTACCGATGTGATTTGATGTAGATGTAATGAATGAATTAATAAAAATAAACAGTAGATAAATTATAAACTTGTCAGGCAATATTATATCGTTAAAAGATTAAATAAAAACAAACATAACGAATGGGTATTCAATATTATGTATTGTTTTTTTTTTACTTTTGTCGTAAGAATGGCGGTTATCGTCGATTTTGCTAACAAACGTAAAATGCACTTAGATTTTAGTACAAAACTGAATCGTTCTTACGGTTTATTTTACTTGTAACTATATACATTTATTTTAGGAACAAGATGATTCGGGCATTCAAAAGCTACGTTCACTACCGGCTGACATGTTGACTCACAAGCATGTTGCAAGGTCTGTCGAAGAACTTGAAGATTTTTCAGCTCCTAGTGAAGTATGTACTATCGATTTGAACTTACAATGCACTTAAACATCTTAAATAATTAAATTTTAGCTTAAAACAATACTAATTATTTACAGGTAGATATGGCCGAATCTTCTGAGAAAACATATGAACTTGAAGGTCGAAGAATTCTCAATTTGAAAACATTTTATTTAAAATTACAAGAGGTATCTTCGCATGGACCTTTCAATTGTGGTCTTGGTAGCGTGGAAATAGTTTCTGAAAAACAAACCGGTTTTCAATCAACTTTTACGCTTCAATGCAAATTATGCAACATGAAATTTTTCATATCCAGTGATGAAGGTAGTGAAATGAACATTAACAATTGTGCAGTTTTAGGGACTGTGGCAATCGGTTGTGGTCATTCACAACTCCAAGAGCTATCTGCTTGTTTAGATTTACCAACACTATCTTTCAACTTGTACCAAAAATGCCATGAAAACATAACCAATATGTGGGAAACAATGTCACTAGAAACAATGAACGATGCCGCGAAAGAAGAACGAGAGTTAGCCCTACTGCAAGGGTGTGTAGATGAAAATGGTGTTCCTATTATTGACGTAATTGTCGACGGCTGTTGGAGCAAACGCAGCTATAGAAAAAATTACTCGGCGTTATCAGGAGCAGCAGTCATTATTGGAAAAAAAACAGGGAAGATTCTGTTCATCGGTATTAAAAATAAGTACTGTTGTATTTGCGCACAGGCAGAGTATAAAAAGTGACGCCTCGTGAACACAAATGTTTTAAAAATTATACAGGTCCTTCAACAGGAATGGAGTCATCTATACTTGTTGAAGGATTTAATTACAAGAAGACGATGTACAAGAGAAAGAAAATGTCAAAGAGAAGGAAATAGAACTAAGGAAAGAAAAAGAGGTTGTAGAGAAAAATGAACAAAACGAGAAAGAAGAAAAAGAAAACAAAGAACAAGATTTGGTCTGGCTAACGAAATTTCCAAAAGTAAATATCTATGAACACGGAGAAATAAGTGAGGATGAAGAAGTTCAACCAGCCAAAAGAATAAAAATACTCTGTGAAAGGAAGTTAAACTTCAGTGAATTTTAGTTTCTATGTAATCGTTTATAAAAAATATAACAAATATGACATACAGTAGTGCTAATTACTTATATACTCCCTACCTAGCTATCTACTTTACCTAGAAACCTTTCTCAGACTTTATCAAAAATTTGATAAAAATATAAGCCAAAATTGGTCCAGCCGTTCTCGAGTCTTGCGCTTAGCAACAGATTTGGTCATTCATTTTTATTTATCGAAATAGATAATTTAATTCACAAGTTGTGTACCTCGTTTCAAGCCAGGCTGATTTATAGTAAAGGTATAGTTTCTACCCGCGGCCTCGAAGCATTTGGCAAACTTATTCGTAACTGTAGCCCGAACAGTACATGCATATTAATAGTTAGTAAATAAAAACAAAATTGGAACACTTTATATCCGGTACACATAAAAACTGAATTTAACTTTCACGATGATTTGACCTTCTGTTGTTTCGTTACTCTGTGACGGAACTAGGCGCGAAGACGCGCGGTGGCGGCGCGGTCGCGGCGCATCGTTCGTTGCATGCGGGTGGCGGAGTGGCGCGGAGAGAGGTAGTTAGCTCCGCCCAAATGCACAAGGTCACTGGCATGAATACAAGCCTTAATGGTTTTACGTCGATCTTAAATGTCCTGCCTTAGACTTCCACCTATAATACTCGTAATCACATGTAGATATCAATAGGTTAGCATTATGTCTCATAATAATTATAAACAATCATGATAATTACTAACAATGGGTGTGTGATTACAAACATAATAATGATATCAATATTACTATGGTGGTATAATATGGATTTTCCGCCCGCAATACTACCGAGCTTCTATAGTTCTATTTATACGTTTGATTCGAGGACACCGCATTATTATTAATGCCAATAATTATGAGTATGTTCTTGACACTGATATATCGGTGAGGCTTCTCCTATGATAATTAATTAATGAGAATACCACACACATGCATACCTACCTATAAGAATTACAAGCTAAGAATACTTTGAAGGGTGACAGTACTAGTTATTGTATGCAGTTTGTGTTTTAAGTATCGGATCAAAATCAATCAATCAACTCATCCTATCGCAGTCAACTGCTGGACATAGGCCTGTCCCAGGTTGCGCCACAACACCCTGTCCTCCGCCTTCCGCATCCAGTCTGTCGCAGCCACTTTCTAGGTCATCGTGCGGTTCATCTAGCTGGGGCGCGTCCCACACTATACTAACCGATACGCGGTCGGACTCATCTGTTCTACCGGCCATCGGTCCTTCGACAAACATGGCCAGCCCACACTGCCACTTCAGTTTGCTTACTCGGCAAGCTATATCGGTTACTCCGGTTCTTTAGTATCGAAAAGGTGTTGTATAAAGGTGGGCTTAGACCAGAACGAGCTTAGAACCAAAACAAGAACAATATATTTTCTTGATATTCTTGATATTTTAATCTACGTTCGTACGGACGTAAAAATATCGCGGCGATTTTGTTTCGCGCATTAGATTTTCAACGCTTAGCGCCGAGAGTTGAAAATCCAACAGTGTGTCTTTTCGACGCGCTAGAATGCACTCTGCTGTTGTTAAGTTGGATTCTCAATGCTCGGCTCAACAACGAGAGTTGAAAATCCAGTGTGCGACAAAACCCCGCCGCGATATTTTTAAGTTCGTGCATACGTCGTCGGCTTAGTCTAGAGTCTGGATAGAGTAACGCAACAACGTTCTATCCCTGTTTACACAAAAATAACAAATACGATAGAGTAGGGATAGAATGTGCATTCACTCGTTTGGTATAATTCATCCAGCCACAATATTACAGCCCCAGTTACAAATCTTGTGAGCCTGGTGGGGACAACTAATGGGAACAATAAGAATAGAGCAATGGCCTTTAGTCAATCTTGATTGCGATATTTTACTATTTTTTATTTAAATATTGATGATGTCATTTAACAGACTTAAGCTTCAGCGACAGCTTTTTACTTTCTCATAAAAAGGTTGGCACCTGTTTCGCAGCAAAAAAACTCGAGTTGGGAATTGCTAAAGATGACACTATGTTGCGCTGTTGGATTTTCAACTGTCGGCGCTAAGACGAGGGTTAAAAATCCTCTAGCGTGGTTTTATTTTATTCAGCTCAATATCGCCTAGTGTTAGTGAAAACGAATCGCAAAAATTAAAAAAAAAAAAAAACCTTTCATCATAATCTGCCTAGCCTTTTCCCAATTATGTTAGAGTCGGCTCCAGTCTAACCGGATGTAGCTGAATACCAGTACAAAACCTCTAATAGAAAAAAAAAACAAAAGAGTATTCTATTCTTTTCTATATTCTATTCTAAATCCACTCATTTGTTTCAGATGGATGACCTTAACAAAATCACTGGTTTACTACGCCCTGCCTCTTATAGTGATAGCTTTTTTCTATTCACTAATGGCGCAGCGCTTGCTGGCTAGTACTAGAGAAATGCCGGGAGCGCTGCACGGGGGGCAGGGGGAAGCGCAGGCGCAGGCTCGGAAGTCAGTCGCTTGTATGGTGCTGGTGTTTGTTATTGGTAAGTGTAGTTTACAAAATAGCCGGTAAAAATCTCGAGCAAAAATGACACCAAATGAGCAAGTCTCACGCCCGACTTTTTTACGGAAATGTGCCCCTGCAATCTGCATCCCCACCCCATACGTATGTCCCCTGAAATGACACCGTATTATCGTTTTTCGCGCAAACTCAAGTTATTTGCTGGCTGTAATGATACTTTAATGCGGGTATCACACCTCCGTCGCGATACCAAAGGTTAACTGCAACCAATTTGGCTACCGCCAATACCTACTAATCAGGGTCGGTTCACTGTTGTACGAGTGATAAAATCGGACAGATTGTGAAACCTGTCGGTTAGTGCAATTTGACGGTTTGACATGGATAGATTATAAACAATCGAAAACGAATACGTTATATTGTAAGCAGTATGGTATAGTTCATAATTTATCGACAGTTTACAATCTCGCGATAGAGATTATAAACTAACAGTGTTCGAAATCTTACGGTGACATATACTTACGTACAAGCTATTTCAATTGATTACTTATGTCGTGTAGATTCAAATAAATAATAGTAGTTCTCGCAGTAAACCTCGTGAGCACAATTTTTTTTGCAACACGGCGCGATCTAGCGGTTCACAGTAGCGTCATCTAGTGATCATATTGTTAAACATTAATATTGGTCTAATGCCTCGTTTTATAGATTACGGATGATGCCTGGGTAAAAAAAAAAGAAATTCTATTTCCGTCAGTTAGATAATAAAAAAATATTAGACACGTATTTTTTGCTTTATCATATTAATAGAAAATGAATTTAACACGCATTAAAGTTAAGCATGTAAGCTACACGTGACGTCACGCGATGTTTTAACTCAATGTATCGCCGTAATCTTTTGATTTTGTAAAAAAAGAAAAAATACGTGTCCAATATTTTCTAATAATCTACTCGTACATGACGGACAAAAGAAAAATTTTTAGTCATCATCCCTATTATGATAATTATTTTCTGAATTCTCTAGTTTTGTGATGATAAGGCAGTCCCAGGTGCTCCATCAATCCCTACCTAATAGTTAAAGGGCCGATTCCACTGCACACTGGTAGAAATCTAAAAGTGAGCAATTTACTTTATTTTGAGAAGCTATTCTGCTCATCTTACCGAAGATCCTTATCAGATCTTCACCAAATTTTTATGAGACCAACTTCATGTTACTACCTTTCAAATAAAAAAATCCTTTTTGGAGAAAGTATCCTTCTAATCAAAAATTCCCGACGACAATTAAACAATCTATAAAGTCGTAAAACCACGTTTCGTCCAGATCGATTGTAATATACGACCTGTAGAGGAGTACCAACAAACTGACAGACGAAAGCAAATTTTGCCAGACTTGAAGCAGAGACGCTTCGTTTGCTAGGTCAATCAGATACTATGATGAGATGTTCTGTTTAATACTACAACATCAAACGGCCCAACAAAGTCAAAATAACTGTTGAAAGTAATGATGTGGTTAAACTACTCAACTAATTTAATTAAAATTATGTTCTAAGGTTTCAAAATCTCACTAACCGAATGTAAATACAGTTGATATTGATATTTTGTATAGTGGAGAAATTTATTTAGTTGTAAGTACTTAGTTTGAACTCTAGACTAAATGTACAAGTAGAGAGAGGATATAAAAAATTAAATCATCATCTGCCCAGCCTTTTCCCAACTATGTTGGGGTCGGCTTCCAGTCTAACCGGATGCAGCTGAATACCAGTATTTTACATGGAGCGACTGCCTATCTGACCTCCACAACCCAATACGGGTAACAATACCCTTTGGTAAGACTGGTTGTCACACTTTCAGGCTTCTGACGACCCGTAACAACTGTCAAGGATCTACGAATGACAGCCCGTCAAGCGTAGCGCTGTTATTACTTAGCCACAAGCTCCTCCAAAAATATAATAGCCTAAATAAATATTTTTTTTAACAAAAACAAGATTTAATTGGAATCTATCACGTTATTTATTATGTTTTAATCATTGTTTTGAAACTTTTGAAGATCCAGTCTAATTGACTTGTTCATTGTAATTAATTTGCAATCAAAAACCACTTGACACCATTTTTAATTTGATTATAAAATCTGAATGTTTAATGGTTCTTTTGATTTCGAATAATCTTGGATCAGAGATAGCATTTATAAATTCATCTAAAAAACTTCGTTCGGTCAACTGAATAAAATATGAATAGTCGATCATTCCGTTGAATGAATTTTCATAGTCGAATTGAGTTCTCTAGTAATAGGTCTCAGACATATTAAAATTCATTAAAGTAAGTAATCGTGTTCAGCAAAATGGTTTTCAATCGAAACACCCTTTTGCTTTAGAATTTCAGTAATGAACTTGGTAATAAATAATTCTACGAAAAACCAATTCAATTTAAACAAAATCTACAACATATTATCGAAATTTCAGATAAGTTCCAACTATTCTACATCGATAACACATCACAAAGTCCACATAAATCTTCGCAAGTAGGTACAGAGTTTATGTCAGTGCATCCGATACAAATACATATATATTTTAAATGGAATTTGCTTTTCGCGTCTGTCTGTGTGACCGCGTTGTTCTTCTAAACTACGCAACGGATTTTGATGCGGTTTTCACCATCATTTAGAAAATTTGTTCCGAAAGGTTTATATGTATGAGATATGCATATTAAACTTTGAATACAAGTATAAACCAACCCAAGCCTACCTATACAAGTTAAAAGATAATTTTAAAATTTAGAAAACCCCCTTTTCAAATTTACGCTATATTTTTTTGCTACTTCACCATGGGACCCTGATTGCCATCTATCTATAACCTATTCATTGAGACCATTTCAATGAGCCCTAAAACATCTCTGCTGTAAGTTGGTGAGGATGTAAGGTATCCTGCAAATCCCTGGTAATGCTGCAGCAGGAGTTAAAGGTTTCTATGTTATTCTAATATCATTGAAGTAACAGAATACCAAATGTTGACTCAATCAGACCTGTGGAAGATGCTCACACGCATTCATATCATCTGCCTAGCCTTTTCCTAACTGTGTTGGGTTAACACCAGTATTTTACATGGAGCGACTGCTTATCTGTCCTTCACAACCCAGCTACTGGGAAATACGATATCCCTTGGTAAGACTGATTGTCAGACTTTAGGGCTTCTGACGACCCGAAACGACTCTCAAACATCCACGAATGAGAGCCTGGATCATCGGCTTAACGTGCTTTCCGAGGCACCGAGGGGTATGTAAAGATGGTCACCCTTCCATGGACCAATCGCGGCAAGCGTAGCTTAACTTGGTTTATCGACACGTGCGGCTGTTATTACTTAGCCACAAGTCCCATTCATCAACTAATAATAAAGAGCTATAAGCTCTTTATTATTATTTGATGAATATATTCAAACTGTACAGGGATTTTATTGAATCATAGCTAAGGACTTGATCCATTGACCTTTCAAACAAAACTAAAAAAAATCTAAATCGATTAAGTCGTTTGGAAGCTACGATGCCACATATACATATACAGATAAACACGTAACACTTACAACACCCTTTTGTTTCCGTCGGGAGTTAAAAAGAAAGTCACTCTTCACGTCTGTCTGTGACTGCTTAGTTCTTCTTAGTTAAGAAAAAAAAAAAAAAAAAATATTGTGTTGTTACACAATAAAATTTTGATGCGGTTTTTACCAAAGAGAATTAAGAGAATTTATAACGGAAGTTACCAAGTTAAAAACCTTTATATTAATCATATTATACTCTTAAAAATCTCGATGTTAAGTCATGTCGTAAGAACTAAGGACCATGACAAGCAGAAGCGGCCCTAGGCCCTAGTACGTATAAAATTAGCACAAAGAAAACTTCTGCCATTTATCTAGAAAAGCAGTCTAGCTGACGTGGAATTGACTACTTACCTAGAATCCAGAATGTATGCGATTAGGAAAATCGGGAGGGGCTCAGCCGGTTAATAAAATGGCAGTGAGCCAGAATTGTCGATGAGCCCCAATTTATAGGCTTGAAATGGACATTAAAATTTACTTTATGTAAAGCTTACTGTTGTTTTTACCTGATACAGTAGAAATTGTGACAAACATAAAAATTAAAAACTCAAACCGGTTATTTCCAATTTGTTTATCGTTTTGGTACATTGCATTGGTTTTTTATTTGGATCTAACATTTTGTTTTGCCAGAATTTAATATTCTGCAACTCATCATCTTCCTAGCCTTTTCCCAACTATGCTGGGGTCAGCTTCCAGTCTAACCGGACGCATCTGAATACCAGTATTGTATATGGTGCGACTGCCTATCTGTGCTCCAACACCAAGTTCAACATTTTGCAACTATTTCAAAATATAAAAAAAAAACCGGTTAAGAGCGAGTCAGATTCGCGCACCAAGGGTTCCGTACCGATTTCTGAAAAAGTGTGTTATTTAGAGACATCGCTTTATTTTTCCTGTAATTTTTAATTAAACTTTTATCACATAGAATAATTTCAGATTTTTCTGTATGCAAACTTCGGAGATAAGGGGGGGAAAGGTATTTTTTTTTTACATTTATCATCAAAAGTCGAAAACTATGCGGCCTAAAAAAAAAGAAAAAAAAAATGTTTGAGAATGTGCAAACAGCGCTCTTTCATATGATACCCCACATGCTCTAGTAGCCCCTCTTAGAATTTTTAAGACCTCCTTTCAGTCCCTGTTGCAAAAAAAAAATATGTATATTTTTATTTCTTTCTTATTTGCAAAATAGTTGGGCAAACCTCATCTAAAACTGTCCCTAATTTCAAGTTACTAGAATTAGTTCTTGAGATATCCAGCTGTGACAGACAGACAGACTGAGTCGCACCATAAGGGTTCCTTTTTACCATTTTTGTACGGAACCCTAAAAACAAAACTGTATTTTATACTGCCTATTCTTGAGAAAAGAAAAATTCCACTCTGACTTCCCTAACGCCCTCAATCCACGTTGATTGATCCTTGGAATTCAATTTCTCCGTCGAGAAAAGCGATGAAGCAATTAATAATCTAACGCGCCAAATCTATAATAGTGATTAAAAATGAATTAGTATTAACTAGCAAACCGATCCTGCTTCGCATGGAAGCAATCTGCTCTGAGGGGCAATTCCCATATTTTTAACATCGTTCGCAATCTCACCTCAGTCTCAATCTGTCAAAAATTGTATAGCGTTTACCTACATTTTTGACATTTGACTGTCGCCGAGGAGCTCGTGGCTAAGTAATAACAACCGCACGGGTCGATCCATCAGGTTAAGCTTCGCTTGCCGGAGTTGGTCCGTGGATGGGTGACCATCTTTACATACCGAGGACTCCTCCGTGCCTCGGAAAGCACGTTAAGCCGTTGGTCCCGGCTATCATTCGTGGATCTTTGACAGTCGTTACGAGTCGTCAGTAGCCCGAAAATCTGTCAACCAGTCTTACCAAGGGGTATCGTATTACCCAGTAATTGGGTTGTGGAGGTCGGATAGGCAATCGCTCCACGTAAAATACTGGCATTCAGCTGCATCCGGTTAGACTGGAAGCCGACCTCAAAATAGTTGGGAAAAGGCTAGGCAGAGGCAGATTGTCACTGGCATGAGATAGCGACTTGAATTTGAACGTTTTTAGGTAAGAGAGTTGGCCTTCTGAAACACATTCTACAATTTTTAACATTTTTTAATTTTTCTCTGACGTGGCTCTGATTATGGTGTGTGTGATGTATGTGCGAAACGTATTTTAAGCTATTTCTAATATAACATCACGCCTGTGTTAGAGGGGCCGAAGGGTTAGGCACAGGCAGAAGTGAACATAAAGTATACCCTTATTTCGCCAGTTATATTTAAGCCCCATGTAACAGGGGAGCCTATTGCCATCAATAGAGCACAAATCAGACTCCGAGCTGCTATTGAGAAATTCTAGGTGGTAAAACCCAATAACACTTTGCCCGACCCGGGAATCGAACCCAGGACCTCGTGCTCAGCAGTAACGCTTGCGACCGCTAGACCAACGAGGCAGGTTATTTCTAAGTTACATAATTAATGTAGGTATTGTACACATAAACGTTGCGGAGAAAATTCTCTAAATAACAACACAACCTATAATCAAGCTTGTATTCTCAGATGGGTTAAGTAGGCTCTAAATAAATGATGGTGAAATCCGCATCAAAGTCCAATGGGTTGCTAAGAACCAAGAGCACACACAGACAGACAAGCAAGCGACCCGACCCTGCTTCGTACGGTTTTTACGACTTGACAAAACATCGAGCTTTAATTATTATTCTTATGTTTAATTGACCGAGCGAGCGCAGCGAGTGAAGCATCTCTGCTTCAAGTCTGGCAAAATTTGCTTTTGGTCAGTTTGTTGGTATTCCTCTAGAGGTCGTATTTTAAAACCGAACTGGACGAAACTTGGTGTACAGGTTTTGCGACTTCATAGATTTTTTTTGCTGTCGGGGATTTTTGATTGGAGGGATACTTCCTCCGAAAGGGGCAAAAAGGGGGCTACTGGATAGCTTTGCCTTATAAAAACCGATTTTAATGGTTCATTATTTGTTTGGAACTTTAAGTTGGTCTCTTAAAAAATATTATGGTTGGTGACAATACATGAAGGTGTCCATATTATATATAAGTTAAATATTCATGTGTTATACCTACCTATAAACCTTCTGGAATAAATTTTCTAAATAATAATAATAATAATAATCGTTTATTAACCAAATAATGTTTTACATTTCCTTAAAAGTAATACAAAAATAAACTACTCCTTAAAATAAAGTTAGGAATTAAGGAAACATAATTTTAATAAATTAACTTGTGGACTCCACACTAGGTCAAGCCTGTCTCGTGGAGTCCTAGACAGTTTTAGACAATCTGAATATTCAGGATCGATACTGTATTTTAATTTTAAATTTATTTATTAGGTACATATTGTTTTGAAAATTTAACGTAAGACAAAATAAAAATAAAAGACTTGAAATGATAATGAAAACCGCATCAAAATCCGTTGCGTAGTTTAGTAGAAAAACGCAGCCACACAGACAGAAACGAAAAGCGACTTTATTTTGTAATAAGTATAGATGTATAATCTCAAAATCATAGTCCATTTATCTTCAAAGTTTGAGCTACTAGAAACTAATGACAAGGTAATCCATTTTCATATTTACTATAAGGAACTTTTAGCTGGTTCGTTTGAAATTTACATTGTAACTGAGCCAAAACTCTAGCAAGTTTGAAGCGGTTTTGACTTTAAATTTTCAAGTCTTGGGTAGCAGGTAATCTCTTCTTGACGCCAGGTATAAATTTACTGTCGTCGTTTAAGGAGATTACCACTACGTACAAACTCTTTTCAAGTTTGGTCTTGGTATCTGTTAACGCCATTACTTTCTTTAGTTTTATATTTTATGCCTAATTACTGGCAACTCTAATTAGTTAGTATCTGTGTAACATAAAGTTCCTTCCACTTTCCTTCTCCCTTCCGCAACCCTTATAATGCCTGAGCGAGAGCGAGAAGGAAGATCCGCAATGGCGCGCATACGCTGCCGCCAAGAAAATCCGCTAGTTCTCAACCGACATCGACGCCTGTGGGTAAAAATTAATCCCAAGTCGAAAAAGGACTCATATCTTCACCACAAGAACGAAGATTGCTATTGAACTGTGCAAGTGCGTGTATGTGTGTTGTGGAAAGTGCAGATTCTCGTCCGTACGTGATATCCTGGACGCGCCAGCCACGTGGCTAAGGAAAGCCTTCTCATCGTGTCACCGTAGCTCACCAGGCCTGCCTGGTGAGCTTGTGGAAAATGATGATGGTACCTGTACCATCATCATTTTCCCACACCACCAAAACACTTACTTGTGTCAAGGAACCGCCCCTCATACAGTCTACTAAGAAAATTTCTATTTTCACCCCAAGTATTTAGGCCGCCGCAACAGTATCATTTCAGGGAATAGCGAGAACTTGTTGGTCTATTGGCCGCAAGCGCTCAGCAGTATGAGCATGAGGCCTTGGGTTCGATTTCCAGATCGGGCAATGTGTTATTGTGTTTTTCCATTAGGAATTTCACAGTAGCAGCTCTGAGTCTGGATTTGTGTCCCTTTGATGGACACAGGGTCACTCCTATTACATGGGACTTGAATAAAATGTTGACTATGATTAAGGATGATGACTAATTTTTTTTTTTGTTCGTCATGTAGATTATTAAGAAATATTGGACAAGTATTTTTTCTTTTTTTAAAGAAAGAAAAAGAAAGAAAAAGAAAACACATTTATTCAGCACAGACTAAATTAAAGAGGCACAACAAAAAAAGTAAAAAATAATAATAAAATTTAAAAAAAGCTACATTTGCGATGCAACAACAACAAAAAATAAAATAAAAAATACAATGCAGGAAAGTGTGCCTCACGGCTGTGCCAAAAAGGCCCAGTTCAGCAAAAAAATGCCAGACAACTAGTGCCTGACGCTGGTTTTCAACTGGACCGAAGTGTGAGGTGACGGACGTAAATCAGTTTTATACTGCAACGTGTGATGTATACTTACTTTAAATAAAAAAAAAATAATAAGTTTGTGTCAAATAAACGTACATAAATAATGTGATATTGTGTCAGAACAAAAAACCTGTTTAAACGATGCCAGACTTCCGCGCAACAACAATCTCCGAGCCGAAGCATATGGGACAATGAGCCAGCAAGCCGAGTCGAGCGTTAGGATGAGCGAGAACAATCCCCAGCAACTGTATAGTTTAAACAGCAGCTATTTAAATTCAATTTTCGTGCAACATTCACTGACAAAAAAAAAAAAAAAAAAAAAACTCTGATACATACATAAGTGGATAGGTACGTACATACATTATATAATTGAGACATTTAGTGTGACCAAATCCAACTTCTGTTGCTCTTCTATGAGGTACTGCCGTAAACGTCGTCTAAAAGCGCCTATCGTGTTAATTACTCTAATAGGTGGTGGCAGGTTATTCCATATTTTGTATTCCATATTGTGTATTACGTAATCAAAAGACACATTGAGTTGAATTCCTTGCTAGTTGTGACGTAGCGAGCCCCCACTTTCCAAATTTAATGCGTTATAAGTATAACTAAGTATTTTTTATTCATATCCTCGGTCCACGGCACAGATAAATTAATCAGGAAAATCCACACTGGTTAATTTTGATGTGCCTTGTTTCACCGAGGCTGTGGATGCCTGGAGACTCGCTTGCCCGAATTCAGACCCATCCGACAATCCATTTTCCCAGAGACGGTGGGATGAGCCGCTCTGCAGAGTAGTACAGAACAATTTACTTGACACGTCTGCTACTACTGCGGAACGTGCGCGTCTGCTGGCTGTGAGTAAGTGGGAGTCGGGTCTCCTTCTTGTTCTCCTCATCGCTGTCACTGTGGCGAAGTTGTCAACAGCCTCGGACACCACGGCCTGTCTTGCAGCCGAAGTGCGGGTCGATAACACGGCACGACAACATCAATGACATCATCCGACGAGCCCTTGTCACCGTCGGCGTTCCAGCTGTATTAGAACCCAATGGCTTGACACGCGACGATGGCAAGAGACCGGATGGCATGTCTTTATTTCCATGGAAGTTGGGAAGGCCTTTAGTGTGGGACGCAACGTGTGTCGATACTCTTGCGCCATCCCATCTTTCTGGCTCTACGTGCTGTGCTGGCACTGCTGCTGCCGCTGCAGAAAACCTCAAGCGGCGGAAGTATAATAACCTTATCGGTAATTATATTTTCGAGCCGTTTGGGGTTGAAATCCTTGGGCCGTGGGGTCCGAGTGCTCATAGTTTGTTCAACGAAATCTCCAAACGGCTGGTTGACACTTCCCGTGACCCAAGGGCTGGCTTTTACCTTGGCCAGCGGCTTAGCATTGCCATACAATGTGGCAATGCCGCCAGTCTCTTGGGTACTTTACCAGTCGACAGCGATGCGGAGGAATTTTTCGACGCCATATTTTAGTTTTTTAATAGTTTCAGTTATGTTAGTATATAATTTTGTAATTTTAGGTTATGTTTACAGTTAAATGTAAATGATGTGGATGTTAATGAAATAAAGAAATATATATAGTATTTTTTTATTAATATGATAAAACAAAAGATACGTGTCTAATATTTTTTTATTATCAGCAGACTGACGGACTAAATAGATTTTCTTTTTTTTTTACCCAGGAACCATCAGTCGCTCATCGCTAGTGGAAACTGGCGATGCAAAGTCGTATTAACTTATTCTGAATCATTTTATTTCATTAAGTTTGTAAGCTGCTTCTGCGTAACAATGAATATATTATTTTAGACAAAATCAAGTCAAAGCAGTTGGTTTACTCTTTTTCAGATTTGGGTGTAACAAAACCCGAGGAGCTCGTGGCTAATTAATAAAAGCCGTACGGGTCGATCCATCACGTTAAGCTACGCTTGCCGGGGTTTGTCAGTGGATGGGTGACCATCTTTACATGCCGAGACTCCTCCGTACCTCAGAAAGCACGTTAAGCCGTTGGTCCCGGCTGTCATTCGTGGATCTTTGACAGTTGTTACAGGTCGCCAGAAGCTCTAAAGTCTGACTATCAGTCTTACCAAGGAGTATCGTATTACCCAGTTACTGAAAGAAAGAAAGAAAGAAAAAGAAAGAAAAATGCGTTTAATTGGCATTACAGCAAAAAAATAAATAAATATATACTGGGTTATGGAGGTCAGATAGGCAGTCGCTCCATGCAAAAAACTGGTATTCAGCTGCATCCGGTTAGACTGGGAGCCGACCCTAACATAGTTGGGAAAAGGCTAGGCAGATTAGGTGCAATGGTATTTAACTTGTTTTTGTGAAAAAAAAGTTTTACAAAAGTTGGAACTTTAACCTTCAATAGGTATGGTTCTGAACAAAAAAAGTATTATTGACGGAAAGAACATGTAACTCTCGGCTTCGTAAAGCATCTTTTTATACCTGTTATTGAATTTTGCGCCCACACTTGACGTTGACCGACTAAGCTTCGTGTGTCTTTGATATTCAACTTACACACCTACAGTTACTTTCTTTTAATTACCAACTTGTTACTAATTTTTCATGTATCCTTTTATTACCTAACTAGCTTTTGCCAGCGGCTTCACCTGCGTGGATGTCGGAAATTATCCCACGGGAACCGTACATTTTTTTTGGAGTAAAAAGTAACCATGTGCTATTCCAGACTATAGTCTATTTCTGTGCCAAATTTCATCCACATCCGTTCTGGTGTTCTGGCGTGATTGAGTAACAAACATCCATCCATCCATTCAAACTTTCGCATTTATATGGTAGTAAGGTAGCTTTAGCTAGGAGGAGCTCGTGGCTAAGTAATAACAGCCGCACGGGTCGATCCAAAAAGATAAGCTGCGCTTGCCGGGGTTGTCCGTGGATAGGAGACCATCTTTACATATCGAGACTCTTCCGTGCCTCAGAAAGCACATTAATCTGTTGGTCCCGGCTGTCATTCGTGGATCTTTGACAGTCGTCACGGGTCGTCAGAAGCCCGAAAGTCTGACAACCAGTCTTACCAAGAGGTATCGTATTACCCAGTTAATGGGTTGTGGAGGTCAGTTAGGCAGTAGCTCCATGTAAAATACTGGTATTCAGCTGCATCCGGTTAGACTGTAAGCCGACCCCAACATAGTTGGGTATTGGCTATGCAGATTGATGGTAGTAAGATAGCTTTTTCCAACAAACATCGGCTTGTAAGCCGATGCGAGCGTATTGATATTCTATGTATAGAATATCAATACGCTGACTCATTTTAAACGGAATACCCTGTCTCCTGTGATAGGTACAGTTTTTTTTACTAGTTCAGGATACATGTGATCTTTTCCACTAAAGTTAAGTACTGTATTTGTGTTGCAAAGTTTTTGGTTTTCAATAACTGGTGGAAAAGCAATCACATATAACACTGTTTTTGGAACAGTAAACATTATTATTATTAAAGTGTTTTTGACATATCTCTCTTTGAGATATGTCCAAGACCTTAGGAAGCGTACGAGGGAGTGTAGCCAACCGCAGAGGCCCCTTAGACAATTTTAAATGATGACGAGGCACCAGCCGACTTATTAAAATTATTATTAACCTTTTTTACGTGCATAGCTTGACAAAATCACAAAATGAACACCTAATCTTAAGGAGCCACTAGTCGGCGGCTCGAACTCGTTGGTGGTGTGGCTAATATGCATGCTATTTACTTTATTTATTTACCGTAAACTCACATTACTTTAGCCCACGGGGGTAATATTGGCCCAAATCGAAAAAGTGTTTTATTTATTTATTGGGTACACTAACAGCAGTAATATAAAAAAAAAATAGAGTTATTTAAAATAAAAGTACTGGTATGTATGTTTATTACAGGTATACACAGCATTTACCACAAAACAACCACGTAATTAACTTAAAAATAAGAAACTTATGAACACATAAAATAAATTGATTTTGATCGTTCTAGTACTTCTAGCAAGCAAGCAGTCAACGTAATTCGCAGATCATTTATTATAGTTGATTGCTGATGTCGCCTGACAAAAATAAATAAACAAACACGACGAGACAAATTGAAATAATTTAGTTTTGAACGTACACCGTCAAACAGACGAGTAATCACCATACTAAGTTACTATGGAAGAATGAGCGACTAGCATGCCCTTAATAACCAAAATTATTGACAAAAGGTGGAGGAGCTCGTGGCTAAGTAATAACAGCCACACGGGTTGATCCATCAGGTTAAGCTAAGCTTGCCGGGGTTGGTCAGTGGATGGGTGACCATTCTTTACACACCGAGACTCCTCCGTGCCTCGGAAAGCACGTTAAGCCGTTGGTCCCGGCTGTCATTCGTGGATCTTTGACAGTCGATACGGGTCGTCAGAAGCCCGAAAGTCTGACAACCAGTCTTACCAAGGGGTATCGTATTACCCAGATACTGGGTTGTGGAGGTCAGATAGGCAGTCGCTCCATGTAAAATACTGGTATTCAGCTGCATCCGGTTAGACTGGAAGCCGACCCCAACATAGTTGGGAAAAGGCTAGGCAGATTGATTGACAAAAGGTGCATTATTATGCTACAATAACATTGTTTGTTTCAGTGTTTTTCATCTGCTTCTTGCCGTACCACGCATTAGAGCTGTGGTTCCATCTGTCTCCGACGGCACAAACTGATTACAACGATTGGATACACGCCTTAAGGATAATGGGCTTTTGCCTTAGGTACGTGACCTAATCTAGCGTCAATATTAACTAGCATCGTTACGATTAACAATACTTCTGGGAGAACAGCTCTAGAATATGAAGTGCCGAAATATTATCACAATTAATTTTGCTTGTTTCTATTCCAAACACGATTTCTGTCCCCTTTTCAGATATAAAACAAACTGTCTTTAAATGTTCTTTACCATTTTTAATAAAGTCGATGGGATGACTTTAATTAATTTGAATTATTGACTTATGTGACTACTCATCCGCAAATATTTCACCCGCGGATGAAACGTTACCCTTTTAAAATTGTAAGGTATTATTATTATTATTGTATGTTATTATTGTTGTTGTGTGTTATTGTAGGCGTGAAAGCTCAAAATTGACGACGATCTCAAGAAGTTTGGGAAACATATATTTAGAAAGTAAATATAGTTCAATTAGAAATTCAGTGTTCATCAAATTGAACATTGGTTTTCCTGAAACAAATTGGTTTTTAATGAGAGTATGATATCTCAAGATTCAGCCTGCCTCATCTCTTTTCGTGTTCTCTGTGCAATAACACATGCTATATGAAAAACCTTTGCGAGGCCAACGCTAATGCTCTCAACATGTCTTAGCTTATTTTATTTAAAGTATGGAAAATGGAATCATCGTTACGAAGAAGATGCCAAAAGAGCTAGTTTAAAAGTTCCGTCATAAATAACGTCATATTTTGTGCCTCCGAGTCAACAGAATTCAGTAAATTAGAATAGTAACCATATCTTCACTCGAGAACAATCGCCTAGACAAAGCTTTCGTGACCCAGACCCTTGACTTTGTCGCTCTTTGCGGAGATTAGGTACGCAGGGACCCTTGATATATGAAAGTCTGGTGTTATTTATGGGACAGTCTGTTTGAATTATGTCACATTCCGTCTTCTTGACGAAAAGGGCACGAGGGGTGAAGATTGACGTAATTTGGGAGTAATTTTGATATGTATTCAATTTTATTGCACATGCGTGCTGAGGTTTACACTTGTGGTAATACACTTTTGATTATAAGCAGCAAGAGATTGACATCATTCCTTGATTGAATTTGACACTAAAATACGGCGAAACTAAAGTAACTTCGTGTCCATCTTTTACAGTAACTATATCATCTTTTTGATAGGAAAAAATTCACAGTAATTTACTATAGATTGTAAGTTTCATTTTGTCCTGAAATCTATTTTAATTTATAGAACAAAAAAAAAACAAAACTAAATCCAGGTATATTTTTTCTAGTTTTTACCATAATACTCCTACAGTTTTCATAGAAAGTATTAATTTTATACAGTTATCTACAAAATAATAAGGAATGAATTCATGTCATTACTTTTCAATCAATAGATTTTTTGTAAATAGATAATTGCTTCATATTTTGCAATAAATTACCAGCGTTGTGTCATCGCACCTCTCTTTCTTTTCTAAGCAGTCTGACAGGTGACCACGCTTTTACGGAGCCCTAAGTACCTAAGTTTGGAAACAACGACGTACAATCTATTATCATCTTCCCATGCAGCCTTTTCCCAACTATATATGTTGAGGTCCGTTTTCAGTCTTAGAAAATCCAACCAGTACATACATTGTGGGACTGCCCATTAGATATCCACAACCCAGTTAAATAAATAAATAAATAAAATATGGTTGGACATATCACACAACGCCACCTAGCCCCAAGCTAAGCAACCTAATGCTTGTGTTATGGTAACGAGATGGCTGATAAACTACTTATATACATTTTTTTTTTTGTAAATACATACATATTATAGATAGAAAAACACCCAGACTCGGAACAAATACTTGTAGGTCGTACAAATATTTGTTCCGTGCGGGAATCGAACCCGCGACATGCTGTGCAGCAGTCAATCGCTCAACCACTGCGCCAACCGTGTCGTCAAATTCAGTTACTTAACGCCTTGGTCACGAGGGGTAACGTGAACCCCCTTCGTAACGATGACGTAATCACACACTAACATAATATTCTTCTTTCTAGTTTCCTGAACTCCTGCGTGAATCCAGTAGCCCTGTACTGCGTGAGTGGAGTCTTCAGGTCTCACTTCAACCGGTACCTATGCTGCCGCCGAGGAACCCTTCATCCAACCTGCAGCTCCAGGCTGTCGAGGACTGCGGTCTGCGAGACCTCGTTCAGGAGTACACACCGCCATCGCTGTAACAGGTTGGGTTAACAAGAATTTTTTTTATTTTGAACGTAGTTCGTGGAAGTAGGTATTATAGTGCAGTCAGTAGATTTATGTCTATTTTTAGCATAGCGATGCATTTGCCGAATATTACGCTACAAAAATTCGGCATGTCAATTTTATAATACAAATTGCGCGACGTAATTTCGGCCTGATGCGCTGCCACGGCCTCGAGCCGTGGTAGTGGCGAAGTTTTGGGTAAACAAATAAACTTTCGTGCCAACGACACGAAGAAGAAGATAAAGCATTATAAGCGTTAGCACGCTGAATTTCCATTGTGTAATTTTCGGCAAGTGTCGCTACGCTCATTGTAAAATAGACTTTTGATCAACATAGTGTAGGTGCAACTTGATTAGAATTATTTTTCTCTTAGCTAACGCAATTTTTTTATCGCAATGTTTTGTAGATTTCTAAAAGAAAACTACTCTTGGTCTTTTCTAGCTCTATTTTTCTTAAAACCTCTGTTAATTTTCTTTAACCTACTCAATTACATCCACCCATCAATCCAAAATTCTTTTACATTTTAAAAGAAAAATATATAAACTCGTATTTTGTAAATCCAAGGGTACAGATTTTATTACGAAAGACCCTAATCTACCTAGATTAGGGTCGTTCGTAATAAAACCTGCACCGTCTTCTCAATTTTGACTCATAAACTCTTAAATTACAAATCATAAAATACATATTGTTTTATACAGTAAAATTAACTACGTAAACTTTGATTATTTAATTTATGTCTTTTACAGTTAGTGTTTATCAAATTGACTACCAATTTTAACTGTCAGTATATTCAAATCAGAACTGTAATTCTTTGACAGTGTTATGAGTATGAAATGGCTATAACACAGCAAATTGACGTAATGACTCAATTTTATAATTAATTTCCTTGAGCCCTCGAGCCGACACAGTACCAACCTAAAGGCACAGATTAAAGCTACAAGTACGCGACGGGCTCATCTCACTGGGTCAATTCAGTGTAGGCTGCCGCGCAACGGCCGGGCCGGCTCGCGCTCATTTGCTACTCACTAACGCGCCGCGTCGTAAAAGAAGATACCCGTAACGAGTCAGTCAAATAAGAGTTACGCGATAGTAAAAGAGGCAACTTATAGGTGAATATAACTGTAGATATGAAGCGTTGTGCGACCTCAATTGCACTTTATTGTTTCGTAGCAAGAGTCGCTTTTTATTTAAATGATTTTGCGGAGTGTCCCATCTTTATTAATCTGTGCTGAAGGTATAACTTAAATAACGCGCAACCTCTTAACAGGTCATTGTACTTATCATTATGAACAACTTTTACTATGGGACCAAACCTGAAATCGGGAAAAACAATCAGTTGTTCCCTACATTTATGATTAAGACACTGAAGTATTTTGATTCAAACCGTTATTAATAATTCAGTAGGTACTTACTCGCTGTTGCCCGTGATTTCGGTTTTCTTTTTAAAATCCATTGTAAGACCCAGTTACATTTGGTTTCCGCAGGGGGCGCTCTACGGTGGACGCCATCATGCGCGTGCGAGCCATCACGACGGGGGATGCTGTGGCCCGGGGTAGGGTCGTCTTGGCGGTGTCTCTAGACATCGCCAACGCCTTCAATACCCTGCCCTGGAGTTGCATCAGGGAGGCACTCCGGTATCACCGGGTGCCAACCTACCTCCGTCGAGTGGTCGAGGCCTATTTGACGGACAGGGCCGTCATCTACCCCGGTCATCAGGGGGAGTGGAACCGGCGAGAGATGTCGTGCGGTGTCCCACAGGGATCGGTCCTGGGGCCACATCTGTGGGACATCGGGTACGACTGGGTGCTGCGCGCCGACCTCCCTAGCGGCGTCAGCGTTGTATGTTACGCAGACGACACGCTGGTCCTGGC
This sequence comes from Cosmia pyralina, assembly GCA_946251885.1. Lineage (NCBI taxonomy): Eukaryota > Metazoa > Arthropoda > Insecta > Lepidoptera > Noctuidae > Cosmia > Cosmia pyralina. The sequence goes on along the minus strand of OX276359.1, from coordinate 17,229,497 downwards.
GCAGGGGAGGTCGCACCAGGCGGCGGCTGAACTAGCGACACGCGGGGTTGCGACAATCGTAGAGAGGATCCGGCAGTTGGGACTCGAGGTGGCCCTGCACAAGTCCGAGGTCATGTGTTTTCATGGTCCTCGGAACGCGCCACCGTCGGGTTCCCAAATAACGGTAGGAGGGGTTCACATCGGAGTCGAGTCGACGATGAAGTACCTGGGACTCGTCCTCGACAGCCGGTGGAACTTCGTGGAGCATTTCCGACGTTTGGCTCCCAGACTGGAGCGGGCCGGGGCTGCCTTGAAGCGGCTCCTGCCCAATCTGGGGGGTCCAAACGCCTCCTGCCGGAGGCTTTACGCGGGGGTCGTGCGGTCCATGGCCCTTTACGGGGCACCGGTGTGGGCGCGTTCCCTGAGGCTGCGACCAGCCCGCCGGTTGAACGCGTCCCAGAAGGTCATGGCCATCCGGCTAGTCCGGGGATACCGCACGGTCTCCTGTGAGGCGGCGTGCCTCCTTGCCGGATTACCGCCATGGGATCTGGAGGCAAAAGTCCTCGCGCACGTGTGGGAGTGGCGCGAGGAGGTGAATCGCCGGGGCGTAACTCCGCTGCCGCGAGAAATCACGGTACAGCGGACAGAGCTCCGGCGGGATCTCAAGGCGACATGGAGAGTGCGATTGTCGCAACCCAGCGCTGGGCACGCCACAATTGCGGCGATAAGTCCCCTCTTTGAGGAGTGGTTGGAGAGGCGCCACGGCGTCCTCGCCTTCCGCCTGACGCAGGTCCTCACCGGACACGGTTGTTTCGGGAGGTTCCTGTTTCGGATAAGGCGGGAGGAAACGCCCGGGTGTCACCATTGTGTGGATCGCCCGGAGGACACGGTGGAGCATACAGTGGAGGTCTGCCCGGCTTGGGCGGAGCACCGCCGTGTTCTCACGGAGGCGATCGGCGGCGGCGATCTCTCGCGTCCAAACCTGGTCCAGGCCATGGTGCGGAGCGAGAGTGCATGGGAAGCCGTCACCTCCTTCTGCGAAGCAGTAATGCTCGCGAAGGAGGAAGCGGAACGCGTGAGGGAGAGGCAACAGCCGCGCCCTCGCGCCCCTAGCCGCCGTAGGAGACGCCCTGGGCGGCGGGAATCGATTGCCGATTCCCGGCCACCGTAGGCGCGGGCTTGCGGACGACGAGTAATGGGCAGCTCGCCGTCCGGTAAGGACCAGGCCTGGGTCGACGGCGCGTTGTGTTCCACGCGCGCCTCAAAGAGATGTCAGCAGTGACGGGGTCAATTGGGCCGATGCCGCCGGGGTCGCGGGTAGTTCGAAAGAGATACCGTGGCCCTGGCACGGGCAGCTGAAGGAACATGGGTGGGTTTTAGTCAGTAAAAGTCTGACACGCCCTCCCGCTCTGCCCAGAGCGGGAGAAGTCATTTGATGATTTCCCATCCACAAAAAAAAAAAAAAAAAAAAAAAAAAAAAAAAGACCCAGTTACAGGTTATCATCATCATGGTCATTCTCCTGCCCTATCCCAATTTATATGGGGTAGGCGCAAGATGTCCCTTTCTTCCTTATAGAGATGACGACTAATAGAGAAGCTATTAGTCGCCATCTTTGTAGTCACCATATATCATCTTCTAGCCATGTATCATATTTCAGACTGATCATTTATCATTTCTTTGATCTTCCCCTACTTTTATAGCCATCCACATTAATAATTAAAACTTTTTTCATTGCATTTACCCACTCACTAGTTATATTTTGAAAAATCTATTCATCTAATTATGTAACCTTTTCAATCGGTTCTACATAGATATTTGACAAAACTGAATGACGAATGATCATATTAAAACTAATCATTTGATAAACATCTCATTTTGCAAACGTATTACTTTATAAGTAATCATTTGACAAAATATAGACTTCACAAATGTTTTACTTTTCAAATCTTCCAAATGTTAAAATATCATTCCAAAAATATTCATTTGACCAAGTACTTCGTTTGTCAAATTTGCGATTTTACAAAAAGACGGTAGATAAATTTTATTGTTAAGTACTTAAAAAAAAACCTAGTTTTTTCATAGTAAGTTGAGAATCGCATCTTGTCCGGCGCTGCGCTGCGGGAAAAGCAGCCACTTCACCCTTACGTAGTAATTTTTTCTCGATTACGATGTTGGTCCCATGGAGAAAGTTGTTCAGTTTGATGATCTGTACCACACCCTTAAATTTGACCACATCTTTCTGGTACACCCTGTTTACTGTCTAAGTATTTTAAAGAATAATATTATATACTTCGTAAATACGTAAAATATATAAATGTTCGTGATTGTACGTACGGTTGGATCTGAGAAACGGAATCCATTTGATTGTCGACACAAAATCGAATGATGACTACCAATATTGCAGTTTGCAGTGAACCGCTGGAATGTATTCCTTTATTGTGTTCAAATGCTTTGGTCCGAGATATTTCGAGAGGTCCAGTTAAATGAAAAACGGTTACGCATCTATCATTGTTCATAAATAACATAACACATAACATCAAGTTTGCTTTTTCATGCCCAGAATTGAAAGCGATTTTATTGTACACGTGTGAGATTTTTTTTTTTGTACAGTGCTATTTAAACCTACACCAGTTTTGAACAACAACTCGGCAACTAACTTGCCCATATCGTGCAACAATATTGTGTTGTTTAGACAGTGCCAGTCAATTTGTTGCTTCAATTTTTTGGAATGCCATAGGCAATAAACTTGCACCGTGTAAATGGAGGTTTAGACATCTCTTTCTCAAACCGTAAGTACCATTTGGTTGAAAAGTAGTTCACCGCAAATGTCCGGGATGGTACATAGCTGGTTTAAAAAATTGTTCAGTTATTCCCTCAATCAACTGCCAAAATCAACAAAGATTGATTTCAGAGTAGGTATTAACTACCCATATAATTATAAAAAAATACATTACCCCCTTTTACGCTCCACTGCAGTCGGGTAATACCTTAGATATATATATTTCTATGGGTTTAACAGTCTAAAAATCACGCAATTTCGCACTGTCAACGGTATGCTAGTACAGCGATCTGTAAATGCAGAACAATTTGAATTAGTAACCTGAAACCGACGGCCTATGAAATAAATCATATGACAAACAATGCATTATGAATTTATATGACAGTACTAATTGAAAATTATTGCCCTGCTGTGTTTATAGTTGCAAACCCTTTTAGTTTAATGGAAATTTGTATAGTTTTATCAATTAATATTAAATCAAGATTGTTACTAGCGACCCGCCCCGGCTTCGCCCGGGTAGCCCAAGCTCTATCAAACTTCACAAAATTACTCTCTGGGCTAATTTACCTGAAAATTTCATGAGAATCGCTTCAGCCGTTTTAGAGTCCATAGGGAACATACGTAGGTACTACGCTACTGCTGAGCATGAGGTCCTGGGTTCGATTCCTAGGTCGGGCAGTGTTATTGGGTTTTTTCATCAGGAACTTCACAGTAACAGCCCAGAGTCTGGATGTGTGCCGGGTTGATGGCAATAGGCTCGCCCCCTATTACATGGGGCTTAAACATAACACTAGTTTACAAAGTTTTCGTCCTTTGAATGAAACGTTTTTTTTTTCTTAACAGTCGAGGTGCACTGAGGTTCAGAAAAATTATAAAAAAAATCTAACACGTCATGTTTCCTAGATATTTATTATTTTTGATATTTTTTTACAAAAACTAATGCTTACAAAAATGTCAAACAAAAAATTAAAAGTGAATTGCCTTAGCTTTTTTCTTTCTTTGTTCTTTTTATTAAAACCAAATATCTTAGTGAGACAAAAGTAACAGTCATTTTCGTGGTTAGATGGTTCCCTCCATAACATTGGAATATTAAAATTAAAAAATCTTTTTTCACCTGCAGCCCAAAAGCTTAGAGTTTTTCTGCATCTTTCACAAAAAACGTGAGGAGCCCATGTTTTGTCCTGGTGACAGACCGAAATTTTGAAATAACCAAAATATGCATCTTTAAGTGATTCCGTTATGGGATATCCTTTTTTAGATGTTATAAATTCACCACAGACATAGCAAAAACGATCAAAATGCACTTTACACAACCTTTTTGACATTTTAAAAACAAGTATTGATTGAACTGAACACTGCACAGCATAAAAATTTTAAAATAAAATCGAAACCAACTTATGGGTAGTTTGAAAATAAGATGTTATAAAAATTTGATTTATAGACGTGATAGAAATAAAACAAATATATGTTTGCGTTTAGTTATTACTACTAAATACATCGATATGGAATTCATTGAAAGGGCATGACTTTCATTTTAATTTGTAAACTAGTGATTGGCGAAATGTGGGTGTACTTTAGGTACAGCTCTGCTTATCCCTAATTTAGTCTTTTATTTATATTTTTTTTTTTGTCAGTTACGGCAACGTTTTGTGTGCATGCAGAGTTTACCTATAAGTGATTGTTACATTTTATTATGATTTGTTGCTTTTGTTTCATTTGCTTATACCAGTGTAAACAATAGTTGGTGAACCAAATAAATAAATCCCTTCGGGAAAACAGGCGCTACTTTATGTGTTATGTTATAACCATTAATATGGAACCACGATATATAACTCGAAAATCCAGTTGCGGCTGACGACAATTGATTTTAATCAGATTCATTATAGCCATCATTAGTGTAATATGATTGACACATTCTCGCTTAATATTATTAATACTAATCATCTGTATTATCCAAATTAATTACCTACCTTATTATCGTTGTCAATTACGTAGATTATATACATGCATGGGAGATTTGTTGAAACATTTCACCTCTTTTCCTATTGCTACAATTTTCATCTGTTGTTAAATCTCAAGAAAACTTTAGGGCGTTTGTCCATCGCCACCGTCACCGGGACGTCACTGAGAAAGAAAGAAAGAAAATCTGATGAAGAACGAGATGATGATGCCAAAGTAGGTAGCGATAAATACATTCACTATTACCGCGTGTCCACCGCACGTCTGTCACCAGATCTAAGCACCGTCATCCCGGCCGTCCAAGTTTTGAGTACCTAGTACGGCGCAACGCTAGAACTCGGCTCAAGATTGTGATGGGCCAATATGCCAGCAATACAAAACACGTTCGATCTTGTCCACACTCTGCTGTTCGCCCGGTTTTATTTATCATAATCGCCGAGTTCGGTCGCGATTGCTGTCATCGGGACGTCACATAAAGTCACGTTCGATGTGAATAATCTCGTTTCTCGGTGATATCCAGGTGACGGCGGCGGTGTACGAACGCCAATAAGCTTGGTTGTTATTATTTTAGTCAACCAATCACAAATATTAATTCGAAAACCTAGCAGCTTTTCGAATTAATATGCGATATTATGGCCTTATTACAAAACGAGGTTTCTGTTTAGACATGCATGGTTTAATTCAACCATCGAGCCAGTTTTTGTAATAAGAACAACTGTAATTGAAATACAGTTATTTAGGTATACAAAACTGACAGTTAACGAAGTTGTTAGTTTTTTATTGAGGCTCCTGTAGAGGCGCGTAGGCAGGCGCGACTTAACAACGCGACGAGACTCTAGAGAGAGAGAGAGAAAAAAATCAAGGAAAAATTGTTCTACCAGAATCATCACCGTCGAACCGTCCTGTCTGCAGGAGCTTTTAGGAACTTTACCGTAGTTCAAAAATGGCTTCTTGAACCTGGTTCTAAAGAAAATCTTGTTTTGTATCTTGTGTTATACAGAATATGCATAATGTGTCCAAGTGTGACTGCCGAGTGAGATAAGTATACCACCATTGGCACCATAAAGTATTAAAAGTTATTGCATTATAAGCGTAACATCTAGAATCTGGTTTCTGTTTATGTTCAGTAAATATTTCACAGCTTCTAAAATACTCATGATAACATTAGTGGCGTTAGCGTTATAAAGCCAAGTTATTGAGTAGCTTGTGTCTTATAATAAAAACAAGTACACCACGTAGTACGGTTATTTATCATTCGAAACCTCAACTATCATGATCTTTGAATCACTAAATTCCCTTCAAAATGGTTGAGCTAATATGTGCTGATATGGGTCATGTTCGTGAACGGACGCCGTCAGTTCGGACTGGTCGTCTCTTAGCTGCCACGGCTTATTTTTAATTTAGTTGTTTTTAGTTTTTATCTTTTTATTACGGACGCTTTTTAACATGCACGTTTTTCTACAGTGTTCTCACATGTATATTTTCAACATGAACGATGTAACCAATATTTTGTAAAAAAATATTTTGATTTAAAAGAGTGTCCGTGGAGTTTCTTGCCTGTTCTTCTCCATAGGGACCTACTACGCTTTGGAATGGGCAACTAGCTTCATCTTTCTGACTGACCGACCCCTTGACAATTATTCAAAAGTGCCTGTAATTGGTTTATTTGAAATAAATGCTTTGAGTTTGAGTTTTGGCAGACTCAGCCTATCGCAGTCCACAGCTAAACATAGGCCTCTCCTAGGCTGCGCTATGCCCACAACACTTTGTCGTCCGCCTCCCACATCCAGGCTGTCCCAGCCAATTGTTTCGTAAAGTAATGACGTCACAAAAAAACAAAAGCCTATCTCCGAATCGGTATATCCTCCAAGAAATCTTGCAACTTCAACGGTGATTGTTCTATCAACTTTTACAGGAACCCGACAGAGAGCGTGGTGATATCGAACTACGACTACGGAAGTACTAAGAAGAAGAGCAACATCATATCCAGGAACAGCGCTGATGGAGTCACCATCATGACCGTTCGAGATCCCAACGATTTCCTTACTGGGGACTTAGACGAAAAATGCATCACCAGATAGGGATGTAAGGATATCGGATCGCGGTACAAAAGACAATGAATGTTTTTTTTAAATGTGTGAAATATCTAATGCATTGTAAGCGCTTTATTTAGTTTAAATAGTTTGCTGTTCAACGAATCATAGACTTACACTGTTTGTCTACCGCACCGGGAACGGGACGTCAACGAAAAAACAGATGACGGCGCCGAAGTAGTGACAGTATATTTACTATGGCCGAATAATCTCGTTTCTCGTTGACGTAGCGTTTCTGGTGCGGTGGACAAACTCACTTATACCTGATTATTAAATATTGTTTTTCTTGATTATAAATGTTGGTAATATAAAAAGAAGAAATTGTTATAGATAGGGACCTTCTTTCTTTTACTCTTTATAAACTGATAAAGAAGTAAGTATAATGTGAAACAAATTACTAATATCTATCTTCGATACTATCTTCGATAAGGTGCGTTTAACATACACATCATAAGTATATGAAACATAATCATAAATCATTTAGCTTCATAAATACAAAAGTATTCCCCGTGCAGGCGATACACAAGTGCGGAAAACATACTTCAACCGCGGTATGTATAGATAAAAACCTTTTTAAGGACAGTACATTGCTCCTTCCCCTAATTCCTTAATGGACCTTTTGTATACGACTGGAGCAATGGAAGTGATTCTCTTAATAGTCTACGGTGTGCGGTCAATGTATCTATGTATATGACAAGGTAGAATGATAGCAAATAATAAGTACGATCTCTTTAAAAAAATGTTGATTACGTTTTGGACTTTGTCACATTAAACAAGTTTATTGACGCGTCACATTTTCAACATCGCTATTTGCATCGTGTTACATGACAAGGTTCTAAGTACGATTAAGGTTTTGGTACAAAGACCGTTCATAGTCTAAGTTTAACGTACTTTTATGCATTTAGCAAGATGTTAATATCGCCATTTTTGTATTGATTGGAAAAGAGCGTGTATCATAAGCTTGTTACAATACACGCAACGAAAGATGAGACTTGACACACCACGTGTTTTGACTTGCGTAGTAGACGATTTCAGGTGAGGAGGCGCGGGAAGTGTCCGTGCGCCATCAGGGCGGTTGTAAGAGTGCGGGAGGCGCGGTCATGTCTCATCTTTCGTGGCGCGTATTGTACTAACCCTGATATTGTAAATTTGTAACCCAAGTACAGAGTATTTCCAAGTATTTTAGTAGGACTTATGTTTTTTTTTTTGTCTGCTATCACATACCTACATACATACATAATGTATAGAGCCGAAAATGTATTAATCATCCTACCAAATATGTAATTGGAAGATTGTGTATTGTTATGTTTAATGTATGTACCGTTTAATGGTTTACCATTCGTACAACTATTTATTAGGTTGGGGAAAAAGTCTTTTCGCATTATAGTATGTATGAACTCAAAATAAAATCTCTTTGGCTATACTATTTGTATCTGGCTGGTTTTGGTATCATTGAAAGTTTAAATTTTAAAGAACATAATTCCAAATTCAAATTAGGAAAATGTGTGATTTTCATTTGTTTTTCGTACTGTCAATATGAGTGAATCTAACGAAGAAATTCGATACATTTTAAAATTTTACTACAAAAAAGGTAAAACGACAATGTAATGCAACGCAAGCCGCGAAAAAAATTTGCGATTTTTATGGACCCAGTGTAGTGTCTGTGAGAGTAGCACAAATATGGTTTAAGCGTTTTCAATCCGGAAATTTTGATGTCACAGATGCACGTCGCTCTAATCGCCCTATTACGGATAAAATGGATGCCATTTTTGAAAAAGTGGAGCAAGATCGGCATATCAGTAGTTACGACGTAGCTGAAGAACTGGGAATTGACCACAAAACAGTTTTGGCGCATTTGAAAAAAACTGGGTACACAAAAAAGCTCGATATTTGGGTACCTCACGAGCTCACTGAAAGAAACCCAATGAACTGTGTACTCATTTGTGGTTCTTTATTACGAAGTAATGAAACCGAACCAATTTTGAAGAAGCTGATAACTGGTGATGAAAAGTGGATCACCTAAGACAAGAACGTGCGAAAAAGGTCGTGCTCAAAGGCCGGTCACGCTTCACAGACTGTGGCGAAACCCGGGTTAACTCGCAACAAGGTGATGCTGTGTGTGTGGTGGGGTTGGAAAGGCATTATTCATTATGAGCTGTTACCACCAGGCAGGACCATCGATTCTGAACTCTACTGCGAATACCTGATGAGATTAAAGCAAGAAATCGAGAGAAAGCGGCTGGAATTAATCAACAGAAGGGGTGCGGTTTTTCATCATGATAACGCTAGACCTCACACATCTTTAGCCACTCAGCAAAAATTAAGTGAGTTTGGCTGGGAGGTGTTAATGCATCCGCCGTTTAGTCCTGACCTTGCACCTTCAGATTTCCACCTGTTTCGGTCTCTTCAGAATTTTTAGGCAGTGTCAGGTTAACATCACGAAAGGACTGCCAAAACCACTTGTCGCGGTATTTTCATCAGAAGTCCCAAAATTTCTATAGCAAACGGATCATAGCCCTACCTACAAAATGGCAAAAATTATTGAACAAAATGGTAGCTACATACTTTAGATAAATGTAAATAATGTATATTAAAAAATGTTTTGAATTTTCTTAAAAAATGCGAAGAAACTTTTTCCCCAACCTATTATTTGAAATAGGTTTTTAAAATCCATCTGTACAATGTAGGTACTCGTTAATGCATCTAGCTTCATTCATAAGAATAGTATTTGTGTGAGAAATATCAATTTAATATCGATTTTAGTAGGTTGAGGCAATGAAAAGTTCGGTTAAAAAATAAGAAAAAATGAGTAATAAGATCATAGATTTTTTATATTTCTATGAATAAGATGCTTTAGACAAAAGTGACACTCAGAAGTTAACTTTGTTGACCTTGAATTTTTAACTTATTTTAACCTTGAATTGTATAGGTAGCTTATTCTGACCTTGAACCGTAGGAAGTTATTTTTTTTAAGTATTACAAATTTTAGCATTGATCTTCTTTAGTGTTTGCAAGCTGTTTAACAGTCATTCGCTTTATAATTATTTTTTATAATGGTTACAAGTATATCTGTTATTAATTCAAGCTTAGTCCCAGTAATAAGTACTGGGCCAGGAAACGGTTCGTAACTTCAGCTTAGAGCCAACTGCGCTCTCAATTGTACCGTAAAGCTTTTAAGCCATCTACAGTTTAATGCAATCGATGGCACGAAACCTTGAATAGTATGGTAAAGTAACGTTTCTTATTTTGAATATACAACAAATTGGCAAAGGTACTTAGAATCATAATAGTCACTTATTATTGAGTATTTATTAATAAAGGTACAGTATTTTTTTGTAACTTTGCTTAGTTCAACTATAATACATTAATAAGTGATAATATCTATAATTATATTTTTTCGAAGGGCATTATTTGTACCTATAATATTTGGCGGATAATAAAACATAACCCAGCGACGTATGTTTAATTTTTTTAGAATTATTATTTGTTTAAGAAAAATCGTTTGCATTAATTTCTCACGCAAATTCTCGCAACAGTGCAAATTAAGGTTTTTTTTTAACAAAAAATTAGTAAATAAGTACATATATTGTAAAAAACATTTCAACTGTAAAATATACGATATTAAATTTTAAAAGAACAAAAAAACATATTTATTTATATATAGAATAATTTGTTGTAAAATAAATGTGAAATGTAAATAATATTATTGTTAGATCGCTTTTTGTATAAAATAAGATATATTCCAAAGATTTGTACCAATTATAGGATATAAGCGAAAAAAGATGTTCTAACTAACTACCCGATAGTATCCACACTATGTATAATATTAATTTGAAATAAATAGGCGTCTGTAAAAAATTGTTTCTGTTTTTATTTACTAACCAAGAATATTCACATACAATACACATACATAAATTTAGACCTTCTTCCCATGGGAAATGAATGGGCTTCGGCTGGTGCGCCGCCAGCGCGGCGAGGTGCCGACTTGTCGTTAGGATCTTTGGAAAAAAGTCGGCCGCCGATTTTTTTGGATTTGGCCTTGTACTGCACTGCTGCATGTAGCAGGTGCAGTTCGCGACGCCTATGGACATATGCGACATGGACGGTTTTTCCGTTTAAGATTTGCTCAGGTCCTTCGCCGGTGAATCTTTTGGCGGAGTAAAAACTATAGAACGCCACCTGCTTCGACCAAGAATATACTCTCTCTGTAGTATAGTGCTAACTTCAACATATTTACATCAGAATAATGATGCATAAGGATTTTTTTTCCTCAGATTCGAATTGAAATAGTTCGCTAATTAGGAACAAAGAAAAAATTAATACCAATTCACCTTTGTTGTTGGTTCCGGGGGGCAACTTGAATCATAGTGGTGAGAAGATTGACCAGACAGACCAGCTGAACTCTGCGTTACTGAATGCCAACTGTTACCAGGGTGCTCCGGGCGTTTTATTATGATTTGGACGCCACTCGGGGAGGCTCTTCTCGTGCATGCCTTAGTCAGGTTCAACTTCGTCAGGAACTCCGATGAGCCGCAGTACGACTATGGAGCCACATCACAGACGATGCCTCACCTCTTGTCCACGGGGTATTAACTAAATAAGTAGGTAGGTACACACGGCTACACATCAAGCTATACATTTCCAGTTTACACTGACCTCTCATTGTGAGGAAATTCTATACAGTGCGAGATCAGCTTATACTGGAAATGTAAAGCTTGATCTGTAGCCGTGCGTAGGTACTTACCATTCAACATAATTAGATACTTACCTAGGTCCTAGGTGCACATAGTTTGATTTTATAGTAATTTTCTATTGGGTTTTATTTGGTCACTTATTATGTAAGTCAATCTGCCTAGCCTTTTCCCAACTATGTTGGGGTGGGCTTCCAGTCTAACCGGATGCAGCTGAATACCAGTATTTTACATCCCAGTAACTGGGTAATACGATACCCCTTGGTAAGACTGGTTGTCAGACTTTCGGGCTTCTGACGACCCGTAACGACTGTCAAAGATCCACGAATGTCAGCCGGGAGCAACGGCTTAACGTGCTTTCCGAGGCACGGAGGTATCGGTATGTAAAGTTGGTCACCCATCCATTGACCAACCCCGGCAAGCGTAGCTTAACCTGATGGATCGACCCGTGCGGCTGTTATTACTTAGCCACGAGCTCCTCGCTCACTCACGCTCACTTATTATGTAAGTACTATGTATATAAATAAACTAGTATTTGCCCGCGGCTACGACAGCGTGGAGGTCGGAAATTATCCCACCAGAATGTACTACCGGGTTAAAAAGTGTTCTATGTGTTAATCCAGGTTATATGCTATCTGTGTGCGAAGTTTGATCCAAATCAGTTGAGCCGTTTGTGCGTGATTGAGTAAGGATGTAGGAAGTAGGATAAATGGTATCATCGACACGACGAAAAAGATCTTTCGCTTTCATCTTGAAATTACAATAGAGGTACCTTAGTGTTGTCTGCTTAGCAATTGTAACAAAGATTTATAAAGACACACACATGCAACAATAAATTCACAATATCGTTTTATTTGATACAAATCCTATAATTGTATTTTAAATTGAAATCAAAAACACGTCAGATGCTTTCAATTACATTATTATTTACACATCTGCTTTCACTAATTACTTGTGGAGTGTAAATTAAACATTTTGTGGTAATCTGTTTGAAATAATGAGCACTTCTCTAACTGGTACCTAATACCTAATCTATATGTGCCTACCATGTTTTTTTTTTAAATGAGTACGACTACCGCGGACTTGGTGGTCCGCGCCTTTTTTTTATTGTTGTATTTTATTTGTGTGTTTTTTAAATCTATGGTACAATCATAAACTTTTATTGTTGTATTTTATTTGTGTGTTTTTTAAATCTATGGTACAATCATAAACTTTTATTGTTGTATTTTATTTGTGTGTTTTTTAAATCTATGGTACAATCATAAACTTTTATTGTTGTATTTTATTTGTGTGTTTTTTAAATCTATGGTACAATCATAAACTTTTATTGTTGTATTTTATTTGTGTGTTTTTTAAATCTATGGTACAATCATAAACTTTTATTGTTGTATTTTATTTGTGTGTTTTTTAAATCTATGGTACAATCATAAACTTTTATTGTTGTATTTTATTTGTGTGTTTTTTAAATCTATGGTACAATCATAAACTTTTATTGTTGTATTTTATTTGTGTGTTTTTTAAATCTATGGTACAATCATAAACTCCTCTCTCGGACACTTACTCTAATCTTAAAATCTACGTGAATACATCCATTTTTTATATTATATTTTTTTTTTTTTCATACATATTGCTCATGCTTAATATACGGTCAACTGTGGCATGTTTACTTTCCATGAACAACTTTACCCACGAGTACTGCATTGGGGTAATTACGATAATGGGCTAATTCCGATTGATGATAAGTGTTTATTTAGTTAAGTTATTATTTAGTACAAACGGTCCTGGCTTACTTACTGTGCTTCACTTTCGATATGCGTCAGTACCCATGGGTAAAGTTGCTCATGGAAACTAAAGATGCCACAGTTGACGTATATATTTTCCATACAATTTTTTTTTTTATATATATATACGTTTTACACAGGCATTACAATTTATTTCTATCATATGTTATCTTATTACTACATTATTATGTTACACCATTATTTAGGACTTATTTAAACACAATTATTTGCCTACCATGTATTTAATAGTAGATGGATGAACAAACAGATGACTGAGAAGTCTCCAAAGACGAAGTGACAGACAAATAAAAAAAAACCGGCCAAGTGCGTGTCGGACCACGCACAATGAAGGGTTCCGTAGTTGGGTTGAATTTAACCCAAGAACAAACTTACATTTTCAGTTGGAATGTATGGGAGCATACATTCCAACTGAAAATGTAAGTTTGTACTCACAATATTGAGAGATTTACCATGTTATTTTAAGACGACAGACTTCTTATAGGTTTTCCTGTAATCTACAGGTAAAGATCTATATTCTGTATTTTTTTTCAAAATTTTAGACTCAGTAGTTTCGGAGATAAGGGGGGGGGATGGTAAATTTTCCTCTATTTTCTTAAATAACTTTAAAACAATTTATTTTAAATTATAAAAAATATATATTTGAGACCCTCATAGTAAGCCCTTTCATTTGACATCCCACATGGTGTAGTTTGCAAAACTTTTTTTTTTAATTTTCTTATTTGCCCCCCAAAAGTGACCTCTATATTCAAAACTAATTTATTTACTTTACCCGTCCGTGTTTGGGTCACAGAAATTCTTATGTGTACCAAATTTCAACTTAATCGGTTTATTAGATTCGGAGCAATTTGGCTATGACAGACGGACAGACAAACAGACAGACACACGAGTGATCCTATAAGGGTTCCGTTTTTTCCTTTTAAGGTACGGAACCCTAAAAATAGAAAAAAACCGGCCAAGTGCGTGTCGGACCACGCACAATGAAGGGTTCCGTAGTTGGGTTGAATTTAACCCAAGAACAAACTTAAATTTTCAGTTGGAATGTATGGGAGCATACATTCCAACTGAAAATGTAAGTTTGTACTCACAATATTGAGAGATTTACCATATTATTTTAAGACCATAGACTTTTTGTAGGTTTTCCTGTAGTCTACAGGTAAAGGTCTATTTTCTGTATTTTTTTACAAAATTTTAGGCTCAGTAGTTTTGGAGATAAGTGGGTGGGGAATTGTCAATTTTAGTCTATTTCCTTAAATAACTTTAAAACAATTTATTTATAATAAGCCCTTTCATTTGATATGTCACACGATGTAGTTTGCAAAACTTTTTTTAAATTTTCTTATTTGCCCTCAAAAATGACCCCCATATTAAAAATTTATTCATTTACTTTACTTTTCCGTGTTTGGGTCACAGAAATGTATATATGTGTAGCAGATTTCAACTAAGCCGTCCATTAGATTCGGAGCAAATTGGTTGTGACAGACGGACAGACAGACAGACAGACACGAGTGATCCTATAAGGGTTCCGTTTTTTCCTTTTGAGATACGGAACCCTAAAAACATAAAAAAACGGACCCAAGATTAGAAATACAGAAGAGACAATCAATCTACCTAGCCCAACTATGTTGGGGTCAGCTCCCAGTGTAACCAAATGCAGCTAAATACCAGTATTTTACATGGAGCGACTGCCTATCTGACTTCCACAACCTAATTACTGGGTAACACGATTTTCTGACTTTTGAGCTTCTGACTACCAGTAACGACTGTCACAGATCTACGAATGCCAACCGGGACCAACTATTTAACGTCCTTTCCGAGGTACGGGGGGTCTCGGTTGTTGACCCATTTACTAACTGACTGCAGCAAGCGTAGCTTAACTTCCAATGGACCCGTGTGGCTGGTTATTTAGCCATGAGCTCTATAAAACAAAAGGAGACAGTGCACAGTGCACCAATAATGTTCACATCACGTTCGTTTCATGGTTGACACTGTGAACGATGGTTTTTTGCAACAATCCCGTGTTCTGTTCAGTTGTGCCGCGTTTTAGTTTCTTGAAGCCGTGTACGCACGAACGAACAAAAACATGGTGAAAACGAACATCAAAAATACAAATACAAATACAAAATCTTTATTGCAACAACAAGTATTTACATTTCATGTGCAAGCCCTGTTTCCCAAACTAGCGTGAGCTGTATGTTGGGAATCAGTTCCTTCCAGATAAATATGTCGATCTAGTGTTACAATCATAACTTATAATAATTTATCTACTAATTAAGTTTATAACCAAAAGTTTACAATCTGCGAACTAAAAATAGTGTGTGTGTGTGTGTGTGTGTGTGTGTGTGTGTGTGTGGGTGAGTGCGTGTGTGTATGTGGCAATGTGAGAGTGGGTTTTGTGTTTTACTGCTTTATTTTTATTTTAAAGTTAGGAATAGATTTTCTATTTCGTCGTAATTTAATGGTTTCAGCCATAATTTTATTTTATTTTTAAACTGATAGTTAGATAATTGTTTGGTTTTATGAGCTATATTAAGTTTATTGTACAATCTAGGTGCTACATTGTTATAATGATGTTGGGCAAATTTGCTTTTTACTCTAGGGATTGGGCATTCGTCTCTTCTTTTGCCAGAAGGTATTAGATAGGGTACTGTGTTTTTATGATATCTACGTAAACATTGATACACAAACAACTTTCTGACAGACAGAACATCGGCCTTATCATAAACAGAATCTGTAGGATGTTGAAACGGTAGCGAGAGAAGTACTTTGAGCACAGCACGCTGCGCCCTCTCAAGTTCAAGAAGATGTGTTTTGGCTGCCGAACCCCAGGAACATATACAATAGGTTTTACGCATTCTGCCAAGGCTTTGTAGGTGTGAATCAAAAGTTTTAAATCTGGTATCAATCTCAAGTCTTTAAAAATGTAAATGAGTTTCCTTAGTCGGTTGCTAACTGCGGTTATGTGCTTCTTCCAACATAGTTTGTCGTCAATATTTACTACTAAGAACACTTTAAATGTTCAACAGGATTCTGGGTTTCTACAGATATGATCCGTGACCGATGGTCGTGTTCACCATGTTTTGTTCGCTCGTGCGTACACGCCTTTAGAGTGACGGACACTAACTGGCATGAGATATTCTAGTAACATCTGATTTCGTCTAAAGCCAGCATTGCACAGAAAATCCCCTAATTTTTCAGATGTGTTACGGCGACTATTTTTTACCAGGTGAACGGCAAACATACGCAGAATTTTTGCCAATGCGTATGGGATAAAAATAAATAGAGTGGTGAAACGCAAGTGGCACGTGTTGGATAAGTCGTATTTCTTAAAAAAAAATATATAATAAATATACCTTTGGTCAAGCTGTTTTCTTACATATGAATATATTTTACTTACTTTATTTCAATACAATTATCACCTACTAGCTGCGCCCCACGGTTTCACTCGCGTAGACCGGGATAAAAAGTAGCCTATGTGATAATCCAGGGTATCAGCTACCTCTATACCAAATTTTATCAAAAATGGTCCCGCCGTTTGAGAAGGAAGTAGTAACAAACTCACAAACTTTCACCTTTATAATATTAGTGTGATTGGTTTTGTAATGAAAATAATAATCGGGAATATTAATTCCTTTAATCAATCTTTTGCTCTGCTTACGACTTCACTTGATAGAAAGAGGCTCTGCGGTGTGACAATACCGCGCTTAGGATAGTGAATCCACCTTTATGATCCTTCTCTTTTAATAATATTACTTATATTTTTCAGTAACTCATTTATGCGTGATTTTAATGTCTTTTATTTACAGCGCGTTGTTTATTGATAAGAATGAATATACATGTGATGGAAGGAGAGGCAGATGAAGGCCAAAGAAAAGATGGATGGATTGTGTGAGGAATGATATGAAAGAGAAGGGAGTGAATGATAGCATGACGGTTGACAGGGGAGAATGGAAGAAGAAAACGTGTTGCGCCGACCCCAAGTAATATGGGATAAGGGCAGGAAGACGATGATGATGTTTACAGTGCGTTGTTACAAAAAAATCAGAAAAGAATTGACAGGCACTACTGGAACGATTGCCGATTCCCGGCCACCGTAGGCGCGGGCTTGCGGACGACGAGTAATGGGCAGCTCGCCGTCCGGTAAGGACCAGGCCCGGGTCGACGGCGCGTTGTGTTCCACGCGCGCCTCAAAGAGATGTCAGCAGTGACGGGGTCAATTGGGCCGATGCCGCCGGGGTCGCGGGTAGTTCGAAAGAGATACCGTGGCCCTGGCACGGGCAGCTGAAGGAACATGGGTGGGTTTTAGTCAGTAAAAGTCTGACACGCCCTCCCGCCTCTGCCCAGAGCGGGAGAAGTCATTTGATGATTTCCCATCCACAAAAAAAAAAAAAAAAAAAAAAAAAAGGCACTACTGGAATCTGAAATGTTTTTTTTTTCCTCTAGGTAGTTCGAAAGTGCCCATGAGAATATGGCAAAGAGGTATACCACCTTATTAACCCCTTATTAAGGGGATAGCTTCTTATTATTAAGGTTGGAATAAAATCATGCCAATATTAAACCACAGAACACTAGTGTAACTTTACTTCTGGTTTATTAATAGATATTTGTTTCATTACTCATAAACAGTTTTGAGTTTTATTCTCAGGTCGGGAATAGTGTAACTGGTTTTTTTTTATCAGGAATTTCTCAGTAGCAGCGCGGAGTCTGAAGCCCTGTTGACAGCAATACGCTACTACATGGGACTTAAATATAGCGAAATGTAGGGTATACCGCCGTTTACCCGAATTTTATTTGCCCTAATATCATTTGCCAAAATAGTCAACAGCCATAATATCATACGACATAATACTCATTTGCCCTACTCTCATTTGCCATATTAGTCACGTGCCAGAATCATTGTTTCCCATAAAGTCACTTACCATTACATCATTTGTCATAATCATTGTAAGCCCTAATTATCACATGCCCTAATTATCACATGCCGTAATTATGATATGCCATAACATAATTTGCCATCGACATCGGGTGTGTAACGGTTGTTTATATCAAGAGAAATTGGATGCAATTGGGACTTTAGGGCACCCCGACTCGGACAGGTTAGGTTAGAAGGGGATGGCGAGGTTGTGTGAGTGAGCGAAGCGAGCGAATAGACCCCGCCATCCCTTTCGTGGTTATTTTTTTACAAACCACACAGAAGTAGGAGCACCGCGAAGCGGGGCTCCGTCGACCTAGCCCACCATCAACCATGCACAGAAAAAAAAAACCATGCACAGAATAAATAAGTTTATTCTTATTATACCAAACATTGCGCACCCATCGACATCGACAGCCAGAAAGCTAATTAGTAGGTAAGTATTAGAATTAAAAACAAGTTTAATAATCAAACTATATAATTATAATTAGGTAGTACAATTTCTTTTTTAACGCAAATACAAATTTGATGTAATGTCATCATGTGTAATGATTATTACGGGGCTTAAATATTTGTCTAATACTTGTTATGCCATTTAATATTATGTCTAATAATTATTATGGCACATAAAAATAAGGCAAACAATACTTATGGCATTCGTATCTTATGGTATCTAAAATTCGGGCAATTAAAAGTATGTCTTATGTCTTTTAGGGCAAATGAAACATTCGGGCAAATGAAATTCGGGTAAATTAAATTCGGGAAAATGATGATTATGGCATATAATCTTCGGGCAAACAATAGACAACCGAAATGTAGGTGTACTACAGGTACACCTCTGCCTAACAGTAGAATGCTCAGTTTCTGCAAATACAAACAGCCAGTAAATTAGCAAATTGAAACTATAGTGAGTTAGCGCTGAAACGTAATTTAAATTCAGTCTTGAAGACACGATGTATATAATATAATCCTGTTTAACCCAGAATAATTGAATAACAAACTTGTATTGATGTTACTCGGTCGTTAATGAAGTGAAACGACATAATAAAATGAGAATAGGGATGATGCCTGGTTAAAAAAAAAAAGAAATTCAGTCAGAATAATCCGTCATTTCGTATGTTAGACGATTAAAAGAAAATTACACGTTTTCTTTGCTTTATCATATTAATAAAAAAAATACTTAGATAAAACGCGTTAAAGTTGGGAAGTGGGGGCTCGCAACGTCACAACTATAACAAACAACGTATAAAATCTAGCAAGGAGTGACGTCATGCTACATTTTCACTCAATGTATCGCCGAATCTTTTGATTACGTAACAACTGGCCAAGCGCGAGTCGGACTCGCACACGAAGGGTTCCGTACCATATATGTTTAACAATCGCAAAGATAACCCTTTAAACAAAATACTTTCTGAATCGGCGTTTTCAGCATTTTTTGATTAAATACAATATATTGTATGTACCTACATGATACAGAAGGGTCAAATTCCTAACTTGTTTAATTGTTGCGATAGAGCTCGTATAAAATGGTCTAAAATTTATAACTTTTACGACCCCATTTTCTTCATTTTTGAAGATAAAAAAAAATAAAAATGTATTGGTACTCTACTCGAAGAGTTCTAGACAATGACACCCCACTTGCTAGGGTAAGAATTTCTTTTTTAAATGAGATGTTTATTGTTGGGGACCCCTTTAATTTTTTACTATGTTTTATTTTTATTATTTGTTGTTATAGCCGTAATAGAAATACACAATCTGTGAAAATTTCAACTGTCTACCTATTACGGTTCATGAGATACAGCCCTGTGAAGACAGACGAACGGACGGACGGATAGGTTCCGTTTGGTACCTTTCGGCTACGGAACCCTAAAAAAGAAAAAACAGCGTGTCCAATATTTTTTAATAATCTACATGACTGACATAAAAAAGTTTGTTGTTTGTTTGTTTGTTTTTTGTTTGTTGTTTTTTTGTTTGTATGTTTGTTTGTTTGTTTGTTTTAGTTTAGCTCTACTGCAACAGATTTTGGTAGCAAAACGTAAAAGGCCTAATTAATTTTAGACTAACACCTTAATATTCAACTGTGACAGTTTATGCCGTAGTTATCTACCGTTATAGCGGTAATGGTAGCAGTCACCGTTATATTAAGTGTAATAAATCCGAATCATGAATGGCATTCGATGTGAACTTTCCAGATCATCCCGCAAAAAGCAACATCTTACTTTTTTTCTTCAAGTACCAAGTTCATTGACACTGAAAATTATAGTGACTAAAAATATGTACAGTCAAGTCTTTTATGTCTTCGTCGGTATTCAAACGTTTTCCTTTATCAAGTAAAGATTTTGAATCTACCACACTGAGCAGGCTATTATATATTTAATTACTTAATAACAAAGATAATAGCATACACACCTTTGACTAATAGGTTTTTTTTTTTTTGTTTTTGACTCCTCCCGCTCTGGGCGGAGCGGGAGGGCGTGTCAGACTTTTACTGACTACAACCCACCCGTGTTCCTTCAGTTGCCTGTGCCAGGTCCACGGTATCTCTTTCGAACAACCTGCGACCCCGGTGGCATAGACCCTATTGGACCCCGTCACTACTGACATCTCTTTGAGGCGCGCGTGGAACACAACGCGCCGTCGACCCAGGCAGCAATGCTATTCTTTACAAATATCGCCGTGAAAACTTAGGTGAAGTGAGCGTGGAGTGAGCTGTCAATACTGTCAATACCTAGCATCAGGTAGAATGAAAACTCACTTCACCTAGGTTTTCACGGTGTGAGATTTGTACAGAATAGCACTGCTGGTCCTTACCGGACGGCGAGCTACCCATTACTCGTCGTCCGCAAGCCCGCGCCTACGGTGGCCGGGAAACGGCAATAGATTCCCGCCGCCCAGGGCGTCTCCTATGGCGGCTAGGGGCGCGAGAGCGCGACTACTAATAGGTATCGAGTTGATATTAACCTAAAACCTTTTTATGGGCCTGTCCATTTTATGAAATACAAATGAATTTCTTTAATTTTAATTTTTAGAGATTCACATTTTAAATACGGTTTCATGTAAAGAAGATTATGGCTGAACGTCATTCTGCCGTATTGACATTATGACACCAGTAAAGCAGATTTTATAGTGCAACATATTTTAGCTGTCACTTTACTTTCCTATCTAAACTCTAATAATTAATACCACAGTCAATTGTTTGTAACATTCAAATGTTCGAAGTTGGAATAGGGTAGACAACTTGCTCGTAATATTACAGTTCAAGATTAGTTCCATTCTGATTCCGTACCACATAGAATTTAATTCAATGTTACTTTGAAGAAAGCAGTTCAATTTCTATAAGAGCTGGCAATAGATTAGCATTACTGGTAAGTTAAAACTAGGTAGTGAATGGAACATAAATATTTTTTCTAGCATTAATGTAATAGCTAATGAAAATAAAAGCTGTCAAGCTCAATGTGCGAACTTTTTGCCTAAATGTGGGCATTTACGATAGCAACATTTGGCGTGGCTCCAAACGACTATAGTCAAATGGAGCGATTGTAAATCCAGAATATTTTTTTTTTTTATTCTTTATTCCATTTGACGCGATGGACTGACCGTGAAAGCCCACCTGTAGGTATGTACTCGGAATAAAACAAAATAAATACTATAGGTATGAAATGTACCTTAGTGGGTTTGGTGGAAAATAAAGTGTTTACACAACCGTACGAATCAAAAGTGGCGAAATGTGCGTGTACTTATAAACCTTTGGGGATTACAAGCGTGATTTTATATGTGTATATGTAAAACCGTACGTGACATGAAAGTGTTTTTTCCATCCAAAACGAGAATCACATACAAATACTAAACATACAAAAAAAAGGCGTTGCAAACTACGATTTCAACGTACAACCGAAAAAGTTTTGAAAAGGGTCATGCACAACGACGGCTGACTGTACTTTTAAAATGGCACAATAAACGAATAAAAATCACATGATAACCTTTATTTTCTTTGCATCCGTGCGTCAAAAATACGGCGCTTCGCAAAATACAGATGTGACCGATTTGTTACGGTAGATACAACCAATCCGAACACGACATCAATCATTTTTTACTTGCAAAAATAAAGGCACAGCAGATGTGGACAAAATAATTATTTAAATGGACCAATTTTAAAATTCGAACACTTCGTTAAGTCATGTCGTTCGTTGTGAATATATATATGTGCTTGTCACATGAATCGCGACCCCGTAGGCCCAAAAGTAATTAATGTCTCTTAACGCAGACCGCATTATAATTGATCCAATGAAACTTGATGTATTCTGACTGAAATTGGATAAAATTATATCGTGTATTTTGTCTCCTACGAGAAGAAAATGACAGTGATACATATTATTAATTAAAGCCGTTTTTCGTGTCTGTCTGTGTGTCCGCGTTGTTCTTCTAAACTACGCAACGGCTTCTGATGCAGTTTTCACTATCATTTATAGAATTTATTCCAGAAAGTATAAATATGTATTACACATTACATTATGTGCGTTTTATTTGTGCAGAATAAACAATTTTTCTTTTGTTTCAATTTTTTTTTTTTGTTATTAATAAACTTAGGAATCAATAAAATAATGGAATCTCGATGTTTTGTCAAGTCGTAAAAACCGGGTGAAACAGGGGCGGGTCACTAGTTTGATAATATAACATAACATCACGCCTGTTTTCCAGAAGTGTTAGGCAGAGCTGGGTACCTGTAGTATTGTACCATAATTGTTTCGCCAGTTATAATATAGTTCCATAAAATAGGGAGCGATCCTGTTGTCATCGACCGGGTACAAATTCAGACTCCGAGCTGCTACTGAGAAATTTCTATTGGAAAAAACCAGTAACACTTTGCCCCACCTGGGTATCGAACCGAAGACAGTTCAGCAGTGCGACCACTGGACCAACGAGGCTGTACATACATAAGCAGCCTATAATGTTCCCACTGCTGGGCCTCAACTCGGTGAGAGGGAGTGGACCGTAATCCAACACACGGACCTAGTTTGGTGGATGTCACATGTCTTCGAATTTTTAGTTCCAGGATATTTTTTCACGATTTGACGATGTTTTCCTTCACCGTTTTGAGAGCAGTGGTGATGAAATATAGGTTCGAAACTACGACTTACAACTGGTAAGTCGCGGCCGTTACCACTGGACAACTCCTCGAGGCTATAATTTCCTTAATGCATCGTTAGCCGAGATCGGAACCACTATATCAAAATTTTATTTCTCATCAAAGGCCTTCGAGTTTTCGAATAAATAACCTGTCTTTGGTACATCGTTTGAGGCAAGATTTATAACGCGGTTATTATAGACTAAATAAACTTTATTAGTCAGGTATATTTTACGTTTACACCAAAGGATTTTAGTGCAATGGTTACGGTAAATTTACATGTGCACTAAATTTGAGATCATGAAGGATATTATGACAATAATTTAAACCAAGGAATAGAAACACTTGGTGGAAATATCCAATACGCAGTAATCAAATGGCTCCGTTCACACGTAGACCATTCGGTATGATGTTTTCTGGAATACATTACAGCAGTTTACATGGTGACCATTCGCTACGATGTTTTCTCGAATACGATACAGACATTCGCACGGTGACCACTCGCTGCCTAATGCCACGTATGCTGCTTTCTCGACTACGATACAGCCATTTACAAGGTGACCATTCAATACCTGTTTTCTCGAATATGATACAGTCGTTCTCACGGTAATCATTTGGTACGGTATTTTCATATTTGTCCGCGTGAACAAAACAATATTATAATATGTATAATAAATATTTATTTCCATTAAAGTAGGTACAACAATTTCTTAAACTAATAACAGTTTAAATCTTTGTGAGGTTGTACGCTGTCACATAGAAAATATGGAATTCTCTAACTCCTACACTAAGTCAAGCTTGTATTATAGGAGTTAAAATAGAAATATAACCGCCACTGCTTAAGGCGAAAACGCCAGGGTAACCCTCGAAATTCAAAATTTCTTACGTTTTTTGCAATTTGCAAGTCAGTATTAGGTTAAATGTTGATCTTAATATGATTCGCGGCCATAACAAATGTTTATTTATAGAATTATAATCATAAAAATCATCAATACTACTCTCAAAGTTCATATTACCTTATTGAATGACTATTTCATGAAAACATGAGATTTGAGGCCAATTCAAACTTATGGAGTTGTATTACTGATTGTAATGATTATAATTCTGTAAGTCATATTAGTTACGGCCGCGAATCATATTTTAATTAATATACAACGTGACACTGACCTGCATATTGCAAAAAACGTAAGAAAGAAAGAAAAATATTTTATTTGGGACACGCACAGGAAATACAGTTAAAAAGGAGCATATAAAAGTAACAAAATAAACATAAAAAAATAAAAAAAAAATAAAAAAATCAGACTAAAAAAAAGAGACCTGTGCGAGGCCAAAAAGGCTCCCATCTCAGCATAAAGCTGCGATATTTAAAAAATTAATACCGCAACGCTGGTATTCTGATAGGGCCTGTGTGATGCCACGGACATACCCACGGATATCAATTAAAATAGCAAGGGGAATAAAATCAAATAAAATAAAATACAAACACTAGAATACTTAAGAAAATTTGAATTTCGCGGGCTGCCTTAGCGCATCCCCCTTAACCGCGTACCATATACAATAAAAATAGTTACGATATTTCTCGAATAGCAGTGGTAAGTTCGATTAGTATGCAAAAATATTTTTTCTTGCATACGCGATTTTATTGTAAATTCCGGTCGCGAAGCGGAAAAAAATTCGTACAATGATCCCTCGTTACTTATCTCTATCGCTCGCGCTCAAATGTATTGCCGTCGCGCTCACATATTAACAGACTTTCTAAAGTGCGAGCGTAACGGCAATACATTTGCAATACAATTTGTACGCGAGCGATAGAGATATGTAATGAGTGGTCATTGTCCGAATTTTTTTCTAAGGCTGCTAGAGATATACAAGAAACAGGAAACGGATAGCAGCGAGATCTCAGACGATGATTTTGTTAATAACAACGTATAATGCAGCATAGTTGTGACATAAAGAGTCAAAAACGAACTTTAACCGGCAAAAGATTCACCGGAGAAGCTGGACATGAAGCAACACGGCAGCAACGTCATAAAAAAGCCCATCCATATTATATCACCCGTCTCTCCACTATTCCAAGGCTTACTTTACGGTGCATACTGGGTATGGCTCTTTATCCCCTCCATATCCTAAGGGCATGTTTTCCCTACCATTACCGCGCCCCCCGGTCTACTCACTGATATACAATGGGCTCTGTTGCACCATGTAACATGAGGCAACAGGGTCTAGTGTGAATCTCTGGGTTCATTCGAGCAATCGAGTCACCGACCCCAGCGTGGTTAAACCACGCTGGGGTCGGTGCAATTCATTCATTCATTCATTTTGCGACCGGACTTTAATAGCTTTGTGATTCCGTTTTGTTACAAAAGTCACTGTCACGAATTTGTACGATAAAATATCGCATCCGTTAAACGTGAAATATATCGTCATGTAGATGTAGCCTATTTTGACGGCTTCAGGAATACCTTCTCGTAACTATTTTCAATGGAACGATAATATTTATTTCCCTAGACTTTCATCTTGCATCGAATGGCGTTACAAAACAAGAAGACAAAAAACAAATGCATGGGAGAGACACGAAACACATCCCTGTTAGGCCGGAAACAGATTTATTACACGACACCCCACGCGACGGCAGTATAACGTGCTCATTTGGACACATTTCATCTCGTGAAGCACAGCTTCGTCATTTGGCCAATGAACACGCGTGGTATGGCGTCGGGTGTTACAAGTGTGCTGAGGCCTTTATAAGAACGTCAACACGAATTCTAGAAATCTAGAATTATTCATGTATCATCCGACTCCTCCCCAAATTAACACCCACATTAGTTCTAAAATTATAATTAATCTTCAATTTCGCTGTCCATCGCTGTTTACCTGAGACCACAAACAGGCAGGTCTGGTACAGTCAGCCACGGAGTAATCTAGCGCAATAAGTCACGTTTTGTGGTCACTATTCGAATGCAGTAACCGCATGCAATATCCGTTGAACTGTCCGCCACAACGGGGCTTTTAAATCTACGATAAAAGGTGTTAGGAATAATTTTGCATTTCGCTCGAGTATTATCTACTTATAGCATAATAAATAAAACGTTCACTCTCACCACCTCGTAATGAAAAATTATTACAATATTACTACAACTAATTACTTACATTGATGTTGTGGAGACTGGAGCCTGTACTAGATTCCTGTACAGGCTCCAGTCTCCACAACATCAATGTAAGTATTTTTGTGTTAGGTAAAGGTATGGATAGATTATAAACTCAATCAATCTGCCTAGCCTTTTCCCAACTATGTTGGGGTCGGCTTCCAGTCTCAGCTGAATACTATTATTTTACATGGGGCGACTGCCTATCTGACCTCCACAACTCATCAACTGGCTAATACGATACCCCTTGGTAAAACTGGTTGTCAGACGTTCGGGCTTCTGACGACCCGTAACGACTGTCAAAGATCCACGAATAACAGCCGCGACCAACGGCTTAACGTGCTTTCCGAGGCACGGAGGAGTCTCGGTATGTAAAGATGGTCACCCGTCCACGGACCAACCCCGGCAAACGTAGCTTAACCTGATGGATCGACCCGTGCGGCTGCTGTTACATAGCCACGAGCTCCTATATACGAGCTCCTTATACGAGCTCCTACATAACTATAACTGCCTTCAATATACATTATGCCTATAACATGCAGAGAAGCATGCCAGCAGCCTGTATGCCAATGTGCCTCATTATTATGGCAACTTCTGATTGGTAAATGTCAGAATGACATGCAAGCTCTTTGAATGCTCTTGATACGTATACTAATGCCTCTAGTGTGAACGAGTCTTTAGATTTCAAAACATAAAAACAAAGATTAGGTACGAGTCACTGCGCGTCGACCGCGCCAACGCATCGCACGGCGCGCGGCGGCGGTAGACAATACAAAACCTTTAACAATTACCTTCATAGATTTGTGTAATGTTAACACTAAGCTCTTCGCTACTCCTTTTTTTTTTTTTTTTTTTTTTGTGGATGGGAAATCATCAAATGACTTCTCCCGCTCTGGGCAGAGGCGGGAGGGCGTGTCAGACTTTTACTGACTAAAACCCACCCATGTTCCTTCAGCTGCCCGTGCCTGGGCCACGGTATCTCTTTCGAACCACCCGCGACCCCGGCGGCATCGGCCCAATTGACCCCGTCACTGCTGACATCTCTTTGAGGCGCGCGTGGAACACAACGCGCCGTCGACCCGGGCCTGGTCCTTACCGGACGGCGAGCTGCCCATTACTCGTCTTCCGCAAGCCCGCGCCTACGGTGGCCGGGAATCGGCAATCGATTCCCGCCGCCCAGGGCGTCTCCTACGGCGGCTAGGGGCGCGAGGGCGCGGCTGTTGCCTCTCCCTCACGCGTTCCGCTTCCTCCTTCGCGAGCATTACTGCTTCGCAGAAGGAGGTGACGGCTTCCCATGCACTCTCGCTCCGCACCATGGCCTGGACCAGGTTTGGACGCGAGAGATCGCCGCCGCCGATCGCCTCCGTGAGAACACGGCGGTGCTCCGCCCAAGCCGGGCAGACCTCCACTGTATGCTCCACCGTGTCCTCCGGGCGATCCACACAATGGTGACACCCGGGCGTTTCCTCCCGCCTTATCCGAAACAAGAACCTCCCGAAACAACCGTGTCCGGTGAGGACCTGCGTCAGGCGGAAGGTGAGGACGCCGTGGCGCCTCTCCAACCACTCCTCAAAGAGGGGACTTATCGCCGCAATTGTGGCGTGCCCAGCGCTGGGTTGCGACAATCGCACTCTCCATGTCGCCATGAGATCCCGCCGGAGCTCTGTCCGCTGTACCGTGATTTCTCGCGGCAGCGGAGTTACGCCCCGGCGTTTCACCTCCTCGCGCCACTCCCACACGTGCGCGAGGACTTTTGCCTCCAGATCCCATGGCGGTAATCCGGCAAGGAGGCACGCCGCCTCACAGGAGACCGTGCGGTATCCCCGGACTAGCCGGATGGCCATGACCCTCTGGGACGCGTTCAACCGGCGGGCTGGTCGCAGCCTCAGGGAACGCGCCCACACCGGTGCCCCGTAAAGGGCCATGGATCGCACGACCCCCGCGTAAAGCCTCCGGCAGGAGGCGTTTGGACCCCCCAGATTGGGCAGGAGCCGCTTCAAGGCAGCCCCGGCCCGCTCCAGTCTGGGAGCCAAACGTCGGAAGTGCTCCACGAAGTTCCACCGGCTGTCGAGGACGAGTCCCAGGTACTTCATCGTCGACTCAACCCCGATGTGAACCCCTCCTACCGTTATTTGGGAACCCGACGGTGGCGCGTTCCGAGGACCATGAAAACACATGACCTCGGACTTGTGCAGGGCCACCTCGAGTCCCAACTGCCGGATCCTCTCTACGATTGTCGCAACCCCGCGTGTCGCTAGTTCAGCCGCCGCCTGGTGCGACCTCCCCTGCGCCAGGACCAGCGTGTCGTCAGCGTAACATACAACGCTGACGCCGCTAGGGAGGTCGGCGCGCAGCACCCAGTCGTACCCGATGTCCCACAGATGTGGCCCCAGGACCGATCCCTGTGGGACACCGCACGACATCTCTCGCCGGTTCCACTCTCCCTGATGACCGGGGTAGATGACGGCCCTGTCCGTCAAATAGGCCTCGACCACTCGACGGAGGTGGGTTGGCACCCGGTGATACCGGAGTGCCTCCCTGATGCAACTCCAGGGCAGGGTATTGAAGGCGTTGGCGATGTCTAGAGACACCGCCAAGACGATCCCACCCCGGGCCACAGCATCCCCCGTCGTGAGGGCTCGCACGCGCATGATGGCGTCCACCGTAGAGCGCCCCCTGCGGAAACCAAACTGGCTCTCCGCCAAATCCGGCCCCTCCTGCACCAGCCACCCGACGAGGCGGTCTGCAATGACTCTTTCAAAGAGCTTGCCCACCTCGTCGAGCAGCACGATGGGCCGGTAAGCGGACGGAGAGTCCGCAGGGCGCCCCGGCTTCTTAATGAGGACCAGTTTCCCTGTCTTCCAACGAAGTGGGAACTGGCCCCTCTCCAAGCATGCGCTTAGGAACCCCCCTAGTCGAGGCCCGAGAGCCCCAAAGGCCAGAACCCAAGCTCTTCCTGGCAAGCCGTCGGGTCCTGGGGCGGTATTTTTGGCACTCAGCCTACGTACCGCCGCTCTCAGCTCTACCTCGGTCACTTCCGGAGCATCGTCGTCGTCGTCGGTGATGTGGTCCGCATCGGGCACCGCAGGAGGCGGAGCCATGGGCGGGGGAGTATGTTCCCCTCGCGAAGGGAACAGAGCGCTCACCACGTCCTCCACGAGCTGCGGCCGGAGACTCTGCGTCAGCGGGGGAGCCCATGGGCGGAGTTTATCCCGCACCATTTTATAGGGGCGTCCCCACGGGTCTCTGTTCAGAGTCCCCAGCGACTCCTCGCGAGCCAGACCCCTGGCCCGCGAGATCTCCGCTCGGAGGGCGGTCTTCGCCGCTCTGTACCCCTCGTACAGCTCCGCCTGAATGGCTTCCGTATCCGGTGGGCGAATACGGAGCCTGCGGTGCCTGGTGTACCGGTGCCGCGCAGCAACGCACGCCTCGCGCAGAGCCGTCAGCTCCGGCGACCACCAGTACACCTGGCGCCAAGCGCGTCCGGGCTGGACCCGGGGCATTGCCACGTCACATATTTCGGACATGGCCTCCCGGAACCACTCCGCCTCGTTGTTGATGTCAGCAGGCCTGTCCGGTGGTGACACCCAGGCCTGCACGATCGAGGCTTCCAGGAGGAGCTCCCGGTCCAGCTGCTTCAGCGCCCACCGCGGACCACTCGGGGCCTGTCGGACCGGCGCGCTCGAGGTCTGGGCGGAGACATCAAACCGAATGTACCGGTGATCGGAATAGGTCTCCACCCCCTCCATGACGCGCCAGTCAACAACATGCGGCACCAGAGCGGGGCTGGCAAACGAGATGTCCACCACTGATTCGCCCCGCATCCGCACACATGTGGGGACAGATCCCCGGTTTAGGACGACCAGGCCTGTCTCCAGAGCCCAGTCCTCCACCATCCTGCCCCGTGTGTCCGTATACCGGGAACCCCAAGCCACATTCTTGGCGTTGAAGTCCCCGAGGACGAGCACGGGAAGGGAACGGAACCCGACAACGACGGTTTTCAACTCCGCAAGGGAGTTGTGGAACTCGGCGAGAGTTCGGTTCGGGGAGAAGTATACCCCTACCACGACAATCTCCCCGAACCGTGCTGCAACGCAACCCTGTCCTCTCTTAACAGCTTCGAGGGACAGAGTACCGGCGGCGGCCGACGAAATGAGGCTCACTGAGCCGCTCAGGTCCTCCACCCAGTAATCACTGGGCGGGACAAAGTACGGCTCAGCGACCACGGCGATGTTAATCGACCACTGCGCCATGCTCTGGAGCAACAGATCCTGAGCTGAGGCGCAGTGGTTGATGTTCGCCTGGAGGAGGCGTAATGGAGCCATTACTGACATTCCATTTCACCCCCTCCCTGAGCCCCCTGTGTGGGTCCTGCCGCAGTGGGTACGGCGACGACGGCAGTTGAGGCGGCAACGGCGACGGCTGTGGCGGCGGCCGCGGCAGTGACGGCGGTGGTAGAGGGCTTGCCCCTGCTCCGGGCTTTAGTGGATGGACCACAGCCCTTGCTTCCAGCCCGGTGATCGGCCGGCTTGCCAGCAGCCGCACATAAATAGCAGTGCGGCGTGGCATTGCACGAGCCGGCCTTGTGACCGGGCTGACCACAACGGAAGCAATGACTGCTGCGGTCCACCTCCGAGGTGCATTTAACTCCGACGTGGTTGCCCACTTGGCAACGGAAGCACCTCAGAGGTCTGGGTTCCAGCAATTTCACCCGCGTGGAATCCCAGCCCACCCGGAACCTTCGGCCCTCCCCAGCTATCTTTTGGGCCGCCGACACGGGGCAGCTCACCGTAACAGCTCGCATCCCCGTGGAGTCAAGACGGATGGTGCCTACCCTCACCTGTTCGAAGGCGCACCCCCCAATCTTGACCACGGCGGCCACCACCTCTTCCTCCGTCACTGAGTCGTCCAGACCCAGGATGCGCATGTCAGCACACTTGGCGGGTCTGGACACTCGGGCCACGTCCGCATCTAAGGACGCCCTGAGCCTTTCGGCCAGAGCGTCAGCGGTCGGACCACTGGCCGCACCAGGGATCTCCAGCATCCGAGCCCCAGTCGCAGTGACCTTTACCCGGATGCCATCTACAACCCCGAGCTCCTCAAGGTTCACCGCCGCCCTCGCCTTGGTGAGCACGTCGCGGTAGGACACGCCCTTCTTCTCCGCTTCCGGCTGTAGTGTGATCACTACAGCTGCGGACTTCGGGGCACGTAACCTAGCCGCGACGTTTCTCTCTTTGCGCCGCCGCCGCTTCTCCTTTCGCTTGGCCGCCCTTGCCGCCTTACCCGCACTCCTCTTCTCCCCGGCCACCTGCCATTCGGCGTCAGCCGGAGGAGATTTAGGAGGCGGGGGCAGCCGCTTCTCCGCTGCGGCTGGGGCCCTCGCAGGTGCCTTCGCAGGTGTCGGCACGGCCCCGCTTTTAGCCTTTCCCGCCGATCCCGGTTTGGCCGTGGCAGCCGCGGCAGCATACGAAGCTGCCTTTGGCTGGTCCGGGGCCGGCTGGCTCGCCGCTAGCGGGGGCCGCAGGACAATGCCCTCCAGGACGGAGAACCGCCTGTTGAGGGCAGCTAGCTCCTTCCTTACCAGGGCCAGCACCCGATCCTCAGCAGGCTCGGGCCCACCCTGCCCCTGCTGCAACCCGCCCTGTGAACTATCCCGGGGGCCGGCTCCTCGGAGCCCGGCCAGGTCCGCTCGGAGCTTCTCGTTCTCCTTTCGGAGAAGCTCCATGGCGGCTGTCAAGCGGGCGACCTCCGCCCGCATCTCGGACATGCCGTCCGTCGGAGGCCCCTGTAGCAATGCCTCCGCTGCCGCCATGATGGAAGCCTTGGCTGCGGGTATGGCCTTGTCTTTAGAGGACTGAGTCCTCTTCAAGGCCACACCCTCGATTGCCGCCACCACGACCTCCTCGAACCTGCCCGCTCGCATTATATTGGAGCCGCCCTCGGCGTCCGACTCACCGCCAGACGACTCCATTGCGACCCTCTCGGCCGGCTCGGCTGAGCTGGCTCTGCTCAGCTCGCTGTCCTCCTGCGTGGGGAAGCTCTTCGCTACTCCTGGACAGCAAAAATATATCAAGTAAATGTTTAGTATTTATTTCTGTCAAGTGATTTGTAATCTTTTAGAAATAAATGAATTCAAACCGTAAATATTAAGCTTTAAAGTGCTGTTTTTTGTTAGAGTCAAGTGTCCCTCCCCTTGGCAGCTAAACGATTAGTTTTGGATGGGTGAAAAAATTCACGGTAGTAGTATATAATGTATAACGACGTTAAAAGGAAAACTATCACAGCTAAGTAGGCTTTCAAGTTAACGAGTAATAGTCAACCAACTACGGAACCCTTCATTGTGCGTGGTCCGGTTTTTAACCGACGAAAAAAAAAGGAGGAGGTTCTCAATTCGACACGTATGTTTTTTTTATGTATGACTACGCATAACTTTTTACAGAGTCGTCTGATTTGAAAAATTTTTGTTTTATTCGAGAGGGGTCTACATCAAAGTTGGTTCCATATAAAATTGATTAACTTTGCTTGGGTACTTTTTGAGTTAGCTTCAATAATACGTATTTTTTCCCCACTTTTATAATGGATGATGTTCTAGTTTGTTTTGCAGGTAGTATTTATTAAAATTTGTGTGGGGTAGTACCACAACTAAAAAGTGAATATTAAAAACTTTTTTACAAAAAAAACAACCGACTTCCAAAAACAACACTACAAAGTAAAAAATAACTTTAAATTCGGAAGTCGGTGGCAAAAAACGAAAATACATTTAACCAGACACCGACTTCCGAAATTAAAGTTATTTTTTACTTTGTAGTGTTGTTTTTGGAAGTCGGTTGTATTTTTTTGTAAAAAAGTTTTTTTAATTTATAAAATGTATCGATTTACCCGCTGTTCTTATAGCCACACAACTGAGGCCAAAATAGTTGCACTGAAGCACGTTTTACGACCTACCTTTGCATGCATTTTGCCTGATCGTACGTTAGATATCTCTCCACGTTAGTACAAGGTCGTCTTCATTAAACTTGTTTTAATCTTAATTTAAGTAGGTTCCTTCTCAGTCTTGTGCCTAGATCCGCTTTGACTGTTATACACATCATGTTCGGGTCGGTCTGATTCGGCACAGCCGAGCGGCAAAATCGAATATACATAATTATGTAGACATAATAATATGTTCGGTAAAAAGCTGATCTTTTTAGCTCGAATTTTGCCGAATTTGCAACTGCTAATTAACAATATGTGCTACTTAAGTCCTTTTATTTGATAAACAATACGGCATCATTAAAAAATAATTTTAGATCATGAATTTATGTCCGCTAGAGAGCGCCGTATTCGATTTAATGTGGCGTCACATGCCTATAAATAACCAGCGGACGATTAAGATGCTTCCAACGATACCTCTAAAGTTATATGCTCTGTGGATACCATATTATGACAAGAGTTTAGAAGTTATGAGGGAATATCTATTCCCTCATAACTTCTAAACTCTACATATATACATATTATATACATACGTACTGATCGAAATCATAACCCTCTTCTTTGCTTCGCCATAGTCGGGTAAAAAGTGAATTTCGAAAACAGTGCAGTTAACTCTTTCTACTTTGCTTTTATATAGCAGTTGGTTCGGGTCGGCTTTGTTGTTTATCAAATACTGCAGCATCGAATGTGCCGACTCGAACATGACATGTATGTAGACCCTTAAGATATTTTAAAAAATTCAAGGAATGATGTGACTTTTCAACTTTCCTGTCAAAGTTGAATGCGAATTTAACATATTTCTTGAATTACACCAAATGTTTCTTCATAACTTGAAGTCTTGCATAACTTGTAATTGCAATTTGATATACTTAAATTACTTTTTTACAAAAAAATACAACCGACTTCCAAAAACAACACTACAAAGTGAAAAATAACTTTAATTTCGGAAGTCGGTGTCTAGTTAAATGTATTTTCGTTTTTTGCCACCGATTTCCGAAATTAAAGTCTCTAAAAAACTCTAAAAAAATCAACTGTTCCCTACATTTATTTTCGCATAACTTGTCAAAATGTAGGGAACTGCTGATTTTTTTTTCGTGATTTCAGGTTTGGTCCCGCTATCCCTTCACACGAGTGCGGTGTGAATCGGGTCCGTGAGTCATTTTACCTAATATTGTACGTGGTATGAGTTCTATACCAAGAAAATATTTTTTTAGAGGTAATATAAGCTCTTAATAGTTATGTAACGGAAAATCCATAGGCGTAGGTACCCTTAACTATTCTCATCTCTAAATAAAAAACTTTTTTACAAAAAAATACAACCGACTTCCAAAAACAACACTCCAAAGTGAAAAATAACTTTAATTTCGGAAGTCGCTGTCTAGTTAAATGTATTTTCGTTTTTTGCCATCGACTTCCGAAATTAAAGTTATTTTTCACTTTGTAGTGTTGTTTTTGGAAGTCGGTTATATTTTTTTGTAAAAAAGTTTTTATTTTTCACTTTTTAGTTGTGTACCTACCCCACACAAATTCAAATACCACTACCTGCAAAACAAACTAGAACATCATCCATATAAAAGTGGGGAAAAAATACGTATTATTGAAGCTAACTCAAAAACTACCGAAGCAAAGTTAATCAATTTTATATGGGACCAACTGTGATGTATACACTCTCGAACAAAACAAAAAAATATCCAAATCGGTCTAGCCATCTTCGAGTAACAATAATCAATCAATAATAAGATATATAGGTATATATATATAATATATTTATATTCTTGCAATATTTTTTTTTAATTGTTGTATTTATTATAAAATCTAAATATATTTAATATAAATAAGAATTATCCATGTCCTAAACGGTATTATTTAATTTTAATTTATTTTTTTATCCTTTTTGTAATGTTGCTGTGCCCTTACAGGGTCCATAATCTGGTCTGGTCTGGTCTGGTCTGGGTCTGTAACTTAGCTTTAAGCCTATTTGTAACACCTGTGTTTACATTATGGTATGCAAATAAATGAAATTGAAATTGAATTGAATTGAAATTGAGTAATCGGGTAACATACATAAAGAAAACAAAAAAAAAAAAAACAGGTACCGACAAATTCAGAACCTCCTACTTTTTGAAGTCGGTTAAAAATAGTTTAGAACAAGGTGATTATGTGTTTTTTTTTTGTGTTCTATGCAAGCTTGTTTTTGTATTCTGAAAACGAGATCACTTTTCCTCATCATTAGTTAACATCAAAATCCCAAGAAAATGCCTAATGGTAAAATATTTTTTCCGTACAGTCATAAAATTAATCATTATTATGCCATGTGTGTACAAATACACAAAATACTAAGTTTAAGGAAGAACATGGAATCCCCTTAGCCGATAAACAACGTAGAGTTATCGCGAATTGGGTCCGCATCGAAACGTGACACAAAGATTATTCAATAATGTCGATGTTGTTCTCAAAAGTGGGTTTTTCCCACCACGAGTACATAATTATTTTTGGGTCTGCGTATAGTTAATAATCATATTGTTTTCATTATCCTGTACCTATTGTTTTTCTTTTGCTAATGGTTTTGTGGTAAGTGGTCTTACTTTTTTTTTATTTATTTTTATTTATTTAATCCTTCGTGATACAATTTTATCGTTTATACAAGGTTGATATGAGCGAGAGGCATTAAATTAAACCACATATACTATAGATGCATAGTGTTAACTCGGAACTATTAAAAAAAAGTTGAGAAGAAAACTAAGAAAAAACTTTTTTCGAACAAATAAAATAGCATAATGATCTAATTATAATGTAAACATCCTTTGTAGACATTTCCACTGACGTGCGTAACAAAACGGCAACGTTGCGTCAAAAAATCTGTCGTTTTAAGGTGTCTGTATGACCCTGGATAACTATGCATAGGTACCTACGCATAGTTATCTAGGGTCATACACCTTTAAACGACAGAATTTTCAACAACATACTTAGTCAGCTGTTAGGGCAGACACGTCGTGTTCCAACAAAGAAAAAACTAAAAAATAATCCTGTGACTAAACTATTGCTTTTATTTATCTGATTTTTAGTCAAGAGGCTGAAAATGATACAAAGTATATGTGGTTTAATTTAATGCCTCTCGCTCATATCAACCTTGTATAACAGCTGCCAAACTGCTGAGCAATTTGTCGGCAGTAGGTTCTCGTGGATTTTGAACGAATGTTTGCTTAACTACATATTAAAATAAATTCTAAGTTAAAAACTAAGACCATGGCTGTGTAGGCAAAGACTCCTTATGTGAATACAGAGTAGTTATCCACATAACCACAGAGTCTACAACCATAGCTACTATACCATACTCAGTGGCATCAGTCAACAAATGTCTGAGTGAATACCTTAGCCTTATTAATAGCCTTAGGTAAGCCAAATGATGTCCTATTTTGAGAATCGTAAATTACATATTTCTGTGTTGTTATTAAGAGCCCATACTACCTCAGATTTTTATCTCGATCGCACGATACTGCTGAGTTTGAGCGAGACTGAGTGCGGTGCTGGGCGCCAATAGTTTAGGTAATTGCTTTTTACAGTGTAAATATTGGTAATATAAAAAAATAAAAAAAACAAAAGACATGTTTCAAAGTTACTTCAGTTAGTATGCAAAATTTTATGATCTAATTTAAATTTAAAGCATTGCATCGTAGTAGTCAGTATAAGGCATGATGGGGTTGACGTATCCATTGGAATAAAAACCCCAATTGAATCAATAAAGATTTAAAAAAAAAAAAAAAAAATTATCTAATTTTGAAGGATTTTTTGAATACCAGGAGGTAACTTTGAAATTTTTTTGACCGATAAATTTTAAGGAATCGTGTTTTCGTCAATCATAATACTAACATAACATTAATCGTCGACTTTACCATACAGGGTGTCCCGTAATTAATAGATAACCTCTTAAGGAGTCATTATGAACATCTTTTAATAAAGGACCAAACATGAAATAGCGAAAAAAAATCAACTGTTCCCTACATTTATTTTCGCATAACTCGTCAAAATGTAGGAAACTGCTGATTTTTTTTTCGTGATTTCAGGTTTGGTCCCATAGTAAAAGTAGTAAGTAGTATTAATGCTGCAGTATTTTCGACATAACGCAGGATGATGCTAAGCCATTTGAGGTAATATAAGCTCTTACTAATAGTTATGTAACGGAAAATCCATAGGCGCTAGGTACCCTTAACTATTCTCATCTCTAAATAAAAAACTTTTTTACAAAAAAATACAACCGACTTCCAAAAACAACACTCCAAAGTGAAAAATAACTTTAATTTCGGAAGTCGGTGTCTAGTTAAATGTATTTTCGTTTTTTGCCATCGACTTCCGAAATTAAAGTTATTTTTCACTTTGTAGTGTTGTTTTTGGAAGTCGGTTATATTTATTTGTAAAAAAGTTTTTATTTTTCACTTTTTAGTTGTGTACCTACCCCACACAAATTCAAATACCACTACCTGCAAAACAAACTAGAACATCATCCATACAAAAGTGGGGAAAAAATACGTATTATTGAAGCTAACTCAAAAACTACCGAAGCAAAGTTAATCAATTTTATATGGGACCAACTGTGATGTATACACTCTCGAACAAAACAAAAAAAATCCAAATCGGTCTAGCCATCTTCGAGTAATCGGGGAACATACATAAAAAAAAAAAAAAATAATAAAAAAAAAAAAGGTTCCGGCGAATTGAGAACCTCCTCCTTTTTGAAGTCGGTTAAAAATAAAAGTGTAACTAGATCGCTCTCTGTACGCACGGCTACAGATCAAACACATGAATAGAATGCTATAATGCACTAATAGCTAGAATGCACTCTGTTATTGTTAATTTGAATTCTCAACGCTCGGCTCAACACCGAGAGTTGAAAATCCAGTGCGCGATAAAATTCCGCCGCGATATTTTTACGTCCGTGCAAACGTCGGCTAAACCTAACAAAAAGTACTATGCTTGCATGAATAATAAATATAAATAAAAAATAATAACGATAATATTTGAATCATTAGTATTGTGCTTCTAATAGGATTTGGATGAAATTTGGCACACAAATAGTTTATAACATGGATTAAAACATATGATACTTTTATTCCGGTAGTACGTTTCCGTGGGATAATTTTCGACTACTACGCGGGCAAAGCCGCTGGCTAAATCTAGTAGGTAATATTCTCATTAACCGTTGCAGTTGAGAAAACGGTAAAATGGCTCGAGATGTACGGTTTCACGTTCGATTTTTCATCAATACCCCTACCATCTCTTTCTCTCTCTTTTTTTTCCTTATTTTACAAATTTTTAAGCACGTTTGCCAATAACCAAACACAGAAAATAAAAAACCTTTTACACACAGACACTTGACACTCTTTATTTGAGTACCTTGCGGGCAAAACAATTTAATAATAATAATAATAATAATTTTTATTTTTCAAAAAAAAAAAAAAAAGTATACAGACTATAAATAGATAATTGACACACTGTGGAACACTTAAATTCTATGACTTGCCCTTAAACCCAAATCGTCAAAGCGACGTATTTCTTTAGATCTGTGTTTATTTTCAGTCAAAGAAAGAGTTTGGCTATGTTTTTAGCAGCATTACTTACTTTTTATTATAGTTAGTTGGTAACAAACTATTTAGGGGTGTTGTTGAAAGAAAATGCCTTTTTTGGTGTACGTACCGCATAGTCCTTTCGTTTGAAGACGTGTGCTTATTCATCGTTGGTGGAAGCTTGTAATTGGCCATCTTTTACACATTGTACTTAATATGGAAATACGAGGAGCTCGTGGCTAAGTAATAACAGCCGCACGGGTCGATCAATCAGGTTAAGCTACGCTTGCCGGGGTCGGTCAGTGGATGGGTGACCATCTTTACATACCGAAGACTACTCCGTGCCTCGGAAAGCACGCCCGGTTGTCATTCGTGGATCTTTGACAGTCGTTACGGGTCGTCAGAAGCCCGAAAGTCTGACAACCAGTCTTATCATGGGGTATCGTATTACCCAGTTACTGGGTTGTGGAGGTCAGATAGGCAGTCGCTCCATGTAAAATAATGGTATTCAGCTGCATCCGGTTAGACTTGTGTGAGATTGACTTAACATGGAAGTACACATATACTCGTATTAGCAGTAAGCTTTCCTAAAATTAATAAAATAAAATAATTTACCAAGTGTAAGGCGGCTGAATACTTTTTAGGGTTCCGTTTTTAAATGGTAAAAAGGAGCCCTTATGGTACGACCAGTCTGTCTGTTCATCTGTCACAGCTGGATATCTCAAGAACTACTAATGCTACTACTAACTTGAAATTTGGAACAGTTTTAGATGACGTTTGCCCAAATATTTCGCAAGTAAGAAAGAGTTTTTTTTTTGCAACAGGGACTGAAAGGAGGTCTTAAAAATTCGAAGTGGGGCTACTAAAGCATGTGGGGTAGCATATGAAAGAGCGCACATTTTCAAACAATTTTCTTTTTTTTTCGAGTTTGGTGAAAAATGTAAAAAAAAAATACCGTTCGCCCATCATCTCCGAAGTTTGCATAGAGAAAAACCTGAAATGATTCTATGTGATAGAAGTGTATGTAAAGATTACAGGAAAAATAAAACGATTTCTCTAAATAGCACACTTTTTCAGAAATCGGAACAGACGGAACCCTCGGTGTGCGAGTACGCCTCGCTCTTGAACGGTTTTTTTAGTCTTACTTTCAGCTGGTAAAAATAATAATTTCAACCAGATTTTGAGGTTGGCACGTAAATCCAGGCTTTAGCCCAAAATTAGAATCAAACTTTATCTTTACGAAAAAGTAATAAAGCAGGTTTATATGGCAAATGTTAAAACATTTCTAATGATGAGAAATGAATTTAACTATACCGTGAGCTGTGTTTTGAGACACTTTTATAAGAAAAAATCTATTTCAGCCAAACCCGATGTAGCAAAATGTAGGTACAGTACGACATAACTTAGATGTAGCATCGGCAAAATTCGTAAAACCGATCACGATCCGAACTGAGTGCGCTTTCAGCATCACCAATATTTATTACGGCTTTAGGCGAAAATTATCTTTACGCATACGCAACAACTTGTAAAGTCATATAACCAAATTCATTCGTAAATTTGAAATGAATGAATGCAAATTTTCAAATCTATGCTACATCTAAGTTGTGTCATACTTTTTTTTTTTTTGTGGATGGGAAATCATCAAATGACTTCTCTCGTTCTGGGCGGAGCGGGAGGGCGTGTCAGACTTTTACTGACTAAAACCCACCCGTGTTCCTTCAGTTGCCTGTGCTAGGGCCATTGTATCTCTTTTGAACAACTGACAATCACTGCTGACATCTCTTTGAGGCGCGTGTGGAACACGACGCGCCGTTGACCCGGGCCTGGTCCTTACCGGACGGCGAGCTACCCATTGCTCGCCGTCCGCAAGCCCGCGCCTACGGTTGCCGGGAATCGGCTACGGATTCCCGCAAGTTGTGTCATACTGTACTCGTATTTTGGATAAATATAACATTGCATTAGGTGGCGTTCTGTAGTTTCTGCCTACCCCCATGGGAAGAAAGCGTGAGTATGTATGTATATATAACATTACATAACACATAATAACACTCCTATATTCCCCGAAGGGTTTGGCAGAGGTGTAAGTACACCTCTGTACTGTACTATAGGTATAGTACACCCACGATACGTCAGTTATTAATAAGGGGCGAGCCTATTACCTTCAACCGGGCACAAATCCCGATTCCGGGCTAAGAACGGGGACGAACTGCGAACCTCCCCTTTTTTGAAGTCGGTTGATGATAGATTTTATAAATATTTCTAAGGCGCGATGTCGAAAATAAAATCGAGACTCCTCCGTGCCTCGGAAAGCACGTTAAGCCGTTGGTCCCGGCTGTCATTCGTGGATCTTTGACAGTCGTTACGGGTCGTCAGAAGCCCGAAAGTCGACAACCAGTCTTACCAAGAGGTATCGTATTACCCAGTTAATGGGTTGTGGAGGTCAGATAGGCACTCGCTCTATGTAAAATACTGGTATTCAGCTGCATCCGGTTAGACTGGAGGCCGACCCCAACATAGTTGGGTAAAGGCTAGGCAGATTGATTGATGTCGAAAATAAACAAAAGAACGCTCACTTTGTATAGGAAGAGAATATCTTGCTATACAAAGTCAATCAATCTGCCTAGCCTTTTCCCAACTATGTTGGGGTCGGCTTCCAGTCCAACCGGATGCAGCTAAATACCAGTATTTTACATGGAGCGACTGCCTATCTGACCTCCACAACCCAGTAACCCCTTTAGTAAGACTGGTTGTCAGACTCGGCTTCTGACGACCCGTAACGACTGTCAAAGATCCACGAATGCTAGCCGGAATCAACGGCTTAGTGTGCCATCTGAGGGACGGAGGAGTCTATCGGTATGTCAAGATGGTCACCCATCATATCTTGCTATACAAAGTGATCGTTTTTTTACCTATCTGATTTGTCTGTTTTTCGTAGTGTAAAGATAAAATTGGGTATGCACACATGCTTGAAGCGGAAAATCATAAAATAAAATAAAAAAGTCGTTACAAGAGCTTACAGAATCAAAAGATAACAAAAGACAGTCGATAATTCAATAGGTGTCAGAATCAAGACAAGATGAACATTGTAACAGGCGTTGTTCGAAACTGGACCATGGCAGAGAGCCAGGTGGCTTTAACAAGAAATTTATGATGTACGGAAAAGGTTCTCTAATAGAAAGAATAGGCCGAATACGCTATTTATTTACAGTCACGCGTCGAAAGATTTATATCGTAGGGAAAAAGGACGATTTTCTTTTAAAATATCAATTGAAAAACCGAGCTGTGATACACAACCAGATTCTATGGTGATTACGGGTTTAAAGATGTTTTTCACTTTCGAAAACTTTTATTTTTAATATTATCTTTCAAACGAGTATTAATGGCTAAAGGCCCTCAAAGAGGTGCGACGCGACTGTGGTGATAAATTAAAACTTCTTAGAAATTGTTTTACCGGAGTCGCGTCGCGCCGTCGCGTCGTGCCTGTCTGTGGGAGCCTTTATTCTATGAGTGAAACTACTTATGAACTTCAGTTCACTTCGTGACTTTTCGAAAAATACCTTTCACAGACAGCAATAAATTGACAAAATGTAACAAAGCTTGTGATTTTAAAGCGTTTAATAGGTATAACTCTATATACATTAGAGGAGCTCGTGTACTAATCAATAAACAAATGACTACTTTTGGAAAAAAAATCCATGTTTTTAAAATAAAATTAATTTGAAATTAGAATTCTTAGCCAAACAAAAATTATTTTGATTTGAAATGGCCAGTACTGCAGAACGGCAATTTCATAGGTAAAGACCTAATATATAACGAAGTTAAAAGGAAAACCATCACATCTAAGTAGGCTTTTCAAGTTTACGAGTAATAGTAACCAACTACGGAACCCTTCATTGTGCGTGGTCCGGTTTTTAATTTATAAAATGTATCGATTTACCCGCTGTTCTCATAGCCACACAACTGAGGCCAAAATAGTTGCACTGAAGCACGTTTTACGGCCTACCTTTGCATGCATTTTGTCTGATCGTACGTTAGATATCTCTCCACGTTAGTGCAAGGTCGTCTTCATTAAACTTGTTTTAATCTTAATTTAAGTAGGTACGAGTACCTTCTCAGTCTTGTGCCTAGATCCGCTTTGACTGTTATACACATCATGTTCAGTTCGGTCTGATTCGGCACAGCCGAGCGGCAAAATCGAAAATACATAATTATGTAGACATAATAATATGTAATCAGTAAAAAGCTGATCTTCTTAGCTCGAATTTTGCCGAGCCGACAATAATTAAGGAAAAAGAAATATAGGTTTATTTGTCACAAAAATACGAGTGTAGTAAAAAGTTGTAAGTAAAAGACAAAGAATTCCAAGTCGAATTCTGTATAAAAGTAAGTTCAATAACTAAAAGCCGACTACTGAAAAATCACACGCTCTAAAAAGTATGACACAAGAAAATATTCTTATCTAAAATTTGAAAAGATAGACAAATTAAAAATCCGCAGTCACACGTAACCTATTCGATTTATCCCTAACATGAAGTCGGATTTTGAATTTGTCTGTCTTTTTCAAATTCCAGATGACAGTATTTTCTTGTTTCATACTTTTCAGAGCGTGTGATTTTTCAGTAGTCGGGTTTTAGTTTTTGTTCTTACCTTTTAATTTAAATAATTTTGGGGTTATAATTTTGTGATAAAGTATTTATAGAGCTACTTTACATATTTTATAGAAGAATAATTATTATAATGTATTTTGGGTAGGTTTGGAGAGAAAATGCGTTTGGTTCACATCTGAGGCATGATTTTAGAAATTACTTATTTTTAATTATCGGGGCATGCAAGCAAAGCCGCGAGCAACAGCTAACAATATATATATATATATTGGAAATGAGCTAATTAAGCCCTTTCATTTGATAACCAATAAGGCATCAAAAAAAAAAAATATGTCATGAATTTATGTCCGCTAGAGAGCGCCGTATTTGATTTAATGTGACGTTACATAGCCTATAACCAGCGGACGATTAAGACGCTTCCAACGATACCTCTAAAGTTATATGCTCTGTGGATACCATATTATGACAAGAGTTTAGAAGTTATGAGGGAATATCTATTCCCTCATAACTTCTAAACTCTACATACATACATATTATATACATACATACTGATCGAAATAATAACCCTCTATTTTGCTTCGCCATAATCGGGTAAAAAGTGAATGTCGAAA
The DNA here is from genome assembly GCA_946251885.1 of Cosmia pyralina. NCBI lineage: Eukaryota > Metazoa > Arthropoda > Insecta > Lepidoptera > Noctuidae > Cosmia > Cosmia pyralina. The sequence continues at coordinate 17,185,265 of OX276359.1, read as the reverse complement.
ACAGTGCAGTTAACTCTTTCTACTTTGCTTTTATATAGCAGTTGGTTCGGGTCGGCTTTGTTGTTTATCAAATACTGCAGCATCGAATGTGCCGACTCGCACATGACATGTGTGTAGACCACTAAGATATTTTAAAAAATTCAAGAAATGATGTGACTTTTCAACTTTCCTGTTAAAGTTGAATGCGAATTTAACATATTTCTTGAATTACACCAAATGTTTCTTCATAACTTGAAGTCTTGCATAACTTTTAATTGCAATTTGATATGCTTAAAAAACTTTTTTATAAAAAAATACAACCGACTTCCAAAAACAACACTGCAAAGTGAAAAATAACTTTAATTTCGGAAGTCGGGAGTCTAGTTAAATGCATTTTCGTTTTTTGCCACCGACTTCCGAAATCAAAGTTATTTTTCACTTTGTAGTGTTGTTTTTGGAAGTCGGTTATATTTTTTTGTAAAAAAGTTTTTATTTTTCACTTTTTAGTTGTGGTACCTACCCCACACAAATTCTAATACCACTGCCTGCAAAACAAACTAGAACATCATCCATATAAAAGAGGGGAAAAAATACGGATTATTGAAGCTAACTCAAAAATTACCAAAGCAAAGTTAATCAATTTTATAGGGGACCAACTGTGATACCCTCTCGAATAAAACAAAAAAATATCCAAATCGGTCTAGCCATCTTCGAGTAACAATAATCAATCAATAATAAGATATATATATATATATAATATATTTATATTCTTGCAATATTTTTTTTAATTGTTGTATTTATTATAAAATCTAAATATATTTAATATAAATAAGAATTATCCATGTCCTAAACGGTATTATTTAATTTTAATTTATTTTTTTATCCTTTTTGTAATGTTGCTGTGCCCTTACAGGGTCCATAATCTGGTCTGGTCTGGGTCTGTAACTTAGCTTTAAGCCTATTTGTAACACCTGTGTTTACATTATGGTATGCAAATAAATGAAATTGAAATTGAATTGAATTGAAATTGAGTAATCGGGTAACATACATAAAGAAAACAAAAAAAAAAAAAAAGGTTCCGACAAATTCAGAACCTCCTACTTTTTGAAGTCGGTTAAAAATAGTTTAGAACAAGATGATTATGTGTTTTTTTTTTTGTGTTCTATGCAAGCTTGTTTTTGTATTCTGAAAACGAGATCACTTTTCCTCATCATTAGTTAACACCAAAATCCCAAGAAAATGCCTAATGGTAAAATATTTTTTCCGTACAGTCATAAAATTCTTAGCCGATAAACAACGTAGAGTTATCGCGAATTGGGTCCGCATCGAAACGTGACACAAAGATTATTCAATAATGTCGATGTTGTTCTCAAAAGTGGGTTTTTCCCACCACGAGTACATAATTATTTTTGGGTCTGCGTATAGTTAATAATCATATTGTTTTCATTATCCTGTACCTATTGTTTTTCTTTTGCTAATGGTTTTGTGGTAAGTGGTCTTACTTTTTTTTTATTTATTTTTATTTATTTAATCCTTCGTGATACAATTTTATCGTTTATACAAGGTTGATATGAGCGAGAGGCATTAAATTAAACCACATATACTATAGATGCATAGTGTTAACTCGGAACTATTAAAAAAAAGTTGAGAAGAAAACTAAGAAAAAACTTTTTTTGAACAAATAAAATAGCATAATGATCTAATTATAATGTAAACATCCTTTGTAGACATTTCCACTGACGTGCGTAACAAAACGGCAACGTTGCGTCAAAAAATCTGTCGTTTTAAGGACACCTTTAAACGACAGAATTTTCAACAACATACTTAGTCAGCTGTTAGGGCAGACACGTCGTGTTTCAACAAAGAAAAAACTAAAAAATAATCCTGTGACTAAACTATTGCTTCTATTTATCTGATTTTTAGTCAAGAGGCTGAAAATGATACAAAGGGTGCCGATTCTGTTGTGCACAAACTATACTTAATTTAGGCTATTGCTAACTTTTTCTCTCTATTATGACAAGAAAGGGACGGAAGTAAATTAGAGCTGTCAAATTAGTTAGAACTAATTTTTCCATAGACATTTAGACGACACGTAAAAACATGTCGACTAAAAAACACGGTGAAGCGTAAGGCGTGAACTAGTTTGACATCTCCAACTTAGTTCATAGCTATAGCCGTCCTTTTCTCGCGCTGCCTGTTAGTAAAAGATAGCGATTCTCTAATTTTAGTTTAGTGCGTTCACAAGAGAATCGGCACCAGTATACTCGTATGTGGTTTAATTTAATGCCTCTCGCTCTTATCAACCTTGTATTACACCTGCCAAACTGCAGAGCAATTTGTCGGCAGTAGGTTCTCGTGGATTTTGCACGAATGTTTGCTTAACTACATATTAAAATAAATTCTAAGTTAAAAACTAAGACCATGGCTGTGTAGGCAAAGACTCCTTATGTGAATACAGAGTAGTTATCCACATAACCACAGAGTCTACAACCATAGCTACTATACCATACTCAGTGGCATCAGTCAACAAATGTCTGAGTGAATACCTTAGCCTTATTAATAGCCTTAGGTAAGCCAAATGATGTCCTATTTTGAGAATCGTAAATTACATATTTCTGTGTTGTTATTAAGAGCCCATACTACCTCAGATTTTTATCTCGATCGCACGATACTGCTGAGTTTGAGCGAGACTGAGTGCGGTGCTGGGCGCCAATAGTTTAGGTAATTGCTTTTTACAGTGTAAATATTGGTAATATAAAAAAATAAAAAAAAACAAAAGACATGTTTTAAAGTTACTTCAGTTAGTATGCAAAATTTTATGATCTAATTTAAATTTAAAGCATTGCATCGTAGTAGTCAGTATAAGGCATGATGGGGTTGGCGTATCCATTGGGATAAAAACCCCAATTGAATCAATAAAGATTAAAAAAAAAAAAAACAAAAGACATGTTTTAAAGTTACTTCAGTTAGTATGCAAAATTTTATGATCTAATTTAAATTTAAAGCATTGCATCGTAGTAGTCAGTATAAGGCATGATGGGGTTGACGTATCCATTGGAATAAAAACCCCAATTGAATCAATAAAGATTTAAAAAAAAAAAAAAAAATTATCTAATTTTGAAGGATTTTTTGAATACCAGGAGGTAACTTTGAAATTTTTTTGACCGATAAATTTTAAGGAATCGTGTTTTCGTCAATCATAATACTAACATAACATTAATCGTCAACTTTACCATACAGGGTGTCCCGTAATTAATAGATAACCTCTTAAGGAGTCATTATAAACATCTTTTACTATAGGACCAAACATGAAATAGCGAAAAAAAATCAACTGTTCCCTACATTTATTTTCGCATAACTTGTCAAAATGTAGGGAACTGCTGATTTTTTTTTCGTGATTTCAGGTTTGGTCCCGCTATCCCTTCACACGAGTGCGGTGTGAATCGGGTCCGTGAGTCATTTTACCTAATATTGTACGTGGTATGTGTTCTATACCAAGAAAATATTTTTTTAGAGGTAATATAAGCTCTTAATAGTTATGTAACGGAAAATCCATAGGCGTAGGTACCCTTAACTATTCTCATCTCTAAATAAAAAACTTTTTTACAAAAAAATACAACCGACTTCCAAAAACAACACTCCAAAGTGAAAAATAACTTTAATTTCGGAAGTCGGTGTCTAGTTAAATGTATTTTCGTTTTTTGCCATCGACTTCCGAAATTAAAGTTATTTTTCACTTTGTAGTGTTGTTTTTGGAAGTCGGTTATATTTTTTTGTAAAAAAGTTTTTATTTTTCACTTTTTAGTTGTGTACCTACCCCACACAAATTCAAATACCACTACCTGCAAAACAAACTAGAACATCATCCATACAAAAGTGGGGAAAAAATACGTATTATTGAAGCTAACTCAAAAACTACCGAAGCAAAGTTAATCAATTTTATATGGGACCAACTGTGATGTATACACTCTCGAACAAAACAAAAAAAATCCAAATCGGTCTAGCCATCTTCGAGTAATCGGGGAACATACATAAAAAAAAAAAATAATAATAAAAAATAAAAAAAGGTTCCGGCGAATTGAGAACCTCCTCCTTTTTGAAGTCGGTTAAAAATAAAAGTGTAACTAGATCGCTCTCTGTACGCACGGCTACAGATCAAGCACATGAATAGAATGCTATAATGCACTAATAGCTAGAATGCACTCTGTTATTGTTAATTTGAATTCTCAACGCTCGGCTCAACACCGAGAGTTGAAAATCCAGTGCGCGATAAAATTCCGCCGCGATATTTTTACGTCCGTGCAAACGTCGGCTAAACCTAACAAAAAGTACTATGCTTGCATGAATAATAAATATAAATAAAAAATAATAACGATAATATTTGAATCATTAGTATTGTGCTTCTAATAGGATTTGGATGAAATTTGGCACACAAATAGTTTATAACATGGATTAAAACATATGATACTTTTATTCCGGTAGTACGTTTCCGTGGGATAATTTTCGACTACTACGCGGGCAAATAATAATAATAATAATAATAATAAGACATTTATTTCAGACGTAGTCCATATACTGTTAGTAACACAAAAACCTTATAATCCTATTGTTAGTACATACAAAAAACAAAGCCACAGACAGAAATAAAAATAAAAATCACAAAGTGGCACAGGAGTGCCAGTTTATGGCAAGCCCTGGACGCGACCACCCGAAGTGTGTAGTCGCATCCAGTGCTGCCACATCGGCGAGTCCCAGCGGCCTACGAACACGCTCAGAAGGCTGTTCGAGCTGGCCCGCATGCGCTTCATAAGAGACGCACAACGCTTCCGCATGATTGCATGAAAACCATCCACTCTCTTCACTGCAAACATTACCGAAGCGCTGCAGTGGCGCGGCAGCCGGAACAGTATCCTGAACGCGTTATTATACTGTACACGCAGAGCACTGTATGTACGCTGCGTGTACTTAGTCCACAGGCTGCAGGTGTAAAAAGATTGACAGAAGGCCTTAAATAATGTCACTTTGACTTGCTCAGTACACCGTGCAAACCTGCGGGCCAGCATGTTACAGCGCACAGACAGTGCCCTGCGCTCCCTCTCCAAGTCAATGTTATCACATAGATCCTCTGAGACCCAGTGACCCAGATATTTAAAATTAGACACTCTGTTTAAGCTGGCATCGCAAAGATACAAGGGAGGTACATTAGCGAAGGATTTAGTACCAGCCTTAAACACCATCACTTCACTCTTCTTCACATTATATCTGAGTCCATGGGTTCGTGCATACTTTTCACAAATACCTAGCAGTCTGCGCATGGCACTGATCGACGGGCTCAGCAGCACCATGTCATCCGCGTAGCTGATATTATTGACGCACTGTCCATCTATATGGCACCCTATGCTTGTTCTGCTGAGCTCGCCGATCAACCCGTTCATGTATAAGTTAAAAAGACGAGGAGAGGTTAACCCCCCCTGCCTCACCCCGCTCTCCAACCCATACACGTCCGAGTATGATCCTGCCCACCGCACAACATTCCTTTGACTCGAGTACCAATATCTCAGCATTGCAACAACATCACGCGGCACATCTGTTTCATTTGTCATCTTTTGCCACAATATATCATATGATACCAAGTCGAATGCCCTGGACAAGTCCAGGTAACAGGCATAGACCGGCGTCTTCCTGGCTGTATAATACTGCACAGTCTGCTTGAGGCACAGGATGGCACTCTCAGTCGAAAGGCCAGGTCTAAATCCAAATTGAGCATCAAGAAGTTTTATGTGCCTATCCAGGTGTTTGTCAAGCAGACTGTCCAGCACTTTTGCTATCACAGTAGCCAGCGAAATGGGTCTGTAGTTTGCCAGGTCTGAAACATCCTCGGTCTTGTTTTTTATAACCGGAACAACCACGGTATATATAAGTTCATCCGGTAGGTAACAATGACTCATACATAGGCTGAAGAACATAGCAAGTACTCGAAACAACTGAAAACCTGCATATTTCAAATGCTCAATGCTGAGACCGTCATGACCAGGGGACTTACCTCGCACCATTTTATGAATTACGGAGGCAACATCCTTGGCAGAAAATCGAACAGCAACGTCCCCTGCCACGATCTCAGCACCCAGTGTCAGGTCAGTCGGGCCTATAGGAGGAGATTCCACCTTAAAATGACGCTGAAACAGGTTGGCTATATCACGAGGCACATGCACGCCCGCAACGCTCACAGGTAGACTCGATTTTGGGTTCAATTTATTTGTATTTTTCCAGAATTTACCAAATTGTTTATTCGAATGATGTTGTGCAATTATATCTAACTTGATTTGTTTTTCATTATCTTGACAAAATTTTATCCTAGATTTAAAAAGTCGCCTCGTTTGGCACATGCTATCGTAAATAGGTCCGCATTTTTGTTTCCCACTCAATAACCAGTTATAATAACATAATCGAGCTTCTCTGTGAGCACCGCTGACGTGCTTGTTCCACCCTGGTATATATTTATGTTTCCTGGACATACGACCAACATAACTGTCTACCGCCGCCTTACTAAGTATTTGCACAAAGTCGCTATACATTTGTTTTAAAATACGCTTGTGATCCTCATTATAACAACAGTGATCGGCGCAGTGAGTAAATTCTATAGGAAAATGAATATTTCTCAGTTGAGAGTGACAACTTTCAAAAAACTTTCCGGTCTGTTCACTGTTTCTTTCTCCCCAAATTACTTTATTACATTCTTTATCAGTCCCAATAATTTTCGGCCTAATTAATTTAAAGTCACACTCAACCAACAAGGGACAGTGATCAGACCAGTAAATATCATGTAAAACAGACACTTTACGTACTGAGCGTCTCGCCGCACTGGTCGTCACACAGTGATCGAGCCAACGCAGACAGCCGTGTGCCTCACTCACAAACGTATATGTGTCTATAGGTAGCAAGTCCATATCTACGCACGACCATGATTGTTCGGTACAAAAGTTTATTAGTTCACTTGAAAATAGCTCACCTGGATGCGCATTAAAGTCCCCAAGAACAAAAACAGACTCCACGGCACTATTTTCAATCAACGCATTAACATCACTAAGACAATTAGTGAACTCAATTAAATTATCGACACTCGCGGTGGGCATGTACACTGATACGACCATAATTGACCTGTTACTGAGCACTATTTTAATGGCCGCAATACGCACATTATGACACGGTATCACAGTAACGCACGGGAACGCAGACTTCCTCCAGAGCAGGGCCACACCACCGTACGGCCTGCCCCTTAAGATCCCAGCCGTCGTATCCACGGCTGAGGTGCCCGTGAATGCAAACCCGTCATCGATAGTACCAAGAAAAGGTACGTCATGCGGCAACAACCAAGTTTCTTGAAGAGCAATTATGTCGGTTGTCCTGCACAACCTCCGAATGCAATCCGCCGATCTAACCACATTCTTACAATTGAAACTAATAAGTTTAATTGGCGTACTATCCACTTGTTCCATTAGTTTTTGTCTTGAAGTTCACAAAGCGACGATACGCGACGCCTTCTGGCCAAAAATCATCATTGAGAAACATTTCCAAATTTTGCTTAGGTACCAGTACTTTGTACGCATCATACTGTTTTGGTAATTTCATAGTCATCTTTTCTATGCCGCTGGCTAAATCTAGTAGGTAATATTCTCATTAACCGTTGCAGTTGAGAAAACGGTAAAATGGCTCGAGATGTACGGTTTCACGTTCGATTTTTCATCAATACCCCTACCATCTCTTTCTCTCTCTTTTTTTTCCTTATTTTACAAATTTTTAAGCACGTTTGCCAATAACCAAACACAGAAAATAAAAAACCTTTTACACACAGACACTTGACACTCTTTATTTGAGTACCTTGCGGGCAAAACAATTTGACTTGCCCTTAAACCCAAATCGTCAAAGCGACGTATTTCTTTAGATCTGTGTTTATTTTCAGTCAAAGAAAGAGTTTGGCTATGTTTTTAGCAGCATTACTTACTTTTTATTATAGTTAGTTGGTAACAAACTATTTAGGGGTGTTGTTGAAAGAAAATGCCTTTTTAAATTAGACTTTTTGGTGTACGTACCGCATAGTCCTTTCGTTTGAAGACGTGTGCTTATTCATCGTTGGTGGAAGCTTGTAATTGGCCATCTTTTACACATTGTACTTAATATGGAAATACGAGGAGCTCGTGGCTAAGTAATAACAGCCGCACGGGTCGATCAATCAGGTTAAGCTACGCTTGCCGGGGTCGGTCAGTGGATGGGTGAACATCTTTACATACCGAAGACTACTCCGTGCCTCGGAAAGCACGCCCGGTTGTCATTCGTGGATCTTTGACAGTCGTTACGGGTCGTCAGAAGCCCGTAAGTCTGACAACCAGTCTTATCATGGGGTTTCGTATTACCCAGTTACTGGGTTGTGGAGGTCAGATAGGCAGTCGCTCCATGTAAAATAATGGTATTCAGCTGCATCCGGTTAGACTGGAAGCCGACCCCAACATAGTTGGGAAAAGGCTAGGCAGATTGACTTAACATGGAAATACACATATACTCGTATTAGCAGTAAGCTTTCCTAAAATTAATAAAATAAAATAATTTACCAAGTGTAAGGCGGCTTAATACTTTTTAGGGTTCCGTACCAAAATGGTAAAAAGGAGCCCTTATGGTACGACCAGTCTGTCTGTTCATCTGTCACAGCTGGATATCTCAAGAACCACTAATGCTACTACTAACTTGAAATTTGGAACAGTTTTAGATGACGTTTGCCCAAATATTTCGCAAGTAAGAAAGAGTTTTTTTTTTGCAACAGGGACTGAAAGGAGGTCTTAAAAATTCGAAGTGGGGCTACTAAAGCATGATCATATGAAAGAGTGCACATTTTCAAACTTTTTTCTTTTCTTTTCGGGTTTTGATGAAAAATGTAAAAAAAAAATTACCGTTCGCCCATCATCTCCGAAGTTTGCATAGAGAAAAACCTGAAATGATTCTATGTGATAGAAGTGTATGTAAAGATTACAGGAAAAATAAAACGATGTCTCTAAATAGCACACTTTTTCAGAAATCGGAACAGACAGAACCCTCGGTGCGCGAGTACGCCTCGCTCTTGAACGGTTTTTTTAGTCTTGCTTTCAGCTGGTAAAAATAATAATTTCAACCAGATTTTGAGGTTGGCACGTAAATCCAGGCTTTAGCCCAAAATTAGAATCAAACTTTATCTTTACGAAAAAGTAATAAAGCAGGTTTATATGGCAAATGTTAAAACATTTCTAATGATGAGAAATGAATTTAACTATACCGTGAGCTCTGTTTTGAGACACTTTTATAAGAAAAAATCTATTTCAGCCAAACCCGATGTAGCAAAATATAGGTACAGTACGACATAACTTAGATGTAGCATCGGCAAAATTCGTAAAACCGATCACGATCCGAACTGAGTGTGCTTTCAGCATCACCAATATTTATTACGGCTTTAGGCGAAAATGATCTTTACGCATACGCAATAACTTGTAAAGTCATATAACCAAATTCATTCGTAAAATTGAAATGAATGAATGCAAATTTTCAAATCTATGCTACATCTAAGTTGTGTCATACTTTTTTTTTGTGGATGGGAAATCATCAAATGACTTCTCTCGTTCTGGGCGGAGCGGGAGGGCGTGTCAGACTTTTACTGACTACAACCCACCCGTGTTCCTTCAGTTGCCTGTGCCAGGGCCACGGTATCTCTTTTGAACAACTGACAATCACTGCTGACATCTCTTTGAGGCGCGTGTGGAACACGACGCGCCGTTGACCCGGGCCTGGTCCTTACCGGACGGCGAGCTACCCATTGCTCGCCGTCCGCAAGCCCGCGCCTACGGTTGCCGGGAATCGGCTACGGATTCCCGCAAGTTGTGTCATACTGTACTCGTATTTTGGATAAATATAACATTGCATTAGGTGGCGTTCTGTAGTTTCTGCCTACCCCCATGGGAAGAAAGCGTGAGTATGTATGTATATATAACATTACATAACACATAATAACACTCCTATATTCCCCGAAGGGTTTGGCAGAGGTGTAAGTACACCTCTGTACTGTACTATAGGTATAGTACACCCACGATACGTCAGTTATTAATAAGGGGCGAGCCTATTACCTTCAACCGGGCACAAATCCCGATTCCGGGCTAAGAACGGGGACGAACTGCGAACCTCCCCTTTTTTGAAGTCGGTTGATGATAGATTTTATAAATATTTCTAAGGCGCGATGTCGAAAATAAAATCGAGACTCCTCCGTGCCTCGGAAAGCACGTTAAGCCGTTGGTCCCGGCTGTCATTCGTGGATCTTTGACAGTCGTTACGGGTCGTCAGAAGCCCAAAAGTCTGACAACCAGTCTTATCAAGAGGTATCGTATTACCCAGTTAATGGGTTGTGGAGGTCAGATAGGCAGTCGCTCCATGTAAAATAATGGTATTCAGCTGCATCCGGTTAGACTGGAAGCCGACCCCAACATAGTTGGGAAAAGGCTAGGCAGATTGACTTAACATGGAAATACACATATACTCGTATTAGCAGTAAGCTTTCCTAAAATTAATAAAATAAAATAATTTACCAAGTGTAAGGCGGCTTAATACTTTTTAGGGTTCCGTACCAAAATGGTAAAAAGGAGCCCTTATGGTACGACCAGTCTGTCTGTTCATCTGTCACAGCTGGATATCTCAAGAACCACTAATGCTACTACTAACTTGAAATTTGGAACAGTTTTAGATGACGTTTGCCCAAATATTTCGCAAGTAAGAAAGAGTTTTTTTTTTGCAACAGGGACTGAAAGGAGGTCTTAAAAATTCGAAGTGGGGCTACTAAAGCATGATCATATGAAAGAGTGCACATTTTCAAACTTTTTTCTTTTCTTTTCGGGTTTTGATGAAAAATGTAAAAAAAAAATTACCGTTCGCCCATCATCTCCGAAGTTTGCATAGAGAAAAACCTGAAATGATTCTATGTGATAGAAGTGTATGTAAAGATTACAGGAAAAATAAAACGATGTCTCTAAATAGCACACTTTTTCAGAAATCGGAACAGACAGAACCCTCGGTGCGCGAGTACGCCTCGCTCTTGAACGGTTTTTTAAGTCTTGCTTTCAGCTGGTAAAAATAATAATTTCAACCAGATTTTGAGGTTGGCACGTAAATCCAGGCTTTAGCCCAAAATTAGAATCAAACTTTATCTTTACGAAAAAGTAATAAAGCAGGTTTATATGGCAAATGTTAAAACATTTCTAATGATGAGAAATGAATTTAACTATACCGTGAGCTCTGTTTTGAGACACTTTTATAAGAAAAAATCTATTTCAGCCAAACCCGATGTAGCAAAATATAGGTACAGTACGACATAACTTAGATGTAGCATCGGCAAAATTCGTAAAACCGATCACGATCCGAACTGAGTGTGCTTTCAGCATCACCAATATTTATTACGGCTTTAGGCGAAAATGATCTTTACGCATACGCAATAACTTGTAAAGTCATATAACCAAATTCATTCGTAAAATTGAAATGAATGAATGCAAATTTTCAAATCTATGCTACATCTAAGTTGTGTCATACTTTTTTTTTGTGGATGGGAAATCATCAAATGACTTCTCTCGTTCTGGGCGGAGCGGGAGGGCGTGTCAGACTTTTACTGACTACAACCCACCCGTGTTCCTTCAGTTGCCTGTGCCAGGGCCACGGTATCTCTTTTGAACAACTGACAATCACTGCTGACATCTCTTTGAGGCGCGTGTGGAACACGACGCGCCGTTGACCCGGGCCTGGTCCTTACCGGACGGCGAGCTACCCATTGCTCGCCGTCCGCAAGCCCGCGCCTACGGTTGCCGGGAATCGGCTACGGATTCCCGCAAGTTGTGTCATACTGTACTCGTATTTTGGATAAATATAACATTGCATTAGGTGGCGTTCTGTAGTTTCTGCCTACCCCCATGGGAAGAAAGCGTGAGTATGTATGTATATATAACATTACATAACACATAATAACACTCCTATATTCCCCGAAGGGTTTGGCAGAGGTGTAAGTACACCTCTGTACTGTACTATAGGTATAGTACACCCACGATACGTCAGTTATTAATAAGGGGCGAGCCTATTACCTTCAACCGGGCACAAATCCCGATTCCGGGCTAAGAACGGGGACGAACTGCGAACCTCCCCTTTTTTGAAGTCGGTTGATGATAGATTTTATAAATATTTCTAAGGCGCGATGTCGAAAATAAAATCGAGACTCCTCCGTGCCTCGGAAAGCACGTTAAGCCGTTGGTCCCGGCTGTCATTCGTGGATCTTTGACAGTCGTTACGGGTCGTCAGAAGCCCAAAAGTCTGACAACCAGTCTTATCAAGAGGTATCGTATTACCCAGTTAATGGGTTGTGGAGGTCAGATAGGCAGTCGCTCCATGTAAAATAATGGTATTCAGCTGCATCCGGTTAGACTGGAAGCCGACCCCAACATAGTTGGGAAAAGGCTAGGCAGATTGACTTAACATGGAAATACACATATACTCGTATTAGCAGTAAGCTTTCCTAAAATTAATAAAATAAAATAATTTACCAAGTGTAAGGCGGCTTAATACTTTTTAGGGTTCCGTACCAAAATGGTAAAAAGGAGCCCTTATGGTACGACCAGTCTGTCTGTTCATCTGTCACAGCTGGATATCTCAAGAACCACTAATGCTACTACTAACTTGAAATTTGGAACAGTTTTAGATGACGTTTGCCCAAATATTTCGCAAGTAAGAAAGAGTTTTTTTTTTGCAACAGGGACTGAAAGGAGGTCTTAAAAATTCGAAGTGGGGCTACTAAAGCATGATCATATGAAAGAGTGCACATTTTCAAACTTTTTTCTTTTCTTTTCGGGTTTTGATGAAAAATGTAAAAAAAAAATTACCGTTCGCCCATCATCTCCGAAGTTTGCATAGAGAAAAACCTGAAATGATTCTATGTGATAGAAGTGTATGTAAAGATTACAGGAAAAATAAAACGATGTCTCTAAATAGCACACTTTTTCAGAAATCGGAACAGACAGAACCCTCGGTGCGCGAGTACGCCTCGCTCTTGAACGGTTTTTTTAGTCTTGCTTTCAGCTGGTAAAAATAATAATTTCAACCAGATTTTGAGGTTGGCACGTAAATCCAGGCTTTAGCCCAAAATTAGAATCAAACTTTATCTTTACGAAAAAGTAATAAAGCAGGTTTATATGGCAAATGTTAAAACATTTCTAATGATGAGAAATGAATTTAACTATACCGTGAGCTCTGTTTTGAGACACTTTTATAAGAAAAAATCTATTTCAGCCAAACCCGATGTAGCAAAATATAGGTACAGTACGACATAACTTAGATGTAGCATCGGCAAAATTCGTAAAACCGATCACGATCCGAACTGAGTGTGCTTTCAGCATCACCAATATTTATTACGGCTTTAGGCGAAAATGATCTTTACGCATACGCAATAACTTGTAAAGTCATATAACCAAATTCATTCGTAAAATTGAAATGAATGAATGCAAATTTTCAAATCTATGCTACATCTAAGTTGTGTCATACTTTTTTTTTGTGGATGGGAAATCATCAAATGACTTCTCTCGTTCTGGGCGGAGCGGGAGGGCGTGTCAGACTTTTACTGACTACAACCCACCCGTGTTCCTTCAGTTGCCTGTGCCAGGGCCACGATATCTCTTTTGAACAACTGACAATCACTGCTGACATCTCTTTGAGGCGCGTGTGGAACACGACGCGCCGTTGACCCGGGCCTGGTCCTTACCGGACGGCGAGCTACCCATTGCTCGCCGTCCGCAAGCCCGCGCCTACGGTTGCCGGGAATCGGCTACGGATTCCCGCAAGTTGTGTCATACTGTACTCGTATTTTGGATAAATATAACATTGCATTAGGTGGCGTTCTGTAGTTTCTGCCTACCCCCATGGGAAGAAAGCGTGAGTATGTATGTATATATAACATTACATAACACATAATAACACTCCTATATTCCCCGAAGGGTTTGGCAGAGGTGTAAGTACACCTCTGTACTGTACTATAGGTATAGTACACCCACGATACGTCAGTTATTAATAAGGGGCGAGCCTATTACCTTCAACCGGGCACAAATCCCGATTCCGGGCTAAGAACGGGGACGAACTGCGAACCTCCCCTTTTTTGAAGTCGGTTGATGATAGATTTTATAAATATTTCTAAGGCGCGATGTCGAAAATAAAAATCCAAATCGGTTCAGCCATCTTCGAGTAATCGGGGAACATACATAAAAAAAAAAAAAAAAAAATGTACCGACGAATTGAGAACCACCTCCTTTTTGAAGTCGGTTAAAAACAACAACCGACTTCCAAAAAAAACACTACAAAGTGAAAAATTACTTTAATTTCGGAAGTCGGTGTCTTTGGATCTGTATTTTAGTTTTTTGCCACCGACTTCGGAAAGTAAAGTTATTTTTCACTTTGCAGTGTTTTTTCGGGAAGTCGGTTCTTTTTTTTTGTAAAACAAAATTTTTTTTTCGCTTTTTAGTTATGGTGTCTACCCCACACCAATTCGTATAACCACTACTTGCTATGTAAACAACAGTGGCAGGAAGTATTATAACATCATCAAGATACACAAAGTAGACTAAATGCGTTTTATCGAAGCTAACTCAAAAACTACACAAGCAAAGACCTACGAGTACCAAACAAAAAAGAATCATCAAAATTAATTCATAATTGGCGGAGTAATCGCGTTACAAACATACAAAAAAACCAGCGTGTGTGTGTCGGACCCCGCATAATGAAGGGTTCCGTTGTTGGGATGAATTCATCCCAAGAACAAACTTAACAATGTAGTTGAAAAACATGGTCTTCCTGTCAAGTTGGTTGACTATTACTCGTAAACTTGAAAAGCCTGCTTAGCTGTGACAGTTTTCCTTTTAACTTCGTTATAATATTTCTAGTAGTTAACTCCGTACACCGATTTGACGTGAAGGTTTTAAACTTCAGTTGTATAGAGAAACACGTTGCACTAAGATGCACTAAGTTTTTTAAGGTTTATTTATGTTAAGTGTCACAGTACTAGAGTGGTAGGCGATTATTTCTCTCTGTTGTAGATAGCTACACAATTATAAGTTCACTATATTTAAATTCGTTAGTCATGTTATTTTATAGTACTAAATTATGACGCGCATCGTTGGCCTAAAGTAGGTTACAGAGTAAGCAGAAAAATGTACGGCGACGAGACCGTACATTAATACCGTGAATTTTTTCATTGAAATTGAAAGACCCATCCAACAACACTCCACACCATGAGGTAGACGAGAAAAAAAAACATCCCCACTTTACGTGTACAGGTACCCCAAAAAAATTTTTTTTCATGATTTTATTTTACCACTTTGTCGGCGAGATGAATCTTTCTATAACTAAGAGTCTCTGAGCTAACATGCGGACGGACAGACGGACGGACATAGCGAAACTATAAGGGTTCCTTGTTGACTACGGAACCCTCAAAAACAGTCGAATTGAGGATCCCCTCCTTCTTTTAAGTCAGTTAAAAAGACTAGCTGACTCTAAAAGTACGATACAGGTGTAATCAGTTGTGAAGCAACGTTTTTTGATTTGTCATTTATCCATCAGGAAGTGCATCAGGAAAAAGCAACTTTTCCGCATTGAAAAATATAATTCATAATAATTACCTACCCAGTATAGTCCACCTTGTAATTGCTTTATCACATTAAGGTTGAATGTCACTTCATAAAACGTGACTAAACTTGTAAACTTGTGGTCTATTTATCTATGTGACAGTTACAATACACAAACAACAACAACAACAACAAACAATTACAATACACAACAACAATACACAATACAATACAAACAACAACAACAAACACAATACAACAACAATACAATTGACAACAACAATACAACACACAAAACAACACAACAATACAACAACAATACAATTACAATTGACAATTGATTGATTGATTGTTACAATTGACTGGGAATCGTTGTCAAAATTGATCAAGCATTTACGAGGTCCACTATACCTACTTATATGAAATGACATTTAAATAACAATGAATGAGTCATACTAACATGAGATGTAATCTTTTTTGTAACACAATTCTATTGTGGGTTGAGCCGATTGTCCTTATTACTAACCTTGGAAAAACCCCATACAAATGTATGGAGTTTGTATCGGTTTGCAACGGATTTACTCGAGCTACGTCACTGTTCCATTTAAATCGATCAAACTTTTTTGGAAAAGGGCATTTTCTTAGATCAGGCAGGATCAGGCAAGAATACTACTGACGTTCATCTTCTTCCAATGCCTTTCCGAACGATTTTTGGAGCAGACTAGAGGAAAGCAATCTCGTTCTCGAGAAATCTCGAATCACAAGCCTTTTTTGCGAGATTCAATCTCGTGGAAAGTAAATCTGGAAATCTTGAAAAATCTCGACACTAGACTTAGCACGCGAGATATCGAGACGCCTTGAGAGTTCAACTTGTTAGAATTGATTTCCCGTCGAACCAAATGCTACTGAAATCAAAATCCACCCTCTAACACCTCGCTGCTGAGCAATATCAACAGGTATTCTAAAAGATGACCAAATGTTACATTGTCGAGATTCGGACTAGAAGACTATCATAAATGGATTGAAATAATGGACCAACACCTGTATTAATAAAACACAATCCCTTCAATTTTGGAAGAAAATCCTGGAATTTGCCAACTATTTCCTTGTGCTTGCTAAGTTTTAACATCGTTCAATTTAACTGTTTGGGTTTTTCCCCGAACTCTCAATATTTTTCCCTGACCGCCATATCTTTTAAAATCAGGTCAGTAGGCAACCGTAAAGGGTTAAGGGTCATTCGGCCCACTATGGAACTGGGCCCGCGGACCAGTTACCCCTTTTAAAATTTGATAGTGGTAAACTGGGCCCACATCTGTTTTGCTTTCAATCAAGCGAAGGGTGGCTTAAAATGGCTTATATAATCTAGTCGTTTCTGGCACTCGCCGGCCGCTGCCGCGGCACCGCTCGCTTCGCTCGCTCGGCTCGTGCGTAGAAGGTCACAGTTATTTATTTATTTATTTATATAACAATTGCTTGCTGCACTTACAGTTTACACCAAAGCGCGCAGCGAGCCAACAACATAGCATTTAACTAAAAAACTTAATGCAAACACTATACATAAGTTTACTGCTATACATAAATATGTCAACATCCGGCTCCTGAGCAATCAGGACGTTCAGCAGATTGATCGCCTGTATTGTGGGAGCATATCGAGCAGTATGAGTACGCGCTGATGGAGCCACGAAAAGGCACCGCGAGGCACAGGCGCGCGACCGCCGAAGCCGGTCCGGAGCAAACAGTGAACAGCGAGCTAGAGTAGTCGCGTCATCGATCTTATTATTTAGCAATAAGTAGTAGTGCATCAAAAGCGCACACTTGCGTCTCAGTTCCAAGGTATTGATGCCTACCATTCCCGCAACAAACAGAGACGGATATAAATAGCGATAATACCCATATATTTTTTTATACAGGTACCGAGCAAATTTTCGTTGAACCCTTTCTATCATGAGCTTATACTTTTGCTCATGTGGATCCCATACCAGCGCATTGTATTCAAGTTTGCTACGTACTAACGAATAATAGTAGTAGTTTTAACCTAACCTAACCTATATATTTTTTGTCATATTTTGGTATTTTAAAAACAATATATTATATATGTAAATGCTTGTACCTGTATATATATTGTATACTTAATAATATATAAGCCATTTTAAGCCACCCTTCGCTTGATTGAAAGCAAAACAGATGTGGGCCCAGTTTACCACTATCAAATTTTAAAAGGGGTAACTTGGTCCGCGGGCCCAGTTCCATAGTGGGCCGAATGACCCCTAACCTACCGCAAATTAACTAAACATATAGGTAGTCGTACAAAAAAAAATGTCTACACTGCTTAGGTGACTGAACTAGCGGCTTCTGCACTAGTTATATAACACCAAAAAAACCCACTACTGCAGCAGAGGGTGTGCAAGTTTCTATTACCTCACGAATGATTCAAAACCCATGCGCTTAATAACCAATTTAACTTACCTACCGCTCCCCTCTCCGTGACATCAAAAGTGGACGTCAGCGCAGCGATTGAGTGAATCAGTCGGGGTCTACCTTGACTAGTCACTGATTGACTTGGACGAACTTGATATGTGACGTCATTCGCATGGGAGACGAGTATTTCAGCGTAACACGTTGAATGGGGTTTTTACGCGCACTTTATAATGTTTAGAGGTGCAGTTCTGTGAAAATATTTTATTGTTTTGTAGATTTAATTTAATGTTGTATTAATGTATAACAGCTTTCTGGAGTCTATTTTAGTTGTAAGATAGTTCATTCAGCAGAATAACAATTTTATTAATTCGATCATAATCAGATTCAGAAGTACGATAAAGGTGACATAAAAAATAGCATAGTTATAAAATAAAAGTACATACCTACCTGTCTAGTTATGTATCTACCTACTTGTTTAGAAAAAAGTTTTAATAAAAACTACTAGCTTTTGCCCGCGGCTTCACCTGCGTGGCGGTCGGAAATAATCCCACGGAAACTTTCTACCGGGATAAAAAGTATTCATGTCCTAAGTCCTAACCCAGGCATGGTCTACCCATGTGCCAAATTTCTTCCAAATCTAGTTTTAGCGTGAAAGCGTTACAAGCAAACTCACTTTTGCATTAATAATATTAGTTAGAATTATCGATGCCAACAGTACAGCATCATGAAATTAAAATCCAAAACCAGTTCAAACCGTTGATATGAAAACAAACACAGTTTCCTTTTAAAAATCAAAATTCACCGCCACACCTGGTTCCAATTTCAAAAGTGGTCGACCAGTCTAATATTTGTTAAGTCTGTGTCCAGCGATGGTCCCGATAACTCGCGAGTTCATATTTATACAGCGTTCAGTAGTAACGAGTCACAGTTCGAATTGAGAACCGAGAGAGACCGTGACAATCATTGGTGCATTCACCTCGCTAGTTGTTTGTTGTGCGTGAAATCATATCAAAGGTAGGTGGTTTTGTTCATTTGTTTTTTTGTCCGTCAAGTATTTCGAACTTTTTAAACCTAGTTTAATATCTAATTTTCTTATTAAGTTTCAAAAGTAAATTTATATACATTGAATAGACATTGTACATAAAAAAAGTAGGTATCCTATTTATCTATCTATTTATTGACTAGTAGCCCAAACAAAGTGCAATTCTATCAGCGATAAAGATGATGGAAAAGTTAAAAAAGTATTGCATTGTCTTATGCTACCGAAGAGCTTAATATTATATTAAAGTCGTTGTAGAAATATGTAACGCTTTGAAAGCGATTGCCACTTGTCTAGGCCCTTATGTAGCTATTTCAATTATATACAATAATAATTAGATTATAATAACCATTTTTACATACCTACCAAGATCCCTCCGTGCCTCGGAAAGCACGGTCCCGGCTATCATTCGTGGATCTCTGACAGTCGTTCGGGTCGTGAGAAGTAAATGAGATAAGATTTTCGTAATATTGTACAATGTTATTGTAGTAGTTATCTTAATATATAAATAAAAAAGTCCTTACTGACTGACTGACTCGTTAACGCCCAGCCCAAACCATTGGACAGCTGAAATTTTGCACAGAGGTTCTCTTTATAATGTAGACAAGAAAGGATGATGTGATAAGGAAGGATTTTCGTTCCCGTGGGATATTTTCCGATATCCACGCGGGCGAAGCCACGCGGGAAGTACTAGTTTAGGATATTTAAAAACAGTTTCTCAAATGAAATGAAAATAAATTGAAATATTATTGAATACAACAATTTATGAGTAGTACAGTCGTTTCGGATCGTCAGAAGCCCGAAAGTCTGACAACCAGTCTTACCAAGTATCGCGTATTACTCAGTAGGTAACTGGTTGTGGAGGTCAGATAGGTACCTAATCGCTCCATGTAAAATACAAGTATTCCAGCTACATCCAGTTAGACTGGAGGCCGACCCCAACATAGTTGCGAAAAGGCTAGGCAGAAGATGATAATAATGTTAATACATTAACATGTGTCGTTGTTTATGTTATTATCCCACTGCTGGGCAAAGATCAAACAAACTATTTCGAGAAATTTTAATTAAATATTATAGGTATTAATTTAACAAAAATACTAAATAATTAATATCAACTATTTAGGTTTATTAAAAGTGCTTATTATGGTATTATAAACTGCGATGTTTCTCTCAACAAGTGGGCTACAAAAAATCAAACAATAGATGTTGACTTTATACAAGCTTTTTTTCTCTAGTAATTATAAAAACTTGAGCGTTTTTATCATATTATCGTGTTCCATTCTAGACAAGATTCACAGCGGAAGATTGCATTCTTATGCAAAAGATTATTATGACTATAATTTGCGCTCTTTATAAGCATCGTGTCAGCAACCGGTTTAAAAAAAAAAAACAAACAATTCCACTTATAGGCTAACAAAGTACCAATCCTGCTTCATCTATAATTTTATTAATACTTGATTTCTTTGTTCACAGAAAATGTCTGCCTACAAAATCGTTCTTGCACTCACAGTCGTCATCGCTATTGTGAAGGCTCAGAGGCCGTTTTACGCTGGTCTGAGCCCTATCGGATACCCAGCTGTGGAAACAGACCTAATATCGAATAGGTTCGGAGAGGATGAAGCTTACCCTATTGAGGCTAGGGGTGACAGGAATCTCATCAACCGGTTGGACGCAGTCCCCGTTGACAACCGACCGTTCTGGTTCCTGAACTGGAGACAGTATGAGGACTTCAGACGCAACCCACAGGCCTATCCCCAGAGACAAAACAGCTTCATCGGTAGCAGATAAACGAAAAAAGTCAAAAACAAATGTATGGAATGAAAGTATGGATCGATTTAGAATCTCGATTGTAGTATTCGATTCTTGACTGACGAATGAATGTGAATCGAAATTAGAATTTGGTTGGAAGTGGAACGGGCTTAGTTTAGAATGACTGCGAATCTAAAAAAAAAACAGTATTATTAAATAAAGTGTCTTTGAAAGTTTAGAGCAAAGACTTATTTGGAGTGATTTTAAAAAGTGTAATCTGCGAATTATTTACTATTTGAGTTATTGAAGTATTTGTTTTTATTTGGCCTGCACATATTTTGTTTTAATTTGTGTGCCAGTGATAAAATATTGCAATTATGCCATTATGTTGCATTTAATATTATAAGTACGTAAAATAAATCATGTTATTTTTGTAAAAGAGAGCCATTTTTATTTCTTCTCCAACATATTACTCACAGTAATAAAAGTTTTACACTTTATTATTCCATTTTTATTCCACACTTTTATTCACTAACTAGCTTTTGCCCCCAGCTCCGCTCGCGTGTAAGTCGGAAATTATACCAGATGATCGTACTACCGGTATTAAAATTATCCTATGTTCGAACCCAGGTTCCGTTAAGGAATGAAAAGGTAACAAATAGACAGACAGACAAATAATACATTCAAATAATTTTTTTTCTAAGTACATAAAACAGGTTTTATGATTCCAAGGCCCGCTTGCACCAAAAATTATAAATACAGTTAGCGCTGTACATGGTAACATCATTCCATCCCTGATGGCTACATCAAAATTGACACAATGTTTTAAATTCGTTTAGCAATCGACAACAATGTTTTAAATTCGTTTAGCGCTCAACGTATTTAGTGAAGTGTCCTGCCAGTGGGCCTATATGTCTGACTTAAAAATAATAATTATTCATTTATGATCACCATTCATTTTTGTGATTGACCACCATTGACCCCGTAGCCTTAGCCAAGTTACATAGTGTACCTAGGTAATAACTTTATAACTTTTGACCAAATGGACCGATTCTAATGAAATGAAGACTAAATATTATCTCAAGCTATGGATTATGACTACATTTCCAATCCTTAAAATCTCTTAAAAATAAGTACGCAAAATTATCAATATTAAATGCGTGCATTACATGTTTTAATATTGGACTAGAAACAATTACATATAAAACACACTCACACACTTACACATAAGTTATTTCAGTATTACAAGAGATGCGTTTATTTACCATCTTTGCCTATTGTATATTCAAAGAAAATCGTACTTAAAGAGTAAACTCCAGTCGTGTGTCGCAGCTGACACACACCCACACAATTTTTTTGTTTTGTTTACTGTCGTTGATACGTTCTTTGTTACATTATTTCGAGGCCGCGTAATTACGTGTGAAGTTGTTCGTTGTAATGTGCATTCGTTGTTCCGTGATTTGTTATCCAATGCTTTCGTTGTAACGATATTCGTTGCTTCGTGCTTTCGTCATTAAATCAGTGGTTCCCAAAATTGACTGGACTGCGATACCTTACACAAACTTCCGAATTTGAGACTCACCTCTTGGCTGTCATCAGTCATGGAGAAAAAATTCGGTCCCTAAATTAGAACGGTTTAGACGTAACTGTGCGTATATGGCACCACTTATCTACAACTCCCTACCCAAACATATTTCTGAATTACCATATAACAAGTTCTGTCGTGTTTTACGGGACTGGTTGATTGAGGAAAGCTTTTACTCAGTAAAAGATTTTTTGGAGAAAAGTTCATGTTGCTACAATTTCTTTAAGGATGCATAGTTTTATTTCATGTTTAATTTTAATCTATTTTGCCATTTTAATTGTGTCAAATTTAATAATGTTAACTTCAATTAGGTATATTTTTAACCAATGTTTATTAATTCGTATCTTTATAATTATATTCTTTAATATTTGCATACCTGTAACTTAGGTGAAATATGTCTCGGTCTATAACTGTTGCTATAACAAGTTTTGTACCATATTTATAGCTAATAAATGATTTGATTGTTTGATTGAAAAAGGGGACTGAAAGACTGTTTATTGAAACAGTCTTTCAGTCCCCTTTTTTTCTCATTTTTTTTTTTCTCATTGGAGAAGAATGTACCTACTCGTACTTATTTGTTTTCTTCTTATCTTCCTGTGTGTGTGTGTTTCTCAATAAATACTTTTTCTTTCTTTCTTACTTTCCTTTCCTATTTTTGTCATTATAGCTTTAGCAAAAATTTTAATTTGGTAGGTACGGTCAGCAATAGAAGTCGGTTAACAATGCTACTTTTTCACATCATCTAAATTAACACAAAATGATATGATAACCTGCTTTTTAGCATTTCATCTATTAAACAAGAGTTAATTTTCTTTAAAATTTACATCTGTTCCGATTTTAATGAAGTATTTTTCTCAATAATTAAGATTTAGAATACTCAACTGATAAGATATTGGGATATGGATTTACGAGATTATTGGTTTTTGTTTTTTTTTTCTGGATCGACTTTTGTTGCTGACTGTACTTAAAAGCGCAATGAGTTTGATACGTCCAATTTATTAAGGTATTTAGTTTTAATATTGCTTTCCGCTTGCCGTCCGTCAGTGGCCTTCCGTCTGTTGTCCCGGTCGGTCGATGTCCTATTTTTATTTACTTTGGGAAACGCTGCATTAGGTCATTCTTTATTACAAACTTTCGGTGCTGCGTTATTCGGCATAGCATATTTCGAGGCTACGTAGCTGACTCGGATTTTTTTATTTCTTTTTATTATGCCCACGCTGACCTTTTGCTGGGCAAAAACTTCCCTCCGTTATTTTTTAACGACAGTTATTATTAAGCGACTTCAAAAAAGGAGGTTCTGTATTTGACCCGTATGTATGTATGTGTGTTTGTTCGCGATTTTCTCAAACACTAATGAATCAATTTTGATGATTCTTTCACTACCGTAATTTACACACTTTCAGGAAGGTTTAAGTATATAATTCATTAGGTAAATAGGTATCTTCAATATTTCTAAGCGGATTTTGTGATGATTCGTTCGTCTTGGGCTCATGTAATTGTCCTAACTATATACGAGTATTCAACTAAAAATGGAAAAATAAATTTACTTTAAAAAAAGTAAAAACCGACTTCAAAATCTAAAACGAATAAAATATTAACTTTTAATTAAACTTAACAGCTTCTGAAGTCAGTGTCTTCCTTTATTCAGTGTACCTTAGCTTGACACTGACTTCAGAAGCTGTTAAGTTTAATTGAAAGTTAATATTTTATTCGTTTTAGATTTTGAAGTCGGTTTTTACTTTTTTTAAAGTAAATTTATTTATTATTTATTTTTTTGGTCTAACCGCATTGCTCTGATAGAAGCCCAAATATGGATTCTTTAAAATCATACATTCCATCGAATAGAGACTGTAATTTTTTAAATACGTACCACACTTAATATTTTATCGGTAACATGCCCCGAAGGCATCGTCAATGCATTGCGAATTTCCGAGACAAGTTTTGCGAAACTTCGTTCTTTCCTTGCGTTTATACCCCTTGGCAAGTACAAGAAAACCTACTTTTAAACTGGAACTAGATGCTCTTTTGTAAATTATTGTTATTACCAGCTATTATCTGCGGTTTTACTCCAACCAGCAGATCTTACGACTGCATCAATTCCTGCTATAAGAATCCTCAAATCTTTTCGTGCACTACTTTTCTTAACTTTGCAGTTTTACGAAGAAACTTTAAAGGTACCATTCCGAGATGGGCTGCAGACCGCAAACTGCAACCGCAAACTGCAAGCGACACACCACTTGTTTCTATGAATCTCTATGAAATTGATTGCGAGCGCGACAACACTGCGGAAGATGATGAAGAAAAATTAATTAACTTTGTTGGTCATCCAGTCCTTTATGATACATCCAATCCAATTAAATAATTTGGCCGACATTCTGTGTCGCACGAAGGTACTGGAGTGACTGAGGCATGGTTCTATGCATTGTGCAGCTGCGGCATCCCGCCGCGATTGGAATTGAAGCAACCGCAACCGCAAGCAGCACTGCGGTCAACCGCAACCGCTAACCGCAGTGTCGCCTGCGGTTGCAGTCTGCAGCCCATTTCGGACTTGTACCTTTAAGCTCTGGTGGTTTGGAAGTTTGTGTATTTGCTTCAAATATACCAAATTCTTAGTTTCTGATACATACATATGTATATACCTGGACCAGGATTTTTATGCATTTTCTAATACTGGACGGTTATAAATAACACCATGAGAAAACCTGCAAGGATTTAAAAAAAAAAAATATAAAAAAAAATAAATACTTAAATAAATAAAATAAATAAATCACTGACGTGGAAAAAGCTTAATTAATTATTAATTCTCCTTTTACGCTCAAAAGGCATCGCTCGTCGCGCGACAAGCGGTGACTTTGTGTCACATCGCGTGTCACGCCTATTTGTAGGAGCCTTTATTCTCTCTAGATAAGAGCTCATAGGGCTACAGTGTACTCGTAACATTGTTACTGACTGAAACTATTTGTTTCTTTCTAACGTGCGCAGTGTTATATTAGGTACGTAGGGCATATTTTAGATAGATAAGCCTGGCCTGTCGGCTATTTCAGTTTAAATAATTAGCGATCAACGCTCAACATCAAGTAAACAAACTCGTACCATCGTCCATCATTTTAAAAACTCTAAATAGGTACTATTTAATCAAGTACAAACACAATGGGTGCCTTAAAATGAACGGTGCCGCCGAGGCAATCCCCGAAAGATGTGGCGAAACGACATGGAAGCGTACCGCAAGGGCTGGTTCGAGGTGGCTCAGGAAAAGAGTTCCTGGAAGTATTTGGGGAACTTTACCCAGCAGTGGGATAGATGAAAAAAGATGTTTGTACTTTTTAGCCGACTTCAAAAAGGAGGAGGTTCTCAATTCGTCGGAAACTTTTTTTTTTATGTATGTTCCCCGATTACTCGAAGATGGCAGGACCGATTTCGATTTTTTTTGTTTTGTTCGAGAGTGTATACATCACAGTTGGTCCCATAAAAAATTGATTAACTTTTCTTGGGTAGTTTTTGAGTTAGCTTCAATAATACGTATTTTTTCCCTACTTTTATATGGATGATGTTCTAGTTTGTTTTGCTGGTAGTGGGTATTTGAATTTGTGTGGGGTAGGTTCCACACAACTAAAAAGTGAAAAATAAAAACTTTTTTACAAAAAAATACAACCGACTTCCAAAAACAACACTACAAAGTGAAAAATAACTTTAATTTCGGAAGTCGGTGGGAAAAAACGAAAATACATTTAACTAGACACCGACTTCCGAAATTAAAGTTATTTTTCACTTTGTAGTGTTGTTTTTGGAAGACGGTTGTATTTTTTTGTAAAAAAGTTTTTTTTATTACTTGTGAGCCTATATCACAAGTAATAAAAAAAGTACAAACATAATTGGTTGAGGAGCGGTGGTGGCCTAGTAGTAACAAGAGTTGCAGGTCGTGGATTGAAACCTAGACAGGCACTTTACTTTGTGTAAATAGTTTCAACACCACTGCTATCAAAACGGTGAAGGAAAACATTTTTAAATATGTATTGTTAAATATTGTAGAGCTCGTCTAAGTTGAAATGACGCGCCCCACTACCGTATTTATCTTAGTGTACGTATACAAATTTAAGCAGTGGGGTATTTCAGCTTAGAGGAGCTTTACGGCGGTACGGAATCCTTCATGTGCAAGTCCCTCTCGCACTTGGCCGGTTTTTTTAATACATCTCATAAAAGAATTTTACATTCACACTCATATTTGCAAAAGATACCATTTTCTACCACAGGATTACAGACGCCAAGCTAATGATATTACATGTTTGTTAAATATTGCCAATAGATCCATCGGTTGTTTCCATGGCAACTTCTCTCCAAAATATCACTCCGAACCCATCACGTAGGCTTCAGGCAGCGGCCACTTCTTCACATTCCATTCGCATCAACCAACTACCGACGGAATGCCTTCTTCCTACGTAGCGCAGCAAGTTTCAATAACCTTCCCTCTCATTTAGATGTTGATCTATTTAGAACCAGCCTTAGCATATTATGACGAACTATAAACAATGAATACTTTGTTATAGACCGCAATGAGTAGCATTATTCATCATTAATTAATTAAGATGTGCATAATTATGTTTTAGTACAATAACTGTCACGATTAGAGCTATGTACTAATAAAGATCATGTGTGATGTTTTGTTTTATTTAGAAGAATTTGTTGAATTACATATAAGGAGATTTAACTTTTTTATTTTAGTTTTTACACGTTCTACTTTTTTTTTTATTTTAGGTACATAGTTACTAATTTGTGGAAGCTTTTAAATGGCAATTGAAAGCGACATTATACATAACATATCTTTATAGATGTTAGACTGTAAGCTTTCCGAAGAATAAATAAATAAAATAAATAATTTTACAAATGTTTACCAACGCCGCCCTGTCTTTTTGAGCGCCAAAATACCCTTCTAGCCTGCGCTTGTAGCACTCTAAACTTGTCTAAATACACAACAAAGAGCGCAATTACTTTCATTAGGTACCTAAGTAATGTAAATACATTACCTAATAAAAGTAATTCAGCTCTTTTATACACTCCAAAAAGTTTGTAATGCTAATAAAAGATTTAAAGGCCCTTTTAATTAATAAAGACCCTCGTTTGTAAGGCGCAAGGTCCTTGGTCCTAAACATGACCGTCCAATTACTTACTTCACTAAGAAAGATCTGTTCCTTTTCCCGATTCCCTTTAGGATCGTACCTCACTGGGACGCCATGGCGAGCCAGGTTGCGTTGCCAACTAATCACATCATCCAATTTTATGGTGGATACCTCACCTGGCAACCGCTTGGTCACACAGCCAACCGATACGCTTTGTTGTCATCGCGGCGCAATATTTGTGGTCTAGTTTATTTTCTCAGTTACCAGTTTTGCAATGACGTATTGACGTATCTATTTAAAGGGAAAAATGCCATCTGAAATTTCCCGATTTTTCATAAAATACATAATTTATACAATAATATAATGAATATCAGTACTAAAACCCTTTGAAAATGCTGGCACAGTTGATTTGCTCGGAAATTTGTCCTTAATTCATAAGCTCTAAAACCTTAAAAACTTTTTTGCTTAAAAAAACAACCGACTTCCAAAAAGAACACTGCAAAATGAAAAACAACTTTAATTTCGGAAGTCGGTGTCATTGGATCTGTTTTTTAGTTTTTTACCACCGAATTAAAAATATTTCACTTTGTTGGTTTTATTGTTGGAAATCGATTGTTTTTTTTGTTAAAAGTTTTTATTTTTCACTTTTTAGTGGGCCAGATGGACAATAGCCTAATATCAGTTGCTCATCACCTTCTACAAAGTATTGCTTTTCCCGATGCAGGGACGTTAACTGTTGAGGAGTTCTCCTAGTAAGAGTCAGAAGAACTGGAGCTGATGGTGAAGTCCACTCCACTTCACCGTATGCATTGTGAGTTGTGACAAGCATAAATTGCTTAGCAACCTT
Source organism: Cosmia pyralina (assembly GCA_946251885.1). Taxonomy (NCBI): domain Eukaryota; kingdom Metazoa; phylum Arthropoda; class Insecta; order Lepidoptera; family Noctuidae; genus Cosmia; species Cosmia pyralina. The sequence goes on along the minus strand of OX276359.1, from coordinate 17,156,881 downwards.
AATAAAGTAATCGAATCGCAACCCGTGAAATACTTAGGTATAATCGAGTAGTTCCGATAGTCATCTGTGGTCTTTATCATCAGTTCCACTTCACCAAATGGTGCTTTCCGAGAGAAAATGCATATGTTACTATAAAAAACACCCAAATCGCTATAGGCGTGCCTATAAAATTTGAGGGTTTCCCTTGATTTCTGAATTGAATCAGATTCTGATTTGGTGACAATGGGACTACATCGAGGGTATAATACCCTTTCAAACAAAAAAAAAAAAAAAAAATTTAATTGGTCCCCAATTGACGCAGAAATTAGTGAACAATAGATAAAATAAAATAATGTTCGAAAATTTGGTTTTAGTGACTTTCCTTGTTTTGCCCCTGTACACTTCATGTATCTCTCATTTTTGGTAGTCGGTTATTAAAAAGCAGAATAAGTCTCATTCGCCCTTCACGGAAGTCGGAACAATATGGATCAGTAAACATTAATGAACAGACCCAAGCTTAAAATGTAAATACAAACCATTGATTTCACCCAGGGCCAATGAAATCATCAAAGGTTTTTTACCCCGTTTAACTGATGTTTTTAATTGGTTTTTCAGGCTATTGAACTTTTTGATTGAATACAATGCAACGTATTCAATTGTTTGAGATTTGGGATTTATGGGACAACCGCAGCCTCGAATGGAAATATTTGGAATATGGTAATGTTTGTTCCATGCTGAAAACAGTTAAAATTTTTAAATCCTTGACCCAATTACTAGCTGTGCGTGGAAGGATTTCGTTGACAAAGCCCGATGTTTTGTTTCAGTTACAAACTATAAAGTTTGACATAACTGTGTTGTTGTTGGAAGCGTGATAGTATAAAATATACGTGATACTTAGAGAGGAGCTCGTGGCTAAGAAATAACAGCCGCACGGGTCGACCCATCAGGTAAAGGTATGCTTGCCGGGGTTGGTCAGTGGATGGGTGACCATCTTATCTTCCTCATCATCTTCATCCTGGCTCTCATTCGTGGATCTTTGACAGTCGTTTCAGGTCGTCAGAAGCCCGAAAGTCTGACAACAAGTCTTAGCAAGGGGTATCGTATTACCCAGTTACTGGGTTGTAGAGGTCAGACAGGCAGGATTCAGCTGCATCCGATTAGACTGGAAACCGACCTCAATATAGTTTTGAAAAGGCTAGGCAAATTGATACTTGGAGCGGGGAAGGAGGGGTAGGCTTAAAGCTCACGACGTATAACCAAGGGGGAGAGGTGGTTATAAAAGTGGAATAAAAACCTCACGTGACCAAAGGATGGCCCCTATGAAGGTGAGCAAAAAGAAAGGATTTTTGAAAATTCATCGCCTGTAATTTTGCGTGGAAGTTCGTCAATCCCATCGGGCACCCGGCTTCTTTATTTATTTTTCAATACACTTCCTCGAAAACTGGTTCATATCGCACTACGATTAGGTTCACAATGCACTACACTATTTCACACGCGTGCGATTTTTCATTTTCCAACACGTGTGCGGGAATAAAAATTGCCACAGATAACTTATACCTTTATTTAGTCCAAATTGGTTTAATGCCTCTATTCGCACCGTCTCTATTCTGAGGTGAATGTTTTTTTTTTTTTAATCTCGGCAAAGAGATAATGTCGTTAATGTTTTTTGAATATTTAAATAATGTTTATAAATAGAATATCATCAAAAACCATGATTATTACACTAAAAAAAACGTTTATGAACAAATTAACACTTATTTGTGTTCTAAACTCGAAAATAATTTAATCATCTATTTTTCATATTAGGCTGTATATCGGCTTTATTCCTTTGCTTCTTTAACCTGGCGAAAGCAAAGCGCGGAGAAAAAAGAAAATTTAAATCATAGTTTCCTAATAATTCATGACAAAAATATTTTTCGTTATTTTATTTTATTTCTTCAAAAGTATATTGAAAAACGTCGTTTGATACACGTGGACATTTGTTATTGAAGTTCTCGGCTCAAAAATACTTCGCCTACGTTTCGGGTGTTAATTCCGCCTCGAATGCAATAACAAAAATTCTCCACTTGTATCAAAATGTAGCTATATTTAAACTTCCCGCACACAATTTTAGTAAGACGAAAGTGAGCACACCTACAGCTGAGTTTGGTCTTAAGATACATTCTTACCCCTGCAATCGAGCTTTAAACCGCCCCAACTGTGACTGTTCAGCACTTTCCAGAGTCGCTTCTATAAAATATCTTGGGGTCATAATAGATGAACACCTTAATTGGAAAGGGCATGTGGTAGCTACTGCAGCTAGGATTAGGAAAATGATATATATTTTCAAAAAGCTTCGCAATGTCGCAGAAAAAGTGCTGTTACTTCGTACTTATCAAGCGTTATGTGAATGTATAGTTAGATACTGCATTTGCGCGTGGGGTGGTTCAAACAAGACATTTCTTATGGAAGCAGAAAGGGCACAGCGTGCAGTGTTAAAAGTGCTAATGCATTTACCGTTTAGGCATCCAACACTAGACGTTTATGAAAAGGCGGGTGTGCTCACTGTAAGGAAATTATTTGTTTATGAAATTCTACGTAGATACCATAAAAAGTATGTGCCCACACTACCTGTGTCAACTAAGCGAGTTGCACGCTGTCCTGTTCCTCGACAAAGAACAGCTTTTGGACAAAAGCATTTTAACTTCATTGCCCCCAATGTTTATAACAAATGCAATAAAATTAATTCCCTACGTAGATTAAGCAACAATAAATTTAAGGAAGTTATCTTCATCTGGCTGAAGTCCCTTGACTACGACGCGGTAGAGAATTTATTGACTGTTGTGACTTAAATTACATAAAATAGTAATTAATACCATCACCATTGCGTAACACAAATTCAAATTAGATTCATCTTGAATCAAATTGCTAATCTGCTATTTCATTATGTTCGAAAGAATGGTTTGCTCTACAACATAACTAATCTGATTTATAGTGTCACGGAATTCAGGCAAGCCAACTCACATATATAGAATAGAATAGAATAGAATAGAATAGAATATTTTTATTTCAGACCGGAGTCCATAGGGTTAGTAACAATTTTAACTTAAATTCTAGTGTTAGTAGGTTACAGACACATAAAAATATACAATTAAATTTCGGCATGGAGCCGCATCCACCTCTGCAACATCGGGGAATCCCACCGATCTACGAATACACTGAGAATACTGTTGGTGCCGCCGCGAACGCGAGACATCAGGGATGCACATCTGTTCCTAATAATAGCGGCAAAACCATTAATATTATTATCTGCAAACATCCCTGACGCACTACATCGCCACGGCAGCCGCAGCAGCACCCTCAGTGCATTATTATATTGAACGCGTAGGTCGCTGTATGCCCTCTGAGTGAAGTTGACCCACAGGCTGCACGTGTAGAAAGACTGACAGTAAGCTTTGAAAAGCGTTACTTTAATTGGCTTCGTACAACATACAGGGTGTCCAAGAACCTGGCGTCCAACTGGATTCCCACGATGCCCCAAGTTCTAACAGTACTCAGAAAAATATTTTAAAAAATCCACCCCATGTACTTACAGAATTATACTGATTTCAAAAAAAAAGGGGAAATGAGCACCCTGTGACATACTTTTGAATGCTGTGACTGCTAATGCTGATAATTTCGATATTTCTTGGAGGTTTTGTAATCTAGGGTATTGCTGTGTCTAAATAGAATGTAAAAATAAAGTACTTATTGTACCATTTTAAAATAAAATATTATTTTAACTAAAGGTGATATGGAAAACTATTGAATTTCGCAACTTTGACCGACTGTAGTGTAAAAAAAATGTACCAAAATAGTATGGCAAGTGACGTCAAATTTTGACGCGTTTATTCCTCTTTTTAAAAAGGTATAATACTTACACATTAATTTGAAAAAAAAAATTTGATAATATTTTTACTCAACAACCCAATTTTTACGAAGTGCCTACCTACTAACGGTAACTGTCGGACCCTTTCTTATCTTAGAAACTGTTATGTTACTACTATTATTTACTTCGGTTCCAAGAGTGAGCAAGAAGGAAATACACACAGGTAGATGGGTTCCCAGTAGAATAAAAGCAAAGAATGTTAGTTTAAAGATATTTTATTACAATAAATGTTCAAAATGTTGACCACCCGCGGCAATACAAGCTCTCACTCTCCTTAAAAAGGACCGCTTTATGTTTCGCGAGTAACTTTTTTGACGTATCACCTGCACTGCTTGTGTTATCTTCTCACGAAGGTCAGCGATGTCATTAATGGGCTTCGCATAAACGAGCTCCTTCATAGTTCCCCAGAAAAAAAAATCCAGCGGATTTAAGTCAGGTGAGCGGGCTGGCCACGGGATTGTTCCTGATCGCCCAATCCACCTGTTCGGGTATTGCTCGTCCAAAAACTCTCTAACGGATACGCGAAAATGTGCTGGACAGCCGTCGTGTTGGAACCACATATCTGGTGGGGTCTCTTCTAGTAAGTTTGGCAAATCATTTTGAAGAAAATTTAAATATGATTCGCCAGTCAAATTCTCGGGCATCTCAAATGGACCAATAATATTCCCACAGAGAATACCGGTCCACATGTTCACTTTGAACCGGTACTGGGATCTATCTTCTCGCATCAAGTGCGGATTTTCCACATGCCACTCGTGCAAGTTGTGTAGGTTCATGTAGCCATCCTTCTTAAATGTTGATTCATCTGACCACAAAATTTTGTCGATAAAGTTTTCGTCTTCTCGATGTTTTTGCAGGATTGTTTCACAAAACGCGACTCGGCTCGGATAGTCTCGAGGTAAAAGACTTTGCACTCGCTGTACGTGGTACGGATGATATTCTTCTTTTTGGAGAATACTGTGTGCTGTGCTCTTCGGTATCCCCGTATCAGCTTCTATTCCTCGCACAGAGATGCTTGGATTTGCCGACACCGCCTCTAAAACTTCATCGCGTATGAAGTCATTTACGGGTCGTCCTTCACCAGCTACTTGATTGGGGAACCGCCCGTCACATAGTGATCTGTGCACATTAATGAAAACTCGATGGTCGGGATATCGCGTAGCCCTCGGATACCTTTCTCTGTAAAGTCTCGCTGCAGCTCGTCCATTACCTCTACATTCTCCATAAATGTAGTGCATATTTGCGTATTCTTGCGGAGTGTAGGTCGCCATGGTAGCACACACAAAACACAAACTGTCCAAACACAGGCAAAGGTCGTCGTAAAGAGTTCGTTTCAAAGTCCAGAGCACAAAGAGTAATCGAGTCCAATAAACAAAGCTTTAAATCGTAGTACGTGATCAATGGTAACAATAAGAGAGAGGTGCGTAGTAACGGCAGGAGGCAGTGACGCGTACTGACCGTACTGTTATCCTAAATAGCACGATCCCAGATAGCGTCACTATCTATCTCACTCGCACCTCTAACCTTTTTCTCCCTCACTCTTACCTGAATAATGGGGTACCATAAAGAAGAACCAGCAAATCGCAAAGATAGTTTCTGTCTTGCTCCCTCCTGTTGTAATAACGAATCACTATGGTGAGATGCATGCACATACCGTCCCTTACGGTCTAACCTGTTTTTTGAGAGGCCTGTTGTTATTTTTATGAGCATACAATAGTAATTCTTTAGAGGTTAGATTCAATTCGTCGTAAATTTTTCTTTCTAAGAATTCTGTTAGACATCGTAAAAATTGGGTTGTTGAGTAAAAATATTATCAAAAATTTTTTTTTTCAAATTAATGTGTAAGTATTATACCTTTTTAAAAAGAGGAATAAACGCGTCAAAATTTGACGTCACTTGCCATACTATTTTGGTACATTTTTTTACACTACAGTCGGTCAAAGTTGCGAAATTCAATAGTTTTCCATATCACCTTTAGTTAAAATAATATTTTATTTTAAAATGGTACAATAAGTACATTATTTTTACATTCTATTTAGACACAGCAATACCCTAGATTACAAAACCTCCAAGAAATATCGAAATTATCAGCATTAGCAGTCACAGCATTCAAAAGTATGTCACAGGGTGCTCATTTCCCCTTTTTTTTTGAAATCAGTATAATTCTGTAAGTACATGGGGTGGATTTTTTAAAATATTTTTCTGAGTACTGTTAGAACTTGGGGCATCGTGGGAATCCAGTTGGACGCCAGGTTCTTGGACACCCTGTATATACAAACACAGCTCACACACACACATACACAGATTACACACAAACATATCACACACACACACAACACACATGCACACACACACAACACACACATCTCACACACACAGCGCACACACTCAGATACTCTCGCGCACAAACATACAAATATACCCTCGCGCAAAATTAGAAATTATAATAGTTTTTATGTATCATAAAACCTTGTGTGCTTTTTTATTACGGGAGGACACTGGCTCCTGCAACACAGTTTTAACTAGTGCAGGAGTCAGAGAATTCCATATCTGATGTAACATCTGTTTTATGACAATAAATATTTTTTTTTTTTTACAATAAGGTACAAACTCGGACTTAATGCTTTAGGAAATATATAAATATATATCTTTCTTAAAACAAACTCTGAATCATTTATTTTGTTTACTACGAAAAGAGATATTGAAATGCGTCATCAACCATGCGTTATGTCCAGTTTCAGTTTTCATAATTATAATTTTGAAGAAACAATTCAAGAATTTGCATGGTATCTGTGCTTAGCAATATACCTAGTTAGAAATAATACATTAATTATTAATAAATCATTATAATTACCATTTAATGCTAGGGTTAACGTAAGTATTATTTTGCGGTTAGGTGACCGGTACACCTAACGATTATTCCGCGGTGTTATATGTCGGTAACTTTTATGGTACGAGTACGTCACTAAGTTATTTTAAGAGCTTACTCATAAGCGTCATCTTTGGTTCTCTGGTTTGAAATTGATTACGATATAATGAGTATATTTTCATATTTGTATATTTAATTAGGTATACATTATTATATTTATAGTTTGTATAGGTATATGAGTATCTATATATTTGAATAAATATTTATTCCTTAATTTTTCATCATTGCACCTGCCACTGTTTGTCTCTGCATCACCCAAAGGTTGACTGGTAGAAAATGCCTATGGCATTAAGTCCGCCTCTGTACATTTGTGTGTTTGAAGTATTAAATAAATAAATAAATAATAATAATTTCGGAAGTCGGTGTCTGGTTAAATGTATTTTCGTTTTTTGCCACCAACTTCCGAAATTAAAGTTATTTTTCACTTCGTAGTGTTGTTTCTGGAAGTCGGTTGTATTTTTATGTAAAAAAGTTTTTATTTTTCACTTTTTAGTGGTGGTACCTACCCCACACAAATAATTCTAATAAGTACCACTACCTGCACAAAAGAAACTAGAACATCATCCACATAAAAAGTGGAGGAAAAAATACGTAGGCTATACGTAAGCTAACTCAAAAACTACCCAAGCAAAGTTAATCATTTTATGTGGGACTAACTTTGACTTTATACTCTCTCAAACAAAACCATTCATTTTCAAATCGGACGACTGTAAAAAGTTATGCGTGGTTATACATAAAAAAAACAAATATTATAAAATATAAGGTGCTTTAAAAATATCTGCCATGGTTTCAATGGGAGATAGTATTATGCGTAAAGATTACAATAGTGAAGGAATTTCGTACCCCGGAATTGAGAAAATAAATAAATTAAATAAACATTTACTTTATTCATTCTTCACAAACAACTCGCGATGTGTCGCTTCGTCAATGAAAACAATTGCTACCTCTTTCTAATTGTTCTATGAATGAATACTAATTAATAGGGGACGGTTTCATACAAATAAATACCATGACAACCGATTGTGCGGAAATCGGTTGTCATGGTATGGAAATGGTACAGGCATGTGATGCGGAGGTGTGAGGAAAATGTCATGAGGAAAGTTTTGAGTATGAATGTCGATGGCTATACGAGTAGGGGAAGCCCAAAGAAACGATGGATGGATTGTGTGAAAGATGACATGGCTAGAAAGAGGGTGACTACCGAGATGACGAATAATAGAGAAGTATGGAAAAAAAGGACATGTTGCGCCGACCCCAAATAGATTAGGATAAGGGCAGGAGAATGATGATGGTTTCATACAAATAAATCTATTCAAATTTATACGCACATTTTTTTGTATGAAAAAGTTTATGACATCAATAATTTATCTTCACTATTGTAATATATATGTCCACGCGCGGACTCAGGTCCCGCCTGAGACGAAGGCGGGGTGCGCGAGGCGCGCGGGCTGACGACGCGGCGCGAGCCAATCAGCGAGGGCCACGCGAGTCTGCGGCGGCTGCGCGGCCGCGCCGTCCGGCGCGCGCCCCTGACCTTCTCTGCACTTCAAAATTCCATCTAACAGCGACCGGTCGCTGTCCGTCATTCGTCTGCCGATTATTACATAGTTCTGTTTTTCTTTACATTTACCATTATACACTTGTTGAACAGTCCACTAGTTTTATTGAAGAGTCAAGAACACACACCAACAATATATATACAATACTGTCTCCCATTGCAGCCGTGGCAGATATTTTTATAGCACCTAATATACGTGTCGAATTAAGAACCTCCTCCTTTTTTATCGGCGGTTAAAAATTACTAGCGACTCACGAAGAAGAGTTTCATACACAAGAAATAAAAGGTGAATTCTCGGTTTAGAAAATCTATAAAAGAAACATTGTTAGCTGACGTTCGCACGGGCATAAAAATATCGCGGCGGGTATTTTATCGCGCACTGGATTTTCAGCTCTCGGTGTTGAGCCGAGCCTCGAGAATCCAGCCTAACAACAACAGAGTACATCCCAGCGAGTAGAAAAAGCACACTGCTGGATTTTCAACTCTCGGCGCTAAGCAGAGCATTGAAAATCCAGTGCGCGAAAAAAAATCGTCGCGATATTTTCACGTCCGTGCGAACGTCGGCTTAAATGCATAATTATCGTAGGTAAAGTTAACAGCTATTGATAAAATCTATACCTAACATATCTGCAACTATACAAGGAAAGCCGTAAACTTCATTCTTAATTGTGTAAAATACAATAAACTACTAGTCACGTTTGAGTATTTAATAATAGGTTAACGTTTACGTTTTTATGAGGAGCTCGTGGCTAAGTAATAACAGCCGCACGGGTCGATCCATCAGGATAAGCTACGCTTGCCAAGGTAGGTTCGTGGATGGGTGACCATCTTAACATACCGAGATTCCCCCGTGCCTCGGAAAGCACGTTAAGCCGTTGGTCCCGGCTGTCATTCGTGGATCTTTGACAGTCGTTACGGGTCGTCAGAAGCCCGAAAGTCTGACAACCAGTCTTACCAAGGGGTATTACTCAGTTAATCGGTTGTGGATGTCAGATAGGCAGTCACTCCATGTAAAGTACTGGTATTCAGCTGCATCTGGTTAGACTGGAAGCCGACCCCAACATAGTTGGGAAAAGGCTAGGCAGATTGATTGTTTACGTTTTTACGTAAATTGCGTGTTTCTAGTTGGTAGGTATTTGATTAGTAGGTATTTTTATAAATACTCGTAGGTTCGGTCATAATAGCAGTTATTTTTATTCAATATTTGTAATTAGCGTTTTCGTAAAAAAATAGATAATGTTTTTCTTGTTGAGGATTATTTGTTAGTATCAAAATACAGTATATACTTGTTTATTTAACAACTAATATAAATACCCTGACCTGACACTGAATACGCGGAACAAATACGCACACACACACACCACACACCACACACATCACTCTTACACAAACATATCATACAACACCTGAAATTACCTCTCTAGTTTCCACTCTGAAATCCGTACCCCGAGCCCCACTGTCTAGTTTGGGGGGGTCAACTTGATGTAGACCTGTAAACCTACTTACTATATTACCTGGACAATGAACTATTTTCTATTTAAATTTTTGATAAGAATCTTTTGTTATCAACTTATCATCATTAATACACACATCAAAAGTGTCTAGGGATCAACATATATTTTTGCAATAACTTTTCTCCTGATTGATATTAATTAAAATTTTCTTTAAGGATTCATCAAATAAAGTGTTTTCGTTTGTCACAGTAACGATAAACCAAGTCACCTATGCATTAATAAAGAAATTTGCCATTTTCCTAATAAAGGGATTTTTGACATTTGAACCACTAACATTAAAGTTCGAAAAAAAGACTGAAATAACAGTTTTCTTTAAAATTTTATTGGGTAACTTAAACAATTAATAATCCGTGTTTCTACCGCGAACACTAACAACACAAGAACATCGGTTTGGCATACTCAAAATGAGTTCATCCAAATCACGCTGTGGAATGGCCGCCCATGTTCGTTGCAACAACAAAAAAAGGTCTTCTTGCGACTGGATACCCTCCATATTCGGCAGAGCTCTTCTCTGTAGCATATCCCATGCATGCTCAATCGGGTTCAAGTCTGGCGACTGAGCAGGCCAGGGCAGGACATTGATGTTAGCTGCGGCGAGAGTCTGTCTTACAACTCTTGCGGTGTGCGGTCGTGCATTATCATGCATTAACTGAAATAAGGGACCGATTTGCACTTGTAGAGGAACGATGACGTCTGATACAATCGTCTCAGCATAAATTTGAGCGTTGAGGTTGCCTCTGATCCAAATCAACTCAGTTCTTCCGCCGATCCAAATACCCGCCCATACCATGATGGTTCCACCACTAAAAGGATGTACTTCCTGGCAGGATTTTAATCGCTGTTGGCGTCCAGGGGTTCTCCAGTGTCGTATACGTCTTGTATCCGGTCTCATACCAAAACGAGACTCATCAGAAAAGCACACGAAACGCCATTGTTCTTCTGCCCAATTTCTGTGTTCAAGAGTCCATTGATATCGAATCCTACGATTGTGCATTGCTATAGGTGGTACCCGTAGCGGTCTTCGGGAATGAAGGTTCACTTCATGCAAGCGGTTTCTGACTGTTTGGTCGCTAATTAAGTTCCCTGAAGAGTGATGAAGCCTCACGGCTAACATCATGGCGGTTATAGTTGGAGCTCTTCGAGTTAAGATTTGAATGTATCGGTCTTGTCTCCGTGTGGTGCAGCGATACCGTCCTCCATGGCGCTCAGCCACGGTACCAGTGCTTCGGTAACGTGTCCAAAGTCGACTGATAACACTCTGACTTGTATTCAGAGCTAAAGCCACAGTACGTTGCCGGGAACCAGCTTCTATCATTCCACGGCTCTGAGCATTTCTTCCCTGCTTAAATGACGTCGCCGCTCCATAATAACGTTGGTTTTAATCAGTAGTAGGGAAACAGTAGCACTAATAATGTCTTCAATGCGTTGTATGTTTTTATAGGGAAAATATTGACAGCTGATTTTCATCTTTTACTCGAATTTGATTCACAGTTCCTGATTCAAATTATGAAATGCACCAAAAAGGATCCATATAAATTTATAAAATCATAAATTTATTACAAAGCCACATCTCAATCTCAAGAAATCCGCATAAAAATGCTTGATCCCTAGACACTTTTGATGTGTGTATTAGTAACTGCATATTCTTTTGCTCTACATTTAAGACAAAAACGATTAATTAAATTAGAAGGAAATATTGAATCAGTCATCATTAAACCCACATTATTACAGGTATCATAAGAAAATCAACATTGATTATCTATTCTTAGTACAATTTATTTGATAACCTATAAATGTCAGTTAGTGGTTGGTTTTCCCCGTACACAAAATTATAGCAATTGTTTCAATGTAAGCAGATGACTTGTTTGTTAGCCTAATAAAATCGCTAAAGTTGCGGTTTCCTAGAAAAGCGGTGACCGCCTCATAACGGCTGCAGTGACGGCTGTCATGAAAATGACACCGGGTGTCACCATTGTGTGGATCGCCCGGAGGACACGGTGGAGCATACAGTGGATGTCTGCCCGGCTTGGGCGGAGCACCGCCGTGTTCTCACGGAGGCGATCGGCGGCGGCGATCTCTCGCGTCCAAACCTAGTCCAGGCCATGGTGCGGAGCGAGAGTGCATGGGAAGCCGTCACCTCCTTCTGCGGAGCAGTAATGCTCGCGAAGGAGGAAGCGGAACGCGTGAGGGAGAGGCAACAGCCGCGCCCTCGCGCCCCTAGCCGCCGTAGGAGACGCCCTGGGCGGCGGGAATCTATCGCCGATTCCCGGCCACCGTAGGCGCGGGCTTGCGGACGACGAGTAATGGGCAGCTCGCCGTCCGGTAAGGACCAGGCCCGGGTCGACGGCGCGTTGTGTTCCACGCGCGCCTCAAAGAGATGTCAGCAGTGACGGGGTCAATTGGGCCGATGCCGCCGGGGTCACGGGTAGTTCGAAAGAGATACCGTGGCCCTGGCACGGGCAGCTGAAGGAACATGGGTAGGTTTTAGTCAGTAAAAGTCTGACACGCCCTCCCGCTCTGCCCAGAGCGGGAGAAGTCATTTGATGATGATTTCCCATCCAAAAAAAAAAAAAAAAAAAGGGGTTAGACTTTACGCTGTAAAGTCTACGGTGTCAAAAACGCTCTCTTACACACCAATTTAGTTTCATGAAGTTCCAGTGACGTCATTCGCCAGAAAATTGCAGACGCTATGTAGCGCTCACCACTATTCTAGAAAACTGTAGCTTAAGCCTTGGTGCAATTAAAAATAATAATATGGTTATAATAATATTAGGTCTTTACCTATGAAATTGCCGTTCTGCAGTACTGGCCATTTCAAATCAAAATAATTTTTGTTTGGCTAAGAATTCTAATTTCAAATTAATTTTATTTTAAAAACATGGATTTTTTTTTCCAAAAGTAGTCATTTGTTTATTGATTAGTGTTACATTTTCATCGCATTTCAATCTTTTTCGTCATCATGGATACGTTAAAAATTCGAGTAATTATGGATTATGAGTACCGTCGTGGCAGCAACGCGGCACAAGCGGCACGCAACATCAACGATGTTTACGGAGCTAACACTACAAACCAACGCACCACTTGTTATTGGTTTGCTCGCTTCCGTTCTGGAAATTTCGACCTGAAAAATGAACCTCGCGGTCGTCCGAAGACTTTGGTCGACAATGACGAATTAAAGGCGATTGTGGAAGCTGATGATACACAATCTACGGCTGAATTAGCAGCAGCTTTCGACGTTAGCGTCAAAACAATATTGGTCCATTTGCGTCAAATTGGCAAGGTAAAAAAGCTTGACAAATGGGTGCCCCACGAACTCAATGATCGCCAGCGCGAAGTACGCGTCGAGACGTGCCTTGCACTGCTCAACATACACACAAATGAAGGAATTTTGAACCGCATTGTTACCTGCGATGAAAAATGGATTCTGTTTGATAACCGCAAGCGCTCAGCAAGTTGATTGGATCCTGGTTCAGCACCTAAACAATGCCCTAAACGAAAACTTACCCCTAGAAAAGTGTTGGTTACTGTTTGGTGGTCTAGCGCCGGTGTGATTCATCACAGCTTCTTACCAAACGGGGTGAGCATTACTTCAGATGTGTACTGTGAAGAACTGAACACAATGATGGAGAAGCTGGCACATCTCCAACCAGCATTGGTCAATTGCTAGTCTCCGCTGCTCCTGCACGACAACGCGCGACCTCATACTGCACAGCAGATGGTCTCCAAGTTGCAAGAACTGGGGTTGGAAGCTCTCCGTCATCCGCCCTACTCACCAGACCTTGCGCCTACAGACTACTACTTTTTCCAGAATTTGGATAACTTCTTGGCGGGAAAAAAATTCTTTACCCGAGAGGCAGTACAAAATGCCTTTGAAGAATTTGTTGCCTCCCGTCCAGCTGATTTCTTTAAGAAGGGCATCAATAAACTGCCACTGCGTTGGCAAAGATGCATTGATTGCATGGGTGATTACTTCGATTAATACAAATAAAAAATGCATGAAAAAAATTCGTTTAAATTTTTTCATACAAAACGGCAATTTCATAGGTAAAGACCTATTACAAACTTCATTATAGTGTTGCTAATTCTTATAGGAAATTGCCTATAATAGGATGATGACAAAATTTTTTTGTCCGTCATGTAGGTTAATAAAAAATATTGGACACGTATTTTTTCTTTTTTACGTAATCAATAGATTAAGGCGATTGGGTTAAAATGAGAGACCACTTTGATTACCCATTGAAAGGGTTTTCGATAGGATTTTTCTAAGCAGTTAATTAAAAACACAAACGATGTAGGTAACCCTTTTGAATGATTTTAAAGGATCATTTTGGTTTGGTTGAAAGGTATTTCGATAGGATTTTTCTAAGCAGTTAAACAAAAACCCACACGATGTGGGTAACCCAACTAAGCTTCAACTCTCTTTAAAACCATAACATCGTAACATTGCGACTCGAAACAATGTAATAATGATCTCTCGATGATGGGCATACGTTGCAAATTGTTAATATCCCGTACAAAACCCTTATATTAAATGTATAGGTTATCTTAATGAAGGGGTAACCCTTTCACTGGGTTTCAAGTATAGAACCCATTAAATGGGTTATCCATATTGAATGGATAACTCTTTTACAGGGTTTCAAGGCTAAAACCCTTTCAAGGAGTCGGTCGTTTCTATATAACCTACATAAAAATTAGAGGCTATTCTCCAGGTCGGGGATTACAGGCGTGCTATTATGCGATTTTGCGCCAGGACTTCTCTGATACCAAATACTGAAGTGGCGATAAAAATCTACTTATCTGAATGTAGAGAAAAGCTTCCTTCTTACGGCCAATAGAGGACCGCAAATTGTTTAAAATTTCGAAGATATCGAAGTAGAAAACACCAAGTTTGTATGGAGATGCGTTCAGCTTTCCGTGATGCAGAAAGCTGAACTGTTTTGAGCTGAATAAGTGTTTTTAGTCCCTAACATTGCATTGTTCCTACTACTACCATGAGTCGTAACCTCACCGATCTATCAAAGGATGCGGCAGTCAAAAAGCCACAAGCTTTACACGGATATAGTAGTTGATACAATATAATTAACTGGTTATCAACTAAGCAAACATAGGTGATACTTTTAGTGTTGCACGACTACCGATAGTTTAATTATTGATATTTTACCTTTTAAAGCAAGTAAAAAATAATAGCTAACTATCGATAGTATCTAGCTATCGATAACATCGATGCTGTTAATATTACTGTAATTAATCTTCTATCGCCACTATCGATCCATTAATACAATCGATTTTTATTTGCAGTTCATTACTAATTTTAACTCATTAAAACTATACGAAAACATCGATACTATCGATAGTTTTACTATAGGCGTCCAACTCTACTGTTTACCATAATAGAACATCGATGGATAGCGTGAGTTATAGTTGCTTTCATGTGTACCTTTGTGACAAATTGCGAACTAGAGATAGTGGCTTGTAGTATCAATCTTGTATATTATGTACGTAAATATAGTTTGTATGTAGGTTATATTATACATATATGTAGGTTGAATGTGAACTAGATGGTATTGACAAAGTATTTTGTTCTGCCGATCTAGTAACAATCTCACCGAGAAAACCGTGAAGTGTGCTTCAAGTAAACTGTCAAACTGAGCATCAGATGAAATGACTTGAAGCTCACTTCACCTAAGTTTTCATGACGAGATTTTGACAGAATAAACAAGAAGGTCTTTTAGCTTTGCCGTGTCTCCTCTTCTCTAGTCTATTTATCTATTGTCAGTTTGTTGCTGCTCCTCTACAGGTCATTTTATACAACCGATCTGGATGAAACTTAGTATACTGGTTTTACGACTAGATTTTTTTTTGTGGTCTGTGATTTTTGATTGGACCGTACTTCCTCCATAAAGGAGCCTACTGGTTATCGCCGCCATATTCGATGGTTCGATCCGATTTCGATAGTTCTTTTTTATTTGAAAGTTAATGAATAACTTTAAATTGCTCTCATAAAATATGGTGAAGATTTAATGAGGATCTTCGGCGTGATGAGCAGAATAACTCCTCAAAATGCAGTAAATTACTGACTTTTAGATTTTTACCAGTGGAATCGGCCCTTTAACTGATTGATAGAGCACCTGGGACCACCACATCACAAAAAAACTAGAGACTTCTGAAAATAATTATCAGAATTCTCTAAAACGAGGCTTTAAAACCAACATAAATTATTATTTTGATTAGTTATTTTTACAATAAGGGCACTAGATGGCGCTATTTGTACTATTACTTAGTACTATTTACCTAAGCTTATTTTATGCTTTAGTAACCTACAGCCGTAGTCGGTTTTTTTTTTAAGTTGGATAGGTCTATTATTTATAGAATTTTAAATTGAAATGGTTAGTTTCAATACTAAAGTTATTTAAAACAAAAAACATGATAAATATCCCGTTTTAAATAACTTTAGTGGTCTAATAATTGTTGCAAAAAAGTTTGTCTACTGTTCGCAAAACCATTAGTTATTTTACGATCAACATACATACAAAAGCCATATTTCATCAGTTTCTTAGTAATCACATTTTAAAATGGAATTTATAACGCAAATGCTTTTCTAACCGCTCCCGTCACAATCCGCACGCTTCTGGTGGGAACGCCTCTATTACCCGCTCGGCCAATAAGGGCGAGTCGAAGCTTCTAGAAGATTCTAGAAGCTTCTCTATGAATAAATGACGCACAGTCTTGTCGTTGACAAGTGAGATGTCTGTCAACCGTCAACTGGGCTGTGCACATTTTAGATATTTTTACAAAACTGTATCTTCGCTCCGAATCCTATTATTGTTTATTAAAGCACTTACCTATGTTAATGTGTTTATATTAAAAATTATTTTTATTTTTCAGTTGTTATTAAAATAACATAAACTATTTAGCTATAAAGTATTAAAGATTTGAAAAGTATTGATTTAAATTCAGTTCATGTTAAGTTTAGTATCCGAAAGTCTAATAATAATACGAAGTTTGTAAACTGATTATTTGACCAAAAAATAGGCCAGCCCTCTGGTCACGTGAAGAGTCGACCAACCGCTTGGCGATGTTTCGAAAAACCAAGTAAGCACTCAGACCCCGTGGCCCCAGTGTTTCAACCCCAAAGGGCTCGAACATATAACTCCCAATAACATTGAAATAAAATATGGCAATACTGGCAGCTTTTTGGGCACCTCGCCTGTTGACAGCGATCCAGACGAATTTATTGATGCCCTTTACCAATGATAAATAATTTTATTTCTGTAAGTAGAAAAACTTTTAAAACTATTTGAGGTCGGCGTTTCCTATTACTCTGAGGAGGAACTTTGTTTCATTTTACTCATTTTAGATTTATGTACATAATATTATTTTAAGTCTGTTTAACCTGTATATTAAGTAGGTAAATATTATATTCCGAAATAAAAATTTTCATGAAGTTTATAAACATAATTCAAGATTATCAGACACGATAGCTTGTTCAAACTTTGATTCACGTAAACAGCCTTAGTAGCAAAACAGAATCACGAAATCTTCCCACAGATTTTCTTTGGGAAAATCCCCATGTTTACCGCAACATACATAGGTTAAATTCACGAAGTCGTGTTAGTTATTGCAATTTAAACCTTAAGATTAACGGCATAAAGGCTTCAAAACACGACTTCGTGAGATAGTTTAACTTTACTAGGTGGATTTGCTGCTTAATCAATTACAGTTAATGCCTTCTGATGTGTGAAGTAACTTACCCACAGTAATTTCCATAAGTCTTAACTTGTAATATTATCTTGTGTACACAGATTATAGAACTGAAGGATACCTATTTCCTGAACGATTTAAGGTTTGAGCAGATCGTGACGTGTGCGTGACATTGTGCGCACAGAGTACATTTGTATATAGGAGGATAGAGACGTCACTCGAACATTTCATAGCGCCCTCTAGCAACAAGTAAAAACAACAATCCAAGAAGCCTACTAGGTTTAGTACAGCTAGCTTCAAATCTATTCTGCAGACCTGCAGTAGGCCCTGTCCTATTTTCCTATTAATAAAACATTAGATACACTGCCAAACACTTTAATTCAATCTTTATTTACATTAAATGAAGACCAACTCCTGAATTTTGTATTCTACATCATAATCTTTACGTAATCAACATAATAATTTATTAGTATCTTTACACCGATTATATATGAATAAATTAATTGCTCGCGTTCAGGTTTATAAACAACACAACACAATAGGTATCACTGCGTTTCACAAACAAGTAAACAGTCCAGATTTTCGTGTAAGGGTCAATCACATAAAGTGATGTCGTCGGTATCCAATACTTTTCCGTCAATGTTTAGAAGCAGAATCCACGTCAAGAAAAATCCACGAAATACATAATATGACGAAGCGCATCCATTCACTCGAAAAGAGAAAAACTGGGTCAACGGAATAATTTTTTTAACAACAAATTTGACATTTACGCGAGTTGCGATCCTTTTTTTCCATTTCAATTGAAAACAGTTTCAAAAATTAGCGTTGCGTTATTGGATGATTTTATACGTATAAACAAACGTTCTATGTTAACACAATTAATTAAAAAGATGTCTCAACTCCTTATTTTTTTTATTTGTAAATATAAATTGTTGTTATTTTAATACAATCTGAGTAAAATGGATCATAATGTTTAAACTAAACCCATGAACAATTTGAGAACAGCGCCATCTATCAATTAGTAAGTTTAACTTTTGATATTATTATACGAGTAAATTAAAAATCTATTGAATTGAGTAGTGTACCTCCAAAAGCAGAAGCCTACCTAAACTGGCCGGTTATGTTACCCTTACTTTTGTTCTAAGCTATGGCACCGTGATTGTGCGCACATCGGTTGTAATGGAAGATGGATTACTAACTGGCTGGCACGAGCAAGTATTTGGTCTGCTCATGCCTTTAAACTCACAAACACTAAGGATGGATGGTGAGGGTATTGATGTAGTGGGGTATGCTGGCCAGAAACCCAATCCGAATAAAAAACTTTTTATTTTTTATTATGCTTTTGCCCGCGGCTTAGCCAGCCGGTCAGCCTATATAGGGTGTATGTTAGCGACGATACGTAATTCTATTTTAATTAGTTAATTTTAGATTTTCATTGTACGCATTAAATAAGATAGAAAATCATAGGTAAAATATTGTTCTGCGGTAAAAACAAGATATTAAATTGTTTCACATTCTTAACACTTGGCGGCGCCACCTGTACCAAATGATACCGAGAGCTTAAGAACCAAGGAACTTTACCTTAAAGAGAACCGTTTTGGATTTTTGTAATTTTTAAGGCTTAAATTAAGTTTTATTGATACAGTTTTTTGTATATAGCTAAAATAAGTCCATTCCTATGTTTAGAAATTAAGGCAAACATTGTAAGGGATGTTTTATCACAGAAAACAGCCAAAGTTAGTTTCCCATACCAAAGTCACATTAGTGCCGTGTGCACCATTGAAGCGCTCTGATTGGTCGAGAGTAAAATGATTAGTGCCGTGTGCAAAATTGAAGTGTTCTGATTGGTCGGCGCTTTCTATAAAAAGGGGCAAGTTTCTGTGGTCAGGCATTCCGAATCCAGCAGTATTACGAGCAACAAGAAAGGAAAATAAAGAAGAAACCCTCTGAAGAAGTAGTGTTTTATTCACTCTGAAGAAGTGTTATTTTATTCGCTGCGCCTACATACATCTCTACGCACCTCCTCATGAACATCCCGCCAGCGAGCCCGCTCCATAATAGTCAACATCATTAACAGTGGTCCTTCGATAGCCGGATCGGGTTCAAGAAACTGAGAAGATGCCTACTACTACGAGAGCAAAATCGGCGCAGTCGAAGGCTACGAGTGAAAGTGCTACTACTACGGGTACCAGTGCTACGGATTGGAGTCTGAATACGCCGAGTGAATCTACAAGTACGGAGACTACGAATACGTCGATAGCAAATCGATCGACACTTACAATGAGGTCGCCACCGAGCAGCGTACAAGGACGCCAGCCAGCCGCACACCATTCTAAGGTTGCTGCCGGAGAAGAATCAACACCGGGGGATGTAACTCACACCCCCCCGACCCGCACCACTGAAGAAGAAATCGAAGCGTTGAATCCCACACGCCAAGAAGAAAGTCATCCAACGCTGCAGAACTTAGAAAGAAGTGTTGCAATAAAAACACGCCCCAACGAACGAAGTGTACCGACGTCAAGGGAAGAAAGTCTGCAGCCGCCTCACCCTAAGAAGTCGACCCGCGATACAGACACACATTCTGTTCGCTCGTCGCATAGGAAGAGAGCAGAAGCGCAAGCAAAAATGACATTGGCACTAAGGGAATTGGAATTGGCAGAAGCGCGATCAAGAGTGGCTCAAGCTGAACTAGAACTTTTGGCTGCAGAGTCAGAAGAAGAAGATGGTGCCGGAGAAGAGCTGTACGAACGTACTCAAGAAGTTGAGAAGTGGTTTATCCAAACCGGGGCCAGACCTAATAAGGATCAGAGGCCGATCGAGACGGAAGAAAAGAAGAGTGACATTCAGGAATTGGCTTCAGTCATACTTAAGTTATCCGAGAAGTCACGTGATATCGTTTCACCAAAGCACCTCGAACTCCCTCACTTCAATGGGGCCTGCGAAGAATGGTTGGCTTTCAAGAGATCATATGAAGATATGGCCGCTTCCTTCAGTAACACACAGAACCTAGCGCGCCTTAGAAGAGCAATCCAAGGAAAAGCAAGAGAAGCTGTCCAAAGCCTGCTGTTCACTGCTGAAGACCCACGCGAAGTAATCAAGGGACTCGAGGCAAGATTCGGAAGACCTGGAGCGCTCGCACTAGCAGAATTAGAGAAGCTGAAGAGCCTGTCAAAAGTCGGCGAGAATCCAAGCGACATATGCGTATTTGCAAGCAAAGTGAAGAACGCCGTCGAGACAATCAAAGCCTTGAAGAAACCACAGTACCTCAGTTCTCCTGAAACGCTGAAAACCGTAGTGGACAAGATGCCAACATCCATGAAGTTCCGTTGGTACGCCTACCACAGGAGCCGAAGAGATGAAGAAATTCAAGAACTATTACTCGTCGAAGCGTTTTTGGAAACAGAAGCCGACATGTGCGGAGACTTTGCTCCACCTGAAGTGTCTTCGGAGCAAAAGAAGGGAATAAGAAAACCCGTACATACGGTACAAGAAGCGTCACAAGAAAGATACAAAAAGACATGTCCGATTTGTGAAGAAGAGCATTTCGCAATAGAATGCAAGAAGTTCAAAGAAGCTAACCTAGATGAAAAATGGGACATGATCAAGAAAGCGAAGATATGTTTTAAGTGCCTCCGATTCAAGCACTCAAGAATCAACTGTAAAGCTCCAGTGTGCAAGCAGTGTAGAAGATGGCATCATACTATCCTACACTCTGACAAACCACCAGTGCCAGTAGAGAACGAAAAGGACAAAGAAGACAAGGGAAACTCGTCAGAAGAAAAGGTTGCCTCAATCCACAACACTAAAGGGGAAGAGAAGGCATACCTGAAAATCATCCCAGTGGACCTTTATGGACCAAAGGGCCGAGTTCGTGTGCTAGCATTATTGGATGAAGGGTCAACGGTCACACTCTTAGACGCATCAATAGCTGAGAAGATTGGAGCCGAAGGGAATCAAGAAAAACTCACAATTGAAACAGTCGGTGGGAAGATGATAAGAAAGGATAGTTCTCAGAAGATTGAGTTGAAGATAAAAGGGGCTCATAGAAGAGACAAGAAGACTATCGTAGCAAGAACCATCGACGACCTGAAGCTGTCTGAACAAAGCATAAATAAGGACACCGTGAAGAATTGTCAGCATCTAAAGGCAATTGAAGGACAACTTCTCTACGTCACGGAGAGACCCAAATTGTTGATAGGCCAAGACAACTGGGGACTCATAGTAACAAGAAGACTGAAGAAAGGCAAGCCATCTGATCCTGTAGCATCCCTCACCAACCTAGGGTGGGTGTTACACGGATGTGAAACAGGAGCGAATGCGTTAGTGAACTTCACTCACTACAACAGATCCACATCCGATGAAGAAAGCATAGAAGAAATCGTCCGAGAACATTTCCAGTTAGAGTCTCTTGGGATTCAAAATCGGTCACCAACTAATGACAGCGACAGAAGAGCATTGGAAATCCTCGAGAAGACTACGAAGAAATTGTCAAGTGGTCAATTTGAAACAGGACTCTTGTGGAAAAAAGAAAACGAGACCCTACCCAACAACTACAATCAAGCAATCCGACGCCTGATCAATATTGAAAAGAAATTGGACCAAGACAAAGAAGCCAAAGAGCACTATGAGAAGCAGATTCAGAGTCTAATTGAAAAAGGATATGCAGAGAAGGCTCCAGAAACCTCGAACAAGGGAAGAATATTTTACCTACCCCACTTTGCTGTTGTGCATCCGGTTAAGAAGAAGATGAGGATAGTTTTCGACGCAGCTGCCAAGTACGAAGGGAAAAGCCTCAACGACGCCTTGCTATCAGGCCCAGACTTATTGCAGTCACTATTCGGCGTACTGCTACGCTTCAGGGAAGGGCCAGTGGCTGTCATGGCTGACATTCAAGATATGTTCCTTCGGATCCAAATTAGAGAAGATGACCGAGACAGTCTCAGGTTCTTGTGGCGTGGAAGCCGAAGAACGGGCAAGCCTGAAGAATATAGGATGTCGTCAATCATCTTTGGAGCAGCATCATCACCGGCAACAGCAATATATGTGATGAACAAGAATGCAGAAGATTTCAAGAAGACTCATCCCGAAGCAGTGAAAGCAATAAACAGAAACCATTACATGGATGATTATCTACAGAGCTTTGCATCTACAGCTGAAGCAAAGAAGATATCAAAAGATGTAAAAGAGATTCACGCAAGAGCAAACTTCCATCTGAAGGGTTGGGCCAGTAACAATTCGGGGGTACTATCAGAAGTAGATGACACCAATCAAGAAGATTCTTTGCAACTAACAAAAGAAGAAAAGACTCTGGGGCTAAGATGGCGGGTAAAAGAAGACGCGCTAGCCTTCAATATTGGACTGCGCAATACATCAAAGGACTTGCTAGATGGCAGAAGAACTCCTACGAAGAGAGAAGTTACAAGCGCCGTAATGTCTACCTTTGATCCAATGGGTTTTGCAACACCAGTCTTAATTCAAGGAAAGAAATTAATTCAAGATATTTGGCGAACAAAAATAGACTGGGACGAAGTAATCAATGAACCACAAAGAGAAGCTTGGACGAAATACTTGGAAGAAGTGTCGGCGTTAACAAGACTAAAGATTCCAAGATGCGTCTCACCCTGCGGCAGAAAGGGACAGCTGCATACGTTCACCGACGCAAGTGAAGAGGCCTACGCAGCGGTAGTCTACTGGAGAATGGTCGAGCCCGGAGGAAGAGTTCACGTCTCCATGATCGCTGGCAAAGCAAGAGTAACGCCAACGAAACCAGTATCAATTCCAAGGTTAGAGCTACAAGCGGCCCTACTCGGCAGCAGACTAGCAGCCACAGTTGAAGAAGAGACGGAGCTTGAAATATCAAATAAGACCTACTGGACAGACTCTAGTACAGTTCTGCAGTGGATAAAGGCGGAACCAAGAAAGTTCAAAACCTTCGTGGCTAATCGACTGGCAGAAATTGAAGAGAAGTCCAAGCCAGAAGACTGGAGATGGGTACCAACTAAAGAAAACCCAGCAGATGACGCCACGAGGGGAACCCCAATTGAATTTGATCACAACGCCAGATGGTTCAAAGGTCCGACATTTCTCCGTAAACCAGAAGAAGAGTGGCCATTTCAAGACTTCAAACCAGAGAGTATCATATTGGAAGAGAAGAGCAAGCAAAAAGTAATGGCAATGAAGGCTGCGGAAGAAGACCTTGTTGATCTGGAGAGGTTTTCGAGCTGGGAGCGACTACTGCGCACTACGGCCAGAGTGGTTGCCTTTACACGCCTCTTATTGAAGAAAACCCGTAAAGTAGCCACCGCCACCACGTGCCAGGGGGACGAGCCCTGGAAACCCCAAAGGAGAACCCAGAAGAAGAAAACACGAATCTCAAACGAATTAGCCAACAAAAATGAAAAGAAGCGGTGGTACCTACCCCTGGAAGAAGAACACTTTAAGAAGGCTGAAGAAATATTAATGAAGATGAGTCAGAAAGATAGTTTCACGACAGACATAAAGAACTTAAAGGCAGAAAAACCATTGGAAAACGCAAGTCGGCTTAAGAAGATCGATGTCTACATAGGAGACGACGGAATTGTCAAGTTAAGAAGCAGAACAATGAAGTTCCACGACGAAGGCGAAAGGAAGATGAATCCTATAATTCTAGATGGAAAACAGAAGATTACGCGTCTCATTATACGACATTATCATAAGAAGTTCCTTCACGGAAATACTGCTACAGTAATGAACGAGATTCGCCAAAAATATTGGATCCTGGGCTTAAGAGTAGCTTTAAAGGCGGTCGCACACAGCTGTCAATGGTGCAAGACCAAGAAGAGCTTGCCAGAGATACCCCCGATGGGTGACCTTCCAATCGAGAGACTACAGCATCATCAGTTCCCGTTCTCTTGCACAGCTGTGGATTACTTTGGACCAATGCAAGTCACTATTGGGAGAAGAGTTGAGAAGCGCTGGGGGGCATTATTCACTTGTCTCACAACCAGAGCCGTACATCTAGAGTTGGCAACCTCTCTTAGTACCAGCTCAATGATTATGGCACTTCGACGGATGGCAGCCAGAAGGGGAACCCCAAAAACTATATTTAGCGATAACGGAACCAACTTTGTCGGAGCCAAAAAGGAATTGGAAGAGGCCGCACAAGAGAAGGGTATTACGTGGAAGTTTATTCCTCCAGGAACTCCAAATATGGGAGGCGCTTGGGAGAGACTTGTGCGAACAGTCAAGACGGCGTTGGCAGTGGTTCTTAATGAAAGAAGCCCACCCGAAGAAGTACTCCATACATTAATGACTGAGGTTGAACACATAGTTAATTCTAGACCTCTTACTTCAGTTAGCATGGACCCAGAAGACGAAGAGAGTTTGACGCCAAACCACTTTCTACTGGGGAGATCGTGTGGAGCAATGGCACCGGGAGAATTCGACGACAGAGAGTTGATCGGGAAGGCAAACTGGAGAACCACGCAAAGGCTTGCAGACCACTTCTGGAGAAGATGGATCAAAGAGTACCTACCTCTCCTAATGCCAAGGAAACTCCAAGGGAGAGAAACCAACGACCCAAGGGAAGGAGATATCGTGCTAATAGTGGACGCTACGCTACCACGAAATGCATGGCCTCGCGGAGAAGTTATTAAGACATATCCTGGACCAGATGGAAGAACCAGAGTGCTGGACGTGCGGACATCGGGAGGAATACTTCGCCGTCCAACTCGACGGATCGTCGTGCTCGTCCCTGCGGCATCGTCGCATCCAGAGAACGACGTGCTGCGCACCGTGGGGGAGAATGTTAGCGACGATACGTAATTCTATTTTAATTAGTTAATTTTAGATTTTCATTGTACGCATTAAATAAGATAGAAAATCATAGGTAAAATATTGTTCTGCGGTAAAAACAAGATATTAAATTGTTTCACATTCTTAACACTTGGCGGCGCCACCTGTACCAAATGATACCGAGAGCTTAAGAACCAAGGAACTTTACCTTAAAGAGAACCGTTTTGGATTTTTGTAATTTTTAAGGCTTAAATTAAGTTTTATTGATACAGTTTTTTGTATATAGCTAAAATAAGTCCATTCCTATGTTTAGAAATTAAGGCAAACATTGTAAGGGATGTTTTATCACAGAAAACAGCCAAAGTTAGTTTCCCATACCAAAGTCACATTAGTGCCGTGTGCACCATTGAAGCGCTCTGATTGGTCGAGAGTAAAATGATTAGTGCCGTGTGCAAAATTGAAGTGTTCTGATTGGTCGGCGCTTTCTATAAAAAGGGGCAAGTTTCTGTGGTCAGGCATTCCGAATCCAGCAGTATTACGAGCAACGCCACCGCGGTCTCCGACACCCACCAGGATGGACGATGGGGTAAGTGGTTTGAGTCTACTCCCACACCCAACAGGGACAGGTGCCCCCCTTGCTGTCGCCCCTGCCGCCACTCAGGCGACACCAGCGGCGCAGCAAAAGAAGAAGCCACGCTACCCACCGCTGGTAGTGGAGAGGTTGCCCAACTGGGCCACCCACTTCCGCGCCATTGCCGCCAAGCTGGGCCGGCCACCCAACGCCCGTCCGTATGGGGCGGGTGTGCGCTTCACCCCCGGTACGGAGGAGGAGTACCGGCTGGTCCAGCGCTATCTGACTGCGCTGGAGAAGGAGGTAGGCATATCGTGGTTTGCCTATTCACTACCAGCGGAGAAGAGCCTCAAGGTGGCGATTCGGGGACTACCGCCTGATACGGACCCGAAGGAGATTGAGGAGGAACTCCGGACGCTGGGATACCAGCCGGAGTACGTGCGCCACATTAAGGGCGCACAAGGAAGACCCGGCTGCGTGTTCCACGCTATAATAAAGAAGACGCCAGATGTCCGGGCTATCTATGACACCACCGTGTTCCTCTACATGCGGGGTGTCAAGATAGAGGCTTGGAGGGGGAAAAGAGGCCCAGCCCAGTGCCACCGGTGCCAGCAATTCCGGCACAGCTCGCACCAGTGCCACCGCCCGCTCGCTTGTGTGCGGTGCGGGGAGGGGCACGCGGCACGTGATTGCCCGCGCCCGCGGGAGGAAGCGGCCACCTGCGTCAACTGCGGTGGCCCGCACCCCGCGTGCAACTTGAAGTGCCCCGTGTTCCAGCACGAGATTAGGAACAAGCGGGCGGGGACCGCCGCCATCACGGCAAAGTCGCGCCGGCCCTTAGTGGCCACCGAGGGGCCGCAAACATTGCCGGAAGAGGCCCAACAGGGCACGTCGCTCATGGCGGCGGCCAACGGGCCTACAGAACGGAACCAAGCCTCCTCCTCAGGGCGGAGGAAAAAGAAGAGACGCGGGGGTAAGGGAAAAGGCAAGAAGTCGACCCTCCCCCCCCCTACGACACAGGGAGACGTCCCTAAGGCCGACCCTGCCTCGAGCAAGGCGCAGGGCGTGAAAACTACGGAACCGACTACTGGCGCCGGCATAGCGCCGCGGAATAAGTCGGCACCGCGAAAGTTCACCGAAGAGACGGGTGGCGGCGCTGTCGGCGCCAAAGCTACATCAACCACCAAACAGGAATTCACGACCTGCGCCATCAAGCTTTTGATGAACCTCATCAAGGCGATAAGGCAGGGTCAAGATGTGGAGACGGTCATCCTCGATGGCCTGGCCACTCTGTTGACACTTTATCATGGCTAGGCCATTGAGGATGATACACTGGAACGCCCGCGGCCTAAGGGACAAGGTCGCGCTCCTCCGCCATCTCCTTCGGGATCAAGACGTCGACGTGGCGCTCATAAGCGAGACGTTCCTGGGACCCGAAGATAGGGTTAGGTTCCCGGGTTACCTCGTTTACAGGAAGGACGAAAGGTCGGCACAAAATATCCGCTATCGTGGTCTGGCGGTGCTTGTGAGGCGAAGAGTCGTCCATCAGGAAATCCCCTCGTCGACACTCAACACGTGCTACGCGCTGGGTGTGCAGCTGCACGTAGCCGGCGAGGACATCGACATCTACGCGTGCTACAAGCCGCCCTCGGCCCGCCTCGACTTTACCGAGCTGCGGGCCCTTCTGCACGCAACTCAGCACGCCACCATCCTCGCCGGGGACCTTAATTGTAAGCACCCAGCGTGGAACTCACAGCTCACGAACACCGAGGGGAGACGGCTCTTCGCGGACGCGGAAGCCTTCGGTTATACGGTGTCCGGCCCAGAGACGCCCACACACTATCCGGACGTCGCCGCTTATATGCCGGACGTGCTGGACATCGTAGTCCACCGGGGGCTTAAGTGCCAGATCACCCAACACGTGATAGACGACGAGTTACAATCGGACCACCAGCCTGTACTCGTCGTCCTATCGGGTATGCCGACCCGACTGAAGCCCATAGCGCCACGTCGTAAAACGGACTGGACTATGTTCCGGGAGAAGTTAGAGACCACCATACCGACTCGGCCTATCGTCACCTCCGCGGACGTGGACCGGACGGCGAATGACGTCACTGCTTGCATCCAAGACGCCTTGGAAGCGGCGACAACGACGCAGCCGCAGGGGCTACTACCGCCTCTGCCGACCCACATAAAGGCGATGATCGCCGTGAAGAGGCGCCTTCGCAAGCAGTGGCAAGAACTTAGATGCCCCGTTTTGAAAACGCAGCTTAATCGTCTCGCGGAAAAGGTGAAGGCCGAGCTCAGAGCTCAGGCCGCCGCGGACTGGGAGGTACGAATAGACGCCACCACGGACAGTTGGCCGTCTGTCTACAAGTTATGCCGCCACTTCACGAATACCCCAGCCCCGGTGCGCCCTCTGCAAAGCAGCGACGGGGCGCTGAAATATGTAGCGGAGGACCGGGCGGAGGTCTTCGCCGAGCACCTGGAGCGTCAGTTCCAACCGAACCCGACCAGCGAACTGGAACATGTCGCAGCGGTCGAGCAACACCTTGGCGCCTACTTCGCGACGCCGATAGCTCCCGAAGAGGATCCAGTCTTCTTCTCGCCTGGCGCGGTCAGACGCGCCATCCTCAACACGAAGCCCCGTAAGGCCCCTGGTGCGGACGGTATCACCAACACAGTGCTGCGCCACCTGCCGTACCGTATGGTAGCGGCGCTGGCGCGCCTGTTCACGGGGATACTGCGCACGGGGGCTTTTCCTGCCTCGTGGAAGGAGGGGCGCGTTATCATGCTGCCCAAGGCGGGAAAGAACATCCTGAAGCCGGAGAGCTATCGGCCGATCACTCTCCTGCCGTCGATTTCCAAGGTGTTCGAAGCACTCCTGCTGCGACATCTCCAACCACACATAGCGCCACGTCCGGAACAGTTCGGGTTTCGGGCGGGACATAGCACGACGCTCCAGCTGTCGAGGGTACTGCACCTTCTGGCGGCAACCGCGAACAAGAAGGAGTACGCAGTGTCAGTATTCCTCGACATGGAGAAGGCCTTCGACCGTGTATGGCACGACGGCCTTATTTACAAGCTGTCCACGTCGGACGCGCCCCGTCGCGTTGTTAGGGTGGTCTCTGATTTTCTCTCCCGCAGGACATTTCGAGTGGTGGTAGACGGCGCGCTATCTAGCGCCCGCCCGGTGCTGGCGGGCGTACCGCAGGGTAGCTGCGTATCGCCTGCGTGTTACTCGCGATACACGGACGACATCCCCACTACGGAGGATGCGACGCTCGCGCTGTATGCCGACGACGCCGCGTTCATCACCACTTCGCTGAACGCGAAGCACGCGGCGCGTAAAATGCAGCGCGCCCTCGACCTCCTCCCCGACTGGCTGTCTAAGTGGCGGCTGTCGGTGAACGTGGGTAAGACGCAGGCGATGGTCTCAGGGGCCGCGCGTCTGCCACCACCTCTGAGGCTACAGGGGGCCGACGTCGAGTGGTCGTCCCGGGTCAAGTACCTGGGGGTCACCATCGACCGTCGGCTCACTATGGGGCCACACGTCCGCAGAGTCGCCGCACAGGGCAGGGTCGCCCGCAACCTGCTCAAACCAGTGCTCTCGTCCCGCCTCCCGCATCGGGTCAAGTTGGGTGTGTACAAGTTGTACGTGCGCCCAATCTTGACCTATGCCGCCCCAGCATGGTTCGCCCTCACGAGCGAGGTGAACCGGAAGATGCTCCGCGCGCAGCAAAACTTTGCGTTGCGGACGATAGTCCACGCGCCTCGCTTCGTGAGGAACGACGTGCTCCACCGCGACCTCGGGATTGAGAGCCTGGATGAGTTTGTGGGCCGCCTGGCGAAGGGGATGTTCGCGCGTGCCGACGCGTCTGCTTGGCCTCATGTCAAGCAGATTGCGCCATGGCATACGCGCCCCCCTGACGCTAGGCCCCTTCCCCGCGACTTGCTTGCGGACGGTGACCCCATCTCCGCGCCGGACTGACCTCCAGGTGGGCCGCTCCCGGCTACACGCGGTCCACTTGTGACACTAACGCTTCCACTACAAATAACATACGCTGTCACGTGATGCGTGCTAGGATAATTTAGGCGTGTCACGTGACAAACCCCAGACATGCACCTCTAAACAGGCACCAGAACTCACATACGAGGGCGCTGCGCGGGCGGCGACTCGTTAACGACGCCGGGTGACGCCACACAGTTCAATGTCACCCTCACACTCATGACACGGTCTCCCTACCCCGTGCCAGGCTCGGCTAGCTCTGAAAGTGGGGCGGGCGGGAGCCACTCACCCTATCCGTAGGAACGTCGAGTCCGTATCCCTGTCGCTGGTCGCCATCTGCTGGGCTTCCCCCATGTAGGTGGGGGTTCCACCTGGTAGGGGTTGACCGCCGGGGTACGGTGAAGAAAGCGGCAGTATGCATATGTCGTGACGAGCTTACGGACACAGATAGAGACACTATTTTCATGGGCGCGAAAATGCAGCGCGCCCAACCTTTTACTCGCCAGAGGCGAACACGATGAGAGGCCCGTGGTAACGGGTCGCCGTACGGCATCCGCGGGAGGGGGGCTTCGCCCCGAAACCGCCACGTCACGCCCCTTACGGGGCGTAGCGATATCCCACAGTGGTCAGGCATTCCGAATCCAGCAGTATTACGAGCAACAAGAAAGGAAAATAAAGAAGAAACCCTCTGAAGAAGTAGTGTTTTATTCACTCTGAAGAAGTGTTATTTTATTCGCTGCGCCTACATACATCTCTACGCACCTCCTCATGAACATCCCGCCAGCGAGCCCGCTCCATAATAGTCAACATCATTAACAGTGTAAGTGCATAAACAGTGGCAATATTTTAAGGGGTCATTGTACTCATCATTATGAACAACTTTTACTACACCTGAGGGCCAATTCTCGTAATTAAAAACGTTCAAATTCCAAGTCGCAATGTCAGCCAGCGACAATCAAATGTCAAAAATGTAGGCAAACTCTATACAATTTTGACAGATTGAGACTGAGATGAGATTGCGAACGTTGTTATAAAAATACGGGAATTGCCCCTCTGAAATCCCAAAAAAATCAGCTGTTCCCTACATTTTGACGAATTACATAAATATACTGAACAGCAGATTTTTTTCGTGATTTCAGGTTTGGTCCCTTATAAAAGTTGTTCATAATGATGAGTAGGTACAATGACCCCTTAAAATATTGCCACTGTTTACACTTGCACCTTGTATTGTTCCCACTGCTGGGACACAGGCCTCCTCTCGGTGAGACGGAGTGGGGGCCGTAATCCACCACGCGGGCCCAGTACGGGTTGGTAGATGTGACATGACTTCGATTTGTTTTTATTATTTATTTATTTATTTATATATACTTTATTGTACACCACAAAAATACATAACAAAAAAAAAAAAGACACAAACTACACGACACGACACGACACAACACACGACACGACACGATGTTTTCCTTTACCGTTTTGAGAGCAGTGATGATGAAATAATTTATACAAAGTAAAGCGCCTGCGTGGGTTCGAACCTACGACCTACAGCTCGTAAGTTGCGGCCGTTACCACTGTGCCACCACGGCTCTACCCATGTGGAGATCAGAAATTATCCCACGGGAACGTACAACCGGGATAAAAAAAGTATCCTATGTCCTAATTCAGGTCATGGTCAGAAACAAACACGTGCTTAATTTCAGCAAAATCCGTTCAGCCGTTTTAGCGTGAAAGCGTAACAAACAAACTCACCTTCGCAGGATGTTAGGATTCTGCTCATAGCACCTGGCCATTCCTAGTGCATTATGATAAAACCTTCATAGCAGGTAGATACTACATAATATTGCACTCCGTAATAACTTCTAATGTCTTCATGATTCCGTTCTCCTCCTACTTTTACCATTCTGCTCGTAATCTCATTCGGCGTGGGACTAATACTGTCTGAGTACTGTGTTTATGTACCGTCAGCAACAAAAGTCGATTAACACTTGCAGTTTTTTAATCTTAATTATTAAGCGAAATATTTAATTCAAATCGGAACAGAAGTACTTAAAATTTTAAGAACATTAACTTTTAACGAAAAAAAAGCAGTTTATCGAATCATTTTGTGTTAATCTAGATGATGTCAAAAAGTAGCAGTGTTAACCGACTTCTGTTGCTGCCCGTATTCTAAGATTAATAGGCTATATAAAATCAACCAGTGAACCAAATAATTGTACATACAAATTTAAACATTTCAAAAGAAATCGTCGTTCTGTCACCAGTCTGTCCATCACCAAGGGACTAAGAAAACATTAAATAAAATAGTTAGATGAATGTCCTGACTGACTGATTGACTGACTCATCAACGCCCAGCCCAAACGCTTGGACCTAGAAAGCTGAAATTTTGAACAGAGGTTCCCTTCATAATGTAGCCAAGGACTAAGGAAAGACATCCCGGTGGTACGTTCCCGTGGGATATTTTCCGACATCCACGCGGGTGAAGCCGCTGGCAAAAGCTATTCGATGATATTCTGAAAAATAATTTGCCGTTGGTACCAAGCTGTTTTCGTAAAAATGAGTAAAATGTTTTTCAAAAATTAATTTTGGTTTTTGCGATGAAGGGTAATAGTAAATGTTTTGTAAGCCGACGTATTATCATTACTTTACTAAACAGCAAATAAGTATGTAGTTACTTTTTCTATTTGATGTCTGGTATCACTATGTTTAAACATGTTTTTTTTTACGTACCAACATTCGTAAATTAACTGTTAATTGAAATCGCGGATGGTACGACGTGTCAGTGTTGAGTGACACAAAAGCAATTTATTTCATAATAAAAACGTAAATCGCATTTAAAATATAGAAGTCATTTTATAAACTTCACTAGCTTCTGTCACATCACATCGCCTGCCGGCGCTATTACTTTGTTTTCACTTAGCGTTTTCTTTTTTCTTTTTGCTCGGCTCCTAAGGGTCCTAAAGTATTTTTTTCAAATCCGACTGGTAGTTCCAGAGATTAGCGCATTCAATCAAACAAACAAAAAAACAATCTCTTCAGCTTTATTATTAGTACTTATACTGCAGGAGAAGTTGTATGACTCACTGGACAGCCCTAGAGGCCAGAAAGAGCTCTACCGGATTACAAAAGCAAGAGAAAGGAGAACGAGAGATATTATTCACATTAAATGTATGAAAGACGACGCCGGTAAGGTTCTGTCCAAAGATGACGAAATAAAAGAACGATGGAAGATTTATTTTGAAAGGCTAATGAACGAAGAGAATGAATGGAATGGTGTGCTTAAAGAGGTACAAGTAAATATGGGTTTGGTAAGGGAAATTAGCATGGATGAAGTCAGAAAGGCAGTTCAAAGTATGAAAAATGGAAAGGCCTTGGGCCCAGATGATATACCAGTAGAAGTATGGAAGTGCTTAAAAGAAGATGGATGTATGTGGCTGACTTTATTCTTTAATAAGTTGTTGCATGAAGGAGGGATCCCACAAGAATGGTGCAATAGTTCGCTAGTGCCCATCTTCAAGAATAAAGGTGATGTACAGGACTGCAACAACTATCGAGGAATAAAGCTCATGTCACATAGTATGAAGGTATGGGAGAAAGTAATAGAGAAAAGACTGCGAGAGGAGAGTGAAATTACCCCGAACCAGTTTGGGTTTATGCCAAGTCGAGGAACAACGGACGCCACTTTTGCACTCCGCCAATTGTGCGAGAAGTACAGACGTGCACACAAGAACTTGCACATGGTGTTCATTGATCTGGAGAAAGCGTATGATAGGGTACCTCGGGATGTGTTGTGGTGGGCCTTGAAAGAGAAAGGTTTGCCCGGGAAGTATGTAGAGTTAATTCGTGCTATGTACAGTCAATCTCGTACCTACGTCCGGTCGGCTGCAGGGAATACCAACGAGTTCAATGTTCCTGTTGGCTTGCACCAAGGGTCGGCTTTAAGTCCTTACCTCTTCCTGTTGATTATGGATGCTCTGACGTCGAATCTACAGGAAGAGGCACCCTGGTGCATGCTGTTTGCCGATGACATTGTTCTTGTCGGTGAAGATTTACCTGAGATTCGGAGCAGATTGGAGAAATGGCAACAGAAACTGGAGAATGTTGGCTTGAAAATCAGCAGAACCAAAACTGAATATATGTTCTGCGATTTCGGCGGTATCTCCAGTTCTGGAGGCATAGCGCTTGATGGCGCGCTTCTCCCAGTCTGCTCCGACTTTCGGTATCTCGGTTCACTCGTGCAAAGCGATGGCGAAGTAGATCGGACGGTTAAGCATAGGATTAACACTGGATGGATGAAATGGCGGCAGGTCACGGGGACAATCTGCGACTCCCGCATTCCCCTTAAACTTAAGGGGAAGATATATAAAACAATGGTTAGACCTGCTGTCTTGTATGGATCAGAATGTTGGGCCACAAAAGGGATAAATGAAAAGCAGTTGCATGCAGCTGAGATGAGAATGCTAAGAGGGATGTGTGGTGTTACACGAATGGATAGAATAAGAAATGAGTACATAAGAGGAAGTCTAAAAGTGGCACCGGTGACTGAAAAGCTGTGCGGAAATCGGCTGTCATGGTATGGGCATGTGATGCGGAGGAGTGAGGAAAATGTCGTAAGGAAAGTTTTGGGTATGAATGTCGATGGCTATAAGGGTAGGGGAAGACCAAAGAAACGATGGATGGATTGTGTGAAAGATGACATGGCTAGAAAGGGGGTGACTACCGAGATGACGAATAATAGAGAAGTATGGAAAAAAAGGACATGTTGCGCCGACCCCAAATAGATTGGGATAAGGGCAGGAGAATGATGACTAGAGATTTGGTTGTGAGTTGTCACCCGCTCCCCCGTATGTTGGTACGGCCCAAAAATATTATCTATTATATAACTTACTTATACTTTGCTGTTAGTTGCTCATCGTTATGAGAGCGTAATGACATTAATGAAACCAATCAAAACGGTGTGAGCAATAAAAGTTTATATTTGAAACTACATGAGAAAATAACACATTTATTTACATTGTTTTAGTTCGCAATTTTGAATTCGTTGCTCGTTTATTTTTTGAGTTTGCGATACCTATTCAATGATTTGTAACACAGAGAATCAGTCTCTCGTTATAAATTTCTAAAGATTTTTTCTAAAAATAAACTGGTTATGACCTAATCTGTTTCAGAAATTTCCTAATGTATGGGATGTATCTACTAAACCTACGTATTATGTTTGGATTTAAATTAGACAATTTATAAACCTACTGAAAGTTTACTTCCGGTAGGTTTCATTACCTAAACATGAACACTCGTATAATCAATTATACTAAATGTACCTCTATTGAATAAACGCAAGAACCTCGCTATCATATTAAAAAAATAAGAAATTATACAAACTTAATGAAATTTCAATTTATTCCAAAGACGTAGGCCGCGAGTTGGAAGAGGATTACGAGCGATAGACTTATGAAACGTAAAGCTTCAACGTCAAGACAAAATATTGAAATATTGGTAGCCTTCTTGGTTACTGAAATAATTACTATTTGTTACAAGCTGTGCGCCCACCCGATGGGATTTTCTATCAGCAAACTGTCAAACTTCCATTCAAACTTTCATCCCCTATTAGGGGCTAAATAGGGGACGAAAGTTTGAATGGACGTTCGATATTTTAGGGTATGAATTTTTAAAAATCCGTCTTTAGTACCTTCGTTACAAAAGGAACTCTTGTACAATATTTCATGCTTGTAGACACAGCGGCTTAGGCTGTATGTTGTCTATCAGTGAATTATTAATTAATTCATTTAAGATTTCTATTAATTAGTCATGTGCGCGATGGTATTTCCCAAAAATTACGAACTTCCATTTAAACTTTTATCCCTTAATTAAGGTGTATATTTTCAAAAATACTTGCTTAGTTCTCAATTTCGTTATACAACATTATTTTTAGTATATGCGAAACCTGAATATAGTTTGTTCAGAATAAATAACTGAATCGATTCCAATAATTTTTATACCGTGTTATATTTTGCCCGTGGCTAAGTAATAACAGCCGCACGGGTCGATCCATCAGGTTAAGCTACGCTTGCCGGGGTTGGTCCGTGGATGGGTAACCATCTTTACATACCGAGACTCCTCCGTGCCTCGAAAAGCACGTTAAGCCGTTGATACCGGCTGTCATTCGTGGATCTTTGACAGTCGTTACGGGTCGTCAGAAGCCCGAAAGTCTGAAAATCAGTCTTACCAAGGGGTATCGTATTACCCAGTTAATGGGTTGTGGAGGTCAGATAGGCAGTCGCTCCATGTAAAATAATGGTATTCAGCTGTATCCGGTTAGACTGGAAGCCGACCCCAACATAGTTGGGAAAAGGCTAGGCAGATTGATTGATATTTTGCCCCAAAAATCTTTAAAAAAGGTTACAATATGGACACCGCGCAACTAACACAAGTCACTGCAGGTCATAGCGGCACTAGGCACGGGCGCACAGTGGGCGCCGCGTGGTGATCATGTTTTTGTACGGACAACCAGGTAACTTTGTGATTTTCATGATACAGTTTTGAAATTTTGAGTATAGATTTTTTACATAAAAAAACTTTTTTACAAAAAAATACAACCGACTTTCAAAAACAACACTACAAAGTGAAAAATAACTTTAATTTCGGAAGTCGGTGTCTGATTAAATGTATTTTCGTTTTTGCCACCGACTTCCGAAATTAAGTTATTTTTCACTTTGTAGTGTTGTTTTTGGAAGTCGGTTGTATTTTTTTGTAAAAAAGTTTTTATTTTTCACTTTTTAGTGGGTCTGTTTATAATTTGTATAAGTTAGAATAGTCTAATGTCAATGCTCATCACATGTTACAAAATATTGCTTTTCCCGATGCTGGGACGTTAATTGTTGAGGAGTTCTGCTGGTAAGAACCAGGAGAACTCCTCAACAACCACTCACCACACGCATTGTGTGACGAGCGGAAATTGTTTAGCAACCATATTAAAGTAATCGAATCGCAACCCGTGAAATACACACATCAAAGTGTCTAGGGATCAAGCATTTTTATGCGGATTTCTTGAGATTGAGATGTGGCTTTGTAATAAATTTATGATTTTATAAATTTATATGGATCCTTTTTGGTGCATTTCATAATTTGAATCAGGAACTGTGAATCAAATTCGAGTAAAAGATGAAAATCAGCTGTCAATATTTTCCCTATAAAAACATACAACGCATTGAAGACATTATTAGTGCTACTGTTTCCCTACTACTGATTAAAACCAACGTTATTATGGAGCGGCGACGTCATTTAAGCAGGGAAGAAATGCTCAGAGCCGTGGGAATGATAGAAGCTGGTTCCCGGCAACGTACTGTGGCTTTAGCTCTGAATACAAGTCAGAGTGTTAACAGTCGACTTTGGACACGTTACCGAAGCACTGGTACCGTGGCTGAGCGCCATGGAGGACGGTATCGCTGCACCACACGGAGACAAGACCGATACATTCAAATCTTAACTCGAAGAGCTCCAACTATAACCGCCATGATGTTAGCCGTGAGGCTTCATCACTCTTCAGGGAACTTAATTAGCGACCAAACAGTCAGAAACCGCTTGCATGAAGTGAACCTTCATTCCCGAAGACCGCTACGGGTACCACCTATAGCAATGCACAATCGTAGGATTCGATATCAATGGGCTCTTGAACACAGAAATTGGGCAGAAGAACAATGGCGTTTCGTGTGCTTTTCTGATGAGTCTCGTTTTGGTATGAGACCGGATACAAGACGTATACGACACTGGAGAACCCCTGGACGCCAACAGCGATTAAAATCCTGCCAGGAAGTCCATCCTTATAGTGGTGGAACCATCATGGTATGGGCGGGTATTTGGATCGGCGGAAGAACTGAGTTGATTTGGATCAGAGGCAACCTCAACGCTCAAATTTATGCTGAGACGATTGTATCAGACGTCATCGTTCCTCTACAAGTGCAAATCGGTCCCTTATTTCAGTTAATGCATGATAATGCACGACCGCACACCGCAAGAGTTGTAAGACAGACTCTCGCCGCAGCTAACATCAATGTCCTGCCCTGGCCTGCTCAGTCGCCAGACTTGAACCCGATTGAGCATGCATGGGATATGCTACAGAGAAGAGCTCTGCCGAATATGGAGGGTATCCAGTCGCAAGAAGACCTTTTTTTGTTGTTGCAACGAACATGGGCGGCCATTCCACAGCGTGATTTGGATGAACTCATTTTGAGTATGCCAAACCGATGTTCTTGTGTTGTTAGTGTTCGCGGTAGAAACACGGATTATTAATTGTTTAAGTTACCCAATAAAATTTTAAAGAAAACTGTTATTTCAGTCTTTTTTTCGAACTTTAATGTTAGTGGTTCAAATGTCAAAAATCCCTTTATTAGGAAAATGGCAAATTTCTTTATTAATGCAAAGGTGACTTGGTTTATCGTTACTGTGACAAACGAAAACACTTTATTTGATGAATCCTTAAAGAAAATTTTAATTAATATCAATCAGGAGAAAAGTTATTGCAAAAATATATGTTGATCCCTAGACACTTTTGATGTGTGTATTTATCATTGAGTAGTTCCGGTAGCCATCTGTGGTCTTCATCATCAGTTCCACTTCACCAAGTGGTGCTTTCCGAGAGCAAATGCACGATCTACTATAAAAAATACCCAAATCGCTATAGGTGTGCCTATAATATTTGAAGAGTTCCTTCGATTTCTCCAGGATCCCATCATCAGAACTAGATTTTGACAAAAATGGGACCATTTAGAAAGTATACCCTTTCCAACAAAAAAATATTTTTTCAAATCGGTTGGCAAGCGACGGAGTTATGCGCGAACAAACATAAAAAAAAAATACAAACACCCGAATTGAGAACCTCCTCCTTTTTTAAAAGTCGGTTAAAAATACTAGACACGTATTTCGGGTTTTGCATATACTAAACCTGATGTTGTATATGGAACTTTTGTGCAATATTTCATGTATGCACGAGTAGACCCAGCGGTTTACGTAGATAACGATCTATCAGTACATTACATAATCAGCCTATAATATTCTCACTGCTGGGACACAGGCCTCCTCTCTTCGAGAGGGAGTGGGCTGTGACGCGGGTTAAGTGGGGGTTGGTAGATGTCATATGTCTTCGAATTTTTGGTTCTAGGTTTCCTCACGATGTTTTCCTTCACCGTTTTTGGGAGCAGTTATCAGTAAGTAAATGAATGAATTCAAGATTTTTATGCTATTTAGGGAAACCCAAAGGGTGTCAACCGACCCTATTACGTACATACTAAGCTTACGCCATCAGTTGGTTTTTCGGTCTGTTTTCTCTCTATCACAGGACTTAATCATTAGAATCGTTGTATTGAAATTTGAACAATGCCTGTTGAAATTCTCACAGATAATGTTTAGCTGTAGGCGCTATCTTTAGGCAAATAAAAAGAATGTAGTTAAAAAAAAAGTAGTAGAAGTAGTGGTAGTGTAGTTGTGTTAAATTAAAATGAGTACTTATTTATAAAAATTAACGAAAAAGCAAAAATCTCGCACAATTTCGTAACGTAGTCACGCAACCGACTAACTTTGTACTGTACGAGATAAAAATTATCTATCTAGTTTATAAAACTACTCCAATCTCAGATGTATAAAAAACTTTTTTACAAAAAAATACAACCGACTTCCAAAAACAACACTACAAAGTGAAAAATAACTTTAATTTTGGAAGTCGGTGTCTAGTTAAATGTATTTTGGTTTTTTTCCACCGACTTCCGAAATTAAAGTTATTTTTCACTTTGTAGTGTTGTTTTTGGAAGTCGGTTGTATTTTTTTGTAAAAAAGTTTTTATTTTTCACTTTTTAGTTGTGATACCTACCCCACACAAATTCTAATACCACTACCGTACCACACTAGAACATCATCCATATAAAAGTGGGGAAAAAATACGTATTATTGAAGCTAACTCAAAAACTACCAAAGCAAAGATAATCAATTTTATATGGGACCAACTGTGATGTATACCCTCTCGAATAAAACAAAAAAAATCCAAATCGGTCTAGCCATCTTCGAGAAATCGGGGAACATACATAAAAAAAAAATGTTCCGACGAATTGAGAACCTCCTCCTTTTTGAAGTCGGTAAAAACTATTAAATATTGTAACATTAATGAAATTAAAATGTTATCTACAAGTACATAGTTACCACCTAGGTAGCTACAGTCGCAGCCAAAATCTGTTCGTCACCTTAAGGACTGTTTTTGTTTGCTCATTGCACGGTATAAGTGCTTTACCGACTCAGCATTATATTATTGCATTGTAATGTCAATACCACAGAATGACACTCAGCCATCTTCTTTGCACATCAGACCAAATTAAAAATGTGTCACAGGCATATTCTGCCAGTTAAATTTAAACAATATTTATATTTCATATAATGGACAGGTCAATAAAAAGGTTTTAGGTTGATGTCAACTCGAGATTGGTCAAATGTGTATTATGCTATTATTTTGATCTTTGTTATCAAGAAATGAAATATAGTTTTCTGTGCAATAGTTTGCTCAGTGCCGAAAAAAAAAGCCGAAATATCCGAATAGCCGAATTATCTAAGGGTAGGTTGCACCAGGGGCTAGGTTATAGTTTCCGTCAAAGTTAAAATTACCATAGAATGACTACCTGCGGTTGCACCGTCATGTCAAATGTATAAGATAAAGTTCGGAGCAGGGACATGACATTCGACGCGTCTGACAGAAGTGACAGATTTTAACAATAACTAACGAGCGAAACGTGGGTGGTTAAGGTTACAGTTAAAGTTATGACGTCAGCTAACAAATTGTCAAATGGAAGAACCCATTTTTTGTCTAACAATAACTTTAATAAGGGTGGATTGCACCATCTTACTTTAACTGTAACAAACATCGAACTGAAGGTGCAATGGTTATTATAGTTAAAGTAAGATGGTGCAACCCACCCTAAATATAGGATGACTGGTAATTAGTGACCGATACTTAAAAACATAACATAATTTTACTCATGATATCAAACAATTTTTACCCCTACATATTGACGAGTTATGCGAACATAAATGCAGCGAACAGCTGATTTTTCTTTGCGATTTTATGTTTGGTCCCGTAGTAAAAGTTGTTCATAATGGTGAGTATAATGACCCCTTAAGAGATTTCGGGTATGAATAGATATACCTTCAATTCAATTCAATTCTCAATTTTTTTTTTTTTTTCTTATATTATGTCCTGACTTGATAAAAGATATAATTTGAAAATTGAAGAAGGTATAGTGGAATAGACTGTACAATGTAGGTACTTACATGATTAAATTTATACCAAAATGAATTAACACAAAGAAGATTGATCTCAAAATAAGCGAAACAAGATGGTAACAGCAATAAGAAACTTGAATTACAGAATAATTAAATCCTAACGAATATAAAGCGTAGGTTTTAGGGTTACCAAAAACAACTTTCGAGAAAATACTATTTTAGAAGAAAATCATCGTCAAAACGGGTCTCGCATAGTCAATTGTCATTCGAAATGTCACAACAATGATGGCTTTCAACAAGAAATTTGTTGTATTACGGGAATAATGTGATAATCACCCCATTAAATTAAGTTGAAGTTGCTCTTCTGAAGGGCGGATTTCATCAATGAAACTGAACGCGATCTGCATATTTAAACCGCGTTCAATAATAATTTATTGTTGTGGAAAATTGACGCTGACAGCTCTTGCACTCACTTCACTCGCAGCTTTGATGCGTTCAGTTTCATTGGTGAAATTGGCACTTAGCTAATAGCAAAGTATAGGGTTACATTGATCCAGTATTTCAATCCAGAGCTAGAATCCAGCAAAACTGTATCGATATAATTATTTTAATTTTGACCAAACACTATTCAATCCAGTTCAGCAGTCAGTATTCAGCGCTGAATTTCAATAGAACTGCCTGTTTGGCCTATGGCTTTTGGCCAATGGATCAAAATACTGGATTAATGTAAATCAGCCTTAAAAGAAGATTGACATTATTTTAAAGGTGAAATTGACGATGATTTTGTTTCTTAGAGATTAACATAAAAAACTTTTTTACAAAAAAAAAAAAAAAACAACCGACTTCCAAAAAAATACTACAAAGTAAAAAATAGCTTTAATTTCGGAAGTCGGTGTCTTTGGATCTGTATTTGTGTTTTTGACACCGACTTCCGAAATTAAAGTTATTTTTTACTTTGTAGTATTTTTTTGGAAGTCGGTTGTTTTTTTTTTTGTAAAAAAGTTTTTTATTTTTCACTTTTTAGTGGGTCAGTCTGTAATTTATCTAAGTTACAATAGCCTAGTGTCAACTACTCATCACCTTTTTACAAAATATTGCTTTTCCCGATACAAGGACGTTAATTGTTGAGGAGTTCCCCCAATAAGGAACCAGGAGAACTGGAACTGATGGTGAAGTCACCATCAGCTCCTCTTCAACAAATGTATTGTGATGAGTATAAATTGCTTAGCAATAATCAAATCGCAACCCGTGAAATACGTATTATTGAGTAGTTCCGATGGTCATCTGTGGTCTTCCTCATCAGTTCCACTTCACCAAATGGTACTTTCCGGGAGCAAATGTACGAGTTACTATAAAAAATACCCAAGTCGCTATAGGTGTGCCTATAAAATTTGAAGGTTCCCCTCGATTTCTCTGGGATGCCATCATCAGATCCTGGTTTCCTTATCATGGTACCACTCTTGGGATATCTCCTTTACAAAAAAAAAAAAGAATCATCAAAATCAGTTCATAAACGACAAAGTTATCCGCGAACACACATAAAAAAATTTTTTTTTTTTTTGAAGTCGGTTAAAATGAATGAAATATTAAAAATACATTGTAGGCATAAATTTTGCAGTGGGATACTGTAAATTAAATAAGGTACTTTACTTCAATGATTTAAATTATTTCAAGAGCTCTATACAAATCAATGACATAATATAATCAAACCAAGCCAACGGCGGTAACAAGCAAAACACTATCTTTCCATTAGGTTTTCAATTAGGCAACCCTGTAGATATCATTCATTTATGGGTCGCGTAAAATTTACAACGCGTAATTTCATCTCTAGATAGGTCGTTAGCAGGGTTACGTTAGGTATATAATGTACCTACGTGAGCCACGATCTCAATTTAAAAAATGTTTTTTTTTTCCACGATGTTTCACTATGACGTCATAGTACTGGTTTGGTTACGTAAAGGAGGTTTTATTTAAGAACTTACCATAATCTGCTTGATTATGCTGTAGGCTGAAACTGTCATTTACAGAAAAAGTGACAGTTGAGTAGGTCGCGATTGCTTATGACAGCTTGTCGTGTAATAAAAAGACAAAAGGCGGGATTTATTAATAACAAGAGAAGATTATGTAGACAATAGCGGTAAATGATTTATTATTGGAAGTAGGTCGGTATGGTGGCTGCCATCAAATGAACAAGAGTGTAGATGTCGAACGAAGTTTGCCAATCAGCACGAGTCGAATGAAAGTCGATTAATGCCCGGTTTCTGAGGTTTTTCAACGAAGTTTATCCATTCGATAGTGATTAATGGTTCAATATCGTGCCTTTCAACACTTGTTTAAGGAATAATTTAGCTTATCATCCAGGTGAATTACTATCGATGGTTTATCTGCGGACCTCAAAAATCAGCATACGGAAGGAATTCGCTTAAATAGATAATTTTGTCGAATTAATAGCAATTAAGAGTTTAAACTCTGTTTAAGAATTCCTCAGAAACCGGGCTTACCTTATAGTAATTGGTTTGCTTCGGCTGCCGAATCTAGTGTGCCGACTCGAAAATTTGTGTAACACCGATTACTTCGTATGCGTTACATGCTAAGTAATGAGTGCTACCACATGCAAAAAGTATCATAAGGCAAAAGCAGATCAATCTGCCTAGCCATTTTCCAACTATGTTGGGGTCGGTTTCCAGTCTAACCGGATGCTGAATACCAGTAATTTTTAAGGAACGATTGCCTATCTGACTTCCACAACCCAGTAACTGGGTAATACGATACTCTTTGGTGAGACTGGTTGTCAGACTTTCGAGTTTCTGACGACCCTTAATGACGGTCAAAGACCCACGAATGATAGCCGGGACCAAAGGCTTAACGTGCTTTCCGAGGCACGGAGGAGTCGGAATCTGGGTATGTAAAGATGGTCACCCATCCACGGACCATGGCAAGCATGGCTTGACCTGAAGTATCGACCCGTTCGCCTGTTATTACTTAGCTACGAGCTCTCCTATTTCATCTTATATTATGGCACCAACGTCTCTAAAT
Organism: Cosmia pyralina; assembly: GCA_946251885.1. Lineage (NCBI taxonomy): Eukaryota > Metazoa > Arthropoda > Insecta > Lepidoptera > Noctuidae > Cosmia > Cosmia pyralina. The sequence continues at coordinate 17,112,654 of OX276359.1, read as the reverse complement.
ATTCTAAAATAAATACATGCTGTCGCACTAATTCCTAGATTAAAAAAAAACAACCAAATAATAATTTTGAAAACATCCTAAAGTTCAAATTACTTGATAAACCAGTTAGGATGACGATGACACCGGTGTAGGTTTTACCAAAGCTTGGATACCGGTTTACAATAATATTTTAGTAGGTAAGTATCTGAGTCTATAATTGGAGCTTAACCACACATTGTTTCTTGCCTCTAAAGACCATTTTACCGACATGATTTGTTTTTTAACCGACTTCAAAAAGGAGGAGGATTCTTTGGTTTTTTAATTTCGTTTTTGCCACTGACTTCCGAAATTAAAGTTATTTTTCGCTTTGTAGTGTTTTCTTTTTTTGGGAGTCGGTTGTTTTCTTTTTGTAAAATGTTTTTATTTTTCACTTTTTAGTGGTGCCTAATCCACACAAATGAGAATGCCACTCTGCAAAATAAATTAGAGCATCATTCACATTGACTATGTGGGAAAAATACGTATTAAATTATTGAAGCTAACTCAAAAGCTACTCATCAGAACTTGAATATATTTATTGCGACCATCGCAGGAGTATACCATTCCAAATAAAAACATTACAAAAAGGCAAATATACGTCGCGCTAAGCCGTGTCAGAAGTTTGGAAGGCGTAGTTTTATATTGACGGAGATAACGAGACTACGAAATTTGACTTCTGACAATCAAGGTCACGCATAACATACAACTTTAGTAGCGCAATTTGAAGCAACATATCATCATTCTCCTGCCCTCATCCCAATCTATTTGGGGTCGGCGCAACATGTCCTTTTTTTCCATACTTCTCTATTATTCGTCATCTCGGTCATTTGAAGCAACATATAATTACCATTAAAATCATTTATAGCCAGAGTACACCTCATGACAATTCCAATAAGCCCAAACACGGCTAGAATACATTATTTTATTACTGAGTTCCGGTGCCTACCTTCCGGTAAAAAAAAAAAAAAAAAAAAAAAATGGTACCATCGAACCGATATTTTCATCAGAACCATTTATTTAAAGCTTCGTTATAGGCGCTTACTCGTAACTATCATATTCGAAATATCTTATCGCCACCCGTGAAATACTTATTATCGTTGAGAAGTTCCCGTGGCCATCTGTGGTCTTTCTGTGATACTTTCTGAATGCAAATGCTTGATTTGTTGATGAAAATATCAAAATCGCTATATGTAGGTATGCCCATAATTTTTGAGGAGTTCCCTCAATTCCTCATGAATTCCATCATCATCAGAACTGGATTTTGATAAAAATGTGACCAATCTGAAAGTAGATCCTTTCAAATAAAAAAAGAGTTTTTCAAATCGGTTTATAAATGATGGAGTTCTGAGGTAACAAACATTAGAAAAAAAAAACATACCTACAACCGAATTGAGAACCTCCTCATTTTTTGAAGTCGGTTAGCAATACTCGTAGCTGTACATTTTAGTATTTCAGTATCACAATATTTTGAGAGGTTATTTCTATGCACCTTTCTGACATGGGGCAAAGTCTGCTAACATAATTGTATGTAATTGTAGATTCTGACAGTTTCGTAATCTCCTAATTGAAAAGCGTCATAATGATGTTCCGATGGCGTATCACTCACACTCCATTGGAAACAAATATCGTATTTGTTAATCTCGTACATAATGACAAGACGTAATCTAATCCTATTATTTGAACATTTCTATTGACCACTGATACAGGGACACTACGCCATTATGAATTTTAAAGATTATGAACTTTTTACACAATAGTAATTGTATGTTTGTTATAATGACCAATCATTGAAAATAGCAGACTTGGCCCAAAGGAGTCATCCATCCAGCACTATCCAGCTCAACACATAAATTTTAAAATATTCTGTCTACATCTTACCGTCTTCATAGAAATCTAGCGTGAATGGAGCACTTCTACGTGGGATACTACATCCGAATCCCGCAATTGTGGAGCGCGTCACAGAGGGAATATTTATCTATAACTTGAATAAACATTCTCTATGCGACTAGAAGATATGGACTAGATTTTTGACGAATCCCACGAATAAATATAAATCGAATATTTTCAAAGAGGACTTTCTCATATTTTTCTCAGCAAAGTAAGAGGAATTTTTCACAAAGTTCGAGTTTTCAAATAAGAATAAGTATTTACTTTAAAACGATTCGAAGCTTTGCCACCCGTAAAATAAATAAAACTTTCATGAAAGGGAAAGAAATGCGTGGCATAATTTGTTTGTGATTTCCAGGAAAATTCTTTGTTTCGAAGTTGATAAGTTATACTCCCCAAAAATACGAACAAAATATTATTTTATAAAAAAAAATAATTACATACATATTACATATTTCAGCTTACCTTAATGCTGGTCACGAAAACAAAACAATTTTTTTTCAGGTGTTATACAACATATTTTTAAACCACGGGACGTGAGAAATACATTTTACATAAGCTCGAGTTTTTTCAACTAATTAAAAAAACCGTTTGTCCGCCCCTGCTTCATAAAGCACCTTCGTTATTACATTATTAGGTGGGATTTAAAAAAAATCACTTGATGTGATACCGTGGTGGCATGGCGGGTGAAATTGCTTTAATTTTTAAACAACAGCACATTAAGGTGGGAACATTCTCGTTATAAGAGTAACGTGGGAGCTTTATACGTGATACCTATTTCATTTAAAATCTGTATTATGAAGTCTTCATAATACTTTGGTAATTTAAATTAAATTCATGTTTTTATTAACAAACATGGAAGATAATATTTACATAATTTAAAAGCAAGTGACCAACACCGCGCAAGACTTCTAGCTGTCTCTGCATTTGAATCGGGACAATGGCTACACGCCCTACCGTCTGCCAACCTCGGAACGCTGTTCGACAATGGCAGCTTCCGCATCGCCGTCGGTCTCCGACTGGATGCTGCCATCGTCGAGCGTCATCGGTGTTCATGTGGCAGTGACGTCGACAGGAATGGACACCATGGACTATATTGCCAACACAGTGCTGGCAGATTTTCCCGCCACGGCTCCATTAACGACATCATCAAACGGACGCTTGCCACCATCAATGTTCCTTCTCTATTAGAACCTTTAGGGATGGTTCGTGATGATGGCAGGCGTCCGGACGGCCTGACGTTGATCCCCTGGGAGCGGGGAAGGGCTCTTGTTTGGGACGCTACATGTGTCGACACGTTAGCCCCTTCCCATCTCAGCGGTTCGGTTTTAAGGGCCGGAGCCGCGGCGGAAGCCGCAGAAGAGGCCAAGCGACGCAAATATGTGACGCTTTCTAGCGACTTCATATTAGTACCGCATGGCTTCGAAACTTTTGGTCCATGGGGTCCCAGTACAAAAAAATATTTCAAGCAATTGTTTCCTCGATTAGTCGACGCCGCTGGTGACAGGAGGGCTGGCTCATTTCTCGCACAGAGGATAGCTATTGCTATTCAACGCGGAAATGTAGCCAGTGTTCTTGGCACCATGCCTCATGGACACCCAGTTTTGTTAGATTTTTAAGGTTTACTTTTAGTTTTGTATTTAATTTTACCCTACATTTATTTAAATAAATTGACAAATATTAAAAAAAAAAAAAAAAAAAGCTTAAAATAATAATATTACTTTTCCATATATAATAAAACATTGATCAGGCAGGGGCCATAGTCTTTTCATAGTTCTAGGTAACCAGTCCACTTTAGTCACTCAAATCCGTAGCCCCATATGTTTATTTCCATATCCTGTTATAGTCTGCACCAACCGGGGGTTGTCCTTGGGTGCACTTGTATAGTGCGTACAGGGATAATCGTCGGTTGGAGCCTCATTTCATCGAAAGCGTCTAACGGGCCTCTGCGAGTTGGCTTCGGCCCCACGTACGCCTTCTAAAGGTCCGGGAGCCCAGGGTCCCGAGAATTGTCAAGAGATATAATACAACAACAACACACAAGCCAAGCCAAGTACAAGTATATAAAAAGAGGGAGGGGCAGAATCACAGGGCATCAAAAAATTCGTTCGCATCGCTGTCAACAGGAAAACTGCCCAAACAACGTTCATATTTTGTATAAATCTAACCAGAAAAATCACATGATGAGAAATGTGTAACGGAGGTGAGTAGACATATCGAAATATGCGACTGACAAACCTATAATGTTAAGACGATGGCAAAATTATACTTATAACTGAACAATATCTAATTATTAGTTATTCACGAACTAATAATTCAAAACAAAACAACAAACGCCACAAAACAACATCATTTTATCGCGATTGTTCCAAGATTTGAACAAACTTCCTAACCCACTTTCAGACGAAACGCTACGAACCTATGACAGCAGCAGATTGCCAAGTTAAAGACAGCTCTCAAGACAATAGTTCAAAGTAAACAGAACAATTAACATGGTAATTACACGCAGTATAAACTTTAGTTTTCGTGTGCACTCACAGGAGTTGCAGAAACTTTATGGAATTTAGATGTTCTTATGTCTGCTACGCAGTTTCATTGTTTTAATGGGTTTTGAATATTTAAGACATTGTGCCAGGGTCAAAATAATTGTCTGTCGTAAGCCTCGTGTTAATTGGAATTAAAGTTGAGAAGGAGCAACGCACCATCAAATATGTTGCTCGCAATAATTTGCACAACCAACTGAAACCGTGCAAATCGACTGCAAAAAGTTTTAGGTTGAAGCTAGTTACGTTCGACCGCCTAATGACTTTCTGAACGGAGAAACTGCGCAAAGCAACCGAATGCTGGCGGAAAGTATTACAATACAACAACCGGTGCTCTTTGCAGTGATTTGTTTATTCGTTCTTAGTTTTAGAATATGAACAAGAGTATTTACAATCTGTCTCTAGATACCATACATTTTCTTGATACGAATTGCCTAAAACCCTGAAAAGTACGCGTTTTTATTAAAATGAAAACTTCTCAGCTTGTCTTTTAAATATGAACTTTTTACGCTCATTTGTACTCTCAATATAAAGATCGTTTCAACAACTACTTATTCCTAAATGAGGCAATTATAATATTCTCTTCTAACACCAAAATATTCGTTATTCAATTTTCTCGTCCCAGGCTCTACGTAAAATATTAGTTGTCGGTTCCACGCACGCGAGTACGTACCTACGATAGTGCTCAGAAACCACTTAACCCCGTCAGTTTTGGCGGTCGCTTTGCTGAAGAGCAGTCCGTGAATGTGTGTAGGTATAACTAAACGTAATTAGGGGAAGTGGAATTAAATGTGATGTATATGCTTCTTGCTAGTTTTGAAAGATATTTTAGGTTACAAACAATTGCTGGCGTGATTGTAAAAACAAAATATAGAATATAAAAAATTAAATATAAAAATATATATATATTATTCCCTTTATTTCATTTATAAACATATTATTTACATTTTTCAACATTTTTATAAAAACATAAAATAAAAAAAACATTTAAATATATAAAAGATACCCACCCATAAAAGATGCCCACCGGTATCAGGAACAGGGTCTAAGCTACCGGTCGTCAGGGCTCTAGAGAGAGGAGCCTCCTCACTATGCGTGCCGTATCCAGGAGTACTGCTTTCTGAATCAAGGCCTTGACCCAGCCGCGCAATGAGAGCCTCCTGAGGAGTTGGTCGAGGCTCTCCGCTATTAGGCCATTAACCGTAACGATTATCGGTACAATGATTGCAGAGTCCACGTCTCACATGTCCACAACCTCGTGTGCTAAGTCACGATACTTGTTTGTAGATGTTTGATATCAAAGTAAGGGCCTACAATTATTAATATCGGACTTATCGGCCTTATTATGAAGTGGAATAATAACAGAAAAAAATGTTTAGGAAAGCTACCTAACTGAAGAATTCTGTTACAGATCCTGGTGATGTATGGAAGGAGATTAGGTTCACCTATTTTAAATGATTCTGTACCATCTTTGCAATCTCTCTTATCTCAAATTACCTTGTTTAAAATTATTTTTTGTGAATAATTCCCATTGCAATTGTTAGCTTTTTTGGTATAAATAAGGACTACTTGTATTTTTGTAGTATTAATTATCATCATTTATTATACACTTCTGGACACATCTTTTGGCCCACCTTGTATTTTCAGTTTCATTTGGTCCTAGCTAAAATTTTATATTAGGTCGAGCAAAAAGTTTTTATGCAGTTTTGAACCTGGCACATTCACAATTTCATTCAATAGTCTTTTTTTGAATTTCGAACACAGAATTTAAAGAAACAAAAGACAATTTGGAGCCTGTTTGTTGATATCAAACAATCGAATACTAAGAAAACTTGGTTTTATTGGTTTACTTGGATTTAATTCTTGAAAAAGTGATTGATATCTTTGGTTTTGCAACAAACATTACTTATTCTTAACATTAAGGTGAGGTTCTATCAATAATCTATGGATACTTCACCTGAAGTCGCCGCCCAAGCTGTGGCACTTATTCAGGCCGGACACAGCCAAAGAAACGTGAGTGCTCAACTTAATTTAAGTCGATCTGCGGTCCGAAACGTTTATCGAAGGTACCTAGAGACTGGCGGCTTTGTTCGTCGCCAAGGAAGGCCACGATCTCGGGTCACAACTGAAAGGCAGGATCGATTCATCGTGACGACCAGCTTGAGAAATCGTCACCTTACCTCCATTGAGATACAAAACCAACTTCGCGACTTCCACGGAGTATCTGTGAGCGCTCGAACTGTTCGGAGAAGGTTAAAAGAACGCGATATGGTACCACACAAGCCAGCTAATGGCCCCAAACTAACGCGAGCCCACCGAACAGCGCGCCTTCATTTCGCACGCAGTCATTTAAATTGGACACAGCAAGATTGGAGCCGTGTACTCTTTTCTGATGAGTCTAAAATTGTGTTACATGGCAATGATGGAAGGAAAAAGGTCTACCGACGTAAAGGAGAGCGTTTCGCACAATGTTGCTTTGAAGAGAGGGTTGCTTATGGCGGTGGCTCATGGACTGTCTGGGGCGGTATATCCGCGAGCGGCAAAACTCAACTTGAGGTTGTTACAGGACCACGGCTGCCAACATTAAATGCTGAAAGGTACATTCGTGAGTGCTTAGAACCTCACGTGATACCATACGCGGACTATGTGGGCCCAAATTTCCTTTTTATGCATGATAATGCAAGAGCCCATGCGGCCGGCATCGTCAGGGAATATCTTCGGGATGTGAACATCACAGTTATGGACTGGCCAGCCAGAAGCCCAGACATGAACCCCATTGAGCACATGTGGGACGAGCTAAAAAGTCGTGTTAGGGCTCGTCAGCCAGTTGCCCAGACGATGCAGGAGTTGAAAACTGCCATAGAAGAGGAATGGGAGATGATCCCTCAAAATTTCATAGAGCGGTTGATAAACTCTATGCCTAATCGTATGAGAGCTGTGGTGTATGCCCATGGAGGCAACACGCGTTATTAACCTTTACCTTGACCTTTATTTGATAAAACATGTTTTTTATTCAAAAATCAATTGCCTTTAACAAGGCGCATATCCGACTTGTTAGGCGTAGCTCCATGTCGTATGGTATTCTGAATTCAAATTTAAAACAATACGATCGAAAAAGATGGTAAAATGTATCAGGTTTAAAACTGCATCAACAGTTTTTGTTCAATCTAGCAATCATATTTCGGTAGGGGCCATCGAAACCTAAACTCTAAGGTGGGCCAATAGATGTGTCCAGAAGTGTATTTACATTATAATTCAATGTGCGTGTTCGCGTGATTTAGAAGGTGTATTGACTACTCTGTGATTACCGCGAATATAGAAAGCCCGCCAACCCTGGATTCTGATGTTGGTACGCCTGATTGAGATGGCGGATTGACTAATCTGGGATTCCCGCCAAAATGGAATCAATGTCTGACGCGAACACGAACATTTGGATTATTCTGCTTTTGGTGTCTGATCTAGAAAGGTGGATTTGAAAAGTGAAGAAGATTGCACTCCCTTTGGTTGTCCTGTAACTAAACTGTAACTGTGAATAAACGAGCAATTATTGAAGAACAGCTGTATTCTCATTTCTGACCTTTAAAATAATTTATATCTTCCTCTTCTAATAAATAAAAAGAGAAGTCCTGACTGACTGATTGACTGACTCATCAACGCCCAACCCAAACCCTTGGACCTAGAAAGCTGAAATTTTGCACAGAGGTTCCCTTTATAATATAGACGAGGAATAAGGAAGGAATTCCCGGTAGTACGTTCTCGTGGGATATTCCCCACGAAGCCGCGGGCAAAAGCTAGTCTGAAATAGTTGTAGAATATGAAACTTTAAAGGTCAAACCATTTACAACTGAACATAACAAAGTACAATTTTCCACCGACTCAATTTGAAACTCCCACGTTCCGAAATGGTTTAATTATACACATACAGGTTTAAAACTATTTACATTTTGGTTATAACTAGTTAACTTCGTATTAAACACAGTGATTATTATTTTCAAAACTCATATCATAACGTCATACCTGTATTCTCCGAAAGGTAAGGCAGAGGTGTACGGTCAGCAGCAGAAGTCTGTTAACACTGACACTTTTTGACATCATCTAAATTAACACAAAATGATACGATTACCTGCTTTTTAGCATTTTATATAAGAGTTAATTTTCTTTAAAATTAACATCTGTTCCGATTTTAATGAAGTATTTTTCTCAATAATACAGGTTGTAAGTGTAAACACCGTAATCCTTTTAAGGGGTCATTGCACTCATCAGTATGAATAACTTTTACTATGGCACCAAAACTGAAATCGCGACAAAAAAATCTGCTGTTCCCTACATTTTGACGAGTTGAGCGATCATAAATGTACGGAACAGTCGATTTTTTTTCGCGTTTTCAGGTTTGGTCCCATAGTAAAAGTTGTCCATAATTATGAGTACAATGACCCCTTAAAAGGATAACGGTGTTTACACTTACACCCTGTATAAATTATTATAGTATTTTTTTCTCCTGGTGTAAATAATATACTAATTTATGATCCCATAGTTTCATATCAATGTGTACCCCCAGCAGTTGCGAAACCCATAGGTTCACAACTACTGTAAGCCCGCGGTCGCCATCGGATGATGTTTTTTTTACGTTTATATATATATAATATAAGCTTATATACCAATTGACGACACGGTTGGCGCAGTGGTTGAGCGATTGACTGCTGCGCAGCATGTCGCGGGTTCGATTCCCGCACGGAACAAATATTTGTACGACCTACAAGTATTTGTTCCGAGTCTGGGTGTTTTTCTATCTATAATATGTATGTATTTACAAAAAAAAAATGTATATAAGTAGTTTATCAGCCATCTCGTTACCATAACACAAGCATTAGGTTGCTTAGCTTGGGGCTAGATGGCGTTGTGTGATATGTCCAAACATATTTATATTTATATTTATTTAATTATATAAAGTATTTTTTCTTATGCACACATGGGGTGCAGTCGACACTTGAGTGGTTTAGACATAGAAAACTCAAGTGCTGACTGTACCTACCCACATTTCGCCAGTTATGTTATTTAGCCAGTTATTGTATTCAAGTCTACTAAAAACGTGACTTTCCTACTGGTGGGTCTTCTTCTCAGATGTAACGAGCCTACCCACCCACCCACACTACTAACTTTGACATGCTTAGACGGTGCTAGCGTGTCATTCTGTTGTTTCTGATGCATGTGCTATGTGTTGTTATATAAATTGTAAATCCGTAATTGGCTGTACTAAGGTTATAACTGTTTGAGTAATATTGTTAAAGAGCTGTGTATTTAGTAATAAAGAAATAAATAAACGAGTATGAAGCACAACTAACTGTGAATTGGTGATTTAAGGCGATTCCACATAACGTAATCAGCTTATACTCGTAATGTTTCCACTGCTGCAACTCAGGCCTCCTCTTTGTGAGTGGGCTGGGCTGTATGTAATCCTCAACGCGAGCCAAGTCGGTTTGGTAGTGTCACTCACCTTCGAAGTTTTAGTTTTAGGATTTAATATTATATAAGTAGATCTCTATGGAGAAGAACGGGCAAGAAACTCCACGGACACTCTTTGAAATCAAGATAGGTAATAATATAACATCCTGGGTACATTATTCTTGTTGCTTCTACATAAAAACCAACATAAAAATAAAATGATATTTATTTATCTCCACAAATGACATGACATGTGAGAATAATGTAAAAAAAAAACTTAAAAACAATTCAAAATATAAGATTAAAAATAAGCCCAGACAGATAAGAGATGACCAGTCTTAACTGACGGTGCCCGGTCACAAACATGACGCATGGATCAGCACCATTAAACAAGGGTTCCTTGCTTTCTTTTTATTCACCTTCATTCAGTAGTTTTACGATTAAGTCAACGTTTGCACGGACGTAAAAATATCGCGGCGATTTTGTTTCACGCACTGGATTTTCAACGCTCTAGTTAGCGCCAAGAGTTGAAAATCCAATAGCGTGTTTTTTCAACGCGCCAGAATGCACTCTGTTGTTGTTAGATTGGATTCTCAATGCTCGGCTCAACAACAAGAGTTGAAAATCCAGTGCGCGATAAAATCCCGCCGCAATATTTTTATGTCCGTGTGAACGTCGGCTTACTAGAAAGTACCTACTTACCTTCATATAAAATTGAGAAGCTCATATTGGTGAAGTACCCGGGTAATAGTAATTGTGCACGAGCAAACTTGATGAGCCATTACGACGGGTTATCTACTATACGTTTTTAAGTATCAGGTTCCGACCAGGGCATAAATTCCGGTGGCATGGAAATTATCTCCATGGTCGAAATATCAGTCGAGAAACCGCTTATCTCGGTCGAAAACGAAAAATTGCTATTCTAACGATCTCCATTCATAAATTTTTCGATCGCAAACCAACGAGATATTACGGCTGGTCGTAAGGTATGGAGATATGAAATCTCCGTTGGAACAACAGTCAAAATTGACATTATCAAACAAATTAACGTAAAATGTACATAACGACGATTTGTTAAACTGTTGTTATGGATGAATTCATCGCTAATTTTATCCCAGAGCTTGTGGATGAAGCTGAAGCTGCTGTTGCTGCACCTCGATCTCGAGCTCCATGGCGAGTCGAACCGTTTGAGACGAGTGATGCAGAATTTAAAAAGAATGTTGGCCTCTCAAAGGAATCTCTGCTTTTCCGAGCGCGGTTCCATATTCACAAATGCAAAAGTTTGGGGAAACTTTTTGTAAAATCTCCGGCACTTTTTATAAGTTAATTATCACGACAGTGAGTGCACAACCAGTCAGTCAGACAGTCACGCAAGATACGTGCGACAGCGCTGTTATAAAAGTTTGTTTGAACTTGGTTTGAACAACAGCAACACAAAGTAGCACTATACGTCAGAAAAAGGACGCAAACACAAATCATGCGAAATGCGTTTCGGATCACGCTACTTTGCAATTACTATTTTCAGTAATTATAAAAAAACACAGTTATAGAAACACAATATTATACTAAAATAATCTTTTATAATGGTGCCGATTCTGTTGTACACCGAACTAAATAAACTAACTAAACTATTACTAAAATTCCTTACTTTTTGCTATGAGAATCTTAGAGCTATTCTGCAAAAAAAAAAAACCTCTAAATTTAATAACAATTTCGACACAACTAAAATCGAGTTTGACAATCGTGACTCCGCGTGGTATAGTGCCTGTAGTATATTTGACCCGGTGGCTTTAATTGGAACTAACGAAATCACTATGAAGTGACAGGCTTGTCATATTTTATTCACCGACATCGCTGTCGTTACCGGGTCAAATATCTTTTAGAGCTGGAGGGGCGCAGGGAGGGGGCAGTTTCAACGTGTTTTATATGGAATGTAGGTACCTTTTTTTTGGTGCTTTTTTTTTTGGTACCTTTTTTTTGGTACCTTTTTTTTTGTACCTACATGTTGAGTCATAGGGGTTTATGAGTTTTATAAAGGGGGGCCAAATTTCCATTATTTTTGCGATAGGACTCACCGTTTTCGAGATATATGCAAAAGAAAAGAAAAAAATACATTACTGTTTTTGCATCCGAAGTCAAGGTCTCGGTGTGAATTTTAGTTCATGTCAACTAATTTTATTCCACACCTTTTTAATCGCGATTAAATATAGTCTGATTTAGTTTGACAATTAAAATTTTAGGTGAAAACAGTCAAATTCAGAATAGCAAAATTGCCATTTTCACTAAACTAATAACTCCGTACAATCTTAGTCCTGTCAAACTAAAATATAGTTAAGTTGTGTCACTTTAGTCAATTTCAGAATGGGAAATCGTCGTTTGACAGGAATAAACTAAATTTTAGTGATTTTTAGTCTAGTTTAGAGGCATTTGTGACAAGAGAATCGGCACCAGTGTGTTAGCTTTGATTTGATAAATTAAACAAACGTCATTATTACAAAAAAAAAAAGAAAAACGTGGCGTAATCGATTATAAACAAAGTGAATCGATAAAAATGGAAAGTCTCTTAGAAGAGATTATTTTCTCCGTTGTAAATCTTTCTCCATGGTCTACCAGAATACGGTTTTTTGATAGTATCGAGATTTGAACCGGACATTGCTGCGGAGATTTGAAACAGAGATTTATCTCCATGGTCGTGATATCAGTCGAGAAACTGCTTATCTCCGTCGAAAACGAAAAATTGCTATTCTAAAGATCTCCATTCATAAATTTTTCGATCGCAAACCAGCGAGATATTACGGCTGGTCGTAAGGTATGGAGATATGAAATCTCCGTTGCAACAACAGTCAAAATTGACATTACCAAACAAATTAACGTAAAACGTACGTAACGACGATTTGTTAAACTGTTTTTATGGATGACTTCTTGGCTAATTTTATCCCAGAGCTTGGGATGAAGCTGAAGCTGCCGTTGTTGCACCTCGAACTCGAGCTCCATGGCGAGTCGAACCGTTTGAGACGAGTGATGCAAAATTCAAAAGAATTTTCGCCTTTCAAAGGAATCTCTGATTTTCCGCGCGCGGTTCCATATTCACAAATGTTTAATTTTGGGGAAAGTTTTGTAAAATCTCCGGCACTTTTTAGGGTTCCGTACCTAAATGGTAAAAAGGAACCCTTATCGTGCGACTCATTCTGTCTGTCTGTCACAGCTGGATATCTCAAGAACTACTAATGCTATCAACTTCAAATTTGGAACAGTTTTAGACGACGTTTGCCCAACTATTTTGCAAACAGGAAAGATTTTTTTTTTTTGACAAGGCCTGAAAGGGGTCTTATAAATTCGAAGTAGGGCTACTAGCGCATGTAGGGTATCATATGAAAGAGCGCTATTTGCACATTCTCAAACATTTTTTTCCTTTTTTTAAGCCGCATAGTTTTCGACTTTTGATGAGAAATGTAAAAAAAAAAATACCGTTCCCCCCCTTATCTCCGAAGTTTGCATAGAGAAAAATCGGAAATTGTTCTATGTGGTAGAAGTTTATATAAAGATTACAGAGAAAATGAAACGATGTTTTTAAATAGCACACTTTTTCAGAAATCGGAACGGATCCCTCGGTGCGTGAGTTCGACTCGCTCTAGATCGGTTTTTTTTTTATAAGCTAATAATTACGACAGTGAGTGACAGTCAGCCCGTCATGCAAAATATGTGTGACAGCGCTGTTATAAAAGTCGTATTTGATAGTTTGAAAACAACAATAACACGTATACCTAGCCTCGTCCTTCAGAGATTAGTATTTTACACTTGTAGTACCACATATAATGTTGCCTCCATGCACTATAGTTTAACCTCCTTTAAATTTTTTAGGTCAGATGCCTTATATTCTCGCTGTCAGTTTGCCGTCAATACTTCATTTCACATTTTAGTGCTCCGCCATTTTGCACGAATAAAATTTCATATTAGATTGTTATAAAAGATTAATTTTATATCATGCCCAAAAGGCGTTCGAATAGTGAATATGGAAAAATAAAAAAGAAGCTCAAAGCGAAAACTGGCACGGAAGCGTCGGAGGTCTTCCTAGCATTCCATTGTTTCTAGAAGTTCTAGACTCACTGGAGGAACCTCAAGGTACTTTCAAAAGGTTCATGTTTCAACGAATCGAGACAAACGAGACTCACGTCACATCGACTCGTACTGTGACTCGGCTTGGAACTTGGGTACCGGTGCAGCGCCTCGAGCTGTACTTTACCCGAGGCTAATGCATTCTGATAAGACTATCCTAATGCGAAAGTACCTTGCAAACTGTAAGTACAATAATATGAGACTCACGTCACAACGACTGGTAGTGCGACTTGTCTTAAAACTCGAGTTCGCGGTACAACGCAAGAGGTGTACCTTACCCGCTGTAAATGGATTGTAATAACATTATCCGATGCATGATTGCCAGTACAACTGCTACTACTATTATTATATATAATATGAGACTCACGTCACAACGACTGGAGATGTGCCTTGTCTCGAAACTAGGGTTCACGGTTCAATGCTTAAAGATGTACCTTACCCGTAGTTAATGCATGGTAATAGAATTATTCTAATGCATAAAGGACCATATCAACTGCAAATATTTCTTTAAATATGTTATAACGATATGAGGCTCAAGTCACAACGACTCAAGGTCTGACTGGTCTTAAAAGAAACTGGGTTCACGATAACGCTTCGAGATATACCTTAGGTACCTATAGTTGTTAACTCATTATGATAATAACTATCCCCACTTGTGCAAATGGCTCGAGGTGATTTTTTAAGTACCTAACAGTAATTATCCTACTTTAATGTACTTACGTACATAATTATTTTTATTCAGTGAAATTTGGTCAAAGTACCGCTTATTTTCATATTTTATTTTGGTTCTTTTGTTTTGAATATTCATTTTATTGATTGGTATTTTTATTTTATTTCTGAATGATGTTTGACTTTTGTTTGATTGCAATCATGTTTACTGATGATTTTAATTTGTTTTTTTTTTTTTAATTACGCATCTCTTTGATATTTTTTATTTTTAATGTTAACTTTATTGCCTGCAAGATTGATATTATGATTATTTTCTATTGTTTATTTATAATTTCAAATTTAACTGTTTCTTGTATCTTTTAGCGCTGTGTCACGCTGAACAGTCAGTTATTCAATCTGCTTTTACTGTCTATATTGGGCCACACAGATACAGGCTGTGCCTAGTTTAGGGCCCACGGATTCTTCTAGTTTTGTACTCTTCTAACTATGCTCACTGTTTTTGTTTTCTTGTTTGTATAATATGTTACCTGCGTGTGTCAATAAATTGATTTATTTATTTATTTACCTATGAATATACTTTTGATTTCAAGCAGGCATCTTTAACATACTATCGTATTATAGATATGTAACTATTGCAACAATTGACAGTTAATTCTAGATGAGCTTTTGGCGGTTGATATTATTAATGCCATGACTATTGAAATTAGACCAGACATAGAGAAATTGTCTGGCGGCCCACGTCGAATACCGACGGTGAGTCAGTGACGTGGCCTGTGCTGCCGCAGCCGCTGCCTGCTGCCGCCCCTTAAATGAAGAGTTGACTTTGATGTCTGCGACCACGACTGTGCCTACAGCTGTTACAGAAGACAGTCACCCACTGTGACGATGTGGCTTTATATATTTTGAGAGTGGAACCTTCAATAACAAAGCCTGAATACTTAAAAAATGGATTTGGCAATTTGGTATGTTAATTTAATTACTTTTGTTTGCTGATCTAGTTGGGTACGAGTTAGGAATGATCTTTTGATAGTACTTAAAATAAAAAAAAATAAAAATAAATAAATAAATATGTTTGGACATATCGCACAACGCCATCTAGCCCCAAGCTAACCAACTATTCAACAACTTACTATCTGACTGATCGCTGGAACTGCTTTGAATCCTGAAATTTAAGGTAATTTGTCCTTATTCTTTGACTGCACCGAATGATATTGTGATTAGTGTGTTTTTGATAATCAGAAACTTACCGCTTCTGTAGTGTCCTCACTCAATGAGGTAATGACTTTGTTGCTACCTATCAAGATTGGTAAAAATCAACGAAATTCTAAGCAAATAAAAGATATGTGTGATACACAATATAATCATTCAATAACCAACTTTATTCGGGCAGTTCTATGGCATAGATTAAAACTCAGTTACAGTAAACAAAAATTTATAAACTATTGTTTAAAGTTGAATTACGTAATACGCTTAAGTGATGCAGAATCATTCATAAATCTGGAACAGAATTGAAATTGACATCTCAATATAAATCTTTGCCGGCAAAACCCTAAACTCGTTTCTGCAAAAAACTGATAAGGTTTTCCCCCGAGCCTGAGGTTGTTGTTTTCTTCAAGGTTCAGGAAAGCAGTAGTTACATCCAGATGTGTTATATTCAGATTCAACTGAACAGCCAATGCAAATAAAAGAGTTGTGTGTCGCACAACTGGCAAAAACGTCTCAACATAGTTCACACCTTCTTTTTGCATAAATCCTTTGGCCACAGCCTTGCACGATTACGAACATTATTCTCACTGTCATATTTTTTTTTAAGTACCCATTGGCACTTCACTAGTACCGTTACCTGGAGCATCCGCTAGCTCCCACACACTAGTATCTTCAAAAAACTGTAGTTCTTCACTTACAGCCTTCAACCATTGTTCCCGTTCAGGACCTTTCAGTGCGTCTTCAAGTGTTAAGCCATTTGCATCATCCAGAGTTTCTTCATTGACACACATGTTCATGTATCCGTACCTTTCCGGTTACTTTCTCTCTCTTACAGACCTGGAGACGGGTACAGGTGAGTCCTCACTATCCTCTAATTCACTTTCACTAGGTAAATAAGTCTCATCCAAGGATTCAATTGTAATAAGTGTATTATCCTCCTCCATCATTTCGTCCTGATTGCATTCCTTTGCTGAGTCTGTTATAGTCCCAATAGACGACTGTGGCTCCTCCACTGGAACAGTAACTTCTATATTTTTCTCACATTCTCTAAATATAACATCTCGACTAGTTGTTATATTCCTAGTTATGGGATTGTAAACTCCCTTTAACATTTTCTGGGTACCCAACAAATATGTGTTCTACGGATTTCCTGTCCCATTTTTGCCTTTTTTCTTTTGCAATATGCACCATAATCTTACACACCCCTATGGATGTTAAGTTGAATATAAATAAAAGCAAAAATATGTAATGTACAATTTCCTTATCAACAGCTTGTTGGTAGTTTGATGTATTTGGCAGTTTTACCGAGACCAGACATTTTTTTTTCTGTTGTTTTCTTAAGCCAGTTTAATAATTATTATGATTCAGAACATTGATTGTATGCCAAAAGAATTCTAAGATATTTAAAGAAAACCAAACATTATGGTTTAACTTATACCAAAAATGGTAATTCAAAATTGAAGGGTTTTGTTGATGCGGACTGGGGAAACAATGTTGTTGATAGAAAGTCATATACGAGTTTATGTTTTACTTTGTCTGATGGTGCAATCTCATGGGTATCTAAGAAACAAAAGTCGGTTGCTTTGTCAAGTACAGAGGCTGAATATATGAGTATCACAGAAGCATGTAAAGAGGCAATGTATTTGCGCCGCTTGGTATGTGAAATAACAGATGAACTGTACACCATTAATGTATTTAATGATAATCAAGGTGCTCTGAAGCTGTCAATGAACAATGTTTTTCACAGCGGCACAAAGCATATAGATATACGTTATCACTTTTGTCGTGATTGCGTTAGTAATAATATTGTAAATTTGCAATATTTGCAATATAGAATTTATTGACCAAAAGCTTAAACAGTGTAAAACATTACTATTTCCTAAAAGCATTAGGCATACAAAGTTTACATTGATGTTGTTATTGTATGTTTGCTTTAAATAGCTTGTGTTTAGAAGGATTATTTGTTTATTTTGATAAGTGGTAGTGTTGTGTTGTATCGAAATATATTGTATGTGTCGCCATCTAGTGGTAGGAATGTGTACTACACTATGCTTGTGGTCGTCCATGTTTAATTAAATAGTCCTTCTTTTGTCACCGCACCCGTTGTTTCATTTTATAAAGCAATCGTATAAAATTTGTTTGCTTTGTTTTGATAAATTAAACATACGTCATTATTATTATAAAAAGAAAAACGTGGCGTAATCGATTATAATCAAGTGAATCGATAAAAATGGAACGTCTCTTACAAGAGATTCTTTTCTTCGTTGTAAATCTTTCTCCATGGTCTACCAGAATACGGTTTTTTGATAGTATCGAGATTTGAACCGGACTTTGATGCGGAGATTTATGAAACAGAGATTTATCTCCATGGTCGTGGTGGTCATGGTCGAGCCCGGAACTGAGTTCCAGGTTGAAGAGAATATTTCGACCCATGGGCGCGACTTCATTTTATCAAATCTAAACAACATAAATGGAATCCTCTTAACTGGGCAATATCCAAAATAATAATTGGATTCTGATCATCAAAACGAGCTGGTAGTTTTTTTTCTTTATTTTGCAGTAGATATGAAGGGGTTGATGAATCCTTTTCGGACACTGGATTGGTTCAATTTGAATGAGAGAATGAATATTCAGATTTTTTGACTTAGAAACATTTTTGATAATGTAAAGGTTATTTGGTGGTTATTTTGAATTCATTTAACGAAGTCCAATGTTTGAAAACAACTTTAATAAAACAATT
This sequence comes from Cosmia pyralina, assembly GCA_946251885.1. NCBI lineage: Eukaryota > Metazoa > Arthropoda > Insecta > Lepidoptera > Noctuidae > Cosmia > Cosmia pyralina. Next base: position 17,094,033 of record OX276359.1, on the reverse strand, counting down.
TTGAAATTAATACTTTTGTCTAGCTTTTGAAAGCAAGGTAAGCTAAATTAATTAGTAAAGTTTCAGGAAAAACTGAAGTACCTATTCCAGCTTTTGCCTAACAAAACAAAATCATAGCCACCCACGTTGCCTACCTATTGTTGGCTAACCCTTAATTGTTATTACGGCAACGTCGCTATCATTGACGTAATTTTACTGTATTGTCATCCACAGTGAATTAACTAACGCATCGTTGGCATCCTTCTATTTACTCTAGTTTTTACAAGCATTTGTATGTTTTTAATTCATTTTGTTAAGAGTACCTGTCTACATCAAAAAATAAGACGATCACAAACTTACATTCGCAGTTGGAGAATTGACCATGACGTATATTATCGATGAGAAAGCTCGTGGCTAAGTAATAACAGCCGAACGGATCGATCCATCAGGTTAAGCTACGCCTGCCGGGGTTGGTCCGTGGATGGGTGACCATCTTTACATACCAATACTCCTCCGTGTCTCGGCAAGCACGTTAAGCCGTTGGTCCCGGCTGTCATTCGTGGATCTTTGACAGTCGTTACGGGTCGTCAGAAGCCCGAAAGTCTCACATCCAGTCTTACCAAGGGGTATCGTAATACCCAGTTACTGGGTTGTGGAGGTCAGATAGGCAGTCACTCCGTGTAAAATAATGGTATTCAGCTGCATTCGGTTAGACTGGAAGCCGACCTCAACATAGTTGGGAAAAGGATAGGCAGATTCATTTTATATTATTGATGTATGGGAAAACATGTTTTTCAACGATAATTTTTAGCTTGATTTTGGGATAAATTCAACCCAACCACGGAAGCCTCCATTGTGTGTAGTCCAACATGCACTTGTTTACCTTTTTATTTGAATTAGTATCCGCCTAGTTTTCACGCCTAGTTTTTTTGAAACAAAATAGTAATTCTAGCCCAAAGCATTTATTACAAGACTCAGTAGGTATACCTATTGTATTTTGTCACTCATCTGTAAACGTTTAGAATATAGCATAATCAGCCCATAATGGTTGATTTATTGATCATTTATCAGGCCAAAATACTGCTGGAACACAGGCCTCCTCTCGGTGAGAGGGAGTGGGCCGTAATCCACCACGCGGGCCCAGTGCAAGTTGGTAGATGTCACATGTCTTTGATTTTTTGGTTCTAGGATATTCCGGTTTCCTCACGATGTTTTCCTTCACCGTTTTGAGGATGGTATACATTGGCAGTACTAGCACACAATATTAATCTTTGTCAATATATTATTATCTCATATCTCAGGAGGCATGAAAATACATGCCATCTATAAGAAGTGTTTACATTCAACATTCAGTACCATTCAAATAATCAAGTTCAAAATTGCTTATAACTAGTATTGATTGGTGGAAAAATCGGGCCCTTTTTTAATTTAATTAAAACAAAAAAGGTCATCAAGGGCATGCATGGTTAAACGTTAGTGACGATGGGAATCCTTACCGTTATCCCCATAAGCTTTCCTTAACCTTTTCCTACCCCTATAACGAGGTTTTATGTTTCTGCTGGCACCTTTTTCAAATAAAGCATCTACGATTAGTATAATGTACTTAAATACTTTGATATTAATTCTGAGTGACGTCATTATGTTGAGCCAATATTTTGTTTTCTTTCACGATTTTGATAAAAGTCAAACGACTTTGTTATTAAAGAACTTGTATGCATTCGTATTACCCTTTTTTTGGTAGTTCTAAAGAGAAACGGTGACGTATGGTATGAATTTTTTGTAAATAATTAAATAAACGGTCGTTATCGGCAAAAAATAGGCATCAATATCAACATGCATGGAAGAATTATTCGTGAACCTGCTGAGTACTGTGAGGACTCAAACCTCATAATAGTAGAGTAACTATAATAAATATTGAAACGAGAAGGACTCTATTGGAATGGGGTTGTTGCCCGCTATATTTACAAGCTTCGGATAAGTTATAATTCACACATCATAAAGTATAACATTGTCGAGGATTGACCAAAGCATCAAACCTCTACAGTACCGACTACATACTTATTTATCAAAATAACGTAAACACTAAGGCACCTACCTACAAGTAAGGTAATAATACAAACAGGAAAATTCAAATAATAATTTAATTAGCTTGCAGCATTGCTCAATATACCAATTATTTTAATTATTTATATTCCATTGACGCAACGTTTTAGTAGCAACACTAACCTGCTTATAGGGTCTGTAAATAAAACTATAAACGTAATAATAACAGAATATAATGATAATATAATACAATACAATTTAATATAATACAATTTAATATAAATATTTAATAATACATATAACAAAATTCTGAAAACATGGCCAGAGATCGCACAAGACAGGGAGGTTTGGAAGGAAAAAGGGGAGTTCTTTGATCAGCAGTGGGAAACAATGTAGCCTAATAAAAAAAAAATAAAAAAAAAACAAAATTCTAGACCTAATGTAAAAAATTTACATTAAGTCAAGAAAGAAAGAGACGCGAACGTGCTCACAATGATTTAAATAGTTTTTTTAAATCAAAAATTTAATCAAAAGTAACATTCGCCATGGGTGATAATGATAACTTTACTAGCGTAAATGGGTCAACAGTAAGTGATTATGAATAAGCTAATATTAACTGGGAATTAGTAGTGAGGGACGTTACACCATGACATTAACATAGTGTTGGCGGCGACACTAGCTGTGTTGGTGTACAGATTGACGTCATGGTGCATCATGAAAAAGTTTCGTAATTATAGAAACATAAATGTGTATCTAAATAAATGAAAGAGGGGCTCGTGGCTGAGTAATAACAGCCACAAGGGTCAATCGATCAGATTAAGCTATGCTTGCCGCGGTTGGTCCATGGATGGGTGCCTCGAGAAGCACGTTAAGAGCGGGCCTAAAGCAAAATCTTCAATCTTTGATTAGATTTTCTCTGTAGTAAATCATGCCCAAATTGAAAAAAAAGAATATGTCAGAAAAATTAATTATATAAGTAAAGCCTTTGGTCTTGGCTGTCATTCGTGGGTCTTTGTCAATCGTTACGGGTCGTCAGAAGCCGAAACTGTGACAACCAGTCTTACCAAGGGGTATCATATTACCCAGTAACTGGGTTATGGAGGTCAGATAAGGAGTCGCTTCACGTAAAATACTGGTATTCAGCTGCATCCGGTTAGACTGGAAGCCGACTAATTTTCACATCTTGATGACTTGCTGTAAAGTATGTTTTCCCAATTATTGTAAATTATCTTAGAAACACATTTGATTTAGAATTTAAAAATCTAAATTAGAAACATATATTAGGAAGTATATTTATATACATTAAAATTCAGATATTCATGGGTAGGATGGCCACCTCAAATAGCTTTGGTTCAAAGCCTACTTCACCGTTAAAGTGAATCGGTGATCTGTAAATAATCCTATCCCACATTAACTCCCAAAACGATATAGAGTTATTTGATGGGCAAATAACTCTATATCGCTTTGGGAATTAATTTGTCAAAGTGGTCTACAGACAGACGCCCCATTGAGATGTAGTCAAAGGACTGCCATTCAATAGCTGGGCTTGATGCAGATCTAGACAAATTGGTTGCGAAAAATTGAAGATAACTGAATAAGTGACTATTGTCGACACATTTCAATACATTATAGATAAAAGTGATGCTGGTGTTCGGCTGTCTTTGATTCCCGGTTGTACAGTGTTATTACGAGTATATTTGGATTTTTGATAAAGACAAGAGAATTCTCAGTTGCAGCTTGAAGGATGAATTTTTGTGTCATTACGATATGTAACATGTATACAACTTAAGCAATTAAACCAGCATTAAGGCTCCCACAACCAGGTGCGACACGAGAAATAATCGTGCTTGACACAACGCCACCGCGTGTCGCGCGACGAGTGGTGACTTTGTGTCGCGCGCGATTATATCGAGTGTCGCGTCTGTTACTCTTTATAAATATTTGTAACTGTCTAGACAATACATCTAATCTTAGTACTAATAGACATTTGCCTCCTATGCTCTTATTATTTTAAGTTTCGCTTTGGGAATGTTACACAGAACTTTTTACAGAGGGTGTTTACATCAATATTTGAATTGATAATTGAGCCAACCAAAAAAATTTCAAATGAGAGGCTTCTCCTGTTTTAAAGTCGAATAGTATAAATTATTTTTTAATTATTCGCTTTGACTCAAATTACGTGTTGTAAATTAACTCCATTTATTATTCGTTGAAATTGGAAATCTTTTAGAGTTTATCAAAAAGATTTTTATAAAAAACTTGTAAAATGTGATTGGATTAACCGAAAATATACTTTTGCTATTATAATGAAAGCACTTCACTAAAGCAATTTTATCTAGCAGTAAAACATTTGTATTTTATAGAGTTATGCATTTTCATTAGGTAGAAAGGTGTAGAAAAAATTTAAATGAAACATTAAAGTGTAAAACTTTTATTACCTACTGTAATAATACCTACAATATTGGAGAAGAAATAAAAATGGCTATTTTTTATAAAAAAAAAAAAACGAGATTTATTTTTATAAACAATAGTAGTAAATGCAATACAATGGCATAATTGCAATAATTTTATCACTGGCACACAAATTTAAAAAAAAAAAAACAAAATGTGTGCTGGTGATATAAAAATAAATAATTCAATGACTCAAATAGTAATATTATATATAAAGATATTGTTCCAAATTCGAAAATTACTTATTTAAAATCACTCCAAATAAGTTTTTGGTCTAAACTTTCAAAAAACTTTATCTACTAATACTGTTTTTTATATTCGTAGTCGTTCCAAACTAAACCAGTTCCAGTTCCATTCAAATTCTAATTTCGATTCACATTCATTCGTCAGTCAAGAATCGAATACTACAATCGAGATTCTAAATCGATCCATACTTTCATTCCATACATTTCATTTTGACTTTCTTCGTCTATCTGCTACCGATGAAGCTGTTTTGTCTCTGAGGATAGGTCTGTGGGTTGCGTCTGAAGTCCTCATACTGTCTCCAGTTCAGATACCAGAAAGGTTGGTTGTCAACGGGGAGTGCATCCAACCGGTTGATGAGATTCCCGTCACCCTTAGCCTCAATAGGGTAAGCTTCATCCTCCCCGAACCTATTCGATATTAGGTCTGTTTCCACAGCTGGGTATCCGATAGGGCTCAGACCAGCGTAAAACGGCCTCTGAGCCTTCACAATAGCGATGACGACTGTGAGTGCAAGAACGATTTTGTAGGCAGACATTTTCTGTGAACAAAGAAATCAAGTATTAATAAAATTATAGATGAAGCAGGATTGGTACTTTGTTAGCCTATAAGTGGAATTGTTTGTTTTTTTTTTTTAAACCGATTGCTGACACGATGCTTATAAAGAGCGCAAGTTAAAGTTTTGTTAATCTTTTGCATAAGAATTAAATTTTCCGCAGTGAATCTTGTTTATATTAGAACACGATATTATGATAAAAAAAAACGCTCCAGTTTTTATAATTACGAGAGAAAATAGCTAGTATATAGTCAACATATATTGTTTGATTTTTTATTGCCCACTTGTTGTGAAAAACATTGCAGTGTAAAACACCTTAAACACCAAATTACTGGATACTAATTATTTAGTATTGTTTGTTAAATTAATTATATTTTAAATTTTAATTTCTGCTAAGAATATGGTTAAATATTCTCCATTTTATCATAATTATTGTCAATCAATCTGCCTAGCCTTTTCCCAACTATGTTGGGGTAAGCTTGCAGTCTAACCGGATGCAACTGAATACCACTATTTTACATGGAACGATCGCCTATCTGACCTCCACAACCCAGTAACTGGGTAATTCGATACCTCTTGGTAAGACTGGTTATCAGACTTTCGGGCTTCTGACGACCCGTAACGACTGTCAAAGATCCACGAATGACACCCGGGACCAACGGCTTTACGTGCTTTCCGAGGCATGGAGGAGTCTCGGTATGTAAAGATGGTCACCCATCCACGGACAACCCCGGCAAGCGTAGCTTAACCTGATGGATTGACCCTTGTGGCTGTTATTACTCAGCCACGAGCCCCTCTTTCATTCATTTAGATATACATTTATGTTTCTATTATTACGAATCTTTTTCATGATGAACCATGACGTCACTCACACTGCACACATAACATAATTATTGTATCTAATTAAAATAGTTTCATAATTCAAACTTAACTTACAAATTCACTTGACAAGACTGCCTAGACATTGGCAATCGCTTTCGAAACTTTCTACAATAACTTTCCAATAGTAGGTATTGCCATAAGCTTTTCGGTAGCTTATATCTACTTATAAATTATGACAATCCAATATATTTCTGACTTTTCCATCATCTTTATCGCTGATAGAATTGCACGTTGTCTAAGGGCCTATTTAACGATGTCCGAATAGCCACTACTAACCGAATAAATTCAAAAATGGAACAGAATTTGTATGAAATTATCTGCCAAGTAAGTTAATAGGAACTTAAACGTAGGTGGTGAAACAGGACCTTAGCCCTAGTCTACTAACTTTTGAATCTTAAAAAGAAAAAACAATTATTCGCAACTAACTTTAAAACGTTCAAAATATTCGACGGAAAAAAAACAAATGAACAAAACATTTACCTTTGATATGATTTCACGCACAACAAACAAATAAAGCGAGGTGAATGCACCAATGATTGTCACGGTCTCTCTCGGTTCTCAATTCGAACTGTGACTCGTCACAACTGAACGCTGTATAAATATGAACTCGCGAGTTATCGGGACCATCGTTGGACACAGACTTAATAAATAATAGACTGGTCGACCACTTTTGAAATTGGAACCAGTGTGGCGGTGAATTTTGATTTCTGAAAGAAATCGATCGAATCAGAAATGAAGAGATTCGCAGGAGAACCAACGTAACCGACATAGCCCGAAGAATTGCCAGAATTAAGTGGTAGTGGGTAGGGTACATTACTCGCCGAACAAATGGTCGATGGAGCCGAAACGTTTTGGAGTGGCGACCGCGTACCGGAAGATGTAACGTTAGAAGGCCTTACACAAGGTGGACCGATGACCTTGTAAAGGCCGCAGGAACCCGCTGGATGCGGGAAGCCAGTCGAAGTGGGTGCTTGGGGGAGGCCTATGTCCAGCAGTGGATGTCTTGCGGCTGAAATGATGATGATGATGACGAAAGGAAACTGAGTTTGTTTTCTAATCAATGGTGAATTGGTTTTGGATTTTGATTTTATGCTGTTCTGTTGGCATCGAATAATAGTTTTTTTTTAAAGGAGTAGGTAAGTTATGTAGGTATTTTTTATAGCTAAGATCAAATCTGATGCAAGCAACTGTTATAGTATATCTATCAAGCGATTTAATTTTCTTAATGTCACCTTTTTATTTATTTCTAAGTGTGATCGTGTTAATAGAAATGCTAATTTCTTTATTCTACTCCACTACTTTGCGACTAAAAGTAAACTCGAGGAAGCTCGTACAAATTGACACAATACCAAATTAGATCTAAAAACAATCAAATATTTGTCTAGATCAAGAATACCTCTAAACATTATGAAGTGCGCGTAAAAACCCCATTCAACGGTTACGCTGGAATACTCGTTTTGCCGGCGAATGACGTCACGTATCAAGTCGTCCAAGTCAATCAGTGACCAGTCAAGGTAGACCCTGAATGATTCACTCAATTACTGCGCTGACGTCCATTTTTGATGACACGGATAGGGGAGCGGTAGGTCAAGTTAAATTGGTTATTAAGCGTATGGGTTTTGAGTCATTCGTGAGGTCATAGAATATTTTGCAAGTCACTATTTACCTAACACACCCTCCGCCGTAATAGTGGGTTTTTTGGTGTTATATAACTAGTGTTAAATAATACAGAAGCCGTTAGTTCAGTCACCTAAGCGGAGTAGACATTTTTTTGTACGACTATTTGCTTAGCTAACTTGCGGTTGCCTATTGACTGACCTAATTTTAAAAGACATGGCTAGTAAAAATAAGTTACTTTTTCAGAAAAACGCAAACAGTAAAATTAAAAGATGCTGAAATGATGAAAAGAAATACTTAGGTGCCTAATTTCTAGATTTTCTTTCAAAAAGCATTGTGTTTTATTAACACATTGTTGGTCCAATTCCAATATATATGACAGTCTTTGCGTTTAATATCTAGTCCAATGTAACAGCTGGTCAACATATTCGGGTGGCAGTCGCTCTTTATAAATTTTTGATTTTAGTCGCATTTGGGTAAACGATTAGTGCACATACATCGTTGGGATAAGCATTAACAGAAGATGAACATCATTAATATTGGAACCTACATTGATATTATGGCCTGCGCGGGTATTACGTAACACACATAAAATTACAATCGATCGCAATGCCTTTTATTTTTATAGTTCAGCCACGTTCATTGCGTTATTTACGTTGAGTAGACGAATTTTTCAAACCTATGAAGCAATGGTTTAGGAATTATCTTCAAAACCCTCGGATTGTAATTGAAAGTGTATTTCGCAAATGCCTTTTTCCAAAATGTGTTCGATTGATTTTAGTAGAACGTTGCCAGTGACGTAGCTCGAGTAAATCCGTTGCAAACCGATACAAACTCCATACATTTGTATGGAGTTTTTCCAAGATTAGTAATAAGGTCAATCGCTTTTTTTCGCTAGACAATCGACGACGCATTAATGATGCAATGTTTGTGTGCAAAGTAATGCACCACAAGATTGACTGCCCATAAATATTGCACACCTTTAATTTCCGTGCCCCTCAAGAATTCCTCGCAGTGCAATAACACCACTCTGCCCTCCGCAGAGAAGAACGGTTCTAGGCGCCAATTCCCCCTATTCAAGGTTCTGCAAGGTAATAGCTGCAGTGATAAAATTGATTTGCACTTTGAAAGTTTGGGCAAATTGAAGGCCAATTTTCTTAAGTATCTTCCTAAATAGCTAAACCTTTCTTTATCTGACTCAAAGGAAATGTGTTATGACTAGTATTGAATTGTTAGAGTAATTATTTAAATCTTTAGATAAGTAATTTATAAACTAGAATAATATTATAAAGTTTTGTACAACTTCTTTATGCATGCGGAATTTACCTGTAAGTGATTTTTGCACTGTTGCATATACATTTTTGCCTGTTAGCTTTCAACCGAAACCGAAAGCCATCACAGTACAAGAATCAAGTAAGAGCATAATTATGATCTAAGGCTTAAAACTAGGTCACAAAAATTTAATTCCCTGACTCCTAAACTAGGTGTATGTGCCTGTGTCTTAGGAGTCAGTGATTCTCCGTAACAAACAAGGAAGCCATAGTATAATAAATCGGGACGTTACAACACTAAGCAAATGGCGTAAAATAAAACAGGATATAAACTGTGCAGAAAACACAAAATCGAAAACGTTTAACTGCGTGGTGAGGTGAATAAAATGAATGTATTGTGTGTGTATGTGTGTGTCTGTGGTGTGTGTGTGTGTGTGGTAAGTGTAAGATTTATGGTTAGATTTAGACTAGTAATTATATACATATATATATATATGTATGTAGTATATGTAAAGTACCTTATCATTGTAAATTATTATAAATTACCATGAAGAAGATCCTCAGTTTCATCATAACTTAGAGTTTGGAGATAGTCTCTAAGTAAGTTTTTGCATTTATATTTAGGGCACGAATAAATTTTAAACTTTTTATTTAGGAGGTTGTACATATTAATGCTATTAACGTAGAATTGTCGTTTGGCAAAGGCAGTTCTATGATGTTCGTGGGGAAAAACGTTATGCTTTAGCCTGCCAGTCGGTTCCCTTGGAGGGCGGCCAGAATGTTTGCGTAGGGTCGACAGGAGCACATAAAGTTGCCTGACTGTGAGTACCTTACAATCGGAATAGAGCTGCATAGTAGGAAACCTACGCTACGCTTTAACATAAAACTTGTGCAAACAATAATTGTTAGTGAACCAATAAAAATAAATAAATCGGCTCAACCCACAATAGAATTCTGCTACAAAAAAGATTGCATCTTATGTTTGAATGACTCATCCATTGTCACTTAAATGTCATTTCATATAATGTAGGTTTACGTTTACTCGACCTCATAAACGCTTGATCAGTTTTACAACGATTCCTAGTCAATTGAAAGTTCTATAAGGTTGAAACCATAGACAAAGTGACCACTCTCTAGAACGAGACAAAGCGAATTTGCGTCCAATACCAGCTGTAGTAGGTATACTACTAAAGAGACAACTTCTAAATCCGGAACGCTCAGTCCATTCTTTATTATATGTCTATGGTTGGTTAAAACTATGTAACTGTAATATAGACAAATAGCAATTACAAGGTGGACTACTAATAAATAATTATACTTATTATGAATTGAATTTTTTGCTCCACTGTACTTTAACACCCGCGCGTCGTCCGAAACTTCACATTTGTATATATTTATAGCGGTTTATTATTATTATAGCCTATGTGTATATTATATGTGCGATATCTTCGAGATACACACTCACAAATTACCCAAACACCACCAACTCACTTTCGCAAAATATTACACTGCGCAGATGACTAGTTTTTGTGAAAAAAGTCCTAGTTTCAGAAAATTCAACTTATTTACAACACAATAAAATTGACATTTTAGCTCCACAGAATACTATTCAGAGAGTTTACCACAGATAATGTACGAATTTCACTCCGAGGTTATTTCGTTTTACGTTCAGACAAAGTGACAGCGGATTCTGATAGTTTTTTGTGTGTGGTGTGTGTGTGTGTGGGTGTGTGAGTGTGTGTGTGTGTTTTAGTGTGTTTGTGTGGTGTAGTTGTGTGTGTGGTAGTGTGTGTGTGTGGTGTGTGTGTGTGTATGTGGTGTTTTTTGTGTGTGTGGTGTGTTGTTATATTGTAATTTTTTAATTTGATTTTATTTTTAATTAGCTGCTACCGTAATGAACTCAATTATAAAGCAAGTAAATAATTAATAAAATTAAAAATAATAAAGTGTATTTATTTTGAACGTTGGTAATGATTCGTAATGCAATGTAAGTGGCGCCAACGTGTGACAGTTGTCACACACTGTCATTACATTAACACCCGTCGCATTTTGTGTGTGTTACTCGTACGTCGTGCAATTATTTGGTGCTTTTTATCTCCTTTTAGGATAGATTAGGTTCTTTAGGATTAGGAGGAGCTCGTAGCTAAATAATAACAGCCGTACAGGTCAATCCACCAGGTTAAGCTACGCTTGCCGGGGTTGGTCCGTGGATGAGTGACCATCTTTTCATACCGAGACTCCTCCGTGCCTCGGAAAGCACGTTAAGCCGTTGGTCCCCGCTATCATTCGTATATCTTTGACAGTCGTTAGGGGTAGTCAGAAGTCTGAAAGTCTTACAACCAGTCTTACCAAGGAGTATCGTATTACCCAGTAATTGGGTTGTGGAGGTCAGATAGGCAGTCGCTCCATATAAAATACTGGTATTCAGCTGCATCCGGTTAGACTGGAAGCCGTCCCCAACATAGTTGGAAAAGGCGAGGCAGATTGATTGAGGATAGATTAGATTCAAAACTGTCACAAAACCGTGTACCCAACCCCGACTCCACGTGGTACTTGTTTGCACTACCCTGAGCTGAGAGTGTTTTTCCGCCCGCTGTAATAAGGCGAGCTGTGCTTGCGTCTTATTACGCAAAGGCAAAGAGGCTAAACTTCTCGTAGCGCCGGTGTAGATGCGAGTTTCAGCTTGCTGAGAATCTCTTTTTTTTTTTCTTAGCGCCTCTGATTTTGCACACTTTGGGGTTTTCAAAAATACACTAAAAAGGGTATATTCTACCCAAAAAAAACAGCTACCATATAAAATCAACGGGTGTTAAAATACAGCGGTTCCCACAACAGGATTTCACCTGCGTCGTCGTAGTGATGTTTACAGACCCTACTCTTTTATATCATACAAGTAGGTACCTACATATGTTCGGTGTTGCCATGGCTTCTAAGCGATCTGTTATCAAGACACACCAACAGAATTCAGAATTCTTTCTATGTATTAGTAGGTAGGTATGAATGCGATTAGTGGTAATACTAAGTAATTACTAATCATAATATCATCATTAGGTAAATAGGTTAATTACTTACATCTTTTAAATCGATTATTATCTAATAATATTATTAACAGATAATCATCAATTATTAATACATAAATTAACTTACTATAAGTTTGACTGTGTTGTTGGTCTAACTAGTGATCGCAAGCGCTACTGCTGAGCATGAGTTCCTGGGTTCGATTCCCAGGTTGGGCAAAATGTTATGGGGTTTTTTTATCAGGAATTTCTCAGTTACAGCACGGAGTTTGCATTGGTGCCCGGTTGATGGCAATAGGCTCGTCCCCTAAAACACCCACACCCACAATAGGCTCGCCCCCTAAAACACCCACACCCACACCACACCATACTACACCCACATTTCACCAGTTATATTTAAGTCCCATGTAATAATTACTTGAAAGATGACGCTGACATGGAAAGAGAACGGAGGGCGTTGGCTGTCCGATGCAATATGTTGGCCCGCAGGTTTGCACGTTGTACACCACAGGTCAAGGTTACTCTTTTTAAGGCATTTTGCCAATCATTGTACACGTGCACCCTGTGGGTTCGATATACGCAAAGGGCATACAACGCCCTCAGAGTGCAATATAATAACGCCTTCAGAATGTTGTTGGGGCTTCCACGTTACTGCAGTGCATCAGGAATGTTTGCCGAAGCTCATACTGATGGTTTTAATACCATCCTGCGAAAAAGGATTGCGTCCATGATGCACAGAGTGTGTGGGAGCGTCAACGGCATTCTGAAGGTCATCTGTGAGAAGCCCTGTTGCGCCATTAGGGCGCATTGGGTACATGTACATGTGCATGTGCCTGGTGCGTCAGGTGAGCGCAACAGATACATGAATTAATAATAATGTCTAAGATTTGTCACTAATTTACTAACATAGTTTATAAGTAGTGTGTATTACTAACATCAATGCTAACATCATATGGACAAAATGTCTGAAATAAATGATTTTTTTTTTTTTTTTTTTTTTTTAATATTATGTAATATTACATGGGACTTAAACGTAACTGACGAAATGCGGGTGTACTATGGGTACACATCTGCCTAATCCTTTGGGGATTTCAGGAGTGACGTTATGTTATGTTTAAAATTTAATTCCAGCGTTTTTCCTTAAGAGAGCTGTCGCATTTTGTCACCTCTCTCGCTCACACGGGACCAAATTGTAAAGATTGTTGAATAAAAAGATGCTTTTATTAAAAATGTAATCAATTAGCGAACTAGTAAATAACATTGTCCTGCCCTTATCCCAATCTATTTGGGGTCGGCGCAACATGTCCTTTTTTCCATACTTCTCTATTATTCGTCATCTCGGTAGTCACCCCCTTTCTAGCCATGTCATCTTTCACACAATCCATCCATCGTTTCTTTGGTCTTCCCCTACTCTTATAGCCATCGACATTCATACTCAAAACTTTCCTCACGACATTTTCCTCACTCCTCCGCATCACATGCCCATGACAGCCGATTTCCGCACAACTTTTCAGTCACCGGTGCCACTTATAGACTTCCTCTTATGTACTCATCTCGAACTAGTAAATAATATTAACATAATAGGTACTTACCTAATTATTTTTTATCACAATAACGACTCTATACATTTTTGAAGTTGCATCGTTTGTACAGTCTAACCCCCAACTCTTTCCACGACTATCTGACACTTTTCCGCGCAATAGACGTGACAATACCCAATTTTGCTTGCACTTGGCAAAAACTGCCCTCATGGGCTTCATGTCAGTTGGTCTTAACAAACTGTCATTCTAACATAGATAAACATCCGAGAAATTGGCGGGAACATTTCAAAAATTTAAGTGGCTCAAGGTACGAAGGGTGTCAAGGTACAGCACCTTCCCCTATAGACGAGGAAAAATAATTTTAAAAACATTACAAAACATTTTCACATCTACATCTTGATATTGTTCTTATTCTTCTACTAAGTACCATAATAAATGGACTTACCAATAGAAATAAGCTGGAACATGCAAGGATGACGAATATTATGTGAATAAACACGCGAACTAAGAAAACAATAATTCTGCTCTATCTACCTAAGTTGTTTACTTGCAAGCTAATGGGACCGTCATTATATTAGCATGGTTGAACGCACTCTAACCATAATAATTATATCTTAATAATAAAGGCGCTTTAACAGAAACCATCTTGGGAAAATGCTTCGGAGCTAACAAGCAGTTCTGATGATTACTGAATAATCCTTACTATAACCACAGTCTATACATCATACAGTCGTCCGACGAAGCCCGAGCTGCATACGAAGTTCGCCGAACTACATAAGCAGCTCGGGCTCTCGTCGGACGACTGTATGATGTAGACTGTGCTTATAACCATACATAATATTATAAATGCGGAAGTAATCTTTCTGTCTGTATGTTACACTTATATAGCCTGGGACTTGAAGAAGGAAAAAGGCGTGATATTCATTTTGAATATTTAATTTTGTATTTAAAAAGCGGCCATGTGCGTGTTGGACCACGCACCATGAAGGTATTTCCGTATTTGAAAAGAATTTATCCCAAAAACAAACTTAAAATTTAAATCCCAAAAAAAAAATTTTTTTTGAGATAAAGTTACAAATTAACAATTTTTGGACTTCTTCCTTTACTTGAATTGATTCTACGTCAATGGGAAGTACCCTATAGGTTTTGATTTATTTGCGAGTATCAAAATATGTCGCATAGATGGCCGTATTTTTTTTATTGCGTTGATTTAGCAGCTGGATTTTTTTGAACTCTAAACCTTTGTATTTTATATTAATTTCAACTTGATACCTCCACGCGTTCCTGAAAAAACGGATTTTGACAGACTTACATACTTGAAAATTTTTTTTTATATATTATATAATAAAATTACAAATTAACAGTTTTCGGACTTTTTCCTTTATTTGTGCTGTGAGACCTTGCTTCTTGCCAAAGGAGATGGCCAATTTACTTAGGGCACTCTGCCTAGTATCGAAAAATTCATGTACATTAACGAGTTTTGCTTTATTTTGAATTTAGTATGCTCTAAAATTAACTGTAAAAGTTACATAATCCAATAACTTCGGATTTCTTAGAAATTAACAAAAACATGTTTTGATCATGAACCTACTCGGGCTCATAACTAGGTAGTAGCCAGATTATTCTGGGTGGGGTATAAGCTACGCTTGTACCAATGTGCAATGTGTGTGTGTGTGGTGTTGTTGTATCAATGGATGGGTGACCATTTTTGCATTTTTTTTTTGACTTTTGGCCGCAGGACGTGGTGTTCCGTCGCTTCCGCGGACAAGTTCCACAGGGCAGCACTTAAAGTCAAGCTAGTGCAAAGAGGAGTGCTACTAACATAGTCTTAAGCCTATTTTATTAACACAAGTTTTGTTTATATTCAAATATGTATGTTTAGGTTAAGGTATTTATCTATGGGCCGTGTCACCTGAAATAAATGGTTTATTTATTTTTATTTTATTTATTTTCTTATCGAGACCCTTTCTCGGAGTGCATGTAAAGCCGTCGGCCCTGTATGTAATACTCTCAGGTCGTGTCAGATTGCCGTCCCATCTGACAA
Source organism: Cosmia pyralina (assembly GCA_946251885.1). NCBI lineage: Eukaryota > Metazoa > Arthropoda > Insecta > Lepidoptera > Noctuidae > Cosmia > Cosmia pyralina. The sequence continues at coordinate 17,078,389 of OX276359.1, read as the reverse complement.
TCACAGTAAGAAATAGAAGTATAGTCACAGATTAATACGGATGGGACACTGCGCAAAATCATTTAAATAAAAAGCGACTCTTACGACACAATAAAGTGCAATTCAGGTCGCACAACGCTTATGACCTACAGTTATATTCAACTACAAGTTGCCTCTCTTTCTATCGCGTAACTCTTATACCTTCTGACCTACTGAATTAGCCCCGTGGACGGGTCCCGCCGCGTACTTGTAGCTTCATACCTAAACTGCGGAGTGTCCATCCGTCGACCTGCTGTCAGTTTTATAAAGTTATAATTTCACAATAAAATAGTTTTAATTTTGGTAAGCATTTATCCATTTTGTTGAGCATTTATCCATTCTGGCAGGTATTTCGAATTTTTTGGTAGTAAAATAGGTACTTTTCTGGTAGGCGTTTAAACACAAGCCAAATTAAATCTTTCATAATTTCTTTTACATTCAGGTACACGAAATATGATTTGTAACAATGAATTTCGTACAAAATCATACGAAGATGGATGTAAACTCGTACCTCGTACCAAGTCCTCTGAATCTCGTACATGTACGAGAAACATGGTACGGATGGCAACACTCTGCGATTGTCGAACCTGTCATGTCGTTTCGTTTCGTTGTTACAAAAAAAAAAGTTATCTAAAACAATAATATTGCATAGCATTCAAGTAATTTACAAAATGTTTTTTATTATGATTCTGATTATTATGTTTTTTATTATCATTTTACAGTCCGAATCATTTTTAATATAACTCTGATGGAACATTTATATTTTAGGTTTACAGGGAATGAAACGTTTATCCAAAATGGCCCGCTATCTTGATACGACCGAAGCGCAAAACAACTATTTATGTTTAAATATTTATTCTGGACTTGTAAGAAAATGTAATTAGTTTTGTAATTTTTATTTCTATTTTTATTTACTTATAATTAGGTGTCTAATAATGTACATGCCACTGAGTAACTAGGCAGAAACGGGCCATGTCATTTCATGATTCTAGGTCAACGGGGAGTACCCCATAGGTTTTGATTTACTTGCGTATTTTTTATTGCGTTGACTGAGAAGCTTGATTTTCTTAGGACTCCAAGGGACCATAGACTTACTTATTTGATATTAATTTCAACTTTTTACCTTCACGCGTTCCTGAGAAAAAGGGTCTTGACAGACTGACAGAGAAATAGACAGACAACGAAGTGATCCTATATGACTATGACTTAAATAATTACAACGAATTCTATATAAGAGGTACAGTCAACAAAAGAGATATCTAGGCAGGGTATACTAACATATTTGTATGTGAATTACGTCATGTTCAATTTCGTGACAGTATACAATTTTGTGTTGGTGTATTACAATTGCAAAAACAAAGTAATATAAGTAAATAAAATTGAACATGAAGCAATTCACATACAAATATGTTAGTATACCCTGCTTAGATATCTCTTTTGTTGACTGTACATGACGAAATACCTTTTGGATATGAGTGAAATAGGCAATTGAATGCAACAACTAGTTCAAAACAATTGAATGAAACAAGATGAACCACACACACAAAAACTAATAAATACATCGAATATTATTCAAATATTTTCTCAGCATTATAGCCAAACAGAAATATCAATATCACCACTAATCTATATCTAATTAAGCGTTACGTGCTTAAACACTACCTTTAGGAATTTGGGGACTGACCCAAAATAATTAAGCCATATCGGCAAACAGAGAATATATTTGGTCAATACGAGTATATCATAACTTGTTGACTTTGTTCCGTACTATTTGAGCCAAGTTAGAATAGAATAGAATAGTTTATTTCCATCACTAAATGTTACAAATATCTCTTAGTCTAAGGATAATATGAGACAACAATGGGTGACATTGAACAAGAGAATACGTTGACGACCGTAGTAGTATGAACTGTGTCACAGCCGTCAGCGCCTTCCACTCTGTACATAAATTTCATATCTTTACATTGTAGATCAAATGTTTTTAATATAATTAAACCTAATTAAACATTGAATAGACATAGATACGTTACCATATGTATAGTGTGTGTGTGTGTGTGTGTGTGTGTGTGTGTGTGTGGATGAGTAAATTTATGTATTTATGTGTAGTGAAAGTGTGTAGTGTTAACTGTTTAAAATTTCCTCCGTTTGTATATAGTTTAGTTGTAATAGCCAAATTCGTATTTTATCCTTACATTTGTTGGTAGGAAGTTTATAAATGTTATTGGCTCGGTTTGCTACGTTATACAATTTATTACTTATAATGTAGTACTGGTGTCTTGCGAGTGTTGTACGGTAAGGGGGGATAGAACAAACTCTTGTCTTATTGCGTTTGAGATCGTAGTTATACACATGATTATGACTAGGCAGGCTTAAGATTGACTTCAAGATTAGGTGTTTTTCTTAAGATATCTTCTGTGATTATTAGTATACAAGGTCAAATAAAACAGACTGGTGAAACTTTGAAGTGTAAACTTTATAAAACAACGAAAAAGTGAACTTTAAAGAGAAAACACGTGCCGCTGGTTTTCCCCCATCGCGTATGTTTTGTTTCTCTAGTTAATTTAACAATTTCTTAACCGTTTTACTTTTAAAAATAATACAGTTAAAATTCTAAGGGATCAGCAGTAGATTCCGTATGCTAAAGCAAATTATTATTATTATAGGATACGCAGGATGCAATGCACAAACAAGACATATCATTTCGTTTTTTTTTTTTGTTGTTATAGTTACTATTTTTTTGGTCTTTAATTTGATTTTGCCCTGAGTACAGTTAACGTTTGCCATCAGTTTGTAAATATTTTAGGTTGTAATCTGTGGAAAATGTACTTTGCTAAGTTATACTGTTGTACTGTTTATTTTTAATATAGTACTGTTTGTTTCCCTTATGAAATAAAATAAACAGATGATAACGACATAAGTATTGCTAGTGAAGCAGATTCAGCAATTTAAATTAACACCTGCGGATGCTGATGTAGACCCCATACCTAAAACATAGGCAGGCAAAAGGCCCCATACACACGATGCAAGTTTCTTGCCTGTGGTATACAATAAAATTGAAGCAACAATGACTTTCACCGCTTAAATGTCGCAGCAAGATGGTTGAAACGTGATATATTTATATCCCAAGAGATATATAGTTATACCGTAATATACTCGTATTTATATGAAAGCGGTTCATAACTGTCGGAGGACCCTAATAGTTATAATATAATATATATTACTAGATCGTGCTCGTATCTTAGTTATATTCCTAGTAAGACAGTTATGAACCGCTTTCATAAACTAGACTACGGTATATACGAGTACATAGCTAAATCCTTTGATATCCTTAGGGATACAAAATATATCACGGTGTTGCAATCTTCTTGATCTCCTTGGTAAACTTTTTAGAAGATTTTTATATTTTTATATGAATGTTATTCTTTTCTTTTCCTTCTGCTTGTATCTGTCAAAGGTTTTGGTTTGCGTTTCCAATATATTGTTATATTTTTCAACTTTTTCAATAAAATCCTAGTATCACATTAAGCTTTAGATTTATTTCATTTCACCAACCATAAATACATACAGTTCATTCCCATCGCTTTCACATGGCTCTAATCATCTTCCTGCGACATAATACACTGTTTAGATGGTGTAACTTTCATTGTTGCATCAACTTAGGGTTTGCCATAGGCAAATAACACCATAAACATAAATCAGGCTTTTATGCTATAACTAACACTTCGCGCAGGTGAAGCCAAAGCACAGCTTGTACCTTTATCCGAACCCACATAGGTACGGAAGTTTATTTAATAGATCTTACCAGTTTTCTGATGAACCTACCAAAATAGTATTTTATTTGTTGAAAACTAATTCAAGTTACAAAAGTTCACGCTAAGTGAAACCGAAGAAAGAAGCTAATAGTCGGATTAATAAATTGCAATGAATTAAATATCTAGATAAAAAAACCGGCCAAGTGCGTGTCGGAACACGTACAATGAAGGGTTCCGTAGTTGAAAAGAATTTATACCAAAAACAAACTTAACCCAAAAAAAAAATTTTATGTCATAAAACTACAAATTAGGTAACAATTTTCGGACTTTTTCCTTTATTTGTGCTGAGAGACCTTGTTCTTGCCAAATTTCATTATTCTAGGACAACGGGAAGTGCCCTATAGGTTTTGATTTACTTGCGAGTATCAAAATATGTCGCATAAGCCGCAAAATATGCCGTATGTTTTTACTGCGTTGATATAGAGTTTTTTAGGACCATAGTTGATATTCATTTCAACTTGATACCTCCACTCGTTCCTAAGAAGAAGGGTCTTGACAGACTGACAGACAGACAGACAGACTGATAGACAGACAGACAGACAGATAGACAGACAGACAGACGGACAACGAAATGATCCTATAAGGATTCCGTTTTTTTTACTTTTGAGGTACGGAACCCTAAAAATGAATTCACTGTCCAATACTTTGGTTAAAGAAAGTCAAGCATCGGATAATTTCTTGATAAGTAGGTATGTGATGGGATTTCACATCAGCAAAATTTTCGAACTCCGTACAAACTTTCATCACCTATCCCCTAACCCCTTAAGGGGTGAATATTCAAAAAACCTTCCTTAGAACTCATTTTCGTATTATAAGAGAACTATTGTGCAATTTTTTATGCTTCTGGCTAGACCCAGCGGTTTGGCTTGGGCGGTCTTCGTAGGTGGTTAAGTAGAAAGTTACATCCACTCCAAACAGTGGATTGCTATAGGCAGACGATGATCCAAATTCTCTTGACATAATCTCTTAGTCACCTGTTACGAGCTTCGCTACTAAACACATTTCATTAAGAATATCTGAACTAAACAATTATGAAACAAGAATAACAAATTATCACTGAGCTAAATTACTATAAATTCCTTTACACAAAGTTAGTGTTACTTACAAAGAGACTCCCAAACTTAGCACGTATGTTTGTGTAACATTAGTTATAAACGGATCTCCTAAGTTACAGGTTTTGCTTTGTAAACAATCTACCTTCTGGCGAAGTTAAGATTATCGTTTTTAGGGTTCCGTACCTCAAAACAAAAAACGGAACCCTTATAGGGTCACTCGTGTGTCTGTCTGTCAGTCTGTCACAGGCAATTTGCTCCGAGTCTAATGGACCGATTAAGTTGAAATTTGGTACACGTATGTATTTCTGTAACTTAAACACAGGGTAAAAAGTAAATAAATGAATTTTGAATATGGGGGTCACTTTTGGGTTGCAAATAAGAAAAAAAAAAAGTTTTGCAACCTTAAAATAACATGGCGAATCTCTCAATTTTGTGAGTACAAACTTACATTTTCAGTTGGAATGTTTAGGAGAACATGTTTTTCAACTACAATGTTAAGTTTGTTCTTGGGATAAATTCAACCCAACTACGGAACCCTTCATTGTGAGTGGTCCGACACGTACTTGGCTTGTTTTTTTTTTTTGTTTAAAACGGACGTTTCCACAATAATCCGAAGGTTTAAGGCTCGTCGGGATACCCAGACGTGGAATTGCGGACACCAGTCCGTTTTACTACTACTACCCATCAAGTAAAAAGGGTTTGCAAAAGCAATGCATCATTAAAAAAAATCTGTGAACGCAACTTCGTTTGTGGAATGCACTGCCAGTTCAAATAAAACGCGCGCAATCGTTAGAGACTCGTGAAGAAACATTACTTGTTGTTGTGATCTTGTTCTCGTAGCTGTAATAATCTGTAGTCGTCATTTATTTCGTTGCTTAAATATTTAAGTTTGTACTTATGTATATATCTATGTATCTATTATAGAATATTGTACCTATAAACCTACTTATTATTTTGCACCAATGACAATCCCGTTTTATGTCCACGCAAAATTGCCAAATTGCCTTAGTAAGGCGGAGGAAGTATCTGCCGCCACTGCCTTCAGGATGCTATTGTGACTGCCTCTTTCTGCTTAAAAGTCAGGTCGTTTTTCTGCGGAATTGAGCCACACGAATTAGGTTATTCGGATTCCGATATAATCTCCCTATCCGACGTATTTATCGTTGTTATATGCTAATAATGTTCTTCATATAGGTCAGGTGCGTAGTATGACCAGATCTATGAACGCAAACGAAGCAAAAGGAGTATGTAAGGGTCGTAGCAGGTGGTGTTCTCTAGTTTCTGCTTAACCCCATGGGATGAAAGCGTGAGGCTATATATGTATGTAAGTAAATGCTAATAAGCCACTCTTTCTATACATCTCTTGATTATAATAAGTGATTATATTAGCTGGATCATCCACTGAATGTAGAATTTTTTGTTCAAAACATATTCTATCATCCTTGCAAAAACGAGAATGTTAAAAATATCAGCTTTACAAACGACCAGCTATGCTTAAAAAAGTCTCAAAACATTATTCGATCACTGTTAGATATCGTGAATATTCGATCACAAGCAAGATTGCTTGCTACCCAACCATATCAATAGCTGTCGAAAAACAGCTGAAGATCAGTTTTAAGAATGTATTTCACACTTGAATGCCTCTGCATCTAAATTTCAGACTTCTATCACAGAATAAGTATAGAAAGTGACTCCATACAGCGAGTGAAAATAAATGTCACGGCCGTTACAGATACGGCAACCTCAATCAAACCTTCTAAAATGGGCTTACCTTTTTAACAAAGAAGCAGAACAAGAGCATTCTTAACTTGATAGTCCTGACATTATAGTATGGATAGACCAACGAAAGAATGCTTTGTCCTTGTTTACACAAAAATAATTTGGTAGAGTGGGGAAAGAAACGAGCGAGTGCACAATTAGCTCGTTTGGTCTAAACAGATCCTCAAACGAATGCTAGTCGGCGCGTACACTTACACTCGCTGTACGTGAAGCATCTTTGTGCGCTTGCACACGCTGTACGTGAAGCGTGTGTATGTGTGCACTTGTACTCGCTTTACGTGAAGCGTGTCTATGTGTGCGCTTGCATATGCTGTACGTGAAGTGTCTATGTGTGCACTTGCACTCACTGTACGTGAAGCGTGTTTATGTGTGCGCTTGCACTCACTGACGTAAAACGTGCCTATGTGTGCGCTTGCACTCGCTGTACGTGAAACGTTTGGAGCCGACCTTCTGTAAGTACCTATCTATTTGTGGTTCCACTGAATACAACAAGACCACTGAAGCGTTACCTTTTTTGTCTAGACGGATTAATTTAATTTCACTGCCACGTCAAAGAAAAAGAAAATAAAATCTTTTTCTTATTTGGTTGGTTTTCACTGAGAATTTCAAGTCAAAGTGTGTTTCATCTATTAAACAATCACTTTCACATTATTAAGTGCTTTTTAACTCAGGTTCTGCTTTCAAACATACTTATAATACGGAACTCCTAGTGAGAAACTCAACACGCGATTTATGAAAGTATTAACCGGTTAACACTATGAAATAATAATATCCAAACCAACTTAAACGACCACAAAGAATTAGCCTACAGATAACATAAAACCGGTCAAGAGCGAGTCGGACTCGCGCACCGAGGGTTCCGTTCAAATTTCAGAAAAAGTGTGCTATTTAGAGTACGTTTTATTTTTTCTGTAATCTTTATATATGTATATTCCCGTAATACATAAACTTCTATCACATAGAATAATTTCAGATTTTTCTCTATGCAACCTTCGGAGTATTTTTTTTTACATTTTTTTTATCAAAAGTCGAAAACTAGGCGGTCTAAAAAAGAAAAAAATGTTTGAGAATGTGCAAACAGCGCTCATTCATATGATACCCCACATGACCTAGTAACCTCACAGTAAATTTTTAAGACGCCCTTTCAGTCCCTGATGCAAAAATAAATATACGAGGGGGGATTAAAAAGTAGTGAGAACGACATACTCCTTGGTAAGAAAAAAAATTAATACTGGCAGGCATAGCTCAGATACATATTTGTAATATTAATAAAGAAAAAAATCTTCGATTCTCTTTTATTTTTTTTCTGAATGTAGTCATTTGTTTGCTTCGTGCCGGAACGTGTTCTCTAAAATGGAGAAAAACGAAGTGCGAGCCGTTATTAAATACCTCTGTCTAAAAAAGTTAACGACGCAAGAGATTTATTGCGATTTGGAGGCAACATTAGGAGAGTCTGCTCCGCCTTATTCCACTGTCGTAAGGTGGGCTTCTCAATTTCGAGTAGGGAGAACGAGCACGGAAGACGAACATCGTTGCGGCCATCCATCGACGTCAGTCACCCAAGAAAATGTTGCGAAAGTCGAGAAAATTGTATTGAGCAATCGAAGGCTTACAATCCGATACTTAATTCAAGAAACGGGCATTTCATATGGAAGTATTCAATCCATATTGAAACAATCTTTGAATATGAGAAAAGTCTCCGCAAGATGGGTGCCGAGAATGTTAACCGACAGTCAGAAACAAAATCGACTTGACATTTCGAAGATATTGTTGGACAAGTTTCAAGAAGATTCTGAAAACTTTTTGTCTCGTTTCGTAACAATGGACGAAACATGGGTCCATCATTTTGATCCCGAGACAAAACAGCAATCTTCGCAATGGAAACGGCCATCATCACCGACCCCGACGAAGTTTCGAGCCGTGGCATCGGCTGGCAAATAACCTTGGCCAAAATATTGAGGCCATAACCGGCCTCAATATTTTGGGACTCAGAAGGGATATTGTTGATTGATTACCTGGAGCGTGGAACCACTATTACAGGCCAATATTATGCAGCTTTAATTCCTAAGTTGAGGAATGCCATCAAAGAGAAAAGGAGAGGGAAACTTCGAAGGGGCGTGCTGTTTCATCACGACAACGCATCCGCGCACAGGTCGGCAGTTGCGATGGCTGCCATTAGCAAGCTGGCTTCGAATTGGTTGTCCACCCCCCTTATTCACCAGATCTGGCGCCTAGCGATTTTTATCTGTGCCCCAAATTGAAACAATACTTAAGGGGAAACAGATACGAAGACGATAACGAGGTGATGGATGCCGTAGAGAGCTTTTTGCAGGACCAAGACAAAACTTTTTTTTTGAAAGGGATTGAAGTCTTGGAAAAGCGCCGGACTCGGTGTGTAAAGAGACTTTTTTTTTTTTTTTTAAATCTTTATTTATTAATGGAGGTTTGTTCATAATTGAACATGTCACCCCCGTAAGAATATACATGAAAATATATACATCACAAAACTAAAACTAACTAAGTACTTATACAAATCATACAGTGGATTAACTTAAGGTGATCTATTCTTAATACCTATATGTGTAAGTCTATATAGCAACTTGGCCTCCTCCGAAACAGGGAAAGACAAAATGCTATTACACCATCCAACATTGAAAGGAGACACCACGTTTTGAAGAACTATAAATCTAAATGCTTCGTTACGAACACATTCCACTAAGATGTGATATACGTCCTCTATATTATCACATTCAGTACAATTCGAAGAATTAACTTTTCTCATCAAGAATCCAAACTTATTTAATGGAATGTGTCCTGAGCGAAGTCTAAAACTCGTCACAATGTCATACCTTCCCATATTGCATTTTTCAAACCAAGGGACTCGAGGCAAAGCTGGTTGCAAGGTTCTGTACCAAATTCCTTTAGTAAGTGATCTTTTGTCAAAATATTCAGACCACAATTTGGTAGAAAACTCTTTAACAGTACCGATTAAATTCGTGTAGAAAGGCAAGCAATTGGAATTAATACCATCAACCGCAGCTTCTCTGGCCAATTTATCTACAGCTTCATTACCAATTAGACCAATATGGGAAGGTATCCATTGCAATATTACTTTCCTATTTATAGTGTTAAGTTCGGTTAAGATACTTAATATGTAATAAGCCAAGGGAATACCCCTGATCATATGTGTACATCGCACTAAATGGTGAAGTGCACTTTTAGCGTCGGTAAATATTACAAAATTAGTGTCTATATTAATTGATCTAATGTATGACAGTGACTCTGCAATACCGATGAGTTCAGCGTGCATAATGGATAATTGAAGATTATTTACATTAAGCTTTATGAACTCATTTGTTTGTATATCTAGAAAAGCAACGCCTATCCCCTGTTTGTCCTTGGAGGCATCTGAGTATATTTTGTAAAAGCCTGAATATCTTTCGTGTAAGAATTTACTACAAATGAATAGTAAATTTTGCATTTTAAATTGACGTTTAGGTTTATCCACGCTATGAATTTCATAATTAATAAAACTACTTGTATCTAAATTATTAATCCAGGTGTCTAAAGCAAACATCTCCAGTTGCTTGCTCGAATGTACAGGCAGTGATTTTAAATGCATGTGAATCGTCACTAACAATGGTGATTTCCTGGATCTCCAATATAAATTTTGACTACAGTTTGTTAGATCTTCTAATAACAAAGTTATAGGATTATTGCCAAACGACTTTGTCTTAAGCCAGAATTTACCAGCAAGGAAGGCACGACGCACAAATAAAGGCTGCAAAAATAACTCTGCCTCCATGACATGAATAGGAGTACTTTTTATAAAACCCCCTATAATGCGCATGTACTGATTCTGGACTTTATCCAGCTTGGCACAATTACTCATTGCGCTAGTATCATATAGAAAGCTTGCGTAGTCTAATCTTCTCCGAACGATAGAAACGTATAGCATTCTCAAATAATATGGATGCATACCCCAACTAGATCCCGTTAATGCTTTAAATATATTTAAAAATTTCATAACTTTTTCTCTAATTTCATTAATATGTTTTGTCCATCTTAAGTTTCGATCAATCCACATGCCTAAATATTTTACACAATGCACATTTTCTAATGTTGTTTCATCTACCACTATAGTCACCCTTTCATTATAATAATTATTTTTAAAAATACACACTTTACTCTTATTTGGAGAAATTGTTAAGCCTAGGTTCCGAAGAAGTTCACATAAGGTGTTAATAGAATTTTGTAATATTCTAGTACCTTCATGGATAGATTGAGAAGTGCAATATAAAACAAAGTCGTCCGCATATTGGGATACAAAAATATTCTTTTCAATAGTTTTACATATATCTATTGTTGCCACATTAAAGAGTAGTGGTGATAGTGGGTCCCCTTGGGCCAGACCTCTACAAGCCATTCTAGTAACATATCCAGATTCAGTTTTAATTTTAATATTCCTACATTTCAAGAAATTCCAGAGGTATTGACATATTTTCGACCCTGCATTAATTTTATGTAAAATTGTTAATAAGGATGTTATATCAATGTCGTTATAGGCACTGTCTATGTCAATAAAACAACCGATAGTGTGCAACCTTTCAGAGAACCCCTTTTGAATACGAGAAACCAGGTAACCTAAACTATCGAAACAACCCTTAGTTCTTCTAAAACATACCATATTAGGTGAGAACATACTATGTTTTTCTAAAAACCATTCAAGCCTCCTATTAATTATTTGGTGAAAAATTTTGCATACACACGATAGTAAGGATATAGGCCTCAAAGAAGAAATCTGATTAGGATCCCGTCCAGGTTTTGGGATTGCAATTATTTCAATATCACGCCATTGACTGGGAGTAAAACTGTGTGAAAAGAACAGGTTAAATAACAATAGGAGAATGACCTTACCATTATTGGGGACATTTTTAATCATGGAGTATGAGATACCATCGCACCCAGGAGATGTATCCTTCGTTTTAATACATTTAATTAACTCCTGCATGGAGATACTAGTCTCCAGAATTAAATTAGACAAAGTAAATTTTGGTTGATTCGGTATAACATAATCTGGCGTAAGACTGCGGATTAAGTTATTTGCTTTGTTAGCATCTATAATAGTTCTAGGAGCCCGATAACCCTTTATCCATTTCATCTTGCGCCACATTTCAGAAACTGATATTTTATTATCTATTGTTGAACAGAATTGAATCCAATCATTAAGCCTTGCTTGCCGTATTAACTTTTGTGCAATTGCAATTTTATTATGTAGAATATCTAAGTTTGCGGGATTTGGATTTTTACGAAAATTGGATAAAGCTAATCTCCGGACTGCAACTGCTTTAGAAACTTCTGCATTCCAATATGTTTTAGGGGAAAAATTTGAGTCGGGATTTTGCGGTATTTTAGTAAGGGGGATATGAAGATCTGCTGCAAAATTAATATAATCAATAAAAATATCATAAGCTTTTTGAGGGTCCGCAGGAAGTATTAAGTTTGAAAACATATCTTCAAGACATGTTTTATACGAATCCCAGTCGGCATTTTTATAATTTCTTTTAACAACGAAATTTTTACTCATAAAACACTCAGTAGACAATTTGATAACCAAATGGTCACTTCCCAAAGTTTCATTTAAAACTGACCAGTTAAAATTAAGCGCAATATCAGATGAAACCAAGGACAAATCAGGAGAAGATTCCTGCAAGGTACCGTTAACCAATTCAGTACGAGTTACACTGCCATTATTTATTACAACATAACTATTATCTATGAGTGAGTCTACAATTTGAACACCTCTCAGGTCTGTTTTATTGGACCAATTCGTGTGGTGGGCATTAAAATCACCGATTATGATTGACTTCCTATTAAATGATGAAAATAAATTATTCCAATCCGTTTGGTTAGTCCTAATAGAGGGTGGGCAGTATACAACTATTACATTTTCTAAAAGAGAATAATTAAGAATTTTAATGTGAAGGACTTCGAATCCCGGAAGGGATATCTGAAAGTTTCCTACCTGAGCTTTTATAGATTTATGAGTAACAATAGCCACACCCCCATAAGAGTCATCCCTGTCTTGACGAAATATATTATAGTTATTTATTTTAAGATGACTGTCGGGATTTAGCCACGTTTCGGAAATAGCAGCTATATGTATTTTTTCTTGGTTAAGTAACTGGGAAAAAGCTGCTAGCTTAGGTTTAAGACTACGGGAATTCCATTGTATAATATTCAATTTAACATTTACAGTGTTATCCATTAAAGAAATTAACAACCATTTGCAACAACGTAGACTCCGATATCTTGTCAACCACTAATAGTATAAACCACTCGATACAAAGTTTGAGAATATTTTGAATTTTGGTATACCATGAACAGTTTTTAAGATAAATAACTTCTTTTATTCGCGATAGTAATTCGTTGCATGTTGTGCTGTGTTCAGTGTTACCTTTTGTTTGTTTGTTACCATTTTGTTCGTACACATAATCTTCGTCGGTTCGCGGTTCCTCTGCCAAACTTGACTGCCATTCTAATAACAATTCAGATAGATTTTGTTTCTTTTTTAAAGATTTCTTTTTGTTCAGTGATGTCTTATTACATAGGTTAGCAGAGCTAGGTGTTTCTTTGACGTGAACCCCCGTCTCAACCGTAACAACTTCTGCAAATGTGGGGGTATTCTCAAATACAGAAGTACTATAAGTTGGATTATTTACTTCTATCTGTCTATCTTGACCATTTACATGAGGAGAAGGTGGGACGTACGCAGTTAAGGCCCTCTTGTATGAATAATTAAATTCAGCCATGATTTCACGTATTCTACGTTCTTTTAAATATAAAGGGCATGTTTTAGATAAGGCCATATGGTTGTGTAAAGAGACTCGGAGACTATGTAGAAAAATAAATTATTGAGTTATCAATAGTCATTATAATCTATCTCATTCTCACTACTTTTTGATCCCCCCTCGTATATGTTTTTATTTCTTTCTTATTTGCAAAATAGTTGGGCAAACGTCATCTAAAACGGTTCCAAATTTCAAGTAGATAGCATTAGTAGTTCTTGAGATATCCAGCTGTGACAGACGGACAGACAGACAGGCAGACTGAGTCGCACCATAAGGGTTCCTTTTTATTACCATTTTGGTTCGGAAACCTAAAATTCTATTATAAGTAATTCTTTTTGGTCAATATTACGAAGTAAATCAGGTTAATATCCTTTTCCTAAATGCACTTACTTTTACCTCTATCAAAATATTTAAAAAGCAGCCTAAACTTCAGTCTCCTGAGTAATATTCCCGTCAACTACTGAGTGCCTATTTGTTAACAAAATACCCTTTTTTATACGTTGCCCGGGCAATTGTAGGTGTATGAATATTGCATGAGATTAAGTCCAGGTGTCAAGGAGGGCCCTGTGGGGTTAAGTCCCATTGACAGCGGTTAGGAGAAAATTTAGAGTTGGTGGACTCTAAAATTATAATATATATACGTACCTAGTTAAAAAGTAGTATGTAGTAAAGTGATATATTGGGTTTTCTGACAGAAATTACTCAGTACCTAGCAACTGGAATGCAGAGGGGCAATTCCCGTTTTTTTAACAACGTTCGCGATCTCAGCTCAGTCTCAATCTGTAAAAAATTGTATAGCGTTTACCTACATTTTTGACATTTGTTTGTCGCTGTGAACGTTTTTAGGTACGAGAATTATTGTTGGCCTTCTGGATTTGTGCCGTAATGGTGACAATAGGCTCGCCCTCTATTACATGGAACTTACATAACTGATGAAATGTGGGTCCTGTGCCAAACCCTTCGGGGATTACAGGCGTGATGTTATTATGTGTTAAAAAGTAGATTTTACTCTTTAAAAATTATTTGCTGCGCAAATAATTAACATGGACAATTGAGAGAAATTATTAACGGAAACTTAAACCAGCATAGTAAGATATCAATGTTATATGAAATACTAGCTGCACCCCGCGGTTTCACCCGCGTAGACCGGGATAAAAAGTAACCTATGTGTTTTTCCAGGGAATATGCTATCTACATACCAAATTTCATCCAAATCGGTCCAGCCGTTTTAGCGTGAAGAAGTAACAAACATAAAACACACACACAAACTTTCGCCTTTTTAATATTAGTGTGATAACTTACTCTTGTAGCTTATCAGTGAGTCATGCAATATTGCTTACAGAAATGTTGTTACGGTGCAAAGTGAAGTGCATTTTTTGCGAGCGCCATAATGCCTTTTCTCTCTGCAACCATTAATCTACTTAGACAATTGCTGTACACTGCTAAATACGTAAATCTAGGTATTTCTGTTGAACTATCATAGCTCATTCTTCCAAGTGTCACATTCACTTCGTTCAGTTAATTTCGACAGATGGTCTAACAGACTTAACCTTTAGTAACAATTTTATGTAGAAATCACTGAGTGACGAAACTTAGTACAGTCAGCGTCAATAATATCGGGACGAACAGACTGTTCAAAATTACCTAAACAACCATGAAATTGAAATATTAACTCAATGACACAAGGAATGTTTCAGAGTGAAGGCAGTACACGAAAACTGTCATTCTGGCAAGAACTTAATCCAATTGAGATAAAGATTAATTTTATTACTTGTTGACATCATTTTGAACAGTCTGTTTGTCCCGATATTTTTGACGCTGACTACGTCTTACGCATCCTGGGAGGATAATCTCAGCAGAACATAAATAATAATAATAATAATAATAATAATAATATTTATTTATTTACTCAAAAACAGTAGGTAGGTACAGTACATTCTTACAAATATTAGGCTTACAGTTTAAATAAATAAGAGAATGAGCATCCGCAGCTGAACTAGGCGTGAGCCTGTATCTCAGCTAACAGCGCCGTTTCCCCTCAGAAACAATATACTAGGTAACCTAAAATTAGCAAGAAGCAAAAGTTTAGGACCATTACTAATCAAATACAATTAAGAAATTAAGGTAAACTAAACTTAAATTACTAACAATTTTTGAGTGTGCGTGAGGATTTGTGTGTGAGAATGAGAGGGTGAGTGTGTGTGTACTGTGTGGGGGTGTCTGTGTGTCTAAGTGTAAGTGTAAGTGTATACATATGTCTACATGATAAATGGACAGGAATAGAGTAATATACATTTATATATATATACAAACAAAAATATTAACTGATTATTTGAATAAGTTTTTCAGTGTCTTCGTATGATAGTTTCATTAAAAATTCATATGCCTTCTTTTTACAATGGAATTTGTTAAGGGAAAAAATATTTATGGATTTGTTAATTTTATTATACACATGTGGTCCTAGAAAGACGAAGAACCTCTTTATGAAAGAGGTTTTAGGTTTATGTATGCGGACCACAACGTCATGTTTTCTGCGTTTCTTTGTGAGATCAGTATCATATATAAGTTCACCATGTTGTTTTAGTACAATGTTGAGTAAGAACAATTGTCTCACTGTAAGGACTTCGCATGAGTTGTACAAAATGTTTGTGGGAAAGCGAATTGGACGGAAAGTGTAAACTTTTAGAATTGCACGCTGAGCTATCTCAAGGCCTTTTAGAGTAGTTTTAGTAGCTCCTCCCCATACAATTATGCCGTAATTAATAATGGATTGACAAAGAGAGAAATAAACCTGTTTTAATAATTTGAGATCAGCAACCTGACGCAAAGTTTTAAAGATATAAATTAGTTTTCTTACTCGTCCCGACAAAGCTTTAATATGTGCCTTATAGGATAAATTATGGTCTATAATTAATCCTAAATATTTCACATTGTTGACACGTTCTAGAGGTACACAATTACAGTTATCTATTCCATGACAGTTGTGAGGAATAAGGCAAAGTTTTGTAGTAAGCAGGTTAGGTGGATTTCGTATGCTGAAAGTCAAGTATTTAGTTTTATCACTATTCAGTGTAAGTAAATTATCTTGTAGCCATTCCTTTACGAGATCAAGTCCACATTGTGCAACGTTAAATACCTCATCCCAATTGTCGGCGTTGAATATAAGAGCAGTGTCATCTGCGTAAGAGATTATTTCGCCTTGGGGTATAGATAGGTTCGTGAGGTCGTTTATATAAACGAGAAAGAGGGTAGGTCCCAAAATGCTGCCCTGGGGAACTCCGTATGTAATAGGAAGATAAGAGCTAGTGCAATTTCCTATTTTTACACACTGGTACCTTTCCGACAGATAGCTCTCAAACAGTTTAAGTTGATTGCCTCTTATACCGAAATTCTCAAGTTTTCGCAAAAGGATGGGGACCGAGATCGTGTCAAATGCTTTGGCCAGATCTAAAAAGATGGCAAGGCATTTCTTACCAGAATCTAAATTTGTAGCTATAAAATTGTTTAATTTAAAGATGGCATCATCTGTGCTTCTATGCCTCCGAAAGCCAAACTGTGTACAAGAGAGTAGGCCCTCGCCCTCCAAGTAGCTAACAAGTCTCTTGTTTAGTAGTTTTTCAAAAACCTTTGACAAGGAGGGAAGGATCGATATCGGCCTGTAGTTGTTAACACGATCACGGTCACCACCCTTATGAATAGGGTGAATCACAGACAGTTTGAGATTTTTCGGGAATACACCATATTCTAAGCACCTGTTGAAAATAAACGTGAGAGGAGGAACTAAAAGCTCGATATTACTTTTTATTAGGTTCGATGAGATATTGTCACAACCTGTGGCGCAGTTTGATTTTAATGTAAGGATTGTACGGGTCACTTCTTCTTCCGTTGTTTCTTCACATACAAATGATCGCGAATGGGAGTCGCATGAAAACATAGAGGACCGATTATTAGATGTTGACGGAGAAGGGTTAAGAGGATACTTTTCTGCCAACGATTGACCTACTTTTACAAAGTGCTCATTAATAATATCAAGTGCGGCGTTATTGGAGTCACTCAGTTTTAACAATTCCTCTGGATAGTCAACGTTTTTGACACAACTCGTAATTGATTTTATAGTCTTCCAGAGTTTTTTGGGATTATTCTTTGCAGTATCTAATTGAGTTTTCTCATATGCTCTTTTTACTTTCTTTAAGATTTTGGTACAGAAATTGCGGTATCTAATATACGATGTTTTTAAAATTATATTTTCCGGATCCGTCCTATACTTTTTGTGAAGAAAGTCCTTGTTTTTCATACATCTGAGAAGGCCAGGCGTAATCCATGGTTTGAGTATTTTTTTGCGCTTCGACACAGTGAAAGTTTTTGTGTTGTTATTTATGGCTGATTGGATATTAGTGATAAGGTAATTTGTGGAAAAATTGGGGTCTTTTGATTCGTATATGGGGGTCATGTCTATGTTGTTAATGTCTTTGTTCAAGTTTTCTGTGTCTATTCTAGTTATAGTTGATTTAGTCGTTTGCCTAGGGTGTTCAGAGATGCGCTGTGGACTTAATTGGGTCAGGACAGGAAAATGATCTGTTAAGGTTGATTGAGGCACAATAGTCATAGCAGTAAACTGGGTCTTAAGGAACACGTGGTCCAGGCATGAGGAGCTGATTGCACGGGTTATTTCAGTGTGTGCAGGTAAGAGACCATGAGAAGCGGCGATGGTTAAATATCTTTCACCCGATAGATCCAGCCTGGAGGAGTTAATGGGAATATTAATATCTCCAATTAAAACTAAGTTTTTGAAGGACTTTAGTTTGGATATTACATTGTCTAGGGAGTATAGAAAGTTGTCAATGTTTCTTATAGAAGGAGACCGGTATATAGATATGATTGCGGTATGTTTGTCGAGTGTTGTAACTAAGCAGTTGCCGTCTGTGAATTCTGGTTCCTCAACATTTACATTCAGCGAGTTACTTATATATAATACCACGCCATCATTTTGTCTGAGGTGGGTTTTAGTGGCATAAGAACGATAGCCGTCGAGCTGTGGAATGACAGAAGCACCCAAAAGCCAACACTCGGTAAGTACCAGAACATCACATTCTATGTTCAATCTCCTTAACAAAGTTTCAAAGCCAGCTATATTGCAATTGATACTGCGTATGTTTTGTGTTAATATTATAAGACCACTGGATGGTACCTGAGTAATGTGTTGCTGACATTCTTCTAAGTCACATGTGAGGGATTTAGATACAGAGACTTCGTCTATATCATTTGTTATATGATTTAAGTTATCGAATTATAAAAGTTAAGAAAAGTATTTCACCACATTTAATTAGAAAGTAAAAAGTTTTCAAACGAGTTGATCCGGTACTTATCTGTCCATTTAAAATTGGTACACGTTTAGATATATGTAATACAAGTGATATGTGACAAGGATTATCTAAAAAATTATAAGCATCGGGCCTGAGCTTATTCAACTGCCAATTTAGGGTTGATATAAAGTGTAATAACCATGAAATATTTAAATATAGTGGATGTAGAAGACTTAAAAAGATTAATATTAATTTATCAGTGCAAATAATGATATAAATTGTGTACATGTGATATGTATGGTTTGTAAATATATTTATGTAAGAATTGTGTATAGTAAGAAGATGCATATTTGAGTCAGTTGTTAATTCAAAAAAGAACCCAGAGTTTATATTTGTAGAGAGTGATTGTGTTATGTTCTGTAGTATGTGATTTGTATGGTAATAACATAATGAACAGTAGTTATACGAAGGTATTAGTAAATGTCTTTTAATTATAAAGTGAAAGAGTGTGGGATAAATGTTTACATAATGTTCGTTTTTTGAGTTATAGTCAGATATATTTAAGTTTAAACAAAGCATTAGTTGAGACGTACTTAATGTGAGCTGTTTACATTTCCCAATAGAGACAACATAACATAGTCATACTGTTAAGGTTTTCTTTAGGTTCTCTAGGTCACTGAGGTCGTTTATTCGAAAATAGGAAGCTCCTTCATGCTGCTTAAGGTACACAATTCCATTTGATGTCCAGCAGAAATTAAAGCCATGCTTTGTTTGGAATTGCCTCGCCATATAAAATAGTTTCCGGGTTTTGCTGGTTAATGTCTCAGATACATATAGCGGTTTTAGTTGATATTCCTGGTTCAGATGGGTAGTATTAAGTTTGTTTCCTTTTTGCTTAGTTTTATTAAAATTTTTAACCGCCTTAAGAACCTTCTCCTTCATTAATACGGTGGTAAAGTCTACCACGACAGGGTTTGAGGGGTCCTGAGACTTGGTTCTATAGATCTCTTTAATTGAGTTAGCATCCATTACCACGTTAAGAGTTTTACCTAATTTTATAACTTCGGTTTGGAGGGAGTCTTTCGTCTCGCCGGAATGTTTAGGTAGATTTCGAATTTCTATACCTACACCACGCGATTTTCTCTCCAAGTTTTCCAGCTTTTCTTCCAACTCTTTTATTTTTGACTTGTCGGCCTTGCTTTCTTTTTCTAAAGACGATATTTTTAATATAAACTCATCATATTTATCAGACATGAAGTCAATACTCGCCTTTAACTCATTAAATCTCTTATCCTGCTCTGCGGAGAAGGAGAAAAACATTTCTTTTATGGTTATTAATAAGTCCGTACCTTCGTCATTGTATTTTCTTTTTTTCCTCTCAGTAATGTTAGCTCGAGAGTGAAGATCAGGCTCAGATTCGTAATGCTGTAATGGTGACTTCATTTTGTCTGCGATGACTTCAACTGACTTAACACCCGCTAACTCCGGTGCCGGCGTCACCGCTTTCAACGGCGGGGCGGGGGAGAGGGGAGGAGGCGTACGTCGTACTGACATTATTCAAAAGTTTGTAGTGCAAGGCAAGATACCAGGGCAGCAGAATAGATTAGATGGTGTAGGCAAGCGCTGACAACCTGACAGGTCAACTCAACTGGTCGGTTATCGATGAATCTCAACAATCTCTCGTTCCGTCCAGTGTAAGGTGAACCCAAGCGTGTAGACAATGCTTGCGTTGTTTATGTGTGAAACTACTAACCATGCGTAAGCGTCGGGTGAATGGGAACTGTCCTAGTTGTAGATCTCTACAGCGGGTGTGTGCGTAGAACTGCGTCACCCTGCGTAGTCCTCGATGTAGGTGTGCTTCATTCAGTCCGCCGCGCTGGTGTTGCCGTCGCTTGACTCGAACTGATGGCCGCTTTGTACTTTATGAACTCCTGGTACTTCGACTGAATATTACGATGTTTATTTTGAATTATTTGTTAAATGAATTAAAATAAAATAAAAGTTTAATACGGAAGACACGTCTAAACGCTATCGCGATCCAAGGGGAAAAAAGATAAAGATAAATAGCACATGCCGAGCAATTATTTAAATCTTTAAATAGCCGGGTGGCAAAATAATATATTTGAATCACATTCCAACAAGAAGTATGTAACACGCCTAACGATTAAAAACTTTGTCGCTTAGATTCGCCCTACGAAGCGACGTCGAAAGATAATCGCGATTATATATTATACGGGATGTGTGACGAGTATTTGTAACTTTGACACGTTTCACGGAACTTATGTGTGGTGAAGGAACATCTGACGATATAAATATTTGATATCCAGATAAATAGATATTGGCCAGGCAACCGGTGGCGATGCCAGCGCCACCTTTTGTCATCAATTGGCCGGCCAACCACCACGACCGTGACAATTGACTGGTGCCGTCACGAAGAAGTTAGTAAGTACTGTGAAGCCTCGAACTTCACAGTAGGAGATTAACTGAACTATTAAATAATACAAGAGATGCTCTATTTAACTGGGGCTGAAGCCCTTTGTATTTGAAGCTCAGAATAAATTATAAAACACTCCTACTAGGGCCGAGCCCTGACCAGATTCTCTCTCTGTCATCCTATCAAGAAAAACGGGGATCGTTTTTCTTGACAGAAGATATTCCATATTTGAATGATTGAATGTCAGCCAGTATTATATTAACGAGGCTTGATCAAAGCATCAATCCTTACACTACCTATCTACCTAACAAGCTTCGATGGCCGCTTGCGATGTGACCACGTCTCATTCCTATCTACATGCTCGTTTCAAATTCGTAAATATTGGACAGACAGAGCAATGGCGTTCATGGGATCTGGAAATTGTACTCATTAGTTTCAGTTTATTGTTGAATTTAAAAGGCTTGTAAGATTATTTACATCGAGGAGCTCGTGGCTAAGTAATAACAGCCGTACGGGTCGATCCATGAGGTTAAGCTACGCTTGCCGGGGTTGGTCTGTGGATGGGTGACCATCTTTACATACCGAGACTCCTCCGTGCCTCGGAAAGCACGTTAAGCCGTTGGTCCCGGCTGTCATTCGTGGATCTTTGACAGTCGTTACGGGTCGTCAGAAGTCCGAAAGTCTGACAACCAGTCTTACCAAGGGGTATCGTATTACCCAGTCACTGGGTTGTGGAGGTCAGATAGGCAGTCGCTCCATGTAAAATAATGGTATTCAGCTGCATCCGGTTAGACTGGAAGCCGACCCCAACATAGTTGGGAAAAGGCTAGGCAGATTGATTGCAGATTGATTTGTAAGATTATTTACATATTTGCATTTTTTGAACTGAAAATTTTTAGGCGGCGATTCGATAATTGGACGAGAATTGAGAGTGAAATTTCAAGGACGCGTCACGTTTAGGCACATTTTGTTACATGAGAGAGAAGAAAAATCTCAGAATATTTCACACTAAATCTCTAAAATTTTTTTTTTCATAATTTCATGTCTTATCAGCCACTTTTCGAGATTGTATTACAAAGAACCATCAATCACATTAAATTACTAATGTAATTTAATGTTTTATGAGTTTTTCACATAACAATTGCACTACGAAAACTGCCCTTACTGCTACGACATAAAAGCGTTGTCAATGTGACTAAGGCATTATTACGCTATCTCACTATTGGCGTATAAGAATATTTTCACTCTAGTCCCATTTCAGCCAAGTCCTAATCTCACCCACAGGATGAGTTCCAAGTCCTACTGATTATATCTGTTGAATTTCAGCCGAAATGTAGGCTTGTAGCAATTTGATGGGTCACCCATTAATTTCTTGAATAAGGTAACATACACATAACATCGCGACTGTAATCCCCAAAGGGTTCGCCAAAGGTGTACCAAAGTACAGTGTACCAACATTTCGCCGGTTATTAAGGTAAGGTATGTATGCCTTGGAAGGTAGGTAGGCCTTTGGTGTGGGATGCAACGTGTGTTGACACCCCTGTGCCATCTCATCTTCCTAGCACGGTGGGCTGTGCTGGGGCGGCTGCTGCGGGTGCGGAAAACCTCAAACGGCGCAAATACTCCAATCTTATTGGGACTTAAGTTCGAGCCGTTTGGGGTTGAAACACTAGGGTCATGGGATCCGAGTGCCCTATTAGTTTTTCGGGACAACGCCAAGCGGTTGGTCGACTCTACACGTGACCAAAGGGCTGGCCTATTTTTTGCCAAAAAATTAGCATTGCCATACAACATGGCAATGCTGCCAGCCTTTTGGGCACTTTTACTTCGACAGCGATGCGGACAAATTTTTGGATGCCCTATGATTATTTCCCCTCCTTTTTTTATATACTTGTACATATTATTTTTTTTTAAGACTGTTACATTTTAAAATTATGTAAATAAAAAAAAGTTGGTTAGGTTTAAATTAGAATGATCCAAGAATTTTATCAAACTCACGGTAATCATTCTATACTTCACTAGCTTTTGCCCGCGGCTTTGCCCGCGTGGATGTCGGAAAATATCCCACAGGAACGTACTACCGGGAATTCCTTCCTTATTCCTTGTCTACTTGTTAAAATTTCTGCTTTCTAGGTCCAAGAGTTAAGGCTGGGCGTTGATGAGTCAGTCAATCAGTCAGTCAGTCATGACTTCTCTTTTTATTTTAGATAGATAGCTTCAGCCAAAATTCTGAAATTCCTTGCTGCTGATGCAGCCTGCCCATGCTATTATTTCGTTTTTGCTTAGCGTTCATTCTGACTTTTTTTCTTTTTGCGCGGCACCTAAGAGTCCTAGAGTGATGTTAAATATGCCTATAGCCTTCCTTAAGAGTTGGGCTATCAAAGGCAAAAATAATTATTTAAGTTCGCCTGGTAGTTCCAGAGATTAGCGCGTTCAAACAAAAAAAAAAAGTGTGTGTGTCAGCTCCGACGCAGACTGGAGTTTACTCCTGTTTTTTGTGCCGACTTTCTATTTTTCGGTCATTTCTGTCGGGCAGGGTTTCTTCAATGCATCAATGCTATACAAAAAGCAACTTTAAGGTATAAAGGCACTCGTCATCCCTCCCAGTCTCCCTCTAATCCTCCTCTCAACCCCCTCCCCTTCCCTCTCACCCTCCTCTATCATACCCCTCACCGCCCCCCCTCACCCACCCCATCCCCTCACCACATCCCCTTCCCGTTAACCTCCCCCTCCCCATATTACCCCCCTCTCACCTCTCCTCTCCCTCTGATACTCCTCTCACCCCCTCCTCTTTCCTCCCATCTCACCCTCCTCTATCATCCCCCTCACCACCCCCTCTCACCCCCTCACCTACCCCATCCCCTCTCCCTCTCATCCCCTCACCACATCCCCTTCCCGCTAACCTCCCCCTGCCCCTTTTACCCCCTCATACCCCCTTCACTGCTCTCCCCTCCCTCTCCCCTCGCCAACTCCTACCCCCCTCACCCCCCTCTCCATACCCTCCCCATTCACTGCACCCTCCCGCTCACTACAACCTCCTATCCCTCTCCAACTCTTCCCTCTCTCCAATCAATCAGTCAAAGTCTCAACTCAATCTCTCTTCAATGAATCAGTGCTATACAAAAAGCAATTTTAAGGTATAAAGGCACTCGTGCTCCCCCCCCACACCCCTCCTCCTCTCCCTCTAACCCCCTTTCACCCTTCCTTCTTTCCCTCTAACCCACTCTCACCCATCTCTGCTTCCCACCTCTCACAACCCCCTCTCACCCCTTTCAACCCGCTCACCCTCTCCATCCCCATCCCCCTTCCCTCTTGGCCCCCTCACCACATCACCTTCCCTCTAACCTCCCCCTTCACCGATTTCCCCTATCCCTCTACCTTCAACAACTCCTCTTCTCTCCCTCTTCCCCCTCTCCACCTCCTTCCCCCTCACACCCTGCTATCCCTCTCCCCCTCTTCCCCCTCTCCACCTCGTTCCCCCTCACACGCTCCTATCCCTCTCTCCCTCCCTTGATCACCCTCCCCTTCTCCCTCCTCACCACCCCCTCCCCTGCTCCCCTCACCCTATACCCTTCCCTCTGGAGGAAAAACTATGAATGACAAATTTTATTACTTGCTTAGGCAAGTATTTGTGCCAAGTTTCAAGTTGATTGACTAAATTAATAAGATATTTCATATAAACCATATTTGTTGTTTTCACCCCTACAAGGGTGGAATTTAAAAAAACCGCTTGGGATATTTCCGTTACTTGACTGAAAGATTATTACCACCAATTTTCGAGTTAATCAAGCCCTACAGTAAAACTTGCCCTGTAAAATTGACTACCTCTCTTCACCCCTTAGGGGTAAATTTTCTAAAAACCCTGATACACGTTATTCTTCATTTTTGATCTGAAGTATAAATACTGAATGTCGAGTTAATCGGACCGCGCGTTAAATTTACTCCATACAAACTTTGGCACCCCCTATATCCCTTTTTGGAGGGTAATTTAGGAAAATTAAAAATTACATAATTATAATTTACTTAGATAAACATTCGTGCGAAGTTTCAAGTCTATTAACTCAAGGAATAAGATTTTTCATACAAATTTTGGACCCCCGTTTCACCTCCTTAGAGGGTGAATTTTGAAAAATCCTTTCTTAGTGCAACCCCTAGACCTAATAAAGATACTACGTGCCAAATTTGGAATCTCTAGACCCAGTGGTTTGGGCTGTGCTTTGATATGTCAGTCAGTTAGTCAGTCAGTTTCTTCTTTTATATCTTCCTGTTTTTTGTGCCGACTTTCTATTTTTCGGTCATTTCTGTCGGGCAGGGTTTCTTCAATGCATCAATGCTATACAAAAAGCAACTTTAAGGTATAAAGGCACTCGTCATCCCTCCCCGATTACAATGAGATAAGAGTTACATTACAATGACGTTAATTAGTTTTACGTACATTTCGCCAGAGAACAGATAAAGAGGTCTGTTCTGTGCATTTCGCCATGATACACAAAACAATATCATGCGTTGGACCTCTGAAAAAAGGACAAGCAAGACTTTTAACTGCTTCATCCACCGTTACAATGTTTACTTTTTTAAAACTAATTGATTTTTTTTTCAACCTGTCAACGCCAGGGTTGCTTGTGAAGTGTATGAATGAGAGTTGTAACATGCGTCGCCGTTAAAAATGAACGCTCCCGTTGGCGCGTATGACACAATCGTCTGTCGTTTGTGTCATACGCGCCAACGGGAGCGTTTTGAAAAATGAATATTTTGATGAAACTAGCTACAGCTTAGAGTAGGTAAAATATTCTAATGAATCTTTGAAACGTGAAATTCTATAAAACACTTAGCAATCAGTTCTACAAACCTACAATATTGCAACAAAATATTTTGGGCGGCAATTTCTTTGCTCACAAAAGGTAATCAATCGCAGGGACATTTTATTTTGATTGATGGACCCTGTGAGTGCTCGAGCGTGCAATTTCAAAATATTTTGAGATCATTAATTTGACAATAGACCATCCTTAGGGACCACTGAACAGATTGATAAGGAAGTACCATTCTAAGATGTTATCATTTTCAAAACGTTGCCGCTTTTGCCAGGTTCAGAACGGTTGCTGCATGAAACGGCCATTTTGCCTCGTGCGGTGCCTCGTGAGGCTGCCGCACGAGGCAAAATACTTGGTTGATGTCAACGAATTTCGTGCATGCGTGTGCGTTTGTCTCGTGAGGCGGTCTGAACCTTTGACCACGTGAAGCTTAGAATAGGACGAGTTTTCTTATAATGCCACTTTCTTAGTCCCACGTTGTACACGTTTTAGAGGTATAGCATGACGAAATACGAGAAAAATCAAAAAACTATTGAAATTAAATTACCTGTCTGCTTCCGAACAAACCAGATTAATATTTTCCGTTTACACTATACAACGTGTCGTTTTGCATTCTCGTCAAATTTAAAGGTGTAATATAGACCATCATACGGAACAACTTTTTCCATGGCACCAACATCGCAATCGCGAAAAAATAATCAGCAGGCCCATACATTTGAGTCGAGTAGGTATTGAGTTTTCTATGGACAGTTGAAAATTTTTTCACAAATACGATGTTGGTCCCATGGAGAAAGTTATTCGGTTTGATGTTCTGTACCACACCCTGAAATTTGAGGAGGATGCAAAACGACACGTTGTATACGTCGTTAATAGTTTTTTTAATAGGTTTATTAATTAGGGTTGACCCAAAACCAAATCCAAAAATTTACTTCAAAAAAAGTAAAAACCGACTTCAAAACCTAAAACGAATAAAATAACTTTCATAAAAATCTTAACAGCTTCTGAAGTCGGTGTCAAGCTAAGGTGCATTGAAGAATGGAAGACACCGATTTCAGAAGCTGTTAAGTTTTTTATGAAAGTTATTTTTTTCGTTTTAGGTTTTGAAGTCGGTTTTTACTTTTTTTAAAGTAAATTTATTTTTCCATTTTTAGTTGAATATATAATAAGGACAATTATATGAGCCCAAGACGAACGAAAAGAAGAATCGTTTCAAAATCCGCTTAGAAATGTCGGAGATATAGTACATTTATGTATATAACTTCTTACATAAGAATAATTACCTAATGTAGGATATACATAAACCTTCCTGAAAGTATGTAGATTACGTTAGTGAAAGAATCATCAAAATCGGTTCATTAGTTTTTGAGAAAATCGCGGACAAAAAAACATACATACTTTCATACATACATACATACATACACACATACATACATACATACACACATACATACATACATACATACATACATACGGGTCGAATACAGAACCTCCTTTTTTGAAGTCGGTTAAAAATTACTGCTATCTGGCCTCTTGTAAACCTGAGAAACTGTTTTAGACAATCGCGTAATTCAAGAGTGGGACTACTGTTTCTCATTTGTTTTGCACATGTAACAAAGCCTGAAAAGATTGTAATACCCATAAATGGGCCGTAATGGAAGGCCTTTGATGGAATTCAATGATAAATAGACATTATGGAGGATATTTTTGGAATATTTTGGGAATAGAAAATCATGAGGACAATCATGCTACAAAACATTTATGCATATACTTGTCGGATCCGGTCAATAGTACGGACGCGTAACGAATCGCAAGCGCGCCACTGGCGACATCACGTGAGGTGCCCACGCCTACATCGCGCTTCTACAGAGTCGTGATGTTTAACCTCAGGGTGAGAAGAACAGTCTAGTGTTGGATCGCATCGGGGCAACATCGGGGTTGGTACGCCACGGAACTGTATTCGATTCGTTGTGCTTAGTGATTGTGTTAGATTGTGATTTTAAACACCGTGTATCGCACCCAGTGTGTTTTCATTGCACGAAACCCATCTTCTGCCCACATGTCTGTCTAAATCTAACTGAGTAAATCCTGACGTTCCGACATACTATTAAAAACATACCCCAAGAAACAATACTGCCATCGGCTCGTAGCGCGATATATTGATGTCTACATTGTAACGAATCTATTATATATATTATTAATAAAAGGGGAATAGACACGTAAACAAAATATAATTTAAGGAAAGATAAAAAATACAAATTATAGTAAAAAACACTTCCCTACCTAACACACGCTCTCAGATTTTTTTATAATAATAAACCCTCCTTTTGGGCTTCGCTGCAGTCGGCTGGAAAGGTGGAGTACGACCACCAGGGCAGGCCAGATATCAGGCCTCGTCAGCGTTGAGGCCTGATAAATCCAATGTAGCAAGCACGGGACGGTATCCTCAGCACGGAGACCCCGAGTCAAGCAGTAGGGTATAATAGTTTTGACTTCTTGTAACGAAGATGTTTCCCTCACGGAATTCAGAATCGAAAGAAAAACCGGAATGTGGTGGTCCTTGCTTATAAAGCCGCGTCTCGTAACAAAATTTTTCACCACATTCTTTTTTAGAGATTTCCCAGTTTTGAAGTCTTTCTTTCAAAAAATGCCACTTGTCAGTAATCGAATCGGCCATAAATATCAGTACTCATTCAAGAACCTCTTCGCTGAATTCTGAGAGCGTGTCAATTATTTTTATAAATCTAATTTAGGACACAGTTATTCAGTAAACAATTGCAATTATCTATAAAATACAATATTTGGGCTAACCTAATGATAAAAATAATTTAAATTATATGAATCAAAAGTAACCTTCATAGACTAAGTTAGTAATAAACTCTATGAGAGAAAATTTGGAAGAAAAAGTAATGATAGTTTGACAGCCTGACATAAGTGTCATAACAATGAAAATTAAAGAAAAATCGTTTTAGACCGATTCGCAAAATATTAAAGCAAAATCATAGAAGTATGATATATACATGTATTAATGAATGTATAGTGTAAGTATGATGTAAAATGTCTGTAGTAGGTAGATACTATATTTCCCCATCGCTACATACACTACATTCATCATCATCTGCCTAGCCTTTTCCCAACTATGTTGGGGTCGGCTTCCAGTCTAACCGGATGCAGCTGAATACCTGTATTTTACATGGAGCGACTGCCTGTCTGACCTCCACAACCCAGTTATTGGGTAATACTATACTATTATACTTACAGGAATAATACTTTAATAACTAAATCTGTTATTAAAGAAATAAAATACTTCACATAGAAAGAAGTACCTAATAATGAGCAACTCTCAGTAACATTTTCACACTTGTATATTTATATAGTGGCAATATTTTACGACAAGTTGGCAGCACTGCCAGTAATGGCAAACGCAGACTATTTGGCGCCAGCAGCCTTAAATAAGTACTACAAATTGGGGGTATTTGAATACAAAAGAAACCTTACTTTTGAGATTTTGTTTGTTGAGATCTAAGTAAGATTTTAATCTCTTATTTTATATATAAGAAAGCCTTTTGTACCGTCAAGTGGTTTGTGAAAATAAATACATTCGTTGCCTACATTACAGCATACCTAGCTGCGCCCCGCGGTTCCACCCACGTAAACCGGGATAAAAAGTAGACTATGTTTTAATCCAGGTTAAAAGCTATCTACATATCAAATTTCTTCCAAATCAATCTAGCCGTTTGAGCGTGAAGAAGTAACAAACATACACATTCACAAACTTTCACCCACGGACTAAAAAAAAAGAAGGACTCCGCGCCATGCATAGCGAAAGAGAAGCACAGTAAGTATGCCAGGACCTTTTGTACAAACATGCACCTCACGCACACATTTACATAGTATGCCGACCGAATATAAGTTTGTAATTAATTAAAAATTGTAAAAAATAATTAACAATTTTCGGACTTTTTCCTTTACGTGTGCTGTGAGACCTTGCTTTTGCCAAATTTCATGATTCTAGGTCAACGAGAAGTACCCTATTTGTTTTGATTTATTTGCGAGTTTCAAAATAATTATGTCGCATAAGACCGTATTTTATTTATAGCGTTGAATTAGAAGCTTGATTAGTTTGAGCTCCAAGGAACTGTAGACCTACCTGTGTTCCTATTTGATATGAATTTCTACTTGGTACCTCCACGCGTTCCTGAGAAAAAAAAACCGGCCAAGTGCGTGTTGGACCACGCACAGTGAAGGGTTCCGTAGTTGGGATGAATTATTCCAAGAACAAACTTAACATTGTAGTTGAAAAACATGTTCTTCCATACATTCCAACTGTAAATGTAAGTTTTTACCCACAATATTGAGAGATTTATCATGTTATTTTAAGACCATAGACTTGTTATAGGTTTTTCTGTAATCTACAGATAAATATCTATTTTCTGTATTCTTTTCAAAATTTTAGGCTCAGTAGTTTCGGAGATAAGGGGGAAATGGTCAATTTTCGTCTATTTTCTCAAATTATTTTAAAACAAATTATTTTAAAATTATAAAAAAAAATATATTTGAAACCCTCATAGTAAGTCCTTTCATTTGATATGTAACACGGTATAGTTTGCAAAACTTTTTTTTTTATTTTCTTATTTACCCCCCAAAAGTGACCCCCATATTTAAAATTTATTTATTTACTTTACCTGTCCGTGTTTGGGTCACAGAAATTCATAAGTGTACCAAATTTCAACTTCATCGGTCCATTAGATTCGGAGCAAATTGGCACACACGGACAGACAGACAGACAGACAGACACACGAGTGATCCTATAAGGGTTCCGTTTTTACCTTTTGTGGTACGGAACCCTAAAAAACAGACATACGGACAACGAAATGATCCTGTATTGGTTCCGTTTTTTCATTTTGATGTAGCAAACCCTAAAAAAGTAAATAAGTTCTAGGTAATTAACATATGAAAAAAATATAACCTCTATAAATAAACACACTCTTTTGTTTCTAAAGCTTTAAATACAAATGACTAGCCCCTTTATTCATAAAAAAAAACTAGAATGCTCTACAAACCTATTTTATTCAAAAAGGTGTTTTGTCAATTTCTTTCGAATTATGATTTGAGTTTGAAAGAAGAAGACAAAACACTATTTGAACTAGAGTAGGTTTGTAGAGAGTTTTTGTTTTTTATGAATAAGGAGATTAGACTATAAATAAAAATAGTAGCTTATTAATTATTAATTTTGTTAGTGATAATGGTGTCTAGTTTAAATTATAGGAGCACAATAGCCACCTAAACCTAGGCCTTGTTCCTAGAATTAGTCTTTTACGAGCAGCTAAAGGTATGTGCACACACGCACACCAGTCGCATCACCGTCAAGTCACCGATCAATCACGTTCAATTAATGAAAATATATATTTCTAATGCCTGAATTTACATTTAGTTCTTAAACAACAAAGTTTTTTTTTTAAATATGTATTTTTGTATTTTTTACATTACGTAATGGATGGGACACGATTGATGTGCACGTTAAAAGGCGTCCGTAATAAAAAAGATAAACATTAAAAACAACTAAATTAAAAATGAAAAATAAGCCGTGGCAGCTAAGAGACGACCAGTCCCAACTGACGGCGCCCGTTCACGAACATGACGCATCGTTCAGCACCAATTCGCTCAACCATTTTGAAGGGAGCTTAATGATCCAACACACACGCCACCACCAGCGAGACATTTGAGTGAGCATGAGAGCATCAAGATTCTGCTCAAAAACAATGGATGTATATTCTGGAGAGGATGTTGATTTGGAATGCCAGCATTGATACGTCTAATGTCACCTGTCATCTGGCAGCCATCAATAAATTTTCATTGTCTTCGTAATTTTTATTATCCTTTCATGGTTTTGATCATACATAAACAGCATTTACATATACTTACCTATTATACATATAAATACGAACCCTTTCCGTCAATTCCGTACGAAACTTTTAACCAACTCGGAGTCTCAAGTCCTCTGTGCGACACGAACCGCCTGTTAATGTATTTTTATAATTGTATCCACTTCCATTTCCTTCTTTTTCGTGTTTATTTTGTTAATATTTCTGTTAAATACTTCCCATTGTACTTATGTATTTGTGAACATGATAATTTTTTGCTTTATTTTCTAACATGAACCAATTCAACTAACGGTCTTACACGTCCCTTATTCGTTTCAATGCTAGTGATGAGCACTTCTGTAAGTGACGAATTCACAATACCTAAAACTGTATGTTATTCTTGTTTTTGTATGTTTTAGTAAGTCGTTGAAGTACTTTAACAATAAATAAATACCTATTGTAATAATTGTTTTAGTTGATATACTCGTACAGTCATATATTTTCCTACAATGTGAACTGTGAATTGTTGGTATCGTTCGTAACAATTGCCTTGGAACGTTCCAACGTGCCCGCTGTTGTTACAGTGACGCAACCTTGACTGAGGCATGCTACACTCTTGTACGGGTCGGCATGATTCGGCATGATTCGGTCAGCGCCAGCTAGACGGTATCGGCAGTGCCGATTCAAGCCGACCGTTAACCAGTATTAGCACTCCTTGAGTCGCGCTGCTAGGGACATGACTGTTATGTGAGGCCAATGTCCTACCACTGCTATTGAACTATAATTTTTGACATTATAATTTAACTTATTGTTAATTAAAACGGTAACACGGCCGTATAGATTGAAACAGCTATATAAACAAAAAATATTTCAAATAATCTTTTAGGAAATATACGTGTTGCAAGTGAGAAGACGAATAACGATCTGTCTGGTTTATTAAAAAGCGCTGCTTATATACAGTACCAGTCAATATGAATATAAATAAATAGGGTACATTAATAAATTTATTACAATCACAATTCGGTAATGTCGGTAGTACGTGCCGCGCTCCCGTCGTACAACTAGCGCGATGATACAGCCGGGCGTTCGCCTCCTTGTCCTTCGGCTACTCAGTACACGCTGGCCCACGATGGCGCGCGGCCGTATGATCTCTTCTAATTTGTATGTTGTACGTAAGTATGAGCTGCTACATCATTCCCCCGCTAGTGAAACGTACACAGGGCTTCGACGTCCTTCCTGATTTGGTAACGTATGCGTACGTATCTGTGACTGGTGTTTCTGACTCAGTGTTCATACGGAAAGCAGGCTTTAGTCTGTCTATAGTGATGTTGGCGCGTCTATTGCATAACTGGATAGTGTAATACTTGTCATTACGACTGATCACCTCGTATGGGCCATTGTAGGTAGGCGTCAGAGGCTTTCTTGATGCGTCATTGCGTAGGTAAACATGCGAACATTTATGTAGGTCGTCGTGAATAAATGTCGCTCGGGATTGGTTTGATTTCCGTTGCGCCTGGGCCTTCTTTAACACTCCATTCAACTTATTCATGAAGTTTGAAATTGTGTCGCGATGTTTTGTAGATTCTTCATAGAATTCTCCGGGTAATCGCAATGTTTGGCCATATAATAGTTCAGCAGTACTTGCACCAACATCTTCTTTTATCGAGGCGCGCAGTCCCAGCAACACTGTAGGTAGCTCATGCGACCATGTTGTAGTTTTGAGTCTCGCGGTGAGTGACGTCTTAAGTGAGCGATGCCATCGTTCTATCACGCCGTTACACTGCGGGTGGTAGGCAGTGGTGCGGGTACGATGGATTCCCATGCGTTGCATCAATTTATTAAATAGGTCAGACTCGAATTGTCTGCCTTGGTCGGTGGTTATGGTTACTGGGCAACCGAATCTCGCTATCCAACCATTATAGAATGCATTAGCAACCTTTTCTGCGGTTATTTCTTCCAATGGACAGGCTTCGGGCCATTTTGTTGCCCTGTCTATCATTGTCAATAAATATCGATAGCCGTCAGAAATAGGTAACGGGCCAACGATATCTATGTGCACGTGCTCCAGTCTGTTTGCTTGTTGAAAACTTGCTATTGGTGTCTTCGTGTGTTGTTGCACCTTAGCACGCTGGCACGCGTCGCACGCTCGAGTCCACACATTTACGTCACTATTCATAGAGGGCCACCAGTAGCGGGCAGTGACTAGCTTCCTTGTCGCCCTTATGCCGGGGTGACTAAGGTCGTGTATTGCTTGGAATGTGGGTTTCCGAAAATCTGGAGGCAGATATGGTCGAGCAGTGTTTAATGACATCTCACAGGTAACTTTGGTGGTTGTGTTGGGTATGATAATTTTTTTGAATAGGTATTTTCCTTTGTTTGCTAGCGTTTTCAATTCTTCGTCTTGGTCTTGTTTTTTTGCTAACTCGGTGTAATCCAGTGGTGTCGGGCATGTTATTGTTTCGACACGTGATAGTGCATCTGCGACTTTGTTGTCCTGGCCGGTTACGTGTTGAATATTTGACGTGAACTGTCCGATATATTCAAGGTATCTTGTTCGGCGGGGCGTCTCAGACTTGCTGTTTGACGTTAATGCAGTACACAGCGGTTTGTGGTCCGTGTAAACAATTAAATCTCGTCCTTCAAACACACGACGGAAATGACGTATTGCCATGTAGATTGACAGCAACTCGCGGTCGTACGTGCTGTAATTGCGTTGTGCGTCACTGAATTTCTTGGAGAAAAATCCTAGTGGTCTCCACTTGCCGTTGATCTTTTGTTGTATAACGGCACCAGCACATGTGTTTGAGGCGTCTGTCATCAATGCGAAAGGTTCGCTCAGTGATGGATAGGACAATAATGCGCAGTTCTTGATATCTTGTTTGCATTGATTGAATGCTTCTTTTGCCTCTTCGGTCCACTGTATTTTTGTTTTATCGTTCTTCTTGGCGTTGTGAAAGTATTTACTCAATTCCTTTTGATGTTCAGCCGCATGGGGTATACTTGATCGATAAAAGTTCAGTATACCGACGAAACGACGAAGTTCTTGAATCGTATTTGGCAATGGGTAAGACTGGATTGCTTGCACCTTTTCTTCTGTCGGTGTGATACCTTCTGGGCTTATTGTGTATCCCAGGAAATCGAGTTTTGATTGGCCAAAGATACACTTAGCGACGTTTATTTTTAAACCATTGTCGTTGAGTCGCTTAAACACTTCTTGAAGCTCTCTTCTGTGTGCTTCTTGGTTCTCAGAAGCTACGAGAATGTCGTCGACAAATGGAAAGACGGGTAGGCCGCGAAGTACGTTGTCGATGTGACGTTGGAATGTTTGGCCTGCATTCTTCAAACCAAAACACATCCTAGTGAATTCGTACAAACCAAAAGGAGTAATCACGGCTGACTTCTTCACGTCTTCTTCTCTATTTATAATTTGGTAGTAGGCCTTCTGCAAATCAATTTTTGAAAATATCTTCTTGCCTTGGAGGTTCAGATGTAGCCGCTATTTCGGCTGACGCCGCTGTCGCCGGCGCTTTTGACGTGGAAGGTTGACACTGGCAGGTTGACACGGCGCTCACCTCTTTTAACTGTTCTTGCATCCTGTCTGCCATAGCAGCCAACGAGTCCAGCTTGCATTCTTCACTCACTGCCAACACTGTGCGGGTAGAAGCAGGTAGGTGTCCTTGCCACAACATTTTCAGGGTGTCGTCTGGCATCTTATTCCCAGCTAGGTTCCTCATTCGGCGAAGCAACTGCGATGGACGTTGATCGCCGAGTTCCATATCATTCAGCAGTTTCTGTAGCTGAATACCCTCGCTGTCCTCATAAACCTCCAGCAGTCTTCTTTTCACAGCGTCGTATCGGCCGGAGTTGGGCGGTGACAAGATGATATCGCTGATTTGGTCGATGTTCTTGATCTCCAGCTGAGCCACAACGAGCGCGAACTTGCCCTCATCGCCGAGCTTCTGGTTGAATATAATGACCTCAAATTGGGCGAACCACAGCTTTGGTCTGTCGCACCAGAATTTAGGTATGCGTGACTGGACGCTAATTGATTCGACGTCTTGAGGCGGAGTAGTATTTCCTTCTGACATTTTGAACGCGGGGTCACCACTTTAGGAAATATACGTGTTGCAAGTGAGAAGACGAATAACGATCTGTCTGGTTTATTAAAAAGCGCTGCTTATATACAGTACCAGTCAATATGAATATAAATAAATAGGGTACATTAATAAATTTATTACAATCACAATTCGGTAATGTCGGTAGTACGTGCCGCGCTCCCGTCGTACAACTAGCGCGATGATACAGCCGGGCGTTCGCCTCCTTGTCCTTCGGCTACTCAGTACACGCTGGCCCACGATGGCGCGCGGCCGTATGATCTCTTCTAATTTGTATGTTGTACGTAAGTATGAGCTGCTACAATCTAAATATAAAAAAGAAGAAACTGACTGACTGATTGACTAGCTGACTGACTCACTGACTTACTGACTGACTGACTGACTGACAACGCACAGCCCAAACCGCTGGGTCTAGAGATTCCAAATTTGTCACGTAGGTTCATTATAAGGTCTAGGGGTGCACTAAGAAAGAATTTTTCAAAATTCACCCTCTAAGGGGGTGAAACGGGGGTCCAAAGCTTGTATGAAAAATCTTATTCTTTAAGTTAATAGACTTGAAACTTGGCACGAATATTTATCTAAGTAGATTATAAAGTTTTTCATTTTTAGTTTTTCTAAACTACCCCCTAAAAGGGATGTAGGGGGTGTCAAAGTTTGTATGGAGTAATTTTAACGCGTGGTCCGATTAACTCGAAATTCGATAATTATACTTGAGATCAAAAATGAAGAATAATGTGCATCAGGGTTTTTCGAAAATCTACCCCTAAGGGGGTGAAGAAACTTGCTCTGTAAAATTGACTACCCCCAATTTTACAGGGCAAATTTACTGTGGGGCTTGATTAACTCGAAAATTGGTGGTAATAATATTTCAGTCAAGTTACGGAAATATCCCAAGCGGTTTTTTTAAATTCCACCCATATGGGGTGAAAACAGGGAATATGGTTTATATGAAATACCTTTTTCATTTAGTTAATTAAGTTGAAACTTGGCACAAATACTTGCCTTTTTTTTTTTTTTTTGTGGATGGGAAATCATCAAATGACTTCTCCCGCTCTGGGCAGAGCGGGAGGGCGTGTCAGACTTTTACTGACTAAAACCCACCCATGTTCCTTCAGCTGCCCGTGCCAGGGCCACGGTATCTCTTTCGAACTACCCGCGACCCCGGCGGCATACTTGCCTAAGCTAGTAATAAAATTTGTCATCCATAGATTTTCCTCCAGAGGGAAGGGTAGAGGGTGAGGGGAGCAGGGGAGGGGTGGTGAGGAGGGAAAGAAGGAAGGGGAGGGGGTACTGAGGAGGGCCAGGAGGAAGGGGAGGGGGAGAGGGATAGGAGGGTATGAGGGGGAAGGAGGTGGAGAAGAGGAGTTGTTGAGGGTAGAGTGAGAGGGGAAACCGGGGAGGTTAGCGGGAAGGGGATGTGGTGAGGGGATAAGAGGGAGAGGGGGTGGTGAAAGGTGGGAAGGAGAAATGGGTGAGAGGGGGTTAGAGGGAGAGGAGTAAGGGTGAGAGGGGGGTTAGAGGGAGAGGAGGAAGGGTGAGAGGGGATTAGAGGGAGAGGGGGAGGGTGCGAGGGCGACGAGTACCTTTTCACCTTAAAGTTGCTTTTTGTATAGCACTGATTTATTGAAGAGAGATTGAGTTGAGACTTTGACTGATCGATTGGAGAGCTGGAACAGGTGGAGAGGGATAGGAGGTTGTAGTGAGGGGGAGGGTGTAGTGAATGGGAAGGAGTTGGAGAGGGTAGAGGAGGAGGAGAAAGCAGTGAAGGGGGTGTGAGAGGGGGTAATAGGGAGAGGGGGAGGTTTGCGGGAAGGGGATGTGTTGAGGGGGTGCGTGAGGGGGTGGGTGAGGGGGTGAGAGGGGCGGTGAAGGGATGATAGAGGAGGGTGGTAGGGGAGGGAAGGAGAGGAGGAGGGGTGAGAGGGGGGTAAACGGGGGATGGGGAGCTTATCGGGAAGGAGATGTGGTGAGAAGGTGAGATGGAGAGGGGGTGGGTGGGGGGGTGAGATGGCGCGGTGAGTGGAATTATAGAGGAGAGTGAGAGGTGAGGGAAGGGGAGGGGGTGAGAGGAGGATTAGAGGAAGAAGAGGAGGAGTGAGAGGGTTTAGAGGGAGACGGGGAGGGATGACGAGTGCCTTTATACCTTAAAGTTGCATTTTGTACAGCATTGATGCATTGAAGAAACCCTGCCCGAAATGACCTAAAAATAGAAAGTCGGCACAAAAAACAGGAGTAAACTCCAGTCTGCGTCGGAGCTGACATACACACTTTTTTATTTGTTTGAACGCGCTAATCTCTGGAACTACCAGGCGAACTTTAATAATTATTTTTGCATTTGATAGCCCAATTCTTAAAGAAGGCTATAGGCGTATTTAACATCACTCTAGGACTCTTAGGTGCTGAGCAAAAAGAAAAAAAGTCAGAAAGAACGCTAAGCAAAAACGAAATGATAGCGTGGGCAGGCAATGCAAGGAATTTCAGAATTTTGGCATTAGCTATCTATCTATATAAATAAAAAGAGAAGTCCTGACTGACTGATTGACTGACTCATCAACGCCCAGCCCTAACCCTTCGACCTAGAAAGCTGAAATTTTAACAAGTAGACAAGGAATAAGGAAGAAATTCCCGACATCCACGCGGGCGAAGCCGCGGGCAAAAGCTACTAACATATAATAGAGGACACCCTAGCATACTTTCTCTTACAAAATAGCAGACATGTATAATTTATACTCCATTCATCAGCAAACAGGTCACATTCAGGATTGTTGACATGACAGTTTTTGATGACGGCTGATGTGTGTGCATGCACCTTTAAACAATTAGCCGCTTTCACGTTGTTTTGTCGAATTAAGATTAATTATAGTGAGTGCTTGAGAGTGGTTATTTGTGTTGAGTTAGAATGTAAAAATAAAAAAATTGTTTAAAAAACTGTAAGCCGACTACAGAAAAATAAAAGTGATGTAAAAAGTACGAAACAAGAAAATATTTCACACATAAATCAAGCCATAGGTACAAAAATGGTGCCGCCGGGGTCGCGGGTAGTTTGAAAGAGATACCGTGGCCCTGGCACGGGCAACTGAAGGAACATGGGTGGGTTTTAGTCAGTAAAAGTCTGACACGCCCTCCCGCCCAGAGCGGGAGAAGTCATTTGATGATTTCCCATCCACAACAAAAAAAAAAAAGGTACAAAAATGGTCAAGGTAAAGCCGTCGTCGCATGCCATTGTATTTTGTAGGTGTTGTACCTATGGCTTGATTTCTGTAAACTTTATAGCTTCTTTCAACGTCAAAGTTCAATTGTTACTTATTTTCTACTGCTGCATACGTAGGTACTACGTACAACCTACGTAAAAATACGTACAACCTAGTCAATGGTATGGCCCAATGACTTAACCCGTAGGTAAGATCTGACAAACAGGAAAAATAGGTCCTTTGTTAACTAACTTTCATTGTATCGAATATTTCAGAAGCAACACTTGTTTTTGTTGATTGGAAGTTCATAACTATTTTAACAGTTCACAAACTAAATAAATCGTTTTATTTATAAACCAATTAAAACTGTGCAAGTGACATTCGCCATGTCTGACAACGATACCAAAGTACATGGTTCTACAACTAGTGATGATATTATTTACTATATGGAATTAATAATCACTGCTGAGAATATTTTCCAATTAATAATGTTTGTGCTATTATTAGCTACTATGGTGTACGGAGTGACGTCATGGTGTTTTATAAAGAAATTTCAGAATTTCAAAAACTTCGTGTTTCTCAACGCAATTTTTGCGAACTTCTTATGTGCTACAGTGTTTCAGATTGAGAGCTATTATTATGATTACATTATTCATAGCTCGTACTTTGTGTACACTTTTATTGACGATATTTTACCAATTTACCTAAAATCTGCGTACAACCACTGGTTGTTGGTTTTGTGTCACATATTTTACGTAGACATTGTGAAAGTTTTCAATGGGCATATCCGAAGGAAATATCTAAAAAGTAGCCTCTTTGCTTGGGGTGTAGCTTTAATTTCAACCCTATGTTTATGGCTTATATATGTTGTTTGTGATTATTATACAAGATGCGTTTTATATGACGACGAGTTATTACGTTTACTTGGGAAGGGATCTCTCATTTTACCGTTGATAATCAACTCATGTTTTTACATTGCAATTGTATATTCTCTTTGTCGTAGTTTCAACACGAGCGCACATACAGCTACTAACAATTGGCTTCGCTTGTATATAGCCACTTTGATTTTTATATTGAGTGATGTCATTATGTTGTCTGATTATATTATAGATATAATACATGGGTTCAGTTATGGCCATGTATTTAAATTTGTAGAATTGTTTTTAAAACAATTCAATGTACTAGTATTAATAGTTTTTTTGGTTTTTGTTAAAAGGAATCGGGAAATATGGTATGAATTTTATGTAAATAAATTTAAAAAAAGGTCGATATTAGCAAGGCACAGGGACCACGATATCATCATGCAGGAAAGAACTCATCGTGATCCTGCTGATAGCCGTCCTGCGGCGGCGGATCTTGTAGTATAAATAATTAAATTAGTAAACTAAGTAACTAACTAAAAGCGGTTTTCGTAAAATTCTACTATTGTTGGTACTACATTCAGCCTCAAAAAGATTATATACGTTACAGACAAAACTTTTAGTAGGTCAAAATCAGTTTTGACTGGTTTCAGTCAAAACGGTTGTTAAGTTAAAATGCGTTTTCTCTATTAAAAGGTCTTTACGGATCACTTTTGTTTTTAATGTCTCACTAAAAAAACTAATGGTTGAAATAGTTAAAACCGATTATACCTAAGTAGTTTTGTCTGATTATTTCCGACGACTTTGAAACGACTAAATTAAATTATTGTCTACTATTCAACCTGCGGCCCATTGTATTGTAACCATATTAAAATTATAAAAACATAATCAACCGTGAGTGCTCGGGCGTACAATTTCAAAATATTTTGTTAACTAGCATTAATTTTATTTGACAATAGATCATCCTTTGGCGCCATTGAACAGATAGCTAAAGAGATACCTACCTTTCTATGAGGTAATGTTATTTCGAAACAT
This sequence comes from Cosmia pyralina, assembly GCA_946251885.1. Taxonomy (NCBI): domain Eukaryota; kingdom Metazoa; phylum Arthropoda; class Insecta; order Lepidoptera; family Noctuidae; genus Cosmia; species Cosmia pyralina. Next base: position 17,037,264 of record OX276359.1, on the reverse strand, counting down.
TTCGGCTTTAGCCAGGTCCAGAATGGCCATTTTGCCTCGTGCGACAGCCTTGTAAGGCTGCGGCCGCACAAAATGCTTAATTAGTGTGAACGAGCATCGTGCGACGGGTGTGCGTTTGCCTCGCGAGGCCGATCGGCAGGTGTGGACCCAGCTATTGACCGTTGACCACTAAAATACCAGGAGTTTTAATACAATACCACTTTCTCATCCCACATTATATGATTGAGGTATGGCATCAAGAAAGACTAGAAAAAAAAAACCGGCCAAGTGCGTGTCGGACCACACACAATGAAGGTTAAACTTAACATTGTAGTTGAAAACCTAGAAATCCCAAACAAATATTTTTTTATACGATAAAATTACAAATTAACGATTTTCAGGTTTTTTCCTTTACCGTGCCTTGTTTTTGACAAATTTCATGATTCTAGGTGATCGGAAAGTACCAGTAGTAATAAGTAGGTTTTGAATCATTTGCGAGTATCAAAATATGTCGCATAAATCAAAAATGGCCGTATTTTTTTTTATTGCGTTGGCTTAGGAACTTGAAATGAAATGAAATGAAATTTATGATGATGATGATAAATGATGATGATTTTTGATGTTTTTAATGCTCCAAGGAACCGTAGACCTACATGGCTGCGCCAAATACCCCTTGAGTCCGCTAGTGACGTAACTGTTGCGTGAGAACAATGCCCTAAAACTTATAATGAACAGTAAGTTTTGACGTGACTGATGTGTGTGTAGTGTATACACCTTTAATGACAATATAATTAGCCGCTTACGCGTTTTTACGTGGTATCGAGATTAATTTTGTTGTAGTGAGTGTTTAAGAGTGAATATGATTAACTGGGATAGAGTAGCTTTGGAGTTATTTGTGTTGAGTTTGATTGTTTGTTTTTTATGTTGTTGTTGTGTGTTTTTATGTGTAATTTTAGTTATGTTTACTTAATTTTAGTACCCACTAAAAACATGTTCAGCTGCTTTTCTTATTTTGATATTAAATCAGAAGGTCTCATCATTATTCTTCATTCTTAATACTTCGAGGATTGCCCCCAAGACATAGGCGGTGCGAGAAAAGGACGGTGATATTATTATTATAAAAAGTAAGTTAGAGTTGTCAAACTAGTTAACTTGACCTTTGACGTGTTTTTTAGTCGACACGTCTACCTGTATCTGTATAGAAATTCTAGTTTATCTGAAATTTATATTAGGTATGTGTCCGGCTCTTTCTTGTTTTATCAGACAGAAATAGGAAAAACCTATTTGTGTTAAACTGAACCTGCACCGTCTATAAGACCTGACAGACAGGAAATTTAAAAAATAATAATATCTACATGAATATCTTGCATTGATTCAGTATTCGTTTTTTATATAACTTTATTTGCATCGAATATTTTAGAAGCAACACTCGTTCTTATTGATTTGAAATTATTTATCTCAATCTGGTCATAGTTAAATACTGTAACAGTTTTAAAACTAACTAAACTGTTTTGTTTTATAAAATAATAAAAATGTGCAAGTGACATTCGCCATGTCTGACAACGATACCAGTGTAAATCTGTCTTTAGATTTAAATGATTTTGAATACTATTCGATATTAATAATCACTATTGAAAACATTTTACAATTATTAGTTTTTGTGCTGTCACTAGCTACATCGATTCACGGACTGATATCATGGTATATATTAAAGAAGTTTCGTAATTTTAAGAACTTCGTGTTACTCAACGCTATTTTTGCGAACTTCTTATGCGCTGCAGTGTTTCAGATTCAACACCTTAATTATAGGACCGGTTTTCTATATAATAATTTTATTTATTATAAAACAGAGTTCTTTGTTGAATATTTACAAATTTACCTAAAATCTGTGTCCAACCACTGGTTGATGGTTTTGTGTCATATATTATATGTAGACATTGTAAAAGTTTTCAATGGGTATATCCGAAGAAAATATCTAAAAAGTAGCCTCTTTGCTTGGGGTGTAGCTTTAATGACAACCCTGATTACATGGTATCTAGTGCAATATTGTATGGGCTTATTAAGAAGTGATAGTAGGTTCAGTGTGGTCACGTACATGTTAACATTGTCTTCCAAGAAGGCAAGTGTCATTTTACCTTTGATAATCAACTCTTGTTTTTACATTATAATTCTATATTCACTTTTTCGTAGTTTCAACACGAGCACACATACGGCTACTAACATCTGGCGTCGCTTGTATATAGCCACTTTGATGTTTATATTGAGCGACCTCATTATGTTATCTGATTTTGTTGCAGAATTATTAATAAATGGGTTCAAGTTTATCTATGCATTTAAAGTTGCACAACCATTTTTAAAACATTTTAATGTACTAGTATTAATAGTTTTTTTTTTGTTTTTGTTAAAAGTAATCGGAAAACATGGTATGAATATTATGTAAATAAATTTAAAACAAGGTCGTTGTCAGCAAGGAACAACAGGGTCCACGATATCAATATGCAAGAAGGAATCCATCGTGACCCTGCTGATTGCCGCCCAGCGGCGGATCTTGTAGTATAGACAAAAAATTAAATAATTATAAATGCAATCTAGGCTTAGCTACTAAAGAAAACGGCTATCGTTAAATTCTACTATTGTTGGTAGTGCAGTCAGCCTCAAAAAGATGAATACGTTACAGTCAAAATTTCAGTAAAAACAGTTTTTTTTTTAATAATGTTATCTGGTCGTTATTTTTTTTATCTTCAAAAAAAGTTTTTGTCGGTTTGGTACCATTACGGATTTTCATACCTAATAAATTTTTATGTTTTTGTTTTTATTTGTTTGTGTTTTTTTTTGTTTTCTTTTAAATTATTCCATAAAAACTATTAAATTAAAATAATTACTACGAATGCCGTTGTTCCCTAGACTTTGTTGAGTAGTGTAAAATGTTTGGACTTTAAAACAGATTGACCTCAGTCAGCTAGGAAATGCCGGCGCCATCTAGTTTTAAAATATTGACGTGTCCTTATAAGACTCGCAGGATATTTCATTTAATTTCATTTCAACTGCGCTAAGATAGCCCGCGAAATAAAAAAATTCTTGCGTTGTTTTTTGCAGTTTGTAGGTCAGTGTCAGGTTGTATCATGAACATAATATGATTCGAAACTGATTTTTGCCGACGACTCCGCAACGATTCAACTGAATTATTGTCTACTATTTAACATACGGTCATTGTATCAATATCATAATTATCTAAAAAACATAATCAACTACTTATTTAAAAAACATTTGAGACCCTGGTTTGTGCTTTAAATATTGATAAAATATGTTGGAACCTAAGTTAGAAGTTAGTAAGAATTGTAATAATGTAATGTAATAAATAAAAAAAAATAAAAAAAATGTGAATTGTGATTTTGTTGTTGTTGTAATGGTATATTGTAATGTAAAAATTCAAAAAAGCCGACTGCAACTAACAAGATCAAAACAATCAGGAAGCAGTCGGTGGCAGTTATTTTAGTTCAATTTCAAATTTGACTGCTTGCAAAGTGAGCTTGTTTTTAACAAATGTTTATTAACTTAGTGTTATAATAAATGATTAAGTTATAATTCATATAATACTAACAATTTTTCTCACATTTTTAAAGTATGAACACGGTACGGTACGGTTTCAAACGATTGTCATAACTTTCTGTTGGTGTTAATGTATTATAAGATTTTACTTTTTTACTAAGTTTTAAAATATTTTCACAATTATGTTTTGTTATTAATCATTATTGTTTGGTTTGTTAAAGAAGTTATTTAGTAATAATGTATGGCCATCGGGTGATTGGTTTAAAATGGCGGCGTTGCTTGATGTACTAGTAATATTTTTTGACTATAAAATATGTATTACCGCCAATTTCGGGGGACTTTTGATGCAACTGTTTGACGGCGCAGTACAGAGCGTCAGTGGTGTCCCTTATCCATAATATTAAGTTGTTAAAAATATACCAAGAATAAGGAGATCACACTATGTGGCGGATGTTCTGACCAAATTATAAAAGTTAAAACAATAACGGAGATCCTAAGTGCGTTGTTGTGGAGCCGATGCTCTGCCTATGTTGTAAAATGCATTAAAATATTATCATCAGATCAATTCTTGTAAAATACCGAAGAGAAGAATAAGTTACTTGATATTATATCTTCATTATTGCTGATCACCATGTTGTCCTGTATAATTATGTTAAAGTATGGCCAATATTGCTTATACCTGTGTTAAATCGAATCATGGAATATACCTACATGTTCTTTTTCATTCCACTGATAAGTTTCTTTAAATGTTCCAAGAGATTAATTTAAATGTCAAAACAATAATTTATGCTAATGCAAAATTGTGTAATATTAATACTTTAAAACAAGCTACCATGGAGTTTCTTGTCCTTCTTCTCCATGAAGACCTAGTATTAGAACGGATACAGCTTTCTTTTTAACGTTACCTATTATCAAGCCTAATTCGAATAAATGCTTTGACTTGTCTTTCAGTGCTTTTCTTCATAAATTCCTTTCCCTACACAGCATACTCATAGGTACTTTCATACACAATAAATAACCAGTTATTATAATAATTCCGAAACTTAAAGCTAGGTAATAAAGTAGATATTAACACCTACACAGCTACACTACAAGCTATAATAGCTTTCATCCACTTCCAAACTCGCACGTAAACTGTGCTGTGATTGGTTGAATGATCTATCAAGAGCCAATCTCAGTAGTTTACGCGCGCTTGCCAAATTGTCACATTAATGTTTCGATATTTTAGTTCGAGAAACTGAAGTTATTTTACTTATCTACTTTCGCTAACAACGACGAACCAAATTACGCATCTTAATAGAGGACATATTAGTGGGATAATAAGTAACAATCTTTGGTAAGTAATATTAATGTATATTCATTAAATAGATAAATTAAAAATAAATAATAACAATAAAAAAAACAATTGTTTTCTGAATATGGTCAAGAATAGACTCCCAACCACTGTTTTTACATTATCTGTGGTGACTTCGGTGGTAATATGTATGCATGTCATCGCAATAGCTGATCGATTACTGTGGTGTGAAGGCTGCCAACCCTCCGGGTTTGAATGATGCATCTCCGGGCTACGGGTTGACATCGTATATCTCCGCGTGAGACGGGGTCACCGAGTTGAATGAAATGGCGGGGTATATTAGGAGTGCAGCGAAAGATATTTTGGGAAAGACGAAAGGAAAGGGTACGATAGATAGGGATACATGGTGGTGGTTGACAGAAATTTAGAATGTGTTACAGGATAAGAAGAGAAAGTTCAAGGAATGGCAGAGTGTTGAAGATGAGAACGTTAGTTTGAAAGCCATGTATACTTTCTAAAGAATCAATGTGCGTTTACATTGAAACTCTACGTGAGCAGTCCCAACATGTATGTTCTACGTTTGTATGTATACTTTCAAAAGACATGCCCGGGACGTGCGGCGTGTCCGTCGGCGCGTGTTTTGTACCAACTGGTAAAGAATTTTTTTAGAGCCATATATTTTTAGGGTTCCGTACCCCAAAAGAGTAGTACCTCATGTTTTTTTTCGGGGGTAGGTGTTGAAAAAGTTAACACACAACTTTGTAAATCTATTTTAATAAAAATTATTATTAAGTATTTTTATTTGCTTTTGAATCCAATATTTGTTGCATAAACTTCTAAATAAGCAGCACTTACATTGGTAAAACATTCCATGTAACTGAAGCACTTAAAACTTCACCACCTGCCAGCTTCTGTCATATTCACTACAAGTTCTACACACTTCATATATCATGTCATCTCAACTGGATGATAACCAATCGGCCCAGAAGAATCTTGAGGAGTGCTTCCTTAAAAAGATGGGTGAGCTTGAGGCACAGATCCAAAGTGCTGGACCCGCAAAGGACACCGTGGCAAAGATTGCTGAGGAGTTCCGGTCATTTCGTGAGCTTATGTTAGGCGTGCTGGGACTTCTTAGGAAGCAGATCATAAAGTGCTCTAGGGTGGTTGATGGATTGGAGACAAGATCTCGTCGGAAAGCTCTCATTTTCACTGGGTTTGCTCAAGCGGACAAAGAGGATTGCAAGTCTCTAGTGTTAGATATCCTGAAGAACAAACTGGCGCTGTTTGATATCACCGCCTCTTCCATCAAAGTGTGTCACAGGCTTAGAACAGCTAGCAAAGGACCTACAACTAGCAGACCTATATTGGTGAGGTTCTCCAATGTTGACCTGAAATCCACCGTTTGGAAGGCTAAGTCTGCATTGAAGGGTTCCACGGTCTCAGTCAAGGAGTTCTTGACCCGGTCTAGGCAAGCAGTTTTCAGCAGGGCGCACCTGGGGGCCTACCACCAGCTCATAAGCAGTATTATTTTAATATTACTTCAGTGGGAGAAAGAGATGGAGCTATACGTACTGTAGAGCTTCATCTCTTTCTCCCATGGAAGTAATATTAAAATAATACTGATTATGAGCTGGTGGTAGGCCCCCTGCACTTCGGGATGCCAGCATGCTGAACTTAGGACGGGGTTATTGTCATCAGATCCCCCGATGGAAAACGGCATAAGATTTGTTCTTTAGAGGAACTCAATCCCTTGTTGGTTAAGTACCCTAAGAAGACTAGGGAGTCATCTGCTGGTACCGGAGGCAAGCCTGATGGTGGAGCGCGTAAAAACTAAGTGGTTAGCAAGACAATTTTGTTTGTGGTTCTCCAATTATCCGGTTTTTTTGTGTTTGTGACGTCAGTTCAAGTAGTGTAGTTATCGTTCACGTCTACCTGCGTTTTTTTGTTATTTTCACCTCAAAACTACTTTAGATTTCATTCTGTCGGTAATTTGTTATTGTTTGTGTTAGTAAAATAATTTTGTTTTGTCATTAGTTGTCACTGTCACTTGTCAATCTTGAAAATTTTGACGTCCCATTTTACAATGTTCCACGTCGTAAATTGCGTTCTGTTTTTGCTCATGTAACTTTGTCATGTATTGTTGTGTTCTTTGATTGTTCGTAATATTTTGTTTTTATTTGTGATACTGTCAGTTTCCAGTTTTAGATTGATGTTTTTTTTTCTCTGGTTATGTATTAATATTACTGTACAGGGATCTTTTGGCGCTTGAATAACTTATAAGATTTTGGAAAACAAAACGCGTTAGTTCCGATTTTGGCCACGTGTCAAAGGATCCATGTTTATCTGTACTGGTGCTACTGGTGGGTGGTGCACAGATAGTGGTGTTGCACCTAGAACGAAAGCAATCTTAGTTATAGTACCTATGTATTTAATGATTCTTTTTACTCTGCCATTGACTCCTCTAGCTCATTCGCTGATGCAAGTTTTAGCTCCTTGACTGACACCCTTGGTGACTTTGTGCGGCGGTGCTTCAGCCAACAAAAAGGTCTTTTGTTTAATTTCTGCCACATAAATGCGCAAAGTATCCCAAGTCACTACAGTGATCTGTTGGACACCTTTACCGACGCCAATGTCCATGCCGTTCTGGTGTCTGAGAGTTGGCTCAAACCTCATCTTCTATCCACCACCTACTCTCTCCCAGATTTCACTCTTATCCGCAATGATAGAATTGGAGGAGGGGGTGGTGTAGCTATCTATCTTCGTAGTGATTTTTCTTTCAAAATCATTGCTTCATCTCCCCCACAATACCATGCTACCTCTGAGTACCTCTTTTTGGAGGTTTACGTCAAAGGTGTCAAGACCCTTATTGGTGTGGTCTATTGTCCACCCGCCGTTGACTATTTTTCTAATCTCGAACTGGCGCTGGAATCCGTTGGGTCAGAGTACGCACACTGCGTCATCATGGGGGATTTCAACACTGACCTTGCACACCACACCCCCCGATCCCTTAAACTCCTTCACATAATTGAGTCGGTTAGTCTCCATATACTTCCACTGCAACCTACCCATTTTAATATCGCAGGCGATGACACCTGGCTCGACTTAATCCTTACATCCACTCCCTCCCTTGTTCCCTCTCATGGTCAGTGTCCCACTCCCGGATTTTCCCATCATGACCTCATTTTCCTCTCCTATGTCTTAAAACCGCCTAAACTTGTCCCAAAAGTTCTGCACATGCGGTGTTTTGTGCGCATGGACGTTGATAAGCTTCGTCAGGATGCTTCAGACCTCAGTTGGGATCACCTTGCAGCGGCGACTGCTGTTGACGAAAAATTGCGCATTTTTAATCAGACGGTTCTTGCTCTCTACGACAAACACGCTCCTGTTAAGAAGATCAAACTTCGGCGTCCTCCTGCTCCTTGGATGACGACAGGGGTTTGAATGGCGATGAGGCGCAGGGATCGGGCCTTTCGTAAATGTAACTATCGACCCATTTCCATTCTTCCATTCCTGTCTAAAGTGCTTGAGGTCTGCGTACACAAGCAGTTTGCGGGGTTTGTTCACCGGAACAACCTTGTTAGCTCTTTTCAGTCTGGATTCAGGCCTGGGCACAGTACAGCCTCCGCTCTCCTTAAAGTGACTGGTGGCGTTAGAGAAGCGATGGAGGATACCAAGGTTACTGTTTTGGTATTAATTGATTTCTCCAATGCCTTTAATGCCGTCAGTCACGATATTCTCCTTTCTATCCTCTCTCATCTTATGGTTTCGTCCGAAGCTCTGGAATGGTTCTCTTCTTATCTTCGGGGGCGTCAGCAGTCGGTTCGCGTTGATGAGCTCGTCGAGTTGGCGTGACCTGGATGCTGGTGTTCCACAAGACGGTATTCTTTCTCCATTGTTATTCTCCATCTTCATTAATATTATAACTCACTATCTTCAGTGTTCGTATCATCTTTACGCTGATGATCTTCAATTGTATACAGCTGCGCGGGTAGAAGGTTTGTCGGACGCTATAGCAGATGTAAACCGAGACTTAGATGCTGTCAGAAAGTGGTCTGATAGTTTTGGGGTGTCAGTAAACCCGTTAAAGTGTCAGGCCATTATAATTGGAAGCTCGCGCATGTTGAGTAGGGTGACACTTAGCTCTCTTCCTCCTCTTATTTTCAATGGTACCGTCATACCCATCTTGACTCGACACTTAGCTGGCAACGTCAGGTCTCTAGTGTTAGTCAAAGGATCAATGGTACTCTGCGGTCACTGTATCGTCGGAGAAACTTTTTGCCCGCTAAGACGAAAACTATGCTTGTGCAGACTTTGATTCTTCCTATAATCGACTATGGTGACGTGTGCGACTTTGACTTGAATGCGGTTTTCCTCAATAAGCTCGACAGACTGCTCAATAATTGTATCCGGTTCATATTCAACCTCAGAAAATGTGACCATGTGTCGAGCTCAAATGGATGTCCATTCGTCAAAGAAGAAGTTTACGTGCTTTGACCACGCTTTTCGCCCTTCTCAACTCTCCCACTCTTCCTTCTTATCTTGTGTCTCACTTCCAATATCTATGTTCTTCACACGCTAGGAATCTGCGTTCTTCTAACAATCTTCTCCTACTCGGTCCTTCTCATACTTCTAACTTTGTTCATTCTTCCTTTCATATTCAGTCCATTCTTCTTTGGAATGCGCTTCCTCTTGATATCAGGACGGCCACCAGTCGGTATGCATTTAAGCGGAAATTGCAGAGTTATTTTCTAAACAAATAGTGTAGAGTTATTTCAACACCACTCTCTCTTGAATTTTATTATGTATTGTACTATAGCTATATTTTATAGTAACTGGGTATATATGTGTATTATTGGTTTATAATTTATTTATGTACTTGTATACAGTCTATTTATAATTAACTAAGATATATTTTTAGTGTTCTTTTTATAATTATTCCTCACATCTGAGCACCTGCCATCAATCTCTTCACCACCCTTGGTTGACTGGTAGAGAATGCCTAAGGCATTAAGTCCGCCTTTGTACATTTTTAGTGCGAAAAGTTTAAATAAATAAATAAAAGAATAAAACGGAACCCATATAGGATCACCTATGTGTCTGTCTGTTTGTCTCTCCGTCTGTCACAGCCAATTTGCTCTGAATGTAATGGACCAATTAAGTTGAAATTTGGTACCTACACATATGAATTTCTGTGGCCGAGACACAGACGGGTAAAGAAAATATATGAATTTTGAATATGGGGGTCACTTTTGGGGGGCAAATAAGAAAATTTAAAAAAAAAGTTTTGCAAACTATAATATACCGTGTGACATATCAAATGAAAGGGCTTATGAGGGCCCCAAAAAAAAAAAAAATTAAAATAATTTTAGTAATTTCAGTTATACACTAACCTTATCTTAAAACTATGCAACGTTACAACAATGGAAAAGAGTGTTTTCTATGAACTCTCTGAATTATGAAATATGTTTTTTTTATAATTTTAAAATAAGTTGTTTTACAGTTATTTAAGAAAATAGACGAAAATTGACCTTCATTCACACCAGATAAGGGGGAGGGCCTTATCTCCGAAACTACTGAGCCTAAAATTTTGAAAAATATACAGAAAATAGTCTTTACCTGTAAATTACAGGAAAACCTATAACAAGTCTGTGGTCTTAAAATGACATGGTAAATCTCTCAATATTGTGAGTACAAACTTACATTTACAGTTGGAATTTAAGGGAGAACATGTTTTTCAACTACAATGTTATGTCTTTCTTGGGATAAATTCATCCCAACTACGGAACCCTTTATTGTACGTGGTCCGACACAAAAACATAAATTTGTAAAGGGGCTCAAGTTCGGTACAAAGGAAAAAACGGAGGTTCGTCCTCTTCGCCGAAAAAGAATTGAAATCTGTATGAGTGTTTTCTACGTTGGTGAAAGAAAGTTTATTAGGTTTTTGGCTGGTTTGTATCTTGGCAAGTTTTTAAAGTGATATCAACAAAGTGACAACAGTTACAAATAAATTACTTAAATCAATGAAGCTCTCACGATATTCGAATCATTCACATCACTGACTAGAATAAAAACTCGTTGACATCAGTTTAAGGAGATGTACTATCAAGATTATCCTCATCACATTTTAAATATAGTTGAGTAGTCCTTTGTACTAGATCTTAATGATGTAATCACAGTTAATAGTACACTACATAGTGTTAAAAAATAAATCCTTCTTTTTCTTTACACACAACCTAACCGCCCGTAGCCCAAGTCTCTGAATGCCCCAGTCCAGAGCCGTGCACCCCTTCCTCAATTCCAGTTGGCACGTGGTCGAATCTGATTGGCCGAGAGCCTAATTCTTATCCTGGTCACTAGATGGCGTCTCAATAGGTTACTGGATCCTGAGTTAGCTCATAGATGGCGTTAGATTGAAGATTGCCAACACGGCCATTCTGCTTAGCGCATGCCCCCAGGCGCTCCTCAACAATCCAGTCCAGTCTTGAAAAATACAAAATGATATAATTATTAATTATTCAAATTAACCAACCACATCCGTTCGGCCTATCATGAAAACACATGTAGTTCAGGTACAAACATGCCTTTAGACTTAGACAGTTTTGTAACCTGATCACTTCCATAATTACCATTAATTGCAAACATGTACCTTTAGACTTAGGCAACACTTTGCTGTCACGTTGGTTTAGGCAAAATACCTTTAGGCTTAGGTAAATCCTGTACCAATTTCCTCTTAATAGCAACTATGGATGTGGACTAACTGATTAGGTTACACAAAAATAAGCAAATTAATTAAAGTTTAGGAAACACAAAATAAGCAAATGAATTAAATACTTGTTACTGGATTGCCAACACTGGCTTGAAAGTATTACTCGTACCTCAATCCCAATTATTTGTCTGAATCCAGTGTCTCATGTTTTCTGTTGAAGTAGTGCCAGTGTAACGTTTGCTGGTTCGTTCACTCCCTCTCATATCAGCAATCAAGTACCTGTCTCGGCCCAAAATTTTAGTTATCCGAAATGGTCGGTTGTTTCACAGGTTTTGATTTATAAACGCGACTATGTAAAAACCCTGCCAAACTATCGCATGACTGAAAGTTACTGGCTTCTACGGACGCGGTAATGTTACTATCAGCAATATTACCTAATATTATTGACATTATATCGGATTGTGAAAAATTAAGGCGCAAATTGTCAATCTTTGCTTTTTGCCGGAAAAAGAATTCGTACAGAGACTGATTTTCTACCGGTTTTTTATCCACAATTTCTTTTAATAGGTCAAACATATTTCTTTTTACTTGAAATGTAGTACTCAACTTTTGTTTCCAGTCTTTCCAAGACCATTTAGTCCAGGAAACATCTGATAACAAAATAGAATCGTAATCTTTGCTGAGCCTTTAAGCTTATTCAGAGCCTGATAACGGACCGCACTGTCTTTCCATGCGAAAGTTGACGCATAAGATTCTATCACTTTAATCCACGATAAAACATTGTCGGTAAGCGGGTCAAATTCAGGGATCATATTATGTAAGTTAGTTGCACTTGTACTCACAGTTTCTCCTTTGACCTTGCGCGTTACCTTGGACCTTTTTCGAGGCGCAGGACTTGTACTTGAACTACTCGAAGAGGAGCTCGAGCTTGTGCTCGAGCTTGAATTCGAGCTGGTGGAGGGAGCCCGAACACGCTTTCGCTTCGATCTAGACCTCCGTTCTGTCCTTGGAGGAGTATCACCTTTTTTCTGCCTTGCTTCCTTAGATCTTTTTCTCGGTTGAGGTAAGGGCGTTCTAGATCTACACAAACGCTTGGACCGAGAACGGCTTCGCCTCTTTTTCGGTCGAGAACTTCTTTCCTTCATAGTCGTGAGCGTCGAATCGATATCACTTCTGATGTTAAAAAATAAATCCTTCTTTTTCTTTACACACAACCTAACCGCCCGTAGCCCAAGTCTCTGAATGCCCCAGTCCAGAGCCGTGCACCCCTTCCTCAATTCCAGTTGGCACGTGGTCGAATCTGATTGGCCGAGAGCCTAATTCTTATCCTGGTCACTAGATGGCGTCTCAATAGGTTACTGGATCCTGAGTTAGCTCATAGATGGCGTTAGATTGAAGATTGCCAACAATAGACACAAGGAAACATTGTAATAACAATTAGGAAATCTTTTGGACCAGTGTGGGAATGTCAAGGACTTTTAATTTGGTATCTTCATAATGAATACAATTTCGAAGATGTCTGTGAATGTTGCATTTTGAATATTGATAATAAGTTGAAAAATGCTACAGATGTGAGTTTAGCTAGACGAAGATTTGGAGAGATTATTAGCAATCACGAACGATTTAATTCATGTGATTAAATTTTATTTTTATGTCAACCAAGTTCACATGGACTAGAAGTCACTATTTTACCTATTTATTAAAGCCACGTGATGTACAAGCATCGAGACCAAACATCTACCAGCTATCCTTCTACTCTTATCCCAATTTACATGTCAGCAAAGCATGTCTTTATAGGTAATGGTTCCTACACGATAGAAGAAGAAAAGGTTGCAAACAGTCTAGATCATTCGCAAGAGTAATTTTATTGCAAATAAGTTTACCTACCTATACACTATTATTATGAGTCTGTTGTATCCCATTGCAGGGCAAAGGCCTCCCAACCGTCTTTCCATTTTTCTCTCTTTTGCAATTCGAGCCCAAAATCCTTTACGTAGAGTCTAACTCGTCACGCTATTTTCTTCTAGACTTACCACGTCGCCACCGGTTCCTGTTAATCGGAACCCAACCTGTGGCTACTTTTACCCAATTCTGATGCATCATGCGGCAGGTGACGAGCAAGTGTAGTATGGGATGCTTCCCAGCTAGATGGATCGACGACCTTGAAAAGATGGCCGGGACAGACTGAATGCGGAAGGCGGAGAACTGGGTGTTGAGGCGCAACCAGGAAGAGGTTATGTCCAGCAGTGGACTGCGATAGGTTGATTTGAGTTGATGCGGCAAATGTGGCCTGCCCAGTTCTATACCTACATAAAATTATCGACATGCGAAGGTGTAGGAAGTATAAGTCTTAATCGTAATTGGTTTTTAATCGGAATTAGTTGCTAGTCGTAAGATTGTGATTCAAGCCATTTCAGTTATTGATAGCCACAGTAAATTTATTGTTTGCCAGAAAATGGATTATTTGCTACTCATACTCGTCGTGTTGCATTGTAAGGCCTGTATTGAATAACTTTACATATTATTTTTTTCTTTTTATTTTTTAATTGGCTACGCCCAGCGGTTTCACCCGCGTAGACCGAGATAAAAAGTAGCTTGTGTGTTAATCCACGGTATAAGTTATCTACATCCAAATCGGTCCAGCCGTTTGAGCGTGAAGAGGTAACAAACATACAAACACACAGACACAAACTTTGGCCTTTATAATCTTAGTGTGATCACCAACAAACTCGTATGTTAATCACGTCATTCTTTTGTTTCGTCTACTGTATCTTCTTTAGTAGCTTTGGTTGATTGAGTAATATTAATATAATGTACATACACTCACCGGCAGTAAATGTGGCCCAAACCCTAAATGCGAATTTGCGAACAAAGTAAACCTATTCTTTCAATGATAACAGACGCCAAGTAACTTCTATAATTTGGTTTAAGTGAATAATTTCACATTGGAGTACAGAGGAACTCGTGGCTAAGTAATAACAGCCGCACGGGTCGATCCATCAGGTTAAGCTACACTTGCCGGGGTTGTCCGTGGATGGGTGATCATCTTTACATACCGAAACTCCTCCTTGCCTCGGAAAGCACGATAAGCCGTTGGTCCCGGCTGTCATTCGTGGATCTTTGGCAATCGTTACGGGTCGTCAGAAGCCCGAAACTCTGACAACCAGTCTTACCAAGGGGTATCGTATTACCCAGTTACTGGGTTGTGGAGGTCAGATAGGCAGTCGCTCCATGTAAAATACTGGTATTCAGCTGCATCCGGTAGTCTGGAAACCGACTCCAACATAGTTGGGAAAAGGCTAGGCAGATTGATTTGAATAATTTCACATTTGGTTAGTTAAAATTGACTTGTGCAAAAAATTATGGCGAAGCTGTTTTTTGAAGGTTCCCAGGTTGCAATTTTTTTTTGCTTTCAAGCTATAACATCTTTGTTACGACGTTTTATTGATGCATTGGTTTATGCCGATTTCAGAAAATTACGTGACGCGAACCCATACCTGCTTTGCTCCTACCAAAAATCGCTCAACGCGCAATAAGTTTTCACTTCAAAAATAAAACATGCCACATAGCGCTGTAGGCCACTTGGTGGCTTGTTAATCGTTGGAGGACGAACTGAAGATTTGCGGTAAAAAATAATCACGGGACTCTTTTAACATGCGGCAAACAAAAATTGGCAGAATGTGGTCCACCAGCGCCCGTGAAAGCCACTTCATCATAATTATACTGTGTTAAAAAAAAACAATTTTTCACCTCTTGATACCTGTCAGGGGCTCCAAATGGAATAAGGTGGCAATTTTAGCAAACGCACCGGCAGACGAAAGATAAAGGAAAATGATTAATGTATCAAAACGTTTTAAAAATTCGCGTTTAGGGTCACATTTACTGCTGCCGAGTGTATTATGTATTACATAATTTTGACATAAGGTCGCGAATCGCGCGCGACACCAAAGCACTGCTCGTCACTTTAAAGGAGCCTTCACACAGTTTGTTAGGTTAAACGATGGACATATTTCAAGACGGCTAGGGGCGCGAGGGCGCGGCTGTTGCCTCTCCCTCACGCGTTCCGCTTCCTCCTTCGCGAGCTTTACTGCTTCGCAAAAGAAGGTGACGGCCTCCCATGCACTCTCGCTCCGCACCATGGCCTGGACCAGATTTGGACGCGAGAGATCGCCGCCGCCGATCGCCTCCGTGAGAACACGGCAGTGCTCCGCCCAAGCCGGGCAGACCTCCACTGTATGCTCCACCGTGTTCTCCGGGCGATCCACACAATGGTGACACCCGGGCCTTTCCTCCCGCCTTATCCAAAACAGGAACCTTCCGAAACAACCGTGTCCGGTGAGGACCTGCGTCAGGCGGAAGTTGAGGACGCTGTGGCGCCTCTCCAACCACTCCTCAAAGAGGGGACTTATCGCCGCAATTGTGGCGTGCCCAGCGCTGAGTTGCGACAATCGCACTCTCCATGTCGCCATGAGATCCCGCCGGAGCTCTGTCCGCTGTACCGTGATTTCTCGCGGCAGCGGAGTTACGCCCCGGCGTTTCGCCTCCTCGCGCCACTCCCACAGGTGCGCGAGGACTTTTGTCTCCAGATCGCATGACGGTAATCCGGCAAGGAGGCTCGCCGCCTCACAGGAGACCGTGCGGTATCCCCGGACTAGCCGGATGGCCATGACCCTCTGGGACGCGTTCAACCGGCGGGCCGGTCGCAGCCTCAGGGAACGCGCCCACACCGGTGCTCCGTAAAGGGCCATGGACCGCACGACCATGGGAGCAACCCTTTTACCATGGGAGCAACCCTGAAATCAGAAAAGAAATCATTTGCTTCGTATACAGGGTGTGGCGTAAATAGTGGTCCAACTTTAAGGCGTTGATACACCATATATTCAGCTAACAAAATTTTCGCCATTTTATTTCCAATCTGAGAATAAAATATTTTTATATTATTATTTAAGAAATGAACACCTTAATTTACTAATTTGGCTGTAACTTCTATTAAATGACATTATTTTTTGTTTTTTGTTTATAACTGTGAAATGCATTTGCTATCGCATGCTTATGTAAAAAAAAAAAAAATGCTAAAGCAAGTTGTCAATATTTAAAAAAAATGTTTTCTGAGTCCTAGGAAAAAAATAGTTCAAATTGTGGTATGTGATAGCTGAATATACGGTGTATCGACCCCATAATGTTGGACCACTATTTATACTACATCCTGTATATTTTTGGCCACAAAATTTAGGGAACAGCAAACTTTTTGTCATATTGTAGAGTTGGTCCCATTGTAAAAGATGAAGTATGTCCTTTAACCTAGCACATTTTAGACGTACACAAAGGGAACATAATTCATGAGCATGTATCAATCAGAAAGGTGTGGTCACATTTACGGGTGTGAAGACAATCAAACTGAACAACTTTCTCCATGGGACCAACATCGTAATCACGAAAAAGTTATGAGTCACCCCATGGACAGGTACATTTAGATCGAGTAGGTATTGAAATTTTGTCTGGGACAGTCGAAAAATATTTCGCGATTTCTGGTAAGTATGCCGTATCGATCAATCACTTCCATGCTAGAAAAATCCTGTATGACAGGAATAATTCATCCATTTTGATATTATAAAAATAACAATTTATGATGATACACTTTTGTGGTGTGCTTTTAAGGAAAACTGTTTAAAATTATCAAATGTTCACAATCAATTGAACCATTTGTGGTATGTTTCATTGTTTTAACTTACTATTGTGTCTGCATATGGGACAGTGAACCTGTTGATAATGAAGAAAATGTTAGGTTACCTAATGCTGTCTTTCCTCCTATAAAAGCCATGTCTAATTACCTATGTGCAATTGTGCTTAAGCCAGCTTAAATTAATGCCTAATCTTTTACATGGTTTGTGTTAAACTTTGAACAAAATGGTTCACTGTGTGGCATCCACCCACACCAAATGATAGTGACATTAGCGCAAATAGTTTGTACCAAATACACTTTGTGCAGGTAACTTTGAGCAAAATGGTGCACTGTGTGGCATCCACCCACACCAAACGATAGTGACATTAGCGCAAATAGTTAGTACCAAAGACACTTTGTGCAGGTAACTTTAAGCAAAATGGTGCACTGTGTGGCATCCACCCACACCAAACGATAGCGCAAATAGTTTGTACCAAAGACACTTTGTGCAGGTAACTTTGATCGTGTAGCCTGGCCTTTACTTAGAACACAAATCCAAACATATGGCTGACAATAATAAAACATAATTTATGAACGCAAGCACAGAATTATTGAAGACAATACAGTGCCCAGTCTTTCTCATTGTCCTTTTGCGATGTGACATTTTGCATTGTCTCCCACATAACCCTGTGGCTGAAGTAAATAATGTAAAGCGATGAATCTCGTGCTTTCTCATTTAGAACTAAATTGTATTCATTATTAAACCAACGTTGTTAAAAGAATAACGAACGGAGATAGCTCCGTTCGTTATTCTTTTAACAACGTTGGTTTGCATATCATAAGGAGCAGGAGGGCTAAGAGGCTTAATGTGAGTTATTGCTTGGTAGTTCAAACAGCAACCAGGGCAGATTTTTCAATCATTAAATAACTTTAATATAAGGAATACAATGGGTAAAGTTGTTCAACTTCAAATGTCCACCCGAGACATAATAACTAAACTCTCCCGCTTCCGCAGACAGGCGCGATGCGACAGCGCGACGCAAACCAAATAGGAGAATTTCCATGAAGTATTCATAGAAATTGTTCTATTAGCGTCACGTCGCGCGTGTCTGTGGGAGCCTTAATAAGACACCCATAAAAAATCTGTCACTAAAAATTACAGCTAAATAAAAATTATTATTTATTCAACAAATTTCGCATAACCAGCTCTATTGATTAAAAAAAAATAGGTATCTTTAGATTTGTTTTGACACCATGAGTGAAACTGGCCATATACTTATTATATTTGTATGCTTGAAGTACTAAATAAATTTAGCCACCATTAAGTGTAGTCGAAAAGCCGGAGGGGGACGCCCTAGGATGACATACAGTGACCTTATTGGATATGTCGTTTAGAAACAAATATACATAGAAAATTTCAATACCTACTCGATTCAAGTATACCTATGGGATGGCTCATATTTTTTTCGCGATTACGATGTTGGTCCCATGGAGAAAGTTGTTCAGTTTGATTGTCTGTTCCACACCCTTAAACATGACTACACCGTTCTGATACATGCCCTTGAATTATGTTCCCTTTGTTTTCAAATTGACTTCAGAAAGGTCATGTGCGTAGTACTTACAACTGGCGTGCGTGTATGAGCAGATGTATGAACGTAATCGAGGCAAAAGAAGTACGTTATGATCGTAGCAGGTGGCATTCTGTAGTTTCTGCCTACCCCTATGGGAAGAAGGCGTGAGTTTATTTATGTATGTATGTAAGTGTAGTCGTACATTTTTGCCTAATGTCCTATGATGGCTTGACAGCTTTTGTATAGATAAAAACTTTTTTACAAAAAAATACAACCGACTTCCAAAAACAACACTACAAAGTGAAAAATAACTTTAATTTCGGAAGTCAGTGTCTAGTTAAATGTATTTTCGTTTTTTGCCACCGACTTCCGAAATTAAAGTTATTTTTCACTTTGTAGTGTTGTTTTTGGAAGTCGGTTGTATTTTTTGTAAAAAAGTTTTTTTTTTCACTTTTTAGTTGTGGTACCTACCCCACACAAATTCTAATACCATTACCTGCAAAACAAACTAGAACATCATCCATATAAAAGTGGGGAAAAAATACGTATTATTGAAGCTAACTCAAAAACTACCCATGCAAAGTTAATAAATTTTATATGGGACTAACTGTGATGTATACCCTCTTGAATAAAATAAAAAAAATCCAAATCGCTCTAGCCATCTTCGAGTAATTGGGGAACATACATCGAATTGAGAACCTCCTCCTTTTTGAAGTCGGTTAAAAATACGTCAAACCGTCATATTTACTAAAAAATCGGGCCTTACACAATTTTTTTGCTAGTATATATGCATCTTTATCAACCGCACTTTTTACGACTTACGGTTTTCTGCTTACAAAAGTTTGGTAACCTTATGGTTTTAAATCAAAGTTTTTGGATAAAGCATAGGCCTGTATAATTTATCTTTATTCCTTAAATCTATATCAGCCATCGCCTAACCTTACAAAACGAGTTCTAACTTTAGTCCTAGCTTAAACCTTACAGCTAGTTTTTGTATTCCGACTGAAATAAAATTCCTAACACAAAATGACAACATAGACTCAGGTTTATGTATTTAAAACTTTAACATTGTCGGAATAAAGTTCAAAATCTAAAAATGGCTTGATGGTTAAAACCTAAATCTTGTTTTGTAACAGGGTTAACTTAGTGACTTCATTTCTTGTAATATTTTATTTAAGATAGCTAATCCATCGATTTAAATATAATTGAGAGTTGTTAACAAATCAAGCAATCTTTAATGAGCTTTCCGTACATTGACAGACATTTTTAAATTATATGGCGTGGATACCACGCTATTATATACTCGTACATATATTGAGGAGCTCGTGGCTAAGTAATAGCAGCCGCACGGGTCAATCCATCAGGTTAAGCTACGCTTGCCGGGGTCGGTCCGTGGATGGGTGATCATCTTTACGTACCGAGACTCCTCCGTGCCTCAGAAAGCACGTTAAGCCGTTGGTCCCGGCTGTCATTCGGGTCGTCAGAAGCCCGAAAGTCTGACAATCAGTCTTACCAAGGGGTATCGTATTACCCAGTTAATGGGTTGTGGAGGTCACAAAGGTAGTCGCTCCATGTAAAATACTGGTATTCAGCTGCGTCTGGTTAGACTGGAAGCCGACCCCAACATAGTTGGGAAAAGGCTTGGCAGATTGGATACCACGCTATTCACAGACGTAAGGTAATGTAATTTTTAAATTTTTTATCCACGATCGTTCAAGTATGAATTAAACAGTCCAATATTAATTAAATACTCACCCAAATAATTTAAAATTACCCATTCTTTTAAGCATTATTAAGTGTAGCAATGTGCGAGAAGTGCAAGTATGATGATTGCCCGCAAGAGGGACGGATGACGTGCGCTTTGGATGAAAAAGAAAGAAAATATATTATGTTCGCCTCAGAATGTACCTTTAAGGTTTACAGCGTTTGTCATAGTGCTGGTAAGTATTTTATTAATATTCGAGTAAATATATGGTTCCTTTAAAATTTTAAATTAAACATCAATGGCTTTGGGAACAGGGTCCTAGCTACTTAAAATCAGAGCAACAGAATTACGCGGACGTGTAATTATTGATATACTTAGTTAATTTGTCATCGCAACCGAATACGCAGGGTTGGCATAAAACAAACAAATTGTTTTAAAACAAGAATTTTAAACAATGTTTAAAACACTTTGATATAAATCAATGTTTTTTATTAAGGGTTTAATACAAGTTTCAAACAATGTTTTAATCATTATAAAAAAAAACATGGTTTTAAATCAAATTTTATTAGCGAATGAATGGAAATAAATGTAAAAAGCTTTAATTTTTTTAAAGTCCTTTAATGACACAAAAACGTGACAAAAATAAATTTACACAAAAATGTGACATAGTTTTAGATTTCACTCCTCATATTTTTCTATACCCCGGCCTTATACGAAAATCGATTCTTTAGGAATAAACTCCAAAAACTCTTGTTTAAAACACTTTGATACTGTTTCTTTTATATAATTAAAAAAAAAAACTGTTTAGTTTCCAACGGTATCTACATTTTGTGCTCCAAATTACGCGACCTAATTTTCGGCACGTGTGTTCCTATCCGATTAGTTACGAAAACAATATTTAGGTATAGCGGTACCCACATAATTGTGGTTCTTAAATGAAAATAAAGTACAACTTTTTTACAGAGCTCAAGAAAACACCCCTAAAATTCTGCATGAAACAATATAAAACCAGCCTTAGAAGGATGTACGGTGAATCCTGCCCAATGTTCTGCCCGAGCCACTACAGGCCAGTCTGTGCGATGTCCAAGATAAGGGCATACGTCCACAAGACTTTCAACAATGGATGCTATTTAGACATGATTAATTGCAGGGGTGACGATTTTGAAGGTAATGTAAACTGCAATATTTTGTTTTTTTTTTTTTTTCATATTGAGCATGCAGGCAATAACAGGTAATTTCTACCTTATGATCTGATTCCTTTGATTTAAAAAAAATCGGACCGTGTTTGGCTGTTGATCTGATTAGCTCGGCTGGCACGATCACTATTATGTACCTTGATGCAAATCGTTGAAACTGATCAGTCCAGTCGTATCCGGTATCATATCGTATTATACGCCGACTGCCGCTGAAAACCAGCGCTGCGGCTCTGTTTCGCACTCGTGTCGCAGCATTATGCTGAGCGATTGCCGTTTTGCGCGGATGTGACGCATTTACCCCACTGGTTTTATTTTTCTTTTAAGTAAAGTATATATTTATTTTTAATTTTATACGTCTTATTAGGCGCACAAGTTATTTTCTTTCCTTGTATCGTGTCTGTGCACGCATTTACTCCAAACCGATCGTGTCAGGTTCGTTTATTTTTATTATGATTCACTTAAAGAGGATGGCAGAGGCAGGCCTAGAAAACGTTTCATATTTCTCGATGTAGTATGTCTAGGTGTTCAGCTTGAAATTATGCACCATCTCATAACATTTAATAGGTATAACTCAATATTAAGATGTTATTCTCGAGGATATCCAAAATGCTCGCTTGCATGGATATCGGTAAAGCTGATATCAGACGTTTCACTTGATTGAATGGTTCACCCGGGTGAATGTAAATTTTTGCTTCATTCCGCGTTCACACGACACATTTGCTCCCATTTAATTTTTCGTTCATTCGTTAGGCGAATGAAAGAGTGCTGAAATCTGACATCGTTGGACCGGTTCACTAATAAATTCACTTTTGATTAATTTTGTGTCCAGACGATGTTTCCCTTTGAGGGAATATGTTGTATAATAAAAGGTAAAAATTTAAGTGTCTGATATCATCTTAATCGGTAGATAGGTAATATTGGAATGTATGCGTTCACATATCCTCCAGGTGTAATATACTTATAGATTACAAATAGAAAAGGCAAATTACTTTGCTAATGCTGTATTTAATAGTCAACTTCAATTAATATTTTACACTTGTACACATAGGTACACAACAGTAATCATCAATCTCACAAATCGGTCCAGTTGATATCGTTCGCTCCTGCGGCAATTTCTGACGAAGATGTCTCTGACAACCGGAAGTCAGTAGTTCAGTATTTTTTTTTTCTTTTTTTTTGGACTTTTATACTACATGTATATGCCAGTCCGATTGGTCATAGTCAAAACATCACTAAATAGTTTAACTTAACCTAAGATGATAAAAGTTTAAACAAAAGACAAGCTCCTTTACCGTTGGGTTTGAGAGTATAGAATTCATAATTCCGACCTGCAATCTGTCCAAATCTAATTTGTCCAATAATTCCTCTCTCTCTGCATGTAATTGAACACATTCCATCAGCAAATGGTATACATCATCTATTACTCCACAAGTATCACATTTAGGGGAAGAAACCTTTCCCATTAGAAAGGCAAAATTGTTTGATGGAATATGTCCGATTCTGATTCTGTACGCTACGATAGTCAGTTTCCTACTTAACCGACTATATGTACACCAAGGTATACGAGGAGGCTGACATTGGGTAGTTTTATACCATATGCCCTTTTCCAGTGATCTCTGATTGAAATATTCTTTCCACAAATCATAACACTGTCCATATATATTTCGTTAATATTTCTGAATATGGTTTCACATAAATTTTGTGTCCTTCTGTACTTCCAATTTTCGCCAATCTATCCGCCTCCTCAATACCACGTATCCCAATGTGCGAAGGAACCCGCTGCAACCTCAGATCCACTCCTTTCTCCGCTAATTCCTCTATTTCAGTAGTAGTAGTAGTTTTTTTTGAGTATTTATTACTGATATTATTTTTTAAACGTTACGTTAACAGGATATCAATCAGTTTATTAAGTCAACAAGTCATCAATGCACGCTAACAATAAATAATTTTCTACATTTCAGAGTACATCGAAGTACCCCTGAGTTTCTGCCCGAGACACCTCATGAAGAACATATTCAAGGAAAAAGTAATCCTCACCGGTTTGCATGACTATGTGGATTATCACGAATATTAAAGATGTATATTGGGAGATTTTTTTTATAATATCTACACTTAGAGCTGTTTTATTGATAGAAATATTCTTTACCAGCTTTTGCCCGCGGCTTCGCCTGCATGGAGGTCAGGAGTTATCCCACGAGATCGTACTACTGGGATAAAAATAATAATTAAAAAAATATTGGATAATTATTATCCTATGTGTTAATCATGGTTTAAATTTCTGTGTCAAATCTGTTCAGCCAGTTTTGCTTGATTGAGTAAAAAACATTCAAACATACAAACTTTCCAATTTACAATATTATTATGTAGGATTGCATACTTGCACACTGAAAGATTGAACAATGCGACACAACACAAACGGCACTAACAGCAGTCTTATCGCTTAAAACAATTAAATAGTACACTCAACACAATCATCACAAGCACACTATATTTTTAGAACAAAACATTGTTTCAACAACATGTTTTAGTGTTGCGGGAAACATGTTTCTGGTAACATAAAACGCTGCAGTGTTGTTGGCAACATGTGAATGTACGTACCTGATGTATTCGTAGTAAACAGAAGTTGCGCTGCATTGTTCCTTGCAAAAAAATGTTGCAGAAAACTTTGTTTCCAATGAATGCAAGATGATGTTTTTTCCCGAAAATGGGCCCTATTAATCGTGAGCTTTTATCTGTTGCTAACCTCCTACCTACCATGTCCCGAAATTATAATTACAAGATTTAGAACTTCCAATTGTTTCGTCCTATACCCCAAACCAATCAAACCACACTATTAGAATTTTGCATCAAACCCTCTTTGGGCACTTTTGTACTTAATCCCTGTGCCCTCAGGGATGAAACTAAGTGTTTTTCCGTCCTGAAATACTGTCTTGTTCAAAGTCAATTTAATTTCGTCATGGGGACGTCACTAATCCAATAGAAGGATATTGTTGTAAGGCACATTTATCTGTCTTATTATAAATGTGAAAGTTTGGATGGATGGACGGGTGTTTGTTTTTCTATCACAAATTTGGCACAGAGATAGATTATGTTATGGAATAGCACATATGCTACTTTTTATCCCGGAAAAAATGTACGATAATTCCCGTGGTATAATTTCCGACATCCTCGCGAGCGAAGCCGCTGGCAAAAGCTTTTGATAAATTAATTTGTGAACATCAAAGAGGGTTAGGCAATGTCGTTAAAATTACCTACTGGCAGGCCAGGCGCACTCCGCATTTTAGGTATGAAGCTTAAGTACGCGGCAGGCTCGTTTTGTCGACCTAATTCAGTGTGGGTTGCCGCGCACCGGCCGGCTCGCATGTTAGTTCAATACTCACTCACGCGCCGCGTCGTAAAAGAACACAATCCTAACGAGTCAGAAGCTAAAAGAGTTATGCGATAGAAGACCAGATTGCCAGCCTGTTTAGGGAGCACTTTAAGGTCTGTTCGCCTTTGGCTGCCGGGAATAAAGGAACTGACGCGCATGAGGTTCGTACTGGGGATACGATCGTACGGATTACAAGTAGGGATGTCGCACAGGCGGTGAAGGGCATGAAACGAGGCAAATCCCCTGGCCATGACTCATTGAGCATTGAACACTTGCAATATGCAGGTGGTCACTTGCCGCAGGTGCTGGCCATGCTTTTCACCTTCTGCGTTGAGCACTTATACCTACCTGATACATTGATGAGAACCGTAGTTGTCCCTATTATTAGGAACAAGACAGGGGACGTGTCTAGTTTGAGTAATTACAGGCCTATATCGCTCGCGACTGTGATTGCTAAAATACCGGATAGTGTGATTGAGAAATATTTAGATAAACATCTTAATTTACATGACGCTCAGTTCGGTTTTCAAACTGGTCTGTCTACTGAAACAGCTATATTAAGTCTCAAGCACACTATCCGGTATTACACCAGCAGGAATACACCGGTCTACGCCTGTTTTTTAGACCTTTCAAAGGCGTTCGATCTAGTTGTGTACGACAAGCTGTGGCAGAAGTTGTCGAGTGAGACTGAACTTGCTGACGAATTCACGTCGCTCCTTAAATATTGGTATGGCAATCAGCGTAACAATATCAGGTGGGCAGGATTACTTTCTGGTGCGTATAGGTTGGAGTGTGGCGCAAGACAGGGTGGTCTGACTTCGCCAAAGCTCTTTAACCTGTACGTGAATCGGCTGGTCCGTGAGCTCAGCAGCACTCAGGTGGGTTGTTCGATTGATGGAGTTTTTGTTAATAATATAAGTTACGCCGACGATATGGTGCTACTGAGCCCATCGATCAGTGCCCTCAGGCGCTTAATAAAGGTATGTGAGTGCTATGCGGAGGCCCATGGGCTCAGGTATAACACGACCAAGAGTGAAGTGATGATATTCAAATCCGGTACGAAGAGCTATGACACCGTACCTCAGGTCACATTGGGCGGCAGTGCTCTCAAAAGAGTGGCGCAGTTTAAGTACCTGGGCCACTGGGTCACCGTGGCCCTCGCAGATTATGTGGATGTTGAGAGGGAATGCAGGGCACTGTCAGTCAGAGCCAATATGCTGGCCCGTAGGTTTGAACGCTGTACTGCACAGGTAAAAATAACTTTATTCAAAGCGTACTGTCAGTCTTTTTATACGTGCAGCCTATGGGTAAGGCATACGCAGAAAACGTACAGTGCCCTGCGTGTCCAGTACAATAACGCGTTCAGGATGTTGATGGGGTTGGCACGGTTTTGTAGCGCATCAGGTATGTTTGCAGAAGCTCAAGTAGATGGCTTTCAAGCGATACAGCGCAAAAGAATAGCGTCTCTGATGCGCCGCATACGGGGCAGCCCCAACAGTGTCCTGCAGCTTATTGCAGGGAGATTGGATGTGGATTGCTCCTTAATGCAGCATTGGACAACACTACATCTGCGAGTAATGCGGTCCTGATTCAATGTTTTTATTGTTTTGTGTCTATGTCTGTTTCTTGTGTTCGTATTATATTTTTTTAATGTATGGATGGTTACAATAACTGTGATGTACTTGTAATTTATCTGAAATAAAATGAATTGAATTGAAAAATAGAAAGAGAGGCAACTTCTAGGTGAATATAACTGTAGGTAATGAACGCTGTGCCACCTAAATTTACCCCCATTTATTTTTTGCTGTGCCACTTTATTGTGTCGTAGCAAGAGTCGCTATTTATACCTATGAGGAACTCTTGTGCAAAACATGCATAAACCGCTGGATCTAAAACCCAGAGGTTTAGGCTGTGCGTTATCTGTAACTGAGTAAATGCACGCAAGATTTTTTATCAACCCACGAAAAAAAAAGGAGGAGGTTCTCAATTCGACACGTATATATATATATATATTTTTTATGGTTAACCACGCATAACTTTTTACAGAGTCGTCCGATTTTGGAAAAAAAAATATTTTAATCGAAAAGGTATACCTCAAAGTTGGTCCTATATAAAATGTATTAGTTTTGCTTGGGTAGTTTTTGAGTTAGCTTATATACGTTTTTTTTCACACTTTTTATGTGGATGATGTTCTAGTTTCTTTTGCAGGTAACTGTATTAGAATTTGTATGGGGTAGGTACCACAACTAAAAAGTGAAAAATAAAAACTTTTTTACAAAAAAATACAACTGACTTCCAAAAACAACAAAGTGAAAAATAACTTCAATTTCGGAAGTCGGTGGCAAAAACGAAAATACATTTAACCAGACACTGACTTCCGCAATTAAAATTATTTTTCACTTTGTTGTTTTTGGAAGTCGCCGGTTGTATTTTTTTTTTAATCCTCTGTTCCTTCACCTATCTGTTACACATATATAAGGCAGGGGTGACCTACATTTTGGGCAGAGACGTCAAAGCGTTTTCCTTCCACAGTAATATCCTTAACATTATATTGGAACATAATAAACGTTGGTGGTACAACATACACTTCCCTTTCACATGCCCAGAGACGGGTAACAAAGAACTTATAATCCCAAACCCTTTTATGCTTATCCAGAAAATTTTCCCTAACATAATGTATGGGTTCTGCAAACAGTTTTAGGTACATTTTATACACGGTAGAAGGACATCGTGACATGAACTTTTGCCATAGATTCAGTACATGATTCACCACCACGATTCCACCAGGTGTAGCAACAACAATAACATCGCAATATTCACTGGCAGTACGTCGATTCTGTAAAATTCAAACAACAACTCGCATATCACATCGCTTTTCACTCTCACTCGTAAAATAGATGCTTTTTATTTGACACTTTGAATCGGGTTCGAGTGCGAAGTGAGCGTCGAAGTGACGGGCGTATTATCTTACTGAATGCCACTTCTTACGTCATCTCATACTTTATCTGTCAAAATCTTGCGGTCAATTTAGTTCTACTCGCTAACACGCTCGCAAGGGTAGCGCTAGTGTAAATTCGAATTATCAACAGAGTTTTTAGAATGCCAATTAAGAAACTCACAGCGGATTCAGATTCGAAGTTTAGAATGAGGTCTTACAGAATCACACGGCAGTAGGCATAAGGCTCATAAGGGGCATTGTACATTATTATTCGTTTTCCGCGACCGGAGTTGCATTTTTAGTAGTATTTGTGGTGTGTTTGCGCATTTATGAATTGTTTTCCTACACAATAACGCCTGAAAATACAAAAAAAAACAACCGCCTAATGTCGGGTTACAGCTTAGAGATTTAGTTTTTCCTTCTATGTACTTCTCAGGGAGGCTAGGTGGTTAACTAAACGGATAAATAAACCAGTTGGCTGCGACATTATAAGTATGCCTGTAAAGTGCCTAACATTGGACTAGACTATCGCCGAGTCCTAATTTCACCGAAAGCTGTTAGTCAATATTTATATATATGGTAATGGTGCGCAAAATACGCGCATTGTCGTGGAGTTGCGGATACCAGCCCGTATTACCTGTTACCTATGGTTATGGTGGGCTGGTTATGTTATTATATTAAGTTTTGTTTATAATAAAATAAGTACCTATGTTTAGGTTAAGGTATTTATCTATGGGCCAGTGTAGCCTGAAATAAATGGTTTCTTATTATTATTCGTTTATTCATTTTTGTTCTTATAAAATACATTTTTAATAATTTCTTAAAAAATATATAAAAAACATTTAAAAATATAAAAAAATAGTAGCCCACCGGTATCGGAAACAGGGTCCAAGCTACAGGGCTACAGGGCTCCAGAGAGAGGAACCTCCTAACAATGCGGGCCGTGTCCAAAAGTACTGCTTTCTAAATCAAGCCCTTGATCCAGCTTCCCAACGAGAGCCTCCTTAGGTGTTGGTTGAGGCTCTTGGCAATTAAGCCCATTATTATTATTTATTATTATTATTTAATTTTAACGTTAAAACCCTAAACCTGACATTTATGTTTATCAATGCTTTGTGATGTAGCTTTGTGTGTGCTTTGTGCTCACGCTGATCACGTTTGGACTATGTCACGTTAAACTTGTAACCAATGACTCGTCAATTGATGTAGTGCGTCACATTTTTGACGTCACCATTTGCATCGTATAATTTGATAAGGTTTGAGGCATGATTAAGGCGAAATGGTATCGTAACGGGATTTGGATCATTGATAAAATATAGCCAAACGGAGCATAGGTATAGAATTTTAAAAATATTACTTTTTAAAATTATATTTGCTCATCATCAGGGGTCATAGGTTTATTTACATTCAAATAAACCCATGACCCCTTGTCTTTAATGGTGAATGTGTAGACGAAATTTTACTGAAATTGCTTTAATTTCAGTCGAACGAAACAGTTTTTTTCTCATAAAAAAAGCTAGTTTTGAGGAAACAGAGATTTTATTGTATCAAACCAAATTGTGTCAATCGAGTTTTGACCCTCATAATTTACTAAAGAAACTATTCAATTTTTACAATCATGAAAAAGAATAAGGTCCTTGTTTTGAGGACAAAAATTGATTTTGCGTGAAGCCGAAGTGCGTCAATATATCTTCCTTGGGACCCATTTCGCCTTAAGGGTGAATTTCACCAATGAAACTGAACGCAATCAGCACATCTAAACCGCATTCAAGAGCTGTCAGCGTTATCGTTGCTGTGGAATATTTGACACTGACAGCTATTGATGGCAGTTTAGTTATGCTGATCGCGTTAAGTTTCATTGGTGAAATTCGCTCTAAGGTTTTCGTAAGTCGTCCGTACGTCAATAGTAGAAACCAACGATAAGCAGCAGCCTGGCACTGGTACTGGGAGAATGCCTCTCCTCGTGAAGCAGTAAAAGAAGGGGAAATATGTAATTGATTCTCTAAAACTGACGCAATGGGCTAGATTAGGTTAGAACTGTGACAAAACGCGCGCCAGCCGAGCGAGCGAAGCGAGTGGTGCCGCGGTAGCAGCCGACGGGTGCTCCATCCAAGTCAGTTGCAGTTACTTGGCTATTTAGTATTTTTAAATTAGGAATTATTTGGGGCTCGCTAAAATACATGCCAAAAAGATTATTCATGCTATTGCACGTAGGCGATTAGAAAGTCAAACTCGAAGCATTAATTTTAATTAAACTATTAACAGGCACTTATGAACTGTCAGGGAGTCGGTCAGATATTTACACAGGATATTATTTTAGTAATAATTAACAATTTTGAGCTTTTTATTATTCAATCATTTTTGGTTTTCTTTGCAATTCTGGTTATCATGTCGAGGAAAACAAACATGAATACAAAATTAAATAACTAAGGGCCCGTTCACACATGCCACAACTACACCAGATTGCAGGGACAAAATGTGGGTAAGTAGTGTTTGCGTTGTGGTTGCGTCGTCGCTAGTACTTGCGATGTGGTTACGTTGTGGCTAGACAGACAGATCGTTGTGTTTGCGATGTGACCGGCCGCTAGTGCGTGGTCGCGCTGGTGGTTGTATTTTGGCTGCGACGGTGGCCTCGATGTGGTCGGTATCACCCACACTGTTGCTTCTGACGGCCAAATGTGGTCCGTGTGAATGAACTATTCATTTCATACAAATTAGCGCCCGTTCACGTGTTGCCAATGTGATGTGGTTGTGGTACGTGTGAATGGGCCCTTAAGCACAATGCGACAATATACCAATATACCTCAAAGTGCACCTAGATAGGTACCTGCCTAATATGATTAATTTGTTATTCATACGAAATTGTTGTTTAATATGTTAAGTTATGGTAGAATAACAATTTATCCTGTTATAATAATTACCTACCATACAAAAAGATGGTTTGAGAATTTTGTATTAGTGTTGTTTTAACAAAAAATAAACATATACCGTCTTATTACAAAACAAGATACATCTTGAACCCAGGTTTAAACCATGGACTCTTTTTTGAATTTCGAACTTTATTCCGACACAATAACTTGTCAGTTTTACAAAACTGACAACTTAGTACCTGACTAAGTTGTCAGTTTTGTATAAAGAACTGTATTTCTATCACAGCTAGGTTCTTATTACAAAAACTGGCTCGATGGTTTATAAGAAAAACCTAGTTTTGTAATAAGACCACACAGGTTTAGAGCACAGAAGCTAGTGTTCTAAACATGTGTCCTCAAAATATAGGTAATTAATTTTCTTCGAACGTTACACCCGAATATGCCATTAATTTAGGCCGTTACTTTTTGAATTTTACAACAATACTATATTATAAAATTCTAGCAGAACGCATTTACCATGTGTCGTAGGTTTCTGTCAAAAATATCACACAAGTACAAAAGACAAACCTTGAGAGCCACGATATAAATCAAAATGCCATAATGAACAGGGATATGCTAACAAAACTGACCTAAAAGTGCCAGATAAATGTAGGTACCTAAATGGCCTGTCAAAACTTCCTCATGTTGATTCTATTATCGTATTAGAACTCTATAATTTTGCCCTGCTGATAGCTTAATAAAATTAGAAATTTGTTGAGGACAGAGGACTAACTGGAGGCAATGAAACATGATATGAAGACTACTACCAGATTTATTGTCGATATCCACAGGTTTTAGCTTAAGAATAATAATTACATACACTAAGTGTCTTGAAGAATGAATTTTCCCGACATATTTGAACTACTGTAGTTACACCAATATTCAAAAAAGAAAACACGGAAGATATACGATGTTATAGACCTATCGCTCTCATTCCAATAATGGCTAAAATATTTGAAAGAGTACCGTGGCCCTGGCACGGGCAACTGAAGGAACACGGGTGGGTTTTAGTCAGTAAAAGTCTGACACGCCCTCCCGCTCCGCCCAAAGCGGGAGAAGTCATTTGAGGATTTCCCATCCACAAAAAAAAAAAATAGTCTGGTAAAAAAAACAATCCGTTTTCCGGAGACTAAAATAAACGTGTATTAAGACTTCGTCAGAAGTCAGTAGTATTTCCCACAGTAAATTCTTGCAAAGTTTTGTTCAATTAAGTTACCTGACTTTAACAGAACTTTGTCAAAACAAGAAAAAATAATAGTTTTACACCTAGTTTTACTAGTATGGAATAAAACTTATTGCCGTCATTCCTTGTTATTGATTCACTGTCTCAGCCACGGAAAAATAAACTAAAAAAATAAAACTGCTCTTTCCTATAAAGAAAAATCATTGCTTTTCAAAGAGATTCTATGATCCGATGCTCTTTTGTGCTTCAGTCGAAGTCCACTCACAGTCAATTATAGGATGTGCTCTTTGAAAGATGAAAGCCGAAAAGTTTGAGTCTTTGTACCTAATATTTCAGTAGCGCTTTCATGTTGACAAAGTAAAGTTGTAAAGACGTAGGATTTTGGTTGTTTGTGTAGCTATAATAAATAAAAGAAAGGTTCTTTATTATTACTCTACATTTCTTGGTATTACAACTAAATCCGGCCATTTTCTTGGCCTCTTGCCATACCATTGCATATCAAGGAGTAGACTAGGAGGCGCGAAAATGCTAGAGAAGATGTACCCTTAGGATATGGAAGGATTATTAGAGCCGTATGCATCCTAAAGTAGGCAATGGAATTGTGCCATTTTTTGCATGCATCGGCATTTTTTTACCGACGTCGCCGCGTGGTTGGTTCAAGTCCAGCTTCACAGGTGAATCTTTTGGCGGCGTTATACTGCATTTTCGACTCTTTTCTTTTTCGTTGCGATGAGTTGCCAGTAGCAGAATATCCAGGGCGCGGTCGGTTCGTTTCCCGTTGTTTCTGTCCAGCTCAGACTAGGTACAAGCTCTACTTGTAGCTCGCCGCTGTTCACCTCAGGTTGACGCGATTGCAGATCACGTCAGAGTCACCACTCTGGGGACATAGTGGAAGGCACTCTACACATCCCCCCACGCGCATCAGAAGCGAAGCTGCGATCAAAAAACTTAAAAAAAAATACAACCGACTTCCAAAAACAACACTACAAAGTGAAAAATAACTTTAATTTCGGAAGTCGGTGGCAAAAAACCAACTTCCGAAATTAAAGTTATTTTTCACTTTGTAGTGTTATTTTTGGAAGTCGGTAGTATTTTTTGTAAAATAGTTTTTATTTTACACTTTTTAGTTTTGGTACCTACCCCACACAAATTCTAATACCACTACCTGCAAAAGACACTAGAACGTCGTCCATATAAAAGTGGGAATAAAATACGTATTATTGAAGCTAACTCAAAAACTACCGAAGCAAAATTGATCTATTTTATATGGGACCAACTTTGAAATATACCCTCTCGAATAAAACAATTTTTTTTCAAATCGGACGACTCTGTAAAAAGTTATGCGTGGTCATACATAAAAAAAAACACGTGTCGAAATGAGAACCTCCTCCTTTTTTTTCGTCGGTTAAAAAGTGGAAGCGCAGCCCGCAGTCAATACCACTACAATTTTATTGTCACATAAAGATTGATTGATTTGATTGTAAAGTATGCACACAATTCAGCACATATAAACGAGACTCCGACAAAACACCTGACAATAGTGTTGCTTTCTATCAGTGAACAAATTATGATGTGAGTGGAAACTCCGGGAGGGGACGCCTTAGAAGAACATAAGTGTCCTTATTGGTGATGTTGTTCAGAAAGGTCAGGTGCGTAGTACTCGCAACAGGCGTGCGGGTCTAACCAGATTAGAAATGTAAACGAAGCAAAAGGAATACGTAAGGATCGTAGCAGGTGGTGTTCTGTTGTTTCTACTTACCCCCTTGGGAAAAAGACGCGAGTTTATGTATGTTTTGTATCTCTAACCATTGTCAATACCGGAAAACCACAATTAATAATTCACGAAATGCATTCCATCAATGACACAGGATATAGATAACTTATTAATAAAGTAATAAATTATTAATAGCACTTGTTAATTCTTGTCATGTATGTTGTTGTTCTTGTTGTGTGTGTTCTTGTGTGTTGTGTTCTTGCTCGTTTTTCTCCATAGGGATCTACTCTATGGAACGGGCAACTAGCTTCAACTTCAAAAAAGAGAAGGTTAATATGCTGGTCTGTATGTATTTTTTTTCTGTATGTTCATCGCTATTTTCGTCAATTCTTTCTCATTTGGTAGAGGAAGCTTGGTGGCTTTAAAAGAATTTTCCTTTATTAACTTTGCTTGGGGAGTTTTTGTTTCAGTTTCAATAATACGATCTTGATTATGTAAAATTGGTACTTACGTATAATATTTCCTGTAACTGTTGTTTACATTAGCAAGTAGCGATATACGAATTGATGTGGTGTAGGCAGGCACCATAGCTAAAAATTGAAAAATAAAAAACATTTTTACAAAACAAAAGACTTCAAAGTGAGAAATAACTTTAATTTCGGAAGTCGGTGGAAAATAACTAAAATACAGATCCAAAGACACCAACCTCCAAAGTTTCACTTTGTAGTGTTTTTTTTTTTTTGGAAGTCGGTTGTTTTTTTTTTGTGTGATAAAGTTTGTTTTCCTTCACCTAAACCACTGAATATTATTTTGTACGAATAGGTATAGTGTCAAACGATGTCTAGGCTAAATACTTAAACGTCAGTTTTTCCGTCACAAATTTCTTAGTAGCAGCCCGGAGTCGGGATTTGTGTCTGGTTGATGGTAATTAGGCTCGCCCCCTATTTACATGGGACCTGAAAAATGTATGTGTACTATAGTATATAGGTAGACCTCTGTTTAACCCATCGGAAATTACAGGCGTGATGTTATGTGTTATGTTAGTGTTGTACCTATAGAAAGTCAACATTGAAACTACGGGCGGGGTATATTTACCTCAATACTACGACTAACCGATGTTTTTAAAAATGAGAGCCGAGACCATGTTATTAAAGCTTCGTTCAGGACATATGCCTCTCAATAAATTCAGTTTCATGATGAAAAAGTTAACATCACCTGTTTGCAATACATGTAACGAAGATGAGGACAGGTATCATATTTTGATGAGACGTGTCCGGAATCAATCGGTCAGAACACAAATTGGCGCGCATAACATAAACCCGTTATCGGATAATATAATACTTATAATAAATATGGTTAAGTTTGCCTTGAAGAACAGACCCAGAACTTAGCTGTAAAATGTATATAGGTACTAATTAAAATGAATGTTAACCTTTTGTGTACCTATCAAATCAAATCAAATCAAATATATTTATTTCGGATTCTGTTATATCCATATAGGTGTTAGTAACAATAAACTTATCCTAATGTTAGTACAGTTAATTCATAGGTTTATTATAAAAAAAATATAGAGTGTAACTTATAGAGTGTCATATTCGCATTTAGCGAAAAAGCTCTTTAAATAAAGATAAAAAAAAAATGCGTAAAAAGGGGTCGCGGGTTGTTTCGAAAGAGATACCGTGGCCCTGGCACAGGCAACTGAAGAAACACGGGTGGGTATTAGTCAGTAAAAATCTGACACGCTCCCGCTCCCCCAGAGTGGGAGAAGTCATTTGATGATTTCCCATAGTTACACAAAAAAAAAAGTCAAAAAATTTAAGAATAAAACTTGATAAATAACAGACAATGGAAAAGTATAACAGAAAACTGCCGAGACTAATAAATTTTAATACAATTAATTATTTTGTATTCCAAAAAGTAATGAAGCTTTATACTCGTACTCGTAGAATTCGTCGTAGAGTTCGTCGTATTTCTGAATAAATTTCGCCAAAACAAGTGCTTTTCTTGGAAGAATACTTACTGCATTATTACTTGTGCGAAACTACGACGAAACGCTTCGAGGAAAGGTATAGGGAGTGCCCACCTGCTTTTTGTTTTTTTCTCGTCTTGGCGTTTAAGGCGAGTAGAGCTGCTAACTATAGCGCCATCATTAAGAAAAAAAGAATTAATCTGGAGATATGGAATGAAATTTCCTATGCCTATATTTTTAGTCAGTTGAGGTAAAATTTTAGCTATAGAAGTTATCGCCAAAAACCGCCGTTTTTGGCGTTAATTCCTATAGCTTCAAACCTACAGTCTGATTTTTAATTCGACGGAATTCTGACAGCTGTAATTTTTTGACACTTCAGATATCATAAACCTTTT
This sequence comes from Cosmia pyralina, assembly GCA_946251885.1. Taxonomy (NCBI): domain Eukaryota; kingdom Metazoa; phylum Arthropoda; class Insecta; order Lepidoptera; family Noctuidae; genus Cosmia; species Cosmia pyralina. The sequence goes on along the minus strand of OX276359.1, from coordinate 17,001,124 downwards.
CTGTCTTGTCCTTTTTATAAGTTACATAAATGACTAAAATTTTTTGGATATAAAATAACAAAAAATATGAAAGAGAATGAGATCAAGTAAACTACTACTGTATATGACAATGTAAATAGTGTTTGTTCCATTTAATGCACACTAACTAAAATATAAATTTTATATGGCATAATGAAAAAAAAGAGTAAAAAAAGAACATATTTCTTAAATTTAAATATTTATTTAGATATTGTACGGTTCGTAACTTCGTACACTTGCAGAGTTGTTGTTGTTAAGGTGGTTGTTCAGGTTGAAGCGCGTAGAGAAAAGATCACTTAGTTCCCGTTAGGTTTATAACGTATATTGTATACAAGTAATACTGTTGACGATTCCTTTCTCTTCTCGTTTGTTTCTCCTTTTGGGGTTGCCAAGATGTACAGTCTTAAACGGTACATGTTTTGCTGACGCGGTGGCTTGCACTAAACGTGCGTCATTTTAATGCTAGGTATAAATATTCATACATATCAATAAATCAGCGAGTGCAATTACTGCTACGCCGTGACTAACATTAGAGATATTATTACTAATATCATCATCGTTGTCTGTCTTTAGTAACAGAAAGTGAAGATTTTACAAACAAAAAGATATTCCTAAAAAAGGTTTGTAACATATGGATTAGTGAACAGGGATTCCTGTGAATGAAAAATAATTACCTTACTAATTATTGCAACTTCAATAATTTGATAATAAAAACTCTGATTACCATTTTAAAATTATCAGTCAATTTTTAAGTTTTAGTTTTTCTAATTGAAACCTTAAATTCACGAAAGGTTTTTTTTTTTAATTTAGCTTAAATGCGTTCCGTTTTCAGGAGGACCGTTTTATTATTTGCAACACTTCTGAAATGTCAGAATTCCGTCGAATTAAAAATCAGACTGTAGGAAGTTTAGTGTTGATTTTTTCGATATGAAAAATTCTACTTCATCTGACTAAAAATGTAGTGAACATTGGAAATTTCTAAATGTTCCATATCCCCAGACTTATTATTTTTTTCTCAATGGTGGCGCCAGTTAGCAGCTCTACTCGCCTTAAGTTTAAATGTTGAGGTCACTGTTGTATTGAAGATCTCATAAATAATTACGAGGCCTCGGTTTTCCCCACTGTTGCGTTGACAAACGTTGAGCTGTAGTGCATTTTTCCTGTATTGTATTATTCGAGTAGAAAAATACAAGGTGAATTCAAAAATATTGGCATCATTTTAACGCATATAATAGTGCATTATTAATATAGTATCTATTCAGCCTTAATACATACATAAACTCACCCCTTCTTCCCATGGGGGTAGGCAGAAATTATAGAACGCCACCTGCTACGATCCTTACAAACTCTACTCGTTTTGCTTCCTTTACTTCACACAAAACACAACTAATAAATATTAATTATTTTGATACAAAACACATGGTGCATCCATCATTATCAAGAAAATATGAGCACAAAAAAAATCTTTACAAAAAAAAACAACAAGTTATTTTTCACTATGTAGTGTTTTTTTTTTTGGAAGTCTGTTGTTTTTTTGTTTTTTTTTTGTAAAAAAGTTTTTATTTTTCACATTTCAGTTGTTTTACATACCCCACACAAATTCAAATGCCACTACCTGCTTTGTAATTACAGTGACAAGAAGCTATCTACCACATAGACTTAGTGTGAAAAATACGTAATAATGAAGCCAACTTAAAAAACTAGCCAAGCAAAGTTATTAAAGTTTATATAAGACTACCTAGGAAGCCCTTTCAAACAAAAAAAGAATTTTCCAAATCAGTCCAGCCGTCTTTGAGAAATCGGAGAACATACATAAAAAACCGGCCAAGTGCGAGTCAGACTCGCACACAAAGGGTTCCGTACCATATGTTTAACAATCGCAAAGATAATTTAAGATACTGTGAATTACAATTGCAGTAGCAGAAAATAGCCCATATTTAAACAAAACACCTTTTTAGTATTTGTTGATTAAATATAGTACACAAAAGAAAGATAACAGATAATAAACAGAAGTTTCAAATTCCTAACTTGTTTAATTGTTGCGATAGAGCTTGTACAAAAATGGTCTAAAATTGACAACTTATACGGCTCCCTATTTCGTTATGTTTAAAGATAAAAAAAAAAAAAAATTATCTTTAAATAAATATATATTTGTATCTACTCTTCTCGATGAGTTCTAGGCAATGACATATGCCCCATATGCTAGGATAAGATTTTTTTATCAAAATGAAATTTTATTGTATAAAAAGGGGGTTTAATTTTATTTTTATTGTTTGTTGTTATAGCCGTAATAGAAATACACTATCTGTGAAAATTTCAACTGTCTATAGCTCTTACGGCTCATTAGATACAGCCCTGTAATAGACAGAAGGTCGAACGGACGGACAGCGGAGGCTTAGTAAGGTTCCGTTTGGTACTCTTCGGGTACGGAACCCTAAAACAAGAAAATTCAGTTGGTGAAAAATCAACCAAACCCAAATTTTTCTACCCTTAGGTGTTGGATTTTGGTTTTCAATTTTACATATTCTTGGTAACTTCAAGGTGAAAAAAGAATCGTTCAAATCGGACGACTCTGTAAAAAGTTATGCGTGGTCAAACATAATAAAAAAATTATACAACATTAGTTTTAATATATGCGAAACCCGAAACACGTGTCTAGTATTTTTATGTAAAGATTCTACGTACAAAATTTCAAAACTGTATCATAAAAATCACAAAGTTAAAGCTTGTTATGTTACCTGGTTGTCCGTTCAAAAACATGATCACCACGCGGCGCCCGTGCCTAGTGCCGCTATGACTTGCCGTGACTTGTGTTCGTCGCTCGGTGTCCATATTGTAACCTTTTTTAAAGATTTTTGGGGCAAAATATAATATGGTATAAAAATTATTGGAAACGATTCAGTTATTTATTCTGAACAAACTATATTCAGGTTTGGCATAACTAAAAATAATGTTGTATAATTAGTATACGTACCTATTACGCGTCGACTTGAGAACCTTCTCCTTCTTTTCCTCGGTTAATAAAATAAACTCAGGTGTTCGAGTTGATGATAGACTAGTGAACTAACCGGCATTAATTATACTGTACACATTACAAAAAAAAAAAACAAATGACAAAATATCCTAAGACAAAACCTAACCTTTCTTGTATTATTCGGTATGGTATCATTGTTGGAGCAGACTGGATGCGGAAGGCGGAGGACAGGGTGTTGTGGCGCAACCTTGGAGAGGCCTATGTCCAGCAGTGGACTGCGATTGGCTGAGTTGATTGTATCATTGTTTAGGGAAATTCTTCGGGAATCTCTAGAAAACCAATAGTACAACATGGACTGGTCTAAATCATGTAGACCAGTGTTTAAGTCACACAAGCTTCTTACCGTTCCTTGTATTTAGATTTTCAAAATCGCAAAATTTGTTAAAACTAACTAAAAACAACGCTAAAAAGAATTTTAATAAACAAAAAGTCACACAGTATTTATTGATAATCCCTATCCCTAGGATAGAACTATTTAGGCGCAGTTACGTGTATATGGTACCACTTATATATAACTCATTACCTAACTGGATAACAGAAGTATCTACCTTATAAAAAATTCTACGTGGTTTTGATGAAATGGTTGATATCGCATAGTTTTTATTCAATCGGCGAATTTCTCAACAAAACATCATGTCAGTCCTACGTCTTCAGGAATGCATTGTAGTCAGTTAGATAATTAAGTTTAACCTTGCCGCTAGCTACTTACCTAACGATTTAATTACGTAATGTGTGTTTAAAATTATAATTCAAATTTACTTAAATAAATTGCTCTATTCGTTCATAATTCTTAATGCTATAACTGGAATTTAATACCTAAAAATGTTGATTATTTTATCAATATGCCATCATTGCATGGCAGAACCTACCTACCTAATATCTTTTATCCCCACCACATTTTATTTGATTGATTGCTAACAACATTAACAACGTTAATCATCTGCCTAGCCTTTTCCCAACTATATTGGGGTCGGCTTCCAGTCTAACCGGATGCAGCTGAATATCAGTATTTTACATAGAGCGACTGCCTATCTGACTTCCTCCGCAACCCAGTTACTGGGTAATACGATACCCCTTGGTAAGACTGGTTGTTAGACTTTCGGCTTCTGACGACTCGTAACGACTGTCAAAGATCCACGAATGATAGCCGCGACCATCGGCTTAACGTGCTTTCTGAGGCACGGAGAGACTAAAGATAGTCACCCATCCACAGACCAACGCTGTGCTAACAACATTGATAAAAGGCGTCAAAAATAGCTTAGTTTTAGTTGAAGACTTTTAAATCTACAAAACAAACAACAAACAAAACACAAAAACAAACACACAGGTACAAAACAAAACAAAAACAACAAAGAAAAAAAACAAACACAAAAAAAAAACACAAAACAAACAAAAAACAAAAAACACAAACAACAAAAATCAAACAAACAGGTGCAAACAACTAACGAAACAAATAGGTATATAAAGTCAAAAGAAGAGATAAGGTAAGCAATTTACAAACTTTTTCCAATATCACGTAGGTACGCATATCGATTTGTCTGTGGTCTCTCCGCAGCGAATGGTTTACATTACATAAATGATAGAGTGAAAGGAACAAAACAAAATTTTATTAATATTATTACGTAATCACTAAATGTAAAAACCATTAATCAGTCTGCCTGAGCAAGATTAATGTCTTTCAAAATTAAAAATCAGTCTCCTGTATCAACTTATAACGTTCGTAATAAGCCAATCAGACATTGGTATAATAAATTAAGGCTCCTGCACACTATGCCGGCGGGATTTTGCCATGCAGTTATATGCGCCCTTTGTTCAGCAAGCCCGCCGCGCCGGCTCAAATACCCACCCGGGAATGGCAACGGGTTTGTTGGCGACATGCCCGGTGGCTGTGGCCGCCGGCAAAGTGAATCCTTAAAAATTCAGAACAGTTTAAACAGTTTTAAAAAATAAAACGAAATTTTAAAAAAGGCCACAAAACTAAATGCGTTTAGCGCTAAACGTATTTAAAAAAACATTCTGTCTCTGTCATCTTTAAACCATTCTCAGAAACCTTGGTGTAAAGAATGACGTGTAAACGCAATTAATTATTTATGGTGCAAGTACGCCTTCAGAATGGATAAAGTGAGAAATGAGAATGGATAAAGTGAGAATGACTATATAAGAGGAAGTTTGAAAGTGACGCCAGTGACAGAAAAGTTGAAAGGAAATCGTTTGTCTTGGTATGGACATGTAACGAGGAGAGACGAAACGCATATGTGACTAAAAGAGTGATGAATATACATGTTGATGGATGGAGAGGCAGAGGAAGACCAAAGATAATATGGATGGATTGTGTGAGGAATGATATGAAAGAGAAGGGAGTGAATGATAGCGTGACGGTTGACAGGGGAGAATGGAAGAAGAAAACGTGTTGCGCCGACCCCAAGTAATATGGGATAAGGGCAGGAAGATGATGGTGCAAGTACGCCTTAAACTATTTTAATGTGTATAGTAGTTTAAGCGCAAAGCCAGCCAAGTTGACAGTAATAGTTGCTCCACATGGTTCAAAGAACTTTCACTTATTCATAGTGCCCTCAACCAATCAACTCAGCCTATCGCAGTCCACTGCTGGGCATAGGCCTCTCCCAGGCTGCACCACAACACCCTATCCTTCGCCTTCCGCATCCATCTGTCCCCGGCAACTTTTTTAAGGTGGTCGGTACATCTAGCAGTGGCAGTGGGTTGGCCTTATTTGTCGAAGGATCGATAGCCGATGGAGCAGATGAATCCTGGAGTGGAGACCGCATATCGGCAAGCACAGCGTGGGACGCCCCCCGGCTAGAATAGTGCCATGTTTTCGGACAAATATTGAGTGCATGATAGAGTCTCTTAGACCTCTTAAGCCTGTTTAATCGAAGTTAACTAACAAAACCAAAGTTTGTTAAATCAACCCATGAATAATCTAATGAAAACTGGTACCACCTCATAAAGACCTCTGCAGCATCAATATCGCGGCGATTTTATTTTGCGCACTGTATTTTCAACGCTCTGCTTAGCGCCTAGATTTGAAAAGCCAAAAGTGTGTTTTTTCGACGCGCTAGAATGCGCTCTGTTGTTGTTAGGTTGGATTCTCAACGCTCGGCTCAACAACGAGAGTTGAAAATCCAGTGTGCGATAAAATCCCGCCGCGATATTTTTACGTCCGTGTGAACGTCGGCTTACAGTTTCAAGGACAGCAATATGTTGGTATCGCGACTGATGTGCACCCGTATGGAAACACTAAATGATAAGCTCTTATCGATTACCGGTATCCTAGCAACAAATTTTCCTGGTTTTATAAACATTTTTGCAGGTACAGGTTTTGTGTTAAACAGACTCAATCTGCCTAGCTTTTTTTCAACTGTGTTGGGGTCGAGTTACAGTCTAACCAGATGCAGCCAAATACCTGTATTTTACATGGAGCGACAGGCTATCTGACATCCACAACCCAGTTACTGGGTAACTGGGTTTGGGGTTCGGATTACCCGTTATCTGACCCGACTGTCAAAGATCTACGAATGACAGACGTACGTAGTTCAATTCAAACAATTTTCATTTATTCACAGAGATAAAGTTCTGGTTAGACTGGAAGCCGGCCCCAACATCGTTGGGAAAAGGCTAGGTAGATGATGATGAAGATGACATAGGTAAAGTACCCTGTATCAAACCCCTATATTGAGTGAATGATAGAACTACCTCTTTCATGAAATAAGTTAAAACTAACAAAAAAAAGGTTGTTCAATGGGCCCATGAATAATCGCAGCATCAGGGTATCTGTAACAGTTTTAACAATAGCAATATGTTGATGTCGCGACTGATGTGCACCCGTATGGAAACAGTGAATGATAACTCTTATCGATTACCGGTATCCTAGCAACAAATTTTCCTGGTTTTATAAAACACTAGCTGACCGCCAGACGTTGCCCTGAAAAACTCAATTTCTTTTTTTTTTCCTATTTTTTTTTCTGTTAAACCACCATAGTAAAGAGGAGAATAAAACAAAAAAAAAAACAAATCGGCCCAGCCCTTCTCGAGTTTTAGCGAGACAAACGAACAGCAATTGATGGTTATATGAAAGAGAAGATTTTTGTAGATACGGGTTTTATGTGCACAGGCTTCATTTTCTTATTATTTGCACCTTTTTTTTTTTTTTTTTTTTTTTTGTGGATGGGAAATCATCAAATGACTTCTCCCGCTCTGGGCAGAGCGGGAGGGCGTGTCAGACTTTTACTGACTAAAACCCACCCATGTTCCTTCAGCTGCCCGTGCCAGGGCCACGGTATCTCTTTCGAACTACCCGCGACCTGTAAACATTACACTTATGTTAACAAGTTTATCTATAAAAGGACAGTGAGCAAAAAAAAAAAAATCATCGTCTGCCTAGCCTTTTCCCAGGGATGTTGGGGTCGGCTGCCAGTCTAACTAGATGCAGCTGAATACCAGTATCTTACATAAAGCGACTGCCTATCTGACGTCCACAATTCAGTACTGTGTAATACGATACCTCTTGGTAAGGCTGGTTGTCAGACTTTCGGGCTTCTGACGACCCGTAAGATTGTCAAAGATCCACGAATGACAGCCGGGACGAACGGCAATAAAATTACTAATTAAATACGCAATAGTAACAGTGAGCAATAAAATAACCCATTTAATACGCAATAATAACATACATTATCAAATGAATTAATCGCTTAGGTATATGGCCGGGATATCGCCGACCCGTCTTGATCATGGTGATCAATGCTCGTTCGTGCCTTCTCTGTTTTCCTTTAGTGGAACAATAATAAGTTGGTATTATGTATGGCCGAGACGAGAATATTAATAAACGCTGACTCATAAATATCTATTTCTATATTACTAAAGGAGATCCCTCCGATTTCCAAATTATAAATATCCATACGTCACTGATTTCCATTTAAAACAATATTCTTAAAACCCTCCAAAGTTGGAAATACCCATATCAAAATAAAAACGACGATGACCCACACCAGTTGTAAATATCGCTGTCCTTGTCACACACTCACAAATCGAAATTAGCTTGTCTCTTTTACTCGAAAAACTTACTTAAGACTATTTCGTTTATATATAAAATGTTTGTGTTCGTTTTATTCATTAGTTTGTTTACGTTCGTTGTGTGAACACGGAAATATTAATAAATTATAATTTTTATCTGTGATTAATTAGATTTGTTTAAAATCAGTTCACCTGTGTTCTTAAGGAAAAAAAAATAATTTAAAGTGAGTTTATACAACATTTTAAATACTTAGATTTATTTACTATCTTTTAACGACCTGACTGACATGGAGGTCAATCTTGAACAAGTTTAAGTCGCATTTACACTGCAATACTTCGAGGCCAATAAAAATTATACCGTTAGTAAAATATACTATAAATAGGATTTAAAATCACTCGTGTACTTACATCTGCTAGACTCGCATCTCGCATGAGCAGCTTTTCACTTTGTGGTTCCCGCCCAAAACTGTGAATAATTTATGAGTAATGTATATTATACTAGTTGACCCGTCAGACTTTGTCCAGTCAAAATTTCAATTTTGATTTTTCAGCTGTTCGTTTGGGCTTTTCCTGATTTTATTTTTTCCTAAACCACCCCAGTATAACAAAAAAAAAAAAAAAAAAAATGATTCAAGTTGGTGGAGGCATTTTCGATTTTTTGCGAGAGTAATGCACGGCAATTGATTTAAATTTTTTTGATATAGGTATCTTGGGACTCGTAAACTGTATTTTTTTTTTTGACAACCAGATTCAAGCGTCTCTCTGTCAGCTAATACGGTTTAAGACATTTATTTCTCAAAAATAATACAATTCACTTAATATGAGAAAGACAAGATAATCTTAAAACTAATGTCAACTTAATGCATCCATCAATGCGTCTGTCAGGCTCTGCTTAAGACGAAACTTTTCTACTTTATACACCATTCATTTTTAATTAGTACAAATACTTAAAGGGCTTATTAGAGAAGGTCTTGTTATTATTTAGGTAAAGTCTCAATAAATAATATTCATAAACAGCAAAGTTATTAGCGTTTGTTTATATCCCAAAATGTCACTCAGTTTATGGAAATATTGTACAGGCTACATAGTAGTATTCATTAATCATGGAACAGAACTGCGCGTAGTATTTTCTAGTAGCAATTGTTGTGAATGATTGATAAAATTATGAAATTTATGCATTTACCAATTACGACAAATTTTCGTGGACAATTTTGGGATTTCTTTTTTTTGATTTTTGACTACACAAATATGAGTAGTAAAACGGATAGAGCCCCATTTTTTTTGTAATAATTAAAAATAGTAGTGTATTTCTTAGTAGCCTTAACTTAAGAGTTCCTACAACCACGTAAACTTCACGGAAATACAGAGATAAACCAAACAGTCTAGTTATTTTCCAATCTGTATTCTAAACCTTAATCACAACATAGTACACACGGCTACATAATCAAGTTATACATTTCTAGAATAAGCTGACCTCTCATTGTATGCAAATCCTATACAATACAAACTTATACTGGAATTGTATAGCTTGATATGTAGCAGTGTGTACATTCTCAAACAAGTTTCCGGTTTATTTAATGCTCTACTCTGTTATCGTTGTGATAAGAGGGTTACGTAGAGGTCAGGTTTGTTACTCGTATCAGTTTGTTTTTATTGTGGTCACTAGACCATATAGGTACCTACTGTTATAGGAAATCTGTATAGTTTAGGTATTTTGGTCATTTTTCGTGGGAAATACCCACCAGTGTATATTTTTCGCTGTATGCTTCTGATTGATTTAGTTATCAAATTGATATAATTTCACCGCGGTTTTTAAAATTCCAATAAACATCGCATACCTAAATATTTATATTGTATCTTATTAAAATACCTACTGCCTACTTAGGCAGTAGGTATTTTAATATTTTATATCATCTTTGTCTAGGCTAGGCTTAAAGCTAGGCCTTTTTCATTCATCGTAGATTTGTTTCCTAATGCTGTTCAAATATTAACAATAACTTAATAATTATATAAGTAAAGTTCATTTAACAACATTTTATTGCTTTCAGTACTCCACAATGAATACCGTTATAGTATTCTCAGCCATCCTCATCAGCTGCCTTGCCCAAAGATCACCGTACGCAGGCAGGCTACCCATAGGATTCCCCTATGTCCCACCCAACACCGCTGCTCCGGACGCTTCAGGATTAGGAAACAGGTAATTATCTTATACATACTTGTTTAATGAAATAGTCTCTTATACTTACTACTCGTTTAGGTATTGTACAACTGTATAAATTCAAGCTAACGAATTTTTTAACATATTCGAAAATGATGATGACGAAAAGAGCTCAGGCTTCTGTCAGTGGTGGAGCAACTGTTATAACTAGATACTTAAAATTAAAATTGGATTTAAAAAATTAAAATCACTCTTAATACGATTTTAAAAACAAAAATCTAAATTTTAAAATTCCAGATTCGGAGATGAAGCTGGTACCACAACTACAATCAGACTGCCTGTAGAAGCCCTCGGTGATGTGGAACTAGTTCAGAGGCTGAGCAAGTTGCCTATTGATAACCAACCTTTCTGGCTTATCAACTGGAGGGCCCTAGAAGCAAACAGGAACAGCCCACAGTCTTACCCACAAAGAGGCAACAGTTTTGTCGATGATAACAGTAACTCCAACTCTACCCGGAGATAAAATGAAACGAAGAAGTATAACTTATGATTTTTAAAAACAAAAACGTAAGACTGCTTCCAAATTTAAAACAGAACGAGAGTACAAGACATATAATTAAATTAAAATTATAAAATCCGACTGTTTGGGTCGTTACTGGTGCGAACCTCTAATTGATTTAAAATTACACCTATTAGATAGGTACCTACTACATTTTAATTATGTCGTCACAAAAGTATTAATTATTGGAATCAATTAACGTTAATCATCAGTCTTTACATGTTAAAAAAGACTGATATTTATGACAAGTTGAATAGGTGCATTAGTTATTATAAATTATTCTTATTAGGTTATTATTTTATAATGAAATCAATATAATAGTTGAAAATATTATCTACTAAATGGAAATACAAATAATTATAAATTAAGAATTAAAATGAATTTAATTTTCCAACCGAAAATAAAATAAACAAGATATCATACGAAATAGGTTGTTGTCAATTTGCTCATAAAGTGAAAATAATAAAGTATACATTTTATTATTTATACATTATGATTTCATTCATTTTCGCAATCACATTGCGAAAATGAATGAAATCATAATCATTAACATTTATTTGCAACTAGCTGACCCAACTGACGTTGTCCTGTCCAAATTTCAATAATTCATAAAAAAATTCCATAGAAAATGTAGGTACTTTCAGTTTTCCGAAATTTTCCAATTTTCCCACCAACTTTTCCAATTTTTCTCTTGTTAAGAACCTTCCTCTTGAATCACTCTATCTATTGCTGAAAACTGCATTAAAATCCGTTAAGGAGTTTAAAGATCTAAGCGAATTGCAGGAGCGACTTCATTTTTAACCGACTTCAAAAAGGAGGAGGTTCTCAATTCGTCGGAACCTTTTTTAACCGACTTCAAAAAGGAGGAGGTTATCAATTCGTCGGAACCTTTTTTTTTTTATTTATTTTTTTATGTATGTTCCCCGATTACTCGAAGATGGCTGGACCGATTTGGATTGTTTTTGTTTTATTCGAGAGAGTATACATCACAGTTGGTCCCATATAAAATTGATTAACTTTGCTTTGGTAGTTTTTGAGTTAGCTTCAATAATACGTATTTTTTCCCCACTTTTATATGGATGATGTTCTAGGTTGTTTTGCAGGTAGTGGTATTAGAATTTGTGTGGGGTAGGTTTCACAACTAAAAAGTGAAAAATAAAAACTTTTTTACAAAAAAATACAACCGACTTACAAAAACAACTACAAAGTGAAAAATAACTTTAATTTCGGAAATCGGTGGCAAAAAACGAAAATACATTAAACTAGACACCGACTTCCGAAATTAAAGTTATTTTTCACTTTGTAGTTGTTTTTGGAAGTCGGTTGTATTTTTTTGTAAAAAAGTTTTTTTTTTTTTTTTTTATGTATGTTCCCCGATTACTCGAAGATCTGGCTTGACCGATTTGGATTTTTTTGTTTTATTCGAGAGGGTATACATCACAGTTGGTTCCATATAAAATTGATTAACTTTGCTTCGGTAGTTTTTGAGTTAGCTTCAATAATACGTATTTTTTCCCCACTTTTATATGGATGATGTTCTAGTTTGTTTTGCAGGTAGTGGTATTAGAATTTGTGTGGGGTAGGTACACAACTAAAAAGTGAAAAATAAAAACTTTTTTACAAAAAAATACAACCGACTTCCAAAAACAACACTACAAAGTGAAAAATAACTTTAATTTCGGAAGTCGGTGGCAAAAAACGAAAATACATTTAACTAGACACCGACTTCCGAAATTAAAGTTATTTTGCACTTTGTAGTGTTGTTTTTGGAAGTCGGTTGTATTTTTCTGTAAAAAAGTTTTATACTATGTAGAGATAAAAAAGATACCTAGATATTTCAGCGTTGGTCTTAAAGTTAGTAGGTAATTAAGTTTTGTAATACAGTCAGACATTTGACATGTAAAATTTTACAATTAATGTATTTTATTTATTTATTTTGTTGACAATTTTATAATGCCGCCAGTAAAAGTAACAATACCTCCGTACTAATTTATACTGTATTACGTGGGGTATTATTATATTTAAAGCTAGAGTATAATTATGTCCAATGCATGATATAGCATGCCTTTAAATGCTAGTTTTTATCATTCATTACTTTTAAAATACATTCAATATTCATTATCGACTGTGTTTATACATAATGTACAGTCAACAAAAGAGATATCTAGGCAGGGTAGAGTATCATATTTGTATGTGAATTGCTTCATGTTCAATTTTATATATATTATTTTATTTAAATTTTTCTATCTATAATATGTATGTATTTACAAAAAAAAAATGTATATAAGTAGTTTATCAGCCATCTCGTTACCATAACACAAGCATTAGGTTGCTTAGCTTGGGGCTAGATGGCGTTGTGTAATATGTCCAAAACATATTTAAACATTACTTTGTTTTTGCAATACATTGTAATGGTAACACACCAACACTAAATTTTATATTGTCACGAAATTGAACATGAAGCAATTCACATACAAATATGTTAGTATATCCTGCCTAGATATCTCTTTTGTAGACTGTACCTATAGATAATTATAATTTTGTTAGTCGGCAGAAACTTGAAAAAACTTTCAAAGATATTTAAGTTTTAGTCGAATTTTGCAGGATTTTGCAGGATTTTTCACAAAATCACACATTTTCCTAATTTGTATTTGGAATTATGTTCTTTAAAATTTATACTTTCAATGATACCAAAACCAGCCAGATACAAATAGTATAGCCAAAGAGATTTTATTTTAAGTTCATACATACTATAATGCGAAAAGACTTTTTCCCCAACCTAATAGATGAAGCATCTAGTATATATTATGCAAACAGTATGAATTAAGACATTCTGAGTATAGTTTAAGTCATGTTAGTTTACCGCTCTGAAGTAGGCTACATATGACTGTATCTACAGGGTCATTTTAATAGTTTTTATCCTCTTAATAAACATTTTTTTTTCTCTTAAGGGATAATTGTACTTGTTAGGCACCAAATGAAACGTAGATGAGGTGCAGTCGGGTATAATTATTTAGAGTCTTAAGATAATATTAAAAAAACTATGAGAACAAACCAGAGGGGCAATTCCCGTATTTTTATAACAACGTTCGCAATCTCATCTCAGTCTCAATCTGTCAAAATTGTATAGAGTTTGCCTACATTTTTGACATTTGATTGTCGCTGGCTGACATTGCGACTTGGAATTTGAACGTTTTTAATTACGAGAATTGGCCCTCTGAAATCGCGTAAAAAGAAATCAGTTGCTCCCCTATAAACATAATTCTTATATCTATGGTTGCTCCCTACATTTTGACGAGTTTGATGTGGATAAATGTACTGAAGAGCTGATGTTTTTTTTCGCGATTCAGATTGTTTTTTGTCGTCCCATACAAAACTTCAATACCTACGACGACGGACGATGGATAATTTTGTGACACGATTACGATGTCCCATGGAAAAAGTTGTTCAGTTCAATGGTCTGTATCACACTGTGGCGGTATAACAACCTTAATTTTGCCCACACCATTCTCAAACACCCTCTATCAAAAAAAAAAAAAAAAAATAACAAAAAAAAAATAACAAAAAAAAATAATAAAAAAAACAACAACAACATAAAAACAAACAAAAAAAAAATACAATAAAATTAAATTTAAAATTTAAAAAAACCCCCGACCAAAAAAAAGTACCTACGCAATTATTATGACAAAAGGTTAAAAATGCTAAACCCTATAAAAAGCAAAAAACCACATCCCAATTCCAGCATCAGGTCCTCGTCAATTAGAAACATGAAGAGAACCAGTCAAGACAAATTCAACGAGCCCAAACTCGATGGGTTAACTAAAAGGTAGACCAGGGTTACGTCTCCTACCTTCGAGCCCTATCATCAGACCAGCTCAGAGGTTCCAGATTTCCAGCATCAGATCCTCGTCAATTAGAAACATAAAGAGAACTAGTTAAGACAAATCCAACGAGCCCAAACTCGATGGGTTTACTAAAAGGTAGACCAGGGTTACGTCTCCTTCCGCCGGGGTCGCGGGTAGTTCGAAAGAGATACCGTGGCCCTGGCATGGGCAGTTGAAGGAGCATGGGTGGGTTTTAGTCAGTAAAAGTCTGACACGCCCTCCCGCTCTGCCCAGAGCGGGAGAAGTCATTTGATGATTTCCCATCCACAAAAAAAAAAAAGGGTTACGTCTCCTATCTTCGAGCCCTAACAGCAGACCAGCTCGGTGGTTCCAGAAGACATTAGTGTTTCAAATGTCAGATCCCACATTTGCTTGCAAGCAAACTGAGCGTGTAACATTCCTATCACACCTAACAAACGACCTGATGACCTTGAAGACCTGAACCGATTTCCACCAAACATAGCTGTTACGTATGTGTATCAGTCTTTATAAAATATATATTATCTGTGGTATTTCCGGATCCTGTTGTCTTGTCACCGACTCCGATCGCTCGTCATGCAATGGCTGAATACACGATACATAAAATAGTCTGGTCGTCTTATTTATTTATAATATCTGGCCACCCGTCGTAACATGGTGTCAGAAGATACAGAAGAAAAAGAAGTCACAAAAAAACCACAAAAGTAAGTGCCGCAAACAGTCAAAAAAAAAAAAAAAAAAAAAAAAAAAAAAATTTCGAGTAAAACGTCGCCGCGTGGTCCAGCCCTAAAATGCCGGAAAATAAAAACGCAAATAATACAAGTTATCCCCTGCCGCCGAGTAATTTCAGCTTAGATATCAACAACTCGAACATGCCATTGGCTTGGAGAAATTTCAACACAAGTCTAGAGATTTACATGATAGCCAACAATTTAGAAGAACAACCAGACAAACGAAAGGTAGCCATTTTACTACAAATCATAGGCCCAGACGCTCTTCAGATATTTTACTCGTTTAACATACAAATTGACAAGATCACCTATAAGGATTTACTCGCCAAATTTGAAGACTACTTCACACCACGTGTCAATATTTCCGTCGAAAGACATAAGCTGTTCAACAGAAAACAAGGTCCAGATGAAGAAATTGAGACATATGCCACGGATCTCAAGAATCTAAGTATCCAATGCAATTTTGAAGGTCTTGCCGATGATATAGTAAAGGACATATTCTCATGGAACTTAAATTCATCTTGCTCGTACATCAGAGAACGTATCCTGATCGAGAAACCATCAACATTTGATGCCGCCGTCAGTCTCGCTAAAACACTAAGAAATACTAGGTTACAGGCTAAAGCTTTATCAAGCCAAGAAGTAAGTGTCGTTGCCAGTCGTCAATCGCATCACAGTCGCCAAACACATCGTAGTCAAGAGAGTCGCAATCAAAAAAGTCACAGTCAAAGAAGTCACAGTCGTCAAAGAAGTCATAGCCGTCAAGAAAGTCAAAGTCATCAGTCTCAAACAAGTCAAAGTCGTCAATCAAGTAAAGCATCGTCCAGTCAAGAACCTCAATCCAAACAGTCAACCAAGAATTGTTCCAGATGTGGTCAAGTTCACCGAACAAAATGTCCAGCCATAGGAGTCATCTGTAACAACTGCCACAAGCCCAATCACTTTGCCAAGTGTTGCCGCAGCAAACATGTGAGATCCATAGAAGAAGAAGAAGAAAGTACGGGTACTGATACTTATTTTCTAAATAGTCTTTTCACTAATGAGATTTCTGTCAGCAAAAAAAACCCTTATCATACAACTTTGTCCATAAATAGTAAGAATGTAGACTTTTTACTTGATACAGGTGCTGACACTAACATTTTATCATTTAACTCTTATAAAAAACTTAGTTTGCCATTGAGTAGTTTAAAGAAAAGTAGTCACAAACTATCAACCTTTAGCGGTGAAGTATTACCGACTGTAGGTCAATGCATTCTGTCTGTCACACATAACAACAAACTATACAATGTTAATTTCCACATTATAGATATACCCTGTAGGAATATTATTGGTCGCAACAGTTGTGAGAATTTAAAATTAGTTAAAAGAGTCCATAATGTCCAATTTCATGAGTCACTCAATGTATCACAGCTTGACAAATATAAAGATCTCTTCTCAGGAATAGGTTGTCTTAAAGATTATGAATGTCATTTGTCAATGAAGCCTGATGCTGTACCGTCTATAGATGCCTGTCGTAGAATTCCATTCAGTCTCTTAGAACAATTAAAAGAAGAATTAGCCATGTTAAAAAAAAATCAAATTATAGTCAAAGTCGAGGAACCTACTGAATGGGTAAGCTCAATTGTAATTGCATCAAAGAAAAATGGTAAACTACGCCTGTGCATTGATCCAAGAAAACTTAATAAAGCCATTATGCGTCCTCATTATCAATTTCCAATTATTGATGAAATTAAATCCAGCCTCTCTGGTTCACAATATTTCACTACCCTAGATGCAAACAAAGGTTTTTATATGCTAAAGTTAGATGAAGCTTCCTCAAAACTATGTACATTCATCACACCTCAAGGTAGATATAGATTCCTAAGACTTCCCTTCGGGATAAATGCAGCCCCAGAACTGTTTCATTCCATCATGACAAATAGATTCAGTGATATTCCAGGAGTCAAAATCATGATGGATGATTTCCTAATTTACGGTCAAACTAAACAAGAACATGATTTTAGGTTAAAACAAGTCTTAGATAGAGCTAGAGAAATAGGAATAAAATTTAATAAAGACAAGTCTAATATATGTAAAAGTGAAGTCAAGTACCTAGGACACATCTTTTCTAAAGATGGTGTGAGAGTTGATGAAAACAAAGTGAAAGCCATTTGCAGTATGCCACCACCAACAAATGTCACAGAATTACAAAGGTTTTTAGGTATGGTTACATACTTAGGCTCATACATAGAGAATTTGTCAGATAAAACTTCTAATTTAAGAACACTTCTGTCTAAAGATAATGAATGGTCTTGGCAAGAGAGACATAATGTAGAATTTAATGAATTAAAGGAATGTATAACAAAAGCCCCTGTCTTGACATATTATGATCAAAATAAACCAATTACACTGTCAGTTGATTCGTCTAAAGATGCCATGGGTGCAGTGATTTGCCATGATAAACACCCCATAGCATATGCTTCAGCTTCATTAAGCTCATGTCAACAGTCATACTCTCAGATTGAGAAAGAGCTGTTAGCAATCCTATTTGGTTGTACAAAGTTTCACCAATATGTCTATGGTCGCCACACTTTAGTTGAAACAGATCACAAACCAATAGTATCGCTGTATAAAAAACCAATTTATAACATTCCACCCCGTCTTCAAAGAATAATGCTAAGATTACAACCATATGACCTGAACGTAACTTACAAACCAGGTAAATATCTTTATGTAGCTGATACTCTGTCTAGAGCAGCTTTACCAGAACAGTCATTACATGATCTAGATTCTGATCTAGATTTACATGTCAATTTAGTCATTAGATCACTGTCAGTTAGTCCAAATAAACTTAAATCTATTCAAGAACAGACTTCCCAAGACAATGAATTGTCACTCTTAAGTAAATATTGCATAACAGGTTGGCCTGAACATAAAAAATTGCTTCCAGACATACTTAGGCCTTATTTTCCTTTAAAAACCGATATACATATAATTAATGGTATTGTCTTCAAAAACAACAGTGTCATTATACCAGTAGCCATGAGAAAAGACATTTTGAAACAGATACATGAAGGTCACCAAGGTATTCATAGTTGCCAAAGATTGGCAAGAAATCTAGTATACTGGCCCAATATGTACTCTGATATAGAAAAATATGTTAATAATTGTCATAACTGTCTCACTAACAGACGCAGCAATTCCAAAGAGTCACTACAGCCCCATGAGGTAAAACCAATCCCTTGGAATAAAGTCGGAGTTGATCTATTTGATTTCAATTCAAACAAGTATGTCATAGTCGTAGATTATTTTTCCCAATATGTCGAGCTTGTAAAGCTAGCAGGTGGTTCTACTAGTAAAATTGTCATTAGTCACCTAAAGTCTATATTTTCCAGACATGGAATACCCAACATTCTAATTTCAGACAATGGTCCCCCATTTAACTCAAAAGAGTTTAATCATTTTGCTTTAGATTGGCAAATACAACATATTACATCAAGTCCCTATTATCCACGGTCTAATGGTCTTGTAGAAAGAACCATAGCCACGGTTAAAAACATATTAAAGAAATGTCTTACTGATAATACAGACCCTCATCTAGGATTATTACAGTATAGGAATACACCTAAAGAAAATATGTATTCGCCTGCCCAATTACTAATGTCCAGGACACTCAGAACTAAACTTCCAGTCTTAGAACAAACTCTGAAACCTAAAATACCTAACTACAGGTCTCTAACAAATAAAACTCAAATAAAAGTGAACAAATCACAGATTTATTATAATAAACATACTAAACCGTTGTCTTCCCTAAACATTGGTGATAAAATTTACTTCCAGAAACAGCCAGACAGTATTTGGACACCTGGTACTGTGTCAGACATAGGTCCACAGCCTAGATCATATACTATTGTCTCCCCGGAAGGTACTTTTCGCCGTAATCGCCAACATATCCTACAGCCAAAACATTCACCAACTGAGTCCGCTCCTAGTAGAAGAAGTTCACTTCAATCCCCATCAGTTCCACTTGACACTGATCCACCGTCGCCTTCCAATATACTGCCGTCGTCATCTCCATCTAATTATCAATCTCCTTGTACAAGTAATCCTGTCCAAGAATCTGAAACAAAAACAAACACATCACATACACCAAATAAACAAACTCAACACACAACTTATTCTTCATTCGGTAGAGCAATAATAAAGCCCCGAAGATTTTGAAAATTGGTCTAGATTAAGTTCTTAATTTGTACTTAGTTTTAATTTAATATACTAAATGTATTGTTTGTTGTACAAGCATTGTCAAACCTAATTTTGTTTTGTTAGTAGCTGTCAAAACTTAGTTAAGTCAATTTGATAGACGTCACTGTCAGAACTGTCGCAATGTAAATGTCAGTCAAGTCAACTTGTCACTTCTTAGAGATGTTCCGTTCCACTTAGTCTACTAGTATATAAGAATTTTGTTAATGTTAAAAAAAAAAAAAAAAAAAAAAAAAGAGTATACTTACGTACCATGTTCCACGTAATGATTCCATTTTCTTTTCTTAATAAGGGAGATGTTACGTATGTGTATCAGTCTTTATAAAATATATATTATCTGTGGTATTTCCGGATCCTGTTGTCTTGTCACCGACTCCGATCGCTCGTCATGCAATGGCTGAATACACGATACATAAAATAGTCTGGTCGTCTTATTTATTTATAATATCTGGCCACCCGTCGTAACAATAGCTAAGAACACTCTCGACTGATATACCTTTCAAACAAAAAAACCGCATTAAAATCGGATCATCCGTTTGGAAGCTACGATGCCACAGACAGACACATACACATTTACACACACAGACACGTCAAACATAACACCCCGTCGTTTTTGCGTCGGGGGTTAAAAAAACAACAATGAACAACAACAATGATTAAATTCAGAGTATTTATTTACTGAAGCCTCGTTGGTCTAGTGGTCACAAGCACTACTGCTGAGCATGAGGTCCTGGGTTCGATTCCCGGGTCGGACAATGTATTATTGGGTTTTTCCATCTGGGATTTCTTAGAAGCAGCCCGGAGTCTAGATTTGTGCCCGGTTGATAGGCTCGCCCCCTATTACATGGGACTTAACTGGGTAAACCCTTCGGGAAAAATAATGATGTTATGTTATGTTATTTACTGTAGAATTCTCGAGTTTTCACACTTCATGAAGACTACCGCATTGTACTAAGTACAGCCTAATTAAGTGAAACTCGTTTCATAACAAACTCTTCTTTCTATTTCAGTGCTAATGATTTAATAAAATAATTCACCCTATTCGCTTTAATGGCCGTTCACAATTTGTATTCAGGCCATATTTCCTGAACTTCAGCATTTAAGTGCCCCAATTGTTTGACAAAACAAAATTATATTAAAGTAATTAATGGGTTTAATTAATTCTGCTTGGCGTTTTTGTTTAACCTTTTATTACTGTTGAAAGTTTGTTTTTATTATTTACCTTAAGATTTTTGTATGGATTGTGTCCACTAGTATCTTTCAATACATTTACAAAGGTAGGTATGTTTGTATCTATTTACGTACCTAATTAAAAGTATGATCCTGATTTAGGGCCTGTATATCACCATCTACGATTAAATTCCTATTAACGTACTTGGCTGATAATTTCACAGAAATTTTGTTCCATTTTTTAGGGTTCCGTAGTCAACATAGAACCTTTATAGTTTCGCTATGTCCGTCCGTCTGTCCGTCTGCAGCTTAGCTCAGAGACTCTTAGTACTATAAAGCTATAATTTGGCATGGATATACATATTCATCACGCCGACAAAGTGGTAAAATAAAATCATGTATAAAAAAATATTTTAGGGTAGGTACCTTTTGTAAACGTAAAGTGGGTTTTGTTTTTTCTAGTCCACCCCATGGTGTGGGGTGTTGTTGGATAGGTCTTTCAAAAATATTTGGGTTTCTTAAAACAATATTTCGATTTAGGGATCCGTTTCTAAAATATTAAGCTTTAAACTGCTAAATTTTGTTAGAGTCAATGGTCCCCCCACCTGCCAGCTAAACGGTTAGTTTTGGATGGGTGAAAAAATTCACGGTAGTAGTATACAACGAATTTAAAAGGAAAACTATCACAGCTAAGTAGGCTTTTCAAGTTTACGAGTAATAGTCAACCAACTTACATTTGAAGTTGGAATGTATGGGAGACCATGTTTTTCAACTACTGTGTTAAGTTTGTTCTTGGGATAAATTCATCCCAACTACGGAACCCTTCATTGTGCGTGGTCTGACACGCACTTGGCCGGTTTTTTTTTAATTTATCCGGTGAGTAGTGCCTATTCCGACATCGCGAAATATGCCCTAAGTGTTAAAAACTTTTCATGACAATTAAATGGCAGTCGGGACCAACTGCTTAATTTCCTTTCCGAGGCACGCAGGGCCTCAATATATAATGGATTCTCACCCATCAACGAACCGACTGCGACTAGATCGGCTCGCATGTAGCCCATCCGATTGTCGTACGCAATAACTCAGCTTCTTCTAAACATACGAACCGCCTCACTCATAATAACAGAAAGTCATTCATATCAATTCACATGACGTAAGGACCAATAAATACTGTCAATTTGTGAAAAATATGTCTATCGTTCATCATAAGGGGGAAATTTCACGAAATGACATTTATGTAACGCAAAGGCAGCGTAAAAAATTGCGAATTTCCCGTAAAAATATCGAAGTGACGTAAAATACTCTTGGCGGCTTTTATTGCAACATCTTGTACCGTAATGAAAAATTTTGCGACCAATGGCTTTTATTTGGAGTAGATTGGCATATTTTCATTTGGTTAAGAAGTATTGGATTTTTATTCCAAGTGTATAAAAATTTGGCGTGGATGTAATGCAATAGGAATGTGTAACCTTTTTCAACCGTAGCGCGTAGATGAAGTAAAAAAGTTACTTCAAAAGCAATACAATATAAATATGGACAGTAGAGAAACGACACAGACGGCACACTCACACAGATGCGCGCATCGACGAGACCTAGGGGTCTCGTCGATGCGCGCATCTGTGCTCAGTCGCGGCTGACGTGTCGAGTTTTGAACTCAGCTTCTTCAAAATAGGAGCTTTTGTGTTTTAACTTTCCTGCTTATCATGAAAGGTAAGAATGATTTATTGTTATATTTGATATAGAATTATGGTCCGTGTGATCGATCCTATGAATTCCATGGATTCATTTGTAAATCCAAGATGGCGGCTGCATAAATGTCGAAAGTTTTCATCATGGCTATCGTTTTCACGGTTTTCGAGGGTGCTAAAGCCGATAGTGACGTTAAAATGTAAATGCAAGATGGTGGCTGCGCTATCGGCTTTAGCACCCTTAAAAATCATGAAACTGACACCCATTACGAAAAATTTGGGAATTTTCGCAGCCGCCATCTTGGATTTACATTTTGACCAAAGAAGAAAGTCGCATGGAGGACGCATAACATGTATGAACGTTTTACCGCAAACCGTGTTAAAGAACTTCGTTCCAATAGTAAAGAACTTTTTAATTTTACCTACAAACATTAAGAGTGACAAACCTAGCACTTCAATGGAGCATAGGTAATTATATCAACAGATAAGCTTAGCTCCCATATTTATATTGTTGCAATGGACAGCTTTTTAGCACCAAAAAAAAAAATAAAAAAAAAAAAAATAAAAAATGTTTATTTCAATTACAAAGTGCTTTGTCACAAATGTATTGGAGATCTCCTTTTAAGCAATAGTTGCTTGTGTTAGGAGACTCCGCTCTTCCGCTAGGATTTTAACTACAAATTGCAATTGAAAACATGATAAACAAGAAAGAAAAATAAAAAATCTAAATTAATAAACATTTTACGAAGAAAAAGGTAACAATGCGCGTGTATGTGTGGTGTAAACAAGTGAGTGTGAGTGTATGAGAGTGTGAGGATGTATACTGTTTGAATTAAAAAAAATCTAATATTTAGCACGACTATAGAAATAAAATTAAGAGTTAGTATAAGTATTAAGTTAAAATTTAAAAAAAATCCCACTCATTAACGTTATCGTGGTCTGCTTGTCCATTAATGTGTGTTACATTAGATATGTGGAAATAATTCAAAGCGAAAATACATCAACAATACGAACAAAGCCCTTTACTGTTCTCATTACACATAATGAGATTTCGATAATCCTACAAATTATTCGCTCATTATCACTGAAAATTCTGTAACATCTGTTTTGCCTTCCAACAATATTCTGGGTGCATTAATTATACTTAATTAATTGATTATCAATTGTACGAAATATCGATTAATTATCGTCTAGCGAGTCCCTTTCATCGAAATAATAATTAAGTACTTTGAAGTTTGATGCATTATTAAGACTAAATTGATGTTTCATTGGTTTTAAAATAAGTATTTCAGAAGTTTGTTGGTTTACTTTCAAAGAGCAAGCTTATGGTTTCTCTTTATGAGAAGAGGCCTTTTCTCTGCAGTATGACAGTCATAGACTAACAAAATATAGTTTCGTTTCTTTATATAAATTGAGAAGAATTTAGAATATGAATCGCTTTTTTTCGAATTATTGTTTACTTCTGATTATTTTTTTTCTTTTAAAGGTTTTAGCCAAATCAGTACAGGATATGTATTTTAATAAAACCTTCTTAAATATTTGTACGCCTTACGGCTGATTTTTCAAGTCAGATTACTCTTATTTTAAGAATAAATATGACAGTTCTTACGAGCTCTTGCGAGCGAACTCTCATGAGTTATCTGACTATTGAAAAATTAGCCCTTAAAGTTTAACAGCTTTTTGGAAATCTCGCAATGTAACTTCAAAC
Organism: Cosmia pyralina; assembly: GCA_946251885.1. Classification (NCBI taxonomy): domain Eukaryota; kingdom Metazoa; phylum Arthropoda; class Insecta; order Lepidoptera; family Noctuidae; genus Cosmia; species Cosmia pyralina. The sequence continues at coordinate 16,976,925 of OX276359.1, read as the reverse complement.
TAAATGATCCTTTATAGTGCCTGCTAAAGATTTAACAACGCATTTAATATTCATCGTCTACTCACAGATACGGTCAGGCGCACCTAAGCGTTACTAATTAAGTTAATTATTCACACTGACTACTTTATGTAGGAAGATGCAGGTACAGTCAGCAACAAAAGTCGATTAACACTTGCAGTTTTTTAATCTTAATTATGATGCAAAATATTTAATTAAAATCGGAACTACTTTAAATTTTAAGAACATTAACTCTTAATAGTTAACCGAATAAAAAGCAGTTTATCGAAACATTTTGTGTTAATTTAGATGATGTCAAAATGTAGCAGTGTTAACCGACTTTTGTTGCTGACCGTACCTACCAGTTTAGGAAATAATACCAACACCACATTTTCCAGTCTCTGGGGCTCGTGACTAAGTAACAACCTCACGGGACGGTCGATGAAGATTAACCTTCGGTTGCTGCGATCGCTCATAGAATGTCACTTTGTCTAGGCCATCCCCAGTCCCTCCTGCGTCAGGCCTAGACAAAGTGACATTCTATGAGTGATAACGATGATGGAAAAGTAAAAAATGTATGGGACTGACATAAGCTACCGAAAAGCTTATATCTGTTACCGACCAATCCCGATTTCAGGCCAAACTAGTTTGTCCCAGGCCAAAACGGTTTATCCTACGTGAGATATTTATGTCACAGCCAACTAGCTTATATATTCGTTTAGTTAACAGCGTAGCCTTTGGAAGTAGCGCTCACTCGGCTCGCGCGTGGTTGGTCACAGTTCTAACCCAATCTTTGGTCGGTAACATATCAATCCCGTTGAAAGTCGTTGTAGACATACGAAACGCTTTGAAATCAATTGTCACTCGTTACGGAAGCCCGAAATTCTGTCAAGTTTTCTTACAAAGGGCTGTCGTGTTACCCAGTAAATGGGTTGTGGAGGTTAGATAGGCATTCGCTACATCCCCCCCGGTGGGTTCCCGCATTGTCGAGGCGGGGGGGCTCAGTAGCCGTGGCTTGGTCACCCACGGTGAAGCGAAGAGGAACCCGAGGAGGGGCCGCTCGTCAGGGCTTTTCCTGGAAAGCCGACGACGTAGCGGCCTTTGGGTAGGTTGCGGTGGCCGCTTGGGCGACACCGCAACTGAGGCGAGCCGCGGTGTCTTTTGGGAGGCATCGCGGCTGAGGGTTGGAGGCCACGGCGGGAGAGGAGTGCCGATATTGCAGTGCGCCGCTCTCTCTCTACCTTCCGCGGCCTTGACGGGGCCGCCACCGTTTGATGGCGGACGCGGTGGGGCCGCAGGGGAGGAGGAGTGTCGGTATGACGTTGGCCGCTCTCCCTATCCTCTGCGGCCGAAATTTGGCAGGCGGCGGGGCCAATGACCTGACCCGTCGCTGGGGGACCAAGTATGCCCAGGCACGGGGTCGTCTGGCGCCCATGTGCTGGTTTTGGTCCCTGGCGTAGTCGCCCGCAGCGGTCGGGCGGGACCTCTCGCTTCCCAGCGTCGTCAACTCCATGCTGGAAAGCGAGGGGGCCTGGGCAGCGGTCGCCTCCTTCTGCGAGGAAGTAATGTCACAGAAGGAGGTGGCGGAGCGCGCGCGGGAGGACGATCCTCATGCTCCGAAGGCGGAGGAGGGGTCGAAGAAGACGTCAGTTTGATAGTCATCTCCGACTCCTCCAGGTGGAGGCCAGCAGGCAACGGGTGTGGGGGCACCCTTGCCTGTATTGCACAAGCCCCCACCAGTGGTGGGGGCTTGTGCAATATAGCCCCCCACCCTGGGGGGCATGCGGGGCCCGCAAGCTAGGCGGGCATGCGCCGGGAGGGTTGTGGAAGTAAAGGCTGAGCCGGTTTCCCATGGCCCTCCCATCACGGCGATGTGGGAACACCGCTGAGTTTTAGTGGGTATACTGTCATTCCGACAGGAGTCCCACATACCCCGTCTCGTCAAAAAAAAAAAGGCATTCGCTACATGTAAAATACTGGTATTCGGCTGCATCAGGTCCATATTATACTGGACGATTTTTTTTACCGTTTTGAAAAAAATTGGCTATATAATAGGTGAATGGAGTAAAAACCTATGGCATACCTGGTTTTCTTTTTTTTTTTATAAAAGCCTATAGAAAAATTGATCTAAGTTGATACTTAAAAAAGTTTACTTCGAATTTGTAGTATTTATTGATATAAATACTACACATTCGAAGTAAACTTTTTTTTACATACTTAGAACAATAAAATACAGAAATTTTGAAAAAAAAAATAAATCGTTAAAATATATCGAAATTCAAATCATAAAATATGCACCCTGCATATTATTTGAATTTCGATTTTTTTAATTAAAAAAAAACTAGGTGTGCCATAAGGAGTAGAAGTACTCCATTCACCTATTATAGCCTATTATTTTCAAGACGGTAACAAGTCATCCAGTATATTGATCCTTACGTCATGTCATCATGTGAATTGATATGAAAGACTTTCTGATAATGAGTGAGGCGTTCGTGTGATTAGGAGAACATGCGCACGATTATCGGATGGTCACGTAGTTACATTATTATAGCCGCACTAGTCGAACGAAGGTTAAGTTATGCTTGTCGCGGTCAGTTGTATGGGTGACCATACATTACATATCGAGACCCCTCCGTGCCTCAGCTGTTGGTCCCAGTTGTCATTCGCAGACCTTTCGTTACGGGTATTCAGAAGCCTGAAAGTCTGACAACTAGTCTTACCAAGGGGTATCGTGTTACCCAGTGAGGTATCGGGGTGTGGAGGTCAGAATAAGAAGTCATTCCATGTAAAATACTGGTGTACAGCTGCATCTAGTAAGACTGGACGCCGACCCCGACATAGTTGGGAAAGGCATAACAGGTTCATGGCTCGTGATAGAATCATGATTATAAAGCGGTCTTTGTATCTAATCCTGATATCAGTCATACGGGTTTATTTAACTCTTCATTATTATATTAAAAAATAACTTGTTAAGAGGCCTGTCACAAAATTGCGTTCTGACAGATTAGTTATACGCACGGCGACAGCTCGCTACGACTAAACGACTTTGATACTTTATCTATTATTTTATTTTATTTTATTTTTGTTCGCAACGATAGATCTTGGTAGAGGTAATTGAAATAGAGCGGACTGTATAACATGTATAATATGATAGAAATAAGTAAATAAAACGGTGTCGGTTTAAAGGCAAACAAGATAATTATGACGCTAAGAAAACGCGTAAGCGCAGCCGTGCGTGGAGGCGTGCAACAGCTGACCCGTTGACCGGTGCGCGCTGCGGTCGTCCGGCCGGCTGCTTCGCCGCTGCCCCGCATCCCTCGTTCACTGCCGCCAGCGCGCGGCGATGTTGAGAGGAGCAGCCTCAACAATTTTATTTTATTCATTAGGTACAGATACAGACAACAGATTAATAAAAAACAAAGAATGAGCCTTAACAATAAACAGTTATTGTTGTTATTTGTTATTATTTTTGTTATTGATTATTTACTATAGATATATTGCTTGAAATATTGTTAATAAGTAATTGAATAATCAATGAAGGGACTAAAACTTATAAGTATCTAAAAAACCAAAAGGTTTAGAAACGTATTTTAGGCATAAATTTTAACTTTCTAAAAATATATTTTTTCTAATTACAGTACTAATAATATTTTTTTGCATTTATGTTGCTGTCTACCCGCTTATAGCCCGCGGCTTTTCTCGCGTAGACTGTGGTATTAGTATTGTTGTATTTTTTCGTTTTGTATAAAAAATAAGTAGAAAAGTATCACCATCAAAACAATTCAATAAAACAGATAATAATGTTTACATACGTGATATTTATTATCTCTATTTTTCATGCAATGGCTTCTTTTGGGACAATACCGAATGCGGAAAAGGGACATTTTAATCTCAACTAGTCTTTCTTCACAAATACTGTCAGGAGAAGCTCTCTGATAACAGATATCGGTTATCAGAGAGCTTCCCCTGACGGTATTACTTATCATCAATAAATAGCTCACATTTATCGATTTCAATATTTTATTTTATTTATTTTATTTATTTATTAAAACTTTATGCACAAGTAAAAAAATACCGTACAAAGGCGGACTTAATGCCCGAGGCATTTTCTACCAGTCAACCTTAGGGTGGTGCAGAGAGAAGACATTGCAGGTGCAACATAAAGGATAGATAACAAGAAAATAACTATAAAATATAAGAATAAATACATATATATTATATAATTACATAAATACATACATATATATACCTATATATATATATATATATATATATATATATATATATTATTGTGCAGATGCCAGCACATCAAGCTACCCCAATCTGTCAAATTTCTTTGATAGATTTTTAACTTTACGACAAAGTAATAAGGTCCATATTCAATTGGGAAAATTTGACAGATTGGGGTAGCTTGATGTGCTGGTCTCTGTACATCGAGCTGTTTCAAGGCCTTGGCTTAATTTTCTGTTCCACGTCTGACGGAAGGTACATGACTTATATTATAGCTATGCAAAAAAGATTTCACCAGTGGGGCAGAATTTTGGTTTGCACGTCTCTTGCGGATTTTTGAAAACTTTGCTGCCATCATTATTTGCTTGGTATGGTTTTAAAGAATAATTGATTCTCTAGCCATTATATTCTCTTGCTATTAATACATTGATATATGATTTATTTCCTCAATTGAATACCTATAACCTTCAAACAGAATTGCTTGATCTATGCTGGTGGACGACCCAGAATAGTTTTTTGTGCAATCGTGAGTTGCTGGTGATACACCTTTAGAAAAATGAACGAGCCTAGATAACGCAATGTATGTTACGGACTTCAATATGCGGGACCTTTCCAGTATGTTCCCCAATGATTGCTGCACATCCAGCTATAGCTGAATAATTAGTTTTATAACATCGTTTGCTCCAACATGCATCAGCTTCTACTGGTATCACTGCTATTCCAGGACCATCGACGTTAACACGAGATATTGCAGCCTCTCGTTCTTCTTTGCCTGCATTTTGCATTGACTTTTCAGCAGTAATTCACCATATCTCAGCAACATTATCATGTGTCTAATTAAACGAAATGGCATTAGGATTACCTAATGCCATTTCGTTAAACCAACCACCACCAGGTACCATTAGGTAAATCTATAAAGGCATCAAGTCCGAGGCCTGATAATCTAATTCCTGTTAATAGCTCCTGATACAGCTCCAGCACACCAAATTTCGGATCAGTACCGTTGCATGTTTTTAATTACAAAACAAAACCGCACATACGACAGTTAAAATTAAATACTGATATCAGTCCATTTTATTTTTCTTTCACTAATTCCAATTATTCAGTTTGCAACCGGATTTCTCATTACGTTTCTCAATATCACACAATTGATTTTTATGGAAGTGGAAATCAATTTATTATTCTCTGTAACTACGTAATCTGCTTCCTGAAATAAAGATTATTATTTCTTTAATAACAGAAGAGAAAATATAGAATACTCTTTATTATGTACACCATAAAAATTACAGATGTAAACGTAGTAATTTTACATAGGGTGACACAAAATGGGTGGTCTTATCGCTAAAAGCAATCTTTTACTGACAACCTTTAGATGGAATAAAGTGAGAAGGAAAGACATTGTTGCTTTATAAAAATCAATAGTTTCTTTCTTACGGTACTGTTCTAGTATTCCATGTCTATTGTCATCGTCGTATCTATCAAGTCAAGTGCTGGCATTAGCAGTTCATCTTTTATATTCGAATTGTTTGTAGCTGATGTCGAAGACACTTCGCCAATAGGTATCTAAAATAAAAATACGTTAAGAACAATATTTACAATTAACAAAATGTATGTTATGTACTAAAATATGTAACAGAAAAGGTTTGTTACCGCATCCTCTAGGTGGATGTTTTCTATTTCTTCCGGAGATGAAGATTTCTTAGCGGAAGAGTTATTCTTTCTGAAAATTCCCATAACTTACTAAATTGATAAAAATTAACACATGAAAATAAGATGGTTTATTGAGGATAGCTGTAGGTGCTTCATTTACATTTCTTAATGTAGATGTATATCTTTTCTTTTTAACACATCTGTACACAGAACCTTTTCGACCCATGCTAGAAAAAAAACATTAGTAGTTAGCAAGCAAAGATTACTACTACTACTACTACTAATAGCTATTTTGATCATGTAAGTATTCTTTGTAACTCTTGTTATAAATACTATTATTTTATAAAAAAATAGTTGTTATTATTATAAAATAATAGTATTTATAACAAGAGTTACAAAGAATACTTACATGATCAAAATCGCTAGTCGCACTATACGATTTACGCTCGATCTTTTGGCGCGAAAAAAATCGGCACAGGTCCGACGTCAACGAACGCTCGCGCGGTACACTGCTGACCGAGCTGAGGTATCCCAGCTTCCAGTCCCGCTACGTTCGAGCAGCCGACGCGTCGGCGCGTCGGCGTCGTTTGGCAATTACCAATTTGGCAGTTGTAATTACGTTTATTTTGTTTGAGTATTCTATTTTTTTTAAGTAGGTATGAAATTTTAATTTCTTATGAACTAACGTTTATTCTGGTTAAGATGTTATGTATTATTAATGTAGTAAGGAGAAATTTATAGTTTATTCTGAGCTTTTTTAGGAGTTTTATGGTTTTCAATGGGTTTTTTCTATAAGATTTTCCATACAATTTTCAAAATTCTGAAACCGCTATTATCTAAACCACTATTTAAGAGATATTATTATATATTTTTCATTTCATTGGCTTATGTGCAGTAAAATAGCCATCGCGCATTTTATTGAAAACTTGCTTCGAAATTTTTGCTTAGAAAAAAATTGCGAAAAGCGAGGCCACTATAATAATAATAATAATAAGAAGGATCGATGAACCGATCAGGATTGAGCGGGGAATATTTCAGGGCGATAGTTTGAGTCCGCTTTGGTTTTGCTTAGCCTTGAATCCTCTAAGCACACTGCTGGAGGACTCAGGTCTAGGCTACCGGTTGAGAAGAGGTGGTCAAGTGATATCTCACCTCCTTTACATGGATGATTTAAAACTTTTTGCCCCCAACAATTTGCGACTGATGGAGTTACTGAAGGTAACAGAAACCTTCAGTAGCGCCATCAGGATGGAATTTGGTGTGGAAAAATGTGCAGTCATGCATGTAAAGCGAGGGGAGATTATGGAATCCGTGGGAACCCAACTCTCGGATTCCATACATCTTAGATCCCTCTCGTCAACCGAAACCTACAAATATTTGGGTATGTCGGAAGCGTTGGGCATCAATGCTACTGACATGAAGCAATCGTTGAAGGAGCGCTTCTTTGGCCGCCTGAAGAAAGTATTTAATAGTCTTCTATCAGGCGGAAACAAGGTGCGCGCCTTCAACGGTTGGGTCATGCCGGTCTTGATGTACTCTTTCGGTATACTCAAATGGACTCAGACCGAACTCGACGCCCTGGATAGGAGAGTCCATACGCTACTGACTACGTATCGAATGCATCACCCACGGTCATCGGTAATGAGACTGTATATCCCGCGAAAGTGTGGAGGTCGAGGCTTTTTAAATGCTAAGACCCTCCACAATCGCGAGATATGCAGTCTCAGGGAATATTTCCTAGAAGCCGACGTGGGGATGCATCGAGATGTGGTCGCGGTGGACAAGGGCCTCACCCCACTCTCCTTGGCGAAAGAGAACTGGCGCAAACCTGCAGTACTTGATACTAACGATCGTAAGGAAGTATGGCAAGGCAAAGAGCTTCACGGACGCTTTTTCCGGGCCCTCCATGGGCCTGATGTAGACTTTTTGGCGTCTGTATCCTGGTTACGTTTCGGCGACCTCTTCGGGGAAACCGAAGGTTTTGTCTGTGCAATTATGGATGAAGTTATCATGACGAATAATTATCGGAAATACATTGTCAAGGATGGTACGGTTGACATCTATCGGGCATGCCACCGTCCCGGTGAATCAATCCGACACATTGTTTCCGGTTGTTCTCGTCTTGCTAACGGCGAGTACTTGCACAGACACAATCTAGTGGCTAGGATTATCCACCAGCAACTTGCCTTGCAGTACAACCTTGTGGAATCCGAAGTACCATATTACAGGTATGTGCCCGACCCAGTTCTCGAGAATGGTCACGCCACATTGTACTGGGATCGATCTATCATCACTGACAGGACTATTGTAGCCAATAAGCCTGATATTGTGGTGATAGATCGACGAGAGCGCCGTGCAATGATTGTTGATATCGCTGTCCCTCATGACGAGAATCTCGTGAAAGCTGAGAAAGATAAAAAAATCAAGTATCTTGACTTAGCACACGAGGTTGTCGACATGTGGGACGTGGACTCTGCAATCATTGTACCGATAATCGTTACGGTTAATGGCCTAATAGCGGAGAGTCTCGACCAACACCTCAGGAGGCTCTCATTGCGAGGCTGGGTCAAGGGCTTGATTCAGAAAGCAGTACTCCTGGACACGGCACGCATAGTGAGGAGGTTCCTCTCTCTAGAGCCCTGACCACCGGCAGCTTGGACCCTGTTCCCGATACCGGTGGGCTACTATTTTTTATATTTTTAAATGTTTTTTTTAATTTTATGTTTTTATAAAAATATTTAAAAATATAATTCATATGTATGTAAATAAAATAAAGGAAATAATAATAAATTTATTGCACAAACAAAAATCACATTGCACTGCATGCATTCAGTTGACATAATCCAATATAAGTTTAACCTATGAGTACAATAATTTTACACTCTATCCCTTAAACTAGGTCTGGCCTGTATCTTAAGAGATAGGCTAAACTAAGGGATAAACTATGTTATAAACTATTCTCAACCACTCAATAAGTCAAAGTTGTCGAAGTCAAAAATCACGGTCAAAATGTAATAGGCCTCTTAACATAAATAGCTACATATAAGATACCCTCGATAAAGAGCCCGCTAAGCTCAAACGTGACCCATATTACGTCGTTTTGGGTCTGTGATTGATGTCACAGTGACAAAGGGAATGTAGGCCCTTAAATGTAACTAGAGCCTTAGTGGGCAGAAAAAGTGTGAAGCCAGGCACTATAGGGACATCAAACAAAAAAGTTACGTAGTGGGATCTATTAGTTAGATGGACCTTTGTGCAAATGAGCCAAAATGGGTGAAATTTTCTTTTGTTTGGCTGGTAGGTGTATTTTTACAAGCTGTTATTTAACTTGCAAAGGACAACTTACTTATAGTTGGCCTTTGCAAATTTTTGACCCACTTCCCGGTGTTCGATTCAACACCGGGAAGTGGGTCAAAAACATGTCACTGATTCTACATCAATATCAATCTGCCTAGCCTTTTCCCAACTATGTTGGGGTCGGCTTCCAGTCTAACCGGATGCAGCTGAATACCATTATTTTACATGGAGCGACTGCCTATCTGACCTCCACAACCCATTAACTGGGTAATACGATACCCCTTGGCAAGACTGATTGTCAGACTTTCGGGCTTCTGACTACCCGTAACGACTGTCAAAGATCCACGAATGACAGCCGGGACCAACGGCTTAACGTGCTTTCCGAGGCACGGAGGAGTCTCGGTATGTAAAGATAGTCACCCATCCACGGACCAACCCCGGCAAGCGTAGCTTAACCTGATGGATCGACCCGTGCGGCTGTTATTACTTAGCCACGAGCTCCTCGAAATTTCAGGCTTGCCAAATTTTTGCCAAATTTCAGCTCGATTGAGCTGAAATTTGGCATATGTATGTAGAATCAGTTATAAAGCAATATTTTGGTATCATCGAGCTGATCTGATGCTGGAGCCGGCCACAGGAACTCAGTAATAAAATGACGCAACCCTATCGAGTTTGGGCTCATTTGATTTGTCTTGGCAAGGACTGTTGTCCTAGATGATATCCAGACTAATAAAAGCTTGTTTAAAAAATAATAATACATTTGTTATTTATTCTGTTATTAGTAGGTATCTATTTACTTCTTCTTCTTAGCGTGTCGATGGCAATCTACTTATTACTACGCTTCAAAATGGAGCCATTAATTTCTTATGAATATTGTTAATTTCTTTGCTATTAAATCTCCAAATATTTTAGTTACACTAAGTATACATGCAGCCATCTGGTTTATTAATTGAGAATTAAGGTAAAAAAATACCTAGTTTTAGTAATACTTACCATGAACCAAATTCCGATTACATTACGCAACAGATTCTTCCTACGGCTTCGCAATCATTGTTTAAGAAATATTAAATGGGTAAGCTCTCAAAATTTTATAGAATACTAGCTACTGCCCGCGACTTCGTCCACATGAAATTACTTATTCCCCCGACCCACCGCATCGCCTCGTATTGCCCGCTCGTGCTATTACTTCCGTTTACTGCTTTTTTATTTTTGCTCAGCTCCTAAGTGTCATAGTGTGATGTTAAATAGCCTAATACCTTCCTCAAGAATTGGGCTATCAAAGGCAAGAAATTTTTCAAATCCGACTGGTAATAGTTCCAGAGATTAAACCCTACATACAAACAAATTTTACCTCTTTATAACATTACTAGCTACTGCCCGCGACATTGTGCGCGTGAAAAATATATCCTATGACACTCAGAAATGCTGTTGCTTCCCATCAGCGAACGTATTTTCGGAATCGGATCAGTAGTTGCGAAGATTACCCCTGCATACAAACTTATACATTTTACCTCGCTATAAGTATTGAACCGACGGTAATGAATACTCCAGAATTTAGAGAAAATTAGGTGTTAGTTCAGAAGTTGGGGTGGCTAATAAAAAATTAGGATTTGTAAACGATCTTGGTAATTCTAGGAACTTTGAAATACGTTGAAACTGGTTGTTAGATTATCGAAAAAAAAACAGATTTTTGAATAAACTTTTTTAAGCCACCCTTTTGATAAGTAGCCCATGGCTCTAGAAACTTGGTGCTTATTTCCAATAATACATAAGTACCATCGAGGAAACTTACATCTGACCAATTTGAAAACAAAACCCCACGATGCACACGATGACCACATGTGTTAGAAAGCGTTACTATAGCGTCCGAGCGCTGCAAGCAACAATAGTCCTCATGGTGTATATAGGTGTTCGTTTCTCCGATAGTACATTAAAACGCCTGTCATTGATTTACGTAGATGTACATCTACGCTACACACTGCACAGACACAGCACAGCACAGCACATGTACATATTTTAGAATGATGATTATGATTTTCTCAGAACCAAATATACAACAATTTCACCAGTTGCCAATTAAACAGCTACCATAATGATGCGTTCACAGAAAATAGCTGACGGGTGTCCATCAATATTTGTGTACACACAAACAAGAATTACAAATAGCTAGACTAAACGTAACACCAAAGGTAAGCACAATATTCATCGTTGTGTAATGTTCCTAGAATCTACAAATATTGGGTTTGTATCCATTTATAGTGTGTTCGCGTTGTCGAGAGCAAATATGCGTGGCCCGGTAATTCACACAAAACTTGTGTTTTGTGGCAAATTGCCAATGTTTATTTCAAGTGTGACGTGGATGACGAAAATTAAATTATTCTACACCAGCGAGCCTGCTCCCTGCGTCGCACAGGTGCGATATACTGATCCAGTGACTGGTAAAACATTGAAATTTCTGTGTTCCAAGTGTTATTCACATAGACCTTGTGAAATTAATTTTATAAATGATGGTGAAAACCGCGAGAAATCCATCGTGTAGTTCAGAAGAACTAAGCGAATAGCAACTTCTGGTGACCCACCCCTACTTCGCACGTTTACACCCTTCTCACCCCCTTATCAACCCGTCACCACCCCTTTCACCCCTCACCCTCTCACCCCCTCCCTTTCCCGCTAACCTACCCCTCCCCCTCTCGCCACCTGTCACACCCCCATCACCACTTACCCCTCCCTTCTACCCTCACCAACTCTTTTGCTCCCCCTCTTCCCCCTCTCCGAACCCTACTTCCTCATTACAACACCCTCTTATCCCTCTCCCCCTCACCACACCCTCCAATCCCAGTTTCCCTTCTCACCACCTGCACCCCTCCCCTTCCTCTTTCCCTCCTTACTACCCCCTCCCCTTTCCTTCCTTACTACCCTCTCCCCTTCTACCCTTCCCTCTGGGGGAAAAACTTTAAATGAAAAACTTTATTACTTGCTTAGGCAAGTATTTGTGCCAAGATTCAAGTTAATTAACCAAATTAAGATCAATTAAGATTTTTCATAAAAACTATATTCCCTGTTTTCACCCCCATAAGGGTGGAATTAAAAAAAATCTTTTGGAACATTTTCCGCAACTTGACTGAAAGATTATTTTACCAATTTTCGTGTCAATCAAGCCCCGCAGTAAAACCTGCCCTGTTAAATTGACTACCCCTTCTCACCCCTTTAGGGATATATTTTCGAAAAACTCTGATACACGTTATACTTCATTTTTGGTTTCAAGTATAAATACTGAGTTTCGAGTTAATCGGATCGCGCGTTAAAATTCCTCCATACAAACTTTGATACCCCCAAATCCCCTTCAGAGGGTAGTTTAGAAAAACAAAGAAATTACAAAAATCATAATTTACTTAGATAAATATTCGAGCCAAGTTTCAAGTTTATTAACCCAAGGAATAAAAATATTCATACAAACTTCCACCCTCTATTTCACCCCTTTACGGGGTGAGTTTCCTAAAATTCTTTCTTAGCTGTCGTTTCCTACTCATAATCTACCTCTGTGTAAAATTTCATCTTTGTAGGTCCAGTAGTTTTTGAGATTTCCTGTTTAATCATTGTGTGAATGAATGTATGAATGAGTGACCTTTCGCTTTTATATAATTATATAGATACAGTACCTAGGTACAGTTGGCAATGTGACTGAGCAATTAGTTTCCAAGCAACGGGTGATGGTTTTAATTCTCATACGGAATAAATATTTATATGGTGTACAAAAAGTTGTTTTACGTCTGACGCATGCACTGACATGCATTTATTTTGTTGTCATAAAGTAAGCCTCGTTTGCAACACAAATCACTCAATAAGTTTGGCGCTAAACGATATTAAAACATCGTGCTGTTTCTATCAATCGTTTGAAGATGACAGGGACAGTGTTTGATCGAGAATTCCTTTTAGCCTAACTATGTATGTACCTACCCGTTCAGTCGCCAATATACCTTCGTTCGAACCACACGTATTTCATTTATCCGAACCCCGAACAAGCAATAGTGAACCTTAATACAATCATCATATGGTCGCAATCGAACCGGATCCATCCAGTACGGACATTTACCGAGAGAACAATAGGCTCACATTCCTGAGCGATAAGTAACCTTTTTTTGTGCGCATCGGATTCCGAGAATTAACAAGTTGTTCACTACGAAGTATTGTAGTAATAATCAAGTAGTACTTTATACATCGGGTATCAGCAGCATTCAAGCTTTTTTACGTGAAAAATGGCAACAACCGAGGAACAACGGAAACTTCTCTCCGTGTTAGAAGATACTGCAAGCCTGCTACGGAAAACACAAATTAACTTAAAGAAATGTCCTAAAACACGCTTAACAAGAGGATATATCGAGGCACGTATGAAAATCATCGAAGATTATTGGGATACGTTCAAATGTGCGCATAAAGACTTGGTAAAAATAACACAAAAGGACCAGAAAGGAACGTTGCCTTATTTTTTGAATGAGGAGTTTTTTATTTGTGAAGATTTGTATAACGTGCTTCAAGGTGACTTAAAGGACATGGTTATATCGTTATCTGAACAAACAGTAGTTGAAACCAAATCAGCAAATAGCAGTTTAGGCTGCACGAGTTCACAAAATAACCTAGTGCAACTACCGAGGATCGAGATACCGAAGTTTTCTGGTAATTATGAATCATGGCAAACTTTTGAAGATTTGTTTGTATCGTTGGTACACAATAACACTACGCTCAGCGATGTACAAAAGCTTCATTATTTGAAGACTAGTGTTACACAAGAAGCCGAATCACTATTGAAGCATATACAGGTTACCGATAAAAATTATGTAAATGCATGGGATATTTTGAAAAAGAGATACGGTAACAAACGCTTTCTTTTGAATCATTCTATGAAAAAGTTATTCAACCAAAAGAAGATGACTTCTCAATCAGCTTCTCAGTTAAAGGGGTTGTTAGATACAACCACAGAGTGTTTAAACAACTTCAGTAATTTAAATATTGACATCGGCTCTTGGGATCCATTCCTTATATATCTTCTAGTGCAGAAGATGGACTCAGAGACGCACAAGAACTGGGAAGAACATGCATATAAAGAAGAAACCGAAAACTTACCTACCTGGAGTGATTTCAAGAAATTCTTAGAATCGAAGTTCCGTACCCTGGAATTAACAAATCAGAATAGTACATCAAAGGACAATAAAACAATAAAGGAGCGTTCATGCCATGTTGCCACACCAGTTACGGAGAAAGTTTGTGTGATGTGTAAAGAAAGTCACAGTTTAAGTCATTGCAAGGAATTCGGAAAGAAGGAGCCTACTGAAAGAAGAGAATTTGTGAAAAATAAACAATTATGTTTTAACTGCTTAGTACCAGGACACTCAGCATTTAAGTGTAAAGTGCCAGTGTCTTGTCGTCTTTGTCACAGGCGCCATCATTCCCTTTTACATGAAACGAAGAACAAGCAGCAGGGAGAATCATCGGTCACCTCACCTCCAGCTGTAACACATGTAGAAGAAGAGCAAGCATTACAAGTCAATACAATGATAGCGTCGCATTGCAATACTAAGAAGAGAGCAGCAGCACTTTTAGCAACGGCAGTAGTGGAAGCAACAAGCGAGCAAGGTAACACCATTTTACTGCGGGCGCTGATAGATCAAGGTTCCGAATCAGCTTTTATTAGCGAGAAGGCGACTCAATTATTGAGGCTCGAACGACAACCTCTAAAAGCAAGCATTATAGGTGTGGGATCCCAGAAGACCGAAATAAAACATGTGGTACAGCTACAAATACGATCAAGATTGGACCGAAACTATTGTTTACCAATCAAGGCACTCGTAATGTCCAAGCAACTGACCGCAAAGATACCCACCAAAACAATCAATAAACAAGATTGGGCACACATTCAAGACCTCAACCTGGCTGATCCAACTTACTTCAAGCCAGGGCCTATAGATCTGCTCTTGGGTGTGAAAGAATATGCGGAAATTCTGCAAAGCAACCTAATCAAAGGTCCACCAGGCACACCAAGCGCTCAGGAAACCAGCCTGGGGTGGATTCTTTTTGGAGAAGTTAATACAACACATCAAAACAAGTATGTTGTCATGCATCATTCAGTTGACGTAGAAGACATGTTGAAGTCAATATGGGAAATTGACGTAGACACTAAAAGACACTTAACAAAGGAAGAACAACTGTGTGAAGAACTATACGAAAAGACAACTGCTAGAAATGAAGAAGGAAGGTACATTGTTAAGTTACCATTTAATACATACAGTCCACAATCACCAGATGGTAATACAAAATCGATAGCAACGCATAGATTTACACTATTAGAAAGGAAGTTCAGGAAATCGCCAGACCTGCAAAGAGAATATAGTAAAGTTATAAATGACTATATAGAACAAGGACACATCGAAAAGGTACCTGATAAGGAAAAGGATAAAAGAGCTGTCTACTTACCTCATCACGCTGTTATCCGATCTGACAAAGAGTCCACGCGAACACGCGTTGTATTTGATGCGTCGTGTAGAGGATCAAACAACGTTTCGTTGAACGATGAGTTACTTGTAGGTCCACAGCTGCAAGAAGACTTGAGAAACATTTTGATGAGATGGCGCATGAAACAAGTCTGTTTTATGGCAGATATAAAGCAGATGTTTCTCCAGGTATTAGTGAGCCAAGAAGACGCAGAATTTCAGCGAATCCTGTGGAGGCAACAGGAATCTGATACCCTGGAGGAATATCGATTGCTCAGAGTCACCTTTGGTACAGCGTCTGCACCATATTTAGCCGTTAAAACGCTCCAACAGGTAGCCAAAGACGAAGCTAGGAATAATACTCTTGTTGCACAAACTATAAACGAGGATTTTTACATGGATGATCTTTTATCTGGCGCAGACACAGCGGCTGAAGCTATGACACTTTCTAAAGAATTATCAGACACACTAGAAAGAGGCGGTTTCCAACTTACGAAATGGGCATCCAACAGTATCGATTTAATGAAGTATATAGATGAGGATAAAAGATCTGCAAAGGCACATATTGATCTAAACCTCGATGGAACTCTGAAAGCACTAGGAATTGAATGGAATTTAAAAACAGACCAGTTTCAATACAATCTTAGATTTGCACCCGTATCCAAGTCCGTAACAAAGCGAAACATATTGTCAGATATACAAAGAGTGTTTGATCCCCTTGGTTGGATAGCACCGAGTACTATCAGGGCTAAAATATTAATACAAAAGCTTTGGCTTGAAAAAGTTAACTGGGATGAACAAGTTAGTAACACATTAGAACAAGAATGGAGAGAAATAAGATCTGACCTCGTTAACATAACTGAAATACAAATAGAGAGATGGCTTGGTACGATGAGTGTTAACAACGACAAAATACAAATTCACGGATTCAGCGATGCTTCAATGCGTGCATATGCCGCGGCAGTCTATATAAGAATTGAAACTCCAGACAACAAGATTGAAACAAAACTGATAGCTGCCAGAACCAGAGTAGCACCATTGAAGACCATTTCGTTACCTCGCCTAGAACTTTGTGGCGCCCTACTTCTTTCAAAATTAATGAAGCAAGTTGGACAATCAATGAGGATACCGGCAACACGAATGTACGCATGGACTGACTCTTCAATCGTAATTGCATGGCTTAGTGGTGAACCTAACAGGTGGAAACCCTTCGTCGCAAACCGTGTAGTCGAAATTGTTGAAAATATTAATAACAAGCACTGGTTTCATGTTCAGTCACATGAAAATCCTGCTGATTTGGCATCTAGAGGAATGTTGTTATCCGACTTGAAGAAATGTAACTTATGGTGGCACGGACCAGGCTGGCTATCTGAAACAAAGATAAATATTAAACATGAAATAACAGAAACAGATTTGGAAATGAAGAAAACTAAAATCAATACTTACCTGAACGCAGAACAGATTGAAGAACCTGAAACAACATTAATATCACAATTTGATAATTTTGAAACATTAACAGATTTAATAAAAGCGATTACTTACTGTAGAAGATTTTTGAACTATAAGAAGAATATAAGCAGTGAAAATCAGAATTTATCAACTAAAGAATTAGAAGATACTCTACAAATCTGTATTAAAAAGGCTCAAGAGGAAGAATTTAAAGAAGAGATAGATAGAATAAAAATAGGAAAACAAGTTAAGAAAAAAAGTCAACTACGATGTCTAAATCCATACCTAGACAAAAACAATGTACTCAGGGTGGGCGGTCGCTTAAGACATGCCAACTTACCTGATGAGACAAAGAATCCTGTGATCCTGGGAAATAGAAACGAACTGATACATTTAATCATTGCTGATGCACATGACAAAACACTTCATGGAGGAGTTCAGTTGATGCTATGTCACTTACGTTTTAAATACTGGGTTATAAGAGCTAAATCACTGGTGAAGAAACATATTCACAAATGCATGAAGTGTGCTCGAATGAATGCCACAACGAAAGAACAAATAATGGGAGACTTACCGGTGGAAAGAGTAACACCGACGAGACCATTTCTGCATAGCGGAGTAGATTTCGCAGGACCGTTTCAAACACTGGTATCTAAAGGAAGAGGCAACAGAACTAAAAAGACATATGTGGCAATTTTCATATGCCTGTCCACCAAAGCAATCCACATAGAACTAGTTGGAGACCTCACTTCAGAGGCATTTATAGCAGCCTTTAGACGTTTTGTAGCCAGAAGAGGTAAATGTGGCCATCTGTGGTGTGATAACGGTAAAAACTTCGTGGGTGCAAACAGGGAACTTCATGATTTGTGGAATGAAGCACAGACCACAGGAGAAGTTACATCCACGCTAGCAACAGATGGCACACAGTTTCACTTCATCCCAGTATATAGTCCAAACTTTGGAGGCTTATGGGAAGCAGGCGTGAAGTCAATTAAGTACCACCTAAAACGTATTATTACAACTAACCTGACGTTCGAGGAAATGACTACCATATTATGTCAGATAGAAGCCTGTCTGAATTCACGCCCGTTGTGCCCAATAGATAACACCGACCCAGAAAACTTAGATCCATTAACTCCTGGCCATTTTTTAATTGGAGAACCGCCGATTGTGGTACCCTCACCTGATCTGCAAGCTGTGAAAGTTCATAAATTGTCACGCTGGCAACATACACAGAAGATTTTTCATGACTTTTGGCGACGCTGGCAAGAGGAGTACTTGACCAGACTTCAGCAGCGTCCTAAATGGATGAAGAAAATGAAGGAATTTGCAATTGGAGATATTGTGTTGATCAAGACTGAAAATCAACCACCCAGCAAATGGTCCTTAGGACGAATTGTAGATAAACATCCAGCCATGGATGGTAACACGAGGGTGTATAGTGTGAAAAGTGGGAGTTCTATAACTAAGAGAACAATTACTAAGTTATGTGCATTGCCAGTTGATTCTACTTAGCTTCTGTTGAATTATTGAGATATTGTGAATTATTTAGTAGGTATAGTTAGAATTTCATTTATGATTAATTTACGTTTGTAATATTTTGCTTTTTTGACGGAAAATTTGGAGTTAGGTACTTACATGATTGATTAGAAGAGGATAATTTCTTATAACTTAATTGTGATTATAAAAGAACTTAAAGTCCTTTTGGCGGGCGGTATGTTTGATCGAGAATTCCTTTTAGCCTAACTATGTATGTACCTACCCGTTCAGTCGCCAATATACCTTCGTTCGAACCACACGTATTTCATTTATCCGAACCCCGAACAAGCAATAGTGAACCTTAATACAATCATCAGACAGATTGATGTTTAACGCATGTGTGGTTTGTGATGCAAGCGGGCTTAATGCCAAAAAGCAAGTAGTGTGCACATGTGTGTGTAGTGTGACATTCACTAATCAGAAGTTGTTATGTCACACGACATGCAAGCTACTTGCATATTTTTGTGTAAATCCAATATCGTATTCCCAGCTATTCTAACAGACTGTTATCATTCTGTCAACAGTCGGTGAGAAATCAACGTTCCTTTTTATAATGCGTGGACATACACTTTATACAGTCATTTTGCATTAAGTTACTACTCTACTACATGCATAATTATTATTCAATAGTCGCCAGTCTCAGTCTCGCCCAGTCCCTCCACTTCATTATCTTCCGTATCGTTGTGACAAAAGCATTGGTGGTTCTTGTTCTTCCTAGTTTGTTGTAGTAAGTTTTGAAATACGAACAATAATCTCGGTAAACAAATGCTCCCCGCGCGCGCCTCTTGTTCTGCAAACTGATTTTCAACCACAGACTAACTTTATTTGTAACGCCGATACAGTCTCACGGTTTGAGGCAAAATATACTACACCCAACCATCTTTCCAAAGAACCTAGAATACAAGGAGTGGGTCCACACACAAAATTCCAAAAAATAAAAAATTAAGGCGTGGAATGTGCTAGCCACACCTATTTTTATCTGGTAACTCGTCCGTCGTTTTGCGATTTACTGTACTGGTGCATTTCGTCCGTTTGGCACGTCAGTGGATATAAAAGTTTTGCTTCTTTGGTCAAAATTTGCAATAGGGGCAACCTTTTGACATCCGAAAAGCGTAAAGCAATATCTATATACTAATAATAAAACTGAAGATTTATTATTAGTTTTTTTGTTTGTATGTTTGAACGAGCTAATCTCTGGAACTCCTAAAGGGATTTGAAAGATTATTTTTGCATTTGATAGCTCAATTCTTGAGGAAGGGCTTATAACGTCACGCTACTTAGGGGACTAGCAAAAAGAAATAAAAGTCAGAAAGAACGCTAAGCGAAAACGAAGTAATAGCGCGGGCAGGTAATAGGACCTATTCGACGGGGTGGGTCGGGAGAGCAAGAAATTTCACACGGAAGTCGTTGGCGGGAAGCTAGTCTTTAATAATTATTTTCACGACATCCACGTCCCAATAAGATAGAACATACTAATCCCAATAAGACAGAACATACTCGTAGATTGTCACGACATCACTAAAGTTACAAAATCATAAAATATGATATCAAAAGTCACATTTATTTATTCAAAGGCTTATCACGATTAAACTCATTAAACCCACTAGGTCTCAGGTCGTTAGTATGTATGTTCTCACTGTGTTGTGCAATATACTCCTTATTAACATAGAAGAAAGGTTGCTGGTCCACTGGCAACTTGGCAAGTTGGCTAGCGGTAGCCTGGTCGCCATTTAGTTGTGCTGGTATTATTCCAGTGTGTTGTACACTGTTCAGTGTTTTAGGAGTTACTACGTCTGGATAACCGATGTTGTGGAGTCCAGCATAAAATGGACGTTGGCAGAAGCAAGAGACGATGGTCATGATGAAGATAAAGGCTGGTGTTGACATGATAACCTGAAAACAAAAGACAGTCTCTTAGGGCCTATTCATACGGCGTTTTTTTCACGCGTGCAGACGACTCTAGTATTCACCATGCAACAGGGCAAAAGTGAGGATGCGCAGTACGGAATCCTATTGCGGCCAATCACGCAACAGGATTCCGTCCTGCGCATCCCTACTTTTTTGTTTGGTAACTAATGTGTTTTCATCCCTTATTGTGAATGTGGATGCGAAGGGGATGTGGGGTATATTGATACAGCTCAGGGCATCCTGTCGACGTCCACCAACGTATAGCAGACGTGGTCACGTGGATGGATTGAAACGTCTAGTAAAATCATTTAATCTTCGTTTGTTTTTCCCCCAATTTTTTTTTATTTTTGACTTTTGGCGCCATTGATTTGTTATTTTGGTGGGCTTAAAGCCCTTAAACAAATAATTAATTTTTAATCTCTTTCAAACTCGAAGCAAAACTTACCGACTAGAACAGCGTCATAAAGAGGAACCAATTCTTGTCTATAGTAATAATGGAACGATTGTTTATATTGGAGAAGTTTTACGATTGATCTGTGTTTGTACACCAAGGCAACAATGTCGGGTAATATATATATACGGGTAATGATAATAAAAACGATAAAATACCAACACTTGTTTTTATCGGCGTTTTCAATTGTAGGTATTAAAAATCAAAAAGCCCATACATACTTTCAAGGCTCCTACAAATAGTCGCGACATGCGACGGGACACGAATCGCGCGACACAAAGACACCGCGTCTCACGCGACGTGCTGTGTCTTTGTGTGGCGTGCGATTCGCGTCGCTTGTCGCGCCTATTTGAAGGAGCCTTATGATTGGTCGAAGGGTTCATAAAACATGCCGATTTAAAAGTGGACACAAAATAAAGTCAAGGGGTTGGTGTCGTGGACACACCCGGTTGGAACGAAGTTCCAATCACTGTATATTATGCACTATTAAATAACAGGCACAATGAATTTAATTAACAACGTTTGAGAGTAACTTATAAATGAAAAAAACTTTTTTACAAAAAAAAAAAAAACAACTGACTTCCAAAATAAACACTACAAAGTGAAAAATTACTTTAATTTCGGAAGTCGGTGTCTTTAGTTTGATATTTTCGTTTTTTGCCATCGACTTCCGAAATTAAAGTTATTTCACTTTGTAGTGTTTTTTGGAAGTCGGTTGTTTTTTTTTTGTATTTTTTTTTTATCTTTTTATTTGTGGTACTACCCCGCACAAATTTGCAAAAGAAATGAGAACATCATCGACATAAAAAGTAGGAAAAAAATACGTATTATTGAAGCTTACTCAAAAACTACCCGAGCTAAGTTTGTTGTTTTACCGAGTTGACATTAAAATTGGTGATAACTCTGCCATTTCCCAATTTCCAATACTTTCCTTGCAGGTGATTTTTCTATGATTTATTTAAGTTGTTTTTTACATACAACTTAACCCTGGGAAAGTTGCGCGTTTTAAACAAAAAACTTTTTTGTTTTTTTTTTTTTTTGTAATATATTTCGAGCCTAAAATTTTCAACTGGCTATAGCTATTACAGGTCTAAAGATTCAACTCTGTGTCTGTCTGTCATACAGACTCACAGACAAACAAACAAACAGAGAGACAGTGAAAAATCAGTAATAAGGTTCCGTTCACCGCCACCCTTTGTAATCCCTAAAAAGTATTCCATTGTGTAAGCCACCTTTTTCATAAAACTTATGAAGAGGGTGAGTTCTTCATAGAATTGGCATAAATTCCTAACTTCTATTATCCAACAAAAAACTGATGTACCCTTACTTAAAAACTAATACACTCTTGAGAAAAAAATCATCCTCTATATTAGGATAGGAAATATAAAGGATTTCTTCGAACTTATCAATAGAACATTCATAATATAATTTACTTCTTGTTGTTCGATTTACCTCGTTATCTTCCAAAGGGTACGCACAAATAAATGTCAAAATAAACAAAATTAAATTATTTTCCTCCTAAGGAATTATGAGTGAACTCAAGGAATAATGGGGACAGCTGCGTACGCCCTCGTTCTCTACAAGAGAGAAAGCCCTTATCCTCCATTGGAATAATTAAAAAATATCATGAGGAAACCGACTAGTCTAAGATAAAATACAAAAACGTGTGACATTCACCAACCCATAAAGGGCCCGCGTGGTGGATTATGGCCCACTCCCTCTCACAAAGACGAGGCCTGTGTCACAGAAGTGGAAGCAATACTTAGGCTGATTATAAGACATATTAACAAGCTATCCTCTTCTTTGCTAGATTTGTCTTATAATTCATTGGAAAGCTATAGTAAAATCCAACCTTTGTTCAAAGGAATACTATTCTTTCAACGACTACGTAAACGATAAGAAGGTCGCTGTGATTAACTCAAGACAATGTTTATGTTCTTTCTTCAGAGTTAGCTTAGGTAGACAGGTTCTATGAGTTCATATGACTGTTTATTTTGTTTGACAAATAATTTTGTGTTGCATAATGCACATTATTTTGCGTACTATTGTATACGAGGGCTGCCTTTTAAGTCGTGTCGTTTGCAAACCTCGGGCAATTGTTAAAAAAAAAACATTATGGCTTTTCATCTTTTTGAATTTAGAATTCGAAAACAAAAGAATGTTTTTTGATCGGTCGAATAGTTTTATTGTAGCGTCTATTCAAAGGTGACAAGTCGGTTGTAAAAATTGAAATATCAAAGGAAAATATGCGTGCGATAATTTTCTACAACTTTCAAAGGGGATTAACGCGACTTCAGTGCTTTAAGGAGATCACTTCTGTGTTTAGTGATGCAGCACCAAGTCTTAGGACTGTTTAGAATTTCAACGTAGGCACTCTAGCTTAAGTGAAAAGCCACGTGAAGGTCGTCCAAAAACCGCCATGACGCAAGAGAATATCGACGCCGTGCGGCAGCTAATCGTCGAAGATCGTCATGTGACATACCGTGAAATAGAGGTAGCCGTGGGCATTTCAGGGACTACTATCCAAAAAATCCTGCACGAAGAACTCGGCGTAAGAAAGTTGATCTCTCGTTGGATACCACGTTTGCTTAACGACGACCAAAAAGCAGTCCGTGTTAGATGGTGTTGCAAAACTCTGCAGCGATTCAACCGAGGAGAGTCTACGATATGATTTTATGATATAGTTTGTGGTGACGAGTCTTGGATATATGCTTACGATCCAGATTCTAAGCAGGAGTCAACTGTCTGGGTCTTCCAAGATGGGCCAAAACCGACCAAAGTCTTAAGCTCACGGAGCACTTCAAAAAAAAATGGTTGCCTCGTTTGTGGCAAAGGGTAGTCACGTCGACACTATTGTAGTAGAAGAACGCAAGACAGTTAACGCTGACTGGTATACCACTGTTTGTTTGCCACAAGTCATCACAGAGGTTCGAAAAAACAACTCAAGACGTATTATGATACCGTACCATGACAATGCCAGTTCGCAGACTGCCCGAGATACAAAGATGTTTTTGAGCAATTTTAGATCACCCGCATTACAGCCCTGACTTGAGCCCTAACGATTGTTTGCATTCCCCAAAATTAAGCAAAGTCTTCGTAACAAATATGCATTTGACACTCACAATGAGAGCAAATTTGTTTTTAAGGGTTCCGTACCAAAAGGTTAACGGGACCCTATAGTAATAGGGTCCTGTTTTACCTTTTGAGTACGGAACCAAATGGTACGGTGGTCGTACTAAAGACTGTCTGTCCGTCTGTCACCAGGCTGTATCTCATGAAACGTGATAGTTAGGCAGTTGAAATTTTCACAAATGAGTATTTCTGTTGCCGCTATAACAACAAATACTAAAAAACAGAATAAAATAAAATATTTAAGGGGGGCTCCTAGACGCTTGAAATATTCACTTTAAAATAAATAATTAAATTAAAATAAAACAAATATTTAAGGGGGGCTCCCATACAACAAGCGTGATTTTTTTGCCGTTTTTGTAGATAATGGTATGGCCGGTTTTTTCTACACACAAACTTACTAATTTCAATTTGATTCTTCGTACATAAGAAAAGAAAATTGCTTTTACTGCCTCATTGGCCTTGTGGTCGCAAGCGCTACTGCTGAGCATGAGGCCTTAGGTTCGATTCCCAGGTCGTGCAAAGTTTTATTCGGTTTTACCATCTGGAATTTCTCAGTAGCAGCCTGGAATCTGGATTTGATGACAATATAGGCTCTTCGGCCCCTGTTCATCATAATCAGCCTATAATGTTCCCATTGCTGGGACACAGGCCTCCTCTCTGTGAGAGGGAGTGAGCCATAATCTACCACGCGGGCCCAGTGCGTGTTGCCGGATGTCACATATCTTCAAATCATTGGTTCTAGGACATTTCGGTTTCCTCACGATGTTTTCTTTCACCGTTTTGAGAACAGTGGTGATGAAATTGTTTACTTAAAGTAAAGCGCCTGCCTGGGTTCGAACCCACGACCTACAACTCGTAAGTCAGGGCTGGTACCACTGGGACACCACTGCTCTCACTACTGCTGAGCATGAGGTCCTGGGTTCGATTCCCGGGTCGGGCAAAGTGTTATTGTGTTTTTCCATCTGGAATTTCTCAGTAGCAGCTTGCAGTCTGGATTTGTGTCCGGTTGATGACAATAGGCGCGCCCCCTATTACATGGGGCTTAAACATAACTGGCGAAATGTGGGTGTACTGATGATGGGATCCTGGAGAAATAGAGAGAACTCTTCCAATTTTATAGGCACACTTGAAGCGATTTGGATAGTTTTTGGAAGAGTACTTTCTTGCAGTGGTCCCATTTCAATTTGGTGAAGATTTGATAAAGAATTTCTGAGATAGGCAACGGAACTCCTCAATAAATGATAGCAAATGGACTGGGATTGCTGAAATCTCATGTCTGTTTGTTGTTTACACCAGTTCATAACATAACATCACGCCAGTACGCTGTGAAGGGGTAAGCACATGTGAACCACTAAAAAGTGAAAAATAAAAACTTTTTTACAAAAAAATACAACCGACTTCCAAAAACAATACTACAAAGTGAAAAATAACTTTAATTTTGGAAGTCGGTGGCAAAAACGAAATTACATTTAATCAGACACCGACTTCCGAAATTAAAGTTATTTTTCACTTTGTAGTGTTGTTTTTGGAAGTCGGTTGTATTTTTTTGTAAAAAAGTTTTTAAATACTTTTTTTTTCTGTAGGTATATTGGTACGATCAGCAACAGAAGTCGGTTAACATTGCTACTTTTTGACATCATCTAAATTAACACAAAATGATTCGATAGACAGCTTTTTTTTTCGTTTAACTGTTAAGAGAAATTTTAAGTACTTCTGTTCCGATTTGAATTAAATATTTCGCTTAATAATTGAGATTAAAAACGGCAAATGTTAATCGACTTTTGTTGCTGACTGTACCTAGCGTCTTTAGGTATACATCTAGAATCTGCTAGAGGAGCTCGTGGCTAAGCAATAACAGCCACATAGGTCGATCCATCAGTTTAAGCTACGCTTGCCGGGGTTGATCCGTGGATGGCTGACCATCTTTACATACCGAGACTCCTCCGTACTTCGGAAAGCACGTTAAGCCGTTAGTCTCGGCTGTCGTCAGAAGCCCGTAAGTCTGACAACCAGTATTACCAAGTGGTATCGTATTACCCAGTTACTGGGTTGTGGAGGTCAGATAGGCAGTCGCTTTATGTAAAATACCGGTATTCAGCTGCATCTGGTTAGACTGGAAGCTGACTCTAACATACTCGGGAAAAGGCTTGGCAGATTGATTAGAATTTCAGTCTGTAAATATTCTAGTTTCTTGTTTTAATATCGTTCTATTTCAACATATCAAACTCAATGAAATATGGTATTATTTTGGTATGGTATTTTTATGGTATTACTTAAAATAATATTATGTTGTATTACATAAGTAATAATAAATAAAACATGTACCCATTCTAAGACATAATACAAACAATCGATTTTGAAAGGCTACAATTTAGGCGTAATTTTATCTTACAATAGCTGCTTATTTGCTCATATCCATCAATCATTCTGCCTAACCTTTTCCCAAGAAGTATGTTGGGGTCAGCTTCCAGTCTAACCGGATGCAGCTGAATACCAGTATTTCACATGGAGTGACTGCCTATCTGACCTCCACAGCCCAGTTCCAGGGTAACGCGATACCCCCTGTTTGCCAGACTTTTGGGCTTTAGACTACCCTTAACGGCTGTCAAAGATCTACAAATGACAGCCAGGACCAACGGTTTAATGTGTTTTCCGAGGCACGGAGGGGCCTCGATATGTAATGGATGGTCACCCATCCACGAACTGACCCCGGCAAGCGTAGCTTAACCTGCGATGGACCTGAGCAAGTGTTATTATTTAGACAGGAACCCCTCCTTCATTTGCTCATATCCTTATGAAACTAAACTTGTAAAATTAAATGAAAGCTTATAATTTTAATTTCGTATAATTAACTCTCAGACAGGAAGTTTTATTAATGAAGTACTCAATAAAATCATAAATTTTCTTTTAAATTATTATTTTAATTTTATAAATAGAACATCGATAACTTAAAAATCTTTGACAATACATCAGAAAAAAGAACTCTTAAATACGATTCCGATGTTCATTGAACGGACTTGGCCTGACTGGATAAGTTTGTGGGTTAGCCAAGTTTGCGGCAACTTGGTCTCTATTCACGAAGTAGAAAGGCTGGTTTTCCACCGGCAACGCAGCTAGCTGGTTTGCGGTGTTCCTGTCGCCATTCAGCTGAGCTGGTATTGGTACATTCTGGAATCTGTCGAATATTCCAGAAGCTACTGGGGTGTCCGGGAATCCAATTGGTCGAATTCCAGCGTAGAATGGACGCTGGCTGAAGCAGGGTACGATAGCTAGCACGAAAAATAGGGCTATTTTCGACATGGTGATCTGAAATTACAAAAAATATATATTTAAGTATTTTTAACGTAAGTACGAATACCTATGTAGATTTGCATTGAATTGCGTCTCAGAATTTCTAACTTTCGTGCCGATCGTTAAAATATAATTTGTAGACCCAGGCCCAGAAAAATTAATCATTATTCAATCTGCCTAGCCTTTTCCCAAGTATATTGGGGTTGGCTTCCAGTCTAACCGGATGCAGCTGAATACCAGTATTTTACATGGAGCGACTGCCTATCTGACCTCCACAACCCATTAACTGGGGAATACGATACCCCTTGGTAAGACTGATTGTCAGACTTTCGGGCTTCTGACGACTCGTAACGACTGTCAAACATCCACGAATGACAGCCGGGACCAACGGCTTAACGTGCTTTCTGAGGCACGGAGGAGTCTCGGTATGTAAAGATGGTCACCCATCCACGGACTGACCCCAGCAAGCGTAGCTTAACCTGATGGATCGACCCGTGCGGCTGTTATTACTTAGCCACGAGCTCCTCATTTACCCATCACATTAATCATTATTATAACCATACAAATTTTTTGTTACATGCAGGAATCGCACCCCCAACTGAAATCTACAGGGCGTCCCGTAATTAATAAACCACCTCTCAAGGGATCATTGTACTCATGACTATGAACAACTTTTACTATGGGACCAAACCAGAAATTGCAAAAAAAAATCTGTTTTTCTCTACATTTTGACGAGTTATGCGAACATACTCGTATTATGTAAGGAACAACAAATTTTTTTTTCGTTTTTTTTTGTTTGGTCCCATAGTAAAAGTTGTTTATAATGATGAGTACAATGACCCCTTAAGAGGTGGTCCATTAACTACGGGACACCCTGTATAGGTAATCGCTCAGCCACTGCACCAGGCAGCCGACCGTCAAATCGTTTCAATTTCTCTACGAGGAAAATGTACTAAGCATTATTGACTATCCTAGGTTTAACTAAGGTTTTTCCTAACTTTTACTTTCAGTTCCGATTTCTAACGCTCTACAATCTACATATTACTGACAGTTTGCTATTTGCTACATCACTAGTCTTGCTTTACCTCTTTCTCTCTCTTTTTGTCTCTAACTTCTAGTAAGTTTACTGTTTGTTAACTTTTTGCTATCCATTGTTGCCCACTCACACTTACAAACATTGCTCCACAAAAAGTAAATTCGGTGTGGATGCACCTATAAACATATTATAGACCTTCTAAAATAATGCTCTAATTAATATCCCCCCCGACCCTTGACAGCGCGGAGCTAGTAGCTATAAAAATATTGTCCCTAATAATAATAACAAACCGACACTTTCAAGTCCCTACTTGCTCAGTAGTCAGTAGCGCCCTAAGCCTAGGTTCGAGTCCCACTATGGGCCGCCCTTAGCTGTGCTACTTAAAAATTATTTTGCAAGGCGAGAGGCCCATCTGGCCCCGCCGACGCCCGGTTAAGCAACAAAGGCTCCCGGAGTCAATTGCGAAAAGGTCCGTACCAAAAAAAAAAAATAAAAATCTAATTAATATCGAAAACCGCATCAAAATCCAGTATAGTTTAGAAGACCTAAGCTATCACACAGATATAAACGACGAGATAAGAACGGACAGACACAAATAGCGACTTTGTTTTAAACTAATATACATCCTGTAGATAAGATTGATCACGAAATGTGAACTACGTCGAGGTGTGATTTCGCGACGACTTAATTTTTCACCAAGTGATTTTTAGTTGTTACTTAGAATGACATTGTAAAACCAATTTGAAAGAATTAAATGAGGTTGGTTATAAACACCGATGTTTTTTTAACCGACGAAAAAATAGGAGGAGGCTCTGATGTGGACTAGTATATATTTTTTTTATGTCTGACCACGCATAACTTTTTACCGAGTTTTCCAATTTGAAAGATTCTTATTTTATTCGGGAGGGTATACCTCGAAGTTGGTCCCATATAAAATTTATTAACTTTGCTTTGGCAGTTTTTGTGTTAGCTTCAATAATACGTATTTTTTTCCACCTTTTTATGTGGATGATGTTTTAATTTCTTTTGCAGGTGGTGGTATTTGAATTTGTTTGGGTTAGCACCACAACTAAAAAGTGAAAAATAAAAACGTTTTTTACAAAAATTAAGAACCGACTTCCAAAAATAAAAACACTACAAAGTGAAAAATAACTTTAATTTCAGAAGTCGGTGGTAAAAAATGAAATAACAAAAGCAAATACACCGACTTCCGAAATTAAAGTAATTTTTCACTTTGTAGTATTTTTTTTTTGGAAGTCTGTTATTATTTTTTGTAAAAAGTTTTTTTTTTTGTTAATATTATTTTTGAATAGTTTATTATAAGCTTCTTTTGAGACACTAATTTAATTTGTAACACCTAACTGCTACTACTTAAGTTCTTAAAGTTGACACTTTTTACAATAAGTATTTAAACATTTTGTAGCCAAAATTGTTCACTTCCACTTTAACTTACAACTTATTCTTCTTCATATAACTTGATCTAATATTATTTACTTTCCGAAACACATATTTATAATTGCTCTAATTCATAGTTTACTCTAAATATTCGTCGACTATTTAAAAATTATCGTTAAAATATAACACACATTTACCTGTATCTCTAAACTGAATCGCACGAGTGAATGGCTCGGCTATCTGAACTGGAATGTTTGAGCATAAAACGCACTTCAATATATAGTACTTTAGTCCATGCCCTCACGTAAGAAGTACCTATAGTAGGTACTTACGGAATACCACAGACCAAAGAACGCGCGAAGCGGGTTATCGGATACAGTTTTTCCGATCGCATGAGGAAAAAATTGGGCCTAGTCCGAAAACAAGTATGAAAAAATATTTATTTTTAAATGCTATTGGTTATTTAAAGGGCAGAATAATATACTTACCTACCGATACCGATTGTTTTTTAAGGTTCAGTTAATTACTTAATAAAAATCTTGATTGACAATTTGTACTCTGTGTTACTTAATGAAAAAAACTCAAATCGAACAAAACAATAAAAGAATACCTTGTATATCTTATCCCTAAAATCGGACAATCTAAAATAAAATACCAAGTTCGAAGAAAGATCTTAATTGAATCCCTTTGATATCAATTAAGAATTTTTGGGGCAAAGAATTTTAATCGACAATCTGCACGGGCCTTTAATATTGAGAATATTCAATTGATTATGTCCACCTTTCTGCGACATTTATTGCGAATTTGCTACGGTTAATTTGTTTTCTTTGTTTTTATTTATATATAAGTGTCTACCTATTTATGGTTTTACTACGAATGGTAAAGGTAAAATAATTATTTATGCAGTGTGAGATTTTACTGTCAAAATAATGTTCAATATTAATCATAATTATTAAAGAAAGTACCGTTGTTTGAAAACTCAGGTCAAATTGGGTGTTCAATCGATACAGGTATTTTGGAATTCATTTTTTGATACGACAGCTGCTATTGGCGATGCAATTAAGGCAAGACCGAGCATGCTAATGATGATGACCTGCCATCTATTTGCTAGCACTTAGATGACAGAATGACCAAGGTATCCAAAAAACGGTTTCATTGTGTCTTAATTATAGTTAAACTATTTCACGAAGTCCTGTTTTGAAGGCTTTATGACGTTAATCTTAAGATTTAAATTAAAAAAAAAAAACTTTAATGATACAAAAACCTTTGCCATTACTTAAGACTAGGATACATAACTTGGTTAACAAAGGTCAAACAGATAAGGTAAACCCTGACTCCTAAACTAGGTGATCCTGTGACTCAGAAGTCAGTGTTCTACTGTCACTGTGATAGCAAAAACCTTATATGTTGTGTTCTATCATTACAAAAATAGACCTTGACATTGCAGGTTATTAGATGTGTAATTGCAACGACTTTTATCACTAACCCATAGTCATAATGGCCATAGTAAGCTCTCCCCACAAGAAAAGCAAAAAGTCAGCATGGACAGCACCCCAATGCTCACAGTACGACAACATTCAAAGGTTCCATCGTTTATCTTCGGGAAAACCGAAATATAGCGAATAAAATGTGACTATCGACCAATAGAAATTGATTTTTCATCCGATCTATTCGAAAAGAGCCGAAGGGTTCCTCTATAAGTGCGAGCAAAATGGGTCATTCCGGCGCACTTAATAACAGTGACGTAATGACTTTTGAATTTGGAACACTATTTAATTAAAAAGCTTGAACGCAATTCGCTTCGTTAAAGTCCTGGCCGGCAAGGCTCGGATACCGGTATATTTTTCGAAACGGTTTTGTTTATTCGATGTTAAAAACCACGGTAAATACTTACCCGAGTTCGAAGTTATTACGAATACCCAAGTGATAAATAAATCAACGACATTTTCTGTTCCCAACAAAACAGTTACAATAAATTTACAAAATTGCGCAAACCTATCTAATATTAATATAAATTTGTAATTTGTTTATGTAAATATAAATATTTGTCACTACTAAAAGCATCTCTTATATATTTTTCTCATAGAGGGGGATGAAAACTTTTTACAAAAAAAAAAAAAAAACAACCGATTCCCAAAAAAAAAAACACTATAAAGTGAAAAATAACTTTAATTTCGGAAGTCGGTGTCTTTGGTTTTTTTTAGTTCCATTTTGTTGCCACCGACTTCCGAAATTAAAGTTATTTTTCACTTTGTAGTGATTTTTTTGGGAGTCGGTTGTTTTTTTTTTTTAAAAAAAGGTTTTTATTATTCACTTTTTAGTGGTGCCCAACCCACACAAATTCGAATACCACTCTGTAAAATAAATTAGAGCATAATTCACAGCCACTCATCAGAACTTGAAGATATTTATATGCGACCATCTCAAATAAAAGGCAAATATACGTCGCGCTGAGCCGTGTCAGAAGTTTGGAAGGCGTAGTTTTATGTTGACACAGATAACGAGACTACGAAATCTGACTTCTGACAATCAATACCACACATAACATACAACTCAAGTAGCGTAATTTGAAGCGGCAATTAATTACCATTAAAATCATTTATAGCCAGAGAGTGCACCTCATGAAAATTCCAATAAGCCCAAACACGGCTAGCCACTGGCTGGCTAGGCACTGGTACTCAGTAATAAAACAACATATTCTAGAATATATTGTTTTATTACTGAGTACCAGTGCCTACCTTCCGGCTTCTTCATCAAATCGGTTCGATGGTACCATTTTCATCAGAACGATTTATTTTAAGCTTCGTCATAGTCGTTTAACTATCCTAATCGAGATATCTTATCGCCATCCGTGAAATACTTATTATCGTTGTGAAGTTCCCGTGGCCATCTGTGGTCTTCTTCATCAGTTTCACTTCACCAGATACTTTCTAAATGATTGATTTAATGGAAATACCAAAATCGCTATATGTATGCCTATAATTTTTGAGGAGATCCCTCAATTCCTCATGGATCCCATCATTAGAACTGGATTTTGGAATAAATGTGTTTTCTTTCTTTCTTTTATTTTGTTAAAAATGGGACCAATAAATCGGTTTATAAATGACGGAGTTTTGAGGTAACAAAAAAAAATAATACAACCGAATTGAGAACCTCCTCCTTTTGTTTAAGTCGGTTAAAAAGCAGAGTGTGCCACTCGGTACCAAAATTATTTAACTTCGAGCGACGTACTTTGAATGCCTCGCTGCGCTTAGGATTCTAGAGTAGAATCCTATGCGCAGCGAGGCATTCAAAGTACGTCGTAGCGAGGGAATCACACAATCGCTTTCTTCCTCAATACATTATTTTGGTCTTTTATGACACAATCCACTATACATTCCCACCTAAATTATTATACATGATGTGTCCAAATGTAGAGGAGCTCGTGGCTAAGTAATAACAGCCGCACGGGTCGATCTGTCAGGTTAAGCTACGCTTGCCGGGGTTGGTCCGTGGATGGGTGACCATCTTAACACACCGAGACTCCTCCGTGCCTCGGAAAGCACGTTAAGCCGTTGGTCCCGGCTGTCATTCGTGGATCTTTGACAGTCGTTACGGGTCGTCAGAAGCCCGAAAGTCTGACAACCAGTCTTACCAAGGGGTATCGTATTACCCAGTTACTGGGTTGTGGAGGTCAGATAGGCAGTCGCTCCATGTAAAATACTGGTATTCAGCTGCATCCGGTTAGACTGGAAGCCGACCCCAACATAGTTGGGAAAAGGCTAGGCAGATTGATGTGTCCAAATGTAACCAGTCACATTTAATTCGGCAAAGTACGGTTTTGCCGGAGATAAACGATGTAACGTTTGGACGTTGTCATACTGTAACACACAAGCTCAATCAGAAGAATTTTGATGGAAATTGCTAATTCTATTGCTTGAAATGTTTGAAACATTCATCTGCTTGTCAACGTAAATGACGCAATGAACGTTGTTGAATTGTCAATCCTGCAAGTGTACCAACAGTTACACCTCCGGGCAATGTAGACATGATGGCTATGGTCATCTCAAGCTGAACAAAAACCATTTTGTGCAAGTAGGTAAAGTCCTAGTCTCCTCTATTGGAAATATGTCCCTGTTATTGCTATATTAGACTAGGGGGTTGGTGACCGCGAGGCTCATCCTACTACCGGTTTTTATGCTCTCGTCACAGGCCTTGTTGACTAGAAAAAATGGATCATTAGCAAGAATGTTTATTACTTGTTTTCCTATTGGAACCAGTTTAGTTTTACCGACCTATTACGGCTTGGGTTTAATTTTGGTTTATCCAGGGTTTTCTGGATCTAATTATAAGTACTAGTAGTAGGTTGACTTAAGCCCCAGAAAAACCATATTAGGATGCCCGGTATTTCCAGGGCTTAGAAAAACGGGTTAAAAGTTTTTTTATTTCATCCCACCGATATTAAAAATGTAGATGTTTGTGAAGACGTTTGCTACAGAATAACGCGTAAACAACTCTAGTAATATTTTTTTAGTCATAGACTAAAAAAAATATTACTTTCTGTACAATTAAATGAAGTAGTTCCTCTAATATACGAGTCAAATCCCGGGCAAAAGTTAGTTAAAAAAAAAATTAAAAAAAAAACAATCAATATCATTTTTTTTTTAAACATTAAGTACATCATGCCTGTACTCCCCGAATAGTAAAGTGGAGGTAGGTATTGTACCTATACACCTTAATTTTCGCCAATGTATTAAGGGGCGAGCCTATTGCCATCAACCAGGCACAAATCCTGACTCCGGGCTGTAACTGCAATTTTTTTTTTGTTGCCCAGTCTAATATCTTCTAAAGTGCACAAAAAAGCTTCTGCTCACGACTGGTGCATTACTTGAAACCGCGAATACGCACATCCTCGCCCTTTATTTGCATGATTACTGACTCATATAGGATACTTACAATTCCCACTTTTTATCAGATCGGCAGATGTCACGATATTATTATAATGACAGCGATTGATCTGAAATTTGTGGTAGCGGATGAGTAGTGATTTATATTCTTGTAATTTTGACTTTTATGTCCCGGTTTGATATAAGTCTCTATCCCTTTCTGACCGTACCCAATGATGAAAGTAATTTAATACATCATTGACTGTATCGTTTTTCGATAAGTAATTAAGAATACTTTTCAGAAGGCAATTGCATTTTTTTTGGGGCAAATTGAAGCTACACTTCTGGACACATCTTTTGGCCCACCTTGTATTTTCAGTTTCGTTTGGTCTTATCTAAAATTTTATATTAGGTCGAGCAAAAAGTTTTTATGCAGTTTTGAACCTGGCACATTCACAATTTCATTCAATAGTCTTTTTTTGAATTTCGAACACAGAATTTAAAGAAACAAAAGACATTTTGGAGCCTGTTTGTTGATATCAAACAATCGAATACCAAGAAAACTTGGTTTTATTGGTTTACTTGGATTTAATTCTTGAAAAAGTGATTGATATCTTTGGTTTTGCAACAAACATTACTTATTCTTAACATTAAGGTGAGGTTCTATCAATAATCTATGGATACTTCACCTGAAGTCGCCGCCCAAGCTGTGGCACTTATTCAGGCCGGACACAGCCAAAGAAACGTGAGTGCTCAACTTAATTTAAGTCGATCTGCGGTCCGAAATGTTTATCGGAGGTACCTAGAGACTGGCGGCTTTGTTCGACGCCAAGGAAGGCCACGATCTCGGGTCACAACTGAAAGGCAGGATCGATTCATCGTGACGACCAGCTTGAGAAATCGTCACCTTACCTCCATTGAGATACAAAACCAACTTCGCGACTTCCACGGAGTATCTGTGAGCGCTCGAACTGTTCGGAGAAGGTTAAAAGAACGCGATATGGTACCACACAAGCCAGCTAATGGCCCCAAACTAACGCGAGCCCACCGAACAGCGCGCCTTCATTTCGCACGCAGTCATTTAAATTGGACACAGCAAGATTGGAGCCGTGTACTCTTTTCTGATGAGTCTAAAATTGTGTTACATGGCAATGATGGAAGGAAGAAGGTCTACCGACGTAAGGGAGAGCGTTTCGCACAATGCTGCTTTGAAGAGAGGGTTGCTTATGGCGGTGGCTCATGGACTGTCTGGGGCGGTATATCCGCGAGCGGCAAAACTCAACTTGAGGTTGTTACAGGACCACGGCTGCCAACATTAAATGCTGAAAGGTACATTCGTGAGTGCTTAGAACCTCACGTGATACCATACGCGGACTATGTGGGCCCAAATTTCCTTTTTATGCATGATAATGCAAGAGCCCATGCGGCCGGCATCGTCAAGGAATATCTTCGGGATGTGAACATCACAGTTATGGACTGGCCAGCCAGAAGCCCAGACATGAACCCCATTGAGCACATGTGGGACGAGCTAAAAAGACGTGTTAGGGCTCGTCAGCCAGTTGCCCAGACGATGCAGGAGTTGAAAACTGCCATAGAAGAGGAATGAGAGATGATCCCTCAAAATTTCATAGAGCGGTTGATAAACTCTATGCCTAATCGTATGAGAGCTGTGGTAGATGCCCATGGAGGCAACACGCGTTATTAAATTAAACATTTATTTGATAAAACATGTTTTTTATTCAAAAATCAATTGCCTTTAACAAGGCGCATATCCGACTTGTTAGGCGTAGCTCCATGTCGTATGGTATTCTGAATTCAAATTTAAAACAATATGATCGAAAAAGCTGGTAAAATGTATCAGGTTTAAAACTGCATCAACAGTTTTTGTTCAATCTAGCAATCATATTTCGGTAGGGGCCATCGAAACCTAAACTCTAAGGTGGGCCAATAGATGTGTCCAGAAGTGTATTTATTAAATAATCATAATGAACCGGAATAAAAAATTAACCACAATAATTATATAATGTTACTTTTTTAACCGACGAAAAAAAGGAGGAGGTTCTCAATTCGACACGTATGTTTTTTGTTAATAGTGAACGAGACGTTTTCTGTCTTGAATGAATAGTGCATACGTAAAAACTTGTAGAAATAAACCCTTTCTAATGTCACTGATTTATTTCAAATCTTCAGGGTGTATCAGAAAGGTGTGGTCAAATTTAAGGGTGTGGTACAGACCATCAAACTGAACAACTTTCTCCATGGGACCAACATTGTAATCGTGAAAAAATAATCAGCTGGCCCATACATCTTGGTCGAGTAGGTATTGAAGTTTTGTACTCCGTTCACCTATACCCTATTTTTTCAAGACTTAAAAAAAATCATCCGGTATATTTATAGCTTTAGCCCATCCCACGGAACGTACTACCGGTAAATCCTTCCTTTTTCCTTGTCTACATTATAAAGGGAACCTCTGTGCAAAATTTCAGCTTTCTAGGTTCAAGGGTTTGGGCTAGGCGTTGATAAGTCAGTCAGTCAGGACTTCTCTTTTTTAACCGATTTCAAAAAGGAGGAGGTTCTCAATTCGTCGGAACCTTTTTTTTTATTTTTTTTTTTATGTATATTCCCCGATTACTCGAAGATGGCTGGACCGAAAAAGAAGATTAGAAAGAGGCCTAGAAAGAGGTGGCAGGATGACCTGGAGGCGTACAGTGAGAGCTGGTTCGAGGTGGCGCGGTAAAAGAGTTCCAGGAAGGAAGGAACTTGGGGAGGCCTTTGCCCAGCAGTGCAGCAGTATACGAGTTAAGTAAAAAACAATTTTTTTTTTTGGTAGTGGTTTTCGAGCGCTTTTTCTTATGAACCTATGCGGTATCGTGCGATACTCAAGGGATCAATGTCATTTTAAAATCAATCCATTGTGACACTTATTGGAAATTCCTTGTTCAGCAGTTTACAGTAGGTTTTGCTAGCTCCCATATGAAAAGTTTAATGGTGAAAAACTGTGCGAAGGAAAAACCTCGATGCGATTGGCTTAGATCACTGTTCTGTTAAGATTGACACAAAAGGTCGAGGCTGAAGTATCCAAAAGTGGGTCGATACGGGCTAAAAAAAAAAAATATCTACGTAGGTACAGTGAGAGCAGTGGTGGCTCAGTGGCATTGGCCTCGACTTACAAAGTCATGGTTTCGAACCCCGGCAGGCGTTTTTTTTTTTTTTTTTTACTAGCCAACGCTGGCCTACTCCTGAGGCCGCCCGGCCGGCGCTTTACTTTGTGTAAATAATTTAATCACTACTGCTCTCAAAACGGTGAAGGAAAACATCGTGGTTAAACCAGCATTTCCTAGAACCAAAAATTCGAAGGTATGTGACATCTACCAACCCGTATCTACCGGGCCCGCGTGGCAGATCACCGCCTACTCCCTCTCAAAGAGAGGAGGCCTGAGCCCCAGCATTGGGAACATTATACTCTGATTATGCTACGTAGATACCACAGAACAGATAAAAGAGATCTGTTCTGTGGTAGATAGATCCATAATCCAGAAATCAATAAATAAATAAATAAATAAATATAAATAAATATGTTTGGACATATCACACAACGCCATCTAGCCCCAAGCTAAGCAACCTAATGCTTGTGTTATGGTAACGAGATGGCTGATAAACTACTTATATACATTTTTTTTTTTTTTTGTAAATACATACATATTATAGATAGAAAAACACCCAGACTCGGAACAAATACTTGTAGGTCGTACAAATATTTGTTCCGTGCGGGAATCGAACCCGCGACATGCTGCGCAGCAGTCAATCGCTCAACCACTGCGCCAACCGTGTCGTCAATCTGCCTAGCCTTTTCCCAACTATGTTGGGTTCGGCTTCCAGTCTAACCGGATGCAGCTGAATACCAGTATTTTACATGGAGCGACTACACAACCCAGTAACTGGGTAATACGATACCCCTTGGTAAGACTGGTTGTCAGACTTTCGGTCTTCTGATGACCCGTAACGATTGCAAAGATCCACGAATGACAGCCGGGACGTGCTTTTCTAGGCACGGAGGAGTCTCGGTATGTAAAGATGGTCACCCATCAACGGACCAACCCCGGCAAGCATAGTTTAACCTGATGGATCGACCCGTGCGGCTGTTATTACTTAGCCACGAGCTCCATAATCCATACTAGGCATATATTTCTGTGTCATCACAATTATACTATTTGATCTTTTCAGAAAAGTCTAGTCAGCTGGGTTTTTCCCAAGGATGATAAATAATAACAACACAATAAAGATTACAACAAGAAGTAGGACCTATATGACCTATATGAATTAGTACAAGGAAGTATATATGAATTAGTACAAGTATTAGTATATGAATTAGTTCTATATGACCTATATGAATTAGTACAAGGTCGAAATACCTTTATGTTACGGTACTACATATTTTTCAGTAAAACAAGCTTAGCTAAAGGATACCGTTATTTTAGTACAGTTATTATACTTCTGACAGTAACATAGTATGAGCCTTATTTCAATAACAATACAGGTCACTATGATGCGTTATTGGAGGTGAAAGTTCTGCAAATTGTGAGTCAGGAATCATGTTTCGGTATTCAAAAATGATAATAGGGATTCTTTTGTTTATGTATTTTGACGCCATTGTTATTGCATATTTGCATAGTATGCAATGATTTCTTGACATGTGACGTACCTAAGTGATATTATAAATATTAGGCATCAATCAATCTGCCTAGCCTTTTCCCAATTATGTTGGGGTCGGCTTCCAGTTTAACCGGATGCAGCTGAATACCAGTATTTTATATGGGGCGACTGCCTATCTGACCTCCACAACCCAGTGACTGGGTAATACGATACCCCTTGGTAAGACTGGTTGTCAGACTTTCGGGCTTCTGACGACCCGTAACGCCTGCAAAGATCCACGAATGACAACCGGGACCAACGGCTTAACGTGCTTTCCATGGCACGGAGGAGTATCGGTTTGTAAAGATGGTCACCCATCCACGGACCAACCCCGGCAAGAGTAGCTTAACCTGATGGGTCGACCCGTACGGCTGTTATTACTTAGCCACGAGCTCCTCAGAGATTATAAAAGCATATCTTTAGATATTCCATTAGTCTTCCTTAACACATAGTAGAATAGTCGGGCTGAGCAGTGATGAGTTAGTAAGGATTTTTAACCGCCTAGGGGATGATTTCCCAAAAACGCCAAAACGCGTCATTCGTAATTTCTAAATAAAAGCTTAATACCATTTTGATCCTTACAAACTTTCATCCCCTATTTATCTCCTTTAGGTGTTCAATTTCAAAAAATCCTTCCTTTTTTCTTGTATACATTATACACGGAACCATTGTGCAAGATTTCAGCTTTGTCCAAGGGTTTGGGCTGGGCGTTGATGAGTCAGTCAGTCAGTCAGTCAGTCAGGACTTTTCATTTATTTATAATATATCTTTAAGATATTCCTATAGGCTTCCTAACACATAATTTATGAATTAATATCAATATTTTATACGTAATTATGTTTTGAATTTGATGGCGCAGCAAATGGCGCCATCTAGTTTTCTTACGAAGTTACTGGATACACCAAAGAGGTCGAAGAAGAGCAAAGAGAAGAATGACACTGACTGATTACACTGCCAGTCTCGCGTGGATCGTGGTCGCGTGGTGGCTGTGTTCTGAGCCGCTGTCGTACCATAGACTATAGCAATCCCCGACCATATCCACAACGAACTGCTGTATTCCGACACAATCCTGATGATATTGAACCTGCTGAACCACTAATAAAGGCTATCGTTATGAAAAATAATTTAATCCTATTAAGAGCTAATTGTTCAATAGTCAGATAATTTTTATCTGAGGAATAAATATGGCGGTTTGACAGCTTTTGTATAGAAAATATGTGTTACTGTCCACATTTATTCTTCAAATAAAAGTTATCTACCTTTTGAAAAAACAGCCCTTAATGTTCTGTGTTGCGTAATGTAAATTATTTTGCGTACTATTTTGTATACAATAAATTTTTTTTACTGAACAGAATTTGTTGCGCCACTTCTTCTTCCCAGCTAAAGAACTAGGAAGTGGTGAAGGGCGGGCGTTTTGGGTTTATGTAATTTTGACGTCCGAAAAGTGTTAATTCTCAGCCTAGTTTGAATAAATGACTTTTGATTTTGATTTTATTCTGTGCCGTTAAATTCATAGAAATCAAAGACTAAGAAAAAACCTCTTAACCTTAACCGACTAGATAATGAAATAGGTTATCTCAAGCTCAACTGCTCTTTGTTACTACTAAGGTGATATTTTTTATTGTTCAAATTTCACAATCATACAAACAATAATTCGTTTGAGTCACAGCCTTCAGTAGATAAGAACCGTATTGTCCTAGATGAGCAAAATGTGCGTTACGAGGCAACTCACTCACACATTACCGAATCGAATTAGAAGGTAAAATACTTAGAAATTATTGTTGTATGTACTTAGGGTTGCCATCTGTCCCGGTTTCCCTGGATTTGTGGTTTAAGAGGGGTCCGAGCGGGGTTTACTTTTTAGGCTACACATCTATCAAAAATATGCGGCCGAAATTAAACTAAGCTAATTGTTTGTTAAAACTTTAAGAAGATTCTGTTTAGTCTCTTTATAAGACTAAATTTAGTTTAAAATTGTATGAAAATAAATAAAAAAATTATTTATAACATTTAACATATTTTTTTGTTTTACTGAGTAACTGAAAAAAAACACAGTTGATATGTTCAGCTTTAAAAAAAAAACCAGGGTTTTCACACTTCTTGTCCTAGTAGACAGATTTTAGAGATGGCAACCCTAATGTACCCCTAGTTCTAGTAGGAATAGCCAATTTTTAATACATTTGCATCACACTGAACCAAAAACAGTTCCCCGTAGGGCCAATTAGGTAGCGAATGTTTGTTCCAAAAGAGTACCTATATCTGATGAAAGAGAAACTCTGTTCAGGTTAAATTCTTATGCAATTACTCACTTAAGGGAATTAGTAACTCATTCGTCTGTATTTAGAAGGTTTCAACTTTATATCTCTTCACTTTCTCTAACAATATTATTGTTAGAATAAAATTATTAAATTGTAATTGATGATGTTTCAATTACAATTTAATAATTTTATCCTGCGTATGCATAGAAACGTTTTTACAAAAAAAAATCAAGTGACTTCCAAAAAAATACTTCAAAGGGAAAAATAACTTTAATTTCGGAAGTCGTTGTCTTTGGTTTTGTATTAACAGTTTTGTGTAAAGGATTTCCATAATTGTATTACCTTTTTGTCCCTTTATTTCACCCTTTCGGAGAAATTATATTTCCTTGTTTGAGTAATCTTTACATCGGAGGCACATGCTAAACAAAAACTTTTTACAAAAAAAAAAAAAAACATACTTTAAAAAAACACTGCAAAGTGAAAAATAACATTAATTTCGAAAGTCGGGGTCGGGGTCTGGATCTGTATTTTAGTTTTTTGCAACCGACTTCCGAAGTTAAAGTTATTTCTCACTTTGTAGTGATTTTCTTGGATGTCCTTTTTTTTTTTGTTTTTGTAAAAAGTTTTCATTTTTCACATTTTAGTTGTGTTACCACCCTGACCGGGTGGTGTGGACCGGCCGTAAGTGGGAAAATGTGTATTATTGAAGCTAACTCAAAAACTACCCAAATTTTACATGGGGCCAACTTCGAGGTTATATCCTCCCGAATAACACAATAATCTTTCAAATCGACTACTCTGTAAAAAGTTATGTGTCATGCATAAAAAAAAAATACGCGTCGACTTGAGAACCTCCTTCTTTTTTTTTCATCGGTTAAAAATGAACCTCAATTGTTAAATGAAATACATCTATGATAATTTAGAATTAGAATTTCAGGATTAAATATTCGATTAATCAAATCGAAGCACTCAATATATAAGTACGTTTTCTGATCTATTATTGTTCACATTTTCGTCGATAGTTTTGGAACAGACCATTTATTTCTGGGGTAATCTGTGAAAAAAAAAATTGTCAACAGAGGTAAGAACTAAAAAAAAGGTCATTTTATAGCGTTTTCACACTATGGACGACCTCAATCTAAATCAAATCAACTCAGCCTACCGCAGTCCACTGCTGGACATAGGCCTCTCCTAGGCTGCGCCACAACACTCTTCACATCCAGGCTGTTCTAGCCACTTTTGGTCCATCTAGTTGGGGGGAGGGGCACTTTACGCCCCAGGACTCGTCTGCTCCACAGGCCATCGGCTCAGACTGTTCCAGTATTCAATAACATAAATCACACGAGTACTCGCAAAACTAAATTCATAAACAATCCGCCAACTTACTCCATAAAATCTGACGAAAATAAACTTAATAGGTATTTATGGACAACAATTGGGTAAAAGGTAACTATAATTGTTTTGAAAA
This sequence comes from Cosmia pyralina, assembly GCA_946251885.1. Taxonomy (NCBI): domain Eukaryota; kingdom Metazoa; phylum Arthropoda; class Insecta; order Lepidoptera; family Noctuidae; genus Cosmia; species Cosmia pyralina. The sequence continues at coordinate 16,933,782 of OX276359.1, read as the reverse complement.
AGGTCGACCCAGTTTCGTCTGGAGGTAAGGGTCGGATGATAATGTTTACTTATGCATCCTTCATAACGAAGGGTGTCATAAAATTCGTACCGTTTTCTATGAAAATTGCCAACTTTTTAAACATTGGACAGGGTTACTCGTATCCAGGGTTTATTATTTTTTGTTTATTTTCCTGTATGCTTGGATTTATTTTTTGGGAGTAGACATTGACAAAGGATAAAATAATATTAAAGTAAGAAATTGCATAATAATTTGGTATGCAATTAATCTGTGAAGGTTGTCTGCAAAAAAGGAACCTTGCATCATTCAGGCAGGTAGAAAAATACCTCTGGTTGCATTCGACCTCTCAAACATACATAAAATTTTACAGTATTTACATATTAAATAAACTAACAGAGTTAAAATAATAATATGTACATGGTATATAAAAAAGGAGGGGAAAGGATCATAGGGCATCAAAAAATTCGTCCGCATCGCTGTCAACAGGAAAAGTGCCCAAAAAGCTGGCAGCATTGCCACGTTGTATGGCAATGCTGATTCTTTGGAACTGTGCTGTGTGTGTGTGAAATCACCAGCTGTGCTGGTGCGGCCGCTACAGGTGCGGAAAACCTCAAATGGCGAAAATATTCAAATATTTTTGGGAGTTATATTTTCGAGCCGTTTGGGGTTGAAACACTAGGGCCATGGGGTCTGAGTGCACACTTGGTTTTTCAATACGTCGCTAAACGGTTGGTCGACTCCTCACGTGACCAGAAGGCTGGCCTATTTTTGGCCAAAGAATCAGCATTGCCATACAACGTGGCAATGCTGCCAGCCTTTTGGGCACTTTTCCTGTTGACAGCGATGCGGACGAATTTTTTGATGCCCTATGATCATTTCCCCTCCTTTTTTACATAAAATTAGTTTTCAATATTGGAAATTCGGCAATGGGGAAGGCAACTGTTAAAATGGCGCTGTCGTAGCTAGTTCCCATACAAGCTAACAATACAAGGCGTGAGGTGGTTTTTTTAGAGAGGTCAGCAGTGATGGGGTCCAATAGGGCCGATGCCGCCGGGGTCGCGGGTTGTTCGAAAAAGATACCGTGGCCCTGGCACAGGCAACTGAAGGAACACGGGTGGGTTTCAGTCAGTAAAAGTCTGACTTCTCCCGCTCCGCCCAGAGCGGGAGAATTCATTTGATGATATCGCATCCACAAAAAAAAAAGGTGGTTTTATTTTATTTTTGCGAAAATGACGCGTTGTTGTATTTCTAAATACTCCGAAATTGGAGTCCAAAATTTCGTGAGAGACCCTAAAATTAGAAGTTAGTGGATTAAAGCTATTCGTAAAGATAAAAAAATAAATAAACAGAGTTGGAAACATTTTAAGAAAGTGATTACGAGGAAATTTAAGGTTTTAAATTCCAACACTTTCCATGACTAAAAATACTACTTGATATACTTTACTTGATTAAAAATATTGAAATAACTGAAAATAACGAAATTGTGAAATAAAACCAAACTAATGAATGAACGAAATGTCAAATTTATTATAGGCCTTAGGGACCTATAGCTAAGATCACGTCATCTACAATTAGCTTTCCCGACCTTCCCCATTGTTTTTAAGAAACAACAGCTATGTGATAGGCGCGTAAAAGTGAGCACGTCCTTTTGAAATAAGTAGCGTAAATTAAATATTCCTTCTTATTTTCGTATCTAGCGCCTGCCCTACGTAGCTGATAAGTAGCGCCACCATTGAGGAAAAAATAATAAGTCTGGAGATATGGACCATTTTCAATGCCAAAAACAGCCGTTACTTCGAACCTAGGAGGTTTAGTCTTAATTTTTTTGATACAAAAAGTTCTACCTCATCTCACTAAAAATTTAAAACTTTTCCATATCTCCAGACTTAACATTTTTTTCTCAATGGTGGCGTTAGTTAGCAGCTCTTCTCAACCTAAGTCTCCTACAAACACGCGCGACACGCGTGTCGAATTGCGCGCGACACAAAAGCACCGCTCGTCGCACGATACGCGGTACCTTTATGTCACATGCGATTCGCTTCGCGTGTCGCGCCTGTTTGTAGGAGCCTTACTGCGTAAGCTCTGGTACAGTTAACACCCACAGCGTCTTTCTTTTACGTATTTCTTTTCTGCTATCGTTTTCTGTAACTTAAATTAGAAGTCTGTAAACATTTAATTATTTTTTTTGAGAATAATGGAAACCCGTCTCAAATATGTTTTAATCTCCACTGTCTACTAGAGCAAGATGCAATTTTTCCAGTTTATTATATGTAGGTATTAGTACCTACAGCAGCATTTCCAGCAAGTTTTCTCTTTCAAATTAAGAAAAAAACATTTTCTTTGTAAAATTTGTTTTGAGTTTTAAACTCGGACTTTCCAATTTTCGAACAAACCCAAACACATTTTTTTATTTTTTTATTTTACCCATTTATTTTCAAACCCAATGATGTAACTATAATCTGTTTAATATCACCTTGGAATAAGGGGCACCAATGAGGGTTTAGATGAAAATTCACTCTACTAGTTGGTGCCACTTTGACAAGAGGTCCTCCATTTCGACATTGAATATAAAATGTATGATGATGAACACCATTCAATTTACTTCATTCATTCGTTCATCATTCAGTCAAAAAAAAAGAAAGAAAATATAGGCGCTATAACACTTTTGACAGCCAGCACGGAGGCGTCAGGTCCGGACACCGGTCAAGTGAACGTCATTTCAGAAAACCCTCATTCCAGAAGTTATTTGAGCAGTACAGTTTGTTTTAGAAGTTTCTATTTTGCAATTAACTTAATATACAATCAATCTGCCTAGCCTTTTCCCAACTATGTTGGGGTCGGCTTCTAGTCTAACCGGATGCAGCTGAATACCAGTATTTTACATAGAGCCACTGCCTTTCTGACCTCCACAATCCAGTAACTGGGTAATACGATACCCCTTGGTAAGACTGGTTGTCCGACTTTCGGGCTTCTGACGACCCGTAAAGGCTGTCAAAGATCCACAAATGACAGCCGGGACCAACGGCTTAACATGCTTTCCGAGGCACGGAGGAGTCTCGGTATGTACCACCCATCCACGGGCCAACTCCGGCAAGCGCAGCTTAACCTGCCGGATCGATCCGTGCGGCTGTTAATACTTAGTCACGAGCTCTTTTTTCTTCGAGTTTTTATACAGTTACAAAATAAACATTCCAAAAACGGGAATATTAATGTCACCATTATTTTCATTAAACAGGCCAGCATACCTGACCTTTCGCAAAGCCCCGAAATTTCATAAAAGTCTCGTTTTCATTCAATTAATTTTCTTCCACCTTAGCCAGGCTATTAAACTTTGTCCCAAGAAAATTGTGATACAACGCAAAAAGTAATTGAAGATTTTCATCCCAATTTAGCTGCTGAATGAAAATTTTAAGGGGGATACGCTAAGGTAGCCCGCGAAATTCAAATTTTCATGCGTTTTTTGCAATTTACAGGTCAGTGTTAGGTTGTATTGCAGACCGTCTCGTCGGGTGGCTGGTGCAGGAGGGGCCGGATTTGGCGGAGAACCAGTTTGGTTTCCGCAGGGGGCGCTCTACAGTGGACGCCATCATGCGCGTGCGAGCCCTCACGACGGGGGATGCTGTGGCCCGGGGTGGGGTCGTCTTGGCGGTGTCTCTAGACATCGCCAACGCCTTCAATACCCTGCCCTGGAGTTGCATCAGGGAGGCACTCCGGTATCACCGGGTGCCAACCTACCTCTGTCGAGTGGTCGAGGCCTATTTGACGGACAGGGCCGTCATCTACCCCGGTCATCAGGGAGAGTGGAACCGGCGAGAGATGTCGTGCGGTGTCCCACAGGGATCGGTCCTGGGGCCACATCTGTGGGACATCGGGTACGACTGGGTGCTGCGCGCCGACCTCCCTAGCGGCGTCAGCGTTGTATGTTACGCTGACGACACGCTGGTCCTGGCGCAGGGGAGGTCGCACCAGGCGGCGGCTGAACTAGCGACACGCGGGGTTGCGACAATCGTAGAGAGGATCCGGCAGTTGGGACTCGAGGTGGCCCTGCACAAGTCCGAGGTCATGTGTTTTCATGGTCCTCGGAACGCGCCACCGTCGGGTTCCCAAATAACGGTAGGAGGGGTTCACATCGGAGTCGAGTCGACGATGAAGTACCTGGGACTCGTCCTCGACAGCCGGTGGAACTTCGTGGAGCATTTCCGACGTTTGGCTCCCAGACTGGAGCGGGCCGGGGCTGCCTTGAAGCGGCTCCTGCCCAATCTTGGGGGTCCAAACGCCTCCTGCCGGAGGCTTTACGCGGGGGTCGTGCGGTCCATGGCCCTTTACGGGGCACCGGTGTGGGCGCGTTCCCTGAGGCTGCGACCAGCCCGCCGGTTGAACGCGTCCCAGAAAGTCATGGCCATCCGGCTAGTCCGGGGATACCGCACGGTCTCCTGTGAGGCGGCGTGCCTCCTTGCCGGATTACCGCCATGGGATCTGGAGGCAAAAGTCCTTGCGCACGTGTGGGAGTGGCGCGAGGAGGTGAAACGCCGGGGCGTAACTCCGCTGCCGCGAGAAATCACGGTACAGCGGGCAGAGCTCCGGCGGGATCTCATGGCGACATGGAGAGTGCGATTGTCGCAACCCAGCGCTGGGCACGCCACAATTGCGGCGATAAGTCCCCTCTTTGAGGAGTGGTTGGAGAGGCGCCACGGCGTCCTCACCTTCCGCCTGACGCAGGTCCTCACCGGACACGGTTGTTTCGGGAGGTTCCTGTTTCGGATAAGGCGGGAGGAAACGCCCAGGTGTCACCATTGTGTGGATCGCCCGGAGGACACGGTGGAGCATACAGTGGAGGTCTGCCCGGCTTGGGCGGAGCACCGCCGTGTTCTCACGGAGGCGATCGGCGGCGGCGATCTCTCGCGTCCAAACCTGGTCCAGGCCATGGTGCGGAGCGAGAGTGCATGGGAAGCCGTCACCTCCTTCTGCGAAGCAGTAATGCTCGCGAAGGAGGAAGCGGAACGCGTGAGGGAGAGGCAACAGCCGCGCCCTCGCGCCCCTAGCCGCCGTAGGAGACGCCCTGGGCGGCGGGAATCGATCGCCGATTCCCGGCCACCGTAGGCGCGGGCTTGCGGACGACGAGTAATGGGCAGCTCGCCGTCCGGTAAGGACCAGGCCCGGGTCGACGGCGCGTTGTGTTCCACGCGCGCCTCAAAGATATGTCAGCAGTGACGGGGTCAATTGGGCCGATGCCGCCGGGGTCGCGGGTAGTTCGAAAGAGATACCGTGGCCCTGGCACGGGCAGCTGAAGGAACATGGGTGGGTTTTAGTCAGTAAAAGTCTGACACGCCCTCCCGCTCTGCCTAGGGCGGGAGAAGTCATTTGATGATTTCCCATCCACAAAAAAAAAAAAAAAAAAAGGTTGTATCTTGATTAAAATATGATACGCGACAGTAAAAATATGTATTTACATAATTTTAACCACAAAAATCATCGATGTATCTTTCTAAGTCAGATTTCTGCGGATTGGTCTGATTTCGAAAATTAGAAGAATCCGCAGGAAACCTAACTTAGAAAGATGTATTGATGATTTTAGTGGTTAAAATTATGTAAATACATATTGTTTACTGTCGCGTATCATATTTTAATCAAGATACAACCTGACACTGACCTGCAAATTGCAAAAAAACGCAAGAAATTTGGATTTGGATTTTTGGATTTGGGGATTTGGATCTAGCGATTTCATGAAATCATGAGGTTTGAGGTCAATTCTAACTTATGGAGTTGTATTGCTGATTCTAATGATTATAATTATGTAAAGCCATATTAGCCACGGCCGCGTCTCATATTTTAATCAAGATACAACCTGACACTGACCTGCAAATTGCAAAAAATCGCTAGAAAATTTAAATTTCGCGGACTACCTCAGCGCATCCCCCTTAACAACAAGTTCTTGCCACTTCTTGCCAACTCTCGATCTAACTTTTGGCACTGTTTTGCATAGAATATTTTACTATAGCTCGGAAGTTTGTCTGCACAAATATTTAATTAGTGAGCTGGTGCTCCGGATTGTTAGGCGACGCGAATTTTAGCGGCATGGTGTGTGTTTTGATTTTGTTTTTGACAGTCACTGCTGGTTTAATTTAATAGGTTTCGATTTATTATAAACAACTACATATTTTTATTTTATTTAGAAAGGAACATTAAACAGCTACAATATAAAACATATAAAAAGAAATACACAAAACATATAGACAATATTGCAGCCCACAACGCTGTTCACAGATTAACTACAGGATACAAACAGTGAGAATAATCGCTAGGGTTACAAATACAAGTTTTTTTTTTCTAAAGTACATTACATATTGTGTTTAAAATAATAATAATAATGTGTACATGTGTAATGTGTGTGGGGGTGTGTGTGTGTGTGAGGGGGGGGGTGTGTATGTGTGTATATTGGGTGTGTAATAATAATGTAGGTATACGACACTTAAAAAAAAATGGCACAAAAAGAAAAATATAAAATAAAAATTCAAGAAAGCTCCTTAAGTATAAGACTTTTGAACCTATAAGGAGGACATGCAAAAATGTCTATATGTTCAAAAGTCCTATTATAGGAATCGACCATTCTGCGAACAGGCGAATGCAAACCAGAGTTGGACTTGCAAGTGCCCACTGAAAATAATCTGCCAGCGCGCCTTTCGCTTATGGACTGTCCTAGAAACCGCATAACACAACATGTTGCACATTTCAATGCAGTCAAATTTATTTTTAACAATATTATATAAATTCATGGGTTCTAAGTACTTACGTCTATTTTCAAGTGTTGCGAGCTTATACTTTCAAGTAAATCTTGATAAGACAAAATAATATCCATAGCATCTGCAATGCATGGTACGCAGGAATTTGTACTGACATGACTGCTGCTACTTTGCTTCGCTGTTTGCCATTTGACAGAAACTCACGGTAACAAAAACTAGCGGCCAATACCTGGCATGTTTTCAAAATAAAATTATTTGGTGCATTCTTACGAGCACGGCATTTTAATGTGTGTTTAAAAAAAAATATTTAATAATAAAATGTTTACAAAAAAGTGTACATTTAGCCAAACAGTAATAAAATTTTCCTATACAAATAAAGTTCCTAATAATAAACTAAAGCTAAAATATTTTTATTACTGGTGCAAGTAATGATGGTTCGGAGTTAGAACAATAGGTAGCGACCCGCCCGATCTAGGTTTAAACAAACCTGTGTTTCAGGCTGCTGCTGCAGGCAGGCTGGCTGTGTGGGTAGAGTTGATGTTACCAATTTGTTTGACACGCCTTAATGATGTCATGAATTTTAAAAAACCAGGTGTCCAACCCACTTTTTCAGTCGAAAAGAGGCAATCTTTTTTTTTTTTTTTTTAAATAATAATAATTTTATTAATTTGCAAACATGGGTAAAAATATACATTGATGTTTTGTTTTTAAATGAATAATAAAGTTCTCCATGTTTAACCATCACATGGGTATGCAAATAATGAAAATAGGTACAGGATAAAAATTGACAGTCACAGTTATGAAATTATTATAGTAATATTAAAGTATCAAAATTAAATAAAGAAATCAATACAAAATTAAATGTCAAAAAAAAAAATCTATAAAAAATTGAATGTCAAATTAAAATAAAATAATCAATAAAAAATTAAATGTCAAAATAAAATAAAAAAGTCCATAAAAATTAAATGTCAAAGTAAAATCTTGAAAACAATAAGAAGCTACCTGTAAAACTCAATGAACTTTAACACATACTCAATCAGTTCTTTTTCATTCAAATCAAAATCTGTATATAGATGGCTTTGTGATACTCGTATTATCTGCAATAATAGAATTTCAAGGAAGGCTGACCGGGACAAAAGTTCAAAAGAGGGATCCAATATAAAATATCACATTATTTAACCTTGAACCCAAAGTCGGGAAGGGTCTGTATATTTAAACGAATTTTATTGAATCCCTTCTACTGTGTGTGAATTTATTTTATAAGAAAAAGATCTTTGATCCACTAAGGATATTTGATTCACATTGCAATAAATTCGTAGGAGCAATCTGGGGTGTAGAATAGATAGAGAGGCCCGATGACCCCTATGATGTTGGCATAACAAGTACCTCAAAGCCACAGTAATTAGCCTCCTTTAGTACCCATTTGGTACCCTTGCTTAAATCGATGTTATGGAAAAAAAAAAAAACCTGCCGAAAATTTTCATTAGCATTCTTCTGACAGCCACTGATCCGTCAGCGTACAAAAGTGGTTTTCCGTTAACACCTCCGTTTGTTGTAGATGTTTCTATACCAACTTACTAATGCAAATTAACCTACCTTTAAGTTACAGAACATTGTTTTTTAGAAGACGAAGCTATAATAAAGGCGACACTAAAAATAGATTGGAAGTTCTCGAACTTTGATCGAACATTTTTCAAGCTCCGAACGCTACCACACGGAATTGCCGCAAACCTAACTTTTCTTATTATTTATTATATATACCTTCACATTTTGTCTTTCACTAAGATTTATCCTACTCTACCTAATTACGTATTGCTCTGTATTAGCGAGCTTATTGCCAAAAAATACTTTTTTACAAAAAAATACAACCAACTTCCAAAAAAAACACTACAAAGTGAAAAATAACTTTAATTTCGGAAGTTGGTGTCTATGGATCTGTATTTTAGTTTTTTGCCACTGACTTTCGAAATTAAAGTTATTTTTCACGGTATCCTGCCTTTTCGCCGAAAATTGTTTGGCAGATTATCACTTGCCAACCAACGTTTCGCCGATGTTTCACTTTGACAACTAACGATTAGCAAATTTTTGTATGACAACGTTTCATTTGGTAGAATTACTGTTAAGCTGATTATTATAATGACATAAAATGTTTGGGACATTTATCATTTGTCAAACATTTCACTAGGCCACACTATTAGACGAGGGTGCGCCTAGGTAGGTTAGGTTAGGTTAGAACAGTGACCATTAACGTGCGAAGGCGAGCGAGCGAAGCGAGCGTGCCGCGACAGCGGCCGCCGAGCGCCAGATCCTCTCTATTGAGGTCAAGGTCAATGTCCTTGCATGGTGTATGCTTGTTTGCATGCTTGCTGCATGTATGGTGTATGCTTGTTTGCATGTTTCTTACAGGGGAATAAATACCACATAACTATGTTCACCATCAACTGTTTTATAATGGTTCATGCTTGGATTGATTGACTATCAAATAACAAAAAAAAAATAATCAAACATTCTGCTACTTGAAAGTTGGCGTTTTAAAAAGTGTCATTATGAAAAGCAGACAAAGCATACAGTTGGTAACTGTGAGGTTGGGAAATAAAACAAAATTATATGATAAGTTGGCAAATGATTGAATGACCGATTATGTATCTCAAGAACTAGATAAAGGCAATCATTCAATTGGTATTTTTCTTGACCTAGCAAAAGCTTTTGATACCGTATCTGTTCCTATCTTGTTGAATAAGCTCGAGAAAATAGGTATTCGAGGAAAGCAGCTTAATCTTTTTGCAGACTATCTAAATAACCGCTGTCAATGTTTGAAAATTGATAATTTTAGTAGCTCAGAACTAAAAAATACTTCTTTTGTGGTCCCGCAAGGAAGTATATTAGGTCCAACCTTATTTCTTATATATATAAATGACCTCTGCAGTCTCAAACTAAATTCGGGTAAAATAATATCATATGCTGATGATACTGTACTCCTGTTCTCCGCAAATACATTACATGAAGTTTGGTTCTGTGCACAGCAAGGTTTCAATATAGTTAATCGATGGTTACAACATAACTTATTGACATTAAATGCTGACAAAACTAAATACATTCGCTTTTCCTTACGCAACTCAAAGCCATCTATAATAATTCCAGATATTCATGCACATGTTTGTAACACAGCTGCAAACTCGAAATGTAATTGCCCAAGTATTCTTAACACGAAAACTATGAAATATCTTGGAGTAATTATAGATGCTACTCTTACATTTAAAAATCACATTGACCTATTATACAGTAGAGTCCGTAAATTGATGTTCATTTTCAAGAAAATTCGTCCTTTTGCCGACTCTAAGGTGATACAACAGGTATATTACGCTTTGTGTCAATCGATCATTACATATTGCATTACCTCATGGGGAGGAGCGGTTAAAACAGTTTTGCTACCATTGGAGCGCGCTCAAAGAGCTGTATTGAAAGTAGCCACATTCCGGCCTATCCTATTCCCGACCCAACTTTTATATCAATCTTGCAATGTTCTGACAGTACCTTATTTATTATAAATACTTTATTAAAACAGCACTCTAAATTGCCTTACAATAGATTTGTCGCTGATAAAAGACGTAAAGACATCTGTATGGATAATTATAGATTAAGGCATTCTTTTATGTATAGATTTTTTATATTCTTAGGACCATTTCTTTATAATAAAGTAAACGCAATTTTGTCTATGTCTGCATTAAACACGGTACATTGCAAAAATGTAATTAAAACTTGGTTACAAAAATTGTCTTATGATGACACAGAAAAGTTACTGGTTGTTTTAAGTTAAATATTATTTTTAATTCAATGTTTTCATTTCATTAGTCTGTTATGTTATTCATTATTTATGTATTATCATCAATCTTAGGAAATATTTTTGTAAACTAATTTGCACTTAAGATACCTGAGATACAGGTTTATCCTAGTTCAGGTTAAGCCCATTATTATATACCTACCATTTTAGTTTAAGCCTTAATATTGTAAATATGCATTATTTAAATAAATAAATAAATAAATAAAATAAATAAATAAATAAATAAAGATTATTCGGCGAAATAAAATTCTGCGAAACGTTAGTTGGCAAGTGAAAATCTGGCAAACAATTTTCGGCGAAAGGGTAGAGAACTATTTTTCACTTTCTAGTGTATTTTTTGGAAGTCGGTTGTATTTTTTTGTATAGAAGTTTTTTGTTTTTTACTTTTTAGTGGGTCAGTTTGTAATTTAACTAAGTTACAATAGCCTAATGTCAACTGCTCATCACTTTTTATAAAATACTAGCTGCGCCCCGCGGTTTCACCCGCGTAGACCGGGATAAAAAGTAGCGGTATGAAAAATAGATGTTAAATACAAAAAAATGATGTTGATGTTAATAGATGTTGTTTGTTGTTGTTGTTGTGATGTTGTTGTTGATGTTGTTAGATGTTGGGAATGGTGTGCATAATAAAGAGTATTCTATTCTATGTTAGCCGATTCTCAGACCTACTCAATATGCTCACAAAATTTCATGAGAATCGGTCAAGCCGTTTCGGAGGAGTACGGGAACGAACACTGTGACACGAGAATTTTATATATAAGATTGCTTTTCCCAATGTAGGGACGTTAATTATTGAGGAGTTCTCCTAGTAAGAACCAGGAGAACTGCAGCTTATGGTGAAGTCACCATCACCATATGCAATGTGACGAGCATAAATTACTTAGCAACCATATTAAAGTAATTGAAGCGCAACCCGTGAAATACTAAGGTATAGTTATATATAGTTATATATATAGTTATATATAAATAGTAAGGTTTATTCAGTAGTTCCGAAGGCCATATGTGGTCTTCATCATCAGTTCCACTTCACCAAATGGCACTTTCCGAGAGCAAATGCACGAATTACTATAAATAAAAAATACCCAAATCGCTATAGTGTGCCGCCTATAAAATTTTAGGGTTTCCCTTAATTTTCCTGATATCCCCTCATCAGATTCAACGATTCACTCGACTTGATGACAATGGCACCACCTCGAAAGCGTGCCCTTTCACACAAAAAGAATTTTCAAAATCGATTAACAATTGACGGAGAAATCGAGTAACAAACACAAAAAATACAGTCGAATTGATAACCTCCTCCTTTTGGAAGTCGGTTAAAAAATGAGTACTGTATGTATAATGTATACCAGTAGTTCTGCGATTAGTAGAAGTCGCCAGCACAAACTTTTTTTTATTAAAAAAAAGCGACAATAACAGCGCGATCTAGCGGTGTACTACATCTAGCCCTTATTGTAAAACTAACATTAATATTTGATTAGTATTGGTTATAAAGTCTCGTTTTAGAAAATTCTGATTATTATTTTTAGAATTCTCTAGTTTTGTGATCAGAAGGTGCTAAAATGCTCCATCAATCCCTACCTAGTAGTTAAAACCTAGTAAGTTTTTACCACCGGTAAAAATCTAAAAGTAAGCAATTTACTGCATTTTGAGGAGCTGTTTGCTCATCACACTGACGATGCTCATCAGATCTTCATCAAATTTTTATGATACCAATTTAAAGATAAGTACTACCTTTCATATAAAAAAGAAACATCGAAATGGCATCTTATATGACGGAGGTAATTTATCCAGTAGCCCCTTTTTGAGGAAGTATAAAGTAATATATGTATAAGTAATCAAAAATTCTTGACGACAAAAGAATCTGTAAAGTCGTAAAACCTGTATACAAAGTTTTGTCCAGATCGGTTGTAAAATATGACCTGTATAGGAGTGCCAGCAAACTGTCAGAGAAAAGCAAATTTTGCCAGACTTGAAGCTTCACTCGCTTCACTCACTCGGTCAATTATGAACATAATATGTTTTGATGTTCAAAAGTGCCTTTTAACCCACTGAGCCAATTTGGGAATACTTAAATGTGTAGAAATGGCATGTGTTGTATATTCTTTAACACCCCAGCTATTTTTTTTTTTAAATATTCGCAATGTACAGAAACGCTTCGTCTAGAGATTTATTATAATATGTATAGATGATTTCCAAATTAACAATATTAACGCTCGATTAACGACGGGCGGCAGCGTGCACTATGGAACCCGTGTCCCGACACGCACTTGGCCGGTTTTTTTAAATTCTTTTTATAGAAGCCGTTTACATGTAAGTGCTCAACGTTTTCACGATTATATTTACTGATGTTGCTTATTTTGAGTGTATTTTTCTTATGAACAATCGCTGGCTCATACGACATTTGTCGGGTTAATAACGAAAGTAGACTACAACCGGATAATAACTAAGAAAAATTCTTCTGAATTTAATCCGCCAGCTCCTCCTTTAAAACCTTGCAAATTCAAAGGATTTAAAACGAATAACAACGGATTTAGGAGGCTTCTTACCTCTTAAAGAGGGATTTTCGTACAAAAACTTTGTGAATTTAAATGCAACTGAGCACCGGTTTAGTGTACCGAAGCTTTCTTTAAAATTCTTGTAATCCAATTTGTAGTTGTATGTGGTTTCAGCCTGGATCTGATTGAAGTTGGTGAATAAATGGCTGCAAAAAATTTGAAAGAGACGTCCTGTCTAGACAAGTTAGTCAAGTTAGTCAAGACAAGTAGACAAGGAAAGTCTAAGGCCGAGAACTAAAACGTCAAATTAAATTAGCTAGCAAAACTCCGCAGACGTGATAGCAACAAAATAAAAAAATAAAAGATTTAATTTTGATGATTTTTTCGGGGTCAATAACCACGTAGTGTTGTTACTTGAAGTGTTAGTTTAAAATTGTCTTATCGTGTTAAGATATCGATACCGATCACGTCTATGAAGTTTACACAAAAAAAAAAACAGATTTTTAAACTGCTACTTTAAGTGACTACACTACCTAATGACAAAAAAAAGCATCATCAAATTACTTAATTTATTTTTTGTTTTATCATGTCTGCGGAGTTTCACTAGCAAATTTAATTTGACCCTGTATAAATGTTACTTGGTACGTACATACCTACTTAGGTTATGCTTAGTCCCATACATTTGCGTCAAGTAAGTATTGAACTTTTCTATGGGACAGTTGAAAATTTTTTCGCGATTACGATGTTGATCCCATGGAAAAAGTTGTTCGGTTTGATGTTCTGTATCACATCCTGAAATTTGACGAAGATGCAAAATGACACGTTGTATAATCTAAGTCAAAGCACGAGCTAGTAACAATTATAGATCTCGGTCTAAAGGATTACATAACGCCCGTATGAAGCTTGATTGGTAGTATATTCAACAATGCAATAAGCCAATGGTGTTATAACACTGGGACATCTCAATGTGTTAACGTGTCCATATTCTAGGGTTTCAATCAGTCAGAGTACCAGACACTGGCCTCTCTCAAACTGAGCAACACCGCCACAACGCCTCAGCACTTGGATCATGTCCAGGATAATGATATTGCAAATTGTAATGTGAAATAGGCTTAGGTTCAAATGATTCGTCAACTTAAATATTCTTTAAAAATCATGCGTCACTCACGCGTGCGGAAATCGTGTACTCAAGCGACGTTCAGCTGAATCGCCTGATGTACCTACGTCACAAAAACCCGTTTACTTCCCGATATTACGCGACCAATATTTCCTTCTCATAACGCGTATTTTCCTTACTAAAAATTACTTTGAGGATAACCCCAAAGCTATCTTTAGCCCTTAATGTGGACTTTCAACCCGTTTTCCATATGACACACAAAATAATGACATAGTATTTTTATAACGATGAGTATAGTTCATACAATAGGGGCATTGTTCACAAATTTTTTGCATTAATCATGATAATTTTCCTATTTTGTTCTATGATTCAATAGTCAGGCAGTGCGGGTTATAATTATGTAAATCAATTATAATCGTGACAATGTTTATCTTGGCGGATTTACTTGCGGTACAATTTATTTCACGATTTTGTTATTATGTTTTATTTTTAGCCATACGTAAATACGATCAAATGTGTAGTCTTCGTGACCGCCGGTGCACAGTATAAATTAACCAGAGAGCCAAATCAAGAATTTAATGATGGTCAAAATCTAGTTTTGATCTAGTCTCAAAAATATTTAAATGTTAAAATATATTGCTTACAATTTTTTGTTGATTTATGATAGTAGACGAAGCAAAAGAAATTTTAATATATGCAAGTGCTTTGTTTGTAATTTGTCAGTAAAATATCGGAGTTTTCTGACTTTTTCTGTTCTGTATATTAAAGCTAAAAAGGTATAAACAGTAATTATTTTGTTGAACTATATTAAATTCCCTAGTCTAAATAGTAGCTCGTGGAGCTCCGCTGCGGAAACTGTTTTCTATAGCCAAAAATATAAATGGTATCTCATGTTCGGCATCTTCATCTTACACATATACCTACTTCTGCCTATCCCTCCGGGGATTACAGGCGTGATGTTGTTATGGTTGTTGTTGTTGTTGTTGGGGCTATTGTATTCACTGTGTAGCATCTATGTGTACCTACAAAGAAAATGGTTTCCGCTTCCGTACCCTTGCTATCAAAAAGGCGACTAAAAAGTTATGTCAAGATGGGCAGTTTCTTTCCTCTGTCAAACAAATCTAAAACACATTTTTTACAAACATATTTATAGGCCCTCATCAGCGAAATTAATTGGGTTCATGTTCTCAATTCTTAGGTTGTACTTTGTAAGTAGGCGTGCGTGGATTATCGGGCGAAGAAATAAATAAATTAGTAGTTGAAAAATCATCGTCGAAAATTGAGGTTAAATAATTAACCTGCCTAACCTTCTCCAAGAAATATCTTGTTAGACTGGAAGCTGTTCTTGGTTAGACTGGAAGCTGACCCAATAGGGTCAGCTTCCAGTCTAACCGGATGTAGCTGAATGTTGATCATGGAGCGACTGCCTATCTGACCTCCACAACCCATTTACTGGGTAACACTATACCCTAGGTTAGACTGATTGTCGGACTTTTGAGTGTCTGACTACCCGTAACGGCTGTCAAAGATCTACGAATGACAGTCGGGACCAACGGCTTAACGTGCTTTCCGAGGCACGGAGGAGACTCGGTATATAAAGATGGTCACCCATCCACGGACCAACCCCGGCAAGTGTAGCTTAGCCTGATGGATCGACCCGTGCGGCTGTTATTACTTAGCCAGCTGCTGGTAGTCCCGCCAACAGTTTACCGTGCTTTCCGAGGCACGGTGTAATAGATAGCCACTCTTCTACGGACCAACCGCGGCAAGGGTAGCTCAACCTTGTATTGACTCGTGTGGCTGTTATTATTTAGCCACGAGCTATTAAATTAACCTCAATCGTCAAATATAAAAACATCAAGTGATTTAAAATTAGAACTTCGTGTTTAAGTATTCAACTAATAAAAATGAAAACTCTCAATTTGTAAGTGTAACAATTTTGTATCCACAGGTTTCCTGGTCCCTTTGTTTACAATTTCATTACATACTTTCGGAACAGACTGTAGATATCCTATCGAAGTAATATGTTGCTAAACAAGCCACCTACAAAAGCCGCAAACAATTTGCATACCAATCGGCACTAGCAGACAATACTTAATATGTACGTAGTCAAATAGTCTGCATTTTAGTATTGATATGAGGCCAGAAATGTCCATATTTTATTCTGCAATTCGAGCCTAGATGGTTTACCAGTTCATTTGATGAGTGTTTTGATTGTAAACCCGGGATTTAAAAAATCTGATCGGTCATCGAAATACCTCTGCTTGTAGTCTTGAAAGGTAGGTACTAAGGTACGAAATTTTTATTTATACAAAACTATGACTCGCCCCTGCTTCGCACGGTTTTTACGACTTGACAAAACATCACGATTTCTTTTTTATTATATGTTAGTTAAAATACATGAAAGTTTTAGGGCCAGTTCAGACCAAGCGGAAAAATCCTCTTGGAATTTACTGGCTCTATTGAAAATAGGACCGTATTACCATAGCCTAAAGAATAAAATTATCAGTCGGCTCGCGCCGAGATGACTGTGTCGATGTTCATACAATTTTGTAGTTTAGGCTATAGTAATAAGGTCCTATTTTCAATGGTGCCAGGTAAATTCCGCGAGGATTTTGCCGCTTGGTGTTAACTGACCCTTATACACATAAACTTAAAAAACATCTCTAAATGATGGTGAAAGCCGCATCAAACTCAGATGCGCTGTTAAGATGGAAAACGTGGTCACACTGTTTACACTAAAAGCGACTTTGTTTTATATTATTTACAGATAAAGGTAATAAATAATTATTGATCGCTTGCTAACATTTATGCATTAAATATTAAGATTAAAAGAATACCAAAGAAACGATGGATGGACTGTGTGAAAGATGATGTTAGCGGCGTAATAAATCAAAATACCTACGCATATATTATAATAAAAATTGTAAAAGGGAGTGCGCGGGGTCAGAGCGGGTGCAAGGGCGAGGCCCGAACCACCATTTTAAATTGCGATGACGCAGTGCCATTTCTAACGCTAAGGACAGTGCGCGCTTCCTTACTTTCAAAATTGTGCTCCAACCCTACATTTACAAATATAAATCCTTTTGCTGAATACGCGGTGTTTACCTCATTCCACATCATTATCAGTGGTCTTCGAGCCAAATCGTGAATGTTTACTACTCCGCCGCCAAAGAGAAACATGGTAAACACCCGCAGTACCACTAGCAAGCTGAGAGAAAAGGAGGAGTTGGAGGCAAAGCTACAATCGGCAACTGGAACACAGGAAATGCCACCGCCACCGCCTACACCAGTACAAAATAAAGATGATGAACTTAAAGTACAAAGTTCTTGTGCCGCGAGTGTAATGAAATCGGAACGAACCGGAAGACAAAATCCGCCTTCACATACATCACGTCAGTCAGTCAAGTCCAAGAAACCGTCATCATCACAATCGATACAAGCACAGAAAAAGAGACTGGAACTAGAAGCAGCCCAGGCAAAGGCGCGTATTGAAATGGAACTCATCGATAGAAAATTAGCGGCGGACCTAGCTGAACTCGAAGAAGAATACAGTCCACCATCAGAAACATCGGAACAAAATAACGGCGCGCGTGATATTGAAAAGTGGATGGAGCGTAGTCAACAAGAACTACAACAGCTTGACAGTGATAAATACAAGTCGCACACGAACCCGGTCGACTCAGAAGGAGCAGTTCAACAGCTTGCGAGCGCAGTCAAAGAACTCGTCACGTCCTCCGCCATCCAGCAAAATACTAAACTGATAAGTCGTCTCAGCACACCGAAAGAACTTCCTAGTTTCAGCGGCGACCCAAAAGAGTGGCTCCATTTCGAGCAAGCGTATATGGAATCCACAGAAATCTGTCATTTCACCGATAAAGAAAACCTGTGGCGGTTACGTAAGTGTCTACGCGGCGCCGCTCAAGAAGCTGTCGCCGGCCTGCTTATCAGTGGTGCTCCATCGGCAGACGTAATTTCCACTTTGAAACTGCAATTCGGAAACGTTGACGTCATCCTTTCTCACATCGTGTCAGATATAAAAAAGATGAGCAACCTGTCTACAGATTACCATCGAGAAATAGTGCCCTTTTCTGTCAAAATAAAGAACTACGTCGCAGCTGTACGAGCCCTTGGTCGCCATGAATATTTACAAGGCATGGAAGTAGCTAACATTATTTTATTCAAGCTACCTACTACTCTGCTCGCGAAGTGGACAGACTATAGTTACCCGTTCATCACTGCCGAATCACCAAAACCTAGACTAGATGTGCTGTCAGATTTCCTCACCGAAGAAGCTGTGAAAATATCAACCTGTACTGCTACTTTATTACAACCTAGAAAGGACAATTTCAAACGTAAACAAAGTGATAAAGTGAACAATATACAAACTGTTCTATTGCAAGACGAACAAAGTGGAGAAAAGTGTCGTTATTGTCGTACTACTAATCACAAATTAACTGAGTGTAAAAAGTTTAAAAAATCGCTACGAAAGGACAGATGGCTGCACGTAAAGCGTAACGGTATTTGCTACAAGTGTTTACTAGCGCATCATCGTAGGGACACATGCACTGCTCCTAGCTGTGACATAAACAATTGTGGACAATCTCATCATCGACTGTTACATTATGTGCCGCGTCAAGACAATAGTGAATCCGTGCCAGCGGTACAACCCGAAGTTACACCCGATACTGAAGTTCCATCGGAAACAATAACAAATATTAATGTCAGCTGTTCCGTAATGTTGAAAATTGTACCTATAAGCATTCACGGACCGAACGGAAGAGTGAGCACGACCGCGCTGCTGGACGACGGCTCGACTGTGTCCTTGGTTAGCGCTTCGCTGGCAGAGAAAGTGGGGCTGCGCGGCCGCCGGGAATGTCTTCGTGTGTGTGGCGCATGGAACGACACCGAACTAGTGTGCAATGCACAGCGCGCAAAGGTGACTTTGTGTGGTGTCGACGATAAGATGTTTACAATCGACGCGCGAATTGTTGAAGAATTAAACCTACCACAAAGTTTACAGTAAATAAATAATAATATAGTAATATAGTATTATAGTTTTTAGTCTACAGTAAATAGCAAAAACTACACGCACCTATGTGACGTCAGCCATAAGTTATGCACAGAAACACAACTACAACCACAAGTCTTAATCGGACAAGATAATTGTCACCTTCTCTTACCTTTGGAAATGAGGGTGGGTAGACCCGATGAACCCTGTGCCACCCGGACTCCGCTGGGTTGGTGCCTGCATGGAAGGGTGCCTAATGTTTACTTACCTGATTCTACTGTACGTCACTCCTCATTGTTTGTCACTAGTGACGTCATAGAAACCGAATGTACACTGCGAGAGATCCAGGAGGAGGTACGACGGTCATTCTCAGTCGAATCCATGGGCGTGTCTGGCAGGCCAAGACAAAACTCAGAAGACTTACGCGCTGTAGAATGTTTAGAACGAACTTCTGTACTGATCAATGGTCAATGGCATGTTGGCTTACCTTGGCGAGACGAGAGATGTGTGATGCCGGACTCGTACCCGACGGCTCTGTGTAGACTGAAAGGAGTAGAACTAAAATTAAAAAGAAGCATAGAATATGCGAAAAGATACGAAGAACGCATACGACATCTATTTGATAACGACTACGCAAAAAGACGTACCAACTTAAATGTTACTCCGCCGAGAACTTGGTACTTACCTCATTTTGGGGTCGATAACCCTAACAAGAAGAAACTGCGTTTAGTGTTTGACGCGGCAGCTAAAACAAATGGGTTATCACTTAACGATTACTTATTAAAAGGTCCTGACCTACTTATGTCGTTATTCGGCATTATGTTGCGATTTAGAGAAAATCGAGTAGCCGTGTCTGGAGATATTAAAGATATGTTCCTCAGAGTAAAGATTCGACCAGAAGACCAGGACGCCTTCCGATTTCTGTATAGAGAAGAACCAGAAGAACCTATAAACACCTACGTTATGACGTCTCTAATATTTGGTGCTAATTGCTCGCCCTTCATAGCCCAATTTGTAAAAAACAAAACGCAAAGCAGTATGAGTCATCAATGCCCGCTGCGGCGTCTGCTATATATAAAAGTCACTATATGGATGATTATATAGACAGCCTACCTAACGAAGAGACCGCGATACAGCTGATTCATGACGTCATGTCCATTCACCAGAAAGGCGGGTTCGAGATGCGGAATTGGACGAGTAATAGTAAACAAGTACTTGCGAGCCTACCTAAAGATTTACTAGGCGATGCAGCCGTCAAATTCAAAATAGGCCAACATTATGAAGGCGAACGCACGCTTGGATTGATTTGGCATCCAAGTGATGACACTTTGAGATTCGACGTATCTTTCAAGCGGATACCCGAAAATATTATAAATGGGACACAAAAACCTACCAAGAGAGAAATGTTACGAGTAATAATGTCCATTTTTGACGTATATGGCATTCTAGCACCGTACACCATAAATGGAAAAATTATCTTACAAGAGACTTGGAAATTAAAGATCAGTTGGGATGATTATATATCTGATACGGTGTTCGAGAAATGGTCAAAATGGATTGGTTTATTGAAATCATTACAAGATGTTAGCTTGCCAAGGCACTATCCGGCTGCTACCATAGGAGTGAGCGAGAAGGAAAATAAAATTCCCCCGCCATCCAACTCAAGCGCCACGACTACGAGTGCTACGAATATTGCTACGATCGTAGCAGACGCGACAACGGCTACCAGTGCTACGACGCACAGCTGTTGCAATGTCAATGATCGAAATATTATCACACAAAACAGTTATAGAAACCTACAGATGCATGTATTTTGTGATGCGTCTAGTAAGGCATATTGCGCCGTCGCGTACTGGAGATGGAATGACGACAAGGATAATACACGCGTAGCATTCATCGCGAGTAAATGTCGGGTTGTCGGAAACAAACCGATAACTATTCCACGCTTGGAACTTCAAGCTGCTGTCCTAGCAGCGAGACTAGCAGACTCAGTGGCTAGAGAACATACTATAAAGTCTGAGCAACGAATATTCTGGAGCGACTCGACAACAGTGCTACACTGGATAAGAAATGATGCTCGCGACTATAAAGTATATGTAGCAAACCGTTTAGGCGAAATCGATGAATTAACGCAGAAGAATGAATGGCGATACGTGCCTACAAAATTAAACGTAGCTGACATTGCTACGAGAGAAAACTACATCTGCCCCGTCCTGCAAGATGAGTGGATGTATGGACCTAAGTTCTTACGCTTCAATGTAGACGAATGGCCGCATGACGTCATATCTGTTGAAAGAAAAGAAACATTATTGGAGTGTATTAATCTAATAAGAATAGATGTACAAGAAATTAACTTACCCGTACCTGATGCTACTCGATTTAGTTCCTGGCTTCGCTTACGTCGATCTGCTTCTTTGGTACTCAAGTTTATAAATAAATGCAAGAAGCTTACTTGTGAGTTCGACGACACTATGAATAAGGCTGAAATATTATTACTGAAAAAATCACAAGCTGAATCGTTTAGCAAGGAATTAATTGAAATGAAAAACAACAGATGTGTACCAAAAACAAGTAACATACTTACCTTGTCCCCTTACCTGGACGAACACGGAGTCATGCGCGTCGGTGGCCGCATCGGTGCTGCTGCTGGCATTCTACCTGAAACTAAAAACCCTGTAATATTAGATGGAAGAAGTTACATTGCGAGATTGATCGTTAAGTATTATCATTACTACTACGCACACGGAAATCAAGAAACAGTAGTAAATGAAGTTAAACAAAGATACTGGATCACCAGACTTAGACCTACCGTGAAACATGTAACATCTAAATGCTCAACCTGCAGAATAGGAAAATCTAAGCCAGAAGTACCAAGAATGGGAGATTTACCCGGTGCTCGAGTGGCCCATCATGAACGGCCTTTCACTTACTGCGGTGTGGATTTATTTGGTCCTATAGAAGTCACGGTGGGAAGGCGTCGCGAGAAGAGATACGGTGTTTTATTCACGTGCTTGACGGTACGAGCAATCCATCTGGAAGTAGTCACTAACCTTACAACGGACTCCTTTATTATGGCATTGCGAAGAATGGCTGCGAGACGGGGATGGCCACAATATTTGTACTCCGACAACGGAACAAACCTGCGAGGGGCGGATACAGAGCTGAAAAAGGCTATAAAAGAACTGGACGAAGAAGTGCTGAAAGATGAGGCCTTAAATCGCGGAATCAAATGGACTTTCATACCGCCCGCGAGTCCCCACTGGGGTGGGGCGTGGGAAAGGCTCATCAGAAGCGTGAAGACCAGCCTGAAAGTAATTTTGAAGGAACGCGCTCCCAGAGATGAAACTCTAAATACTCTGTTGGCAGAAGTAGAGAACATGGTGAACAGCCGGCCGTTGACTCACGTATCTGTGAACCCAAATGATTCTGAAGCGTTAACTCCTAATCATTTCTTGCTGGGTTCGTCGTCTGGCCTACCTCACATCGGAAAATTTGATGATTCAGACGTCTATCTGCGAAAGCAATGGCGAATATCACAAAGATTAGCTGACATGTACTGGCGCAGATGGGTCAAGGAAGTACTGCCAGACTTGCTACCCCGCAAGAAATGGCAAGAGGAACAGAGAAATTTACAAGTGGGTGACTTCGTGCTTATAGTGGATCCTGACAGTCCCCGCAACTGCTGGCCCAAGGGAATAATTCAGGAAGTGATCCCTGGAAAAGACGGTCGAGTCAGAATGATTCGAATAAAGACCAAGTCAGGAATGTTAACAAGGTCGGCCACGCGTGTCGCACGAATACCAGTTGATGATGAGTGCTGCTGAGGCAGCACTGGGGTGGGGCATGTTAGCGGCGTAATAAATCAAAATACCTACGCATATATTATAATAAAAATTGTAAAAGGGAGTGCGCGGGGTCAGAGCGGGTGCAAGGGCGAGGCCCGAACCACCATTTTAAATTGCGATGATTCAGTGCCATTTCTAACGCTAAGGACAGTGCGCGCTTCCTTACTTTCAAAATTGTGCTCCAACCCTACATTTACAAATATAAATCCTTTTGCTGAATACGCGGTGTTTACCTCATTCCACATCATTATCAGATGATATGGCTTGAAAGAGGGTGACTACCGAGATGACGACTAATAGAAAAGTATGGAAGAAAAAACTTTTTTACAAAAAAAAAAAAAACAAACAACTTCCAAAAAAATACTAGAAAGTGAAAAATAACTTTAATTTCGGAAGTTGGTGTCTATGGATCTGTATTTTAGTTTTTTGCCACTGTCTTCCGAAATTAAAGTTATTTTTCACTTTCTAGTATTTTTTTGGAAGTCGGTTATTTTTGTTTTCCGGGAGCAAATGCACGAGTTACTATAAAAAATACCCAAATCGCTATAGATGTGCCTATAAAATTTTAAGGTTCCCCTCGATTTTTCTAGGATGCCATCATTTGATCCATATTAACACTCTTGGGATATCTTCTTTCCAGCAAAAAAAGAATCGTCGAAATCGGTTCATAAACGACGAAGTTATCCGCGAACGCACATAAAAAAATAAACAATAATAATAGGTAGGTACGGTGGAATTGAGAAACCTCCTTTTTTGAAGTCCGTTAAAAAAGACATGTTGCGCCGACCCCAGATAAACCGGGATAGGGGCAAGATCGAGATGATAGCTGGCAAAATTTGACTGCAATACACCACCTCCTGGTCCACCGAGAAAAAAGCTGGTATTCTAAACTATTTCTGATATTTGCTAGGTGTGCATTTTCTAAGCGGTACAGTAGTGCTATTCTGTAAACATCTCACCGTGATAACTCAGGTGAAGTGAGCGTGAAGTGAGCCGTCATTCCACCTGATGCTAGGGGGTTGACAGTATTGACAGCTCACTTTAAGATCACTTCACTCATGTTTTCACGGTGAGATATTTACAGAATAGCACTACTGGTACCTAAATGAATATTGATTACGACATGAATAAACATCCATGTCACAGGATAGGTAAACAATAATATTATAGTATCACTTGACCAAGGCAAGTTTTAAGGCCACGTTCACGGCCACGAGCGAAGCGACTTGCGACGAGTTGCGCGCGCGTCACTTGTTTCCTTCGCGTGAGTACCGTCATCGCTCTGCAAGTCGCGTCGCGGTGACTTGTGGCATACTTTAAACAACTTCTTTTACTTGTTTTCTCCGCAGTCGCTATCGCAAGACGCGTGACGCGTGACGCTTGAGCGTGTAACTCGTGGACAAGGGGTAAGATCGTTCAGATAGCTTCACCTTTAATTGGCCAAATATATAATGATAAACCAACCAATAGACCTACAATGAATAACCTTTTCAACCGACGAAAAAAAAGGAGGAGGTTCTCAATTCGTCCACACACATAACTTTTTACATAGTCGTCCGATTTCAATTTTTTTTGTTTTATTCGAGGTTACATCAAGGTTGGTCCCATATAAAATTGATTAACTTTGCTTGCGTAGTTTTTGAGTTAGCTTCAAAAATACGTTTTTTTCCCCACTTTTATATGGATGATGTTTGGTGAAGCGTCAATGGCTTTTTCAATTATAAAAATAATTAAATAATGTAATTTCTAATTTGTTGAATCGTCGCACCTCCATCTATGGAAGCAGCGGCCCGCATTACTGACACTTTCTCGAGTTACTCGCAACATGGCCCATAGATGGAGCTAACGAAAATAAAGGACTCGAGTATAATAGTGTATTATCTGTGTGATTGGGTCCTGATTTCCGGGACTTCCGCCTCCGTCAATAAAAAATATATCATGGGTCCCTCGCTCCGCTTTTGAAAAAAAATACTTTTATGGTGAAATTTTAGTTTCTCAAGAAATAAATAGGCGTGAGTCTGTGCTTCGACAAGAACATAAAGTGCTGTGTTGGATTTGAAGTTTCGACGAATATATCAAGGAATATTCAGAGATTGAGTTTGCCGGCCGGCAGCTATTCGAAGAGACACGCGTGCATCGATGGTCATCGAGCTCGTCTTCCTGGATCTGAGTGAGGCACAGAAATCTTAATAATAAGGCAATTTACCTTATTATTAAGATTTCTGTGGAGTGAGGTCTCTGGATTGAAAAGGTATGTGTGCTTAAATTGCTGCATATTTCATCCCATAAGATGTCGGTTTAATGTGGTCAATTCAACATTCAGAAATTACTTTTGTTCTTGAGGTTCCGCCATATTGTTTTTTTTTGTTCCGCCAGTAATTTTTCTTAGTCTTAAAACTACGCTGTTGATGAGGCTATTTACACGCTTCATCAATGTTCTAATTTGTTTTGCAGATAGTGGTATTAGAATTTGTGTGGGGTAGGTGCCACAACTAAAAAGTGAAAAATAAAAACTTTTTTACAAAAAAATACAACCGACTTCCAAAAACAACACTACAAAGTGAAAAATAACTTTAATTTCTGAAGTCGGTGGCAAAAAACGAAAATACATTTAACCAGACACCGACTTCCGAAATTAAAGTTATTTTTCACT
The DNA here is from genome assembly GCA_946251885.1 of Cosmia pyralina. Classification (NCBI taxonomy): domain Eukaryota; kingdom Metazoa; phylum Arthropoda; class Insecta; order Lepidoptera; family Noctuidae; genus Cosmia; species Cosmia pyralina. The sequence goes on along the minus strand of OX276359.1, from coordinate 16,908,080 downwards.
TTGTTTTTGGAAGTCGGTTGTATTTTTTTGTAAAAAAGTTTTCTAAGTTCAAGTAGTGTTTCTCCTAGATTTGGGTTCGCTGATTACAGAAAAATTAAAAAAAAATCCATCACGTCAGAATTTGGAGAAAATTTTTCGATGGAAAACTGACTCCTATAGAACTGGCAGCATAGGTGTCGTTAAAATATGTAATTAAAAACTTCTTAGGAAATCGTAAAAAAAACCGTACCGCAACCGCAACCGTATCGTATGAAAATATAATAAATACCATGCTCTAAAATTTCCTTACGAGTTTCAAAGTTCCTTCATTCGCATTTGAGCTACTTTCTTGATGACTTAGGAACGTTTAGTGAGGAACAAGGAGAAATATTTCATCAGGAAATAAAAGAAATGGAGCACAGGTACCAAAGAAAATGGAATATTAGCATAACGGCTTACTACTGCTGGTTGATGAAGCGTGATGATCCAACCGGACTCACAAGAGAAAATCGCCCAAGAAAACCTTCGCAGAAAAAAAAAGTTCCACTAGTCTCTTGTAGTGTGTAGTGTGTTAAGTAGCTATATTATGTATTTAGTTTAGTTAGAACACATATGTGTGTGTGTGTTAAGTAGCTATATTATGTATTTAGTTTAGTTAGAACACATATGTGTGTGTGTGTGTGTTGTGTGTGTGTGTTGGGTAGTATTTTAAAATGTTAATCTTCACATAAAGGAGGAGCTCATGGATAAGTAATAACAGCCGCACGGGTCGATCCATCAGGCTAAGCTACACTTGCCAGGGTTAGTTTAAGGATGGGTGAGCATCTTTACATACCGAGTCTCCTCCGTGCCTCAGAAAGCACGTTAAGCCGTTGGTCCCGGCTGTCATTCGTGGATCTTTGACATTCGTTATAGGTCGTCAGAAGCCCGAAAGTCTGACAACCAGTATTACCAAGGGGTATCGTATTATCCAGTTACTGGGTGGTGGAGGTCAGATAGGCAGTCGCTCCATGTAAAATACTGGTATTCAGTTGCATCCGGTTTGACTGGAAGCCGACCCCATCATAGTTATGAAAAGGCTAGACAGGTTGATTGAATCTTCACATACAATCAGTTCATCATCATCTGCTGCTCTGCCCGTGCTTAGTCACGAGCTCCTCCTCACACCTCTCACCAGCTCCTCCTCCACATACAATCAGATAAATAAAAAAAAAACTAACTACTTATTTTTTTCTTAAAATTTTTTTATTACGCGATTTTTATAGATCTGTGATGTAAAAAACTCTGACGACAGAAAAAAATCGATTTCAGATTCGTGTTTAGGAGATTCCAAAAACCTACTTATAAACATCAGCACTGAAGTCAAAAAAAGATAAAAATAATTCAAGTTTGTGGGTCTGTGTACCTACCTAATCTCTATGGTGGAAACCGATCGAATTAATTATGTAGATCAATACCATGAGTCATAATAAGTAACTATAACTACTCAATAATAATTACTATTTTATCATGAGATTGCAGGTGTGACTTCTTACTGGAAAAATAAATTTGTTTACGTCAAATCACTAGAAATCCTGTCGAGTGGAAGATTTCTGACCTCGTAAAAATACGGCCTATCTATAAGAAGTAAGCAATTTGTCTTTTTTTCTAAACCTTCACCACAGCGTACGCAGTATAGTATCTACGTACTACAGACATTTTACATCATATACTTACACTTTAAATTCATTATTATATGTATAGTCGGATCCGGTCAATAGTACAGACGCGTAACGAATCGCAAGCGCACCACTGGCGACATCACGTGAGGTGCCCACGCCTACAGCGCGCTTCTACAGAGTCGTGATGTTTTAACCTGATGGCGAGAAGAACAGTCTAGTGTCGGATCGCATCGGAGCAACATCGGGGTTACTACGCCACGGAACTGTATTCGATTCGTTGTGCTTAGTGATTGTGTTAGATTGTGATTTTAAACACCGTGTATCGCACCCAGTGTGTTTTCATTGCACGAAACCCATCTTCTGCCCACGTGTCTGTCTAAATCTAACTGAGTAAATCCTGACGTTCCTACATATATATCTTACTTCTTTATTGATTTTTCAATAACATTTTGCGAATCGGTCTAAAACGATTTGTTTTCTTTAATTTTCATTGTTATGATATTTATGTCAGGCTGTCAAGCTACCATTACTTTTTCTTCCAAATTTTCTCTCATAGAGTTTTTTTACTAGTTTAGTCTATGAAGGTTACTTTTGATTTGATTTTTTTTTTGTGTCAATTTTTTTTTTCTTTTTATTTTTTTTTTTTTTTTTTGTATATGTACGTTTTTCTTTTCTTTTTTTGTTTTTTGTTTTCATTATAGGCATCTTGTTTTTATATTGATTTAATTAATTGTACTTTTGTGTGTTGTGCTATATCTTTTGCACCAACTAAATGTTTTATCTATCTATCTATCTTATATAATTTAAAATTATTTTTTATCAATATGTTAGCCCAAATATCGTATTTTTATGATTTGATTTTTAATATTGTTTTTTTTTATGATTGTTTACTGAATAACTGTATCCTAATTTAGATTTATAAAAATAATTGACACGCTCTCAGAATTCAGCGAAGAGGTTCTTGAATGAATACTGATGTTTATGGCCAATTCGATTACTGACAAGTGGCATTTTTTGAAAGAAAGACTTCAAAACTGGAAAAATTCTAAAAAAGAACGCGGTGGAAAAACTTTGATACGAGACGAGGCATTATAAGCAAGGACCACCACATTCCGAGGCTTTTTTCGATCCTGAATGCCGTGAGGGAAACATCTCCGCCTCAAGAAGTCAAACTATACCTATTGATTGAGTCGGGGTCTCCGTGCTGACGATACCGACCCGTGCTTCTTTGGATTTATCAGGCCTCAGCGCTGACGAGGCCTGATATCTGGCCTGGCCTGGTGCTGTACTTCAAAGTTTCCTTTTTAACCGACTGCAGCGAAGCCCAAAAGGAGAGTTTAGTGTTATTAAAAATCTGAAAGTGTGTGTTACGTAGGGAAGTGTTTTTTTTACTATTATTTGTATTTCTTATCTTATTTTCCTAAATTATATTTTGTTTACTTGTCTATTCCCTTCTTATTTCTTTAGTTGAGTAGATTTATTACAATAGGTATTATACAACATACAATCACGCCGGTCCTCCGCGAAGGTTAAGGCAAAGGTGTACCTTCCTACAGTACATTTCACCAGTTATACATAACTCACGCTTTTTACCCATGGGGCTACGTAGAATCTACAGAACGCCACCTACCACGATCCAATACTCCTTTCGCCTCAATAACGTTCATACACTGGTCATACACGCACGCCGGTTGCGAATAATACGGGCCTGACCTTTCCGAAGAATGTGACATTAACGTCACTTATATCTTCCTCGGCGTTTCCACTCACATTTGCCTAGTAAATACCTTTTGTTAGTCGCCTTTCATTCATCCTCTCAACATGACCAAACCATCTAAGAATACTCTTTTAAAATCTTGTCACTACATCTTCTTTTCCTCAGCTTATCATTCATATTCACACCACACATGCCTCGCAAGGAACGCATTTTCACAGCATTTTTCCTACTTTCATGCTTCTTTTTCTTATAGACAAATACTTACGTGATAAGGCTGATAGATAACACAGGTCGTCACTACAAAGTGTCAGTTCATAATTGATAGGTTCTGCCCGCGACTTCGTCCTCGTGAATTTTTTTATCCCGTCGACCCACCCCGTCGCATTGCATCGCCTACCCGTGCCATTATTTCATTTTCGCTTCTTTCTGAATTTTTTTCTTTTTGGCTCGGCTCCTAAGAGTCGCACCGTGATTTTAAATATCCTTTAATCCTTCCTCAATAATTGGTCAATCAAATGCAAAAAGAAATTTTCCCGTAGTTCCAGAGATTAGAGCATTCAAGCACACAAAACAATAAACTTATCATTCATCATTCTCCTGCCCTTACCCCAATTTATTTGGGGTCGGCGCAACATGTCCTTTATTTCCATACTTCTTTAACCGACTTCAAAAAGGTGGAGGTTCTCAATTCGTCGGAACCTTTTTCTTTTATTTTTTTTTTATGTATGTTCCCCGATTACTCGAAGATGGCTGGACCGATTTGGATTTTTTTTTGTTTTGTTCGAGAGTATATACATCACAGTTGGTCCCATATAAAATTGATTAACTTTGCTTCGGTAGTTTTTGAGTTAGTTTCAATAATACGTATTTTTTCCCCACTTTTATATGTATGATGTTCTAGTTTGTTTTGCAGGTAGTGGTATTTGAATTTGTGTGGGGTAGGTACACAAGTGAAAAAAAAAACTTTTTTACAAAAAAATACAACCGACTTCCAAAAACAACACTACAAAGTGAAAAATAACTTTAATTTCGGAAGTCGGTGGCAAAAAACGAAAATACATTTAACTAGACACCGACTTCCGAAATTAAAGTTATTTTTCACTTTGTAGTGTTGTTTTTGGAAGTCGGTTGTATTTTTTTGTAAAAAAGTTTTTATTATTCGTCATCTCGGTGGTCACCCCCTTTCTAACCATGTCATCTGTCACACAATACATGCATCGTTTCTTTGGTCTTCCCCTACTCTTATAGCCATCGACATTCAGACTCAAAACTTTCCTCATAAAAAACAAACTCTTTAGCCTTATTATTAGTATAAAAAATATAAAACCATTTAAGCAATTAATCACCTTTCAGAACAGCTATTTACATGAATACAGCTCGACAATATTTAGTCGTACATACCGCACACTTAAATAACTTATCATTATAAAACTAATCCTTTATTCTCTTGGATCTCACTGCACCCAAGGGAAATGAATGAGAAGAATGAGTCTACACGAAAATTAATTCATTTGAAAATATTCATTCATCATTTTGTATCATAATCATTTGTACCTAACCCTATTCACGGTTTCGGTGTGAAGTAATTTTACCTAATATTGTACGTAGTATGAGTTCTATACCAAGAAAATATTTTTTTATTATTAACGTTCTCATACTACGTACATACATACAATGTATACATACATACATACATACAAACTCATACTACGTACAATATTAGGTAAAATTACTCGGACCCGATTCACACCGAAACCGTGTGAGGGGCAATCATCTTAAATTACTGAGTGACTTGATCCTCCAAAAGTTTACCTTTCGAACCCCACATTTCATTGATTTATTCTCTGATTGGAAAGTTCAACCTTAATCCACGGACTAGAAAAAAAAAGGACTCCGCGCCACGCGTATCGAAAGTGAAGCACCTTACCGATCTATGTGTGCGTGATTTGTCAAAGACGCCGTCATGTCACGTAATGGCGGCCGCCTGTCCGGTCGGCATACTATGATGTAAATGTGTGCGTGAGGCGCATGTTTGTACAAAAGGTCCGCCATACTTACTGTGCTTCACTTTCGATATGCGTGGCGCGGAGTCTTCTTTTTTTCTAGTCCGTGCCTTAATCTAAAAATTTTTGAGCAATCACAAGCGGTGTGCGTGTATGAGGCGGCGAGAAGAAGCCTTGATCAGCTCACGATTGCCTGTATCGACTGCTAAAAGGTTTTTTCTGCCGATTATTTGTACCCGACGAATACATCGGACACCGTTAGAGCCCCCGGCCTAATCTGTTTACGCAGCCGTCATCCAAAACTGTAGCCAGAGCCGAATCCCCAGTCTGTCGTACTTTAAAGATGCTAAACGTATTTCTGACTGGCAACCTTGAATGTAATCGCGAATGAATGGAGTAAAATTATGCGTTCACTTTAACACTGTTCCATGTTAGTTTTAAATAAAATTTTATAGTATATAATAAAATTAGTGGTCTATAATAAAATTAGTGTTATTAATATTATGTAGGTTCTGTTTTAGCCGGTCTATTTTGTAAAAACACCGTGAAAATTTAGTTGAATCACAATTTAACTGGCCTCCTGCCTGACGCTAGGGAATCTTAGAGTTTGACAGTTCACGTCAAACTTCGCCTAAGTTTTCACGGTGAGGTTATTACAAAATAACACTACAGTGATGACGGCGCAAAAGGAGAAGATGAAACTTAAATGAAGCAAAGTTGCCCTTAAATCATTTAATTTCAATAAATAGGCTTTTTACATCACGCTAGAACCCTTAGGAGCCGAGCAAAAATAAAAAAAAGTCGGAAAGAACTCTAAGCAAAAACGAAGTTAAAAGCGCGGGCAGGCGATGCAATGCGATTGGCGGAGTGGATCGGGGAAACAAGAAATTTCACGCGAGTGAAGTCGTGGGCAGGAGCTAGTACTAATAATAAAGATGAAGAGTTTGTTTTTTGTATGTTTGATCGCGCTAATCTCTGAAACTACCAGTCAGATTTGAAAAACTATTTTTGAATTTGATAGCCCAATTCTTGGGAAAGGCTATACTTATGCTATCTAACATCACGCTATGACCCTTAGGAGCCAAGCAAAAAGAAAAAAAAAGTCAGAAAGAACGCTGAGCAAAAACAAAGTAATAGCACGGGCAGGTGATGCGTTGCGACGGGGTCGGGTCGGGGGACAAGAAATTCCACGAGGACGAAGTTGCGGGCAGAAGCTAGTTTCAATTATAAAAGTAAAAAAAAAACAAGACTGAAATAGGATAGAAACTTGACATTATCTTAACCTTTTCTTAAAATAAATAATAACTAGTTAATATTCCTGTTGAGGTTTTTCACAAGATTTCTTTATTAAAAATTTCTACTTTTATGTCGCTCTTTGATGTTGTTTGTGACATCTTTTTTCTTTCTTCCCCTTCATTGAAAACGGATGTGGGTTGGTTTAAAGGACGATGATACAAGTACCTACCCAATTATATTAAGTAGGACTTCGAAAAAGTAAAATATGATCTCCCTGTTTTAACGACTTGTGGAATGTCAATGGGGGATTTAAATCACTAGGTACACAAACGATTTAGTTAAAAACAGCCAGTGAAATTATGGTACATTTAGGGTGGGTTGCACCATCTTACTTTAACAATAACAAACATCGCACCTTCAGTTCGATGTTTGTTAGCTATTGTTAGAGTAAGATGGAGCAACCCATGTTTGTTAAAGTTCCTGTTAGACAAAAATGGGTTGTTCCATTTGAAAATTTGTTAGCTAACGTCATGACTTTAACAGAAACTTTAACCGCCCACGCTTCGCTGGTTAAAGTTATTGTTAAATATCTGCCACTTCTGTCAGACGCGTCGAATGTCATATCCCTGCTCCGAACTTTATCTTTTACATTTGACATGACGGTGCAACCGCAGGTAGTCATTCTATGGTCATTTTAACTTTGACGGAAACTATAACCTAGCCCTTGGTGCAACCCAGCCTTACATGGGTACTGTTGACAGTTTACTTAGTAAAAATGTAATGAACCTACCTCGGAACCCAGCGCCAAAATAAAGTAAAGGACAAACAGCGATCAGCCTTCTAATTATACGCCGAAAGAAGTAAATTAAAATAAAAGACATTGACAACAACAACAGTAACTGTATACAATGGCAAAGATTTAATTAAAATAGCTGCAACCAAAATAATTTGTAGCAATAAATATCGTCGGCTTACTGCAAGAACTTAATAACTACAAAAAATCATTAAGTACAGTTATTAATACAATTAAACTCGACTCGAATAGTTCTATATTGAGCAATAAGTCATTTATTTCTAGCTTTTAAAATTTAGTTGTTATGACCTAGACGTAAAGTTGATAATTACCATTTCGAATTAGCTGATTATGAGAAACTCGGTAAAGTACAATAATTGTTTTTAACAAATAAAAAATATCCAAATGGCATATTTATTATTGTAATACAAATGTCAATTATGTTAAAAAAAATATCGGTCATTAATTAATTATTTTTTACCACTTTTGGTTGATTTTATTCTCCCTTAAATTGACGGAGTGTAGCCGGCTGGACATTAATAAAAAATTAATTTCTAAGCGAGTATACTGATTATACCAACATTTTTTTATTCTGGTAATTCCGCAATAAGGTTAAGCATTTGGTTGAAAAATAAATTATATGCCTGGCAACATCAAAATATGTCAAAAATTGAAATGGCGTCGAAGCAACGGTCGGTTAATGCGACACAGGTAAGTTTTTGAATATTTTTTTAATCTATGGAATTATTTATATGGGTTCGCTATGCATTATATATTATTTCAAAGTGACGGTTTATTGTATGGTACCAAATAATAACCCAGAACTGTTTCAATAACGTTGTAATTTGCACTTAAAACTAGTTGTCCAGTATACTTCACACTGCCAATTGCTCACAATGTTATCACTGTTTTTGTTTGGGAAGCGGGTTGGACAATGCCAACTAATTAGTATTTTGGGTTTGTATGGGTTGCATGTATCAAATAAGCTTTTTCCTTTTGTTTTAGCGATTAATACGCTCCCGCACGAATAGGCTAGTTGCTTTGATACCGCCTGAACATGCATGCTCCGATTCCAGTGACGCTTCGTCTACCGAAGAACTTGAAATGACCAATAAAACTTCGAACAACCACGATTCTTCGGATGAAAGCAGCTTGATATCAGTAGATTCGGCCTTAGAGGCACTGAATATTTTAGAATCTTCCGAAGATGAAATTACAGATAACAATGCAATTAATTTACCACTCACACCAATATTACAAAATGTTTTTCCGTCTCAAAATGAAACAAATTACGATGCTATCCCTTCTATAAGTTCCTTACCATCAATTGGTTCAGTGCAAACTGTCCAACCGACCATTGACACATGTTCCACTAGAAAACGTAAAAAAGCGCAGAAAAAGAAAGTAGTTTCAAAAAAAGTTAAAACATCTAAAAAGTTTGTTCTGAGTTACAAGTGGAAGAAGGAATTATTTTTTCATCGGGCTGAAGTTGAAGATGAAAATATGCCGCTGATGCCGAGTGAAGACGAACAACAACCTCTTTCGTTCTTTTATCGTTTTTTTTCACCGAAAATAATAAAGGATATAGTAGATCAATCAAATCTGTACTCTGTTCAGGTAAAAGGAAGGTCCATACAACTTACTCATGAAGAGTTCCTAACATTTCTTGCCATACAAATTTTAATGGGAGTTGTACATATGCCTAGCTATACTGATTATTGGAACCGCAGGCTTAGATTTACAAATATTGCCGATCTCATGCCACTAAAGCGTTACCAAACAATTAGACGTTACATACATTTTGTCGATAATAATTTAGACGACGGTGATAGATACTTCAAAGTTCGGCCCGTAGTGGAAAAAATTAGGCAAAACTGCCTGAAGATGTACGAGGAACAAAATTTTAGTATAGATGAGATGATGATTCCCTATAAAGGGACCAAGGCGGGAAACAGAAGACAATATATACAAAATAAACCAAATAAGTGGGGTTTTAAAAACTTCTTTCGCGCGGGAGCTTCAGGCTTAATCTATGATTTTATTTTATATGGAGGGAATGATACCTTTCGAAATTATACTTTCACACAGGATGAGATTTCTATAGGTTTGGGAGGGCTAGTTATTCTTGCTTTGTGTAAAACGATTCGCCAGAAACCTGCAAATGTATATTGGGATAACTTTTTTACTTCACCTGAGCTCGTATACATGTTGCGTGAAAACTACGGAATATTTTGCACTGGTACTATAAGAGGAAACCGGCTTAGAGGCTGTGAGAGTGTACTTCCTTCTGATAAAGACCTCAAAAGGAAACCACGAGGCAGTTTCGCGCAAGGAGTTTGTAACCAAAATAAACTGGCAGTGGTAAAGTGGTTAGACAATAAATGTGTTACCCTTATCAGTTCCAGTGTCGATGCTCACCTAGTGGATAAAATAAAACGTTATAGCAAAGAAAATAAAGCAAGGGTTGATGTCGACTGCCCTAAGATAGTCAAAAACTATAATAAAAATATGGGTGGGGTCGACTTGGCTGATATGCTAATATCTCTTTACAAGATTCCCCTGAAAACGCGAAGATGGTATCTTTCTATTTTTGCCCAGTTGATTGATATAAGCATCAATAATGCATGGCTTTTGTATAGAAAAACAAATATAAGGAAAAGCCATTGAAAGAGTTCAGGTTAGATATATTTGAAAGTCTTGTGAAAAAAGGAAAACCAGTCAAAGAATGGAGTGATATTACGGAAGATATAAAGGAAGATAGAAAAATTAAGAAACCTGTGGTAGCAAGACCGATTGAAGATATACGCTATGATCAAGTAGGTCATTTTCCCGATTCGTGTAGCTATGGTAGATGCCGTTACTGTAAGGATGGTAAAACAAACGTTATATGTATAAAATGTAACCAAAGACTATGTTTTGTCGCAGGAAAAAGAAACTGTTTTTTGAATTTTCATAAAAAATAAAAATAATTAATAAAATTAATTAATTTTTCATTTATTTTCCTATTATTAAATTTATCTTAGTAAACTTGGCACTGTCCAGTATATTGCACATACATTCCAGCCAGTTAATTGCTATGTATTTGGTAATGTCCAGTATACTTCACATATAATTTTCAGAAAACTGAAAGACTCAGATTTTTATTTCTATTTTTTACCATGCCTATGAAGTGCTATAAATTGACTCATGGTGTCAAATATAAGATTTTGTTATTTTGATTGTTCTGCCAATTAAAGGGTTAATGCTATATTTAACTCTTAAACGCTGTTTATTTTTTTAAACAGCACATATGATTTTATAGGGCATCCAATGGAATCAAAAGTAATTAAACGATTTCTCGAAGTTTTGTGTATGTCACTTAATGAGCTCTTGCAGTAAGCCGACGATATTCTTTACTTTAAAAAATCTGTAATTTTTTTTGTAATATTTTTTAAGCACCGGTCCCACTGCCGGCGATTAACGAGAAGCCTACAGATCTAGCAACTAAAAACGAGTTGGCGAGCAACGAGTGCTCGACGGCGACGAACGATTACTGGCTGATTTGCGTACTTATGTACTTACAGTTCGATTCAAACTGAATGGCGGCTCGGAAGTTAGCTGCGAGTGCAGCTATTCAAACTAATTGGAGCTAAATCTTTTAAAAAATCTTAAATCTTGAATAAAAAAAAACTTAATCGAGCTGAACTAAATAGAGCCAAAATTATTGTCGGCTTGACTATACCTGCAAGGTCTGCACTCGCAGCTAACTTCCGAGCCGCCACTAGGTTTGAATCGAACGTGAGTTCGATTCAAGTGTGAGTTCTCAGCGTGTGTACTACTTCTACCCTACAAGCGAGAGTCACTGAGCGAGAACTCTCTTTGATAGCTCGCGGCAAACGAGTACTCGCTGGCGTGGCGGCGTGCACAGTTAGCGATCATAGACAATGGTGCCGATTCTGTTGTGCACAAACTAAACTTAATTTAGGCTATTGCTAACTTTTTCTCTCTATTATGACAAGAAAGGGACGGAAGTAAATTAGAGCTGTCAAATTAGTTAGAACTAATTTTTCCATAGACATTTAGACGACACGTAAAAACATGTCGACTAAAAAACACGGTGAAGCGCAAGGCGTGAACTAGTTTGACATCTCCAACTTAGTTCATAGCTATAGCCGTCCTTTTCTCGCGCTGCCTGTTAGTAAAAGATAGCGATTCTCTAATTTTAGTTTAGTGCGTTTACAAGAGAATCGGCACCAGTGTTCTCCAAAAGTTATTTGACATTTTTCTACTTCAGCTGCAGTGCCACATAATGCGGGATTATGATCAGTACAGCTGAAGTGGAACATTGGTGCCGATTCTCTTGTCACAAAACACTCTAAACTAGACTAAAAATCACCAAAATTTTGTGTATTCATATCAAACAACGATTTCCCATTCTAAAATCGACTAAAGTGATACAACTTAACTATATTTTTGTTTGACAGCACTAAGATTGTACCGAGTTATTAGTTTAGTGAAAATGGCAATTTTGCTATTCTGAATTTGACTGTTTTCACCTAAATTTTTGTACAAACGATGAAGGAAAATATAGTGAGGAGACCGAGACATCCTAGAGCTAATTAATTTTTGAACGTATCGGTCTCCTCATGTCATGTGATATCCACCAACTAGCACTGGGCATCTGTCACATCTGCCCGTGCTATCACATTTCTAAACACTTAATAGGGCTGTCGCATTTTGTCGCTCACACGGGACCAAATTTTTAAGAATGTTAAATGATGAATTATTAAAACACATTTCTATTGTGTTATCTAATAAACTCAATTAAAAAAGTATTATCTGTTTTTGAGATGAGTTAAATAAATGCCAGAATAAAAATGTGTTTTTACTAGTTACCTATTAAATTAACGTTATTTACTAGTCCTTTAACTGATTACGTTTTTCAAAAAAGCATATGTTCATTTAACATTCATTAAAAATAACTTGGTCCCGTGTGAGCAAGAGATGTGACAAAGGGCGACAGCCCTCCTAATTGTATTTTTACTCATTTAAATCATAACACATGAAGCTCTAAATATAAGCCATTTGTCGTCTGAAGCCTAGTTTGCTTTGTAACCACATTAATCGTATTACATAATACTCCTAGTGGTAGTTATAGTCGTAAAGACAATTACAGAGATAATAGCATCGTCATCTGCTGTAGTAGTTTCAGTATAAATGTTGTCTGTTGCTTTTCTCATTAAATTAATAAGTAATACTATGTTGTCTGCTCCTTTCGAAGCAATTTGGACCTCGAACTATCATTATTCCTATAAATATGACGTCAGCATTTATTTTTTGTTGTTTGTGTTTGATATTTTTTGTTTGTGTGCTTTGTGTGCGCTTTTCTTGTCTGTTTATAATGTGTGTACATAAATGGTTAATTTTATGTACTGTTACAATTTTCTGTCTTGAATGTTGTAAGTTACAAAAGCCATGAATTGGATCTATTTGTGCGAGAGTCCATCTCTAATGCTTTTATCCTACTAATATTATAAATGTGAAAGTTTGTATGTTTATATTTATGCTGTTTGTCCCGGTAGTAGGTTCCAGTGGGATAATTTCCGACATCCACGCGGGCGAAGCCGCAGGCAAAAGCTAGTAAGGTATATAACATCCTGACCACTTTTTTTTTTTTTTTTGTGGATGGGAAATCATCAAATGACTTCTCCCGCTCCGGGCAGAGCGGGAGGGCGTGTCAGACTTTTACTGACTAAAACCCACCCGTGTTCCTTCAGTTAACAGGGCTACGGTATCTCTTTCAATCTACCCGCGACCCCGGCGGCATCGGCCCTATTAGACCCCGTCACTGCTGACATCTCTTTAAGGCGCGCGTGGAACACAACGGCCATCGACCCGGGCCTAGTCCTTACCGGACGGTGAGCTGCCCATTACTCGTCGTCCGCAAGCCCGCGCCTACGGTGGCCGGGAATCGGCGATAGATTCCCGCCGCCCAGGGCGTCTCCTGCGGCGGCTAGGGGCGCGAGGGCGCGGCTGTTGCCTCTCCCTCACGCGTTCCACCTCCTCCTTCGCGAGCATTACTTCTTCGCAGAAGGAGGTGACGGCCTCCCATGCACTCTCGCTCCGCACCATGGCTTGGACCAGGTTTGGACGCGAGAGATCGCCGCCGCCGATCGCCTCCGTGAGAACACGGCGGTGCTCCGCCCAAGCCGGGCAGACCTCCACTGTATGCTCCACCGTGTCCTCCGGGCGATCCACACAATGGTGACACCCGGGCGTTTCCTCCCGCCTTATCCGAAACAGGAACCTCCCGAAACAACCGTCTCCGGTGAGGACCTGCGTCAGGAGGAAGGTGAGGACGCCGTGGCGCCACTCCAACCACTCCTCAAAGAGGGGACTTATCGCCGCAATTGTGGCGTGCCCAGCGCTGGGTTGCGACAATCGCACTCTCCATGTCGCCATGAGATCTCGCCGGAGCTATGTCCGCTGTACCGTGATTTCTCGCGGCAGCGGAGTTACGCCCCGGCGTTTCGCCTTCTCGCACCACTCCCATACGTGCGCGAGGACTTTTGCCTCCAGATACCAAGGCGGTAATCCGGCAAGGAGGCTCGCCGCCTCACAGGAGACCGTGCGGTATCCCCGGACTAGCCGGATGGCCTTGAACCTCTGGGACGCGTTCAACCGGTGGGCTGGTCGCAGGCTCCGGGAACGCGCCTACGCCGATGCCCCGTAAAGGGCCATGGACCGCACGACCCCCGCGTAAAGCCTCCGGTAGGAGGCGTTTGGACCCCCTAGATTGGGCAGGAGCCGCTTCAAGGCAGCCCCGGCCCGCTCCAGTCTGGGAGCCAAACGTCGGAAGTGCTCCACGAAGTTCCACCGGCTGTCGAGGACGAGTCCCAGGTACTTCCAGACCGATTCGTGTATTTCTATCATTAACACTATTCTAACTGACTTTTACCTATAAGAGTTTACATCAATTCCTTGATTCAATTTGTTGAAATTTAGAATACAATTTGAAAATTCTACCTCTGTCACCTCTGATTATTTCGCAAAAACAAATGAAGATCTTTAGCGAAATGTAAAACATTTATTCAAAATACAATTAGGCAGGCAAGTGTGGGTTGCAGAAACGGGTTGTTTCTGCCCGACTTTCAATCTCGCCTAAATTATGCGGGACCATGCACATCATATTTAAGCAAATGATGGACGGCGTTCAGCTGTATATGGCCAGTAACATATATAAACAAAAAAAGGTCGGGTCCATATGAATTCTATAGTTGTATCCAGTAACATATATAAACAAAAAAAGGTCGGGTCCATATGAATTCTATAGTTGTATCCATCCATGCACATCATATTTAAGCAAATGATGGACGGCGTTCAGCTGTATATGGCCAGTAACATATATAAACAAAAAAAGGTCGGGTCCATATGAATTCTATAGTTGTATCCATCCATCCATATTCGTTTTTCAAATGATTCAATCTGTCTGTGTGTTTATAAAGTTTACACAGTGAAACTATCCGACTGTCTGTAGTGATATGTTATAGAAAGCTAGCGTGATATTACCTACTACCTAATTATAGCTGTACCTTTAAGGATCTTTTAGTGCGTGGTCAAAATCGAAACTAATACCGCCATCTTGTTTTAGGGTCCCGTACATCAAAAGGAAAAAACGAAATCCTTATAGGATCACTTCGTTGTCCGTCTGTCAAGACCCTTTTTCTCAAGAACATGTGGAGGAATCAAGTTGAAATTAATATCAAATACGTAAGTCTGTGGTTCTTGGAGCTCTAAAAAAAATCAAGCTTCTAACTAAGTCAACGCATTAAAAAAATGCGGCCATTTATGCGACATATTTTGATACTCGCAAGTAATTCAAAATCTATAGGGTAGGTACTTACCGTTGACCTAGAATCATGAAGTTTGGCAAGAAGCAAAGTCTCACCACACAAATAAAGGAAAAAGTCCGGAAATTGTTAATTTGTAATTTTATAACATAAAAAAAATTGGGATTACAAACTTAAATTTGCAGTTAAAGAATTGACCGTTACTTATATCAATGTATGCTTTTCACTACAATGTTAAGTCTTCAACTAAGGCACCTTTCCTTGTGCGTGGTCCGACACGCACTTGGCCGGTTTTTTTTTTTTTAAAGCTTAAAACAATTGCACAAATCTTTAGCATTAGTGCATTTGAGTTCCAAAAGATCCTCAGAGCAGTATAGAATACTTAGAAATGACATAAAAATTTGTGTTCATTCCGAGAAATAATAGGTTGGGGAAAAAGTTTCTTCGCATTTTTTAAGAAAATTCAAAACATTTTTTAATATACATTATTTACATTTATCTAAAGTATGTAGGTACCATTTTGTTCGATAACTTTTTGCCATCTTGTAGGTAGGGACATGATCCCATTGCTATAGAAATTTTGGGACTTCTGATCAAAATACCGCGACAAGTGGTTTTGGCAGTCCTCTCGTGATGTTAACCTGACACTGCCTAAAGAATTCTGAAGAGACGGAAACAGGTGGAAATCTGAAGGTGCAAGGTCAGGACTATACGGCGGATGCATTAACACCTCCCAGCCAAACTCTCTTAATTTTTGCTGAGTGGCTAAAGATGTGTGAGGTCTAGCGTTATCATGATGAAAAACCACACCCCTTCTGTTGATTAATTCCGGCCGCTTTGTCTCAACTTCTTGCTTTAATCTCATCAGTTGTTCGCAGAAGAGTTCAGAATCGATGGTCCTGCCTGGTGGTAACAGCTCATAATGAATAATGCTCTTCCAATCCCACCACACACACAGCATCACCTTGTTGCGAGTTAACCCGGGTTTCACCACAGTCTGTGAAGCCTGACCGGCCTTGGACCACGACCTTTTTCGCACGTTCTTGTCGTACGTGATCCACTTTTCATCACCAGTTATTAGCTTCTTCAAAAATGGTTCGGTTTCATTACACGTAATAAAGAATCACAAATGAGTACACGGTTCATTAGGTTTCTTTTAGTGAGCTCGTGAGGTACCCAAATATCGAGCTTTTTTGTGTACGCAGTTTTTTTCAAATGCACCAAAACTGTTTTGTGGTCAATTCCCAGTTCTTCAGCTACGTCGTAACTACTGATATGTCGATCTTGCTCCACTTTTTCAAAAATGGCATCCATTTTATCCGTAATAGGGCGACCAGAGCGACGTGCATCTTTGACATCAAAATTTCCGGATTGAAAACGCTTAAACCAAATTTGTGCTACTCTCACAGACACTGCACTGGGTCCATAAACATCGCAAATTTTTTCGCGGCTTGCGTTGCATTTTTACGTTTTTTGTAGTAAAATTTTAAAATGTATCGAATTTCTTCATTAGATTCACTCTTCTTGACAGTACGAAAAACAAATGAAAATCACACATTTTCCTAATTTGAATTTAGAATTATGTTCTTTAAAATTTAAACTTTCAATGACACCAAAACCAGCCAGATACAAATTGTATAGCCAAAGAGATTTTATTTTAAGTTCATAGATACTATAATGCGAAAAGACTTTTTCCCCAACCTAATAAAACTTAAATATGTAGGTGAACCTGCAGCTGGTACTAAATGAGTAGGTAGGAATGGCTTTTCTGTTTTCAGTATTTTATGTTTTGTGCCACATGTAAGACCGTGAATTATATTTTAATTTATGTAATACATGTTTCCATTTATTTTTAACCGACTTCAAAAAGGAGGAGGTTATCAATTCGTCGGAATCTTTTTTTTTTTTTTTATTTTATTTTTTTTTATTTATTTTTTTTATGTATGTTCCCCGATTACTCGAAGATGGCTGGACCGATTTGGATTATTTTTTTTTTGTTTGAAAGGGTATACTTCCCAGGTGGTCCCATGATCATCAAGTCAGGATCTGATGATGGGATCCTGGAGAAATAGAGAGAACTCTTCCAATTTTATAGGCACACTTGAAGCGATTTGGATAGTTTTTGGAAGAGTACTTTCTTGGAGTGGTTCCATTTCAATTTGGTGAAGATCTGATGAAGAACTTCTGAGATAGGCAACGGAACTCCTCAATAAATGATAGCAAATGGACTGGGATTGCTGAAATCTCATGTCTGTTTGTTGTTCACACCAGTTCATAACATAACATCACGCCAGTAAGCTGTGAAGGGGTAAGCACATGTGAACCACTAAAAAGTGAAAAATAAAAACTTTTTTACAAAAAAATACAACCGACTTCCAAAAACAACACTACAAAGTGCAAAATAACTTTAATTTCGGAAGTCGGTGGCAAAAACGAAAATACATTTAATCAGACACCGACTTCCAAAATTAAAGTTATTTTGCACTTTGTAGTGTTGTTTTTGGAAGTCGGTTGTATTTTTTTGTAAAAAAGTTTTTATTAAAATTAATTATCTACTTTTGGTCTGACAAGAACCAACCTTCATTATTGGTATATGAAAATAGGTACGTACGAGTACGTACACACCGGCACGAAGGCATATATCTTCTGAGTAATCAATATTTGGAAAAAAAAGCTGTTCTTTAATTAATACGAGTAGTCACTCTCTTGTTGTCTTTACAAGAAAGAACGAAATGACAGTATAATTGCCGGCACGAGTGGTGAGCACAAACTCCACCTTAACTTTAACTGCTCTCGTCAGCGTGCTCTTGTATTATGTTTTCTATCTGTATCTAAATATGCTTGATAATATATTGATTTCATTGCTCCCATAAGTGTGCAACCTGCCGTGATATAAAATAAAATTCGTTAGGTTTAAGAGTAGAGTTAGTGGACTCGTGCCGGTAACTCTATACATATCCAGATTTCTCGCGAATCTTTCATATCTTTAAAAACTTTTGATATTATCATTAAATCTATGTAAATAAAAATGATTGGCTAAATGAGTTCTAAGCGCTAAACTCGAGAATGGCTGGACCAATTCGGCAATTTATTTTTATCAAATATTCCTTTGAAGTCCGAGAAACCTACTTATGAAGAGAAAAATTGAAAAAGTTGCCGGGAAAATTGGCAAATTCGATGGAAATTTTGAATGAATTATTGAAATTTGGACAGGACAACGTCTGTCGGATCAGCTAGTGATAAATAATTTATTAATAATTTATTATAAACTATAATTATTTATTTCTATAAGTAGGTTAATACAATACGTCAACAATATTTTAAAATCTAGATGAGGTTGGACAGTAAAATTGAGTATTCAATAATTAGTAAAATTATATTTTAATTACGGTATAATTATATTTCTTGGTGCACTCTCACATAACACTGGTACTGCGATCGCTTGCGGCGTTGCGCGTGCATTATTATCAGACTGGGGAAAAATAGCAATGAGAGATCAGTGACATTATCTTTTTGACATAATATTAGGTCTTTACCTATGAAATTGCCGTTCTGCAGTACTGGCCATTTCAAATCAAAATAATTTTTGTTTGGCTAAGAATTCTAATTTCAAATTAATTTTATTTTAAAAACATGGATTTTTTTTTCCAAAAGTAGTCATTTGTTTATTGATTAGTGTTACATTTTCATCGCATTTCAATCTTTTTCGTCATCATGGATACGTTAAAAATTCGAGTAATTATGGAATATGAGTACCGTCGTGGCAGCAACGCGGCACAAGCGGCACGCAACATCAACGACGTTTACGGAGCTAACACTACAAACCAACGCACCACTTGTTATTGGTTTGCTCGCTTCCGTTCTGGAAATTTCGACCTGAAAAATGAACGTCGCGGTCGTCCGAAGACTTTGGTCGACAATGACGAATTAAAGGCGATTGTGGAAGCTGATGATACACAATCTACGGCTGAATTAGCAGCAGCTTTCGACGTTAGCGTCAAAACAATATTGGTCCATTTGCGTCAAATTGGCAAGGTAAAAAAGCTTGACAAATGGGTGCCCCACGAACTCAATGATCGCCAGCGCGAAGTACGCGTCGAGACGTGCCTTGCACTGCTCAACAGACACACAAATGAAGGAATTTTGAACCGCATTATTACCTGCGATGAAAAATGGATTCTGTTTGATAACCGCAAGCGCTCAGCAAGTTGGTTGGATCCTGGTTCAGCACCTAAACAATGCCCTAAACGAAAACTTACCCCTAGAAAAGTGATGGTCACTGTTTGGTGGTCTAGCGCCTGTGTGATTCATCACAGCTTCTTACCAAACGGGGTGAGCATTACTTCAGATGTGTACTGTGAAGAACTGAACACAATGATGGAGAAGCTGGCACATCTCCAACCAGCATTGGTCAATCGCTCGTCTCCGCTGCTCCTGCACGACAACGCGCGACCTCATACTGCACAGCAGACGGTCTCCAAGTTGCAAGAACTGGGGTTGGAAGCTCTCCGTCATCCGCCCTACTCACCAGACCTTGTGCCTACAGACTACTACTTTTTCCAGAATTTGGATAACTTCTTGGCGGGAAAAAAATTAAATACCCGAGAGGCAGTACAAAATGCCTTTGAAGAATTTGTTGCCTCCCGTCCAGCTGATTTCTTTAAGAAGGGCATCAATAAACTGCCACTGCGTTGGCAAAGATGCATTGATTGCATGGGTGATTACTTCAGTTAATACAAATAAGAAATGCATGAAAAAAATTCGTTGAAATTTTTTCATACAAAACGGCAATTTCATAGGTAAAGACCTATTATACTTGTACTTTTATGTCTGTTTAGCTAACTTCTTACTTCTTAGGTAAGAAGTTACCCACAGTTCCCTCAAAACTGACTGTCAGGTGTTTCTTTGACGAAGTAATCATGGGATCATCAATTAATTTTACATTTTGATTATTTCAGCAACACGGAAATTAGGTATCATTTCCGTCATAAACATGGATTTTTTTTTATTATTATTATTTTTTTCTTTGGCTTATCTCGGGACCCTGGGGTCCCGGACCTTTGGAAGGCGTACGAGGGGCCGAAGCCAACTCGCAGAGGCCCCTTAGACAATTTCAAATGACGAGGAGGCACCAGCCGACGATTATCCCTGTATGCACTATGCAAGTGCTCCCAAGGACAACCCCCGGTTGGTGCAGGACTATTGCAGAACATGGAAACAAAACACATTGGGCCTATGGGTTTGGGTGGCTACATGGATTGGGTACCTTGAACTATGGAAGAACTATGTCCCCTGCCTGACCAATGTTATATAATATACACAGATAAATTGGCAGGGGGTGACTTGCACACTCAATAATGGGCCCCCGGAAACGGTCGCTAGCACATAGTGACGTAGCGACAAGGGGCAACATGTCCTGAGGTGCTTGAGGAGTGGAGAGGTATTCCACGGCTCTCAGAACAATCCCAGAGCCCGGAAGATGGTCAAGATCCCTACAAGCACTTACTGGAATACTTCCTTCCTCCGAGCACGTTTGCTCTTGCGAATCTCCACTCAAGCCGGCCAATAAAGGCAAGAATGAGGTGGGAGCTCTGTTCCCGTCAGTGTTCACTCCAGCCGGCCAATAAAGGCAAGCCAGAGATGAAGAACAAGACTTCTCCCGGGAAATAGGGTCCGTGGGGTCGCTACTGCCCAACAGCTCGCCACATGCTGCCCTGCGGGTTCACGTATCTCTCTTGGTCTGGCTCCTCACCCTAGACCTGTTTTGGCAAAGTAAACTCCACCGGCACAGACCCAGAGTTCGGAGCGCGCAAGCCCCACCACGACGTCAACGTAGAGATACGGCGGTGGGGTTATTATTATTATTATTATGAGTACACTATCATGTGATGGCAGGAACGAAATATTGAAAGAAATAAAAATATTAAGGTACCAGTATGCAAGGAACAAATTTTTTTTTAATTTTTTTGTTAGCCTACTTTGTGTCCCCACTGCTGGGCATAGGCCTCCCCTTTTTCCTTCTAAACCTCCCTGTCTTGTGCGATCTCTGGCCATGTTGGCCCTGCAATCCTTATCAGATCGTCAGAAACTAATATAAAATAAAAATAAAATCTTTATTGAAACAAAAACCTTTGACATGGCTTGCTTGCTTTTGAGAAAGGATTATGTGTGACTTACGATTGCATCAATTTAGTTAATTTCCAGACAGACTGGTGTAGAGATAAACCATTATAAAAACGAACGCCCCTCCACAGCGATTACGCTCAAATGCAAAGAAGTGTATAGACGCAATACACTTAATTGGTCTTTGTCATTAGTTGCTCAGTCACCGGTGAGTACGGTCAAAAACTAAACTAAATAAATACCTTCTAGACTAACATACTTAGCAATATACACAACAACATTGTTTTTTTATGCAAACGGTACCTAACCGACTTGCCCATTCGTCAAACAGTCAGATTTATCGACCAACTAGTGTTTAAATGACACGAACGCGCGACAGAGCGAACGTGACGTTCCATACAAAGCGCATGCTCCCCGCCGTAGTATACTGTGGTATAATGTTGTTACCTGGACTGATCGCACGATTAGTTGACCTCTAAGTGCGGGATTCTTTTTGGAAGTCGGCTGTTTTTTTTTGTAAAAATGTTTTTTATATAAATGAAGAAGTAAGTTTGTTTAGCGCAATTCCCTGAGATTGTCGTGCTAAAATGACTAAAATAATTACTAAATATGTTTAAATACCTACCGATTCCGCGAGGCAACCACGCGAGCCTACTTCAGGCTCGAGCGCCGTATCATAGGGCCTTAAGTTACTACAAGTAAACGCGTGTTGATTCATCATCATTCTCCTGCCCTTATCCCAATCTATTTGGGGTCGGCGCAACATGTCCTTTTTTTCCATACTTCTCTATTATTCGTCATCTCGGTAGTCACCCCCTTTCTAGCCATGTCATCTTTCACACAATCCATCCATCGTTTCTTTGGTCTTCCCCTACCCTTATAGCCATCGACATTCATACCCAAAACTTTCCTTACGACATTTTCCTCACTCCTCCGCATCACATGCCCATACCATGACAGCCGATTTCCGCACAGCTTTTCAGTCACCGGTGCCACTTTTAGACTTCCTCTTATGTACTCATTTCTTATTCTATCCATTCGTGTAACACCACACATCCCTCTTAGCATTCTCATCTCAGCTGCATGCAACTGCTTTTCTATAACGCGTGTTGATTCGTGAGATAAAAAATATTGTACTTTATAAGCTGCTTTACCAACAGTACCCTAAAGTGTGGCGTTACACTGATACAGCGAAGAATAAACTTAACGATAAACTATACAGTATGTAATTTTAATCACCTCATCAGTATGAACAACTTTAATTATGGGACCAAACCTGAAATCGCGAAAAAAAAATCTGCTGTTCCCTACATTTATGTTCGCATAACTCGTCAAAATGTAGGGAGCAACTGATTTTTTTTCGCGATTTCATGTTTGGTCCCATAGTAAAACTTGTTCATAATGATGAGTACAATGTCCTCTTATGAGGTTAACGGTGATTAAAATTACACGCTGTTTATGTAATAAAACAAAATGAGAAGCCGTACCAAGAAAAAATTACTTAAAAAAAATAAAAACCGACTTCAAAACCAAAAACGAATAAAATAACTTTCATAAAACACTTAAAAGCTTCTGAAGTTGGTGTCAAGCTAATCTGCATTCAAGAATGGAAGACACCGACATCAGAAGCTGTTAAGTGTTTTATGAAAGTTATTTTATTCGTTTTGGGTTTTGAAGTCGGTTTTTACCTTTTTTAAAGTAAATATTTTTCCATTTTTAGTTGAGTATAATACAATTACATAAGTAGGTAAGCCCGCGTCGAACGCAAAGTAAAATCTTCAAATTCCGCTTAGAAATGCCGGAGACACAGAGCATTTATGCATATAACTTCGTACATAAGAATAATTACATACTAAAAACATATTAAATCCCATACCACCAACCACCATAATAACCATATTAATTATATACTAAAACCTTCCTGAAAGTATGTAGATCACGTTAGTGAAAGAATTATCAAAATTGGTTAATTAGTTTTTGAGAAAAACGC
Organism: Cosmia pyralina; assembly: GCA_946251885.1. Classification (NCBI taxonomy): domain Eukaryota; kingdom Metazoa; phylum Arthropoda; class Insecta; order Lepidoptera; family Noctuidae; genus Cosmia; species Cosmia pyralina. The sequence goes on along the minus strand of OX276359.1, from coordinate 16,884,749 downwards.
GGACAAACAAACATATATACATACATACGGGTCGAATACAGAACCTCCTTTTTTGAAGTCGGTTAAAGACTTCAGTATTCACACAAAAATTCGACAGCAAAACAAAAACCACACATTTACTACCAAACCATTCCAAATGCCAAACGTTTTTTTTTTCCTTTATGTAAGGTTAGCCCCTGAATATGACAGGTAAGCCAATAAAACAGCGTTCTCTATTCAAATAATATAGCAAAATGGCCGAATATATTGACGCCGCATGTGATCAAAGGACATGACTGTCGTGAGTAGTCGTGACCACAAATGCAATGGGCCATAAGTGCTGTATAGGATTTCGTTTTTCATACTTTAGAAGGCTTTTGTGGTTATTGCCGCTGAATAAACTGATATGTGTAGGTGGGTAAGGTTGAGTTTTGGTAAACTTATACCCACTAATATCTATAAACTTAAGTGCAAATTAAAGTTAAGCGAACCATAGTTCTGTTCTAGGCTGCTTATCTAACCATTTGAGCGTAACAAGTTTCCGATGTTAAATTAATTTCGGCAAGAAATATCGTGGTATAAATGTCACTGCCAACTAGTTTCCCAGAAATGAGACCTATATAGGTAGATCGATATTTTGCCCCCGTATATTACAACTTTCATCAAAATCGTTAGAGCCATTTTTGAGAACAGTGATCACAAATATTGCTCATGATGATACAAGTCCAAATATCCTTAGGCAGTAGTAGTGATTTTTTTACGATTTAATGTATCTACCACTACTACCCTACGTTTTGTTTTTGCCGTAATTATATTAATTTCAGAAAAATTAAATAACCACATGACCGCGTTTACTCCAGTCGACTATGTTTAGAGTGCATGACTACCTAAGGTAAGCTAGATGTAGGTCCATAAGGTACCAAAATTTAGCTATTCCTGTAGGTAATCTATTTTAATTTGAATACATCTCCAGCCAAAATTACATAAAAACTAATTTTATGAGGTGCTCTATAAAACCGCTGATAGACTTGAGCATTCGCCGTTTTTAAATTTGTCGAACTGAATAACGAACAGATTCCAGCATAAAGCCAAACATTGCTACTAATATTTTCACGATCATTCTAGGGATGCTCTAGTAAATACTCGTTCAAAATTTATTCTTCGCGAAGATGTCAGAGTTGACTTGACAATTGCTGGGCTCGGCAACAAGTTCGAAGCAAATTTACTGTCCTTACGCTAGAATGCTCGCTATTACGATCCTGTTAAAACGCTCGCTAAAACGCTCTATTTTGACATTCGCTAGAATGCTCATTACAAGTGAATGCTCAAGTCTACCAGCGGCTTTAGATTTTCGTTACCAAATTCCTTACAAAATGAACCTTTTTAAAATGTGAATTTTATTAAGGTAAAGCCCACTTAGAGGGCGACCAAAATATTTTAATAAAGCTATCTAAACCCTTATATTTTTGGCAGGAGGAAAAACGACAGCCTCTAAATGAGAATCTTTGAAATTCTTCAGATTGTGAAGTTGAGAGCGTGACTTGAGGTTCATTATTGTTAACAATAAAAATGGCCAAGTGCGTGTTGGACCACGCACAATGAAGGGTTTCGTATTTGAAAAAAAAAATATCCCAAAAAATATTGTACTTGAAAAACATGTTTTCATTGCATTGACATATACGTCACGGCCGTATTTTTTACCGAGAGTGTATGAAAGAGAAGTGTGGAAGAAATTCCATACTTTTCTATTAATCCTCAGCTCGGTAGTCACTTCCTTTCTAGCCATATCATCTTTCACACAGTCCATCGATCGTTTCTTTGGTCTTTGTCTACTCGTATAGCCATCGACATTCATACTGAAAACATTCCGGACGAGATTTTCCTCATTCCTCCGCATCACCTGCCCATATCATGACAACGGATTTCCACACAACTTTTCAAACACTGGTTTCACTTTCAGACTTCCTCTTATAATACCTACACTTATTGCTTATTCTATCCATTCGCGTAACACCTCACATCCCTCCTTGCATTCTCATCTCAACTGCATGCAATTGCCTTTCATTCAATCTTTTTGTTTTTCCAACATTCTAATCCATACAAGACAGCAGGCCTAACCATTGTTTTATAAATGTTCCCCTTAACTTTAAGGGGAATACGGGAATCGCAGATTGTTTCCGTGACCTGCCGCCTTTTCGTCCATCCTGTGCTAATTCTTTGTTTAACAGTCCGATCTACTTCGCCATCACTTTGCACGAGTGAACCGAGATACCGAAAGTCGGAGCAGACCGGGGGAAGTGCGCCATCAAGCGTTATGGCCCCAGCGCCGAAATTGCAGAACATAATTATATTCGGTTTTGGTTCTGCTGATTTTCAAGCCAACATTCTCCTAATTTTTTTTAATCGTAAAGCCAACAAAAATCTATTTTTATATTTCTATGATTTAACCCTATAGAGTATGACCATGTATGTGGCGGCATCTGCATCGCCACATACGAACTACGCATCACAATGACATGACATCCCGCAAATCCTGCATCGCGCAATTTGAGTTACCGCGTGAGTAGCATATATACAACATCCCGACATCAACCTTCGGGCCCTGGCTGGAGGCTTTTGAGCTCGCTTAATGGCACCCACAGGAAAGTCCGGTTAAGTAGTCGAGACCTCTCATGGTCATACTACGAGATGCTATTCCAAAAAAAAAAACAACCTTCGGGCCCACCAGACGCAACACCCGTCTGTTCGGAGGATCCTCCCTTTTCTATGGAGGATAAGTGAACACCCTGTTCCTCATTCCTCTATAATTATGTACTTCCGAAAAACAATACAAACACATTATGCTAATTATTTTCCTGTGACTTTGTCCTACGCGCTTTTAATCGCGTAAGTACTAAAATGTTTGCAATGTCAAATGATTATTATTCGCAATGCATCGAAAACAAAGGTACGATTTTACTGCAATCATAAATCAAAGTGATTCAGTACTGTTTACTGATAAAAGGGGACGAACATTTTTATATGGAACTCGAAAAATATACACTAAAGGAAAATAGGTGACAAAAATGAACAACGTGATCCTTGGCACGATTACAGACAGGAAAACAAACTATCTACTTATTTAAATTGTCAAAATCAAACTGCTATTAGATGTATACTAGTCATCCAGGAATCCACGAGCTAATGAAAAGTCAAAATTATCTAGTTATGACTAATTTAATCTCAAAAGAAAAACTTCATCAGTGTATGACCTGATTTGTATGAAGATGGATGAAGCTATAGGAATGTGTAAGAGTCTCAAGTCGTGTTCTGTGGGTCTAGCACGAATTTGCGTAACGCAAATTCAAACGATATTTTTATCGCAAATACACAAATCGTCGTAATCTTCTATCTTACAAAATATATAAATATAAATAAATAAGAATGGCTAAATGTGTTGCTAAGTGCAAAACTGCAGTGCGGCTGGACCAACTCGGCAATTTTTTTTTTTTTTTTTTCATATATTTGGTGAATTCCGAGGAAGATTTTTATGAAGAGAAAAAATGGAGAAATTGCCAGGAAAATAGGGAAAATAGAAAATATTATAGGTAAGTATGCCTGTTATTGAAAGCGTTAATTACTTGGATAAGGCTTCTTGACGTTACGTCAGCTACCTAACGTGACGGCGCGGTGGCGTTGGCGCGTGTAGGGAAACCCTTCCAGTATTCAGTACTTCTGAGATGCGGGCGCCTTTAAGGCCTCGGCCTCGAATTTCGCGGGCAGCGGGGCGGCAGCGGCAGGATTTTATGCATAAAATCAAATGGACCGGACCTCGAAAACAGCGGCGCGGAAGCGGGGCGGGACATTCGAAATCTGCCCGCGAAATTCGAGGCAGAGGCCTAAGCGATTGAACGCGCAGTTTCATGGATTAAATGCTACCTGCTTTCAGTTCTGTAATGCGGGAGACTTTACAAATGCAATTAGTACCGTTATGGATATAAATTCCTACCGCTAGATTAGCCTATTCCGTTTTAGTTATGTAATGCGAGAGGCATTACAAACGCAATACTAGCGTTATGGATATAATTCCTACCACTACTCAGACTAAAATTAGGCTTATAGGCTTAACAGAATTGCTCGGTAAGGACTTCTTTGTAAAAGAGCGAAGATTAAAGAAACGATGATTATCATACTATCGAGGAGCTCGTGGCTAAGTAATAACAGCCGCACGGGTCGATTCATCAGGTTAAGCTACGCTTGCCGGGGTCGGTCCATGGATGGGTGACCATCTTTACATACCGAGACTCCTCCGTGCCTCGGAAAGTACGTTAAGCCGTTGGTCCCGGCTGTCATTCGTGGATCTTTGACAGTCGTTACGGGTCGTCAGAAACCCGAAAGTCTGATAAATAGTCTTACCAAAGGGTATTGTATTACCCAGTTAATGGTTTGTGGAGGTCAGATAGGCAGTCGCTCCATGTAAAATACTGGTATTCAGCTGCATCCGGTTAGACTGGAAGCTGACCCCATCATAGTTGGGAAAAGGCTAGGCAGATTGATTGATTATCATATTATTAAAAAAAATAAAAATAATTTGAATTGCTTGGTACAGATAATGTAATTAAAATCTTATGACAGTGTCATAAAATTTTAACATTAGACGTTGATAGTTATTAACTACCAAATTATCGAGCATTACGCACATTCTTGCTTATGTTTTTAGATAATGAATGCAACTTTTTAGGGGGTTTCCCTACAGAGATGTTTTATGGATGTTTCAGATAGGTTTTTGGACTATCTGCCCACCCCAAAAACACAAAATAGATAGTAACTTTATTTTTTTAGTTACTCATCATAATTTTTTAGTTACCTTGTTAGTTGTTTAAGTTAATAATTCCGTCATCCGTTTTAGGCAGGTTAAAGACGTTAAATTTTCATTGTTGCATAGAACATTGCTACAAAACATGTTTTCTAACTGCAGGAAAGATCCATTAAACTCCTTTTTAAAAGTTTCAGTTTGTGTAATCATCAGTATTCGAAACGGAGACTAAATCCATTGATACAGATGAGTTCAAAGTGTTTGAACGTGATGCTTTTTCTGATGAAGTGGACGCATTTTGAATACACTTATAATTTCCGCTCATGTTTCTGTCGAAACCTTCTTTAATATCATTGCCAAGCCAGTTTTGCAAATATATCTTCAACTTATCAGTTGGATAACATCCAACTGATAAGTTGAAGATAGCGAAGATAGGTAGGTAGCGGAGATGTTTTAAATATTGATGCCGTTTCTTTCTCAATGTAGTACATGTTCTTGCAATATTTCTCACTGCGGCTGAAGATACAATCACAGGTATCTGTTATGTAACGATATGTACAGTCAACAAAAGAGATATCTAGGCAGGGTACACTAACATATTTGTATGTGAATTGTTTCATGTTCAATTTTTACGCAACTACGGCGAAGCAAAAAGGATTATGATTTTAACCGGTATGAATGTATACATGTATGTTCATCTGTTCCCTCATAACTTCTAAGCTACCTACTTATCATAATTTGACTAATGAGGTATCGTTAGAAGCGTCTTGATTGTTCGCTGGTTATAGGCTATATGACGTCACATTAAATTGAATATGGCGCCCTCTAGAGGACATAAAGTTATGAACTAAGAACAAAGATTTTTTAATGATGCCGTGTTGGGTATCACATCAAAGGGCTTAATTAGCATATTTCAAAAATAGCTATATATTATTAGCTATTAGTCGCGGCTTTGCTTGCATGCACCCGATAATTGAGAATAATTTCTAAAATCACGCCGCAGATGTGAGCCAAATAAGAATAATTACAACCCCAAAATAATTGATGCTGACTGTACTTACAGTATAATATTTGTTTTGCTCTGCACTACACTTGTGATGGCAGCTCGAAACGGTGGTGACGAAAGTAACTGGTGCTTATAGCACAGGAATCCTCCTAGTTTAAGCCCAGTTACACAAGTTTTGTACCTTGCCAGTACCTAGTCTAATTGCACAAGAAATGTAATACTAGTTATAAAGGTTTAAGTCTTGAACAAATAAATATTATTTTATTTTTTTTTTTTTTTTATTTTTAATTTAAATAAAAAGTAAGTTTAAAAACTAAAACCCAACTACTGAAAAATCACAGAAGTCGGGATTTAGTTTTTAAACTTACTTTTTATAAATAATTTACTTTGTTTTGTCAATACTCCTAAATTGTAACACACCAACATAAAATTGTATATTGTCACGAAATTGAACATGAAGCAATTCACTTACAAATATGTTAGTATACCCTGCCTAGATATCTCTTTTGTTGACTGTACCATGTAGAATGTGTCCGGCACTCAATTAGACTGAATTTAGATTTGGTTGTTGTTTATAGTGTACTTATGAAACTTTTAATTCCTTTTTTGAAAATTTGAATATTACTTGATAGTTTCTACGTTGATGATACTTTTCGAAAACTGCAGTAATGAATTCCAGAAGTGCGCGATATTGAATACTTTACAGCGTTGCAGAATAATTATCTTATAATACTGATAGACGCCTCAGTATAATTATTCGTATTATATCCCTTTTTTTTTTGTGGATGGGAAATCATCAAATGACTTCTCCCGCTCTGGGCAGAACGGGAGGGCGTGTCAGACTTTTACTGACTAAAACCCACCCGTGTTCCTTCAGTTGCCCGTGCCAGGGACACGGTATCTCTTTCGAACTACCCGCGACCCCGGCGGCATCGGCCCTATGAAAACTGCATAAGAGTAAGTGAGATGATGGAAATATTGTTTTTCAGAGCATTTCGCTCAGCAGCGCTGTCATCAGTCATTATAACACCGATTCAAATCTTGCGTGTGAGTAAAAGAAAATAAAAGAAGTCAAATATACTGCCTCTATTTCTTGAGTCCACCAGTTTTATTAGCCGTAAACATAAAAATGATACAAGTGTTCTCTTGGTCACGCACTTGTAGTATCAACAAATAATATTTCGTCGGCCAAGCCTTCTGAGAATGCGCTTTTCAGTATAGATACGTAACTTAAACTTATAACTAGCTGCGCCCCACGGTTCACCAGCGTAGACCGGGATAAAAATTAGCTTATGTGTTTATCCGGGGTATAAGCTATCTACATACCAAATTTCATCCAAATCGGTCTAGCCGTTTGAGCGTGACGGAGTAACAATCATACAAACACACACACACACATTTTTTTCCATTGAGATTGAATTAGCTTCTTTTTATCTGTTCTGTGGCTTGTACACCTTGGAAAAAAGAAGTAATAAGTTCATGTAAGTATGATTATGAACGTTGACATCACAATGTCAATGCTCTATTGAAGTGTCGAAACCCAATATTATTCCAGTACATTTGAACTCAAACATTGCTTACTTATAAGCCCTAAAGAAATCCTTTTACGTAAAACCAATAATGACGAAAGCGTGTAAGCCCTTAAAATCTTATTTGAAAACTTTCAATCCTATTATAAAGTTTTTATATCGAAAATACTTAGCTTGGTGCAAGATTAAAGTAATAAAACTTTTCCCAAGTGGTATAAGATGGAATTATTCTTTAAAAATACCATAAACAGAACCTTCTATTGCTATAAACTGATTTCATATTATTTTATTTTTAACCGACTTCAAAAAAAGGACGTTTCTCAATTCGACCGTCTATATGCCTATATATATATATATATATATATATATATTTATTGCAAGAAGCACAAAAAAATTGGAAAAAAAATTCTAATCAACGAAAATTGAGGTTACAAAATTAACCACAAAAATCATTCTGCCTAGCTTTTTCCCAACTGTGTTGGGCCTGCTTCCAGTCTAACTGGATGCAGCTTAATACTAGTACATGAAGCGACTGCCTATCTGATCTCTACAACCCAGTTACTGGGTAACACGATAGCCCTTGGTAAGACTGGTTGTTAGACTTTCGGGCTTCTGACTACCCGTAACAACTGTCAAAGAACTACAAATAACAGCCGAGACCAACGGCTTAACGTGCTTTCCGAGGCACGGAGGTGTTTTGGTATGTAAAGTTGGTCACCCGTCCACGGACCGACCTCGGCTAGCGTAACTTAACTTTCGATCCACCCTAGAGAAATAATAATATTTCATTAAAAATAAATACTTGTAAATAAAAAGCGTTACATAGTAATAAGAATAAATGTTACTAACACTAGTTTATAAGTTTACATTGTTACCAACAAATATGGAAGTGCATTGCATTGCAAAATGCATTCATCTAGTACATATGTAATGTCAATAAAAAAATATAATAAACCAACTTAAGAATATAAATAAATATAATATGTTCAGTAATAAATTAAAGCTATTTCTAATAAACAAAAGCAACTATAATATAAATGAATACATGAATGATAAACTGTGACTGGACTTGCAATAATTTTTTTTAAATGTTGTATTTATTATAAAATCTAAATATATTTAATATAAATAACAATTATCCATGTCCTAAATGCTATTATTTAATTTTAATGTTTAATTTTAATTTAATTACTTATCCTTTGTAACACCTATATTTACATTATGGTATGCAAATAAATGAAATTGAAATTGAAGTGATTCTGCAATAAATTTTTATTTATTTTATTTTTTATTTATAGTAAGTTCTATCTGCTGAAGCGCCTCCATTCATCTCATAGAAACCTTATTTATTTCTAAATTTCCTAGAAAAGACCTATGAGGATAAAAATACTTGTAAAAGCTTAAAAGCTTTATCCTCATAATTCCCCTTTGTGATTCTACAGAATGAGGAAGTTATTACATAGTAAATATTGTTATCTTATCATTTATCATCTTCTTTTGACAAGATATTAAAACATTTTTTTGTTAAAAAGCTACTGAACAAGATGTTTTTATGTCTTTTTGTTGCATTTCATAAGAATACTGTGAACAATACCGTGCCTCGGAAATCACGTTAAGCCGTTGGTCCCGGCTGTCATTCGTGGATCTTTGACAGTCTAACGAGATTAACGAGAAAATTAGTGTCATTGTAAAAAAAGTGTGGGTCGAAAGCACCACACGACTTTTTTTACAATGACATTAATTTTCTCGTTAATCACTTTATTCTTATATTGAAAAATTTATTTTTACTTTTTAGTTTAGTTTATTGGTATTAAAGCGTGTTCTTTAGTTTTTTAAACTATAATTTATATACGTAGCTTCCTAACTTAGTTTTCCATATTCTTGTACCATATTTTCAGCTTATTTTCCTAGGGAAACTCGACTGAGCTGGAGTTAATGCTATTTCCTTTGATAACAACATCTATTAAGTCTAAAAGCAAGCTGTTAATGTTCCAGACGTGTTGTTTTTAAAAATGGTTCGTCTGATAATACATTTTTATTTGTGCCTTTCGACATCAGTTTTGCTTTAGAAAGTAGAAAATTGGATTTAATTTTCATAGACTAGCTTTTGCCCGTGACTTCGTCCGCGTGAAATTTATTGTTGCCTCGACCCACTGCATCGCAACGCATCGCCCGCCCGCGTATTACCTACATCCCTTTCGCTTAGCGTTATTTCGGACTTTTTTTCTCGGCTCCTAAGGGTCGTAAAACCCTGATGTTAAATAGCCTATAAACTTCCTCAAGAATTGAACTATCAGAGGCAAAAATAATTTTTCAAATCTTACTGGTAGTTCCAGAGATTAACGCGTTAAAACTAACAAACAAACTCTTCGGCTTTATTATACAAATAACAGCTCCTGCCGGCGACTTCGTCCGCGAGAAATTTCTTGTTACCCTGATCCACGGGGCGCACTCCGTCGCGTCTCGTCGCCTACCCGCGCTATTACTTCGTTTTGGCTCAGCGTTCTTTCTGATATTTTTTCCTCTTTGCTGGGCTCTTACGGGTCCTAGCGTAAGGTTAAATTGGGCTATCAAATGCAAGAAGATTTTTTAAAATCCGACTGGTAGGTCCAGAGATTAGTGCATTCAAACAAACAATCAAACTCTTCAGTTTTATTATTACACTAGCTTTTGCCCGTGGCTTCGCCCGCGTGGATGTCGGAAAATATACAAGGGGAACAAAAGTCCTTCTTTATTCCTTGTTTAGATTATAAACGGAACCTCCTGTGCAAAAATTCAGCTTCATAGATCTAAGAGTTTGGGCTGATGAGTCAGTCAGTCAGTCAGGACTTTTCTTTTTAAATATTGAGATAGCTCGGCACGTCCTAGAGATCTCTCTAGGCTCTTAGGTGTATTAAAGTGAGCCTGATAGTTCCAGAGATAAGCGCGTTCAAACAAACAAAAAAAAGTATGTGTGTCAGCTTCGACGAACGACTGGAGTTCACTCCTGTTTTTTGTGCCACCCTGAGTTCCCGACTTCCTATATTTCGGTAATTTCTGTCGGGTTGGGTTTCTTCAATGCATCAATGCTATACAAAAAGCAATTTTAAGGCAGTTGTCAGTGTAAAGGCACTCGTCACCCCCCCTCTCACCCCACCTCCCACCCCACCCCCTCTCACCCTACCTCCCCCACCGCACCTCCTCTCCCTGTAACCTATCCCCTCTTCACCGCTTACCCCTCCCACACCACCCTCGCCAACTCTTCCCCTACCTCTCACCCCCCTCTCCATACCCTCCCCACTAACTACACCCTCCTATCCCTCTCCACCTCTCTCCGCTCTCCAATCAATCAGTCAAACTCTCTTCAATGAATCAGTGCTATACCACTGACACACTGGTGTAAAGACACTCGTATCCTCCACCAATCATTCCCCTCTCACCCCTCCCCTCTCCTTCTAACCCCTCCTCCTTTCCCTCTAACCCCTCCTACCTTCCCACCCCCTCTCACCCCTCTCACCCCTCTCATCCTCCACGCCACCCCATCTAAACCCCTCACCATCCCCATCCTCCTCCCTCTCTCTTACCCCCCTCATCACATCCCCTTTCCGCTAACCTCCCCCTCTCTACCCTCACCAACTTCTCCCGTCCCCCACTTCCCCTCTTCACCTCCATCCCCCTCATTACACCCATCTCTCCCTATCTCTCTTCCCCTTCCTCCATCAGCCTCCTCTTCTCCCTCCCCATCCCTCCCCTCCCTCTCCTTTTACCACACCCTCCCTTTCCCCTCCTCAATACCCCACCCCTTCCCCTTTTCACTACCCCTTCCACTTCCCCCTCTACCCGTCCCTCTGGGGGAAAAACTATTAATGACAAACTTTGTTACTTGCTCAGGCAAGTATTTGTGCCTAGTTTCAAGTTAATTAACGAAATGATTAAGTTTTGTCATGTAAACTATATTCCCTCCCCCTATTCCAACTATATTTTGTTTTATTCTGAAAACAGGGAATATATGTTACCCCACAGAGGTGGAATTAAAAAAAAACCGTTTGGGATATTTCCGTAACTTGACTGAAAGATTATTTACACATTTTACACCAATGTTCGAGTTAATCAAGACCCGCAGAAAAACCTGTCCTGTAAAATTGACTACCCTTCTCCCCCCCACCCCCCCAGGGGTGAATTTTCGAAAACCCTGATACACGTTATTCTTCATTTTTCGACTCAAGTATAAATACTGAATTTCGAGTTAATCGGACCGCGCGTTAAAATTACTCCATACAAACTTTGACACCCTCCAATCCCTCTTTAGGGAGTAGTTTAGGAAAACTAAAAATGAAAAACTTTATAATTTACTTAGATAAATATTCGTGCCAAGTTTTAATTCTATTAACTCAAGGAAAAAGAATTTTCATACAAACTTTAGACCCCCGTTTCAACCTCTTAGGGGGTGAATTTTGTAAAATCCTTTCTTAGTGCACCCATAAACCTCATAAGAAACCTACATGCCAAATTGGGAATCTCTAGACCCAGCGGTTTGGGCTGTGCGTTGATATGTCAGTCAGTCAGTCAGATTCTTCTTTTATCTATTTAGATGGTACCTTATAACAATTATAAGTATGTTTTAGTTAGATACTGTAGATAGTGATTTAAAGGCATTGACAATTTAAGTTGGTATGTAGTCAATTTGAATATTAATTATTTTCCCTGACATGGCAATATTGTCAAAAAACCTTCTTTCTCTACTCCGTGCAAAAAACCATCTACCCAGATGGTTTTTTTCAAAAATCTACTTAAAACTCTCTCTTTCTTACTAAGTTCTCTCTTACTTACTCTGTTAATAAGAAAAAAGAAAATTAATTATCCTAACAACTTGCAACCAAGTCTGATTAACATAAAGAAGCGAGTGAAAATACTTGAAGATGGTAGTTACCATCTTCAAACTGTATTTTATATTATTCATTATGACTCTGAAACGCTTAATTTCCTCGTTTGTGACAAAGAAAAAGTTTTCTACGTAAATACAGAGCTATTCTTGATGCAAAAGTTTTCTCATTCACTCTTTATTATTCCAGACTCGATACCGAATAAATCGATTTTCTGAAGACGGGACTAGGGGAGCAGAAAATTGTGGTAAGTACTGAATGAATTCTAGTTTATCGAAGCTCAATGATTCTTGCTGTAAGCCAATCTGGAACCACTGTACTTTAGCACCCGTCGCTTTTGTATAGTAGCAATTTTTTTTTTTTGGGTAGAATAGACCCTTTTTAATGTATTTTTGAAAACCCCAGTGCAAAAAAAAAATTGCCGAGAAAAATTTTTTTTTTTAAGATCAGCTTGAAACGTCTCGTTGGTCAAGGTCACATAAATATTTTTTTTTTTTTTTGTAGTAAGGCATGGTCGACGGAGCCGTGCTTTGCGGGGCTCCTAGTTCTGGGTGGTTTAGAAAAAAATAACCACGAAGGGGATGTCCTCCGCCATCCCCTTCGAACCTAACCTGTCCGAGTCGGGGTGCCCCAAGTCTCGAGCTCGCTTCGCTCGCTCTTGCATCTTAAGTATATAATGTGATAGGTTGACATAAACTTATTTTTTTTTTTTTAAACTAGAAGTTTTCGCAGTGTAATATTTTGCGAAAGTGGTTTGCTCGAAGACATCCAACACGCTATAAAATTATGAAGTTTCGGACGCGCGTGTGTTCAATTTTATTGTGTAACTGGGAAACTTTAGAATTTTTTTCTCAAAAACTAGTTATTTTCGCAGTGTAATATTTTGCAAAAGTGTTTAACTCGAAGTCATCAACACGCTATAAAATTGTGAAGTTTCGGACGCGCGGGTGCTAAAGTACAGTGGAACCGCCAATCTTTACTGAAGTTTTTTTTTTATATTTCGAAAGCGGCGCATTCTATATATAAAAAAACGCGTTTAAATAAATATCGACGCAAAATCACTGAAATCAAAAGGCCTCTTATAGACGAAAACTTTGAAAATTATCTTGGAAAGGCAATTAAAAGATTTTTCATCTAATTTGATAATCCTATGAAAGTAAAGTAAAACGTATTTAAAGTCTTAAAGGAATTGATAGAAATTCGAAGCTAGTTTCACAGAATAGTAACTAACTACAGAAGATCGACTGCATAATCCACTAATAGAAAGCCCTCGAAATGTCACCCGAACCCCATCAGTTCGCAACTACTGTCAGTCCGCGGTCGCCATTGGACGATGGTATTTTAGGTTTATTTGCACTTGTAGCACGATGTCTTTTATGAACCTATGCGGTATCATGCGACACTCAAAGGGTTATAAATAGCGAAAACGCATGCACTCATAGGCACATGCTTCACGTACAGCAAGTGCAAGCGCACTCGCGATTGGCGTTCGGTTGGAGATCGGCACCCGTCCGTACGCGTCTGTGTGCGTGCGCCTGTTTATGCTCGTTGCATAGATCTGACCATCTTTATTATTCTGTGCTAATACGATCGGGATCGTAATGAGGTTATCGCGTATGAATTCGCCACTAGAGGCGCTAGTGTAGCGTTAGGTATCCTAAATGTCAAATGACACTGTTTCTGACTGGGCTACGCGGTTTATTTCTAATTAGAATAATTTTGTGAATACCTGAGATTAATAAATTGGCAAATATGAGTTACGGGGTCAATGAATGTCAGTGCTTTAAAAGCGGAGCTAAGAAAAAGAGGTGCAAACTTAAGCGGGTTGAAAGATCAGCTAATTCAGAGGTTGTTTGTTTACTGCTTACAAACACATTTTTTGTCAAAAGCATGCTTATTTACCGAGTTACAGCAATGTTTTTTTGCTATACTTCAGGACCTTACTCGACAGTGGCGCCAACTGGTGAGCACAAAAACCGTAGCCCTCATTAATGTCATCCGCTTTCGGACACGACGAGAGAATTTAAATGGCTGTGTAATTGGGTCGGGACTTTGATGTCATCTCTCTTTCAAAGAAGGCAAATGTATCCTAATTTTGGTGTAAGTGTCTGAACATGTATAGAATTCGCTAAGACGCATTAATTTGATACGAATTTTATATTATTTTAAGGCCTCAAGTCTGCAGAATAATGATTTTTTTATTAATTGAAGTAGGGGTTTTATAATTCAGCTGGATGACTTTTTTACTAGGAAATTCTGGTGCTTGGAAATTGTGGTGCTCAGCTCTATATAAATGCTCAGCTATCGCGGACTTCGCGGAGCATTTGCTGGAGGCTAATCCAAACCACTGGATTCAACTACACAAGCCACAGGTTCTTTCCACTGATCGTTACTATTACGTATTATCCAGAATAGTACGTGAAGCGATTGAAATCAGGAAATATAAAAATTTCAACAGAGAGGATGGATACCGACTGCCTACAACTTGGAATCCAGTCATTAGCAAATGCAAGCAACGCCGGTCGCCCGACGAGGTCCGCCAGTGTGTAGACGTCATTAGTGTTGTGTGTAGAAGTACCGACAGTGACAATAATAAAAATTGTGAAGACCAAGTGAGGGTAGATGCCAATACCCGCACTTTACCTTCGTAAAGTGCGGGTATAGGCATCTACCCTCAAAGGATCTTCACGTCGCTGAGCTGTCATCAGTACTCCTATGACCACGATCGCTGCAAGGCGGTCGAAACGTCGGGAAACAAGTAGGTAACTGTTTACCTCGTAAAAAGAAATATCGCGAGAAGACCCGTTTTTAGTTTTGTTTATTATTTTCTTTTTAAAAAACTTGTTTAATTTTTCTATGTAAAACAGCAATTTCCTAAGTAAAGTCCTAAGTCTCCTCATTGGGAATACTGGCGTGATTTTATAATAAGCTGACCGTTGAAGCAAGTGCCGTCCCCAGCAAATTTATGAAACAACAAGCCATGCGGCTGATACGATTTACCATCGGCAACCATGACGAACTTCCATACAAATTTTCATACTCAATTTACCCCCTATAGGGGGTGATTTTTCAAAACTCCTTCATTAGTGCTCAATTTTCTTTGTATAAGGAACTCTTGTGCAAAATTTCATGTTTCTAGACCCAGCGGTTTAGGCCGTGCGTTGTGTGTCAGTGACTGAATGAATTTAAGAATTTTATAAGTAGATATCTGCTGCAAATTAATCTGTATGCTATAGTGATAAAGTAATATTAAAATGACATCCAAAAATCACTCTCCATGGTTATTTACGCGTAACAGCAGTGAACATTTGTATAAATTACTTTTTTTTTAAATTAAAATAACAAGTGAACATGGAATCCTCGTAATGAATATGTAACATCACGCGCTTGTTTGTACAAGGTCACGTGGCATTTTAATGTTTGTACCACAGAATAATAAAATTACAGTAGTTTAACTGGGCAGAAGGTGAAGGTGGCCATCTTTACATACCGAGACTCCTCCGTGCTTCGGAAAGCACGCTAAGCCATTGGTCCCGGCTGTCATTCGTGGATCTTTGACAGTAGTAACGGGTCATCAGAGCCTTAAAGTCTGACAACCAGTCTTACCAAGGGGTATCGTATTACCCAGTTACTGGGTTGTGGAGGTCAGATAGGCAGTCGCTCCATATAAAATACTGGTATTCAGCTGCATCTCGTTAGACTGGAAGCCGTCCCCAACATAGTTGGGAAAAGGCTAGGCAGATTGAGTAGTTCAACTGGGCAGTGACCTTGAATTAGAAGAAATCTTGAACCTACGGTCGCTAGGTAGATAAATACGCGTCTGTCCTTGCATAATTCTTGCGTACTGGTATATACTGAGTTTTCGAACCGCGTCGTTTCGGCTGTTTTCTATGATGATAAACTACTGCATCTCTATTATACTGTGTTTGTACCCAAATTTTTACGACGCGATTTATCTCTGGCGATCTAGACTCTAGAGTGGCAGGATATTTAGTTAACCTACAGCTTAAATAAACGTTCTGGTGAGCATGGTTAGATAGTTAGGTATAATTTTAAACCTCGGCTCAATAATTGCGAGTATCAATTTCAGTTTATGCTAGGAATCTCTCAGTAGGCAGTACTTACGAAATTTTCAATTATTATTTACATTAGGTCCTAACAAAATACCTGGACAAACTTTTACAGAACACAGTACTTACAAAATAATTGCTATCACAAACGATTTTACAAAATTCCACTGTGGGATTAAAAGAGCGGACACCATTTGTTTATGAAAAATCTAAATCGTTTTGATCTTGACCCCAATACTTGATCTAAATCAATAAGTAAGATCGTAATCATTAATTTGCGGAAACTACCTTTGAAAGAGCTGGAATTGGTAGAAGAACATAAAAAATACACGCTAAAGAAGTCACGGGCGAAACGCTATATTGTATAAAGGGTCAAATTATCTAGGGAAACTCCAATCCGATGGTTATTTTTTAAACATGATAGAATAAAAAATAAATAAATTTGATGATTTTTGGAGTCATCAAACGCAGTGTAGTTGAAATAACAGTTTAACAAATCAGTTTTTTATGTAAACTTCACAGAAGCGGCTCGCGTCAACGGCAGAGGTAACTGCAGCCATCGAAAATGTGCCGCTCGCGAATTTGAGTATGGTCAGGCCAGGCGCACTCCATATTTTAGGTTTGAAGCTACAAGTACGCGGCGGGCTCGACTTGTCGAACTAGTGTGCGCTGCCGCGCCCTGGCCGGCTCGCACGTTAGTTCGATGCTCACTCACGCGCCGCGTCTGAAAAGAAAACAACCCTAACGAGTCAGAAGGTATAAGAGTTACGCGATAGAAAGAGAGGCAACTTCTAGGTGATTATAACTGTAGGTAATTAACGCTGTGCGACCTGAATTGCACTTTATTGTGCCGTAGCAAGAGTCCCTATTTATTTATATAATTTTACGGAGTAAATCTTCTGTACTTGTACTATTATCTATTATATGGACCTCAAATTGTCCCTCGCGGTAAACAGCGGTGATGACTGTGTCAGGCTACAGGGGGACATTGATAGGGTAGTGAGCTGGAGCAAAGAAAATCTCTTACAGTTTAATAGCTCGAAGTGTGTGACCATCTCTTTTTCTCGCGCACACAATCCCATCTCACATACCTACCATATTGACGGGTTGCCTATGGCGCGGGTCACAGAAGTCAAGGACTTGGGAGTAAGCTTTAATACCTGTTTGACTTTTCGGGATCACATCATGCGTATCTGTAAAAGATCGTATAGAAATTTAGGTTTCATGCTTCGTATGGTCCGAGGGTTCACGAATTTGAAAGCTATTATATTGTTATATAATGCATTGGTGAGGAGCCAGTTAGAATGTAATGCGGTCATCTGGGCTCCGCATGAAGCTAAATATAGTCTCATGCTGGAGAGGGTACAAAATAAGTTTATAAGATATTTATATAAGCGTTATTACGGAGTCTATCCCTTTTACCCGTTAATGTATCCAACCTTATTTATATTAGGTATGGTAGGATACAACGAGCTACGGGTTAGGAGGGATCTTGCACTCACCTCGTATATATTTAAATTACTGAGAGGGAAGGTGCATAATGCAGTTATTTTAGGACAGGTGAGTCTGTGCGTGCCGGACAGGTATGTGTGGCGACGACGGCAGCCGCCTCTGCTGGTGGAACCGCGCGCTCGGACCAAATTTTTAAGGGAGGCGCCCTTGACGCGTGCAATTCGCACGCTCAACCTCATAGCGAGTGAGACGGATTTATTCTGTTGCTCTCTGAGTGAATTCACAAGGAATGCATTATTTATAATTAGTTATAGATTAGCTTAGATTAAGTTTAGGATAAGCGCATGTACCGCATTGGGTTACCCTGTTATGGTATATGTAAGTAGATAAATAAATAAATAATAAATAATAAATAATTATGTATTCAAATACACGAGCGGCACCTCATCGACGGCAGCCGTAGATGTGTCGACGGCTGCAGTAAGTTGGCTCTGCCGTTGACGCGTGCCGATCGTGTTTAAGAGCATTACAGCTAAAGCTATACTAATATTACTGTTCTTTTTGTGTATTCGTTTTCGTCATGTTTACCGCAAATAAATGTATTTAGTTTCTATTATTATTTCAAGTATGTTGTATTACCATGCAGCATAAATTCTCGCCAATGCTATAATATTTTGCGGTATATTTGGCTGACTAGCCAAATTCTGCATTCAAGTTTCGCAAGAATATGTTCAATATGATTTATATTCAACTTTTCACGTATAATGTAGTTTCAAAGTTTGGTATACATATAGAGTCGGAGATACAGTACATTTATGCATACTCGTATAACTTCGTACATAAGAATAATTTATTTGATTATACAAATATAAAACCTAAAAATAACAAAAAGATAACAACAAACAACAACAACAAACAACAACAACAACATAAAACTAAAACTATTCACAAACTAAAACAAGTCATCGAAAAATTTATCCGCATCGCTGTCGACTAGTAAAGTACCCAAGAGACTAGCGGCATTGCCACGTTGTATGGCAATGCTTAGCCTCTGGCCAAGGTAAAAGCCAGCCCTTGGGTCACGGGAAGTGTCAACCACACGTTTCGATATATCTTTCAAGATACCATGGGCACTCGGATCCCACGGCCCGCGGACTTCAGCCCCAAACGGCTCGAAAATATAGAGAGTCGGATAGTTACTACCTATATTTTATTTATTTATTTTTTGTTGGCAATACAATTTATAAGGCCGCCAGTAAAAGTCACAATACCCCCCGTACTAGTTTATACCTACTGCATTACAGTGGAGTATTATTCCTCATTGCTGTGACCTGTAGAGTAACAAATAAGTATTTATTATTTTGTTTGTTTTTTTTTTTTCTTTTGTCCGTAATGTAATGTTACATTTTCTACTGAACTCGGGACTCTATAGAAACTGTATCAGAAAGGTGTGGTTAAATTTAAGGGTGTGGTACAGACAATCAAACTAAACAACTTTTTCCATGGGACCAACATCGTAATGGGTCGAGTAGGTATTGAAACTTTGTACGGGACAGCTGCTGATATTTTTTTCTCGATTACTCTGTTGGTCCCATGGAGAAATTTATTCAGTTTGATGGTCTGTATCACACTTAAAATTTGACCACAACTTTCTGATACATCCTGTACAAATGATAAAAGATTTTATTTATGTTTGTATGTATATTAGGTCTTTACCTATGAAATTGCCGTTCTGCAGTACTGGCCATTTCAAATCAAAATAATTTTTGTTTGGCTAAGAATTCTAATTTCAAATTAATTTTATTTTAAAAACATGGATTTTTTTTTCCAAAAGTAGTCATTTGTTTATTGATTAGTGTTACATTTTCATCGCATTTCAATCTTTTTCGTCATCATGGATACGTTAAAAATTCGAGTAATTACGGAATATGAGTACCGTCGCGTCGTGGCAGCAACGCGGAACAAGCGGCACGCAACATCAACGACGTTTACGGAGCTAACACTACAAACCAACGCACCACTTGTTATTGGTTTGCTCGCTTCCGTTCTGGAAATTTCGATCTGAAAAATGAACCTCGCGGTCGTCCGAAGACTTTGGTCGACAATGACGAATTAAAGGCGATTGTGGAAGCTGATGATACACAATCTACGGCTGAATTAGCAGCAGCTTTCGACGTTAGCGTCAAAACAATATTGGTCCATTTGCGTCAAATTGGCAAGGTAAAACAGCTTGACAAATGGGTGCCCCACGAACTCAATGATCGCCAGCGCGAAGTACGCGTCGAGACGTGCCTTGCACTGCTCAACAGACACACAAATGAAGGAATTTTTAACCGCATTGTTACCTGCGATGAAAAATGGATTCTGTTTGATAACCGCAAGCGCTCAGCAAGTTGGTTGGATCCTGGTTCAGCACCTAAACAATGCCCTAAACGAAAACTTACCCCTAGAAAAGTGATGGTCACTGTTTGGTGGTCTTGCGCCGGTGTGATTCATCACAGCTTCTTACCAAACGGGGTGAGCATTACTTCAGATGTGTACTGTGAAGAACTGAACACAATGATGGAGAAGCTGGCACATCTCCAACCAGCATTGGTCAATCGCTCGTCTCCGCTGCTCCTGCACGACAACGCGCGACCTCATACTGCACAGCAGACGGTCTCCAAGTTGCAAGAACTGGGGTTGGAAGCTCTCCGTCATCCGCCCTACTCACCAGACCTTGCGCCTACAGACTACTACTTTTTCCAGAATTTGGATAACTTCTTGGCGGGAAAAAAATTCAATACCCGAGAGGCAGTACAAAATGCCTTTGAAGAATTTGGTGCCTCCCGTCCAGCTGATTTCTTTAAGAAGGGCATCAATAAACTGCCACTGCGTTGGCAAAGATGCATTGATTGCATGGGTGATTATTTCGATTAATACTAATAAAAAATGCATGAAAAAAATTCGTTTAAATTTTTTCATACAAAACGGCAATTTCATAGGTAAAGACCTATTATATCTTGTTCATTTGATAGAGGAAACTTGCGCGGTGTTCCCATATTTTTTCCACGTAGTGTATGTCGATGATTTTATAATAACTTCCTGTCACTGATATTTACATAGCAAGTAGTGGTATACGAATTTGTGTGGTGTAGGTAGCACAGCTAAAAAATTAAAATTAAAAACGTTTTTACAAAAAAAAAAAAAAACGACTTCCAAATAAAAACACTACAAAGTGAATAATAACTTAAATTTCGGAAGTCAGTAGCACGAAACGAAAATACAAAGAAGGAAGTTGGTTTTTGTTTATATAATATAGATTCTGGTTTAGCTAGGTAGGTACTATAAGGGGTTCGCAAGTTGTACAAGGCCTAGTATCTACCCATCAAATGGGTCATCGCGCCCACCTCGAAAAACTTCAACTCATAATAATTATTTACTTCGCCTAATACAAAGTTTTCAAACTGTCATCTAACATTCAACTTTTAACCCCGGGTTGAGATAAGTGGACATTAAAACGAGCTGAAATTTATTTTCTTCTCTATCTTTAAACTTAGTTGGACTTTGGGCGCTGGCTCGCGTTCCCACATTTGTGCTGTGGTCTCGCAGTTAGCTTTTAGCGATTGTCACTTATTCACGTGAAATACTATCAATACTATTCGTCTGCGTGAAATTTTTTGTTCCTCGATCCAGCTCATCGCATCGCATCGCCTACCCGCGCTGTTGCTTTGGTTTCACTTAGCGTTCTTTTTGCTCAGCTCCTAAGGGTCCTAGCGTGATGGTAAATAGCCTACAGCCTTCCTCGAGAATTGGGCTATCAAATGCAAAAATATTTTTTCAAATCCAACTAGTAGTTCTAGAGATTTGCGCGTCCAATCAAACAAACAAACTCTTCCGCATTATTATTAGTATACATAGATGAAGTAGGATTGTTGTCAGAGAAAGAATAATTTTTCGACCCAATAAAAATTTATAGAACTCATGAGGTGACACAAATCATTATCGTTTGACGCTTGAGATCACTTCAATGTATTTCTAAGCTATGTATTTCATAACTTGGGCCTGAGTCCGAAAAACAAGCAGTCGACAAACATAATCTCAAATTCACCTCTCCACTTTTTTTTACCATTTATCTCGTCTCTCCTTGTATCTTAATCCAATCAAAGGTTGCCTTTAAAAGATATGACCGCCCATTGTGTCACCCTATGTATAATTTCTACGGAATATATAGGGTGACTGGTAATTAGTGACCGATACTTAAACCCATGATTATACTTATGATAACAAACAATTTTTACTATGGGACCTAACCTGAAATTGCGAAAAAAAATCAGCTGCTCCCTATTTTGTCGAGTTATGCGAACATGAATGTATAGGGCAGCTGATTTTTTTTTCGCGATTTCAGGTTTGGTCCCATAGTAAAAGTTGTTTGTTATCATGAGTACAATCATGTGTTTAAGTATCGGTCACTAATTACCAGTCACCCTATATATCTATAATTTTTATCAATCTGCCTAGCCTTTTCCCAACTATGTTGGGGTCGGCTTCCAGTCTATCGAATGTAGCTGAATACCATTATTTTACATGGAGCGACTGCCTATCTGACCTCCACAACCCATTAACTGGGTAATACGATACCCCTTGGTAAGACTGATTGTCAGACTTTCGGGCTTCTGACGACCCGTAACGACTGTAAACGATCCACGAATGACAGCCGGGACCAACGGCTTAACGTGCTTTCCAAGGCACGGAGGAGTCTCGGTATGTAAAGATGGTCACCCATCCACGGACCAACCCTGGCAAGTGTAGCTTAACCTGATGGATCGACCCGTGCGGCTGTTATTACTTAGCCACGAGCTCCTCCTATATCTATAATTTTTATAGTGTATATAATAAAGAGTAGGTATTCTATTCTGTTGTAGGTACCTCATTTTCAAAACAAACGTGTCTTAACAAAATCTTAATATTTTAATTTCAATGTTAATCTTTTAACGAAATCTAATAGAGTGCTCGCATGATAAATCTGCGCGCGGCTAACATTCGGAACTAATCGTATGCCGCCATCTAGCCATTTTTAGTTTACGTTAGGTGTCGAGAGAGTGTGCTGTGTTCCGTGTTTTTATTAGTTTTCATAATAAATAAAGAAGTCCTGACTGACTGACTGACTGACTCATGAACGCCCAGCTCAAAACCTTGGACCTAGAAAGCTGAAATTTTGCACAAAGGTTCCTTTTATAATGTAGACAAGGAATAAGGAAGGAATTCCCGGTAGTACGTTCCCGTGGGTTATTTTCCGACATCCACGCGGGCGAAGCCCCTTACTGGCAGGGATATTATCATCTTGAAGGCGCCACCAGTCGCGCGCAGACTTATCTTGCGCGCACACTAGATATTGCTAGCTGCCATTGTAATTAACAGTTTAAAAAAAAACTCCAGACTTTTCTCTCATAAACTTCCAAACTATTTTCTCTGGTTAAAAATTATTCTAAGAACTAACTGTAGGTATTTTTCTGACAAAGGATAATTGACATTAACATTTCCTCATTCTTGAAAATAAAGATCTTTCTCGCTTACAGTATGACGTTTACAGACGAAATATTAACTCTTTTCGTGTACATTTAGTCACCCCAAGTATGTTTAACTTTAAAACTGTTTCTGGCGCTTAAAACAGGGTGAATTATAAACTTTTCCATGTTACAAATAGTGGAAGAAAAAAGACTTATTTTTCGAAAAGTCACGTATTTTGTCTCTTGTTATGTTTTAAGACAATATTTACATGACTGCTCGAAAGATAAAGTGCAAAAGCGTACTAAAGAATATCGTAATAACTATTTACTCATTACACGAAATGTCATAAGTAGAGGATCCTATGATTTCGCGGAAAATGTGTTCGACACCTACTTAATTAATTAATTTCTTCAGGCACAATAAAGGTAATTTAATTCAGAGCTTCAGATTAAATTCTTCAGAGCAAATTTTAAATACAGAATTATTTATTTAGTTAAGCATAGGATTAACACTGGATGGATGAAATGGCGGCAGGTCACGGGAACAATCTGCGACTCCCGCATTCCCCTTAAACTTAAGGGGAATATAGATAAAACAATGGTTAGACCTGCTGTCTTGTATGGATCAGAATGTTGGGCCACAAAAGGGATAAATGAAAAGCAATTGCATGCAGCTGAGATGAGAATGCTAAGAGGGATATGTGGTGTTACACGAATGGATAGAATAAGAAATGAGTACATAAGAGGAAGTTTGAAAGTGGCACCGGTGACTGAAAAGTTGTGCGGAAATCGGCTGTCATGGTATGGGCATGTGATGCGGAGGAGTGAGGAAAATGTCGTGAGGAAAGTTTTGAGTATGAATGTCGATGGCTATAAGAGTAGGGGAAGACCAAAGAAACGATGGATGAATTGTGTGAAAGATGCCATGGCTAGAAAGGGTGTGACTACCGATATGACGAATAATAGAGAAGTATGGAAAAAAAGGACATGTTGCGCCGACCCCAAATAGGTTGGGATAAGGGCAGGAGAATGATGATGTTTAAATCTCGTGTATTAGGGGGCAAGCCTATTGCCATCAACCGGGCACTAATCCAGACTTCGGAAAAAAAGAGAAATTTCTGATGGAAAAACCCAATAACACTTTGCCCAACTTGAGAATCGAGTCCAGGATGAATGCTCGGAATTAGCACGTACGAGCACTAGATGAACGAGGTAGTCACAAAGAATTCTGGGGCAAATTAAATTCTCTTCTAGGGAACCGTTGCTTAAGGGGATACATAGATAATGCCGTGTTTTTAATATTCATATATTTTTTGTTTTTTTCTGTATTTGGTTAAATCAATTGGATTTTCTATAAGTGTTATTTAACTATATTGTATACTGCTGTACTAAAAATTAAACATGATTACTTGAAATTTTCTTGATATTTGCATAACTTAAATCGAAGGTATTTAAATATGTTAAGAACTTACTTAAGCTAAAAATTAATTTAAGTACAGCATTTTGTCATAAATCTACATTTAAACGAAGCGCGTTTAAATTCCGGTGCGCGTGAGAGTCTTATAACTCGCGTGTCAAATTAGACAACCATAACGCCATTTCACGTACAGTCAACAAAAGAGATATCTAGGCAGGGTATACTAACATATTTGTATGTGAATTGCTTCATGTTCAATTTCGTGACAATATACAATTTTGTGTTGGTGTTACAATGTAGGAGTATTGCAAAAACAAAGTAAGAATTGAACATGAAGCAATTCACATACAAATATATTACTCTACCCTGCCCAGATATCTCTTTTGTTGACTGTAAACATCGAGTTAAACCACGCTTCGATGTATCCTCTTAAGTGACAATAATCCGAACACATCATCTGCCTATCCTTTCCCAACTACGTAGGTGTCGGCTTCCAGTCATGGAACGACTGTCTACCTGACATCCACAAAATGGTAAGGTTCCGAACTGAGACCGTTAATTTTGGACTTTTAATGGCCTTTACTTGGTAAATTTTTATGAGAACCAGAATGCATGAGCAAGTGAAGCGAGTTCGGAACCGAGTCGTCTCGTAAAACCTAGCATGTGCCAAAAATCTGATAGGTAGGTACTTGTTGACAGGCCTACACTGACCTCACATACCTATTTTACCTATACAATTTAATTTGAAAACATTGTGAAAGCCATTAATTTTTCTCTCTCTCGCTCTTCTCCATAGGACAAGACCAATCGACAATCGGTTCTCAATTGGAACCGTACCGCTAGCTTCTGACGTATAAGTGCTAAGGTAGATTTATGTGAAATAAAATATTTTGATTTTTGTTTTATTTTTTGTTTGACGTGAAGAATCTTATTTTATACCAAAACAGAAAACTTATCTATATTTACCAACTGAAGTCCGTAAATCCTACGTTTTACCAATATTCGGGCTTTTATAGATACATTAAATTAAAATCGAAGTGCGGTCACGTCAAAAACAAAAGAAATACTTAATAGGTATCGTTTGTTCTCACTAGTTCGATTTATTAGTTCGATCGTCGAATACCTAATGTAGAATTGTGAACTTTTCAATGAAGCAGTTATATCTGACTCATCTATGTAAGTTAATTAATATTAGTTTCATGTTTTGTATATTTTGTTAGGATACAATTTGTATCTTATATTTAACTAAATCCTAACTTTTGCTTTGATCTATAACCATTAGTCCATTTCCAGGAATTCCACCCAATATCAATGGATTTGTGTAAAGGATTTCCATAATTATTTATTTATTGCACAATGTACACACAGTTACAGGCTTTGCTTACAACTAATGAGTACATAACCCCGTTGGGGTGCGGCAAGATAACTTAAAACTAGAGTATTGTGTCTGTAACATTATTAATTAGAACATATGTTTGCTTTAAGTCTAGAATTTTATTACATTATTAATATTATTATATTGTATTATATTATCTTTATATTCTGTTATTAGGTATTACATTTATAGTATAATTATAATCTGTAATCTACTATTATCTAGTAGGTACCTATTATCACATAAATATAAAAAGGTTAGGAACTTTCACAAACATACATTTAATTTGTATATTATTAATTATTATTAATTACTCATTGCCTTTTTTCAAAAGCGGTCTACAATGTTAAGGACGAAAATATAGATTATTTTATTGTATTTTATTACATGAGGGAAAATATACAGTAGTATATAAAAAATTAACAAAAAATAACTTAACAAATATACTGCCCACTATATTTTTTGAAATCGGTTAAAAACTCATAGGGACTGTGGTAGTTAGGTACCTACTTAATAAGAAAGGTAAGCGTCAGTCTGTCAGATGGTTGGTAAAGGAAGTGATTGATCAGAGTATACAATGTACACATACACACACACACATAAACTCATGCCTTCCTCACATTGGGGTAGGCAGAAACTACAAAACGCCACCCGCTACATGATTCTTACATACTCCTTTCGCTTCGTTTTTCATACATCTAGTCTTGTAAGGATGCTCGGTGGTCTAGTCATACATGCAAGCCGGGTGCGAGTACTACGCAGCTGACCTTTCTGAAGTATATGACCATGAGCAATCAATCTGCCTAGCCTTTTCCCAACTATGTTGGGGTCGGCTTCCAGTCTAACCGGATGCAGCTGAATACCATTATTTTACATGGAGCGACTGCCTATCTGACCTCCACAACCCATTAACTGGGTAATACGATACCCCTTGGTAAGACTGATTGTCAGACTTTCGGGCTTCTGACGACC
This sequence comes from Cosmia pyralina, assembly GCA_946251885.1. Classification (NCBI taxonomy): domain Eukaryota; kingdom Metazoa; phylum Arthropoda; class Insecta; order Lepidoptera; family Noctuidae; genus Cosmia; species Cosmia pyralina. The sequence continues at coordinate 16,857,803 of OX276359.1, read as the reverse complement.
CGTAATGACTGTCAAAGATCCACGAATGACAGCCGGGACCAACAGCTTAACGTGCTTTCCGAGGCACGGAGGAGTCTCGGTATGTATAGATGGTCACCCATCCACGGACCAAACCCGGCAAGCGTAGCTTAACCTGATGGATCGACCTGTGCGGCTGTTATTACTTAGCCACGAGCTCCTCCTGAATATGACCATGAGCATAACTTAGAATACTTACATAAACTGGTATTTATATAGAGAAACCAAATCTCACCCTGAGATGTTTGAAAAACTGGGAGATATAAGTTCAATACTAGATATCCTAATAGATTAATTATTCCCAGAATAAAAACGAAACTTTATAGGCTAAGTTGCTATCCTATTATCAAAATTCCTGACCAAAATAAAGAACTTCCAATGGTCCCCTTCAGAAGGGCTTTACGCAATTCCTTCAATACCGTACAGGAATTCCTTCAGTTTAAATTTAAATGATCTAACTGTACTTATACGAAAAATTTGCATGTCATTATGTTATGATTAAAGTTAAGCTGCTTTTATACAACCACTGTAAGAACTTTTGTTCTAAACCATATTTATCAGCAAATAAATCTTTGACTTTGACCAGTATGATCACTATTTTATTAACCGACTTCAAAAAGGAGGAGGTTCTGAATTCGTCGGAACCTTTTTTTTTTTTCATGTATGTTCCCCGATTTCTCGAAGATGGCTGGACCGATTTGGATTTTTTTTTTGTTTGAAAGGGTATACTTCCCAAGTGGTCCCATGATCATCAAGTCAGGATCTGATGATGGGATCCTGGAGAAATAGAGAGAACTCTTCCAATTTTATAGGCACACCTGAAGCGATTTGGATAGTTTTTGGAAGAGTAATTTCTTGGAGTGGTCCCATTCCAATTTGGTGAAGATCTGATGAAGAACTTCTGAGATAGGCAACGGAACTCCTCAATAAATGATAGCAAATGGACTGGGATTGCTGAAATCTCATGTCTGTTTGTTGTTCACACCAGTTCATAACATAACATCACGCCAGTACGCTGTGAAGGGGTAAGCACATGTGAACCACTAAAAAGTGAAAAATAAAAACTTTTTTACAAAAAAATACAACCGACTTCCAAAAACAACACTACAAAGTGAAAAATAACTTTAATTTCGGAAGTCGGTGGCAAAAACGAATATACATTTAATCAGACACCGACTTACTTCCGAAATTAAAGTTATTTTTCACTTTGTAGTGTTGTTTTTGGAAGTCTGTTGTATTTTATATTTATTTAAGATATACGTATACAACATAACAGATTTATATAAATCTAAGGCTTTTTTTTTTTAAAGTATATGCCCTTCTAGTGGAGTCCCGTCTCGGCGTTTCCTGTAACATCTGCCTTGTAAATAACTTTTGTTAGTCGCCTTTCATTCGAAGTATTTTGTTAAATCATCCCTTGTAAAGGTTTTGTATTTAGTTTTTGTAGGTACGACGATACGATTGATACTGCTACATAATCCTCATTATCTTCGCCTTACGACTAAGATCAGTACACGTTCGAAGGTATTAATAAACTTCACGGTTGCATTGAATGAAATTGTGTACCTACTGTGTTTTGACGGGATACGAAAGAATAGTCATTAATTTGTTTATGAATAAATGACTATGACTATTCTTTCGTATCCCGTAAAACATAGTACACAATTTCATTCAATGCAACCGTGAAGTTTATTATTATTAGATAACTTTTATCTGGGGAATATGTTTGACGTTTTGACAGCTTTTGTATAGAAAATATTTCAAACCGCCATAATTATTTATTCCTCAAATAAATGTTATCTGACGATTGAAAAATCGGTCCTTAGTGAAGTTTTAATAATAAGCATGCTAACGCCATCTAGTTTCATTCAATCGTAACTTCTTAGATATTTTACTCTATAACAGATGGCACTACTAGGCTCCTAAGCAATTATACCAAACAAAATAATAATGGAACCTAATGACGCTTTGGAGTGTCATAAAAGTTAAACAAATGTCATATACTATTAAATTAGCAACATTTGTATAAACACGCTGCTTTTTTATTGGCTAGGGAGCTGCTACGGTAGTTCTGTACTCATCATTATGAACAACTTTGGATATAGTACCAAATCTGAAATTGCGAAAAAAATCAGCTGTTCCCTACATTTTAACGAGTTATGCGAACATAGATGTAGGGAACAACAGATTTTTGTTTCACGATTTCAGGTTTGGTCCCATAGTAAAAGTTGTTCATAATAATAAGTACAACACTACCGTGGCAGCTCCCTAGCCAATAAAAAAAACAGCGTATTTAAATATTTGTATTTACGTTCTCGAAAACGGCTCTAACGATTTCGATGAAAGTTACAATAAAGGGGTTTACGGGGGCGACAAATCGATCTACCTAGCTAGGTCTCATTTCAGGGAAAATTCATTTTTCCTATTTTCATCCGAGCAGAGCTCGTTTACCCAGGTATAAAAAAATATCACGAGTTTTCACTCCGAAAGGTTAGGCAGAGGTGTACCTATAGTACCTACCTGCACTCCCGTTACATTTGCAAGAATATAGGTACATAAGTTTTCACTCCGAAAGGTTAGGCATAGGTGTACCTATAGTACCTACCTGCACTCCAGTTACATTTGCAAGAATATACGTACATAAGTTTTCACTCCGAAAGGTTAGGCAGAGGTGTACCTATAGTACCTACCTGCACTCCAGTTACATTTGCAAGAATATACGTACATAAGTTTTCACTCCGAAAGGTTAGGCAGAGGTGTACCTATAGTACCTACCTGCACTCCAGTTACATTTGCAAGAATATACGTACATAAGTTTTCACTCCGAAAGGTTAGGCAGAGGTGTACCTATAGTACCACAACTAATTAATTGACATTTGAAGATACTGTTGGAGCTGCTGAAGATTGTAAGACTATCATTGCATTGTATAGACTCAATCTCCTTTGTATTATATAATTGCATAGCACATGTGTGAGTACTATGTACATACTCTAAAGCTACCATTTACTGGGTACGTCTTTGTTTGACTTGAATATGCCCTGGCGGCTGAGAGTATGTGACGCTCACTCTAATGTCTCGCTGATGGTGGCGCGTGTTGGATCATTTAGCTAATCCATGCGTCAGGTTCGTGAACAAGCGCTGTCAGTGAAGGCTGATCATACCTTAGCGGCCACGGCTTATTTTAATTTAATTTAAATATTTGAATTGTTTTTTTTTTTTTTAAGGTTCTGCATCGTTCTCACATGTAAAATTTCAACATGAATGATGTAACCATTATTTTGTAACCATATCTTGATTTAAAAGAGTGTCCGTGGAGTTTCTTGCCCGTTCTTCTCCATAGGTACCTACTATGCTTTGGAATGGGCGCCTAGCTTCATCTTTTTGACTGACCGACCCCTTGACAATTCAAAAGTGCCTGTAATTGGTTTAATTGAAATAAATGCTTTGAGTTTGAGTTTGAGTTTGAGTTTGAGTACCTACCTGCACTCCAGTTACATTTGCAAGAATATACGTACATAAGTTTTCACTCCGAAAGGTTAGGCAGAGGTGTACCTATAGTACCTACCTGCACTCCAGTTACATTTGCAAGAATATAGGTACATAAGTTTTCACTCCGAAAGGTTAGGCAGAGGTGTACCTATAGTACCTACCTGCACTCCAGTTACATTTGCAAGAATATAGGTACATAAGTTTTCACTCCGAAAGGTTAGGCAGAGGTGTACCTATAGTACCTACCTGCACTCCAGTTACATTTGCAAGAATATAGGTACATAAGTTTTCACTCCGAAAGGTTAGGCAGAAGTGTACCTCTAGTACCTACCTGCACTCCAGTTACATTTGCAAGAATATAGGTACATAAGTTCTTAATATCTCATGGGTTTAACTATACTTCAGCCGTATAAATATTTAGATTTAAATCTTGGTTAACTTATACCATGAAGTACATTTAGTAATAAGTTAATAACATAACATAAAAATACGAACCATAATTTCATAATTAAAATTTAGATTACGTGCAATTAATAAATTAAAATTAAATACAATTCTATTCATTTAAAATAACAATTTATCATATCAATATAAAATAGCAATGTTTAGATGTCATAATAGTTTTACATTTTATATTCAAAATATTCATTGATGGAATACTCACACAACCAGTTTTAAAGCTTCATACTAAATTCTAAATCTGTAGCGCTTCTAAATTCTTCGGCTAAGTGGTTAAATGTTTTCACCGCCATAGTACAACAATTTTTGTTGCAAATTTTTAGTCTATTACGCGGGACTAATAGCGGCTTTTGTACTACACTTCTGGACACATCTTTTGGCCCACCTTGTATTTTCAGTTTCGTTTGGTCCTAGCTAAAATTTTATCTTAGGTCGAGCAAAAAGTTTTTATGCAGTTTTGAACCTGGCACATTCACAATTTCATTCAATAGTCTTTTTTTGAATTTCGAACACAGAATTTAAAGAAACAAAAGACAATTTGGAGCCTGTTTGTTGATATCAAACAATCGAATACTAAGAAAACTTGGTTTTATTGGTTTACTTGGATTTAATTCTTAAAAAAGTGATTGATATCTTTGGTTTTGCAACAAAGATTACTTATTCTTAACATTAAGGTGAGGTTCTATCAATAATCTATGTATACTTCACCTGAAGTCGCCGCCCAAGCTGTGGCACTTATTCAGGCCGGACACAGCCAAAGAAACGTGAGTGCTCAACTTAATTTAAGTCGATCTGCGGTCCGAAATGTTTATCGGAGGTACCTAGAGACTGGCGGCTTTGTTCGTCGCCAAGGAAGGCCACGATCTCGGGTCACAACTGAAAGGCAGGATCGATTCATCGTGACGACCAGCTTGAGAAATCGTCACCTTACCTCCATTGAGATACAAAACCAACTTCGCGACTTCCACGGAATATCTGTGAGCGCTCGAACTGTTCGGAGAAGGTTAAAAGAACGCGATATGGTACCACACAAGCCAGCTAATGGCCCCAAACTAACGCGAGCCCACCGAACAGCGCGCCTTCATTTCGCACGCAGTCATTTAAATTGGACACAGCAAGATTGGAGCCGTGTACTCTTTTCTGATGAGTCTAAAATTGTGTTACATGGCAATGATGGAAGGAAGAAGGTCTACCGACGTAAGGGAGAGCGTTTCGCACAATGCTGCTTTGAAGAGAGGGTTGCTTATGGCGGTGGCTCATGGACTGTCTGGGGCGGTATATCCGCGTGCGGCAAAACTCAACTTGAGGTTGTTACAGGCCAACATTAAATGCTGAAAGGTACATTCGTGAGTGCTTAGAACCTCACGTGATACCATACGCGGACTATGTGGGCCCAAATTTCCTTTTTATGCATAATAATGCAAGAGCCCATGCGGCCGGCATCGTCAGGATGTGAACATCACAGTTATGGACTGGCCAGCCAGAAGCCCAGACATGAACCCCTTTGAGCACATGTGGGACGAGCTAAAAAGACGTGTTAGGGCTCGTCAGCCAGTTGCCCAGACGATGCAGGAGTTGAAAACTGCCATAGAAGAGGAATGGGAGATGATCCCTCAAAATTTCATAGAGCGGTTGATAAACTCTATGCCTAATCGTATGAGAGCTGTGGTAGATGCCCATGGAGGCAACACGCGTTATTAAATTAAACCTTTATTTGATAAAACATGTTTTTTATTCAAAAATCAATTGTCTTTAACAAGGCGCATATCCGACTTGTTAGGCGTAGCTCCATGTCGAATGGTATTCTGAATACAAATTTAAAACAATACGATCGAAAAAGATGGTAAAATATATCAGGTTTAAAACTGCATCAACAGTTTTTGTTCAATCTAGCAATCATATTTCGGTAGGGGCCATCGAAACCTAAACTCTAAGATGGGCCAATAGATGTGTCCAGAAGTGTATTTTCCTCTTTGAAATAGCCTTTTCATCTTTTTCAAAAAGCGAATAGTCGTTTCTTACAAATTGCGGGTTTCAAATATAGATAGAGACGGGAGGGTAAGCAGCTTTTGCTTAATAAGTACAGGCCAGTTATGTTTAAATCTCACGTGGGAGCGAGCCTTTGGCCATTAATCCGGCACGATTCCAGACTCCAGACTGATACTGAGAAATTCCTGATGGAAAAATTTCGCACAATGAAGGCTTCCGTTATTCCGTAGTTGAAAAGAATTTACCCCAAAAACAAACATAATAATATTGTTGAAAAACATGCTCTCCCATACATTGATATGCATCACGGTTTATTCTCCAACTGCAAATGTATGTGATAAAATTACAAATTGCCGATTTTCGGACTTTTTCCTTTACTTGTCAAGTCCGCTTGAAAGTCCGCCTCTGTAGATTTTATGTGCTTAAGGTTAAAACACCGATGTATCCTTTCAGGATCAATGGAATCTACTTACTAGACGAATGTTGTATCATCGATTCAAAAAGAAGAAGAATGATTAATCGACCGCAAATAATGGTCGCTTCGTTGGTCCCGGCTGTCATTTGTAGATCTTTGACAGTCGTTACAGGTAGTCAGAAGCCCGGAAGCCTGACAACCAATCATACCAAAGAGTATCGTATTAACAAGTTACTGAGTTGTGGACGTCAGATAGGCAGCCGCTCCATGTAAAATTCTGGTATTCAGCTGCATCCGTTTAGACTGAAAGCCGACCCCAACAATCAATCTGCCTAGCATTTTCCCAACATATTTGTGAAAAGCCTTAGCAGATGATGATGAAATAATGGTTTCGTTATTAGTCTTTAATATCCAGAGCTACGTTACCATCGCATTATGTTTTTCAAATCATAAAGAAATATCCGCGCATCGTTATTAAATTCAGTCTAAAATGTTTCATAACAAGAAATTAGGTGAAAGCTGAAAGTAATAAAAGTAACAGAATTCTCTTTAATAAAACGAGAACTCTCATTAATTTCAATACCTTTGTCCAAGCTGACAAGATGGCGGATTTATCTTTTTAATTCAATTTATCTGAATCATTTAATTCCTTCAGCTATGCTAAGGCTATTATTAAGAAGCACAGCCCTATATAATGTCCACGTAAGGAGATTTTTTACAGACGTGCAAACAATATCTATTTTCAATTTCCTACTAAGTATTAGATTTTCCGGAAACTACACACATCAAAAGTGTCTAGGGATCAACATATATTTTTGCAATAACTTTTCTCCTGATTGATATTAATTAAAATTTTCTTTAAGGATTCATCAAATAAAGTGTTTTCGTTTGTCACAGTAACGATAAACCAAGTCACCTTTGCATTAATAAAGAAATTTGCCATTTTCCTAATAAAGGGATTTTTGACATTTGAACCACTAACATTAAAGTTCGAAAAAAAGACTGAAATAACAGTTTTCTTTAAAATTTTATTGGGTAACTTAAACAATTACAATAAAGTTTGTTACACTGTACCCAGAACTGTAATGCGGCGAGGGGTGCGCGTTCCCCGGCTGTTCCACACTGCACAGTGCAGAACCCGTGCTGGTGAGCGGGCACCTCTTCGCCGTCTCTTACAAACATATAACACACACTTTATTGATCTTGATTTATTCTCTTTATCCCTTACAAAATTTAAAAAAATGGCCGTCGAATTGCTTCAATAATTTCAATTCCTCAAAATGCTGCTTGTGGCCTGACGCGCGTTCTTTTTCAAACTTACCCTAGTATATTTATTCCGCGGACATTAGTGTGGATTACATGTTTACCCTAGCCCACTTCACCTCATAACTTTTATAGTAATATTATAACATGTAATTGTTTTGTGTCCCAATGTAGTAAAATAAAATAAATAAAATAAATAAAATTAATAATCCGTGTTTCTACCGCGAACACTAACAACACAAGAACATCGGTTTGGCATACTCAAAATGAGTTCATCCAAATCACGCTGTGGAATGGCCGCCCATGTTCGTTGCAACAACAAAAAAAGGTCTTCTTGCGACTGGATACCCTCCATATTCGGCAGAGCTCTTCTCTGTAGCATATCCCATGCATGCTCAATCGGGTTCAAGTCTGGCGACTGAGCAGGCCAGGGCAGGACATTGATGTTAGCTGCGGCGAGAGTCTGTCTTACAACTCTTGCGGTGTGCGGTCGTGCATTATCATGCATTAACTGAAATAAGGGACCGATTTGCACTTGTAGAGGAACGATGACGTCTGATACAATCGTCTCAGCATAAATTTGAGCGTTGAGGTTGCCTCTGATCCAAATCAACTCAGTTCTTCCGCCGATCCAAATACCCGCCCATACCATGATGGTTCCACCACTATAAGGATGGACTTCCTGGCAAGATTTTAATCGCTGTTGGCGTCCAGGGGTTCTCCAGTGTCGTATACGTCTTGTATCCGGTCTCATACCAAAACGAGACTCATCAGAAAAGCACACGAAACGCCATTGTTCTTCTGCCCAATTTCTGTGTTCAAGAGCCCATTGATATCGAATCCTACGATTGTGCATTGCTATAGGTGGTACCCGTAGCGGTCTTCGGGAATGAAGGTTCACTTCATGCAAGCGGTTTCTGACTGTTTGGTCGCTAATTAAGTTCCCTGAAGAGTGATGAAGCCTCACGGCTAACATCATGGCGGTTATAGTTGGAGCTCTTCGAGTTAAGATTTGAATGTATCGGTCTTGTCTCCGTGTGGTGCAGCGATACCGTCCTCCATGGCGCTCAGCCACGGTACCAGTGCTTCGGTAACGTGTCCAAAGTCGACTGATAACACTCTGACTTGTATTCAGAGCTAAAGCCACAGTACGTTGCCGGGAACCAGCTTCTATCATTCCCACGGCTCTGAGCATTTCTTCCCTGCTTAAATGACGTCGCCGCTCCATAATAACGTTGGTTTTAATCAGTAGTAGGGAAACAGTAGCACTAATAATGTCTTCAATGCGTTGTATGTTTTTATAGGGAAAATATTGACAGCTGATTTTCATCTTTTACTCGAATTTGATTCACAGTTCCTGATTCAAATTATGAAATGCACCAAAAAGGATCCATATAAATTTATAAAATCATAAATTTATTACAAAGCCACATCTCAATCTCAAGAAATCCGCATAAAAATGCTTGATCCCTAGACACTTTTGATGTGTGTATTTGAGGATTTTTTCTTTTTCGTTAGGCATTGTCTCTAACAGTCTAGATTTGGAGACTACAGGGGAAAAACAAGGAATGTCAATTGCAAATTAATTTACATAAACTCAAAATAAAACTAATGAAAGTCTATTTTATTTTATCTAAGTTGCTTAAAACAACATTTTTGTTTCCATTTTATCAGGATGTTTCAATATTAAACTAAAAAATAAAGTAAAATATAAGATGATATTTTAGAAAGCTTTAGTAAACCTTATCAGTCACATAAGAAAGTGCAAGTGCAATGAATGTCAATGACATTAATTGTTTTTGCTAATTTTTGATCACAAAATAATGTTCTAGAATCTAGAACATTTATTTAGAAATTATCTAGAATCCAAATAATAAATCCTCTTTCTTAGATTAAATGATTAGTAAACTAAACTTGAGCTTGTCAAAGTGACATTACCGATTTTTCCATTTTTGCGCGCGGACGTTCACGATTCTTGCCAAGTCCAAACATCCAAATAGCTGGCTTTTGACATCGACGATTGTTGCATCTCAAATTTTTGCTAAGGTTTGATAGATGGCACCATTAGTTCATTTTTCACTTTTTACTGACATTCCTTGTTTTTCCCCTGTAGTCTTCATGTCGTTTCTCTATTATACCAATGTCTGGTGGTGACAATATATTAGCAATATCATAGAATATTTTCAGGCTCAAAACAATGATGACTATAACTTTTAAATGCGTGCTAAAAACTCTTTTTGGGGCGTCATGTAGTTTCTTGGACTGCACATTCTATTCCCACTCTACCAAATTAATGTTGTATAAACAGGAATACAGCATTCTCTCGTTCATGCTAAAATGTCAAGAATATCAAGCAAATAATGCTCCTGCTGTTGTTCTGGTTTATGTCCGTTTGGTTTAAACCCGCTTACAGGCGGGTTTAAAGACGATGGACCCGATGCTACCCACAACTAACGTATTACTGTAAACACAAATCCCCAATGAGTAGCCAGAATATCACAGCACTATTATTTCAATGGCGATCGTACACGGCGGTGGATTACGGCCCACGGTGGGAACAATTGTCGCGTTAGTAAGTCGCGCTGTAAAAAAAAGAAAGAAAGAAAGAAAACACATTTATTTAGCACAGACTAAATTAAAGAGGCAAAACAAAAAAGTAAAAAATAATAATAAAATTTAAAAATCTACATTTGCGATGCAACAACAACAAAAAATAAAATAAAAAATACAATGCAGGAACAATGCAATGCAGGATGTACGGACTACCATTGAAATACTACTAGTGTGACATTCTGGTTTTTTTTATTCTTTATTTATTTAGGGGTTTTTTTCATAAATGAATATTTCACCCCCATTATTGAAAACAAAAATTTCACTTAATATTTAACTTAAAAAAACCTACAAAAACTAAGAAACAAGGAAACACTACTCTGACCTTAACTTTAAACCTACCATCACCATCCTAACCAGCATTTTGGCTGCCTCAGACAATGGTGAAGCCAAAATACTATTAAAGAAACCTACATTGCAGTACCTATTATTAAACATAGATCGCCTTCGACGCTCCAGCCGGCCACACTCCGCTAAAATGTGGTGCGCGTCTTCCAAAATTACTTATTTGGGATTTGAGTATGGAGGATTGTAAGTATTGTAACTGGTTACTTTTCTACTACCTCGTTGGTCTAGTGGTCACAAGCACTACTGCTGAGCATGAGGTCCTGGGTTCGATTCCCGGGTCGGACAAAGTGTTATTGGGTTTTTCCATCTGGGATTTCTTAGAAGCAGCCCGGAGTCTAGATTTGTGCCCGGTTGAGGGCAATAGGCTCGCCCCCTATTACATGGGACTTGAACAGAACTCGCGTAATGTGGGTGTACTATAGGTACCCACGTACCTACGTAAACAAAGTATGACGTTATGTTACTTTTGAGTAGCGTCATGGACGACGGGCCTAAGAGCGAGAAACAGAAAATTTTACAAAACCATTTTCCTTCTATTTTATTTTGGTGTGAAAACACGTTAATCTTGATCCTGTCCTGATAAATAACCGTAAAATGCCTTAACAAAAATATGAAAGGGCTAAATTGAGAATAATGTTTCCCAGAGCTGCTTTTAAATTACGTTCCGAACTGAACTGAATATAATTCACTTATATTCTGTTATCCTATGAGTAAGGAAGTTGAGGTTTTCTAGATATTTTATTATCTTCTTTTAAACACACACATACACGCCACTCAAGAGCATGCATGCACTAAATTCCCTTCATTTTATGATATATTTTAATTTTAATTTTGTTGCATAAATTGTTAATGTTCCAAAATCGGGTGAAGACACTGACTCCTGTAACACAGGTACCACCTAGCTCCTGAGCTAGGTGGTACCTGGTCATCGATATAATAAATAAATAATAAAAAAATAAAATATATTTTATTGACATAAAAAAAAATGGAGTAACATTTTCAATTGAAGCCCTAACTCATGACCTATAAGCCTGACTTGTTTTCCGTACGTCATTTTCGGGTGACCACTGGAAATCAGCGTTGTACTGTGTAGACCAGTCATTTGGTAGATTTCCGGGAGTTTTGAAAATTTTATTGAGTTCAACGTGCTCTCTTCGAATTTTAACTTTGCCACCATGTATCTTTGCCGCTCGCGCCGCCATATTGGAAAAATGGCGCCTAATAGCAGTTTTTTTGACAATTATCTTCTTTCCAACTCATTGATTTTACAATAAAATTGTAATGACATAAACTAAAGGGAATTTTCTCTAGTTTAATTTTGTATGTTAATGTTTTATCGTAAAATGAGTCAAAAGTAGATATTGTCAAAAAACTGCTATTAGGCGCCATTTTTCCAATATGGCGGCGCGAGAGTCAAAGATAAGAAAGAGGTGGCAAAGTGAAAATTTGAAGCGAGCACGTTAAACTCAATAAAATCACCAATTTTCATAACTCCCAAAAAACTTTCCAGGTAACCCCCTTTTTGAGTAGGTACCAAATGACTGTACTAGTGGGCCCCCTATAGCACAGCATCATACCGAGTGGAATCCTCCTTGTCACAATCACGAGGTGCAGCTGCCGATTATTTCTGGTCTGTGCTCGTGATTATAGATATATAATTTTTTTCTTTATTATTCGAGATAACTTGTCTTTTATTATAAATAATCAGTGTATGAGTTAAAGTAAGCCTACATTCTTCTCCAGGTCATGGTCCATGTGCCAAAGTTTAAATTTAATCCAAATCCGTTCAGCCGTTTTAGCGGGAAAGCATAATAACAAACAATTGATTTATTAGTTTCCTATCTACTGTGTGCCTTTTAGTCTGTGCCAAATAAATGTATTTTCTTTTTTTATATAAATGGCAAAATGTGGGTTGTAGGTAATTGTTTACTCGATTAGTCTTTTGTTGTCTAATTCCCTGAATCATGAGTAACATTAATCATACATCCGAAGTTCTGAACTCGGAACAAATACCTGAGCCCGAACAAATATTTGTCTCACCAGCATCCGGTCACCGAGGGAAATCTGTTGAGCTTTCGATAAGTCGTCTTCATCTCGTGCCCTACTTTGTGAACCAAAAGTGAGATTAATGCGACCGATTTTTTTAACGTTTAAACTGTTAAAAGTTATTTAGTCTTATCACAAGACTTTGCACTAAGCTGGTAAATTGCCACGATATACTAGTTTTGATTAGTTATAAAACATAATTAATTGTTGACGTTTAAATCACTTTTAAACGCACAAAACACAAAAATACAAATCGGGTTTTGTTTTTTTATTACGTTATTTATTATTAGTTTGTTTGTTTTTCTGTTGTTGTTGTCAATTATGTTTGTTTTTGTTGTTGTTTTTGTATGTTGTTGTTCTGTTTTACAGATATAAATATAATTTACGTTAAAACAATTTCTAACTAAAGTATTGAAATCGTCCGCCTGTAGGATTCCGAATAGTTATTGATTGAACACTACAATAATTGTGTTCTCAACAAAAATACGCAAAATTGGTGATCATGATGATCGTCTCTGAAACATAATTATTAAGAATACTTATTTTTAGCAGACGATAACATGGGGTGTAATTTTAATCACCATTATAAAAATAAGTAGTCTTTATTTATGTTTCAGAGGCGATTAGGCAATTTTTATTATTTTGGATTTTTTCTTTATACAAGATGTAATTTTAATCACCGTTATCCTCTTAAGAGATCACTGTACTCATCATTATGAACAATTTTTACTATGCGAGAAAACCTGAAATCGCGAAAAAAAATTCAGGTCTTCCTTATGTTTTGACGAGTTATGCGAACATAAAATGTAGGGAACAGCTGATTTTGTTTTCGTGATTTCAGGTTTGCTCCATAGTTAAGATGTTCATAATGATGAGTACAATGACCCCTAAGATCGATAACGGTAATTAAAATTACATATTTTATAAAGAAAACCACAAAGTAATGAAATTAGTCATCATGATATTTTTAGCACAAGATAATATGGGTACCCTATTAATTTTATTCTTACCCACAGGACGGGGTATAAGCAGTCTGCACATCAGTGCGTAATATGCCTAAGTAATGCCTTATAAGCAAGGAGTTCGAAGGCAAACGGAGTGAATTAAGGTATTTTAAAAATAAACCGCAGAATAGACCTTTTTACATCTTTATTAGGGTTCTAGGTTAACGCAAATTACTTCCGGTGGACTTAAAAAGGTTGGCCTGTGAAAAGATAACAAGTAATAATGTTTACAAGAGAAAATTGGGCCATATTATACAGGGTGTCCAGTAAATAGTACGACATACTGCAGGAGGTGATAGCTTGGGTCAATACCTATCAAAACAACACAATATATAATATGTTCAGCAAAATCTTACGGAATTACAGTTTTACAAAATTTTCCGAAATATTGAAAAATCTCTACCTTCAAACAGATTTTTAAGCATCTCGTAATGAAAAATTCCTTTTCTAGTATTTGTTTTACATCAAATTTTTTGTGAATAGTTACTTTACTCATTGATGTCTTTTTTCTATCAAAAACGAGAATGTTTTCAAGAAATAGTACTTTTTGGTTAAATTTTCACAGAACAATTTTAACCTACAGTGGTGAAAAAAACAAGTTTGTGGCAGTTTTGTACAACAACAGACTTAAAAAATACCTTGTTTAATGGTGATTTTGGAAAGATACAATACTAGTGCATTTTCATTAAAAAAATACGAAAAAAATGCTATTAAATCAGAAATCAGAAATCATTTATTTGCCAATAATGTAGTAGTAATGTAGTATTGTAGTTCATAAGAGCATTTTATTTTATAAAGAGCTTTATAAGCAGGGAGAATTACATAGGAAACATTTCCACTTTATGTTTTTAAATAAATTAAGGTTGGCAACTTGGCAACTCATCGGAAACACTATAGAGGCATGAGGAACAGTGTATAAAGTTCACTCATCCTCTATTGCAAAGGGAGGATCCTCCGATCAGATGGGTATCGTGTCTGGTGGGCAACTGCCCGACGATTGATGTCGGGACGTTGTATACATATATGCTAGTCGCGCAGAAAACTCTGATTCCGCGATGCAGGATTTTGCGTGACGTCATTGTGAAGCGTAGTTCGCATGTGGCGATGTAGATGCCGCCACAACACCTTGGCTTAGACTAGCGCCAGAACTTTTACCATGACTCATCATCATCATCATTCTCCTGCCCTTATCCCAATTTATTGAGGGTCGGCGCAACATGTCTCTTTCTTCCAACTTCTCTGTTAGTCGTCATCTCGTCACCCGCTTTCTAGCCATACACTTTTTATCAGGACTGTAGGTTTTCCTTATTTTCAAAGTAGTTTGAGCCTTATTAAAGTATAAACCGATTAGTGTGTTGGTATGAATGCAAATTACCACTACCCACTTTGACATCGTATCGTAGTAAACCGCTTTGTTTTAATAATTTTAGATTTAAACATGTGGTGGGCCTCAAATTGATGGAGACACTACTTTTGCAAGTTGCAACACTCACACACGAATGATACATTTTGTTAGATCATAATGCCCGTTTAAAACTGTCAAAGATAAATCAATAAAAAGGGACAATGACCACGATAGAGAACTGTGTTTTTTGTGAGCTTTAACTCAAAGTAAACTAAACACTTTATACACCATTGATAAAAAACTAGAACGCTCTATAAACCTATTTCAGTTATAGAAGTGGTTTGTCTTCTTCTTTTAAACTCAAATCATAATTCGAATGAAATTGACAAAACACTTCTATAGAGCGTTTTAGTTTTTGATGAATAGAGATTTAATGACGCTGTTACAAATGGGTAGTCAAATCAATACTTTTTTACACAAAAGTATGTTTATTAAATAAAATGCTTTACATTCTTAAAATGTTTTTTGGCCAAACTGTTGATAGATGTACATCGTACGATTCTGAACTATAAATATAATTTTAAATAGGTACATTTTCTCAATAAATGTACCGTAGTTAAAATTTTCATTCCGGTACATTTATTGAGAAACCGTACCTATCTAAAATTATATTTATAGTTCAGATGAACTAAATAGCATTTTATTTAATAAACATACTTTTGTGTAAAAAAGTAATGATTTGACTACCCATTTGTAACAGCATCCTTAAGATTTTAGCAAAAGTAAGTATAATAAACCAGTTTCCGTTCCCATCTAAAATAATAGGTTGGGGAAAAAGTTTCTTCGCATTTTTTAAGAAAATTCAAAACATTTTTTAATATACATTATTTACATTTATCTAAAGTATGTAGGTACCATTTTGTTCGACAACTTTTTGCCATCTTGTAGGTAGGGACATGATTCCATTGCTATAGAAATTTTGGGACTTCTGATCAAAATACCACGACAAGTGCTTTTGGCAGTCCTGTCGTGATGTTAACCTGACACTGCCTAAAGAATTCTGAAGAGACCGAAACAGGTGGAAATCTGAAGGTGCAAGGTCAGGACTATACGGCGGATGCATTAACACCTCCCAGCCAAACTCTCTTAATTTTTGCTGAGTGGCTAAAGATGTGTGAGGTCTAGCGTTATCATGATGAAAAACCACACCCCTTCTGTTGATTAATTCCGGCCGCTTTCTCTCATCTTCTTGCTTTAATCTCATCAGTTGTTTGCAGTAGAGTTCAAAATCGATGGTCCTGCCTGGTGGTAACAGCTTCCCCCACAATAATGCCCATCCAAGCCCACCACACACACAGCATCACCTTGTTGCGAGTTAACCCGGGTTTCGCCACAGTCTGTGAAGCCTGTCCGGCCTTTGACCACGACCTTTTTCGCACGATCTGGTCGTACGTGATCCACTTTTCATCACCAGTTATCAGCTTCTTCAAAAATGGTTCGGTTTCATTACGTCGTAATAAAGAATCACAAATGAGTACACGGTTCATTAGGTTTCTTTCAGTGAGCTCGTGAGGTATTCAAATATCGAGCTTTTTTGTGTACCCAGTTTTTTTCAAATGCGCCAAAATTGTTTTGTGGTCAATTCCCAGTTCTTCATCTACGTCGTAACTACTGATATGCCGATCTTGCTCCACTTTTTCAAAAATGGCATCCATTTTATCCGTAATAGGGCGACCAGAGCGACGTGCATCTTTGACATCAAAATTTTCGGATTGAAAACGCTTAAACTAAATTTGTGTTACTCTCACAGACACTGCACTGGGTCCATAAACATCGCAATTTTTTTTCGCGGCTTGCGTTGCATTTTTACCTTTTTTGTAGTAAAATTTTAAAATGTATCGAATTTCTTCATTAGATTCACTCATCTTGACAGTACGAAAAACAAATGAATATCACATATTTTCCTAATTTGAATTTAGAATTATGTTCTTTAAAATTTAAACTTTCAATGATACCAAAACCAGCCAGATACAAATAGTATAGCCAAAGAGATTTTATTTTAAGTTCATACATACTATAATGCGAAAAGACTTTTTCCCCAACCTAATATAATGTATAAATAGAACTATATAGGAATACTACTACTAGGTATAGGTACTAGATAGGAAAAGTTATGGTTTCTTAGTAAGTTGTGGAGTTCGCCACAACTTACTAAGAAACCATAACAAGTACTTACAAGGAACCTCTCAAGTTAACACTAACATGTAACTTGCTAACTTAGGCTCCCTAGTTACTTAATTACGAGCACCTCAGTGACTTATTTATAGCTAAAGTACTTTTAAGGTGAAAATAGGCCGTTATTATGCATTTAAAACGAGGATTTCAAATCTAAACTTCTACTAGTGACTTTATAATAATTAAAAAAATCAAAAAACCCGACTGCAAAAAAGAGTTACTTATATGCAATGCACTAAAAAAACAGAAACAAGATTGAGAACAGAAAACAAAAATAAAATAAACTAAAATAAAGCAAACTCTGCTTCGGTTTAACTTACTATATTATGAGCTGGAAGCCTAATAGTTAAATAACCGCATTAAGTTTGGTAGCAGGCGGTACCATTTGCAAATTTTTAACCGAAAGAAAATTAATTAATTAATGTGTCTTTTTTTTTTGTTATGTATTTTTGTGGTGTACAATAAAGTATATATAAATAAATAAATAAATAAATAATGGGTCCCGACTCCTGTCCACACATTTTGCCGATTTTTACGCTACATATATCATCTATACTAATATTATAAAGAGGAAAGATTTTTTTGTTTGTTTGTTTGTTTGTACCGATAAGCTCCGAAACTACTGGACCAATTTTAACCATTTTTTCACCAATAGTAAGCTAATACCTCTAATCCCTCAACCCCCCCCCCCCTCCTCTACCTCTTAAAATACAGGTATAACCTAGCTTAAGAGGTAGAGTATTAGTTTTTTGTACAGATTTTGCAACAGAAACGAGAAATATATTCTAAAACGAAATATCAACCTGTACGTTGAACTCTGTATGTTTTTGGATAAATAAAGATTTTTATTATTGTTATTATTTAATTTATCAAGAAGTAACATAGGCTATAATTTATTTTCAAAAAATTTAGAGATCCTTAAGAAAATTGCAATAATTTAACCCAAAGTAACAAAATTTTGCCTATAAAAATTCATTATTTGGCGTGCGCTGAGAAAACTATTGATGATACACAAAAAGTATGTACTACATAATTAAAGTGCTCATACTTCTTCAAAAAAGTCCGCGAAGCAATATATTTAACTATCATAATTAAGTCACAGTAGCAGCTTTTGCGTTCCAAAAATTTAATTAGATCGCCGGTAGAAACAAAAGTTGGTTACATTCGTATCGTAGTATAAATTTTTATTCAAAAAAATAGTTTTATCAACAAGGGTATTTATGTAGCAGTAAAATTATTTTTAATTCATTCGAATCGAACATTTAATTTCAAAGTTATCACGAGTATAAAAATGCCATACGCGTTCCGTTCGACGTCGCGCTGCCGCGCCACGATAAACTCGAAACTCAGTATTTTATACATACTTGAGACCAAAAATGAAGAATATCTTGTGTCAGGATTATTCGAAAATCTACTCTTATGGGGGTGAAAAGGGGTAGTAAATTTTTCGGGGGAGGATTTTACTGCGGGGCTTGATTAGCTCGAAAATTGGTAAAAATAATCTTTCAGTCAAGTTGTGGAAACATCCGACGCGATTTTTTTAAATTCCGCTCCTGTGGGCATGAAAACAGGGAATACAGTTTATATGAAAAATCTTATTTATTTGGTTAAATAACTTGAAACTTGACACAGATACTTGCCTAAGTAAGTAATAAAGTTTGTCGTTAAGGAGGATGCGCTAAGGTAGCCCGCGAAATTAAAATTTTCTTACGTTTTTTGCAATTTGTAGGTCAGTTTCAGGTGGACACGGTGGAGCATACACTGGAGGTCTGCCCGGCTTGGGCTGAGCACCACCGTGTTCTCTCTGAGGCGATCGGCGGCGGCGATCTCTCGCGTCCAAACCTGGTCCAGGCCATGGTGCGGAGCGAGAGTGCATGGGAAGCCGTCACCTCCTTCTGCGAAGCAGTAATGCTCGCGAAGGAGGAAGCAAAACGCGTGAGGGAGAGGCAACAGCCGCGCCCTAGCGCCTCTAGCCGCCGCAAGAGACGCCCTGGGCGGCGGGAATCGATTGCCGATTCCCGGCCACGGTAAGCGCGGGCTTGCGGACGACGAGTAATGGGCAGCTCGCCGTCCGGTAAGGAACAGGCCCGGATCGACGGCGCGTTGTGTTCCACGCGCGCCTCAAAGAGATGTCAGCAGTGACGGGGTCAATTGGGCCGATGCCGCCGGGGTCGCGGGTAGTTCGAAAGAGATACCGTGGCCCTGGCACGGGCCGTTGAAGGAGCATGGGTGGGTTTTAGTCAGTAAAAGTCTGACACGCCCTCCCGCTCTGCCCAGAGCGGGAGAAGTCATTTGATGATTTCCCATCCACAAAAAAAAAGGTCAGTTTCAGGATGTATGCTGATTAAAATATGATACGCAGCCGTAGCTAATATGGCTTTACAGAATTATAACCATTAGAATCAGCAATACAACTCCATAAGTTAGAATAGACCTCAAACCTCATGGTTTCATGAAATCGCTACATTTGAGGTCAATTCTAACTTATGGAGTTGTATTGCTGATTCTGCCCTGGAACTACCAGACGGACTTTAAAAAATCATTTTGCATTTGATAGCCCAAATCTTAGGGAAGGCTATAGGCATATTTAACATCACTCTAGGATCTTTACGTGGCGAGCTAAAAGAAAAAAAGTCAGAAATAATGCTAAGCGAAAACGAAGTGATAGCGCGGGCAGGCAATGCGATACGACGGGGTGGGTCGGGGGAACAAGAAATTTCACGCGGACGAAGTCGCGGGCAGCAGCTAGTAAACTATAAATATAACCATTTGAATGCATTGATTACCAATTTATTATTCCTAATTAAATTGAAACATGTGACTTATATGTCGTGGATTCTGAACGGAACGTCAAGTTGTACCGACTTGGGTGTGTTCGGGAATGGGGTTGGCATCACTGTGCGAGCTGTCAATGTCATTTTGAGTTTGCGGGGGAAAATAACGGTGACAGATGACGTCACGTGACGTCGTTTTCGTGATTAGACACCGAAATGAACGGACTTGCGCTACCAACCTCGCCCCGACCTCGCCGCGTTCCGATACGAATGCAGTTCCATCCGATTCGTGTGTGTTACTTTCTAACCGATTGTTTGTTAGGCTTACTAGCTTGAGTTGGTAGTGTGTGGACGTGTGTATCTTGTGCAACAGCTGGATCTTTATTCCGGTAAGTCGATTCCTTTTTATTAAGACTCAGGTGCAGAATTACCGTTAGTTAAAGTAGATATCCGAATCGTGTAAAATTTGTTAGTGGTGTTATTTGGTACGCAAGTCGCTCAGACCGCATGCACCTCCTGGAAATTCGTAGGCGTAGTTGTAAAACCGGGTCTAATTTCCCGTCTCAGTGCGGCCACGATGGTGTGTGGCGTGCGTTTGGCATGGAGATGTAGGCAGTCGCTGATGATGCCGGATGGAGGCAATGTGATGTGTTGTGTAAGTTGGGTATCGGATGGAGGTTCCACTTATGTGTAGAGTATTGCGTACTTTGGAGCTTGATCTAACTTATTTACTTTGATTGAAATTGATAATTTAAAATGATGTTTGTAAAGATTTTAATTGTTGGTGTTGTGATGATGCTGAACCCGAAGTCGACATTGACCAAAATAAAGTAACATGTTGAACAAACCTAGTTTAAAATTATTTTGATAAAGGCTCAAGATTATTTGGGTGGTGTTGTGTAACCGGTTGGAGGTTACATGTGGAAGTGACCGGATAGAGGTTGCCTGTTGTGGTCGTAACCGGATGGAGGTTACGTGTGGAGTTGACCGGATAGAGGTTGCCTATTGTGGTCGTAACCGGATGGAGGTTACGTGTGGAGGTGACCGGATAGAGGTTGCTTATTATGGTCGTAACCGGATGGAGGTTACGTATGGAGATGACCGGATAGAGGTTGCCTATTGTGGTCGTAACCTGATGGAGGTTACGTGTGGAGGTGACCGGATAGAGGTTGCCTGTTGTGTTAGTAACCGGATGGAGGTTACGTGTTGAAGACCGGATGGAGGTCGTGTGTTTTGATGCTTATAACTGGATGGAAGTTATATGTGTGTGACGAAGACCTAATGGAGGTCAGAGCATGAGTCCTGTAATATTTTCTATTATTTGAATGAGTATGGGTGTTTTTCAACATATCAGCTTTGAGAGAAAGAGTTGGTCATGATTTTCATTTAAATTTGTAATGATTTTGAACAGAGTGCCTTTTATTGGCATTTTCCCTTGGTCAGGAAGACCGAGCGAAGAACATTTTACTTTGCAAAAAAAAATCTTTGTTTCAGACGCTTCCCACGAGGACGTTTTTCAGGAAATAGTGGATCGGATCCGGCTAAAAACAGTGTCTTGGAGAAAGCATCGACGCCGGTGACCTATTTTTCTGTGGCAAGTCGGGTCAACGTCGACACACGCTGTCCAAATAAGGAGACTGACTACGGTAACAGCCTAGTTGAGAAGCGAGTGAATATCTGCACCATTAAGCTAGCTGCAGATCTGCTTTCTACCGAATCTGGTGAGTCGTTTTCATTTTGCTTGGACTCCGGTACTGAGTGCTGTCTGATCAAGGAAAGTTAATAAGTTCCCTGGTAAACGACAGCAAAAACGGTTACATTGTTGGATATAGCACGATCGATTCAGGAAAATACCTGATAGTAATTCTTTTACAGAGTTTGATAATGATGATGTAGAATGAAATGGTTAGTTCACTAGTGGCCTGTTTTGACTTGTCGCTCTTTCGCTCTGTGTTAATACTGGTTAAGCGATGGTGTCGCTGGTTAAGCGATGGTGTCGCTGGTTTAGCGAAGGTTGCACTGGTTGAGCAATGATGTTTTCAATATCGCTGGTTAAACGTTATTGTTCCACTATTGGTTAAGCATAATGGCAAAGTACTGGTTAAGTACTGGATGATTTTCACTGCTGGTGAAGCAGTGATGCAGAGCACTGGTTGAGTGCTATCGTTGTCTTGACGTTAGAGCGATAGATTCAGAGTGCCCTAATGCTATAATCTAATAAAATTGGTGATGATTGCCAATGCAATATTTTGATAAGTTTTGTTTTGGTGATGTGAATACTTTACTAGGCTAGCCTGATACTAGTATTTTCACCCACAGCTTTGTATTGGGTCAGGATAGCCGAGTGGACTTGTACTCTCGTTATGTGTCTCTACTTTCAGATACCGTATCACATGAGGACGTGTGAGATTGTCAGAATGGCTGTGTCGTGGATTCTGAACGAAACGTCAAGTTGTACCGACTTGGGTGTGTTCGGAAATGGGGTTAGCATCACTGTGCGAGCTGTCAATGTTACGGGGGAAAATAACAGTGACAGATGACGGCTGTCATTCAAGGTTCCTGTACCTGATGAGGACTTCGTGATTAGACACCGAACTGAACGGATGTGCGCTACCAACCTCGCCCCGACCTCGCCGCGTTCCGATACGAATCCAGTTCCATCCGATTCGTGGGTGTTACTTTCTAACCGATTGTTTGTTAAATTGATCTAATTAAAACTGTAGAGTGCATATTGAGTCTTATTTCGGCTACAACAATGGACGAAGACCAGTCCGGCAACGAACGCCGACATTCTCCTCCGACATATATATATGTGTATTTTTGTAATCTCCTTTTAATTTTCTTCATTTTGTTACCCTACTCGATAGGTTTAATTATTTTTTTTTAATAACGACTTATAACTTAGCGCCAAATATTTCTAGAAAAAAAAAATTGCACTTAAGTTCCTTATAAAATAATTATGAGGAATAAGGCCAGAATTTCCGAAATATCCTTGGAATAGAGAATATAGGACGAAGTCGCTAGAAAGTGCTAATTATTCATACAACGAGTTCAACAGATTTCAATTTTGCTGTGCTTGAAAACACTATTGATTGTGGATACAGATGTTAATAAATTTGAGACAATGGCTTGATCATTACATTAGGTACATGTCCTAATAGACCACCATTCCTTCCTAAACACTCTTTTTTATTTATTTATTTATTCATCTACTTATATTTACCATTACAGGAGAATCCAATGCGGTACATGCGCTTATGCTAACTTAATCTAAGCTAACATCTATAACTAATTATAAATAATGCATTCCTTGTGAATGCACTCAGAGACCAACAGAATAAATCCGTCTCACTCGCTATGAGGTTGAGCGTGCGGAGTGCACGTGTCTGGGGCGCCTCCCTTAAAAGGTTGGTCCGAGCGCGCGGTTGCACTAGCAGAGGCGGCTGCCGTCGTCGCCACACATAACTGTCCGGAACGCACAGACTCACCTGCCCTAAAATGGCTACATTGTGTGCATTATGTGCATTATGCACCTTCCCTCTCAGTATTCTAAATATATATGAGGTGAGTGCAAGATCCCTCCTAACCCTTAGTTCATTGTATCCTACCATACCTAGGTTGGATACGTTAACGGGTAAAACGAGGAGCTCGTGGATAAGTAATAACAGCCACACGGGCCGGTCCATCAGGTTAAGCTACGCTTGCCGGGGTCGGTCCGTGGATGGGTGACCATCATCTACATACCGAGACTCCTCCGTGAATCGGAAAGCACGTTAAGCCCTTGGTCCCGGCTGTCATTCGTGGATCTTTGACAGTCGTTACGGGTCGTCAGAAGCCCGAAAGTCTGACAACCAGTCTTACCAAGGGGTATAGTATTACCCAGTTAATGGGTTGTGGAGGTCAGATAGGCAGTAGCTCCATGTAAAATACTGGTATTCAGCTGCATCCGGTTAGACTGGATGCTAACCCCAACATAGTTGGGAAAAGGCTAGGCAGATTGATTGACGTTAACGGGTAAAAAGGATAGACTCCGTAATAACGCTTATATAAATAATTATCTTATAATAATGCCTAGGTACGTACTAATCCTACAAAATAATTCTTTGAAGCAGTTAATTTGGCTGATATTTGTTTCCTAGTTAACGTTTATCGGCTGAAATATTTGGTCAAATACCTAACAAATAAAGGTTATAAGTTCATTACCCTAATGAAAAGAAAGTACCAACTGTAAACTATAAAAATTAGCATGTATATATTTATATACGTACGCAGTATAATAAGTAAGTGAGTTCTGTGCGTGTTCGCATTGCGTGATCATAGATAATCTTTTATTTAGTACATTGTATTTTTATTCAAAACGCTGAAAACCCGTGAAATGTATTTTTGACGGGTTGAAAAGGTTACGGGTCTACCGGAGCTATTCGCTTATTGTTAAATTAGAAAAGAAACGAGAAAAATAATAAATGTAAGAAGATTCCTTAAAGATTTTCAGTAACCTACTATAGTTACTTTTATTTTTAACGCTTTTGCCAGCGGCTTCGCCCGCGTGGATGTCGGAAAATATCCCACGGGAACGTACTACCGGAAATTCCTTCCTTATTGCTTGTCTACATTATAAATGGAACCTATGTACAAAATTTCAGCTTTTTAGATCCAAGGGTTTGGGCTGGGCGTTGATAAGTCAGTCAGTCAGGACTTCTCTTTTTATTTAGATAGATTGTACTTTGGCTGACAGTGTTCATATTTTTTTTTAAGTTTAATGCCCTCGTAGAACGCTTAAATGGGCAGGGTTAATAAAATAACCTCCACGAGCCTAAAAAGTTCGAAGCATCCTGAACAATCAGCCTTGCTACCACCTTGGACATACAGTACCTATTACTACACAGCACTACGTAGCACTTAATAATACATAAATTCATAGTTCCTGGCATAATACTGGGTAAGTTATTGAGTTTTTTCATTAGAAAGCCCGGAGTTTGGATTTTAGTGATGTGATACACCAGTGCCTCAGAAAGCACGTTTTAAGCCATTGCGCATTGGCCCTGCGCTTGATCTCTCCGGTCGTGTCGGATTGCCATCGTATCGAACTATGAGAGTGAGGGAAGAGAGAGTGCACCTGTATCTGCGCACACACTTGTGCATTATAATATTTCCCGCGCCGAAGGCGACCAGCCTTCCGCTGAGATTGATCGCCATGGCCGAAATACAATCGGAGGACTATTATTATTTTACATAGTTTCATCACGGCATGAACTATCTTGAGAATTAAACTCATGCCATGCTTCTTCCAAGGAAAAGTTTCAAAAGTATTCCTAAGTAAAATTTTCCGCCAAAGGCCATTGTAACGAGCGTTCGACTTAAAGTATACGTTTCAGGCAATCAGATAAACGCTTATTGGGGCTCATGAATAACAAAATTTACCCTTGAACCATTCCTATCGTAGCAGGCTGCCGGTCAACCACTGCCCCAAAACCAAGGTTAGATTTTGCATGATTTAAAAGTACGCCGAAAAAATAGACGATCTGTTTCAATGTAAATGGTGGCCAATTTGTTTGAATTGCGTTTGCAAACCATTACGTAGCAACGATTATAAAGCAATATGTCTGTGTAAAAGCCTTTCACATTGGTAAAAATAGGCCTCCTGGAAATGAGGTATTAGCCATAAAATAAAGGATGGGGAAAACGATTCCTTGGCGGACCAGCCGCCAGAGTTTGATGACGTTGACGCTATTTCAGCAACGACCTTGATGTGATCGGCACAGATAAGAGTGCTACAAAAGCAGTGTTCGGTGTCTTCGATCTATCTTTCACCTACATTCCGAAAATCAAAAGCAATGATAAGGTACAGTTTGGGGAAATTGGTTGTTTTTGTCACGTGAAACGTGACGCGAAAATGTTTCTGTTTAGTCTAAGTTGGAACGAATATATTGATTCCAAAGTTTTTGGCAGTTTTTTATGATGCAAAAACGGTTGTCGCCTCTGTTTCTAAACGGAATAATATCCCATATCCCATAGATAGTAGGACGATATTGGTTGATATATACTGCAGCTGTTTCGGTAGACGGTAAGCATGTATTATAATATTTATACGTACCTACGTATTTGAAATATGTATCAGTACTTGAAAACTTAAGGTGACTCATAAGTTCTTGTTCGGTAGACGTTTTATCATAACTATCGACAAGACATGCAAACACTTAATTTTACTTATACTTTTAAATTCCGAATTTATTCTGTTCTGGTTGTAATGTGAATGTTGTTTAGTATCACCCCCATGACGGGGTGATTCTACCCGTCATACTAAACAACTTTCACCATGAAACTCCAAAAATGCCAAGTAATCAGGTGTCTAAATCGTCACCCTGTATGTCACCAAGAGGATTTCATTTAAATCGGCAACCTTTACATCCCTGATTTAAAAATCACAGCAACCAGCTACTTAATGATAATACGAGATTTCAATCCGCTTATCGCAGGGACAATTGTTTTGTTCAACAATTCGTACTTTCCCCATGTTTCAGCATAATACCAGTATAAAAATACTGAAATAATTGTGGGTACAATGTCGCTAACCCATGTTCTACGTCCTGGCTCGTTTACGTGACCGCTCGCAGTAAAATTGAACAATATTGAAAGCATGCCCTTCTCGCCGCGCCGTGTGTTGTCAGTAGGATGACCATGATGTAGTCTGGTATAAAAATATATTCAAATTAATGATTTCATTGTCAATTTTGTGATGATCATTGACAAAGTTGACTTGATTTAGACGAACGTGGGTTATAGTGGGCATCGTAAAGAATCTATTTTTACATACATGAGTTCGGTTCATTAAGTTTTCAAATTAACCATACTCTCTTTAAACCGGGTAAAGGGTAATAATTGACAAATCCGGTCACTTTATCAATTTAATGCTTTAAGATTCTGATCTCAGACATACTGAAATATGATGAAAATCGTGAGGAAATCTGGAACTCTGTCGAATTATAACCGTACTGGTAAGTATTGAATGTTCGTTTGCTCTAAATGGGCTGATATTTATAAAGTGGAATGGAAGCCATGGACATGAAATATGTCATTAGCTTAGTGACTCCTTTTTCACTGATATTGAAAAAAAACCGGCCAAGTGCTTGTCGGACCACGCATAATGAAGGGTTCCATAGTTGGGATGAATTTATCCCAAGAACAAACTTAATATTGTAGTTGAAAAACATGTTCTCAACTTTGTCGGTGTGATTTATATTATATCCATGCCAAATTACAGCTTTCTAGTACTAAGAGTCTCTGTGCTAAGCCTCGGACGGACAGACGGACGGACATGGCAAAACTATAATGGACTACGGAACCCCAAAAAGGATGTGATTGATTTAATTATCTGATTATAATTTATACCTCACATAATCCTCGTTCAACCAGCTTAAATTTCTTTAAACGTAATAAATGCACTATAAACTCCAAAAATAAAATTTTCGACTGTTCCTCATAACACCAGTTATCACTAAGTGGAATGTTCAATTAATGCAATATTCTTGGCAACCCTAACTTCACGTGGTCGTAAGAATATAATTTAAACTAATAGTGTATAAGTACCCGAATATGCGGTAGTCATACTACTTTTCTCTCTTTATGATTGGGCATGGGGCTTTGAGGCACTGCATTGTGAAATTTTAGAGGTAAACACTGCTAGATGGCTTAAAATGGACGATCGAAGGTATGCAGGAATAGGGTGGAAAGTTACTCCATCCTCCATTGAGGTGGTGGGCTACTACTCGATGGCTGCTGTCAGGCTATTGTATATTTACGTCCATTTCGTGGTTAGCTTTGATTCCGCGATGAGGATTTATGTGACGTCAGATGTAAAGAAAAATAGAAAGAAAATAGATATATTTCGATATCTTGCGTTATTCATAATTATGTGGCGGTATACATGTCGCCACGTTACCAATGAGTCACAAAGCAAATGAGCAAGCTTTGTAGTTTTTACCTTCCTGTTTATATTTACTAGTATGTGTTAGCGTGCATTGATGACTTGTTGACTTGCTTGACTGATTGACTTCCTGTTAACATAACATTTTAAATATTATCTGTAATAAATGCTGAACTACTGACTTCCAGTTGTCAGAGACATCTTCGTCAGAAGTTGCCGCAGGAGCGAACGATATCACCTGGACCGATTTGTAAGATTGATGATTACTGTTGTGTACCTATGTGTACAATTGTAAAAATATTAATTGAAGTTGATTATTAAATACAGCATTAGCAAAGTGATTTGCCTTTTCTATTTGTAATCTAGAAGTATATTACACCTGGAGGACATGAGAACGCATACGTTCCAATATATGATTCTAAGATACGTTCGACGCACTTCCACCGTGACAGGCTGGGCTGTCTACTCTGCTACCGACTTTTGCGTGAAATATCTGCTCCCGAATTCATTCATTCATTCATTCATTCATTCATTTATTCATTCAGTAGTACACTTACATCTTATACATCTTTATATTGGTGCAAACATAAACTCATTAGAGATTTACCGTGCACCAAAATCATCGACCATATAATTTAGATAACTAAAACCAACTCAAACAAAAAAAAATAAACAAAAAAAAAAAAAAAAAAAAAGAACTCAATAAAACTTTAAATCCAAGGTATATATTTAATGAACCGAAAGTCTTCTCATAAAGGATAAATTGGAATAAAATGAATTAATTAAATACAGGAAAATAATTTTCCTGTTCCTGTCAAAATCCCATAGACATGTGTCACCATCGCAGTGATGTTACAACAGTCAAAGAGGTGTTAATCGCCACATTTTGTTGATTAGTTTTTACCATGACTTTTACAGGACATACATAATCAGCCTATAATGTTCCCACTGCTGAGACACTGGCCTCCTCTCTGTGAGAGGGAGTGGGCCGTAACAACAGTGCGGGTTGGTAGATGTCACATGTCTTCGATTTTTTGGATCTAGGACATGACGGTTTCCTCACGATGTTTTCCTTTACCTTTTTGAGAGCAGTAGTGATGAAATCAACAAAAAATAAAGTGCCTACTTGGGATCGAACCCACGACCTACAACTCGCTAGTCGCGGCCGTTACGACTAGGCTACCACTGCTCACTTACTCAAAATTAAAAATTTGGATCAAGAGACGGTGAAATATAATAAGCAAAAGTCAAAAACTTGATAAAATGTATTTATTTCATATCTTTTTTAATTATACAGGGTGACGTGAAAATGGAATGTCCGATAAATCCGCAATGTTTGGCAACACTACAGCCATGTGGGACTCGCCCGATAGTGATCTATGCAAATTCGAGTTTAGATGCAAATGGGACCACTATATAGCATCACGCGTTTCACTCTATTTTTTTGTTTGTTTTTCATACACAGCCATTTTATTTTCAACTTTGATAAAAAAAAAATTGAACTGACGGTTTGCATTTTAATTTTGAGAAAAATAAAATTTTTGGAATGAACGTTTCAAATTTAAGTGAATAATTTGTGTGGGTACAGTCGACCGCACGTCAGTGATGATAACACTTTGACTTTGAGCTGGCCTACAGTCCGGCCGTCGAGACGATACGTTCCTGACACCTATCAGTTTGACAATTTCTAGTAGTAATAAGGATCAAATTTGCAAAACACATTTTCGTTAGTATAAAAGTGATATTTGTCATACGCTTTCTCTCGACGGTCTGCAGGGGGACCAAATATAGGTAGTACGTACAGAGTTTCAGTAGAATAAGAACCAGCTTATACTGGTTTTGTTTTAGCCTACTGTATGTAGGTACTTACTTTCTTACATTCGTTGTGTGGTAACTAGTAAAAGTGGCTACGCCAGCTTTTCATTTGGCTAATATAGAACAAATTAAATTAAATTATTGACACGTTATTATTATCATATCATCACGCCTGTATTACCCGAAGTGTTATGGGTTAGGCAGAGGTGTACATAATAGTACACCCACATTACATCCCATATTATGTAATAGAGGCCCAGCCTATTGCCATTAACCCGGCACAAATCCAGATTCCAGGCTGCTACTAAGCAAATGCACATGAAAAACCCAATAACACAACATTAAATCATCATAAAATTGTTGTCTTTAAAATAATCATGACTTATTCGCAGTAAACAGACAAGCATTTTCGACAACATTCCTAAGGGTGCTTTCCATCAGAGATGTGCTATGCAACGTTGCTATGGATGCGTTTTGTATTCATCAATCATATTCATTGGTCTACATAGCATAGCACTGGTGGAAACGGGTTCAACGAAGCTACGTTTTTTTATATGGAAGGATGCGTGCTATGGATGGGAGCTATGGATGCGCCTGTGGTGTAGCTATGTGCATCTTCCTCGCACAGCTAACTCACGACGGCGCATCTTCAAAGCACATCTCACTCGCTCCGCTACACAGCTTAGCATTAGTGGAAACGGTCACATAGTTTCGTAGCTTAGCTTTCACATCCTCACAGCATAGCTGCATAGCACATCTCTGGTGGAAATGCAGCCTAAGCCTAACTTATTATGTATATAAAGACGCAGGTGAGTTTGTTTAAGTTTGTTTGTATGTTTGAGCTGGAAAAGTTTATCGACACACCACACGGGCAAAGCCGTGGGCAGAAGCTAAGTTCTTTATAAAGAGACTGTCTTGAAAATATAAAATCCAAAAAGCAGAATTAATCCATCCATACTAATATTATTAACGTGAAAGTAAACCTGTCTGTCCGTCGTTAACCTATCCCACCTTAACGGCTTAACGAATTTTGATGAAATTTAGCACACAGGTAGACCATTACCAAGGAGACATGAGACATGACAAAGGATACTTTTCATCCCGGTATTTCCGACCTCCATCCAGAAGAAGCCGCGGGCAAAAGCTAGCAATTTTAAGTTGCCATTACTTATAATACTGTCAACAGTATTGACAATTGACACAATCCCCTGCACCACTAATTACCTCATTTCATTTTCTCATTAAAAAAACAAATTATGACCATTTAATTGGGTGCCATACTAAAAATATCAGTCCGTGTTGACGTAAAAGTAATTAACAAATATGATTGATTAGCAATTTTAACAATTTTAATTTGAAATGAAAAATTTTCGCTTGTTATTTATAAACTTGAGTAGGTATATTGGTTTTTGTGAACTATAAATTAACATAAGGTATAAAGTGAAAAATGTTTATTGTTAAAATTATAATAACTTAAATCAAAACATTAGCAATCTAGAATGTTAATCTGATACACGATGATTCGATGATAATAATGATTGCAGAATAAGCCGACGTTGGCCCGGACGTGAAAATATCGCGGCAATTTTTTTTCGCGTACTGGATTTTCAACGCACTGTTTAGCGCCGAGAGTTGAAAATCCAACAGTGTGTTTTTTCGACGCGCTAGAATGCACTCTGTTGTTGTTAAGTTGGATTCTCAATGCTCGGCTCATCACCGAGAGTTGAAAATCTAGTGCGCGATAAAATCCCGCCGCGATATTTTTACGTACGCCGGACGCAAGAAGTAAAAATTTACGTTTTATTGTGTGCGTCACTCTGGGTATTATCGATACCAGTGGTCTTAGTGCGAGTTTTTATATTTACTCGATCGCGTTTGTACACTAACGTTAAGTTACGTCAATTTGTATGGAATAATTGTGTTTCCCATTATAGTCACCAGATGGCGCTTATTCAGTTTCAGTACAAATTGAAGTTTACTTTAACGCGATCGAGTAAGTACAAAAAATCGCACTAAGCTTCGAGCTTCGAGCTTTTGAGGACTCTTGGATCCATCAGCAGTAAAAAAAAAAAAAAAAATATTATGATTTAAAAAAGTGTCCGTGGAGTCTTGCCCGTTCTTCTCCGTAGGGATCTACTACGCTTTGGAATGGGCAACTAGCTTCATCTTTCTGACTGACCGACCCATTGACAATTCAAAAGTGCCTGTAATTGGTTTATTTGAAATAAATGCTTTGAGTTTGAGTTTGAGTTTGAATTGTTCTAGAGCAGTCACCTCTGCTGTTTCAGACTGATTGAATAATTGTGTTTGTACACATTGAAAAAGATAAGCTCTGGCTAAGATATATCAGCCGTACTGGGTGATCGATCAGGTTAAGCTAGGTACGCTTTCCGCGGTTGTTCCGTGGATGGCTGACCATCTTTACATACCGAGACCCCTGTGTGCCTCGGAAAGCACGTTAAGCCGTTGGTCCCGGTTGTCATTCTTGCATCTTTGACAGTCGTTACGAGTCGTCAGAAGCCCGAAAGTCTGACAACCAGTCTTACCAAGGGGTATCGTTTTACCCAGTAACTGAGTTGTGGAGGTCAGATGGGCAGTCCCACCATGTAAAATATTGGTATTCAGCTGCATCTGGTCAGACTGGAAGCCGACTCCAAGATAGTTGGGAAAAGGCTAGGCGGATTGATATTGAAAAAGAACTTTATGTCATCATATATCATCTGGCTAGCCATTTCCCAACTATATTGGGATTGGCTTCCAGTCTAATCGGTTGCACCTGAATATAATATACAAGGTGTAACTTAAATAAGGCACAACACCTTCAGGAGTCATTGTACTCATCATTATGAACAACTTTTACTATGGAACTAAACCTGAAATCGCGAAATAAAAATCAGCTGTTCGTTACACTTTGAAGCGTTTTGCGAATGTAAATGTAGGGAACTGGTGATTTTTTTTCGCGATTTCAGGTTTGGTCCCATATTAAAAGTTGTTCATGTTGAGGAGTGCAGTGACCCCTTAAGAGGTTGTCAGTTATTTAAATTACACCTTGTATAATTTAATTATTTACATAGAGCCGACCTCCACAACCCAGCAAAGATGAAAGACTATTGGGCTTTTATAATGCTTAAAGCAATGCATGAAAATCTTTAAAGAGCACATAAAAACACAACACAAAAAAAAAAATATCGATCAATATTTAAGTCGCAATGACCCATATAGGGGGAGATGAGGCGAAAACAAGCCGACGGTGGCCAAATGCAATGACTCCTGCCTTTGGTCGTCACGCGATCCGTCGCGACGTAAGCTTACCGCCACTTATTATTGGCATAAGAAATATTTAGACATGGCAGTAGCTGAAATGAAAGAAAGTTTATGTTTCTAGAACGTTCGACCACTCTTCTACTGTTGATTTTCAGATAACTCTTATTTTGATTTGAGAATAGAGATTTGAATTACGTTCTGGGGTTTGCTAAAGGACCTCCACAGATTATAGCGACATGTTTGAAACTAAAATTAAACAATCGGTTTCTGCATTTAAGAACAAATAAAATAATGAATTTAATTTTATATTTCCTTACCATAATATTTTACATAGGTTTCTATTAACTACACCATCAAGAAACTGATGTATTCATGCTAGATTTGTAGTTTGCCAAAGATAAAGTTGCCCACGTAAACGCAACTATTCAAAAACAAATACTCTAAAAGCCAATTCTAAAACAAACAAAGTTCACAATAGCAGTTCCTTCGTCGCTATAACGACGGACAACCCCACTGTTTACGAGCCGAAGTCTGCACGAGAAACAGTAACGCACCACCTTCGAGCACGAACACCCACCGATACCGGTTATACACCACCAGTAATAAAATCGAAATAAAACCAAACGAAACTAATCAAAACAAAACAGAAACGTGACAAAATAACCGTCAATTATAAAATA
This sequence comes from Cosmia pyralina, assembly GCA_946251885.1. Classification (NCBI taxonomy): domain Eukaryota; kingdom Metazoa; phylum Arthropoda; class Insecta; order Lepidoptera; family Noctuidae; genus Cosmia; species Cosmia pyralina. The sequence continues at coordinate 16,824,124 of OX276359.1, read as the reverse complement.
TTGAAATAACGAAATGAACGTCCATTTTAATGAATTCGAACATTAGTTTCTTTTTTAAAATAAAATGCAATCCAAATTCAAATATTCTGTGCTGCCAGGTACTGTAAAATAAATTGTAAAAAAAATGATTCGTTTATTAGTGTTGCTTCTGCAAACGACATTAGTTTTATCGGCGAGGGAACCGCGCCAAATAACTTTAGCGAATCAAGGGACGATTTCGGGAATGTATATTACGAGATTCCGAACGAAAAGAATAGCGGCCTACGTCGGGATACCGTACGCTCAGCCGCCAATTGAGTTCAGAAGATTTTTGCCCCCTGAGTATACGGATTTGCCTCAGTGGGAAGGAGTGAAAAATGCGACGATATATGCCCCGGACTGTATGCAAAGTGATCCAAAAAAGGAGGATGTGCAGAATCCTTTGAAGAAACATGACGATTTGTTTATGAAATTGCTGGAATCACAAATGGAGGACAAGAAAAAAAAGGAGTATTCAGAGGATTGTCTGTTTTTGAACGTGTATGTGCCTGATGGTAAGTAGGTTCTCCTATTAATCTTGTAGAAACTGTACCATTCCTAACATTTGAATACAATATCTGGCTTCCGGGCTAAGTTTACATATCGTGAATTGCATGAATTTCATGAATGTTTAAGCCAAAATTTAGAAGGTATGCAACCCCATTGCCAAGGTATTTCGTATGTTTCAGTTACCTATTTGTTTTCATTTCACAACATTTTCATTATTAATAAATATTATTATTACTGTAACTTTGTCCATTATTCTAGTTTAAGATAAATTAACGTTTCATTTCAACTTTAAATAAAGATCTCAATCTTTCTCTAATCCTAAAAAAATTTGAATTACGAACATTTAAATTCCCTCCAAAAATTAAACCTCTCATTAAAATTTCAGTGTTGCCATCAATAAAAATAAGACGTTCGCGACAATTTTCCGTCTTCAATCCTCTCTTTAGACAAGGGGATAAGCTGTGACAAATTATATTTCATCGATCATTTCGACGTTTTCGTTCTTGCGATACGAATGTCTCTCAGATTATTTTCTTACTAGGAAATGGTCTCTTCAGCTTGGCTTATTTGAAATATCCTTGGCGTCAGCAAGACTAAGCTGTTTCATTTGTTTTGTCGCGATATATCCGAAGTGTAGCTTCAAAATGTCACGATATATTGAAGGTTTAGTGACCCGTTTCTTGGTACTAACGAGAAACAAAAAATCGCATTGGTATTTTGCTTCTAAAAACATTGTGGTTGATTATTAAAATGTCGTAGACGACCCGCTTACATCTAAAAACATTATTTACGAAAAAAAAGAAGCATAAAAAGTCCTTCATTAACCCAGTTTTGGGATCCGCCAGTTCCCCCTACGATCTGATAAGGGTTCGTTCGAAGCCACGTGTGGTAGGCGCCATTCTGCCCTACAATTGGCTGGAATGTGATTTATTCTAGATTTTTCCGGCTGTAAATCAAATAAGTCAGTAAAAACATATTATTAGGTATAGTTTACTTCTTATTTAGTTATTTATTAACTTTATTTAACACGATTAAAAACCCATTACAGTAATTAAAGACAGAGACACATGCATGAAAAAACAAAATATAAAGTTCAGGTTAAAACGTAAAAAAAAACAAATAATTAAGTGTTGGCTAACAAAATGTTTGTGTTAGTTTAGAAGTTATGAGGGAACAGATGAACAAACATACATATTACATATATACATACATACATACCGGTCAAAATCATAACCCCACTTTTTGCTTCGCCGTAGTCGGGTAAAAATATGTACATAAATATTTTGTAAAAACCTAACTTAGTTCCAAAATATGGAACTTAAAACTCTTTTTCTTTTAATACCACTTACGTAGTAGTTAATAGGTTTCTTTTTTAAACAACCAAATACATTATTCTTCATTGAAACTTATTGACTCAAAAACTTCATTACTTTCATTACGATGTCCAAAATAATTCTGGAAGGCTTCTGAAAAAATTTCTACTAAATAACGCTTTCAAAAGAAATAAATCGAAACATTTTTTTTTAAACAATAACCGTTTTAGCAAATTTACTAAGATTTCTGTTTGAATACACTAAAAACAGTATTTTCATTCATATTCCTAGTAATAAGTGCTTACTTTTGTTATTTGTAAGCAATGTTTCATCCCATTGAAACTGAAACAAAAAGCTTCAAAGTGATTTTATTTGACCTTCTAGTTAAATTTCAATGATCATCAAAATATGAACCACGAAAGGAAAATTAAATGTTTCAAACATTTTCCATAGCACCAACAACGATAAGAAATATAGGTAGGCATTTAATTACATCATTATTATTAAATTATTTTTGTTAGTATACTTAAGAATTATGTTAGTAACTAGTCGCACAATAATACTATTATAACTAAATTAAATAACGAAGTACATTACTCACACAAATAAATTCTCAACCATCTTTATATTCATTAAAATATTTATAGCTCGTATAGAAAGGTACCTATCTAGGCATATAGGTAGGTACCTACCTACTTCGTTAGTTTCTAAATTGTTAAGTTCAAAAATTAAGTCCGTTTATAGAAGCAAGCGATTCTATCAGATATGTATTACATTCTTAGATGTTTAATTAAGTAAGGATAAGTCTTAGCCTATTTCTGTCGTCTTTAAAAACTTAGGTTTCCAAAAATAACCGTGTGGGTTCAGGCTACAAAATAAAATGTGATTTGTTATAAAATAACTGCAGTGTATTTAGCACTCATGCTTTTTACTTTGCATTCCCGCACTAGTGCGGGAAAGTATGTCATAGATAACTTGTACTAGTCCGAGATGTGCGATTTTATTAAATATCAACAAAGAACCTCTTTTGCCTAAAAATTTGGATACTAAAATAATAAAATAAAATAATGATAAACAAGCACTGTATTTCAAAAAAATATTATTTTTTGTCAACAAATGAACATTAATTAGTGTGTCTACAATAAAAATGATTACAGCCGTGAGCCCATCTGACATTTTTTTTTGTTTAGCCTATACTGTCTTACTGCTGGGCAAAGGCCTCCCCCAAGTCCTCCCAGCACGTGTAGCATGACCACTTCTATCTCTACGAAGAATACACATCTCTTTCTATACAAAGTGACATTTCGTTTCACCATTTTTTTTTTTTTAATTTGATTTTGACATCGCACTGTAGCAGTCCTTCTGTCAATCTGTCATTTTGACTTTCGACTCGTCGATCTTTGTCTAGGTCCTTTTTTTATGTAGACTATTTCGGAAGAAAGTTTTCCATTCAAGCTGTCAAAATCACACTGACTAGGGTAGAGTCTAGGGTAGGGTCAGCCAAAGACAGTAGAAAACTTTCTACTCGACGGCCGCAAAGTATATACGGTTATCTACAAAATCATAATTTTACAGGAGAGCGTTTTGCGCAAAACTATGAAACTAATAGAAGAACAAAGCTTTTCTTTTATTTTACATCATTTAGTTATATTAGGGCATTATCAAGGATTTTTTTTCCAAAATATAGTTGTTCGTCACTTATTGCTAAATTGGTGTAGTTGTCTTTATATAATACGTGACTTAATATTAGTAAAAATTGAGAATTTAACAAAAAAAAAGATGAATCATGTAAAAAAGTGATTTTCGTAAAAAGTGCAGTTGATTCTTTCTACTTTTTTGCCGTCTTACTGTCTACACGGAAACATCATTTTTGTCTATTCTTCCATCGACAAAACCCCTTTCTATGGTGGTCACAACTCTTTTCCCGCGCCACTTCTCACCTTCTCTTTCTGGGCCGGCGGCGCGATGATGATGACGAAAATTTAATGCGATGATCGTGAAATGAAATTTTGTTTAGTTTTCCTTTGTAAGTGAAACTATGAAACTATGGTGTTCAGTTTCTTGGACGACTTGAACATCGTAATGCAAACTACAACCTATTGTTAATTTAGTTATGTTTCTCTTTAAGTGAACTGTTATATGTTCTTTGTGAAATAAATGTCTTTAAACCGAAGTGAAAATTGTCATTGCAGACATGCAAAAATTTATTGTAGGTATTTAACCTTTACTGAGCGATTCCGACTTGTAGAGATTGGCCGGTTTTTTTTAAATAAAATTCGTACCAATTTTCTCGGTTACACTTTACAACTACCAAAAATACAGGTAATATTATTGCGTTTATGTTATTTAATATGGTTCCTATAAGAGTCCTTGTTGTCGAGTTGGTTTGGAAAACATAACCTAATACGGTTATCACATAATCGGACAGTAATAATACGTCGCTCAATATAAATATAAAAGTGGCTATATACAAGCGACGCCAGGTGTTAGCAGCTGTATGTGCATTCGTGTTGAAACTACGACATAGTGAAAATACAATTATAATGTAAAAACAAAAGTTGATTATCAAAGGTAATATTTGGCTTACAAGTGAAATCTGGTTTGGGACGTCGTCAACAGAGGAGGAATACGTATTTATTTTAGGCAAACAACAAAAATATACACAGATAAACAAAATAGTTAGTAATAAAGCAACGCCCCAAGCAAAAAGGCAACTTTTCAAATATTTCCTTCGGATATGCCCATTGAAAACTTTAACAAAATCAACATAAAACATATGGCTTATAACTACCAACCAGTGGTTCTTTACAGTTAATAAGTATAAATATAAATTATGAATTATTAAGTATGCCCATTTACTGCTAGGTTGGTATAATGTTTGTAAACCAAGTTCTTCGTGATTGACCATCAGTTTTATTGTTGAATAGAGCAAAACGTTTGCCAAAATTGCGTTGAGATATACATAATTTCTATAATTACGGAACTTCTTCATGGAGCACCATGATATTAGACCGTATATCAACGCAGATAGTCCCAGCACAAGCACAATGAAGTGTATAATGTCCTCGATATAATATACTGTCCTAAATGTTAACGCCTCTTTCTTCCGATCAGTATCTTCTTGAAAATATTCATCACTCACTGTCGAACCATTTACGCTGGTATCGTTGTCAGACATGGTGATTGTCACTTGCACTGCGTGTTATTGACCACTCAAGAACTCACTGCAAAGGGAAAATCTCAAAAATTTATCACGTATGAGTCAACGTTAAATAATGTGTGCCAATGTCACACAAACCAACCTAGTCCTGACTAAAGCCGTCTCTTGCAAGGGACGAGCCTCGGTCCAGTTTTGACTAATTTACAAAATAAAATAGTTTACTTAGTAAATAAAGCACTTCTCTAAGACAAGTGTCGCTTCTGAATCATGCGATGTAATTGTTTTAATTTTCCTGTTTGATTATTTTCCTGTTTGTTGTATTTTACTGAGAGATATCTAAGTTGCTGGCAGCTCCGCTAACAAACGTTGAAAACCGTATATTTTATAATGTACACACGGCTACACATCAAGCTCACACAGTTAATACTAGCACAGACATCGTCGTTAATTCTATCTTTTAAATACTCAAAACTTTGTACATTGTGTTTTTGTTTAGGATAGATGAGTTGTACCCACATTTGTTAATAAAAATTTATTATTTATTTTTATTTTAAGCTATACATTTCCAGTTTACACTGACGTCTCATTGTAAGGAAATCCTATACAATGCGAGATCAGCTTATACTGGAAAATTATAGCTTGATCTGTAGCCGTGCCAATAGTTAGTAAAGTAACATTTACTTTTGATGTGAAAATATAGTAAGAGTACACGAAATCTCTAGTAAAAAATATAACTCTTCATTCAAAAGACATGAAAGGGACACTTGCATTTCATTTATATCATAGAATTTCAACCTTATTACTTTAGCAATAAGGTTGAAAAGTACTTCACCGCCAGTGTCCGCGATGGTACCTACTCTTGAAAAAAAACTAAGCCCATCGTCTACGACGGTACTCAAAAGTTACCAGTTACAAAATCAAATCACCAATGAGTAGCCAACATGTCACAGCACTAGTATAACGCGAGTGAGTATTGCGCGCGCGTTCTATGCGAGTGGTCGTGGTTGTGTGGTTGCGCGATAATGTCTGTCGATACGATTAAGTGTTCGAACTGTAATTTGGTGATTTCGGAAGTCCTTGCGTTTATTCGCAATAAACATGACGTGATGGACAACGAAAGTCTCATAAGAATATGTGTGTCGGCGTTTTCCGAGGAGGAAATTGACGAGGCAAAGAAATTATTATGCAGCACGACAAAGATTGGTAAACGATTGAAGTCGAGGCGAAAAGACAAAAAACAAAAGGATTTGGATGATATAATAGCGGTTTTCAAAACTATAGACCCCGATCAATTGCCGGTTTTTGTCGCCTACGAGCTACATAAGCTGCCCCCTGTGTGTTTTGACCACGTAGACGTCACGAAAGTACTAAAGGACCTGTTAATTTTGCGTGCGGAATTAAATGATATTAAAGATAATTTTGTCACTAAGAATGATCTAGAAGTGGCCTTGAAAGAAAATAATATCTTACAATCATCTGGTAATCAGTTACTAAATCCGATATTTAACTCGAATGTAAATAAAATTAGAGGTGGAGGGTATAACTTAGACAGCGGACCGATTGGATTGTCGCCGCACCCACCTTCACAACATTCGCAGCGGATCGATTCGGACTCACATTCGCTAGCGCAGCAAACAAGTGACGATAACGGACCGAGGTATCGTTCTCTCGTTCACTCTCATGCACAGGTGCTACCGGCTGTCATTGAGTCTGCTACTACGCCGATTAACTCGACATTCTTAGAAAACAAGGATGACATGAATTCAAATCTAATGCAATCAATGCAGAGTAATAAAACAATGGTGGAAGTATTAATGCAAGGTGAATGGCCTAAAAATCATTCTGAAGATGGTTGGACGCTGGTTCAAAATAAAAAGTCGAAGAATCGGTTTGAGGGTAAAACGGGAACCGCAAGCCCTAATGCTAACTTTAAATTTAGGGCTGCTGATTCAAAGATTCCGCTTTTTATTACTAATGTTGACAAAGAGACTACTGAAAAAGATATTTGTGATTATATACAATATAAGACGCAAGAAATAGTACAGCTTCAGAAAATCAGTATGAAATCAGAAAGACCGTATAATGCATTTAAATTGTTTGTCTCAAGATACAAATTAAATGAATTTTTAGATGACAAGATATGGCCCGAAGGTATACGGTTTTGACAGTTTATTTACTTTAAGAAAAATACAATTAAAGTAAATAAGCAGCTCAGTGTTGAAAATAGAACAAACATATAATGGATTGTATGTCAAACGTTAAATTATGTACATTCAACTGTAAAAATGTAATTAGATCAGCTGATTGCGTCCGTCAATTATGTGCACGAGCCGATGTGATAGCGTTACAGGAGACCTGGCTGCTGCCCCACGACGTGCCCTTCCTAGCGACCATCGATGGAGACTTCGCGTACTCTGGGAAGTCCGCAGTAGACATCTCTGCCGGTGTTCTGGTTGGAAGACCGTACGGAGGTGTGGCGCTGTTGTGGAGGTCGTCGTTATTTGCGTCGGTTTCGGTTATAAATTGTGTTAGTGATCGTATTGTGTGTATCAAAATAGCGCAGGGAGAGCGTTCTTTGCTAATATTTAGTGTGTACATGCCCACTGACTGTGCTGAAAATCTTACTGAGTTTACGAGTTGTCTAAGTGAGATTATCTCAGTGATTGAGAGCAGTGAAGTGGAGTCGGTTTTTGTGTTGGGAGACTTTAACGCGCACCCAGGGACACGTTTTTCACGTGAGTTACTTTTAACCTGTACTGATCAATCATGGTCTTGCATGGATACAGAACTTTTGCCGCAAGACTCGCATACTTTTACTAGCACCGCCAACGGTGCCCTCCGCTGGCTAGATCACTGTGTGGTTACTGAGGCCGCCAGACATTTAGTGCATAATGTGTCTATTTTGTATGGAGTTTATCTATCGGACCACATTCCGTTGTTAGTAGAGTGTAACATTAATCTAATCAAACCGAAAATTATTGGATCCTACATTTCTTGTAACAATGTTGTGTGGGGTGAGAGGGATTTAGAACAGATAAATAAGTATTTAGATTACTGTAATAGCAACTTAAAACTAATTGATTTTCCCCAAGAATTTTGTAAATGTGCTGATAATATGTGTCACAAAACTGAGCATCGGTTGGTGATAGATAGATTGTATAATCAATTGATTTGTATTTTGAAAAAAGGAGCCGAACTCTCTCATGCTGGTTCTGTTAAAAAGCGTCATAAAGGAAATTATGTAGTTGGGTGGAACAAACACGTTCGTGAGGCTCATCGTGATGCCCGACTGTGTTATCAAATGTGGCTGTTATACAACAAACCTACTTCTGGATTTATTTATGAGAATATGTGTACTTCGCGAAATCTTTTTAAAAATAAATTAAAATATTGTCAAGATAATCAAGAGAAAATTAAAATGGATATGCTAGCATCTTGTCATAAAAGTAAACATTTTAATAAGTTTTGGAAATTAACGAATAAATTAAAATATAAGCCTGGCATACCGGTGAGCGTCGCGGGTGTGAGTGACCCCACTGTAATAGCTAATGCTTTTCAAAAACATTTTAATGTAAGCTCGCGTTTGTGTGACCATAGCGAGCCGTCAATTAGTGGCGCGGGGGCAGCCGTGACCGGGGCTCGCCCTGTCAGGTTCTCCGCTAAAGAAGTCGCAAGTAGTATAAAGAATATGGTGAGGGGAAAGTCGCCCGGTCACGACGGCCTCAGCGTCGAACATCTTACATACGCTGGGGTACACTTACCGCGAGTACTTGTTATGATTTTTAATCTATGTCTAAGTCATAGTTACTTACCTGTTAAACTTACGAATACAATCGTTGTGCCAGTAGTGAAAAATAAGACAGGTGACGCCTCAGATATCTCCAACTACAGGCCGATATCGCTTGCCACTGTTTGTGCTAAGGTATTGGACAGTCTGCTTAATGAAATTCTAGCTAAACATGTCGCTCTCGAGGACGGTCAGTTTGGTTTTAGACCAAACTTGTCAACGGATAGTGCAATTTTATGCCTTAAGCAGACTGTCCAATATTATACAGACAGAAAGACTCCTGTCATAGCATGTTTCTTGGATTTATCGAGGGCTTTCGACCTGGTCAATTATGACCTGCTCTGGCATAAGCTTTCTCACGATACTGCTGTCCCAGCTGACGTGATATCACTGTTTAGATATTGGTACAGAAGTCAAAAGAATACAGTCAAGTGGGCAGGCTCTTATTCTGACATGTATGGGTTGGATTGTGGGGTCAGGCAGGGGGGTCTGAGCTCCCCACGGCTTTTTAACCTTTATATGAACAAACTGATAGGTAGGCTCAGTAGCACTAAAATCGGTTGTCACGTGGACGGTGTGTGCGTGAACAACATCAGCTACGCTGATGATATGGTGCTGCTGAGCCCATCTATTGGTGCAATGAGAAGGCTTCTTAAAATTTGTGAAAATTATGCAGTGGCTCACGGGCTCAAATATAATACCGATAAGAGTGAATGGTTGGTTTTTAAATCGGGTACTTTAACCTACCAACAGCTGCCTGAACTCTCACTCTCTGGGTCTCCTTTAGGTCGGGTTACGAAATTTAAGTATTTGGGCCATTGGGTCACTGAGGACTTGAAAGATAATGTAGACATAGACAGGGAGCGCAGGTCGCTGGCTGTCCGTTGCAACATGTTGGCCCGTAGGTTCGCACGCTGTACAGATTCCGTTAAGATAACGCTTTTTAAGGCCTTCTGCCAGTCGTTTTACACGTGCAGCCTGTGGACCAAGTATTCCCAGCGGGCATACAGCGACCTGCGTGTACAGTACAATAACGCATTTAGGGTGCTTTTGGGGTTGTCGTGGCGATGTAGCGCGTCAGGGATGTTCGCGGAAGCGTGCGTTGACGGGTTCGCCGCGATCATGCGAAAGCGATGCGCTTCCATGATGGCGCGCGTGCGCTCCTCCCCCAATGGCATCCTGAATGTATTTTCTGATCGGTGGGACTCTCCCCTCTTACGAAGGTGGGTAAGAGTTCAGGCACACTTGTCCGGGTAGGCTGGTGCACCATTGAACTACTCGTTCAGTGGTGCACTGGTTTATTTGGTCAGGTGTGGTTTAATTTTATATTATTTCAATGTAATACTAACATTAGGCTAAGTTATACTACTACTAACATTATATGGATTTATCTGAATTAAATACTTGAATTTGAATTTGAATTATAACAACGGCGGTCCATACACGACGCAATCAATTACAAACTAGATAATTTATGGTATGGGCTTGTGATGAGGTGGGAAGAAACGCATGTGACAAAAAGAGTGATGAATATAAATGTTGATGGATGGAGAGGGAGAGGGAGGTCAAAGAAAAGATGGATGGATTATGTGAGGAATGATATGAAAGAGAAAGAAAGTGAATGATAGCGTGACGGTTGACAGGGGAGAATGGAAGAAAAAAAAGTGCTACGCCAACCCCAAATAACATGGGATAAGGGCAGGAAGATGACGATGATTGAATTTTGGCTAGTTATTTCAAGAGAACGTGTTCACTTTGACGCGCCAGTCACAATAACGTTTTATTTTTAAAAACAAGCGTCGCTTTTACAATCTTGAAAATGATTCTAAATTCGTTTGAGTGAACGAATACAACCAGAACCATTTTTAGGGTTCCGTACCTCAAAAGGAAATAGCAGAACCCTTATAAGATCACTTCGTTGTCCGTCTGTCTGTCTGTCTGTCAGTCTGTCTGTCAGTCTGTCAAGACCCTTTTTTTCAGGAACGCGTGGAGGTATTAAGTTGAAATTAATATCAAATACGGTCTATGGTCTCTTGGAGTCCTAAAAAACTCAAGCTTCTAAGTCAACGCAATAAAAACATACGGCCAATAAGCGACATATTTTGATAGTCGCAAGTAAATCAAAACCTATAGGGTACTTCCCGTTGTCCTAGAAACATGAAATTTGGCATGAATCAAGGTCTCATAGCACAAATACAGGAGAAAGTCCGAAAATTGTTAATTTGTAAATCTATCATATAAAAAAAGTTCAAGTCTGTCAGTCTGTCAAGACCCTTTTTCTCAGGGATGCGTGCAGATATCAAGTTAAAATTAATATCGAATACGTAAGTCTATCCCGATCCCTTAGAGTTTAAAAAAAATCAAGCTTCTAAGTCAACAAATTTGGCAAGAAGCAAGGCCTCACAGCACAAGTAAAAAAAAGTCTGAAAAATGTTAATTTGTAGTTTTAAGACATAGGTAAACAAATTTTATTATTAATTCCATTGTTAAGTTTGTTTTTGGGATAAATTCTTTTCAACTACGGAACCCTTCATTTTGCGTGTTCCGACACGCACTTGGCCGGTTTTTTCTGCCAGCCTGCATGATGTGAGGTTCCTTTTTGCTTACAACCTTTACAGTACCTAATTGAAATAGGTACTAGTGCTATGACACTCTGGTCGGGGGTTTGAGTTTGTAACACGGGCTCTCGTTGACATAATTAACTGTAACAATCACATCGTAAAATATAAAATATTCATAGAGCTTATTACTAATTAAACTTAAAAAATCAACTATTTATTTCTTTTTAAGGCCTATCTAGCACACATAAAAATCAACGTATAATTTAATACGAACATCATGAATGTAATACATTTCCGATTGCTATTTAGGAAATGTATAGATTTCCTAGAAAAAGTGCATATTACAAAATATATCATAGATTGATCTATTTTAGGAATTGTACACATTTGCTAGGAATTGTGTACAATGACGGATTTCACACTTTTCCGTTAACATATACACCAAGACCAAGAGCTAAGTAAGAAAATAAATATGGATGGCTCTCTCCGTGTTCTGTCCTGGAGAACTAATTAAATTGTCTTGGAAACTGCAATGAAATTAATTAGTAGAGAAAATAGCAGTAGTAAGAAAACAAAATAACATGTAGAACTTTATGTTTGTCGTCCATATAAGTATTTGGAAAACAGTGTGTATGGTATAATTGAAGCCCCATGTGAAAAAAATAAAAATAAAATTTCACGTAAACCTTTAAGGGCACTTATGAAACATCAGAAGCTATATATTATGTGCATGGTTCCAATTGGTCGTTTTCTTTGGAGAAGAGCCGGCAAGAAACTCCATGGTTACTCTTGTAAAAATAATTGGCTTTTACAATATTTTCAAATAACAGTAGGCCTTTCAAGAAGTACCAGGGTACTTGACAAAATAGAAAATAGCCAACAAATCTACAGTCTACTAAGCTTCTAACGTTCTCACATTCAATTTAAAGAAAATTATATTATAAAAGATAAATCATATATTAATATATTTAATAGATAATTATATTTTAAAAGATAAATCTATTATATATATAAAACAAAGTCGTGTTAGTTACGCCATTTATAACTCAAGAACGGCTGGACCGATTTTTATGATTTTTGTGTTTTTGGATCTGTCTTCGTCCAGAATAGGATAGTAATTATTAAAACATAAGTAGGACAATTCACAAAAAAAATATGAAGAAAATTCATTTTCTTCATGAAATTTGGACAGGGCAACGTCTGTCGGGAATCATTCATTCTATTTATAATTCCAAATTCAAATTAATTTTATAATATAGCATGATATTTTAAAAAAAAATCAGTTGTTCATTTGTTTTCTCGCCGTTTGTTGTTTCTTTGATACCGATGTTACTACAAACATGGAAAAATCTAAATAGTGCGCTATTTTCGAATACGAGTTCCGTCGTGGCACCAACGCAGCACATACAGCACGCAATATTAACGACGGGTATGGACAAGGTACTGCAAGTGAACGCACAGTACGTTTTTGGTTTGATCGCTTCCGTTCTGGAAATTTTGATCTCAACAGTGAGCCCCGGGGAAAAAATTCAAACCCAATGAGGCGGGGAAAAACGCCTTTAAAGAATCATCTTTCACACAATCCATCCATCGTTTCTTTGGGCTTCCCCTACTCTTATAGCCATCGACATTCATACTCAAAACAATTTTTTTTTTCAAAGTGATTGGCTCCAATTAATGTTTTTCATACTTTTGACTTTTTTACTTTAAATTTATTCCGGTAATTTAACTTTTCAGCAAAAAAATCGTAGTTTAATTCTTAATATTAAATTAACTTTTCAAAACGTTTTCAGCTTGCGCCTTCGGGAACTTCGCGCGTTTACATTAGAATATTCAAAGCTAAGACAGGACAACGTCTGTCGGGTCAGCTAGTAAAAGAATGCATATACATGACTGTGAAATGACGCAAATGACATTGATTGCCATTACAACTACTGTAACAAATCAGAATAAATATCATGTTCATAAAAGCAAAGAGTAGAAATTGGAGTTTTAGGTACATAATGTCAAATAATGAGACGATTAATAATTGATTATGTCGAGGAAGAAAGTAAAAAATATATATATAAAATTAAGCATCGTAATTTGGAGCATGCAGTTAATAGACACTTACATAATTATGCCGTTAGTGAGGCACCTACCAGGGAAGTCACATGTGCAGAAGGAGTTATTGCCATACTTTCTTTTCTTTCTTGTCCTCAATGTAGCCTTTAATCTTATAAAATGCTATTTTAACCGACTTCGAAAAAGGAGGTTCTGTATTCGACCCGTATATATGTACGTATGTTTGTATGTCCGCGATTTTCTCAAAAACGAATAAGCCAATTTCGATGATTCTTTCACTAACGTGATCTACATACTTTCAGGAAGGTTTGAAGTAATTCCTACAAATACGGTTTCCGTAACAGCATCTAGTTTCTTGCCATCAATTTTAAATTTATACCCACTTGGGGTACGTTTGATAATGATAACTTAAGGCATTTAGTTTTGTTCGCATGAAGTAAAAAACTTTTTTTTTTAACCCGCTTCAAAAAAATAACACTACAAAGTGAAAAATAACTTTCGTTTTGTTAGGTTCTGTGTTGGTAGGTATGTCAAAAACGAAAATATCATCCAAACTCAGTACCTATATTCAAATAATGGCAAGACGCTGGCAGAATAGTCTACTTTGGTTCATTTGCCAAAGAACAAAAAAAAGGCAAATAAGAAGCATTAATTCAGAAAAACTTGCTTCAGAAAAATAAGGTCAAGAAAATTTTAAAGTTATTTCCAGAAAAACATAATGCAGTCTCTTTATTTTTATGGTTTTTGTAGTAGGTACGTTACCTTACCTTAACAAAGCAAGAAAAAAAAATCAAATAGCAGTCGTATTTTGTACCGAAATAGGAAATAATTTATACGTGGATTATTCAAATAAGTAATACAAATTTGACAGCCTTGTGCCGCAATTAGAATATATGCCAAAGAATGACTTAATTTATTCTGCGACTTAATTAAAACACGCATAATTCACTGTACAAGTTTTGTGTCAAAATATTAAAGGGAACTTTCATTATACAGGTATCGTTTTCCTTTTGTTACAATAATTAAAGGGAAATAAACGAAAAACATATTAAACGCAAAACTACTACTACTTATTAAACTATAAAATTTATTGACCTGCTAATGATGTACGCTTTTTTTAAATTAAAGAACCTCTAAAAACTTTTTGCGCTTCTAAAGATGCACACTTTTTTAAATAAATGAGCCTTTTTTTAACTGTCTGGCTTTTTCTTGCAGTTGGTCGCAGTAACTATGCTAGGGTACTTCGACTAAACTAAGGGTTAGGTGAGAACTATAACCAGTCACGCGGGTGCCGAATTGGTCGCAGTAACCAACCTATTGCTCCCCGACCAAATGAAGAACCGTATGCAAACGCGCGCGAACCGAGCGAGTGAAGCGAGTGGGGCTACTATTTCGATTTTTCAACTTTAAGTAATAGCTATGTATCATACAATAATTGTTGCTGTGCCCTGACAGGGTCTACAACGGCTCTAAGCCTTTTGTTAACATCTTATTTTACCTTGTGGAACGCAAATAAATGAATATGAATATAAAGTTGGTCGCAGTTAAATACTTAGCTATTAAGAATTTTTAGGACCACTAAATAGGGATCATTTGAGGTTCTTATAAAAAGGTACATTTATTTATAATAACGGGCGCCGTCAGATGAGGCTGGTCAACTCTTATCTACCAGAGCTTATTTTTAATTTTATATTTTGACTTTTTTAAAAGTATTTTTTATTTTTTTTACATTGTTCTCACATGTAGAAGCAACAAAAATAATGTACCCAGTATATGTATGTAATGTATGTGTATTACTTATCTTGATTTAAAAGAGTGTCCGTGGAGTTTTTTGCCCGTTCTTCTCCATTGAGATCTACGTTTTGGAATGGGCACCTAGCTTCAACTTTCTGACTAACTGACCGACTCTTTGACAATACAAAAATGCCTGTAATTAGTTTAATTGAAATAAATGCTTTGAGTTTATTAGAGGGTTCAACGTTTGAAAGAAAACCAAATGATAAATCATTTGAGATTCCATTAATATATGCTAATACAAGCTAATATTAAATAACATGGCTGAAATTTAGTAATCTGCGCGCATTTAATAGGTGTCTTACCCAATTTTTGTAATTAGCAACATGAGATTTTAGAACAGATTAGTATAAATAACCTTACTGAAATGCTTTAAATTAGGGCAATTACGACAAAATAATCCGAAGACTGATGCTTTTCTTATTCACCGAAGAATGCTTGATGGTGAAAATGACTAGAAGTACTTATTCAATTAAAGGTTTCTTTCTCCCTGTATACAGAAGGGTGTCCTATATTATTTAAGGGTGTGTTACAATAGACATACAATATTAAAAAAAAAAAAAAATCATCATAAATATCGTATCGTTATCGTTATTAAATCTATCATAACTTTTAAGCGACGAAAATAAGGAGGTTATCAAGTCGAGGCGTACTTATATCTATTTTTTTTTATATTACCCCACAACTTTTCATTTGAACGATTCTTATTTTATTCGAGACCTTGAAGTTGGTCTCATGTAAAATTTGTTAACTTTGCTTTTGTAGTTTTTCAGTTTTTGAGTTAGCTTCAATAATACGTATTTTTCCCACTTTGTGTATGTGGATGGTAGTCTAATTTATTTTGCAGGTAGTATTCGAATGTTTATGGGGTAGGTATCACAAACTAAAAAGTGAAAAATAAAAACTTTTATCCAAAAAAACAAAAAACAAACGACTTCTAAAAAACAAAATACTACAAAGTGAAAAATAACTCTTTAATTTCGGTAGTCGGTGGTAAAAAAAAACGAAACTAAAAAACCAAAGACACCGACTTCCGAAATAAAAGTTGGTTTTCGCTTTGTAGTGTTTTTTTTTAGTAAAAAAGTTTTATTCGATATGTTCCATACTGTCATCTTATCAAATAAGGAGCTTAGATTCGCATGGCTGCCCAGGATACACGTAATGATCTCGTAAAAGTACTCTACGCTAAAACGAATTATGTGTGAATTTCTCGTTAACCTCTCATCAACTCAGTTAAGCTTTCTAAAATGAGGGTCTAAAAGTATTCTACGAACTCGACCTTTTCATTAAACCTGTGATATTGCGTTTAAAAAGGTCTACATTCTAAATTGAACTGGATTTTGGGATTAAATGTCTACGATATTAGTAACAAAATCAAACATAAGCACCTATATCTTAAAATTTCATTAGTTATTTAGGTATCAACACACACACGTACTGTTATTTATCTAGGCAGTTATGAGAAACAAAGAACACTAAGAACTTATCCTTGTGCAAGATCATAACAAGATCTATATAGCTTTAGCGCAATCTGTAATAATTTACTGCATTCCGATTTGGGGTGGAGCTACCAAAATTAAATTCCTTGATCTGGAAAGAGCTCAGCGATCACTTATCAAGGTGATGTACATTAAACCATATAGATTCCCTACAACAGACCTGTATAAAGCTAGCAACTTGCTCTCAATTAGAAAACTTTATGTTCTTTACGTGTCCTTAACCTTGCATAAGTGTCTTCCTTTTGACTCAGCAACTCAGAGCAGAATGCGCAGAGATATAGTGGTCCACTCTCCTGGGATTCGCACTGTCTTTGCTAGACGTCAATATGTCACACAATCCACCTACATATATAATAAACTGAACCGTAAACTGAATATATATCCCCTGTTGTTATATGATTGTAATAAAACAATAACTGAATGGTTGAGATCCCTAACATATGAAGAACAGAAAATATTCTGAGCAGGATAAGCTGATATATAAATAAATTATAGTCAGGGATAATAATAATAATGATAATGAATAAGACGACACACACACCCCCACACACACATACACACACACACTTACGCTCACGTACACCCCTTACACTCTGAGAGCTGCTAAATTAATGTTTTACTTTATTTTTATTTTATTTTTTATTTGTTGTATTTTTCTAGTAACTTATTAGCATTGTTAAGCTACCACTTAGGGAAGAGTGAGACAGCTCCGACACAAGTACTATTGTAATTTACTGGGGCTGCCTCAATTTATGTACAACACAATGTTTAGTTAAAAATAAATTATTTAGTTTTTTTTTTGTGCAAGTGGAAGGATAGGTAATGCTCAAACGCCAAATACCTAATCATCATTCTCCTACCCTTATATCCTAATTTATTTGGGGTCAGCGCAACATTGTGTTTTTCTTCCATACATCTCTATTATCATCTCGGTAGTCACTCCCTTTCTAGCCATATCACCCTCACATGGTCCATTAATCGTTTCTTGGGTCTTCTTCTACTCTTAAAACCATCCACATTAATACTCAACTCTTTCCTCACGACATTTTCCTCGTTCCAAATACCAAAATACCCAATACCAAAGCCAATTACCCAGTCATCATTATCATCATCATCATTTCAATCCGGGATCACCCAATTCTGGGTATAGGCCTCCTCTTTTTTCTGCCATAGTTCTCAGTTCCGTGCTTCTCATCCAGGTGTTTCACGCGACTTTAACGATATCATCAACCCAACGTGCTTTTGGATGGCCCTGGTTTCTATGTGTTTGGTTGTTTTCTTGGTCATCATTCGATCATAGTTAACTAGATGTTCTGCCCAACTGCACCTATGGATCCGGCGCTCGAACCGCGTACTGAACTGAAGTAGGCTCGCGAGTGGTTGCCTCGCGCATTTGGTAGCTATTTAAACATTATACTAATCATTTTATCACGACAAACTCAGCGAATTGTGCTAAACAATCATACTGCCTTTTCAATTATATAAAAAATAAGAAAAAAAATGTCTGTTTTGTAGCTATGAGATTGATAAAACATTACGAAACGGACGGACGGACGGACGGATACCGATTACGGATTTACGGATTTTTTTCTACCTAGCAAAGTAAATCTAATAGTGTTCCACACCTTCCTTGCCAGTTCCTTAAATAAAATATATCTCTTTTTCAGAATTTTATAACACTGTTTTTTATGTTTCCCATGGATTAAAAAAACTAGTAAGCGCGGTCTCTGTCGGGTCGTAGCGCCTTAAGGCGCATCGCCCAGTCCCCGACGTCGCAGTTTCGACCGAGACGACGAATTTAGGTGTTATGCACTCGGTCTAGTAGGGTTATACCCAGCATGGCTCGTTCCATGGCCCTTTGTGCTACTCGTATGCGGTGGATAGTCCCCTTTGTGTCGCCTTTGTGCTTTGTGAAATACCCAACACCAATCTTAAATTATCGAAGATTAGTTGAATTGATCAATTGTTGGCTATTGAGAACGCAATAGCCTTGCAAATATAGTCCTAAATCACCCAATAAAATCAACCAATCCCGTCATTCTGAGTCTAACATTACCATTTCACTAACAAACCCTACTGAACAACGCTGTTTTAGTCATTAAATAAAATTACCTTCGTTTTAACTCGATTGTATTCGAGCCAGTTACAAAGAATTTTTACGGCAACATGCCATCATGCTTCAAACATTTCTTGTTACTACGACCATTGTATCTTGATATTTGCCACTCAGACGATATGAAACAATGTGAGTGGCTGAATTTTCAACCTTTTATAGGCTTCATACACACCTCTCTTGAAATTATTATCAGGATTAAATCTTAGTGCTTTCATTCAATTTTATTTAAATGGGTATTTTTCGCGAACACTAAAATTTTATACTCTATTTAAATTATTATGAGGACTTTATTTCGACTTTCATTTAATTTTATTATATTGTTTTTTTTTTTTTATTTAAATGCCACTAAACACTTGTTAATTTTGTGTTATGTTAAAATGCCATTGAATGTAAGTGCTTTTTACTACGCTGTCTGGTCTTATCGAATTAATTAATTATTATTTATCGGGGAGCTCGTGGCTAAGTAATAACAGCCGAACGGGTCGATCTCTCGACGGGTCGTGTCTCGGAAAACACGTTAAGCCGTTGGTCCCGGCTGTCATTTGTGGATCTTTGACAGTCGTTACGGGTCGTCGGAAGCCCGAAAGTCTGCCAACCAGTCGTACCAAGAAGTATCGTATTACACCACATCTTTAGCGAATAAATGATTCTATTCTATTCTATTCTCAGTCACTGGGTTGTGGAGGTCACATAGGCAGTCGCTCTATGTAAAATACTGGTATTCAGCTGCATCCGGTTAGACTGGAAGCCGACCCCAACATAGTTGGAAAAAGGCTATGCAGATTGATTGTCTGGTCTTATTGAAGCGTGGTTTAGCTCGGTGTGTAAGTGAAATGGCGTTATGGCTCTCTAGTTTGACGTGCGAAATAGAAGACACACGCGCACCGGCACGCACTTCGTTCTAATGTAGCTTTATGACAAAATGTTTTAGTTTAGTAATTATTGTACCTTCGATTTAAAGCAAATTTTACTGCACAATAGGGACCTGTTTACATATCTAGTCTACATATCAAATACTCTATCTCTAAATATCAAAAACAAAGACGCTTTACAAAGTCGGTTTTTTCTCTGTCTGTGGTGGTGTGTATGGCCACGTTGTTCTCCTAAAATTCGCAACGGATTTTAATGCGGTTACCACCATCATTTAGATAATTTATTCCCGAAGGTTGATATGTATAATTTATGTATATTGAACGTAAAAGTATTACTAAAATTTGCGGTTTTGTCAAGTCGTGAAAAATACGCATTTTTGAGCACTTACATGGTTTGCGCTGACTAATATACTAAATGGTAAGAGATACATAAAATTAATGTTCTACAGGATTGTATATCTTAAAACGTTCAACAGAAAGTCCGCGATAGCATATGAATTAAGTATTTGGACTTCCAAACTCCACTAGTGGAGAAGGACTCATAATTTATTTTCATTTTTCCAGTTCAACATAAATAAGTAGTGGTCAGTAACCGAGAGTAAAATTCTGTTTGCTTTCACTGGTATTGGGACCATAAACAATAGACCATTTTTGTTTTTTTAATCATTGTAAGGCCCGTTTACACGGTGATGATCAACACGATATATGTATTACCTAGTGTATAAATTTGGATAAGAAGTAGATGGTCCGAAATTTGCTTGCACAAATCCAAGTAAAACAAAATGACCTTTAACTATAATTTTTGGTAATATTAGTAGGTCGTTCCCGTGCGAAGCCGGGGCGGGTCGCTAGTAATCGTATATAACAGAAAATAGACTGTGCTACTTTGGAATTTTTTTGTATCAACAAAATTTCAAGTAGGTAATCGTGTTTCGGTTTTAGTACAGCAGTAGACAATATAGTCAAATAACACATACTTAATTATGGAAAATCCCACACACTTATTTTTTATCAGTTTTTTTATTTTATTTTCATACATTTGGTTTTAAAGGAATTTTAAAAACAAAAAAATATTGATGTATACCCTAAAAAAAAATCCTAAAATAAATAATTATTTCCTAAAAAAAATTGTAAATACCTATTGGGATTTTAATAAAGTACTTAACTAAATCAATACTGACAATTTTATGTTAAAAACCAGCCAAGTGCGTGTTGGACTGCGCACAGTGACGGCTTCCGCAGTTGGGATGACACGATAACGATGTTGTTCCCATGGAGAAAGTTGTTCAGTTTGATGGTCTGTACCACACCCCTGAATATAACCACACTTTTCTGCTACAGCCCGTATATAATCCTACGACCTCGACTATGGCAAGCTAAAATGATTAAACAAATGCGGCAGTGATCATCAACATTCTTCCAACCTTCCAAGTACCTAATTATAATTATTTGATCTCGTGCAGTCTAGCTTTACACTACATAGTAACTTGAGCATGCACGGGTGTCAATTTAAAATGGACACGCTATAAAACTATGCAATGGAAGGCAAACAATTATTGTAGCAGTGGATTATTTAAGCTCAGCAATCTAAGTTACGTGACTTCAAGACTTTATTTTTAAATGGAGAAAAGAAAGAAAAATATTTGTTCTGTAATTTATTCCATGCTGATATGGCAGCTAAAGAAAAATGTATGCATATTGAATTAATCATTGCTTAACAGATCGCTTGTCAAGCATAGAAAATACTGTGGTAGGTACGCGGGTCGTAAGTAGGTAACCTATAAAAAATGTGTTAATTTATCATCATGAAACCGTTTGTTTACACGGCGATTTTTTATAATGGAGATGTTGCAGTCAACTAGCCTAGCCTTTGAAAGTAGTGCTCGTTTCGCTCGCTCGGTCACAGTTCTAACCTAACCCATTTAGTCGGGGTGCCCTTTTTTTTTTTTTGTGGATGGGAAATCATCAAATCTTCCCGCTCTGGGCGGAGCGGGAGGGCGTGTCAGACTTTTGAATAAAACCCACCCATGTTCCTTCAGTTGCCTGTGCCAGGACCACGGTATCTCTTTCGAACAACCTGCGAGCCCGGCGGCATCGGCCCTATCGAATCCCGTCACTGCTGACATCTCTTTGAGGCGCGCGTGGAACACAACGCACTGTCAACCCGGGCCTGGTCCTTACCGGACGGCGAGCTACCCATTGCTCGCCATCCGCAAGCCCGCGCCTACGGTGGCCGAGAATCGGCTACGGATTCCCGCCGCCCAGGGCGTCTCCTGCGGTGACTAAGGGCGTGAGGGCGCGACAGTTGCCTCTCCCTCACAAGTTCCGTCTCCTCCTTTGCGAGCATAACTGCTTCGCAGAAGGAGGTAACGGCCTCCCATGCATTCTCGCTCTATACCAAGGCCTGGACCAGGTTCGGACGCGAGAGATCGCCGCCGCCGATCGCCTCTGCGAGAACACGGCGGTGCTCTGCCCAAGCCGGGCAGACCTCCACTGTATATTCCACCGTGTCCTCCGTAGTCGGGGTGCCCTGGCTTAATTATTGCGGCCAATTCGGCTCACGCGTGTTAGGTCAAAATTTCCAACCTAACCTATAATTAAATATCATTTAGGCCGCTAGTTGAACGGCGCCGTTTAGTTAAAAGGCTAATTAAGCTAGTCGGCTGGAGACACCACCATAAAAGCCACGTTTGATAAACTTATTGATGACAAACAGTTTGTTTTTATTAGCAGACAGAAGGACGACGCTGTCCATCCTCTTGACGCATTTTCCTTAGCTTTTAGTACCCATAATATAGATGGTCCCAAACTTGGAAAATCTACTGTTTCATATCCTAAAATAAATAAATAAAATTCCAAATAAACTTTTTATTTACACTACGGGCCCGATCACACGTACCACAACTAAACCAAAACGGCACCATGTGGTCGGGTGCTAATTTTTATGAAAATTTATAGGTAGTCTATTCACATGGACCACATTTGGGCGACAAAATCAAGTGTATAACAACCACATCAAGGCGACGGTGCAGCCACAACGTAACCACAAGGTTGTGACGATGCGACGACAATGTCACAGCCACCACAACGCAACGCAATTGCAAGAAGTTGCAGCTACACGATTCAGGTTGCCCTTTTGTCCGATGTGGTGTGGTTCTGGTACGTGATTGTTAAGGCCGATTTTGTAATTGCCAGGCATCGGAAGATTATAAAAGCGGTTCTAGTTACTAAATAGATACATAAAGTACGTCACTACTTAAACTTAAGAGGAAAAAACTGCCTAGCCCTTTCCCAACTACGAGTATGTTGATGTTCAGAGGCGGATTTGCAGTTTTGGCTGCCCTAGGCCCCAGGCCATGTAGTAAGAATAGGTACCAGCCGCCACTTTCTCAGCACCCATCTTATAGACTGCATAATGAATTTACTGTATTGTCAACTTTTATCGAAATCGAGTTACTGATTTTTTTTTCGCGATTTCAGGTTGGTTCCATAGTAAAAGTTGTTCATAATGATGAGTACAGTGACCCCCAGATTGGCCGCCCCTAATACCTGGCCGCCCTAGGCCCGGGCCTAGTGTGCCTTAGGGCAAATCCGCCTCTGCTGATGTTGGGGTGTTCCAGTCTAACCGGATTCAGCTGAATATCAGTATTTTATATACCTACGACTTTCTGTCTGACCTCCACAACCCCGTTACTGGGTAATACGATACCCCATAATAAGGCTGGTTATCAGACATTTGTGCTATGTAGCTCAGTCAGTTATAGAGCGCCTGAGAAATTCCTATGGCAATCTCTTAAACAGTTACATAGTTGATATTTGCCTATAGAAGGATGTTGCTGTTACTCGCCCTTATTGACACTCACGGATGAATCATGAGTAGACTTTTACTGATAACCACACGCAAGTGAATACATTAGTGAAGACAATACATTTTTAACACATACAATCACGATTTACCTAGGTAATTCATCATCATCTGCCTAGCCTTTTCCCAACTACGTTGGGGTCGGCTTCCAGTCTAACTGGATGCAGCTGAATACCACTATTTTACATGGAGCGACTGCCTACCTGACCTCCACAACTCAGTTACTGACGATACCCCTTGGTAAGACTGGTTGTCAGACTTTTGGGTTTCTGACTACCCGTAACGACTGCCAAAGATCTAAGAATGACAGCCGGGACTAGTGCATTTTCCGAGGCACGGAGGGGTCTCGATATGTAATGAATGGTCACCCATCAATCTATCGACCGCAGCAAGCGTAGCTTAACCCTTCGATCGACCTGTGCGACTGATATCATTTAGTCACAATTAAACCCCTCGTAAACGTAAGAAAATAACCATGAATAGCTTACACCACTAACCGGCTTTCGACTTGAATCAAATATTTACCTGCACTTAGCGGATCATGAGAACAGACATGTGCTCAACTGTCGGCATGACTAGCACCTTCGAGTTGTCGATCGATAGTATTTATTAATAGACTTTGTAAACTGATAGGTACATTATACTATCCATAACTGTTCTACGAAGAAATCTAATTATAGTTGGCGTCTGATAGTTGGTGGAAATAGTTTACTGTTTTCAAATAGTAGGTACTCGTAGATGTCTGATAGTTGGTGGAAATAGTGCAAATAATTTTCTTTTTTCAAATAGTTGACGTCTGATAATTGGTGGAAATAGTGTAAATAATTTTCTTGTTTCAAATAGTAGATGTCTGATAGTTGGTGGAAATAGTGTAAATAATTTTCTTTTTTCAAATAGTAGATGTCTGATAGTTGGTGGAAATAGTGTAAATAATTTTCTTTTTTCAAATAGTAGATGTTTGATAGTTGGTGGAAATAGTGTAAATAATTTTCTTTTTTCAAATAGTAGATGTTTGATAGTTGGTGGAAATAGTGTAAATAATTTTCTTTTTTCAAATAGTAGATGTCTGATAGTTGGTGAAAATAGTGGAAATAGTTTTTTGTTCAAATAGTTGACGTCTGATAGTTGGTGGGAATGGTGGAAATAGTATTTTTTTCATGCACGAGAATAATTTCTTAGCGTATGATAAATGATATATTTATTTTGTAAATTTGTTAAATAATACTTTCAAACTTTATTTTTTTATTAAAACTAGTTAAAGGCGGTATTTCCTAGCCAACTACTCTGAAAAAGAAACACCGAAACAAACTCAGATTTAGAATTCTCTTTTTAAAGTTCATCAGTTGCCTAGGTAAATACGAAAATATTTAAGGTAATTGATGGACTATAGAAGGTCTGCATCTTTGACAGTCGCTCCGGATCATCAGAAACCCGAAAGCCTTTACCCTGCAGTGGGACAATAATAGGTTGTTTGGTAGTATTAATATAAAATTATGGCGCTATTTTTAAACCGGTTTCCCTTACCCAAACTTATTCTCTCACCGGTTTGTTTTTAGGGTTCCGTACCTCAAAAGGAAAAAAACGGAACCCTTATAGGATCACTCGTGTGTCTGTCTGTCCGTCTGTAACAGCTAATTTGCTCCAAATCTAATGGACCAATTAAGCTGAAATTTGGTACACATATGAACTTCTGTGACCCAGACAAGACGGATAAAATAAATAGGTACATGAATTTTGAATATGGGAAATTTTGAACTCTTGGGGGGCCAATAAGAAAATTAAAAAAAAAAGTTTTGCAAACTATACCGTGTGGCTTATCAAATGAAAGGGCTTAATATTAGGGTCTCAAATATATATATTTTTTATAATTTTAAATTAAATTGTTTTAAAGTTATTTAAGAAAATAGACGAAAATTTACCACCCACCTTTATCTCCGAAACTACAGAACCTAAAATTTTGAAAAAAATACAGTAAATAGTTCTTTAACTGCAGATTACAGGAAAACCTATAAGAAGACTGTGGTCTTAAAATAACATGGTAAATCTTTCAATATTATGAGTACAAACTTACATTTACTGTTGGAATGTATGGAAGAACATGTTTTTCAACTACAATGTTAAGTTTGTTCCTGGGATAGATTCATCCCAACTACGGAACCCTTCATTCATTGTGCGTGGTCCGACATGCAACTGTCCGGTTTTTTTTTTTTTACGGCTTATATTTTGTATCTCAAAGTATTGAAACAAATCCCCTCTCAATGTTCTGTGAAAGCGTCGTATATCATCAGCACCATTTCTTAAACAGATTGCCGCAATATGAAACAATTCGATAGTGGAAAATGTTTTTGTTATAATCAGTCTTCTTTTCGTAGTTTTCGTTTGCGACTCGCTTTCTTGTCTTGCTGTCACAAAGTAAAATAATATAACCCTTTATGAAGTAAATTCTAGCCATTGCGACTTTGCACGCTACTTCGTCTAAGTGTATTTCGTCTTCAACATCCAGGATAAAAAGAAGCCTAGGTCCTTTTCCAGGTCCCAAGCTGTCCATAGCTGTCAATTTCATAACGATCGTTTCAGTGGTTTAGGCGCGAAAAGGTATAAATAGACAGACAGAGTTACAAACGCATTTGCAATATTAAGTATGACTTAGGACTGATTGTTCAATAGGTTGATAACTTTTACCTGAAGAATAAATGTGACAGTTTGACATATTTTCCATACAAAAGCTGTCAAACCGTCATATTTATTCCTCTGATAAAAATTATCTGATTATTGAACAATCAGCCCTAAGTAATAATAATATAAGTATGGAATTAGTGTGAATTGGCAATTAGGCAGTATCCTCTCCATACTGATTCCATACTTCAAAGTATTGTACTCCTATACTAGCGACCCGCCCCATGTTTCGCATGGTTTTTACGGTTTGACAAAACAAGACCTGACTTTTTGAGAACGATACCAATTAAAAGTAAAAACATCCTACCAAAGTTCAATAACAAATAGTGTAGAGTTATTTCAACACCTCTCTCTCTCTCTTGAATTTGTATATAATATGTATTGTAATATATATATATATATTATAGGTATATCTTATAGTAAGTGTATGTATGTGTATTATTGGTTTATAACCTATTTATGTGCTTGTATAAAGTCTATTTATAATTAATTAAGATATATTTTTAGTGTTCTTTATATAAGTATTCCTCTCATACTCACCGACCCTGATGACCCCATAACCCTCCTTCAGGAGAGTAGCAAGGCCACCAGTACGGTTTATAAACGTAGACCACCCCGGAATACATTCCGACCTCGCCGCCGAGGTCGCAATCGTAACCGCCCCCCCCCCTATCCCCTACTCGGTGAAGCTGTGCCAGCTGGGGGCACAGCTGAGCCTGTAGCACTTGTCCCCCCCGTCATGATCCAGCCTGCCCCGTCTGGCTGTCATATTATTATTAGCGACGCTCAGTCGACTAATAATTTACCTTAGTTTTAGGCCTGGCCGGGGGCTTTAAGTTCGCTTAAAGAACCCACAGGAAACGCCCGGTTGAGCAGTCTCGACCCTTAGTGGTCAACTGCGAGATGCCATATATAAATAATAAAATAATAATAATAATAAGAGCACCTGCCATCTAATCTCTTCACCACCCTTGGTTGACTGGTAGAGAATGCCTAAGGCATTAAGTCCGCCTTTGTACGTTTTGTGTGCGAAAAGGTTAAATAAATAAATAATAACGTGTACGGCATGAGGATTGCAGAATATTTGGTACCATTTTTCCTTAATAAACTTCCAGAGGACTTGCAAATGTTATACAGGATGAGTTCGAAAAGTTATAAGTACAAATCCAAAGGTTTTTTTACACAAAATTTCTCTTAATGCACCAATAAATTGTTATCATGATTATATAAATATTTTATGTATCATTGCAGTAATAAACATTTTTGTAAATTTAAATGAGCGGCTTGCCAGCACACAGATAAGCCCTGAGAGGTTTTCGTTGTGTGGCTAAAACCATTTGTACTTAATTAATACGTGTATTGGAAATAAATAAATAAAATAAATAAATAAATAAATAAATAAATAAATAAATAAATAAATAAATAAATAAATGTATTATCTATACATATAAACCTTTCGGAACAAATTTTCTATATGATGGCGAAAACCGCTTCATAATC
Source organism: Cosmia pyralina (assembly GCA_946251885.1). Lineage (NCBI taxonomy): Eukaryota > Metazoa > Arthropoda > Insecta > Lepidoptera > Noctuidae > Cosmia > Cosmia pyralina. The sequence goes on along the minus strand of OX276359.1, from coordinate 16,796,389 downwards.
CGTTGCGCAGTTTAGAAGAACAACGCGGCCCCACAGACAGACACGAAAAGCGACTTTAATTTTTAAAGTGTATAGATGTCTCGAAAGTTGACTCAAACACTGTCTGAAACTGACATAGTTCAAAAATATTGATCATACTGACAATACTGTCAGTATGGTCAGGATTAGTGTACACTAATCCAAACTAATATTATATATGGGAAAGTGAGTTTGTTAGTTTGTAACGCTTTCACGCTAAAACGGCTGAACAGATTTGGATTAAATTTGACACATGGGTACACCATGACCAGGAAAAGAACATACTTAGGCTACTTTTAATCGACATACCACGCGGGCGAAGCCGCGGGTGAAAGCTGGTGATCTATATTTTTGCATATTGTTTGCGAAGTTTCCTCGATCGAAGGTCGTGGAAAACTAAAAAAAAAACCGGCCAAGTGCGTGTCGGACCACGCACAATGAAGGGTTCCGTAGTTGGGATGAATCTATCTTAAGAACAAACTTAACATTGTAGTTGAAAAACATGTTCTCCCATACATTCCACCTGTAAATGTAAGTTTGTACTCACAATATTGATAGATTTACCATGTTATTTGAAGACCACAGACTTCTTATAGGTTTTCCTGTAATCTACAGGTAAGGATCAATTTTCTGTATTTTTTTCAAAATTTTAGGTAGTTTCGGAGATAAGGGGGGGAATGGTCAATTTTCGTCTATTTTCTTAAATAACTTTAAAACCATTTATTTTAAAATTATAAAAAAAAAAACATATTTGAGACCCTCATAGTAAGCCTGACATGCCACATGGTGTAGTTTGCAAAACTTTTTTTTTTAATTTTCTTATTTGCCCTCCAAAAGTGACCTCTATATTCAAAATTCATTTATTTACTTTACCCGTCCGTGTTTGGGTCACAGAAATTCATGTGTGTACCAAATTTCAACTTAATCGCTCTATTAGATTCGGAGCAAATTGGCTGTGATAGACGGACAGACAGACAGACACACGAGTGATCCTATAAGGGTTCCATTTTTTCCTTTTGTGGTACGGAACCCTAAAAAGTAAGTGAAACTCGACTTCCATATAAGTAATCGTATAATGTACGAAAATGATCTGCAGCCATATTCATAGTTTAATTTATATGTGAATTGCGCAATCATCGTTTAATAATTTTCTTTATTGACATTTAATTTCAATAACGTGCGTGAGAAGTGAAACAACTGACATTTCATTATTGTTGTGAATTACTTTTTTGAGCTATTTAATCTAAGAGATTTTGTTTCGGTAACACAATTATTATAATGTTTTAATTAAAATCGGTTTCAATTGATTTAAGTGCCAACTGAAGTCAATTGTAGTCTGTGTATTATAAAGCTACATTTATAGAACATTCGAGAGGATTCCCATGGCCGATGTCCAGCAGTGGACGTCTTTAAGCTGAATTGTGATGATAATGATTCGGGAGAAAATAAACAGTGATTTTATAAAGCTTAGACATTAGAGATAGTGTATTACAAAAAAACAGCCAAGTGCGTGTCGGACCACGCACAATGAAGGGTTCCGTAGTTGGGGTGACTTTAACCCAAGAACAAACTTAACATTGTAGTTGAAACATTGTTCTACTCCCATACATTTCAACTGCAATTGTAAGTTTGTGCGTACAACATTGAGAGATTTACCATGTTTCTTAAGACCATACACTTTTTATAGGATTTCCTGTAATTTATTAGTATAGAAATATTTTCTGAATTTTTTTCAAAATTTTAGGCTCAGTAGTTTCGGAGATAAGGGGGAGTGGTAATTTTCGTCTATTTTCTTAAATAACTTTAAAACAATTTATTTTAAAATTATAAAAAAAAAATGTATTTGAAACCCTCACAGTAATGCCTTTCATTTGATATGGCACACGTTACAGTTTGCAATTTATTTTTTTTTTCAATTTTCTTATTTTTATCAGTGCCCCTATATTCAAAAAGCATTTATTTGCGTTACTCGCCCGTATTTGGGTCACAGAAATTGATATGTGTACCAAATTTCAACTTAATCGGTCCATTAGATTCGGAGCAAATTGGCTGTGACAGACTGAGACAGATAGACAGACACGAGTGATCCTGTAAGGGTTCCGTTTTTTCCTTTTGAGGTACGGAACTCTAAAAATCCAAAAGAAACTAAGTTTTATGTAAGTATTCATTTTACATTGCAAGATGGAGTAGATTAAATACATATTATTGAAGAAAACTCAAAAACCCACTTGACTACACACCACCACCATATGAGACCACTCCTACCTAAAGTATTCCCACCTGGTCGCATATAAATCTGGTTCAAAAAAAAAAAAGAATAATCGAAATTGGTGACATGGTAAAGAATTATAAAAAAAAAAAAAAAATAAAAAAAAAAAATTAAAAAAAAAATAAAAAAAAAATAAAAAAAAATCGTTTATTTTCAGGCGTCGACGGCCCATAGCGTGTTAGTAATCAGTACAAACTTAAAAAACTATGTTAGTAGTAACACTTAAACACACATGAGTACAACAATAAAAACACAAATACACACTAAAAATACAGCCAAGATAAGACGAGGAAGATTTATCAAGTCCCATGTCTGACATGCAGTTTGATAAATCTATCCATTGTAGGCCCTTCTAGCCTTTCTGCAAACACCTTCAGAATGCTATTGCTGCTTCCCCTCAATCTACGTATCACTGATGCCACTTTTTTGCGCATAATCGCGAAATAATCATCAGTGTGCGCATCCGCGAACATCCCTGACAAAAAAAAAAGATCTCGACGAATTTAAAACGTCCTACTTTTTTAGAAGTCAGTAAATAAAACCACACTAAACTTGGAGAGTGTTCTGTTGTTATCCTCAATTTAATTAAACAAAAATAATTAAGTATGCATAAGAAAACATTATTACAAAAAGTTCATAAATTAACCTTCAGAAACAAATGACTAACATAACAGCAACGGTATAAAATTAACACAAGTAAATGCAAAATTATCCTGTCATGTCTGAAAAATGGTGAATCATTAATTAAAAACTGTGAACTGTTTGTCTCCTGTCTTAAACCAGAAATATAAAGTTCTGGCGACACTGAGGCGAATCGTGAATGTACGTCGATTGTTTTACAGTCCGGCCGTCGAAATATTGCGTTCCCAACACCTGTCAGTTTCAAGGAATATGTTTTATAGGAATTTTATCCATTTCTTTTTTCTTGGCAATTGTGCCGATGTCTACTATTCTGCCAGCGTCACGTTGAGACGGCAGCGCAGAGTGACGTGGCGGACCGTCGGACTTTACTTTCTGGTAGGTGAATGTTAGTAGATGCAAGGACGAACGCAAGGGTTAGTAAAAACATGTATTCTAATTTACAGACTTATGGAAAATTGAGTACTCAACACAAACTTACACAGTTATTTTACTCACAATCACCAGTTAAAATTTTAAATAATTTTAATTTACTCGTAAAAATGTGGCTAAAATTTTTAAGACTTTGGGAGAGAAGTAGGATAGAAGGGAATGGAATTTAGTACGTCGTAGTCCCCAACAACCTCATCATCTGTTTTTCATTTATAAGTTTATAATAAATTGGTTCCCAATATGTAAAGTTGTTCAGGAACGCTGGGCTCCAACAATGTCAGAGTCTTAGTCTATAAAGTGACGAAATAGTTCTTTTGGACAATTTTGGGGCATTTGAAAAACCAAGGCTTCCGTTGGATATCGGACTGTATTACTACTAGAAATTATCCAACTGACAGGTGTCAAGAACACATGGTCTCGACGACCGAACCGATTAGGAAGTGACGCGACTATTCGCGCCAATTTGAACACCTCCATGCAGGTTATATAGTTGAAAATTGTGTCTCAACTAACACGAGCGAATTGCGTCCCGCAACCCGTGCGGGATTCGCATCAGTTTAACCAGAGCTTTAGTTGTTAATATTTATAGTAAGTTCTCTCATAAAACACCTGAACTTATTTTGTTAAGTTACCTAACCGTTTAGTTTTTGAATGATTTAATTAATTAATTAAAATGTCCTTAAGAAACCTGCTTTTCTTTTATATTTCTAAAATAACATCTAAAATTACATGAAAATAAAGTAACTTGTTGAATAATGCGAAAAAAAAAACTGTGACATCAAAAAGTAAATAGGCATGAAAATACTTTTCCACAAACATGCCTACTGAAGATGTCTGGGTATTTAGTTGTTCACTGTATAGACAACATGTCACGGAATTAACGTACACCACCAAACACCACAATTATAATATCAATCAATCAATCATTTATTTCGCCAGAGATACGGTACAATTGATGGTACAATAAAGTAGTGCTTTACACATCTCACCTATAGAAGGCATGCGAAAATTTACTACTATAATAATAATTATCATATTATATTATATTATTATATAATTATATTATATATGGGAGCCTCGTGAAAGCCGAGAAAGATAAACAAATCAAGTATCTTGACTTGGCTCCCGAGGTTGTCGACATGTGGGATGTGGACTCAGCAATCATTGTGCCGATAGTTGTATCAGCCAATGGTTTAATTGCCAAGAGCCTCAACCAACACCTGAGAAGGCTCTTGTTAGGTGGCTGGATCAAGGGCTTGATTCAGAAAGCAGTACTTCTGGACATGGCCCGCATTGTTAGGAGGTTCCTCTCTCTGGAGTCCTGACCGCCCGGTAGCTTGGACACTGTTCCTGATACCGGTGGGCTACTATTTTTTTATATTTTCAAATGTTTTTTATATATTTTTTAAGAAATATTTAAAAATGTATTTGATAAGAAGAAAAATTAATAAACAAAATTATAATATTGTTGCCCCCTTGTTGTTACGTCACTATGTGCTAGCGACCGTTTCCGGGGGCCCATTATTGAGTGTGCAAGTCACCACCTACCAATTTATCTGTGTATATTATAATATATAACATTGGTCAGGCAGGGGACATAGTTCTTCCATAGTTCAAGGTACCCAATCCACTATAGCCATCCAAACCCATAGCCCAATATGTTTTGTTTCCATGTTCTGCAATAGTCCTGCACCAACCGGGGGTTGTCCTTGGGTTCACTTGCATAATGCATACAGGTATAATCGTCGGCTGGTGCCTACTCGTCGTATAAAATTGTCTAAGGGGCCTCTGCGAGTTGATTTCGGCCCCTCGTACGCCTTCCAAAGGTCCGGGACCCCAGGGTCCCGAGATATGTCAAAGACATTTCAAAATTATGATATATTCTTAAAACATCATTATATCGCAGATGGATTGAAGAATCCCAAATTTTCGCCTTTATGGGGTGCTTAATTGTTACAAATTAGTTACACTATCACGTCCTGAAAGGATTACCACAAATTATAAGTCGCCCTGTATAAAACTCAAAATTTAGCACAAACATGGATTTATCAGTCTTCATAGATATCAAGTAGATTTATATCAAAGTCTTCGCCCACTCCTCATTTACATGATAATCTGAAACAATGGGGGCGACTATTAATTAGGCTTTGTTTAAACAGAGCTCACACGAGTTCAAGGAGAAAATGCTTGGATACAAGTCCTAAAATAATTGTTTTAGAAACAACCCACGAGTATCATACTGATATTATAAAGAGGTATCTGAGTTTGTATGTAGGGGATAATCTTCGGAACACTGAAAATTCTCTCGCTAATGGAAGCTACAGAGAAAAAAGAGCTAAAGAGTATCCTATTCTATTCTACAGTATTGCCGAGTGTACTATGATATATTTTATATTAATTAAGACAAGAAATACGAGATCGAAGTCGCGGGCAGAAGCTAGTCTGTGTATACAGGGTGCGCGAAAACAAAATCAGCTCCCTACATTTTGACGAATTATGCTTACATAAATGTACTGAACAGCTGATTTTTTTTCGCAATTTCAGGTTTGGTCCCGTAAAAGTTACCCCTTAAAATCAATATTTTAAGGGGTAACTGGGGGGGGGGGGTACAGGGTGTAAGTGTGAACAGTGGCAATCCACTGTTCACACTTACACCCTGTATAATGAGTGTATTTTAAACTAGCTTCTGCCCGCGGCTTCCGTCCGTAAAATCAACTATGTAATAGGTACAGTCAGCAACAAAAGTCAATTAACGCTTGCAGTTTCTTAATCTTAATTATTAAGCGAAATATTTAATTCAAATCGGAACAGAAGTACTTAAAATTTTAAGAACATTAACTCTTATCAGTTAAACGAAAAAAAAACAGTTTATCGAATCATTTTGTGTTAATTTATCGAACCCAGGACCTCGTACTCAGCAGTAGCGCTTGCGACCACTAGACCAACGAGGCAGTCAAATTTATATTCGTCCATAAATAGGTAATCACGATCCGATCCAGCCTGTCCCCAGCGACGCCCGCCCTAAGCCGAGGCCCGTACTCCACAGGTGCCCTTAGCGTGTAGTCACTTAGTTTGTAAGTTTTATGCCCTAGCTGGAGGCCTTAATTTGTTAAGGCATCCACAGGATAGCCCAGTTAAGTTTCAGAAAAAAAAAATGGAAGAAAAAAAAAAAGATCGCGTTTAGCGATAAGACCGCCCATTGTGTCACTCTATGTAAAATTTCAATATTGTAACCTGTAATTTAAATGGTGTGCATAATAAAGAGTATTCTATTCTATTCTGTTCTAAATGGCCAAGAAGGCTTTCGTACCACCGCGGCACCGTACAATATTTAACACTACGTTTTATACTTTACAAAAAAACAAGTTTCTGGTATGGGGACCCCTTTTAATTTTTACTTTATTTTATTTTTATTATTTGTTGTTATAGCGGCAATAGAGATACACAACCTGTGAAAATTTTCTAATATCCCATTAATAATAACATTATTAATATGCCATTTTTAGCCTCGTATAGGACTTTGTTATTTTGTTTAGTTAATTTTTTTTTTGTTGTTTTTAAAGTTTTAATTGTTGTGTTTTTAGTTTAGTTGGTGTTCTTCCTGTGCGAGTCACAATAAATACTTTTTCTTTATTTCTTTCTTTCTTTATTACGGTTCATGAGATGCAGCCCGCTGACAGATAGACGGATGGACATCGGAGGCTTAATAATAAGTTCCGTTTGGCACCCCTCGCGTACGGAACCCTTTTTTTTTTTTTTTTTTTTTTTTTTTTTGTGGATGGGAAATCATCAAATGACTTCTCCCGCTCTGGGCAGAGCGGGAGGGCGTGTCAGACTTTTACTGACTAAAACCCACCCATGCTCCTTCAACTGCCCGTGCCAGGGCCACGGTATCTCTTTCGAACTACCCGCGACCCAAAGACGATAATGTCGTTTCACATAGTAAAAGCCATTGGCGTCAGTCGTGCTCGTCGTTAATTTCTAAGATAAAGTAGGTCATTAGTATTTGGATTTCCAATTAAGATTAATTGCTTCTGCATATTATTTTAATCTGAAGCCTGGCTTTTGAAGGCCGGCTCAACTCTAATTAATTTCCTTCGCTTCGGATTGATTTTCTCCACTTGTTATACATAATTTGCAATTATTTTGTAAATTACATGGAACTTAAACATTACTGGCATAATTAATGCGTTATAGTTTTCACATCAGCTGCCTAGCCTTTTCCCAACTACGTTGGGGTCGGCTTCACAAACCTCCACAACCCAGTTATTGGGTACCCCTCGATACCCCTTGGTAAGACTGGTTGTTAGACTTTCGGGCTCCTGACAACCCATAGCAGTCACGGGGGGGGGGGGGGGGGGTCTTGTTATGTAAAACCCATCCACCACCCATCCACTGACCAACCGCGGCAAGCGTGGCTTAACCTGATCGATCGACCCGTGCGGCTGTTAGTACTTAGCCACAGGCCCGTTGTTACACATAATTTGCAATTATTTTATAAATTACTTGGAACTTATACATGACTGACGAAATGTCTACGTTAGTTTACCTACACCTCTGCCGAAACCTTTGGGGAATACAAGCGTGATGTTATGTTGTGTCTGTGTTAAGGTACTTCCACACTGAAGTTAAAAAATGTTAGTAAACATTTGTTAGAGAACATTTTATCGCAAAACATAACATTTTACAACAAATGTTATAAAATATTTTCTTGATAGTAAATGTATCAAGGACATGTTAGTGAATGATAAAAAAAAATTCGTGTTAAAAAATGGTAAGTAATGTTATGTATCATTTTTTAACTGTTGGTGTGCTCCCACCTATATGTTTGAAAAGGTCTTTGAAACAAGAACGTACCTAAATGTGAACTTTTTTCTAACCCAATAAATAATCCAAAAAGTCGAGCTTCGGATTAATGAGATGAAAGGTCATGAATTCGATTTCACCCTCTGCAATATTGATGTCAACCTACATCTACCAGGAGCCTATATATAATATACTGAACTGACAATGCGACATATTTGTAAAAAAAAAAAACGGGCAAGTGCGTGTTGGACCACGCACAATGAAGGGTTCCGTAGACGAAAAGAATTCATCTCAAAAAAATAAATTTTTATGTGATAAAATCACAAATTAACAATTTTCGGACTTTTTCCTTTACTTGTGATGTGAGACCTTGCTGTTTGCCAAATTTCATGATTCTAGGTCAATGGGAAGTACCCTGCAGGTATTGATTTACTTGAGTATCAAAATATGTCGCATATATTTTTTTTTTTTTTTTTTTTGTATCTTTTTTTTTTACAATCTGTCACTATGTATTAGGACATTAAGTAATTTGTATGTCTTGTTAGATGTCTTGCTAGGTATGCGTCCTGTGACACATCCTATTACTTTTAAAGCATAAAGCTAAGTTTGTTCGATGAGATCTTGAGGAATTTTGTGTTTTAGCCTGCGGGTTCCTTTTTCATCCATGAGGTGGTTTGCCAGGATGTTTGGGTGACAAGTAATTCTTTCTTTATATGAGTTGATGTAGCTTTTTATTTCTTCCTTTACTGTCAGTATTTTCAAATCATGGTGTAGTGCTTCATTTGGTACAAACCATGGGGCGTTTGTGATTGTTCTTAGAAGCTTGTTCTGAAATCGCTGTATGATCTCTATGTTAGAGTGTGATGCTGTTCCCCATAGCTGAATGCCGTAGGTCCATATGGGCTTAATTATAGCTTTATATAAGAGGATTTTATTTTCCAGGTGTAATTGTGACTTTCGGCCAATTATCCAGTAGAACTTTCGGAATGTTAGTCCAAGTTGCTTCCGTTTCGTGAAAATGTGTTTTGTCCAAGTAAGACGTCTGTCGAGGTATACACCAAGGTATTTGACATGTTCAGCTTGAGGCACTTGTATTCCATTCAACTTTACTGGTGGGCAGGTATCCTTTCTCTTAGTGAATGTGACATTTACTGACTTGGTCTCGTTGGCTTTTATCCTCCACTTTTTGAGCCAGAGGGCTATGTCGTCCAAACAGGTTTGAAGCATGGCTGATGCTACTTTATGATCAGTATGGGTCACTAACACAGCTGTGTCATCCGCAAAGGTTCCTGTAGTCGCTAATTCTGATATTGGGAGGTCAGCAGTATTAATCAAATATAAAATCGGTCCAAGCACACTGCCCTGAGGAACCCCAGCCGTAATAGGGTATAGTTTTGATAAATCTTCACCACTCTGCACAAAGAAATGCCTATCCCTCAAGTACGACATCAAGATTAGGAAGATGTTGCTTGGGAAGCTGTTTTTAATCTTATAGAGGAGACCCTCATGCCAAACCCTATCAAACGCTTGAGAGACGTCAAGAAATGCAGCAGCACAATATTCCTTATCCTCAAATGAATTGTGAATTTTACTAACGAGCCTATGAACTTGATCTATTGTGCCATGTCTCTGTCGGAACCCAAATTGGTGGTCGGGTATTAGATGTTTTTCTTTAATTATAGGCAGTAAACGTAATAGAAGGAGCGATTCATAAACCTTTGATGCTATTGGAAGTAGACTTATAGGCCGGTATGACTTCGGATCTTCAAGAAGTTTTCCTGGTTTAGGAACCATTAGGATTTTAGCTGTTTTCCATTGGGGGGGGAAAAAGCAAAGTCATGACATGGCATTGTATATAGACAACAGGAAGTTTAGGCCAGAATCTGGAAGGTGGCGGAGAATCATGCCAGTAATGCCATGTCGCATATATGGCCGTATTTTTTTATTGCATTGACTTAGAAGCTTGATTTTTTCAGAACTCCAAGGGACTAATAAACCTACGCATTTGATATTAATTTCAACTTGATACCTCCACGCCTTCCTTAGAAAAAGGGTCTTGACAGACTGACAGACAGATGGACAACGAAGTGATCCTAAAAGGATTCCGTTTTTTTCTTTTTGAGGTACGGAACCCTAAAAATGACAACACACCAACGCAAGAGAAGCAACGTAAACCGACATAGCCCGAAGAATTGTTAAAATTTTAAGTGGCAATGGGCAGGGCACATTACTCGCAGAACGGATGGCCTATGGGGCCGAAAGGTTCTGAAGTGGCGACCGCGTACCGGAAGACGTAACGTTGGAAGGCCTCTCACAAGGTGAACCGACGACCTTGCAAAGGTCGCAGTAATCCGCTGGATGCGGGAAGCACAGAACCTGTCGAAATGGCGGTGCTTGGGGGAGGTCTATACCCAGCAGTGGATGGCTTTCGGCTGAAATGATGATGATCATGATAATGACAACACATCTCTGCTTATCACTTCGAGGAAAACAGGCGTGGTGTTATGTTATGTTGTCAAAAATGGCAAAAATGACACAATTTCACGACAGGTGGCACTGTTTAATAAAGCCCTAAAACCATGAAAAAAACGAGTCAAGTTGTCGGATTGTTGCCTATTGTTGTATTCCATGGAACTAATATACAATCTTATAATAGGTCTTTACCTATGAAATTGCCGTTTTGTATGAAAAAAATTAAACGAATTTTTTTCATGCATTTTTTATTTGTATTAATCGAAGTAATCACCCATGTAATCAATGCATCTTTGCCAACGCAGTGGCAGTTTATTGATGCCCTTCTTAAAGAAATCAGCTGGACGGGAGGCAACAAATTCTTCAACGAATTCTTAGCCAAACAAAAATTATTTTGATTTGAAATGGCCAGTACTGCAGAGCGGCAATTTCATAGGTAAAGACCTAATATATAGTAATTCCATATTGTATTCATGTAGAACGCTGGCACAACGACGCCCCGACAAGCGCTGGTTGTCAACCCAGGTCGGCCGGCAGGCAGTTTTAATACTTTTTGCCAAATCAGCGCAAACCGGTGCTAACTAATCAGTTATGAACTTGCCAACAAGTTCATAACTGATTAGTCAGCGCCGGCTTATCCAGCGTTCTACATGAAAACAGCCTAACACCTTTCGCCTGTCGGTTTTATTAAATAGGCCCCAGGATATATACGAGTAACACAATATAATTGTTTACTTACTAAAGGGGTTTAAAGGAATACTGCCATGACTATTTTTACTTTAGCTTTATAGCTCACTAGCTGCGCCCCGCGGTAATATCCACGATTTATGAGAAGACAAAAATATCCTCATTTTTATAGGCAAAAATTGCTTATCCCGGAGGAACACTACATTTTTTCGGGATATAAAGTGGACTATGTGTTAATCCAGGGTGTCAGCTAGTTCCACACCAAATTTAATCAAAATCTGTGCAGCCGTTTGAGCGTGCAGAAGTAACAAACATACAAACACCCTCTCACAAACTTTCGCATTTATAATAGCTGCGCCTCGCGGTTTCGTGCTCGTAGACCGCGATAAAAAGTAGCCTATTATGTTAATCCAGGGTATAAGCTATCTACGTACTAAATTTCATCCAAATCGGTCCAGCCGTTTGAGCGTGAAGAAGTAACAAACATACACACACACACACTCAAAAACTTTCGCCATTATAATATTAGTGTGATTATTAAGCAAACAAATATAGCCAAAAACCCTTGTAAAGGTTTACAAGGCAGGTTTAGAAGGAAACGGCGGGAGGGGAGTCCCTAGAAGGAATTATAGTGAGTAAGGTCAGGTGCGTAGTAATCGCAACCGTCGTGCGTGTATGACCGGCACCCTAATTGCGGAACACACTATCAATAGGAATCTGAATCATTTTGAAGCAAATCGCTAATCCATTGATTCATATGCTCGAAACATTTGTCTGCTCTACAACGTATATAACGCGATGAATGTTGTTGGACCGTCAAAATTAAACCGATTCCGATTGATAGCATGTTACGCAATTGCCCCGCAGACTTTTTAAACGTAAAGGAAACAAAAGGAGTAGGTACCTAGATAATGTAGGTTAATGATCGTAGCAGGTGGCGTTCTGCCTTCCCCATGGGAAGGAGGAGTGCGTTTATGAATGTGTAATGTAATGTAATCACATTGTACTGGGATCGATCCATCATCACTGACAGGACTATTGTTGCCAAGAAGCCTGATATAGTGATGGTGGATCGAATAGAGCGGCGCGCAATGATAATTGACATAACAGTCCTGCATGACGGGAGCCTCGTTAAAGCCGAGAAAGATAAACAAATCAAGTATCTTGACTTGGCTCACGAGGTTAGCGACATGTGGGATGTGGACTCAGCAATCATTGTGCCGATAGTCGTATCAGCCAATGGCTTAATTGCCAAGAGCCTCAACCAACACCTAAGGAGGCTTTCGTTAGGCAGCTGGATCAAGGACTTGATTCAGAAAGCCGTACTTCTGGACACGGCCCGCATTATTAGGAGGTTCCTCTATCTGGATCCCTGTTCCCGATACCGGTGGGCTACTATTAGTGAAGGTAACTATATATAGCTTAAAAAAGCTATACCAACCCCTTACCTACAACGGCTACAACCAACCCTTTAAACTATTGTTATTACGGCCAATAAAATAAAATTGTGCATTATACAACCATAATACTCCACTCATTCTTACAAATATTTACTTTAATAGGTTACTGTTATATTAGCAACGAGCACCATACATTCTTGGTATTTATTAATATTATTCACTTAAAGAAAAAATACCATAAAAATTGCAAGTGTGCATGCATGCTATTAACATAGCGCCCATTGGGGATCTTTAACCCTAAGTATGCGTCATTGAAAACTATAATTTCTCTCTGACTCACAGTTTTCTTTGCTCATACATACATTTTCAGGGTTCCGTACCCAAGGGTGACAATCAATCTGCCTAGCCTTTTCCCAACTATGTTGGAGTCGGCTTCCAGTCTAACCGGATGCAGCTGAATACCAGTATTTTACATAGAGCGACTGCCTATCTGACCTCCACAACCCAGTAACTGCGTAATACGATACCCCTTGGTAAGAGTGGTTGTCAAACTTTCGGGCTTCTGACGACCCGTAACAACTGTCAAAGATCCACGAATGACAGCCGGGACCAACGGTTTAACGTGCTTTCCGAGCCACGGAGGAGTCTCGGTATGTAAAGATGGTCACCCATCCACGGACCAACCCCGGCAAGCGTAGCTCATTCCATATGCAAGGGTGACAACGGAACCCTATTACTAAGGCTCCGTCCGTCTGTCCCAGGGTATCGTCTGTACCTTTTGAGCCGTACAGATAGTGCAATCCACGAAGACGCGCCACACTATTCCTCCTAACCGTTTACAGTATATGTGTCCCAGCTTCCACCAATGTTGAGTGTTATCGGTAGGATAGTTGTACGCGGTAATCAGTGTGTACCGATAACACTAAAACATTGGCGGAAGCTTGCACACATAAATATACTATAATATAAACGGTTAGGAGGAATAGTGGGGCACGTCCTCGTGGATTGCACTATCTGTAGTAGACCATAATAGGTAGACACTGGACATTTTCACAAAGTGTAAAAGTACTAATAGGGCCGCTGCAAGAACAAATTATAAAAATAAAAAACTTTTTTACAACAAAATACACAAATACGGAAGTCGGTGGCAAAAAATGAAAATACATTTAACTAGACACCGACTTTCAAAATTTAAGTTATTTTTCACTTTGTAGTGTTGTTTTTGGAAGTCGGTTGTATTTTTTTGTAAAAAAGTTTTTTATTTTTCACTTTTTAGTTGTGGTAACCTACCCCACACAAATCCATCCATCTTCGAGTAATCGGGGAACATACATAAAAAAAAAGGTTCCGACGAATTGAGAACCTCCTCCTTTTTGAAGTCGGTTAAAAATAAAGTTAAAAATTAAAGGGGGTCCCAAAACAAGAAATGTTTTGTTCGTTTTTTTTTTTCCTATAAAGTATTTACAAAAATATGTAGTATTAAAAATATTGTACGATGGTATCAGAACCTTTCGTGTGCGAGTCCGACTCGCACTTGGCCGCTCTTTCTTTCATTTCCCGATATAAATCATAATTTCAATAGAAAAACACAGTATTTCTAGTTATGAAACCATGTATAGTGTTATCGGTAGAGTAATTAAAAGTTTTATTGTGACTTTGCAGTAATAAATTTATTGTTTATGGTTAGACGGGCCTATTACTCACTATGTCATAAGATGCGCGATTAGCAATGAATCATTACAATGCAAGGCTTTATATGTCACAAATGTTGGTGGATGGAGTCATGAAAGATGTGGCACCAATGTACCTACAAACATTTGCGAATTCAATATCAATAATTTGTCACCAAAGGCTGTGTACGAAAATATATTGTTCGCACACCCAACTGAAATCACAAGCTTTTAATTATTTGTTTTTCAAACATATGCCCTAATAACTTGCAAGAAATTATTTTAGATAATGTGTTAAAAGAATACGGTAATTGTAACTTTGTAATTAGCGCATTCTTTTCCTTTTCGCCATAGGCAGACGTGTCGCTGAAGACTGCTATTGGTTTACCAGTAAGTAAACCAATAGCAATCATTAAATTAAGACATAATATAATTGATTATTATGATCATGTACAATTATGGCAATACCATGATCGATCAAAAGGATAATTCGAGAGGTATATTTTTTATTAGAAAAACACTAAAAAAATCCAAAAAGTCTCCACACAATGGGACTATCCCCCAGAAGACAGGCTAAAAAAAAACACTTACTGGCTCATGAGGGAAACAGGATATTCTAAAGTCAATAGAAACCCGACATTAACTTTTAACTACCTTTTCCGGCAAACTACTTTAACTACCTTACAAATTAGTAGGTAGGTGAAGTCATTACGAGCAGTAAGTAGGTAAAGTAGCCATTAATGCAAGTTTGCCGTGCCAATCGGCCGCCGTAAGACCTCCTGCCAAGTTGACCTAACCTTAATCTCATTGTTGACCCGAATAACAGTAAACCAAGAATTCTTAGAAGCTTTGTTGTTATTAGTTTTTGAATTCAGCAGTTTATTGTTCTTTGGAAGGATAAAGAAATTGTTTCTCGAAGTTCCTGCTAAAGTGTTTTTGTTTAGCTTGTTCAAACTAATTCATAGCATGGACTGTGTCAATTTTGATTGATAAATCAATAATAAAATGTATCATTTCAGTCATTTCCAGGAAGTTCTGGTCTTCTAAAGCTGCCTCTAGCCAAATATGAAAACGGTTGAATGTTTGCTCAGTATATTTGTGATGTGTAACATCTTTCCTCTCGCTTTCCTGCAATCGACGGGAGTGACTTCGTGAAAAGGGACGGAAGTGTGTAACATGCAGTTTGCTGTAGTTTTGAGAGACGGATTGAAATGTTTATTGAAATTTGGTATGTAGCTCGAAAATACTTTTACCAAGGTCAAATGTTACACAAATCATATGCGACTACTGTAAGGCTCGCTCGTTTTTTAGTTTCGTTGCTTTGCGTACTAAAAACAATGAATGAATGATCTCTGATTGAATAGCTGATGGTTAACCTGGTACAATTTTATACTTACCAACATTTACCCAATCCGTGGCCATTGCTCTATTACTCATTACCGTGGTACTCATTACCGTATCATTACCGTGGTTACTGGTAACTCGACCACTTCGTTGCAGGACGTCATACTAGGGTGAAAATGCAACAAATTAAGCCACCGAATGTTCTACGGAAATTCAGTTTTTGTTTTCGTAATTTTTATTTTTGTCAGACAAAAATTACAAAAAATAAAACGCATTTTTAACTTTTAATTAGGTATTAGCAAAGATCTGCTACTTCATCAGCTATATTACTAACTTAAATTCCAGTATAATTGCGCCGTAAATCATTTTTAAATTGGATTTTTCTTATAAAAAATAACTCAAAAATTACTGAATTTCGGTAGAACATTTGTTACCACTCGACCACTTCCTTGCAGGACGCTGCAAGGAAGTGGTCGAGTGGTAACTCGAGTAACCCTGTATACTCGTAGTCATAACAATAACATGTAGTTGAACTGTGTCTGTTTCGAAGCAAAAATCTTGGTAGGTAAGCGTTTTGCTCTTGTACATTTTTAAAATGTATTTTTCTTTCGCAGATTTCAAAGTGGAAGGCTACCCAGTCCTCGTCTGGTTCCACGGAGGTGACTTCGTGCGGGGTAGCCCTAACAGTGTCAATCCGTTCCAACTGGTGCTAAAACAAAGGGTAATGAAACTTTCACGTACTCTATTATTTTATTACAACTTTAAATGAGACTGACCTAGTTGAAGAAGTTTGAGGCTTGTGTGAAATATAAGCAAAGATTAGTGTGAATATAGGTGACATAGATTTTGAATTTAATCAACTTGAACATAAATCCGAAAGTAATTTTCGTAGTTTCGACGTCTGAAATGAACCGATTTGAACAACAATTTAGCCTTAAATAACTTGAGTTAGTAATAATTATTTATTACTAGCTGTTCGTGCCTGGCGTCGCCCGGGTAAATTTCGTGTCTCTATCTTCAGTGGTTTAGGCTATGTGTTGTCTGTTTTGATACATAAATACCAAACAAGTTTCCAATTTTTCCGATTAATTTTCAAAAAAAAATCTATCATACAAACCTTGTCCTGGCAATTACAAACACAACAAAAAATACCAAAAAATAAAATTGCCAAATTACGTGCAACCGTTCTGAAGTGATGCGCTTACATATATTCGGCAATAGATTTTTATTTATAATACATTACGCTACTAACGAATTACTAAGTTTAGTAGTAATGCGTTTTTAAATCGGTATTACTAAAAACCCCATACATAGAAACCTACTTGCAAATTATGTGATCCCATAATAGCTTTCATTTTCTATTTCCAGGTAATATTCGTATCAGTAGCCTACCGACTGAACATCTTCGGATTCTTCTCAACCCTCGACAGTGAAGCTTCAGGCAACTTCGGTCTCCTCGACCAGGTGGCATCTTTGAACTGGGTGAAGAACAACATTGAGAGCTTCGGGGGAGACCCTGAAAACGTCTGCATCATCGGCCATGATGCTGGAGCAGTCAGCGTCACACTTCACTTAATATCCTCATATTCAGCTGGGCTCTTCCAAAAGGCCATAGCAATGAGTGGAAACGCACTGTCATCAGAATCAGTAAACATAGCAAGAAAAGAAATCATAACTGTCGACAAAGTTGCAGTTGCGTTTAGCTGCTTCCGAAAACCAACGTTTCAATTACTTGATTGTCTTAGAAGAGTACCTGATCAAGCACTTTTAGATATAGCTGGGCCAGTAGCTGAATGGAAACCTATAGTAGATGGCGGCTTTAACAACATAACCAGTCCATTCTTACCAGAACTTCCTTCCAAGATGTTTAAAGATGAGATTTTCTCACCAGTACCACTTTTAGCAGGATACACGAACATGGAAGATGGACTGCTTCTAGAAAAGGATGAAAGTGGAGATTCTGGTATCAGTCAAAGAGAATTCGATTCTATGAGAGAAGAAATCATCCTTTCTGATATCACTGTAGATAACAGCTCGTGTTTCACTAATCAACATCATATTCAAGACGCTGTTGCATTCTTCTACAAACCCATCCCTCATACTACAAATGAAACAGTTTTGAGAAAACTATTCGTAGATTTTTACACTGATAAAACACATGGCGCTACTACATATCAGCTAGCCAGACATATTTGTCCGCACGCTCCGGTATTTCTTTACAGATTCGATCTGAAACCCTTTTCAGATATAGCTAATGAAGGTCTTCCTGAATGGATAGGCGTCCCTCACAATTTCGACTTGATATACACTTTTGGGATGCCCTATTTAGCATTGCCTGAAGACCTAAGTAAATGGGACTACAGAGATAAAAGCATTTCAGAAATAATTATGAGGATGTGGTCAAATTTTGCGTGGTATTCAAACCCCACAAATTCAGGTGTAATTATAGATTGGCAATCTTACGAATTAGAGAGGCCCGGATATTTGATCATTGACAGGGCCAATTTTACAATGAGTACCCCAGCTACAGTAAATTACAAAGCTTTCGAGTTCTGGACGGACTTTTACCCAAAAGTTGTCGAAATTGGGACAAAATGTTGCAAAGAAATCTTAGATGATTCTGGAGCTAAGTCCATTTTCTCATATAAAATTATACACAGTATATTATTATTGTATTCTACTTTAATTTTACTGTCATAACGAAGGAATCAACGTCAAATCACGGTTATTTTTGTATAGTCTATTGAAAGATGTATTTTAAGTAAAGCAAGCAAGCAGTACCAAATGAAATATTTACCTTCCAGAGAAATTATTCGTGCAAATAAAATTCTTTAAAATATTGGGGTTGTTTTTTTCTTGGAGTCGCTCCATGTAAAATATTTGTATTCAGCTGCATCAGTATAGACTGGAAGCAGACCCCAACGTAGTTGGGAAAAGGCTGGGCAGACAGTGTTTTTTTCCAGAATCCGAAGGTCATGATTGTAGGTTCAATATGATAAATTTAAAGGTTGAAGGTTATGCTTAGCATTTAGATTCGTCACAGCAATGATGGCAGCATTTTGTGGTCTACAAACCATAAACACGCGAGATTTCGAGAAACTGATTTTGTTGAAGTACCTACGTCGACATTAATGCAATAATAAATTTTATACGTCATCGCTTTATCGGTCTGTGACATAGGATTCCTGGTAGCCAGCTTTATAGCTGACTTTATAAAGTTCTTTGTTTTAATCTTTTCAAGGCATACAAGGAAAATCTGCAGAAAATCGTAAAAGACATTGGGATTAATTCTTTCTCGGTATTTTCTTATTTCACATTTGTACAGTTCTCCGAACGAATTTCAATTGGAATTAATATGATTTTTTTTTCTTAGCGTAGATATTAATTAAAAATAAGATGGTAGCTATCTTAACAATCAAAAGAGTACTTTTGAAACACGTTTTAAAGTGAATGGATGTACCATTCCAATTCTAAAACGTGTACACGGAAATAAAACCAAATTCATGTCTTATGCATTTCATGGCATACTTCCAGCACAATAGGAAAATTAACTAAAATTTTATTGGAAAAATAAATTATACAAGTACATAACCTATTTCCAAACAATCGTTTTCGTGCTTAGAAACCATTAGTCACTAAACTTACGAACGCTCGTAACGTTCAAACGTCAACCGTAGCGATAAACTGTGGAACAGCATTTGGCTAATATTTCTGCACTCCATAAGTCTTGAAAATGTTACTTGAAAATAATATGTTACATTATTTTTCCTGGAGCAATAAAATAGACTTAATAATTATATTTTATTTCTCCAGGAATTTTATATTTTGTAGTGTTTTTTTTTTTTTTGTTGTGTATTTTCTGGTGTAGGTACATTAAAGTAAAATATATCTATACTAATATAATTAAGCTGAAGAGTTTGTTTGTTTGAACGCACTAATTTCTGGAACTACCATTCGGATTTGAAAAAATATTTTTTCATTTGATTGCCCAATTCTCGAGGAAGGCTATTTAATATCACACTGCGACCCTTAGGAGCTGAGCAAAAAGAAACAAAGTCAGAAAGAATGATAAGCGAAAACGAAGTAATGGCACGGGCGGGCGATGCGATGGGACGCGGTGAGTCAATATGAAACTTGACGTGACGAAGTCGCAGGCAAAAACTAGAAAATAAATAAATAAATAATATAATATAATTAATATAATATAGTTAATATGATTAATATAATATAGTTAATATAATATAATTAATATGATATAGTTAATATAATATAGTTAATATGATCTTGGGAATTTTTACATGCACATGATGAATAATAGTGATATATGACACTTTCAACTTGTCTGTCTTTGGGATGAAAGTACACCTGCAAATGCCATTCCTCTGGTATTCAATTAACTCAGCCTATCGCAGTCCACTGCTGGACATAGGCCTCTCCAAGGCTGCGCCACAACACCCTGTTCCGCCTGTGCCTTCCGCATCCAGTTTGTCAAGTCGACGACGAAGTCGCAGACAAAAACTAGAAAATAAATAATATAATATAATTAATATAATATAGTTAATATAATTAATATAATATAGTTAATATAATATAATTAATATGATATAGTTAATATAATATAGTTAATATGATCTTGGGAATTTTTACATGCACATGATGAATAATAGTGACATATGACACTTTCAACTTGTCTGTCTTTGGGATGAAAGTACACCTGCAAATGCCATTCCTCTGGTATTCAATTAACTCAGCCTATCGCAGTCCACTGCTGGACATAGGCCTCTCCAAGGCTGCGCCACAACACCCTGTTCCGCCTCCGCCTTCCGCATCCAGTTTGTCTCAGCCATCTTCTTTAGGCCGTCGATCCATCTAGCTGGGGTCCCACACTACGCTTGCCGATACGCGCTCTTCACTCCAGCGGCCTCTGGCATTACAAACAACTAAAGGCGTACCAGTAACCACTTATCAATGAACTGATCCTACTGCTCGTGGTTTATATCGTCCAAAAACGAATTGGAAATGCACTGGCTCCTCCCTTGAACTTTGAATGCTTGTAATTGGTAAATAAATAAGTAGCTTCGGTCTTCTTCTTCTGTTGAATAACACAAACATGCCGCAATGTATGTTAGATGATGTCGAATACAATGAAAAATAAAGAAAAATAGGTGTCACAGAGACACGTGCGTACAAAACTATAAGATATCTCGAATAATAATAATTTTTTGTCGTGTTTTTTAATTTGTTTAATTATTTATTTTAGTCGTGTTTTTTAATTTGTTTAATTATTTATTTTTATTATATACATTTTAGTGACAATTTAGATATTCGCAGTCTTACTAAAGTCTGATTAGATAAATCGTTTGCAGCCAAAGATGAAATGTTTGTTTTTCAAGTACAATTGAGCAGCCTATGTAAAATTTATGCCAATAAATTATTATAGCTTTGTTTGGAATGTGCTCAAAAAAAATTAATAATTATAAAATAGAAAAATTTTGGACCGGACATCCTCGCGTAAGTAATCTTCCATTCACCATCAAAGACATTACGTCTTTAAGACGAATAGTATGTCTCGCTTATTAATGAAATGAAAAAATATGAAGAAGGTTATCTTCAGTCGTTTATTTTCATCATTATTTAATTAAAACAGTGTTTATGAAGGCTCCATGTCCAGGAATTTAAGTTGTTGTGATGATTAACTTCTCTAATGTCGTATGAACCCCACCGGTTCAGACACAATGGCTTTAACCCGACTGATTGCGATAAAAAATAACTGGCCAAGTGCGTGTCGGACCACGCACAATTAAGGGTCCCGTAGTTGAAAATAATTTATACTTAATAAAAACAAACTTAGCATTGTCATGTAGATAAAAAACTAGAAATGCCAAAACAATTTTTTTTTATGCGATAAAATTACAAATTAACTATTTTCGGTCTTTTTCCTTTACTTATGCTGTGAGTGTGTTGCTTTCATGCAATATTTCAAGATTCTAGGTCAACGGGAAGTACCATATAGGTTTTGATTTACTTGCGAGTATCAAGATAAGTCGCATAAATGGCCGTATTTTTTTACTGCGTTGACTTAGACACTTGATTTTTTTAGAGCTTCAAGCGACCATAGACTTATGTATTTGGTATTAATTTTAACTTGATACCTCCACGCGTTCCTGAGAAAATGAGTCTTGACAGACTGACAGACAGACAAACGGGCAACGAAGTGATCCTATAAGGGTTCCGTTTTTTCCTTTTGAGGTACAAAACCCTAAAAAAAGAGAGTTATTAATTGTTTCTTTAATTAAGTACGACATACGAAAGGTTAAAATGAAGGTGCAGAAAGAACGTTATATAGGAAGTAAATTTTTTCCGGTAATAAAAACAGATTGCACTTTGGTACATATCGCTAAGCCTATGAAATCCATTTTATGAAATGAAATACACGTGTCATAGAAAATGGACACGATAAGTTAAAAAGAACAATATACAGTTTTCATGACAAGATTAGGTTCATTTTAATGTTTGTTACTAATCTCTTAGATAATAGAACATTTTGTAACGCTTGTGGTAATAGGCATGGATGATGATACATTGAATACTACGCTTGCTTGGAAGGCAAAGACGTTGCATTAGATTTTTTACAACATAAGCTGCAAAGTTTGTTTTGTACAACACAAGCTGGAAAGTTTGTTTTGTCGGTTTTATGCCTGGTCGAGGAACAGCAGATGCCATCTTTGCTATCCGCCAGCTGTGCGAGAAATACAGAGGTGCACATAAAAACATGCACATGGTATTTGTTGACCTCGAAAAGGCATACGACCTACGACGAGTTTATCTTTAGCACATCCACAATCTTATATCTTCCTCAATTTGAAATCCATACATTTTTTTGTGGCGCATTTTCCTGTTTAGGTTTTAACTCCTTGCGCAATATTATTAAAAATACTGATGATATGCAGTATTTTTCATAACAACATTTCCTTATATATTCGTCGTAGACGTCGTTCTTCCGAATTCTGTAAAGTAACTAAGGCAGCTGTTACTCATTTGATGACCTATTGTGATGCTTCGACGACAAAATAAAATAGATTTACCCTTTCTTGATTACCATTTTGATTCCATAAAAAGATATCCGGTCAAAATATTGTGAGGAATAGTTTTAAAGACCAAAAAAACGACAGATGGACTATGTCAAAGATAATATGGCTAGAAAGGGGGTGACCGCTGAGATAACGACTAATATGGAAGTATGAAAGAAAACTGGAGTGGCGACTGCGTACCAGAAGATACAGCATTGGAAGGCCTTTTACAAGGTGGACCGATAACTTTGTAAAGGCCGCAGGAATTCGCTGGATGCGGGAAGCACAAAATCGGTCGAAGTGGCATGGCAGTGCTTCGGGGAGCCTATATCCAGCAGTAGACGTCTTTCGGCTGAAATGATGATGATGATAATAAAATAAAAAGACATGTAGCGCCGACTTGAGGTCGGCACTGGAACTGGAATAAGGGCAAGAGAATGTTGTTGATGATGATGAAAAAGATATCCAGTCACTGGACAAGAAATTATACAGGCTATCTACATCTTTTTTATAAAGAGAATCGTTATTTTCATAGTCATAAACTCTAAGCCATAAAGACATGCCATATGCTACGGAATAAGAAATTTACAAATTGGTTTTGATAAAGGTAGTATAAATATCAGCTGATAGCGTAATGCTCTCTCAGTCAAAGTCGTCATACTTTATGTTGGTACGATTAGTAGTATAGTTAGAATACAATGAAACTGTTACTATTGTTATGTGTTGTGTTCACAGCAAGTGGAATAAACGCTTATGTGAGTACCTATTTTTACCTACTTTATTTATTTTACCATTTATGTACACACAGAAAAATATATAGAGATACATCATAATTTATAATTGGAGTACAAAGGTACTGCTTATTTCTCAAGAAATTTCTTCCAGCAGATCTGCGAAAGGAGAAATGAAAAAGAAATATAAACAACAGTGTGTGAGAACAAGAAAAGATAAATACGAAATGTGAAGTCTTAAATTAAATATACCTGCACGTATAACGCAAAACTTAACATAATATTATTAACATTATTATATAACTTATCATATATTTGAATTAATAATAAACCAAAAATTTAAAAGATTATGCTTAGATGGTTTGGTCAAGTTGAGAGGATAAATGAAAGCCGACTAACAAAAGGTATGTACAAGACAGATATGAGTGGAAACGTCGGGAAGGGAACGCGCTAGGAGGATATATAGTGACCCTATTAGTGATGTTCTTCGGAAAAGTCAGAAGCATAGTGCTAGCAACCGGCGTGCGTGTATGACCACATGTGTGAACGTAAACGAGGCCAAAGGAGTATGTAAGGAACGTAGCAGGTGGCGTTCTGTAGTTTCTGCCTAATCTCATGTAAAGAAAACGTGATATTATGTATGTATGAAGTAGTAAAACTTTATACCCTGGCTTAATTTATTAAGGCATCCACAGGATAGCCCGGCCGACAACCACCTTGGTTAAGTGGTTAACCAGCAAGATGCCATACTAAAAAAAAACCCCTTGTCATGTCTAAAAATTTTCCATATTCTAAAAAAACTGGAAGCGTAGGTATCAGCAAAAGAGGAGATATTATTGTTAGTAACAAATGGGTTTAAATTTGGTAATTAAAAACTCTTTGCAAGAAAGGTTCCCGGCGCGATTTTATACACATAGGAAGAATACTTCCTACCAAGGGCTAATTTGACCAAAGTCGCATTATCCTTTATCCGTGGAATAAAATTGCCTACTCACAGTTTTTGTATGGAGAAACTGTCAAAAATTCAAAATTTATTCGAAGATTAGGGCTTATACTGGGTATCAAAGTTTGGTCGAATTCACCCTTAATCGTTACAAATATTGAAGAGGCTTATCATGGCCCTGACACAAACATGCCAAAAAATCCATTGAAGATTCGGACTAGCTGTTATTCATATGCTTGACTTGATGACGCTAGCAACGTACTATATAAAGCATAAAAAACGAATAATTAATTAGGTAATTAAAATAATATTTAATCATATTTCTTTCCCGCAGGTGGCAGAAGTAACAGATATATTGAAACTAACACAAAAATTGAATCAATACGTCACAAAATGTATCGCTGAAGGAAATTACGAAATAAGCACTCATGACGATGACGTCACAACAATAATTTCCGGCGAACGAAACAAAGACAAAGAAATTATGGAAAAAGTAACGCGTTGCTTCTTCCATAAAGCAGGCATTTTGGAACCAGATGGAAAATTAAACTCAAATGCTGCCATGGCCATACTAACTTTAATAGGAGTTGAGAAGAATGACGCAGAGGAACTTCTCCAAAAGTGTAGTAGTATTACTGGTTTTGATGCTAAAGATATGGCTTATGCGATCTTCAAATGTTTTGACGGTAGTGTTAGAAGCTGAAATATGCAAAGAGATCTTTTTACTCGTTCAGGCTGACGGATACCCGGTAGTAGGTAGGTTTCAGTACATTTTGTATTATGTATGGGAAAACCGGAAAAGTTTGTCGAAGCTTTCATACTAAACATGTCCAATTCAAGGTGTAATTTGAATAACTGAAAACCTGAAAAGGAAAACCTTTTACAATAGAACATAAGATGAACACAAAAATTGTGAAAAAGAAGTCAGATCCATACATTTTTACTCGACAAAATGTATGGAACAGCTGTTGTTTTTTTTTTGTGATTTCAGCGTTAGTGCCATAGTAAAAGTTGTTCATAATGATGAGTACAATGATCTCTTTACAGGTTTTCAGTAATTTCAATACACCTAGTATACACTACTGCATTGCCGGCTACAGCGTAACCATGTAAAATGTGGTAAATCATGTTTTGATCCATCTAGTTCCTGGCAGTATTAAAATTATATAGAAATCTAATGATAATGTTGTTTTTTAACCCCCAAATAATCTGCAACTTAAAGACTCTCCCCCACAGCTGCGTTATTATCGGTCGATAATATCGGATGCATTATTGCGATATCTGTTTTCAGTACATTTTGTATTAGGACGGCCACGAAGTTACACAGTGCTGCGATAATAACGACGCAACAGAAATAGGACGCTTGCGTTCCTCCTTCCTGCGATATTTTAATACGAGTTCTTAGAACTATGTGTATTAGGACACATACGATCTTACACACAGCTGCATTATTAACGTTATTAGCTGCTTATGTAGTTCGCCGAACTTCGTATGCAGCTCGGGCTTCGTCGGACGACTGTATGGATGTATAGACTGTGTTACTAGTAAGTACCTCAATAATAGAAATATCGGACGATAAAAACGTAAAGTGCGTCAAGGAATCGGGAAGCGTTATCGCAATAACGCATCCGATATTATCGACCGATATAACGCACTTAGATATAGATAGAGGCTTAATGGTTTGATCATCAAACTCAGTAATTTGGAACATACGCGAGCAGCACATGTAAGCGACATTCAAGAGCTGTCAGTGTCATTATTGTTGTGGAATATTGACACTGACAGCTCTTGAACGCCATTTAGATGTCCTGATCGCGTTCAGTTTCATTGGTGATTTATGGACCTACATTTGTTTTTTTATCTATCTAAATCAATCTGCCTAGCCTTTTCCCAACTATCTTGGGGTCAGTTTCAGTCTAACCGGATGCAGCTGAATACCAGTATTTTACTGGAGCGACTGCCTGTCTGAACTCCACAACTCAGTTACTGGGTAATACGATACACCTTGGTAAGACTGATTGTCAGATTTTCGGGCTTCTGACGACTCGTAACGACTGTCAAAGATCTACGAATGATAGCCGGGAATAACGGCTTAACGTGCTTTCCGAGGCACGGAGGAGTCTCGATATGTAAAGATGGTCACCCATCCATGGACCCACCCCGGCAAGCGTAGCTCATTCCATATCCAAGGGTGACAACGGGACGATCCATCATCGACTCGTGCGGCTATTATTACATAGCCTCGAGGTCCTCTATCTTTTTAGGGTTCCGTACCTCAAAAGGAAAAAACGGAACCCTTATAGGATCACTCGTGTGTCTGTCTGTCTGTCTGTCCGTCTATCTGTCTGTCTCTCTGTCTGTCTGTCTGTCTGTCCGTCTGTCACAGCCGATTTGCTCCGAATCTAATGGACCGATTAAGTTGAAATTTGGTACACATATGAATTTCTGTGACCCAAACACGGACGGGTAAAGTAAATAAATGAATTTTGAATATAGAGGTCACTTTTGGGGGGCAAATAAGAAAATTAAAAAAAAAAGTTTTGTAACTACACCATGTGGCATGTCAAATGAAAAGGCTTACTATGGGGGTCTCAAATATATTTTTTTTTATAATTTTAAAATAAATTGTTTTAAAGTTATTTAAGAAAATAGACGAAAATTGACCATTCCCCCCTTATCTCCGAAACTACTGAGCCTAAAATTTTGGAAAAAATACAGAAAATTGATCTTTACCTGTAGATTACAGGAAAACCTATAAGAAGACTGTGGTCTTAAAATAACATGGTAAATCTATCAATATTGTGAGTACAAACTTACATTTACAGTTGGAATGTATGGGGGACCATGTTTATCAAATACAATGTTAAGTTTGTTCTTAAGATAAATTCATCCCAACTACGGAACCCTTCATTGTGCGTGGTCCGACACGCACTTGGCCGGTTTTTTATCTATCTATATCTTTAATAATAATAATGCTGAAGAGTTTGTTTTTTTTTGTATGTTTGTTTGTTTGTTTGAACGTGCTAATCTCTAGAACTACCAGTCACATTTGAAAATTTATTTTTGCATTTGATAGCCCAATTTTTGAGAAAGGCTATAGGCTATTTAACATCACGCTACGCTCTTAGGAATCGAGCAAAAAGAGAAAAAGGCAGAAAGTATGCTAAGCGAAAACGAAGTATTAGCGCGGGCGGGCGATGCGATGGGAGGGGGAAAAAGTTTCGTTTCGTTACTTTTGTAATTGAAACCGATATCTTAGCCGAGTATTTATTTTCATAGTTTATAATAACATAGGAAAGCACAAATAAATTCCTCAAGATGTGGTTCCTTATGCTCCGCTAAAAGTAACAGCCGGTTTGGAATTCTGCCATAATTGCCATGCTTGGCAAACAGATAGATGACCACAGTATGTTGTTATTACCCAAAGACGTTTAGGTAACATATATCATCGACGGCCACAAAGTATATACGGTTATCTACAAAATAATGATTTTATAGGAGAGAGATTTGAACGCAAAACTGTGATAATCTTGGTAATAATTAACAGAAGAACAAAGCTATATTCTTCTATTTTACAACATTTAGTTATTAAGGTGATTGCGCAGTAGTAGACCGTGAAATTCAAAATTTCTTACGTTTTTTGCAATTTGCAGAAGTGTCAGGTTGTATGTTGATAAAAATATGATACGCGGCTATTACAAATATGTATTTACATAATTTTAACCACAAAAATCATCAATACATCTTTCTAAGTTAGATTTCCTGCGGTGTGGTCTGATTTCGGAAATTAGACGAATACGCAGGAAATCTAATTTGAATTTCGCAGCTACTACTGCGGATCCCCCTTATAGCATTACCAAAGAAACGGTTAATTACGATTTAGGTATTTATGTGTTGCAAGTGAGAAGACGAATAACGATCTGTTCTAATTTGTATGTTGTACGTAAGTATGAGCTGCTACATCATTCCCCCGCTAGTGAAACGTACACAGGGCTTCGACGTCCTTCCTGATTTGGTAACGTATGCGTACGTATCTGTGACTGGTGTTTCTGACTCAGTGTTCATACGGAAAGCAGGCTTTAGTCTGTCTATAGTGATGTTGGCGCGTCTATTGCATAACTGGATAGTGTAATACTTGTCATTACGACTGATCACCTCGTATGGGCCATTGTAGGTAGGCGTCAGAGGCTTTCTTGATGCGTCATTGCGTAGGTAAACATGCGAACATTTATGTAGGTCGTCGTGAATAAATGTCGCTCGGGATTGGTTTGATTTTCGTTGCGCCTGGGCCTTCTTTAACACTCCATTCAACTTATTCATGAAGTTTGAAATTGTGTCGCGATGTTTTGTAGATTCTTCATAGAATTCTCCGGGTAATCGCAATGTTTGGCCATATAATAGTTCAGCAGTACTTGCACCAACATCTTCTTTTATCGAGGCGCGCAGTCCCAGCAACACTGTAGGTAGCTCATGCGACCATGTTGTAGTTTTGAGTCTCGCGGTGAGTGACGTCTTAAGTGAGCGATGCCATCGTTCTATCACGCCGTTACACTGCGGGTGGTAGGCAGTGGTGCGGGTACGATGGATTCCCATGCGTTGCATCAATTTATTAAATAGGTCAGACTCGAATTGTCTGCCTTGGTCGGTGGTTATGGTTACTGGGCAACCGAATCTCGCTATCCAACCATCATAGAATGCATTAGCAACCTTTTCTGCGGTTATTTCTTCCAATGGACAGGCTTCGGGCCATTTTGTTGCCCTGTCTATCATTGTCAATAAATATCGATAGCCGTCAGAAATAGGTAACGGGCCAACGATATCTATGTGCACGTGCTCCAGTCTGTTTGCTTGTTGAAAACTTGCTATTGGTGTCTTCGTGTGTTGTTGCACCTTAGCACGCTGGCACGCGTCACACGCTCGAGTCCACACATTTACGTCACTATTCATAGAGGGCCACCAGTAGCGGGCAGTGACTAGCTTCCTTGTCGCCCTTATGCCGGGGTGACTAAGGTCGTGTATTGCTTGGAATGTGGGTTTCCGAAAATCTGGAGGCATAGATGGTCGAGCAGTGTTTAATGACATCTCACAGGTAACTTTGGTGGTTGTGTTGGGTATGATGATTTTTTTGAATAGGTATTTTCCTTTGTTTGCTAGCGTTTTCAATTCTTCGTCTTGGTCTTGTTTTTTTGCTAACTCGGTGTAATCCAGTGGTGTCGGGCATGTTATTGTTTCGACATGTGATAGTGCATCTGCGACTTTGTTGTCCTGGCCGGTTACGTGTTGAATATTTGACGTGAACTGTCCGATATATTCAAGGTATCTTGTTCGGCGGGGCGTCTCAGACTTGCTGTTTGACGTTAATGCAGTACACAGCGGTTTGTGGTCGGTGTAAACAATTAAATCTCGTCCTTCAAACACACGACGGAAATGACGTATTGCCATGTAGATTGACAGCAACTCACGGTCGTACGTGCTGTAATTGCGTTGTGCGTCACTGAATTTCTTGGAGAAAAATCCTAGTGGTCTCCACTTGCCGTTGATCTTTTGTTGTATAACGGCACCAGCACATGTGTTTGAGGCGTCTGTCATCAATGCGAAAGATTCGCTCAGTGATGGATAGGACAATAATGCGCAGTTCTTGATATCTTGTTTGCATTGATTGAATGCTTCTTTTGCCTCTTCGGTCCACTGTATTTTTGTTTTATCGTTCTTCTTGGCGTTGTGAAAGTATTTACTCAATTCCTTTTGATGTTCAGCCGCATGGGGTATACTTGATCGATAAAAGTTCAGTATACCGACGAAACGACGAAGTTCTTGAATCGTATTTGGCAATGGGTAAGACTGAATTGCTTGCACCTTATTTTCTGTAGCTGAATACCCTCGCTGTCCTCATAAACCTCCAGCAGTCTTCTTTTCACAGCGTCGTATCGGCCGGAGTTGGGCGGTGACAAGATGATATCGCTGATTTGGTCGATGTCCTTGATCTCCAGCTGAGCCACAACGAGCGCGAACTTGCCCTCATCGCCGAGCTTCTGGTTGAATATAATGACCTCAAATTGGGCGAACCACAGCTTTGGTCTGTCGCACCAGAATTTAGGTATGCGTGACTGGACGCTAATTGATTCGACGTCTTGAGGCGGAGTAGTATTTCCTTCTGACATTTTGAACGCGGGGTCACCACTTTAGGTATTTATGTGTTGCAAGTGAGAAGACGAATAACGATCTGTTCTAATTTGTATGTTGTACGTAAGTATGAGCTGCTACAACGATAATAATATTGTATTTCCAAAATACGATAGATGTCTTTTAACTAATTCGTACAAAAAAAAAAAAACTAAATGAGTCAACTGCCATATTCACTTCTACGTTGGATTATCTAATTGCAATTAATATCAAAACAGTTATTACTATAATTATTTCTATTACTATAATTTACATTGTTTATTGCTATAATAAATGAAGATATATAATAATTTTCCTTAAACAACCATTATTTGACTTAATAAATAGTTGCACTATAATAACGCAAGAATTAAAAAAAAAAAAATAATAACGCAAGTTTAAAAACGGCTATTGTAACTGGTCTTTGTTACCAGGTCCGCCGATTGTCCGACGTATAGGTACACGGACTAATGATCTAGCTATATGCCCGTGCTTCGTCACTTTGTAAAAAACAGGTGTATGTAGTTGTCTTTAGATACGTGACTTAAGATTAGTAAAAATTGTAGATTAAACAGAAAAAAGAATCCTATGATAAAAACAAATTCTGAGTCGAATTATGGAAAAAAATGAATTTCATAAAAAGTGCAGTTGCCTCTTTCTATTTCTGCTGCCGTCGGCATATTATCATCACGCCAATTACACTACATAGAGATTTCGTCAGTACTGCCATTTTAGTTGGTTCAAAACCAAGTAATTCCGAGCTATTTCCTAGGATTTCTTGAAGGAAAAACCCAATGACAGTTTGCCCAAACCGATAGTCAAATCTAACACGACAGACACATTTACGTACTCCAGTGAGTGTGTGCATAATTATTATTAAACACTAGCTGCACCCCGCGGTTTTACCCGCGTAGACCGGGATAAAAAGTAGCCTATGTATTAATCAAGTATATAAGCTATCTACATACCAAATTTCATCCAAATCGGTCCAGCTGTTTGAGCGTGAAGGAGTAACAAACATACAAACACACGTATACACTCACAAACTTTCGCCTATAAAATATTAGTGTGATTAACGACCAGGGAGTCCTGACTTGAACACTTCGAAGGCTTTCAAGTAAAAAAAGTAGATACAAATTTAATACCAACAGGGGATAACAGGAAAAACGTGTTAGCTTTAAAGTCATCTTAATTTGCATATTTGGAAATATTTATTCTTCAATGTTTTCCTTATACTTATTTATTAGATGTAGAAAGGACAGTTACACATGGTGAAGAATAGGATTCAAGTTTTGAAATATTCTTATGAATGAGTAACTTTTGCCAGCGGCTTTGCCTGCATGGATATCGGAAATTATCCGGAACGTACTACCGGGATAAAAAGTATCCTATGTCCTAGTCCAGGTCATGGTTTATCCGTATGCCTTTCATCCAAATCCGTTCAGCCATTAAGGCGTGTAAGGGTAACAGACAGAGTTACTTTTACATTTATATAATACTAGCTGCACCCCGCGGTTTCACACGCGTAGACCGGGATAAAAAGTAGCCTGTGTGTTAATCCAGGGTATCAGCTACCTCCATACCAAATTTCATCCAAATTGGTCAAGCCGTTTGAGCGTGAAGAAGTAACAAACATACACACACACACACTCACAAACTTTCGCCTTTATAATATTAGTGTGATTAGCTGTTGCCAGCGACTTCGTCTGCGATCCATGATGAAAAGTAGCCTATATTCTTTTCCAGGTCATGGTCTTCCCTTGTGCCAAATTTCATCCCAATCCTTTTAGTCGTTTTAGCGTGAAATCGTAACAAACAAACAAACTCACTTTCGCATTTTTAATATTAGTTAGGATTAGGATAAGATTTATATAATAATGGTATGGAAATATGGATAGTATAGATAAGATAATAATAATAATATCGTTTATTTGCATGAAATATGGTGCTTACAGATCTCATAATACAATACATAGTACTTCATATTCCGCTTACTAAATTCAGCATGCATATTTAGATTGTGGCATAATTTTAATGACTTAAATAATAATAATTGTAATAATTCAATTATTTTACGATGGGAAAATGTCAAGAAATTAAAATACAAATGTCAAACTATGAATATTACAAATGTCAAACTATGAAAATTACAAATGTCAAACTCTAAAAATACTAATGTTAGAACTATAAAAATTACAATGTCCAAAATAAGCAACAGGAATGTAAAGTTAATTTAATTACAATAATCATCTATACGATCTATATAATCAATCATAGATACATAGATAAATCGTTTATTTGTTGCACATAAAAGTCATAGCACAACATACAAAAGCACGATTGAATGATAGCAAATTACATGACTAATAAAAAAATATCTATATGGTGCCAATAAAGGTACAAAATACAAAGCAAAAAAGACACATTTTGAGGACAAAGATAATTTGGGTTAAAGATAATAATTTATAACAAGTCAATGCATGACAAGTTTTAAAGCGCAAGACTGTTAATTTCTGGTTTCACCATATAAACAACACTGCAAATTCTAAGAAAAGTGACGTTGATCATGAGGACATAAAAGGACCACCAGTACAAACAGCCAACGAATATTGGCCTCGTAACATAATTGTGGAGTTGACTACTAAAAGGCATCGTAGGAAGGAATTTGGTGAGGGTGAAAAGTGTGATCGCGCAGGAAGATAGGTAGTACAGCAGTGCTATTCTGTACAAATCTCACCGTGAAAACTTACGTGAAGTGAGCGTGGAGTGAGCTGTCAATAGTGTCAATCCCTAGCATAAGGTAGAATGACAACTCACTTCACCTAGGTTTTCACGGTGAGATTTGTACAGAATAGCACAGCAGGAAAGTAAGTGCGACGTGAAACTCGCACAAGATATATTACAATAACTCTGTCGTGGTGAAAAGGCAGGTGAAGTCAATCAGTAAGGTTAGTAGCATCAATACTTGGCATAATCGCCATGACACGTTTGATTTTCCACCTTAAGCACAGATTAATACAGATGGGACACTCCGCAGTTTAGGTATGAAGCTACAAGTACGCGGCGGGCTCATCTCACTGGGTCAATTCAGTGTAGGCTGCCGCGCACTGGTCGGCCGGCTCGCATGTTAGTTTAATACTCATTCACGTGCCGCATCGTAAAAGAAGACAACCCTAACGAGTCAGAAGGTATAAGAGTTACACGATAGAAAGAGAGGCAACTTATAAGTGAGCATAACTGTAGGTAATGAAGTGTTGTGCGACCTGAATTGCAGTTTATTGTGCCATAGCTAGAGTCGCTTTTTATTTAAATGATTTTGCGGAGTGTCCCATCTGTATTTCATCTGTGCCTTTACTTGTATGTAGAAATACACTGAGAGGAAAATGCATACGAACACTTTCTACAAAGTACATAAGTATTTGTTAAAGGTAAGCATGCATTACGACTTACGAGTATTCGAGTGACTAGGTCGACGAGTCATCAAAGGAAAAACACCTGGATTGATTAAAAGGTCAATGTGCGAAGACTGTGAGTACATAATGATAGTGACGAATTTATACACTCCTGGGTAGTAGAAATCCCCAAGTACATATGGATTAACCTTTTTAAAACAGGATATTTTCCGGGTAGGCTTAAATTAAGCTCTAGTCCTGTATTCCTAGCACGAACTTTATATTGATATATAGGTACCTACTCCATTTGCAAGATTACACATTTAATCAAACCTTTTTTAAAGTCCGTTCAACCGATTTTGACTTCTATTCCGTAGGCTTAAGGATGGCATTACAGGCAAAAAAGTGGTTACAATACCAACTGTTTACTGCAGCTGCCATTTATCATACCGCCAACGTCATAGAAGTCGAAATCGGTTGAACGGACTGTAAAAAAAGGATTGTTGAAATATCTAATCTTATTGCAAATGAAATACTCGTATACATACAATAAAGAGTTTCTCGATATCCATTCCCATACGTTTAATATGAATAGAACAAAAACTTTTTACAAAAAAAAAAAAAACAACCGACTTCCAAAAAAAACACTACAAAGTAAAAAATAACTTTAATTTCGGAAGTCGGTGTCTTTGGTTTTTTTTAATTTCATTTTTTGCCACCGACTTCCGAAATTAAAGTTATTTTTTACTTAGTAGTGTTTTTTTTTGGAAGTCGGTTGTTTTTTTTTTTGTAAAAAGATTTTATTTTTCATTTTTTAGTGGTGCCTACCCCACACAAATTCACATACCACTCTGCAAAATAAATTAGAGCATCATTCCCATAGACTATATGGGAAAAATACGTATTAAATTATTGAAGCTAACTCAAAAGCCACTCATCAGAACTTGAAGATATTTATATGCGACCATCTCAAATAAAAACTGTACAAAAAGGTTAATATACGTCACGCTAAGCCGTGTCAGAAGTTTGGAAGGCGTAGTTTTATGTTGACGGAGATAACGAGGCTACGAAATCTAACTTCTGACATCCAGACCACACAAAACATACAACTCAAGTAGCGCAATTTGAAGCGGCATATAGATCATTTATAGCCAGAGTGCACCTCATGACAATTCCAATAAGCCCAAACACGCCTAGAATACATTGGTTTTATTACCGAGTTCCGGTGCATACCTTCCAGTTTCTTCATCAGATCGGTTCGATGGTACCGTTTTCATCAGAACCATTTATTTAAAGCTTCTCCATAATCGCTTAACTATCTTAATCGAGATAGCTTATCGCCACCCGTGAAATACTTATTATCGTTGAGAAGTTCCCGTGGCCATCTGTGGTCTTCTTCATCAGTTTCACTTAACCAGATGCTACTTTCTGAATGCAAATGCTTGATTTGTTGATGAAAATACCAAAATCGCTATATAAATGCCTATAATTTTTGAGGAGTTCCCTCAATTCCTCATGGATCCAATCATCAGAATTGGATTTTGATAAAAATGGGACCGATCTGGAAGTATACCCTTTCAAATAAAAAAAGAAATTTCCACATCGGTTTATAAATGACGGAGTTCTGAGGTAACAAACATAAAAAAAGAACCTCCTCCTTTTTTTGAAGTCGGTTAAAAATAGCTTAAGGCACGGTATTAGCTCAATATTCACAAAAATGGGCTTCTTGGATTGTCGAGTATGACGTAACGCAATGAAACTAACCGACGCAATAAATACAGTGGACAGAGAAGGGTTTAAAGAAAAACTTTAACTGAATAGAATAGTAAAAAAAAATTGATATTCTTAATAAAAATTTGGAAGTTGCTCCACAAAAATAAACTGTGGAGTCGAACATCTCTGTATTTTCAGCGAAAGCGACATTCTTTTTTTTAAGAATTTAATAGAAATAGTTTTTTTTTTTAAACTTTAACCGGACAATTATTTAATTTATTGTGTATATTCTGAATAATCTAAAGAAAACCCGGAAAATAAATGCACTTTCGCAGCTTAGTCACATCTCGGCAACACAAATATTATTTTCAAATTTCAACCTTATTACAAGCCAGCTAATCGTAGTCAGTGCGCGCCTTAAAATAGAAAACATATATTCAACACGGACATAACACAAAGCATTACTCACAAATTAAAAGCTAAGAATAGGCGAACTACAATGGAAACAAAACAATCGTAGAATGCACCCACATAAGTAATAATATTGCGATGAGCATGCTCTACCGAAAGAGTTACCAACTCAGCATTTGCTATGAAACGAGTGTTTGAGTAAGTTAGTTTCGCTTTACGATTATGTCATCATCATCAGCGGTTTACAGCAATCCTCTGCTGGACCTATGCTCTGCTGGTGGTGGTCTGCTGGTGCAATAGACATTACACTCCAAGCGATCTTTGATCACTCTCATCAATACATTCAAGACATCCTTGAGAGATCTTCCGAAATAGTGTATCGAAGAAATGAACTTCCTCTCTCAGCTCAATGATGGAACTAACCCTCGTTCCTCTACTTCCAAATGTTTCTAAGTAATTCAATATTATATAAATTACGGGTCAATCAATCAATCAACTCAGCCCATCGCAGTCCATTGGTGGATATAGGACTCTTCCAGGCTGTGCTACAACATCCTGTCCTCCATCTTCCGCATCCAGGCTGTGACAGCCACCTTTTTAAGGTCGTCGGTCCATCTAGCTGGGGGGCCTCCCACACTACGCTTGCCAATACACACTCTGCACTCCAGGACTTCTGTGCTCCACCAACCATCGGTCCTGCGACAAACATGGCCAGCGCACTGCCACTTCAGTTTGCTTGCAAGGCAGGATATCTCGGTAACTCCGGTTCTTTTCCGGATAACGTCATTTCTGATCTTATCCTTCAAAGAGACTCCGAGCACAGCCCGCTCCATAACGCGTTGAGCGACCTGGAATTTATGGACCAGCCCGACTGTCAGTATCCGCGTTTCGGCAACGTATGTAATTATTGATGAGTTTTGTTAATTTTAAAACGTTTTGATGATGATAAAAAAAACACATTTCAACAAAGTATACTTCATTCCGCTTGCGGATTCGCAGTCTCAACTCAAAAACACGATTAAGATTCGCGCCAGCACCCAATCAACATTTTTTTTTTTTTTGCTAATGTTTGACCAATATGCAGACTGGTCCAAAACAATGATCATTGGAATTTTTAAATATTCCGGTTTTTTTTTAATATTCCTAGTTTAAAATTTAATGCCAATACGGAAGTCGTTTACAGTTATCAGTAGGTCAGACGTGATTCGCACTTCACAGTGAGATGTTTTCTTGCTCCACGTGACCCGTTACCGTAGACAAAGTATAGCCACAGTATAATCATAAAAATAAATAAAAACCGGCCAAGTGCGTGTCGGGCCACGCGCAGTAATAGGGTTCCGTAGTACACGCCACCACCGCCCGTCGTTATTCGAG
Source organism: Cosmia pyralina (assembly GCA_946251885.1). Lineage (NCBI taxonomy): Eukaryota > Metazoa > Arthropoda > Insecta > Lepidoptera > Noctuidae > Cosmia > Cosmia pyralina. Next base: position 16,758,856 of record OX276359.1, on the reverse strand, counting down.
CGTAAATATTATTAATTTAGAAATCATTATTAATAAGAATGTTATGATTTTATCTTTGTATATTTTTACATGGTTTATAAACTTATATTTACTATGTGTTTTACACAACTAACAACGTTATATAAGTAATTTTTAATGGAATTTGTACAAAATTTGTAATGTTCCAAGTACATTTTATAAGTTGGTTGACTACTCGTAAACTTGAAAAGCCTACTTAGCTGTGATAGTTTTCCTTTTAACTTCATCATATATGTGAATTACTACTACTGTGAATTTTTCACCCATCCAAAACTTACCGTTTAGCTGGCAGGGGGTGGGGCACACTTGGCTCTAACAAAAATTAGCACTTTAAAGCATAATATTTAAAAAACGGATCTCTAAATCGTAAAATTATTTACACAAACCCACAATATTTTTGAAAGATCTATCTAACAACACCCCACACTAAGGGGTAGACGAAAAAAAAAATATCCCCACTTTTTTTTTGTGTGTTTATTTATTTAGATTGATTATTTTGTGTATGTTTAATTTTGTTTTTGATTTAATTTTATTGTTTTAATTATTCTAATGTATTTTTATGTGGAACTATGGACTTGGTCTGAAATAAATGATTTAATTTAATTTAATTTTACGTGTAGGTACAGAAGGTATACCCTAAAAAAAAATTTTTTTATCATGATTTTATTTTGAATGAATACTTATGTATATCCACGCCAAATTATAGCTTTCTAGTACTAAGTCTCTGAGCTAAGCTGCGGACGGACAGACGGACAGACGGACGGACATAACGAAACTATAAGGGTTCCTTGTTGACTACGGAACCCTAAAAAGGAGATACCGAACCGTACCGTTTAGAACCGTTGCGGCGAAGCTCCTGCGGAGCCCGAAGTGAGCTTGCGTGCCGCAAAGCCGAATACACCGGTGTACATCTCCCGCCTGCACTACACTACTAAGGCGGAGGACATCGTGGAGTACGTGCGCCAGAAGACTAGGTACACGCCGAGGGTGCAGCGCGACTCCAGTAATGGAATCGCGCCGCAACGTCAACTTCAAGGCGTTCGTGGTACGTGTACCGAACTGATACCTCCCTTCGTCATGGAGGAAGACTTTTGGCCGCAGGACGTGGTGTTCCGTCACTTCCGCGGACAAGTTCCACAGGGCAGCACTTAAGGTCAAGCTAGTGCAAAGAGGAGTGCTACTAACATAGTCTTAAGCCTATTTTATTAACACAAGTTTTGTTTATATTCAAATATGTATGTTTAGGTTAAGGTATTTATCTATGGCCAGTGTTGCCTGAGATAAATGGTTTATTATTATTATTTGTCTGGCTTATCTCGGGACCCTGGGGCCCGGACCTTTGGAAGGCGTACGAGGGGGCGAAGCCAACTCGCAGAGGCCCCTTAGGTAATTTTAAATGATGAGGAGGCACCAGCCGACATTATCCCTGTATGCACTATGCAAGTGCACCCAAGGACAACCCCCGGTTGGTGCGGGACTATTGCAGAACATGGAAACAAAACACATTGGGCCTATGGGTTTGAGTGGCTATAGTGGATTGGGTACCTTGAACTATGGAAGAACTATCTCCCCTGCCTGACCAATGTTATATAATATACACAGATAAATTGGCAGGGGGTGGTCTAACAGAAAGATGCGGTTAAATTTAAGATTGTGATACAGACCATCAAACTGAACAACTTTCTCCATAGGACCAACATCGTAATCGCGAAAAAATAATCAGCCATCCCATACATTTGCGTCGAGTAGGTACTGAAGTATTTTATGGGACAATTCATAATTTTTTTTCAATTAAGATGTTGGTTGGAGAAAGTTGTTCAGTTTGATGGTCTATACCACACCCTTAAATTTGACCACACCTTTCTGGTACATCCTGTATTTTAGCAGATACCTACAGACAAAATATTACCATGGATGTCCATAAATCGAACAGGCAGGTACCAATTCAAAATCAAAATCACAAAACTGGTTTAAGAAAAAAATCATTATGGGTTAGAATTTTATTTTCAATAGATATTAGGTATGTAATTGGAATTCTTGTTTACCTCAGAATGAAAAAGTATAATGCTTGTTGCCATTCTATACAGTAGGCCAGACATATTAACAAAAATAACGTACGTAGATGTATAATACGAAAGTGCGCAAGAGCACCCAAATAAACACGCAAAAAGTGGGTAAACTTATCGTTTGAACGGTAAAAATAAATCAAATAAACATAAACGCTAGTAATTTGTATAACAACAAACCGGTGTGAACTCACCACAGGCGCTCATTATATAGGCAGACTGAGTTTTCCTCAATCAAGTTTTTGTTTTTTTTTGTACTCAAATTGACGGTATAGCCAGTCGCTTTTTAAACGTGGAACAGACTGCACGTTTTGTTGAATTTTAAATTGAAAATTATATTCATAAGAATGAAGATGCTGGTAAGTTTGTTTTAAATAATGATTTGAAATCCCAAGCTGGTGTTTATTTTTTAAGGTTAGTTTGAAGTTGTGCTAGTCATGATAGCAATGAGTTTTTAAAATAGGTTGAGGTTGTCATTCATAAAGTTAAATGTTATATTAAAGATAACGATTCGAGGTACGACTAAAGAACGCTGAGATAAAGTAGGTATGCTAAAGAACGATAATTGCTGATGTCAGTCACAGATCAGCAAGATGGAATGATGGGCAAAATATTCATTGCTCAAATACATGGATAAATTGTATTGTGATTTTGATGAAAAAACTACAAAATAATCCATCTCTTTTACAGTTATGTTTCATAGATCTTTGTAACGTATCATCAATACCCAAAAAATCAGAAAAAAAATAATAAAAATTGAATTCCGATAAATCTGAATTCCGATTTAAAAAATCATGTGAAACCTGCAAAACTCGATCTTGACGAAAGTGTAGTCAAAGCTAATTTATGCTCAAAAAACAGTTTTTATTAATATAATAATAATATGCAAGTTATTAATCTTAATGACGTAGTTATCTAGTACGTATTAATAAAAAGGTCAACCGGTTGAGATACTTAAGCAATGCTTACAAATATTTGTGAGAAGCAGGTGCATAGTGATTTATTAAAACCTAACTTAACCTGAAAGGTCCCTACTGACGCAGATAATAAAAAGACTACTTATAGGATATCCTTTATTTTCCTGTGGGTGTCCTAATCGCAATCAACACGCCTAGATTACAATCAATCGACGTCTATTGCTAACATAGGCCTTTCAAACCGATCTAGTATTTTGTTGCTTCTAGGTTCAAATTGGTCAGCGTCAACTGTTTTTATTCGTCGTGCATCAATGAGTCTATCACACACAGGTCATTGCTGGAGTTACACAAAAGTTGGGCTGTTACACCCGATTCACCGTTGACCTCATTCATCTATCTATTTAGTTTCGTTGGTGCATCTGGCTAGGAGTACCACCAGCATGGATCCTACGCGTTTCGTACTACGCTTGCCGATATACGGCTTCCACTAAGGCTAGTTAACACTGGCCATCATGTCCTTCGACAGACATGGCTAGCTCATTGTCACTACAGTTTGCCAACTTAACCAGATGTGATGCCGTTATTTTTGGGGATGAAAATTCGACTTGTATAGGGTATGGATTTGATCAAACTATGCAGTTGAGGAAGACCATTCCGATCAATCATGTTAAACAGGCTTTTTAATATTGAACTAAGCATGACCTAAACAACTAATGTAATTTATTTCATAGTTAGTTAAATGATGCTAAAGTTACAAAACCAATTAACCCACTCTACGCATCAAAATTTTCAGATACCAGTCCTGGTTTTGGTGACGTCATCAATCGTGGCGGGTCAACGCGGGTCCTTCTCGGGCCCAAAACCCATTGGCTTTCCCGACACGCCTAACAGAACCACAACGACACCAGATCCTCTTGGAAACCGGTAACATGAATATTTTATTATGTCTCATAATATTTTTCTGTGTGTTTAGGGTTCCGTACCTCAAAAGGAAGAAACGGAACCCTTATAGGATCACTTCTTTGTCCGTTTGTCTGTCTGTCTGTGAGTCTGTCAAGACCCTTTTTCTCAGGAACGCGTGGAGGTATCAAGTTGAAATTAATATCAAATACGTAAGTCTCTTGGAGCCCTAAAAAACTCAAGATTTAAGTCAACGCAATAGAAACATACGGCCGTTTATGCGACATATTTTGATACTCGCAAGTAAATCAAAACCTATAGGGTACTTCCCGTTGTCCTAGAATCATGAAATTTGGCAAGAAGCAAGCTCTCATAGCACAAATAAAGGAAAAAGTCTGAAAATTATTAATTTGTAATTCAATCATATAAAAAAAAAACAACTCTGTCAGTCTGTTATGGTGTCTTACAGCACAAGTAAAGGAAAAAGTCTGAAAAATGTTAATTTAAAAAAAATTCAAGTCTGTCAGCCTGTCAAGACCCTTTTTCTCAAGGACGAGTGGAGATATGAAGTTGAAATTAATATCAAATACGTAAGTCTATGGTCCCTTAGAGTTCTTAAAAAATCAAGCTTCTAAGTCAACACAATAAAAAAAAACGGCCATTTTGCGACACATTTTGATACTCGCAACAGTCGCAAGTAAATAATCAAAACCTATAACTTCCCGTTGATCTAGCTAGAATAATAAAATTTGCCAAAAAGCAAGGTCTCCCAGCACAAGTAAAGAAAAAAGTCCGAAAATTGTTAGTTGAAATTGTTGATTGATTGTTGTTGTTTTATGACATAAAAAAAATTTTTTTTGGGTTCCATTGTTATGTTTGTTTTGGGATAAGTTCTCTTCAACTACGGAACCCTTCATTGTGCGTGTTCCGACACGCACTTGGCCGGTTTTTTTCTTATTATCTTTGTGTGAAGTATATCCTAGGCAAACCTACATAAACTCTCTCAAAAAAATAAAAAAATAAAAAATCGGACGTTTCTGTAAAAAGTTATGCGTGGTCATACATAAAAAAAATATATACGTGTCGAATTGAGAACCTCCTCCTTTTTTGTGATCGGGTCGGTTGTGGTCGGTATTATTGAACAATAATACGTATTTTTTCCTCACTTCTTATATGGATGATGTTCTAGTTTCTTTTGCAGAAACTAAAAAGTGAAAAATAAACACTTTTTACAAAAAAATACAACCGACTTCCAAAAACAACACTACAAAGTGAAAAATAACTTTAATTTCAGAAGTCGGTGTCTGGTTAAATGACACCGACTTCCGAAGTGAAAGTTATTTTTCACTTTGTAGTGTTGTTTTTGGAAGTCGGTTATATTTTTTTGTAAAAAGTTTTTCCGTTCCGCGGCAATGTAAATTGATTCACTGTTTGTCTACCGCACCGGGATCGGGACCTCAACGAGAAAACAGATGACGGCGTCGAAGTAGCGACAATACATTTACTATGGCCGAATAATCTCGTTTCTCGTTAACGTCCCGTTCCCGGTGCGACAGACAAACAGTCTTAACCGATTACTTACTAATATTTGTATAGTTTTGAAAACTCTGCCTTATTGTGGTCGCCCTCGCGATTGCTTAGCATGCCCAATGCAGCATGGGGTCCTGAGTTCGATTCCCCGGTCGGGAGCTGTTGTTCGGAATGTCTAAGTAGCAATCTGGAGTTTAGATATTATGTGCCCGATTAATGCTACTATTAGCGAACGGCGAGCCTATGCTCGCCGTTATTTAATTAACACGGTTTTCATTATTGGCTTGACCTACAGCTATCTGTATAACGGAATCTTTCATCGCAATTTTCACCAACTTCAAGACATCACTTAAAAATTTGTACACATATCAAGAACTGTTAACAATACAATAATTTGGTATCTTGAAGCTGATCCAATGATGGAGCCAGGAGGTTGATAGTGGAACTCTTCAGTGGCTTCTAGTAAACTCCACGAGTTTGGGCTCATATGATTCGTTTTGACGAGTCCAATAGATTGGGTTTGGGCAACGAGGGTCTGATGATGGAGCCAGGAGGTGGATAGTGGAACTCTTCTGTGGCTTCTAGTAAACCTCACGAGTTTGGGCTCATATGATTCGTTTTGACGAGTCCAATAGATTGGGTTTGGGCAACGAGGGTCTGATGATGGAGCCAGGAGGTGGATACTGGAATTCTTTAGTGGTTTCTAGTTAACCCCACGAGTTTAACGAGTCCAGTAAATTGGGTTTGGGCAACGAGGGTCTGATGATGGAGCCAGGAGGTAGATAGTGGAACTCTTCAGTGGCTTCTAGTAAACTCCACGAGTTTGGGCTCATATGATTCGTTTTGACGAGTCCAATAGATTGGGTTTGGGCAACGAGGGTCTGATGATGGAGCCAGGAGGTGGATACTGGAATTCTTTAGTGGTTTCTAGTTAACCCCACGAGTTTAACGAGTCCAGTAAATTGGGTTTGGGCAACGAGGGTCTGATGATGGAGCCAGGAGGTAGATAGTGGAACTCTTCAGTGGCTTCTAGTAAACTCCACGAGTTTGGGCTCATATGATTCGTTTTGACGAGTCCAATAGATTGGGTTTGGGCAACGAGGGTCTGATGATGGAGCCAGGAGGTGGATACTGGAATTCTTTAGTGGTTTCTAGTTAACCCCACGAGTTTAACGAGTCCAGTAAATTGGGTTTGGGCAACGAGGGTCTGATGATGGAGCCAGGAGGTAGATAGTGGAACTCTTCAGTGGCTTCTAGTAAACTCCACGAGTTTGGGCTCATATGATTCGTTTTGACGAGTCCAATAGATTGGGTTTGGGCAACGAGGGTCTGATGATGGAGCCAGGAGGTGGATACTGGAATTCTTTAGTGGTTTCTAGTTAACCCCACGAGTTTAACGAGTCCAGTAAATTGGGTTTGGGCAACGAGGGTCTGATGATCGAGCCAGGAGGTAGATAGTGGAACTCTTCAGTGGCTTCTAGTAAACTCCACGAGTTTGGGCTCATATGATTCGTTTTGACGAGTCCAATAGATTGGGTTTGGGCAACGAGGGTCTGATGATGGAGCCAGGAGGTGGATAGTGGAACTCTTCAGTGGCTTCTTGTAAACCTCACGAGTTTGGGCTCATATGATTCGTTTTGATGGTCCAATAGATTTGGTTTGCGCAACGAGGGTCTCATGATGGAGCCAGGATGTGGATAGTGAAACTCTTCAGTGGCTACTAGTAAACCACTTGAGTACATTACACTTGGTGTCGAGGAATAATGTGGGGTATTTATTATTCTACGTAATCTATTTCTGAGGTTATCACATTATATAGGGTGACGGGTAATTAATTAGTGACCGATACATAAACACATGATTGTACTCATGTTAGCAAACAACTTTTATTAAGGAACTAAACCTGAAATCGCAAAAAAAAATCAGCTATTCCCAGCATATAAGTTCGCACAACTCGTCAAAATGTGTTTAGTCCCATAGTAAAAGTTATAATATATATAAACTAAAACTGTTATAATCATAAAATAAACAATTTGCATAGCTACTAAAAATTATAAAAGTCTAACAAAAAAAATAATGTAAAAATTGTCACGAAACTGCCCTTGATAAAATTAGTTTACTGACCTGTAAAACCGGCAACGGCGCGTACGCAGCAACAACTTGCCCATGTAGGCAGAATAAGCCACGCGCGGGGCGATGTCATCAACAACACACACACACACATACACACACACTTTTATGGTATTGCTTTAATCCAAATAAACTTAAAAAACTCAAAAAAGCAACAAACAAAAGTTACGCCATATTTCACCTTACAAAAAACAAAGTTGATTGACTATATAAATAAAAATCAATTGCCGAATGTTTGTACGCGCATCACTTCAGAACAGTTGCACCTATTTGGCTAATTATTTTTTTGTTGTGTTTGTAATTGTCAGCACTAGGTTTGTATGAAAGAAAATGTTTGAAAAGTTGCCGGAAAAATTGGAAAATTCGGGAAAAATGAAAGTGAAATTTCTATGGGAATTTTGTATGAATTATTGAAATTATGACAGGGCAACGTTTGTCGGGTCAGCTAGTATATAGATAATAAATAAGTACGTAATAAGCAACACTTATTTTTTTCTTTTCAGTTACATAAGAGTTTTTGCAGTTTAGGCTACAGTGTGCCAAAGAAATATACACACACATAAATACATACTCTCGAAAAACTATTCTGTGGCAGTCGGGTAACAAACGGTAAAAGCGTCCAAATTCGCACGCACTGTCACACTTAACCAAGCTAAAACTAATAATAACGGCATAACTTCTAACTATCACAAACAAAACGAGAAACTCGTCAAAATGTCCTCAAAACAAAAAAAAAAAAACCGGCCAAGCGCGTGTCGGACCACACACAATAAAGGGTGCCGTAGTTGGGATGAATAAAATTTGTCCTAAAAACTAACATAACTTTGTGGTTGAAAAATATGCTCTCCCATACATAGATATCAAATTCAAATTTAAGTTTCTAATTGCAAAAAAAAATTGTATGTGATAAAACTACAAATTATCGATTTTCGGACTTTTTCCTTTAATTTTCCTGTGAAACCTTGCTTCTTCTTAAACTTTATGATTCTAGGTCAACGGAAAGTACTGTAGTAGGTACCCTGTACCCGGGTTTTGATTTATTTGCGAGTATTAAAATATGCCGCATATATGGCCGTATTTTTTTTTATTGTGTTGACTTAAAAGCTTGATTTTTTTAGAGCTTCAAGGGACTTTCAGCTTCATACCTCCACGCGTTTCTGAGAAAATGTGTCTTGACAGACTGACACACAGCCAGACAGGCAGATAGAGGGACAAAGAAGTGATTCATTGTGGGTTCCGGTTTTTCCTTTTGTGGTACGGAACCCTAAAAATAATAATACTTGATCTTCAAATGACGTCATGTAGAATGATAAATGATTTTATTTCTATAAGTAGGTTTTTACAAACACTTAGACGTCAATCATATTTTTTTCAAAAGTGGCCAAGTGCATGTCGGGCCACGCGCAGTAATAGGGTTCCGTAGTTGCACAATAATGCGGACTAAGAAGAGGGCTTTTTGTTGTTTCATGAATATTTGACTAGTACTCGTAAACTTGAAAAGCCTACTTAGCTGTGATAGTTTTCCTTTTAACTTCGTTATACACTACTATTTTTTAATTGGTACAAAAAAAATGGGGCTCTATCCGTATCCGTTACTGATCATATTTGTGTAGTCTAAAATCAAAAAATGAAATTCCTAAATTGTCCACGAAAATTTGTCATAATTGGTAAATTCATAAAAATTAGCACTTTAAAGCTTAATATTTTAGAAACGGCTCCCTAAATCGAAAAATTGTTTTCACAAACCCGCATTATTTTTGAAAGACCCATCCAACAACACGACGACGTAGACGAGAAAAAAAACATCCCCATTTTACGTGTAGGTAGCCTACCTACAGAAGGTACCCTAAAAAAGTTTTTTTTTTACCACTTTGTCGGCGTGATGAATATGTATATCCATGGCGAATTATAGCTTTCTAGTACTAAGAGTCTCTGAGCTAAGCTGCGGACGGACGGACAGTCAGACAGACGGACGGACGGACATAGCGAAACTATAAGGGTTCCTTCCTTGTTGACTACGGAACCCTATAAAGTCAGTTTAAAAACTAAAACCCGACTACTGAAAAATCACGCTCAAAAATGTAATTTGAAAAAGACAGACAAATTAAAAATCCATTTCGAAGACATGGGCCGTCCCGTGGTGTCCCACCCGCGTTGTGGATTTTGGCTCACTATGAGCCAGATTCCCAGCAGTGGGAATGTTATTGGCAGATTATGCTATACCAGAGGTTTTTAATATTAGTGATAAAATGATTATGATGACAAATTATTTATTTCTGTAAATTGATTAAAAAAAAACTTTTTCACGTCAAAAATAAATTAAGTTATAAAACTAGATGAGGCCGGTCTCAGAAGAGCACAAAAATAGACTCAGAGGGAATCTCTTTTAAAGTTGAGACATTATCTTGGTAGTGCCACAGAATAATACAGATGGGACACTCCGCAAAATCATTCAAATAAAAAGTGACTCTTGCTACGACACAATAAAGTGCAATTCAGGTCGCACAACGCTTCATTACCTACAGTTATATTCACCTGTAAGTTGCCTCTCTTTCTATCGCGTAACTCTTATACCTTCTCACTCGTTAGGGTTGTCTTCTTTTACGATGCGGCACGTGAATGAGTATCAAACTAACATGCGAGCCGGCCGACCGGTGCGCGGCAGCCCACACTGAATTGACCCAATGAGATGAGCTCGCCGCGTACTTGCAGCTTCATACCTAAACTGCGGAGTGTCCCATCTGTATTAATCTGTGGTAGTGCTTAGTTTCTATAACCTTATATTATTTCTTTTACAGTTTCGGCGATGGCACACCACTAACACTACCAATTGAAGCAAATGGCGACTGGGACCTCGTCGATCGGCTCAGCAAACTGCCCGTAGATAAGCAACCCTTCTGGTTTATCAACTGGCAAGCATATGACAAACAAAGGAAGGATCCACCACAGACTTTCCCACAAAGGCCCAATCCCTTCTTGGATCCTTTATCCCTGCAAATCAATGCTAATTCTGGGCAAGTGAACAACGGATTTTCAACACCCACTCCTGGGTTTATTAGCACTGAACCAACTGTAATTTTTAACAGGTTCGGTACTACTACTGTTCCGAGTCAACCTAGTAATAATGTTAATCCTGATGGTAATTTAAATAACAATGCTTATCCCGTTCCTAATATGTATCCCAGTTATGTTTATAACACTGGTAATCCCAATTCTAATGTTAATCCCTCTGGTAATCCCAATTCTAATGTATATCAGACTTCTAATCTTAATTCCCATTTGAATTCCGGGACGGTTACCAAAAATGGTGCAAGTTTCCAAACGACACAAAACTTTCAGTGGAAAACATCGCAGTCCTTCGTGTCGTCAAATGTGGGTACCACCAATTTAAAAACAAATCCAGAATATTACCCACAGACAGATACCTATCCGCAAACAAGTGGACAATTATTCTTTTAGTTATTTAAGTATGTAAGAAAAACCAATAATTAATTTAATAAAACATTTTATTGACTTTTTAAATAAATAAAACTTAATTACTAAGCGTATTCATACAACTAAATCCTCATTAGAGTGAATATAAATAAAAATAATAGTAAAATGCAATCAATTGTTCATTTTATTTGACTCGAAAATCTTACCTTCGTATGAAGATGTTGTTTCAAAAAAATATTTTTGTAAAAATATAAATTATTGTACAAAAATATTATAATTCAAATATCGAATGATATTTTTAATGGTGGCCTAATTTCACATTGTATAAAATAATGACGTCACTTTTGTGACGTGGCTTGCGTCCTAACCTAGATTATTTGAAGGCTTTGACTGAATAGACATCAAGGCACTACGGAGCTAAGTAAACACAGCCCTAAACGTTACCTAAGTTTCAGAAAGCTTAACCAAATACAGTAATTAATAAAAGAGTTGCCAATCAATTACATACCTATAAACAAAATAAAAATTAATTTAAAAAAATAGGTTTTAGAAATAAGTAACTGCTGAATCAACAGCTTGATAACTCGAAAGAAAAAATAATGTAGAAATCATAATTATTCGAAGCAAGCACATTTTACAGCAGTAGGTATAAACTGTTTTGGAATCAGAGATTCATTCAAAACGGTACATCGACTCCAACAAATGCTTATATTTTTATGAATTAAACTACATTCGTGTACACACACGATAGGAATATACATAGTTATTAAGTAAATGATATAGGCGAGCTTTGACTCGATAGCACGTCCAGTAAATTGGATTATTTACGGATATAAACTTTCGATTTCCTCAGTTAGAATAAATAAGACTGTAGTTTTTAAAAGATGTAAAAATGACACACTTGTGATTGATCGAAATTATTTATGTTATTATTTTATATTTATATATTAAATTGTAAGTAACAAAAATATTTCTTGGTCTGACTTGTAATCAAATTTTGTTTCTACATTAGTTTAGTAAAAAAAAACCAAAAAGCTTTTTGATCCATTCCAAATCGGCACCCTAATTGCGTAATACAAAATCAATCACAATCTAAATAATTTTGAAGCATATTGCTAATCCATTGCTTCATATTTTATGTTTGAAAAATTTGTTTGCTCAACAACGTAAATAACGCAATGAATGTTGTTGAACTGTCAAAATGAAACACATTCTTACTGTGTTTTACGCAATTACCCCGCAGATGTGATTTTATTTGATAAATTACACTTATTTAAAAAGATTTAGAACAAAAACCATCACATGAATATTACTTCACGGGAACACAACAGAAAGTTTTATAATATTATCAATAAAAAATAATTATACCGTTTGGGTATATTACTCGAGCAACATAAGTACAATAATCACAAAAAACATTCACTCAAAGTACCTAAGTTATAAAATAAAACCGTTAAACAGTTCAACGCCCTAATGATACATACATAAAAATAACTGTACATAATGTATATTCGCAAATTATGATACATAATTTGGCTGAATAATACAATTTAATTGTCGGTCAAAAACATTTTAAAAGTAAAAAAAAAACGAAAAACAACTAAATCATTGGCTCAGACTGATTTCGGGTATAGATGTGTGAGGAAAGCACGAGCTTTAAATAAAAATAAATGGACCACAAAACGTTGCCACTAAAAAAACTTTATCAACACCAAAGCTCGGTTCTGTGAAAATCTGATCACTAGTTTAAGAGCTAACATCGAACCTCCATACAAACATACCTACACCTTTAAACACATACCTCAACATTTCCGTAGTTCTTTGGGTGAAAATATACTTGGCAACCTAACTAAGATGATTTACCTCAATATTCGGTTGACGCTCACACACTTTTATTTTAAACTAGTTCTTACCAGCGGCTTCGCCCGCGTGGATGTCGGAAATTATCCCACCAGAAAGTACTACCGGAATAAAAAAAAGTAGCCTATATGCTATTCCAGACTATAATCTGTATCTGTGCTAAATTTCATCCAAATCAGTTCAGTCGTTCTGGCATGATTGAGTAAAAAACATCCATCCATACTTTCGCATTTATAATATTAGTGGGAATATGAATAGTAGGACATTAAAATGGTTCAAAAAGTAGGCGAAAAGGCACATGCAGTTTTAAACCTCTTTCATTATTGCCAGTTATTGAATTCCAAAACCATTGAACAGGGAAACATTCTGAAGATTTGGAAAAGTAAGTATATTTGAAAATTAAAAAAAAAGAATGTCAAAACAAAACACTACTAAAAGAACACACACAGATAATTTGAGCATTAAGGCAAGCAAAGTAAAAAGTAAGGTTTGCATAACAAAGCAAATATGAAAATGTCGTGATTTCAACCTCAAAACTGCAAACGCTCAAAGGACTATTCAAACTGAGGCGAATAATTAGAAAGTCACGCAAGTATTCGCGCCAGTTTGAACACGTCTACACAAGTTAGTTGACACAATCAACGCGAGTGAATATCATCCCGCATCCCGCGCGGGATTCGCCTCAGTTTATCCAGAGCTTAAAAACATTTCCAAACAATTCCTCACACATCTCTACCCTACCTTTTATTAACATGTTTAGTATTACCGTGTGACAACCAACACTGTACATAAGGCGACCACGGTTGTCCAGCTGAATGTACTGGTTGTGCAACCAGAAGTTTTGGTTACTGACGGCAACCTAACGCTCTTGTAATGGCAGGACTTTTCCGCAGTTTCGTTTGACACTAGCTCCGTGTAGTTTGGGTAGTTCTGGATCTGCATTGGCTGTAATAGAGAAGAAATAATTAGAATTAACTCCTTAAATGTGAGACGCACCCCATGTGTGCATAAGGAGAAACCAAAAAGAACCCTTTCTATGTTATGTATATAAACATATATCATATATATATAAACGTAAAATACCATCATCCGTTGGCGACCGCGGGCTTACAGTAGTTGTGAAACTATGGGGTTCGGTTGACATTCGAGCACACATTGAAATGAACCATAAGGTTCATAAGGTTATACATTGCTACATGTGACGGGTTTAGTAAGTATTCATACAACGCCAACGGGCAATGGAGCGCAGCATTTAAAGTGGAGTCTAACTTGCAATGTTTGTTTGTAATGTATCATTCGAGGCGAGCTTAGTTACAAAACGGAGATACGCAGGACTCAGCGAACGCTCGCTTCGAGCACTTGACTCAAGCGTGCTCCATTTTTATTCAGAATTGCGGACGTAGAGGTTGTGTGTGATTCACTAATTTTATTTAGTTATTGTTTGTGGAAAAGAGAATAAAACGAGATACGTGGTGCTTGCGACGATGCGTCAACCTGCTCCGACTTATTTGTAAATAGGTATGCGCTCGCAATGCTCGCATCGAACGGCTCGGCTGGCTGCACTGACTTCTGTAAAGCCGTGTACGCACGAACGAACAAAAACATGGTGAACACGAAAATCGAACACTTTAAATGTTCAACAGGGTCCTGAGTTTCTTCAGATGATCCGTGTTCGATGTTCACCATGTTTTGTTCGCTCGTGCGTATACGCCTTAACGCGTTACAAAACTTGATACATTACAAACAAACGTTACAAGTCAATCTCCGCCTTAATAGGTGTCAAGCGAACAGATCGAGTTAGAAACACCACCCTGCGCTCCATAACTCAAGTAGTGGATGTTGGTGATAAAACAGCCAGGCTGAAGTGGGAGTAGGCCGGACACGTCGAACGAATGAAGAGATCAAAGATCTTCACTCACTAGACGTCTGAGAGAGAACATTGCCGTCGAGGTAGACCACGGCAAAGCGGGTGTGATGATCTAATAACGTTTGCAGGGCCAACATGGCCAGAGGTCGAACAAGATAGGGAGGTGAGGAAGGAAAAAGGTCTTTGCTCAGCCGTGGGACGCAATATAGGGTAACAATAAAAACTGGCCAGGGGCGAGTCGGACTCGCACCACCGTACAATATTTAACACTACATAATAGGTTGGGGAAAAAGTTTCTTCGCATTTTTTAAGAAAATTCAAAACATTTTTTAATATACATTATTTACATTTATCTAAAGTATGTAGGTACCATTTTGTTCGATAACTTTTTGCCATCTTGTAGGTAGGGACATGATCCCATTGCTATAGAAATTTTGGGACTTCTGATCAAAATACCGCGACAAGTGGTTTTGGCAGTCCTCTCGTGATGTTAACCTGACACTGCCTAAAGAATTCTGAAGAGACCGAAACAGGTGGAAATCTGAAGGTGCAAGGTCAGGACTATATGGCGGATGCATTAACACCTCCCAGCCAAACTCTCTTAATTTTTGCTGAGTGGCTAAAGATGTGTGAGGTCTAGCGTCATCATGATGAAAAACCACACCCCTTCTGTTGATTAATTCCGGCCGCTTTCCCTCAACTTCTTGCTTTAATCTCATCAGTTGTTCGCAGTAGAGTTCAGAATCGATTTATTATTATTATTATTATTTCCTACCTGACTTCCCCTGAGAAGGAATAGCGAAACAAACTCAGGGGTCAAAGTCTCTTTTAAAGTCCAGAGATCTTGGTCAGATCGTGTGAAGACCATGTAGATTAGTGGTCTTTTGAGGAAAGAACCGCACAGATTTGAGTGGACCATCTGTCTGTCAGTGCAAGCATTTGTAAGTAATCGTGGAGCGCAACTCAGAACATAAGGTAAATTTTATGTAGATTCAGCCTTCAGAATATCCATTTCGGTAACATCTAGTATTCAGAAGGATGAGGAAAACATAGTACCTATGTAAACTCCATTTGCAATAAGATTAGACAATTAACAAACCTTTTTTACAGTCTGTTCAACCGATTTTGACTTCTATTGCGTTGGTGGCATTAAATGGCAGATGCAGTAAACAATTGGTATTGTAACCACTTTTTTGCCTTTAACGCCATCATTAAGCCTACGGAATAGAAGTCAAAATCGGTTGAACGGACTGTAAAAAAGGTCTGTTTAAACGTCTAATCTTATTAATGAATACTTATCAATACTATGGCAGGAAATATTGAAATCAAGTCTTACTTCTTAGTACTTCTTGCTAAAACTTATTTCAGCAGGTTATGTGGCAGTTATCTTTAATTTTAATTATTTTTTTAAACAGCCAGAGCCGTAGAGTTTGTTTTTTTATTTGTTTGTTTGAATGTTTGAACGCGTTAATCTCTGGAACTACTAGTCGGATTTAAAAAAATGTTTTTGCATTTGATAGCCCAATTCTTGACAAAGGCTATATATCATATAGGCTATTTATCATCACGCTATGACCTTTAGGAGCCGAGCGAAATGAATAAAAGTCAGAAAGAACGCTAAGCGAAAATGAAGTAATAGTGCGGGCAGGCGATGCATTACGACGGGGTGGGTCTGGAGAACAAGAAATTTCACGCGGACAACAAATAAGTTGATAAGCTACTCACCACTCCATAAGTATCATCCCTCTTCTTACAGAAGGTCATATGCATGCCCTTGTACAGAGTCTTCTCAATTTGTTCAGTCAACAGCGGCTCAGCCCACGGCATCTCATTCAGGTGAGCCATGAACGATTTGTTGCGGAACTCTGGAGGCTCCCAGATTACCAGCTCCTCTGAAAAATGAGAAAAGTTTTTAAGAAACCGAAAACAATCTAAAATAACGAGTGTATACCCGAAACCGAGAGTCACTTGTTCTTCCCGTTATTTTTTTTTTTTACTGGACCATACCTGCAAACCTTCTGGTTTCGGAGATATTGAAGGTCAAAGTTGCAACTTTTTTCAAAAATGTGACTGTTGAGCAATAAAATTAGATTTAAATTCCCATCTAAATCATAATAGGCTGACGCACTGATGCCATCATTCCCTTATTGGATCAGTCACATATAATTCGCCATTTTTAAGTTTGTCTGTTAAAAGCTGATGGAACCTTCGACGATGGTTAACTAAAGTAGGTATATGATACTTACTCATCAAGCCAACTCCTTGGTCATCGCCCTGCACGCCTTGCTCCCCCCCAGTTTCGTTCATCATGCGCTTCTGAGCTTCAAGATCTGATAGCGACGAGGATGCGTCAAGCGCTGGCAGGTTCTCCCAGCTCCTGAAATATATTGAACAGATTTGTGAGTATAGGGATACGCAGGTGGTTAACAATTCAAAGTAATTTGTATTTAATGTGTTAGTGCTTCTTCTCTATGTTTATGAGAAAAGCTCCTTATGTCCAACCAAAATGCATTTAACCCGACACATGTTCGTGTTCGTGTGCGTTTGACGTATGAACATAAACGAGGCAAAAGGAGTATGTAAGGATCGTATACTTAAACTATCTCATGAAGACTTGATAGATATTGCAATTTAAACCTTATGTTTAACGATATAAAGGCTTCAAGACACGACTTCGCGTTCTATAGTTTCTGTCTACCCCCATGGGAAGAAAGCGTATGTATGTGCCAATGCGGACATTCGCGGTGAACCACTTTTCGACCTTACTGCTAAGGCAATAAGGTTGAAAAGTGGTTCACCGCAAATGTCCGCAATGGTACAATCTTCTCGAAATAAAAATATAAACTTTTACTAACCCAGAAGACAGGAAGATATTCTCAACTTGCATGAAGTTCAATCCATAGAACTCCTTGACCCCAAACGTTTCGAAGAACTCTTTCACGGGCGTCATGGAGTAGCAGCCAGCTAGTTCAGTTCTTGGGTAGTAAAGGATGAATGATAGGCACATTTCCTAGAAAAAGAAAAATATATATATTTTTTTTTTATTAATCTACCATTGCGGACATTTGCGGTAAATCTCTGGTGAGCCTTATTACCATAGTTATAAGGTCGAAAAGTGGTTCACCGCAAATGTCCGCGATGGTACTTACATGATAAAGTTTAGATGGAACAACTTTGGAGATGCGCTATGGCAAACAATACATTATTATAACTATAATAAGCTATTTCGAGCACAATAACATTATTACAAACATGGAAAATTAAGAAAAACAAAGAATAATCACAAAAACGAATGAAAGCTGTTTTATTACCTGTTTAGCGGAATAACCTCCCAAAATAGGTTTATCTCTTGAAGTACTGTCATAGGTACATTCTGTGATCAGAGTATCTCCTCTCAAGAATTTCCTTCCTCGGGGTACAATGCGGGACTGTTGATAGTGAGAATCGTAGAAGTTTTCCTGAAAAAAGTTCCCATAAATTATAATAGCGCCATCTATTGCCGTTGAGAAAAACTGTTATGTCAAGCTGTTATATGAAGAATATATCGCCATCTAGTATCGTTTCTGTAAAATGGGAACGCAAGCAGTTGTTTGAAATAGTGTAGAATTTTGTACATAGATGGCTTTTAACTTAATTAGAATAATAATTCAAAACTGTTTTCCAATATTTTTATTTACCTCTGATATTCTGGGTAGTTCCTGTGTACCCCTGATATGTTTTAGGGAAATTTTTCTCGCTGTTCCATGGGCGTGTAGAAGAACTGATACAATGTTGACACCGTCTTCTGGTAAAGTCTGTGAACAAAAATGTTGTTGTTTGAGGTTTTTTTTTGAAAGAGATCGTAATCAGCAGGTGTAAAAGGCAAAACAATATTCTACAGTTGGCTTCTCATTACATAAATATTCGATTCCTCTGTTCGTTGAATATTCTTTGACATTTAGGTAATAAGCCTACTATGAATGGTTTTATGCTAATTTCAATGTTTACATTACATTAGTATGGTCCAGTCACGGAATAGAAAAAAAAGGACTTCGCGCCACGCGTATCGAAAGTGAAGCACCTTACCGATCTATGCGTGCGTGATTTGTCAAAGACGCCGTCATGTCACGTAATGGCGGCCGCCTGGCTGGTCGGCATACTAAGATGTAAATGTGTGCGTGAGGCGCATGTTTGTACAAACGGTCCCGGCATGCTTACTGTGCTTCACTTTCGATATGCGTGGCGCGGAGTCCTTCTTTTTAGTCCGTGGGTGCAGTTTTGGTAGTGCCTTTTTACCCACTAATGTGGTGAGGATTAGACAGATGTCCCACAGGGATCTGTCCTGGGGCCACATCTGTGGGACATCGGGTACGACTGGGTGCTGCGCGCCGACCTCCTGGCGCAAGGGAGGTCGCACCAGGCGGCGGCCGAACTAGCGACACGCGGGGTTGCGACAATCGTAGAGAGGATCCGGCAGTTGGGACTCGAGGTGGCCCTACACAAGTCCGAGGTCATGTGTTTTCATGGTCCTCGGAACGCGCCACCGTCGGGTTCCCAAATAACGGGAGGAGGGATTCACATCGGGGTCGAGTCGACGATGAAGTACCTGGGACTCGTCCTCGACAGCCGGTGGAACTTCGTGGCGTGTCCAAAGCGGGAGAAGTCATTTGATGATTTCCCATCCACAAGAGAAAAAAAAAAAAAAAAAAAAAAATTACACAGATTAATTTTTAACCACATTAGGTCTGGTTATACCATGCTCATCCCAAACTCGATTGGGGTGAAGACTGAATTATTTATTTTACCATACTTTGTCCACCGTAGTGCAAAGCCAGAAAATTATGAAACCTGTATGATGCCTTTTTCAAGGCGGCTTTATTCATAAGTTTGGTGACAGCTTCCTGTAATATTTGGGGCAACGCTTTGTAAAGCTTGATTACCACTTGGTATGTAGGTACCTAGAGCTGACCCGTTTCTCATGTTCATAAATATTCCCATTACGTCATCCACAGTGGGTCTACGTTTTGAGCGTCGGTTATTGGCTTTGTCTGGTTATCGGTTTTGTATGGCCAAGAGAAATCCTTCTATTAAAGTCGGAAATTAAATGTTGGTGATGATTGACCAGTATGTCTATCTTCGTCATATTTTTTCTTTTGGCAAAGAGCATCAACAAACAGAGACATCTAGAAGAATACAGCTTAGATTGGCCGCATTTATAAAACTGAACGACATTCTGAGATCAGCTAAAATTCCACAATGTCTGAAGTCCCGCCTCTATGTCTCTTTTATATTTAAAAGAGTAACCATGGAGTTTCTTGCCGGCTCTTCTCCATAGGAAACGGCCAATTTGGAACCATGCACCTAGCTCCTGACGTTTCATAAGTGCCCATGTAGGTTTATGTGAAATTAAATATTTTGATTTTTATGACTTGTGTGTTCTGCCCACCATGACGTACGGTGCTGAGACGTGGACGCTCACGCAGGAGGCTGTGTACAGGCTGAGAGTTGCACATAGAGCCATGGAGCGTTCCATGCTTGGCATCAGGCTAATAGACTGAGTTCCAAACGTCGAGATCCGAAGACGTACGAAGGTCTTCGATATCGGGTAGCATACTATGGAACTCAAATGGAGTTGGGCAGGACACCTGGTAAGGTGCAGTGATGACAGGTGGAGTAAGGCTGCGATAGAGTCCAAGAACTGGAAGACGAGGTGTCGGTTGTCCGGCGGCAAGATGGGCGGACGACATTGTTGCCATCGCGGGCAAAACCTTATCACGCTGGCACAGGAGCCATGGGGATTGGTACGGTCAGCAACAGAAGTCGGTTAACACTGCTACTTTTTGATATCATCTAAATTAACACAAAATGATACGATAACCTGCTTTTTAGCATTTCATTTATTAAATAAGAGTTAATTTTCTTTAAAATTTACATCTGTTTCGATTTTAATGAAGTAGTTCTGATAATTAAAAATTTAGAAAACTAACTATTAATTGACTTTTGTTGCTGACTGTACAAGAAAAGAGATGCCTATGCCCAGCAGAGGGTGAAGACGGGCCGTGGATGATGAAGAGTCCAAAGCAAATGACTCCCTTTCTCCTTCCATTTTCTCTATCTTGAGCACTAGCTCAAGAAAAATGAAAATGGAAAATGGAAGGAGAAAGGGAGTCATTTGCTTTGGACTCTTCATCATCCACGGCCCGTCTTCACCCTCTGCTGGGCATAGGCATCTCTTTTCTTGTACAGTCAGCAACAAAAGTCAATTAATAGTTAGTTTTCTGAACCATTTTCTCTATCTTGAGCTAGTGCTCAACATAGAGAAAATGGTTCAGTTCTTCACACTAGCGAAGAACTGAACCAATCTTATTTGTAGGAAGACTGAAAGACGAATTATTCACATAATAAGTAATGCTACCAACCTCCTGAGTACACTCAGTGCTACAGATCCCAACAGTTCTGTACTGCTTCTGTTTCGGTGGGATCACGTGTAACGCTGATATCAAAATACCGGCGCCAACGAGAGCTCCGTCGTGCTGTCTGAGTGAAGATGTGTAGTGGACTCGGATGCCTGAACTGTCGAGCACTGGGGAATAAAGATAGTGGTTAGTGAAATGCAGGGTAAACAAGAATAAAAATTAAAGGAATCTGTACAAAACAACAATGAGACCTTTATGAACGTAAACGAGGCTAAGAGTGTGTAAGGATCGTAGCTGGTGGCGTTCTGTAGTTTCTGCCTACCTCCATGGGAGGAAGGTGTGAGTTAAGGGGAAAATCTATATAAATAAAAAAACTTTTTTACAAAAAAATACAACCGACTTCCAAAAACAACACTATAAAGTGAAAAATAACTTTAATTTTGGAAGTCGGTGTCTGGTTAATTTTAAAAAGTCATTTTTCACTTTATAGTGTTGGTTTTGGAAGTCAGTTGTATTTTTTTGTAAAAAAGTTTTTATTTTTCATTTTTTAGTTGTGGTACCTACCCCACACAAATTCTAATACCACTACCTGCAAAACAAACTAGAACATCATCCATATAAAAGTGGGGAAAAAATACGTATTATTGAAGCTAACTCAAAAACTACCCAAGCAAAGTTAATCAATTTTATATGGGACCAACTTTGATGTAAGTATACCCTCTCGAATAAAACAATTTTTTTTCAAATCGAACAACTCTGTAAAAATTTATGCGTGGTCATACATAAAAAAAATATATATATATATATATACGTGTCGAATTGAGAACCTCCTCCTTTTTTTTCGTCGGTTAAAAAGAGAAGTCCTGACTGACTGGCTCAACAACGCCCAGCCCAAACCCTTAAATCTAGAAAGCTGAAATTTTGCACAGAGATTCCCTTTATAATGTAGACAAGGAATAAGAAAGGAATTCCCGGTAGTAGGTTCCCGTGGGATATTTTCCGACATCTACGTGGGCGAAGCCGCTGACAAAAACTAGTTCTCAATAAATTTTGTGTTTTTAAAATTCCTATAAAACCAAAACATATGGTTAAATCATTTGGATTTTCCATATGTTAGTTGACTATTTGTCCACAGCTGTAGTAAAACCGAAACATGACTACTTGAAATTTTTTCGATAGACAAAAAATCCAAAGTAGCACCGTCTATTTTCTGTTTTATACGATTATACGTAAACAGTTCCTTATTGGTGCAGTAAAAATTGCTTTAAATCGAAGGTATTTAAATATGTTATGAACTTTGTCGTAAATCTACATTAAAACTAAGCGCGTTTAGTATGCGTGTGAGAGTCTTCTATCTCGCGCGTCAAACTAGACAGCCATAACGCCATTTCCCTTACACACCGAGCTAAACCACGATTCGCTCTTAATGCATGTATATGTGTGTGTGCATCTTCGAGGGTGTGTCGGGGTATGTGTTTGTGTGTGTGCGTGTGTGTGTGTGTTTGGGGGGGGAGGGTGTGAGACTCACACCCTCCCCCCCCAAACTGTGAGTGTGAATGTTCTTTATTCAGTCTTTGCGTGTTGTCGTATGAACCCCAAAGGTTCAGACACAATGGCTTTTTAAATGTTTCTGTAATTTTTTACGACATGCGACGTGTTTAAATACAAAGCACAAACTCACCATTATGCAGCTCCTGGTTATCATAATGAACTTCCAGCATGTAGTAAGAAACCCCGCCTCTCTCGCCCAGAGGTATTCCGACATTTTCAGGAAGGAATTCACCTGAAATTATTAGGATAATTAATTAACTTCGTAATTAGATGTTTATGAAGATTTTAAGGTTCATTATTGTTAAGACTTTGAGGTAGTCAAGGTGTTAATTACGAACTTGAGATGAAAGAAAAAGATCTAACGAGTAATTAAAAGTTGTTGTTTATATTAATTTAAGTGAAAGATGTTTATTAAAAAATTGTAAAATAAAAAAAAAGTTTATTACATTTAACTAGTGATAGTTCTTTTAGGGTTCCCTACGTATCCAAAGGGTGCCAACGGGACCTTATTATTACTAAGGCTCCGCTGTCCATCCGTCCGTCGGTGTCACAGGGCTGTATATTTTGAACGGTAATAGGAAGACACTTGAAATTTTCACAGAATGTGTACTATTAAGGCCAGTATAATGCCAAATAATAAAAATAAAATAAAGTTAAAAATTTAAGAGCGTTTTCGGGCTCGAATTTGTACTGTTAAATATTGTACGGTGGTACCGAACCCTTCGTGTGCGAGTCCGACACGCACTTGGCCGCTTAGGTGAGTTAAACTTACATTTATTTGGTTACTATTATTATAAAGATGTAAGAGGCGTGCTTATAATAAACATAGATGTAGCAAGAAGAATTTAACGGAAATAGGCCTTAATATTGTATGTCGATTAACAAGTCTGTGTAATTAGGTTGAATGTCACTAGTGAAATTAACCCTCCGACATCTACTATATCATCTGGAAACGAACTAAATGTTTTTAAATTAAATTAAAATAAATCTAGAAAACACCAATCACTTACATAATGCAAGTTCAATTAAAATTGAAGCAACGTTAATGACTTGCATCGTTTAAATATTGCCCCATTTATACGATGCAAGTTCGATTAAAATTGAAGCAACATTAATGACTTGCATCATTTAAATAGTGTTTACCCGATGTTGCTTCAACTTATGGTATACCACAGGCAATTAGATAACACCCTGTAGGTATACCATCAGGCTATAAAATGTGTCCAACCATTTATTTTACTTTTGACAGCTCGAGAACTATATTAGTGATGTCCTAATGTGATACCGATTTCTTATCCACTATATATCTATATCCACTTTATTTATGAAGAAATTTTAATAAATTTAACACATTGATATTTTATTTTAAAGAAAAATGTAAAGGACAACGGCGTCCATGAAGTATTTAATTTTTTCATCTATGGTTGCGTGTCAATGAATAAAGAACTTCATAGGCGTGCATGTCAAAAGTAAAATAAATGAAAGAGTGGTGCCGATTCTCTTGTGAACGCACTAAACTAAAATTAGAGAATCGCTATCTTTTACTAACAGGCAGCGCGAGTAAAAGGACGGCTATAGCTATGAACTAAGTTGGAGATGTCAAACTAGTTCACGCCTTGCGCTTCACCGTGTTTTTTAGTCGACATGTTTTTACGTGTCGTCTAAATGTCTATGGAAAAATTAGTTCTAACTAATTTGACAGCTCTAATTTACTTTTGTCCCTTTCTTGTCATAATAGAGAGAAAAAGTTAGCAATAGCCTAAATTAAGTTTAGTTTGTGCACAACAGAATCGGCACCAGTATAGGTATATTTTTACAACAAAAACCACTGTCCCTTACCTTGAGACCCAATCGCCCAAGCCGCAAGAGGAGTAGCACAAGTCGCCCAGGCACTCGGCCTATTAGGTCCAAAATACCCCTCGCCTTCTGCCCAACCATTCCACAGATGCTTGTCATCATCTTCAGCACATTCGTACAGCACCATATGATGTACAGGCGACATGGTGTTCGGTTCTTGAACCGGTACGTTGTTCCTGATTGGTCGGCTGTCTATAAGAGGCTCGTAGCCCACGATATGGTGTTTTTTCGGCAGGTCAGGAGCTTTGAAGATCTTGCACCAAAATAATGTTGCCATTACATATGGGATTGTGAGCTGGAAGGAAAGAAAACTTGTTTTACAATTCATTTTCCTAGTGCTGAATCTCAGTTAGTAGAGTTTTAGTAGTGCGGTAATAAGGATGATGACTATTTTTTTTTCTTTTGTCCGTCTTGTAGCTTATTAGAAAATATTGGTCACATATTTTTTCTTTTTTTACAAAATCAAAAGATTACGGCGATACATTGAGTTAAAACATCGCGTGACGTCACGTATTGCTAGATTTTATACGTACAAATGACGTAGCGAGCCCCCACTCCCCAACTTTAATGCGAGTTACATAAGTCATTTTCTATTAATATGATAAAGCAAAAAATACGTTTCTAATATTTTTTTATTATCTGATTGACGGACTAAATAGAATTTCTTTTTTTTACCCAGGCATCATCCCTATTCACAATCGCACATAAAATTGATGGTGGGCAGGTTCGTTATCCAAGAAATGTATTTTTCTTATGAATTGGTTTCTCGTCCATCACATAATAAATGTAATAATATATGTAATACGTACAAGTGACGTAGCGAGCCCCCACTCCCCAACTTTAATGCGTGTTACATAAGTCACTTTCTATTAATATGATAAAGCAAAAAATACGTTTCTAATATTTTTTTATTATCTGATTGACGGACTAAATAGAATTTCTTTTTTTTTACCCAGGCATCATTCCTATTCACAATCGCAGATAAAATTGATGGTGGGCAGGTCCGTTATCCAAGAAATGTATTTTTCTTATGAATTGGTTTCTCGTCCATCACATAATAAATGTATCCATAATCGGCACGCTCAGCTATTAGATCGAATAGTTAGTGACTTATTGACTAGTCCATTCGCTTCAAATCTGTGCTCTTCCTTTATCGCCTTTTTTTAACCTACAGTAGGTTGCCAACTCTTTGCCGGGATCCACAAGCTGAATACCGCTGTAGTAAATTAGACCAAGCGAGTTTTACAGGTCAGATACTTATGACCGTATGACTGAGAAGTCATCATCTGCCTATCTTTTTCCCAAGTATTTTGGCATCGGCGTCCAGTCTTACCGGGTGCAGTTGAATACCAGTATTTTCCATGGAGCAATTGCCTATCTGACCTCCACAACCAAGTTACTGGGTAATTACCAAACACCTTGATAAGACTGGTTGTCTGACTTTCGGGTTTCTGACCACCCGAAACGACTGTCAAAGATCCACGAATGACAGCCGGGACCAACGGTTTTACGTGCTTACCGAGGCACGAAGGGGTCTTGGTATGTACCTAAAGATGGTCACTCATCCTCGGACCAACCGCGGCAAACGTAGGTAAACCTGATCGATCGACCCATGCGGTTGTTATTACTTAGGTAGGTATAAAAATAGATATAAAGTTTGTACTCACATTAGTCAATCGAACATCCCAATGGTTGAGCGGTATGGATTCAGGTTTGGAAACTGGCTGAAGAAGTCTCAGTGGTCTGGCTGCACTCTTCACGTGTTGCGGCAGCTGGCCATCAGAGCCGTCTGGTCCTAACGCCCAGAGGATTTGTGTTGTGTCGTCCTGTGAAGAATAATATGGATTAGTTAAGTATTGTGTTGTCATTGAGTTTCGAGATTTGTTCGTACGAAACTAGTGAAATCTTTTCGCGTAGGAACCAGTAATAACTAGAAACTTCACTTTGAATTATTTCTTAGGAAACCCTTATTATTGCAACAACTTTGGTGGATGCAATCTGTTGGGTTCTCAATGCTCTGCTCAATACCGAAAGTTGAAAATCCAGTGCGCGATAAAATCCCGCCGCGACATTTTTACGTCCGTGCGAACGTGGGCTAAGACTTTGCCCAACTCGGAAATCGAACCCAGGACCTGATGCTCAGCAGTAGCGCTCACGACTACTAGACCAAGGAGGAACTTTAAATAGTTAATAACAGTATTTTCTCATTTCATGGAGTCCCAGAAGACTTTCCTTTTTAAAAGTTCATTCATTTCCACTTACCCCGATAACAAAGTCCTGTTTATCACATGTATCCAGCTGTCTTCGAAACTCTACAGTAGTGTGCGTATCATTCTGATATCCAGATATCAGCTCGTAGTTCTTCACGTCGTCTGCTATCGCGCGGTCTTCGAATTCGGAGCCGTAACAATCCTGAAACAAAAATAGAACTTCGTTAGTGAAAAGTTCGATGGGATACATTCAAAGGTGGCCTTTTTCCGGAAGACTAGCCGAAGAGCCTCGCAAGATACGAAGAGGAACATTATTTTGCCTTGATACCTTTGGTACCAAGACGAAAAACAGCCCAAACCCTTGGACCTAGAAAGCTGAAATATTGCACAGAGGTTCCCTTTATAATGTAGACAAGGAATAAGGAAGGATTTTCGTTCCCGTGGGATATTTTCCGACATCCACGCGGGCGAAGCAGCGCGGGAAATGCTAGTGAATGAATGAAATGCATCGACCTAGCGTGGTTTGACCAGACTCGATCACTCGAATGATCCTAAAGATTAACACTAGCCCTTATAGCTCTGTTTCATGGGGCCACAGAGACCATTAAATAACAAAAAGTAGACCGGGGGCTGCGATAATGGTAGGGAAGACGGGAAGACGTGCCTTTAGGATATGCAAGGATTATTAGAGCCGTACCGGGTATGCATCCTAAAGTAGGCAATGGAGTAGTGGAGAGACTGGTGACATTTTATCCAATAGGTGACAAAGATTGAAAGTCGAGGGCCGTCCCTCAAAGATAGAATAGGTGATCGAAAACGGAATACAGCTCTTTTTAGTGTTGCTAACCGTAATACTCGAGAACGGCTGGACCAATTCGGCATTTTTTTTTTTTTAATTTTCATTGAAGGAAGGTTCTTATGAAGAGACAAATTGGGAAAATTGCTCGGAGGAAGATATTAAAAACCACATTTTTCTTTTCCCATAGAAACTGTTCCTAGCTGTCAATTCTAGGGATGGCAGTCACTACTTGAATGCATCCGTAGATTTGACACTTTATCTTTCCACGTTAAACAGTTTGACTTTGACAGTTAAATCTGGACAGGACAACATCTGTCGGGTATGGCCCCGACAGATGTTGTCCTGTCGCTGTCGGGTCAGCTAGTTTGAATTAAAATCAGTGGAAGATCAAGAATGATCAAATTGGTATAGAAGTTTGAATATCTCAATCAGTTCATTCATGTAGTTTATATTACAGACTTTTTAAATTGAAACAGGAAACTTCGGTGAGCCTTTTAAAAGTAGCTCAAATTCCGCCCATTTTTTTTTTTTTTTTGTTGGACAAAATCGTGATCTTGAGCAGTTTTATGGCTCACAATTAAGACGAAAAAGGAGATAAGTATACACATTTAGATTTTTATTGCTCTTATTAGCTGTTCGACTACAATTAAATAAACAATATAATTTTGGGTAAAAGTCGTTCATTACAGAAGCCGAATGACTTTAACTTTTTACATAAAACATCAAAACTTAGAAAGTGGTTTAGCTAAACTACTTTAGTTAGTGCGTAATACTCGTAAAACCTGAAATGTCAAACTTTTTAAAACTACGGCAGTAAAAAAGTGATTATTTTACAAAAGTAGTCCGTGGAATGGTGGCCATTTTTACATACCGAGACCCCGTGCCTCAGAAAGCACGCGACTGTTATTCGTGGATCTTTGACAACCGTTACGGGTCGTCAGAAGACTGAAAGTCTGACAACTAGTCTTACCAAGGGGTATCGTATTACCCAGTAACTGAGATGTGGAGGTCAGACAGGCTGGTTGGGAAAAGGCTAGGGAGATGAGATAGTAATGCATATCTATGTATGTACAATCAGCGTCATTAATATCGGGACGAACAGACTGACAAGGTATGTTTCAAAATAAAGACAGTACACGACAACTGTCATTCTGACAAGAACTTTATCCAACTGAGATAAAGTTTAATTTTCTTAGTTGTTGAGATCATTTTGAACAGTCTGTTCGTCCCGATATTTTTGACGCTGATTGTACTAGATAAGGCGAGCGGTGACTGGTGAGGTAAGGTGAGGTTACCAATCCCTTGGACGAACCTCATATCTTTGCCTCATAGAGAACCATTGTACAGTGTACCTGACTACAAACCAACAACAAAAGACACCTAAGTAGGGTAACTGCTATAGGTAGTAATTGGCCACGCTATAGTAACTGGCCACTCATAAAAAAAGAAGTAGAAACAAGGAGAAGAAGCAAGCTTAAAAATATTTTTTATTTCTTTTCATTCATGAGCTTGCTTGCATTACCTTGTTTTTACCTCTTTTTTATGAGTGGCCAGTTACTATATAGCGTGGCCAATTACTATAGCAGTTACCCTACTTAGGTTCTTGAAGTCGAACCAGTTAGTGGATGGCAACATTTTTTTCTACTAGTACACAAGTACCTACTTACACAATACCACTTAATTTCCATCATTGGTCACACAATACCAAGTCCATCGCTCCATTCGTGTACCAAAGACGATAAAAGCATTCCATCAATGGACTTCTCAGATCCAAATTCACTCCCCACACCTCCACCGCAAAAATAAGAAACATCTGTTCTACTGTTTCGTAAGTGACCAAAAATATATTTCCAAAAATAGCTATTTTTCCTCTATATACGGTAGCAAGGTAGGGTAGCAATTTGTTAAGAGTATATTAATAACAGCAGCGCATGCCAGATTTGATGGTCTTTTTTTGTGTAGCACGAGTTTGCTAGCATCTGTGCTGTTTTCGAACCATAAAAGGAAACAAAACGAAAGCTCTATTTACACGGTGCAATTTTCTGGAGCGTTCAAGATCAATAATCACAAGCCATAAAGCACGTTCAATTTTATTGCCATTCAAGAATTACATACAAGTGTTTACCCGCGTGCGATTTCCATGAAATGGCATAAAATAATTTAATGTTGAATGCAAGTTTCGCCATTCAATAAAATTGTATGCAACTTACACCAAGGCAATAAAATTGCAAGGCGACTATTGCATGCAAGTTTTGCCTCGAATAAACACAGAGTTGCACTTCCTTGTTCAATTGATAGTATTACTATTAGAGAGATGACATGATAGACTCGTATTTGCGCAGCCAAATATTTCATTAAATTTTATTTAACGTCTTGTTTCGTTCGCTGATGTTTAAATGATAGCCAAGCGATTTCATTGCATGTGGAATTTTATTGTATGCGCCGTTACACCTATACTCGTACCACCTTTGAACGGCTACTAACCTGCCCGTATCGTGCAACAATATTGTATTGTGTTGTTTAGACGGTGCCAGTTACCTAATTGCCCTTCAATTTTATGGTATGCCACAGACAATAAACTGGTACCGTGTAAATGGAGCTTTAAAATAAAAGAAGTGCTATGGAAATAATACAAAAGAGTTTTAAATTCACGACACAAGAATCAAGATAATTTGCTAAATGGTATACGCTAATAAAAGTTGCCACCTTTTCTCCGCCGTAATTCTTTTAACTAACAAAACGGCTGCATACTATTATAAAAATGCCGTTTATACTAAAACAGCTGATCGGAACGACTTTAGCAACTCATTCTTTACAGAAAAAAAAAAAACCTCGGCTGGATCAGCTTGCGACGTTCAATGCCGCATCCCTAATCTCAAGATATCCTTTCTATTGCACATACCTACGATAGAAAACAGATGTCTCAGGGCATAAAAGTAAGTAAATATAATAGTACCTATACTATTATAAATTGTTTTTTTGCTCGGCAGATGTCGTGTGCACGTGCCATGCCTGATGTTCGAGCACCTGGCTTCGTCCGTAATGATAGGGGGACGGTACACATGCCAAATGTCAGGAATTTATCCTTCCTTTTTTTTCTCTCTTTTTGAACGATCTGTTTGACCTTTTGTGGAAGCTTACTTACTCTAGTGGTTTTTGATGCATTAAGGGAATTTGCTGTTTAAGATTTTTTTCTGTTCATCGTAAAGCGTTTTCCGAAATCAATCAATCTGCCTAGCCGTTTGCCAACTATGTTGGGGTCGGCTTCTAGTCTAACCGGATGCAGCCGAATACCAGTATTTTACATGGAGCGACTGCCTATCTGACCTCCACAACCCACTAGCTGAGTAATACGATATCCCTTGGTAAGACTGGTTGTCAGACTTTCGGGCTTCTGACGTCCCGTAACGACTGTGACAGATCCACGAATGACAACCGGGACCAACGGCTTATCGTGCTTTTTGAGGCACGGAGGTGTCTCGGTATGTAAACCACGGACCAACCGCGGCAAGCGTAGCTTAACCTGATTGATCGACCCGAGCGGCTCTTATTACATCATATTACTTTAGAATAAATCATGTTGGTGCAGTTTTCGAAATACTTTCGTTGACTACAAATCTCCTCGAATTCAAATAAAGCAAATTCTTCGGCATCAAGTGCCGTGCCGAGCTTAATAAGTCAGGGGTAACAGTCCGAAATGCAAGTCAGAACTCGGTAGATAACTATGGAATGGAGGGACTAAAATAATCTGTATTCGTTTAGTCTCTAATGACCATAAAGCCAAAGAGACATTCCAAAACCAATACGCAATTCAATACGCAGAATATTTGGGTATTTCGCATACTCGGCCAAGGATCGCATACATATTTGTGATGCTAGAATCCTAGCTCTAACTATAAGGACTACACATAGAATAAGTAATGTTATGAGCTATGGTAATAAAACACGTTTAAATATTCCGTGTCGTAAAGGCTCCCGCAGACAAGGACAGCGCGACGCACAGTGGGACGAAAATCGAGTTTCATAGACATAGACCACTTACAATTTTTTTTAACGTTTCCTTGCTGGAAACCAATGCAGACCAGTTAAAGAAGCCCCAACATTATCATATATTTGTACGTCAGGTGATTCTGACGCGAAAATATTTTTTTTATATAACAAATGTATGGAGGAAAACAGAAACATCCATTTTAATCGAGACTCGTGAGAGTGCCCGTTATATCCTGTGGTACGATTTTTGTCCATATTTTTTACTATTTTTTGACATATAGCACGCCCCTCACACTCGATGGACTTTAGGCGAAAAAAAATGAAAAGTATTTTTTATTATTATTTCATCATATTCCTAGTATTTACGGTATGTAACGACAGTGGTATTTTACAGTCGGCCTATTGTCTAAAACATGCTACTTACTGCCTCCTTAATGAGTTTACCTCCTAATCCGCCATTTTTAATGGTCTTCATAATTAATCCCTTACTAATGACAATAAGTGATTAATCTAGACAATGGGCTCGACAGATATTGTCCTTACTTGGTTTATCATTGTTGCTAATTTATTTAGTATTTTATACGTACTTATCAATAGGTTCCTATGAATCCTATTAACTTTGTGGCGATTTTACTATGAAATACCTTTGAACACAGTTGCATTCACATATTTATGGTTCATCAGAACAAATAAAACATTTTTAATTTTTAATTTTCATATTGTCATGGTGTGCAAATATTAAAACAAGTTTATAATTATAAAAACAAAATGCTGACATAAATAAATAAATTAAATTAATTTGGTTGATTACATAATTAATTCATAATATAGAAATCAATAGGAATTACATACACACATTGTGAAACATTGAAATATTTACTTAAACTAAAAACATAATATATTATAATGTCAACGTTGGTCCATAATATTCAATCAAAATCATTAAAAAAACATCATTATTACATTAAGTACATTCATTTCAGTTAAATTAATTTATAAAAGAGCATGTCAATTTAAAATGATTCCATTCAAAATTCATTCACATCATAATTATTATTATTTCGAGGAACTAATCCGTACTTTTAAATATTGGTATGGGAACCAGATCAACGTTGTTCGGTGGTCAGGGGCGTATTCGACGCCATACAGGTTGGAGTGCGGCGTGAGGCAGGGGGGCCTGACATCGCCGAAACTTTTTAACCTGTATGTGAATGCGCTTGTGGAGGAGCTCAGCAGCACACATGTCGGCTGCCATATCGATGGGGTCTGCCTTAATAATATTAGTTACGCGGACGACATGGTGCTGCTGAGTGCTTCTGTAGGTGGACTGTCGCAGCTGCTCGACATTTGCGCAAAATATGCTGGACAACACGGGTTGATGTACAACATTAACAAAAGTGAGTGGATGGTCTTTCAGGCTCGGGGAAGGTCCTTAAGCCAAACACCTAGGGTTAGACTGAATGGCTACCCCCTAAGTAGGGTAGAACAGTTTAAATACCTTGGGCACTTGCTAACCCCGAAGCTGAAAGACGATAATGACATAGAAAGGGAGCGTAGAGCGCTGTCTGTTCGTGCGAATATGATAGCACGCAGATTTGCTCGTTGTTCAAGAGACGTCAAGATCACCCTGTTCAGGGCATTTTGTACGTCCTTCTACGCGAGCGGTCTGTGGGTGAATTATACGCAAAAGCAGTACAGCGCTCTACGCGTCCAATACAATAATGCATTCAGGGTGCTGTTGGGGCTGCCTCGCTTCTGTAGCGCTTCGGGGATGTTTGCCGTAGCACGCGTGGATTGTTTTTATACAACCATGCGCAAGCGGTGCACATCCCTGGTGCGCAGGGTGCGGGTCAGCCCGAATAGTATCCTGAGCACCTTCGCCCAGCGATTCGACTGTCAGTACATGTATCACTGTGACATGGTACATGTACGGGCTAATGTGGAAATATTGTTTTAATTGTATTGACCTGACCTGTAATTAAATTGTATTGTATTGTATTTTATTGTATTGTATTTCGAAATTGTATTTGTATTAGTTTATTTTTATAATTGGTCCGTGTTGGCCTTTAAATTCAATAAATAATAATTAATAATAATAATATGCTTCACTAGCTAAATAAGAATTTAATTTCTTTTTAAATGTTATATACATACAACATTAAAAAAAAACAAATATATAATTAATATAATATTCTTACAACTATTCATCAGTTTCGGATTCTGTATCCGTATCATTTGTTAATCATCGGTTTCATTTGTTACTATAGGTTCAGTAAATGATTCCTAAAGTCTTATATTTTCAAGTACACACGTTGGCTACTCAATTTTCTGTTCCAACCAATCTATGTAATGTTTTCGGAAATAATCTGTGTTACATTTCGCTGCTTTCCATCTTTTTAACACAGACTGACTGAATCTTCGACAAAATTCATGAAGAATGTCTCGATCTTCTTCTGACAAATTGAGACCCAACTGTGATTGAACAGTTCTGAACAGTCTTAAGTAATTTCCAAGCTTACCAGACTCTTTCAGAATCACAAATAGGTCGAAGTTAGTTTTTAAAACTGATTTATCCATTTTCACAGCTATGACAGGCACAATGTTTCACAGAAAATAGTTAGCAACTAACTAAAGTAAATATGCTCTCTGTATTTATACTAACCTAATATTACCCTGTATTAATGAGCACTAATTAGTAGAATAGATGAAACAATTGAAGAACATTACAACACGTAAGCCCTGATGAACCATAAATATGTGAATGCAACTGTGTTCAAAGGTATTTCATAGTAAAATCGCCACAAAGTTAATAGGATTCATAGGAACCTATTGATAAGTACGTATAAAATACTAAATAAATTAGCAACAATGATAAACCAAGTAAGGACAATATCTGTCGAGCCCATTGTCTAGATTAATCACTTATGGTCATTAGTAAGGGATTAATTATGAAGACCATTAAAAATGGCGGATTAGCAGGTAAACTCATTAAGGAGGCAGTAAGTAGCATGTTTAAGACAATAGGCCGAGTGTTAAATACCACTTATAGGTCGTTACATACCGTAAATACTAGGAATATGATGAAATAATAATAAAAAATACGTTTCATTTTTTTTCGCCTAAAGTCCATCGAGTGTGAGGGGCGTGCTATATGTCAAAAAATAGTAAAAAATATGGACAAAAATCGTACCACAGGATATAACGGGCACTCTCACGAGTCTCGATTAAAATGGATTTTTCTGTTTTCCTCCATACATTTTTTATTTAAAAAAAATATTTTCGCGTCAGAATCACCTGACGTACAAATATATGATAATGTTGGGGCTTCTTTAACTGGTCTGCATTGGTTTCCAGCAAGGAAACGTCAAAAAAAATTGTAAGTGGTCTATGTCTATGAAACTCGATTTTCGTCCCACTGTGCGACGTGACTCTTAGAAAACAATTTCTATGAAAACTTCATGAAAATTGTTCTATGAGAATCGCATCGCACTGTCGCGTCGCGTCTGTCAGCTGGAGCCTTTAAGCTTTATGTAAGGACATAAAGCTGTTGTTGACACTTCGTATTTTTGTGAATTACTAGCTGGGTTTACGACTCCACCTCCAAGGAACGTTTGAAATTGTTCAAAAGCAAAAGTATCCAGTTTCAGGTATGTCCAACCCTACAAAAGCAAAGAACAACATAACTGTTACATGAGTACGTGTATGGGCCTTAATTTATTTAATACGAAAAAAATATATTCATACAAAAGTTCAGAACTTCAGCAAAGAAAATCATCATCTGTCTAGCCTTTTCCCAACTATGTTGGGGTCGGCTTCCAGTCTAACCGGATGCAGCTGAATACCAGTATTTTACATGGAGCGACTACCTATCTGACCTCCACAACCCAGTTACTGGGTAATGCGATACCCCTTGGTAAGACTGGTTGTCAGACTTTCGGGCTTCTGACCACCCTTAACGCTGTCAAAGATTCATAATGACAGCCGGGACAAACAGCTTAACGTGCTTTCCGAGGCGCGGAGGGGTCTCGGTATGTAAAGATGGTCACCCATCCACGGTCCAACCGCGGCAAACGTAGCTTAACCTGATCGATCGACCCATGCGGCTGTTACTTAGCACCGAGCCCCTTCAGCTTCAACTTCAGCCAAGAACAATGCTACCCAATACTAAGGTATTGGGATACATACAATAGGATTAAATTATTATTTGACATGTATTGCGACTTAAAATCGTCTTAAACCATGATATTCTGAATAGCCGGTTTGCCAAAGCGGTCCCGACTGTCGAACCAGAAGCATAAGCTCCTTGTAAATCTAGAAACTAATAATGTACCAATGCAATTTATGTCAACACCACTTGGGATTGCTCGAAACAGGTTCAATACAGCCTAAGTAAGTTGTTATGACACAACACCGCCTACTAATATTCATGTAAAGCTATGCAATACAGTTGCATTGTGCACTGAGTCATCCGATAGTTCACGAGTTCAGAATTCTAACTGAGAACCCATGACACATTTGTTGAATGCACGATTAACTAAAAAGAGCGATTACAAAGGAGCTCGTTTAATTTCAGAATAGCGCATTGACAATTTACCAAGGACAAGTTTAAAATTTTAAAAAGGAAAAGAAATATCACATTTCCGAAATACAACACTGAACACAAATAAAAGCAATGCAAACCATCGAAAGCGATGAGCAACTGAGAATTTTTAAAATCGAGAGAAATAGACTTTGAGCCAACTTTCACACTTGAACGCTCACACAACAATCCCACTCAAACAGACGAAGAACCCTACAACATCCAAAGCACATTACATACCCAGTAATACCACAAAAATAAAACTTTAATAGCTATAAAAGCATCGCATAAACCTCACTATCCTATTTTACAACAGGTAGTGAATGTTGGAGCGAAACAGGATTTTGCATGGATTCGTCGATTCGACTCCGGCGCACGTTCCCACGGTCTGCTAAACGTCATACATATAACGTGTTTAATTGCAGAGATTTTTATAATACGCCGTTGGATTGTC
Source organism: Cosmia pyralina (assembly GCA_946251885.1). Lineage (NCBI taxonomy): Eukaryota > Metazoa > Arthropoda > Insecta > Lepidoptera > Noctuidae > Cosmia > Cosmia pyralina. The sequence continues at coordinate 16,722,298 of OX276359.1, read as the reverse complement.
GCTTTTACTCGTTACTTCGTCAGAGAAATACTAACACGATTGGGGAATTTTCAAGTCTTGTCATTGCAAAGGTGCTGTTTCCAATGCAGGTGCAGTCTCTTTGGTTGTAATAGATTGTAACCTACTGCTTAAGGCATTTGCATAACCTGTTTTCGTCAGATGATATTCAAATAGGGTTGGATTTAAAACGCGCTTTGCTGTTTTACATTTTACTGAAATTGTATATGTACTCAGTGGGTTCAGCTGTAGCTAGTATATAAACGTGCCTCAAGCTCTAACATTTTTATTATTATAGCTGTTCTTTGTAAAGCATAAAAACACCGCGCTTCCTCGAATCGTGCTTTTACCAAACAGTAAATGTGACATGTGACAACACATTGAGTTCTACTATGCAAATACGAATAACAAGACAACACAAGCTACATGAACAGAAACTTAAATGAGCCAAGAAAATAATCGTCGACTATCAAATGGGTCGGCATTACGCAATAAAGTGCTATTCTATTGTGAGATTTTATACCAAGTTCAAACGGAAGCATTAAAATTCTTTCTACGTTCACACAAAAGAATAAGTTTTGAGAATCGACTTGATGTTCGCGCATGAGAATCGAAACACAATGGGAGCAGCACAGGGCTGCCAGTTATCTGTATAACTTGTAATCATTCACTTAGATCCAGCTGTCTTGAGTAAACGACATTTCTTTTTTTGACATCTTTGATTTACAAAACATAAGTGAAAGACTCAAAAAAAGGAGGGGTTCGTCTATGACAGACAATACTCCGAAATTGAATTGAAGCATTCTTGCGATATATCTAAGGCCACCCCATCATAACATCGATGTTTTGTTTACATAACGCATCTGACCTTTCTGAAGGCCATCATCAACAAGGAATGCTTCAGTAGATACCTACCTACATCTATTGTGTATAGGACTACGGATCATTTTTGCAACAAAACCAGAATGAAGCACTTAAATGTTTTGAGAAGTTTTGCCCAAGGCTTTAGGACACAGCAGAGCATCAAACAGATTCTGAGAGGCAAAACTTACTATGATGAACTTTAGTATTTTGGTATGTTGGTATTATCTTTTCAGTTAATCCCACATCCCTGTTTAAAATTCTCATGACAAACTTATTTAAAATGTCAACGTAGAATTGAACATTCGCAAATCTCATTGTAAATCGATACGCCACTCGATTCTCGCCTTTCGCTGTAAGCAATAGGGGTTAAATAGTGCATCAATGAGCTAACTACCTGGTTGGAATGCGATTTTGGCGTGTCGTGTTTTGCGCAATACGATAGAATTGCATCTATGACTGGTTTCGATTAGATCTTTGTGGGAAGAATTTGTAGTACCTGTAACTGTTTTGATTTGTATGCTTATTCATCGGTTTGGAAATTTAATACAACTGCTAGCAGCTTGTTCAAAAGGGTGTAGGTATTACACGGTTGGAAAGGTTAGCATTACATTGTATTGTTGTATTGTATTTCATTTTTCACAGCTGATCTTGGCTCGACAACAAAACAGGCTGTATCTTCGACAGCCAACAAGATTGGAATAACTTTGCGAAAAATTTTTGCTAGGACCTTCTGGAATTCAGGGCACTACAAATTTACTGGAAGTGAACAAAAAATTGCATTTTCCCTTTCCCTTAGATAAATTGAAAGATGAATTCCGAACTATGGGTTACGTTGTTTTCTTTTCTTGTTGAGTAATTTTATCTCTTTGCCCCTATATATCATGACATACCTCCATAACAGGCAACTCGTCTGACATAAAACATTTAGGCCCAAAGTTCACATCACTAAGGCTATTATCGTACAGCAACTTAGTATTCTTAAAAGCAGCATTAATTCCTCTCTCGTGCGTAAACATAACGTGCAGGTGTACGTTTGCACCTTGCGCCTGCATATGTGCCCATAACTTATGTTTCAAAAGTAATTGCGCTGGCGTCGTTAAAGGATTTAATGTTTAGGGTACTGGAAGTGAATGGTAAACCTTTGTTTACTCCGATCACAAGTTTCTAACATTTTGTATCATTATCAATAGTACATTAACCACTTCAATTTGCTATAATATGCTTATGTAGTTTTCAAGTCAATGTATATTTTAGTTACGTTTGTTGGTCCAAGTTCAGCTTACGATTAAATAATTATTATGTAGCTACTAATGCCAATGATAAATATTAAGAGCTTCCTTTCAGCATAACTATTTTACTATTGGATTCAAGCCATCTACCACGGACTCTCACATCTGTGTCACGATCTTCATCTCCATCTACATTTCCAATAACATTAGTCAATTTAGTGATGTCGTCGTGATAAAGCTAAGTTTATGCTTAATCATTAACAAGTGCTTTGAAGCAATAAATATTGAGTAAATGCGTACCTGCATTCAAAGTCATACTTGCACAGATTATATTAGCATTGCTCCTTGCATTCAAAGCCTTTGGTCATCTATCCAATAATTTATAGATTCTAAATGTCAGGCAGTTAATAAGCAATAGACGGGTTACAGCGATTTCTAGAATATTCATAGACAATCTTAGTAGAAGGGAACTTGGATGACATTAAAATGTTTTGCTCATCTTATTGCATATTTTATCATTTATCATTGTGATTAGTTAATACTTATTGGATATTAATTGAATATGTTGCGTGAGTTAACCGAAAATAAGTATAAAAATAAAGCAAAGTGAGGGAGCACATCTAAAAGAGCGATTAATTGATCTACTAAGCTTTGACTACCTCAGTTTTTCTAGAGAACTCTAGATAGTGATACCAGCACAGAAACTGAATGAGAATGAGATGACAATGGCTTCTATTATTGCAAAAGCAAATATGCAAGACGAAGCAAGGTGTTAGATACCATGTTACGAGTATTGAAAAATACTTTAGGTAAATAGTTAAAGATGCTATAAAATATACTTGATTAAGTTTAGAAGAACATTCTTTAAAGTTTATAACGAGAAAGTTCACATCGTGGAAAACAGAACGTTTGGTGTTATCCTATAGCTTGGTAACATATTCAAAGATATGATAATTTTAATGAAGTCATAGTAACATTTCCTTCTCTATCTTTATAACAACAAGATCATAGTTTAGTTATTTAGTATTTTGGGCTCCTATTGACGCTATTCTGTAAGAGATTATACATAATTATAAAGTCTGTGCTGCAAGAGTAACCTCACTGTCATACGTAAGTGTAACTAGCTTAGGTAACCTCACCAACTCTCCATAGCCATATCGACTCCTCTATTCTCACATTATTTTTGATTAGTTCGTTGCCATACATATATGGTGGCCAATCCGAATGTATACAACATTTATTGGCCACCTTTTTTACCACATTCGACAGGTCCTGACTTTTTTCTGCGGGGTTATCTAAAGGGTCGTGACGTGGTCAATTTCGAACACTAAAATCAGAATATGTCTCTGATAGTCGAATACGTATTAAGTAATAACATATGCGAAAATTTGTTGGATAACATGATGAAAAGCGATCGCATTTCAAACCAGCAAAAAGGTGGAGAGGATATGGCGGATGTAATTTTTAAAATTGCCAAGCCTGTATAGTATAATTATAGCAAAATATCTGGTAATTTTCGTTAATAATAAAAAATTGTCTTAATTTAAAGTTACCTTCGAATTGGCCACCGTGTATGGTGGCAACGAATCAATAATTACCTCCAAGCTAAGCTCATCGTGGGTGTCGAAAGTGTTAACATAAAAATCTCTGTAATCAGACACCTCACAGTTCAATTTATCTAATTAATACTCGTAATTAATATAGTAGAAAGTGTGAAGCTTACATTAGTTTACTAAAACGTTTTTAAAAGTAACATTTCCATACTTAAGTTAAAAGTCGATTGGTATAATTATCACTTTAAAGATGGGAGCGCTTGAGCTTAAAATGATAGAGGTACACACTGATCGTTTTCAAAAGATCACGGGACTATTTGGTTAAACTTAAAACCTTTCTTTATCGACATGTTTAAATACTGATTTGATAATTATCGTGACGCCTTGAATTATAAGAGAAGTGTTGGTTAATTTACATTAATTTAATTCGTTTAGTTTTTGGGTGGGTTCCGTTCATTGGTTTTTAATGATCAGTTGGTTACCTTTGATTACAGTAGTTTGTATATGGGATAGTACGAGTATCTAACAGTACTTTGTTTTACCAAATAGGTAACTCTATACTACCGAAAAAGATGCGCTAGGAGAGGAACCCAAAGTATCTCCCGTTTGATATACAAAAGGTAGAGTTTAGATTACCCACATATAAATTATGTTAAAAGAGAATGATTATGTTTATATTAGAATTAATGTTCTATTATATTAGGTTGGGGAAAAAGTCTTTTCTCATTATAGTATGTATGAACTTGAAATAAAATCTCTTTGGCTATACTATTTGTATCTGGCTGGTTTTGGTATCATTGAAAGTTTAAATTTTAAAGAACATAATTCCAAATTCAAATTAGGAAAATGTGTGATTTTCATTTGTTTTTCGTACTGTCAAGATGAGTGAATCTAATGAAGAAATTCGATACATTTTAAAATTTTACTATAAAAAAGGTAAAAATGCAACGCAAGCCGCGAAAAAAATTTGCGATGTTTATGGACCCAGTGCAGTGTCTGTGAGAGTAGCACAAATTTGGTTTAAGCGTTTTCAATCCGGAAATTTTGATGTCAAAGATGCACGTCGCTCTGGTCGCCCTATTAGGGATAAAATGGATGCCATTTTTGAAAAAGTGGAGCAAGATCGGCATATCAGTAGTTACGACGTAGCTGAAGAACTGGGAATTGACTAAAAAACAGTTTTGGCGCATTTGAAAAAACTGGGTACACAAAAAAGCTCGATATTTGGGTACCTCAGGAGCTCACTGAAAGAAACCTAATGAACCGTGTACTCATTTGTGATTCTTTACTACGACGTAATGAAACCGAACCATTTTTGAAGAAGCTGATAACTGGTGATAAAAAGTGGATCACGTACGACAAGAACGTGCGAAAAAAGTTGGTGGTCAAAGGCCGGTCAGGCTACACAGACTGTGGCGAAACCCGGGTTAACTCGCAACAAGGTGATGCTGTGTGTGTGGTGGGATTGGAAGGGCATTATTCATTATGAGCTGTTACCACCAGGCCGGACCATCGATTCTGAACTCTGCTACGAACAACTGATGAGATTAAAGCAAGAAGTTGAGAGAAAGCGGTCGGAATTAATCAACAGAAGAGGTGAAGTTTTTCATCATGATAACGCTAGACCTCACACATCTTTAGCCACTCAGCAAAAATTAAGAGAGTTGGGCTGGGAGGTGTTAATGCATCCGCCGTATAGTCCTGACCTTGCACCTTCAGATTTCCACCTGTTTCTGTCTCTTCAGAATTCTTTAGGCATTGTCAGGTTAACATCACGAGAGGACTGCCAAAACCACTTGTCGCGGTATTTTGATCAGAAGTCCCAAAATTTCTATAGCAATGGGATCATGTTCCTACCTACAAGATGGCAAAAAGTTATCGAACAAAATGGTACCTACATACTTTAGATAAATGTAAATAATGTATATTAAAAAATGTTTTGAATTTTCTTAAAAAATGCGAAGAAACTTTTTCCCCAACCTATTCTAATATGTTCATTATATAATAGAACTGATACATTCTTAAATCATCGTTCTTCTGCCTTTATCCCAATTTATTTGGAGTCGGCGCAACATGTCCCTTTCTCTATTAGTCATCTCGGTAGTCTCCCCCTTTCCAGCCAAATCATCTATCAGTCACTATATCCATCGTTTCTTTGGTCTTCCCCTACTCTTATAGCCATCGACTTTCATACTACTCACGACATATTCCTCATTCCTCTGCATCACATGCCCAGCCCCATACCTTGACAACCGATTTCCGCTTACCGATACTGAAATGTGTGAAATAAAGGTAATGTAAAGGTAAGGATAAGAAAAATAAGTAGTTTGCTTTTATAAAAGCAAAAAGTTTTTGGAATAAAAGAATACAGGAAATGGATAGATCGAAAGGAAATAAAAGACATACGTCTAAATCGTAAATTCGTAATAGAAGACCGATAACCAAATAATGAAATACAAAATATTCCGAATACTGTCCCTTTAAAAGAAATCATGGCGAAGGTTAGTGCAAGCATCAGGAAATAATAAATAATATAATAGTTGAAGAAAGGTAGACTTTGTGAGCAAGTGACTTAGACAAAGCTAAATTTTAAGACACTGATGAGGTTAAACAGATATCTAAATAAACACGACGCATTTATAATCAACAAACTGCATTAGTCACTTCCAACAAACAACAGACACATTAACAGACGTACCCTGACTCTTAAAACAAAAATCACCATAAAAACAGAAGAAATTCTCGAACAATTAGTATCCATAACATATTCTAAACACATCCATACATGTGTGACATCTATATTCAAAGTATTTGAAGGTGTAACATGCCTTCATTTAGAATGCTGCATCAGTAAGGGAATTTTAAGTATCTCGACCGAAACGGACGTGACCTGGGTGATGAAGATCTTCAAATGACAGTTCTGTGTTCGGGTCACCTTAGGGAGGTCTTATAGTTTTGGGGTGGTACATGTGTTGGCTATTTATATTTGATGCTGTGTCAGGTTTGTTTTATCGGTAAACGAGCTGTGATTGTGCTGACGTATCGTAAAGGGCGACCTTTCAAATAAAGCGCCTGAACATTACCTACGGTCTTCATAAATGCTGTAATAGTAATTAATAATAATATAGTATATTGATTTATCAGTCTTCGTCATTAGCTATTCCAAATATAATGCCATTGATCCGACCTTTCAGTACTGCTTTCAGTGCTGGTATTCGTTAAGGACTGCAATTTCTTGTGTTGACAAATTAACAAGTTAGTGTATTGAGAATGATCTTTGCAATATTAAACCTGAGGACTGAGTTTGGATCAGCTCAATACAATTCTTTGTTCTAAGCCTGGATGCGAAACAACCATGATATACATATTATGACGTCTTTACATCGACGATCTGCCTTGAACCTAGTAAGCTGAAATTTTGTACAGAGGTTCCCTTTGTAATGTAGACAAGGAATAAGCAAGGGATATCCTGGTAGTATGTTCCCGTGGGATATATTCCGATATCCACGCGGGTGAAGCAGCTGGCAAAAGCTAGTAATAATATATATTAAAAAACAGTCGACTGACTGACTAACTCATCAACGCCCAGCCCTAACCACTGGACCTAGAAAGCTTCCCTTTATAATGTAGACAAGGAATAAGGAAAGATTTTCGTTCGCGTGGGTTATATTCCGACATCCACGCGGGCGAAGCCGCGCGGGAAGTGCTAGTAAACAATATTCAACATCATCTGCCTAGCCTTTTCTCAACTATGTTTTGTTTGTTGAGGTCATGTTCTAGTCTACCCGGATGCAGCTGAATACCAGTATTTTAAATGGAGCGACTGCCTATCTGACCTCCACAACCCAGCTTCTGGGTAACACGATACCCCTTGGCAAGACTGGTTGTCAGATCGGTGTTTTGGGTTTCTGACTAAAACGACTGTCAAAGGTCTACCGGGACCAACGGCATTTCGTGCTTTCCAAGGTACTGAGGGGTCTCGGTACATAATTGATGGTCACCCACCCTCGGCAAGCGTTGCTTAACCTTGAAGATCGACCCGTACGGTTGTTATTATTTAGCCATGAGCCCCCCACGAGCCGACAGTACATAATATTATGCACCTCTTATTAATAGATACCACTGTAGTTATAATATTTAATCGCGTGTCTTCACATGTAGCATACATGATTGGATAACATCTCGAAAACAAAACGTTTGAAGACAGAAGCTACCGGAGTGTGAATAACACGAATATTATGTTCAAACAGAGATAATAAGATTATTGTATTAACACTGATGAGTATTACATAACATTTGATATACGACGAATGTAGCGTTTGAGAGACATCTGTGTCTTCATAAGTTATCTCAGGAAGATCAGAAAAGGGTTCAGTTCTAATTAATGAGACTAACCATCTCATAATAGGTGTACTATTATATGACCCTCCCAATTGTCAGACTATTATCATCATTACACTTGGCAGATGGATTTTGATGCCAAGGTTGTGGAGGTTTTGTGTGAGGAATGATATGAAAGAGAAGGGAGTGAATGATAGCGTGACGGTTGACAGGGGAGAATGGAAAGAGAAAACGTGTTGCGCCGACCCCAAGTAATATGGAACAAGGGCAGGAAGATGATGATGTTGTGGAGGTCAGATCGGCAGTCGCTTCATGTTAAATACTGGTTTTCAGCAGCATCCGGTAAGACTGAATGCTGACCCTAATATGTAGTTGGGAAAAGGCTAGGCAGACACTACATGTAAAACATCCACATACATGTAATATATCTTCCGTACTTTTGGCACAAAAAAGGTGCATCCGAGCCATCTGCAAATTAAGAACAACAGATACATGTAAGCCACACTTTAGGGATTTAAATATTCTGACAGTACCGTCGCTGTATATTTATGAGGTTTTGATGTTTGTAAAAACCAATATACACTTGTTTAATCATGTAGAAAGTCAACGTCGCTCAGATAAGTTACAAACAATAGTCACCAGAACTGCGTTTGCTTATAAAAGTGTCTATGCAATGGCACCAAAATTGTATAACAAATTACCTTGTCATATTAGAAATAGTAAGAATAACAACGAATTCAAAAGTAATCTCTTTAAGCTACTAAATGACAAGGTATATTATTCAGTCAAGGAGTTTCTGGATGACAAATTTTGATCAATTTTTATAATTTATATTTTAAATTGTTAAAATTTTTTATTTGTGTTTTTGCAATCTTTTGACATTTATGTATTTTTATTATTTTTTATTTTATTTTCATGACATTTTCCCTATTTTATTATGACAATTTTATAATTTGACATTGCATGCATCTTTGACATTGTAATTTCTTTTATTTTCTATTGCAAAGCTGATTTTATTTTAATATGTTGACTAGGTAATTATCCTTTCTTTTTTTTTTCTTTTTTATAATAACTAGTGAAAGAGTGTACACCTTTAAGGTAGATTTTTGAGGAACGAATTATTTATTATTAAGATCTCATGTAAAATGTACCAAAAATCACACCAATAAATGAATTTGAATTTGAATTTGAAAACACTGGTATTCAGCAGTAACCGGTTAGACTGGAAGATGAGTTTCTGTATATTTTATCTATACCTATAGAATTAACTTTATATTTTATTTATTTTTTAATTGCATAATATTTATTATCAACGTCAATCGTCAACGCCGGCTTAGGAAAAGGCTAAGCAATGGTAAGTACAAGAACGCATCTTTAATCTCAACCCGCGATGACGAAGATATGGCTTATAGCAAAGGAAGATTCGATGCAAATACATTTTTGGACCTAGGAACCTTACATAATCAGCCTATAACGTTCCCACTGCTGGGACACAGGCCTCCTCTCATTGAGAGGGAGCGGGCCGTAATGCACCACACGGGTCCAGTGCGGGTTGGTAGATGGCACATGTCATCAAATTTTTCGTTTTAGGACATGCCGAATTCCTCTCGATATTTTCCTTCGCCGTTTTGAGAGTAGTGGTAATTAAATAATTTACACAAAGTAAAGCGCCTTAACGTGGAGTTCGTGGCTAAGTTATAACAGCCGCACGGGTCGATCCATCAGGTTAAGCTACGCTTGCCGGGGTTGGTCAGTGGATGGGTGGTCAACTTTACATACCGAGACTCCTCTGTGCCTCGGAAAGCACGTTAAGCCGTTGGTCCCGGATGTCATTCGTGGATCTTTGACAGTCGTTACGGGTCGTCAGAAGCCCAAGTCTGACAACCAGTCTTACCAAGAGGTATCGTATTACCCAGTTACTGGGTTGTGGAGGTCAGATAGGCAGTCGCTCCATGTCAAATACTGGTATTCAGCTGCATCTGATTAGACTGGAAGCCGACCCCAACATAGTTGGGAAAAGGCTAGGCAGATTGACACAAAGTAAAGCGCCTGCCTGGATTCGAACCCACAACCCGACACGTAAATCGAGGCCGTTACCACTAGGCTACCACTGCTCACCACTAGGAACCTTGTTTGAATCAAACAAAGTAAAAATTACACATTACCCGTTTTCGCTAACCTACACCTAATTGAATGCCTAAACAAAAGCGCAGTTAGAAAGAAAGAAAGAAAATACGTTTATTTGCGGTAAACATGACGCAAAGGACAACAAAATAAAATAAGAATGTAAAAAGCAAGTTTTGGGGAAAATAGGCGTCACATCTACGCAAAATTGTTGGATTTTCAGCGCTCAGTTCAGCGCCGACAGTTGAAAATCGAACAGTGCAATAACATTTAAAGGTTCATTTAAATTTCTTAGTGTTAGTGCAAGCGGGCAGTACCTAGTCTCGTATATAGGAATACACGGGATATTGAGGCAGATATCCTTTCGACTTCATATTCACTGCTCCGTGTATATTCTGTAGTGCACTCAAGTCTACCTTTAATAAAACTTCGAGGGTAGTTATGCAACAGCTAACTGACGTCGTTCTTGTGACGTAATAACTGAAATATTACGTAGGAGTTCAGGTTCTTCTGAAACTAATTTGTTTATGAAAATTACATATTTTGCGAGTCTTTTAAGTAGTTTTTATGCAAGAGCGATTTCGGAATATTATGTTAATGGTTCCTACGTCAGAAGCATAGATATAAGAAGTTTTTTATATTTCTATGGTCAAAAGTATTAAAATATCCAAAGTTACACATTGCACCTATCACACTAATATTATTAAGGCGTGAGTTTGCGAGTGTGTGTGTGTGCGTGTTTGTTTGTAAGATTATTACTTCTTCACGCTCAAACGGCTGGACCGATTTAGATTAAATTTGGTATGTAGATAGCTTATAACCTGGATAGGCTACTTTTTATTCCGGTCTACGCGGGTGAGACCGCAGGGCGCAGCTAGTTATATATATTTATTATGTTTTCTGCGCTGACAGCATGGATTTGGGATTAGATGAGATGTTTTTCCCTGGTGATACAAGTAAGCAGAAGAAGATTAAAAAGTTTACAGGTAAGTACTAAAAATCTCCTTTAGTTTCGTACTTTCCATTGGAAAAGAATCTTATTACTTTTAATGCCATTCCAAAGAAACTATATAAAACGTAAAAAACAAACTTACTGAAGCTTTTAAGCTAGGTAACTATCTAAATAACATTCATTATTAAGTAAGTATAGTGCTTCCAAGGTTTGTCTTTGAATTCTTAACGATTTCACCTGCGTACTGATTTCCCAGATGTATTTTCTTTCATCAGAGACACTACGTACAATCGCGGGCATTTGCGGTGAACCACTTTTCAACCTTATTACCTTAGCATTAAGGTCGAAAAGTGGTTCACCGCAAATGTCCGCGATGTTACCTTCTTAGTGTTAGGGTTGTAACTTCATCGGATTTAGTCGGTTGACTTTTGTATCTTATGTAGGTATTTATATAAAGTACATACCAGGGTGTACCAGAAAGGTGTAGTCAAATTTAAGGGTGTGGTACAGACCATCAAACTGAACAACTTTCTCCATGGGACCAACATTGTAATCCCGAAAAATTAATCAGCCGTCCCAAACATTTGGGTCGAATAGGTATTGATGTTTTGTATGGGACGGTACTTGTTATTTTTTTCGCGATTATGATATTGGTCCCATGGAGAAAGTTGTTCAGTTTGATGGTCTGTACCACACCCTTAAATTTGACCACACCTGGTATACCCTGTATACATGGTGGTCTAAATAGTGACGTCAAAAAGAAAAATCTGAATTAACATCACTAAATTCGCGACAAAATAATAGGTCCCTTTTGAAAGCCCATATCGTTTCATATGCCAAAGAGAGACAAACATAGCGGGACAAAGAGGGTCACCCTCATGTCAAATCGGACTTCTTAAGTTTGACCAAACTTTAAAATTTATTTATTTATTGCCCAATGTACACACAGTTACAGGCTTTGCTTACAACTAATGAGTACATAACCCCGTTGGGGCGCGGCAAGATAACTTATAACTAGAATATTGTGTCAGTACTCATAACATTATCAATTAGAACATTATTTTTTAAATTTTTATATTCACGCACAATGGTCCATATGAAGGACTAAGTGCGGAAACCATACCCTCTAAATAGAACTAGAATATTTATATTAAATTGTATTACTTTATATTTTATTTATTTTTTAATTGCATAATATTTATTATATGCTGCACCGGTCGACGTCATCGCGTCGACGCCGGCTATCGCTGAAAACCAGCGCTGGGGCTCCGTTTCGCATGGGGTCGCGGCATTATGCTGAGCGGTAGCCGTTTTGCGTAGATGTGACGCATATTTTCCCCAAAACTTGCTTTTTACATTGCTTATTTAATTTTATTTTTTGTCCTTTGCGTCATGTGTACCGCAAATTAACGTATTTTCTTTCTTTCTTTCTTTCTTTTCTTTCTATTACATTAAATGCCAACCCTATCCCTAACACCGCCATAAAACAAGCCCCTTATATTTAAACAGAGCAATAAATCTCATTCCTATGACGAATGGCATTAAAGGAATGTCGGTAATCCATTAAATTGGATGGCTGATGGCTCATGATTACACCCGGAGGGTTTTAGGGAAATTAAATAGATCACCAGGTAGGGGTTTCGATTACCAATTGGATACACTTCCTGTTTAATGGGTCTTCAATAAGGTAATGATTGGGCCTTGTTTGAAGTAAATGTAGGGTGGAAAGCAGGAAGTGCCATTAAAAAACTTGCATACATCGCAGCCAACTAGCTCATTAGCATTTCAACAGCCTAGTCTTTTAACTAAACGCCGCCCTCCATCTAGCGACCTGAATGTATTCAATTATAGAGGTTGGAACTGTGAACAGAACCAACCACGCGCGAGCCGAATTGGCTGCAGTAACTAAGCTAGGGCATTCCGACCAACCGCCTTGTCCTCGAGGCGATCGGCGTCGGCGTTCTGTCGCGTCCGAACCTGGTTCAGATGGCACATATCTTCGAATTTTTGGTTCTAGGACATGCCGGTTTCCTCACGATGTTTTCCTTCACCGTTTTGAGAGCAGTAGCGATGAAACAATTTACACAAATTAAAGCGGCTGTCTGGATTCGAACCTTTTTTTTTTTTTTTTTTTTGTAGATGGGAAATCATCAAATGACTTCTCCCGCTCTGGGCAGAGCGGGAAGGCGTGTCAGACTTTTACTGACTAAAACCCACCCATGCTCCTTCAGCTGCCCGTGCGAGGGCCACGGTATCTCTTTCGAACTACCCGCGACCCCGGCGGCATCGGCCCAATTGACCCCGTCACTGCTGACATCTCTTTGAGGCGCGCGTGGAACACAACGCGCCGTCGACCCGGGCCTGGTCCTTACCGGACGGCGAGCTGCCCATTACTCGTCGTCCGCAAGCCCGCGCCTACGGTGGCCGGGAATCGGCAATCGATTCCCGCCGCTCAGGACGTCTCCTACGGCGGCTAGGGGCGCGAGGGCGCGGCTGTTGCCATGTGCCAGTGCTTCCCATGCACTCTCGCTCCGCACCATGGCCTGGACCAGGTTTGGACGCGAGAGATCGCCGCCGCCGATCGCCTCCGTGAGAACACGGCGGTGCTCCGCCCAAGCTGGGCAGACCTCCACTGTATGCTCCACCGTGTCCTCCGGGCGATCCACACAACACAAATTACACAAAGTGTCTGCCTGGGTTCGAACCTACGACCTACAACTCGTAAGTTGCGGCCGTTACCACTGGGCCACCACTGCTCTATTTTCTTTGAGAAAAGAGTAATTAAGTAAAGCTGTAATTATTAACTTCGTTCTGTATAATACCATCTTAATAATTAAGTAAGTGATCTACACAATTGCACAACAATAACAAAGATTGTGGAAATCCCGATGATTCACTTATTAAAAAATACAAGTAAGTTTGTCACTCACTGCATCACTTAAAAATATCACATTTGACGGGATAATTGTGCAAAATAAACTGATTCACCAATTATAAGCCTTTGATTCAATTAGAGCCCATTTCTGTACCTCAAATTGGTACTTAACATTTTTTGGGTGCGAGTGGGATTAAGTTAAACGGGTTATATTGGTACTGATTAAAAGATATTAACTGGTTTGGAGTCTTTTGTTAAGAGAATACTTGTACTTATAAGGCAGGGAATATACTTGTATAAGGTTTTGAGGCGTTGGGTGCAGCGCAATGGGGGACATTGTTAACTGTAGTAGTTTTTCCTCGAGTCACCTTTAAAAGCCTTATACAATGTGGAGCCAACAATAAGACAATAAATTAAACACAATAATATCATAACAAAATACCAGTATTCCTCGAAAGTTAGGCAGAGGTGTAGGTACAGTCAGCAACAAAAGTCGATTAACCCTTGCAGCTTTTTAATCTTAATTATTAAGCGAAATATTCAATTCAAACTCGGAACAGAACTACTTAAAATTTTAAGAACATTAACTCTTAACAGTTAAACGAAAAAAAGCAGTTTATCGAATCATTTTGTGTTAATTTAGATGATGCCAAAAAATGGCTGTGTTAACCGACTTCTGTTGCTGACCGTACCTATAAGTAGTACATCCACATTTCGCCAGCTATGTTAAAGTCCAATGTAATAGGGGGCGAGACTATTGCCATCAATCGATCACAGCTCCAGACACCGGGCTGCTACTGAGAAAGTCCAGAAGGAAGACCCCAATAACACTTTTCCCGACCAGGGAATCGAACCCTGGACTTCATGCTCAGATGTAGCTCTTGCGACCTGTGCCCTTTTTTTTTATGGATGGGAAATCATCAAATGACTTCTCCCGCTCCGGGCAGAGCGGGAGGGCGTGTCAGACTTTTACTGACTAAAACCCACCCGTGTTCCTTCAGTTGCCCGAGCCAGGGCCACGGTATCTCTTTCGAACTACCCGCGACCCCGGCGGCTTCGGCCCTATTGGACCCCGTCACTGCTGACATCCTTTGAGGCGCGCGTGGAACACAACGCGCCGTCGACCCGGGCCTGGTCCTTACCGGACGGCGAGCTGCCCATTACTCGTCGTCCGCGCGACCTGTGCCCTTAGAGCGAGTTTTTATACTTACTCGATCACTTTAACGTAAACTTCAATTTGTACTGAAACTGATTAAGCGCCGTCTGGTGGCTATAAAGGGAAACACAATTATTCCATAGAAACTGACGTAAGTCAACGTTAACGTAAACGTGATCGAGTAAGTATAAAAACTCGCACTAAGGCCTCAGTAAGCCAATGGGGCAGTCAATAAATTAAACTGCGTATCTATTGACGTTCCCATTCTGCATAAAAAAATCAAAAATATATCCAATAGTCACTACAGCTAGTCACAGATTGGCAAAACGCATTTAAACGGCCCATCATTACATTAGTAATGATGGGCCGTTTACTAACTAACTACCGTCTACTAACTAATTATAGTTTGTTTGAAAAAATTTCGATGTAAGGGATTTATTTGATCACGCGCGCCTCAAAGAGATGTCAGCAGTGACGGGGTCCAATAGGCCCGAAGCCGCCGGGGTCGCGGGTAGTTCGAAAGAGATACCGTGGCCCTGGCACGGGCAACTGAAGGAACACGGGTGGGTTTTAGTCAGTAAAAGTCTGACACGCCCTCCCGCTCTGCCCGGAGCGGGAGAAGTCATTTGATGATTTCCCATCCACAAAAAAAAAAAAAAGGGATTTATTTGATAGTACCAAAATACTCTTTAGTATTATATATATTAGATATATTAGTATTGCCAGATTTTATCCGAATTCAAAAAAGGAGGAGGTTATTATTATGTTCGTCTGTATGTATTTATTTTTTGTTTTTTATGTATGTTCCCGATTTTGGAAGATTGCGCGATTAAATTTTATTAACTTTCCTTGGGTGGTTTTTGAGTTAGCTTCGATAATACGTATTTAATCCACTTTGTGTATCTCGATGATATTATAATACTTCATGTCACTGTTGTTTACATAGCAAGTAGTAGTTAGACGGATTGGTGTGGGGTAGGTATACTTTAGCTAAAAATTGAAAAATAATAAAAACTTTTTCACAAAAAAAAAATCGACTTCCAAAAAACCAATACAACGTAAAAAATAACTCTCATTTCAGAAGTCGGTGGCAAAAAACTAAAACACCGACTTCCGAAATTATATTGTTATTTTTCTTGTTTTTCATTTAATGTCTTGTTGTCTTCACATTGTATTTTCCTTGACTAAATAAGCCATCATATGATCTCATTCTTTTGCATTTCTTTCAGAGTCTTCTTGAGCCCAGATTTATCCATGAAACCCAACTAAAATTGACGTTAAATTAAAAAAAAGTTCAATAACTTCCCTTAACTGAGAAAAGTAATTACTTTTGTACTTCGATTTGTTTAACTTCTAAATCAGTTGTTATTATAACTTCTCTTTAAAAAAGTTCATTCGTACTGATTAATTAAGTAGATACCTTTTACATTGGATTCAATCAAAATGATGGAACAACCAATAATCTCCTTGACGGCTCATTTAATATTTAGGGCGAGGTAGAAACATCCCTCAGCTTTGAAAACATCCTTCTCAGGTTTTCATAATCTATACATATTTTCGCGTTGTTTTATCTAAACTTTACAACAGATTTTGATGCGGTTTTCACCATCATTTAGAAAATTTATTCCTACCCTCTACCCTCCCGCTACCTTCTCGAACTAACTAATATTTTGACTGGTCAGGGAATGTGTGACTTACATGTAAGTATTAAGTAACACTCCTGCAGTTGCAAGCAAGCTGCAAGGTAAAGTGGTGAAGGGGTATGGGTGGTGGTGGTGGTGGTGGTGGGGTGGTGGTGGTGGTGATGGTGGTAAGTGGTGGTGGTAAGTGGGGGTGGTGGTGGTAAGTGGGTGGTGGTGGTGGTAAGTGGGTGGTGGTGGTGGTGGTGGTGGTGGTGGTGGTGGTGGTAAGTGGGTGGTGGTGGTGGTGGTGGTGGTGATGGTGGTGATGGTGGTGAATGGGCCGGCCATATTACATGTAGGTACCGATGACTGTTGGGGTAGTCATGTTCTTGAAAGGAGACCGCGAATCAGCAAACGTAAGGTAGGAACCCAGGCTAGGTGGAGCGACTATCTTTGCATGGAGGCCGGTAGCAGCTGGATGAGAGTTGCCGAGAATCGAGTTGAATAATAATAATAATAATAACCCCACCACCGTATCTCTACGTTGACGTCGTGGTGGGGCTTGCGCGCTCCGAACTCTGGGTCTATGCCGATGGAGTTTACTTTGCCGAAACAGGTCTAGGGTGAGGAGCCAGACCAAGAGAGATACATGAACCCGCAGGGCAGCATGTGGCGAGCTGTTGGGCAGTAGCGACCCCACGGACCCTATTTCCCGGGAGAAGTCTTGTTCTTCACCTCTGGCTTGCCTTTATTGGCCGGCTGGAGTGAACACTGACGGGAACAGAGCTCCCACCTCATTCTTGCCTTTATTGGCCGGCTTGAGTGGAGATTCGCAAGAGCAAACGTGCTCGGAGGAAGGAAGTATTCCAGTAAGTGCTTGTAGGGATCTTGACCATCTTCCGGGCTCTGGGATTGTTCTGAGAGCCGTGGAATACCTCTCCACTCCTCAAGCACCTCAGGACATGTTGCCCCTTGTCGCTACGTCACTATGTGCTAGCGACCGTTTCCGGGGGCCCATTATTGTGTGTGCAAGTCACCCCCTGCCAATTTATCTGTGTATATTATATAACATTGGTCAGGCAGGGGACATAGTTCTTCCATAGTTCAAGGTACCCAATCCATGTAGCCACCCAAACCCATAGGCCAATGTGTTTTGTTTCCATGTTCTGCAATAGTCCTGCACCAACCGGGGGATGTTGCAGGACTATTCCTTGGGTGCACTTGCATAGTGCATACAGGGATAATCGTCGGCTGGTGCCTCCTCGTCATTTGAAATTGTCTAAGGGGCCTCTGCGAGTTGGCTTCGGCCCCTCGTACGCCTTCCAAAGGTCCGGGACCCCAGGGTCCCGAGATAAGCCAAAGACAAGAAATAATAATAATAAAAATCTTTATTTATCCAAAAACATACAGAGTTCGACGTACTGGTTGACATTTGGTTTTTAAAATATATTTAACGTTTCTGTTACAAATCTGTACAAAAAAACTAATACTCTACCTCTTAAGCTAGGTTATACCTGTATTTTAAGAGGTAGTTTGTGGTCTAGGTTACAGTGTTTAACAAAAACTTATCTTAAGTGAACTGTGTCATTCTACTGTATGGTATAAAAATTAGAAAGAATAAAATAAAATTGTATGTAGGAGTGTGTTTGCGTGTGTGAGTGGTGTGTGTGTAGGGGTGTGTGGGTGGGTGTATTACACAAGATAGGAAAGTAAAGCCTCCGTGTAAGAGTAGTCCTTCAGGAGCAGCCACTCTGTTAATTTAGATTTAAGTGCATGTGAGTTTAAATTTATAATGTTGAGGTGTTTGTTAATGTTTTTTATAAATATGAGTACTTAGAATATAAAATTGATGTTTAGCGAAGGAAGTCTTGTGTTGGATACTTGGTGGAAGGTACGTGCGTTTATTTGTAATAGGAGGTGGAAAGCCTACGTGCTTTCTAAGGGTGGATTGAAGTACATAAAGCTGACGAACCGTAAGTACTTT
This sequence comes from Cosmia pyralina, assembly GCA_946251885.1. NCBI lineage: Eukaryota > Metazoa > Arthropoda > Insecta > Lepidoptera > Noctuidae > Cosmia > Cosmia pyralina. The sequence goes on along the minus strand of OX276359.1, from coordinate 16,703,601 downwards.
ACAGTCAGAGAACAGTTTAGTTGTTGGATACCTATAGGGCTTTTTCGTCATGACTTTAAGTATAGCTCTCTGTGCTCTCTCCACCCCCAGAAAGCTAGTTTTTATGGCACCGCCCCACGCAACTATGCAATAACCAATCACTGATTGGCATAGTGCATGGTACACCAACTTAAGAATTTTTAGTTTGGCGGATACTCTGAGAGACTTAAATATATGAAAGAGACGCAAAGTTCTGGTGGTGACGGCGTCAATTTGTTGGTCCCATCTCAGTCCGTCGTCTATCTGTACTCCGAGGTATTTAACACACTCGGATCTTGCAAGCGGAAGACAAGTGCAGTGCATGGGCAGGTTTGTGCAGGAATGAGCAGTTATACTAAAGGAAGGTGGTGGCTTTGTGTTACGTCGTATAGCAAAAGGAATATAAGTCGTTTTTTGTAGGTTTAATGTAAGAAGGTTTGAGTTTAACCACATCATAACCTTAGCCATGGCCGTCTCCGCGTTTGTTTTTACAATGTCCCAAGTGATTCCATCTACAAGAATTGCGGTGTCGTCAGCGTAAGCATAAATCCTACCATTAGGGAGATTCAGTCTGCAGAGGTCATTAACGTAGATCTGAAATAGTGTCGGGGAAAGGATTCCTCCCTGCGGAACACCATAGGACACGAGAAACTCATCACTTAAGTGACTATCAATTTTAATACATTGCCTATTGAATGACGTGCAATTGGAAAGGCCTATGTCCAGCAGTGGACTGCTGTAGGCTATGATGGCCCCTGCAGTTTATTCTAACACACCCCAAAGTCTGATATTGATATGACAACTGCAGTCAGTGCACTTAACGCCTTGGCTTAGATCACTATCAACAATTTCAGGAAACAACGAACTACCACATTATACGCTCATATGAATCAGGTGAGTCACTGTACGTGACTGTACTTCGTTTAAAACAGCTAATCTGTGATGCGTGCGACAATATCCTTGTGTACATTCGCGCACGAAATCGATTTAGCATGGAATTCTCAAAATTACGATAACTTGGCCCGCTTTTATAGAATACTAATTTTATTCTTGTTTTTTTTTTTTTTTGTTTAGTTGTTTTTAATTCACGTTGATGACAGATCGTGCGTAGTAGTGTTCGAAAAGTATGCTTTAAGAATTACAATAAGTATCTTGTAGGCACCTACCTATAGTTTCGATAACTAGGGAATATTTTATGTTGTTTATGACTGTTGAATCAAGATATTCAATGTTTTATCGCATGACACATGTTGAATATTCAGCGTTATTCCTAGTAAACGAGTGATCACAGGATTATTTTGCGTAAGACATAAATTTTATAGTTTTCAAGTCGTTTTTACGTGTCTTTGTACCATTGAGGTTTACGATAACATTTTTTGCGAGACAGCGAAAAAATAATAGCCCTTCGCAAATATTTCTAACCGATTTTTCTTCCAACGTTGTTCTTCATCACTGAACCTTATAGTTTCTTATAGAGTCGAAACCAGAGCTCTCCATTTCGCAAAATAAGGAGTCCACATTTTTTATAATTCACCGAATTCTTCACTTTTTATAATTTACCCTGTGTTTGACTGTACCGGGGCTAACTAAGCAGGGGTTCAACGCAGGAGTGGTTAACCATTTGTTACATTACCTCAACCCCAGGGGAAGCCTGTGTGGCTTAAAACGAACCCCTGATAAAAATGTGCATATTAAACACCAGTATTTTTTTTTTTGAAAATTAGGAAAGTTCACGGTAATTCTTCATTGATAATGGTGTCGCGGGGCCACGTTTTTCATTTTAATGATCTTCATAATGAGAATAAGAAGATATTCTTGTTTTCTTTAATGATCTGTGCCTTTTCCTAACAAGGAAGGCGAGTGAGTAGATAATTATAGTAAACTAGCTTTTGCCCGCGGCTTCGCCCGCGTGGAGGACGGAGGGGAACGTTTACCCCAGGATAAAATTTATCCTATGTACCTACTATGCCAGGTCATAGTCTACCTATATACCAAATTTCATCCAAATCCGTTCAGCCGTTTTAGCGTGAAAGCCTAACAAACAAATTCACTTTCGGATTTTTAATATTGGTTAGGATAACAAAAATTAACCCAAAACGAAAACATCTTTATTATTATTGTGCAAGACTCAAATAAGCAAATTAAAAAAAAAACTAACATCGTTCTCATCGCGTTGGTGACAAATTTCTACAAAATGTTAATTAACACTTTGAAGGACGCTAACGAGACATAATAGAAGTTTTATTTTTATTACTGCTAAGGCCGTTTAAGTGTCCTTCAAAGAATTAAAGACATCTTGTAAGACCAAATTCTCACACCCGATGCGGTAAACAAAACAATTTACAACGATTCGAATAACAATATCAAAAGACACCATTATATTATACATGTCATAACAATAGGCATACGCGAGACAACAAAGCTTACATTTATGTAATTAATACAGATATTCCATATACTCGTAAATGCTCCTTTCAGAAACAAAGGTAAAGAGGGGAAACGATTGTTCCTCCGTAATTCCGTATACAAAGAACAATGGGCCTTATGGTAGTAGGTATACTGCAGTTAATTGTTGGTTTTACTATGTGGAAACATCAATTGTTTTTGTAGAAGAAGGAATTATTGTCAACGGACACTTAGTCCCCCGTCATGATCCAGCCTGCCCCGTCTGGCTGTCATATTATTATTAGCGACGCTCAGTCGACTAATAATTTACCTTAGTTTTAGGCCTGGCCGGGGGCTTTAAGTTCGCTTAAAGAACCCACAGGAAACGCCCGGTTGAGCAGTCTCGACCCTTAGTGGTCAACTGCGAGATGCCATATATAAATAACTAATAACTGGACACTTAGAGGTGGCCTTATGTAGGTGGTCCTGAACTCTTGACATGATATTAATACAGAAATAAATAATAAAAGCTATATTTCATGAAAAAGTAAGTAACGAATGTAAGTTAGTAGATAAAACAAAATTTATTATTTACAAATAATAAGATCTAATCACTCTCTGTAAATAAGCAAGGAGGTATAAGTCTGATTCTCATGAAAATTTTAGCAAAAGCTTTTTGGCAATATTACGAGTACTTTTTATCATTATCAGGATATTTCCAGATGGAAATGATTGTCTGTCTGTTAGTCTGTGTACATACGATATCTACATCAATTCATATAGTAAAGTATATCATCAATTACTTTTCTAGCTCTGGGTGGAGCGGGACGGCGTTCCTTCCTTCAGTTGTCTGGTCATGGTATCTCTTTCGAACAACCCGCGACCCCGGCAGGAGAATTTAAAGCCTGGAATGGATTGCGAACGTGATATTCCTACAGGGCGCAGAGGTACTATAATAAATGTATAACTAATATTATAAGGAGATAGAATTTAAAGCCTGGAATGGATTGCGAACGTGATATTCCTACAGGGCGCAGAGGTACTATAATAAATGTATAACTAATATTATAAGGAGATAGAATTTAAAGCCTGGAATGGATTGCGAACGTGATATTCCTACAGGGCGCAGAAGTATTATAATAAATGTATAACTAATATTATAAGGAGATAGAATTTAAAGCCTGGAATGGATTGCGAACGTGATATTCCTACAGGGCGCAGAGGTACTATAATAAATGTATAACTAATATTATAAGGAGATAGAATTTAAAGCCTGGAATGGATTGCGAACGTGATATTCCTACAGGGCGTAGAGGAACTATAATAAATGTATAACTAATATTATAAGGAGGTAGAATTTCTGAGTTTGTCTGTAGGGGGTAATCTTTGGAACCAGGTACTGGTCCGATTCCGAATTTTTTTAAATTTTATGTTAAAATAAGAAATTTCACGTGGATGAAGTCGCGGCAAACCTAAGTGGCAGTGGACTAGTCATGTTTGATGAAGAACCGATGGCCGGTGGAGAACTCGAGACCGCCTATCGGCAAGCGTTTAGTGTGGGACGCCCCCCAGCTAGATGGACTGACGACCTTAAAAAGGTGGCTGGGACAGGCGGAGGACAGTGTTGTGCCGTAGCCTGGGAGAGGCCTATGCCCAGCAGTGGACTGCAAAAAAGATATTCTGAGACTCAAACCCTTCTGCTGATATGGTTGAAGTTTGTATACGAACAAAGTAACATATTAAAACTGGCCACAAAGACATTTGAAAGGAACATCTATCGAATTCAAATTAGAATAGTGTATCTGAATGCAAATCCATGTTTGCGGTTTAGAGAACGCATTGTCGCAACAAAATATTGTATAGGAAAAATATACAATGCAAAGAACTTGGCTCTTTACATGTGGGCATGAAAGATTCATCACACGTTGGACGAGACTGTATGAGAATGGGGACGGAATTGTTCCAAAGAATTTCATAAAAATCATCTGCCTAGCCTTTTCCCAACTATGTATGTTGGGGTCAGCTTCCAGTCTAACCAGATGCAGCTGCCTATCTGACCTCCACATCCCAGGTACTGGGTAACACAATTCTTCCAAAGAATTTTATAACATGGACAATTCTAAGCTTTGACATACACTGGAAGATTTTTACAACAAGGAAGATGAAAGCCAAAAATTACAACATTTTTTTTTGAAACTCTGTGGTATTTTTAGTTTATGGACGCTTTCATTACTTAAAATACTAATCACACAATAAACTGTTTCATGGATCTCTTACCCTTTGGTTTAATTTAAACTGTGACAAGTTTGGTTCTAAATAAAGAGTTATTTGATAAAAACTTTTTTACAAAAAAATACAACCGACTTCCAAAAACAACACTACAAAGTGAAAAATAACTTAAATTTCGGAAGTCGGTGTCTGATTAAATGTATTTTCGTTTTTGTGCTGTGCATGTGCTTACCCCTTCACAGCGTACTGGCGTGATGTTATGTTATGAACTGGTGTAAACAACAAACAGACATGAGAATTCAGCAATCCCAGTCCATTTGCTATCATTTATTGAGGAGTTCCGTTGCCTATCTCAGAAGTTCTTCATCAGATCTTCACCAAATTGAAATGGGACCACTCCAAGAAAGTACTCTTCCAAAAACTATCCAAATCGCTTCAAGTGTGCCTATAAAATTGGAAGAGTTCTCTCTATTTCTCCAGGATCCCATCATCAGATCCTGATTTGATGATCATGGGACCACCTGGGAAGTATACCCTTTCAAACAAAAAAAAAAAATAATCCAAATCGGTCCAGCCATCTTCGAGTAATAAACGTTCCGACGAATTGAGAACCTCCTCCTTTTTGAAGTCGGTTAAAAAGTAGATTGCGGATAAGTATATTTTAACCCTTCGGGTTCGGGGAATACGGGCGAGATGTTATGTTATGCACAGTGGGCTTCATTAATTGGGTACCCCAGTTGTATTAAAATTTTAGTACAACTGGGGTAACCAATTGATGCAGCGCACTATACATTTTAGAGTTATTTAAATTACGTAAACGTTAAAACACATTGACAATTTAGAAAACCCAGTCATAATTATACGTCAGAAACGAAAACGTATTTATTTACGTTTGCGGTAAAACCTCAGTTACTAAATTAATATTTCAAACATCAAAACCAATTCTCTAACTAGTGATATCTCTCTATTTCTATAATAAGTATTGCATTAATTATTCAAATCCAACCGCAAATCTGTTTCCCAGGGCTAATGACGTTAAGTGACTACGAAGCTTTAAGGCGGAAGCTCCAAGTAGCCCGCGAAATTCAAATTTTCTTACGTTTCTTGCAGTATGCAAGTCAGCATTAGGTTGTATGTTGATTAAAATATGATTCGTGAGTGAACATTCGCGTAAGTTTGGAGAGCCTATGTTCAGACGAACCATAATTAATTGGCCATTAGGTACCTACCTTCAGGTATAACACAGAACCTTCGGTTCAAAAATAAGAAAAAGTATACATAATTAAATATCGAAGAAAATAAATTTGCTGTGCTGTATTAGTGGTTAAGTTAAACCATTTTTCTGAATTTCTAAAAATCATGGGAACGTGATATTTGTGATCTTCATGATTATCTTGTTTGCCATGACTTAAAGATATTAAATTAAAAAAGTTAAAATATACTTCAATTTTCAGCAGCCCAATAACTCATGGGTATTGGATTAGCGAATCATCTCACGTTTGGTCGGAGCGAGGAGTGAGGAGTGAGGAGATGGCAGCCGTCACGGTTTGGTAGTCAGGACGTTGACACGTCTATCGAAAACCGCAAACCATTGTTTCTACAGAAAAACGTTTCTAGTTTGCGTTTTGGTATCGTGTTACGTTGTGGACTTCTGGTAATTGTTATGGGTTTTGTGCGTGTTGTTATAATATAATAATTCTTTTTATTTGTTCTTTTTATATTTACTTAATAAATAGTTAGGTACTATTTGGAACGCACTTAAATGAGAAATCTTGATTTTGCATTAACACAAGGTGTCCTATAAATAACGCACAACCTCTTAACAGGTATTTGTACTCATCATCCTGAACAACTTTTACTATGGGACCAAAACAGAAATCGCGAAAAAAAATCTGCTGTTCTCTACATTTATGTGCGCATAACTCGTCAAAATGTAGGAAACAGAACAGCAGATTTTTTTTTTCGCGATTTCTGGTTTGGTCCCATAGTGAAAGTTATTCATAATTATAAGAAGAAGAGAGAGTGCTTAAGAGGTTGTGCGTTATTTAAGGGACATCGTATCTTGTATAGAACAGTTATAGTATCAATCAAATACGATATGATATGATATGTGTGTGTTGTGTGTGTCTGTGTGTGTGTGTGTGTGTGTGTGTGTGTGTGTGTGTGTGTGTGTGTGTGTGTCTGTGTGTGTGTGTATGTGTGTGTGTTCGATATCTGTTTTTTTATTAGTATGTCATACTAATAAAAAAAAACGTGTCATATTGATTGATGTTTTTCATAGGTAGGTAAATAACTATTGTTATCAACTTATCACATACCTACATCCTAACTAATTTTACAAATGCGAAAGAGAGTTTGTTTGTTTGTAACGCTTTCACGCTAAAACGGCTGAACGGATTTGGATAAAATTTGGCATACGGGTAGACCATGACCTGGAAAAGGACATAGTCTACTTTTCATCGACGTACCACGCGAGCAAAGCCGCGAGCGGAAGCTAGTACAAAATAAATTCATTAAAATTTGTGAGCACTTCAGTGTTTAGGTCTACTCGACTCCAATTCTACTCAAATTCTGATATGAACAGACAAAAGAGTTCAAAGAGTCAAATTCCTAAGATAGACAAAATATGCTTTATTCCTTTAAAGGTTTAGAACCTGAACTAATCTTTTATTTGCGTGCAGGTATGTAAATGACGATCACAAACCGTTTAATTTCTTTAAACCGCGACATTACGATCCCACAAACGCTTGAAAATCGTTCAAAATGTACTACCGTTAAACGTGAAATGGAAATCATAGTCATAGTTTAGGAAAAGGGAGTCCTATGACCCATGTTATTGTGTACGGGTGTTTTCTTTAACATTCATTTTAGTTTATAAGACAGCTATGTATGCCATGTGCAAACTACTTATGAATAAAATTTTTTTTTTTTTAGGTACAAAACGCTTTTCCCGCAGCATGCAACCACCATACAGTTACATAAGATAAAAGACATAACAGCAAGTTAAGGTGAATCCGTAGTGGTAGCACGCGAAATTCAAATTTTCTTGCGTTTTTTGCAATTTTTACGTTTAGTGTCAGGTTGTACAGTCAGCAATAAAAGTCGATTAACACATACAGTTTTTTAATCTTAATTATTAAGCGAAATATTTAATTCAAATCGGAACAGAAGTACTTAAAATGTAAGAACATTATTTCTTAACAGTTAGACGAAAAAAAAAACAGTTTATCGAATCATTTTGTGTTAATTTAGATGATGTCAAAAAGTAGCAGTGTTAACCGACTTCTGTTGCTGACCGTGCCTACCTTGATCAAAATATGAATCGCGACAATGACAAATATATATTTACCTTCGATCAATAATAGCACTAGATACAGGATCAGGAACAAAAATAAGTCGCTGTAGTGGCCACGTTTACACACACATAAACATTTACATTTGTTACTACGAAATATAGAAAAAAGTTTTATAATATTTACAACTTCAATTCATTATAAACCTTAACAATCAAACATAAAGTTTAATTACGATTGCAAAATATTTATATTTAAGTCCTTCTATCATCGGAGAAAGGTAAAAGCAATAAATTAAAAATGTCGCTTGAAAATAAAAGGTCATTTTTATAACAAGTACAAAAATATTTATTCTAAAGTGAAACTTAAAACTTAAGCAATAAGGTTAAAAACATTTTGTTGAAAATTTTGTGCTTACTCTATTTTGGAACTAGACATAGTTCTTGGTATTTACATTTCAATGCTCAGAACACAGTAAGTATTGAAAGATGTAGAGTAGCAGAATAATAATATATTTTTTAGGCCAAGGTTCGTTTTATATGGTAGCAAATATTTTTGACCGATTTTTAAAAGTAGAAGGAGTAAATTAGTACAATAGTTATTTTAATTTTGATTATTAATTTGATAATTAATTATTTTAATAAAAATATTAAAACAAATTGTTGAATTTTTACAAGGTTTATATATTTCTTCTCCTCTTTCTTTCGCGACAATAGATACCCATTCTGCATTGCGAAATGGGTCACTAGGAAATCTACAAACAAAAACAACATATAAAGTAACAATACTACTCCATGCATTTCCCTGTTCCCGAACAGTCGATGTTTGAAATAAGATCACAAAAGTATTTGTGTTTTTATTTTTCGGGCCGTTTTTGAAGCGCTTATCGGGAATCTAGTACTATTATTGATCGAAGATATTTACATAATAAATTATAACCAACAGAATCATCAATACTGATACTACAAAGATTTTTCATAACATTCGTTTGTTTGCAAGGAAACTCCTATAAGTAAGTATAGCTTTGCTCAAGGAACGCTTTGATCTACGAATAAGTTAAGCCCTTTTTATGGAATTAAAATATTAATGATTGATGGTGATAAAAAAACTGAAAACCTGATAACTTTAGGAACACGAAATAAATCAAACATACCTGAAAACAGATTACAAAAACAAATATGTTCGGCAAAGTTAGACGGAAACTAATATTAGTTTGAACCAGTTTCCAATTTATAACATCCCTCCAACTCATTTCTAAGCTAAAACTAATATCTATAAAAACTTTTTTACAAAAAATGAATACATTTTATATGGGACCAACTTTGAGGTAGCCTTTCGAATAAAACAATACGTCCGATTTAAAAAAAAAATATGAAGTTGTGAAGTTGTCTATCAATATCATTGTTTTTTAAGCTATGTATTGTAAATGGGTACTGTTTTAAAACCAGTACAAGTTTTATCCGGCGTAAAAAAGGAGGAGGTTCTCAATTCGGCATGTATATATATAATTTTTTTTATTTTATTTTTTTTATGTATGACCACGCATAACTACGCGTAAAAACAGTACCCATTTACAATACATAGCTTAAAAACAATGATATTGATAGACAACTTCACAACTTAATGTAAATTATTTTGTATATTTAAATTTAAGTGACCTACTTAGGTATTCGTAAAGTTTTCAGACGCATAAATTAATTAAGTAAGTACGTAAAGCATTAATCAAACTAAGGCCATACATATAGGTCTACCTAAAAAGTTCAAAACGCAGCTTTAAGAAAATGAAATATGTGCTAATTAATAAACATCTCATATTCCCAACAAGTACAGCAAAGAAAATTTATTCTGAACTTAATGGTCGCGTAAAATTGAATAACATAATCATGTTACATAAATATCAATTACATAAAATTACTTTGAAATTGTTTTATATAATATTTTAATGCGTAGGTGAATTTTAATTAGTAGTAGGTATAATTTTTTTTACGCCAGACAGGAAAGATTATTGATTTATCTATACAAATAAATAAAATTGAAGTGTCTGTTTGTAATGTAAAAAAAATACAGCTTTTTTACTAAATGCATATGAAAGTATTTACAGTAGGTGCTTACTCATAACAAAAAAACAGTTTTTTTTTTAATATTGTCTGTCTGTTTGCTCCAGCTAATCTCCGAAACAGCTGGACCGATTTTGACAGGACTTCCACGGGCAGGTAGCTGATGTTATAAGGAGTAACGTAGGTTACTTTTATTCTGGAAATAGGATTTAGTTTCCGCATAAAAAAAATAAAACCATTATGACAAAAAGTCATACTTTTTGCATTTGGTAGCCCAATTCTCGAGATTGGTTATTAGGCTATTTAACATCACGCCACGGCCCTTAGGAGCCGAGCAAAAATAAAAAAATCTGAAAGAACGCTAAGCGATTACGAAGTAATAGCGCGGGCAAACGATGCCGATGCAATGCGGCGGGTCGGGATCGAGGGAGGGAATAAAATGTGACAACTCTCACGCGACCGAAGTCGCGCGGCAAAGCTAGTTGATAAATAAAATTGGAAATTACATTAATTGTTTGGTACTTCAATCGTTCAGATAATAATACCTACTACATTTTTTAAATCTTTTGATTTATTTGTACCTACCTATTGATCTCACAAGATAACCATACATAGTATACATTAATAAAGCTTTATTTGAAATGGGTTTACCTAACCGCTAACAAAACCTTATCAAGTTAAATCTCCATCGCATAATAAATTACTAATCATTAATTTCCGAACACAAAATGTCTTCCGCTTTAATTAATTCACACGATACCCCAATATAATTCTCATGTTTTACAAACAAGACCACCCTGTAGCGTGAGAATGAGGGATCAGCTGTTAATAATCTTGATAAAAACTTACCAAAACTAGCGCGTTGCCATTCCTGTCATCCACCCAAGCGACTACCAAATCTGCTCCTCTCATGTTCCTCGCAGAATTGAAACCCAAACCGACATAGCCACGAGTCTTCGCCTCCAACCTGAACGTTATACTCGAGTCGGTATTCACCCACCGGAGGATCACATCACCGTTCTGGTCTAGCCTCTCCGAATGAGCCCATGTCAAACTCGATTCATACGATTTTGAATCGAATATTTCTCTCCGATGCCGTACTCTATATTGGTCAACTATTCGACTAGTCTTTTCAGTTTTCGATTGACCTTGTAGCTGCCCTAAAGCTTGTGAGTGTGAGGGGTTCGCTGGTAACTCATTAGGCTGTGCCTGCGGCTTAAACCTTGGCAGTTTAGCATCACAGAGTAAAAAAGCACTTAAAGCTACGACTATTTGGAGATGCATTATTGTTCAATGTCGTTGGTTCATCACTTTGTAAAATCTGAAACAAAAAGAGAACAATGATATTACAATTAAATTCAATAAAACAGACAATGCAGTGTTAAAAAAAAAGCCGGCCAAGAGCATCGGACCACGCACAATGAAGGGTCCCGTAGTTGAAAAGAAAATGTTCCAAAAACAGACTACATTGTAGTTGAAAGACATGTACTCTCATATACGTCACGGTCAACTCTCCAACTGCAAATTTAAGTTCGTAATCACAAAAAAAAAAAATTATGTGATAATTTTTTAATTTGAATTTAAATTTAAAATGATACCTCCACGCGTTCCTGAGCAAAATGGTATTGACAGACTGACAGACAGACAACAAAGCAATCCTATAAAGTTACCGTTTATCTCAATTCGAGGTACGGAACCCTAAAAATAAACAGAGCAATATATAACGAAACGGAAAAAAACAAAGATGTCGTAACAAGGATGCGGCCAATAAACAGGTACGATTTCCTGTGTAACAACCACTACCACTGACGTAACAAAAACAAGCCCAGATAACGAGCTGGACGTCATAACTGGTTCCGGTGTTTCGGAAAGTGGCCGCGAACAAATAGTTGTGGTATTCACCTTATTACCATATCCACTAGTAACAGTTTGGCGCCGCCGAATGAGTCAACGGTCCCATAAAATCGATTTATTAATAAAAATTTCCCTATTCGGGTCTATTCATAGATTCTTCTAGATCTAGATTAGTAGATTTTTTGTAAAAAATTTCCAAGTCAATCTGCCTAGCCTTTTCCCAACTATGTTGGGGTCGGCTTCCAGTCTAACCGGATGCAGCTGAATACCATTATTTTACATGGAGCGACTGCCTATCTGACCTCCACAACCCAGTAACTGGGTAATACGATACCCCTTGGTAAGACTGGTCAGTCAGACTTTCGGGCTTCTGACGACCCGTAACGACTGTCAAAGATCTACGAATGACCGCCGGGACCAACGGCTTAACGTGCTATCCGAGGCACGGAGGAGTCTCGGTATGTAAAGACGGTTACCCATCCACGGACCAACCCCGGCAAGCGTAGCTTAACTTGATGGATCGACCCGTGCGGCTGTTATTACTTAGCCACGAGCTCCTCTAAAATTTTTCCAAGTGTCGATCTAGATTTGATCGAGACCTAGACTTGGGAGTTTCTTCAGTAAGTAATCGATTTTAGGGTTTAAGAGATTTGGTAGCACGATCAGTGAGCTTAGTAAAGCGTCTACTTATTGTGATAATGAAGATAATTCGATTTATAGCCGGCATTGCATTTGTGCGTTAATGAAGGATACAATTTTTAGGAAAGTTCGGAGTTGAGCAACTGTTTGTTCTTGTGTTTATCTTCGACCCAAAAATGTGCGTAGGACGCTGATTACATAAGAAGACTACAGATTCACGAGGTTTAAAATTAGATATAGCTTCTGTCTTTATTGACTTTAGAAATGATTCTACAATTAAAAACGTATTAATTAGAATTTACAAACAAATTAATTTCTTAATACCGATACTCAGATTACATCTTTGAAAAAAATAATCAAGAAATCCATTAAAAATAACGATAGAAAAGTTAGGTGCCAAAGAATTTGTACTCAAGTATCTAAAGAATGTAAATAAGTGGAGGATTCAGTTTTAAACGGTCGTAGAACTCGGCACTAGAGCAATGTGGGCGTAAATTGTTTAGATTTAGATATTAGCAAATGTTTTAAGTTGAGAGCTTTGGACTAAACGGCCTTTGAGTCTAAAAACAAACAAGAAGACTTCACGTAATGGAGAAGTAAATGAAGGCAAAAGGAGTAGGTATGTAAGGATCGTAGCAGGTGGCGTTCTGTAGTTTTTGCCTACCTCCATAGGAAGAAGGCGTCAGTTTTTGTATGTGTATGTGAGTCTTCACCGTCGGTTTAGCAAGAAAGCCTCTTCAAGAGTTAGAAACATCCCGTCATGTTTCTATTTGAAACAAAAGCACATCTTACTCAAACGAGCGTGACACCTACCATTACACGAACAAAAACAGGTTTTAAAAATCCTAAAGCAAAAGAAAAAAAGAAAGATATAATAGAACAATAAATAAAAGATAACGAGGCCAATAACATAGGGGCAGAGTAAAAAACAATGATAAAAACCATTTCTATGCAAATCCGTCAATTAATTACGGAATATATTAATGAAACGGCGACATTGTAATCAGTTTAGTCATTATGCAAAGAGTAGGGGCCAAGGTCAAGTATTTTTAGACCGGATTAGGTAATTTCATTTGTGTGCACGCACTGGTTATTCATAATAAGATTTGAGAGTCAAATAGAAATACATAATTCAGATAAGAAGAAAAGTAAAGGTGAAAAGACCAATAGAAGCCCTTTTGACTCTAATTAACTATACAATCAAAATACATAGCAGGATCCTTGCAAAAAAAATATGGCCGCAAAAAATGTACGAAAAAAATTATCGTGAGAAATCCACTTGAAGCAAAAAACTCGGAAGTGCCATCTGTTACCCGAGGTGTCCCGAACCGCTTACGAGCAAATCTGTGAATATATAATGTGAACACACAATGTTCGTATGACGTATCCCCTGTGCGTATCCCAAATTGAGGATAATAAGGAGCCTTGAGTTGATATAATCAGCGCAAAGTGCCTGATACTCGTCGTTGCTTAAAACGATTTGGCGCGAAATGATACAGCTTGTGGTGGAGACAAAGGAAAGGGTTCGACAGAATGGATATTATAGTACACCAGTAAATTGTTTTGCAGCAATTGTTGGAATTGTAGATTTTAAAGCCTTTTTTAAAGCTCATCCGTTTAGAAACCTACATAAAACCAAAACGAAAGACCGCAATTTAAATAATATTCTAACTAACAAGGTTATTTTTCCATATATATAGTAGCACCGCATCTATTTACAAATTAATATCATTCGTAAACTCAGCTAACGTTAATTGCAAACGTGACTGGGAGCTCCGAGACTCCTCATTTACTAAGAAATTCCTAAAAGGAACGCAGTCACGTTGTCTCCAAATCTTCCGGATTAAAGATCTGATAATAAAAGCCGCTTGGACGAGGTCAACATTGTTTAAGGACCGCCCATTCCTAAAGACAAAATAGTTGAACACTTAGAAGGTTTAAAGTCAAAACAATGGCTAAATTATGCCAGAAACCTCCGAAATTATTTAGGTTGGCGCCTTTAAGTACTTACAAGGGACTCGTCGTTAGGCCTCTTTCGACAAGATGGCAAACAAAAGGAAATTAACTAGAATTAGTAATGACTAAAACAGAAATGAAAAAGGAGTCGGCATTTAGAATCTCATTACAGACCCAAATGGCACTCTGTTGGTAGGCAAAAATGTATTCATAAAATCTTTGGTTCGAAAATCTTTTGGCTCGAAGCATTGTCCTTGTTAGGTCACGGAATTTAATAATTTTGAAAGGGTTGAGAAAATTAAGCGAATAACACAAGTTAATAGTCGTCAAAGTCACCCATAAGCAAATATAAAAATGACAAAAAAAAAAAATAAGAACTTTGCCAAAAATCCTAATTGAAGTAGTAGAAGAAAGTTTTTTGAACGAATGTTATTGTCCTACGAAATGTAATAAAATGCTGATGCAAAAATGTCTCCATCATGAAGAGGCGACATTGAACGCATTTGAAATATTCAAATAATCATCGGTCAACGAACTTTTAGATTTAAGTGTCTCAACGCCTTCGAGATTTTATCATAATACCGAGTCATTGGCATAATGTAATTATATCATATATTATTATAAAGATAACTCAATAGAACTGATGAAATCACAAGAAAAGAGAGAAAAAAACAGCGAGAATGACAGCGATAAATGTATAATTAAAGGAAGCAATAATTCTAGAAATAGACACGATCTAGTTTTTTATATCTATGTTCAAATCAGAACTACCAATCCTCTTACCAACATTAATCAATTCCGCAATACCAATGAAAACACGGCCATATCCCATCAAGCAAAAACTGGAATACCAGTTATAAAAATCTAATTTTCTATTTTTCTTGCCAACTATGAAACAGAACGGAAAGGCAACCAGCTACAAAAACTACCAATTGCGGTGTTCGAGCAAAACGAGATAACAGATCATTATCCACTTATTGAGAGGAAGTCGAAACCACTTTGTCCATAGTCGTTATAAACAAATGCAGCGATATTTTCGTTGGTAATACCAATAATACTTAAGAAACCGCAGCACAAGAAGCCAGTTTAATACTTTTATCTAATCTACTTAGATGCATCCTGTTTGGAAGGAAGAAGGAGAATCTTTGTTTGAAGACTGAACAAGTTCATTCACATATCGATTGGTATCGTTTATTTTAGGAATTCATTGATCATTCTCGTATCCGCATTTTGTGTTGCATATCCGGGAATCCATTCTAATTAGAGATCAACAAACTCAGGTAATTTCGTGAGAGTATTTTAATTTAACAATATGACCTTTTAAGAATTATTGGAATGTTAGTTACTGTTATTAAGATATTGCATGTGAATACAGGAAATTCACCGGAACTTTTAATCGTTGAACCGGTTCTTTATAGCGCCAATGCCTTTTTGCATGTAAAATGAGCATAAAATAATATATTAAAGAAAGGAAAAGATAGGTAATATATTTTTATCTTCGTATTAAACGTTGTATATTCGCTATATTATTATAAGCTGGTTTAGAGTTGTAGACCTACATTTTTGACTCAGTTCTGTTTGTCTGGCGATGTAAGAGTCTAATGGAAATGTGAGTAAAAAATCCACGTACTTAAAATAACTTCAACCAAGCGGCGTCAGTTTTAAAAAAAAAAACAGGTAACTTTATACCCATCAACAGAATACTGCATCGAAATCAGTGATCACAAAATATGGGCAAAAAATCGCGACTCACACTACTCACACATTGAAGACCAGAATAAAGCCGTGGAGCTAATCCTGAGAAACTCGCCCGTTCACATAATGGAGACGATAGAAAAAAGTTCCTGTATAATGTATCAAAAGGTCTGATTTTGAAGTTCTTAAGAGTATGAACCAAACCAGCTTTACGTAAAATTAAATAATGTGCATGATGCACAGAAGATAATGAAAGAAAAAATGTTACGTAAAACAATTACATAATAATTATTTAAATGAGCATATTATAGCCGGCTCGGCTCGGATCGGCTGACACAAGCAAAACAATCCTTGCTGGTGCAATCAGAAAATGCAAAAACATATATAACCACAGTACGCTGAAAATTACTTGGCCTAGAGACACTGCTAATGTTTCTCGTGAAGTTCCAGAAACTACGTCAGTCCTTTATGCAGCTCATTTCATTCATACTCAAAGGTCCGTAGTTTATAACAAGCAAGAGTTGTAGCGTATGCCGGCAATGAACCATTTTGTTGCACTTCCACATGTGAGCAAGAATTTATTGTTTCAACTTGTCCTGTGCAGTGTCGTGCAGATGAAAAGCCGTTGTTCAACAGAACGTGAAGTATTTTTAATATCAGCATTGTTTTATGCTGGTAGTAGGTAGGTTAGGTTGTATCTTTTCCAGTTAAAGAATTTTGTTTACATAACAATAGGGAAACATTTTTGATCATGTGGGGGTGACTTGAAAAACTGGTCATTTGTAAAACAGAATGCTATAAAAAAGTACCTATGAGTGGATGTCTTCCGGCTATCATGAAATGACTATTGACATTAAATAAAAAAGATATTTGCCCCAATATTACTGACATAAGTTGTGAATTGTTCCCTCGGCGAACATTACGACGCCCTATACAGTATTTCGTTGATTTATGTCATCCCGGACTGCTGCGAAATTTTATTGGGGTTGGTAAAAACTCTGAGGACTGGCAGGATAGTTTGTTTTTACGTTTCTGGATGACAATTTCTCAAATACTACTATTATAATATGGAATTTTCATCTTCACGACAGCCCCTTATCTACATAACTGAAAAACACGACAACAACAAGTACCTATCTTATTAAAGACCATGACCGTAACATCCTACGTAGGTATGTTTACTATGTGGTAAAAAGCAACATTAAATCAATTTAATGCAGACATCCAGATTACTGACTTTCATTTATCGTCGATACCCATTTCCGTTGCTATTTGTAGCTTTGATAAGAAACCCAGTGGCTAAGCCACTATTTTTATTGAAAAACTTGTAGATTCATTCATGGTAAATCTTGAAAGAGGACTTAGTGATCTAGAAATCTATTTCTACCACTTTTATCGTCGTAATTGGAGCAGTGATATCCCTGTCTTTAGATTTATAATCTGATCTAACTCGTTACCGTTCATTCATGTTACTTGTTAGGCCAGAGTCGAGAACATATAAAAAAGTAGATACGCGTTTCTTCATCCTATTAACTTGATTTTACCGAGAGTTATTTCAATTACTTCCTCGTCACCGATCTTGCAAGATGAGGCATATAACCAATCTAAGCGACGCTTCCTGGGACTTTAAAAAATGTATGGTCCTTAGACCCAAAATTTATAAAAGCTTATTAACTATCTACTCAGTCAGACTTATCGTGAGTTCTAAATACGAAACAATGGTCCCTAAACAAAAAAATAAAGCTCCCAACACAAAATGTACGAGTACCATATTAATCTCGTAATAATGAACTATACAAGCGTGTACTTAATTAGTTCAATTATTAGCATCCGTGTAATTAGCAGTTATCTGAGCTAATAACCTTCTGATTAACGATAACAAACGCATGCATTAGTTCCGGTTTAATAGAGAAAAAGTTACATCTGCTAATATTTCCAGGAAGAAACCGAAGTATATTAAAAAGATATTAATCAGATGCATTGTGTCGTGGTCGAATGGTTAAAGTTTTTGTAAAGACTGAACATTGGGTCTACTTAAACTTCCAATACATTTACTTAATCTAATCTTATGGTCCTTCTACCAAATGAAGATAGGAATCTATCTGCACGTGCCCGGGAGTAACATAACAGTAGATAATCGAGTGTCTAATTGATCAAGACTTGACAGGCTAAAAGAACTTGCTTTCCAGGAATATTTTAATGCTGATGAAATAAAAGCAGAAGTAATAAGAAATTCTGGCATTACAGCAACTCGACATACAAATCAGATAATAATCTAAACCAAAAAAGGAAGGCATAAGGTTGTGTATATTAAGCAATCATTGAATCACGCTTGGACAAATATAACAGGGAATCTGGATAGTACAGTGTACAATCAATATTGGGGAATGTAAATGGCTAGCAGATTGCTGGGCATAAATTGACTGCCTGTAACTAGCACAAATTGTAATTTCAAACGGATTGTCGGCAACAATTCGTGTGAATAGTGGCAACTACAAGGCCACAAGACTCATTAAATTAAATAGGTATTGCGAAAGACGAATTAGGGATTATGAAAAGATAGGCGCCAACATTCTTGAACATGCTAAGTACTACAATATAGCAAAAATAATTATCTCGATGATCATGGTAAAATAATTGTGAGTTTAACTTTTCCTTCATCCAATTTTTATTATCCGAAATGATCCGCCAAAAATATCAGAGAGCTTTATTTTTAATGGATGCTTCTCTAAAGATAAAACAACAGAATTTTAAAGGCCATTAGGTCCCCTCGGAGACCTGAGGATATTGTTGGGAAAATACGATTTTTTTCCTAAAATTACAAAGTCTAAAGAAATTCGAAACGAAATTAACCCTGACCTTCCGAGGTAGAATTTATTTAACTTTTGTTTTTGCAAAAAAATATTTGAATTGCTTTTCTTCTTACGTTACAAAAATGTGATTTCCGTTGAGATGTTTTACGGGTCCTGAGAAAACTCTAATATTATAAAAGCATTAACCAGAGTATTTCCCGGTAAAAAACAGGATCAACCATAAATTTTCTTGTCAAATGGAAAAATGTGGACGGGATGTGAAGCATCACCTTAATTTGATCTAAAAACAACATTCTACAATCACTAACATATTGAGGTCTCATCTTTGTTTTTTTAGAAATGTCTTGCGAATAGTCACTTGGATAAGTTTTATGATAAACTAGCGACCCGCCCCTGCTTCACACGGTTTTTATGATTTGACAAAACATCGAGATTACTATTCTACGAAAGTTTAATATTATTATTTTATATCCTTCCGGAATAAATTCCCTAAAAGGTGAAAATGAGAAAACCGAATCAAAATGCGTCGCGCAGTTTAGAAGAACAACGCGGTTACACAGACAGACACGAAAAGCGACTTTAATTTATAATACATATAGAAGCTGTTTTCAGTAACAATGTGGATGGCAATAAGAATACTTAGAGGAAGACCAAAGAAACGAAGGTTTGTGTGATAGATGATATGACTAGAACATAGTGTTGTAGAAAATATGCTGACAAACTAAGCAGACCCCAAATTATTTGAAATAAAGGGCAATGAAGATGAGGAATGCCTAAACGCTACTGAAGATTTACTAGTACTTTCTTGTAAGGCTAAAAACATCCCGACCATGCCTTGCCTTTTCCCGACCACGTTGGGGTTGGCTTCCAGTCTAACCGGATGCAGCTGAATACCAGTATTTTACACGGAGCGGCTGCCTATCAGACCACATAACCCAGTTACTGGGTAACGTAATACTCCTTTGTAAGACTTTAAGGCTTCTGACTACCCATAACGACTCTGTCAAAGATCTACAAATGACAGCTGGGACCAACAGTTTAACGTGCATTCCGAGGCACGGAGGGGTCTCGATATTTAATGGATGATCACCAATCCTAGGAACGACCACATAATCGTGTATTATATTTTTGTTGATAAAAGGGAGAATGCGCGTCATACTATGACCTTATTATGAGACAAAGATGCCAGTAGCATATTTGTTGACGCAATATTAGATAATAATTCAAAGGTTAATCGGAACAATTACTATGATAAACAAACGGTTTACTCCAACGAATACAGTAATTGGATTACTATTGTATGTATTAATATTAGAGATGTTTAAAAAAATAACTTTGTATTCTAGATAAATATTATTAGATTCTGGTTGCGACTTCGTCCGCGTTTTTCTTGTTTTAACATAAAATATATCCTACAGCATCGCATCGCCCGCCCGCGCTATTACTTCGTTTTCACTTAGCATTCATTCTGCCTTTTTCTTTTTGTTCGGCTTCTAAGGGTGGCCGCGTGAGAATTGGTCTATCAAGTGCAAAAATAATTTTTCAAGTCCGACTGGTAGGGTAGGTAGTTCCAGGTAAAGTTCAAACAAAAAAAACTCTTCAGCTTTTTTATTAGCTTTGACAATTTCGGGACTCTGGGGTCTCGGACCTTTGGAAGGCGAACGAGGGACCAAAGCCAACTCGCAGAGGCCCGTTAGACGCTTTCAATGAAATGAGGCACGAACCGACGATTATCCCTGTACGCACTATGCAACTGCGCCCAAGGACAACCCCCGGTTGGTGTAGGACTATTGCAGGATATAGAAACAAAGATATTGAACTATGGATTTGGGTGGCTAAAGTGGACTGGTTACCTAGAACTATGAAAGGACTATGGCCCCTGCCTGATCAATGGTTTATTATACACGGAAAATAATGGCAGGGCGTGACTTGCACCCTCAATAATGGGCCCCCGGAAACTGTCGCCAGCACTTAGTGACGTAGCAACAAGGGGGCAACATATCCTGAGGTGCTTGAGGAGTGGAGAGGTATTCCATGGCTCTCAAAACAATCCCAGAGCCCGGAATATAGTCAAGATCCCTACAAGCACGTACTGGAATATTTCCTTCCTCCGAGCAGGTTTGCTCTTGCGAATTTCCAGTCAAGCCGGCCAATAAAGGCATGAATGAGATGGGAGCTTTGTTCCTCATCAGTGTTCACTCCGGCGGGTCAATAGAGGCCAGCCAAGGATGAGGATCAAGACTTCCGTAGGGTCGCTACTGCCCAACAACTCGCCACATGCTGCCCCGCGGGTTTCTGTATCTCTTTTGGTCTGGCTCCGCACCCTAGACCTGTTTCGATGAAGTTAACTCTACCGGCACAGACCTAGAGTTCGGAGCGCGCAAGTCCCACTCCCACCACGAAGTCAACGTAGAGATACGGTGGTGGGTTTTATTATTATTAATAGATATAATTATTTCGTTATTTTTTCATTAGTTTGCGTTATTTTCTGTGAGCATTTATTATGAAACATGACTTTTCAGCTTAAGATGGTATAAGAGAAGACGGCCAATTTCTTTTGCATTCTACAATATTAAATAAGATATTGAATATTTTTCAATAGGTATTACCTCTGTAAAAAACCGGCTGTCAAAAGAAGTCCACAAGCTGCTAGTGCAAAAACACAAAAACTATATTTTCTATTTTCTTTTTAGTATGTCTAGGCTCTGGTTATCTAGATATTGTTAAAGCTATATTTTTTGCTCATACGTGTTTTTTAACTTTCAGACCCTATTAAAGCTAAGCGAAAAAAGACGTATGCTTTTTCTTGACGCAAAACACAATTTACGTTATGCCCAGCCATCCGTGGCTTGCATTTTATGCAAACGGCAAACGGTCGCCGGGGAGATTAATAGCGGTAATGTTTTTGTCTATCTTTGTAGCGTGGCTTTTAATTACAAGGAGGGTTAAATATTAAGTATAGAATTATTCTGAAGATGCTTTCAGAAAATGGTGAGCCTGAGTATTTGCTCCTATCGGCCATAGCAACAAAAGTACTGCAATCACCAGCAATGCCAAGCGCGGTAACAAAAGTAATTTGAGATATGGAAGTACCATTTACTGCAGCATTCAACCCCGATACCAGCATTGCCGATAGGCTGATCTCTTCACCACTTAGCATCATCATCAGCCTACAGAAGTCTACAGGTGGACATAGGTAGGACTCTCCAATCGCACGCCATTCAGCTCGATCCTCGGCAACTCTCATCCAGCTGCTACCAGCCACCCTGCGAAGATCGTCGCTCCATCTCACCTGAGGGCGTCCTACCTTACGTTTGTCGATTTGCGTTCTCCACTCAAGAACACGTCTACCCCAACGGTCATCAGTTCTACGGCTAATATGGCCGGCCCATTGCCACTTCAGCTTGCTTATTCTGTGCGCTATGTTGACAACTTTGGTTCTCTGCCTGATCACTCATTCCGGATTCGATTCCTCAGAGAGACTCCAAACATAGCCCGATCAATAGCTCGCTGAGCGACCTTGAGTTTATGGACCAGCCGTACCGTGAGTGTCCACGTTTTGGCGTATGACTTAGCATGTTTCCACTGCTGGGATACAGGCCTCCTCTCTGTGAGAGGAATTGGGCCGTAATCCACCACGCGGGCCTTGTGCGGGTTGTTGGATGTTTTAGAATTTTAGGTTCTAGAACATCCGCCGTTCTCCTCACGATGTTTTGCTTCACTGTTTTGAGAGACTGCTGCTGCTGCTGCATTACTTTGCATTTATCTCTATCTCTCTCTCTTTCTTTCGTAAGTGGTGGCTGTTTCTAATAGGCCACCACTGCTCGCCACTTACCACTTATGTACAAAAACGAGTAACTGAGTTGGCACTAGACAAGAAAAGAAGACGCAGTCATTGGGAACCCCATATTTAGCAGTTGTTATTTATGAGCTGATAAGCTGGTATGACTCACTTGGAGATTATTTTCTTTGTCATTCCTACAAATTCTAAAAGAAAGAAAACCGTTTGCACGTCGGCAAAAAATTATCAAACAGAAAACAGAATTTCTGAAACAACGAAGAACTGTTTAACTAGTTTATTTCGTTAAAAGGGTTCGTGTTAGCACAATCTATATTTTTTCTGTGTATTATTCTATCTCATACAATGTTGTTATGTCCTTTAATAAATCCAGGGCTTTAAAGAATTTGTTTTGTCCTGTCACAACAAATTATGTGTCTGGATAATTAATTATTGTGCACGTGAAATAACACGCAACAGAACAACCTTCCTTGACATTCTTGTGACTAAAAGAACGTCTGAACATCCGAATATTTTCCCAAGCTTTATCTTACACTGCTGCGTGCGAATGTGTTTTTATAAATCTAGAGCAACGCCTGCTACATATACTAAATTAATAATAATAATACCAGTCTATTATTGTCCTACTGCGTAAAGGCCTCTTCTCACATAGAGAGAGCACGAGCATTGATCACCACGCTTGCTGGTTCTTTTCAGGTTTTCTCACGATGTTTTCCTTCACCGATGTCAGTAATGTCTAAGATAAACTCAAAAAGTACAATATGAATTGAAAGTCACATTGGTGCTTGCCCGGATTTGAACCCCCAACCTCTTGCATGACTGGCGAGGTCTTAACCACAAGGCCATCATCATCATCATTTCAGTCGAAATACGTCCTCTGCTGGACATAGGCCACCGCCACTTCGACCGGTTCTTTGCTTCCCGCATTCAGCGGATTCCTGAAGCATTCACCAGGTCATCGGTATACTTAAGGGAGGCCTTGGCAATCACGTTTTCACGACTATACTATGCTATTTGCTATTGTGTTTTTCTCTAAACTAACTCCGAGTTGAAACAATGTTATCTCATTTTGTTCTAAGACATGGATATGCTAATAAGTTGCAAACACATAATCCCTGTGCAACGTCTTTGACTTACGAAATACAAGACAACTCTCTTTTGTATTTAACGGTAAATACAAAGTTTCCACTCGGTTACCAAATATTTTATTAATTCTTCCTGCTTTCTTTCTACCAATGGTATCCTTGTATACCCGTTTATAAGTCGTTACCAAAATTGCCTGTGATATTGGCAAGTTAGGTAGGTAGTTATTCTCTCTTACGCCAACCTTTTGCTAATGAAAATACAGTATTACTTATCAGTGGTCCTAAATACCAAGAAATGACCCCATCTCCACTCCTACACTCGAAAATCTGGCAAGACGCCAAATCGGAGGTGCAGCGAAGAATTTATCTCATAAAAAGCCTGAACGCCTAGAAACGGAATGCATTTTTTTGCTTTCTTAGTGCTTACGTGCAAAAAATGTGAATGTTCAATTTAAATAAAGTAACAATCTGTGCAAATTGTAAACATTTTTATATCTTTAAAAATACGTTCTGTGAACTTTTTAGTCTGACTATAGCGTCATTGTCTTCATATTCTAAGTTTTTGATCCCAAAGCATTGTGTTGTAATGTTACTTAATTGCCAACCTAACGGGTTATTCAAGTTACAATGCATAATTAACATTCAAGTTCACAGGCTGTACATAATCGTTATTAAGTTATTACATACAATTGACATCAACTTGTGATATCATGGTAGGTTGTAAGGCGAGGGTTCTTCCCCTGTGGCTAGAATCCATTATGGAAGTAGTTATGAGGGTGAAATGGGCAGTCATATCAACCTGTGCAGTGATTAACTCTACCTAAGATTAAAAATCTGATCCAAAATTGCATTAAAGGAGAGGTGCAAGGCCACTGATGGCTTACATACACATCATGATTTTATTTCGACAACTAACCGATAGATACTAACATAAACAAAAAGGAAAACTAGCTTTAAAATAAAAATAAAAACTTGCTGAGAAGGAAATACCAAAAACAAGAAATACTGAGCTATATCTTCCGATACCATCATCATCGGTGACATTTTACTAAACCTGTACGAAATGCAAGATGATCTAGAATCAACTCCCTTTATTATCAATAAAAATAACACCAAGAAAAACGAACAAGAAACGATTAACAAAACAAAAACACGGACCGCCGAATAACTAGTCTAACCACAGAGTGTTTACGTTGGTAACACAAAGAAAATAAACAATGGGGACTTGTGAAAACATATCTGTGTTTTCGTAAGATAAAAACAGTCTGTGATATTCGATATTAAGGCTATATACGCGATCCGTCTTGTGAATGCGAAGCTTTATGAACGTGATGTGAAATCGATAGCAAGTATTAATTACACATGGACGTGTGTTGTGGCGGTTAAAATAATACAGAGAAAGGCTGGACATTAATAAGGAAGAAATAATAAGGATAGCATTTCGACTAAAAATATTGCTATAATTCTGTGGTCTTGATTGTGTTTACTCGACGATTACTATGCTTTAGCTGCTACAAAAATACTGAGCTGTTTGCTTCTAGTATCAATACTTACAATGAATTCTACCTACAATATTATGTTGATGGAAGCAAGAATTAAAAGCCTACTTGTTTGCACAGTAATCGTCGAGTAAACACTTTTATGTCCAGAAATTAAAATGAGAGTGACGTCAATATTTTGATAGCAGCCTATGCAGCCTATACAAAGAATAATAATGTTCAAAAATGACTCATTCTCAAAGATATTATCTCAAGGCTCAAGGTATTTACGAGATTGATGCCATTTAAAACACCTGAAGTTCTATGCACAGATACGCAACTTATTTCATCATTACTTTGTGACGACAAAACTTCTAAATTGGTACTGCTTAAAACAACACAAAAAAAAAACTACACATGTAGATAATATAGAAAAACACCCACCTCAAAGGCAGAGATTACACTATAAGTCAAAAATAAATGAACACAAAACAAAGTGCTAAGCACCTAATTCCGCCATATTGGGCCCAAAACTCAGCCATCGGGGGAAAACGAAAATGGCTCTACATAACATGACTCTAGATAGGCAAGGGAATATGAGACTATTATTATCCACGAAGCAGATGATACAGAAAGTCCAAATAAATAAGATAAGTTGAGCCACATCAAAACGATGCTTGGTGAATTTACAACGCAAGCGTAACCAACCCGGTTACTGCAACTACCTACTGCAGTTAAACAAGGAAAAGTTCATCGTGCAAGTAATAAAGATGGGGTTTCTGATTGACTTTTTCTTAGAAAATTGCGATCAATAGATTTTCTGCCACTCATCCTGTGCCAGTAACCCTCAACTTCTATCGCATATAGATAATCGATATATACAATGAACATTACAGAGATGATAGAAAGTAGTATATTGTCTGTAATAGTGCAATACAACGTAAATTGCTACCGTAATGGCTTTGCTAAAATCGTTTGCAGTTACCGCAGGAAATTAGTTCGGTATACAGAAATTGTATAGTATGAAATACGTACCTAATGGCAGTATAGTCTTGAATTAGTTGGAATTGTAACTAGATTTTGGTATTTGAGAGGAGAAACTCCATCTTAAATGTTATCCTGCGTGTTTCGTAGCAAGAAGTATAATTCTCGTTTTTGCCATCTGCACTGACACGCGAAGATTTACTAACTACGCAAGATACAAGCATTTGAATTGCTATTTACTGTTCTGAATAAAACCGATGTTGGGAACTTGCAAATAGTGTTACGAATTTTGCTTGCATTCATCAAATCATGATGTCAAAGTGACCCAATGTCACTTGGACGTGGTGATTTGAAGAATGCATTATTAGCGATAATGCACCTGTTGATGTACTTTTGTAACACAATGTGCAATTGCTGCCAACTTATAGACAACCTGACTTGAATAAAGATTTCTTGGACGAACATGGATGACGGTTAATGTGGATCCATTGTGGTAGCCCGCGAAATTCAAATTTTCTTGCGTTTTTTTACAATTTGCAGGTCAGTGTCAGGTTGTATCTTGATCAAAATATGTCTCGCGATAATAACAAACATGTATTTACATAATTATGACTATAAGAATCATCAATACATCTCTCTTAGTTAGATTTGCTGTGGTTTGGTCTGATTTCCGAAATCAGACCAAACCACGGCAAATCTAACTATTTAAGATGTATTGATGATTTGTATCGTTAAAATGATGTAAATAATACATATTTATTACTGTCGTAAATCATATTTTGATCGAGATGCATTATTAGCAAATTAGATATAGAAAGAGATAGTTCCTCACAAATGTCACAATACAACTGTATTTTTTCAAAAACACACCAAAGGCAACAGCCGCGCCCTCGCGCCCCTAGCCGCCGCAGGAGACGCCCTGGGTGGCGGGAATCTATCGCCGATTCCCGGCCACCGTAGGCGCGGGCTTGCGGACGACGAGTAATGGGCAGCTCGCCGTCCGGTAAGGACCAGGCCCAGGTCGACGGCGCGTTGTGTTCCACGCGCGCCTCAAAGAGATGTCAGCAGTGACGGGGTCCAATAGGGCCGAAGCCGCCGGGGTCGCGGGTAGATCGAAAGAAATACCGTGGCCCTGGCACGGGCAACTGAAGGAACACGGGTGGGTTTTAGTCAGTAAAAGTTTGACACGCCCTCCCGCTCTGCCCGGAGCGGGAGAAGTCATTTGATGATTTCCCATCCAAAAAAAAAAAAAAAAAAGGTGAGCTCACAGGTATGGTAAATACAGGAATACCAATGTTTGCGACACATTCCCTGCAAATGAATAACCAATCAATTTGCGCTTCACACTAGATCCCTCGGGATCACGGTAAGCTTTCTTGATTAATGTTGCGTGGATTTCAAATGGAACTAGAGCTCTTAAATATGTTTACATGTTTATGTATAGGAACTTTTAAGTAATTGGATCTGTGGTAATTACTCGTCGCGGGAATTGGATAGATGCCAGAAGCGCAAAAACGATCGTTCTTGCTTGGGGGTGCCCATGTCCAGTGTACGTCTTTTGGCAGACTGATGATGAATATGAGGATCGTGATGTCGATTACTGAAGTGGCTATTAGGCTACTTGGATGAACGTTGAATGAAATTGCTTTTTTCGTCGGGAATCATCAAACCATCCAAAGACAGGTTGTGAAACCATATAGACTTTATTCCCCGTCTTAATGTGTGCCTAGATTCAAGTGTGAAAAGAAACACCTATTGTACCCAAATTGGACGAACCCGTGAGAGAACAAACAACACACCGTTACTCCGAATGCAATCAATATCAATATTGAAAAAAATATAATAAAAAAAACACGCTCTCACGGACATGATAAACGGAGTTAATTTTTAATTCGAGCTGCAGATTTATTTAATAGTCACAAATCGATTGTAAATTTGCTATGGTTATACAGACTCGTAAACTTCCATTTGATAAGACTGTATAGAGTCATAGAGATATTGATTATTGTTTGCTTTTTTGTGACAATTAGAATATAATAATCAGAGGCAGAAGATTAGGCAGACGCGTTTAGTATTGAAGGTCGTGCAAAGTGTGTTGTGAATTATGAAGAAGTTGAAGCCACTTTTAGCGCCAAAGCTCTTAGGTTAATTTCCGTTCGATTTCCGCCAAGGATTAAGTTTGTCTGAAGAAGTACAGAGAATCCTGCTCCAGACAAAGTTCTCGGTGATAAATGGTCTTATTGGCCATATTATTACTACATTTACTACCCTAAATTACAATAACAGTTCGCACTGAAAGAGATATAGGTAAACAGTACAGTTTAACAAGCAAAATTTATACGTCTCAAATGCAGAACTACAAACATGCAGAACTACAAACATGAGCAAAGATATACTCCCAGATAAAATAAACTAAACGAAGTGCAAAGTTTTGCATTTCACCTTTGAGAAATTCCTGCAACAAAGGAACGGAACCAATCTAGCATAAAGTTGGGACTTAAGCAGCTGAGATGCATAAGTATGAGGTATTATAGAGACGAGTGCAGGTAATGAGAGCCTCGCATATGGAAACTTCAAAGAAGGATACTAACAACTTCGTATCTTGAAGAATTCCCTTGAGACATTTGAAATGCATATTAACAGATCGTGTTAGTATAAATTTGTTTACGTTCAAGTCGGATCCTAAGTGGGAGCAGAAGCTTCAAACAAGAAAGTTTTAATGTAATAATTTAAAGCCAAAAATATTGTACCAAAGTCTTATTTTAACTTCTCAATTTCTACGTAATTCGTATTGTTAGTTGGTAAGCAGCAAGTTATCTCGAGATATCTTTTCCCAACAATAAACATCTGAATATGCTTAATAAAAATAGAACCTATCGCAGAATATTTAAATACAAGGTTATTTGTCAACATAACTTCAAATAAACAAAAATCTCGAAAGCTTGAAAATTGTTGCTAAGTCACTGAATAGATGCAAACATCTATAATAATAATCAATCATCAATAATCATAATCATCTATAATATTTCAAAAAATATTATAGTAAACTATTAGTTTTATTATTAAACTAGCTTCTGCCCGCGACTTCGTCCGCGTGAAATTTCTTGTTTCTCCGACCCACGCCGTCGCATCGCATCGCCTGCCCGTGCAATTACTTCGTTTTCGCATAGCATTCTTTCTGACTTTTTGCTCGACTCCTTATAGTCCTAGCGTCATGCAAAAATATTTTTTCAAATCCGACTGGTAGTTCCAGATATTAGCGCGTTCAAACATACAAACAAACTCTTCAGCTTTATTATTAGTATAGATAGACAAAATGTCGTGAAGAAAGTCTTTAGTATGAATGTCGATGGCTATAAGAGTAGGGGAAGACCAAAGAAACGATGGATGGATTGTGTGAAAGGTGACATGGCTAGAAAGGGGGTGACTACCGATATGACGAATAATAGAGAAGTATGGAAAAAAAGGACATGTTGCGCCGACCCCAAATAGATTGGGATAAGGGCAGGAGAATGATGAAATGATAGACGCGACGTAGTTGGATAATGTCAAAGTAATGAAAGGTTGCTGTGAAAAGGGATTTTAGAAGTTCAAGTATTTTAAAGTTGTTTGCGTAAAATATCAGGCAATACAACATAGTTTGTGGGGTCAGATTTAGATCCACCAATACCTAAGATTAAATGTTTTTTTTTTTATTATTATTTCAAGGAAATCACCAACTCTGGTATTGGGAAGGTTCTGAGTCGGACTGAACCGACGAAGCCCCAAAAGTTTGCAATGTTTCTCATCCTGGCATTGCAATACAATTACATACCATTGGTTTCATTTAGAAGTAATACGAACGTTATACCTACATTGTTTAAATATGACAAAGCTTCAAATGAATCACCAGAACTGGACGATAAATTACTTAAATACTAAATTACATAACTTCTGCCGCTGACACTGCGGAAACTTAAGATACAATGGGAATTCGCTTAAAAGCTCAAGTAACAGAAGCGTAATTATACACGAGAATAATGAGACGGTGAGAAAACGACCGAACAATGGAAATTGCGATAGATTAGCCTTCAAAACCATTACCCTAAGGTTCAACTTTGATCGTGAGTTCTAAGCCACTTCATTTTCAATTAAATAGTTAAAGCACTTGCAAGCCGGCTTAGAGATTCTGGCATATCATACATAATTGATGAATAAAATTATGCTAAACTGCACTTTAAGACTGACGATTTACTATCCAGAATAATAGAGTTAGAGTTACGATTATGTCTGTTGAAGGCCCCATTTAATTTCGGAAGTAATATTATACAAATGTACGTAGGAATATAAATATGAATGTCGGTAGTAGGTAAACCTCGAGGAGCTCGTGGCTAAGTAATAACAGCCGCACGGGTCGATCCATCAGGTTAAGCTACGCTTGCCGGGGTCGGTCCGTGGATGGGTGACCATCTTTACATACCGAGACTCCCCCGTGCCTCGGAAAGCACGTTAAGCCGTTAGTCCCGGCTGTCATTCGTGGATCTTTGACAGTCGTTACGGGTCGTCAGAAGCCCGAAAGTCTGACAACCAGCCTTACCAAGGGGTATCTTATTACCCAGTTAATGGGTTGTGGAGGTCAGATAGGCAGTCGCTCCATGTAAAATACAGGTAATCGCTGCATCGGGTTAGACTGGAAGCCGACCCCAACATAATTGGGAAAAGGCTAGGCAGATTGATTGGTAGTAAGTAAACCTCAACTCGGGCCTCTACTATGGACGATTTATAAATACACGTTTCATTCAAAAACTTATGTAAAGCTACCAAATTATATTGAATGAATCGTCGATAATGACAACCAAACGCAACCTCATTCTTAATTCGAGAGTCACGGGTGCGACCGAATACCCCCGAAGTGAGCACGAGCACCGTGAAGGGAGCAACGCCCCTACACCTGCACTATCACGACCTGACATTCCTGAAGATAGGACCAACAGAAAAAGATGCTGATATAGGATCGCGACCTCTTTCCAATCGGATCTTTTCAAACGGATTAATAGAATAGTGACGAAAAGGACTAAACAGATACAGACAAAAGTAAACACAATAATTCGAAACGGAAATCCTAAAAGTATCCATTTCGACTCATTTCGTGCACACGTGCTAATCACATTCAACTTGTAAATTCATACTTTCGCTCTCAATTTGTATGAAGAAACTAAACACACACAAACAGGTGCTCCACTTTGTTCCCCAAACATTTGTGAGAAAAAAAAGGTGCGGATCTAAAAAAGGCCGTAAGCAAAATTGGATCGGAATCAGACGATCTGACGATCAAACACGTCGACGCCGGCACAAATCCATTTAACCATATCCATATAAAAACATTTGCACTAGCACTCCCAAGACTGTTTCGAAAGAAGCCACGGACCGTGAACATTCCACCGGCCACTGAGCATAAGCAAACTGGCACAGACAAAAACATCAACGCCATACTTTTGTCCGAGTAACAGGAATTTAAAACATGAGGGACTGTCGAGAAAGTTGGAATTTTACGGTTGAAGAGTT
The DNA here is from genome assembly GCA_946251885.1 of Cosmia pyralina. NCBI lineage: Eukaryota > Metazoa > Arthropoda > Insecta > Lepidoptera > Noctuidae > Cosmia > Cosmia pyralina. Next base: position 16,671,772 of record OX276359.1, on the reverse strand, counting down.
CTTGTTGAAAGTATCACTGATGAACCTAGAATCTAGGTAATGGAAAAGATTAATTTAAACCTGAAACTATCTCAAACCACTTATTAGGGTTTAAGCTTTATCGTCATATATCGTTAAGCATCTATTGTAGATTAGAGTTTTGCACTATTTAAATTGTTTTAAGTTACTTGAAAACATTTAATTACACAAATGAAAATAATAAAAAAAATCGGAACAATAACACAAGACTAAGTAGAACAAGCAAAACGATGATAGCTGCAAAAGTATAAACAGTAGTGCAGCTAACAACGCCCTTCAAAACAAATGAACAATAAAGGCGCCTGTTCAGTCGTTGCCTATGTCAATAACCGATCTTTTAAAAACATCAGTAAAAAACTAGGCTAAATTCCAACGAATTCTAAAGCAACAATCATCAAAACTAATTCCCAATGCACGTATAATATCCTTCAACAAAAACTATTCCTAACACTGACTTCCGAATGCGCAAAAGATTAATTTGCTAAGCAATGGTCACGAGCACATTGTCAAGAGCCGTGTTCCGAAGGCGATGACACTTGTAAAAAGAGGTTTTATTCATCGATTTTACGAAGTAAGTAGTCCGTGCGTGCGGCAGCTGCTCTGGCGCATGCTTCTGATCCCTCTCTTCGTTCACGCCGGCACCGTTAACGGCCGGCACGGAGGTTCCGTAGCAAAATGGCCACAATGATTCCGTAATTAATACTATTCAGAGCACGCCAGTCTTCCAAGACGGCCTTGTTTTCAATTTGGCATGCTACGCTATCGTAAATCGTTTAGCGCATCACAGAAATTATTCAAAGGGTTAATGGGCAGGTGAGACTGAATGCTGTACAGATTTTTCTTCGTTTCGAAAAGTTCGAGATGTTTATTTTGTAGTATAATAACAAGTCTTATTAACAGTGAGAAGCATTAAAAGCTATGAACTGTACGGTGTTCTTGAATAAATTAACCTCTGGAAAAACCTGCGAATTCTAAAGGCGATGGCAATTTTAAACAAAGACTAATCATAATATTTTTGCTACGATCTTTACACAAATATATATATCATACATAAGAAAAGCATATAATATCTATTATTTATTAATATTATAAAGAAGAAAGATTTTTTTTGTTTGTTTGTTTGTACCGAATAAGCTCCGAAACTCCTGGACCGATTTTAACCATTTTTTCACTAACAGAAAGCTAAATTATCAGAAAGTAATATAGGCTACAATTTATTTTAAAAACAAATAGAGATCCTTAAGAAAATTGCAATAATGTAACCAAAAGTAGCAAAATTTTGCCCATAAAATTCATTATTTGGCGTGCGCTGAGAAAACTATTGATGATACATAAAAATTATGTACTACATGATTAAAGCACTCATGATTACCTACACAAAAGTTCGCGAGGCACTATATCTAACTATAATAGTTAAGTCACAATAGCAGCTTTTGTGTTCTAAAATTCATTTCCTCCACGCGGACGAAGCCGCGCGCAAAAGCTAGTACAAAATAATGCTTAGCGATTCTGCTGTATTTGAATTACCTACTTAATAATTAAAATTTGCGTCAAGTTTACTAGAGACATTCAACATCCACCCGTATTTCCGTATTGTGCGAAGGGTACTATTGAGCCCAGCCATAAATAATGAGGTAACAAACCACTTCAGATGACAATGACGGTTATATTTTATAACAAATACACTCAACCCTTTCAAGTACAATAACAGCGGAAGTAGCACCATCAAGAGGCACCGGACATATCCATAGGCTTAATATATATCGGTGTGATATTTGTTTGAACTTAAAGGGAATTTCCTCGAAGTGGGCCAAATTGTAATTGTTACACACAACACACTTATTTGCTTAATATAAAATTCTTCCTCGGACTCCTTCCATTTGCATTAGCGGAAGGTCCCTCGAGAGTCGAGACCCATGATTGATAATAATGCTTAAATAAAATCTACTAATGTTGCGTACCATATTTCCTGTGCAGTTTCAATTAAAATGTACGTCAAAAGCATTAATTAGCATTTAAATATAATTGGTTCTCTATCATAGACGAAACTACACTTAATTTTAAACAGTCAGACGCACAAAAAATTCATTACTTTTTGTCTTAGCTTCTACATGTCTGAGATGGAGGATAACTAATTATCTGCCTAGGTACAGAAAATATAGATGTGGAGAGTAAGTAGGTGGAGATCGTCAATCTCTTGACGAGATCATAAACATTGAATTGACTGCGAGATTGTTTATACATTTTATAGTAGGAAGTGTAGAAGACTTATATACATTCCCAGACCATCTACAATCCAGTGGGTGTCAGTCTACTCATAACATCAGTTATTTTTTTATTATCTTAAAGCAGTTACTTTTTATTTTTGTGAATCGGTGACTGGTTTTATTTGAGTCATGCGAGATTCATCTTTATTGGCTACGAGGCTTCATATCCTTTCTTTTTTTATTCGCATAACTAATGCAAACGCCGAATGCTCATCCCACGTTGATGATAGTTTCATAATTCAATGCTCTCCGCAACTTGTATTTGATACTAAAGAGGGAGCTCAAAAATACATTAGAAGAATAATGAATATTAGGTTGGGGAAAAAGTCTTTTCGCATTATAGTATGTATGAACTTAAAATAAAATCTCTTTGGCTATACTATTTGTATCTGGCTGGTTTTGGTATCATTGAAAGTTTAAATTTTAAAGAACATAATTCCAAATTCAATTTAGGAAAATGTGTGATTTTCATTTGTTTTTCGTACTGTCAAGATGAGTAAATCTAATGAAGAAATTCGATACATTTCAAAATTTTACTACAAAAAAGGTAAAAATGCAACGCAAGCCGCGAAAAAAATTTGCGATGTTTATGGACCCAGTGCAGTGTCTGTGAGAGTAGCACAAATTTGGTTTAAGCGTTTTCAATCCGGGAATTTTGATGTCAAAGATGCACGTCGCTCTGGTCGAATTATTACGGATAAAATGGATGCCATTTTTGAAAAAGTGGAGCAAGATCGGCATATCAGTAGTTACGACGTAGCTGAAGAACTGGGAATTGACCACAAAACAGTTTTGGCGCATTTGAAAAAAACTGGGTACACAAAAAAGCTCGATATTTGGGTACCTCACGAGCTCACTGAAAGAAACCTAATGAACCGTGTACTCATTTGTGATTCTTTATTACGACGTAATGAAACCGAACCATTTTTGAAGAAGCTGGTAACTGGTGATGAAAAGTGGATCACGTACGACAAGAACGTGCGAAAAAGGTCGTGATCAAAGGCCGGTCAGGCTTCACAGACTGTGGCGAAACCCTGGTTAACTCGCAACAAGGTGATGCTGTGTGTGTGGTGGGATTGGAAGGGCACTATTCATTATGAGCTGTTACCACCAGGCAGGACCATTGATTCTGAAGTCTACTGCGAATAACTGATGAGATTAAAGCAAGAAGTTGAGAGAAAGCGGCCGGAATTAATCAACAGAAGGGGTGTGGTTTTTCATCATGCAAACGCTAGACCTCACACATCTTTAGCCACTCAGCAAAAATTAAGAGAGTTTGGTTGGGAGGTGTTAATGCATCCGCCGTATAGTCCTGACCTTGTACCTTCAGATTTCCACCAGTTTCGGTCTCTTCAGAATTCTTTAGGCAGTGTCAGGCTAACATCACGAGAGGACTGCCAAGACCACTTGTCGCGGTATTTTGATCAGAAGTCCCAAAATTTCTATAGCAATGGGATCATGTCCCTACCTACAAGATGGCAAAAAGTTATCGAACAAAATGGTACCTACATACTTTAGATAAATGTAAATAATGTATATTAAAAAATGTTTTGAATTTTCTTAAAAAATGCGAAGCAACTTTTTCCCCAACCTATTATTTCAAAATTTTGATCATGACTCTCATCTTTCCAGTGGTTAATGAAGTAGCCTTGTCTGTCAACTCGGCAGGTGATTGCCTCAACAGTTCGTAATTAGAAATTTTCTTAAGAAATTCAGCCTAATTAACTTTCACATCCGGGGCATCATTAAAGGTTTCATCTTATCCAAAATTAATACGACCAAAATATATACCAGAGATAGAATTTGCTATAATATGTTTATTAATGTTGGATGTTCCAAATTCAAGTACTTACTTATTGAAAATGTATTGTGTGGAGCAGTTACCTACATCATTATCTTCTTCTGTTTGGGTCTAAGTATGTATCAAGATAATTGATTAATATATTAAGTACTTGTTCTAACAAAGCGGCTTTTACCTTGAATCGTGAGAATTTTCCAATCACGCGGAAGATAGTAATTAATTACCGTGTGTGAAGCATAGAAATTGATATCGTTAACGGATTTCGCCGTGAAAAACATGTATCGTTAGAAATCTTGAGATCGCTGCGCTGTTGATAATCTTAGTTCTTTTGTTACTGTTATTTTCACACTATTGCATACAGTTTGAGATGACATGCTTTCTATTGCTTGCAGTGTATTTTCTAGATTCGTAAGTAGTTCTTCAACCGTATTGAGACGAAGCATCTCACTCAACTCAACTAAGTTCTATTTTTTACCAACATCTATTGTCCTATTTGTTATTGAAAATGTTGAGGTTGACGACCCGGGAATTAAAAATAATAATAGTAGCCTAACAGGGACATTTCATACGAATTTGATTAACCCCTTGAACAACAATAACCGAAATAAGGGCCCCGATTTGGAATCCCAAAATAAATTAAAAATAACACAATTATGGAGGATACACGATACTCTTATCTTTCACAACTTAATGTAAATCTTACTTGGTTGATATAAATCTGATTTTCCGTTGACCACAAAACTTTAACCGTTGCAGCACACTGTAAGGGAAACGATCCATTCATTGTAACTCTTGTACAACTTCAACGTCAGCTTCAGAGTACTCGTAATTTCAACTCTAAATTTGGTGGAATAAGATATCAGTTCCACTGCTATTTCATAGAGCAGTAACGTCTTTGTTCGAAGAGTTTCGTACGGGTACGGACGTTGAAAAAAAAGGGGCACGACGGGAACACACCTGTCTGTGGTGTTGCCAGTTTTTGATGAGCACCCGCCAGTGAATGGCGACTATAGGTACAATGGCAGCGGATTTTTGAATTTGGATAAGTTTTTTGAGTATCGCTCTCATTCTGTCGGATTGCGAATCGTTTTAACAGATTGTTCAGCGGTTTTGCGGTACGACCCTAACAGCTACTAAGTCCGTTGTTTTATTTGTCTCAAGAGTTACTTACCAAATTAGATTTCAGAATTAATTTTGTTTGGCTTGTTGGCACGGAAGCCTTTTATAGAAATAGGCTGAGAAATGAGTCAAGCAATGCCTATTAAGGGGATTATAGTTTTCGCTCCAAAATTTAAACAATGCAAAACAAGAGCTTGTTTCTTACATTTAAGGTTAAAGACGTTATTTCTCTGAAATACATGGAAAACATAACACTATTTCGCAAAATTACTTAACTTTTACAGTTGCATTGCAATAAATCTGCAGACAAACTAGAAATAGACGATTAAGTAGAAATGCCACACATAACCCATCTAGTTCCCAACATAATGTTACATCATAACTTGTCCAGTGACAGTCAGTCAACAAACTCCTGCACACCATTCATTCGCCCACGGCCGCGTTCCTAACTTGAAATGTGATTTAATACTTTTTGGATATATTATAAATTATGGATTTTAAGAGCTCAGTGAGCGCTATTAGTTTTATAGTCCTATTTAACATGGGTCGTTATTTAAAACAAGGGAACTTTGTCATTTGATAGCAGCACACATTTCCAAAACAGTGGACCTAATTGCTGACAAAAATATCTCAGAATAAAACTCTTACTTTATGTTCAACTTTTCAAAAATTATGGGACTTGCACATCCTGCTGATGTAATGAACAGTTCGCCTATACAAAAATAATAATCACCTAAGCAGAGACTTTTAAAACAATATAAAGCAAATAGATACACGGACAATGCAGACAATGCGGCAATTAAGACAAGTCTAGCCGACTGAAATCTAAATAAAAATCTAATAAGCATGGACCAACGACCTATTTCTACTTAACGTGAGAATGAGAAGCACCTATTTAAATGGAATTACAATGTCATTCTTGCACATTCTAAATACATGCGTGCGCGACCCGCCCGACCTTTTCCAAGGACATACACGCACGGTCACAGTCCCTGTCTCCAAACGCACCTTCGTCAAACAATCGCTGAACAAATCAAATACCTACCTATAATCCACTAATCAAAAAGTATTAACAAACAAACAAAAAATCAGTTCATCATACAAAGTGCTGAGAGAAACCCTATTGTTTTTTCATCAGTATGCATAATCAAAATATTATAGAACAATGCAATTCGGTATTGAACAATCGAGTGTCCTAATCATCATACATTGTCGGGATCATGTTCGGGTCCACCTTGATGATCAAGAGCTGTTTTATCATAAACATGGTGTATTTAAATAATTTAAACGATGTATATATAAAAGCATAGGGCATTTTGGTTAAACTACATATATTGTGTGGTTATCGAGGCATTGATCGTCAAATATTATAAATTATAATACTCGACATGATTCTAGTATTTTGTCGTGTTTATTATCCACCAAGAATAGTCTCTAGTTCTCTATTGTATATTTCTGTTGGCATCGTAAGATTTGACAATATAACAGAAATAGGATCATAGCATTCAGAACCAGCTTTCAATTTATGACCAGATTTATAATAACTAATGTAATGGTCTCGTTCATTTTTAAACTACAATACGAATTATACTTGGCAAGAGAAAATTACCAGAATTTTGAAAGACTAAAGTCTTATACGCAAGTGACTGATTACTACTTTACAAAGAACCAACATACATCCATGCCACAGATATAAACTTTGATCCATACACACCATTTACAAAACACGAGTAAAACGCACCCCAACCACCACTGAAAATAAATTACAAGGAACTCAATTACTTCAATGTACAAACAACTTAATACCTGACAAGACTGCTTAGTAAAAATTTATCCACAAGCTCAACCTTAATATTGGCTACCATATTCCGAATACACCTTCCGATACGATTTTATTTACATAAGGCTTACCTTAGGAGAGAAGGAAGGAATCTTTAATCAGTTGTCTGCCTTATTACGAGTTTAGGATTACCTACGAGTCCTACGACTTGCCTTAAATATGAATTTGGTATAGTACACAATCAGGTTTACGTAGGAGATCAAGGAGGAGATGAATAAGTTATTAAAGGATTTCGGCTGGAACGGGTTTTGGTGTTCAGTGAAATATGGCTTGAGCCTGGATTACACAAATGAGGCGTGTCTTTAAAACTGATAAAGTAATCGTGGTTTTTCTGAGAATTTGATTAATTTCAAATAAAATACGAAATAGAATATAGAAGACGTTCAGATCAAAATATATTTATTATTATTATTTATTTTATTTTATTTTATAAATTACAAGTTCCTTAACTAGGTGTAATAGCAAAGCACACAATTAGACCTCTGGGGTCTGTCCTAGCGTGCCATGGCCTGAGATTGATCAACGCGCTATTAACAGCTGTTTAACAGCACTACATCAACTCGACTACAACTCAACTAGTTAAGTTATAATCGAGTCGATGCAATGTTCTTTAAGCTTACGCTTTATATTTTTAATATTCATTGAGTCTCTAATGTCTACAGGTATATGACCGTTTACGGTAAAAATATCAAATATTTAATACAAAATTGCGTTGCGACTACTAGACCCCAAAATCAATCAATCAGGTAGCATCTATTTACTAAATTGAACCGATCAAAACTAAAGCGTACCTTCAATATATTGTAATGGGACCATCCATCATCTTCTACAAAGAAAGATTACACATTTCATTACAAAGTACAAAGTGTATAAAAAACTGTTCGGACAATTTGAGGCTGTCTTTTTATGCTGTCAGTTGGAAGCCGGTGTCCGAGTCCATCATTAAATGAAATCTCAGTAATCATTCATCATCAACGGTGATTTGACCAGCGGTTAACCCGCCAGAGGCTGAGCTCCCAAGGTAGTCATTGAGAGTAAAAAAGAGGCTTCAAATTCTGATGCCTTTAATAACGAGGCCAGTTTTGTTTGGATATTGATTTCGTAAGTTTGTTTCAATAAGTTCTGAGTTAAAATTTGTTTCGTTGCTAAGTAGGGTCCGGGGATCGACTAAAATATGGATCTGATAAAAGTTTTTTAATATATTCGTAAATTTTATTTCAATTGCCCTTTTCTTAAGCATAGTTTGAAGTGCTTCACATTCCTAAAAGGAAACCTATCAAGAATGTGGAAACAACACCGGTAACTATTCACAAATCTTTTGTTTCCTGCGTTTTGGGAGCTCACGCAGACTTCCGATTTTAAATATCGACAACACACTCTAAACCGTTCACCTTAATTCTTCCGATCCACTGCTTTAACGAAAATGAGCGCCAAGGCTCAATTTACATAACAAATCGCCTCATTATTATGAAAATCTTACTTTTCTCTCAATATTTCTTCAAACAATTTTCGGCACGCAAACACCTTCGGGGCATAAAAGTTAAAAAGAAACGCGTAAACGGTAGCTGATATTAGCATGGATAGCCTTTTTGTTTTCTCTAAAACACTTGAACATATGTAAAGGATATCCGTTGAAGACTCCGCAAGGGGTCATTACGTGTAAGCAATCCATATTTTTTGTTCAATTCTTTATGAACATAAAGCCGTTTACTCCATCTTAAAATTATCAGGTGTGTCGAAAAAAGAAACCGTTGGATATACGGATGCAGCAAATTATAGTTCAATACGTGTAATATACATTTCAATGAGAATTCAAGTCTAAATAAAGAATGAAACGGTTTATATTATACGCAGTGTCAATGACGCAAAATGTAACGGTCATTTTGTAGACTAAACAATAATGATTTTATTTTGTCATTGATATTTACAAATACACACAGTACCTATAATTCTTAAATCAAACTTGTTCATCAACAAATATTCTGTTGAACCCTGAAAATGTTTAACATCCCAAAATCTACTTCCGGAATGTGTCAGTGACGAATTAGGCAAATACTTTTGCGTATGTTAAAGAAAAATATGAATTTCGTTGTCTATTGCCCTTGCGTGGTAACCAGAAACAAATCGATGTCAATCTACATGGTGATTGCAATTGCGCCTGTAATTTATGCCTAACATAGCAGATGGTGTTCCAGTTCTCAGGGAATTACGCACGTTTAGAGTATTACGAACGAGTGGGAGTATACGATTCCCTTCCTTTCACAGGTGATAAATCTAATTCTAAATTATGTACATATGTTTGAGAAAACGTGCAAAAACCTAGGTTCGAACTTAAGGTGATTAATAGATTCTCCGATTCCACACTATTAGCAGTTTGTAGGTTCGAAGTATTCTATTGTAATGGGGTCACACATGCGCTGATTATTGCTCGGATTTGTAATGAATCAACAGTTCACTAAAGTATCCATAACATTGAAGTAGTCGAAAACAACAACAGTAATGATTACATTAAAACTCCAAGTTGTTATGACCGACTTGTAAGAGAAAATAAGTTTCCAAATAACAGAATAATTTTCCGAGCCATTTGACGATTCGTGACACAAACAAGTTCAAGGCCTCACATTATCTAAGAAGAAAGTTTAATTTATTAATTTATCCCATGAAAATAAATACACCAAACCAGTTTGGATAATACACTGGTAGCAATAGACCCAAAATCTAAAAACAAACAGAGTCCAAATTAGTTTCTTTCAAGTTCAGTAAGTGATTCAGAGGCGACTACTCATAAAGATAAAAAAACCTGTTAACCAGTGACTTCCTCGGGAAAAGATTAAACACGTACAAAACAAGTAATTGGTTCGAATAATTCCGAAACTGGATACATTAAAGAAACGAGATTCTTAGCTGTCAACGACTTCTGACTTTAAATCAATGTAAGTAATATTTCCATGGTTTTATAGGAACTATTAAGCTACAGAATGTGACAAGCGCTTATCTTAACTTGCGAGCAGTTTTTCTGAGCTGGGAAATGGGTCGATTAATATAAAAGACGATGCCATAGATAAACTAAAACAACAATATATAGGACTACATATTGCTTAACAGAATCCTTGGATAAGAAAATCCCTTTATTCCCCAATTGAAAGCTTGCCCAAAGTTCATACTAAAATTCTTTAAATCTCCACAAGTCATCGGCAGCTTCATCCTAATCAAAAATTTTGCTTACGATACCCAATTAGGACTTTGCAAATCTTTGCTTTTTCAGATCAAACCCATGTCCCTTATCGTTATCATGTTTCTTATTATTTCTATCCTGTCCCTTGGTGCTCGTAAAAACTTTATCAATTAATATTGTAGGTACGTAACTCTATCCCTTGAATTAAAACTATTAACAACGACACAATTTACTAACATGTTACAACTTTACATCCCATATTCACACGCTCCATCATCTAACATCATTAATATCACTTCCCACTTTTGTCAACGGTTAATTAAAGTAATTACTACAATCCATACAATCTAATAGAGGGGCAAATGTTTAAGATAAGTCAAGTTCATGACATGTCTCAACAAGTCACGACATGTTACAGACAAGATGTTATGAAATAAACATATGTATGAGTCACTGACAGTAATGAGGGCACATTAGAACTGAATTTATGAATTGCGTTCGAAGTTCACGAAGAGTGATGTATGGCCAAGTCAGCAGATGCTTAGCCTGCTAAAAATGCCGAGTTTGTTAATGAATGAAGTGTCTGACTTTCTTAAAATAACTGAATCGTCTGTGAATCCAGAAAGGTTGGGTAAAGGTGACCCGAAAACTACTATTGCAGACATTAAAGATGAGCTTTTTACAAACTTTTAATTAACTTGCCTTATTTATTTACACGATAAAATCAATCAATCAATCAATCTGCCTAGCCTTTTCCCAACTATTTATTTATTTATATTTATTTATATATACTTTATTGTACACCACAAAAATACATAACAAAAAAAAAGACACAAACACTACAAAATATACAATGGGCGGCCTTATCGCTTTCTGCAATCTCTTCCAGGCAACCATAGAATGGACAGTGATTTGCCTGGATATGAACCTTTTCCCAACTATGTTGGGGTCGTCTTCCAGTCTAACCGGATGCAGCTGAATACCAGTATTTTACATGGAGCGACTGCCTATCTGACCTCCACAACCCGGTAACTGGGTAATACGATACCCCTTGGTAAGACTGGTTGTCAGACTTTCGGGCTTCTGACGACCCGTAACGACTGTCAAAGATCCACGAATGACAGCCAGGACCAACGGCTTAACGTGCTTTCCGAGGCACGGAGGAGTCTCGGTAATGTAAAGATGGTCACCCATCCACGGACCAACCCCGGCAAGCGTAGCTTAACCTGATAGATCGACCCGTGCGGCTGTTATTACTTAGCCACGAGCTCCTATTTATTTACACGATAATCTTAAATACAATAAGTATACAATCGTTCACTGAAATATAAGGTAAGTATATAATATGTGCAAGTATATAAAGAGAATAATAATAATAAGATGAGCTTGATTAGTATAAAGGAAGATGTTTATAGGTATACTTTCAGTCATCATTCGTCCTCGCTCGGATGTTCTTTTTTTCTCTCTCTTTCACTATTATGCGCTGAATGGGGTTGAGGCCGATTTATTTATTTATTTATATTCCCGCCGATCTCTTCTTGCATTTCAAAAGGAAGTACATTAGGTACTAAGACAGCTATTACGCCGAGGATGACGATACTAATTAATTACGCTCAGCCGCTCCACATGTCCTCCGATGTCCTTCAAAAGAGCGTTTGTTTCCTACTGCATTCTCATTCAGAAATACGTTTTCTTCCGGCAGAAGCTAGTATTGTATAAAGGAGTGTACCTACTACGGAATGCATTGTTTAGGGAGCATACATTCACTTACGCACCGTCTTTATTTTAGTAGCAGTAAAAAAGAATTTTAAAAATATGTGATCGCAATTTTGGTCCCTTTTAGGCCAAAACCAAAATCGAATAGGAGACCTCTTTCTTTCTTTTAATAATTTCAAGAAATCTACCAGTTATGGCCATATGTTTTTTTACCAGATAAGCTAGACATAAATGTTGTCAATGAATGCAGCTTACAATAACGTGTTGGAATTTCGACTTAAACTTTGCAATAAGCGGTGACAGTCGACACCTGCCTTAATGATCAGTTTCCTCAATAAACTCTTTGAAGATGCCGAAATGATAGTCAATGGATATACTCTATTTTTTTTATATTTCCTCAGGAAATAATTAAGAAGATTTTTATGTTTTGGAATAAATCTCACCAGAGTTTAATCCTAAGAGATTTATCTCCCGAAAAGTAATTAGAAGCCTCTCCTTTTACTTTAATGTCTACCCACAGATTATAAGAATACTGAGTAGGTAATTACAATTACAAAATCTAAGATTTAATTAGGTAACTGAGCGGGTTGAGTAACTTTTCAGATTCTAAATTTAAGCCATATTTTAGCATGAAGATGAGGTTACAAAAAACAAATGAAGAATCCTAAGTGAATGGATATGAAAAAACCGAAGCTAAGAAACCAAAAGCTGATAAGGAAATATTAAAAATAAAAACCTGAATAAACCTCATTATAAAACAGCATTTAATTTTCGAACCTTAATTACAAAAAGCTGACGTGCTGGCCAGAAAAACCTGACCGCATATCCAAGTAGTTAGCTACGTAATATTAGGGGCTCGTGTCAGCGTTTACTGAAATAAGTACCCGAAGTCCCGAAACGTTCAAAGGACTCTCTAACCCCTCATTTCTGACATTAACGTCTGGCTTTTTCTAAGCTTCCAATTTAGAGAGATACACTTAACGGAGGGAGAACGGTTGCAATTTCACCGTTTTGACCTCGTCTGGTTCGGTATTAACTTTGTAATTTATGTGCATGATACCTATAAGTGAGGGGCTCGTGGCTAAGTAATAACAGCCGCACGGGTCAATCGATCAGGTTAAGCTAAGCTTGCCGTGGTCGGTCCGTGGATGGGTGACCATATTTACATACCGAGACTCCTCCGTGCCTCGGAAAGCACGTTAAGCCGTTGGTCCCGGCTGTCATTCGTGGATCTTTGAAAGTCGGTACGGGTCATCAGAAGCCCGAAAATCTGACAACCAGTCTTACCAAGGGGTGTCGTATTACCCAGATACTGGGTTGTGGAGGTCAGATAGGCAGTCGCTCCATGTAAAATACTGGTATTCAGGTGCATCCGGTTAGACTGAAAGCCGACCCCAACATAGTTGGGAAAAGGCTAGGCAGATGATGATACCTATAGGTATTACATTCACTTGTTCTCCACAAAAGGTCTAGCAGACTGGTAGCGTTCTAAGTTACATACAAAAGTCGGATGTGTCTAGCAGGAAACGTGGCAATGCATTACTGAGACTATAAAGACTCCTACAAACAGGCGCGACACGCGACACAAATCGCGCGCATGCAACACAAAGGCACCGCTCGTCTCGCGAAACGCGGTGCCTTTGTGTCACGTCGCGTGTCGCGCCTATTTGGAGGAGCCTTAATGCTATTACCACGTTGTATAGTACCTACTAAAATCGATTGTAATTTAATCCTAAATTTGAAGATCAGGCCAACTTAATTATCAAGGCACAAGGATCAAAATTCAAGAGTTGTGTAATCCGTGATTTTCAAATTGAAGGACCTGAGTCTATTTCAAGTAGTAGCTATATTGTGAACTAGCTTCTGCCCGCGACTTCGTCCGCGTTAAATTTCTTGTTCCCCAGACCCACCCTCATCACCCGCCCACGCTTTTATTTAGCTTTGGCTTAGCGTTCTTTCTGACTTTTTTTTTCTTTTTGCTCGACTCCTAGGGCTCCTAGCGTGATGTTAAATAGCCTACAGCCTTCCTCAAGAGTTGGGCAGTCAAATTCAAAAAGAATTTTTCAAATCCCACGGGTAGTTCCAAAGATTAGCGCGTTTACAAGCAAACTCTTCAGCTGTATTATTATGTTTTTATTAGTTGGAATGGTTTAATATTCCCAGTTGCTCATGTAATCGATATAAAATATTATGTAGTTGTAAGTCCGTTCCGTATCCGTAAGCCGACGTTCGCATGGGCGTAAAAATATCGCGGCGGAATTTTATCGGGCACTGGATTTTCAACTCTCGGTGTTGAGCCGAGCTTCGAGAATCCAGCCTAACAACAACAGAGTACATCCCAGCGCGTCGAAAAAAGACATTGTTGGATTTTCAACTCGAAAAAAAACCGCCGGGATAATTTTACGTCCGTGCGAACGTCGACTTAGTGTAAAACAGTAATAGGTACTCATCGATTTTATTGCGAAACTTAATAAAAAGATTCCTTTTCAAGTATTTTATTGCTACGTTTTATAGTCACTGTCTCTTGGTAAGTAGGTAAGTATTTAAAAATAAAACAAAACTTAACCTACATATAAACCTTTCGGAATAAATTCTGTACTTAAATGATAGTGAAAACCGCTTCAAAATCCGTTGTGTAGTTTAGAAGAACAACGCGGCCACACAGACAGACCCGGAAAGCGAGTTTTTTTTAATAAGTATTGCTGAAGTTGTAACTATTTATTCCTTTACGTTTACAGTGGAATTTGTAATAGAAGTTTGTTATGGCGAGAAATTTGAGTCTCCGAAGTACTTTGGATTTTTTAAACTTTAATATAAATGACATTTTAATGTTATTTAGCTGTACTGTAAGCTAAACTAGTCCACACAATACAAATAAATAAAAATGAAGTGTCTGTTTGGAATGTCAAAATAACAAAAAAAAAAAAAAAAAAAAAAAATTTTGTCTGTCTGTCTGTTCCAGCTAATCTCCGAAACGGCTGAACCGATTTTGACGGGAATTTCATTGACAGATAACTGAGCGTGACTTAAGTTACTTTTATTTTAAAAAAATAATTAGGGATCCACGCAAAAAAAAAAATAAAACCCATGAAATTGTGAACCTAAAAACCGATTCCAATAGGGAAGTAGTGATATTCACCCGGGGGAAGCCGCGGCACAACAGCTAGTTGCAAAATAAATGTCAAAATGTGTGTATTGAAATTGTATAACATCTCCAGAAATACGCACACCATTCAAAGTCTCAAGCTCATTCAAAATCCATTCAAAATTCCGGTGTCCTCCAAACATTCTCAAAACAGGTTCCTCCAACCTGCAAGTCCATTCGTAACTAGGTATGGGCGTAGTACCAATACCGATACCATTCAACGTCTCAAACTCATTCAAAATTCCGCTGTCCTCCAAACTTTCTCATAACAGGTCCCTTAAACCTGCAAATCCATTCATAACCATGGGCGTAGTATACGGACGGACACCATTCAACGTCTCAAGCTCATTCAAAATCCATTCAAAATTCCGGTGTCCTCCAA
Source organism: Cosmia pyralina (assembly GCA_946251885.1). Classification (NCBI taxonomy): domain Eukaryota; kingdom Metazoa; phylum Arthropoda; class Insecta; order Lepidoptera; family Noctuidae; genus Cosmia; species Cosmia pyralina. The sequence goes on along the minus strand of OX276359.1, from coordinate 16,656,309 downwards.
ACATTCTCAAAACAGGTCCCTGCAACCTTTAAGTCCATTCATAACTATGTGCGTAGTAAAAGGGTCAGTCGCAGTACGAACATCATCATTGTTATCATTAGCACCTCGCCACTCCCACGTTACCAAATATGTATGGGAAACGTCATGTTTGAACTACTTCGTGTTTAACATACCATGTGTTACAGAATTACACTAGGGTAACTGCTGTAGTAATTGGCCAAGCTTTAGTAACTGGCCACTCATAAAAAAAAGTTGAGAGGTGTCAAGGGACACCCGGATGGAACGAAGTTCCTTTCGATTAATTAGTGAAGGAATTGTAATCATTTTTTTTTGAAGTTATAATAATATTTTTTTTTATTATTAACAAATATAATTTAATATAAACTTAATCTTTCTATAAGAGAGAGAGAGAGACAGACAGAGAAACATGCGCACGTCGCACAGCTTACAATGGCTTACTATAGCAAAAAGTGTCGTTACAACTTTTCGTGAGATTTTTTTCCGTCTAGCCCCCTTTCACAACGCGCGATAAGGAACTTCGTTCCAAAAAGAGGTAGAAACTAGGTAATGCAAGCAAGCTCATGAGTAAAAGACAAAAAAAAATTTGTTCGTCCTTTTCTTCTTTGATTTTACCTCTTTTTTATGAGTGGCCAGTTACTAAAGCGCGGCTAATTACTACAGCGATTACCCTATTTTGTTGGAGTTTTATGAAGCTGGAATTTAAAATTTGCAGAATAAACCCACTAACTAGTCAAAGAACAGCACGAGGAGTAGGACCACCATAAAAAAGGATTTTGTCGACGGAAGAATAGACAAAATGACGTTTCTGTGTAGACAGTAAGACGGCAACAAAGTGGTAAGAGTCAACTGCTCTTTTTACGAAATTCACTTTTTTACTTACCTTAATTCGAGTTCTTCAGAGTTCTTTAGAATAGAATACTCTTTATTATGCACACCAATTAAAATACAGATATGAATGTTGAAATTTTACATAGGGTGACACAATGGGCGGCCTTATCGCTAAAAGCGATCTTTTGCAGACGACCTTTGGATGGAGTATGGGGACAAGGAGAGACAATTCTGGAGGTAGTCCGTGTGTACCATATACATATACAACATATACATACATTAATATTTATATACCTATACTTATACAATAATAAACATGAAACAAGAGCAAGGAACTATACATGTAATAATGATGTTTAAAGAGAGAGGAAGTGTTTTTTTACCAGAATTTTAAAAGTGAACAAAGTTTGAGCACGCCTTATCGACACGCGCAAGGCATTCCATAATCGTACTGCTTGAACTGTAAAAGACTTGTCATAAAAGCTGGTGGAATGCAAGTTCTTTGTTTTATCATAGGATTTTTTTTTCTGTTTGGTTCTCAAAATTTACTAATATTTAAGTCACGTGTACCTACACAACGTGTCGTTTTGCATCCTCGTCAAATTTAAGGATATGGTGTAGATAATCAAACCGAACAAATTTTTCCATGGCACCAACATCGTAACCAACATCGTAATCGCGAAAAAATAATCAGCTGTTAAGGTTTTTTTTTTTTGGGTGGTTCAAACTTCAAAGTCAGTGTTAAAATTAAAATAAAATCACGTCTGTATTTCCCGAAGGGCCATGTAACAGGGGGGCGAGCCTATCAACCGTGCACAAAACCAGACTCCGGGCAGGGTCGCGGGTTGTTCGAAAGAGTTACCGTAGCCCTGGCACAGGCAACTGAAGGAACACGGGTGGGTTTTAGTCAGTAAAAATCTGATACGCCCTCCCGTCCCGCTCCACACAGAGCAGAAGTCATTAAAAAAAAGGGGGGCACCGGGGTGCTAAATTCCAGATGGTAAAATCCAATAATATTCCCCAACCCAGGAATCGAACCCCAGGACCTCATGTTTAGCAGTAGCGTTTGCGACCACTAGACTAACGAGGAAACTAACTTCGTTCAATATTCATGTCAATTTATTATTAGTTTTGTCTTATTTGACGACACGGTTGGCGCAGTGGTTGAGCGATTGACTGCTGCGCAGCATGTCGCGGGTTCGATTCCCGCACGGAACAAATATTTGTACGACCTACAAGTATTTGTTCCGAGTCTGGGTGTTTTTCTATCTATAATATGTATGTATTTACAAAAAAAAAAATGTATATAAGTAGTTTATCAGCCATCTCGTTACCATAACACAAGCATTAGGTTGCTTAGCTTGGGGCTAGATGGCGTTGTGTGATATGTCCAAACATATTATTTATTATTATTTATTTATTTATTAATATGTGAGACGATAAAAATGAATATGGAAATAATATCTTTAGCATTCACAACTCATTGTTTAGGTCCTCGGAATATGGCTCTTAACATAATTGTAATTAATAATTACCTATGTAGGTAGGTATAGGTACCTTTTGGATGACCATGTGAGGTGCATTCAAATTCTTGTAATTTGCAACATAAGTTTTCATAATGAAATGAATAAACATAACATCAAAATCAAAATGGAAGTCATCGAAGAAGCACGGAAAAAAAAATACGATTTCGTGCCTAGGCTACTACTACAGCTTATTCCAAAAAAAGGAAGCGCCTTAAAAGTAATTATCATGTGTCAGTATAACAATTTCTGTCTTAATACTCTAACATAATATTTTTTTATATATTTTTTACAAACTCCGCCAGACAAAGCAAATCAATTCATTAGGGTAACCATAAAAATAGGAGACCGTTGCGACTAAACTGAATACTGTCCAAACATGGTTGTATCAATACAAAAACCACTTGACTTTGATAGATATGATGACTCAAGCTAATAAAATTAATGTTTCCGACCGACCTACTTGCTAAATACTAGTAGACGTACTAAGCTGTAATCACGTGAAACGATATTAAACCTTATGCAGATGACTTAAAAGTTCATTTTGTTTTGTAAGTTTTCAGTTATTTTAAGAACTTTTAAATTACAATTTAGTTGGTTTTAACAGCGGAAACGGTGCTGTCGGAAGGCAACCCTTGCGCTCGCGCAGCTGACCGCTACGCTGGGGTTAATTTAAAAATAAACCTGTTTATTTCTTTTTTTTAAGCCGTATTTAGTGACCGTGGAGTAGGTTTACATTTTTTGTTTAAAAAAGTTAAATAAGGAAGTTGATGTATGCTATGTGTGTATCGAGACTTGTTTTTTTTTGTGTAACCTGAGCCCTGAACATTGTAAATTCGATGTATTTTTAAGACACAAGCGCTGTAGGTCTTCGCGATTATAGCACATGGTTGGGTAGGCAGTCATTTAAGAACCGATAAGACAATAAACTGGATTACTTAATATAAATTCATATAAGTCACTAAAGTGGGACGATAAGAAACTAATCACACATTTATTACTCCCCTTTAGGGCGATTCATAGTATAAGATATTTCTATGGGGCGAGTTGTCGTGAAATGGTCGTTTTTGAGAGCCCAATGCTTTTAAATGAGCCTACAGAAAATTCCAGAAAAAATATATGTGAAACTTTATTACTTATGTATACTTCAATCTGAGCATTTGAAAATTTTAAGCAACATTAAATAGCATGCAAAAAAATTATATTGAAATGAAATGAGGTTGTTTTCTTCAACTTTAAATTCGCTACTGCTTCTAGTTTAGAAAAAAAACATGATAGTTTCACGGCTTGGCGACAATAATATTGGTACGTAAATCACTTATCTTACAACTGTGCATTTTTTATTTTAAAATAATTAATAATTTTTACAAAACGCAACTTTATCAGCGGAAAATTAGAATTATTCGCCAGCGGGTCCGTGCGACGACCGTCGTCGTGGGACTATGGGTCGACGACTACCTTAAGCCGAGTTGTGCTGCCAACTAGCGCCACCATTGAGAAAAAAGTCATAAATCTGGAGCTATGGAACATTTTGAAATTTCCTATGCTCACATTTTTGGTCATGAGCAAAGGAAATTTCATAATGTTCCATATCTTTGACTTATGATTGTTTTCTCAATGGTGGCGCTAGTTGGCAGCACTACTCGCCTTATGGGGACTACAGGACCTAAAGCACGGTCACTGTCCGACTGCACAGAAAAGAAAGGGAAGCACAATGAAATAACGCTGGTAATTTATTGCACAATATGAAGCAATTATTTATTTACAAAAAATCTATTGATTGGACTAAAAAATTAAAACACATACGATAAATGTTGCTTGTAAAACAATTTGACAAAAAATCAGAATGATTGCATGTATGGTTTTTAATCGTCAAAAGAAAAATTTTAGAGGTATCTTCGTGATTTTATTCTATCGTATCAAATAAGTTGTACTATGTTTTCAACACTATCTAACAGCATGTATCTTAAAGAATATCATATATTTTTCTTATTTTGGTTACTGCAGTAGATCATTATATACTTTTAGGCATTATAAAACTAGATTTTAGTTGCGTTTAGGTCCTATAGCCACCTTAACGTGCCTTAACATCAAAGCAAAAAAAAAAAAATATATATATATATAATAGGTTGGGGAAAAAGTTTCTTCGCATTTTTTAAGAAAATTCAAAACATTTTATAATATACATTATTTACATTTATCTAAAGTATGTAGGTACCATTTTGTTCGATAACTTTTTGCCATCTTGTAGGTAGGGACATGATCCCATTGCTATAGAAATTTTGAGACTTCTGATCAAAATACCGCGACAAGTGGTTTTGGCAGTCCTCTCGTGATGTTAACCAGACACTGCCTAAAGAATTCTGAAGAGACGGAAACAGGTGGAAATCTGAAGGTGCAAGGTCAGGACTATACGGCGGATGCATTAACACCTCCCAGCCACACTCTCCTAATTTTTGCTGAGTGGCTGAAGATGTGAAAGGTCTAGCGTTATCATGAGGAAAAACCACACCTCTTCTGTTGATTAATTCCGGCCGCTTTCTCTCAACTTTTTGCTTTAATCTCATCAGTTGTTCGCAGAAGAGTTCAGAATCGATGGTCCTGCCTGGTGGTAACAGCTCATAATGAATAATGCCCTTCCAATTCCACCACACACACACAGCATCACCTTGTTGCGAGTTAACCCGGGTTTCGCCAGTCTGTGAAGCCTGACCGGCCTTTGACCACGACCTTTTTCGCACGTTCTTGTCGTACGTGATCCACTTTTCATCACCAGTTATCAGCTTCTTCAAAAATGGTTCGGTTTCATTACGTCGTAATAAAGAATCACAAATGAGTACACGGTTCATTATGTTTATTTTAGTGAGCTCGTGAGGTACCCAAATATCGAGCTTTTTTGTGTACCCAGTTTTTTTCAAATGCGCCAAAACTGTTTTGTGGTCAATTCCCAGTTCTTCAGCTACGTCGTAACTACTGATATGCCGATCTTGCTCCACTTTTTCAAAAATGGCATCCATTTTATCCGTAATAGGGCGACCAGAGCGACGTGCATCTTTGACATCAAAATTTCCGGATTGAAAACGCTTAAACCAAATTTGTGCTACTCTCACAGACACTGCACTGGGTCCATAAACATCGCAAACTTTTTTCGCGGCTTGCGTTGCATTTTTACCTTTTTTGTAGTAAAATTTTGAAATGTATCTAATTTCTTCATTAGATTCACTCATCTTGACAGTACGAAAAACAAATAAAAATCACACATTTTCCTAATTTGAATTTGGAATTATGTTCTTTAAAATTTAAACTTTCAATGATACCAAAACCAGCCAGATACAAATAGTATAGCCAAAGAGATTTTATTTTAAGTTCATACATACTATAATGCGAAAAGACTTTTTCCCCAACCTAATATGTTGTCTTCTTTTAGGTACCTACTAAACACTACTAAGTTAATCGCATCTAATCTTTATTGCTATCTAAGTAATAACCACTATTACTCGTAAGCCCGCAGAAAATTCTGAAATAATCCAGGTCTTACACGTACCTACTCAGATCTATATACAACGTGTCGTTTTGTATCCTCGTCAAATTTAAGGATGTGGTATATACAATCAAACCGAACAACTTTTTCCATGGCACCAACATCGTAATCGCGAAAAAATAATCACCCGTCCCATACATTTGCGTCGAGTGGTATTGAAGTTTTTTTTGGGACAGTTGAAATTTTTTTCGCGATTACGATGTTGGTCCATGGAGAAAGTAGTTCGGTTTGATCTGTATCATACCCTGAAATTTGACGAGGATGCAAAACGACACGTTGTAGGTATATAAAATTCAAAGTCTTAACTGACTGACTGATATATCAACGCACAGCACAAACCACTGGACCTAGAGACTTGAAATTTTACACATAGATACCTTTTACAGTGTAGACATCCACTAAGAAAGGATTTTTGTTCCCATGGGATATTTTCCGACATCCACGCGGGCGAAGCCGCTGGCAAAAGCTAGTTATAATATAAAATATTTTCCCATGTGTGTAATTGAAAAATACCTAACAGTCGATATAGCCGAACTTCTGAGAAATAAAATTTATGCGTTCGAGCAGGGACAACGCCCATTCGTAATTGGTTTACAGATCACTGATAGAGCATAATGCATTTGTAGGTACTTTTTGCCTTTAGTTATTATTTATGTTCTCATCGCTTCCTGTGGATGTCGTAAGAGTAGAATCAATTTATCAAGGGGAGCAGCATCTACCCGTATAGCAGATAGGTAAGATAATCTTAGGAAGATTCATGGTCTCAGGAATAGGGTGTATCAGAATCAGAAAAGTGTGGCCATAATTAAGAGTGTGATACAGACCATCCAACTGAACGACTTTCTCGGTAGGACCAACATCGTAATCACAAAAAAATAATCAGTCGTCCCATACAAAACTTCAATACCTACCTACTCGACTCAAAATGTATGGGACGACTGATAATTTTCCGCGTTTACGATGTTGGTCCCATGGAGAAAGTTGTTCAGTTTGATGGTCTGTATCACACCTTTCTGATACATCCTGTATAATAGGTAGGTAGAGATACAAATACAACATAATATGGGTGAAGAAGGTGGCACCATTGTTGGGTAATTTATGATCAGTCTCCGTATCGATCTGTTTATCACAGACTTCCGTGGTCAAATGTGGACATTTCCGGGCGATAAAATGAAAAGGCACCTCCAGGTTATTGATTAAATTCTGTTTGTGAAATGAACGAGAAAATACAGTGAATCATGTGTTTATCAAGTTTATGTTGTAAGGGTCAACCGATGAAAGGGTCACCGCGACGTTCGGTTCGCACTCGATAAGGACTGTCCACTTAAACGATTGAAAAATAGGTTGATATGCCTGCTATATGTAATTCAAATAAATTACTTGAAATCATGTATGCCATTAAAAATAGTAATGGAACTACTACTTATAAAGGTTGGTCAAAGATGTTAATCAATCTGCCTAGCCTTTTCCCAACTATGTTGGGGTCGACATCCAGTCTAACCGGATGCAGCTGAATACCAGTATTTTATTTGCCTCCACAACCCAGATACTGGGTAATACGACACCCCTTGGTAAGACTGGTTGTCAGACTTTCGGGCTTCTGACGACCCGTAACGACTGTCAAAGATCCACGAATGACAGCCGGGACCTTTCCGAGGCACGAAGGAGTCACGGTATGTAAAAAATGTATCAATTTATAATTCCTCCTGCTGCATATTCTTATAAAAATTAAACTGTATTCTTAATTTGCATAAAGCATTAGCTAAATTGTGCCCTAAATAAAATCAGGCGAACTTATTTCGTTCAACACATAAGTAGGTACTGCTCGTGCACCCCGTGGCTAAGTAATAACAGCCGCACGGGTCGATTTATCAGATTAAGCTACGCTTGCCGGAGTTGGTCCGTGGATGGGTGACCATCTTTACATACCGAGACTCCTCCGTGCCTCGGAAAGCACGTTAAGCCGTTGGCCCCGGCTGTCATTCGTGGATCTTTGACAGTCGTTACGCGTCGTCAGAAGCCCGAATGTTTGACACCCAGTCTTACCAAGGGGTAACGTATTACCCAGTTACCGGGTTGTGGAGGTCAGACAGGCACTCGCTCCATTTAAAATACTGGTATTCAGCTGCATCCGGTTAGACTGGAAGCCGACCACAACATAGTTGGGAAAAGGCTAGGCAGATTGATTGACATAAGTAGGTACTTACTGCTAATAAAAACAAGCAAGGAACTAAGGACCGTCACAGTCACAGACGATACAAATGACATACATGACTTACAAACGATACGAGAATGTTTTCTGTTTGCACTCAAGTTCTTTGATCCGCCGCCCGTCTTACAGAGGAAATACATTTTAGTAAGTACAAACTAAAAACAGTACGATTCGTGTCTAAGATGTTACGAAAAAAATTGTTGTTTAATAGGATTTCTGTTCTTGTAATATTTTGTATACTATGTTACGAATTTAATTTATACATGGTTGTTTTCTTTAGTAATAGAAAGAAAGAAGGAAGTAAAATCTTTAAAATTTTCTCTCTTCCCCAATAACTGTATCTCTTTTATAAAACACCGGGGCAGTTACGTAACAGTAGGAATCGGTTTCATTTTGACAGTCCAACAACATTCATTGCGTTGTTAAGCAGACAAATTTTCATCAAGCGATGGATTCAAAGCAGCAATATGCTTCAAAATCATTCAGATTGTGATTAATAGTGTGTTACGTAATTAGGGTGCAGATGGTTGACAAAAAACAGCAATTGTCAAAACAAGAAAATGTATTAATAAACCTTTGTATTTATCAATTACTACAATGTAAGTTTATGTATGATTGATCACTAACAATGTTGCTGTCCACAGTCCAGCTAGAGCATACCTACTTTATTACAAGGAATTCCAACCTTTTATTACGCACGATATATCATAGCCCTAATCGCCAACTAAATGTTCCGCACACAATAAAAACAAATGCCTACTGAGTCACGACTCACGTTTCGTTAGGTATGCAATGAAAACTAAAAATACTACGTTTGAGTCGCAGGGTCGAGGCCGAGACTCGAGTCAACGCCACTACGCTATAAACACCAGCTTGACCCGCGAAGTTGGGATTAGTCCGGCCGGAAGGAAGGTGCTCGTAGTTCTGTCCTATAACCGTACTTATTAGGATTGCCCATTGTGTCACCCTATGTAAAATTTCAACATTCATACCTGTATTTTAAATGGTGTGCATAATAAAGCGTATTCTATTCTATTCTATTCAATGAATTTGATTGAGTTGTTTAAGAGCATCGGCGTGGTCATTGCGTAACACACGTAAACTGTCTATTGATCGCAATGGGTTTCATTTTGACAGTTCACCCACGTTCATTGCGTTATTGAAGATGTTGAGCAGACGAACTTTTCAAACAATATCCTTCAAAATTCTCGGATTGTGATTGAAAGTGCGTTACGGAATTAGAGTGCGGGGCTGGAACAACGAACGATACGCACTTAACTTAACTTGTACTTGGGAGTCAGGTTAATTAAAAGTTTGGTAAATTTTATTAATTTAAGTTTATTTTAATTACTTAATATTAATAAGGATAGCCAAGCCATGTGATACTAATTAAGACCCACTCTATTTTTTTAAAAAACGTTAATCTAAATATTTATGTAAATACTTGTGTTTTTTTTAACAAATTAATAATGCCTGTTTTTTTTTGTTAGTTGAACTTACACACATCAAAAGTGTCTAGGGATCAACATATATTTTTGCAATAACTTTTCTCCTGATTGATATTAATTAAAATTTTCTTTAAGGATTCATCAAATAAAGTGTTTTCGTTTGTCACAGTAACGATAAACCAAGTCACCTTTGCATTAATAAAGAAATTTGCCATTTTCCTAATAAAGGGATTTTTGACATTTGAACCACTAACATTAAAGTTCGAAAAAAAGACTGAAATAACAGTTTTCTTTAAAATTTTATTGGGTAACTTAAACAATTAATAATCCGTGTTTCTACCGCGAACACTAACAACACAAGAACATCGGTTTGGCATACTCAAAATGAGTTCATCCAAATCACGCTGTGGAATGGCCGCCCATGTTCGTTGCAACAACAAAAAAAGGTCTTCTTGCGACTGGATACCCTCCATATTCGGCAGAGCTCTTCTCTGTAGCATATCCCATGCATGCTCAATCGGGTTCAAGTCTGGCGACTGAGCAGGCCAGGGCAGGACATTGATGTTAGCTGCGGCGAGAGTCTGTCTTACAACTCTTGCGGTGTGCGGTCGTGCATTATCATGCATTAACTGAAATAAGGGACCGATTTGCACTTGTAGAGGAACGATGACGTCTGATACAATCGTCTCAGCATAAATTTGAGCGTTGAGGTTGCCTCTGATCCAAATCAACTCAGTTCTTCCGCCGATCCAAATACCCGCCCATACCATGATGGTTCCACCACTATAAGGATGGACTTCCTGGCAGGATTTTAATCGCTGTTGGCGTCCAGGGGTTCTCCAGTGTCGTATACGTCTTGTATCCGGTCTCATACCAAAACGAGACTCATCAGAAAAGCACACGAAACGCCATTGTTCTTCTGCCCAATTTCTGTGTTCAAGAGCCCATTGATATCGAATCCTACGATTGTGCATTGCTATAGGTGGTACCCGTAGCGGTCTTCGGGAATGAAGGTTCACTTCATGCAAGCGGTTTCTGACTGTTTGGTCGCTAATTAAGTTCCCTGAAGAGTGATGAAGCCTCACGGCTAACATCATGGCGGTTATAGTTGGAGCTCTTCGAGTTAAGATTTGAATGTATCGGTCTTGTCTCCGTGTGGTGCAGCGATACCGTCCTCCATGGCGCTCAGCCACGGTACCAGTGCTTCGGTAACGTGTCCAAAGTCGACTGATAACACTCTGACTTGTATTCAGAGCTAAAGCCACAGTACGTTGCCGGGAACCAGCTTCTATCATTCCCACGGCTCTGAGCATTTCTTCCCTGCTTAAATGACGTCGCCGCTCCATAATAACGTTGGTTTTAATCAGTAGTAGGGAAACAGTAGCACTAATAATGTCTTCAATGCGTTGTATGTTTTTATAGGGAAAATATTGACAGCTGATTTTCATCTTTTACTCGAATTTGATTCACAGTTCCTGATTCAAATTATGAAATGCACCAAAAAGGATCCATATAAATTTATAAAATCATAAATTTATTACAAAGCCACATCTCAATCTCAAGAAATCCGCATAAAAATGCTTGATCCCTAGACACTTTTGATGTGTGTATATTATTCTGGAAAACAGTTCTCACGCTAACACTGATCATAAAATAAAATATATTCAAACTCAAAAATATCCTCCATAGCCTAATTTGGCTAGACATGGTGATTGTCACACGTCATGTCATAGCTGTCTTCATAAGTCGTAAAGGCAGTCGCGTGAGGTGAATCGGCAAATTGAAGCAATCGACGATAATACATGTCAAACATCTATAATTCCATAGGGGCTTTTTAGCTGACGTCACGGATGAACTAAATGTCAAACGCGGGTATTACTTATTTCTTGCATAATATGTAGTAGGAAAACTGCAGTTTATTAATGTTAAGTGTGTGGACAGAGGTCAAAATTCAATAACAGGAAATCCGCGTATAAAATTAGAATATAAGTTGCTACCCGCAAAGATAATAGCATAGCACTTTCCGAAGCTACGTATTTGTTTAAATAATAACCTACTTATGTTATTAAAATAACACACATATAACAAACACAACACATAATATTTTTTTATTTATTTGCAACGGACTCTTTACAAAAATTTACATTAAAGTGCTATAATTTTCGGAGTCCTTTAACCATAAAAACACCAAAAAACAATACGAGATAGGACCCAACATAATTCTTATTCGTGATATCATAATAAAAAGTCATAAGTATTAGACAGTCCCGCATAATTAGTAGGTATGGCTACTCTAGCATACAGGAAGTCACTGTTTAGCTTATCTGGATGGCACGTCGAGTACCGAGGCTCGTTTACCTGCTTTAACAGTTTTGTTAGGCGCAAACTTTAATCATTATCATACCGCGTGGTCACCCTACGGTCTGTGTTTACCTTATAAGGAAGGATATTACGTTGCGAAATTAATTTTGTGGTAGAATATTATATGTTATTGTTAACACCGATTGACTAATGAAAAAAATTAGAAAAAAAAATTACAGATTGTATTGTTAATTGGAAAATGTAATTAACATAACGCCTGCATTCAGAGGTACACCTCTGCCTAACCCTTCAGGGTGTAGTACACCCACATTTCGCCAGTTTTGTTTAAGTATCATGTAAAATGTACCAATAGGCCTATTAAGCGAATTGTTTTATACCTAAATGTAAAAACTTTTTTACAAAAAAAATACAACCGACTTACAAAAACAACACTACAAAGTGAAAAATAACTTTAATTTCGGAAGTCGGTGTCGGTGTTAAATGTATTTTCGTTTTTTGCCACCGACTTCCGAAATTAAAGTTATTTTTCACTTTGTAGTGTTGTTTTTGGAAGTCGGTTGTATTTTTTTGTAAAAAAGTTTTTATTTTTCACTTTTTAGTTGTGTACCTACCACACACAAATTCTAATACCACTATCTGCAAAACAAACTAGAACATCATCCATATAAAAGTGGGAAAAAATACGTATTATTGAAGCTAACTCAAAAACTACCGAAGCAAAGTTAATTTTATATGGGACCAACTGTGATGTATACCCTCTCGAATAAAACAAAAAAAATCCAAATCGGTCCAGCCATCTTCGAGTAATCGGGGAACATACATAAAAGGTTCCGACGAATTGAGAACCTCCTCCTTTTTGAAGTCGGTTAAAAATCCTAATAGCAAAATAACGAAAGGAACTCGAAAAAGTAATCCTACTAATTCCTACTATTCCGACCAATATTAAAAAACGCGGTCACTGTCATGTCACTGTCGGACTGCATACAAACGAAAGAGAAGCGCGATGAGACAACGCTGGTAGCACGGACTAGAACAAAAAGAAGGACTCCGCGCCACGCGTATCGAAAGTGAAGCACCTTACCGATCTATGTGTGCGTGATTTGACAAAGACGCCGCGCCGTAATGTCACGTAATGGCGGCCGCCTGGGCGGTCGGCATACTATGATGTAAATGTGTGCGTGAGGCGCATGTTTGTACAAAAGGTCCCGCCATACTTACTGTGCTTCACTTTCGATATGCGTGGCGCGGAGTCCTTTTTTTTCTAGTCCGTGGCTGATAGGTAATTTATTGCAAAATATGAAGCAATTATCTATTTACAAAAGATGTATTGATTGGACATGAAACACTTATAATGGAAATTGTAGGAGTATTATAAACATAGTAAAAACTAGAAAAAAAATTAATTTAAAAGCCCCCGACGCAAAAAATAAAAGCTAACATTTAAAAAGCCAAAAATGATATCTATCGTTGAGCCATCTAATTCGATTGAGTAAACCTAATATTTTAATTACAGAAATTGATGGATGGGACGATAAGGTTTGCTCATTGAAATGGCGCTTAATGTCGCGGCGGGCTACCGCTTATGTAATTCAGATCATTTGAGTGAGTATCTACATATACGGTACCCCGACATTAATCGCGAATCAAATACTGATCAAAACGAATCCAAACACGACATAATTATCTGTTATTCTCTTTTCAAGAGTGTACTAGTGCTAGTCATGCCTGCAGCATCAGACCAAGAATTCCATAATCATGCATTGTTATAGCATACATGGGTGTTTCAATTTTTAGGTCAAACATGTTTGTCAGTACAGTAAATACACATTATGCGTCTAAGATCCCTACCGCAGCTAACAAAAAACTTTTTTACAAAAAATACAACCGACTTCCAAAAACAACACCACAAAGTGAAAAATAACTTTAATTTCGGAAGTCGGTGTCTAGTTAAATGTATTTTCGTTTTTTGCCACCGACTTCCGAAATTAAAGTTATTTTTCACTTTGTAGTTTTGTTTTAGGAAGTCGGTTGTATTTTTTGTAAAAAAGTTTTTATTTTTCACTTTTTAGTTGTGTACCTACCCCACACAAATTCTTATACCACTATCTGCAAAACAAACTAGAACATCATCCATATAAAAGTGGGGAAAAAATACGTATTATTGAAGCTAACTCAAAAAGTACCGAAGCAAAGTTAATCAATTTTATATGGGACCAACTGTGATGTATACCCACCCTCGAATAAAACAAAAAAAATCCAAATCGGTCCAGCTATCTTTGAGTAATCGGGGAACACCGACGAATTGAGAACCTCCTCCTTTTTGAAGTCGTTTAAAAAGAGCGCAGCTTTCAAATAAAAAAAAACCGCATCCATCGGTTCACCCGTTTAAGAGCTACGGTGCCACAGACAGGCACACATATTGATCAAACTTATAACACCCCTCTTTTGCGTCGGGGGTTAAAAAATAGACCTGGATTTAGTTTTTTTTTATCTTTAGTTCTTTATACTAAAATATTTTAGTATATAGAACTAAAGATAAAAAAAAAACTAAATCCAGGTCTATTTTTTCAAAATCTATATCTATATAGATTTCAGAACAAATGAAATCACTTCTTATGTATTGTAGACTACTGTGTATTTTGTCCAATCAAAAAGATGCTATAGTTACTGTAAAAGATGGACACGAAGTTACTTAGTATCGCTGCTGTAGGACAAGCCATAATGTGAAAGTTTGTATGTTTGAATGTTTGTTACTCAATCACGCAAAAACGGCTGAACGGATTTGGATGAAATTTGGCACACAGTTAGTTTATAACCTGGATTAACAGATAGTGTAATTTATGTCCTGGTCCACAATGTCGTCACTACACAACACACCTTAATAATTTAACAGACACACTCATTACGCGTATCTATTTCTATCACACTCAATCTGCCTAGCCTTTTCCCAACTATGTTGGGGTCGGATTCCAGTCTAACCGGATGCAGTTTAATACCAGTATTTTACATGGAGCGACTGCCTATCTGATCTCCACAACCCAGTAGCTGGGTAATACGATACCCCTTGGTAAGACTGGTTGTCAGACTTTCGGGCTTCTGACCACTCGTAACAACTGTCAAAGATCCACGAATGAGAGCCGGGACCAACGGCTTAACGTGCTTTCCGAGGCACGGGGGAGTCTCGGTATGTAAAGATGGTCACCCATCCACGGACCAACACCGGCAAGCGTAGCTTAGCCTGATAGATCGACCTGTGCAGCTGTTATTTCTTAGCCCCGAGCTCCTATTTATATCCAATATGTAAATAATATAAGTAGGTAAGTACCTTTAATGTTCGGCCTACGATAAAACAAATAAATAGTCAACTCATCAGCTGTGTTCTATCTTTGGCAGCGGTTCAATAAACCAATGCGATTTCAGTAATGAGCCGAGACAGAACAAAGAACTCTAGAAGAGGAATGAGTCCCTGTTTGCTTAGCTGTAATGAAGATGTTTTCGAAAGAGGTTCGAAGAAAATTAGATCTTATTTACCTACAAAATAAACCTATCACTTTTACTGAACCCACCTTGTGCTGATAACAGGGATGATGCTTGGGTAAAAAAAAAGAATTTCTATTTAGTTCGTCAGTCAGATAATAAAAAAATATTAGACACGTATTTTATGCTTTAAACATATAATTATTATTAATAAAGAAAAAAAAAAAATACTTGAATAAAGAAATACTTGGATAACACGCATTAAAGTTGGGGAGTGGGGGCTCGCTACGTCACTTCTACGTATAAAATCTAGCTTGGCGTGACGTCATGTCGCCGTAATCTTTTGATTACTTACTTACTTACGTAAAAAACGAAAAAATACGTGTCCGCTTTTTAATTATCTAAAAAACGGACAAAATAATATTTTTTAGGATTCCGTACCTCGAAAGGAAAAAAACGGAAGCCTTATAGGATCACTCGTGTGTCTGGCTGTCTGTCTGTATGTCTGTCTGTCTGTCCGTCTGTCACAGCCAATTTGCTCCGAATCTAATGGACTGATTAAGTTGAAATTTGGTACACATATGTATTTCTGTGACCCAAACACGGACGGGTAAAGTAAATAAATGAAATTTGAATATGGGGGTCACTTTTGGGGGACAAATAAGAAAATTAAAAAAAAAAGTTTTGCAAACTACACCGTCACATGTCAAATGAACTACGAGGGTCTCAAATATATATTTTTTATAATTTTAAAATAAATTGTTTTAGTTATTTAAGAAAATAGACGAAAATTAACCATCCCCCCCCCCTTATCTCCGAAACTACTGAGCCTAAAATTTTGAAAAAAATACAGGAAATTGATCTTTACCTGTAGATTACAGGAAAACCTATAAGAAGTCTGTGGTCTTAAAATAACATGGTAAATCTATCGATATTGTGAGTACAAACTTACATTTACAGTTGGAATGTATGGGAGAACATGTTTTTCAACTACAATGTTAACTTTGTTCTTGGGATAAATTCATCTTAACTACGGAACCCTTCATTGTGCGTGGTCCGACACGCACTTGGCCGGTTTTTTGTCATCATCCCTGTTAGAAAAGAACCTACCTAAGTAACTAAAGCCGGATTCACATTATTGTGTAGGGTCGTGTCGTGACGCCTTCTGACGCAGTGTTACCCAAAAAAAACTCATTATGATTTTACAGAAACAGTCCTGCCTGAATTACAGATTTGTTTGATTGGTATATCCCCGTATTCCGCGTCACGACACAACACGACACAGTAATGTGGCAACAAAAGAAAAGGGCTTTTCTCAATTTGTATGAGCCAGCTTTCACGAAAAACAAGCAAAGTACTTACGAAAAGGGCTTTTCTCAATTTGTATGAGCCAGCTTTCACGAAAAACAAGCAAAGTACTTACGAAAAGGGCTTTTCTCAATTTGTATGAGCCAGCTTTCACGAAAAACAAGCAAAGTACTTACGAAAAGGGCTTTTCTCAATTTGTATGAGCCAGCTTTCACGAAAAACAAGCAAAGTACGTACGAAAAGGGCTTTTCTCAATTTGTATGAGCCAGCTTTCACGAAAAACAAGCAAAGTACTTACGAAAAGGGCTTTTCTCAATTTGTATGAGCCTGCTTTCACGAAAAACAAGCAAAGTACTTACGAAAAGGGCTTTTCTCAATTTGTACGAGCCAGCTTTCACGAAAAACAAGCAAAGTACTTACGAAAAGGGCTTTTCTCAATTTGTATGAGCCAGCTTTCACGAAAAAAAAACAAAGCACTTACCTAACTCGAAAAAGTAATAATTTAAAATTAAAAAGGATGCGCTAAGGTAGCGAAATTCAAATTTTCTTACGTTTTTTGCAATTTGCAGGTCAGTGTCAGGTTGTATGTTGATTAAAATACTACTCGCGGCCGTAACTAACATGGCTTTACAGATTTATAATCATTAAAATCAGAAATAACACTCCATACGTTAGAATTGACCTTAAACCTCATGATTTCATGAAACCGCTGGATTTGAGGTCAATTCTAACTTATGCAATTGTATTGTTGTTGTTGTTATTTTATTTTATTGTATTCTATAAAACCATATTAGTTACGGCCGCGAATAATATTTTAATCAACATACAACCTGACACTGACCTGCAAATTGCAAAAAAACTTTAGAAAATTTGAATTTCGCGGGCTTCCTTAGCGCATCCCCCATAGTGTAGGCAGAAAAGATCGCAAAAGACGGCGATGACTTTCATAAACATCGATTGATTCATAAATCTGTTTCCCAACAGAAGTTGGTTAGTCAGACTGATTCCTGTGATAATGAGGAGTGTTTAAAAATAGTTTTAAGTAGACCTACGATATGTTCTTGTTATCATTGTCAGTTCGTAAAATTGCAATGATTCAAGATAAGAAAATAGTTCCAATTCCTAATGTTTAAGTGCGCACGGCTACAGATCAAGCTATGCTATTCCAGTATAAGCTGATCTCGCATTGTATAGGATTTCCTTACAATGAGAGGTCAATGTAAACTGGAAATGTATAGCTTGATGTGTAGCCGTGTGTACTTAGGTAACCTACCTTTTCCAGCCATATACAACAACAAACTTCTCTGACACTTAGCTGGAAAAGGCCCCAGCTAGATTTGCCGACCTACGTAGCACATCACTATTTTTTTAACCTTGAAAGACGCTAGTCTCGTTTCTGGTTCCAGGACAAAACGAAAAAATCGAAACGTGCATTGCGTCGTTTCTGTGGGTACGGTCAACCACACATCAGTGGTCAATTAATCTGCCTAGCCTTTTCCCAACTATGTTGGGGTCGGCTTCCAGTCTAACCGGATGCAGCTGAATACCTGTATTTTACATGGAGCGACTGGCCTATCAGACCTCCACAACCCATTAACTGGGTAGGTAAGTAATACGATACCCCTTGGTAAGACTGGTTGTCAGACTTTCGGGCTTCTGACGACCCGTAACGACTGTCAAAGATCCAGGAAGACAGCCGGGACCAACGGCTTAACGTGCTTTCCGAGGCACAGAGGAGTCTCGGTATGTAAAAATGGCCACCCATCCACAAACCGACCTCGGCAAGCATAGCTTAACCTGATGGATCGACCCGTGCGGCTGTTATTACTTAGCCACGAGCTCCTCCACATCAGTGGTACTGGTAACAATTTGACAACGCATTTATATCGCAGTAAGGATGATTTTACCTACCTAGCAGAAATCAGTGGCACTAGGTATAGGTAGATAGGTATTACCTACTTCGCCCGATTGGCTTTACCACAGAGTATTAAACCTACAGTGGTTTATCTGGGCAGTGACCTTGAATAAATTACCTACGGCCGCTCGGTAGATAAATAGGTACGTGTCCATCCGTGCGTAAGCCGACGTCCGCACGGACGTAAAAATATCGCGGCGGGATTTTATCGTGCACTGGATTTTCAACTGTCGTTAAATGAATGAATGAATGAATACTTTATTTGCCAGAATATAGGTACCTACCTACATTGATTATGGTAAAGTTACATATGGTTTCACTATGTTCGACTTTCTAGTCGTGCAAATTTTAAGTGACATTGTAAGTTACAATGTCAATACAATCAGTAACAATAATCAAATCAAAATAACAGTCTTCTTTCATTATTAGAATACAAATATTAATTATTTATTCATTAATTTTCAGTCAAAATTTTGATTATACTGTTATACATAATTATGTTTATACAATATCCCTACGCAAGACGCAAACAAAAAAAAAAAACTAACTATGTCAAATGCAGCACATATAATGTCAAAAGGTTTATTCAATTTATAAAGTCAATAATACATTATTAATTAATTTTTAGTCAAAACTACTGTAGGTACTGTAATAATTATGTTTATACGATTTACACAAGACACAAAAAAAAAAAAAATTATAATCAATAAGTCAAATACAGCACTTAGAATGTCAAAAGGATTTCAAATTTATAAATTCATTAATCGAATAAAAACATCTGTCTGTTGTTGAGCCGAGCATTGAGAATCCAACCTAACAACAGAATGCATTCTAGTGCGTCGATAAATCACACTACTGGATTTCCAACTCTCGGCGCTAAGCAGAGCGTTGAAAATCCAGTGCGCGAAAAAAAATTTTACGCTGTGCGAACGTCGGCTAACTGCCGCGCTCTCGATCTGTTTGGTAACTGAGACTGACTGAGTTTTTTTTTGTTAATCTAAGACCTTTACACACGGGCACAGAATTTAAAATGACACGGGCAACATTCAGCAGCTCAGCGATACGGTCGTTAATTTTCAAATAAATCTTTAAGAACATGAAATGACTCAGATATTCAGTTGCTAGGTGCCCATGAGACTAATTTTTACACCGGTAAACGTTAGGTGAACCGTGTACAGTCACACTTAGTTACCTATTTTGCGTTATTTCCTTCTAACACGCCATTGAAAGCAAGCTAAGATTACCAGAACATGGACGTGACTATAATGCAGGTGAATCATGTCATTATGTATTAATCAAAAATGGGGCTAAAATAAATAATAACAACCGCACGGCGAAGGTTAAGCTGCTTGCCGCGGTCGATCCGTGGATGGTTGACCATCCATTATAAGCCCCTCGCCTCGCCGTTGGGCCTGGCTGTCATTTGTAGATCTTTGACAGTCGTTACGGGTAGTCAGAAGCCCGGAAGTCTGACAACCAGTCTTACGAACTGGGTAATACCCACAGTTAACCGGATGCAGCTGAATACCAGTAGGTATTTTACATGGAGCGTCTACCAGATAGGCAGTCGCTCCACTGGGATTCAGTCAGCTGTATCTAGTCAGACTGGAAACTGCCCCCAACATAGGTAGTTGAGAAAAGGCTAGGTGGATACATACTCGTAGATTGACCTACCTACTCACTCAGTAATGGTAAAAGGTAGGCAGGTAGTACCTACCTACCTAGTATGTATGATATTCAATTGTCAATCAATCTGCCTAGCCTTTTCCCAACTAAGTTGGGGTCGGCTTCCAGTCTAACCGGATGCAGCTGAATACCAGTATTTTACATGGAGCGACTGCCTACCTGACCTCCACAACCCATTAACTGGGTAATACGATACCCCTTGGTAAGACTGATTGTCAGACTTTCGGGCTTCTGACGACACGTACCGACTGTCAAAGATCCACGAATGACAGCCGGGACCAACGGCTTAATGTGCTTTCCGAGGCACGGAGGAGTCTCGGTATGTAAAGACGGTCACCCATCCACGGACCAACCCCGGCAAGCGTAGCTTAACCTGATGGATCGACCCGTGCGGCTGTTATTACTTAGCCACGAGCTCCACGAGCTCCGAGTGTATTATTCAATTGTAATATTGTGGTAAAAACAGAAGTCATAAAAGAATCCCGATGTGCGTATTGATGCAGCTGGCTGATCATAAAACCATTAAATCTAAATTGAAAAAGACCATGTCTTATATTTTTGGAAGGTCCAAATATTCTCGGTTTATCGTCAGGGTACCTATCGGAGCAATAAAATTCCCACCACTCACTGATAATAAAATTAAATCTGCATGCATTTGTACTTTACCATTAATTTCATGTAACTCCTAATGGACCTATTCATATGAGATAGTTCAGTGACCTTTGTGGAACGTCACAGGATTTCGTAATAAATTACTGGCAGAGGAAATAGAAAACAAATGAAGATCGAGAGCCGTCAAATACACATTGTTTACATTACACGCGAGTTATTTACATACTTCAATAAATAATTAAAACGGAATTAAATTAGGCGGAAAGGTTGCGAACTAACTTTATAGCTACCGTAGGTAGGTAGGTAGGTACCTACTGCATGTAAGTACGTCCTGATGACTAAATTAGCTTTGTTGGAGGTACCTACATACCTGCTGCGTAGGGATATCTTATGTTTATCTATATTACTTAACGACTAAGTACGTAACCTAACCTCATTACTTCCTCAATTTTAGTTACAAATTATACATCTTTTACGAAATGCGAACGACGAAAGTGTCGCATCTTTTCTCGCAACGCGGATCTCAATAATGACAAAAGTAAGAATGAAACAAAAACATCCCACGATTATCATCCGTGCAGTACCTACTCACTGTTGCAGATCATAATCAACAGTAAGAATATACAATTCCTACTGGATAAAATCAGTGCCGGTTGCCGGCTCCAAACGGGCATGCGAAAAAAATAAAAAGAATACTTACTCGCAAATTCGTTGCACAATATCTCACAACAAAATGTCACTTTTTCAATAATAAGTCTGTGTAAATATCTAAATACAATAACGTACGGTTTTGGCACAAATTAATTTTCACTTGTTTATTTACGTTCGTTCGAATTTTGACAATCGTCGAGGTTATCACGCATGCGCAGTATAACACTCCCTCCTTTGGCTGCCGGCGCAAACTGACTGATGAACGAACGAAAACCGAACGCGACCGTTTTCTCGGCTCGAGGTGACAGAGAAGGGAATATTACCAAGAATGAGTGTGCAAGCGGGAGAGCGCCATTGACTAGACAGACGAAAGCATAGTACGGATAAGGACTGTCTTTTGGGAAGATTCAAGATTGTCTCGGGAGATGAATGAGATTAGATTTGAGAACATAACGTCGCGTTGGGGTTGTTCCGTTTTGTAGTTACTAAAAATCAATCGCGCAAAGTTCTAAATGGGTTCATTGTTTTATTGTTTTCTTTTATTAGGAACGCAAAAATAATACCCAATAAGAATAATTTTGCAGAAATTTTAGATTTACGCTTGTTTGTTTTTATCGGCTTGAAAACAGACTTAAAAATATTAATTAATTAAGTACTTAGTACCTAATTATTTAGATTTAGTAATCTAATATAGGTAATGATAATTAATGTAAGATAATAAATTTTTGCTACGCAAATCTAAATAAATTTAATTTAGCGTTTAGGAAATGAAACTCGGTCCTGTTGTATTATATTTGTATTTGTACCACAGCACAATATCCAAACGACGACAGTAACATTACTATATACACAAACACAGGATAGGAATCTAATTGGAATAATCACACGAAGATCATTATAATATTTTACAAGATTCAAAATCCTAGTCGCTTGTTTTCTGTCATGAAAACATAGACAAACCCTCTAGCCAACTAGGGTTGTCAGAGAACTAATAGTGGGAACCATAGATATTAATTAGGTTCGCCACACCACCCCCCTACGGAGAAAAACAAGGTATACCTACACACAAAGAAAATAAAAGATAAAAATTATAAATCTAGAATGTCCCTAAATTTAACCCGTCTGCCAGATCTGGTGGTGATAATGCCTGAAGGAGACGCAAGAGTTGGCGAAAGAGAAGTTGGGTTTGACGAAGGAGAAACTGGAACAGGAACTGTAACAGGTGGTGAGGAAATCAGTTCAGAGTCCAGGTAAGCTGGCTTAACACGGTCTATGCTGACAGTAGCTTCTCTTCCATTGATCTCCAAGGTAAGGGTTTTATCCCTTCTCCTCAGGATGCGGTATGGGCCAGTGTAAGGAGGTTGCAGAGGCCGTCGAACAGTGTCATCACGGAGTAAGACATGGGTCGACATCGCCAAATCTTTGAAAACGAAGGTGGACGGTCGAGCGTGTCGTGAGGCTGGAATTGGACGTAAAATTTCCATCCGGCTCCTCAACTCCGTGACGAAATCTGCAATGTCGTTTGGGCTCCTGGGTTCTTCCGCTACCATGATTAATTCTCCAGGAAGACGGAGAGGTTCTCCATAGACCAGCTCAGCGGACGAGGTATTCAAGTCCTCTTTGAGGGCGGTCCTCATGCCAAGGAGTACTAGTGGAAGTGCCTTGCTCCACGTTTGGGAATGACACATTAAAGAAGCTTTTAGTTGGCGGTGCATGCGTTCTACCATGCCATTTGCGCACGGGTGGTAACTGGTTGTGCGAATCCGCTTTGTTGCGCACACGTTCATAAGGCGACGAAATAAGGCAGATTCAAACTGTCGACCCTGATCCGTCGTCACAGTACTTGGCACCCCAAAACGGGAAATCCAACCAGTCACCAGCGTGTCTGCCACTTCTTCCGCCGTGATACATGACATAGGCCACACTTCGGGCCAACGCGTAAATCTGTCAACCGCGGTCAGACAATATGTGAAATTGTCTGAAGGTGGCAGTGGTCCTATGATATCAATGTGGATATGACAAAATCTGTTTGATGCGATCGGAAAAGACATTAGCGGTGCAGATGTGTGCCTGGTCACCTTGCTGCGTTGGCACTGTAAGCATGACTTCGCCCATTGTCGACAGTCGGTGTTAATATGAGGCCATACGTATCGCTCTGCCACCAATCGTAAGGTTGCTCTCACGCCTGGGTGACTGAGACCATGTAGTCGATCGAAAGCTGCTCGACGGAAAGGTAAGGTGAGGTATGGGCGAGGTCTACCTGTCGATGTGTCGCAAAGTATGGATGTGTTGGTTCCAGGGACAACAATTTTCTTCAATTTCAAAGAAGTAGATGAACCCACCTCTTTGAGTTCTTCGTCTCTCTCTTGTGATTCAGCAAGAGCTTGGTAGTCCTCCTCTAATAAAATGGAGTCAACCCGCGACATTGCATCTGCGACTACGTTGTCGGTGCCTTTAATATATCGAATGTCGGTGGTAAATTGACTAATAAAAGTTAGTTGGTTGAGTTGTGTTGGTGGAAGCTTGTCTCGACGCTGCGTGAAAGCATACACCAGGGGCTTATGGTCAGTAAAAATTGCTGCGTTTTGCACTTCTAGTATGTGCCGAAAGTGTTGAACGCTCTCGTACACAGCTAGAAGTTCCCTATAATAAGCAGGCCACTGAGATTGTTTCTCGGTTAGCTTCTTGCTGAAATATGCTAGGGGTTGCCAGTTACCATCGACTTCCTGCTGTAAACATGCACCTATGTGCAAGCTAGACGCATCGGTAAAAAGACCTAAAGGGGCATCATTATTTGGGTGTGATAAAGTGGTAACATTAGCAAGGCTCTTCTTGCAGTCATCAAAACATTGTTCGAGCTCAAGCGTCCATGGAAATGGTTTTGCGCCTTTGCTGTTAGTTGCAGCGACTGCATCAATTAAAGGTGCCTGATACTTGGCGGCCTTAGGCAAAAATCTGCGGTAGTAGTTAACCATACCCAAGAACCTACGCACACCTTGCACGGTCTTAGGGAGAGGAAAATCCACTAAAGCGCGGATACGGCCTTCGGGAGGAAAAGTGCCGGCAGCATTAATACGGTAACCTAAAAACGTTACCTCGGCTGCCCCAAGTACACACTTCGCCGGGTTGATGACCACTCCATACTGGTGCAGTCGGCTAAACAAGAGCCTTAGGTGTTCAGCATGTTGCTGGGGATCTTTCGAGTACACGAGGATATCATCGACGTACGCGAAACAAAAATTAAATCCCCGCACAACTTCGTCAATGAACCTTTGAAATGTTTGACCGGCATTTCTAAGACCAAAGGTCATGTAGGGAAATTCAAAGAGACCAAAAGGTGTGATTATGGCTGTTTTACAAATATCATCGGAATTCATTGGAATTTGCTGATATGCTTTTACTAAATCTAGGGTACTAAAAACTGAGCAACCAGACAAGTTGTGGCCAAAATCCCCTATATGGCGGACAGGGTAGCAGTCCGGAATTGTGCGGGCATTCAATGCACGGTAGTCACCGCATGGACGATAAGTCTCGTCTTTTTTAAGTGCGAGATGTAGCGGAGAGGACCATGAGCTGCTGGAAGGTCGAGCGGTGCCTACACGGATCATCTCCTCGAATTCTTTCTGAGCGGCTCTAAGCTTTAATGGGGCAAGGCGACGAGGTCGCGCTGTCACAGGTGGGCCATCGGTAGTTTTTATAAAGTGCACTGTAGTGTGCTTCACCTCTTTAGGCGCGCCAGGAGGACGTGATATGCTCGGGAACTCGTTCAAAATGTGCGAATATGGTGAATCAGGTGATTGAATGAGTTTAACGCTGGGTTGGTCAACTGAGGAGAATTCAGTTTCAGCTGACAACCCTGTTTTGCCGTCTCGCAACCTTCCATTAGCACAGTCTGGTAAGAGGTGGTAATGAGCCAAGAAATCTGAACCAATTATTGGAGTTCCTACTTCTGCGACTATGAATTTCCACACAAAATCGCGTCTCAAACCTAAATTCAATTTGAGTTCGACCAGACCAAAAGTGTTTATTTTAGTGCCATTGGCTGCTAAGATTTCATATGGAAGTGGCTGCTTTTTACCCTGGGAGTAACATCTAGGTAGGCAAGAAAGATCGGATCCGGTGTCGATTAAAAATCGTCGGCCCGAATACTGATCGGTAACAAATAAACGGCGACTTGCTAGGGGGCAGTCAGTGGTCGCCACTACTGACTGCTGCTTGAGTTTCCCTGTGGTATGGAACCAGACCAAGTGCATGGTTGAATGCACCTGAAAGCTTTCGCACCGAATCGCCTGTGGTACCAGCATTGGCCGTTAGAAATGCGTGAGCGTGACCCAGAACGACTACGGTTATTTCTGTCATTACTTGTGGTGAGGCCCGTAACAAGCCGTGTCAGGTCCGCTACTTGTTGTTGGAGCAACTTAAGTTGCTCATTGGTGTCAGCACTAGATGATGATGATGCTGATGATGTCCTACCTGTCGCGTGGACATTCATTGGTTGCGGGCTGATTTCTTGCAGTTTATCAGCCAGCTCGCCCAAGTCCTCGAGGGATGAATGTTTTTGGGCAACTAAAATGCCTTGCATGTAGTGAGGCAACCTATTCATCCAAATAGTTTGGAGGAACTTTTCAGGAAAAGGTGAACCGGCGAGAGTTCTGAGGTGACGCAAGAATGACGAGGGCTTCCTATCCCCTATCTCCTCTTTCTCAAGGAGCCTTCTAATTTTCTCTTCATACGACTCGGTGAAACGGGAGATAAGAGCCATTTTGAGACAAGTGTAAGGGTGATCCTTAGGTGGTTCAATGATTATGTCCTCAATTTCACTAGCGGATTTAGTGTCGAGCTGACTTACGGCATAGTAGAATTTTGTCAATTCTTGTGTGACGCCGTTGATAAAAAATTGTGCCTCTAAGCTAGCAAACCAGAGGCTAGGCCAGTCAGACCAGAAAGGAGGAACGCGTATGGACACTCTGTTGACTAATACAGGTAGAGATCTAGATGTGGAAGGGGCGTCAACGAGCTCTACACCACCAGTTCCAGGTTCAGGATCAAAAAAAATCTCCTTTCCCTCGTTGGTCATTG
This sequence comes from Cosmia pyralina, assembly GCA_946251885.1. Lineage (NCBI taxonomy): Eukaryota > Metazoa > Arthropoda > Insecta > Lepidoptera > Noctuidae > Cosmia > Cosmia pyralina. The sequence goes on along the minus strand of OX276359.1, from coordinate 16,629,686 downwards.
CGTAACTAACAAATTATACTTATCTCGCAAACAAACCGCGCAACCCTAAGAAATGACTATAGCATAAATTTTACAATACGCACAGCAGTAAAATCAAAGAGTTAAATAAGCATCATGGAAGAAAAAAAAAATTCAAATTATAAAGTACACAACCAATAAAAAATATACATGCAACACACGGGCAAATAAAATGAGTGCAAACAGTAGGAAAATATTAAAATAAAACGGTTCTGCTTAAACCTTTTTTTAAATTAGTAATTGTTTCATGATTTTGCTGTCACACTATAAATACGAAAAACAGTTTCTCTGGAACGCAGCCGGTTTACGTTTGACGTTTGCAGACAGTCATGACCGTAGACATGTGACAAACTATTTCAAGCTTCGCCCGTTAAATTTGAAGTTTTCTTATCATTGATTTATATGTATAGAAGAACTGGGCTAACCGCGCGACGAAATGGAACAAGCGCGCTGGCCCTAAAATGTAAGTTTAGGGTCAACGTGACTTAGTCGGCAGCTGTCCGCGTGGGGAAGTACTTGCTTGTCATAAAAATGCGTAGTTGCGTAGTAAAAGGGTCGTCGCTGGAGGACAGGAGGAGTGGCACGAAGGCTGCGCTGTGGATCACGTCGGGGTCACCAATTTAGGAAATGAAACTCGGTCCTGTTGTATTATATTTGTATTTGTACCACAGCACAATATCCAAACGACGACAGTAACATTACTATATACACAAACACAGGATAGGAATCTAATTGGAATAATCACACGAAGATCATTATAATATTTTACAAGATTCAAAATCCTAGTCGCTTGTTTTCTGTCATGAAAACATAGACAAACCCTCTAGCCAACTAGGGTTGTCAGAGAACTAATAGTGGGAACCATAGATATTAATTAGGTTCGCCACAAGCGCATTAGAAAATTGTGGAGTGTTGGACATCAAACAAAAATGCATGCGAAATACATTAGGAACCAGCAAAAGGAAATAACTTCTCATTAAAAATAATAGCTTTCGCTACCAAATGTTATATAATTATTTATTTATATTTATTTATTTATATATACTTTATTGTACACCACAAAAATACATAACAAAAAAAGACATAATCAAACACTACAAAATATACAATGGGCGGCCTTATCGCTTTCTGCAATCTCTTCCAGGCAACCTTAGAATGGACAGTGATTTGCCTGGATATGAAATGGGGCTGTCTTTGGTGCAAATAATAAGTGCCTACTTACAATATTATACTAAAACAGATACATACATAACCTAAATAATAGATACATAAATACATACATACTAAATATAATAATTTATATAAATGTTCAAGTACTTATAACTTCAAAATGCATAGTTCGCACAAAGCGATAGCAATTTGGGAACGGCTGCTCAGTGCTCTGCTCACACACACGCACACTCATACAAAGACGTGTTGCTCGGTATTTAAACCCTTTAGAGGGCTTAATTCTATTTTCAACCTTACTCCTTGGTGTTAATCGTCAAAGTCGTCTTTTATTTCAGACTCATGTGTTATTGTAAAGGTAGGTAGGGTGTGAGGGTAGCTCTTTTATTTTTAAACAGGATATCCTGGCTAGGGCGTCCTGGCGGCCGTTTCCGAGCATACGGTTCATTAAGGAGTGACGGTTCTATAAAAAAGCTAGTAGCACGTGTAGCCTGACAAGTGGGGTAGAAAAACAAAAACAGCTGTGTGGTATGGTGCTTAAAACCTCTATGAATTGAGCGGAGTTGTTGTAGTTTAGATGCTTTTTGTGTTTTCTTTTGCAACAGTTGCAACTATTCACTTGCAAGAGAAAACACAAAAAGCTTCTAAACTTCAAAAACTACAAGGCCCCAACCACGCCTTGTTCATTTGCGGAAATCTCTCTCCCATCTCTTTCTTTGTTAATGAATAGGTACGCACGGCTACAGATCAAGCTATACATTTCCAGTATAAGCTGATCTCGCATAGTGTAGGGTTTCCTTACAATGAGAGGTCAGTGTAAACTGGAAATTTATAGCTTGATGTGTAGCCGTGTGTACGAAAGAATGCTTTGTTATTGCTTTTGTCACTTCGTTATGCCGCGGCCATATTAACGGGATATGCCGTTGATTATCGCGTTAAATGGCGTCAACCGTAGGTGTAGCCACCAGTTACCGCGATAATTTGACCGAATCTTGACCGAATTTAACTACCGCGATGTTATATCCCCCTGCTGACCGCGGCTTCGCCCGCGTGCATGTCAATACTTCCATAGTTGATTTGAATTTTGTTCACAATTGCATGGGTTTTAATCTACCAGGGACAGACCTGTCAAAATTGACCCACCCGTTTTAGCCGGAACAAACAGACAAACATTGAAAATAGTTTTTTTGATATTATGTATCCTCAGACTTTTATTTAGTCTGTGTCGGTACCGTATACAGGGTTTGCAAATTCGACCTTTGCCAGCATTATCGACTGTTTCATCGGCACCTCCAAATATAATTTTAACTTTTGTACACACGGCTACACATCAAGCCAGCCATTTCCAGTTTACACTGACCTATCATTGTAAGAAAATTTAGATACTTAATTGGTATCAAAGTTCATGAGTACATGAACTTTGATACCAGATAAATCTTAGTTATCAGTACTTACGTAGGTTATTTTTGAAAATGGTAATAAACTTCTTCCTTTAACTGTTGATGTTTCAGAAAATTTCGTTAAATCGAAAGGTTCGTTAAAGTACCCAATAAATGTACCCAATGGAATAGCAATGAAGGCCATTCAATTTGAGTTTAGTAAAAAAAAAATATTTAGTGACGAAAACTGGAAAATTTCCTAAAATAGGTACGGCTACAGATCACGCTATAATATCCAGTATAAGCTGATCTCGCATTGTATTGGATTTCCATACAATGAGAGGTCAGTGTAAACTGGAAATACATTTCCAGCTATACATACATTTTAAGCTATACATAGCTTGATGTGTAGCCGAGCCGTGTGTACATAAAAATTGGGTTTTCTCGAATCCCATGAAATTTCGCCAAGGCTTTAAATGGGTCAGTCACACTATTACGTCAAGTCACCCTGTATATTTTCGTATGAATTTAGTACAAAACAGTTATTTTGGCATCACAAACAGGAGACACTTAAATTTTATTTATTTGTATAGATTTATGGATAAAGCATAAAACAGCATAACACCTTTTGAACTCGCTCACGCCGTAAACGGAAAACGTTGTCTCATTAAAACAAAATCAAATAAAAGAAAGTAAAAATATTTTTCTATCGCCAAGTGACAAATCAACACAGAATACCACTTCAATCACAAGCGAATCGTCCCTTTTTATCTTTCAAGAGTGTATACAAAGAGCTCTACACCCACTCAAAATTGTTTTACAAAAAAAGGCAACCTTCGGGTTCTTCTAAGTACTTGAAACGCAATTATTGGTTCTCTAATGGGATTTATGTGTATTGACTTACGTAGAGCTACTGAGTAAAATATCAAAATAACAATCTAACAAACGTAGATTGGGTACCTACCTAGAAGGGTTTATTAATTTCGAATCATTATCCAAATACGGTAGTTTACTCTATCCACTTGCGCGCCCGCGGGAAGTTTGTTCCCCAACAGTAGATTGTCCGTGGGAACAAAGTTCCCAAGACAATCTTTTTTTACTTTTAACCTTGTTCCACCACTATTAAGTAGTAATATCCAATTCCATGCATTTACTGTGATAGATTATCTGTGTCCGCGCCTTTTGAGATACGACAACACTCACTGAACTAGTCTATGACATTAAAAAAATATTATTTTCGCTGTCATAAAATCTAAAGTAAACAATAACAAGTTTTTGTCTCAACTTCGGAAGCTGGTAAATGTCACAGTCATGTTTCTCCAATTTCGGTTCTTTCTTTGGTTTCTTGTCTTTAAAAATATCACTTTTCTTCACTTTCTGTAGTCCCTTTACCTTCTTCTTTTTCTCTTCTATCTTATCCTTCTCGGGAGTGTCTGCCGCTATCATACTTTTGCCCAATGCCCTTCGTCTTTTAGTGTTTCGAGGACCTGCCTTCAGAGGGAGTCTAATCTCTTTAGGTTTAATGAAAGCTGCCCCTTGTTGTGAAGTTGATGGTCTTGGCGAAATAGTCATTCTGGGCACTGAATCCTGTCGCTTTGGTTCTAGTGTGGTCATGGTAGGACGAGCTGACTCATCTTGAGCATTGGCGTTTATTTCTGGCTGTTCAAAATTTGGAAGTTGGTAAGAGTCATCTAGAGCACCAAATGGATTCTGAAGACTTCCTGTTTCTAGGTTTTCAATTTGTGGGTCTGGCCTATTTGTTACAGCACTCGGTAAAAAGTCTTCTTCTGTGAAAACTGATTGTGGGTCTGGCCTATCTGTTACAGCACTCAGTAAAAAGTCCTCTTCTGTGAAAACTGATTCATCAAACGGAAATATACCGCATTTTTTAAATGCGCTGATGATATTCACCGGTGTCATTGCTTTTAAATATGCAATACCTACACATTCAGCTATTTGATAGATTGTAACTGCATGTCCTGCGTTCCGGAGCATCCACAAGTCAACTGCTGCATTATAAAAAAATTTAAAAGGTCCATTCAGCCCAACATCTAGGGGCTGAAGTTTTGCAGTAGTGTGGGGAGGTACGGTTAGTATTGTTACACCAAAAGACTTTGCAATATTTAGAGCTTCTGTTGACAAATGGCTTTTATGATTATCAAGAATGAGAAGTGCCGGATTTTCCTTTGATGCAGAGGTGTGCTTTATGAAATGATTCATCACCTCAATAAATAACTCTGCGTTCATCCATCCTGTAGGTGAGGCTAAACCAAGTGTTCCAGATGGTGCACCATATAGCATATGAGATTTAAAGTTTTTCCTAGGGTAAACCATGGCGGGAGGCAGGGCATGTCCGGTAGCGGAAACGATACAGCAAGTAGTTACTAAAACGCCTCTTTCGCCACTAGTAACTTTGCAGACGTTGCTTTTTTTTGGCGCTAAGACTTTTTGAGGCTTATGAACAGTCGTCGTAGAGGTTTCGTCGAGGTTGTAAACACGAGTACCATCTCCAAATCCGGGATACCGTTGATAAGCTTTTTTTAAGTTCTTGAAGAATAATTGTACATTCGTTCTGTTAAACGCTGTAGCACGCCCTAAACTGCACGCCTCTGGTTTCCTAAGACGTATATCACTGTGCCTTTTTCTGAACGATCTCAGCCAATCAACTCCTGCCATTTGGTTGGACAACCAAGAAGATGGTACTTTCAACATGTTTGTAATTGCCAGATGATAAGTTAATTTCCTCGTCTCCTTGGACGTTAGCCCGTAGAACATGAGAGCACATTCAATTATATAAGCTATTAATATTTCTTCCTGTTCGCGTGAAAAAATGGCATTTACCTCGTAGTTGGGAACAAATCCAGCATTAGCTTCAGTCTCGTGTTTTTTCACGTATCTTCTGACGATTGAATATTTTAAATTGCATTCCTATGCTGCTCTGTGGATACTCCTTCCGTTCATTACAAGATCTACAGCTTTTTCATGTCGTTTGCATCATGTCCGACAATTTTGCGGATATTGGTTTTAGTTCGACCCATTCTAAAACAAAAAGATTATTATTATTACTATTAGATCTTTTATTAACGCCTTTTTTGTTGATTACAATCACAGTTGAAAAGTTTATACATAAATTGTATCGAACATAATGAACAAAATTATTGGTACACAGTGAACCAAGGCTCAAAATCATTGGGTACACAGTGGACCATGGTTTACTGTGTACCCTATGATTTTGAGCCTCTGTGTGCAGTCACCACTTTTTAACCTATAAGGTTACATAACTATTAAACATATCAAATTCTAAGGATATTTATATATCTAAGTTATTAAGGAATAGTTACTTTACACATGGAAACAGTGCAATATAATTTAACTAAAAATATACAACGATTCTAGAAAGAAAATAAATGAAAACACGTGTACTTACTTTTTTGGCCTCCAACGACAAAACTGTACAACCGTTACGTGCGGGAGCGCGCCGTCGACTGGGGAGTGCGGGAGGTGGTAGAAGGCAAGTTGTTTCGCGTTTGCAGTACGGTTTGGCAACGTCGCGTTTTCGAGATATGAGTGGTGGTGCACTGTGTACTACTGGGCCACTGTTTACCACCTGACCTACATTTTAAAATTCAATTCCAAGTTTTCAGTTTTTTTAAACTGTTTTCTAACACTATGAAAGTACACTCCTACCAACTTATCTGTGAAATGGCGAAAATTGGAACTACGGCCGTAATGTTGAAATGTCATTCGATTGTGTCGACGCATCGACGGTAGCGTCCTCTTTCAATTCACAGATAAGTTGGTAGGACTCGTGGTAGGACTGTAACTGCCATGTTATTACGTCACGTCATACGGCTGTTTAAATTAAAAGGTGTCAATGTCAACTGTCGTTTTCGCGCGAAATTTGAAGAACGCATTTTATGGCACTTATCAATTGAATAAAAATTATTTGTTTTTTTTAGTGGCTTATTAGCACTACAGAATCTAATTGAAACACTTTTCAAAAATGGATGCTATTCTAGCTAGTCCTAACTATAATATTATAAATGCGAAAGTGAGTTTGTTTGTTACGCTTAGGTACACGCTAACATCACGGCTGAACGAATTTAGATGAAATTTGGCATTAGGTAGACCATGACCTGGATTAGGACATAGGATAATTTTTGACTTCCATGCTGGCGAAGCCGCGGGTAAAAGCTAGTTCATAATATGTATCTAATTTCGTTCGTTTATATTAATCAAACTGATTAGTTTACCTAGTTTTGTGAAATTATTTATAATACCAAATGTTATTAATTTATTAAGTACCTATTACCACTTTTGATTCGTTATTACAATATCTACCCAAGAAAGCCCTTTGGGTGCCGTTTCTATTTACCCGTGGTTTTAGAAATGTTATTATGTTTTTAATTCACTATTTAAAATACTTATCTAGTATCTACACAATTAAAGCCCTTTGGGTGGGTGCCGTTTCTATTTACGCGTGGATTTAGTCAAATATAATGTACCAATACCGTTATAAATGAGGGCTTAGTGCTAGAGATACATGTATAATCAATTATCTAGAATTATGGAGGTTGTAAGCTTTATCTATATTAATAAAAAGAGAAGTCCTGACTGACTGACTTGACTTATTAACATCCAGCCCAAACCCTTGAACCTAGAAAGTTAAAATTTTGCACAGAGATTCCCTTTATAATGAGTACCTAGACAAGCAATAAGGAAGGGTTTCCTGGTAGTACGTTCCCATGGGATGTTTTCCGACATCCACTTGGGCGAAGCCCACGTGGATATAAATGGATGGAATTAAGGGAGTCGGCTTTTGCATTATGTAGTCGTCTCACGACACGCACCGGGTGCAGGATCAAGCAAGCAGCTGATACCTTATTTTTTCTGCGTGCACCTTTAACACTTCATACTTTATTTTTACTTCTTTCTAAATATAAAAACGTGTCATAAAATATTAGAGAATAAGTAATCGTTAAAGTTCTCCAGTTTATCTCGCTGTTATGAGTTCCGTGGGTGCTGCTATGAAACTTCTTACTTCACCCCTTTTTTTTGTGGATGAGAAATCATCAAATGACTTCTCCCGCTCTGGGCGGAGCGGGAGGGCGTGTCAGACTTACTGACTAAAACCCACCCGTGTTCCTTCAGTTGCCTGTGCCAGGGCCACGGTAACTCTTTCGAACAACCCGCGACCCCGGCGGCTCTTACTTCACCCCTTATGGAGACAAATGGTTAATTTATCTCATTAATAGTGTCATCGGTCGGCCGGTGCTGTAAGTAAATGAACTTGTCAAGGCTACCCGAATTACTGTACCGCTTTGTGGTCTCGAATTATGTAAATTGAAATAGACAGTAAAGACTTACGGGTGAATGACATTTTACACTTGTAGCGACTACTAGAATACACTAACGAGTTAAAATTTATGTTTTATCGAGTTTAATAAGTAGCACTATTTCTATACACTACTATTTTTTAATTAGTACAAAAAAAAATAGGGCTCTATCCGTACCTGTTACTGATCATATTTGTGTAGTCAAAATTCAAAAAAATGAAATTCCAAAATTGTCCACAAAAATTTGTCATAATTGGTAAATTCATAAATTTCATAATTGAAGCAATCATTCATAACAATTGCTACTAGAAAATACTGCGCGCAGTGCTCTTTCATGATTAATGAATACTACTATGTAGCCTGTACAATATTTCCATAAACTGACATTTTGGGATATAAACAAACGCTAATAACTTTGCTGTTTATGAATATTATTTATTGAGACTTTACATATATAATAACAAGCCCTTTAAGTATTTGTACTAATTAAAAATTAGTGGTGTATAAAATACAGATTTCTTTAAAATACTAGCAGCACCCTGCGGTTTTACCCACGTAAGTCTCGAACCTATAAGAATATCAGGATACAGAGTAGCTTATTTGCTATTTCTGACAATAATCTATCTCTGTGCCAAATTTCATCCATATCAGTGCAGCCGTTCTGGCATGATTGGGTAACGGGTTGACTTTAGTATCCGGGAGCACGAAATGAGGGGTGACAGTGGTTGAAGGTGGTAGGGGTTGGGTCCCTGATTATAATGTTATCACTCTTACTAGAAGATAATGAGTAAAATTATAATTATAAGAAGATAATAAGTATAAATTTCTCGAAAAATTGTGGTGGCGAGGGGGAGGTCAGTACCTCCCCCTCGCCACCACCCCGCTCCTCCCTCGTTTTCATGCTCCCGGATAGGTACTAAAGTTTTACCCGTAGGAACTAGGTTAGATTCATAAAACGTTATGAATTTGATGATTTCCCATTGAAATGTAGAGTAAGTAGGTCCTTGTATTTTTTTGATTTGTAATAATTAATTCATTTGAAATTATTTGTATTGTGGTAACAAGCACTGTTTAATAATTTTCCACATTTAATTTCTAATTTACTAAGTATAATAAGAATTGAGCAAAACAAGCGGCTGGTTTTGGTAATTACACGCCCTGAATAAGTAAGAAATATGCATTTTGTAGAGACCACAGCAAGATTTCTAGAAATTAATTATAAACAATTTGTTCACGGATCTTAATTAGACATTCTAGGTATGGCATATAGAACTAACACACAACACACACACACAGAACAACACACTAACTAACACTTAGATGAATTATTAACAAATTGTGTTATTTCTTTAGATAGGTATATTTGCTTATAATATCCATTAAGCATCTACAAAAACGAAAATTATTGTAACAGAGTGTTTCATTAATCATTGTCGTGAATATAACGTCTATTTCTTTACATAATTATTAGAGATGGGCCGAATGTAAAAAAAATAAAAAAAAAAAAAAAAAATAAAAATAATATTTATTTGTTCAAGACTTAAACCTTTATAACTAGTATTACATTTCTTGTGCAATTAGACTAGGTACTGGCAAGGTACAAAACTTGTGTAACTGGGCTTAAACTAGGAGGATTCCTGTGCTATAAGCACCAGTTACTTTCGTCACCACCGTTTCGAGCTGCCATCACAAGTGTAGTGCAGAGCAAAACAAATATTATACTGTAAGTACAGTCAGCATCAAAAGTTGATCAACATTTGAGTTTTCTAAATCTTAATTACTGAGATAAATACTTCATTAAAATCTGAACGGATGTAAATTTTAAAGAAAATTAACTCTTATCTAATAAATGAAATGCTAAAAAGCAGGTTATCGTATATCTAATAAATGAAAATTAACTCTTATCTAATAAATGAAATGCTAAAAAGCAGGTTATCGTAATTTTGTGTTAATTTAAATGATGTCAAAAACGTAGCAGTATTAACCGACTTCCGATGCTGACCGCACATATTACACTAATAGGAAAATTAAATTATTAAAATAAACATGCGTGAGTGTGTGTGTATGATTGCGGTGTGTAGTGGGGTGTGTGTGTGTGTGTGTGCAAGGGTATGTTTGTGTGTGTATGTAAATGAGTTTGCGCATTATGAATGGGCCTGAGTGGGTTAGAGTATTATTTTATTTTATACTTTTTAACATGTTTTCTGTATTTTCATAATTTAGAGAGAGAAGGAAGTCGTCTAAGGTAAGTTTTAGATTCTTTATCGGTAGGTTATATAATTGTGTATTTTTACTTATTTTATTATAAAGATAAGGACCCAAGTAGCACGGTTGTCTCCTATAGAAGTCTGTTTTACACGGTTTCAGGTCAAATACCAGGTCCTTCCTACGTTTGTTTCTTAGTCCTACCGGGTCATACGATGAGCCTTTATGGGTAATAAGCAGAACCCTCCTGATATAAAGTTGTCTTACAGTTAAAACCATACAATCCTTATATAGTTGCTCTGTTGGATACTGAAAGTTTTTTTTGTGTATCACTTTTAGAACTGCTCGCTGGGCTCTTTCTAGGTTTAATATATGAGTTTTGTGCGTACTACCCCAAACAGAGATACAGTATTCCAGTACTGATTGGCATAAAGATAGATAGATTATTTTCATCAGCTTCAAGTCACACACCCTGCGCAACTTCTTAAAAACTGTTATCAACTTTCTAACCCTAGAACTTAGTATTTTTACGTGATTGTGGAAGTTTAACTGGTCGTCCACTTGAATTCCAAGATATTTTATACAGTTTGTTTTTTCAATAGGAAGACATCTGCATTCATTGATATTGCTATGACTACAGGTATGTGCTCGGACATCAACCAATTCACTAGCAGATTGTGGAGGCTTCTTTATTGAGAACATGAGGTACTTTGTTTTTTCTACGTTTAGGGTGAGTAAGTTTTGGTTAAGGTATCCTAGAACTGTTCTCAGCCCGACATTTGTAAGAGCAGCAACCTCTGACCAAGTTTTTCCATGAAAGAGGAGCGCCGTGTCGTCTGCATATGTTATTATTTGACCATTTTGTAGATTTAAATTACAGATCTCATTAATATAGATTAGAAATAAACTAGGTCCAAGCACACTGCCCTGAGGTACACCAAAATCTATATTTGCACTATCACTTATGTATTTGTCAATTTTAACTAGCTGAGCTCTGTTAGTAACGTAGTCCGTGAATAATTTAAGAGGGGTTCCTCGAATCCCTATATTCTCCATCTTCTTCACAAGCCTGGGGACAGAGACGGTGTCAAATGCTTTTGCTAGGTCTAGGAAGACTCCTATGCATTTATTTTTGCTGTCTAGTTTATCTGCAATATGATCTGTTAGTTTTATTACCGCGTCCTCTGTAGATTTCCCTGATACAAAGCCGTATTGGTTAGGAGAAATTAATTTATATTTATTTAGATAATTTATTAGTCTACTATTCATAAGTTTTTCAATTATTTTAGAAAGTATTGGAAGCACAGAAATTGGCCTGTAGTTACTGACACCGGCCCTGTCACCAGACTTGTAAATTGGATGGACTACAGAGAGTTTAAATAGTGTGGGGAATGTTCCCGAGTTAAAACTTAAGTTAACAATATGAACAAGAGCAGGGACCAGAACATCTCTAGCTAATTTAATAATCTTAACAGGTATATTGTCCCAACCTCTAGCGCAGTCTTCTTTTAAGTTTAAAATAATTTGCTCTACTTCCTGCTCATCTGTATCAAGCAAAACTAAAGAGTTACAGACTTGTGGGTCATTACTATTTGTGGGAATGTCGTTCGGAGTGCTTATTTTACTTGCTAGGGTTTCACCTACCTTGACAAAAAAGTTGTTTACAGTGTTTACAGCCTCCTCCGGGGTTTCTTCTAGTTTAAGTAAGTCTAGGTTAGGTTGACGTGTCGAATTTAAGTTTGCGATATCCTTGACTAGCTTCCAAGTTTCCCTTGGGTTTTTTGTGTGTTTACCTAATTCTGATTTTTCATGCGTGTCTCTAACTTTGTTCAGAATGTCGTTGCAGAAGTTACGATATCTGAAGTAGGTAGTTTTTAAAATGTTATTATTAGGGTATTTTTTATGGTGCAGATGTAGTTTGTCCCTATGTCTTATGCATCGAAGTAGGCCTGGAGTAATCCACGGCTTAAATACCCTTCTACGATGAGGAACTTCTATGTTAATGTGGTTTGAACCGAATCCGAACTTCGGCCGAACATTCGGTTAAAATGAAAAGTTCGGCCGAACTTCGGTTCAATTTCAAGCGCTTTCTCGAGAGCGACACGTCGTGACTTGATTACGCATTTACTTCAATATTATTGCTAGATGTACCCCGCCCCCACACCGCGCTCCCACCGCGTGGCCCGGAGCCGGCCGGTCATTAGCTAATACGTCATCAGCGTGTCGCGTGCGATTTTTTACATTGAACAAAAATAATTGTTATAAGTGGAATAAGTTGTTGCGGTCGCAAATCATATTTTAATCAATATACAACCTGACACTAACTTGCTAATTGCAAAAAACGCAAAAAAAAATTGAATTTCGTGGGCTACCTTGGAGCATCCACCTTAATTTGATTGTTTAATTTGACCTATACTCTTTGTAATAAAAAAATATTTGATGTTAATGAATGTTTAGTTTGTGAACCAAAAACTTGATTTTTTTTTCAATTTACGAATTGTAATCCAGATGTTTGTTAGAAGAATACCAAGTTTATTTCATTTTTGTAATATTATTATTATTATTTGTTGGTATACATTTTTGTATCTCGGCTGATCTGCCGGTTTTATAGGGTAACACGGGCCAAAGCCAAGTGCTACCCCTAAAAGTGCTCACCTAGCTAAGTGGTAGTGCAACGGTGAATGATGTCTCTGCGTGTGATGTATGTGCGTCACTATCGTTCTGCAAGAATTTTCGGACAATTCTGCAAGTGTTCAGGATAGCAGCTTTCTGTAGGGTTTGGTAGGTGGAGGGAGCTAAGTCTAGCGTTTTTAATGATTGCTGCAGTTGCTTGGGAATGACACCAGTGGTTGAAAGTACTACTGGTATAATGGCAACGCTACCTAAGCGCCACATTCGGCTAATTTCAATTTTTAAGTCTGTGTATTTTGACAGCTTTTCTGCAATAGTGTTTTGTAGGTTGTGTGTGTTTGGTACTGCTATGTCAATAATTTGCGCGGTTTTATTAATTTTATCTAGTAAAGTTATGTCTGGTCTATTGTAATGTGTTGTTCTGTCTGTGAGGATGGCTCGATCAAAGTATAGCTTGTATGTTGTGTTTTCTAGAACCGTTTCTGGATTATATTTGTAGTAAGGTACTTGGGGTGTAGTAATCAGTTTATACTTTATAGCAAGTTTTTGATGTATTATGTTAGCTATTTGATCGTGCCTGTGTTTATAGTCAGTCTGAACTATTGCTTTACATGCTCCAGTAATGTGTTGAATAGTTTCAGAAGAACTATGACATCGCCTACAAATGTCTACAGAAAGAGGGACTCGCATGATGTGCTTTTGGTAGTTACGGGTTTCAATAACTTGATCTTGAATTGCTGTCATGAACCCTTCAGTATTATTATTGGCAAAGATTTTCAAAACTAATAAGAAAAACTGTAATTTAATTTAAGGTTTACATTTACAATCTTCATATCTAAAATAAATGACAATGACTGAGTAAAGGACATAATTTTATTTTGTAGTAATGCTATTCTAATTCTATTGAATTACAGTCAAAATAGTGCAAGTAGGTATTATTTTTCTTGTGCCGAATGTTCGGCATCTGAACCGAATTTCGGCCGAATGCCGAAGTTCGGTTCAAGCTGTCGAATTTCGGTTGAACCGAATGTGAACCGAATTTCGGCCCATCCCTAATTATTATACTTGCCTATTTTCACATTTTAAATAAAGTAGGTATGCACGGCTACAGATCAAGCTATAGGTATATATCCAGTATAAGCTGATCTCACATTGTATAGGATTTCCTTACAATGAGAGGTCAGTATAAACTGGAAATTTCTAGCTTGATGTGTAGCCGTGTGTACATTCGCTATGACATATTTGATATGAAAAATGATGAATACTGGTATGACGCACATTTTCTCCCATGCAGCCACGTATTTTTTTACCGTGGTGTGAGATTTCAAGGCAATAAAGGATTGATTTGTAAAATGAAGCAAGCCAGCATACAAGCTATACCTACACCCTTTCATGATATACTTAGGTATATTTCTAAAAATAATCAAAACATCTTAACATTGAATCATATGTTGGCGCCACTGCTTCCGGCGACCAAAAATAGCGCCAGTATTACTAGTCAAGCGACGCACCGTGGGTCGAGTGCTGCCATCTACGTCGGACCGGATGTTGGAACGTTGCTGGCGGGTTACTGGCTACGGTTCGGTGGGGGAATTTTATTTAAAAACCCCGAGCTGAGCGGGCTGGGGTTCTTGATTCTCTCGCGCTTCGTCGGGGAAACACCATAATTATATAGTTCTTTATTTGTTGTGTTTTGTGTGGTTGTGTATTAAAAGTGATCAAAGTTATTTCTATCCATTTTATTTCTGCTTGAAGTAGATTAACTTACATCAGAAGTGCTTCGAATTCAAGCCTACAAATGGGCCGAAAGTCACGTGCTCGTCAACGAGAACGGAAAAGGAGGAAACGTACCAGATCTTCATCATCGTCATCGTCAAGCAGTAAGTCCAGTAGAAGCTATACGCCTTCACCCATTCGTAAAAAAGCAAAGAAGTCAGTCGATAGTCAAGTAGCGGGTTGCTATAGTATGGTTTTGAACTCAATGGTACCAGAATTTGACCCTCTTACAGATAAAGTAAACAATTGGCTCAATATTGTTGATTTGCATGCTAAAACGTTTAATTGGAAAGATCAGGTGATAATTTATCAGGCTGTCAATAAATTCAAAGGAACAGCAAAAACTTGGTATGACTCGTTTTTAAAAAATGAGAGTAGTTGGGCTAGTTGGAAATGGAAACAATGGCGAGATAAAATATCGTTTACATTTCAAACAAAACGTAACATGTTTGCATTGCTTAAAGAAATCATTGATAGTAAACCTACAGCACAACAACATTTGTATGAATTTTACTTTCAACAAAAATGTAAAATTGACAAGTTAAGCGTGATTTTTTCTGATCGGGACATTATTTCTATCATTACGGGCAACATCGACGATCCTAATATAAGTGCGTCGGTGGATGCCGGAAGTATTAATACATGCGACCAACTTGCATCTTTTCTCCACGGTCGTTTAAGTAGTTCTCATAATATGAGTAATGGCGCTGTCAGTGAACAGAAAGTGCCTCAATCCTTGTCTAAACGAATCGATATAGGAAATTCATTAAAATCGGAACAGTCTAGTCGTATTGCAGTGTCAAATCAAAGTTTAACGGCTGCCAGAACCACAAAGCAGATAACTTGTTTCGGATGTGGGGGTAATCACAAACGAAATGAATGTACAGAAATTTGTAAATATTGCAATAAGAAGGGACATTCAGAAAACTATTGTCGAAACAAAAAATCTGACGAAGTAAAAAAAGAAGTTAAGTTTATAAAATCTGATGAAAATAAAAATAAATTTAATAAAGTAGCCTGTATAGGGGGCTTTTCTCAAAAAGTTTTTATTGATATGGGCAGTGATTGCTCCTTAATAACGTCAGATTTAGTAAAAAAATTAAAGTTAACTAAACTAAAGTTGGCAATACCGATTCATTTGCAGGGATTCTCGAATTGTTCTATGGTTTTGGTAGAAGATTACATAACGACTTCTTTGATTTTAGACGGTATAGAATTCGAAAGTGTAGATTTCTATATTATTGACGTGTTATCGGGTTGTGACGTTCTGATAGGCCGGAATGTGACCGAAGATACGTCAGTTATGTATATGAGAATAGGAAATCAACTGACTTTTCAGAAAACCGTGAATGTGTGTGCAGTTTTGTCTACTGAAGTAGAATTCAACGTACCGGATAAATATCATCATGCTTTAAAGGACTTGTTTAAAAAATATCCCGAAACAATTGCGGCTGATTTAAGTTCATTAGGTAAAGTTAAAAATTTTGAAATTAAGATTGAACTTGAATCGAACAAGCCTATTTATACCAGGCCATACAGGTTATCAGAGCCTGATAGGACATTGTTACGTAAAATAATTGATGAGCTCCTTAAAAATAACATCATTCGCGAAAGCAAGTCTCCATTCGCTAGTCCTGTATTATTAGTAGAAAAAAAAGGGGGTGATAAGCGTCTATGCGTGGATTACAGGTCATTAAATAAAATAACTACCAAAGAGAAATACCCCATGCCACGCATAGAGGACTTGTTAGACAGATTAAAAGGGTGCAAGTATTTTACCAGCTTAGATATGAAAAGTGGGTATTATCAATTAATTTTAAATGAAGGCTCAATAGACAAAACTGCATTCATAACGGAAGATGGGCATTATGAGTTTTTGCGCATGCCATTTGGGCTGTCGAATGGACCATCGGTTTTTCAACGCATGATGAACCAGATTCTGGGTAATTTACGCTTCAAAAATGTCATTGTATATTTAGATGACGTGTTAATCATATCAGAAACCGTTGAAGAAAACATATACATCCTGGAATCAGTACTAAAAATATTTAAAGAACATGGTTTGACTCTTAACTTAAAAAAGTGTTCTTTCTTTTTAACTGACATCACATTTCTTGGATATGAAGTAAATGGTAAAGGTATTAAACCCACACCAAAGAAAATTGATGCTATAAAGCAGTTCCCAGTACCCAAAACAGTTCATCAGTTGCGTCAGTTCTTAGGATTAGTTAACTATTTCCGTAAATTTATTAAGGACTGTGCAATACTAAGTAGTCCACTTACAAAATTATTAAAAAAAGGCCAAAGGTGGCAATGGACAGACGAACAAGATCACACGGTAAATCTGTTAAAAGAAGCCTTAACTTGCGATTCTACATTAGCTATCTTTGACCCTAAAAAAGAAACCATACTTTATACAGATGCAAGTAGGGAGGGGGTAGCTGGAATTATGGTACAAGTGCATGAACATGGTGAGCGACCTATATATTACTATAGCAGGCAAACGACCAATGAGGAAAAGCGTTACCACTCGTTTGAGCTCGAGCTTCTTGCTATTGTGGCATCACTTCAAAAATTTCGTTTATATTTGCTGGGCCGGAGGTTTAAATTAATTACGGACTGTAATGCCGTCAGATACTCGCTTACAAAAAAAGAAGTGTTGCCACGAATAGCCAGGTGGGTTCTCCTGACTCAAGAATTTGACTATGAAATCTGTCATAGACCCGGCGCTAAAATGCAACATGTCGATGCACTTAGCAGAAACCCTTCCTATAGCGGTGAAGTTTGTGAAAAACAAATAATAATGTCCATCACCGAAGCTGACTGGCTTTTGAGTGTTCAGGAACAAGATCCGAATCTATGTAAAATCAGAAATATTCTACTATCAGGAGATGCCGATGCGAATCGGAATGTTTTTAACGGGTATGAATTGCTTGGCAACAAAATCTACCGCCGCACTGAAATAGGTCGTAGATGGGTTGTACCAAAAAATTGTATCTGGCAAGTAATTATGTACAATCATGACAAAATAGGTCACTTCGCTGTAGACAAAACGTTAGAAAGAATTAAACATAAATATTGGTTTCCTAAAATGAAAAAAACAGTAACTAAATACATAAAAAATTGTTTACACTGCTTGTACAATAAAAATAAAAGTGGTAAAAAGGAAGGTCAGTTATTTCCAATTCCAAAATATGCTCGCCCATTTCATACCCTTCATATGGACCATGTGGGTCCATTTGTGAAATCATCAAAGGGCAATTGTCATATTTTAGTACTTGTTGATGCATTTACAAAGTTTGTCTTTGTATTGCCGGTGCATGATACAAGCACTGCTTGTGTCATAAAAGAATTAGACCATTTGTTTAAGATTTTTGGCAATCCGCGAAGACTAATTACTGATGCTGGTCCTGCTTTTACGGCAAAGGCATTTCAAACATATTGTGACGATAAAAACATTCGCACACATATTATAGCAACTGGCATGCCGAGGTCGAACGGACAAGTCGAACGCTACAATAAAACTATAGTAGAAGCACTGCGTTCATTGGGTGCAGATAACGACTACACGCACTGGGATGATGTTTTAACGTGCTTACAACAAGGTATAAATAGCACATTGCAGAAAACCATTAATGCAGTCCCTAGTGAAGCATTTTTTGGGTACCGCCTTAGAACAGAGAGTGACAAATTTTTACCCGAGCAAGAAGAAATTATAGATGTCACACAGCTGCGACGGGATATCGACACACGAATACAAGTAAATGCTAGACATCAAAAAGAGAGTTTTGATGCAAAACGTTGTGTGGCCAAACAATATGAGATTGGGGACTTGGTTCTCGTAAAGGTGTCTAGCCAGGCTGGTAATGGCAGCAGTACTAAACTCCTACCGGTGTTCAAGGGTCCTTTCAAAATTACAAAAATACTCGGGAAAGATAGATACCACATAGTTGACATAATAGGCAGCGAGCGATCACACAAGAAATATTCTGGTACTACCTGTGTAGAAAACATGAAACCATGGATTAAGATAACCAATTGGGATGAGGATGTTGGCGTGGTTGGTATGTACAAAAGACTAATTTAATAAAACATCAAAGGTAAAATTATTGTTTGTTTTTAATTTAATAATGCAGCTTTACATTTTGGTTTTAAATAATTACTATTAAAAGAGTGAAACTTGTACAATATTTCCTTCTGCAATAATCACTTTAACTAGTAACACTTTTAGGAATAAAAATGTGCAGTTGTAATGGCGTTTCCACTACAGATACAGAAACAAGTGAGGTTCGACCTTGAGCTTGTTATGGGCGAAAATGTGGTTCATGCAGATAAAAGTGGATGAACTGGAAAGCTTTGGTTATCATGTGGACTGCGAGTCTGAGCATGATGGTGCGAAGTCAGGGATCACACTTTTGCATGTGCTATTCATTGGCTCAGTGGTGGGAACTCGTTCAACATAACGTAACATATTACCAAACAACAAAGCTAACATGTTTATTCTCACATTACAGATGACGGTGTGTCTAGGGACAGACACAGTTCAGGAGGGCCGGATGTTGGCGCCACTGCTTCCGGCGACCAAAAATAGCGCCAGTATTACTAGTCAAGCGACGCACCGTGGGTCGAGTGCTGCCATCTACGTCGGACCGGATGTTGGAACGTTGCTGGCGGGTTACTGGCTACGGTTCGGTGGGGGAATTTTATTTAAAAACCCCGAGCTGAGCGGGCTGGGGTTCTTGATTCTCTCGCGCTTCGTCGGGGAAACACCATAATTATATAGTTCTTTATTTGTTGTGTTTTGTGTGGTTGTGTATTAAAAGTGATCAAAGTTATTTCTATCCATTTTATTTCTGCTTGAAGTAGATTAACTTACACATAGGAAATTAAATACCTATATCCCTTTCTTAAACAAAGGCACATCCTCCATAGTCCTTAATTTTTTCTCGAAATCCAAAATTTCGTTTCGTTATCGTCCTCAATGCCGTAGACGCCTAATGCAAGTCCATCATTCTTTTCTTTTTGCCCGAGCTCGCATATTATTCGGATCACTGAATAACAAGATGCGATATAAAAAAAACTCATTGCGCGATGCTATTCGTAGGTACTATGTAGGTAGGTATGTATTGTAAAAGTATTTACCTGGCCCGTCCCCGTGTCGCCGTCGCGCGTCGGCCATCTTAGTTTCGCACCCTTCATTCACAAATTCCATGACGGGAGGTCAGGCGGGAATTTCTTGGAAGTTTCCCTTCATATTCTCTCGATTTAAATTGTTGGGTGTATTGTGTAGGTAATGGTGATCTATCATGAACACCTACTCGTGCAATTCATTTCTTTTTAGAGTTCCGTACCAAAATAGTAAAAAAGAACCCCTATGGTGCGACTCAGTCTGTATAGACAGACAGACAGCTGTCCGTCTGTCTGTCCTCTGTCACAGCTGGATATCTCAAGAACTACTAATGCTATCAACACGTACACAGACACGGAGTTTTAGATGACGTTTGCCCAACTATTTTGCAAATAAAAGAAATAAAAATATATACTTTTTTTTAATTCTTAATTTTAAGGGCTTTTTCGCTGAGCGATAACGTCGCCCTGTAATAAGAGCACAATTAATTAAATGAAAAAAACAATGAACACCTAATATATATCTGTATAAAGAAGCTAGTTTATACAGTATCCTAGCTTGTTCTGATCATAATCATAATTCATTATGAAAGAACGCTATTTGCACATTCTCAAAAATTATTTTCCTTTTTATGCCGCATAATTTTCGACGTTTCATGAAAAATGTAAACCCCCCCCCCCCCCCCCATTTATCTCGGAAGTTTGCATAGCGAAAAATCTGAAATTATTTTAAGTGTGTGATAAAAGTTTATGTAAAGATGACAGGAAAAATAAAACGATGTCTCTAAATAGCACACTTTTAGAAATCGGTACGGAACCCTCGTTGCGCAAGTCCGACTCGCTCTTGACCGGTTTTTTTTCTGACTACCTACCTACTTGCCATTTACCAACTTACCTTGTAAATAATCAAGAAAAGTGAAATAAATAACATCACATTACGCCTATAATCCCCAAAGGGTTAGGCAGAGGTGTAGGTACCTAATTACCTATAGTAGTACCTACACCAACATTTCGCCACACGTTAGTCGAGCAAAAACTCGTAAAGCCGACCCGCACGAGGGAGCGGGGAAAAAGACGCTCAGCGTCCTCAGCTTCAAGCGACTTTAGAGGCATGAGGAACAAGGTGTAAAGTTCGCTCATGCTCCATTGAAAAGGGAGGATCCTCCGACCAGACGGGGGTCGTGTCTGGTGGGCAACTGCCCGACGGTTGATGTCGGGACGTTGTGTTGTCCGCGCTAGTCGCGCGGTAAACTCTGATTGCGCGATGCAGGATTGCGTGCCGTCAGTGTGACGCGTAGTTCGGTTCGTATGTGGCGATGTAGATTCCGCCACACGACAATGGCTCGTTTCAAGGCGCTGGAAGCAGCTTGCAAGATGCAGCTTGCAGAAATTGCAAAACGGGAGGCGGCCGTCAGAGCAGCCGCAGTCGCTGCTGAACGCGAGGCTGCGGAAGCTACCTTTGAGGCGAATATCGCGGCGCTCGAGGTGGAGAAAGCCTTGAGCACCAGGAGCAGTCGCATTGCAGACTGGGTCCAGAAATACCTAACCGAACCTAACCTCGCAGAAATGGCAGATGATGTGTCAGTTCCTGACGGGAGTTTGCTGCGCGAGCATAGTATGGCGCAACACATTGACACGCAGCACCAGGTACGGAGCTCGTGCGCGACGTCATCTGGCAACTCCGTTGCTAGGGGCTGTTTGGTGGTAGTTGGCTAGCGACGGGCGGCTTGCGTGTTTTGTAATAATAAAAAAAAAATACGTCTTTCTGATGACAACGAAAATTCGGAAGTGACATTGCAAAACTCTGACAAAACAAAACGTAATTTTCTGTCATCCGAATTTAAAATCAAGAGAAAAAATTATGAGAAAAAAACAGCTAACCAAATTGAATAAGTTTTGATGCGAAAAAATTTAAAACGTTTATCGTAGAATGGATAATTCTACAAAACGTACACATAATATAACACAATAAGGTGTCATAACTGCGCATAAATTAACTGAAACTCCCAAAGAGATTTGTATCGTGGTGGGGCAGAAGTGGGGCCAGAAAGTTAGCGGAGGGTGGAGGATTTAATGTTCGCTCGTAGATGGAGCTGGGAGCGTACGTAACAATTCTTCAAAGGAATAGCCAAGGCATTATAGCTATCCTAATCTATGTGTAGAATTTACTTAGGTATACTGTAAGTGATTGCCAAACGAAAACAAACTATAAAGATGACATTTGATGGAACATTATCCTATGCATTCACTTAATTATATGTTTAATGTTATATGTTTTATATCAATAGTCCTATGACAAATTGACTATGTTGTAAAAAAAAACCGGTCAAGAGCGAGCCGGACTCGTGCACCGAGTGTTTTTCTGAAAAAGTGTGCTATTTAGATACTTCGTTTTATTTTTCCTGTATCATTGTGCGCGCTGATACAGCGTCGTTTTGTGTCTACAGCGACCTCAGAACTTGTGAGAGTATTTTTGTTCTGGCCTCGGTACAATGAGTACCTAATTTTATACATGTTCTGAGACAGTGACACGCCGGCTTACGCTGAAAACCAGCGCCGTTGATTCGTGCCTTCGTGCACGGGCCACGGCATTATGCTGAGCGTTAGCCGTTTCGCGCGGAAGTGACGCAACCGTCTAGGATATTGTTTTTTTTTTTATGTATACAATAAATACTCATTTGTTTTGTTTTGGTTTTTAAGTTTAGATATAAAACAATTCTATGTAATGTGCGTCACTTTCATGTGAATAAACTGTTTTTCTTTCTTTCTTTCTTTCTTCTAAAATACTGGTATTCAAAATCAAAATCAAAATACTTATTTTATTTCACATAAACCTACATGGGCACTTATGAAACGTCAGAAGCTTTGCAGCTATATCCGGTTAGACTGGAAGCCGACCGACTGAAAAAGGCTAGGCAGATTGATACAAAGTACACGCGTATTTCATGGCCCAATTCGAAGGATTACAGGCCTAATAGTAGGTAAGTAACTATAACATTCGCAAAGTGCTTTAAGCTTCACGTAAACTATTCACGAACTGAAAATGTATTCGTATAAGGATATTTAGTGACAGGCGCAGATAAAGTAGGCTATACACGATGGTAATGTCTATCTGTTTTGTGCATTAACCGCGTTGTGTGTAGACTGCCTTAAGAGTGGCATTGGAATGGATAATTCTGTATTTTATGTCTCTATGAGGTGTATTTGGATTATCTATTTATTACTTGGTTTTTGGCTTATCTCGGGACCCTGGGGTCCCGGACCTTTGGAAGGCGTACGAGGGGCCGAAACCAACTCGCAGAGGCCCCTTAGACAATTTCAAATGACGAGGAGGCACCAGCCGACGATTATCCCTGTATGCACTATGCAAGTGCACCCAAGGACAACCCCCGGTTGGTGCAGGACTATTGCAGAACATGGAAACAAAACACATTGGGCCTATGGGTTTGGGTGGCTACATGGATTGGGTACCTTGAACTATGGAAGAACTATATAACTAACTAACTAACTATTACTTGGTTTATTTATTATGAAATTTAAATAAGGTCTTGGCACATTATACTTGCCATCGTGGTGAAACGAATAACCAATCGACACAAGTCGATTGCCCATGGTACGCTGGACGTAACAAAAGGTCGGAGAGTGTCTACGTCAGTCGGGCAGGCTTCTTTCATGCATCCATCGAAACGGCGAAGCTACAGGATGGCCCACGTCACGCATTGCACAGCTTTAAACCAGTGCCACAGAGGCTTAAAAGCCGCAAAAATTTTCTTAGGCGTGTGAGTCCAGCTGATGGCAGCCCCTCCTCAGGAAGAAGTGAACTTTGGCAGGAGCTGCTTAAACCTCCTGATTTCTTTATTGAACCATTAAAGAGCCTTCTATCCAAGTACCGTGCACAAGTTACCGTGGCCTACTTGGAAAACCTTAAACAGACTTCGTACAAAAGTCGGCCGCAGCAAGTACAATTTCCACAGGTTTTTTTTTTTAGCTCCAAAACATATTTTATACAAAAGTTATATCGCTGTAAGACAAAAGCGGGTTTAACCCAAGGGACCTAAGTGAAGATGGCGACTAAAGATTGGACAAACTATAAATATGAGCTTGTAGTGATACAATGTATCACTACAAGCACGTACAAGCAACTGCAAGTATGTGTATGTTATTGTCGACGTAGTATTTTAGGTATTCTGTACAGGTAGCCGCTCCGCTCGGGGAGCTGCCAGTACTATCCTAGATAGTGACGATTGAAGTCGTGTGTGTATTTTCTGTGTTTAGTGTAAAGGGTTGATGAAATAAAAACACCCAGGTTTACCTCTTCATCTCATCGTTTAATTTCTTATCACAGAATAAGAGACAATACAGAAGAGCTAATAACATGTAGGTACCTACTAAAGCTAAATAACGGGCTGTAAAATATATATGATATCTCATAAAGTTTTGGTGACATCATGTGTTAGGAATTTTGTCGCCATCTATCGAAAAATGGGAGCAAAATCGTGCCATGTCTTGCAAGCATTGGTGATCGTGGTACTATATCTTTGTTCTATCAGTATTGTTTTGCTGCCTCAAAATCATCACCTGGAAGGAGCGATGGCAGACCAATGACCAGGACGATCTACGGAAGCCGGGGAGGACCTGGGTGAGACTCGCACGGACCAGGGAAGAATGGCACAAAAGGCCTATACTTAGCAGAGGGTGAAACAAAGATACCAATGATGATGGTGATGAATCATCATCTTCCAGCTTTTATCCTTTATCCCCATCGCGCTTTCTTTTTCTAAGCTTCTCTAACATCTGTCATCACAGTACCTAATCAATCCTTTATTGCTACAATTTTTATGTCATAAATTCATAATAATTATCATCTTCAACACAATGCATCCATCGTTATATTAGTCTTTCTTTGTTTTTGAGTTGACCATCTGATTCAAATTTTTTGTCACATCACATACACATAAATAAACTCACACCATCCCATGGCGGTTGTCAGAAACTACAGAACGCCACCTACTACGATCCTTACGTACTCCTTTTGTCTTGTTTACGTCCATACATCTGGTCATACACCCACGCCGGTTTGCGAGTACTATGCACCTTACCTTTCTGGAGAAGGCCACTATATGTCTTCCTAGGGCGTCCCCTCCTTACGTATCCACTTACATCTGCCTTGAAAATACTTTTGTTAGGCGCCTTTCATTCATCCTCTCAACATGGCCAAACTATCTAAGCATACATACTCTTTTCAATTTTTGTCACTGCATCATCTTTTAAACCGTACCGTTGCCCCACATTTTTCTTCCTCGCTTTTTGATCAATATTAGGAACTCTTATTTCAAGTGGGGCCAAAACTAAAATCCACGATTCCACGGTCCTTCAAGCCAGACTACTACAAGTGCCATAAAAAGCCCGCTTATTCTGAAAAAGTACCACCACAACAACAAAGACGTTATTCAATTCAAGTGTTAAGTAGCATAGAGACAAAACTGGGTACTCCAGTGGAATGGTAATTTATGGCTGTCCTACGGTCTATTATTTACGTCCAGGTTGCGATATTGTGCGGTGCAACCCCCATTTTACTTTCGGCGTTTATTTATAACTGGACTGGTTACACTAAGGGGTTGTAATTCTTATGTTAGGTAACGTAACGTTCATCGGTATACATGGTAAAGGCATTCACAGCTAGGTTTGCTTGCTTTACTGTGTGTTTGGTGTGTGTTTGTAACTCTAATCTAAGACTAGATATAATTGTGCATTCACCGTCGACATGCAATGGTAGCGGAAAGGATAAGCCCCAGGTCATCTTCTAACAATACGAAAACGACACGTTTCTTGTATGGGGATCCCCTTTAATTCATTTTTATTTTTATTATAGATTTGTTTTTATAGCGGCCACAGTAGTGCACACTCTGTGAAAATTTCAAGTGTTTACCTATTACGGTTAGAGACGGACGGATTTACGGACAGCGGAGCCTTAGTATGAAGGGTCCCGTTCGTTGGCACCCGTTGCGTTGGGTACGGAACCCAACGGTGTTCAGTAGATAAATAAAATAAAAATAAAATAAAAATCTTATATTTCAGACAGAGTCCATTGATTGGTTAGTATACAAAATAAAACTTAGAACTAGTGTTAGTACTTCTAGCTACCCGGAAAAATATTTTTATATAATTAGGCCCCACTGGCATGTAGGCCTATCCAGTGTCCCAGTATGGGGCTATCCCACCTGTCCGCTATAGTTTTCAGTATGCTGTTGGGGCTGGCGCGTACCCGGTGCATGATGGAGGCGCATCGCTTGCGCATGATTGCGTGAAAACCATCAATTGCCATCTCCGCGAACATGCTGGAAGCACTACAGTAGCGCGGCAACCCCATCAACACCCTGAACGCATTATTATATTGGACACGCAGAACGCTGTATGCCCTCCGCGTATAGTCGACCCACAGACTGCACGTGTAAAACGACTGACAGTACGCTCTAAACAGCGCAGCCTTTACGTCAGTCGAGCACGTCGCAAATCTGCGAGCCAACATATTGCAGCGGACAGCCAACGCTCTGCGCTCACGCTCGATGTCCAGGTTGTCTTTCATGTCTTCAGAAACCCAGTGGCCCAGATACTTGAAAGATGTGACTTGTTTTAGGGGACTTCCGCAAAGTTTCAACTGTGGTACAATTGGGTAGTTTTTAGTGCCTGCCTTAAAGACTAGTACCTCACTTTTCTTCACATTGTATCTGAGCCCATGGGACTCCGCATACCTTTCACATATCTCAAGCAGACTCATCATTGCATTAATCGATGGGCTCAGCAACACCATATCATCCGCGTAACTAATATTGTTGACGCATATTCCGTCAACATAACATCCCTGATAAGTGTTGCTGAGCTCAACGATCAACCGGTTTATGTACAGACTGAAGAGTCGGGGGGAGGTCAGGCCGCCCTGCCTCACACCGCACCCCAGCCTATACTCATCCAATAATGAGCCTGAAAAAGGAGTGTTGCCCTTTTCTCGTAGCCAGGCCGTTTCCCTACTCTTCTTTATATCAGATACAATATAACAAAGGCAAGAACTATTGAATTTCCTAAAGGATACAATTCCTGAAGGCATTCAAAATAATTGTCAAGTATGTCTTCAATGGCTAGATATCTGACTATCCAGATTAATTGAATTCTAATGACAGCTTAAACTCGAGCATAATATCTAATGTCTATTCCTTCCTTGTCAGGGCGAGTTAACAACATCTACATCTAGCTAAACTCATTAGTGTAGATGAACATTGAATGATTCCTACAAGGTAAAGACAAGGGATATTCCCGGAGGAAACTAATACGTACCTAATGTAATAATAGGTCTTTACCTATGAAATTGCCGTTTTGTATGAAAAAATTGAAACGAATTTTTTTCATGCATTTTTTATTTGTATTAATCGAAGTAATCACCCATGCAATCAATGCATCTTTGCCAACGCAGTGGCAGTTTATTGATGCCCTTCTTAAAGAAATCAGCTGGACGGGAGGCAACAAATTCTTCAAAGGCATTTTGTACTGCCTCTCGGGTATTGAATTTTTTTCCCGCCAAGAAGTTATCCAAATTCTGGAAAAAGTAGTAGTCTGTAGGCGCAAGGTCTGGTGAGTAGGGCGGATGACGGAGAGCTTCCAACCCCAGTTCTTGCAACTTGGAGACCGTCTGCTGTGCAGTATGAGGTCGCGCGTTGTCGTGCAGGAGCAGCGGAGACGAGCGATTGACCAATGCTAGTTGGAGATGTGCCAGCTTCTCCATCATTGTGTTCAGTTCTTCACAGTACACATCTGAAGTAATGCTCACCCCGTTTGGTAAGAAGCTGTGATGAATCACACCGGCGCTAGACCACCAAACAGTGACCATCACTTTTCTAGGGGTAAGTTTTCGTTTAGGGCATTGTTTAGGTGCTGAACCAGGATCCAACCAACTTGCTGAGCGCTTGCGGTTATCAAACAGAATCCATTTTTTATCGCAGGTAACAATGCGGTTCAAAATTCCTTCATTTGTGTGTCTGTTGAGCAGTGCAAGGCACGTCTCGACGCGTACTTCGCGCTGGCGATCATTGAGTTCGTGGGGCACCCATTTGTCAAGCTTTTTTACCTTGCCAATTTGACGCAAATGGACCAATATTGTTTTGACGCTAACGTCGAAAGCTGCTGCTAATTCAGCCGTAGATTGTGTATCATCAGCTTCCACAATCGCCTTTAATTCGTCATTGTCGACCAAAGTCTCCGGACGACCGTGAGGTTCATTTTTCAGGTCGAAATTTCCAGAACGGAAGCGAGCAAACCAATAACAAGTGATGCGTTGGTTTGTAGTGTTAGCTCCGTAAACGTCGTTGATGTTGCGTGCCGCTTGTGCCGCGTTGCTGCCACGACGGTACTCATATTCCATAATTACTCGAATTTTGAACGTATCCATAATGACGAAAAAGATTGAAATGCGATGAAAATGTAACACTAATCAATAAACAAATGACTACTTTTGGAAAAAAAAATCCATGTTTTTAAAATAAAATTAATTTGAAATTAGAATTCTTAGCCAAACAAAAATTATTTTGATTTGAAATGGCCAGTACTGCAGAACGGCAATTTCATAGGTAAAGACCTAATATTATAACATGTCATCGATGTTCGCACGGGCGTAAAAATATCGCGGCGGGATTTTATCGCGCACTGGATTCTCAACTCTCGTTATTGAGCCGAGCGTTGAGAATCCAACTTAACAACAACAGAGTGCATTCTAGCGCGTCGAAATAACACTGTTTGATTTTCAACTCTCGGCGGTAAGCAGAGCGTTGAAAATCCAGTCCGCGAAATAAAATCGCCTCGATATTATTACGTCCGCGTCCGTGCGAACGTCGACAAAGACTGTTTGTCCACCGCACCGGGAACGAGACCTCAACGAGAAACTTCTTTCTTATATTTATGGAGAAAACAGATATCGGCGTTGAAGTAGCGACAGTAAATTTTACATTGGTAGGTACTATGGCGCTGTCCGTCGTCTGTTTTCTCGTGTGACGTCCCTCCCGCACCCTGATTGGGTAACACGGGTAACACACTATTGATCGGAATTTGAATAATTTTGAAACAAATTGTTAATCCATTGCTTCATTATGTTAGAAAAATTTGTCTGCTCGACAATGTAAATAACGCAATGAATGTTGTTGAACTGTCAAATTGAAATCAACTCCGATTGATAATGTGTTACGCAATTAGGGTGCAGTAGTGCTATTCTGTAAATATGTCACCGTGAAAACATGAGTGAAGTGATCTTAAAGTGAGCTGTCAATAGTGTCAACCCCTATAGCATCAGGTGGAATGACGGCTCACTTCACGCTCACTTTACCTGAGTTATCACGGTGAGATGTTTACAGAATAGTACTACTGTTCCCAGTGCGGTCCACAAACAGTCTAAGACCCTCGTTTGATATCATGTTATGAATTGGATGATAATAATATACATCGGTAGTGAATAGGGTTGATGCAAAGCTTAGTTTACCTCTATTTTAGATGGGATTGACGATGATACAGGCTTACTAGAACACGTAATATAACGTTAATTACAGGACAAATAGATAGTTCCTCTAAAAAAATTCTGCCAAGGCAACTTTCCATATAAAATAATTCCAAGAACACAAAACATGCCTTCATTCACCAAAAATCTCTAACATGACAAACAATTTATCAAGCGAGACATTTTTCTGGCAAACCTTCCCTAAAACTATTATTGGTAGCCCCCAGTAAATTGCCTACTAGTAAATTGAAAAATTCCTTACACGGTCTGTGATGCATATTTTGGTATTTACAATACCTACCCATAAGTAGGTATTGTAATCACCTGAACGACTTGCTGGTTCTTCGGTGTTAGGCAGGAATGCAGGCTTCAGTCGGTCTATGCTGATATTTACTTGTCGATCTTTGATTTTTACTGTATACACCTTGTTCTGTCTCTTCAAGACACGATACGGGCCTTCGTAGGTCGGTGTTAGCGGCCGGCGATACGCGTCGGTTCGTATGAATACATGTATTATGATTATGTAGACCTATGATAAGACTTAAAATATAGACTCCATTATGCCATTTGAAGACACGTAGGGAGGAATTTAGGAATTTCTTAGTAATTATGAAATTTGAGGTTGATAATTAGGAATTCTATGAGCTCATTTATTAGAGCTCTCCGAAGAAGTTGATTAGGTACTTAATTAAAGGATTTAGGTAGGTATTTACTTTACACAAAATAAGTAGTGTTAGAACTGGTAAAATCAATTTGCGATTCTGGCTAATGATCATGTGGGCCCTCTCTATCTAGAGAGGGCCTCAATTCAGATATAGCTACTAAGCTTATGACTAATTGTACTTATTGGTAAGTAGGTAATAAGTCCCTTGCATTGAAAATTAAATAGGTATTTAGTTTTTGCGTGTGCAAGGGACATATTACACCGTTTTTAGGGTTCCGTACCTCAAAAGGAAAAAACGGAACCCTTATTTACTTCGTTATCCTACTGTCGTTCTGTTTGTCAGTCTGTCAAGAAGACCCTTTTTCTCAGGAACGCGTGGAGGTATCAAGTTGAAATTAATATCAAATACGTAATACTCCCGGTCCCTTGGAGCTCTAAAAAAAAATCAAACTTCTAAGGCAACGCAAAAAAAATACGGCCATTTTGGCGACATATTTTGATACCTACTCGCAAATAAATCAAAACCTGATAGACTTCCCGTTGACCTAAACTCATGAAATTTGGCAAGAAACAAGGTCTCACAGCACATGTAAAGGAAAAAGACCAAAAATCGCTAATTAACTATAGTTTTATAACATTTTTTTTTTGCTATTACAAACTTACATTTGCAATTAAAGAATTGACCGTGGCGATTCAAATACAATGTTAAGTTTGTTTTTGGAATAAATTCATCCCAACTACGGAACCCTTCATTGTGCGTGGTCCGACACGCACTTGGCCGGTTTTGTTAGATCATAGATGATTTGCAAAATCAAGGCAGAAATAATATGGCTTTAATTGACTGAAGTCTAATTATTTCTTCAGCATATCTCTACAAATCTTACAAAATAAATTACATTGACAGCAAAAATGTCACAAAATGGCGTAAAGGTCAATTCTATTCTTGTTTTGCAAACTAAGAAAAAGTCATAATGAGTTTCTGTAACTACGAAAATTAAAAAAGCTTTTATATTATGATAATAATTTAACTAAAACGTGCAAAATAATACGTCTTTAATGTTCGACAGCATCTGATAAAGACCTAGCTAATAGCTGACCCTTCATAATATAACGTGGAAAAAGGTTATGGAAATGATGACTGGCATTATCATCCTGAATGAATATCGTAGGCAGATGCTAAGCGCTCTGTATCACTATCAGAAACAGACATTCCCGTACATCTTCCACAGGCCTGTCAACATGTATCTTTTTATTTTGCGAAGATTTACATGACCCATGTGAATTGCTTTATTAAATCAGCGTTAATCAAAAGTGGGTTATAAATACGATCATCTATTGTTTTCTCATTATTAACAAGTTTTTGAAAACTGTGTGTTGTCTGGGTCATCTTCAGTTTATTGGAATAATATTCATATGATAATATCACAATTATCACCTAATTCGCATAATTTACACAGCAGACTTTTACGCGAGTGAGTCACAAAATGATTCACATCACTAGTGACACGCGCGTAGGCAATTTGAGTCATTAGTTATTGCCTATGTGCTTTGTCACGGTAATGCTATTACCGTAACAAAATAAAAAGATGAGAATAGAATAGAAAAAAAAATTGATATAAAAAAAAAAAAAAAAAAAAAAAATATGAAAGAAAAAAATAAAGAAAAGAAAAATTAAATTGATATTGTTTTTATATTGATGGGAATAAAATTAATATTGTTATACAACGTGTCGTTTTGCATCCTCGTCAAATTTCAGGGTGTGATAGGTACAGAACATCAAACCGAACAACTTTCTCCATGGGACCAATATCGTAATCGCGAAAAAATTTACAACTGTCACATGGAAAACTCCTCGACGCAAATGTATGGGACGGCTGATTATTTTTTATGCGATTACGATGTTGGTGCCATGGAAAAAGTTGTTCGGTTTGATTGTCTATACACATCCTTAAGTTTGACGAGGATGCAAAACGACATGTTTTACATTTATAACTAATAATAACGGTTTTTAGGGTTCCGTACCACAAAAGGAAAAAAGAAACCCTTATAGGATCATTTCGTTGTCCGTCTGTATGTCTGCCAGTCTGTCAAGACCCTTTTTCTCAGGAACGCGTAGAGGTATCAAATTCAAAATAATATCATATACGTAGGTCTATGGTTCCTAAGAGTTCTAAAAAAATCAAGCTTCTAAATCAACGTAATAAAAAAATACGGCCATTTATGCTTCATATTTTGATACTCGCAAGAAGTCTCGTTGTCCTAGAAGCATGAAATTTGGCAAGAAGCTTTTCAACTACGGAACCCTTCATTGTGCGTTGTCTGACACGCACTTGGCCGGTATTTTTTTTTATTAACCTTACTATCTGGGCAAAGGCCTGTCCCAAGTCCATCCAGGAACTCTTTTGTCGCGCCACGCCACCTCGAACCAGCCCTCGCGGTACGTGTCCAGTCCAGGTCGTCTCGCCACCTCTTCCAGGGCTAGCCTCGGCGGCGCCGTCCATCTTCAGGCACCCATTGTGTAGAGACTTTTGCCCAGCAGTCATAGTGCATGCGGCTGATGCGGCCCACCCAATTCTATTTAAGCCTGACAGCCTTCTTTCTTATGTCCAGTTTGCCTGTTTAGGAACGCAGCGTGGTGTTCCGAATTTTGTCCTGTCTTTTTACGTCCTCTCTAATGTTTAAAGCAGGATGTTACGTACGTACCCTATCTCCCTATCTAGGAAGACTCAGATCAAAGAAATGACCAATAGATTGTGTGAAAGACGATAATGGGCTAGAAGGGGATGAAATGGTACTATAACGTCGACGGAAAGAGATGTATGGAAGAAGACCGACGGTATAAACAAATTGGAACTTGGTTAGGGGATGATGCCGATAATGCTGATACTCGTAAGGTCTTAGTTGGACTTGGAATGTACAAACATGTCGTCTTTGACTTAGCTAAAAAGAAATGAGTAAGAAAAGTCATAATATAGCCTGTTAATAATATATCAGCTCGTGAGCGTCTACAACTAAACTATTTACAAAGGCCGCTATAATGAGCGGTGAAGCTAAGAGGAAATCAATTAGCGCCGTAATGATCTCTCCTCATAAACTGATGCGTAGGCTACGGTAGTTCGAAAGAGATACCGTGGCCCTGGCACGGGCAACTGAAGGAACACGGGTGGGTTTTAGTCAGTAAAAGCCTGACACGCCCTCCCGCTCTGCCCAGAGCGGGAGAAGTCATTTGATGATTTCCCATCCACAAAAAAAAAAAAATGCCTATGGAAAGGTGGAAGAGCACTAAGATTGTTAGCACTGCACACCACTGTGCACAGAACATAGACGTAGGTACTGCACACGTTGCGGAAAGAAAAAGACTTTCCCCTCGTCCAATTGGGATTGGGACTTAAGATTCTAATTTATTTTATTTATTTACTAGCTTTTGCCCGCGGCTTCACCCGCGTGGATGTCGGGAAATATCCCACGGGAACGTACTACCGGGAATTCCTTCCTTATTCCTTGTCTACTTGTTAAAATTGCAGTTTTCTAGGTCGAAGGGTTAGGGCTGGGCGTTGATGAGTCAGTCAATCAGTCAGTCAGGACTTCTCTTTTTATTTATATAGATAGATAGCTTCTGCTAAAATTCAGAAATTCCTTGCTGCTAATGCATTGCCTGCCCACGCTATTATTTCGTTTTTGCTTAGCGTTCTTTCTGAGTTTTTTTCTTTTTGCTCGGCACCTTAAAGTTCTAGAGAGATGTTAAATATGCCTATAGCCTTCCTTAAGAATTGGGCTATCAAATTCAAAAATAATTATTAAAGTCCGCCCGGTAGTTCCAGAGATTAGCGCGTTCAAACAAACAAAAAAAGTGTGTGTGTCAGCTCCGGACGCAGACTGGAGTTTACTCCTGTTTTTTGTGCCGACTTTCTATTTTTCGGTCATTTCTGTCGGACAGGGTTTCTTCAATGCATCAATGCTATACAAAAAGCAACTTTAAGGTATAAAGGCACTCGTCACCCCTCCCCGTCTCCCTCTAAGCCCCCTCTCACCCCTCCTCCTCTCCCGCTAATCCTCCCCTCACCCCCCTCCCTTCCCTTTCACCCTCTATCATCCCCCTCACACCACCTCTCCTCCCACCTCTTCACCCACCCCATCCCCTCTGCCTCTCACCCCCTCATCACATCCCCTTTCCGCTAACCTCCCCCTCTCCCTTTTACCCCCTCTCACCCCTCCGCCTCTCCCTCTAATCCCCCTCTCACCCCCCTCCCCTTCTCAACCCTCTCGCCCCTTTCAACCTCCTCACAAACAAATAGTATTTTTTTGGATATTGAAAAAATACTAAGTCATCTATTGTTCTAAAACAAAATTCATAATCTAGCCTAGTCTATGCACATTAAGAAACAGTAATTACTTTCATAGCGATTCATAAGAATGTTTTGTGTACAAGCCGTGTATTAAGTGGCTAGGCGCCCCGTCGCGCGCCGACAAAAAATTAAAAGGACAATCCTGATGACGTCGCGCGGGAAGCGGGATGCGTCAGTGGCTAACAAAAGTCGGCAGCGGCCGCTTCACGAAACTAAGATGTGATGTCGCGGCCACATTAACGGGATAATGCCGTTGATTATCGCGTTGAAGGGCGTTAGCTGTAGGTGTAGCCACCACTTACCGTGATAATTTGACAGAATCTTGACCGAATTTAACTACCGCGATATTTTTGGCGATGATGGGCATTGACGTTGACGTTAATGTGGCCGCGGCATGAATGAGAGTATTAGTAAAACACATAACCATTGCGCTATTAGACCAGCCGATTCATTGATCGATGTGTAGGTACTAAGCAAACAATGGTTTTTGTTTCTAATGAAAATATTATACTAAATTGGCACTTCATCGTGTTTTTAGTATCAGGAAGTAATGTTTTCATTCATTTAATAAGAAAAATAATAATATTTTATTACTTACGTGTGAAATGAGATGCCATCTTTCATGTAATTCACAATACACCTGTTATTTTTGCGAACAATCATTGCACAACGCGGCATTTTGTCAAAAATCATAAGCAGCGAAGCCATCGCAAGTTGACATTCGCCTTCGAGTTCGCAAGCGCCACGCCTCCTTGCCATATCTCCTGTAGCCAAAAAATGTATGGGGTTGACAGGTCATATAAACGACCTGTCAACCCCATAAATTTTTTGGCTTTTCTATTAGCGTCATCGCTCATCGAGTGTTACTTTGTCTAGGCCTGCTGCACTCCGGAAAAAAGAGCCTTAAGGACAATGCTCCGCATAAAACAGACATAATCGTGTAGGGACCAATTCATCAGACTTAACATTTTAACAGTGCCATGTTTCTATTGTTAACCAACTTTGTTAAGAATTTGCACGAGTCCGATGAGGAAAGACAAGCTAGAGATGGTACTCATAGGAAGGACGTAACTTCCACAATCGTTAAAATTCAAAAGCATAACCAGTACAAACTTATTTAAACACAAATTAAAGACATATTTAGTGAGGAAGAGCTATTACAGTATCGATGAGTTCATAGATGACAAACGAGTACGGAAGCCACTATTAAATGATTTGAGAAATATGTGTTTGTCTTTATGTGTTAATTTTAAATATATGTAAGTACTAGCTGCGCCCCGCGGTTTCACCTGCGTAGACCGGGATAAAAAGTAGCCTATGTGTTAATCCAGGGTATAAGCTATCTACATACCAAATTTCATCCAAATCGGCCCAGCCGTTTGAGCGTGAAGAAGTAACAAACATACACACACACGCACACACACACACACACACTCAAACTTTCGCCTTTATAATATTAGTGTGATGTGATACTGGATAATGAATTTTAAATTTGAATGCTATGTTGGTGATTATTTAATTTATTGCTACTGAATTATTGACATAGTTATGATTTTATTTATTAGGGATATTGATACATTTTAAATGCGTAATGAATTTTAAATATGAATTTACTTAATGTTTTTTTTATTTTATTTTATTTTTTTCATTTATCATCAACACTATTTTAATATAGTATTTTTATTATTTTCAGCACAATGTATTTTGTTATGAAGTAAATGACATATGACTTGTGACTTCTGATTACTCCAGAGGCGACAAAACATGACGTATCCATCTCAAATAAATTACACAACAGAAACAAGTACTTGAGGATTGTTAAACAGATAATGAGTATCTTTGACTCTTTGTGCACCGGGACGATACGTCGCAAAGGCGCAAAGAAATCGCCATCCGGTATCCCGCGGTGTACTTCCGCGTTATTTCGTTTGAAGAAGATCTTGTACAGAGAAATGCTTGAGGTCTTGAGGTGCCAGGTTTTTGTAGTTTGATTGAAAGTTATTTTTTTCGTGCTTTACAATGTGGCAGGATATGAGGCGAATTTAGAAGACTTTCGGAGGCGTATCAATTCAAAAATAAATAAATAAAATATATAATAATAATCTAAATATTACTTTGAGTGCAGAACATAAATTAGAATGTGTTATGTTCTTGTAGACGGGGGAATTGAATAGATGTTGTGAATTTTCTTTGTATCCTATGATACAAAGAAAATTCACCACAACCCCCTATACCACAAAATTTTACAATTACAATTTACAAATTTGTAAATCTTACAAATGCGTGTACCACAAAAAGAACTGAAAAACCTTACAAATATGATAATTGTAGTAAGTAACAATAACAAGTCTACAATTTAGCGTAACACAAAAATTACATACGACATGTGTTTTTCTGGAAAACCCTAATTTGTAGGCTGACAATTGTAATAATAAGGTTTGTGTTAAAGTAAATTGTAGTGATTTGTAGTGTGTGTGTATACCTACATAGATTTAAAGCTACTTACAAGTCACGAAGCGTGTGTGTGTCAGAGGGTACCTATTACTATTTTATTAGTTAATATTTTTGAACCATTACAATGTTCAGTTCTAGTGACAATAGCAGCAAAGAAGAGAGAACTCACAGAAATCTTAATAATTATTAAGATTTCTGTGAGAGAACTATAGAATAGGAATTGAGTCCTTTACATAAGCAACATGAAGTACAGAGAACGCATAAAAACATAATTACCATACCCACCGGATTTCACTTTTATTGAAACATTCAGAGAAGAGGTATAACTGCAGTGATTTAATAGGTATTTAATTTTGACTATTGGTGAACATCTCAAGCATGCTACAAGGAGTCACGGTCTCAGTCTAACACAAGTTTGTACTAACAAACTTGGTAAGTTTACATAAATTGTACTAATTGTAGACTTGTATTTCTATAAATCGTCGTGTCACATCCTTCATGTTTTGTTTTACGATTTTAAAAATGCGAAAGAATTTTAGATTGTAAACTCATATTTATAATTTCTATGTTATGCATTTTTTTCTACAATTTAAAAATTTTGTAGAATTGTAGACTTGTAAAGTTTTGTGGTATCTAAAGGACCCAGCACCCTAATTGCGTAACACATTATCAATCAGAGCTTAAATCATTTTGAAACAAATTGCTAATCCATTGCTTCATAATTATGTTCGAAAAATTTGTCTTCTCGATAACGTACCTAAATAACGCAATGTTATTGAACTGTCAAAATGAAACCAACTCCGATTGATAATGTGTTACGCAATTAGGGTGCTGATGTATCGCACAGTTTGAACTTTGAAGATGAAAAACTGAAAAATTTTTCGTGTAGCGAGTAATAGTGACTTCCATTAATCTAAATTTTAAACTCCCTCCGCAAATAAAATAAGTGCATTAGTTTTTACTTCATAG
Organism: Cosmia pyralina; assembly: GCA_946251885.1. NCBI lineage: Eukaryota > Metazoa > Arthropoda > Insecta > Lepidoptera > Noctuidae > Cosmia > Cosmia pyralina. The sequence goes on along the minus strand of OX276359.1, from coordinate 16,592,079 downwards.
CAATTTTATTAATGTATTAATAACTGGCCATTTATTAAATGCTTTAGAACGATGGACAGACGTATCGAAAATAAGTAAAAACGTGGGATAAAAAATACTGTGGGCGCCTACCAAAATTGTTTGAGCAAAAATATTTCGAAAGCTTTTGCTAACCGAAAAATTGAAGGCAAATGCCTAACATTTTTCAATAGGTCTCTTGGCTACGTCCTAATAATAAAGTAGGTGAGAATTTCAGAGTTTTCACCCTTAGCGTATCTATTGTTTTGAACATTAGAGAAAATCCCATAGCTTTTTTGATCATCAGAACGTTTGGATATACGTTTGAATTTAATAACAAGGATGAAAGATCCAAACAAAACGGAGATCCTTCTAGATTAAATTCCAAACCAGCCATGATGTCTAAATAAATCAATGTTTTTTTTTTTGTTTATGTACTTAAGTGAAAATTTCTCAAGAAGAAAAATTTTAAACTTTGTCTGACTAACGCTGGTAAATATTGTTCAAAATATTACGGCGAGTAGGTATAATATAATCCAATTTAATTACTTAGACCAGTATTTTAAACCTCTTATATTATGTTCATAATGTATTAGGTAGGTCATACTAACTTTTGATTACGACTTCACCCACGTGGATGTCTGAAATAATCCCACAGGAACGTACTACTGGGATGAAAAGTATCCTATGTCCTAACCCAGGTCACCTGTGTGCCAAATTTCATCGAAATCCGTTCAGCCGTTAACGCTTGAAAAGGTTACAGACATACATTATAGAGTTACTTTCGCATTTATAATATAATATTAAGTATGGATATTATAGAACCACCATTTCAGCCATTATTAATCACTGATAGGCGATATGAAGTTAATTAAGCCTTTAGTTTGGTGGATGTAGGCTTTCTGTGGCTATGGCCAAAACGCTGAGTCGGGCGAACGTTTTTTGAATACAGACGACCTCAGACAAGCGAGACTAGATCGATAGTGTACGCTCAATTACATCGTGTGTTCGTAGGCTATGCTTCTAGCTAGGGGTCGTGAACGTGATCAAAAAATTCTCAGTCTGGGTAGACTTGTCCTGACTGGTCTTTTCAGGATCAAATTTAATAGTGCGTTGCGTACTTAGGATTTATTGATCTAACTATTAGGACTTGCCTCATCAGCATTGTTATGCAACGTGGCAATGCTTCAAGCCTGGGCACTCCATTACAGAGATGCGGACGAATTTTTTGAAAAGAAAAGAAAGAAAAACGTTTATTTGGACACACTTCGTGAAACACAAAAACAGAAGAAAAAAAATGAAAATAATGTTTTAAAACAATAGTGTGTGCCTCGAGGCTGCGCCAAAAAGGTTCATTTCAGCATCAATGCCAGACAGATTAACCACTAATATTGATGCCCAATATTGATTTGATTTTGATGCCCAATGAGCATCCTGAACGTCTACCTACAGTTTTTTTAAAAGGACTCAAAATAATATTAGGTATACGAGGGGGGATCAAAAAGTAGTGAGAACGACATACTCCTTGGTAAGAAAAAAAAATAAATACTGGCAGGCATAGCTCAGATACAAATATTTGTAATAATAGGTCTTTACCTATGAAATTGCCGTTTTGTATGAAAAAATTTAAACGAATTTTTTTCATGCATTTTTTATTTGTATTAATCGAAGTATCACCCATGCAATCAATGCATCTTTGCCAACGCAGTGGCAGTTTATTGATGCCCTTCTTAAAGAAATCAGCTGGACGGGAGGCAACAAATTCTTCAAAGGCATTTTGTACTGCCTCTCGGGTATTGAATTTTTTTCCCGCCAAGAAGTAATCCAAATTCTGGAAAAAGTAGTCGTCTGTAGGCGCAAGGTCTGGTGAGTAGGGCGGATGACGGAGAGCTTCCAACCCCAGTTCTTGCAACTTGGAGACCGTCTGCTGTGCAGTATGAGGTCGCGCGTTGTCGTGCAGGAGCAGCGGAGACGAGCGATTAACCAATGCTGGTTGGAGATGTGCCAGCTTCTCCATCATTGTGTTCAGTTCTTCACAGTACACATCTGAAGTAATGCTCACCCCGTTTGGTAAGAAGCTGTGATGAATCACACCGGCGCTAGACCACCAAACAGTGACCATCACTTTTCTAGGGGTAAGTTTTCGTTTAGGGCATTGTTTAGGTGCTGAACCAGGATCCAACCAACTTGCTGAGCGCTTGCGGTTATCAAACAGAATCCATTTTTCATCGCAGGTAACAATGCGGTTCAAAATTCCTTCATTTGTGTGTCTGTTGAGCAGTGCAAGGCACGTCTCGACGTGTACTTCGCGCTGGCGATCATTGAGTTCGTGGGGCACCCATTTGTCATACTTTTTTACCTTGCCAATTTGACGCAAATGGACCAATATTGTTTTGACGCTAACGTCGAAAGCTGCTGCTAATTCAGCCGTAGATTGTGTATCATCAGCTTCCACAATCGCCTTTAATTCGTCATTGTCGACCAAATTCTTCGGACGACCGCGAGGTTAATTTTTCAGGTCGAAATTTCCAGAACGGAAGCGAGCAAACCAATAACAAGTGGTGCGTTGGCTTGTAGTGTTAGCTCCGTAAACGTCGTTGATGTTGCGTGCCGCTTGTGCCGCGTTGCTGCCACGACGGTACTCATATTCCATAATTACTCGAATTTTTAACGTATCCATGATGACGAAAAAGATTGAAATGCGATGAAAATGTAACACTAATCAATAAACAAATGACTACTTTTGGAAAAAGAAATCCATGTTTTTAATATAAAATTAATTTGAAATTAGAATTCTTAGCCAAACAAAAATTATTTTGATTTGAAATGGCCAGTACTGCAGAACGGCAATTTCATAGGTAAAGACCTAATATTAATAAAGAAAAATATCTTCGATTCTCTTTTGTTTTTTCTGAATGTAGTCATTTCTTTGCTTCGTGTCGGAACGTGTTCTCGAAAATGGAGAAAAACGAAGTGCGAGCCGTTATTAAATACCTCTGTTTAAAAAGTTAACGACGCAAGAGATTCATTGCGATTTGGAGGCAACATTAGGAGAGTCTGCTCCGCCTTATTCCACTGTCGCAAGGTGGGCTTCTCAATTTCGAGTAGGGAGAACGAACACGGAAGACGAACATCGTTGTGACCGTCCATCGACGTCAGTCACCCAAGAAAATGTTGCGAAAGTCGAGAAAATTGTATTGAGCGATCGAAGAGTTACCATCCGATACAAGAAACGGGCATTTCATATTGGAAGTATTCAATCCATATTGAAACAATCTTTGAATATGAGAAAAGTCTCCGCAAGATGGGTGCCGAGAATGTTAACCGACAGTCAGAAACAAAATCGACTTGACATTTCGAAGATATTGTTGGACAAGTTTCAAGAAGATTCTGAAAACTTTTTGTCTCGTTTCGTAACAATGGACGAAACATGGGTCCATCATTTTGATCCCGAGACAAAACAGCAATCTTCGCAATGGAAACGGCCATCATCACCGACCCCGAAGAAGTTTCGTGCCGTGGCATCGGCTGGCAAGGTTATGGCCTCAATATTTTAGGACTCAGAAGGGATATTGTTGATTGATTACCTGGAGCGTGGAACCACTATTACATGCCAATATTATGCAGCTTTAATTCCTAAGTTGAGGAATGCCATCAAAGAGAAAAGGAGAGGGAAACTTCGAAGGGGCGTGCTGTTTCATCACGACAATGCACCCGCGCACAGGTCGGCAGTTGCGATGGCTGCCGTTCAGCAAGCTAGCTTCGAATTGGTTGACCACCCCCCTTATTCACCAGATCTGGCGCCTAGCGATTTTTATCTGTTCCCCAAATTTAAAGAATACTTAAGGGGAAACAGGTGCGAAGACGATAACGAGGTGATGGATGCCGTGGAGAGCGTTTTGCAGGACCAAGACAAAACTTTTTTTTTGAAAGGGATTGAAGTCTTGGAAAAACGCTGGACTCGGTGTGTAGAGAGACTCGGAGACTATGTAGAAAAATAAATTATTAAGTTATCAATAGTCATTATAATCTATCTCATTCTCACTACTTTTTGATCCCCCCTCGTATCATAAGGGGCTCGTAGCTAAGTAATAATCGCCGCACGGGTCGATCCATCAGGTTAAGCTGCGCTTGCCGGGGTTGGTCCGTGGATGGGTGACCATCTTTACGTAACGAGGCTCCTCCGTGCCTCGGCAAGCACGCTAAGCCATTGGTCCCAGCTGTCATTCATGGATCTTTGACAGTCTGACAACCAGTCTCACCAAGGGGTATCGTATTACCCAGTAACAGGGTTGTGGAGATCAGTTAAGCAGTCACTCTACGTAAAATACTGGTATTCAGCTGCATTCGGTTAGACTGGAAGCCCACCCCAACATAGTTGGGAAAAGGCTAGGCAGATTGTTATAGTAGACTGTATTTTCCCAAATTAAAGCCGTTTAGTTTTTACTTATTTTCTTTATGATAAACTCCACCCATATACCTACATATGTACAGAACTGTTTTAGGATTCCATATTATAGGTACTATCAGCAAAACTTAAGCATGCTCAGTTCAGAAAATAATTCTGCGGAAGCGCAACTGTTGACAGACCACACCCCTTCCGGATTTCGCCTAATTAGAGAAAATATGCATCTGTGTGAGTACAGGGCATGTAACAAAAATAACAACAAACATTAGCAACAATTCAAATAAAAAACAAACGTGCGTCCAATAGGTCCAACCAATAGGTCAAAAACGCATGCATCGGGCGATCGAGTCGAGAGCTGTGCTGTGCGATTATCGCCCTAAATGTGAGCATGCGCAAGTTTGGTCGATAGTACCTTTTTTTTTTTGTGGATAGGAAATCATCAAATGGCTTCTCCCGCTCTGGGGGGAGCGGGAGGGCGTGTTAGACTTTTACTGACTAAAACCCACCCATGTTCCTTCAGTTGCCCATGCCAGGGCCACGGTCCTTGAAAACTAGTTTATTGGGAACCATATTTAGCACAGGGAAATCACAAACCTCGAGTATCCAATCATATCCTAACAATAACTAATATTATAAATGCGAAAGAGAGTTTGTTTCCTTGTTTGTTATTAACATAAGCGTAACCGCTTCACGCTTTCACGCTAAAACGGCTGAACGGATTTGGATGAAATTCGGCACATGGGTAGACCATGACCTGAGTTAAGACATATGATACTTTTTATCCCGATATTCCCACGGGATCGAGACTTATGCGGGTGAGACCGCAGGGCGCAGCTAGTAGTAAATAAATCATGAGACCCGTCATACTCGTAATATGACATTCACGAACATGAGGTTTAAAAAAAATACTGATTAAATTCAGAGAAGGGAAATTTGTCGTTGCACATAATTATACTCACCAAAACCGACTTGTTTTGATAAGTTAATTGAACCCTGAATAGAAAATACTGAAGGTCTTCAACCCACCATATTGCCACTCATGATCCCACAGAAAAACCTTTTCTGTAGGAAATCAGTAATAAAATGGAAATGTTATTTCACGTACGGATGCTAATTAAAAGCAAATATACCCATAGGAAAGGTTAACCAATTTATAGGTAGAAGAAACACTAGGCACCTGCCTTGCTTAGTTGTCATGCTTCTTAGCTATCATGCTTGCATGGTTGAGAGCGTATAAATCAAGTGAAAAATAAAATTTCACCCGCGCAACCCTAAGGCCTCTGCCTCGAATTTCGCGGGCAGCGGGGCGGCGGCGACGGCGGTGCGTCTCGCATTGTCCCGCCCCGCTACCGCGCCGCTGTTTTGGAGGTCCGGTCCATTTGTTTTTACGCATAAAATCCTGCCGCTCCCGCTCCGCCGACGCTGCCGCCCCGCTGCCTGCAAAATTCGAGGCAGAGGCCTTAGGCGACACCTTACGAAGGCAATGTAAAGCGAACGCGAAGCGGCGCGGCACGGGCGGCGCCAAAACAATAAACAGCAGATACCTATTAAAGAGACCTATGTCACAGACACGGACTAGAAAAAAAGAAGGACTCCGCGCCACGCATATCGAAACTGAAGCATAGTAAGTATGCCGTTTGTACAAACATGCGCCTCACGCACACATAGATCGGTAAGGTGCTTCACTTTCGATACGTGTGGCACGGAGTTCTTTTTTTTCTAGTCCGTGGCCACAGAATAAATAATAGTACCTGTGATAGTACTAACGCCTATGTGACTAAACGCACGTGGGGTGCGGTACGGCGCGGCACGAAACGAAGCGAACGCGGCGTTTCATAGACAAATATAATATAATTATAATGAGAGACAGTTTGTTTGATTTTTCGCGCGAACTGGATGCGGTGCCATCGTGAAAACATTAGGCGCGTTGACAGTTCGCGAGCGGTGCGCGCGCTCGTAGGACAAAGCCGCTGTGTCGCACCGCATCGGATCGCTTCGCAATCGCGTTCCCTTTGAATCGCCTACGTAAAGGTGTGTCCAAAACTCCAAAACGAGTAGTGCAGCTATTGAGCGCGGCTGCCGCGCGTGTTGGATTATTAACGATTGTTCGTATTTATGGAGAATAATTAAGTAATTGAATAATTTATTGATAATCTTATTACGAACGTCAGTGTCACCCTGTCAGAATGAAAGATGACAGTGACGTACCAAGTTATTTCTAAATAACTTGTAACAATAGTCATGACCTGTGATTGGGAGAAATAATAGACATAGCGCGGGAGAAATTGTGTCCTGCGAATGCCGCGTGTTGCTGCCGCGCACCTTCCGCGATCTGTGTGGACAAACCTTAAGACGTCGCGTTACCTATCCCTCTTATCAAACATGACGAAAACAAAACACAATCCCTTCCCACCAGCAGAAACATTTCGCTCCGCGTTTATCAAGGTATTGGAATTTGAATCTTCAGTAGTTAAGTATAAGAAAAATAATCAGATGAAACGGCTATATTCAATGTACCTGGTTACTTCCCCCTCTTAAAACAACGTAACTATGGAGCCACAGTTTCAAGAAACACTTAGATGCAAGTTTTTACACCAAGCGCAGCATAAATTTGAGCTGATCCTGCGAACAGCTTCAATTTTAAAATGAATTCCTATAGAAGTTCCAAAAGTTTGAATCCAACAAATATTTGAAAAGTTTTGGGGTTGTGTACTCTAATAAGCTTTTGCGTTCCCGTTTGTTGGTTCTGCACATTTCGGGGAATATAAGTTTTGTAACATGAATACTTTAATTCGAAAAGTACAGATAAAAGTTGACGGTACATTTAACTTAGACTTAGCGATGGCTTAGATAGATAGATTGATTAGATTAGATTAGATTTTGAGCGTAAGCTCGTTTTTGCACGCTTGTTCTGAATACGTAAATGTACGCCATGGCAAGGCAAAAGCTTCCTCTAACCTCTACGAGTAAAACAGAGTCGAGGCGATTTCAGTTTATAAACATTTTATTGAAGAACTAGCTTTTGCTCGTGGCTTCGCCTGCATGGATGTCGGAAAATATCCCACGTGAACGTACTACCGACATTAAAAGTACCCTATGTCACCTATGTGTTAATGTACCTAGGTTATAAACTATCTTTGTTTTCATCAAATTTCAACCAAATCCGTTCAGCCGTTTTGGCGCCAATCCGGAACATAATTATATCCAGACAAACAAACAAGCGGATAAAAATTCTTCGTTACTATTTTATTATATATATAGATATTATTATATAGCGAAAATAATGAGAAAGTCTTGTGACATTTAAGGAAAACGAGGAAGCCAAAGTAAAGCTTTAATTTTAATTAACCTTTCCGCCCGTTCTGTACTTAGTCGTTGGCGGGAATTATGTATGAAAATAGATGTCTATAATTCGCTATACGTGGGGCCAGCAATATTGAAGATCATTTTGTTATTTTATTTTCTCTTACCTACATTAGTATTATAAATTCATCGTGTATTTTGGATGCCAGCTAAAAAAACCGGCCAAATGTGTGTCGGACTTTCTGATTTATCAATATATTGGTATTTGTTAGTAAAATATAGGTATGTACCGTAAGGGCTGTACTTTGACTCTGTAAGGCTGTACTTTGACTCTAGGGCATAACTTTGGCCCAAATCGAGACAACTGTATAAACTGCCCGAAGTGTCACGACCACACAACCGAACGTCGTATGTCCTTCGGTAACTATTAGATGGTGATATAGACGCGTACTTGCGGAACCTTGTGTGGATTTAATGACAGTAAACATCTGTCTCGATTTGGGCCAAAGTTATGCCCTAGAGTCAAAGTAACCCGCACTTACTGTAGGTAATAGCAAACATTATCATCAAACTTCAAGTTCATAGGTTCCGAAGAATTTTTTAACTTGAAATAAGTAAAAAAATTCGTCGGAATTTTTTTTTATGTAATTCAAAATTTTATAAAAATAGCTGGTTTTGGTGGCTTCTCGTTCATTTATCTACTCAACGAGCTCTAAACAAAGACACCCCACTCAATGGAGTAGGTTAAAATTATTTTTTCGCGCCCCCTTTAGGTGTAAAACATTAAAAAATATTTTTATATGGTGGTTTTTTTTTTTTTGTTTGGCTTTGGGTCAACAAGATATGTAATGTGTTTTGAAGACTATAGCTCCAACCGTTTGGCAGTAAAACCTGTGTGACAGACGACGGACAGATGGACTGACGGACACGTGAGTAACAGCAATAGGGCTCCCAAGCTACCGTTGAGGCTTCCTGAAATACAGGGATATAGGTAAGATGGAAAGACAGGAGTTCTTTATTGCACCAATTGCACTACACTGTGATCATGCACCATGCTGTTTGCTGTATAATCCTTTCACATATATTTTACCTCTGACAGCAGCAACCCAACTGCAACCTTATTGTAACAAAAAAAAGTGTGCGGTCGGGGGATCCCTGTCAGGAACAAAGTTCCTTCTCACGTGTGATTTAAAACAAAAAGAAAACTTTCGCAGCTGCCATTTTGGATTGACATTTTGACCTCACTATCGGCTTTTACACCCTAGAACACCGTGAAAACGAAACCCGCGATGAAATATATTAAAACTTTCGCAGCCGCCATCTTGGATTTTAATTTTTACCTAATTCACACTTTTTCTTTTAAAAATTCGTAACGCTTTTTCGTAACGTGACGATTTCTACCAGTTTACTCCTAGCCGCGTTAAAGAACTTCCTTCCAATAAAGATCACTGTGATTTTGATAGTGATGCAAAGTCAGAAGTAAAATAACAGTTGACGATCACAATATTCCTTTAGGATTGTGCATCAAGGCCATGTTTACTATTTAGCAAAGACCTTGTGTCGGCTTTATATAAAATAGACCTTATCTACCCACATAGATATGGTAAATTTTAAGCCATGAAAATCGGTAATAGGCTGGTATTATAGGTCCTGCAGGCTTCCACGTCATCCACGTTTCAAGCGCCGCCTGTGCAATGTAATTTTATTAGCGTTGCATTGTGCGGCCATCGTTTATTTGCACTGAAGTTAGTTGGGGACTGCAGAATACCGCACCACCATTTTTAGTTAAAAACCGAGCTTTGTTTCAGTCAGGCCATTTTCGTATTTAAAAAAGATTTTTTGGTAAAAGTTGAGGCTGAATTTTCTATAACAAACTGAAATAATTTCGGGTTAAATAGCGTAGTTCTTCTAATCTGCCTATTTATTTTGCGTATGGTACAGAAGTTTGTCTTTGAGATTTAACTGTGATCGGATTTAGGGATTATTTTAAGTTGATGGAGAATTCAAAATATTGAAAAATATAAAATGCTAAACTAGTTCTCAAGAAATCACAATGAATGAAACGCTTATGAAATGCTCATCAATATTGCGTGGCCTAGCTAATAAACGTGCGTTATCTAAGAAGGCAGAGCGTCGCATTTACAAATATCGGTTTTCTATAAAACACATCAGACGGCAAAATTACTTAAGGCTCACACCGCTCAGGATGAAATTCCCAGAGTGGCTGATTTAGCGGTTCCATAGGAGCTTAAACATTGTCTGCGTAAATTGATTACGTCGTAAATCCGAAACCCTTCGTAAACGCTACTATGCAAGGTTCCGATACCTGACATGTCTTGACAGCTATCGCAATACATTTTATTACACCCGTCGTACACCCGTCGCTTTGGATAAATGTATTAAATGTCATTGTGACAGTCACTAGGACACTTTAATACTCATCAATGGGAAGCTTCCGTGCCGCTATTGTCGATAGTTAAAGTTTGACTAGCAGAGAATATCTCGAAGAATTTATTTCACATTACATTTGTACCTTATTGCCCGAGCGAGCGAAGCATTTCTACTTCATGTCTGGCAAAATTTGCTTTCGTCTGTCAGTTTGTTGGTACTCCTTTAAAGGTCGTATTTTACACCGATCTGGACGAACTCTGGTATACAGGTTTTACGACTTTATACAGTTTTTTGTCGTCGGGGATTTTTGATTGTAGTACCTGCAAAAAGGGGCAAAAAGGGAGCAACTGGATATCTCCGCCTTAAGAGATCCGATTTGAAAGGTAGGAACTTTAAGTCGGTGTCATAAAAATTTAGAAAAGAAAAATAATTTATCCCAAAAATAAATTTATCATTGTAGTTGAAATACATGTTCTCTAAACGATATACCTACGTCACGGTCAATTCTCCAACTGCAAATGTAAGTTTGTAATCGCAAACAAAAAAACATGTGAGTAAACTACAAATTAACGATTTTCGGACTTTTTCTTTTACTTGTGATATGAGAGCTTGCTTCTTGATTAATTTCATGATTCTAAGTCAACGGGAAGTATCCTTATTATGCGAGTATCAAAACATGTCGCATTAATGGCTGTATTTTATATTGCGTTGACTTAGAAGCTTGTTTAGTTTGAGCTCCAAGGGACCACCTACGTATTTGATATTAATTTCAACTTATACGTCCACGCGTTCCTGAGAAAAATGGTCTTGACAGACTTACAGACAGACGGACAAAGCCACAGAACAGATAAAGAGATTAGAAAGGAAATAGTTCCTGATTTGTACTAGAACGCGTGTCGCCGCTTGTCCCCCACTCTGTAACTCCACTACAAGCAAGAGACCAATACGTACGCGTATTACGCACACAAATAAACCACACGCACTTAGATCGCGAGTTTGCTATTGGTTCTCACACTAACGCAATCACTGCGCTTGACGTGCACTCACACACGCGCAAAAGCAATTTATTTCTCATATACATTACGGCTTGCATTAATCGATATTGATATCGATAAAATATACTATATTTTTTTTACTTTAAGTTTTGCAATATTTCACTTTAATTTCGGGAGGATGGGGTATGAACAGTGTGGACTTCCTATAAACATACATAATTAAAAAAATGTCAAATTAAGGGGGACCATTCGATATTGCCGTGAAATTCAAATTTTCTTTAGATTTTCGCTAATTGCAGCTCTGTTTTACGTCATAATTATGTTAAGTTGTTCTAGATGTTGATTGCACCCTGTAACCATAATATATTTGCTAAAAATAATTAACATCATGTCAATAATAATTATAAAAAATCATCATGTTGCTCAAAAAAACAAGTTTTTTTTTTCGGAAATAATTATATTTTTGAGTATAGTAAACCTAGAAAAGTTTACTTACGACTTTGATGAATACTGAATTTATTATTGAGTAACCGTTACGGGCGCAAATCGCATTTTCAATAACAAAGCTGCAATTTGCAAGAATCCAAAAAACTAATTTCATAGCCTTATCGAATGTTTTCCATTAGACGTAATAGGTATATTTATAAATATCAGATTCTGAGTTGGTGACAATGGGACCACCTTGAGAGCATACCTTATCAAATAAAAAAAGAATTTTCAAAATCGGTCCACAATTGACGGAGAAATCGGTGTACATCATAAAAAAGTTGTATGGATACGCGACGAATTGAGAACCTCCTTTTTTTTTTGAAGTCGGTTAAAAATAAGCGTAACGAGAAAAGCATCATTTTGAAACTTTAGATTTCAACTATGTATTTTCAGCTTTATGACTGTATAATAAACCCAATAATCATTCTCTGTAATCATTTTCTGTAAAATGTTGAGAACAAAATATTTAGCAGGTATCCGTTCGATTCTACCAGTTGCCTCAATCCACAGTTATCTTGTGTCTGGATCTGTTGGAAACCTAAAAATAACATTAAAAATGTATGGTTTCATCATAAATGGCTAACATCAAACCAAATTTTAGAGGAAAAACCCACTCAGAAACTAAATTGGTAACCCACAATAAACAATAATTGGTGGTAATGAACAAAGTTATTTTAATTTTAATATTACTGTCAATAATCATTTGTATACATACACACAATATCGACATTGATTACAACTTGGTACAACCCTATCGATACGCATGGATTTCGCGGAATTCAAGCGTTGGCTCGGCGACGCGACTTTCGCAGTGAACGCAACATATTGCGCGATGGCTCACGAAGTACAAGACGGTACCCATGCATTGCAAGCAATGTATAACTGTGCATCTGTTTGCGATTGTATCGCTTTTATCTACAAAAAACATAATACTATTGTAATAATTACAAATATCACTTGTATTTTAATATTTTTGGACATATCGGTGAAAAGAAATCCCTTGTCGGGCTACACTACACCACTTGCTACTTTTCCGACACGTTATAACAGCGCAACAGGGCATAATCCTTTTTTTTAGCGGAGCTTCGTACGTTGTCACAGTGAGAGCGCGATTACTGGCCGGTAAAACAAATTTCGGCTGAACTTAGTGTGTCTACACATACATGCGGCGCGCCTGCCCCGCCCACAAGGCCCTTCTAACCTCTTTATCTTTTCTGTGGACAAAGCAGTGATTCTATAAGGGTTCCGTTTTTTTCCTTTTGAGGTACAGAACCCTAAAAACCTAAAAAAATAAATTAATTAATGCATTGATTGATGATCTTAGGGCAAAAGAAAAAGAGGCTGAGGGACAGGTTTATAGGAAAACAAGGTCGTGCGAACATAGATAATATTGTAAAATTTAAAGCAGCTGACATCAAAATACCGTTGTTCATCAATAACGTTGATCAGAATGCGTCTGCTAACGACATACATACGTACATAATGGAAAAAACAAAAACTAGTGTGCAAATTGAAAAAATAAATATGAGAAAACAGAAAAAACTACGATGCTTATAAAATTTTTGTACAAAGGCATAAATTGCATTTATTTTTAGACGACAATTTATGGCCAGAAGGAATTTCTTTTCGTAGATACGTAGACTTTAAAGAACGAGCCGAAGGATCTCACATAAATATCAACAATGGATCGCAACAATAACGATATTAATTCAAAAACAAGTACACTTGTAAGTTTTAATTGTAAATCAATTACTAGATCGGTGGATTATGTCAGACTATTATGTCAAACATCTGATATAATAGCATTGCAAGAAACCTGGTTGCTGCCTCACGACATTGCTTTTCTGAGCAGCATAGATGCTCAGTTCGACTTCGTGGGAAAATCGGCGGTAGATACGTCGTCGGGCATCCTACGAGGGCGACCCTATGGCGGAGTTGCTATACCGTGGCGCAAGAGCGCGTAAAATGTGTCTTTCGTGCAGTGCAAAAGTGTGCGTCTTGTGGCTATCAAAATAACGGTAGGCGGTAAATCTCTTTCAGTGTTCTCGGTTTACATGCCGACAGAGTCGATGGATAATCTTGTTGAATTTGTCGAGTGTTTAAGTGAGATTCACGCAGTGATAGAAAGTAGTGGTGTAGACGCGGTCTATATTCTGGGGGATTTTAATGCTCAACCGAATAGTCTATTCGGCAAGGAACTATTGAGTTTTTCGGCTGAAGTACAGTGGCGGTGCGCTGACGTTTGCCTGCTTGGTGGTGAGTCGGACACGTATACCTACGTAAGTGATGCACATGGTTCTACTAGTTGGTTAGACCACTGCGTAGTGACGGATGCAGCGTGGAACACTATTAGAGACGCTAGTGTGCTCTATGACGTGTCTTGGTCGGACCATTTACCTCTAATTGTAATGTGTGATCTTAATTTATTAAAGCCAAAAGTTGCACCTAAATGTAACAAAGTGACATGGGGTGACAGAGACTTGCAGCAGACTGAGTTATACAGCAAATATTGTAATGATCTCTTGAAACATTTAGACTTTCCGTTGGAATTTACTGAATGTACTAAAAGTAGGTGTAGAAATAAGGAACATGAAACCATTTTAGAAAATATGTATGCGGAAATTGTGCGTATTCTCTGTGAAGGTACAATCACCAGTAACTGTAAGAACGGAATACAACTCAAAAAGCGTTACATAACGGGCTGGAATAAGCATGTGAAGGACGCACACGGACAGGCTCGCCTTGATTTTCAAACCTGGACGTTGTTTGGTAGGCCGAAAAATGGTGATTTGTATGAAAAAATGGTGGAAAGTAGAAGGGTTTTTAAAAATAAATTAAAATGGTGTCAAAATAATAAGGACCAAATAAAAATGAACATCATTGCAAGTCATCATGACGCGAAGAATTTTGGTAGTTTTTGGAAAGCCACGAACAGGTTGAATCCCAGGTCGGGTCTCCCTGTGAGTGTTGAGGGCCTTAGTGATCCTAATGATATCGCCAACCTTTTCAGCAGAGCCTTTAAGGTTGGGGCTCCCCTAGGTACGTCGTCTGGCGGGCCGGAGGTGGTGGGGGGGTCCGAAGACATGCCTATTAGGTTTACGGCCAGGGAGGTAGCTACTGTCATACGCAACATAAAGAGAGGCAAGTCGCCGGGTCATGACAGCCTAAGTATAGAGCATTTACTATATGCTGGTAAGCACTTACCGCGAGTGCTAGCAATGGTTTTTAGCTTGTGTCTGAGTCACTCGTATCTTCCAGCTGATTTACTTAAAACTATTGTTGTGCCCATTGTTAAAAATAAGACTGGAGATGCGAGTGACAAGAGCAACTACAGGCCTATATCCCTGGCTACCATAATTGCAAAGGTGTTGGACAGTCTGATTGATCAGCAGCTGGATAAACACTTAACACTCAACGACGCCCAGTTTGGGTTTAAGCCACGTTTATCCATGGAAACAGCTATACTATGCCTCAAACATACTGTTCAATACTATGCAAGTAGGAAAACACCTGTGTATGCATGTTTTCTGGACCTCTCCAGGGCCTTCGACCTCGTATCTTATGACTGCCTATGGAGGAAATTGTCAAATGTTAAGAACCTCCCAAGCGATATCATTGGGATGCTAAAGTATTGGTATAAAAACCAATACAATTATGTTAGGTGGGCGGGTGTCCTGTCGGATGCATACGGGTTGGAGTGCGGTGTGAGGCAGGGGGGAATCAGCTCACCCAAGCTATTCAACCTATATGTAGACGAGCTGGTCTGTGAGCTCAGCAATACCAATATCGGGTGCTCCATTAACGGGCACTGCGTCAATAACATCAGCTACGCGGATGATATGGTATTGCTGAGCCCATCGATCAGTGCACTTAGGAGGCTTCTTCGCATCTGTGAGGACTATGCGGTGGCTCACGGCCTCAGGTACAATGCGACCAAGAGCGAGTTACTGGTTTTCAAAGCGGGTAACAAATATTATGATACTGTCCCACCAGTCACCTTGGGGGGCACTCAGCTTTCCAGGGTCACGAAGTTCAAGTACCTGGGGCATTGGGTCACCGATAGTCTGTCCGACGATGTGGACATAGAGAGGGAACGCAGAGCATTGGCAGTTCGATGTAACATGCTGGCTCGTAGGTTTGCACGTTGTACTAGGGAGGTGAAAATTACACTCTTTAGAGCGTATTGCCAATCTATGTACACGTGTGCCCTATGGGTCAGCTATACAAAAAGCTCGTACAATGCTCTGCGAGTCCAGTACAATAACGCCTTTAGAGTTATGTTGGGGCTGCCGCGCTTTTGCAGTGCATCGGGGATGTTCGCGGAAAATGGCGTGCCAGATTTTTACGCACTGATGCGGACTCGGATAGCATCCCTGATGCGGCGAGTGCGCGACAGCTCCAACAGCTTGGTGGCTACACTAGCCGACAGGACAGACAGTCTATTGATGTGGCAATGGATGACCACTCATCGTGCGTCATTCCAATATTTTAAGTAATTTGTTTTAGTGTATTTTTAGTGTAGTTATGTGTGTTCATGTATTTATGTATGTTTTTTGTGTATAAAATTGTATTGGGTGTTGTTTATGGACTTATTGTCTGAAATAAATGTATTATTATTATTTCCTTTATTCCATTTATATACATATATTTCACATTTTTAAATATTTTTTTATAAAAACATGAAATAAAAAAAAAAAACATTTAAAAATATAAAACATAGTAGCCCACCGGTATCGGGAACAGGGTCCAAGCTACCGGCGGTCAGGGCTCCAGAGAGAGGAACCTCCTAACAATGCGCGCCGTGTCCAGAAGTACCGCTCTCTGAATCAGGCCCTTAATCCAGCTGCCCAACGAGAGCCTCCTTAGATGTTGGTCGAGGCTCTTAGCGATTAAGCCATTGGCTGATACGACTATCGGCACAATGATCGCTGAGTCCACATCCCACATGTCGACAACCTCGCGAGCCAAGTCAAGATACTTGATTTGTTTATCTTTCTCGGCTTTCACGAGGTTCCCGTCATGCGGGACTGTTATGTCAATAATCATTGTGCGCCGCTCTGTTCGATCCACCACCACTATATCAGGCTTATTGGCAACAATAGTCCTGTCAGTGATGATGGATCGATCCCAGTACAATGTGATATTTCCATTTTCGAGAACTGGGTCGGGCACATACCTATAGTACGGCACTTCCGATTCCGCAAGGTTGTATTTCAGTGCAAGTTGCTGATGGATAATCCTGGCTACAAGGTTGTGTCTATGCAAGTACTCTTCGTTAGCAAGACGAGAACACCCGGAGATAATGTGTCGGATTGATTCTCCCGGACGGTGGCATGCCCGACAGATGTCAACCGTGCCGTCTTTCACAATATATTTCCGGTAGTTGTTCGTCATCATAACTTCGTCCATAATTGCACAGACAAAACCTTCGGTTTCCCCAAAGAGGTCACCGGAACGCAGCCAGGCTACGGACGCTAACAAATCTACGTCGGGTCCATGTAGGGCCCGGAAAAAGCGTCCGTGAAGCTCCTTACTCTGCCATACCTCCCTGCGATCGTTAGTGTCAAGCACTACAGGTTTGCGCCAGTTCTCTTTAGCCAAGGAGAGCGGAGTGAGGCCCTTGTCCACCGCGACCACATCTCGCTGCATCCCCACATCGGCTTCTAGGAAATATTCCCTGAGACTGCATATCTCGCGGTTGTGGAGAGTCTTAGCGTTTAAAAAGCCTCGGCCTCCACACTTTCGCGGGATATACAGTCTCATTACCGATGACCGTGGGTGATGCATTCGATATGCAGTCAACAGCGTACGGACCCTCCGATCCAGGGCGTCGAGTTCCGTCTGAGTCCATTTGAGTACGCCGAAAGAGTACATCAAAACCGGCATGACCCAACCGTTGAAGGCACGCACCTTGTTTCCGCCTGATAGAAGACTATTAAATACTTTCTTCAGGCGGCCAAAGAAGCGCTCCTTCAACGATTGCTTCATGTCAGTAACATTGATGCCCAACGCTTCCGACATACCCAAATACTTATAGGTTTCGGGTGCGGAGAGGGCTCTAAGGTTTATGGAATCCGAGAGTTGGGTTCCCACGGATTCCACAATCTCTCCTCGCTTTACATGCATGACCGCACATTTGTCCACACCAAATTCCATCCTGATGGCGCTACTGAATGTTTCAGTTACTTTCAGTAGCTCCATCAGTTGCAAATTGTTGGGGGCAAAGAGTTTTAGGTCATCCATGTAGAGGAGGTGGGATATAACCTGACCACCTCTCCGCAGCCGATATCCTAGACCTGAATCCTCCAGCAGTGTGCTTAGAGGATTCAAGGCTAAGCAGAACCAAAGCGGACTCAAACTATCGCCCTGAAATATGCCTCGCTCGATCCTTATCGGCTCGCTGTTCCTCTGGATATTTCGACATCCTGGATAGCGAAGGACCGTCCTCCATTGCCCCATACACGACATCAGGAAGGTGCGCAGAGTTGCATCTACTTTATACAACTCCAACACCCTCATGAGCCATGTATGTGGCACCGAGTCATAGGCCTTCTTATAGTCTATCCAACATGTCGACAGATCCTTTCGGGAACGACGAACCTGTTGGCTAATGGCCATATCAATGAGGAGTAGCTCCTTAGTACCACGGGACCCATTCCTACATCCATTTTGAGAGGCAGACATGATGGAGTTGGTGTCTATATGTTCGTTAATTTTAGCTCTCAAAATGGATGTAAGAACTTTATAGACCGTCGGTAAACACGTGATCGGTCTATAATTTTTGGGTTCCGCGGTGTTACCGGATTTATGGAGCAGGTGGGTAACTCCTGTCGTTAGGAACTGGGGTAGCGAACCAGACTCTAAAGCAGACTGGTACTGAGCCGCCAAGCGAGCGTGCGATCCAAGAAACCATTTGATCCAGAAGTTGTGCAGTCCGTCCGGCCCTGGAGACTTCCAGTTAGGCAACGGACGGACTGCACGAGCTACATCTTGGGAACAGATGGTAATAGCCTCCATTTCTCGTATTGGATCGCAGGCTCGCTCGACTTCCCGAGCCCAATCACCTTCGGTGTGACTGACAGGTACCGCCCAGATACTGCGCCAGAAAGAACACATGGCATCATCATCCGGCAGGTGCGTATCAGTCACACCTTGGTCCGGTCGCTCCCAACTCCTATAAACCCACCTTTCATCGCTCTGGAAGGTGCGATTCTGAGTGTATCGTTCCACTCGCCGCTTATACCTACGAATACGGTTTGCCCATGCATAGACTTTCTGCTTCAGGAAGTCGATGCGCTCTGTGACACGGGACATATAGTCCTGAGGGCTGACATCAGTCCCTGAGAACGCCCGTCTCACAAAGCGCATCACTCTAGGGCGAGTATTGCCCTCCCTGAAGCAGATTAGTTTGCCGATGAGTGCTCTGGCCCCACCAATACGGCGCTCAATTCTGCACTGCCAAGCTGGTACGGCTGGTTTCGGTCGTGTAGCTCTTGAGTCATTAGCAAATTTGACGTGAGCTACACGACATGCCGCTACAGCCGCGCAGTACAGAATTGAATGAGTATCGGTGAGGTCTTCGCAGTCATCAAAATAGTTTGACAACTGCGAATCCAGAGCCGCCACAAGCGCCCTATTTTTGTTATGCATGGGCAAACGAGGTAAGCGTGGTCTAAGTTCGGGAGACATGAATCGATATTCCCGAATCGCACCTTCCAAAGCACTCCTCAATTCTTCATTGCACTGGGTACTTACGTTTATAGCCCTGTCATCACTTCCCTCATCAGCTTGGTTTGTGTCCGACTGTGGTGGTTCTATATTAGTCTGCGACGGGGGGGCAATGACATGGCTACTCAGCATTTCATTTCGCAAGCGATCAAGTACAGTGTCATCCAACATATGATTACGCTGGATGACCCGCACCTGATCCGACAGTCGTTGTGCCGAAACGTTGACAACTGGCTCAAGCACCTGAAAAAGAGAGAGCATCCGAACACGGTACGCGGTCAGATTGTTTCCCCCCTCTGTAGCCCCATAGTATGAGCGCATGACGTTCTCATTAATGGATCGTGTCCATCTCATGCGCTGCACACTTCCGCCGGGAGCTGGGACCCTATCAGAGGCCGGTGGGCCTCGAGGTCCTAAACCGTCCGGCGGCCGGCGTCCTCCCCGTCGACGAGCAGGTGGTGGTGTCGTGGGCGGGGAGAAATACTCGTCGCTCGAGCTCGACGCAACTACCGCGGCCAGTGTCGTCACAGCGCTCACAGTGAGGCTGGATACCGGCGGCGGTGAGGCGGAGCTGAGCGAAGAGTCCGGAGGTGGTAGGCGTGCTTTTCGTGCGGCTGATCTTGTCAACATATTTTGTCGGAATTTTTCATCGATGTTATTTTCGGAGATGACATGACAGATGTCATCTCCTATTCGGTAGTTTTTTATTCATATCGAAATGCTCTTTTTGGATTTAATTGATTGTAGGTATATTGCTGGGTTTTTTTTAAAAAAAACACTTATGAAATTCAAAATATTGTTGATACCTAATCGTTAAAACTGATAAAATATTTGTATATTATAAAATCAAATTCCAAGACGTTTGTTGACGTTGGTGTTGCCAGCCATTATTATTATTATTAATGCAAACGATTCCTAAATGAATGACAGGATGGAATTATTCCCGAGAGAGCTTAATCAAAATGGAAATGCTTTTAATTATTTATTCAGAACCAAAACTCCTACATATCTTTGATTATCTACACACTCACAATGCGAACCCCTAACTGTATGGAAGGAGTGTCTACTGTCTAATTAATAAAGTTGAAACTTTCTAAGTAATTTCGGAGTTCCGCAGAAAATTACTTCACAGAAGACTTCACAACCTTGTTTACAAGACAAACGTACATTTCTATATTAATATTAAAGTTGATTGTGATGAGTACTGGATAAAGTGATTCTGTGCGCAGAAAGGAATCGGGAATCGTTTGCCGAAGTTTGTTAGCGAGTTAGAATATTATTATTTGGGATTGTGTACCGATTTGCTGAATGTGAATAGATGAAAGAATTGAATTGGGATTATGAAGGATCAGGAAGGTCTTGGAAAACTTGACCGACACTCGATGGGTTTACTATAGCCATTCAAGGGTTCCGTTATCTATTAGCGTCCAGGTTAGTCACCAGCGGGTCAATTGCGTAACACACTATCAATCGTAATCGGCTTCATTTTGACAGTTCAACAACATTCAGTGCGTTATTCATGTTGTCGATCAGACTATTTTTTTTTAGCTATTTGCTTCAAAATTATTCAGATTCTAATTGATAGTGTGTTACGCAATTATATAGCAGGTCCTCGTCATCAGGTAAAATTAACAGGACTCGTTAAGACACATCTTACAAGTCCTTATGGATACTAGTAGCCATTCAAGAGTTCCGTTATCTAGCGTCCAAGTCAGTCATAGTCCTCGTCATTGGGTAAAAACGAACAGAACTTGTTAAAACGCATCTAATGAGCCCACATTTGATGGGTTTACTAGCAGCTATGTAAGATTTCCGTTATCGAAAGTCCAGGTCAGTCACGGTCTTCGTCATCAGGTAAAAATAAACAGAACTTGTTGAAACGCATCTAATGAGCCCACACTTGATGGGTTTACTAGTAGATAAGCAAGAGTTAGAGTAGCTTCCAGATCAGTCACCACGTCCTCATCATCAGGTAAACTGAACAGGACTTGTTGAGACATATCTAATGAGCCCACACTCGATGGGTTTACTACCTATACATTTGCGAATATTCAAACCAAGACCACTAGAAGCTTCGATCAAAAACTTGAAGTGATTAACTATCCAAGTGTCCCGTTATCTAGCATATTACGAAACATCGCCATAACTTTTTTCACAATGTGATTTGGTATGAACCGCTAGAAGTAGTAGTTATTGCTCTACATTACAATACCTACATAATGACATAATATGTGTGTTTGTTATTGATCGTGGGGACCATATTGTCCGGTCCTCCTTTTCATTTAACAACAATCCGCACGTATTTTAGCGTTTGATCGTCCTAAATTTCGCACCTACGTGTCCCGCGAGGCTCTTGTTATCACAGAAATACAGCGTCCCACTAAAGAGGTAACAGCAGCAAACTAACACCCTATCTTTATTACAAAAGGTGAGGAACGTTGCCGGTATGTACTTTTAGCCCGATGTGTATCTGGAGGATGATGTGACAGCTTTGTATTTAAAAGCGCTAAAAAAGAATTTACAAAATGGACGCTCTAATTAACAATTAAGCGGGTCACAAAAAGAGTAATACGAGTCTTTTAAAACGAAATCATCCTTTTATTGGAATAATTACCACGGGCCGCACTAAAGTGGGACGATCTATTTTATGTCTGTTCCAAAAGTATCTAATAAAAATGTAAACAAACCCTATTGCAGGGTGGTTAAATTCTTACGCAATACTCACTAAAGGTACAGTACTCAGTACAGTAACACATTCATCTGTATTTAGAAGGTTTCAACTTTGTATCTAACCACTTTGTTCAACAATTATTGTTTGAATAACATTATTATATTCTAACTGAAAAATCATTGACGAAAATTGTGGTTATAAAATTGGGTTAAGGGACATCTCGCCCATGCAAAAAGTGGCCCGCGGGCCAGATGTCCACTTTTTAAAATGTGCATGGGTAGATTCGCCCGGACCAGTTTAGTAGAACTGGCCAGATGTCTTCTATTAATAAATAAAGGGATATCTCGGCAAAATCGAATATTTTTTATTCAAATATGCATTTGTTAAATCTGTAAGTCATAGCATCAAATGACAATTGTTTTAACAAAAAAAAAAAAAAAAAAAGATACAGAGTAAAATAACCATCATATTAGGTCTTTACCTATGAAATTGCCGTTTTGCAGTACTGGCCATTTCAAATCAAAATAATTTTTGTTTGGCTAAGAATTCTAATTTCAAATTAATTTTATTTTAAAAACATGGATTTTTTTTTCCAAAAGTAGTCATTTGTTTATTGATTAGTGTTACATTTTCATCGCATTTCAATCTTTTTCGTCATCATGGATACGTTAAAAGTTCGAGTAATTATGGAATATGAGTACCGTCGTGGCAACAACGCGGCACAAGCAGCACGCAACATCAACGACGTTTACGGAGCTAACACTACAAACCAACGCACCACTTGTTATTGGTTTGCTCGCTTCCGTTCTGGAAATTTCGACCTGAAAAATGAACCTCGCGGTCGTCCGCAGTCTTTGGTCGACAATGACGAATTAAAGGCGATTGTGGAAGCTGATGATACACAATCTACGGCTGAATTAGCAGCAGCTTTCGACGTTAGCGTCAAAACAATATTGGTCCATTTGCGTCAAATTGGCAAGGTAAAAAAGCTTGACAAATGGGTGCCCCACGAACTCAATGATCGCCAGCGCGAAGTACGCGTCGAGACGTGCCTTGCACTGCTCAACAGACACACGAATGAAGGAATTTTGAACCGCATTGTTACCTGCGATGAAAAATGGATTCTGTTTGATAACCGCAAGCGCTCAGCAAGTTGGTTGGATCCTGGTTCAGCACCTAAACAATGCCCTAAACGAAAACTTACCCCTAGAAAAGTGATGGTCACTGTTTGGTGGTCTAGCGCCGGTGTGATTCATCACAGCTTCTTACCAAACGGGGTGAGCATTACTTCAGATGTGTACTGTGAAGAACTGAACACAATGATGGAGAAGCTGGCACATCTCCAACCAGCATTGGTCAAACGCTCGTCTCCGCTGCTCCTGCACGACAACGCGCGACCTCATACTGCACAGCAGACGGTCTCCAAGTTGCAAGAACTGGGGTTGGAAGCTCTCCGTCATCCGCCCTACTCACCAGACCCTGCGCCTACAGACTACTACTTTTTCCAGAATTTGGATAACTTCTTGGCGGGAAAAAAATTCAATACCCGAGAGGCAGTACAAAATGCCTTTGAAGAATTTGTTGCCTCCCGTCCAGCTGATTTCTTTAAGAAGGACATCAATAAACTGCCACTGCGTTGGCAAAGATACATTGATTGCATGGGTGATTACTTCGATTAATACAAATAAAAAATGCATGAAAAAAATTCGTTTAAATTTTGTCATACAAAACGGCAATTTCATAGGTAAAGACCTATTATTATCAAACATAATACTTAAGTACATAATTAGCTAGTTTTATACAATTTCTTGGTACCACAAATATTAATGATGTAATAATATTTATTGCAGTATGGTCATACTGTAGGTATCTTATTTTTAACCACACCTCCTTTAAAGCAAATGGTATCAACCTTGTCCAAAAAACTATTTTATTTTACTGTCACTATTCTGACATTAGTTATTATAACAATAAATGCTATAACGGCTTCACTAATATTATAATATTTAAATAAATATTTACCATTTGGTTTCCTGGTTCGTAACATAGTTAATTCCTACTGTAGTTTTACTGGCTAAAACACTATTCACCGCACCACGCGGTTAGTCCATTTTGTAACGTTGTGTAAATAAGGTTGTAAAGAGATTCATTGATTCTATCCTTCTTTTTTTGTTTATTATTTAATAGATGGCGTGTGAACCATCAAGTAAGCAAGTTAACATATCCGCGGATTTTAAGATTATTCCATCGCAAAGAGGAGGTGTCCGTCTTATAACTAATGGATTTAGATACACAAAAAGGAGGCTAAACAAAAACGGGCATGAAGTATGGCGGTGCGTTAATAGAAAAATATGCAAGGCGTCCTTGATTACACATCAGCAAGCCATAATTAAACAGGAGAATTATTCATGTACTCCGAATGAAGTAGATAATAAGGTTAAAGTTACAGTACAAAGATGTATAGAACAAGCAGTGAATGAGACAATGCCTGTTCCGTCAATTTATTCCGAAGTAGTAGAAGAACTCAATGATGCAGAGTATAACTTTGTAAAACAAATGCCATCATTTGATACCATGAAAAAAGTTTTGTATAGACGACGAAATCGGGCATTACAGACAAATAAAACTCGTTTTTTATTAGTTCGGGATGTTAGAATTCCTGGTATATTCCGAAAGTTTCTTCTTGCAGACTATTATGAGGATGGTTGCAGGATCATAATTTTTGCTTCGCCAAAAGGGAAAAAAGTGTTAGGCAATAGTAATCATGTTTTCATGGATGGAACTTTTAAATGTGTTTCGCCACCATTTACTCAACTATACACCATACATGTAGACTTAAATAGCACCGATGATAGCAATAGTATTCTACCCGCTGTACTCGTATATGCGCTACTACCTAATAAGAAACAAAAAAACTTATGAAATTTTGTTTACGCTTTTGAAAAGCCAAGTACCGTCATTTAAACCAAACTTATTTACACTAGATTACGAGGCTAGCGCAATGGCTGCAATATTCGAAGTTTTCCCAGATTCCAAAATACAAGCTGTTCCTTTCATTTTATTCATTGTTTGTGGAGAAAGGCGGAGAAATTAAATATTAAAAAAATATTTAGATCTCACATTAAACGTTGTGCGGCATTATGCCATCTTCCTGAGGAAATGGTAATGGATGGCTGGTTGTACATTAAGGGTGAGAATGCACAAATCGGTAATATTAACGAGTTTAACAATTATTGTGAAAACACATGGTTGGGCAAAAAGTCCCTGTTTTCTAATAAATGGTGTTTTTATAAAGTTGAACATAGAACAAATAACTCTGTCGAGTCCTGGAATGGGAGATTAAATAAAAAGATTCAACCAAAGCCAAATATAGCAATATTATTAGATAAATTGCCAAAGGACTCTTTTGAACTATTACTTTGGGCTCCATAGAAAAATGGATTCATCAGCAAAAAAAAAAGAAGTCACTAAATTAACGAACACTCGGATAACGAAAATTTTAAAAGAATTAGTGGACAAAGAAATAAGCGTAGGACACTGCATTGAAAAACTATGTAATTTGTAAACTAATGTATTACATCATTCAAATTATACATAAATAATACTATATCATAAATATTTGTACGAAGAAATTGTATCGCACATACATATACGAGCCTCGTATAATCAGCCTATAACGTTACCACTGCTGGGACACAGGCCTTCTCTCTGTGAAAGGGAGTGGTCCATAATCCACCACGCGGGCCCAGTGCGGGGTGGTAGATGTCACACGTCTTCGAATTTTTGGTTCTAGGACATGCCGGTTTCCAGATACTGTATGATGTTTACTTTACTCTGTATGTTTTTTTTTTTTTGTTGTTAAAACAATTGTCATTTGATGCTATGACTTACAGATTTAACAAATACATATTTGATTAAAAAATATACGATTTTGCCGAGATATCCCTTTATTTATTAATAGAAGACATCTGGCCCGTTCTACTAAACTGGTCCGGGCGAATCTACCCATGCACATTTTAAAAAGTGGACATCTGGCCCGCGGGCCAGTTTTTCCGGGGGCGAGATGTCCCTTAACCCATAAAATTAACCTCATTTGTCAAATGAATAACATCTATAAGGTGATCCAAACTGAATTTCTGGTTTAAGTGTTGTAACGAATCTACTAAAATAAAAGGATAATAGACACGTAAACAAAATATAATTTAGAGAAGGAAATAAAAAATAGAAATTATAGTAAAAAAAACACTTCCCTACCTAACACACACTCTCAGATTTTTAATAATAATAAGCCTTTTGGGCTTCGCTTCAGTCGGTTAAAAAGGTGAAGTACAGCACCAGGGCAGGCCAGATATCAGGCCTCGTCAGCGCTGAGGCCTGATAAATCCAAAGAAGCACTCACAAGTCGGTATCGTCAGCACTGAGACCCCGAGTCAAGCAGAAGGTATAGTTTCACTTCTTGTCGCGGAGATGTTTCCCTCACGAAATTCAGGATCGAAAACAGCCTCGGAATGCGGTAGCCCTTGCTTATAAAGCCTCGTCTCGTATCAAAGATTTTCACCACGTTCTTTTTTAGTTTTTTCAGTTTTGAAGTCTTTCTTTCAAAAAATGCCACTTGTCAGTAATCGAATCGGCCATAAATATCAGTATTCATTCAAGAACCTCTTCGCTGAATTCTGAGAGCGTATTAATTATTTTTATAAATCTAATTTAGGATACAGTTATTCAGTAAACAATCAAAATTATCTATAAAATACAATATTTGGGCTAACATATTGATAAAAATAATTTAAATTATATAAATCAAAAGTAACCTTCATAGACTAAGCTAGTAATAAACTCTAGGGAAAATTTGGAAGAAAAAGTAATGATAGTTTGACAGCCTGACATAAGTGTCATACAATGAAAATTAAAGAAAAATCGTTTTAGACCGATTCGCAAAATAATAATGCAAAATCATAGAAGTATGATAACATGTATTATTGAATGTAAAGTGTAAGTATGATGTAAAATGTCTGTAGTACGTAGATACTATAGTGTTAAAACAATCAAATCAAAGCGCTCAATTTGTAAGTGACATTAAAAATTGGAAGCCACGGTTACCTTTTCTAAACCATTTGTTTACATTATCATCAGAGACTTTTGAAACAGACTATATTACAATACGCTGCCGCGGAGTGCCTGGGGAAAGATGGTAAATCACCTCCCTCTATATACCCTCTTTCTAAATTAGTCAAATCAATACATCGATCGTCAAATATGTTCACTTGGTTTTACTACTTACCCACTGACGCGTCCCGCTCCCCGCGCGACGTCATTAGGATTGTCCTTGAGATTTTTTTGTCGGCGCGCGACTGTGCGCCTAGCCACTTACTTATACACGGCTTGTACACAAAACATTCCTATGAATCGCTATGAAAGTAATTACTGTTTCTTGAAGTGGATAGACTAGGCTAGATTACGAATTTTGATTTAGAACAATAGATGACTTAGTTTTTTTTTTTCAATAAAAAAAAAAACAGTTTGTTTATATTACCGCCAATAAAAAACAATTAAAATATTATTTCAAAATCTAAAGCGATAACCCTATTTTTTATTTGCCTAAAATATTGCCTACTAGCTTTTGCCCGCGGCTTCGCCCGCGTGGATGTCGAAAAATATCCCACGGGAACGAAAATCCTTCCATAATCCTTATTTACATTATAAAGGGAACCCCTGTGCAAAATTTCAGCTTTCTAGGTTCAAGGGGTTGGGCTGGGCGTTGATGTCAATCAGTCAGGACTTTTTTTATATAATGAGATAGCTACTGTCCGCGACATCGTATGTGTGGAATTTCTTGTTCCCCAACCCCCCGTCGCATCGCATTGCCTGCCCGCGCTTCGTTTTCGCTTAGGCATTCTTTCGGACTTTTTTTTTTGCTCGGCGCACCTAAGAGTGCTAGAATGATGATAAATATGCCTTAGCCTTCGCTAAGAATTGGGCTATCAAATGCAAAAAGAATTTTTAAAGTCCGACTGGTAGTTCCAGAGAGTAGGTACCGCGTTCAAACAAACAAAAAAAAAAACCGACTTCCAAAAACAACACTACAAAGTGAAAAATAACTTTAATTTCGGAAGTCGGTGTCTAGTTAAATGTATTTTCGTTTTTTGCCACCGACTTCCGAAATTAAAGTTATTTTTCACTTTGTAGTGTTGTTTTTGGAAGTCGGTTGTATTTTTTTGTAAAAAAGTTTTTATTTTTCACTTTTTAGTTGTGTACCTACCCCACACAAATTCTAATACCACTATCTGCAAAACAAACTAGAACATCATCCATATAAAAGTAGGGAAAAAATACGTATTATTGAAGCTAACTCAAAAACTACCGAATCAAAGTTAATTAATTGTATATGGAACCAACTGTGATGACTGACCCTCTCGAATAAAACAAAAAAAAAACCAAATCGGTCCAGCCATCTTCGAGTAATCGGGAAACATACATAAAAAAAAAAAAAGGTTCCGACGAATTGAGAACCTCCTCCTTTTTGAAGTCGGTTAAAAAAGGGTGTATGTTAGCTCCGATGCACGACTGGTGTTTATTCCTGTTTTTAGGGTTCCGTACCTCAAAAGGTAAAAACGGAACCCTTATAGGATAATTTCGTTGTCCGTCTGTCTGTCTGTCAGTCTGTCAAGACCCTTTTTCTCAGGAACGCGTGGAGGTATCAAGTTGAAATTAATATCAAATACGTAAGTCTATGGTCTCTTGGAGTTTAAAAAAACTCAAGCTTCTGAATCAAAGCAATAAAAACAAACGGCCATTTATGCGATATATTTTGATACTTGCAAGTAAATCAAAACCTATAGGGTACTTTCCGTTGTCCTAGAATCATGAAATTTGCAAAAAGCAAGCTCTCACAGCACAAATAAACGAAAAAGTCCGAAAATTGTTAATTTGTAATACTATCATATAAAAAAAAAAATAAACTCTGTCAGTCTGTCATGACCCTTTTTCTCGGGGACGCGTAGATATATCAAGTTGAAATTAATATCGAATACGTATGTCAATGGTCCCTTAGAGTTCTAAAAAAATTAAGCTTCTAAGTCAACAGGGATGGAATTAAAAAAAAATCGCTTGGCATATTTCCGTAACTTGACTGAAAGATTATTTACACCAATTTTCAAGTTAATTAAGCCCCGCAGTAAAATCCTGCCCTGTAAAATTGACTACCCCTTAGGGGTTGAATTTCGAAAAACTGTGATTCACGTTATTCTTCATTTTTGGTCTTCAGTATAAATGCTGACTTTCGAGTTAATCGGACCGCGCGTTAAAATTCCTCCATACAAACATTGAGATCCCCCAATTCCTCCTTAGGGGGTAGTTTAGAAAAACTTAAAAATGACAAACTTTATCATTTACATAGATGAGTATTCGTGCTAAGTTTCAAGTCTATTAACTCAAGGAATAAGATTTTTCATACAAAATTTCATCCCCTATTTGAACCCCTTAGGGAAGGAATTTCCAGAAATCCTTCCTTATTTGTCGTCTACGTTATAAAGGGATCCTCTATGCAAAATTTCAGCTTTCTAGGTCCAAGGGTTTGGGCTGGGCGTTGATGAGTCAGTCAATCAGTCAGTCAGTCAGGACTTCTCTTTTTATTTATATAGATGTTTCAAATAATCAAATGACATCATAATATTTACCTTTGTTCTTCCAAAGTTTTGAAATACGAACAATAATCTCGGTAAAAAAACGACCCCCCGCGCCGCATATTTTTTTTCAACCACAGACTAACTTTGTTCGTAATGCCGATACAACTTCACGGTATTTAGCAAAAATATGCTACACATAACCACCTTTCCAAAGAACCTAAAAAAACGCAAGGGGTGGGTCCGCGCACAAAATTAGAAAAAATAAAAAAGTAAGAGCCGGAACGCGCGCGCTGTCATGGTTAGTTCAGGCTCACTTTCGTGCACTCGGACAATCCTGGATTTTCGTTCCGGCTCAATTTCGTGCAATGGTCGCGCGAGTGCTGGCAACATTAGACGATAAAGAAATTAAAGAATGCCCACAATTTTCATACACGTTTTTTAAAGAGCAGTTGGCTGTAACGGAACGCATACGAGGGCCAAGTAGAGAATCATTATAAATTGTTCTCAATAAATATTAGGTCTTTACCTATGAAATTGCCGTTCTGCAGTACTGGCCATTTCAAATCAAAATAATTTTTGTTTGGCTAAGAATTCTAATTTCAAATTAATTTTATTTTAAAAACATGGATTTTTTTTTCCAAAAGTAGTCATTTGTTTATTGATTAGTGTTACATTTTCATCGCATTTCAATCTTTTTCGTCATCATGGATACGCTAAAAATTCGAGTAATTATGGAATATGAGTACCGTCGTGGCAGCAACGCGGCACAAGCGGCACGCAACATCAACGACGTTTACGGAGCTAACACTACAAACCAACGCACCACTTGTTATTGGTTTGCTCGCTTCCGTTCTGGAAATTTCGACCTGAAAAATGAACCTCGCGGTCGTCCGAAGACTTTGGTCGACAATGACGAATTAAAGGCGATTGTGGAAGCTGATGATACACAATCTACGGCTGAATTATCAGCAGCTTTCGACGTTAATAATAATAATAATAACCCCACCGCCGTATCTCTACGTTGACGTCGTGGTGGGGCTTGCGCGCACCGAACTCTGGGTCTGTGCCGGTGGAGTTTACTTTGCCGAAACAGGTCTAGGGTGAGAAGCCAGACCAAGAGAGATACGTGAACCCGCAGGGCAGCATGTGGCGAGCTGTTGGGCAGTAGCGACCCCACGGACCCTATTTCCCGGGAGAAGTCTTGTTCTTCACCTCTGGCTTGCCTTTATTGGCCGGCTGGAGTGAACACTGACGGGAACAGAGCTCCCACCTCATTCTTGCCTTTATTGGCCGGCTTGAGTGGAGATTCGCAAGAGCAAACGTGCTCGGAGGAAGGAAGTATTCCAGTAAGTGCTTGTAGGGATCTTGACCATCTTCCGGGCTCTGGGATTGTTCTGAGAGCCGTGGAATACCTCTCCACTCCTCAAGCTCCTCAGGACATGTTGCCCCTTGTCGCTACGTCACTATGTGCTAGCGACCGTTTCCGGGGGCCCATTATTGAGTGTGCAAGCCACCCTCTGCCAATTTATCTGTGTATATTATATAACATTGGTCAGGCAGGGGACATAATTCTTCCATAGTTCAAGGTACCCAATCCATGTAGCCACCCAAACCCATAGGCCCAATGTGTTTTGTTTCCATGTTCTGCAATAGTCCTGCACCAACCGGGGGTTGTCCTTGGGTGCACTTGCATAGTGCATACAGGGATAATCGTCGGCTGGTGCCTCCTCGTCATTTAAAATTGTCTAAGGGGCCTCTGCGAGTTGGCTTCGGCCCCTCGTACGCCTTCCAAAGGTCCGGGACCCCAGGGTCCCGAGATAAGCCAAAGAATAATAATAATAAACATTTATTGCAGAATCACTTCCATATTTGTTAGTAACAATGTAAACTTATAAACTAGTGTTAGTAACATTTATTCTGAGGCCACCAATCCTGGGGAGTGTCTACTTGACTGCGTGGAGTTGTATCCACCGCCCCAAGATCGGAGAGTCCCACCTATCAGACAACGTTCTAAGAATGGTGTTGGGGCTGCTGCGCACACGGCGGACTAGAGAAGCGTCAAAACAATATTGGTCCATTTGCGTCAAATTGGCAAGGTAAAAAAGCTTGACAAATGGGTGCCCCACGAACTCAATGATCGCCAGCGCAAAGTACGCGTCGAGACGTGCCTTGCACTGCTCAACAGACACACAAATGAAGGAATTTTGAACCGCATTGTTACCTGCGATGAAAAATGGATTCTGTTTGATAACCGCAAGCGCTCAGCAAGTTGGTTGGATCCTGGTTCAGCACCTAAACAATGCCCTAAACGAAAACTTACCCCTAGAAAAGTGATGGTCACTGTTTGGTGGTCTAGCGCCGGTGTGATTCATCACAGCTTCTTACCAAACGGGGTGAGCATTACTTCAGATGTGTACTGTGAAGAACTGAACACAGTGATGGAGAAGCTGGCACATCTCCAACCAGCATTGGTCAATCGCTCGTCTCCGCTGCTCCTGCACGACAACGCGCGACCTCATACTGCATAGCAGACGGTCTCCAAGTTGCAAGAACTGGGGTTGGAAGCTCTCCGTCATTCGCCCTACTCACCAGACCTTGCGCCTACAGACTACTACTTTTTCCAGAATTTGGATAACTTCTTGGCGGGAAAAAAATTCAATACCCGAGAGGCAGTACAAAATGCCTTTGAAGAATTTGTTGCCTCCCGTCCTGACTGAGCTGATTTCTTTAAGAAGGGCATCAATAAACTGCCACTGCGTTGGCAAAGATGCATTGATTGCATGGGTGATTACTTCGATTAATACAAATAAAAAATGCATGAAAAAAATTCGTTTAAATTTTTTCATACAAAACGGCAATTTCATAGGTAAAGACCTATTATATACCTTTTATCGATGATTGTGAGACGTCATACAAGGATAGATATAAACATACTGTCTATTTGATAATAGACAGTGTAGAGTTAGACTTGTTTGACGAGTGAATGATAGATCGCTATTGATATAACGATCTATCGTTCACTGATGATAGATAGGTTACTGTCTTCGGCCGTAAGCAAACAGTCTCAAGCCTGAAGGTATCTAATAAAACAGAATATCGGAACGTTCAAGGCTTTGCCGTACTCGTATGTACATATTTCAACGGTCTATTAAGGACTAAAATTGCTTGGAGATATTTTAGGGTCGCCTTATAGCCATACAGTCCATTTCCTATTGTACGTTTAGGGTCGATTTTTCATTTGGCCCGAAGCCTGAATATCTCGGAATCCGATAGATCCGTTTTGATGGAAATATCACTGGGAAAAATGCTTTCTGTGAGGTAGCGCTGAATGTGAAGAAAAGTAATGTCATTGAATTTATGATTGTCTGAAGTGCTGCTTAATTTACTTTTGTAATTTTTAGTATTGGTTGTTGCAATAATAATACTTAGGGCTTGATTGTGTCTGGATAACATTAACTTATTATGGCATTATCTTCGAGTTAAATGATGAAAACTAACAGACTTTGTATGAAGTTTGCTGGTTCAATTTAACTTCGTAATATAAAAATGTAATACCAGATTGAATAAAAAAAATAAAAAATGTTGCAATCGTTATCCGAGTCCGTCCATTAATGTCATAAAACTATACAAATACCTACCTTATTATTAAACAGAATACAAAATAAAGCTTCTAGCATGCTACTTAAATATTTTGTCAAAAAAATATTATCGTAACAAGTTGATACGGTTCCCAGAAGTTTCATGCATAACCGTGTTCGTACATAAAAGGCAGCTTTACAGGCTTACTTCAGCGAAAATCGTAAAATATGCTTTACGTACATTTCAGAATACAAAACGAATTCAATACAAGGCCGTGTAATAAAATAAAACAAATAAACTTATCTAGTCGTTATAAAAGTTTAACATCATCTGCCTAGTCTTGCCCCAACTATGTTGGGTCGGTTTCCAGTTCAACTGGATGCAGCTGAATAGAATAGAATAGAATAGTTTATTTCCATCACTAAATGTTACAAATGTCTCTTAGTCTAAGGATAATATGTGACAACAATGGGTGACATTAAACAAGAGAATACGTTGACGACCGCAGTAGTATGAACTGTGTCACAGCCGTCAGCGCCTTCCACTCTGTACATAAACTTCATATCTTTACATTGTAGATCAAATGTTTGAAATATAATTAAACCTAGATAAACATTGAATAGACATAGATACGTTACCATATGTATAGTGTGTGTGTGTGTGTGTGTGTGTGTGTGTGTGTGTGGGTGTGTGTGGATGAGTAAATTTATGTGTAGTGAAAGTGTGTAGTGTTAACTGTTTAAAATTTCCTCCGTTTGTATATAGTTTAGTTGTAATAGCCAAATTCGTATTTTATCCTTACATTTGTTGGTAGGAAGTTCATAAATGTTATTGGCTCGGTTTGCTATGTTATACAATTTATTACTTATAATGTAGTACTGGTGTCTTGCGAGTGTTGTACGGTAAGGGGGGATAGAACAAACTCTTGTCTTATTGCGTTTAGAGATCGGATTATATGCAAAACTTATATGCTTGCGGAGTATAGTAGACAACACAAAGAGCTTCCTAATGGATAGTACCGAACTCTCACTATACAAGAGATCTGTGCTATATCTACGTGGTTTCCCTAGCATAACTTTTAAGATAGCCCTTTGGGCCCGCTCTAGAGAGAGTAGAGTAGTCTTGCCAATACCACCCCAAACAACAATACAGTACCGAAGTAAGCTCTGGGCAAGGGCATAGTAAACACATAACAGGGTTTCAAGATCAGCAGACCTCCTAAGCTTTCTGAAAATTGGAATCAGTCTTCTAGTATACTAGTATTTTACATGGAGCGGCTGCTTATCTGACCTCCCCAACCCAGTTACTGGGTAAAACGAAACCCCTCGGTAAGACTGGTTGTCTGACTGTCAGACTGTTGTGCTTCTGACGACACGTAACGACTGTCAAAGATCGAAGAATGACATCAGGGACCAACGGCTTAACATGCTTTCCGAGACACGGGGGATCTCGGTACATAAAGATGGTCACCTATCCACGGACCGACCGCGGCAAGCGTAGCTTAACCTGATCGATCGACCCGAGCAGCTGATATTACTTAGCCACGAGCCCCTCTATCGTGTATCGTTATCAAAATAATAAAAACTACATAGTATTGTTTTCAATCAGGCTTAAGCTCTGAAAATGCAATGAAAGCCATCGGAAAAATCGTTTTCGCAACCCATTATATTTGACAAATAAATTAATGTTGGTTGCACTCCAATGGGTGTCTGGCTTTATCACTGTGAAATGTCCCCTCTGCGGCCCAATTACATAATTTTTAGTAAGTCATCTCAATACTTCTGTAAATATTGTGAGAGAAAAAGGCTTCTAAATAAAGCAATATGACGTAGAATTTTATTTTATACAGTGAAACCAAAATAATGTACAGACAATAATGAATTTCAGAATACATTTTCATAAAAGCCGAAGCTAATTTTGTTGTCCAAAACGCCCTTACAGGTGAAGCGAAAGTAAAACTGAGAACGTACCTCGTCATGGGTGATCGCCAGCTCCCATATATAACTTGCACCCCTTTGATGTACTAATTAACCTTAACAAAAATCTTCACGCCACACGATTACGCAATTAATTTGCTATTTTTGTTTTTGTTCGTAAAAGAGGACCGGGGCAGATATCGCCCGGGACTGTAGTCATGGCAACGGGGGGTGCTGTCGGCGCGCGCCGCGGTAAGGCGGCAGAAGTGACCTCGCGTTTGCCGCGTTCGCCGCGTCGCGTCAGCCGTCCGAAAAACGTTTTTCACGAAACGGGAACCTACCGTGCGTATTGATACATACCTTTGACGACTAACCTACGTTGTTGTGCTGTTCACAACGAAACTAGTGGTGTTCCACGTGTTGTTGAGAGTGTGTGAGTGTGTGCAATGCATTAGTTGGCGTGCAATGTTGAGGGGTGGTGGGACGAGCCTGTGACCGGGGCAGCTGCACGGGAGGGGCAATTTTCACGCTTGATCATGCCTTTCGAATTGAGATCAGGTGAGCTTTTCAGGAATTTCAAGCGCAAAAAGCACTTCCTTAAGGACGATTTTCGATTGTGCGTTATGCAAGCTTTACAGCTTTCGGGCATGTGCAACGTCATAGGAACGTTCGATGTAAGTGAAAATGAAAGTTATGCTGCATGGTTTGACTATATTAAACTATGTCGGCCGTGAAAGTCGACTGGATTCCTTTAGGGATACTGTGAGACCACGTGGTAATCAATATCTGCAGTTTTGGTTACTGATAAGCGTTTTGACATTTCTTTTCTCGCTGCAAACGTGTCTGAATAATAATATTATACCGCAAGATCTCTTCATGATTCATATATTCAGCTGGTAATTGTTTACCCACAACCCAGTGAGGTATTCAAAACAAAAGTCATTGCTTATTCAAACGATACCAAATTAACAATCATCTAATCAGGGATGACCCAGTTTTGCAAAACCAACTGTTTTCATTATTAAACTACCTAAATAATGTTATGTAATTCTCTGGTGGGTTGCAGCCTTGAATGTGTATAACGGAGGATTTTTTCAGGGATGTCCTTAGGGATTTTCAGGGTTTCAGGGTCTTTGTCCTCTTTTTGTATTCAGAACAGCTTTATTGTTGGATATAAAGGGAAACCACGCCAGGTATTTGTCATATATCCAATGGAAATCTTTTGGTACAAAATTTTCATATTTCTAAAGGCATTTTTTTTTTATTTATTTATTTAAATAATATGGGAGACTTACAGCTCAAACAAACACATCAAGGACAGTACATTAATCAGAAAGCCAATAACAGGTCTCCACTTTTAAACAATATTATAAATAACTTAACCTAATTTTAGGTGTTGAAAGGGTTGTTCTGATAGGCTTTTATAATTTGCGCCTTATTTAAATTAAGATAGTGTTGAATTTGTGTGTTTGTAGTTTTAGTGTGTAATTTTTCTCCTATCCTGGTCAGGATAGGGCAAAAATTTTATTATTAAATGGTTATTGTATTTTCCTCGGGCCATGCTATATGTGCAAAATTTCGAATTAATCTGATCATTTAAAGTGGGTAAAAATCGTGTTCAAAGATTCCGTTAGATACAAACATACATACAGGTGAAGCTAATAAAAGCGTGTTATAAAACACACTAAATCATAAATTCCCGGTCAAATTTCAACACGACTGTGAATATTGGAACTGTTGGAAAATCAATCATTCTTTTACAATGGAAGTTTAACAAGACGTAAGATAAGATCCTAGTTTTAAAACTAGGTTAAAAGATAGTAGGCGGACA
Organism: Cosmia pyralina; assembly: GCA_946251885.1. NCBI lineage: Eukaryota > Metazoa > Arthropoda > Insecta > Lepidoptera > Noctuidae > Cosmia > Cosmia pyralina. The sequence continues at coordinate 16,555,146 of OX276359.1, read as the reverse complement.
TTGCTTGCGCTAATGCAGTTTTTAAATCATCTGGTATTATTGATGGTGCAACTCTATTCTTATAAAAAGGAGTAATGGATTGTCGGGCAGAGGTTTGTAGAATTGTGACGCATTGTGAATTGATTACAAACCATGGAAGAAAGTATTGTTCCCTTTTCTGGCTATTTAATGAAAATTCATTTATTCACTGACAGACAACACACAGCCTAAACCACTGGTCCTAGAAGCATGAAATTTTGCACAAGTGTTCATTTATAACGAAAGTTAGCGCTAAAGAAAGATTAAAAAAAACATGCCCTAAATAATCGTCATTGTTGAACTGTATATCCACCAGTTCGTGTATATAAAAAAATACATTTATTTGCGGTAAACCTGACGCAAAGAAAGAACACAAACACAAAAAAAGAACAAGTTGGGGGAAAATATATTATTATATCACATCCACGCAAAACGGCCATCGCTCAGCATAATGCTGCGATCAACTAACTGTGCTTCGTATATCTCATGAGTATTGTGTTTGAATAGAAACGGCCACCACGACAAAGCAGATGCCTAGAACACAGTTGGTGTTCGAACATTGCAAATACTCAACTTTTTACAAGGTGAACAAATAAAACATGATTGTAGTAATACCGAAAAAGCAGATGCCCAGAGCCCAGTTGCTGCTCACACATTGCAAATACTCAACTTTTTACAAGGTGGTGTATTATTTATTTTTGATTATAGTAATACCGCTGCTGCCACCGACGACGATGCCATGGAGGTGGCGAAGTTTTGGGCCAACAAGATTTGAAATACTGTCATTTGGCATGACAGTATTTCAAATCGACACGAGAAAGAAGAGAGATATTTAATAAACATGAATTCATTTAAGAATAAGCTTAAGAAGCATGTACGTACACTATAACTTCCAATAGGTACTCTGGAGGAATTGTATTGTAATGAATCATCACACTTACTACTTTCTATCTCATTATAAGTGAACTGTAAGTTCTTATGAGAAATAAATTTCTTTAAACCGAAATCGAATAAACTATTACACTTTTCTAAATATACACAGAACGTAGCCAACCAATAAGATGACCCACGTTCTGAGGATATTTTTGATATAACTGCATCAAGATAGCCTCTATAGGATACGACACTTAAGTGCACCTGGCGCAGACTAGCAGGTCAGCTTCGCTACCAACCTAGCAAACTGTCTAATGTTTATACCAGGACATGAGTTTAATGGCAGTGAAGTACAGTTAAAGCTGGTATTAGAGAAGAATAATAAACAAAGGTAGATTTATCTCCCAGCTGCTGGTAGCTTGGACTCCATTGCTGATACTTATTACTGGGATACAATTTTTTTTTGGAAAAAAAAAAAAAATAAGTATATTTATGAATAAGAGAAAGTCTGAAAGTGGCACCTGTGACTGAAAAGTTGTGTAGGATGGGAATTGATTGATGTAATGCGGAGAAGTGAGGAAAATTTTGTGAGGAAAGTTTTGAGTCTGAATGTGGATGGCTATAAGAATAGGAGAAGACCAAAGAAACGATGGATGGACTTTGTGAAAGATGATAAAGCTAGAAAAGTGATAACTACCGAGATGACGACTAATAGAGAAGTACCTATGGAAGAAAAAAATATGTTGCACCGACCCCAAATAAATTGGGATAATGGCAGGAAAATGATGAAATCTATAAAATGTTTAAGTAGGGTATCAAGGTACATGAACAGGCAATAAATTAATCAGTTCAAGATATCGCAAAGACACTTTACTCGAAGACACCCCGCTTTTACAAACTTGTAATGTTTGAAAAGCGATTAAGCTCCCTTACAACCAAAGTTTCAGGATCCAACTTTCTACTTACCATGTTTGAAGATATATGCAAATGTCGATGGCTCGAGTTTGAGGGAATATTTGCGAATGCATAATGCAGTCAGCGACATGTCCAATATGTCCAATGACGACGTTGCGGAACATAGGATATTCGGTTAAGTAATTCTATGCACATTCGAGTGGGAACGGCATATTGGCTAACGCGGTAACAGACTTGATGAGGCTCGAATGAAGAGTATTTGAGAAGTGAAAAGTAGTTTAATAATGATGAAAGGTAGAAATATACAGGCACTATCTGCCTAAAAGGAGGATCCAATTAAAAATATTGTTGATACCTAAACTTGTTTTACCAATAAACTATTTTTTTTTAAGTGATTATGGGAAAATTAAAATATATTCTAGGGAAATGTCGTCAGGAAAGCTTTGAGTATGATGTGGATGGCTATACGAGTAGTGAAAGGCCAAAGAAACGATGTATAGACTGTGTGAAAGATGATATGGATAGAAAGGGAGTGACTACCGAGATGACGACCAATAGTGAAGTATGGAAGAAAAACGCATGTTGCACCTACCCCAAATAAATTGGGATAGCATAATAGCATATTCAGCTTAAAATCTTCCCACTGTTGGGACACAGGCCTCCTCTTTTCAAGAGAGTGTAAGCTATAATCTACCATACGGGCCCAGTGCGGGTTGGTAAATTGGGATAAAAAGATAAATTGGGACCATTTGGGATAAGGGCAGAAGAATGATGATGAAAATGGTAGTTCTAAAGAATAATATTCGTAAAGTATATATAGGCTTTGAGAGTAGGTTTGTGACTGCAAAGCCAGAATGTCTATCTAAAGGCGTGTACGCACGAGTGAACAAAAATATGGTGAACACGAACATCGGACACTTTAAATGCTCAACAGGGTCCTGAGTTTCTTCAGATGATCCGTGTTCGATGGTCGTGTTCACCATATTTTGTTCGCTCGTGCGTACACGCCTTTAGAATGGCATGAAATTACAACCTTTTTATCAATTACAAGCCATGAGTTCAATTGGACTTCCCAGCGGCAAAAATGATGAACTTCCATACAAACATATTTAACTCCTTTAGGGCTAATTTTACCAAAGTTGGATATCTTTCATCCGTGGAATAAATTTAACGATTGACAGTTTTCAAACTCAAAAACTCAATGTTTATTCGAAGGTTATACACTGGGTATGAAAGTTTGGTCGAATTCAACCTTAGGGGATGAATTCGGTTTATAAGAAACTCTTGTGTAAAATTTCATGCTTCTAGACATAGCGGTTTAGGCTTGTCACATACACTTCTGGACACATCTATTGGCCCACCTTAGAGTTTAGGTTTCGATGGCCCCTACCGAAATATGATTGCTAGATTGAACAAAAACTGTTGATGCAGTTTTAAACCTGATATATTTTACCATCTTTTTCCATCGTATTGTTTTAAATTTGAATTCAGAATACCATACGACATGGAGCTACGCCTAACAAGTCGGATATGCGCCTTGTTAAAGGCAATTGATTTTTGAATAAAAAACATGTTTAATCAAATAAAGGTTTAATTTAATAACGCGTGTTGCCTCCATGGGCATCTACCACAGCTCTCTTACGATTAGGCATAGAGTTTATCAACCGCTCTATGAAATTTTGAGGGATCATCTCCCATTCCTCTTCTATGGCAGTTTTCAACTCCTGCATCGTCTGGGCAACTGGCTGACAAGCCCTAACACGTCTTTTTAGCTCGTCCCACATGTGCTCAATGGGGTTCATGTCTGGGCTTCTGGCTGGCCAGTCCATAACTGTGATGTTCACATCCCGAAGATATTCCCTGACGCATATGATATTCCTCTTGCATTATCATGCATAAAAAGGAAATTTGGGCACATAGTCCCACATAGTTATGTGGGCACATAGTCCGCGTATGGTATCACGTGAGGTTCTAAGCACTCATGAATGTACCTTTCAGCATTTAATGTTGGCAGCCGTGGTCCTGTAACAACCTCAAGTTGAGTTTTGCCGCTCGCGGATATACCGCCCCAGACAGTCCATGAGCCACCGCCATAAGCAACCCTCTCTTCAAAGCAGCATTGTGCGAATCGCTCTCCCTTACGTCGGTAGACCTTTTTCCTTCCATCATTGCCATGTAACACAATTTTAGACTCATCAGAAAAGAGTAAACGGCTCCAATCTTGCTGTGTCCAATTTAAATGACTGCGTGCGAAATGAAGGCGCGCTGTTCGGTGGGCTCGCGTTAGTTTGGGGCCATTAGCTGGCTTGTGTGGTACCATATCGCGTTCTTTTAACCTTCTCCGAACAGTTCGAGCGCTCACAGATACTCCGTGGAAGTCGCGAAGTTGGTTTTGTATCTCAATGGAGGTAAGGTGACGATTTCTCAAGCTGGTCGTCACGATGAATCGATCCTGCCTTTCAGTTGTGACCCGAGATCGTGGCCTTCCTTGGCGACGAACAAAGCCGCCAGTCTCTAGGTACCTCCGATAAACATTTCGGACCGCAGATCGACTTAAATTAAGTTGAGCACTCACGTTTCTTTGGCTGTGTCCGGCCTGAATAAGTGCCACAGCTTGGGCGGCGACTTCAGGTGAAGTATCCATAGATTATTGATAGAACCTCACCTTAATGTTAAGAATAAGTAATGTTTGTTGCAAAACCAAAGATATCAATCACTTTTTCAAGAATTAAATCCAAGTAAACCAATAAAATCAAGTTTTCTTAGTATTCGATTGTTTGATATCAACAAACAGGCTCCAAATTGTCTTTTGTTTCTTTAAATTCTGTGTTCGAAATTCAAAGAAAGACTATTGAATGAAATTGTGAATGTGCCAGGTTCAAAACTGCATAAAAACTTTTTGCTCGACCTAATATAAAATTTTAGCTAGGACCAAACGAAACTGAAAATACAAGGTGGGCCAAAAGATGTGTCCAGAAGTGTAATACATAAAAGTACAAGTACAGAAGCTTCACTCCGTAAAATCATTTAATTAAAGAGCGACTCTTGCTACGACACAATAAAATGCAATTCAGTTCGCACAGCGTTAATTAGCTACAGTTACATTCACCTAGAAGTTGCCTCTCTTTCTATCGCGTAACTCTTATACCTTCTGACTCGTTAGGGTTGTCTTCTTTTACGACGCGGCGCGTGAGTGTGTATCGAACTAACGTGCGAGCCGGCCGGCGCGCGGCAGCCCACACTGAATTAGCCCGACAAGTCGAGCCCACCCCGTACTTGTAGCTTCATACTTAAAATGCAGAGTGCGCCTGGCCTGGATGTGCTTCGTCTGAATCGACTGATTCAAAAAATCTTAAATTTATTAATTCACTGACGACTGTCAGTGAATTAATAAATTTAAGATTTTTATTAATATGTAGATTATTATTCGATGATTGCTGTTGAAGCAGAGAAAAAAACCGAGTGCTATTGTTATTTTACCTGTTTATCTTGTGTTAGTACAAACTGGGTTGTAGAGGTCAGATAGGCAGTCGCTCCATGTAAAATACTGGTATAGAAGCCGACGCCAACATAGTTGGGAATAGGCTAGCCAGATGATAATCTTGTGTCAGTACGAGTACAAGCTGAATCTAGAATACACTGTACACAGATTAGACTACCATTTAAACAACTGCAAGTAGAAAGAACACTTTCCACTGATCCTTCTAAAAGCACTGAAAGCTTACACTTCTATTTAATTCAGTACCTACCCAGCAATGCATTACTATGCCAGAATTTGTATACAATTCCGTAAGTAGCTTTGCACAAATCTGCACACGCTTGTCTCACTATGTATACAATGTGCTGAATAGATTTCAACTCTATACATAAGATAATAGGCTTCATGTTTGCTTGTGTATGCCTTAGGTAGGTATGGAGTTAACTTACTAATCGTTAGTAGACAATAGGGAGGATACATTAGATTTGTAGTAGTAAATTGAGATTAAACTTTGCATCTAAAAGTAAAAAAAGAAATGTAGGTGAGTCAATCTGTCTAGCCTTTTCCCAACTATGTTGTGATCGGCTTCCAGTCTAATCGGTTGCAGCTGAATACCATTATTTTACATGGAGCGACAACCCATCTGACCTGCACAACTCAGTAACTGGGTAATACGATACCCCTTGGTAAGACTGGATGTCAGACTTTCGGGCTTCTGACGACCCGTAACGATAGCGGGACCAATAGCTTAACGTGTTTTCCGAGGCACGGAGGGGTCTCGGTATGTAAAGATGGTCACGCATCCACGGAACAACTAATAGATCGACCCGTTCGGCTGTTATTACTTAGCCACGAGCAAACGAGCGATGAATGTGAGCGTGGCTCAAAAAAAATTCTACATTGGCATCAAGTTGGCTTGCAGTTTTAATTTTACAATGTTAGATAGACGTAACTTTGATGAATAAATATTTGACAATCTATTTTACACAAAGTGCAATAATTCCATCCATTTACTTTTATAAACCATCACGTTTATTTCATCTTAGTGTAAGAAAAAACATACACGCGCAATGAACCTTGTATCCTCAACAAAGGACAACCCCTTGACCTCATTCAAGGACACGAGGACCAATGACATGGCAACTACCATAGAAGCCAAAACTTTACATTACAATAACAATAATTCGATTATTCGTTTGGTCAATGATTGCTGAAACTTGGCAAACTGATAATCTAATTTTTATAAGCAATTAACTAATACAAAGAGGTACTTGGTTGGCGTCCAATAAAGTTGTTCAATAAGGTCTTTCCGTCGCTGTTAAAAAAGTTTTTATATTTATTGGTGTAAAATACGTATTACCCAGTAATTGGGTTGTGGAGGTCAGATAGGCTCCATATAAAATACTGGTATTCAGCTGCATCCTGTTAGACTGGAAGCTGACCCCAACATAGTTGAGAAAAGGCTAGGCAGATTGATTACTGTGAAATACGTTCTTGCTCATTTTATTTTACCTACTTTGGTTATTTCTGGGCACATACTTACCTAGTATATGTTTACCTTTATGGAAGGTGAGTTATATTATAGGGAATGATGAAAGGAGGGGCTTGTGGCTAAGTGATAACAGCCGCACGGGTCGATCGATCAGGTGAAGCTGCGCTCGCCGCGGTTAGCCCGTGGTTGGGTGACCATCTTTACATACCGAGACTGGCTGTCATTCGTGAATCTTTGACAGTAGTTACAGGTCTTCAGGAGCCCGAAAGTCTGACAACCAGTCTTACCAAGGGGTGTCGTATTACCCAGTAACTGGGTTGTGGAGGTAAGATAGGCAGTCGTTCCATGTAAAATAAAGGTATTCAGCTGCATCCGGTTAGACTGGAAGCTGACCCCAAAAAGGCTAGGCAGATGATGACGAGTTATATTATAAGGGTGTGTAAACTAGGTTCTTTAGTTCTCTTGAGGCTGCTGTTTTCTCATAATATTAGTTGTTTGAACGCATATCTATCGCGTAAGTATTGGTTTCTGCCTCTGTTACCAGATTTCAGTAAGTACCTCCAAAGGGCGTGGTTTTACTTGTTTTCAGTTCAGATCATTCAAAGATGTGTGTTTATAGTGCAGAACTGACAAAACATGTCAGAATAGCACTGCATGTCAGCCCTTTGTGGAAAATATGCGTGGTAGTACCTATTTAATTCTGCAAAATATAATATAACATTTCAGTTAGAAATAATTCCAGCAAATGACATCTGAAAAGCGCTGTATTAAAATTGCGGGGCGATGCAGAAAGCGAAAGCCATGTATCTCAGCCGTAATGGAATTCTCTAAGTGACATGTCAGAATTATGACGGCTGAGTTCACGCATCTGTGACGTCATTTTGTTTGTATCTTGATGGTGAATATCTCCTCTTATGGTGTGGAAACGGTAAGTGAAGTGCGTTAAGTATTTATTTGCAAGGTTACGCTTGAAGGCTTACGAGTCACTATGTTCTCATCTAGTCGAATAATTGCAATTTCATCTACCATCATATCATTCATTACCTAATGCGTCATGATAATTATTACGTAACCAATATGTCAAAACGTCACACAAATGATTTTAAGACAGCTGCACGCCATATTGCAATATAATAAATAATAATAATAATAAATAATGTTTATTTCCAGTAAAATTATTACAAGGTTACAAGTACAGTAATATTATGATACAACATAAAGTGCATTAAGTATTATCTCCTGGCACCCAAACTAGGTTTATAGCCTGTGACTTGGGCACCAGTGATTCCATAAGGACAGATAGATGATCAAAAAGTTTCAATAAAACTGTTTTCACCAGTAACATGGTTAACATAACAATATAATCAATATTTATGTGTATAGAAAGAAGAAAAAGTAAAAATAATTAATAATAACTAATAATAAAACTGTTTGTAAGTGTTTGAGTGAGAGTGGGTTGGTCGTGGTAGGTGTAGTAGGTATGTTGTGTTGTATGTGTAAGTAATGTGAAGAGAATTACAGAAGTTGCGATAGCGAGAATACGTTACTTTGAGGATGGGATTATCTGATTGTGTTTTTAAAGTAAGATGCATTTTATCCCTGTTTCTGATACAGCGAAGTAAGCCGGGAGTGATCCAGGGCTTGATGTTACGGTTCTTTCGTGAGACTTTGGAGAAGCGAGTGTGTTTATCAATAATTTGAGTCAACAAAGTTGTTAAGGTGTCCGCTGCTTCATTAGCGTCTTTCGAAAAAAGGATTGGGGAGAAGTCAGTACTCTCATTATCTTTTTGGATGTTTGAAATATCAACAACTTTGGCAGTGTAGGTAGGCTTGGGCTTCGGAACATCCAGGTTGACACTCAGGAATACAGGTCGGTAATAGGTGAATCTATGACAATGGATGTTCCTGGTTGTTTGGTTTTTAAAAGGATATGATCTAAACAGTTATTTATTCCTGTAGGATATAAGTGCGCCGGTAATAAACCATGGGAGGCAGTGAAGGTGAGGTATTCGTACGAGTGTCTATCATTGTTGTTGGGCTTGATATCGATGTTGATATCGCCGACCAAGGCAATATGTTGAAATTTTGTTAGGGGTTTTAAAATGGAATCCAAACTGTGTAAAAAATTATCAACATGAATGAAGGAAGGTGATCTATACATGGCTAAGATGCCAACATTATTGTCAATTTTGCAAAGCAGACAGTTTGCGTCAGTTATGTCAGGTTCTGAAACGGTGCAGTGCAGTGAAGACTTTATATACATAACCACCCCATCATTCTGGTTTTTTGTATTTTTTGTGAAGTGGACATTGTAACCATTCATGTTGGGAATTACAGCAGATTTTAGCCAGCACTCGGTCACTATAATGATATCACAATCAATTTTAAGACAATATCAATATACCGACGGCGCGTGAGTCGTTGCCTACGGAATGGAATGTTGCCATTTCAAATATTATATTTATATAAACATTTAGAACTAAAGTACCTATTGTATTTATTTATGTTTTTATTTCTTAGTAGTTGACCTGACAGACGTTGTCCTGTCAAAATTGAATATTTTTTTTTTCCCTTTTAAACCACCCCAGTAAAGAAGAGAATAAAACAAAAAAATCAATATTCAAATTGGCCCAGCCGTTCTCCAGTTTTAGCGAGACAAATGAACAGCAATTGATTTTTATATAATATATAGATATAGATTATGCTATTTTTATCTCAATATACACATATGCTGCACTGGTTGACGTCATCACGTTAACGCCGGCTGTTGATGAAAACCAGTGTTGGGGCTGTGTCTCGCATAGGGTCGCAACTCGCAGCATTATGCTGAGAAATGGCCTTATATTGTGAGCCGTATGAGTGTGACGCATATTTTCCCCCAACTTTTTCTTTTCGTGTTTGTGTTCTTTCTTTGCATCGTGTTTACCGCAAATAAACGTATTTTCTTTCTTTTAATTTTAATAAAAATGTTTCTGACCACGCGTTAGATTTCATTACATTTTTTATTCTCAGCAGAAATAACGTATTGTTTTACATTATTTGCCGACGGAGACAGTTAGCAGTCTAGCAGTATCCAATAAATAATATGAAACGAGAAAAATGCAAAGAAAAACTTTTCTTTTCAAAGTTTCTTTAGTGTCTAGTCCTCAGACTAGGCCTAGTAGTAACTCAAGTAACTCAAAATATCCCATATTTTGAGTTACTTTACAAATATCGTAAATTAGTTTTCTCAATTGATCTTAGGTCATCATCATCATTCACCTGCCTTTATCTCAATTCATTTTTGTTCGGCACAACATGTTTTTTTTTCCATTAGTCGTTGTCTCGTTAGTCACTCTCTTTCTAGCCATATCATCTTTCACACAGACCATCCTTCGTTTCTATGGTTTTCCTCTGCTCGTTTAGCTATCCATCCACATTCATACTAAAGCTTTCCTGACGACGTTTTCCTCATTGCTCCGCTTTCATGCCCATACCATGACAACAGATTTCCACACAACTTTTCAGTCACCGGTTTCACTTTCGCACTTCCCCTTATACAATGAGCGAGTGGCATTAAATTAAACCACATAAACTTTGTATCATTTTCAGCTTCTACATTAAAAATCAGATAAATAGAAGCAATAGTTTAGTGACAGGATTATTTTTTAGTTATTTCTTTGTTTCAACAAAGAAAAAACTAAAAAATAATACATTCAATTCAATTCATTTATTCAATAACGATTTTTACATCATGTCTGAATTTATATAACTAAATAAGAAGAATAATCATGCATGCAATACATATTTAAATCATTACAATAATCAAAATTACATTAAAATCAGAATAATCATAAGAATAATCGGAAAAAAAAACAAGATTAAAAAATATAAAAATTAATGTCTCAAACAGTCATACATAACTACATAGGTAATTTAATAAAATAATATATATATGTACGATAATGTACCCTAACATCTGACTAATTATCCACGCATAATTATCTAGGGTCATACACCTTAAAACGACAGAATTTTTGACGCGACGTTGCCGTTTTGTTACGCAGTGGAAATCTCTACATAGGACGTTTACATTTTAATTCGATTACTAAGCTATTGTATTTGTTCGAAATATGTTTATTTGTATTTCTCTCTTAAACTTTTTTTTAATAGTTCCGAGTTCACACTACGCACTTATAGTATATGAGGTTTAATTTAGTGCCTCTCGCTGATATGAAACAAGTAATAAAACGATCTTAGATACTCCCAAAATTCTTAAAATAAAGAGATTTAGCATACTTAGGTTCTAATATTTTATTCCTTCAAAACTTAAATAGCTGTAATGTTCTCCAAGTCTACATTAAATACTAATGTTAAGATACAGTCGAGTATTAAGTTCGTATAACACCATTTAAAACTGTTTTGATTATGACTTTGCATACCAAAATTGCTAATGAAGCCTATTTTCTGTTATAAATGTTTCTTTCTGTACAGAAATAGATCTTTTATGATCTCTATTCTCATTGTGTTGGTACGACTTAATTAATTCAAACCCTGTGTTATAAAAAGTATATCTTTTTCATATATGTAGATACTGAACAGGCTTCTAACACGTCTACCCACGCTACCATCCTTTTACTGACCTGCCAGTTAGAGTTCCGTACCCAAAGGGTCCAAAAGGAGCTCTATTGCTGTCACTCACGTGTCCGTCTGTCCGTCGTCTATCACACAGGTTATAAAGCTAAATGGTTGGAGCTAGTCTTCAAATTTTCACACTATAACATCTTGTTGACTCAAAGCCACACAAATTGTCAAAAAAATATTTTAATATGTTTTTTCCCGTAAAGATAAAGGGGAGCGCGAAAAAACAAATTGACCTCTTCAAGTGGGGTATCTTGGTTTAGAACATATTAAGTAGAAAATATTGTATTTTATGTTTAAAAAAATATTGGAAAACAAACGAATGAGAAGCTACCAAATCCAGTTTTTTTTTACAAAAGTTTGTTTGTTCCGCAGTATTTATTTAACTTCCCATTAACCTATAAACTTGAAATATGATGATAATGTTTATTATTACGTATATTTTACTAACAAATACCTAAATCAGATTTGGTACGGAACCCTAAATGTGCGAAATTAGAAACGCACTTGGCCGGTTTTTTTTCACGACGCGTCGTGAAAAAATGTTTTTCCATTTCGTTATTTGCCTATTAAACTTCTACATCATCAGCCATCACTAGTCCAGGACATAGGCCTCTCCACACATACATATGGGTCATACGCCATTGAGCTCCATTCTCGGCAACTCTTAACCAGCTGCTACCAGCCATTCTGCGAAGATAGTCGCTCGACCTAGCCTGAGGGCGTCCTTACGTTTGCCGATTCACGGTCTCCACTCAAGAACACGTCTATCGCAACGGTCATTAGTTCTACGGCTACTATGGCCGGCCCATTGCCACTTCAACTTGCATAATCTCTTAGCTACTAGTATGTCGACCACCTCACATAATACGAATCAAAAGACACACAACTCACACAACACTCACACACACACAACTTACACACACACACCTCATATAACACACAACACACACACCACACAACTCATACAACTTAGCCATCATATCCATTCAAAACATCACGCTAAATTACAGAAAAAAATTTCTTTATCGAAAACTACGTCTCGATCGAAAGGAAAAAGTGCCGTAGAATCATAATATTCTTGCCGGTTAAAAGATGCCCGTTTGCGAACTTCGGTTCGATAGATGGGAAATAGAAATTGAAAGATACGATATTTTATCAAATCTTTCCCACGAAATGTGACCTTTAGGGAGCCCCCAATAGCGGCACCTATTGGGGGAATGTAATGGGATATAGAAGGTGATTTTTCTTGAGATAGTTTAATGGAAGATGGTGGTTGATTCATTTTCAGCCATTTTGTCCACCTCTGCGATTTTCGACTTCTAGTCCAAGTCCAGTCTTAGTTTTCTGGTTTTGCTTTACCTAAAGGATCTACCAACGCGCTAAAATAAGGTCACAGTAAAGTTCATTAAAAAGGCTGGTTGTATTTCAAGTAAATGTTGTTTGACCGTCCTGAATAATTTACTAAAATAACCAAGTAATTTTAGTATTTTAGGTCAATATTTAGAGAGCCAAGTAATCCTACTATTATCCTACTAATATTATAAATGTGAAAGTTTGTATGTTTGGATGTTTGTTACTCAATCACGCAAAAACAGCTGAACAGATTTAGATGAAATTTGGTATACAGATAGTTTATAACCTGGATTAAGACATAGGATACTTTTCATCCCGGTAGAAGGATCCCGTGGGATAATTTCCGACATACACGCGGCCGAAGCCGATGGCAAAAGCTAGTTCCAAAATAAAATGACCTAACTGTTTGTATTTCAAGTTGATGTCGACTTTTCCAAATAAGTATTCAAAAGCATTTTTAGTGAGTTATTAATCTAGATATTACTAATAAAATCTACCTTTTTCCTAAAAATATCGGTCCTCTTATAAAAGCCCTGGAAATAGTAGACGTCGCCTATTATTTAAGGGTCACGTAAATATATGAAAATATGATGTATGAATGTAATTCAGTCTCGTTCCTTTTTAGTACAAAATATATATATAAATCAGGTTTCTTGTAGAAAAGCAATAACACGGGGAGTTATTATGAATGGATAAATTTATTTTAGAAATCCAATTCAGATTCCTTTTTTGAAATGAATGAGACAATTTGTTCATGACAAGGATAATTTATTTAATTTGTGTCTATTTTTTCCTTTGATTATTAATTGTGATATTATTACATATAAAATGCCAGTTCAGTTATCAATCCCCATTGATCTATACAATGATACCTAAGTTTTACTTAAATTGCATAGCTCGCATGGGGTGTAGGTACCTCATACATAACATAGCTTATGTAAAGACACAAGCGTGCTATCCAGAGCAGTTCATTTCGAGATTGAGTAGACGCAGTTAATCTGACGTCTCGAAATATAATAAGCAAAGACAAGGTCAAATCATTTAATTCAAGTAGGCATTAAAGAGCAAGACAATAGAATTGATTTTAAGGGCACGCTAGTCGCTCATTCTTCCATACGAACGTAGTATGGAGATTATTTGTCTGTTTAACGGTGTACGTTCACAATTAAAAAATATTTCAATTTGTCTCGTCATAATCTAGCCGTGTATGGAAGCAGAATCGGAAAGAAATATTGGATTGCAAGTTATGAGCGTCGAAACTTCCATATTTCAAGACTAATTTTAACGCATCCGGAGTATGAAAATGGCAAAATTGTTACAATACGGGGATAGATAATTCATTCAAAAATTCAAATAACTTTATTTTGAATAAATGCATCCAGTAGCTTTTTCATAATATCTATACGACCAAAGGTCTGTTCATGAAATTTTACGCGCTCATTTTCGTTATAAATCATCGTCTATTTCACTAAATACATAAAAACTAAATAAATAAATTCTGAATGAATAAAACTAAATAAATAAATAAAGTAAGTAACTAAATAGAATGCATATTAGCCACGCCACCACTCGTTGGTAGCGTGGCTAAGAGTCGAGCCGCCGACTAAGGTAGCTTCGTAAGGAGAAGAATGGGCAAGAAACTCAATAATTATTCTTTTAAAATGTTTTACAATATTTAGTTTTACATTAATTTTAGTATTAGTCAAGACGATGTATCTAGAATAAAATTACTGTACTAAATAAGTACAAAGTAGGTATTAATAATTGAGCAAATGACAGATAAATAAATAAATTATAGATAGATAGGTACATGGTGCTTACATATAATATTTACAAATATTCCAACCGTAGATATTTTTCCTAACATTTTTAAACGATTTCAAAAAAAGGAGGTTATATATATATATATTTTATGTGTTCGCGGATAACTTCGTCGTTTATGAACCGACTTTTATGTTTTTTTTTTTTTTTGTTGGAAAGGAGATATCTCAAGGGTAGTACCATGATAAGGAAACCAGGATCTGCTGATGGCATCCTAGAGAAATCGAGGGGAACCTTAAAATTTTATAGGCACACCTATAGCGATTTGGGTATTTTTTATAGTAACTGGTGCATTTGCTCCCGGCAAGCACCATTTAGTGAAGTGGAACTGATGAGGAAGACCAAGACCAGAGATGGCTATCGGAACTACTCAATAATACGTATTTCACGGGTTGCGATTCGATAATTGCTAAGTATAATAAACTCGTCACAATACATATGTTGAAATGGAGCTGATAGTGACTTCACCATCAGTTCTAGTTCTCCTGGTTCCTTACTGGGAGAACTCCTCAACAATTAACGTCCTTGTATCGGGAAAAGCAATATTTTGTAAAAGGCGATGAGCAGTTGACATTAAGCTATTGTAACTTATATGAATTACAGGCTGACCCACTAAAAAGTGAAAAATAAAAAACTTTTTTGCAAAAAAAACAATCGACTTCCAAAAAAATACTACAAAGTGAAAAATTACTTTAATTTCGGAAGTCGGTGGCAAAAAGCTAAAATACAGATCCAAATACACCGACTTCCAAAATTAAAGTAATTTTGCACTTTGGAGTATTTGTTTGGAAGTCAGTTGTTTTTTTTGTAAAAAAGTTTTTTATAACAAATAATAAATTTAGTGTGTGGGTTAAGGTTATCTCGGAATGTAGAATTAATGGCATAAAAAATCTATACAAATAATAAAGCTGAAGAGTTTGTTTTTTGTTTGAACGCGCCAGAACGTCAGAGATTACTCTGGAACTACCAGTCGGATTTCAAAAATTATTTTAGCATTGAATAGCTTGATTCTTGAGAAAGGTTATAGTCTATAACAATATGCTACAACCTTAGAAGCACGAGCAAAAAGAAAAAAGCCAGAAAGAACGCTAAGCGAAAACGAAGTAATATTAGGTCTTTACCTATAAAATTGCCGTTCTGCAGTACTGGCCATTTCAAATCAAAATAATTTTTGTTTGGCTAAGAATTCTAATTTCAAATTAATTTATTTTAAAAACATGGATTTTTTTTCCCAAAAGTAGTCATTTGTTTATTGATTAGTGTTACATTTTCATCGCATTTCAATCTTTTTCGTCATAATGGATACGTTAAAAATTCGAGTAATTATGGAATATGAGTACCGTCGTGGCAGCAACGCGGCATAAGCGGCACGCAACATCAACGACGTTTACAGAGCTAACACTACAAACCAACGCACCACTTGTTATTGGTTTGCTCGCTTCCGTTCTGGAAATTTCGACCTGAAAAATGAACCTCGCCGTCTTCCGAAGACTTTGGTCGACAATGACGAATTAAAGGCGATTGTGGAAGCTGATGATACACAATCTACGGCTGAATTAGCAGCAGTTTTCGACGTTAGCGTCAAAACAATATTGGTCCATTTGCGTCAAATTGGCAAGGTAAAAAAGCTTGACAAATGGGTGCCCCACGAACTCAATGATCGCCAGCGCGAAGTACGCGTCGAGACGTGCCTTGCACTGCTCAACAGACACACAAATGAAGGAATTTTGAACCGCATTGTTACCTGCGATGAAAAATGGATTCTGTTTGATAACCGCAAGCGCTCAGCAAGTTGGTTGGATCCTGGTTCAGCACCTAAACAATGCCCTAAACGAAAACTTACCCCTAGAAAAGTGATGGTCACTGTTTGGTGGTCTAGCGCCGGTGTGATTCATCACAACTTCTTACCAAACGGGGTGAGCATTACTTCAGATGTATACTGTGAAGAACTGAACACAATGATGGAGAAGCTGGCACATCTCCAACCAGCATTGGTCAATCGCTCGTCTCCGCTGCTCCTGCACGACAACGCGCGACCTCATACTGCACAGCAGACGGTCTCCAAGTTGCAAGAACTGGGGTTGGAAGCTCTCCGTCATCCGCCCTACTCACCAGACCTTGCGCCTACAGACTACTACTTTTTCCAGAATTTGGATAACTTCTTGGCGGGAAAAAAATTCAATACCCGAGAGGCAGTACAAAATGCCTTTGAAGAATTTGTTGCCTCCCGTCCAGCTGATTTCTTTAAGAAGGGCATCAATAAACTGCCACTGCGTTGGCAAAGATGCATTGATTGCATGGGTGATTACTTCGATTAATACAAATAAAAAATGCATGAAAAAAATTCGTTTAAATTTTTTCATACAAAATGGTAATTTCATAGGTAAAGACCTATTATAACGCGGGCGGGCGATGGGCTGCGACGCGGTAGGTCAGGGACTGAAATTTCACGCGGACAAAGTCGCAGAGGCAGAAGCTAGTAATAAATAAAAGAATAGTATTAAGTAAAGCTACTTAACTATTATAATAATTTTTTTGTAAAAGCTAATAAATACCCTATGCAGTATAAACTTATAACAAAGGAGCAATAGAACAAAGGAGCTTTTACAAGAAAATTTTATATTCGATGCATTAAAAGCGCGTTGGAGAGAAAATGCCAGCTGGCCAGACCAGCGGGGTGGCCGAGCGTAGCTGCGTTTTTCTATTTGACCGCTGCGCTGTAACCCCATAACCCCATAGATTTTTATGAGATAAGATGTAAAAGGGGTTTCCATGAAACTTATAAATAATTGTGAAGAATTTTTCGCTTCATCTTGTGTCAAGTCAAACTTCGAAATATTAGAATATTTTTTGTCATCCAAAAAATTGTCATCAAAAAATGGACGAAAAGCCTCAATAAAGAAAAATGTGAGAAAAACGTACAACACGTACACATTTTTCTCATCAAATTCTGATGTAATGACTTACCAAAGATTTTTGCATGATTTTTCCTCATATTTCTTCCAAAATATTCTGCCATTTTTTATCCAACTACGTTACATGAAGATCATCCTTTTATAATACAAAAATACGGATCCAACTTCACATACCGTCAGCCATCCCTTTCGGAATGCGAGTGTCTGCCGCCATTTTTGTGACGTAACTGTTCTCCACGCCTTTTGCCAGATAACTCTTAGTTTATTGATAAAACTAGCAGAGGATTTGTGTTCGGGGTCTGTTTTTCACATGTCCTACTAAATCTCTTTGATCTTAAATAGGAAAGATTTATGGAGGCAGCAAAATGGTTAACCCGTCGCGCGCCAATTAGCAGACACAATTGAAATTCTATTGTTATCTGTACACATGGTGTACAATCGACATTTTAAGAGTTAAAGGACGTTTTTGTGTTATCTCTAGGATTGAGACTACAAAGTGTAATTCCGTGGAATATGTCCGTAGGTTCTGTGCCCGTGGCATCACAGCGGACCCTATCAGAATAACAGCGCTGTGGTAATCATTTTTTTAAATATCGCAGCAGTATTGTGAGATTTGGCCACAGGTCTTTTCTTGTTAATTTTGTTCTTTTTAACTGTATTCAAAAAAGGAGGTTCTTTATTCGACCCGTAGGTATGTATGTATGTATGTTTGTGTGTCTAGAATTTTCTCAAAAACTAATGAACCAAGTTTGATGATTCTTTCATTAACGTGATCTAAGTACTTTCAGGATTTTTTTACTAGGTATATCAAACATTAGGTAATTATTCTTATGTGCGAAGTTATATGCATAAATGTACTGTATCTCCGGCATTTCTAAGTGGATTTTGATGATTCTTCTTTTGGTACATCTTGACCTTATGTAATTGTATATTCAACTAAAAATGGAAAATTAAATTTACTTTAAAAAAAGTAAAAACCGACTTCAAAAATCTAAAACGATTAAAATTACTTTCATAAGAAACTTAACAGCTTTTGAAGTCGGTGTTTGCAATTCTTCAATGCATCTTGGCTTGACCTTGGCTAAGTCATGGTCTATCTGTGTGCTTTTCATCCAAATCTGTTGAGAAATTTTTGCGTGAATGAGTAACAAACATCAAACATACTAACTTTCATATTTATAATATTAGTAGGATGATAATGTCATATACTCATATCCCCCCCCCCCCCCCCCCCTTGGAGGTTAGAAAAGATATTGAGTCTATCCCATTTACACGTTCAAAATTAAAGCTACCACGAGGTAACTCGTTACATTTTTCTTCTGCAAGATCTTAAAAAATACTCTAAGATTTAAAGGCCGATTTCGTTTACGACTTACGTTAAATCTGACACTTATACTCGTACTAGGTTTCAGCCGGATTAGTCTAAGTTGAGTTAGTAATTCTAAACTAGTCAGCCTTTACGTGAAAAAGTCTGTTGATAGATAGATAGAATAATCTTTATTATGACACCCTATAAATTACATTATAATGTTGAAATAGTAGGGTTATTCTCTAAACATCATATCAGATTTTGAATCTGTGATGATTACCTTATTTTTAAAACAAATGAGTTTGATTTAAAACTGTTTGCGAGGTTCGAAGTGAAAACAGAATACTACTCTGTTGTTTACTTCGTTCATCCTTCATTTTCGTGAATAAGGCTTTTATTTACTGCTTCTTTTTACGTGCTTTATATTGAGCGTGGGTTGAATACTGATTCAAGTGGGGAGTAATACGATATTCTTCGGTAAGTAGGTACCTACATGAGAAGTTTAGGGGATCTTTGGGATAAGGGAAAAAAGTCTGATTGGTATTAGGACATTACTTTTCAAATATTTTCGTAGACCTTGATTGGTAGACTTACAAAAACGCTTATTAAAATCATGTTTATATAGCTGAAGCTAACTCCGAATCGCGAAGTAAATATAATTACTTTTTAACTAAACAGCCTCAAAGGACATTCTTAATTCAAAAACCTTTAAAAATAAATAATATCGCTCCAGTTCCCGTTTTAAAAACGCATATTATTTCCTTAATTTAAAAGTAACAAGTTCCACATTCGAATTACTCCATGCGACTCGGTAAGATTGCGCGACTAAATTTGCATGTTACGAACGAAGAGTAGAATGTACGTCATGATGGAGTATGCCGCATTTGTGTGTGACCTACTAAAATTGGCTGTTTTATACTGTTAGGTAGGTAAGAAGGATAATAACGTTACGCCTACGTAGACTAAAGTCGGTTGAATTTTGTGTTCTGTTTTTGAATAATTCTCATAATTTGTTTTTCATATCTTTATTAATTTAATACGCTATCTTGTAATTGTTTTTTTGTGATGAAAATTCGACGTCATCAATGAAATATCGCCAGATATATTCAGCATGTGAGTGCATGGCATTTGAAATGACTGTGATAATTTTAATTCAAATTCCAATACATATCAATGTTCACATTGAAAATAATGGAAGTTTGACATTGCATAGGTCGTTTTTTTTAAAACGACCTATGCAATGTCAGACATCCATTATTTTCACAATTATAGAAACTGGGCTTTGATGGACAGGTCTGGCTGTTTTTATTCCACTAAGGCCAAGTTATTATGATTTAAGTAGGACAAAGACCATGTCACAAAATAATTGACAGTTTTAAAAATCCAAAAGAAAAAAGAAAAAAACAAAAGCAAGTCGTGATAGTGAAGTTTCTTAGAACAGATAAAAAGTTAATAAAAGAACGTTCGACAGACTGCCCATATACGTACGGTTTCTTGATTAGGTTTCCTAATTAGGAATTCAGATTCAGAATTCCGTGGCACTGACGTTCTATTTTTTGTATTAGGAATTTATACTGTCAGAATGTAGAGTAAGGCGTTCGTGAAAGCACGCAAAATAAATTGGGGGCTTTTTCGTAACCATTTATTTTACTATTAGAACATTTGTATGTATGTATTTAATTTTTAACCGACTTCCAAAAGGAGGAGGTTCTCAATTCGTCGGAACCTTTTTTTTAATTTTTTTTTTTAATGTATGTTCCCCGATTACTCGAAGATGGCTGGACCGATTTGAATTTTTTTGGTTTTATTCGAGAGGGCATACATATAAAATTGATTAACTTTGCTTGGGTAGTTTTTGAGTTAGCTTCAATAATACGTATTTTTTCCCCACTTTTATATGGATGATGTTCTAGTTTGTATTGCAGATAGTGGTATTAGAATTTGTGTGGGGTAAGTACCACAACTAAAAAGCGAAAAATAAAAACTTTTTTACAAAAAAATACAACCGACTTCCAAAAATTTTTCTACAAAGTGAAAAATAACTTTAATTTCGGAAGTCGGTGGCAAAAAACGAAAATACATTTAACCAGACACCGACTTCCAAAATTAAAGTTATTTTTCACTTTGTAGTGTTGTTTTTGGAAGTCGGTTGTATTTTTTGTAAAAAAGTTTTTATTGAGTATATGTTTACCGACTATTTGCTTAATACTCTAACTGAAGGAAACACATTTGGGTTAAACCTTGATCGAATTTAATTCCGAAAAGACCTCTAAGTACTTTTTATATTATTTTTTCTGTAATTCTAAAATTCTAAGTAATTTCATTGCAAAATTGCATCGTATTAGGTAATTGAAAACTATTTTTAATAGATAGCATAATTTATTTTTAAACTACTTTTATTTGGTTTGGCGCTTTTATTTTGATTCCGGCGCATTGTAGCGCTCTCTTTTTTTTCACATGTGGAAGTAATTGACTGTCACTCTTATTCCCGCCCAGTTCGCTTTTTACGTAATTATCACCTTAATATGGACGACGACGAATTGATTGCTACTGCACTTTTAGTAGCGCTAAAGAAGAAGAAGAGGAAATGCCGCTATTGGTTACACCCACTAAATACTCAGAGAATAAAAGAGAGTCAATTCTATACGAAAAGAGCAAAATTATGAGCACTCCCTGAATATTTTTTCTACAGAATGTCAATTAAATCTTTTGATGAGCTCATTGATATAAAAACTATATACAACATTATTTTTAGTATATGCGAAACCTGAATATAGTTTGTTCAGAATAAATAACTGAATCGATTCCACAAATTTTTAAACCGTGTTGTATTTTGCCCCAAAAATCTTAAAAAAAGGACACCACGCGACGAACACAAGTCACTGCAGGTCATAGCGGCATGGCACTAGGCACGGGCACACAGCGGGCGCCGCGTGGTGATCCAACCAGACAACATAACAAGCTTATAACTTTTTGAATTTTCATGATACAGTTTTGAAATTTTGTAGATAGATTTTTTACATAAAAATACTAGACACGTGTTTCGGGTTTCGCATATACTAAAACTGATGTTGTATAAGTCAACTAGCATTTGCCAACGGCTTCGCCTACGTGGTTGTCGGAAAGTATCCCACGGGAACGTACTACCGGGAAATCCTTCCTTAGTAGATGCCTACACTGTATAATAATCTATGTGCAAAATTTCGAGTCTCTAGGTCCAGCGGTTTGGGCTGTGCGTTGATATGTCTGTCAGTCAGGAGTCAGGACATTGAATTTTATATACTCGTATATAATAGGTTGGGGAAAAAGTTTCTTCGCATTTTTTAAGAAAATTCAAAAAAATTTTTAATATACATTATTTACATTTATCTAAAGTATGTAGGTACCATTTTGTTCGATAACTTTTTGCCATCTTGTAGGTAGGGACATTATCCCATTGTTATAGAAATTTTGGGACTTCTGATCAAAATACCGCGACAAGTGGTTTTGGCAGTCCTCTCGTGATGTTAACCTGACACTGCCTAAAGAATTCTGAAGAGACCGAAACAGGTGGAAATCTGAAGGTGCAAGGTCAGGACTATACGGCGGATGCATTAACACCTCCCAGCTAACCTCTCTTAATTTTTGCTGAGTGGCACACACACAGTATCACCTTGTTGCGAGTTAACCCGGGTTTCGCCACAGTCTGTGAAGGCTGACCGGCCTTTGACCACGAGCTTTTTCGCACGTTCTTGTCGTACGTGATCCACTTTTCATCACCAGTTATCAGCTTCTTCAAAAATGGTTCGGTTTCATTACGTCGTAATAAAGAATCACAAATGAGTACACGGTAAATTAGGTTACTTTCAGTGAGCTCGTGAGGTACCCAAATATCGAGCTTTTTTGAGTACCCAGTTTTTGTCAAATGCGCCAAAACTGTTTTGTGGTCAATTCCCAGTTCTTCAGCTACGTCGTAACTACTGATATGCCGATCTTGCTCCACTTTTTCAAAAATGGCATCCATTTTATCCGTAATAGGGCGACCAGAGCGACGTGCATCTTTGACATCAAAATTTCCGGATTGAAAACGCTTAAACCAAATTTGTGCTACTCTCACAGATACTGCACTGGGTCCATAAACAGCGCAAATTTTTTTCGCGGCTTGCGTTGCATTTTTACCTTTTTGTAGTAAAATTTTAAAATGCATCGAATTTTTTCATTAGATTCACTCATCTTGACAGTACGAATAACAAATGAAAATCACACATTTTCCTAATTTAAATTTGGAATTATGTTCTTTAAAATTTAAACTTTCAATGATATTAAAACCAGCCAGATACAAATAGTATAGCCCAAGAGATTTTATTTTAAGTTCATACATACTATAATGCGAAAAGACTTTTTCCCCAACCTAATAGATGGATGAGCTTCATAATGCCTCGCCTTACGAGAGAAAATAAAAAAGGAAGCATGAGGTTATGTTCAGATACGGAAAGCGTGTGCGGCGGGTTGTACAAAATGTATGCGAGCGCTCCGTTCGGGATGACGTCATTCGTTTGTTTTCCGTTCTTCATTCAGAAAGCTCCGGCGTCATTCCGAAACAAATGTTAGGAATTATTTCCGTTCGGAAAATATAACAATGTTTGCGCCATTTAGACAATTTTGTATGAAATACGTGCATTCAGGTCTATTTTTAATCAGAAGACCTAACCAGGAAACCGTACGTTTGCGACAAGCCTTTTGTTTTTTTTTTTGGATGGGAAGTCATCAATGATCTCCCACTCTGGGTGGAGCGGGAGGGCGTGTCAGACTTTTACTGACTAAAACAAACCCACCCGTGTTCCTTCAGTTGCTTGTGCCAGGGCCACGTTATCTCTTTCGAACAACCCGAGACCCTGGTATGCGGCCAGCCTAACATTCGAAACGAGTCTATCAATTTCTTTATTGGCTGTCTCGAGTCTGAAATAATAAAGTAAATTACAAACTTGGCTAACGGTCAGGTTGTTCAAGCTCGGGCTGTACCAATTTATTTTAGCCAAGTTCCTAATTAATGGGAGATTCGTTGCTCGTAACCTCAAAGACTAGAAACAGTCTGGTTTCTACAGAAAATATACGAGAAAGGATATCGGTTCAATTAATGGGCTATGGATCGTAACGAAGCTCCTTGTCTTAGATTTCTTTTTGAGGCTTTCTTATTAGTTGTTGTTGTTGTTGTTGTGTTGTAGTTGTTTGTTGTTGTTGTTGTTTTGTGTTGTTAGTTGTTTGTTTGTTGTTGTTGTTGCTGTTCTTATTGGTTGTTGGTTTCTTTTTGACATAATTTATTAAGTAAGTATTAAGTTATGATTATTAAATTCACATTCTCAACTCATATTAAAAAAAAAAAAAATACTTTTGACACTTGAAGCTCGAGATTGTACTAGATGGCTTTGTGTACATAATATACAGCGAAATGAACTTCGTTTCGAACAACTAACAGTCGAACAACATTCGATCATCAATCAAACTTTACCATAACAGCCACTTCCTCTGTGTCTGATCATTGGAAGTCCGTGTTTAGCAGTAGGCTTATCTGGTCAGAAATTAACATGTTACTTCCTTTATCATTACTGTGCCAAGTAGAACTAATCATAATCATTTATTAATTAACAATAATTTGTATCCGAATCTACACGAAATAAAATAAAAATTACATAACATACCAAACATGGGTCTGAAATTAACATGTTACTTCCTTTGTAATTAATGTGCCAAGTAGAACTAGTCATAGTCAGATATTCATTATATCCGAATTTACACGAAATTAATAAAAAAATTACCTATCATACCAAACACTGGTCTGAAATTAACATGTTACTTCCTTTAAAATTACTGTGCCAAGTAGGTATAGTAATATTCATTTATTCATTAAAAATAATTTGTATCCGAATTTACTCGAAATAAAATAAAAATAACATAACATCCCAACCAAAAACAAACAACACTGATTTAATTTTACGAAATTAATTCAATTACAAAAATCATCTAGGTTACACAGCCGGATAATACACAATCTATAGCCATCTTGTTTTTCTTTTGTTCGGTGATCAACATGTTTTTTCCATTAACTGAAACAATTTGTCTCATAATTGGAACCGACGACGTTATTATAAATACGTCAAGGAAAGAATGAGGGAAGAATTCCCCAAATTAAGAATAATTGAAGTGTGCCTAAAGTAAGCATCATGCTAAATATATTAAATTTTCCCAAACGGAGATCAAATATGTACTCACGGAACGAGAATTAATTTCGTTTGCCTGCATATCAATATAAATTATGTGAAATTGTAAGATAGGTTTCATCTTGCTCATTTCATTTATAATGCAATATATGTAAGCCTATTTAATTTATTGAAATCGTCAGACAATGCAGAATGTCTAGAAAATTCGAAATAATGCTATCCCTTTTAATTTCTGGTTACAATTTGACATATTAAAAGGAATTTTAACTATGACTTTCCGGATTATTGGTAAAAACTCAAAATGTATCGATCATTTTTATGTATGCTTAATGATAGCTTCTTACATGCATTTTTCAGTTCCAATGCTAAGAACAGACATATTATTGTTTTCACGACAGATATTGACATTGCAACTGTCGTGCGTGTATGACGAAGCATAAGGCCTCTGCCTCGAATTTTGCGGGCAGCGGGGCGGCAGCGGCAGCGGAGCGGGAGCGGCAGGATTTTATGCGTAAAAACAAATGGACCGGACCTCCAAAACAGCGGCGCGGTAGCGGGGCGGGACAATGCGAGACGCGCCGCCGCCGCCGCCGCCGCCCCGCTGCCCGCGAAATTCGAGGCAGAGGCCTAAGGGGTAAGGATCGTAGCAGGTGGCGTTCTGTCTGTACTTTCTGCCTACACCCATGGGAAGAAGCCGTGAGTTTGTGTATGTATATATATTCACCTAGGTCTTTCTACATACATTGTCAGCCTACTTCCCTTCGCCTCATAAAACCTTCCGAAATGGGCTCGCTGGTGAGTGCTTCGTTCGAATATTTTAGGCTAAGGTTATACCTTACCTGGCTTCGTGTATAATCTGATGTGAGATGGGCAACAAGCCAACATCACCTTGTATCCCAAACCTGTTTGGAAAATTAAGTTCAGAGTAATTTGACAGTTCTTATTTCCTTACACCTCTTTTTTGTTTTATCTGGAGTAAAAGATGCTTACTCGTAGTAACATAACGCTAAAAGAAATTACGATAGTAGTAGAAAAATAATTTCAAATAATTTAATGATAGTCATCAATATTTGGCAAAATTAGACCCAAGTAGCCCCCGTAACATAACACTAAAATAAAACAAACTAACGATATTAGTGTAAAAAAAATATTTTTACGGAAGTCGTCAATTATTTAACAAAATTAGACCCAATATTGTTGCCTAGGCGCAAAGTGAATGAGAGTTGTCCATGTAAAAATGTCATCATCTGCCTAGCCTTTTCCCAAATATGTTGGGGTCGGCTTCCAATCTAACCGGGTGCAGCTGAATACCAATATTTTGCATAGAGCGACTGCCTATCTTAACACCACAACCTAGTTACTTGGTAATATGATAGCCCTTGGTAAGACTGGTTGTCAGACTTTCGGGCTTCTGACGACCCGTAACGACTGTCACAGATGTGGATCTTTGATTGACAGCCGGGACCAACGGCTTAACGTGCTTTCCGAGGCACGGAGGGGTCTTGGTATGTAAAGATGGTCACCAATGCACAGACCAACCGCGGCAAGCGTAGCTTAACCTGGAGCTAGACCACCACCTCTTAAAGCAGTATTATTTTAATCTTACATTAGTGTGGGAAAGAGATGGAGCTAGACGTCCTGTATAGCTCCATCTCTTTCTCACACTGAAGTAACATTAAAATTATACTGCTTTAAGAAGTGGTGGTTGGCCCCCTGATCGATCGACCCGTGCGGCTGTTATTACTTAGCACAAGCCCATCTAAAAATACATTATAATGTAATGTGTTTTTTAGAAAAAAACAATGTTAGTTAGAGAAATAAGACAGTAGTTAAGCTAAATTCTAAATTAATCAATGAGCAAGATAGTTAGACCCTACATTTTAGAATTTTAACTAGTCAGAACGCGCGTTAGCGTTATCACGTGTTATACCGCTTGATCGCGCGTTTATATCGCTTGATCGCGCCTCAAACTACCTGATCGCGCGTTTAAATCAAGGCTTTGTTCGTATCCATGTTGCCGATAGTGACAGCTGGCAGATCGACGTTCAAGGTATTACACGCGTAAAATTAATTATAAAGCCGAGCCTTCCATGCGGTTTTGCTTCGACATAGCTGACCGTAAATATTTTAAAGTTGGCTTTGAAAATAGATTGCTATTAAGTTTTTTTAACTTCTTTATTGTTGTGGCAGACTGCTTGTTATGGAAAAACAGTGTGATTCAGCTATACGTTATTAGATATTGTGATGGTAAAAGATAAAAAGTAGGTAATTTCAAAAACTAAAACCCGACTACTGAAAAATCACGCTCGCCGCGGTCGGTCTGTAACCAATTAAATTAATATTATTTACCTCCACTTTTATTTGTTTTTAAACATTTAAACATATTTATTTACTTAAAAAATATGACATATATACAGATTTGTAATGTGCTCTTCAAGACCTTTCTTTTGACACCAAACATGTCATTATTATCTCAATTTATTTTTTTTCGTGGTCAGAAATTTACGTGTAAAGTCCACCATATTAAATTTAGGGAGAATTTATATAGCCTATGTCACCCGGACCATTATTACAAATCTATTGATACCTCATTCATTAAAATCGGTTCAATAATTTAGGTGCTACGGTGGAACACACGTAAATACATACTTATATACATACTTACATACTCGTACATAGACTGCTAAAATCCCTTCCTTTTGGCTTTGCCGTAGTTGGGTAATAAAGCTTTATAGCCTGACTAATACAAATAAGAACCTTACATACGTGGATGGAGTAATTAGGTTTCACGATTATGTTGGCCCGTTTAAGAGAGCTGTCGCATTTTGTCACCTCTCTCGCTCCAACAGGACCTTATTTTGAAGATTGTTGAATGAAAAGATGCTTTTTTGAAAAATGTACTCAATTAGCGAACTAGTAAATAATATTATTTTAATAGGTACTGTAATAAACATACAGCGTCATCTAATATAATTTATGCAAAGCACTACGACAAGCGGCTTCATAGACTCGAAGATAACAACTACAGACGACTACGTGTAGATATTGTACACAAACATGTCAACTGTCTGCCTTTACTAAGCAGAGCTGTCTTCGAACATTCACTAGCTAGAGGTTCAGAGTTAGGTAGGCCCGCAGTCTTCAGGAACTAGTCAGCTAGGGAAGGTTTGATCGGCGATAGCCCCGAAGTCCCTTTCATTCCTTCACTTAGGGTTGCCACATGGTAAATCAATATTGTAACGTGTAACATAATTTAAGTTAAAGTTGCCAATAAATTATCATCAAGTTTAAAGGGCTTTATCTTCACAACCTGGCAACCCTACAGTACCTAAATATTCAAACACATTTCTATTGTGTTATCTAATACACTCAGCTTGAAAAGTAAAGTTAAATAAATGTCACAATAAGAATGGGTTGACCCTGGTGCCTTGGAGGAACGGCAAGTGCCTAATTTGGGACGCAACTTGCGTCAGCACTGTTGCCGCCAGCCACCTTGGTCGCACGGTCCTCTCGCCGTCGGCAGCAGCGGAAGACGCCGCTGAAAGGAAGAGGCTGAAGTACGCTCCATTGACGACCCGTTATAATTTTGTGCCCATTGCAGTTGAGACCATGGGTTGTTGGGGCACTGAGGCCAAGAAGCTCATTGGTGAGATAGGGCATAAGCTTTGTCAGAAAACGGGTGACTCCCGCTCCGGCTCGTTCTTGGTGCAAAGGTTAGCCATTGCCATACAACGTGGCAACGCTGCAAGTGTTATGGGCACCTTTGCGCCAGGAACGGTTAGGGGCGGGTTATTTGACGTGCTTTCATAATTTTTTTTTTTTTTTTTTTTTCATATCATAAGTTATATAGATTAATCATTTACATTATATTATATTAAATCATTATAAGAAAATAAAGTTACTCTAGCAATAAGAATGTGTTTTTAATATTAAACCTATTAAATTAATATTAATCACTAGTTCGCTAATTGATTACATTTTTCAAAAATTGACATTAAAAAAGTAAAAACCGACTACAAAACCTAAAACGAATAAAATAACTTTAAAAAAAAACTTAACAGCTTCTGAAGTCGGTGTCAAGCTAAGGTGCATTGAAGAATGGAAGACACCGACTTCAGAAGCTGTTAAGTTTTTTGTTAAGTTATTTTATTCGTTTTAGGTTTTCAAGTCGGTTTCTACTTTTTTAAAGTAAAATTAGTTTTTCATTTTTAGTTGAATATACAATTAGGACAATAACATGAGCCCAAGAGGAACGAAAAGAAGAATCATCACAAAATCCGCTTAGAAATGCCTGAGATACAGTACATTTATGCATATAACTTCATACATAAGAATCATTGTTGTAATCTGTATACTTCCTGAAAGTATATAGATTACAATAGTGAAAAAATCATCAAAATTGGTTCATTAGTTTTTGAGAAGATCGCGGACAAACAAACATACATACATATATACATACACACATACGGGTAGAAAGAGAACCTCCTTTTTTGAAATCGGTTAAAAAAGCATCTTTTTATTTAACATTCTTAAAAATTTGGCCCCGTTTGAGCGAGAGAGGTGACAGAATGCGACAGCCTTCTTAACTCGCTAAACATACATGGTATTTTTTTGGAAAGGCCTAGGAGAGAGGCCTAAATAAAATAATATAATAATATATAGTAATTTAAATGGTGTGCATAATAATATTCTATTCTATTCTATTCTAAAAAGTTGAATCACTTTAAACCCTCTCTGTAGATTTTCGCTTTTCGCATCATCTGTCTAGCCTTTTCCTTACTATGTTATGGTCGGCGTCCAGTCTAACCGGATGCAGCTGTACCAGTATTTTACATGGAGTGACTGCCTATTTGGCCGCCACAACCAGTTACTGGGTGGTAATACGATATCCACTGGTTGTCAGACTTTCGGGCGTCTGAAGATCTATAACGACTTTCAAAGATCCAAGAATGACCGCTGGGACCAACGGCTTGACATCCTTTCCGAGGTCTCGGTATGTAAAGATGGTCACCCATCGACGGAACGACCGCGGCAAGCCTACCTTAACCTGATCGATCGCTCTTGTATCTATTGGCTGAATATTATATTTTACTAAAAATTAAAAACAAAAATGGTAAATAATCAATCTGCCTAGCCTTTTCCCAATTATGTTGGGGTCGGCTTCCAGTCTAACCAGATGCAGCTGTGAATACCAGTATTTTACAAGGAGCGACTGCCTATCTGACCTCCACAACCCATTAACTGGGTAATACGATACCTCTTGGTAAGGCTGGTTGTCAGAAATTCGCGTTTCTGACGAACCGTAACGACTGTCAAAGATCCACGAATGACAGCCGAGACTAACGGCTTAACGTGCTTTCCGAGGCAAGGAGGATTCTCGGTATGTAAAGATGGTCACCCATCCATGGACCGACCCCGGGAAGCGTAGCTTAACCTGATGGATCGACCCATGCGGCTGTTATTACTTAGCCACGAGCTCCTCGAATGGTAAGTAATATATCATCATAAAGGCGACAGACGCTACCTAATATAGCTGCCATTATTCACAATATCCAAATAGAATAGGAAAACTGAAAGGAATCACAAAATACATTCAGCAAAAAGTATGAGGCATAGTCTATTCCAGAGAGAAATATTATTTCGCTACGATTTTCTAGGTACAGGGACTTTTTCTATGCGCTTTCGGCAAAGGAAAAAGCTTCGCATCAATTTACTGTGGACTTCGGTAGACATTTCATGAAGACCATTCTTGCAAGCTTTGTTAGTTTCTCTTTGTTCGCACAGATGTCGCTTTGTGGGTGTTGATTTTCATTTGTTTTCATTTCGTTCGAGGAAGTGAGTGTATTGGATGTTTGTTTGTGAACTGGACACCTCTTTCCCCTTGTTTGTTGGCTCGTTTTTTAGGGCTCCGTACCTCAAAAGGAAAAAACGGAACCCTTATAGGATCACTTCGTTGTCCGTCTGTCTGTCAGTCTGTCAAGACCCTTTTTGTCAGGAACACGCGGAGGTATTAAGTTGAAATTAATATCAAATACGTAGGTCTGCGGTCTCTTGGAGCTTTAAAAATTCAAGCTTCTAAGTCAACCCAATAAAGATATACGGTCATTGATGCCTCCGATGTATGGGAGAACTTGTTGTTCAACTATAATGTTAAGTTTGTTTTTGGGATAAATTCATCCCAAACTACGGAAACCTTCATAGTGCGTGGTCCGACACGCACTGGGCCGGTTTTTTTATGTCATCCGTCACGAGAATCTCTCTCATAAAACTTGGATCAAAGCCATTTTATTGCTGACAACTTTGCAATTGAGTTTGATTAAAATGAATAAAAAAAAAAAAATTGAGGGAGTTTTTAATACTACCTGCATATCTTTCCGTCTGAACCATTTTGTATGTACAATAATAATTTTACCTGCCAAGCGTGATGACTGATAAATGAAGGGAGGTACGGTCAGCAACACAAGACGGTTAACACTGCTACTTTTTGACATCATCTATATTAACACAAAATGATTCGATAAACTGCTTTTTTTTCGTTTTACTGTTAAGAGTTAATGTTCTTAAAATTTTAAGTACTTCTGTTCCGATTTGAATTAAATATTTCGCTTAATAATTAGGATTAAAAAACTGCAAGTGTTATTCGACTTTTCTTGCTGACTGTACATTGACAAAGAATATTAGTTTTCCTAAACCTGGCCCGAACACACGAAGTGTGTATGTAAATGGTTACGTAAATAACATGAATGTGTTTTTAAATCTAATGCAGTTTGATGCAGAGGCACGTTGGTGAGCGTAGAATTGCGCCTCCCTTTTATAGTTTTAATCGCCTTTTAAAAATGTTAACAGTTTTATCTAACCTGTAAACATTTTTAGATCTTTTTCATTTCACAATCATAGGAAAAATATCCTCATTTTATAAAGTCCCAAAGACAATCCTAATGACGTCACGCGGGGGAGCCGGGCGTGGGAGTGGATAGAAACAATTTAATAATACGAGTAATAGAGATTTTATTTTAAGTTCATACATGTTAATTAATTATCTTAATTACAATGTACAAGCTAACACTAATATATATATATATATATATATATATATATATATATATATATATATATATATATATATATATATATATATATAATGTACAAGTATATAATAAATATTATATACGAGTAATTAATCAGCGTAAAAAAACATTATCACAAAATCCGTAAATTCCAACTCCGCCTGCGAAGTCCCTTTTGGCCAGACGGAGCCCAGCTTACCCTCACAAGGTCTGCTAATCACTGCGACATCAAAGACTTGCTAACCGCTCGCCTAAAAACTGTACTAAAGAAATGCCTTCTGGAACTTACATATACACCGAAACAGAATTTTTCTAACGTTCGTGGACAGCCAAAGAGCCAGCAAACAACATCCTTCTCACAACACACAACATATACGCCTTACTGAACTGGCCATAACCTTGTAAACCGACATATTTTTTTCTGCCCAATCGCACTCCGACCCCCCAAGATTTACCATGCCTTGTTTGTGGGTCAACGGTCAAACCAAAACAATGTGATATACACAGTTAAATTTATGTTTATGTAAGTCTGTCATTTCTTTTTGCCAATAAAACTTTTTGTTTTCATAACAAGTGTTTTCATCACAAATGCGCAACCTTACACAAAATAAGAATGTTTTTCTCTCCTAAGTACACGGAAAAACAATTTCAGAGTTAGTTTACCCAACTATGCATACAAGGCGGGTTCTCACAATTCAAGTGCCACGTTTATTCAGCCTTGAAAAGATCTAAAGAATGCTCTGGCACAAGAATTCTCCCCCTCTGGCTTTTGATGCAAAAAGTTATTCTGTAGACAGTGTGTTGAGTATGTTATATTAAAATTTTCTCTATATTTTTTCCGTGTTTTTGAAGTATGATTTTATGTAATGAAGTCTGAAAGACAAAATAAGTTGTATCCGGAAATCAAGCGTAACTTACGCAGCTTACAATCAGTTTTAGAAATGGCGTTACATTCCGCTTCATGGCTACTCAGTGGCAATAAACAAGTACAACCAATTTTTAGGGTTCTGTAGCCAAATGGCAAAAAACGAAACCCTTATGGATTCGTCATGACTGTCTGTCTGTCCGTCCGTATGTCACAACCACTTTTTTCCGAAACTATAAGAAATATACTGTTGAAACTTGGTAAGTAGATATATTCTGTGATTTTCACACAAAAATAGAAAAGAAACAATAAATTTTGGGGGTTCCCCATACTTAGAACTGAAACTCAAAAATTTTTTTTTCATCAAACCCATACCCTGTGGGGTATCTATGGATAGGTCTTCAAAAATGATATTGAGGTTTTTAATATAATTTTTTTCTAAACTGAATAGTTTGCGCGAGAGACACTTCTGAAAGTGGTAAAATGTGTGTCCCACGCCCCTGTAACTTCTAAAATAAGAGAATGATAAAACTGAAAAAAATATATGATGTACATGTCTATGATATCATGTAAACTTCTACCGAAAATTGGTTTGAACGAGATCTAGTAAGTAGTTTTTTTTTAATACGTCATAAATCGGTCTATTATTAGAACATCGATCAAAGTTACAACGAACTACAAGACCTTTTATATTTTGTTACTTGCTGCTACAGAACCCTTCATGGGCGAGTCCGACTCGCACTTAGCCGCTTTTTTCTTATGTAGTCATGCGTAAATTTCTTGACTCGGTTTGAACCAAACCCGGCAACGTCCATCAACTTCACGAATTTTTCAAGTTAAATGAGTTACCCTACATTTCTGACGTAGTGAAAACTTTTCTGTCTACCCCCATGGGAAGAAGGCTGATTTTATGTATGTATTTATATGTACGAATCGTTTCTAGAAGCGTCAGCTTATTCCAAGATGGAACAAAATTGTAATTGGGATTTCCTGTAACAAAAATGCCGGTTAGATTTATATCGGCTATAGCCGGGATTTGGAATCGTGCCCGATAAAGCGATAGGCCCCTAACAGATTGAGATCTAATACCGTCAGCTGTAGAGCTGTACTTTGGCTTTACGATAATACATCTGTGCTTACCCCCTCGGACAGTTATAGGGGTATATATTTTATGTTTTATTAGCAACATATAAAACCTTTGCTTATTCTTTGGGGGTTCCGGGATAAAAGGATTCTTATGATTTTCAAATCTATCATCTAAAATGTGTCGGACGCAATGATACTATTTTGTTATACAAACTGAAAATTAAACCTAAAAACTTTAGCACGATTGATTCAACATAAGTTTAGATTGGAATTAAATTGTTTATTCTGAAAATAAAAAAAATAAAATAATATTAATTTGTTAAAGATTTAAACCTATTACATTTATTGTGTCTGTAATTAAAATTATAGGTTATTGAAATCACTATTATACGTCATAATATAAAAAAAAAAATATTTATAAAAAAATAAGCTAAATCGAGTCGACATTTCTTATCAGACTACTCCTGAGAAGAAATGGCGAAACAAACTCAGGAGAAAGGTTAGTTAAACTAAGTACAAAATAGTCATAAAGACCGCCTATAGCGTTAGAATGTTGTGTTTTTTTTGAGTTATCACGTATTTTTGCTACTTTTATGTAAATTTATCGATACGAAGGTAGGTACTTGATTATCGCATGGCACTCCCTGCAGTGACTGCTCATTGCATTATTTTCTTCTATAATTTTCGTTAATAACTGCCTGACTGCCAGCACTGTCTATTTATTTTCATCCAGACTGCAAATCTGCCTGAATATATCAAGCCAGAAAATAATAGTATAGAAAATAATAATATAGATATTGTTCGATGCGATTTTATTTTTGTGGAAAATTCGGTAGATATTTATATTTTTTAATTACTGTATTATAGAGTTGCTCGAAATGCTTTGTGGAAATTGCAAAGAAAATAAAAAAAAACGATAATGTTTTGTTCAGAAATTTCAAAGGGCGTGGAGCCGTATAGAGAAAAGCAAAGTGAACATTGGTCCCATGTGAAAAAGAGATGAAGCTATTAAAAACGTATAATGCTATTGCCTTTTTCTCATTGAAACAATGACGACTTTATCACTTCTCTACACAGTTCATTTCTGCATTACTATTTACTGCTGGTTATTAAAAGCGTCCCGTTTCAGTATAAATATAGGAACTGAGCACGAAGACCCATATTTTGTAGAATTAAGTCCCGTTATGATTTGTAAGGGTTTCCACAAGCTGTGCTGTCCGGGTAGGCGGCAGTTGTGTCCAGTGAATTAGTGTTATTAAGCCACATCTGGTCTGAGTTTAGATCCACGATATTTAACGGGCAGGAAAAGACTTAGTGTTTGAAAGATGGAGTATTTTCATTCACAATATCAGCCTGTAAATACCTTCTACTAATCATAGGCCTTTGACGACACGGTTGGCGCAGTGGTTGAGCGATTGACTGCTGCGCAGCATGTCGCGGGTTC
This sequence comes from Cosmia pyralina, assembly GCA_946251885.1. NCBI lineage: Eukaryota > Metazoa > Arthropoda > Insecta > Lepidoptera > Noctuidae > Cosmia > Cosmia pyralina. The sequence continues at coordinate 16,519,690 of OX276359.1, read as the reverse complement.
GATTCCCACACGGAACAAATATTTGTACGGCCTACAAGTATTTGTTCCGAGTCTGGGTGTTTTTCTATCTATAATATGTATGTATTTACAAAAAAAAAAATGTATATAAGTAGTTTATCAGCCATCTCGTTACCATAACACAAGCATTAGGTTGCTTAGCTTGGGGCTAGATGGCGTTGTGTGATATGTCCAAACATATTTATTTATTTATATTTATAGGCCTCTCTAAGAACGCTCTGCTATAAAAAAACTGGCTAAGTGCGTATCGGACCATGCATAATGTAGGGTTCCGTAGTTGGGATCAATTTATCACAAGAACAAACTTAACATGAAAAATATGTTCTCCCATACATTCCAACTGCAAATGTAAGTTTGTACGCATAATATTGATAGGTTTACCATGTTCTTTTAAGATCATAAGCCTCCTTTAGATTTTCCTGTAATCTATAGGTATAAAACTATTTTTTTGAAGGTTCTTGTAGACGTAGCGTTGAAGGGACCGATGACCTTGAGAAAGTCGCAGGAATCTGCTGGATGTGGGAAGCGCAGAACCGGTCGAAGTGGCGGTGCTTGGGGAAGGCATCCAGCAGTGGACGTGTTTTGACTGAAATGATAATGATGATGATGAAGAAGAAGAAGTATGTTCTGTATTTTTTTTCTTCAAAATTTTAGGTTTTGTAGTTTCGGAGATATAGGGAGAATGCTCAATTTTCATAAATTTTCTTAAATAACTTTAAAACGATTTATTTTAAAATTATAAAAAATATATATAATTGTGACCCTCACAGTGAGCACTTTCATTTGATATATCACACGGTACAGTGAGCAAAACTTTTTAAAAATTTTCTTATTTGTGTCCCAAAAGTGACCCCCATATTCAAAATTCATTTATTTACGTAACACGTCCGTATTTGAGTCACAGAAATTCATAATATGTACCTCAACTTATTCAGTCAGTTAGATTTGGAGCAAATTGGCTGTGACAGACGGACACACAGACAGATACACGAGTGATCCTAGGGTTCCGTTTTTTCATTCAGGCATGTGGAACTCTCTAAAAAGTCATAAAGATATACATATATAAAACCACGCATGGAAAATGTATTGGTGAGCCTAGTTGGTAAAAGATAGAAGGACAATGCAGCTTGTCTTTTGTTATAAGTTCTTCGTCGAGTACGTCTTCTATTGCACGTACTGTCAGAAGAGGGACTAATTTTTTAAACAACGTCGTTTTTCCTTTGTTGGGATCTACATGCTACCTTAGAAGAACCTTCTTTGATCAAAGAATCTTATATATTGCGTTAGAAGTATCATCTTTCTTTGAACAAAATAACTCATTTAAATCTAATAACCCAACAGAATCTCTCGACCAAATATGACCAGATATGACCAGACAAGATACAACGACCAAATATGACCAGATATGATCAAACATACAACGACCAAATATAACCAGATATGACTAGACAACTACAACGACCAAATAGGACCAGATATGACCAGACAACATTATGACGACCAAATATGACCAGATATGACCAGACAAGATACAACGACCAAATATGACCAGATATGACCAGACAACATACTACGACTAAATATGAACAGATAGGATGACCAGACAATATACAATGACCAAATATGACCAGAAAACAACAATATACAACGACCAAATATGACCAGATTGGCAATTTCGGTATTTTTAACCCAATCTGATCTCAGTTTTCATCTGTCGAAAATTGTATAGCGTTTACCTCTACATGTTTGACATTTGATTGTCGCTGGCACGAGAATTCGCTTTCTGATAATTCAGCATTTAGTTGCACGTAAGTAATCACCTACTTGGCTGTGTTCCAATATCGTGTTTCTGACAAGGTTGCTCCGGGTTGTTCTAGGTCAACTTGGAACGTATGAACAGATTTATCAAATTGTAATATCAATGATTGTGACTCTGATTTTCTTGTAGTATCGGTGAAAGGTTAAAGGGTTTTGTTTCATTCCTGAATGAAGACGCAGTTTCTGGCATTTTTAGGGTTCCGTACCAAAATGGTAAAAAGGCATCCTTATGGTGAAACTCAGTCTGTCTGTCTGTCCGTCTGTCTCAGCTGGATATATCAAGAACTACAAATGCTATCAACTTGAAATTTGAAATAGTTTTAGATGACGTTTGCCCAACTATTTTGCAAATAAGAAAGAATTTTTTGTTTCCACACACGCACACAGGGACTGAAGGGGGTCTTAAAAATTCGAAGAAGGGTTAATAGGGCATGTGGGGTATCATATGAAAGAACGCTGTTTGCACATTCTCAAACATTTTTTTCTTTTTTTTGGCCGCATAGTTTTAGACTTTTGATGAAAAATGTAAAAAAAAAATCGTTCCCCACATATCTCCGAAGTTTACATAGAGCAAAATCTTGTATGAAGAAATTATTGTATGTGATAGAAGTTTATATAAAGATTACTGGAAAATAAAACGATGTCTCTAAATAGCACACTTCTTCAGAAATCATCAACAAAAATTACATATCGTGAGTCCGACTCGCTCTTGACCGGTTTTTCTGGTCTATGGGCAGTTGTTTAGGTTCTGAGAGTTTGTGCATGTCAGATTTGTGTTTGTGTTTGTACCTGTGATACGTTATTTCAACTTTGTGTTATGCGCAGGCCACATTGGGAACGAAGCGAAAGAAAGGCAAGTTCGTTTAGCATTCCTCCTCGTCTTTTTATACTTCCGTTTTCGTTTTGCTTAGTACGCGATGTGAATCGAAGTATGAAAAGACGCGGAAGAAACCTAAATGAACCTGTTCTCAGTGTGGCCTGTTAAAGCTGCTGTAAACTCCTGCCCGAGTGCTCTCACTAGGTCTCGTGAAGAAGTCTCGAGCCCGAGTGCGGCCATGTACACTCTCACCTAGTTTAGTTGAAGTTGTGAACCCTGAGCTACTGCCGTTGCTCTGTGTGCCATCAGTTATTAAAGGCAAGCAACACTGGAGACACGAGAGTGTACAGTGACGCACACGTAAGTACTCGCAACTGCCGTGTAATCCTTTGACTCGAGCACAAAAAACCGACAGGACGGAGAGCGCGCGAGGAACGCAGACACACCGAGGCAGGCCGAGCGCTCTCATCTCGCACTCGGCCTGTTTCGGTGTTTCTACAGCCGCCATTAGAGTTTTTTTCATTTTTTCAAGATATTGCCAAATTATAGTGTTCGAAATTAATTCAACCAAAACATTTAATATTTATTTATGCATACTACTCGTATTTATGTAAAACGTTTATCTCTCATGTACCTAAATGCATCTAGCACTAAGGGCTGATTTTTCAATAGTCAGATAACTCTTGTCTGAAGAATAAATATTTCAATTTGACTGCTTTTGTATAGAAAATATGTCAAAATGTCATATTTATTCTTCAGATAAATATCTGACTGTTGAAAAATCAGCCCTAAATTGTATAATTTTTATGTTGATTGTGATTTTACTAAACGAATATACAAAAACATTCCAGACTTTTATTTCTTAACAAAAAATATCATCTACCTATAGGATCAAAACTGTTTAAGCAATCACTACGCTCGCTCTTTGGGCGTGTGTGCGTGAACGGTGCACACAAACATAACATCGCAATGAATTTACCCAAACTCTATAGAGTGAATTTTGTGCACGGACTCTTAATTTGACCACTCTTTTCGTATCCCTATATTTATGGTTTTTATATTCTAATTTTGTTTGAAGCAACACAGCCACTTTTCCAAGATAATCGATTATTACAGTAGGTACATCACTCTCTAACCACAAACTGTGCCACACCTGAGATAATCCCTTCGAAACCCTCTCAAAGGTTTATCCCACATAAATAGCCTATTTACTTGCAGCCAAGATCTCGTTTAGATTGTGGTCTCCGATACCAATAGCCACAAAATAGATAGGTCTGTGCAGAAGGTCAGCTCTTTACAACATGCTAAACTGCACGCACACATTGACACGTATCACGTACAACGAGTGCAAGCGCACTCGCGACTGTCATTCTTTGTATTGGAGATCGCGGGCGATTAACGAGAAGCAAGTTACATTTTGATAACTCTTGTCACTGCCACAAACGAGTAGGTACTCGTCGGTGGTGTGAATAGTCAGGATCAACTATTAATATATGTATCTCTTTTACTTACACGGGATCTACAATCTTACGTACGTTTCTTGAGCGATAAAATTGTTGATAGCTATTCGTTCCTTTTCGGCGGTGGGACAGGTGCCTAAGTAGTCGTATATGTGGGCGTGCGCTTATTTTCGCTCTTTATAGAGGGTGTACAGTGGCAATCTTTTCAGGGATTACTGTACTCATCATTATGAACAACTTTTACTATGAGACCAAACCTGAAATCGCGTTTACACCTTCATCCTGTATAGACCTGACCTTCTCTACCTATTTCTTAACATTACTCTTACAACACGATGTTTTGTCTCTTTCGCGCGCACCAATACTTGCCGTCTTTTCCTCCACTGTTCTTATTTCATTAGTACACCGAAATTTACTTTCGTCCCTTTTTAAGAGGTTCGTAAACAGCTTCAGGTGTTAACTCTAAATACTTTACCTTGAAATTGGGAGGTTACAGCAGACTAAGGACAATACCTTGTCACTGAATCTTGATTGGTTGCTTCAATTTACAAAAATTACGCCTGTATTCGAAGAGGTAAGCAGTGGTGTTATAGTACTCCTACATTTGGCAAGTTGTATGTAAGTCCCATGTAATAGAGAGCGATCCTATTGCTGTTATTGGGCACAAAACTGGAATCCAACATGGATTCCAGCTTTAGGAAAATTCTTGATGGAGAAACCCAATAATAAGCGATCCTATTGCTGTTATATTGGGCACAAAACTGGAATCCGTGTTGCTTTAGGAAAATTCTTGATGGCGAAATCCAATATACACTTTGGCTGACCTGGGCCGCTACCCAGGTCATAACATAACATAAATCAGCCTATAATGTTCCCACTGCTGGGACACAGGCCTCCTCTCTTTGAGAGGGAGTGGGCCCTAAACTACCAAGCGGGCCCAGTGCGGGTTGGTAGATGCCACATGTCTTCGCATTTTTGGTTCTAGGACATGCCGGTTTCCTCAACACACTGCTTTACAGGTCCCAGGTCAGCCAAAGTGTCGCCGAGTTTGCGGTAGACTAAAAAGGTAGTCAGTTAGCCAGTCCGAGGTACTGCTGCTATATTTTTAGGGTTCCGTACCCAAAGGGTAAAACGGGACCCTATTATTAAGACTCCGCTGTCCGTCCGTCTGTCTGTCCGTCTGTCACCAGGCTGTATCTCATGAACCGGTTAGACTGTAGAAATTTTCACAGATGATGTATTTCTGTTGCCGCTATAACAACAAATACAAAAAAAAAAACAGAATAAAATAAATATTTAAGGGAGCTTCCATACAACAAACGTGATTTTTTTACTCGTTTTCATAGATATTGAACGGAACCCTTCGTGCGCGAGTCCGACTCGCACTTGGCCGGTTTTTTATTAGTATTAATATTAAGGTAACGAGGTGTCTACGATACTATAGGAGGTAAAGTATGTACTATGGGCCAAAGTTCCGCATGATCACCTCAAAAGCGATAATCGCATGCACGGCTCACGACTCGATCGCACAATGTTCATTTGCCACTAGCTGCGCTCTCACAGGAATATTTTCTTAAGTGAGCATACTTAAGTTTTGTCCATAGTACAGGAAATAGTTTGTCTAGTTCAATTTTATTGGCAGTTAACTTAGCTATAACATTCTTAATTGAATTTGAATTTCATGATTTTTAAACGCATCTTTATGTATTTGTTAACGTTTTCTTCTTCTGTGGATGTCCTAGAAAAGTGACGACTCCAGCCTTCAGAAAAAAAACCAAATTCCAAAAATCCAAATCCGGTTTTAAAAATATTTCAGCCTTCACTCTTCCTATGAAATTAAAGTTTCAAACAGAGAGCCTGATTACAAAAGTCACGAAAGGAGAGGTCAATAATCCCGCCTGTTCAAATACCAACGACCCTAAAAAAAATGCAAAGTTAATTTTATTTCTAAAACGGTAACAGTAACTCGTTTTTATTAGTCTTAAGTCAAAATGCGACCTTTTTTAAACGCCCCACGTCTGTGTTTAACCTAATTAATTACTTTTGCAAACATTTTTCTTAAAGCCGAGTACCTCTTGGGAGTAAAAATGGCGACGGGCTTAGCGACCCCTAGTTGAAAATGGCCGACAATCAGATCTCATGACATAAGCTTGCAACCCATTTACAGGATCCTCTGCTTTCGGGATTCCTTTAAAAAAACGATCAAGAGCGAGTTGGACTCGAACACCGAGGGTTCCGTTCAGATTTCAGAAAAAGTGTTATTTAGAGACATCGTTTTATTTTTCCTGTAATATTTACATAAACTTCTATCACATAGAATAATTTCTGATTTTTCTCTATGTAAACCTCGGAAATAAGGGGGGAATGGTATTTATTTTTAACATTGTTCTTCATAAGTCGAAAACTATGCGGCCTAAAAAAAAGAAAAAAATGTTTGAGAATGTGCAAACAGTGCCCTTTCATATGATACCCCACATGCCCTAGTAGCCCTACTTCGATTTTTAAAGTCCCCCTTCAGTCTTTTTTATTGCAAAATAGTTGGGCAAACGTCATCTAAAACTGTTCTAAATTTCAAGTTGATAGCATTAGCAGTTCTTGAGATAACCAGCTGTGACAGACAGACAGAGTCGCACCATAAGGGTTCCTTATTCCCATTTTGGTACGGAACCCTAAAAACAAACAAACGCTTACTCAAGGCAGGAATTCCAGATTACGTGCCCATTTGCATGACTTCTGTCATCTGACATGATCAGTGACAGTAAGACCTCGGCAACATGACCGTATAGGGTATAAATATTTATAGGTACCTAATAAATTGGTATTGCTATGGTGAACATTTATAGACTATAAATAGCTGGTATCTATCAATAGTACCTATTTGTAATTTCGATTTCATATTTTTGTTTGAAAATAAAATCTGATCAAGCATGTTGATTAAAATCACTGAATAAGGCGCAAGATAGGGTGTGCCAAATAATTTTGTTTGAGTCTACACATAAACTACGATTATCATTTCTGGACGACTGCACAGTTAACACTTTATGTAGAAGTTATTTTTATTTTTTGTAAAAAAAATATATTATTAGGTTAAACTGATTACGGTGAACCTTCATATGATGTTTACACAAACTTTTCAGCTTTTCCTTAATTCCATTTTCGACACAAAAAAAAACCAAAATAATTATTTTACCCAATTAAATTTCTTTGTTAATCTTCTATAATAATAACGAAAACTTGTAGGTGTAGGCATAATATGATCCTCAATAAGACCCTAATTTGATTATGTTAATCTTACTTTTATTCAGAACCTTTTTTTTATAATTTTCCTAAGTTAGTATTGAATACATTAAATAAGCGTCTAGCCTATTGAACTCAATTTGTATTTTAGAAGAGAATGGATTTTTAATCATATTATGATTATTTCGAAATGTGTAATTAGTCCCGGGCTGTACTTATTTACTCTTGAATTCTAAAGATTTTTGAACGTCTTTATTGCTATGTTAGGCAGTAAAAGACTGGACAAACTTAAAAGAAACGAATGAGGAGTACGAATGTACGTAATTTTCTTTTCAGTTCATCTTTGAATGGGTTCACTTAAACAAACTTTCAACATGATTACTGAATACCGTTCATACTACGTGTGTAAAGGAAATAAAAACGTAGCGAAATTGAAACGCTATTTCCTTTTCAGTCGAGATTGAAATTACGTAAATTAGAACAAGTTTGCAGTCATTAAAATTTGTATTAATTTAGATTACGCTTCATCCCAAGCAAATGGAGTATGTAAGGATCGTAGCAAGTGGCGTTGTTTATGCCAACCACCATGGGAAAAACGCGTAAATTCATATAAATACCCAAAATTATTAATGACAGAATAATAGTGGGAATAGCAGTAGTAGGTACTGTATGAGCGAGAGCGAGTGTGTGAGAGACAGAATGGAGAAGTAGGAAGATGGCGTCGTGGATGAAGACAGGCGCGACTCGACTCTGGTGGAACAATTTCTATGAAAACTTCACGTTTAAGACGTTTGAAATCAAATTAAACAGTTGTCACCCATGCTGGCGTTTGATTTCTTACCTTTCACGCCCACAATAGTGTATAATTGGAAAATTATAAGAAGACGGCCGACGAATTATTAACGACAAAAAAATATCAGTTTCTCACGGGGAGGCTATATTTGGTGTAAGTTAACAGTCGATATGACGAGGGCCAAGGGCCTACTCTACGGCTGCGGGTTCAGGCGTAAACTCAAGGATGCAAAGTTGCAAGCCGGTTTTGAGTACAATGCGGACGATCTGATTCAGAAGTTTAGTGGCTAAGAGTCAAAGATAAAAGGTAATGGAGATTAAGAGGATAATGGTGAAATATTTATGTCGACTCCACTTCAGCAGCTGGTTAACGAGACGATCCTTGGTGGGAACAGCTGCGCAGTGACTCAGGTCTGAGCAACCGTTCAAATCTCGGCAGAGCTTAAGCAAGAATTTCCGGATAACTATCGGACCAGGAAACAGCACCCGAGGTGATGAGCAACCGAACGAAATGTTCATCATGTGTGAACTGGGTAAACAAGGAAAGATGCCGACTATTTCCCTCACACAGTAGTCGTCCCCAACTATATGGAAAAAGTTCTTTGAGACCTACTCTATCTGTGATTCCTATATTTACAAGAGTGGAAATCTCAGATTCAATGTCTTATAATTTTGCGACACAATATTTTTTAATCATAACATTTAAACATACTTATTCCTTCCTACCCTCGCCATTGTGCGTCAATGCCACGATACACTCTCGACCATTTATTAGAGTACGGTACAACTGCCATGATTAAGGATTTTTCCGTGTAAATGAACGCACTTGACTTGCATTAGGCCCGATGTTTCAGCAAAATGGATGTAAAAGTCACTTATATACATGGGGCTTTGTTCCATTTTCGTTTTGTTCGACAGGGATATCACTGTCGAACAAAACGAAAATGAAACAAAGCAAACGAAAATGGAAGAAACAAAAATGTCGAATTTATACACACAGTTCATATAAATGTGTGTATAAATTCGACATTTTTCTTTCTTTCTTTATTTAGTTGCTGATGGATGTTGCTTGTTTCATGTTTGTTTGAAGTTAGAGTGCTGTTTCGATTTTTAAAGATTTGTTTTAGAGTTTGTGAAGTCAATTTGATGTTAGAATTCGCGTTGTCTGGGTTTTCAGTAGTTTTTAGAAACTTTTTTAAACATGGATGTGATTATTAATTTTGTTTTTATATCATGTCCTATCTCTCTTATCGCAAAGAGATATGTCATGATAACTATAAAACAAAGTTAAATTCAGTTAAAATACGTTAATATTCATCAGAATATCAAAGTTCTATTTTATAAAGAATCTTTCATAGTACCTGTACTTAGTTCATCATCTTCGTATAAAGTTTTAGCGAAGTAATATTGCAAAAATAGCAAATGCCTGCTAGCAAACTTATTAATGATTTCTAAAATTATTTCATAGTTTCCGCACAGTTTTCTTAAGGGTCGCCGGAACAGCCAATTGCAATTGATCAATTATTGTCATCAATTTCTATTGTAGTAATATAGTCTCTCGTTTCAGTTGCATTTGGTAGACGATCAATTTGCGCATCAATGTGTATCAATCACGTAAAAATAGAAAATTGCAATTGATCGTTTCGGGATCCGTTAAGCTGAGCGTCTACTGGTCCGCGCCAGCCCCAACGCATGCACAGCACACAACTGATTTTAGTGTGATTGTATGAAGAAATGAAAATACGGGCGGTACCGGTAGTGAACGCAGTGCTATATGAATTCATACAAAGCAAACCGAAATCCGTTGCGAGCCGTGCTTGCTTTGCGGCCGGAGTGGACCAGTGGACACTTACCTTTAAACATAGCTGGAGAATTGCGGGTATACTATGGGTACCATACCCTTACCCCCCCCCCCCCCCTTGGGTATCTTACCCTTCGAGGATCACAGGCGTGATGTTATTTCAAAAATCTTAACACCCAAAACTTGGGTTACATGTACCCAAAATTTAGCAAAACAGCATATTTCAGCAGTATACTATACTGCCTTCAGCATAACACCGTCTTTAACAAAACAAGAGCAGGTACGCGCATAATAATTAATTATGCATAACAATATGTTTATAATAATATGATAGTATTATAAGCGTGCCTTCGCATTATACGGTAAGGTCACCTAATGAGGATTATGGTCTAAGCGAACACGCTAACCTGGATATTTTTGAAAATAATTTGCTTGTTTCATGTTTGTTTGTCCGAAGTTAGGGTAAATTGCTGTTTTGATATTTTTGAGATTTATAGTTAGTCAGGTCAATTTTATGTTTGAATTTTCGTTGTCTGGACTTTTAAAATAAGTCTTTGCGTATCTTATGAATCCCAAAGCACAGTATAATAACGATATAGTAGTTTTATCGTCATTGAAAATGGTCAAAAATCTCGGTCAGTCTCAGTTACGCAACAGTTCTAGTGCGCGGCAGTTACGTATGGACGGACACGTATTTATTATTTCAAGGTCAGTGCCCAGATAAACCACTGTAGTTTTAATACTCTGTGCCCATAGGTCCAGACACAATGGCTTTTTAATATTATTTATTTATTGCAAAATGTACACACAGTTACAGGCTTTGCTTACAACTAATGAGTACATTACCCCGTTGGGGCGCGTCAAGATAACTTAAAACTAGAATATTGTGTCTGTGACATTATCAATTAGAATATTATTAAATAAAATTTTTACATTAAGTCTAGAATTTTATTATAATATATAATTGTTTCTATTACGACATGCGACGGGTTAACTGGGCGCAAATCCAGACTCCGGGCTGCTGTTGAGAAATTCTAGATGCTTGCCCAATGACACTCTGCCCGCCCCGAGAATCGAACCGCTTGCGACCTCTATGCACTAGACCAACAAGGTAGTTAGGTTTAGTATGTACCTGTAGCGAAATACAACTACTGCTGACACTAAATTAAGAAAACCGCATATCTGTGTTTTCTATAATCTATCTAAATCAATTGGCACCTATTTGACTAATTCTTATTTTGTTGTGTTTGTAATTTGTCGAGATAATTTTATGACAGATTTTTTTTTGGAAAATTCACCGGAAAAATCGGCAATTTTGATGGTATTTTTGTATGAAAACAGACAACATACACTAGAGATGTAGAGACATGAAATTCGCCCGGGCGACGCCGGGCATGAACAGCTAGTAACAATAATAATATCGTCAATATAGTCGGTACAAACACCATATAACCCTATGTATGTACGGAACCAATATTTGAGTCCGTTACATTTCCAAAACAGTTAAAGGACAAGCTGTCAGCCATCTTTCCTCAATCCCCGAAGATTTGAAACAGGAAATATTTTCACCCATTATTATTTGATCGGACAAAGATTCTCAAAATTGTAAGGGACGTCGGATTGACAGGTCGAATGAAATACGCTGGATATCCGGACACTTTCAGACAAGGGTCTACGTTTCCACTGACAAAATTCACACAATCTATGTGAAACCAACTGAGTAATTGAAGGATTATTGGAACAAAGCTTTGGGGCTTTTAAAAAGAAATAGTTCCCGTTCTTTATGATTGGGATTGGACCTTTAATAATAGGTTACGAACTTACGACCATAGTTGCTACTCCAGACTGACGCACCATTTTCTCTAGCGCGTAGTACTCATGGCTAGGATAACAACCGCACGGGTCAATCGAAGGTTCAGCTACGTTTGCCACGGTTGGCTCGTGGATGGGTGACCATACATTACATATCAAGACCCCTCCGTGCCTTGAAAACACGGCTGTCATTCGTAGATCTTTGACAGTCGTTACAGGTCGACAGAAGCCTAAAGTCTGACAACCAGTCTTAGCGGGTTATTCCACAAATCCGCATTGACAAAAAGTTCACGAATCCCCATTGATGGGGATTATCAATGGGGATTTGTGGAATAAGTGTCATAGTAAGGGGTATCGTATTACCCAGTACTGGGTTGAGAATGTCAGATGGCTGGCGGTCGCTCCATGTCAATCTGCCTAGTCTTTTCCCAACTATGCTAGGGTCAGCTTTAGGGTCTATCCGGATGTAGCTGAATATCAGTATTTTACATGGAGCTATCTGATCTCCACAACCCAATAACTGGGTAATACGATACCCCTTTTTTTCGTGGATGGGAAATCATCAAATGACTTCTCCCGCTCTGGGCGGAGCGGGAGGGCGTGTCAGACTTTTACTGACTAAAACCCACCCATGTTCCTTCAGTTGCCCGTGCCAGGGCCACGGTATCTCTTTCGAACTACCCGCGACCCCGGCGGCATCGGCCCTATTGGACCCCCTCACTGCTGACAACTCTTTGAGGCGCGCGTGGAACACAACGCGCCGTCGACCCGGGCCTGGTCCTTACCGGACGGCGAGCTGCCCATTACTCGTCGTCCGCAAGCCCGCGCCTACGGTGGCCGGGAATTGGCGATAGATTCCCGATCCATCAGGTTAAGCTACGCTTGCCGGGGTTGGTCCGTAGATAGGTAACCATCTTTATATACCGAGATTCCTCCGTGCCTCGGAAAGCACGTTAAGCCGTTGGTCCCGGCTGTCATTCGTGGATCTTTGACAGTCGTTACGGGTCGTCAGAAGCCCGAAAGTCTGACAATCAGTCTTATCAAGGGGTATCGTATTACCCAGTTAATGGGTTGTGGAGATCAGATAGGCAGTTGCTCTGTGTAAATACTGGTATTCAGCTGCATCCGGTTAGACTGGAAGCCGACCGACCCCAACATAGTTGGGAAAAGGCTAGACAGATTGCAGATTGATAGAGTAGGATATACCTAAACAAGAACAATATAAAGCTACATATAAACCACTTATCAACTCTTGCCAAATAAAATCACTTAACAATTGCTTAAATGTCACTTAAGACAGATATTACGTTTGCCAATAGCGAACTTAGCACCTGTCAATATTGGAGCACAGCAGAAAATACTTGAGTGTACAATTCAATGGTAACAAGACCAATATTTGAGTGTACAATGGGCCGCAATTCAATGGTAACAAGATCAATATAAACTGGCCTCTTATTCTATTAAACTCCTCAGCTTTTTCGGACATATTGTGCGTTCACCTAAGGCATTGTCTGGAAAGGCGGACAAGGAATCAAGACAAAGGCCATTGGAATTGTTGTAATAATGCTTAATACCTTTCTAATGATTTATCATTTATTCCTATTGGAGCGGATACCAGCTTCCATACATTTCACATATTATGCATTCACCTAAGCATTGTCTGGAAGCATAATCAGCCTATAATGTTCCCTTTGCTGGGGCACAGGCCTCCTCTCGCTGAGAAGGAGTGGGCCGTAATCCACCCCGCGGGCCCAGTGCAAGTTGGTAGATGTCACATATCTTCGAATTTTCAGTTCTAGGACATGCCGGTTTACTCACGATATTTTCCTTCACCGTTTTGAGAGCAGTGGTGATGAAATAATTTACACAAAGTAAAGTCCCTGTCTTTCGAACCTACCACTTACAACTCGTAAGTCGCGGCCGTTACCACTGGGCCACCACTGCTCTCATTGTCTGGAAAGGCCTTTGATACTGGGCCAGGCGGGACGAAAACGCGCTCAAGGCAGAGCACTGGCAAGATGGTCAGACGCGATCAAGAAGTCTGTTGGAGGCAGCATTTACCGAGCGGTTGACATCGCAGAAGACCACATTACTTGGAGACGCGTCGTATGTGATCGCGATCCTCAGCACTGAGGGAACGACGAAGAAGACTTTGATATGCCAGCTGAACGTCAAACTGTAACCACCGGCGTGCCGTCGACTGTACCTACTGCTTATATGGCTGTCAAAGTACTTGAAAATCGACATTGAGTCATTTATATTTATGTGCCAATAAGTGTTGGAGAAGTTTTGCTGAAGTGTGCACATGTTTCTGAAACTAGGTTGGAACAAAGTTCCTTTCGCTGTATAAGCCACCAAGTATGGTCTCAAGTTTAAAGTGACAAAAGTTTTTTTTTTAGGATTCCGTACCCAAATCGTAAAAAGGAACCCTTATGGTGCGCCTCAGTGTGTCCGTCTATCTGTCACCGCTGGATATCTCAAGAACTACTAATGCTACCAACTTAAAATTTGGAACAGTTTTAGATGACGTTTGCCCAACTATTTTGCAAATAAGAAAGTCTGACTCGCTTGACCGGTTATTTTAATACATAGCCATCTAGTACAGTTTTTAGTTAAAACTATACCTACTAGATGGCGCTGTATTAAGAAACAAAAAACTTTGGATACCTGAAATTGACGGCATAACGCTTTTTCGTTACGTCACAATTTCTACCAGTTTACCTGCTCCTACCACAAGCCGCGTTAAAGAATTTCGTTCCAAAAAGATTCAATCTACATTATGTTACGTTTCTTGTTTGTCTCATTCAAACTTTTCATCCACCTTTACCGACGAGCCCGGGAGAAATAAAGAAAAAGACACGTGTCGGTTTCTTCTTTTAATAAAACTCGGTGCACTTTGTGTAGTAACAGGAGGATAGAGAATCATCTGCACAGAGCTAACTCTGTGCAGATTATTCTCTGGCCTTAGACAAAGGCCAGAGAATCATCAAGTTCTTCATGTTTTATCTTTAAATAATATTATTTGCACCTAAAAAAGCTGCAAGTGTTACGAAAGCAAACTTTAGTTTTTCTCTCAAATTGTTGTTTTTGGTGAAATTTTTCAATTTTTTCTGAAATTTGTCTTTTTTCTTCAATGCCACATTTCGTATCCTCTGACCATGAGCTGTCTTTGTGTCGCGTACGATTCGCGTCGCGTGTCACGCGTATTTAAAGGAGCCTTAAAACAATAGTATGAAAATAAATATTTGCATTAATTGAGTACTCTTCAAAGAGATACAGTTAAAATACAAATGCCGTTTAATTTTTAAATTCAATATTCTCTTTATGTATTTCGTGTACTCGTAAAAGAAAATCAACATCACAGTAATTAACGAGCAAAATCAAAATAAACACTGCACCACATTAAAATCACTCACAGGCTTTTAAAACATTTGCATCAGTTTCACATTATAGCAAAGTGATTCATCTCGATATTTTATTACGGAAAACGTTCGGGACGAGACTGTCACACACGATTTCACCTGTGACGTTTACCGGTGACGTTTATACGCACGTGTCATCACGGCGAGATGTGTCGCTCAACGCCAATGTGGTGGACGGTCGTCTTGAGATGTTCGTGTGGTGTGTATGTTGGCGAATATTATTTAGATTTATGTGGAGGTATTAAGTTGTATATTGGAGTGCCTGTGTTGTATCTTAATGCCGTCAATGTAGAAAAAATAGACTGACTTTGAGGTTATTTACAAACTTGTCAAGTTTGTGATAGGTATTTGACCTTTTGCTAACATTTAATTACTATTATAATAACTTACAGTAGACTATTTATACATAAATATATAAACTCATGTTTTCTTCCCATGAGAGTAGGCAGAAACTACAGAAACAAAGACAATTAACAAAAGGCAATGTACAAGGCAGATGTGAGTGAAAACATCGGGAAGATGTAGTGAGTGACCTTTACTGGTGATGTTCTTCAGAAACGTTAGATGCGTAGTACTCGCAAGCGGGCGGCGTGCGTGTATGACCAGATGTATGAACGTAAACGAGGCATAAAGAGTGTGTAGACTATTTAATAGGTATTTACCTATGAAACTGCCGTTTTGTATGAAAAAATTTAAACGAATTTTTTTCATGCATTTTTTATTTGAATTAATCGAAGTAATCACCCATGCAATCAATACATCTTTGCCAACGCAGTGGCAGTTTATTGATGCCCTTCTTAAAGAAATCAGCTGGACGGGAGGCAACAAATTCTTCAAAGGCATTTTGTACTGCCTCTCGGGTATTGAATTTTTTTCCCGCCAAGAAGTTATCCAAATTCTGGAAAAAGTAGTAGTCTGTAGGCGCAAGGTCTGCTGAGTAGGGCGGATGACGGAGAGCTTCCAACCCCAGTTCTTGCAACTTGGAGACCGTCTGCTGTGCAGTATGAGGTCGCGCGTTGTCATGCAGGAGCAGCGGAGACGAGCGATTGACCAATGCTGGTTGGAGATGTGCCAGCTTCTCCATCATTGTGTTCAGTTCTTCACAGTACACATCTGAAGTAATGCTCACCCCGTTTGGTAAGAAGCTGTGATGAATCACACCGGCGCTAGACCACCAAACAGTGACCATCACTTTTCTAGGGGTAAGTTTTCGTTTAGGGCATTGTTTATGTGCTGAACCAGGATCCAACCAACTTGCTGAGCGCTTGCGGTTATCAAACAGAATCCATTTTTCATCGCAGGTAACAATGCGGTTCAAAATTCCTTCATTTGTGTGTCTGTTGAGCAGTGCAAGGCACGTCTCTACGCGTACTTCGCGCTGGCGAACATTGAGTTCGTGGGGCACCCATTTGTCAAGCTTTTTTACCTTGCCAATTTGACGCAAATGGACCAATATTGTTTTGACGCTAACGTCGAAAGCTGCTGCTAATTCAGCCGTAGATTGTGTATCATCAGCTTCCACAATCGCCTTTAATTCGTCATTGTCGACCAAAGTCTTCGGACGACCGCGAGGTTCATTTTTCAGGTCGAAATTTCCAGAACGGAAGCGAGCAAACCAATAACAAGTGGTGCGTTGGTTTGTAGTGTTAGCTCCGTAAACGTCGTTGATGTTGCGTGCCGCTTGTGCCGCGTTGCTGCCACGACGGTACTCATATTCCATAATTACTCGAATTTTTAACGTATCCATG
This sequence comes from Cosmia pyralina, assembly GCA_946251885.1. NCBI lineage: Eukaryota > Metazoa > Arthropoda > Insecta > Lepidoptera > Noctuidae > Cosmia > Cosmia pyralina. The sequence goes on along the minus strand of OX276359.1, from coordinate 16,502,765 downwards.
ATGTCGAAAAAGATTGAAATGCGATGAAAATGTAACACTAATCAATAAACAAATGACTACTTTTGGAAAAAAAATCCATGTTTTTAAAATAAAATTAATTTGAAATTAGAATTCTTAGCCAAACAAAAATTATTTTGATTTGAAATGGCCAGTACTGCAGAACGGCAATTTCATAGGTAAAGACCTAATAATTTTATATAGGACTAGTCACCCTCCTAGGGGTAGATTTTCGAAAAACCCTGATACACGTTATTCTTTATTTTAGGTCTCAAGTATAAATACTGAATTTCGAGTTAATCGGACCGCGCGACACCCCCCAATTCCCCTTTAAGGTGTAGTTTAGAAAAACAAAAAATTACAAAATCATAATTTACGTAGATAAATATTCGTTCCAAGTTTCAAGTCCATTAAGTCAAGGAATAAGATTTTTCATACAAACTTCCACCCCCTATTTGACCCCTTTACGGGGTGAGTTTTCTAACATCCTTTCTTAGCTGACGTCTCCTACTCATAATCTACCTCTGTGTCAAATTTCATGTTCATAGGTCCAGCAGTTTTTGAGATTTCGTGTTTAATCAGTGAGTGAATGAATCAATTAATGAATGAGTGACCTTTCGTTTTTATATATATAGATTACAAAAATCAATTACATGCATTCTAAGAAAATCTTAGGAGTAAATAAAGATTAAAATGACACGTACGATGTCAGTTTCATGTGCACGTGTCATGTTACGGTGAAATGTGTCGCTCAACCTCAATGTGGTGGGATAGGTCAATAAGCTAATATAGATATTACATATACGTAACAAAGCTAGCGTAGATAAGCTTATGGGTATATTCATGTAGAACGCTGGTAACTGGTGGCGCTGCCTACCTATATACCAGCGCTACTAGCCGCCGACAAGCGCTGGCATATCGGCACCGTATTACCAGCGTTCTACATGAATCCACCCTAGGTAAGGATCTAAGATGTTTAAAAATTAACTTTATAAACTTCAAGCGGTGCTTTAGACCATCGGACTCAATAACTTTTACTATGGGACCATTTTTGAAATCGCGAAAAAAAAAAACAGCTGTCCCATACAGTTAAGAACAGTAAGTATTAAATGTTAGTATGAACAGCGGTTTTTTTTTCGCCATTTCAAAGTTGGTCTCATAGTAAAAGTTATTCAGTTCGATGGTCTAAAGCACCCCTTAAAGTTTCTAAAGTAAATTTTTTAACACCTTAAGTATAGACAAGCTCAATTGATTTTCTTCATCATAAATCTGCCTCGAAATAAATATTATTGCACTTGTACTAACTTACAATGTGCTTTATTGTGCTAATAAGTCTTTTAATAGCACGACGTCACTTTAATGACCAAGCGACGGCACGGCGCCAAGATGACGGCGAATCTGACAATGAAAAAAGGGTATACATTAAAGTACAATGGTAAACCCAAAGGTGTTAGCACAATCTATAGGACGACGAGTGTTGGATACGATGTTTAGAATAACAGACTTTGATAAACTGAAAGCAGTAGCATAAAAAAAAACAGTATACTTATGGGGACTGCTTTTAAATTCAGTTTACTGAAAACTATAATGTAAGAGCTCAGAAAATCAAGGGAATAGAATGATCTAATACTCGTATTTATTTTAAAATACTCGTAGGAAGTGACAGATGCCTTTGATTTCCGAAGGAAAACTGAACGAGCCCATCGATGCAGTGTCGGCAAGGCGCGCCGCCCGCACGTTGATATCTTCGCTGTTGTCAATTTCATGACAGTTCTCGAGCGCCCTAGGGCTATGGCCTTACAATACATAACTCAAACTCAAAGCATTTATTTCAAATAAACCAATTAGAGGCACTTTTGAATTGCCAAGGGGTCGGTCAGTTAGAAAGATGAAGCTAGTTGCCCATTCCAAAGCGTAGTAGGTCCCTATGGAGAAGAACGGGCAAGAAACGCCACGAGCTCTTTTAAATCCAAATATTTTTACAAAATATTGGTTACACCGTTCATGTTGAAAATATACATGTAAGAACAATGTAGAAAGACAAGCACGTTAAAAGCGAAATAGCCTTAGAAATACATTGGGTTAAGCCAGCATACAACTAGTACAAATTTTAAGTAAACCGGAGGTATTGCTTTTCTGTAGACTGTGGCACACGATCAAATACTCGTACATTTATAATTAACCAAAGTAAAACAGTATGTTAATGGGAAGTAGCTTCTCAAGAAAACTGTGTTTACAAATGCTTAGAAATATATTGTTGAGTACAGCTTACTTAACTTCTGCAAATTGTAAGTAAACTGAAGGAGATGCGGTTCTGTAATCTTTGGCACGTTACGAGACCGAGAAAGCCTAAGAAAGTGTACCTACCCTTAGAAATACATTAGTTAATGTATTTCTAAGGCTACAGATTACTTATCTAGTGCACATTGTAAGTAAACAAAAGGGGGTAAGTAATATATGATATAATTACAAAATCTCTAATATTTACAAGATATAACAACTGAATCTATAATTTTACTTTATATAATGATCAGTTAATATAATAAACGAATGATATAATTTTAAAGTAACTTATTTTTATAAGCATAACATACATTGAATATAAAATCGTTTGATATACCACTCAAAAGACATAAAAACTATTTAATCTAATATGATATAACGCATAGTAATAAACACAAAGCAAAAGCTTTCATAGTCTATACGAGACATTCACCGCCTCATCTAACCCAAATGATTCACCAACAATAGTGGGTATCTGGCGCTCGGCAGCCGCTACCGCGGCACGCTCGCTTCGCTCGCTCGCCTTCGCGCGTTAATGGTCACTGTTCTAATCTAACGCAAATGATTCCCCATCAATAGAGGTAATGGTCACTGTTCTAACCTAACCCAAATGATTCACCAACAATAAAGAGGACCTGGCGCTCGGCGGCCGCTGCCGCGGCACGCTCGCTTCGCTCGCTCGCCTTCGCGTGTTAATTGTCACTGTTCTAACCTAACCTAAATGATTCCCCAAGAATAGAGGTAATGGTCAGTGTTATAACCTAACCCAAATGATTCACCAACAGTAAAGATGATCTGGCGCTCGGCGGCCGCTGCCGCGGCACGCTTGCTTCGCTCGCTCGCCTTCGCGCGTTAATGGTCACTGTTCTAACCTAACTTAACCTAACTCAAATGTCGGATTGCTCTGAATCGGGGTGTTATAATAATGATGGTATCAATATATATTTTAAATGATAGACCTAATGATTTTCGATTAATTATACGTTAAGTATATCCAATAACGTTATACGAAATAAGTTTTAGAGTATATACATGTTATATGTAAAGAAATTATATCAACAGTTGGTATATCTCACGTTTATTACATCTTGTGAACGTTATTGAAATGAAAATATACCAACTATCTTTATATGATATGACACACACCCAACAAAAGGAGTTGTGGTTCTGTTGATCACACATGCACATGATCAAAGACGTTTGTTTGTGATACACAAAAAGAAAGAAAAAGAAAGTAAACCCAGCCTTAGAAATATATGGGTTGAGGGAATCTTACTAAGCTAGTGCAAATTGTATGGTAAACTGAAGGGAATGTGTTTCTGTAGTCTGTGGCACACTCTCAAAGATGTTAGTTTGTGATACACAGAAAGCAATGGCTTATGAGAGTGTACCTAGCCTTAGAAATACATTTACTTATCTAGTAGAAACTGTTAGTAAACTGAAGGATATGCATTTCTGTACTCTGTGGCAAAAGATCAAAGGCGTTGGTTTACTAACGTTCTACTAGGTACTATGATTACTTCGGTCTAGTTAAAGTGTTTATGAGTTTAATGGTTTATTTGAACTGTTGGCGAGTTATTTTATTGTAGGTATACAGACTAATAAATTAAGATTTCGTCAACATCGGCAATCGGCATCGCTTTGTCAATAAAAGGAAAAAGTGATATTTCTCAGGTTCCGATGTGTCCTCAGCCACAAGTACTTGCGTTATTCCGGCAAAAAACCTGAACATGGACCCATTTTTGATTGCCCTTAATTTCAAAAACGTACACTTCAAAGATATTTATATGTGCTGACGTAAATATTTCCCCAAATAGCCTCAATTTTAGTCTCACACAATATTTTTTTAATTATTTTATTCCGCTACGCCTGGTTGCATGACCTAGATAGTTGGGAAAAGGGTTGGCAGATGATGACGTGCAAATGTTTTATACCCCTGTTTTGAAAGTCACGTATCTATTCTACTTGCCTCGGTTGTTCCAATAATGAAAGGTCCCGATTACCACAGAATAATAAAGCTACAGTAGTTTATCTGAGCAGTGACCTTGAATTAATTACCTACGGCCGCTCGGTAGATAAATACGAGTTCGTCCGTCCGTCCGTTGCGTACTGGTACCGATTGAGATTTCGAAGCGCGTTGTTTTGGCCGTTTTCTATGAAGATAAACTACTGTATAATTATTATACTGTGCGATTACCTTGGCTGCTACGCATTCTTTATATTATGCTACTAAGGACTGATATTTCAATAGTTAGAATATTCTTATCTGAAGAATAAAGATGACAGTAAGTATGACATATTATCAATACAAATGCTTTACACATATTACACCTGCATTTTCACAAAAAAAAAAAATCACTACAAATTCCGTACAATCAAACATACAACTACATAAAAGACAACAACATACAACACAAGAAGTAAAAAGAAGTTCCAACTAATGATTGGACGGGCGCGGACGAATTACGTCAAAAAAAAAACAATATTGGTTGAGGGAGCACGGCTGTTCAACAATTTACCGGAAGATTTAAAGAAGTGTGATAGTTATTATAAATATATTTAAGAAAAAACTCAAGAAACATGTATGTACCCTATAACGTCACCAACACCCCAGAGGCAAATATGATAATTTATTTTACGTAGATGTAAGCACTTTGTATCTCATTTTAAGTGAACTGTTATTTAAGTTCTTATGAGAATAAAATTCTTTAAACCTAAAGCTGTCAAATTAAAATATTTATTCTTCAGAAAGAGTTATCTGACTATTCAAAAATTAACCCTAATACAGATAACCACTTCTATATGCCGCTTGTTGAAAATGTTGTTCTGATCAAAGTAAATCCATCGATACGAAAATTAGAGGAAATCAGGAAAGTAGTTGGAATAGTATTAAGATAAGTAGGTTGGATTGCTCTTCACTTATAGTCAAAAAAAGTTTCATTCACAGGCAGTAATTACTAGATCTTTACCTGGGAACAGTGGAATTCTTTCCTGTCCCACCTTATTCTCGGTCTTTATCCAACAGTGGCCTTAGTGCGTGTTTTTATACTTACTCGTTCGCGTTTACGTTAACGTTAATTCACGTCACTTTGTATGGAATAATTGTGTTTCCTATAGAGTCACCAGACGGCGCTTATTCAGTTTCAGTACAAATTGAAGTTTACGTTAACGTGATCGAGTAAGTATAAAATTCGCTTCACTAAGGCCTCAGTTGTATATTGAAGATCACTTTTCTGCGGTAAAAGTTCCCATTGTGAACCGCTGTGTTAATTTAATTCATTTTATACATAGGTACACTAAAAAGAGTAATCTCTCCAAACGTGAATGAATAATGAGTACCAACACACAAGATATGAGGGGTGTTAGAAGATAGGTATGACAATACTGTGAGTGAGAAGATACGACAGGTAAGAAAGGGACGCAGAGGCGGATTTGCCCTAAGGCACATTAGGCCCGGGCCTAGGGCGGCCAGATATTAGGGGCGGCCAATCTAACAAAAAACGGATGTAATAAGAAATAACTGAAAATACGTAAATATTCTAAAGACTCGCGCACATTATGGCGGGCCGCACTGCACCGCATTGTAAAACAATCATCTTCCTAAATCACTCGTATATACAGAGTTACTGGTTATTGACCAATATCCTCTTAAGGGGTCACTGTACTCATCATTATGAACAACTTTTACTATGGAACTAAACCTAAAATCGCGAAAAAAAAAATCAGTATCTCGACTTCGATAAAAGTTGGCAATACAGTAAATTCATTATGCAGTCTATAAGATGGGTGCTGAGAAAGGGGCGACTGGTACCTATTTTTACTACATGGCCTGGGGCCTAGGGCGGCCAAGACTGCAAATCCGCCTCTGAAGAGATGGAATAGATAAGATGGGCGACGGTTGAAGACGTAACGTGCGTGATCCGTGTAAAATTATAGTAAAAAAGTAGGTTAAAAATTCATGCCTTTTATTAGCAACGATCTCTACATTAGGGGGTTCGTCCGGGATCAAAAAAAAGTTAATAAAAGGCAAAAACAATCGTTTCTGACGAATGTGGTGAAAACAGACGCCTCCGGAAAAATATTTTACGATTGCATCACCACAATGACGACGCCGACGACGAAGTGGCAAGCTGAAGCTGCTGCAAGCATGAATTCGACGTTTCACATGAGCGCGGAATTACTGCCTAAATTCAGCAGGCGCAACAACACATATCCAGTGACTTGATAGGTAAAATCCGTGAACTACGGCGTTGTTCACGACGTCTTCTACTCGTGAGCAGCGCCGTGGTTCACGGATGGTCACCTCTCCAGCAGCTACTGGTGGCACAACAGGCGCTCACCAGCACAGCAGGGCTATGGCTACGAGCGGAGCAAACGTACAAGTGCTAGAAATATTTGAAAATAGCCATAACTAATAAATTTCCAGACATGGTAGAAGTAAAAGTAATCCATGAGATGACGAGCCGGAAAAAACAAAAGAATGAATCTTGTATGAGTAATCCATGTGAGAAGGATATGGGAAAACGGGTGGAACACGTAGAAAGTCATCATCGACGAAGTTCAAAAATATCAAGCAGGGATCCAAGCCGAAAGAAAAGTTTTTTCTACAGTGCCACAAATAGGCAGCACTGTACACGAAGGTTTGCAACATGATGAAGTTGGCTACTTGTAAAATGATATTCCTTCGCGGGCGCTGATTGGTTCATCGAGCAATGGTGGATGAGAAGAAGAAAATATAGGTCACAGATATCAGCCTGACGTTTGTAATGTAAACAGCAACGAATAGAAGTAAACAACGAAAAAGCCGATGAAAGAAATTAAGTTACAAAATGGACTACGTGGCACTAAGAGGGCTGTCGCATTTTGTCACCTCTCTCGCTTGCACGGGACCAGATTTTTAAGATTATTAAATTAAAAGATCCTTTTTTGAAAAATGTTTTCAATTAGCGAACTAATAAATAATATTAACTTAATAGGTACCTAATTATTAAAAATACATTTCTATTGTGTTATCTATTAAACTCGGCTCAAAAAGTATTATCTGTTTTTGATATGAGTTAAATAATAGCCACAATAAAAATGTGTTTTTAATAATTACCAATTAAATTAAAATTTTTACTAGTTCGTTAATTGATTACATTTTTCAAAATAGCATCTTTTCATTTAACAATCTTAAAAATCTGGTCCCGTGCGAGCGAGAGAGCTGACAAAATGTGACAGTGTGTGATTTAGATCGACTGTGGGAGTGAAGTGAACTTCTAACAAGTGCTATGTTCAGTTTAATTGAAATTGATAACCATAGATATTTTGACGTAGGATATCCCGTTGTGCCGCAGACGCGTGTACGCCTTTTTAAAGTAATTATTGGTCAAGATTTTGTGCGTGTTATGAGTATTGAACGAAAGTTTAGTCTAGTAGTGTGTGTGTGTGTGTGTGTGTGTGTGTGTAGTGTGTGTGTGTGTAGTGTGTGTGTAGTGTGTGAGTGTGTAGTGTGTGTGTTTAGTGTAGTAGTGTAGTTTAGTTTAGTTTAGTAGTAGTAGTTTAGTTAGTTTAGTTTAGTGTAGTTTTTAGGTTAGTAGAAAGTTTAGTTAACTCTGATCTCCAAACTAGGGTTATCCCTGTATCTTAGAGATCAGTGTCCCTCCGCAGCAAAGTCACAAGCCAATATTTGAAACTCATTGGTTCAAAGTTTTTCTTTAAATAGTTGAATGAGGAGAAAAATAGGAAAAAAATAAAATAAAAAACAACAATAAAACCCTTAGATATAATAAAATATATAAATTACTCTCATTTACAATTTTGTATGAGTGTGGGGTGAGTGTGTATATGTGTGTGGGGTGAGTGTGTATATGTGTGTGGGGTGAACGCGTGTGCGTGCGTGTTGAGTGGGTGTGCATGTGTGAGAGGGGTGTATGTGTAAGTGAAGGTATGCTTAATTAAATAAAAATCATAAAATTTTAAGGTAGATGGCCTAAAAGAAGATCCTCAGTGTTTTGATGAGTCAGTTTTGACGGGTATTTCTTATTGCGAGTTTGCATTCATATTTTGTTTTTGAAAATAGTTTTAATTCCTTGTTTAAACAATTATACAATTTTATGCTGTTGATATAATACTGGCGCCTGGCAAAAGTTGTTCTGTGAGGTTCTAGTGGGCAAATCTTATGCCTATGTATTGTTCTACCAACTGGATCAACGAGGGGGCAGGAAGAGTATTTTCGGATTATCATGTGGTGCACGTAAAGTTGCCTGACAGTCAATAGGTCACATTCAGCATAAAGCTGGAAAGTGGGATACCTGCGTGGACGCGACAGCATAACTTTTATGACCGCCCGTTGTGCACGTAAACACGTTTACAGTTGCACCTCCCCATACTGAGATACATACTGGAATACATAGTGGAACTCTCCAGTGTCTACTAGCAAAACCCTTCGAGTTTGAAAGAAACAAAGAAAGAATAAGTATTTATTGTGACTCACACAGGAAGATCACAGTCAGTGTCGAGTAAATATGGTTCGTTTATCGTTCGTAATAAGTTATTTTAAGACTAAAACTAAAAAATATTTTCAAAAATAGGTATATTTCGTAACCTTTGTCAGTTTCCAATATATGATATAGCTGAACATTACTATATGGCTCAGTACAAATTATTATACTTCAAAATGTGAAATGTTATGCTATATTTCTGATACTTGCATTAATTCCTTTTCTCTGTAAATTATGTACTAATTTATGAATCCCATAGGTTCATGTCATTGTGTACCCCAGTAGTTGCGAACCCCATAGGTTCACAACTACTGTAAGCCCGCGGTCGCCATCGGATGATGTTTTTTTACGTTTATATATATATATATGATATACTACTATTATATACTATTACATAAAGTATTTTTCTTTACGCACACATGGGGTGCGTCCGACACTACAGGGGGAAGTTTATTAAATTTATTGATATTTACGGAAAAATTAAACTTAACTTTCAAACGAAACTCGCAGATCTAATGTCAAGATGGTACTGAAGATGTCAATCATAGCTCGAGACTTTAAGAGTATTAGTAAATTTATTAGTGGCGAATGAAAAGTGCCTGCAATGCGGTATATAGAGGGAGTTATATGTGGCTACTAACCGCTTCACTTTCGAGCGAGGAAAATTTTTGCGGGATAAAAAGTAGCCCATGTCACTTACCGGGCCATAAACTTATCTCCATGAAACGCTTCACATCGTTCATTGCTGCTTGCTGCGTGAAAAGGAGACAAACCAACAAAGTAAACCCACTTTCGCACTAATGTTGTACGATTTGGATGCACCTGCAGAACTTTGCTGAACTTTTACTATGGGACCAAACCTAAAATCGCGAAAAAAAAATCAGCTGTTCAGTACATTTCGTCGAATTTGAAGTAGATAAATGTACTGAACAGCTGATTTTTTTTTCGCGATTTCAGGTTTGGTCCCATAGTAAAAGTTGTTCATAATAATGAGTACAATCTCCCATTTCAATTTGGCACATGTTTTAAATTTCATCCCGTATGTGTTCAAAATAATACTAACCAATCAATCATTAAACAGTGATCTAAATGAATAAGCTAATAATTAAAGGAGCTCATTAATTAAACTCACAAACTAATAATAATAATATACATTCATACTCGAACAGTAACGTGGTTGGACAAGCCTATAAATACAGACCCTTTTACAAGCCACACAACTAAAAAATGTTCATGACTTCCATTTGAAACGTCCCCAAATCGCCACGTGTTTTCCCCCTTATGATGTTTTATACCCCAGCCCTGTTTTGAAAGTCACGTCCCCAGCCAACTTGCTTCAATTGTCCTCTAATAATAAAAGGTCCCCACTGACCTTGTTGGCTACTTGATTTTATTTCTTTTTCCCCTATCCGTAACTACAAGCCGTTAACTTTTATTACCCGCCATAGTTTTTATGGAGAATCCAGAGAATCTGATATTTCTTATAATCGTCCTTTATTTTCTTAAGTATGGCTATTATTGTTGCTTTCTTGTGTATTGTTTTGTTTATTTTTTTGTTTCATTTGGGGTTTCTGATTCTATTTTATAATAAGGAAAATGCTAATGCTATAGAACCGTTCCAAAGTCCTCAAGACCCTCCTCAAGATCCTCATAACCTAGAGGTTAATAGACCATTAATTTATAAACTTTTATACTTATGGTGCCATAAATTCTTATAGTCTTTCTTAACTATTATTTTGCGATAAAAGAGTACAGTGATGATCAATTTACTAACCGTCCCGCTTGCACTTTTCTAGCTGAATGTATGGATGAGAGAGTACAACCTAGAATTTATTTTGTTACATTTTTTCATGACTAAAAACCCTTCTACTAAAATGAGTTGTAATAAAAAGGGCAGCTATAATATCAAACACATTTTTTGTATACTAAATTGAGTCACATTATATGTATGGCTTGTCATTAATCGGGCACAAATCCAGAAATTAGGCTGCTACTGCCATAAAGAGTTTCTAAAGGGGGATGCTGGATGCACTAAGATAGCCCGCAAAATTCAAATTATCTTGCGTTTTTTGCAATTTGTTGGCCAGTGTCAGGTAGTATGTCGATCAAAATATGATTCGCGACCATAACAAATTTTTATTTACATAATTATAACCATGCGAATCATCAGTGCATCTCTCCAGGTAAGTTAGAATTGTTCGAAAATGTCATGATTTCAGTTATAAAAAAATAAAAAAAAAATATTTCGGAACAATAACAAAAGACAGTACAACAAGTAAAACGATGATAGCTGCAAAAGTATAAACTGTAGCGCAGAAAACAACGCCCTTCTCCAGATACAAAATGGAATAAATGTTCCATGCAAAGAGAGAATTTAGATAATTTAGAGTTAGTTAATAAAAAAACAAACAAGACAAAAAATAAAAAATACAGGACAAAAAATTCTTTGGGATTGGTTTTTAATGTGTGATTGTAGGGTGAATGAGTGTGTGGGTGAGTGTTAAATGAAAGGTATGTGGTGTTTGTGATACGAGTATGTTGTGTGCGGTGTGAAAGAGTGATGAGCATTTTACACTTCCACGAGTTTCTCTGTTACATCATAATTTTCTGATTTTAACCAGGATTCAAGTTTATTTTTACATTTGCTCTTGGTTAATGGGTAGATGTGTAGGCTTTTGTTTAATTTATTTTAGATTTTTGAACTTATATGTTTGAAATGACGACTTGCAGCTACGGTTCTACGAGACACAGTGTTACAAACCCTATTGGAGCGGCGTTTAGAACAACATTTAGCATCAAAGGTAAGTTGGCTGTGTTTGCGCAGAATGGTTTGGAGGATAAACAGCTGTCTGACGGTGAGGACCTGGCAGAGGGTATATAGAGAGGATGTCGAATATCGGATCGGTTTCCTTGCCAGCACCTTCAGGACAGCTCTCTGCGCTCGTTCGACCCGTAGCATCATTGTTTTTCCGGCACCACCCCAGACCGTTAGGCAATACCTTAGAACAGACTGAGCGAGCGCTAAGTAGACGGTTATTAAACAACTAAAATCGGCCGCGCCTCTGAGCTTTTTAAAAATATATATGAGTTTTCTCACACGCGCTACAGTTGAAGCAATATGTTGCTTCCAATTCAGGTTGCTATCAAGAGTGACTCCAAGATATTTAATAATATCGGTATTTTCTAATTGTTGACAGCCACAGTTTGCGTGTAAGTTTAAGCAGGTGTGCGCACGAATTTCAATCGGTGTAGGGGGCTGACTTGACTTCACAGTAGAGAAAGAGATAAATTTGGTCTTACTGACATTAAGAGTGAGAAGATTTGTGGTCAGCCACCTCATGACGGTGGTCAAGGCAAACTCCGAGTTCAGGCGAGTTTCGGTCCAGTCTCGGCCATAAACAATTAGAGCTGTGTCGTCGGCATATGCTATAATTTTGTAGTTGGGTAAGGATAACTGACACAGCTCATTCACGTATATGAGAAAAAGTGGGGGTCCTAGGACACTGCCCTGGGGGACACCAAAAGTAATCGTCTCCTGTTTGCTGAGGTAGCTGCCAAGTTTTACTATTTGTTTACGACCTGTAAGATAACTCCTGAAGAGATCGTGGGCCGTCCCGCGAATTCCGAGATGCTCTAGCTTCGAAAGAAGTATGGGAATTGAGACAGTATCGAAGGCTTTGGATAGGTCTAAAAAGATGGCAAGAGTTTAATGTTTGTTTTCCCAATGGCCAATAATCGTATCTGTGAGTTCCAGTACAGCATCTTCGGTGGATTTTCCACTCCTAAAACCAAACTGATTGTTTGAAAGAAGCTTAAATTTATTTAAGTATTTGGTGAGTCTATGGTTTATAACTTTTTCGAATATCTTTGAAAGGGTACTCAAAACTGAAATGGGTCTGTAATTTGCGACATTGTCCTTGTCTCCCGACTTATAGATGGGGTGGACGACTGCGGTTTTGAAAATATCGGGAAAAATTACCGTTTAAAAGCACAGATTGAAGATGAAAACAAGGATCGGAATAAGAATGTGACGAGTCGCCATCACGATTGATGGGGATATACCATCAAATCCAACAGCACAATTGTCTTTAAGGCTGAGAATGATATTTTCCAGCTCAGCACTATCCACTTTTTTTAAAAGGTTGTTGCAAAAGGTGCGATAGCGACGAAAGATCAATTTGTGTGTCTCATCCTCAGGGTGTTTTTTAAATTTACTATGCAACTTATCCCTGTGACGTATGCACCTCAGCAAGCCAGGAGTAATCCATGGCTTAAGGATGCGCCTTCTACTGGGAATATGTGAAACATGTGAGTGCGATTTGATGGCTAAGGACATAAATGAAACAAGAGATTCCGCAGCTTCATTTGGGTTGTGACACTGAAAGATTAAGGAAAAATCTGTGTTGTTAATTTGGTCCATAAACTGAGGCAAATCAATTTTTAATCTGGTGAGGTGGGGAGATTTTGTTTTTACAATGAGGTTGCAGAAAATAATAATAGGAGAGTGGTCAGTGAATGAGAGAATCAATTATTAGTGTAGTAGCAGAGCTATGAGTGCGGAGTATCACATGGTCAAGGCAGTTCGAGAGTCTAGTTGGGAGAGTGTAGGCTGGCAGCATTGCATGCGAAGCTGTAAGATTGAGGTATTCATCAGCATTTGGGTCGGTGCTCCCCGGTGCAATATTCAGGTTAATGTCACCAATAATAGCTGATCAACATATAACCTGACTAAAAAAAACCGGCCAAGTGCGAGTCAGACCACGCACAATGAAGAGTTCCGGAGCTGAAAAGAATTTATCCCAAGAATTGTAATTGTAAAATTGTAATCCCAAAAAAATTTTTTTTTTGTGATAAATTACTAATTATAAATTTTCTGAATTTTTCCTTTACTTGCACCTTGCTTCTTGTCAAATTTCATTATTGTTGGTCAACGGGAAGTACCTTATAGGTTTTCATTTACTTACGAGTATCAAAATATGTCGCATAAATGGCCGTATTTGTTTTTAGCTTGATTTTTTTAGAACTCGAAGAAACCATAGACTTACGTATTTGATATTAATTTCAACTTTTTATCTCCACACGTTCCTGAGAAAAAGGGTATTGACAGACTGACAGACAGGGTTCCGTTTTTTCCTTTTGAGGTACGGAACCCTAAAAACGTAAGAAAATTTGAGTTTCACGGGCTACCATTGCGCAATCACTTTAAATTTATATCCCAATGACACTGCTACTGTGATGCTATGCTATGATTAATAGAATAATCTACAGTGAAGAAATGTAGACCACAAAGTATTCTATTACTAATTATCTGCAAACAAGACGGCCTTGAGTTGTGAATGTAACTACATACTCGGATATCATATTTTGGTTTGTTTGTCAATCAATTTACTGAGTGGGCCATTAGTAAATAGGTACGTTCCAGAATCAGGTTTCTAACAGTTCATTTAAAATGTAGGATTGTATTCCAAGTCCTGAGTACGGTCAGCAACTGAAATCGGTTAACACTGCTGCTTTTTGACATCATCTAAATTAACACAAAATGATATGATAACCTGCTTTTTAGCATTTCATTTATTAGATAAGAGTTAATTTTCTTTAAAATTTACATCTGTTCCGATTTTAATGAAGTATTTTTCTCAATAATTATTAATTTAGAAAACTCAACTGTTAATTGACTTTTGTTGCTGACTGTAGCTAATAATCTTTGTAAGCTTTTTTGTAAATAAATGGTTATTTTTCTCAGATGTCTGTTTTTCTGTTTGAGGCTGAAACTAATAATGTTGACTTCATAAATATGATGGAAATTGAAATTGACCGACATCTTAAAGTTACAAGTCGAAGCACCCGTCTTGTTGATAAAGTACAAAAGATGAAATGCCAACCCTGGCAAATAAATCAATCATAATATGCCTCCTTACAATTGGAAACGACAAACAGCCAACCATCTGATCGAAACCAATTTCGAACTCGACAAAGTGTTTTCTAAGGAAGCAATTTTGTTTACTTACCTTCTTGTACATATTTCATGTCTAAAACCTCCAGAAAAGTAGGACACAGCTCCTGAGACAGTACCACAAACATTTCTACTGATGAATTAACTTATTCAGACCTTTTCAACTCTTTTGAGACAGCTAAAATTAGAATTTCCACGTGATATTTGCAGCGTTGTAGCACAGAATAGTTAGGTACAGAAGGCTAGCTCCATACAACTGACACCAAGTACACGCATCAGTCTATAATGTTCTCACTGTTGGGACACAGGCTTTCTCTCTTTTAGAGAGTAGGTCATAACGCAGGCAAAGTGCGGGTGTGGGTTCGGGATGTCACATGACATGTCTTTTAATTCTTAGTTCTAGGACATGCCGATTTCCTCACGATGTTTTTCTTCACCGTTTTGAGAGCGGTGGTGATGAAGTAATTTGCACATAATAAAGTGCTTGCCTAGGTTCGAACTACGACTGCTCGTAAACCATGGCCGTTTCTACTGGACCAGCACTGCTCTTTACGTGCGTAGATCTCAAACTAAGTCAAACGAGTCACGATTGTGCGTATATGTGTGTCCATGTGTGCGTGCGTTTTCGTTCGTTGTAGGTATAGAGCTGACGTTCTGTAGCTAAGTATTTGTTTTGTGGTCGAACTTTGCTCACGAACTTCTTGCAACGAAATATTGTGAGCCAAAAATAGGGATGTTTATGTGCTTTGGAAGTTTAGGAGTGCAGTAGTGAATGAAACCGTTGGAGCGAGATGTTTTACGCTTATACCGTTCTTAATAGTTTATATGTTTTTGAACAAAAGCTTACGAAATAGTAGTTTCTACTGCGTTATTATATTTGGTCTTATTCTTAGCGTGTCGATGGCAATCTATCTACAGGGTCAAATTAAATTAGCTAGCGAAACTCTGCTGACGTGATGGTACTCATATTGGTATTTGCATACGATAAAACAAAAATGAGATTAATTAGATGATTTTTTTGTAGGGTTATCGACCGCAGTTAGTGTAGTCACTTAGTTTAAGAAACCATTTTTTCGTGTAAACTTCAAATTAAATTAACTAGCGAAAAAAAAAACAGATTTTCTTAAGTTACAAAACTACCAGCGCTCTTCTTCGACCCAAAAAAAAAAAAATCTTCAAATAATTTTTATTTTGTCGGGCTTAGATATCCGATACCCATCACATCTGCTGACAGAGTTTTGCTAGCTAATTTAATTTGACCGTGTGTTTGTGTGTATATACAGTCAGCCCAGAATTTGGCTACGAGCTTGACACCTTCAGTAGCGTACCTTGCTGGATTAAAGGAGCCTCCGCGGGTGCATGAAAAGAGCCTCTTTCTTTCTTGGTTTTTTTGCTCGAGAGAATAAAAATTCAAAATAACCATCAAGAGAAGGTATTTTTTGATATGCCACAAATTTGTGCCTATGAAGAGGCTCCGTATACTTATCTTACCTTGTCTCTATCTAGATACAAAATTTACATATTTATAGCTGTAATTTTTTGGTTAAAGCTGGGTACAGATTATTTGCAACACAACATGTAAGGTAACATGCAATGTAACATTTTCCATTTATTTTAGTATGTTCGCGAGCGCACTGGTGCGTGCACTGTGCTCGCGCACACATTAAAATGTATGGAAAACACATGTTGTACTGCAAATAATCTGTACCCAGCTTTACATAGATAAATATTTTATTGCTCTTTATTATATAAAGCTGGATTATTTGCAACAACAAACAATGCAACATTTTCCATACATTTTAATGTGTTCGCTAGCGCAATGCGCGCACGCTGCGCAGAGGCCGTCGTGTTGCATTGCATGTTGCGTTGCAAATAATCTGTACCCAGAAGGAACATAAACAAAAACAAATCCGAAACCGCTGCATTTTTCCCAAACATCCAAAAATTTTAACAAGCGTGACGTCAGAGGAAAGTTTCCAAAATAATATGGTGGTTATCACAATTCAAATCACAGTTAAAAAACACGCCAAAAACGAAAATAACGAGAGAAAACCGCGCTAAACAACTTTCATCCGTTAATTTAACTTCTATCTGTTTTTGGTGACGAGAAGTCGACGAAGCATTTGGCGGCCATTGTTTATATTATTTAGAGACAGTTAATTCGGTTAGGACATCGTTTTGTATCGTAAATTAAGTGATTGATAGCTTTGGTGATCTTGTGTTACGGATAGCGAGTACATAAGACAGCGTTGCTATTTACTTACATAAGAATAGCGAAGTACATCTTTAGACGACGCTATTTAGTAACGAATAGCGAGTACATCCATAAACATCGTCATTTACCTGCAGCGGACTGCGAATAAGCACATAAGACATCGCTAAGCATTGTTAAACATCGTTATTTACTTATTTAAATATGTGTGAGTTAGAATAAGCCTCACGTGTATTTCATAAGAAATCTATAAGAAATACATAAAGAAGTAAATAGGTTCTCAGATTTTGGAAAACAATTGAGCATTAAACAGCCATGCTATTGGTGGATAAAATGGACATAAAAATTACCATTAAGGAGCTATATAAATTACCCAACAGGAGGCAATCCATGGGAGGATATACCGCTATTTACAAATTCGGGTGCACGTGCATTGGAAATCAGTATAATGCATACCACCAGCGCACCTGTGGCGCGCGCTAAGAGCGCAAGTCTATAAAACTTTTTTACATAAAAATACAACCGACTTCCAAAAACAACACTACAAAGTGAAAATAACTTTAATTTTGGAAGTCGGTGTCTAGTTAAATGTATTTTCGTTTTTTGCCACCGACTTCCGAAATTAAAGTTATTTTTCACTTTGTAGTGTTGTTTTTGGAAGTCGGTTGTATTTTTTTGTAAAAAAGTTTTTATTTTTCACTTTTTAGTTGTGTACCTACCCCACACAAATTCTAATACCACTACCTGCAAAACAAACTAGAACATCATCCATATAAAAGTGTGGAAAAAATACGTATTATTGAAGCTAACTCAAAACTACCGAAGCAAAGTTAATCAATTTTATATGGGACCAACTGTGATGTATACCCTCTCGAATAAAATAAAAAAAATCCAAATCGGTCCAGCCATCTTCGAGTAATCGGGGAACATACATAAAAAAAAAAAAAAAAAATAAGGTTCCGACGAATTGAGAACCTCCTCCTTTTTGAAGTCGGTTAAAAAGGCCCCCGCGCCTAGTCAACCGTGTCTCCCGCCCTGACCCTTGATGAACGATGGGAATGGACGAAAGAGGTGTACCACGAAAAAGAATAAGGAAGACGAATATCGTAGACCGCAAGACAAGTTTCTGGACACCGCCGGCAGAACGTTGGATGCGGCTAACATAGCAGCAAGCTGCATTGAAGAGGAATCGGCGACTACCGCCTCTGTTCACGAGCGTAACGCGCGCACGTCGCGAGCGATGTAGGCGGGGTGTTATTGAAAATATGTTCAGAGACGTTACACGGACCGAAAGGTAAAAGGTTATATACATTAACGTTGCTAGATGAAGGCTTTACTTATGGTAGAGCCTCGTTGCTCGACGATCACAGACAGGCATATTATAAGTTGGGGGATTACATCGCTGACAAAAATGCTTGGCTGAATGCTTGTCCTGCTCCACAAGGACGCATTAATTAATTGATTAGCATTCGGATATATTGCTGGACCTGCTGAAGATTAAGATGAGAGAAAACTTTCTTTGCATTGTTTAGATTCAATCTCTTAGTATTATATAATTGCATAGCACGTGTGAGCACTATGTAGCTACTATTAAGCTACCTTTTACTGGGTACGTCTTTCACTGACTTGAGTGTGCCCTGGCGGTTGAGAGTATGTCATGCTCACTCAAATGTCTCGCTGATGGTGGCGTGTGTGTTGGATCATTAAGTTCCCTTCAAAATGGTTGAGCTAAATGGTGCTGATCCATGCGTCATGTTCGTGAACGGGCGCCGTCAGTTGGGACTGGTCGTCTCTTAGCTGCCATGGCTTATTTTTAATTTTAATATTTAATTTAGTTGTTTTAGTTATTATCTTTTTATTACGGACGCTTTTTAACGTGCACGTCTTTCTACATTGTTCTCACATGTATATTTTCAACTTGAACGATGTAACCAATATTTTGTAAAAATATTATGATTTAAAAGAGTGTCCGTGGAGTTTCTTGCCCGTTCTTCTCCATAGGGATCTACTACGCTTTGGAATGGGCAACTAGCTTCATCTTTCTGACTGACCGACCCATTGACAATTCAAAAGTGCCTGTAATTGGTTTATTTGAAATAAATGCTTTGAGTTTGAGTTTGAGTTTGATCAATAGCTAAAAAAAAATAAGTAAGTGCTATTGGTCCTAAACGTGCGTTGTGTGTGCACGGGATTACCGCCACGCAAAAGGAGAATGAAAGCCGATGCGTCAAAATAGGCATTAAAGGGAAACGCATGGAATTTTATAACATGTATATTAGTTTTTTTTTTTAACTTTGCGAACAGTATATAGCTGTTGATTTGAACCAATATCAAGT
The DNA here is from genome assembly GCA_946251885.1 of Cosmia pyralina. Classification (NCBI taxonomy): domain Eukaryota; kingdom Metazoa; phylum Arthropoda; class Insecta; order Lepidoptera; family Noctuidae; genus Cosmia; species Cosmia pyralina. Next base: position 16,483,502 of record OX276359.1, on the reverse strand, counting down.
TGTCAAAATGAGTGATTCACCTGATCAGCCTGAGCCTCCAAAGGATCCAAAAGAGTTGGAGAAGTTAGACAAAGCAAAATTTAAGGCAAAGTTCCCAAATGCAATGATAGGGAGAGGACCCGTAGGACACTCGGCTTTCCTACAGAAGAGGCTTGCTAAAGAGCAAAAGTTCTTCGATTCTCGCGACTATCAGATGGTGAAGCAGCGGCCGGGCAACCTCTCCCAGTCTGTCAAGGCGCCAGCAGCAGCTCCTGCTAAGCTGCCCTCGGGCGACGCCATCCACATGCCCGAGACCATCCCGCTACGCAAGACGTCCACCATCCAGCTCAAGTTCTCGACACCAGTCAGCCTTCCTAGCCCACAGTGCCCGTTGTTGACATGGATGCCTTTTCTTTTGGTACATAGACTATAACTGGGCTACCAAACACTAACAGTGTTTCAAGATCAAACAAGAGACATCTCGCTTTTTCAACTATTGATCTGTTATACCGTTCACACAGCCCATTTTGTTCAGGTGAGTAGGCGGTACTTTTCTAATGTACTATGCCATTCTTCTTCAAGTACTAATTCTCCGTTTCTGCAGAACAGAACCCCATCAATGGCAGATCTAAAAAAATATTATTTTTGTGCATTTCTGGTTTTCTACTAGTTCTTTAAATTCTTAGAGATACTTGAAGGTGGTGGTCATAAGGTCATCATTTGTTTTTACAAAACATATTCGGCTGTAGTCATCAACTAATAACAAATAATATGGAGACTTACTAAGTGATTTATTTTTCATTGGCCTGCATAAGTCTGCATGGACCAATTCAAGTACACTGTTGGAAGACCAACAATCTAAGACCAAGCAATCTAGACTTGAGCTGTTAGGGAAAGGTAGTCTAGATTGCTTGTCCTCGCAACACAACTCACCTTGCTAATATCACATTTTCATCAACAGTTCCTTGTCTCATTTTCTCTAGTCATTTGAGTTTATATGACCTAGTCGTCTATGCAAAGTCTTACACGAAGTCTGTACTGCTACTGCTAATTTTAGCTCAGATATCACAACGTTTAATCATTACACATGGTTACACATCAAGCTATACATTTCCAGTTTACACTGGCTTCTCATTTTGTAAGGAAATCCTATACAATGCGAGATCAGTTTATACTGAAAATGTGTACTCGTAGCTTGATCAGTAGCCGTGCGTACATAATTATATTCTCTAAACAAGCTTCATCAATTCAGTCATTCTGAGCATTGGAAATGTAACATCCACGTTGGTTGAAGGATACTCTGTTACCATTTTCAAGCATTCTGCTACTGACAACAAATTAGTTGCGTACCTTTACGCACAAAACATTATTAATTTTTATCTCATATTCTGTCCCTTTAACAAATGTACCAAGATTTAAATCTCCAGAGCATAGAATTTTTCTAGTTCGCCTCTATGATTTCCTTAGTTATCGGCTGATATGAAATGTTCGACAACATACTCGTATTTAATTTTCGTTCGCTACTAGATTGCAACGGCACCGGAATCCATACCAGTCGTTTCGATTGAATTCACTAGACATAAATACTGCGCTTAAAGCATTTGTTTTTTATTTTTCAGACTCTGATTTGAGGGGCATGTGGCTAAGTAATAACAGCCGCACAGGTCGATCGATCAGGTTAAGCTATGCTTGCCGCGGTTGGTTCGTGGACCATCTTTACATAGCAAAACCCCTTCGTGCCTCGGAAAGCAGTTAAGCCGTTGGTCCCGGCTGTCATTCGTGGATACTAACTCGCAACTTAAGCATGGTCCAAGTTTTGCGTATACTTACCCAACCCATTCAACCCATTTCAGTCGCCACTCATGGGGCGCACTTATAGCGTGTCTACGAATGCCAATGTTTGCTTAAGTTTGACGCAGCTTTGTAATCTTGTCCATCATCATCATCGTCACCAGACTATAGCAGTATATTGCTCGACTTAGGCATCTCCAATAGCACACCATTCAACTCGCTTCTCGGCAACTCTCATCCAGCTTTTATCAGCCACCTAGCCTGAGGCCGTCCGAAAGGACTGAAAGACTGACTGACTGAGGACTGTGAAAGGACTCTTCCTTTTACAGTTGTTTTACCTCTAGCAGCAGCAACCCAACATCAACCTTATCAAAACGAGAACAAAGATCACTGTGATTTGGACAGACTTGTCAATGGCAGCAAGCCAACAGCAATCTTACTACAATGAAGATAAAAATCACTTTGATTTTACAGTGACGCAAAATTTGAGGTAAACTAACTTTACGTTAGCCGATCCACGGTTCGCAAACCTAGCTGATTCACTAATATTGTCACAATCAATCTACACGTAAGAAGAAGAAGGCAGGCAAAAAGGCAAGGTATCTTATCTTAATCATCAGTTTACAGCAGTCTATTGCTGGGCCTCGCCCTACTGCGTGCCGTTCAACTCGATATTCGGCACGTCTCATCCAGCAGCAGCTACAGCCACCCATCGAAGATCGTCACTCCTGCGGGCGTCCTATCTTACGGCTGCCAATTCACGGTCTCCCGTCAAGAACGTCTACCTACCGGTATACGGCTAAAATTACCGGCGCATTGCCACTTCACTTTGCTTATTATGTGAGCTATGTCGATTACTATGGTTCTCTGCCGGAACACCTCCTTTCAGATTCGAACCCTCAGAGAGTCTCCAAACATAGCCCGTTCCATAAGTTACTGCATACATAATAATAAATTGTTATACCACTACACCCTCGGAAATGGCAAACAAGATGCGGAACATTCGTTACAAGTTGTATATGGCGCCGTATTCCTTTAATTAATTAAGCTTCGCGAATGGCCCACATTGGAGGGGAAGAAGTAATTATAGCAGCAGAACACAATTACATAACTACTACGTCTGCAATACTTCAAGGGTGGATTGTCACGTTCTGTTTTATTGCTATCAAATGCGGTATTAGGTTTGAAGGTAGCGAAGAGGGCTCGATTATAGAAACTTTTAAACATAATTTAAGGCAGCAGGTATAGGCTTTACTAGGCATGATTACAAGACTTTTTAGTCATAATAGTGATAGACGTGTGTCCCCCCAAAGATACAGAAGTGGTCTTAGCGTAAGACGATGTCGGGATATTAACCCCGTTGGTTAATTTTATAATTTCTAGCGGAGACACCTCGATTCCTAGCTCATCATCTGCCTATCCTTTTCCCAATTATGTTGGTGTTAGTTTCCAGTCAAACAGGATGCAGCTGAATACTAGTATTTTACATGGAGTGACTGACCTGACCTCCACAACCCAGTTACTGGGTAATACGATACCCCTTGATAAGACTGGTTGTCAGAATTTCGGGCTTCTGACGATCCGTAACGACTGTCAAAGATCCACTAATAACAGCCGGGACCAACGGCTTAACGTGCTTTTCGAGGCACGAAGCGGTCTTGGTATGTAAAGATGGTCACCCATCCACGGACCGACTGTGGCATGTATAGCTTAGCCTGATCGATCGTGCCGCTGTTATTACTTAGCCACAAGCCCCTTCATCCACCTCGATTCCTAGCTTGAACCTCAGAATTAGCTGCCAAGTAACTTACTAGGTCGTCTGACCGCATTATACGCACAAACTCAGCCGTTCCACCTCTACCAAAGATGGCCTAAAATCGTGTCAATTTTAACATAATTCACGAACCTCACAAATTAGAAACCCGGCTAACTTTGCAAACATTATACTCTGGAACTAATTTGTCGCCTACGATAGCGTGATGACGGGACTTGTAATTTGATTATAGAGGCCTCGGCTGCCTGTCACACCGTACCGTAACTTTGTTGTGTTTATAATTAAGTTTGTCAAACAAGAGTGAGCAACGCATTAAAATTCACGCTTGTTTTAAAATTTTGGTTTCGAAATTTTCGGTGTAACCTTTAGCGTGTTGTTTTAGTAGACGTGTGTTACTTTTGGGTGTGATAAATGGAAGTAAGTTTAATTTTTCAAGTTATGTGACGCACACGAAAGAAACTATTACGAGTACTTGCTCGCTTACCATCAGGGGGGAGGTGAAACACGAGCCTATCAATAATAATACATTATTTACATTATGTCAATCAATCTGCCTAGCTTTTTCCTAACTATGTTGGGGTCGGCTTCCAGTCTAACTGGATGCAGCTGAATACCAGTATTTTACATGGAGCGACTGCCTATCTAACATCCACAACCCAGTAACTGGGTAATACGATACCCCTTGGTAAGACTGGTTATCAGACTCGGTCTTCTGACGACCCGTAACAACTATCAAAGATCTACGAATGACAGCCAGGACCAACGGCTTAACGTGCTTTCCGAAGCACGGAGGAGTCTCGTTATGTAAAGTTGGTCACCCATCCAAAGACAACCCCGGAAAGCGTAGCTTAACCTGATGGATCATCCCTTGGGGCTGTTATTACTTAGCCACGAGCTCCTCTCCGAGACTGAAACAAATGTAAATAAAACATTTAATGAATATATATTTTTATGTTTTTAAAATTCAAGTTCTTACTGATACACCCTTTACATTTTGTACGGTTGGGTTAGATATCGAAAATCAATAGGGCTCATCCGAAGGATGAAAGAAAACTTATAGAAGAAGATTTAGATTTTTAATCCATTGTGTGTGACGACGCGACGTAGTCGTGACGGACGATAAACAGATACACTTCCCAACGGAAAGCACTGCACGTAATTTCTCAATTACATCTAAAAATATATTAATCTTATAATTTCAAGTCTCAAGTTTTTAAAACTTCGTTATTCCGTAGTCGAAAAAGAATTTATTCCAAAAATAAACTAAACATTGTAGTTGAAAAACATGTTCTCCCATACATTGATATACACGGTGAATTCTCAAACTGCAAAAAGTTTGTACAACCAAAAAAAGATTTTTATGTGATAAAATTTAAAATTAACGATTTTCGGACTTTTCTTTTACTTGTGCTGGGAGACCTTCTTGCCAAATTTCAAAATATGTCACATAGATGGCCGTATCAGTTTATTTCGCTGACTTAGAAGCTTGATTTTTTTAAAGCTCCAAAGGACTACAGACTTACGTATTTGATGTTAATTTCAACTTGGTACCTCCACGCGGTCTTGGTAAAAACGATCTTGACAGACAGACAATCAGACAGACGGACAGCGAAAGTGATCCTATAAGGGTTCCGGTTTTTCTTTTTTAGGTACGGAACCATAAACCACCGGAACGCACAAAGACATTCAAATTCAAATTTAAATTTAAATTCTTTATTGCGAACTAAGTGTATAACTTTGAAGATGTTAACAATAGTAGGTTCTTAGAACTTAGTTGCCTGTTAAGGCATTGCAATTTAAATTGTTATAAATATTTAAAAACATAGGTATACGTAGGTACTCAGTATTATAGTTATGCAATTTACATTATATTATATTAATTATCATTATTCAATTTTTTTTTTATTTTAACAGACTATTCTTACAATTTACATTACATTATTCAACAATCTTTTAAATTTAATAATTATTTTCTTCAAGGAATTCTTTTACAGTTTAAGAGTTTAGAGCCTTTTTAATCAGGAAGTCTTTTAGCTTCCTTTTAAAAATACCAATTGAATGTAGGTTCATTGTATGTTGTTGTTGTTGTTGTGTGTTGTTGGTTTGTTGTATTGTTCATTTGTATTGGGTGTAGGTAGGTAACTTATTATATATCTTTATGCCCATACAAAAAATGCTATTGCTATATACTGCAGTGTGGGATGTTTTATTGCGTAATGTATTTTTGAGTCTACTGCTTGTTAATGTGTCATAGCTACTGATGTTTGATTTAGTTTTGATTTTAATTTTTTTAATTTTAGTTAAAATTGAGGCCGCGTAGATATACAGAGCAGGGAGGGTTAATATCTTGAAATTTACAAAATGAGGTTTACATGAATTTGTTTGGTGTATCCCACATATTGATCTAATACACTTTTTTTGTGCCTTGAACGCAATTTCCTTATCAGTTGAGTATCCCCAATATAGTATCCCATAAGATAGAGTGGATCCCACATAGGCATGATAAGCACTAAGCAGTGTGGTTTGGTTAGATACTTTTTTGAGCATGTAGAGGGCATAAGAGAATTGATTTAATTTGTTACATACACTATTTACATGTGTCTTCCATGTCATATTAGAATCTATATAGATACCTAGAAATTTTATACTAGTAACCTCAGACACAGTTGCATTATTGTACTCGATAGATAGTGGAGTTGATTTTGCGTTTTTATTCTTAAAATGCATGTAATGGGTTTTTGTAAGATTTATTTTAAGATTATTTATTGTAAGCCAATTTATTAATTTAGATAGGGAATCGTTTATTTCGAGTTCATGATTTTTATTTTTGTTATTTGTGAAAAGAGCCGTACTGTCATCTGCAAATTAAACCATAGGGTGCTGAATAGCGTTAGGTAAATCATTTATATAAATGAGAAATAGTAGTGGTCCTAGTATCGACCCTTGAGGTACACCATATTTTATAGTTCTTGGGCTCGATGTATATTTAATTTCTGTTTTTGTAAATGGACATAATTGTGTTATTTCAGTGAACTGTATTCTATTTCTGAGATAGGATTTGATTATTTCTAGTGCTTTACCTCGAACTCCGTATTTTTCTAGTTTATGTAGTAGTAGTCCATGGTCAACATAATCAAAAGCTTTTGTCATGTCCATGTATAGGGCTGTGACCTGATTTTTTTTTATCTAGTTCCGTTATAACTTTTTGTAAAAACTGATGCATTGCTGTATTAACTGATTTCCCTTTTCTGAATCCAACTTGATTATCTATTAATATTTTATTTTTTTCGAAATATTCACTAAGATTATTATATAGTACTCTTTCAAATAGTTTAGTCATTATTGGAATGAGAGCGATAGGTCTATAACATCGTATATCTTCCGTGTTTTCTTTTTTGAATATTGGTGTAGTTTTCAAATATGTCGGGAAAATTCCTTCTTCAAGACACTGATTTATTATGTAGGTGATGATTGGAGCAATTTCGTACACTACACGTTTTATTATTTTAGTGGAAATTCCATCACAACCTTTACTGTTTGTGTTTTTTAATGTCATGATTATTTTGACAACATCGTTAGGGGTAACTGGTGCTAAGAAACAGGAGTTTGATTTGTTATAGGTTAGAATATGAGCGTAGTTTATTGTATATATAACTAACAAATATGTTAGTTAGTTTTGAACAGACAGTGCAACTAGACAGTGCAACTAACTAAAAAAATTGTCACTGTATTATTGTATACTTAGGTTAAGGTATGTATCTATGGGTCTTTGTTACCTGAAAATAAATGGTTTATTTATTTATTTTATTATTAAAGAATTACAGAGTATAGAATATTCTTGAAAAAAAAATTGGTAGATACAGTTAAAGATAACACCGATCAATTCTGAGTTGATAATACGACTACTCGTAGGTTCTTAATACAGCACTATTCGAGTGTAAACTTTCCAGTTGAGTTCTTTATTTAAATGTCAGGACGAAAGTTTTAACGAACTGAAGCCTTAAATAAGCACGTTTCTATTTACGTCCTACATTTTGAAACCTGTTTGTTTTTCTGGTAGAGCTGAATTCTTACTTGTTTTACTAAATTGTGTCAGTCTACAGGTAAAGGTACCTTATGGCCATGGCCGGTGTGAATATATGTATATTTCCGTAATCTGCAATAAATAAGCCATCGATATCAAAAAACAGCAAGCTCATAACATGTGTAGTTCCGGAGATATTAATTTAAAAAAACATTAATATAAATTGTGCACTTACCTTCACCTATCTCCTTTTCTTTTTGGGCTAATAGCTTCTACGCAGCTACGGAACAAAAAATCAAAATACACAAACAAACAAACGTTCTAGTTTATGAAAAAGAATAAAAAAAGCCGGCCAAGTGAACAATGAATGGTTCCGTAGTTGCGATGAATTTATCCCCAGAACAAACTTACCATTTTACTTGAAAAACATGTTCTCCCATACATTCCAACTGTAAATATAAGTTTGTACTCACTATATTGAGAGATTTACCGTGTTATTTTAAGATCACTGACTGTTATTTTGAGACAGAATTCTTATAGGTTTTCCTGTAATCTACACGTAAAGAACTATTTTCTTTATTGTTTTCAAAAATTTAGGCTCAGGAGTTTCGGAGATAAAAGGAGGGGGCATGGTCAATTTTCGTCTATTTTCTTAAATAACGTTAAAACAATTTAATTTTAAAATTATAAAAACTTTATTTAAAATTTGAACTTTCTGACACTTCTAAATCTGGCAATCTAAAAATGATTGATTACATGTTTTATTTTTATTCTTGATAAATAAATAATTGTTGAAGTTTGGGATAAAACAAAACAATTTTGGTCTTATTAATCGATTACTCTAGAACTTGATTTTGAGATTGGATTTGTGGATGTTCAATGGCAATGGACTCCTCCTTTCACGGAATACCTAGGTATAGAAAAATTGACGAAATGTCTGTGTTCTATACGCTATATTAGGTTAGGTTTGTCACAGATTGACCCTTATTTGCCAGTCGAGATCTCTAGGTGACCTCTTGGCAATGCATTAAGCCGCTATCAATTGTTGCAGACTATGTGACACTCAGAAGTCTTATAACCGGCTTAACCTTTCAAAATTATTGGCAATGATATCTCCCAGGAATTGGGTTAGCTATGGCAGATTAAGTTGGCTCGGTTTAGGTAATCTCCAAACTAAAAGGGGAATATAGTTTTCCGAAGGCTTGCCACTGACTATCTCGTACACACACATCGACACACACATACACACACTCCCACCTCACATCACATCACACACATACACACATGTCACGTCGTGACATTACATGTTAGTTGTCTGGCGTAAGCATACTCTGTATACAATTTTCAATTAAAACAACCGACTTGGCCCCCAGTGTTAATTCACCACTAAAAAAATCAATTTGCCCAGCCTTTTCCCAACTATGTTGAGGTCGGCTTCCAGTCTAACGAGATGCAGCTGAATACCAGTTTTTTACATGGAACAACAGCCTATCTGACCTCCACAACCCAGTAACTGGGTAATACGATATCCCTTGGTAAGACTGGTTGTCAGACTTTCGGGCTTCTGACGACCCGTAACGACTGTTAAAGATCCTCGAATGACAGCCGAGACCAACGGCTTAACGTGCTTTCCAAGGCACGGAGGAATCTTGGTATGTAAAGATGGTCAATTATCCACGGACCAGCGTAGCTTAATCTGATGGATCGACCCGTGTGGCTGTTATTACTTAGCCACGAGCTCCTCTGATATTTCACCACTAAAGCTTATTTTAATTCACGATTTTAGATGATAAGATTATTCTTCGGTGTGACAACCACCCTTTTTTTTTTTTTTTTTTTTTTTTTTTGTGGATGGGAAATCATCAAATGACTTCTCCCGCTCTGGGCAGAGCGGGAGGGCGTGTCAGACTTTTACTGACTAAAACCCACCCATGTTCCTTCAGCTGCCCGTGCCAGGGCCACGGTATCTCTTTCGAACTACCCGCGACCCCGGCGGCATCGGCCCAATTGACCCCGTCACTGCTGACATCTCTTTGAGGCGCGCGTGGAACACAACGCGCCGTCGACCCGGGCCTGGTCCTTACCGAACGGCGAGCTGCCCATTACTCGTCGTCCGCAAGCCCGCGCCTACGGTGGCCGGGAATCGGCTATCGATTCCCGCCGCCCAGGGCGTCTCCTACGGCGGCTAGGGGCGCGAGGGCGCGGCTGTTGCCTCTCCCTCACGCGTTCCGCTTCCTCCTTCGCGAGCATTACTGCTTCGCAGAAGGAGGTGACAGCCTCCCATGCACTCTCGCTCCGCACCATGGCCTGGACCAGGTTTGGACGCGAGAGATCGCCGCCGCCGATCGCCTCCGTGAGAACACGGCGGTGCTCCGCCCAAGCCGGGCAGACCTCCACTGTATGCTCCACCGTGTCCTCCGGGCGATCCACACAATGGTGACACCCGGGCGTTTCCTCCCGCCTTATCCGAAACAGGAACCTCCCGAAACAACCGTGTCCGGTGAGGACTTGCGTCAGGCGGAAGGTGAGGACGCCGTGGCGCCTCTCCAACCACTCCTCAAAGAGGGGACTTATCGCCGCAATTGTGACGTGCCCAGCGCTGGGTTGCGACAATCGCACTCTCCATGCCGCCATGAGATCCCGCCGGAGCTCTGTCCGCTGTACCGTGATTTCTCGCGGCAGCGGAGTTACGCCCCGGCGTTTCGTCTCCTCGCGCCACTCCCACACGTGCGCGAGGACTTTTGCCTCCAGGTCCCATGGCGGTGACAACCACCCTAACTTCTTTCATTGTTTTAAAAGATAACAGTTCACTACGAACAATGATCAAAATGGCTGAAGATAGGAAATGTCGATTTCCCCCCCATTGAAAAGGGACGCAAATCATTGCTCAATTACCGTAGCAAAATGGATGGAAATTATTTGTGCCGTGTTTTGACGAGTTCCGAGAGGCTTCCGTAGTAATGTGATGTGATTTGTTATTTCATCAAGTTCTTCCTGTTTATACAATGTTATTTTATGTGGGGCCGGGAATGTACGTTAGATTTTTCAATTGGATTGTCGGATGATTGGTCTCTTATCGTACAGGTTGCATTACTGCTTATACTTGGGCATCTTAGCTCGCTAGCTATACAGGGTTATTTTAAATTGAATAGCTAAACTCCGCAGACGCAATAGGTATTGATATTTAAACTTTTTAAACTGATATTTTAAGATGACCACAATAACAAAGAATAAAGTGCATAATAAAGAGTATTCTATTCTATTCTATTCTAACTGCGGTCGCTGACCCACCCCACAAAAACAATCATCAAATTAATTTCTTTTTGTGTTGTCATGTTTAGATATTCACACCCATAGCGTCTGCGGAGCTTAGCTGGCCAATTTAAAATAACCCTGTAGTATAGCCATTACAAACGCAAAGTTAGAGTCACCGCCGTGTTCCGCGCGCGCCTCTCTGGAAGGATTGCGGCCGTATAAGACCGCTGAGGCTGACGGGGTCCGCATGAATTCATGCGGGCCGACACCTAGCCGGGGGAGCGTGACGAAATGCGCAAGCACTCCAGCACCCCGGCTAAAGGTAGCAGCAGAACACTGTGTGGTTTTAGTCAGTAAAAGTCTGACAGACCCCTCCTCCTGCCCCAGGGTGGAGGACATCCATGAGGATTTCCACACGATAAAAAAAAAAAAAAAAAGGAGTCAAAAATCATTGTCAATAACAAAGACATTAAATATTACTTATCAATAGACGGGACTTAGCGAGCAAAATCGTAATCCGATACTTATGTCTTAGTGGTCAAAAGTCGCTCAGTCTTGTGTGGTACGCCTGCATGTCAAGTCACATTCGTGTCCACCAAAAGAAAATTATTTTCGAAGAAAATATGCCGAATTGTACATTGTCGTGTTGCAAACCTCGTAGTGATAAAATGACTCGATTCAACTACGGTTTACTTTCGTTACTACATATTTTATAATTTATCGAGTATTGAGATAAATTAAATAATTTTCTTAGATATGTCAGACTATCTAACTTTTGCTAAATCAAAGGTTGGTGTCGGTAAAAGTGTATCGGGTATTCAGGTCAAACTTGGCTATTATGTAATTTTGCTATATTATGCTAGATGGCGTCACTGAGACATGGGATAACAGTTTTTGTATGACATTTCTTCTGATAGTCTCTCTATAGTATCTTAAATCTCTTTGGTCAATAACAATAACACAGTTATGTAAGTACAACACTAGCACTGCTCCATAAATGTCGTAAGTGCAAGCGAGAGGTCCGATAAAACATTTGCGTTTGTACTGGCCAGACTCAAGGTACTGTGAAGCTTCAAGCTTCACAGTAGGAGATTCACTCAACTACAAAATAATACTAGAGAAACTATGTTAGATGGGGCTGAAGCCCTCTATATTTAAGCTCAGAATCAATTATAAAGCACTCCTACCAGGTCCAAGCCCTGACCAGTGGGCCAACCACCACTTCTTAAAGCAGTATTATTTTAATGTTACTTCAGTGTGAGAAAGAGATGGAGCTATACAGGACGTCTAGCTCCATCTCTTTCCCACACTCATGTAAGATTAAAATAATACTGCTTTAAGAGGTGGTGGTCTAGCTCCAGATTCTCCTAGATCTGTCGTCCTATCAAGAAAAACAGGATAGTTTTTCTTGACAGAAGATATTCCATATTTGAATGATTGAATGTCAGCCAGCATTATATCAACGAGGCTTGATCATAGCATCAATCCTTACAGTACTTAGCTAGCTAGAGGGGCTATCATGGGCTATAATAATGTAATTCATAGTTACAACACTCTTCTATATTTTCACCAGTTTATTCACAAACAGAAGCTTTATGCATTCTCACAAAATCGACCAATAAAACAAAAAAAAGACGAATGAAGGAAAAAATGTAATAATACAGGATAGATATGAACGATTCTATCGCGAATCATTCGAGTATCACTTCCCTTTGGTAATGTTGTCGAACAAAGCTCGATTTTGGGACAAATATTTTGAACAATGAGGTATTATAGTCCTTATATTATAGAACGATGGTGTTTTTTTTTATAGGTAAATTGTTTTTATATAGAATTGGCAATAAAGGTATTGACTATTGATATTACTATCGAAAATATTACAAGAATTTTTTTTTCAAAGCTAGATTATTTGTAACATTTGGAGAGCACGTCAAAGGTCACTTACAGTTTTATTAAATCTAAGATTAGAAATCAGAAATTCTGACTACTGATATCTATGGGTAGGTACTGTCCAATTATTAAGTTATTGAGATAATATGACACTTGCTCAATAGTGATGCAACTTAATTTGATTACACCGAAAGTTAAAAATTTACCGAATAGCGAGTGAAGCGTGATTACCGATATCATAATGAGAAGTTTAGAACCATAGCGAAAATCGAAAGTGGGGTTATATCTTCACTCCAGCTAGTGTGTCACTGAACACAAGAACAAGATGACACTCAACCTAGAGCCCTCTTTGATCAAGCTCGTCCTCCTTGCGCCGTTCTCTTTAATGTTGAGGGTAGTCATATCTACATATTATGTCATATCGTCATATTCTGTGTAATAATTGAATCTAATATCGTTCTTTGTGTTTTGGCGGGGCTTGTGGCTAAGAAATAACAGTTGCATGGGTCGTTTGATCAGGTTAAGCTACGCTTGCCGCGGTTGGTCCGTGGATGGGTGACCATCTTTACATACCAAGACCCCTCCGTGCCTCGAAAAGCACGTTATGCTGTTGGTCCCGGTTGTCATTCGTGGATCTTTGAAAGTCTGTCGTTACTGGTCGTCAGAAGCCCGAAAATCTGACAACCAGTATTACCCTGTAACTGGGTTGTGGAGGTCAGATAGGCAGTCGCTCCATGTAAAATACTTGTATTCAGCTGTATCCGGTTAGACTGGAAGCTGACCCCATCATGGTTGGGAAAGGGTAGGCAAATGATAATCGCTCTATGTGTTTCTAAGTAAGCATGTACATTTCATGATGTGAAAAGGTTAAGTCTAGAAGATTTTCTAAACACTTCGTTTCAGCTTGAGGATGAATAACATCCAAAATATTTCTGGTGTCATAAAAGTATTATTTATTTATTTATTCATCTTCATGTAGCATGCCCCAGGCATTTTCTGTCAGGGTTAAATCTTCAAGTTTATTTTGCTCTCATAGAAAAAGCAAGACGTCTCACAAGAGACATAATAATTTCAATTTTAAATAAAGCAGTTCACCAAAATTGCTGCTTATTAGTGGGAAAAATTCGTATTAATGAGGAAATTGCTTCTTAAAGAACGAGTTCAATGTAAACTCATTTCTGGTCTATTACATAAATAATGTACTGGCATTTTCTTTAAAGTTATGAAAGACCCATAAATTATAGTCATTCAAAAGTCACCAGAAATGGGACCTTAATAATAATAATTGTTGGCTAACCTAAATAAATATATATTAGTCACACGTGGGGAGATATGGGATTTAAATGGCCTTTTTTTTTTTTTTTTTGTGGATGGGAAATCATCAAATGACTTCTCCCGCTCTGGGCAGAGCGGGAGGGCGTGTCAGATTTTTACTGACTAAAACCCACCCATGCACCTTCAACTGCCCGTGCCAGGGCCACGGTATCTCTTTCGAACTACCCGCGACCCCGGCGGCATCGGCCCAATTGACCCCGTCACTGCTGACATCTCTTTGAGGCGCGCGTGGAACACAACGCGCCGTTGACCCGGGCCTGTTCCTTACCGGACGGCGAGCTGCCCATTACTCGTCGTCCGCAAGCCCGCGCCTACGGTGGCCGGGAATCGGCAATCGATTCCCGCCGCCCAGGGCGTCTCCTACGGCGGCTAGGGGCGCGAGGGCGCGGCTATTGCCTCTCCCTCACGCGTTCCGCTTCCTCCTTCGCGAGCATTACTGCTTCGCAGAAGGAGGTGACGGCTTCCCATACACTCTCGCTCCGCACCATGGCCTGGACCAGGTTTGGACGCGAGAGATCGCCGCCGCCGATCGCCTCCGTGAGAACACGGCGGTGCTCCGCCCAAGCCGGGCAGACCTCCACAGTATGCTCCACCGTGTCCTCCGGGTGATCCACACAATGGTGACACCCGGGCGTTTCCTCCCGCCTTATCCGAAACAGGAACCTCCCGAAACAACCGTGTCCGGTGAGGACCTGCGTCAGGCGGAAGGTGAGGACGCCGTGGCGCCTCTCCAACCACTCCTCAAAGAGGGGACTTATCGCCGCAATTGTAGCGTGCCCAGCGCTGGGTTGCGACAATCGCACTCTCCATGTCGCCATGAGATCCCGCCGGAGCTTTGTCCGCTGTACCGTGATTTCTCGCGGCAGCGGAGTTACGCCCCGGCGTTTCGCCTCCTCGCGCCACTCCCACACGTGCGCAAGGACTTTTGCCTCCAGATCCCATGGCGGTAATCTGGCAAGGAGGCATGCCGCCCTCACAGGAGACCGTGCGGTATCCCCGGACTAGCCGGATGGCCATGACCCTCTGGGACGCGTTCAACCGGCTGGCTGGTCGCAGCCTCAGGGAACGCGCCCACACCGGTGCCCCGTAAAGGGCCATGGACCGCACGACCCCCGCGTAAAGCCTCCGGCAGGAGGCGTTTGGACCCCCCAGATTGGGCAGGAGCCGCTTCAAGGCAGCCCCGGCCCGCTCCAGTCTGGGAGCCAAACGTCGGAAGTGCTCCACGAAGTTCCACCGGCTGTCGAGGACGAGTCCCAGGTACTTCATCGTCGACTCGACCCCGATGTGAACCCCTCCTACCGTTAATTGGGAACCCGACGGTGGCGCGTTCCGAGGACTATGAAAACACATGACCTCGGACTTGTGTAGGGCCACCTCGAATCCCAACTGCCGGATCCTCTCTACGATTGTCGCAACCCCGCGTGTCGCTAGTTCGGCCGCCACCTGGTGCGACCTCCCCTGCGCCAGGACCAGCGTGTCGTCAGCGTAACATACAACGCTGACGCCGGTATTAAATGGCCTGACTTCTTATTTTTGAAAGCCTTTATAAATGAATTGACTTTCAAGAACAACTTGTACTTGTTATTTGAAGTGTGAGTTGATAAAATCTATTTTCCCGTGTTGAGATATCGACACCTATCACTTCTGTAATGTTAACACAAAAAAAAAAACACTACCAGCGGTCATTGAACCAAACATAATCTTCAAATCTTTTTTATTTTTATTTTATCGTGTTTAGATATCGATACCCATCAAGTTGTGGAGTTTTGCCAGCTAATTTAATTTGACCTTGTACAAGTTGTTCTTGAAAGTGAATTCATTTATAAAGGCTTTCAAAAATCAAAGAGGTCAGTCAGTATTTTTGGTGAATCAATTACAACAACTCGCATTAGATCCTAAATCATTAGCTTTCTAGGTACCCGAGATAACTAAGATTAAATTAATTCTAAATAGATAAATCCAAACGATGCCGTTTGAATTTATTGGATGTTTTAGAGCGGAAACCAAGTCCATATTATGTTTTAGTCAGTAGTTGCTCAATGCCCTGAATTAAATTCCTGGCTATTTACTACATACATACCAAACACATGTACAGTCCGCGAGGCTTCAGCTGAGCTTTGCATTTGTGTGAATGATCACCAAACAAGCGGAGTTGCGTCGCACGAGGGACGCACCGTGCCTCAGGCCGATTGGCAAAAAGCAGTATAAACCGGTTTTAAACCAAGCAAAGGACGCGTCGCGCTCTAGGCCGACGGCACACCTACACTATCTATGTGCACTCACACAAATGCAAAGCTCAGCTTAGGCCTCGCAGACTGTTCATACTAAAACCTTATAGGTACACTACGACAATGTTCATAGGCTCCATCATTTATCTTCGGCAAAACCGAAATATAGCGAATAAAATGTGACTAGTCCAATAAGGGAGTAACGGTATTAGTGCGTCAATCTATAACAATTTAGGTGGAAATATAAATCAATTTCGATAGTCACATATTCTTCGCTATATTTCGGTTTTGCCGGAGATAAACGATGGAATTTTTGATCAATGTCGTACTGTAATGCGGTGTGAACAGAATTAATGGCTACCTCTGCCCTATATTCATTGTGGCTACCCTCAAATATCTTTGGGTGTAGGTTTAGCTCTATACATGTCCTCACACTCCAAATGTAAGCACATGCTCATGATTCAAATGTATCAGCTGGTGGTTACTAAAAAAAACTGGTGTAGGTATAGGAATTACCTAAGGAAAAAACCGGTCAAGAGCGAGTCGGACTCACGCACCGCGGTTTCTTTTCCGATTTCTGAAAAAGTGTGCTATTTAGAGACATCGTTTTATTTTTCTGTAATCTTTACATGAACTTCTATCACATAGAATCATTTCAGATTTTTCTCTATGCAAACTTCAGAGATAAGGACGAATTGTTTTTTTAAACGTTTTTCATCAAAAATCGAAAACTGTGCGGCCTAAAAAAAAGAAAAAATGTTTGAGAATGTGCAAACAGCGCTCTTTCATATGATACCTCACACATGCCATAGTAGCCCCACTTCGAATTTTTAAGAACCACTTTCAGTATAGGTAAAAAAATATATATATATATATACTCGTACATATATGTCGTGGATTCTGAACGGAACGTCAAGTTGTACCGACTTGGGTGTGTTCGGAAATGGGGTTGGCATCACTGAGCGAGCTGTCAATGTCATTTTGAGTTCGCGGGGGAAAATAACAGTGACAGATGACGGCTGTCATTCAAGGTACTTGACGAGGACTTCGTGATTAGACACCGAACTGAACGGACATGCGCTACCAACCTCGCCCCGACCTCGCCGCGTTCCGGGACGAATCCAGTTTCATCCGATTCATGTGTGCTACTTTCTAAACGATTGTTTGTTAAATCAATCAAATTAAAACTGTACAGTGCATATTGAGTCTTATTTCGGCTACAACGGTGGATGACTACCAGTCCGGCAACGAACGCTGTCATTCTCCTCCGACATATATTTAGACTTCTAAGAAAGAAGTATTTGCAAAATAGTTGGGCAAACGTCATCTAAAACTGTTAAAAATTACAATTTGATAGCATTTAGTTCTTGAGATATCCAGCTGTGACAGATGGACAGACAGACTGAGTCACACCATAAGGGTACCTTTTTACCATTTTGGTACGGAACCCTAATATAATTTTTAACGTGACAGTATTGTCGTGGACGTCACGATAACACAGGGATGTAAAATGTTTGAAAATATATAATGACGCTTTTAAATTAAACAACATTAACATTATAATGTGCACATACTCGTAATATTAAAGCAGCACATCTCTGTATTCGAGTGCCCTATGGATCAGCTGTACCAAACGTGCCGGCAGTGCGCTGCGCGTTCAATATAATAACGCCTTTAGGGCGCTGATGCGGCTGCCACGTTACTGCAGTGCGTCACAGATGTTCGCAAAAGCCCGAGTCGGCAGATTCACAGCCATAGTACGGAAGAAAAGTGCGTCTCTGCTCGCCAGATTGCGTGGCAGTAGCAACAGTCTCCTGTAGGTGATAGCTGACGGGCTTGATGAGAGCCCCATACTAAATAAATAAATAATAATAATATTTCTTTACACTTTACGAACGTGGACGTCCACGATAATATCGTCACGTTAGAAATTATAAAACGCATAATAATAGTTTTTTTTTAACGGAGCTAGTAGTTTGAAATAACATCTGCACTAATGATACATGTTTCGCGATTTCTCATGGACACGCATGTTTTTGGAATATATAATATAATTATTTGAAGCATGCCATTGGAAATAAATATTATACTCTAGCATTAAATACCTACATTGTAATGTTTTGCATGTCAAATGTCTGACTTTGTATTAGGAACTCAACCACTGAGTTTAAGACCAATACTTATTGCAAATAAATGATTTTTGATTATTGAACATTTTCATTTCATTTGAATTTGAATTTTGCAACTTGTAGGTACTAATAAAAAAAACCGGCCAAGTGCGTGTCGGACCACTATGAAGGGCTCCGTAGTTCAAAAGAATTTATCCCAAAAAAAACTTAACATTGTAATCCCAAAAAAAATTTTTTATGTGATAAAATTACAAATTAATAATTTTCGGACTTTTTCCTGTACTTGTGATGTGAGACCTTGCTTTTTGCCAAATTTCATTATTCTAGGTCAACGGGAAGTATCCTATAGGTTTTGATTTACTTGCGAGTATCAAAATATGTCGCGTATTTCCTTATTGCGTTGATTTATAAGCTTGATTTTTTAGAACTTCAAGAAACCATAGACTTACGTATTTGATATTAATTTCAACTTGATACCTCTATGCGTTTCTGAGAAAAAGATCTTGACAGACTGACACTTCAAAAATTTTTTTTTACGTGATAGAATTACATGTTAACAATTTTCGGACTTTTCCCATAACTTGTGCTGAGACCTTGCTTTTTCCCAAATTTTATGATTCTAGGACAACGGAAAGTACCCTATAGGTTTTGATTTACTTGTGAGTATCAAAATATGTCGCATAAATGGCCGTATTATTTTATTGCGTTGAGGTAGAAACTTGATTTTCATAGAACTCCAAGAAACTATAGACCTACGTATTTGATATTAATTTCAATTTGATACCTCCACGTGTTTTTGAGAAAAAGGGTCTTGACAGACTGACAGACAGACAGACAGACGGCCAACGAAGTGATCCTATAAGGGCTCCGTTTTTTCCTTTTGAGATACGGAACCCTAAAAAGCTAATGAAACTCAGAGTGACTGTACTAAAACATCTTGATTTACCCTACGTCAGCAATTTAAACTAAGTAAAATGTCATGTATCACAAATGAATTAGCGCTGTCCTTATAAATCAGTGGGCTCTTTGGAAACAGACACAAAAGGAGATGAAAAAATAAAAGGCCGATTTACACCCGTACATAGGATTTTATTTGAACAGTAGGTCGCCCTAAAAAGTATCAACGAGCACAATGACATGAAAATCCGCGTTATATATTGTTGCGGGGAAAAATGTTGCGGATATGTGGTTTCGAGTTTGGTAAGCTGTATGGATGAGTTAGTAAAATGGAGGTTTAAGTAGTAATGCGTGGGAATGTTAGAAAGGTTCAATTTGTGAATTTTATTTACAAATTTAGTCTTCTTCCTTTGTCTTTAAGAAGTACAACTTCAATTGAAAACTCGGGTGGAATACGAGGTTATTCCGATTTCGATCGTATTCTGGACTAAGTCAAAGGCAAAGTTTTATTTGTCAAACTGTAAAAACAGTTATTATAATAATAAACTAGGTAAAGAGATTTCTAAATAGTATGTTTATAATATCTGCCTATTCACCAGCCACATTTGCAGAAAATCCTATTAGATATTAACTTGTTGCTGTCTGTCAATTGAACCCAAAATCATCATGAAGTCACCACCTTACTTGGATATGATAATATCTATGACCAACATCTAACATGGGCACAGAGAAAGGAAAATCAGTTTCATTATCTCATAAACTCTGCAAATAAATGTGTTGTTATTTTCACTTCTTGTCGTTTAGGGAACATCACAAGAATTCTCCTTAAATAATGAGATCAATTCGGATACGGAAGCGAAGTATATGAGCATATTGTCAGATTGGCGTACCCTTTTGTAAGACAATCTTATCTTATCTATATTACTTTACTTGATTTGTGTGGACCATAAAGATTATAAGGATATAAACATAGGTATGAAATAAATATGCCAAACTTGGTTTCACACTTAATTATATTATTATTTATATTGAGTAATAATAACATTTGAAAACACAATAACAGTCGTTGTATAAAGTAAATAGTAAATCATAGTACTCACATGTTAAGTTTAGACATTGAGGTGCGTATTCCTCAATCACTCGAACTCGACTGCCCGCTTGCGAGTGAGATGTCGCGACGCCCCGCAAGGGGCGTGGCGTGCGGCTCCAGGGTATTGCCCCCTTACCACGGAGGCTATTCTGCGGCCCGTAACAACGGGCCTCTCATTTTAGTTGCCACTGGCAATGGTATGTTTAGACGTGCTGCATTAACACGCCCATGTTAACAGTTATCTGTATATGTATCCGTAAGCTCGTCACGACATATGCATACTGCCGCTTTCTTCACCGCGTCCCGGCGGTCAACCCCTACCGGGTGGAACACACACCTACATACGTGAAGCCCAGCAGAGAGCGACCAGCGACAGAGACGCGGACTCGACGTTCCTACGGATGGGGTGGATGGCTCCCGCCCGCCCCACTTTCAGAGCTAGCCGAGCCTGGCACGGGTTAGGGAGACCGTGTACTGAGTGTGTGGGTGACATTGAACTGTGTGACGTCACCCAGGTATCTTACGCGAGTCGCCGCCCGCGCGGCGCCTCAGCGTGTGTGTTTCTGCGCCTGTTTAGAGGTGAGTGTCTGTAGTTTGTCACGCGACACGCCTAAATTATCCTAGCACGCATCACGTGACAGCGTATGTTATATGTGGTGAAAGCATTAGCGTCACAAGTGAGCCGCGTGTAGCCGGGAGCGACTCACTTGGAGGTCAATCTGCCCGCTTGCTTGTGCAACAACCGTTTTTATACCCCCTTACTCAGTGGCGGAAGTAATGAATCACACAACACGTGCGTTTGCAGTTGCAGACGCACGTTTCATTTTACGGTGAGCAAAACATACCAGGTTTTACATTTATTAATTTTAGCATTTTATATTTAATTATACATCAATATTGTCTATCCTATAAATAAATAATACATTCTGACAGTATATGTAAGTATATTAAATAGCAGAGTCTCAAATAAATTATCTTCTCATATGGCACTACATCTGAATTATTGTATTATGCGTAGGTATTATGAAGAAAGACTTTGTTATTGAATTACTCGACTTGACAGTTTTCACTCTGAATGCGAGTGGGTGCTAGAACTTACAAAGTTTGTTTTTCAGGAAGCTCCTAACCGTGAGCTTTAAAAGTTAAAATTCGGGTTCTTCTGACTTTAAAATTTTCACAGGCAGTGCGAGTTTTAACAAGTTGACCAACTTACACATTCTCACAAATACTCTTTCGACCTCACTACTTACCTACATATTGTATCCAATCGTTGTCTAAATATAAATTTATATACCTTTATATTACCTACTTACTGTCAAAGTTTATGTTTTTGTGAATAACAATTATTGTTATTATTTTTACGTCTCTTGACAATTTTAATCTAGGGTCCCGGACCTTTGGAAGGTGTACAAGGGCCCGAAGAAGAAGGGGAACATACATGGGGTATTTATGTAACAAAAATAATTCTGAAAAATACCCTCTATAAAAAATATATATGAATTTTTCAAGCTCCACCGGCAGAAAACTATAAATTATTAAAGAAACAAAAATAACTCGAAAACTACAAAAAATCGCGGAACATACATGAATACCCCTGGGTATGAGGAATTCAGATTTTTCTTTTTGACGTCACTATATGGACCATCCTGTATACACGGATAAAAGGCGGGGGGTGACTAGCACACTCAATAATGGGCCCACGAAAACGGTCGGCCAATAGAGGCAAGCCAGAGGTGAGGAACAAGACTTCTCCCGGGGTCGCTACTGCCTAACAGCTCGCCACATGCTGAACTGCGAGTTTCTGTATCTCTCTTGGTCTGGCTCCTCATCCTAGCCCTGTTCCGGCAAAGTAAACTCTACTGGCACAGACCTAGAGCTCGGAGCGCGCAAGCATCAACTACGACGTCAACTTAGATATAGCCCTGTCTCTACGGTGGGGTTATAGTTATTATTACGTAATAACTCTTAGTTTGAAATAATCGTAAAAAATAAACATTCAGTACCTGATCTGATGACAGCTGGTCTTAAGTTTCGCTTTTTAGAGAAAAATATTAATAATTATATATTTGAATATTTATATTTTTTAAAAAGAATGCATCTCTTCTGGCAAGATTGCGGGACAGTGGCAACAGCCTCCTGAAAGTGATTGCTGATGGGCCTAACGAAAGCCCCATAATGAGGCATCTTATAAAAACCACCCTGTTGGTAGTAGAATTTAAATACTAACATAGCAAATAAGTGAAATTGTTTACTAACATATAGTATAGTAAGTATTAATTTTTCACAAAGTTTTTTTTCGCAAAGTTTTTTGTTTTGTACTTTGGATCTAGTTGTCTCTTTCATAAATACATTATTATTATTTTCTGTATATTTATTATCTATGCTAATAATAAAGCGGAAGAGTTTGTTTAACGCACTAATCTCTGGAACTACTATACAGATTTGAAAAATTATTTTTGCATTTGATAGCCCAATTCTTGAGGAAAGCTATAAGGCCACAAAAAGAACAAAAAGTCAGAAAGAACGCTAAGTGAGAACGAAGTAATAGCACGGGCAGGCGATGCAATGCGACGCGGTGGGTCGGGGGGACAAGAAATTTCACGCGGACGAAGTCGCGAGCAGAAGCTAAAATATTTTTGCTAAGGAAAACTTATTTATAGGTGAATACTAAAATCACGTTGGGTACCACCAAGTCTGAATTTTACGAGCGATTCAATGATAAAATCCTCGGATCCGGATTCTATGTTTGCTAGCATTTTATGCGTAAACAGCTTTGTTTATTGATAAAAAAAGATATATCAGTTTATGTTTATGCTGTAGTCTCACGGGGGAAAAGAAGGGAAATGAAACGTCGATACGCATGTTAAAATTCTATTATTCAGAAAGCACGAGTGTAGTGATAAAATAATCGCAAAGTTAAGTGTATCTAGGGGGAACTAATGAAAATATTATGTAAATTTAATTTCAATTAAACCAATTACGCCACTTTTGAATTGTCAAGGACTCGGTTAGACAGAAAGAGGAAGCTAGTTGCCCATTCTAAAGAGCAGTAAATATCTATGGCGAAGAACGGGCAAAAAATTTCGCGGACACTCTTTTGAATCAAAATATTGTTACGAAGTAAAATATGAATAGCTGTATTAGTTTTTTTTTCATTGGCGTAATTCTGGTTGGTTTTGCATAAGGTTTTGTGCCAAATAAACATTTTTCTTTCTTTCTGCTTTGAACTAATCGTAATTGCTTAGTCAATTTTCATCCATCAGTTTTATAATATTGTGATTTATTTTTGGAGTGTTTTTAATACTTTTTAAACTTTCGCGATTTGTACACATTATAAAAGAAATTGAAAACGGGACTAGGAATATCGCGAGAAGACCCGTTCTCAATTTGTTTTAATAATCTTGCAAACGTCCGTGTTGCTCCGATTGGCATGGATATAAAAAATATAATTATTGCTAACGATACAAAATGAGGAAAAGTTGCTAAACGACTACGTCAACTGCCACACGTAAAAGGCAAAAAATAAATTTTACACTCAAAACAAAACGCACATGAAAGCTTCTAAAATCACTGTCCATTTCAAGGTTGCCTGGAAGAGATCGACAAAAGCGATAAGGCCGCCCATTGTAAATTTTGTAGTTTGATATGGTTTTATATAATATTATGTATTTTTATGGTGTACAATAAAGAATATAATTATAAATAAATAAATAATAATAATAAACTCTAATATAGTAAGTTAGTTACTGTGCTTTGAAACTCAGACAAATCTCATTAAAGTCAATATAGAACAATGCGTCAGTTTTTTAAAAGCTGTGACGTCACCGGTTCTGCAATCATGGTCCGGCGACCATTCTCGCTGTGCCAAGGGTGGCTGGCGAACCGAAAATTATTACGTCATTAATTTCACACTCCCTGCTCCCAAGGATAATCTGTAATTTTTTAAACAATGCTTGATCAGGCTGTATAGGGTGTTATAATCCTCGCGAAAGATTTTCTATTTGGCGGTGTAGAGAAACATCCAAAAATCCAGGGCTTCACATTTTAGTTAAAATTTTGTATTGTAAAACTAGTAGGACTTTTTAAAGCAACCAAATGTTTCAAACTTCTTGATGATAGTTTAAAATTAAAAGTGAAAATTACAAGTAACCTGATCTTATCTTGTAAACTAATTTGACAGCACTAAACCTTGTAGGCCTTTTTATTTCTGGGCTATTGAAATAATAAAGTCATGATTATTGCTTCTAAAAAAATTTCACGCAACAGATAAAATGCTCACATCAATTTATATGTTAGCCAATCACTGAAATGAATACCGTGTTACAAATGTGCGGTTTTTTCCATACGTGCGCGGGATACATTATTACCTCAGACCCTGCAATATAATGCCTTCAGAGGGCTTCATTAGACAACCCTTGCGGTATCAGTTTAATGGCGAAACGGGATATATTTGTGGAATTATTTAAGCTATGCGAATGTAAAACATTTAATTATTTTCAGCGTGAAAATTAAATTTATAAGCGGCTTATGGGGGCGGCTCTGAATTATTTCAATGAATTTATGGTTTAGATAAGTGTTGGGATACAATTGAATTGTTTAGGGATGTTCGCTAACCTGCGGTTGGCGAAAATTGGTTTGGGATAATAACCGTTTTGGCCGAAGGAATTATAAGAGTACTCATTTTCTGCAATTCATATCTATGGTCATTGATCTGTCGTGTCAAACCTACTCGTAGCTTTTGTTTGTAGCGGTAGGTTTAACTTCATAAATAGGTATCATGGTAAAAAATATAGGAGCTCGTGGCTAAGTAATAACAGCCGAACAGGTCGATCCATCAGGTTAAGCTACGCTTGGCGGGGTTGGTTTGTGGGTGGCTAACCATTTTTACATACCGAGACTCCTCTGTGCCTCGGAAAGTAAGTTAAACCGTTGGTCCCGGCTGTCATTCGTGGATCTTTGACAGTCGTTACGGGTTGTCAGAAGCCCGAAAGTCTGACAACCAGTCTTATCATATAGGGTATCGTATTACCCAGTTACTGGATTGTGGAGGTCAGATAGGCAGTCGCTCCATGTAAAATACTGGTATTCAGTTGCATTTGGTTAGACTAGAAGTCAACCCCAACATAGTTGGGAAAAAGCTAGGCAGATTGATTGGTAAAACATATTGTCAGTCAGACGCGCCGGCGCCGCCGCCGCACCGCCGCACCGCCGCGCCGGCTGCTCAGGAGGCCACATTGGTACTATTATGTTGTGTGCATTTTAGTTTGTGCTAAATAAAAGCATTTCCTTTCATTTTTTGTAAGTGCTGCTTAAATGCACCCTGATACCCTGATAAAATGTGTGGAGTAATAGGGATGATGCCTGGGTAAAAAAAAAAGAAATTCTATTTAGTCCGTCAGTCAGAGAATAAAAAAATGTTAGACACGTATTTTTTTGCTTTATCATATTAATAAAAAATTGCTTAGATAATACGCATTAAAATTGGGGAGTGGGGGCTGATACGTCACTTCTACGTATAAAATCTAGCTGGGCGTGACGTCATGCGATATGTTAACGCAATGTATCGCCGTAATCAAACATACGTTTTCAATAGTTTTTTAACAATATAAGACGACGGCAACGACAACGACGACGTATATTACGTTTACTTAATTGACATACCTACTATTAGAAATTATGTTTTTTTAACCTGTAATATCTAAATGTAATGAAAAGAATGATGATTATTGTGATGACTTGTTAGACGCCGTTACCAATAAAGGTTGTATATTAGAAAATCAAAACTTTCCTGAGCAAATTTCAAAAGAACAACGTACAAATCAACAAAGTTTAAAATAACGATGGTCATTTGATCAAAAGTTTAGCTGACCAAAGTCTGGAATATCAATGTTTAAATCATTTATTACCCTATTGACCAAATCGTTTAAAGGTCAAAATGGATTACTGGATAAATTATTATTTTTACTGGATAACCCTAACCCTGGACGGTCGACGTCAGGGGCAGCCCGAGGTTCGGTTGGTTAGGTTCCTTTAAACCCTGCAGACAGAAATAGGAGCCCCGCGCAGCGGGGCTCCGTCGACCTGCTGACGGAAACCCTAACCCTAGACGGTCGACATCACGGGGAGTTAGGTTCGAAATGTATTGATATTTTAAAATTACATCTAGCAACTTTTGATCAATCGTTCATTTGATGTCACATATACATTGGGATTTTAAAATTTTTCTAAATAAAACATTTGGTCATTTAAATTTTGTTATTTTGTTTATTTTTCTTTTGAAATTTGCTCGAGAAATTTTTGATTTTCTAATATGCAACCCCAATAAATGACTATGACTAGTACCTATCTATTCCAAACTTTTGAACCCAAAGCCCAAAAAATTGTCTCATCCTTTCAGCGTCGAAATCAATTTACTAACAACAGACTGACATGCTTGTAAAGTTATTACAAGAGTGAGAGTTTACAATAGGGATATTTGAGTCTTATACAAGGTAAAGTCAAGTCATATAACTCTTAGGTAACCTAGTTTCCGAAACCAAACTATGTCAGCTAATCCATCGTAGGTACTTAGGTACTAAGACGTGAGTCTGTAGCTAAGTTTGATTGACATCACGTAGTGTGGCTATGACTTGGAATTGTTTAACGTGGCTGGGTGATAAGGTTGTGTTTACAGAACAGCGGCGCGTACAACGGCTGCGCTCTGTACTAACGAGTTACGTTAATCATATAAACTCAGCCTTATGTTATGTGTCTTAAGCCCCATTTACACGGTGCAAGTTTCTGGAACGTTCAAGAAAAATAATCGCATGCCATAAAGCATGTTCAGTTATTGCTATTCAAGAATTGCTTGCATTGGTTTACACGCATGCGATTTCTCATAATTGCATGCGACTTACACAAAAGCAGTTTTGTTTACAAGGTGATTATTGCATGCAAGTGTGAAATTGCCTCGTCTCAACACTGAGTTGCACGTCCTTGCACAATATTGATTCAAGTATTGGCCGTATTGCGCTGACAAATATTTCATTTTTTATGGAACGTCTTCTCAATTTTTTTTAAATTGTTTGAAAAATAGAAAATTTTCATGCCAGAATAATTGAATGCTATTTTATCCGCTCACGCGAGCGGGAACGCCGCAAAAAAACACTTTCATACTCAACCGACCGAACGATGACTTGTCAGAGAAAAAAATTTTTTATTGTACGTGCTGTTACACCTATACCCGTTTCGTTCAACAATATTGTACATATTCTTTAGACGGTGCCAGTTAATTGTTGCTTCAATTCTATGGTATGGCACAGGCATTCTATGGTATGCAACTTGCACCGTGTAAATGGAGCCGTGGAGTTTTATTGATGTTGTGGGCAGAAATGCGCCTGCCAAACATGAGATCAAAGGATTTTAGCAAATTACAAAAACAACCTTTCGACTCTCAGAATTTTGCTTGTTAACGGGTATAGGGCATTATGGAGGGGCTTATGGTTAATAACAGCCGCTCGGGTCAATCGATCAGGTTAAGCTATGGTTGCCGCGGTTAGTCCGTGGATGGGTGACCATCTTTAAATACCAAGACCCCTCCGTGCCTCGGAAAGCACGTTAAGCCGTTGATCCCGCCTGTCATTCGTGGATCTTTGACAGTCGTTACCGGTCGTCAGAAGCCCGAAAGTCTGACAACCAGTCTTACCAAGGGGTATCGTGTTACCCAGTAACTGGGTTGTGGAGGTCAGTAAAATACTTGTATTCAGCTGCATCTGGTCAGTCTGGAAGCCGACCCCAACATACATAGTTGGGAAAAGGCTAAGCAGATGATGATGATAGGGCATTATGAAGATATAGAGGGCGTGCTTTTTTCACAGCAAACAAAAGACTGCGATCTCCAATAGGACGTATCAGCACTACTTTTGCATTACACTTAGGTAGGTACCTATGGCATAATATCCCGTAACAATACGTGTTTCTTATTTCACTAACGATAAATAGAACTCTAATTCACCACCGTTTGTTCCAACTTATATGAGGTCATTTAAAGAAATAGCTTCGTTATAGCTGGTTCCTCTCTGTTTATATTTATGAACCGTTTTATTCTGACTGTTATTTGCACTCGTTAGGTGTAAGGTGTTAGTGCGTGTTCTGGACTTGTGCCAATTGGTTTCAATCTGCATACGAAAAATACTTGACAATAATTATCATTTAGTCACACAATTTCTGTTATAGTATAATTATGTATCTGAATTTTAAGTCTATGTTCTTGCCCTTCAATAATTTATGTTTTGTTGTATTTTATTTTATTAAAGTTAAAAAACTTTGTGAGACGCCCTAGGAAGACATATACTTTGTTTGTGATGTTCTTGAGATAGGTCAGGTGCGTAGTATTCGCAAGCGACCCGCTCTGGTGTGTGACCAGATGTATGAACGTAACGAGGCAAAAGGAGTATGTAAGGATCGTAGCAGGTGGCGTTCTGTAGTTTCTGCCTACCCCCATGGGAAGAAGGCGTGAGTGACAAACATGTCAAATGATTAGTGTCTATAATATTATTTTTAAAATGATCATTTGTAATTCGTTTTCTGTCAAACATTAGCGAACCCTTTTCCCAACTATGTTGGGGTCGGCTTCCAGTCTAACCGGATGCAGTTGAATACCAGTACTTTACATGGAGCGACTGCCTATCTGACCTCCATAACCCAGTTACTGGCTAACATGATACCCCTTGGTAAGACTGCTTATCAAACTTCTGGCCTTCTGAATACCCGTAATGACTGTCAAAAATCTACCTATGACAGCCGGGAAAAACGGCTTAACGTACTTTCCGAGACAAGGAGGGATCACGACACGTAATGGATGATCACCCATCCACGAACCAACTGTGGCAAGCGCATCTTATCCTTCGATTGACCTGTGCGGCTGTTATTATTTAGCGACGAGTTTATTTATGTAAGCGTTTGTAGTGTGTCACAATTCCTCGCTAATCTGACCTATTCAATTTAGGTAATCTCTGTCTACATCTCTTGTTAGTTGTTATGATTAGTTGACCAAAATATCTACAACTAATCTTAGACTCGTACGTTGACACAAGACTAGGTCATAGATTTAATTGATCCGTGGGGATTCGAAACTCGGAGGGCAGTGGAGTTACGATGGATGAATTTGCAAAGCAGTGGGTTAATTAACAGATTCAGATATAACATAACATATGCCTGTACTCCCCGAGGAGTTAGGCAGACGTGATCTATAGTACACCCATAATTCGCCAGTTATGTTAAGTCCCTCGTAACGAGCTTATTGCCGTCAACTGGGCACAAACCCAGACTTCGGACTGCTACTTAAGAAATCCAGATGGAAAAACCCAATAACCCTTTGCCCGACCCGGGAGTCGAACCCAGGACCTCATGCTCAGCAGTAGTGCTTCCAACCACTAGTGCAACGAGGTAGTAATTCAGATAATATAATGTAGATGACAAGAGCTCGTGGCTAAGTAATAACAGCCGCATGGATCGATCCATCAGGTTAAGCTACGCTTGCCGGGCTGAGACTCCTATGCCTCGGAAAGTACGTTAAGCCGTTGATCCCAGCTGTCATTCGTGGACTTTTGATAGTCGTTACGGGTCGTCAGAAGCCCGAAAGTCTAACAGCCACTCATACCAAGGGGTATCGTATTACCCAGTGATTGGGTTGTAGAGGTCAGATAAGCGCTCGCTTCATATAAAATCAGCTGCATCCGTTTAAACTTGAAGCCGATCCCAACATAGTTGGGAAAAAGCTAGGCAGATTTTGTTGTAGATGACAAAACGTAATTAAATTAATAACATAATTATGCCTGTATAAACCGCAGCACGAATCTTGAGCGCTAAGTGAAGTGGTGGGGGTTGTTTGAGTATACGTATTGTCTCAGGAGTAAAGTCCAAAATCGCTTAAAGTAATTCAAGAATAGAATAGAATAGAATAGAATACTCTTTATTATGCACACCATTTAAATTACTGTTACAATTTTACAATGTTGAAATTTTACATACGAGTGACACAATGGGCGGTCTTATCGCTAAAAGCGATCTCAAGGTCAGCGCTCAAGTTTCGTGCCGGCAACTGTATCACCCGATGGATTAACCAGAAGAATCATTGTGCTATGCCCATATTTTTTTTTAATTATTGCCATCACCTTAATCAATTTTATTGACAATACATTGCTGTGCATTTCGATTTACCAAGTTCCACTGGCACACTTTATCAAACAAACCTCCCATGTACAAACAACCAATCAGTGCACACCAATAGCCATCAAAGTAGAAAGAATGAACATGAAACAAAAATAAAACCGTTGACAAACAAACATACATAAATGGCTAATCTGGCTGCAGTCCTAACGAGCTGCCAGTTAAACCTGGTTACTATGGCAACCGTTCTAATTGCGTATCGACCTATTGTGTGCGTAGCTTCAAAGGGTTTCGAGCACTGGAGTTAGTATTATATTTAGGTCCTAGCTGGCCGATGTCATTCTCAACGACATAAAGGACAAACTTTCATGAAAACGTTCTCCACATTTGGGGATGAGTTTTCAAAAATTCTGCCCTAGAATTCTTTTTCGTTGTCATAAAAAAATAAAAAGTTGGGTGGTGTCGTCGGACACCCGGTTGGAAGGAAGTTCCTTTCGCTGTATATTATTTAGAGCCATCTAGTAGGTAGTTCAAATTCTATCTCAAGTTTGAAGTGATAAAAGTAGGTTTTTGTTTTTTAATACTGAGCCATCTAGTGTAGTTTTTAGCAAGCTAAAACTATCCTAGATGGCTGTATTGCACAGTAAGGAACTGTTTACGTACAATCGTCTATAACAGAAAATAGACGGTGCTACTGTGGAATTCTTTCCTATCGACAAAAATTCAATTAATCATGTTTCAGTTTTAGTACAGCAGTAACACAAAAAAAACCCAAATGATTTAACGATATACATTTGGTTTTATAGGAATTTTAAAAACACAAAATTTATAAAATATACCTAATAATATGTTTTTAAATACTTATGTTATAAAAGTATTTAGTAGTAGTACTCGTGGCTAAGTAATAACAGCCGCACGGGTCGATCCATCAGGCTAAGCTACGCTTGCCGGGGTTGGTCAGTGGATGGGTGACCATCTTTACATACCGACCCCCCCCCCGTTTTTGACTCCTCCGTGCCTCGGAAAGCACGTTAAGCCGTTGGTCCCGGCTGTCATTCGTGGATCTTTGACAGTCGTTACGGGTCGTCAGAAGCCCGAAAGTCTGACAACCAGTCTTACCAAGGGGTATCGTATTACCCAGTTACTGGGTTGTGGAGGTCAGATAGGTAGTCGCTCCATATAAAATAATGGTATTCAGCTGCATCCAGTTAGACTGGAAGCCGACCCCAACATAGTTGGGAAAAGGCTAGGCAGATTAATGTTATAAAAGTATTTATTTTTTTTTTTCGAAAAAGAAACATCTCCCTTAGCTAACCCATAGTAGGTGGTCAATAATAGTAATATGTCTTTGTCAGTCAGTGCCTAGTCACTGAGTAATTCCCATCCTTTCTCGACCATCTTCACCCATCTTTTATCAGAAAACTTGCACTTTGTTATTTATCGTGTACTTATTTAAAGATGGTTATCGTGAAATTGAAACATCTTCAAAAGCTCGTAGTTCTCGGGAAAAGTGCAAATTATTTCGAAGTAAAATTCTTGGAACCATGACTGCTAGGAAATATACGAGTAAGTCTTCACTCGGAAAATTTTTATGAAAATCCTTGAAGGTTTCATTTCTTTTTCTGGTTTCCAAGAATCAATATAATATGGTAGTGAGGTATTGCGCAATTTATGAGAAGGAACAACTCTAGAAAATATAGTGTAACCAGGGGGGATAAGGATGATTAAAAATAAACCTTTGTGGGTGTGTCCTACACGTGTGGCTGATACCCGGAAAATTATATTTGTAGACTAGACCAATATTTTGTACTATCTATCTAGCAATACGTATAATTTAATTTATATTTCAACAAATATCAATGAGAGCGGCGGTGGCCCAGCGGTAACGGCCCCAACTTACGAGTTGTAGATCGTGAGTTCGAACCCAAGCAGGCGCTTTACTTTGTGTAAATAATAGGTCTTTACCTATGAAATTGCCGTTTTGTATGAAAAAATTTAAACGAATTTTTTTCATGCATTTTTTATTTGTATTAATCGAAGTAATCACCCATGCAATCAATGCATATTTGCCAACGCAGTGGCAGTTTATTGATGCCCTCTTAAAGAAATCAGCTGGACGGGAGGCAACAAATTCTTCAAAGGCATTTTGTACTGCCTCTCGGGTATTGAATTTTTTTCCCGCCAAGAAGTTATCCAAATTCTGGAAAAAGTAGTAGTCTGTAGGCGCAAGGTATGGTGAGTAGGGCGGATGACGGAGAGCTTCCAACCCCAGTTCTTGCAACTTGGAGACCGTCTGCTGTGCAGTATGAGGTCGCGCGTTGTCGTGCAGGAGCAGCGGAGACGAGCGATTGACCAATGCTGGTTGGAGATGTGCCAGCTTCTCCATCATTGTGTTCAGTTCTTCACAGTACACATCTGAAGTAATGCTCACCCCGTTTGGTAAGAAGTTGTGATGAATCACACCGGCGCTAGACCACCAAACAGTGACCATCACTTTTCTAGGGGTAAGTTTTCGTTTAGGGCATTGTTTAGGTGCTGAACCAGGATCCAACCAACTTGCTGAGCGCTTGCGGTTATCAAACAGAATCCATTTTTCATCGCAGGTAACAATGCGGTTCAAAATTCCTTCATTTGTGTGTCTGTTGAGCAGTGCAAGGCACGTCTCGACGCGTACTTCGCGCTGGCGATCATTGAGTTCGTAGGGCACCCATTTGTCAAGCTTTTTTACCTTGCCAATTTGACGCAAATGGACCAATATTGTTTTGACGCTAACATCGAAAGCTGCTGCTAATTCAGCCGTAGATTGTGTATCATCAGCTTCCACAATCGCCTTTAATTCGTCATTGTCGACCAAAGTCTTCGGACGACCGCGAGGTTCATTTTTCAGGTCGAAATTTCCAGAACGGAAGCAAACCAATAACAAGTGGTGCGTTGGTTTGTAGTGTTAGCTCCGTAAACGTCGTTGATGTTGCGTGCCGCTTGTGCCGCGTTGCTGCCACGACGGTACTCATATTCCATAATTACTCGAATTTTTAACGTATCCATGATGACGAAAAAGACTGAATTGCGATGTAAATGTAACACTAATCAATAAACAAATGACTACTTTTGGAAAAAAAAATCCATGTTTTTAAAATAAAATTAATTTGAAAATAGAATTCTTAGCCAAACAAAAATTATTTTGATTTGAAATGGCCAGTACTGCAGAACGGCAATTTCATAGGTAAAGACCTAATATTATCATACCACTGCTCTCAAAACGGTGAAGGAAAACATCGTAAGGAAACCGACATGTCCTAGAGCCAAAACTTCGAAAACATGTGACATCTACCTACCCGCACTGGGCCTGCATGGTGAATTACGGCCCAGTCCCTCTCGAAGAGAGGATATTATAGACTGAATATGAATGTTATGTAAGTATCAACGGACTTAATATATTAGTAACAATATTTCTTAATAACTATGTTTGTAAACTTAACCTACACACTTAAACTAACACAGCCCTATATGATATGAGAATCCCTACAAGCTCAATACTGACGTGGAATGCTTGCGGCAGCGATTCACGTACAAGTAGGAGCTGGCCCGCACCCGGCGCACCAGGAAGGCGCAATTTTTCGCATCGTAGCGTAGAAGCAATCGACACGAGCATCAGCAAACATCCCTGATGTGCTACAGAAATGGAACACCCCCATCAATACTCGGAACGCATTATAATATATTGAATGCAAATGGCGCTGTACGATTTTTCAGTGTTACCTACCCACAGGCTGCACGTGTAAAATTAGGTGCTGTATGCACGAAATAAGGTTCTTTTAACGGTTCTAGAACAACTTGCAAACCTGCGAGCAATCATATTAGCTCTCACCGACAGCGCCCTTTCTCTTTCAATATCATCATCATCTCTAAGATCAGCGGTCAAAAGATGTTCCAAGTAAATACTTAAATCACCTAATATACCCCCTCACATGCGATATTCCGATCAACTTGACCGATTCGTATAGGTTTCTATTACTGTGTTTCCGTAGTTATATACTTACAGTAAGTAATCAAATTAATAACTTAGTAGTGAGCAATTTTGCGCCTATAAACAAAACCATCAAATATTAGTCCTCATTTAGTTAATTAAAAAAAACAGTGTAAAAATGTTATTTTTAAGAGGCCTATTACATTTCAACCGTTAATTTTACGTTAAATGGCCAACGTTGGCGTTCTTATTCTGTTTAACTGAAAGACTTCGACAACTTTGACTGATGGAAAATAGTTGTACGATTAGGCATGAAATTCCGTGACCCCACGCCAATTGTTGAAAGATAAAATCAGAAATTAAGTTATCCAGAAAAGAACCGGAGTTACCAACTTACACTTAGACTTATAGAGTAAGCAAGCTGAAGTGGTAGTTGGCTGGCTATGTTTGTTCTAGAACCGATGACCGATGGAGCAGACGAGTCCTGGAGTAGACCGCGTATCGGTCAGCGTAGTGTGGGACACCACCAGCTAGTTGGATCGACGAACTTAAAAAGGTGGCTGGGACAGACTGGATGCGGAAGGCGGAGGACAGGGTGTTGTGGCGCAGGCTTTTTTTTTTGTGGATGGGAAATCATCAAATGACTTTTCCCACTCTGGGTGGAGCGGGAGGGCGTGCCAGACTTTTACTGACTAAAACCCATCCGTGTTCCTTCAGTTGCCCATGCCAGGGCCGCGGTATCTCTTTCGCACTACCCGCGACCCCGGCGGCATCGACCCTATTGGACCCCGTCACTGCTGACATCTCTTTGAGGCGCGCGTGGAATACAACGCGCTATCGACCCGGGCCTGGTCCTTACCGGTTGACGAGCTGCCCATTACTCGTCGTTCGCAAGCCCGCGCCTACGGTGGCCGGGAATCGGCAATAGATTCCCGCTGCCCAGGGCGTCTCCTGCGGCGGCTAGGGGCGCGAGGGCGCGACTGTTGCCTCTCCCTCACGCGTTCCGCCTCCTCCTTCGCGAGCATTACTGCTTAGCAGAAGGAGGTGACGGCCTCCCATGCACTCTCGCTCCGCACCATGGCCTGGACCAGGTTTGGACGCTAGAGATCGCCGCCGCCGATCGCCTCCGCGAGAACACGGCAGTGCTCCGACCAAGCCAGGCAGACCTCCACAGTATGCTCCACCGTATCCTCCGAGCGATCCACACAATAGTGACACCCGGACGGTTCCTCCCGCCTTATCCGAAACAGGAACCTCCCGAAACAACCGTGTCTAGTGAGAACCTGCGTCAGGCGGAAGGTGAGGACGCCGTGGCGCCTCTCCAACCACTCCTCAAAGAGGGGACTTATCGCCAAAATTGTGGCGTGCCCATTGTGGCGCAGCCTGGGAGAGACCTATGCCCAGCAGTGGACTGCGATAGGCTGAGTTGATTGATGATTTACTATCCTTCTAGGGCTTCTAGTAACATAATGTGAAACCCAACTTCCTAGTAATCTTTTAAAGAACAAAAGAGGCATCGACTATCAGGTTCCTAATTTCCCCATCTAGAAATAATACGGTACTAAACATAACAGTTAACTGCCGTCGTCTTTTTGCTACGATTATACATAAAAGTTACAAGCTGTTAATTCCCTTGGCAAGACCCGCCATTGAAATTATTAGCATACCGAAGGGTGCTTGGCAGACCATTTTATACCCTCTTTTTACGACAAGGCGAGGCAAAAAAAAAAACTAGATATTTAGATAACTGCAAGTACCGTATTAGTAATCGTGTTTCCTTTTAAGAAAGTGGGTGGTTTTTCATTATTTTGAGTGCTCTTTGTTTTCTCATTTTGCGCTCGCTTTTTTAACTTTACTGCCTATGTAACAGCTTTGAATTATTTTCTAAAAATAATGCAAGAGAGAAGTCCCTAGTTGGCTTAATCTCAATTTAGTTACCTCAATCTGCCTAGTCTTTTCCCAAGTATGTTAGGGTCAGCTTCCAGTCTAACCGGATGCAGCTGAATACCAGTATTTTACGTGGAGTGGCTGCCTATCTGACCTCCACAACCCAGTAACTGGGTAATACAATACCCTATGATAAGACTGCTTGTCAGACTTTCGGGCTTCTGACGACCCGTAACGACTGTCAAAGATCCACGAATGATAGCTGGGACCAACGGTTTAACGTGCTTTCCGAGGCACGGAGGAGTATCGCTATGTAAAGATGGTCACCCATTTACAAACCAACCCCGGCAAGCGTAGCTTAACCTGATGGATCTTCCTGTTCGGCTATTATTACCTAGCCACGAGCTCGTCCTCAATTTAGTTACCTACGGATTTTACATATTGTACGAAAATAATATGTATTTTAGTGCGTTATTAAGTTCTTTAAAGTTTTAACGTGGTGCCGTCATCAGAGCAATCAGAAACTTACATAATTTGCTATCATTTGCACAAAATCATAATTTTCAGAGCATTCATCCACAGCAGCAGACTAGACACATGAGACCATAGAAATATAAAAAAAACAAACTTCATTCTTATATCTATGCTTGAGACTGTCCCTAGACTGATAAAAATTTAGTTTTTCCTAAATTACGTTTTCAGTTAGCTTAGTAAGTCGCTATCTGAACTGTTACAATAGTACACACTGGAATGTTGTGAGAAAGACATTGGACGACAGTTAGAACAAAGTGTGCAGAAAGAAGTGACAAAGTCTAAACGGAGTAATAATTATAAAACCAAATTTTGTACTATAAATAGAATTTCGGGTACTTCTTCGGATGACAATGGTGATGATTTTGTAGTAGGAATACCTAGTCCCACTTCAGAAAAAACAGATAAAACAATACATAGATACATTAAAAATAATGATAAATAAGAAAAAAAAAACTCACATTCCTTGCCAAATGCTGGTATGTAGAAAAGGAAAGCGAAAATGTATTCTGTGTTGCTGATCCACTCTTATAAGGAGATGTGCTAAGGTGGCCAGCGAAATTCAAGACTTGCAATTTGCAGGTCATTATCAGGTTATATGTTGGTCTTTTGACCAACATGATCCGCGAACGTAACAAATATGAAATTGCAGAATTATAATCATTAGAATCATCAATACAACTCTCTCAGTTTCAGTCTTCTTTCTACTGAAATTATGTTCCACATTTCAGCTTCATTTTAGCGTACTAATTTAAATAATGTGGCGCGTCATTTTAGCTAAGACGAGCTCTACAATTTTTAAATCCTACATTAAGTTATTTGATTATGCTAGTTTAATATTTATTTTGCTTAAATTACTTTTAGTAGAGTGGTTAAAGGTTTTGGGGTAGAAATAATTCCCACATAGGCGACATTAGGGTGTGGAATGTACTGAGATATGTTGTAACTGTTCTGGTTACATTGTACAATTAGTGCACTGAAACAAAGTGATTTACAAGAAACTGAAGAAGACTGTTAAGGTTAGCTAGAATAAGACAAGACTAAATAAGAATATAGACTAGAATAAGCCCTTTACGCTCAATAGTTCCTTTAGCGCGTATTTTGCGTATGGACGTTAACACATCTAGACATTAATTATTTTCATATAGTGGAATTATCAAGATCGTCAAGATCAGACGATTTTAATTGCAATGGCATCTAATGTCACAGAATAATAGATAAACTAATGAGTATTTAATGTGTTGTGTTCTTTAACCGAATATATTCTCTTTCCTTACTCGATATAGAAATGAAGGTAGTTCTGGTTGCATTTTCTGTAAAGGAACTATTCATGTTCATGAATATAATATTATATGTAATGTTGTATGTTTGTGAGTTTTATGTATGTTGTTTCATTCAAAGGAGCTGCTAAAGGAATTATCTAGTCTCAGTAGTTCCTTTAGCTTTTGTAAAGGAACTACTGATCAAAAATTCTCAGTAGTTCCTTCAGAACTTTTGAGCATAAAGGGAATAAGCTGACTTTCAAAAATAATTCTGTAAGAGTTGATTATTTTGACTTTGTTACGAATAGAATAATATTGATTTGACTTTGACTTTCAGTTTTTCAACCATCGTTTATTTGTTTATTTAAAAAAAATATATATTTTAATAATCCCTTTTGCATGAAATTTCCTTTAATTTGATACAAGGCTTTTTATTTTTTTAACATGGCAGCCAAAAGAGCGCATTTTGCACATTTATGTGTATATTTTTTTCTACTTTTAATACATCAAAAAGATACCAACAACGAACAAAAAAAAATCAAATCCCGTCTTTGTGGGTATTGGTTCCACCTTTCACCAATTTCTTTCATATTTGAACTATAGGTACTACACACATCAAAAGTGTCTAGGGATCAACATATATTTTTGCAATAACTTTTCTCCTGATTGATATTAATTAAAATTTTCTTTAAGGATTCATCAAATAAAGTGTTTTCGTTTGTCACAGTAACGATAAACCAAGTCACCTTTGCATTAATAAAGAAATTTGCCATTTTCCTAATAAAGGGATTTTTGACATTTGAACCACTAACATTAAAGTTCGAAAAAAAGACTGAAATAACAGTTTTCTTTAAAATTTTATTGGGTAACTTAAACAATTAATAATCCGTGTTTCTACCGCGAACACTAACAACACAAGAACATCGGTTTGGCATACTCAAAATGAGTTCATCCAAATCACGCTGTGGAATGGCCGCCCAAGTTCGTTGCAACAACAAAAAAAGGTCTTCTTGCGACTGGATACCCTCCATATTCGGCAGAGCTCTTCTCTGTAGCATATCCCATGCATGCTCAATCGGGTTCAAGTCTGGCGACTGAGCAGGCCAGGGCAGGACATTGATGTTAGCTGCGGCGAGAGTCTGTCTTACAACTCTTGCGGTGTGCGGTCGTGCATTATCATGCATTAACTGAAATAAGGGACCGATTTGCACTTGTAGAGGAACGATGACGTCTGATACAATCGTCTCAGCATAAATTTGAGCGTTGAGGTTGCCTCTGATCCAAATCAACTCAGTTCTTCCGCCGATCCAAATACCCGCCCATACCATGATGGTTCCACCACTATAAGGATGGACTTCCTGGCAGGATTTTAATCGCTGTTGGCGTCCAGGGGTTCTCCAGTGTCGTATACGTCTTGTATCCGGTCTCATACCAAAACGAGACTCATCAGAAAAGCACACGAAACGCCATTGTTCTTCTGCCCAATTTCTGTGTTCAAGAGCCCATTGATATCGAATCCTACGATTGTGCATTGCTATAGGTGGTACCCGTAGCGGTCTTCGGGAATGAAGGTTCACTTCATGCAAGCGGTTTCTGACTGTTTGGTCGCTAATTAAGTTCCCTGAAGAGTGATGAAGCCTCACGGCTAACATCATGGCGGTTATAGTTGGAGCTCTTCGAGTTAAGATTTGAATGTATCGGTCTTGTCTCCGTGTGGTGCAGCGATACCGTCCTCCATGGCGCTCAGCCACGGTACCAGTGCTTCGGTAACGTGTCCAAAGTCGACTGATAACACTCTGACTTGTATTCAGAGCTAAAGCCACAGTACGTTGCCGGGAACCAGCTTCTATCATTCCCACGGCTCTGAGCATTTCTTCCCTGCTTAAATGACGTCGCCGCTCCATAATAACGTTGGTTTTAATCAGTAGTAGGGAAACAGTAGCACTAATAATGTCTTCAATGCGTTGTATGTTTTTATAGGGAAAATATTGACAGCTGATTTTCATCTTTTACTCGAATTTGATTCACAGTTCCTGATTCAAATTATGAAATGCACCAAAAAGGATCCATATAAATTTATAAAATCATAAATTTATTACAAAGCCACATCTCAATCTCAAGAAATCCGCATAAAAATGCTTGATCCCTAGACACTTTTGATGTGTGTATTTGCAAGAGTGGTAAAAGTTTTTATACTTGAGTTACCGCATAAGTCGACCGCGTGACTTTTTGTTCGTACTTAGGTAATAAGTAATAACTGCAGTACTGCTAAAGGCACTCTGATTTAAGTGCGTAGTCGGTGTATTTTTATAGCTTACTGACAAAAAATGTTATAATCGTATAAGTGCACTCTTAGGTACCTACTGGTGTAATGTAAAATCAGTGTTCAAATTATGTTACGTACGAAAATATTAGGCATATGATCATAATAATATCAATGAAAATCTCAGCACAATCTAAAATTATTTATTTTGTTTAGCTAAAGTTCTATCAATCAATCAATCCGCCTAGCCTTTTCCCAACTATGTAAGGGTCAGCTTCCAGTCTAACCGGATGCAGCTGAATACCACTATTTTACATGAAGCGACTGCCTATCTGACCTCCACAACCCATTAACTGGGTAAGACAATACCCCTTGGTAAGACTGGTTGTCAGACTTTCGGGCTTCTGACGACCCGTAACGACTATCAAAGATCCACGAATGACAGCCGGGACCAACAGCTTAACGTGCTTTCCGAGGCATGGAGGAGTCTCGGTATGTAAATATGGGTCACCCATCCACGGACCGAACCCAGCAAGCGTAGCCTAAAACCTGATGGATCGACCCGTGCGGCTGTTATTACTTAGCCACGAGCTCCTCTCCATTTACAAAACCTGCGTTTCTAGTTTTTGACATAACATTAACACTTTGCATGAACTCGCCAATTATGAAAATGCTACCAATATCTATTATAAATATTGAACATAAAACAAAGCAAAAATTTCTCATTAATAATTTGTAGTTTTCCCAGAATTTCATCCAACCCGATATCACCACCCGGGTTTCATTCACCCGAATTTAATCGGCATTTTGGGAAAATACTTTGTAGTGAGCTATAATTTCCCGAAACGGACCAGTTTGAATAGTAAATATGAAACTGTATTCTGAAACGAGCGTTAATGATTTCCAGTGAAACTGTTTAATAGTATTCATATAAAAACTTTTTTACAAAAAAATACAACCGACTTCCAAAAACAACACTACAAAGTGAAAAATAACTTTAATTTCGGAAGTCGGTGTGTGATTAAATGTTTTTTCGTTTTTGCCACAGACTTCCGAAATTAAAGTTATTTTTCACTTTGTAGTGTTGTTTTTGGAAGTCGGTTGTATTTTTTTGTAAAAAAATTTTTATTTTTCACTTTTTAGTGGGTCTGTTTATAATTTGTATAAGTTACAATAGTCTAATGTCAATTGCTCATCACATGTTACAAAATATTGCTTTTCCCGATGCTGGGACGTTAATTGTTGAGGAGTTCTGCTGGTAAGAACCAGGAGAACTCCTCAACAACCACTCACCACACGCATTGTGTGACGAGCGGAAATTGCTTAGCAACCATATTAAAGTAATCGAATCGCAACCCGTGAAATATTTATCATTGAGTAGTTCCGGTAGCCATCTGTGGTCTACATCATCAGTTCCACTTCACCAAGTGGTGCTTTCCGAGAGCAATTGCACGAGCTACTACAAAAAAAATACCCAAATCGCTATAGGTGTGCTTATAATATTTGAAGAGTTCCTTCGATTTCCCCAGGATCCCATCATCAGAACTAGATTTTGACAAAAATGGGATCATTTGGGAAGTATACCCTTTCCAACAAAAAAATATTTTTTCAAATCGGTTGGCAAGCGACGGAGTTATGCGCGAACAAACATAAAAAAAAAAAAAAATATAAACATCCGAATTGAGAACCTCCTCCTTTTTTAGAAGTCGGTTAAAAATACTGTCGATATTTTGTGGTCACTTTACTGAGAATTTTTCTCGAAGCAAAAATATAGCATACAAATATTTTGAAACAGTCGAATTTGACAAAACAAAAAGGGGGCGATAAACAAGCTAATTAAAAATGGACCATTATTATTTCATAAAGAGTAAAGCAATTCGAAGAAATTATAGATTGAATAAATACAGTTTTTAGGGTTCAACTCTCGTATTTAAAAAAATGTCCTTAATATTATATGATAATTTTATGATCTCAGTGTTATTCAATGCTGAAATTGTGTATTGTAAACACACCTGGCAAAAGGAATTAGAAAAGGCACGTCAGAATTGACCTTATGTATTTATCGCTTAATTGGTCTTGGAGTGGGGAGCTGCCCTATTCAAAGCTATTCAGCTATTTTCGACTAACCAAAACATGACTATGATAATACAGGTAGGTAAACATTTTGAATAGCCTTAAGTTTGCGAGAAAAAGATGCTTTATTATATTCCTAGAACTGTAAGATTTGATACGATTTTAATCTGAAGTTTGCTTGTGTTATTTTAATTAGTGGAAAGTAATTATAACTTGCATCCAATGATGACCAGGATTTCCTACAATAATACCATTGCTGATGGCATTATTGTGCGTTGTAGAGATTATGTCAACAGAGGATTATTTTATTAACACAGCATGATGTGATTTGCGCCCTTACTACATTGTTGTTAAGGGCAAAAACAGCCTGTAGTGCTTTAATATTAATAGTTGAGCTGCTTTTGCATTTAGAAAAGATGTTGCGTGTTTTCGGGTCACGATGCACATCAAAGTCGCTCACTATGTCACCGGCTTGACACCTTTTCCAACTTTAAAAGACAAAATTAAAATTTCTCTTTTATTTTTCTAAAAAAAGCAACATTCATTTTTAAAAGCGTATCTAGAGGCTTGTTGGCAGTCAAACATCTCTTTATTTCCGTTACGATTGACTTGGCAAGAATTTTAGAAGCTTTTCCTTGTGTGACTTCAAATTTTTGTAGGTTTTAGAAGTTCACATTTGGAATTGTATTGTTAGAAAGTTTTGTCGTACATATTACACCTAAATATGGTTCGTTTATTCCACAATTGCATAAAAAGCGGCTAATTGCGAGTCGGACTTGCACATGAAGGGTTCCGTACCACAATATTTGAAAATACTTTGTAAAGACGCCGTTTCTTGTACGGGGTACGAACCCCATTTAATTTTTAACTTTATTTAGTTTTTATTATTTCTCGTGGCAAAGTAATAACAGCTAGTCAGCAGAGCTCGTGGCAAAGTAGTAACAGCCGCACGGGTCGATCCATCAGGTTAAGCTACGCTTGCCGGGGTTGGTCCGTGGATGGGTGACCATCTTTACATACCGAGACTCCTCCGTGCCCCGGAAAGCACGTTAAGCCGTTGGTCCCGGCTGTCATTCGTGGATCTTTGACAGTCGTTACGGGTCGTCAGAAGCCCGAAAGTCTGACAACCAGTCTTACCAAGGGATATCGTATTACCCAGTTACTGGGTTGTGGAGGTCAGATAGGCAGTCGCTCCATGTAAAATACTGGTATTCAGCTGCATCCGGTTAGACTGGAAGCCAACCCCAACATAGTTGGGAAAAGGCTAGGCAGATTGATTGATTGATTTAATTTTTATTATTTGTTATTATTAATATAGTAGCCATAGTAATACACACTCTGTACACACCCTGTGACAGACGGACGGATGGACAGCGCAGCCATAGTAATAGGGTACCATTGGTACCCTTTGGGTACGGAACCCTAAAAAAAATGATAAATGTATGTCTTTGTTAGGAAGCCAAAAGACGATTCTGCACATAGTATTTAAAAATTTCCTGTCACATAATACGGCGCCTACATGACTATAAGACGGTGGCTTATGTTTGAGGTTGTTCATCCAATACAAATCATTTCACACTATTATACTACGTTACTTTGTGCCGTTTCTAAACATCACAAATATCTAAAACAACCTGGAGAAACTTAACAATTTTCGTTGTGAAAACGGCAACTTTTGACGTCTACAGAGTATGGTGATGCCTTTGAGCTACTTCTTAGTTTCTTTCTCAGAAACCTGAAGGCAACATAGTAACTCTGACAGTTTGTAGTTATTTAGCTAAGAGCTATTTTATCGCACCCCGTCCCAGGCTATAAATACTTATCCTACTTTTATTACAAGTTTCCGTCAATCGAGTGACGTCACAGACAGTTCTTGTTAGTTAGATCGAA
This sequence comes from Cosmia pyralina, assembly GCA_946251885.1. Lineage (NCBI taxonomy): Eukaryota > Metazoa > Arthropoda > Insecta > Lepidoptera > Noctuidae > Cosmia > Cosmia pyralina. Next base: position 16,439,088 of record OX276359.1, on the reverse strand, counting down.
GATAGAAATAGATATACTCGTAGTACGACAATGTTCAAAGGTTCTATCGTTTGTTTTCGGAAAAACCGAACATTGCCGAATTAAATATAACTGGTCCAATAAGGGAGTGATGGAACTATAATGTGTCAATCTATAATTTAGGTGGGAATATAAATCAATTTCTATTGGTCGAAAGTCAAATTTTATTCGCTATAATTCGGTTTTTCCGAAGAGAACCGATGGACGTTATCGTAATACGTCATCGTTGAAAAGATTGAAAATTGTGAGATATCTGGGACGTTTCCTTTTAATCGTAGCAATATTACAAGTAAAGTAGACATCTGAATGATTATTGATACTTAATCTGCTATTATTACCTAGATTATTGATATTAGACCTACCTAGTTATTACCTACCTGCGAGTAAAGTATTTTTTTTTTTGTGAATCAGTAGTAAAGTTTATTATAATAAAACCATGACTATATCTTGTATAGTTTACCCATTTCTCTCGCAGCAATGTATTACTGTGCTAATGGCCTCTATAACGCGATTACTCAGGCCAGAGAAGTTTGACGTCGATCCGGGGACTCAAACCGCCGATCAAAAATATCGCCACTGGTAGGAGACGTTCCATAACCATCTTTTTGTAAACACGGTGTCAGCGATGATTTGTGATGTCACCAAACTAAGAATACTATTCAACAATGTGTCTCGTAAAGTTTATGAGAGTTATCGTTAGTCATTTATAGTTTTTTACAGAGTATTTAGATAAATTAAATCATTTTCTTAGAAATATGTCAAACTATCTGGCTGTTGTTAATCAAAGGTTGGCGTTGGTAAATATGTATCGTGTCACACTTGGCTATTATGTAATTTTGCTATATTATGCTAGATGGCGATGGTTCTATGACATAGTACGTATCTTAACCTATTGAATCCTGAGTAATGAGACACAATTGATTATCTATTATGTCTTGCCCGATATCGCAACCTTGGGACTCAAAGGGTTAAGTCTCTTTGGACTGTACATACTTAACTACTGAACAATAACTCCATTCTTCTGTTGAATGTTTACATGATCTGGGTTCTAAAATAAAACTTTGAATGTACTTAAATCAATTTAATAGTTTTAAGATAGTTTTAAAATTATTGGGAAAATACACTTTACAACAAAACAATCAGATTGATTAATGACTTAACCACTTAAACTATTTTATTCAATCAATCTGCCTAGCCTTTTCCCAACTATGTTGGGGTCGGCTTCCAGTCTAACCGGATGCAGCTGAATACCAGTAATAGGTCTTTACCTATGAAATTGCCGTTTTGTATGAAAAAATTTAAACGATTTTTTTTCATGCATTTTTTATTTGTATTAATCGAAGTAATCACCCATGCAATCAATGCATCTTTGCCAACGCAGTGGCAGTTTATTGATGCCCTTCTTAAAGAAATCAGCTGGACGGGAGGCAACAAATTCTTGAAAGGCATTTTGTACTGCCTCTCGGGTATTGAATTTTTTTCCCGCCAAGAAGTTATCCAAATTCTGGAAAAAGTAGTAGTCTGTAGGCGCAAGGTCTGGTGAGTAGGGCGGATGACGGAGAGCTTCCAACCCCAGTTCTTGCAACTTGGAGACCGTCTGCTTGTGCAGTATGAGGTCGCGCGTTGTCGTGCAGGAGCAGCGGAGACGAGCGATTGACCAATGCTGGTTGGAGATGTGCTAGCTTCTCCATCATTGTGTTCAGTTCTTCACAGTACACATCTGAAGTAATGCTCACCCCGTTTGGTAAGAAGCTGTGATGAATCACACCGGCGCTAGACCACAAAACAGTGATCATCACTTTTCTAGGGGTAAGTTTTCGTTTAGGGCATTGTTTAGGTGCTTGCGGTTATCAAACAGAATCCATTTTTCATCGCAGGTAACAATGCGGTTCAAAATTCCTTCATTTGTGTGTCTGTTGAGCAGTGCAAGGCACGTCTCGACGCGTACTTCGCGCTAGCGATCATTGATTCGTGGGACACCCATTTGTCAAGCTTTTTTACCTTGCCAATTTGACGCAAATGGACCAATATTGTTTTGACGCTAACGTCGAAAGCTGCTGCTAATTCAACCGTAGATTGTGTATCATCAGCTTCCACAATCGCCTTTAATTCGTCATTGTCGACCAAAGTCTTCGGACGACCGCGAGGTTCATTTTTCAGGTCGAAATTTCCAGAACGGAAGTGAGCAAACCAATAACAAGTGGTGCGTTGGTTTGTAGTGTTAGCTCCGTAAACGTCGTTGATGTTGCGTGCCGCTTGTGCCGCGTTGCTGCCACGACGGTACTCATATTCCATAATTACTCGAATTTTTAACGTATCCATGATGACGAAAAAGATTGAAATGCGATGAAAATGTAACACTAATCAATAAACAAATGACTACTTTTGGAAAAAAAAATCCATGTTTTTAAAATAAAATTAATTTGAAATTAGAATTCTTAGCCAAACAAAAATTATTTTGATTTGAAATGGCCAGTACTGCAGAACGGCAATTTCATAGGTAAAGACCTAATATTTTACATGGAGCGACTGCCTGTCTGACCTCCACAACCCAGTGACTGGGTATTACGATACCCCTTGATAAGACTGGTTGTCAGACTTTCGGGCTACTGACGACCCGTAACTCCTGTCAAAGATCCACGAATGACAGCCGGGACCAACGCCTTAACGTGCTTTCCGGGGCACGGAGGAGTCTCGGTATGTAAATATGGGTCACCCATCCACGGACCGACCCCGGCAAGCGTAGCTTAAAACCTGATGGATCGACCCGTGCGGCTGTTATTACTTAGCCACGAGATCCTCTCCATTTACAAAACCTGCGTTTCTAGTTTTTGACATAACATTAACACTGCATGAACTCGCCAATTTTGAAAATGCTACCAATATCCATTTGTTTTATTATTCATTTATCAAGCTGTTTTGCACAATTGCCTTTATTCATAATAGACAAGATGACATATTCTCAAACTACATAATATAGGTATCTATTTTCAGTATGAGCCAATCTAGGTTTTCCATACTTTGAGAGGTCAGCTTATACTGACAATGCTTGATAATAATTTAGCGTAATACTAATAATATTATTTCGATAGTTCAAATTCATGGCCTTTGTCACCGCAGATTTAATTTATTGTATTGATGGGTATCAATACAATAAGTCATAATGTAGAAAAAAAAAAATCTATTGGAATGCTATTTGAATTTCATCAAGCATTTTTATACATCAAGAACCGCTCTCGCCGGGTGACAATCCGAAGGTTCATGATGAATTCTTTCCTGCACGATGATATCGTGGTCCCTGTGCCTTCCTGACAGTGACGTTTTTTTTAAATGTATTTACATAAAATTCATACCATATTTCCCGATTACATTTAACAAAAACCAAAAAAACTACTAATACTATGACATTAAATTGATTTAAAAATATTTCGAAAATAACACATGTATAACTATAACTAGGACTCTGTATTCTTTCTATTATAATATCAGACAACATAATGACGTCACTCAAAATAAACATCAAAGTGGCTATGTACAAGCGACGCCAGATGTTAGTAGCAGTATGTCCACTCGTGATGAAACTACGAAAAAGTGAAAATACAATTATTATGTAAAAACAAAAGTTGACCATCAACGGTAACATTTGACTTCCCTTCTGGAAGAAAATTGAATAATAATAATATGATGAATCAGTAACATTATACATTAAAAACCATATAATAAGGGTTGTCAGTAAAGCTACACCCCAAGCAAAGAGACTACTTTTTAGATACTTCCTTCGGATATGCCCATTGAAAACTTTTACAATGTCTACATAAAATATATAACACAAAACTAACAACCAGTGGTTGTACACAGATTTTAGGTAAATTGGTAAAGGATGTCGCAAAACAAACCACTTGCCAATAATAATAATGCAAAGTTCAAATAAACAAACTCCAAATTTCTCACTCAGAAGCACTGTAACATATAAGAAGTTCGCAAAAATCGCGTTGAGAAGCACGAAGTTTTTGAAATTTCGGAATTTTTTTAAGATAAACCATGATGTCACTCCGTATATTAACGTAGCTAGTGATAACACGAACACTACAAATTGTAAAATATCCTCAATAGTGTATTCTAAATATAAATAGTAAAAGAAAACATCACTTGTTGGATAATCATGTACGCTGGTACCACTGTTGTAAAACATGGCGAATTTCACTTGCACTGTTTTAATTATAAACCAATATAGTTAATTATTTATGATCAGTTTGAGGTAATGCACTTCCAGGCAATAATAACAAGTGTTGCTACTGAAAAATTCGACGCAAATAATGTTAGTTATAAAACGAATAAAGCATACATTTTTTTATTATTACGCTATAATTCGCATTTATTTTTAAATTTTCCTGTTGTTCGGATCTTACGTATCTACACAGTACCTACGAGTAAGTTGCTGGGTCGCACCACTAACCAGCGTTTAATAGAAAATAGCGTTTTTATTAAAGTAACAATGTAACGATGTCATTCGTAAAAAAATATGAGATAATACATACTCGTAATAATATGAATAAAAAAGGAATCTACGCCGAAACATCCCCGAGGAAATCGCTGCGCTATGTCAAATAATTAAAGACATAATACCGTACCATAAAAGAGAAAATAGAAAATTATAAAGGCGAGTCTAATTATTTTATTCTGTCTTTTAAACTAACGGAAAAGTAGGAGGTTCTCAAGTCGACGAGTGTTTTTTTTTTATGTATGGCCACGCATAACTTTTTACAGAGTAGTCCGATTTCGACGATTCTTTTTAGGGTTCCGTACCTCAAAAGGAAAAAACGGAACCCTTATAGGATCACTTCGTTGTCTGTCTGTCAGTCTGTCAAGACCCTTTTTCTCAGGAACGCGTGGAGTTATCAAGTTGAAATTAATATCAAATACGTAAGTCTATGGTCTCTTGGAGTCCTAAAAAACTCAAGCTTCTAAGTCAACGCAATAAAAACCTACGGCCATTTATGCGACATATTTTGATACTCGCAAGTAAATCGAAACCTATAGGGTACTTCCCATTGACCTAGAATAATGAAATTTGCCAAGAAGTAAGGTCTCAAAGCACAAATAGAGGAAAACGTCAGAAAATTGTTAATTTGTAATTTTATCCCATAAAAAAAACTTTTTTTGGGATTACAATGTTAAGACGCCGTATATACAAAATTTTGCCGATTTAGCTGTTTAAGTACGTGATTTTACAGACGTAATGTTACGGTTAAAATACTGTATTTCTTAATTTGTAGTTTTAATGCACAACATGAAAGATCATTTCAATGATGATCTTATGAACGAGCTGCTTTTTTATTTTGCGTGGAGTTTATAAATGCGAGAATTAGGTTGTTTTAAAAGATTTTTAATATTTTGCTTTTTTTTAAGAAATGGATTGATTTTGAACTGAAGTTTATTTCTGTTGTTTTAAGTTTATGAACAAGAGTTCTTAAGTAGCCAAAATCAAAAGCAATTCTTTGCCCATTTTTTTTTATTTTGACTCAGTTAAATATTTTTTTACTCAAAAATTTTATATGAAAGTAGTAAAAGTGATTCACGCAATGTATAAACAACTTTCATACAAAAATATTGTAATTCATCCATACCCATTAGAAGTCAATACAATTCGTAAATATGTGATATTCTAAACCTCTTTCTTACACCAAAAATTCACAAAACAGTCGCCGGTTTAGGTCAATTAATCAAAATTAAATAATAAAAATAAAAAAGTAGCTCATACATTAGATCATAATTGAAATGCTCATTGATACAGTGCATTAAAACTTATAGAAATACTGTAAAATCACGTAAATCAGCGAAATCGACAAAATTTCGTGTACGGCCTCTTATGCTTGTTTTTGGGATAAATTCTTTTCAACTACGGAACCCTTCATTGTGCGTGGTCCGACACGCACTTGGCTGGTTTTTTATTTTATTTAAAAGGGTATATAACCTCGAAATAGGTCCCATTTAAAATTAAAATACAAGATTCACCCCTAAGGGTAGGAAAAAAGGGGATGTTTGATTTTGTGGTTTTTGTTCTAAACACTTTCCTAAAAATAAAAAACAGAAATACCATTTCTATTTTTTCAACACCGTCGTCTTTGTTGGCATATTATTATTATCGCGCATGAGCATTCAGACTTTATAGTCTGAATGCTCGTACCTATTTTACAACTGAAACTTTGTAACTCCATCCTTCTCATGAATGTCTACGTGACCTTAAAAATTTGTAAAATCACCATCATCTGCTTAGCCTTTTCCCATGTTGGGGTTGGCTTCCAATCTAACTGGATGCAGCTGAATACCAGCATTTTACATGGAGCTACTGCCTATCTGACCTCCACAACCCAGTTAATAGGTAATAAGATACCTCTTCTACTCTTCCTCTCTGGTTTTTAGACTTTCAGGCTTCTGATGACCCGTAACGACTGTCAAAGATCCACGACTGGCAGCCGGGACCAACGGCTTTTTTCCAAGGCACAAGGGGTCTTTAGCTGTATGTGCGTTCGTGTTGAAACTTCGGCACAGTGAACTCACATTACTTTAGCCCACTTTAACATTGGCCCAACGACTGGACTAATTTATCCATAAGAGAGTGTCTTTGAAGCAGGTGATCAGACAGTAAACCTACTTCCGCGGCGGGTAATGAGTTAAGCGGTACAGTATGTAAAAAATGCGAAGGGGTAAGAGCTTTAGGCTCTTCCGGATCAGCGCTAAGAACAGTAAGAGGTCTGGAGTTCAACAGGCACTCTATTTGAGAGAGAATTGTAACTAATTCTTCATAAGATAGAAGTTGTTGACCTATTGTCTTGAAAAGGTGAGTCTTCACGGCCTTCACCATGGACTCCCAACATCCACCAAAGTGCGGTGACGCGGGCGGAATAAAATGCCAATTAATGCGATGCTCAGCGAGCTCCTCTTCAAAGCGCGGGCGGTATTCTTTATTTATGAAAGTATACAAGTCGCGTAAAAACGAATTAGCTCCTCGAAAATTGGTCGCGTTGTCCGAATACAAGCATTGTACCGGTCCACGGCGGGATAAAAACCGTTTCAACGCGGCTATGAACGACACAGTCGTAAGATCTGTAGCTAATTCAATATGAACAGCGCGAGTAGTCATACAGGTAAAGATACATAAATAACCCTTGCGACTCTTCACACCTCGAGTGCGTACGGGCACATACTGTATAGGGCCAGCGTAATCACACCCTGTATGAGAAAAAGCTTTGGTTGCAACATTTACTCTAGATTTAGGGAGATCGCCCATAATCGGCGGACCATGAGGTCGCGGTCTCCACCTGTGACATGCGTTACACTTGTGAATTCTATGACGAATAATGCGTCTAGCGGACAAAATCCAATACTTATGGCGCAATAACGACATAGTGAGTTCTGGACCTGCATGTAAATATTTTATATGATAATAGTCTACGAGGATTTCAACTATGCGATCATGACGGGGTAACACTACCGGGTGTTTAGTACTATAGGCCTCAGCCGAATGACTTAATCGACCCCCAACGCGGATTAAATCATCACCATCTACAAATGGCTTGAGTTTAATAAGAGCGGGTGAACAAATTTTATTATTTTTTAACTCGGAATAATCATCCATGAAGTGTTTTCTTTGAATATGACGCCACAAAATGGTTTCAGCGAACTCGAAGTCGCTAGCGGTAACGGTGTCAGTCCGACGCGGGAGTTTTTTCATGAAGCGGTATATGAAAACAACAATACGCAGCAGTTTAGTCCACGACGACGTACGTTCTGCGAGTGCGAGTAGAAGCGAATTTTCCGAACTTGAATCCGCGACTATGGGATGCGCGTGGACCCTTTCTTCCGGAATGGGTTCCGAATTCAAGTCTGTAACCTTATGTATGGGCCATTCGGAAGGGTCGCGCTTAGCCCAAGCGGGTCCGTGCAACCATAATGGGTGCTCAATGAATTTGTCAGGTGTTAAACCACGTGACAAACAGTCCGCTGGGTTTTCAGTACCAGCTACGTGGTAGAAATGTTCCGCGGGGACGTTGTCTACGATGCGAACGACACGATTGGCCACAAACGTGTGCCAACGATGCGGAGAAGAATTTATCCAGCAAAGAGTCACCTTTGAATCGGTGAATGGTAACATTATAACGCGGATTATAAGTGTCATGAACACGGCGAAGAAGTTTAGCGAGGAGTTCGGCACCACAGAGCTCCAGTCGAGCGATAGTCAATGGTTTAACCGGCGATACCTTCGACTTGGCACAAACCAGCTGAACGACTACGTCATCGTTGCGAGTGACGTGCGCATAGATGACAGCGCCGTAGGCGCTTTCACTGGCGTCGGAAAATCCAATGAGGCGAAGAATACAATTTTCAAAAATACCTAAATGGCGCGGGATTTTAAAATCATTTAAAAGCGGCAGGGCAGAGCGAAAAGTTTGCCAAATATTTATGATGTGACGCGGGGGAGTGTCATCCCAATCGAGCTTCAGTAACCACAATTCTTTGATAAGTAGTTTAGCATAGAGAACTACAGGCGCGACAAGCCCCATGATGTCCCACAGTCTAGCTACGGCCGACAGAATAGCACGTTTAGTACACGTGTCTGGCGGTGCGGAAATAAGAAATTCAAAACAATCATTTGACCTACACCAGCGCAAGCCGAGAACCTTTTGTTCTACCGACTTGTCGAATTCTAGTTGTTCGGTCAACCTATGCGACGCGGGAATACTGTTTAGTACAGTTTGAGAGTTACTGGTCCACTTGACCAACTCGAACTGACCTCCTCTAAAGAGTTTAATCAGTTCGTGCGAAACCTGGACTGCACGTGATTCGGAGCTTACGCTGTAGACTACGTCATCCATATACAGCGAATCCGCGATGATAGCGCTGGCGCGCGGGAAGTGATGACCATCGTCTTGAACCAACTGTTGTACCGTGCGGATCGCATGGTAGGGACTTGACTTGAGACCAAAACAGACACGGTTAAACTGATATAGAACCAGAGGATCGTTTGAACTAAAACGATATAAGATGCGTTGAAAGCGACGATCGCTTTCTCTTACTTCAATCTGTAAGAACATTTGTCGGCAATCAGCCGAGAGCGCGAATGCGAACAATCGAAAATTCAGAATTATAGTAAACAAGTCACCCTGTAAATTCGGGCCACTGTGTAAAATATCGTTGAGAGATAATCCAGTACTCGTTTTAGCACTAGCGTCTAACACGGAGCGTAGTTTTGTTGTTGTCTTATCTAAACGTACAACTGCGTGATGCGGAATTACATAGTCAGGATAACTACTGTCTGAACTATCGAGCGGAGCAGGAGATAAATATCCTTTATCAATATATTCGCGAATGACGTCATCATACGCAGTACGTAACTCGGGTGCGGATTCTAATTTCTTTTCTAGGCAGAAAAAACGTTTTTTCGCGATATCGAGTGAGTTCCCCAATGAGAACACATCGCTGCGAAACGGTAGGGCTACAGAGTATCTACCTGTGTCCCCATCGCGTTCCGTGGTCGAATTATAAAAGTACTCGCACTCAAGTTCGTCGAGCGATTTGCTCGTCGAAAGAGTGACGGGCGCTTCATCGACCTGCCAGAATTTTTTCAACGCCGATTCTAACGAGTCTTTGTCGGATGGTTGCGAAATATGTGAGTAACAAGACTGTGGAGGCTTATTACGACGTACAGGCAGCGCGGGCACAGTGCCCATGATGACGTAACCGAGTACCGTCTGCATGGCGGGCGGCGCGGAGGAGTTGCTGCTAACTACGCGGGGCAGCATAAGATGCGGGAAAAGCGAAGCCCCGATCAACACATCGATGCGACCGGGTTTGCCAAACGATTCGTCGGCGAGCGGTAAACCTTTTAAGTAAGGCAAGGCGGAAGTATCTACGGGAGCGGTGGGTAAATTATCGGTGATTGCATCGACAACTAGCGAATTAACGTTAAAAGTAACGTTCGGATTAAAACGGGAAAAGAAAGCGAATTGTACGGAACCCTTAACGGATTTTTCCTTACCACCGATACCCTTAACGGAAGGCGTATCAGATGAATGTCTAGTCAAACCTAATCGTTTGCAACATTCTGCGGTAATAAAATTAATTTGTGAGCCACTGTCTAATAGACAGCGAATAAAATGCTCCTTACCAAATGAATCTCGAACTATTACAGTAGCGGTTGACAACAAAATAGTAGTATTCGTATTACATTGCGGCTTTGATACGCGGGAGTTCGAGTCGTAAAAGATCGACGTAGCAATGGATGCATTACATTGCGGGGCGTTCTGAGCGGTGGCGGCGAGCGGCACGGCGGCGGCGTGAGCATCTTGCTCGCTCGAAGCCGTGGAGTTTGAACCCGATTGTGTACGTGCGGTATCATCAACACCGTTCGATAATACAGTCGCGTGCGATTCGCGATTAAAGTGTAAAAGCGTATGATGTTTATTTTTACAAGATTTACATCTAGATTCAGACTGACAGACTCTGGCCTTATGTTTAATACTTAAACAGTTAGTACATGCATCGTTTTGCTTCACCGATTTGAAACGATCACTTGGTGTCATTTTAGAAAAGGCAGGACATTTAAATAAATGTTTATGAACAAAGCTATCACACAAACATTTTGCGAATTTATCAATTACAGTGTAAGATTGCGGTTGCGGAGTTTTAGACGTTTTTTTATTTACAGGATTGTTGTTAGACTGAGTGAAACTCAAGCTGTTTAAAGCTTTAGTATTTTGTAAAATGCGAGATTGATTTTTAATGAACTGTACTAAATTGTCGAATTTAGGAATTTCGTCTTTTGAGTTCATTTCAAAAAGTCGAGCGGTTTCAGAATCAACCTTTTTTATAGCGACATGGAAAAAAATCAAATCTGATAAATCATTTATTTTAAGGTTTTTTAATGCGTTTGCGGCGGAAACAAAATTATCAGAAAAGGATTCGAAATTTTGAATAGATGCGGTATTAAAAGATTTATGTTCAAACATCCGATTAAGGTAACTAGAAGCCAACATACGTTTGTCTTCGTACTTGTTTATGAGTGAATTAAAAATTAATTGGTAGTTATAATTAGGGCAAACTCCTGAGAACGCGGTTTGAGCCTTATCTTTCAATTTCCCCATCAAATAATATAATTTCTCCGAATCAGTCAATGTATTATTTTCGTGTACCGTGCTTTTAAAATTAGCATAGAACAGGGGCCAGTTACGAATATCGCCATCGAATGACATAATTTCAATGGGAGGCAAGCGAACTGTTTGCTTATTGACACCACTACCACTAGAAGTAGGAGCCGATGTGGCTGATGATTTTGAGTAATTTGAATAATTATATTTAACGCAGCAATATAATTCCTCAAAACTAATCCACGACTGATCATCAATATTATTTTCCGGGTCTTGTCTTAGAAGAAGCGAGTTATATTTATTAAATGCCTCGAGGAACTCGGTGCGCAACGCATCAACATTGACACACGCACACAAGAACTTCTCTAGCGGTTCCATACCGGACTTCATTTTTTCCATTAAATCGTAAATGATTTGCATGCGGGCAAAAATCATATTACGACATGACAGTGCTATTTGAATCGCGGATTCTATCTGATCATCCGAATCAATGGTCACTTTCTTAGGCATTTTCGATATTTTTGTAGGTTTTTATAATAGCTAAAATAAATCGCAAACTTCAACGAGTTGCGCGCGGTGCGGGATTGGTAGGTGGTACCTACGAATATAGTACCGAACGATAGCGAAGCGAGCGAGCGGTAGATTTTGCTTCTACCTACGTATATTAAAATATTAAGTTGAGCGGGATGCGAAATACCTGTGAATGTACGCAATGACAAGTAGGTACTGTAATAAATGAATAAATGAAAGCGGTTTAGTATAAGAGTATAAGGAACGAAGATTGAAATGAAATATAGTTGCGGGATGATAATATACGGATATAATATTCATATCCGTTATCAAGAGGATAAAGAAAAATAGGTATCCGTGATCATGGGACCAAAACTGTTGGATATCTGTGATCGTAGGACCAAAAACTGTTGGATATCCGTGATCGTAGGACCAAAAAATGTCGGATATCCGTCTCGAAGGACCAAAAATGTTGCGGCGGCCTAAAGCCTTGGGGTGAAAATCGAAATTTTCTTAGTGGACTGTATGAGGGGCGGTTTGGTGACACAAGTAGGTGTTTTGGTGGTGTGGGAAAATGATGATGGTACCTGCCTGGTGAGCTATGGCGACACGACGAGAAGGGTTTCCTTAGCCACGTGGCTGGCGCGTCCAGGATATCACGTACGGACGAGAATCTGCACTTTCCACAACACACATACACGCACTTGCACTGTTCAATAGCAATCTTCGTTCTTCGCGGTGAAAATATGAGTCCTTTTTCGACTTGGGATTAATTTTACCCAACAGGCGTCGATGTTGATTGAGAACTGACGGATCTTCTTGGCGGCAGCGTATGCGCGCCATTGCGGATCTTCCTTCTCGCTCTCACTTAGGCATTATAAGGGTTGTGGAAGGGAGAAGGAAAGCGGAAGGAACTTTATGTTACACAGATACTAATTAATTAGAGTTGCCAGTAATTAGGCATGAAATATAAAATAAAGAAAGTAATGGCGTTAACACCTTCATTGTGCGTGGTCCGACACGCACTTGGCCGGTTTTTTTTAGTTTTATCATTCTCTTATTTTAGAAGTTATAGAGGGGGGGGGGGGGGGGGGGCGCACACATTTTACCTATTTATTTATTTTTATAGTTTAGAAAAAAATTATAATAAAAACCTCAATATCATTTTTGAAGACCTATCCATAGATACTCCACACGTATGGGTTTGAAGAAAAAAAATTTTCAGTTTCAGTTCTAAGTATGGGGAACCCCCAAAATTTATTGTTTTTTTTTCTATTTTTGTGTGAAAATCTTAATGCGGTCCACAGAATACATCTACTTACCAAGTTTCAACAGTATAGTTCTTATAGTTTCGGAAAAAAGTGGCTGTGCCATACGGACGGACAGACAGACAGACATGACGAATCTATAAGGGTTCCGTTTTTTGCCATTTGGCTACGGAACCCTAAAAACCAGCTGAGTTAGTTTTTAAATTGTATTTGTGACAAGTAGCTGCTGAAACGTTAGACGGAACTAAAGTTAGCGATAAAGAATCTATTTTTAAATATAACATCAAATTTAGCATTTATTTTTTCCTGTTTTTCATAGCTTATCTTCTGGTTTCAGTCGTTAGGGCGCACCGTAGACTAGCGTTGATATTGAAAACCGTATAAATTAACATTATGGTGTTTATATACAGCAAAGTACTTTTTTTTCTTTTTTTTTTACACAATACTGAATTTATCTTAACGAGGAAGGAAGTTAGGTGAATAAAGAGGGCAACAACCATCTTGACCGGCTTATTAAGATTTGAACGGTCCTAACTCTTATTATGATTTTCTTTATTTCATTGAAAGTACATGATTAGATTTTAACTTGTTTTTATAAAAAAACATGAAGTCACACGCGCTGTGGAAATCGTGGACTGTATTTTTTCTTCGGTGCTGGAGATAGTGGAACGGAGGCTCGGTGGCAGAATTATTAAACTAGTTTTCTCACTTTCAGACGTTTATTGAAGACAACAAAAGCAAACACGTCTGTATCACAGACGTTCCATTTCGAGAGAGATTTTTTAAACCAAACGAATGAATTAATTCTAATGTTACCAAACTTAAAAATTAAATATCTACAGATATAAGAGCATGTTATGCTTTGTTGGTGTTGCCAACACGCGCTGTGTGGCACTTGTCGACAGTGCCGTAGCAGACTCCCTTCAGTAGCCGTTAAAGACAAAATGACAGATTGTTGAAGTATTTCTACGGTACTATTTCAAAAATGGAGAAACGAAATGTCACTTTGTATAGAAAGAGATCTATTCTTCGTGTTCTTCGTAAGTGGTCATGCTACGCGTGCTGTAGGTATAGCTAAGGGAGAAAACATATTCCTTGCAACCATTACCCTAGTCGCTACAAATACGTACATAAAATGGACTGAAACAACAGTCTTAGCCACCTAGTTGCTTTAGTTTGGTTAACTGCAATCCCAGAATTATGTAACCACTTTGGTTAGTTCACACGTACTCACTTTAATATATTACTACAAACTGCAGTGCTTGCGTTGGGAACATTCATATTCACAAAGTTTTGCTAGAACTCGTCTTGTTGACCGGTCAGTGCCTGCACTATGCGAGATTTGAACTTATGTAAATGCAAGTTAGATTTTAAATATAGCATTTTTAATGTTAAACATGGTACTGTAGAGGTTTTATGACGTCTTTGCCAACCGACCTCTACGAATTTTTAATTAGTTAATGGCATTTTACGTGATAAACACTATTTCGATAGGTAAAAATTATACAATGAGCCCCGTTGGCTAATCTATCGTCGATTCCCGGCCACCGTAGGCGCAAGCTTGCGGACGACGAGTAATGGGCAGCTCGCCGTCCGGTAAGGACCAGGCCCGGGTCGACGGCGCGTTGTGTTCCACGCGCGCCTCAAAGAGATGTCAGCAGGGACGGGGTCCAATAGGGCCGAAGCCGCCGGGGTCGCTGGTAGTTCGAAAGAGATACCGTGGCCCTGGCACGGGCAACTGAAGGAACACGGATGGGTTTTAGTCAGTAAAAGTCTGACACGCCCTCCCGCTCTGCCCGGAGCGGGAGAAGGCATTTGATGATTTCCCATCCACAAAAACAAAAAAAAAAAAGCCCCGTTGGCTGTCAAGCGGTGAATTTTTGGAACGAAGTTCCTTATTGCACGATAAACTCTGCACACTTGGCGAATGAGAGCTTGGTAGGTACTTGTTGTCAGGCCTACACTGTCCTCCAATATCTATTAATAATGAAATTTGAAAACATTGTAATAGCTAATTATTTTTAAAAGAGTAACCGCGGAGTGTCTTGCTGGCTCTTCTCCATAGAACCAATAAAACCTACCAACCCACCAATTGGAACCGTGCACATAGCTACTGACGTTTCTTATGTGCCCATGTTGGTTTTATTTATAGTAAAATATTTTGATTTTATTTTTGATTGGCCGAAAAAATGTGTAACATTTTGACCGTCACGATACCTCTGTGTTGTTATTTAATACATAATATACAGCGATAGAAATTTCGTTCCAACTGGATTTTGTTATGCTACGACACAGTTGTAGGTACTCTTCAATTTAGCAACCTTATACAACAAATTATAAAGTTGCTAAATTGAAGAGTACAACTGTGTCGTAGCATGAGCACTGAAATGACAGGTATTACGTTTAGTCGGTTAACCAGACACGTGGTTTTTTTTTTGTTTACCTTTATTTAATTACCTAAACATGAAGTATAGCTTGTCATATTTTTTACCTACTTCAAAAAAGGAGGAGGTTATTTGTTCATCTGTACGTATTTTTTCTAGCATTGAATTACGCTATCTTTCACAACATTTCATTTCACAATGGAGGAAGCACTTTCAAACATAATCTCAATAACACTGCTTCCATCTTCCAGGACCTCATTACCATTCCACTTTATTTCCTCCAACTGCAAGAATTTTCAACAACATGAAAAATAATTATACTCTTGTTGACGAATAATAAAAGAAACTGAAACATTGTTGGGTAGCAATTTCAGGGATATCACCGTTCCTTCCTTTTGTAGGTACCAAGTGGGTTCTCCATTTTCTTTTTTTTTTTGTAATTTCTTAAATCGAGGCGAAGACAATAAATTTTTGATTGGAAGTGTAAATGACACGGACGGGTGTCTTATCGTTTAAGATTTTTTTAACGGAAATGGCTAATGACTTCTTGGAAAAGATTGCACAATGTGTATTGTTATTGAAATTGGACTTACAGATTTTTATCTGAATGAAATCAGCAATCAGAGGGGCATTTCCCGTATTTTTAAGAACGTTTGCATTTTGATCTCAAGTTCAACTCTTCATTAATGGTTTTTGTGGAAGAGAAATGAGTCTCAATCTGACCAAAACCACCAAATATTCTGACCATATATTTTGGATAGATTGAGACTCATTTCTCTATAAAAATGAAATAAATGTATTGTCTACAACAACACAACAACTACATTACCACTAGCACTCCACCATACCACCATCCACCACCACCACCACTATACCATTCCACCACTACCACCACCACCACCACCACCACCACCACCTCCACATTCTACTACTGTAACTACATTTTTGACGGTTTTTTATATTGATTGTCCCTGAGAGTTGATTGCGACTAGATTCGAAACATTTTTGGCCTTCTGATATGTAGATTCCATTACAAGTCTTCGGCTTTCAAAGTTGCAGCTTACTTAATATGTAGGAACAATAACTACCAAAGGGGACATCTATATATCTTTTAATGTGCTACATCGTCATTCTATAACTTTATTATGACAATAAAGTTAGCTGTAGATACAGTACAAGTTGCAACATTGAAGTTAAATGTTCGCGACGATGCGTCACCAAACACTTTTACAGGTCTCCCAAAGTGATAATGCACATAGAAATCTTCGTCACTGTTCGGCAACGGTCGTATTCCCCGAGCGTCGGAAGACGATATGTATATAGAGTGGTTAAGTGCATTTTCTTCATGTATAATTTAGTAGAATTATATGTTTTGTGCTAGAGGAGATAAATATTGATTTATCAGTAACGAAATTTTATTCGATAATTCCATGTAAGTAAATAGCGAGGAAAACCACAAAATTGCGAATATGCTAAATCTTTGTTGGATTGATTTACTTCGAAAATTTTATACTACTTTTCAAGTGTCTTACTGAAGCTGGTGTAATGATGGAAGAAAAGAAGGTTTAAATAACACAAGGTTTATATTAGAAGAAGAAAAAATGGTTTTCAAACACAGGTTTACATTAAAATCTTAGAAATCTAATCATTAAGATCTCAGTTCAAAAGTATTTACAGCACTGATAATTCCAGAATAATATTACAATTACAAAAAATTTAATCAGAATCAGAGAGGATCTCTATTCCTGACATCGTAGATTCATCAGAACTTTCATTATGCTCTTGTTCATTTTCACTTTCCCCACTGCTATTACCTGTGTAAATAATCATTTCATCGGAAAAACTATCGATTCTTGGGTCAAATTTTCTATATTCATCTTCGCATTTAACAGCATGATCACAAACTTTTTTCCATTCTTCTGGTCCTATATTATTGATTTTTTCTAATATAGCATCTTTAACTGACGTGACAGTCATTGCAATATTTTTTTTGGCTACGTGGTGCTTTATTTGGGACCAAATATTTTCAATGGGGTTAAAATCGGGATGATATGGTGGCAATCGTATAATTTTATGCCCATGTTCCTCCATTATACGGTCAATGGCAAATTCTGTGTATTTTTCTTTATGTCTTTTTATAATTTCATACAAATCGGGTTTCAGTTTCTTTGGGTCATGCGGAATGTTGTGTTGTTGTAACCAAGCTATCATTTGTGGTTTAGGTGTGTTTGAGTTTGGTGGTTTCACAGACAGCTGATTATGATATGGGGCGTTGTCAATTACCAACACACTATTAGGAGGCAAGTTGGGAATCAATTGATTGCGTAGCCAAGTTTGATATCGTTCCGCGTTTATTTCTCTATGATAGTCACCTTCTGAGTCGACACATTTATGTAACATTAGAGCCCCTGGGACGAAGCCTTTTTCATTGCCTGCGTGTGCAATAATTATTCGCTCACCTTTGGAAATGGGTTGTTTGATACCTTTTTTGCTGCTATCTTGCCAAGTTTTACCCTTAGTATGTGATGTATGCACGTATGACTCGTCCATAAACACTATGTTTCTACCAGAATTCCTCAGCTGTTGTATTTCTCTGAGATATTTGATCCTTTTTAAACGTATATCATGCTTTTCCATAAGTAACCGTCTGTTATTATCAGTTTTCAGAAACCTAAACCCCATTTCTTTCAAGATCAGCCTTAAAGTCTCTGCACAGCCTTTGAAACTAATAGCTTCGATCAACTTTTTTCTCAAATTACACTTCTGGACACATCTTTTGGCCCACCTTGTATTTTCAGTTTCATTTGGTCCTAGCTAAAATTTTATAGGTCGAGCAAAAAGTTTTTATGCAGTTTTGAACCTGGCACATTCACAATTTCATTCAATAGTCTTTTTTTGAATTTCGAACACAGAATTTAAAAAAACAAAAGACAATTTGGAGCCTGTTTGTTGATATCAAACAATCGAATACTACGAAAACTTGGTTTTATTGGTTTACTTGGATTTAATTCTTGAAAAAGTGATTGATATCTTTGGTTTTGCAACAAACATTACTTATTCTTAACATTAAGGTGAGGTTCTATCAATAATCTATGGATACTTCACCTGAAGTCGCCGCCCAAGCTGTGGCACTTATTCAGGCCGGACACAGCCAAAGAAACGTGAGTGCTCAACTTAATTTAAGTCGATCTGCGGTCCGAAATGTTTATCGGAGGTACCTAGAGACTGGCGGCTTTGTTCGTCGCCAAGGAAGGCCACGAACTCGGGTCACAACTGAAAGGCAGGATCGATTCATCGTGACGACCAGCTTGAGAAATCGTCACCTTACCTCCATTGAGATACAAAACCAACTTCGCAACTTCCACGGAGTATCTGTGAGCGCTCGAACTGTTCGGAGAAGGTTAAAAGAACGCGATATGGTACCACACAAGCCCGCTAATGGCCCCAAACTAACGCGAGCCCACCGAACAGCGCGCCTTCATTTCGCACGCAGTCATTTAAATTGGACACAGCAAGATTGGAGCCGTGTACTCTTTTCTGATGAGTCTAAAATTGTGTTACATGGCAATGATGGAAGGAAGAAGGTCTACCGACGTAAGGGAGAGCGTTTCGCACAATGCTGCTTTGAAGAGAGGGTTGCTTATGGCGGTGGCTCATGGACTGTCTGGGGCGGTATATCCGCGAGCGGCAAAACTCAACTTGAGGTTGTTACAGGACCACGGCTGCCAACATTAAATGCTGAAAGGTACTTTCGTGAGTGCTTAGAACCTCACGTGATACCATACGCGGACTATGTGGGCCCAAATTTCCTTTTTATGCATGATAATGCAAGAGCCCATGCGGCCGGCATCGTCAGGGAATATCTTCGGGATGTGAACATCACAGTTATGGACTGGCCAGCCAGAAGCCCAGACATGAACCCCATTGAGCACATGTGGGACGAGCTAAAAAGACGTGTTAGGGCTCGTCAGCCAGTTGCCCAGACGATGCAGGAGTTGAAAACTGCCATAGAAGAGGAATGGGAGATGATCCCTCAAAATTTCATAGAGCGGTTGATAAACTCTATGCCTAATCGTATGAGAGCTGTGGTAGATGCCCATGGAGGCAACACGCGTTATTAAATTAAACCTTTATTTGATAAAACATGTTTTTTATTCAAAAATCAATTGCCTTTAACAAGGCGCATATCCGACTTGTTAGGCGTAGCTCCATGTCGTATGGTATTCTGAATACAAATTTAAAACAATACGATCGAAAAAGATGGTAAAATGTATCAGGTTTAAAACTGCATTTCAGTTTTTGTTCAATCTAGCAATCATATTTCGGTAGGGGCCATCGAAACCTAAACTCTAAGGTGGGCCAATAGATGTGTCCAGAAGTGTATTTACAGTTGGGAGTTCTTTGAGCGTCAACTGAAAATTGTATATCATATTACGAATAACACAGTAGTCGAAATCATCAAGTCCCAGCCGAAATCTACTTTTAGGTTTTCCTTTTTTCGGTGAGGAAAATTTCATTGATTGATTCTGTTTTTTTTCGTTTAAGATATTACTCAAAGTTCGTCGTGAAATTCCTGTAGCTTTTGTAACACGGTCCTGAATTTTTCTAAAATAACCATCATGGTCTCTTTCGAAAACATTGGCTTCATTTAAGAAATAAAGGTACACATTAAATACCATTTGTCGTGCTTGTGACCTAAGCGGCTTTCCACGTTTAAATTTATCCATTCTGGAAGAATTCGTCTGAAAGAAAATGGTATGGGCAGAGTTACGCATATTTTTATTTATTTGTTGTATTATTGCATTATGTACTAATATTCTTTATAATATTATTTATTCCTATATCTATTTGTTTATTTATGCATGTGTATCTTTCTATTAAATTTATATAAGCCTAAATCTAATTTTTAATATGTTTTTTCGACTACCTAATATGTATTTAACGTAGGTACTTACTTTTAATTTTTGAATATTAAAAAAACGTGAAAAATGTTAGTTTACCTATTTTACCAAATAAACTATTTAAATTTGAATAAGATAATTAAAGTTGAAATTAAATTCACATTTGAAAACAAAACCAAGAAGGGTGTGTAATAGCAGCTCTATATAATTCCACACAGAGAGAACACGTGCAGTCACCACCAATATATAAAGACGACTGACGGACCTTTGACTGACAGGCGACCGCCGCCGACCGCCCGAATTGTTTTCGATTGTGCACACATGATATTGACTCCTATTTCTTTCGAACAAGGTGCAAAATGCAAGTGCATTGTTTAGGGCTCTTACGATTCAATGATTCGGGTGTTTCCGGGAATACGACAATTAGCGAAGATCTGCATGTGCATTATTAATTTGGGAATACTGTATATAGTTTTGTTTTTTAAAATAACTTAAATTCAAATATTAATAGTGTTTTATGGTTGAAAACAGTGATAAATAGTGTTTCTTAAGGAAATCGTAAGTACAACCCTTATAAACTCCAATTAAGTAGGCTACATAGCCGTAATTTATAGTTTTGTTGGTACGTCCAGGTACCTTAGATCAAGACCTAGCCCTTGACGTACTATTAGAGGTCTAGTTTTCCTGAAAAGCCTACTTAATTGGATTTATAGGGGTCGGACTACGTTAGTTTGCTGTTTTTTGTTAATTTGTTTTATCGATTTAGGTTTTCAGGGTGTGTCACGCCCTTAAAAATATAGCTGTGATCTTGTAACTTTTATAGTAATTCAGGTCATTAGACCAGCTTGAGATACCTGTTTAATCCATGAAAATAGCTTCATTGGTTTTCGAGTAAATTAGCTTGAAAAATAATTTTTAATCAAAATAATAAACTTTTTTGTGTTTACACTGAAAATCTTTTCAGTAAATAATGTTATAGGAATTACAGGTTTATCAAATCGCTTGGTAATTGAATGACAATTCTGGCAATGTAGAACATGTCATAATTATGGTTGTATTTAGGCTATTTATAGGCAATTTTGTTAAATTGGAAAATAAAATTCTCGGTCAAAATAAAGTTAAAATCAGGAGACGATTCGCGGCTCTCAAGAAGGTAAAGTATCGAGGTACCTAAGTGCGCAAGCAAACATATAGTTTCGTAGCTATCGGCATGTTACCTATACATCGTCATTCTGTTCCTGAAGAGTTACGCAAGTCTTCTCCTGAAGACTTATCACACTGCTGTTATTATTTTCATCAACAAGAAACCCTTCCCCGTCAAGACTTCAACACATAGCTACTGGTCACCAGCTTGCAGATATCCTGAGCCTATAGGTGCAGGACGTCAGCGCCGTTTGGACTAGGAGGCCTGACCTCATATAGGGATACACCTGGATAGGCACACACCCTCCTTTCAACACATCGTGTCCATCGATCACGCCCGTGCGGCACATTATATTTATGACTTTGTATGTCGAGAATTTGAAGCTAAACTAAAAGCTGAAATAGAGTCATATTCTACACGACAGGGATGGTAAACCTTTACACGTAGGTGCCATATTATTGTATTTTTAGGGTTCCGTACCTCAAAAGGATAAATTGAACCCAGATGGACAACAAAGTGTCGTTGTCCGTCTGTCAGTCTGTCAAGACCCCTTTTATCAGGAACGTGTGGAGGTATCAAGTTGAAATTAATATCAAACACGTAGGTTTATAGTCCCTTGGAGCTCTAAAAAATCAAGCTAACAACGCAATAAAAAAACAAGGCCATTTATGCCATATATTTTGATACTCGCAAGTAAATCAAAACCTACAGGGTACTTCCCGTTGACCTCGAATCATGAAATTTGGCAAAAAGCAAGGTCTCATAACACAAGTAAAGAAAAAAGTCGGAAAATCGTTAATTTGTAATTTTATCACACATTTTTTTTTAGGATTACAAACATACATTTTCAGATGTAGAATTGACCGTGATTGTATAAAAAAAAAAAAAAAAAACTATAGCCCAAAATAAAGATAATTAATTAAATAATAAAAATAATAATTATGAATTAAATAATTTTATAATTATATATTAGTATCATAGTATTGTGTGTATCGTTAAATTGACCGTATCAATGTTGTATGGGAGAACATGTTTTTCAACTACAGTGATAAGTGTGTTTTTAGAATAAATTCATTCTAACTACGGAAACCTTCAGTGTGCGTGGTCCGACACGCACTTGGCCGGTTTTTTTTGCATTACTTTCTCCCAAAATAAGTAGGTATGCATAGGTATAATGAGAAAGTAAGACGAACTAACAACCCGACTTAATCAAATAAAAATGCTTTCAAAAAAAAAATTCTTGTCAAAAGTATGTTACAGAATTTGTTTGTTTTTTTGTTTTTGTTATTTTGTTACCATATTTATCTGCAAATAAATCTATGACTTTGACTTTGAACGTTACAGGGCATTCAAGTCACAGGTTGAATTATTATTATTATGCAAACGTAATGTAAGAAGACACATGCAATTACGTAATTAAACTCATGCTCACAATTTTCTATCACGCCATAGGTTTTACTTCCCTAATTTTTCAAATCATTTCTTAACATCGATGGTCACTGTATCAGCAGTATTAGTTATGCAGATGATATGGTGTTACTCAGCCCATCAATAGCTGCGCTCAGAAAGCTGATAGGCGTGAGTGAGGAGTATGCGAGGGTACACGGTATCCTATGCAATGTAGAGAAAAGCAAACTCTTGGTATTTCAAGCCAGTGGTCGTAAACTGGGTGATGTTGCACCTGTGCTGCTTAACGCTGTCGCTCTTCGAAGAGTAAGAGAGTTTAAATACCTCGGCCATGTGGTCACCGAGGACTTAAAAGAGATGGGGACATTGAAAGAGAGAGCAGAGCGATGGCGGTCCGCTGTAACATGTTGGCACGCAGATTTGCAAGGTGTAGTTTATAGGTAAAGATCACTCTGTTTAAAGCATATTACCAAACTCTCTACACCTGCAACCTGTCGGTCAATTACACGCAGCAGGCCATAAACGCTCTCCGAATACAATATAATAACGCGTTCAGGGTGCTGGTGGGGCTCCCAAGCTGCTGTAGTGCATCTGCAATGTTTGCACACGCGCACACAGACGGCTTTCACACTGTGCTGCAGCGCCGCATCGCTTCACTGATGTTCCGCACGCATGGGAGTGTCAACACCACCCTCAACGTGCTCAGCCACAAGCTGGACAGTCCCCTTCTGGGGCACTGGGTTCAAGCACAAGTGCGTGTGCCCGGGGCTCCAGAGGGTGGCAAATACTTAAATTAATTAATTTTTAAATCTAACATAGTTTTTAAGTCTTACTATCAACTAACAATATTCAATCAATCTGCCTAGCCTTTTCCCAACTATGTTGGGGTCGGCTTCCAGTCAAACCGGATGCAGCAGAATACCAGTATTTTACATGGAGCGACTGCCTATCTGACCTCCACAACCCAGTAAGTGGGTAATACGATACCCCTTGGTAAGACTGGTTGTCAGACTTTCGGGCTTCTGACGAACTGTAACGACTGTCAAAGATCCACGAATTACAGCCGGGACCAACGGCTTAACGTGCTTTCCGAGGCACGGAGGAGTCTCGGTATGTAAAGATGGTCACCCAACCACGGACAGGCCCCGGCAAGCGTAGCTTAACCTGATGGATCGACCCGTGGGGCTGTTATTACTTAGTCACGAGCTCCTTCTAAACAAATAGGTACCTTGAACAGAATTCTATAGAGCGTAAAATGTTCACCATTCCTTCTCTACGTAAAAGGAAAGTAGCGTGCACAGTAAAATATTACTTTGAATAAGTTAATGTTTAAGTTATCTTGTATAATATTTGTTTTCTCTTTCTTGGTCGGGGTAAAGGTCTTGGAGCGTGTGGGAGCGAATTTGTTTAAGCTTTGAAGACACGTGAGAGTGTTATGACTAAGTTCTCTTCTCTAGATCCATCTTCTAGTCAAACTTTTACACGTTCGAC
Organism: Cosmia pyralina; assembly: GCA_946251885.1. NCBI lineage: Eukaryota > Metazoa > Arthropoda > Insecta > Lepidoptera > Noctuidae > Cosmia > Cosmia pyralina. The sequence continues at coordinate 16,414,818 of OX276359.1, read as the reverse complement.
TTGTTCTGTCAAGTCACAGGTACTTTATTAGGGTTCCGTACCTCAAAAGGAAAAAAACGGAACTCTTATAGGAACACTTCGTTGTCCGTCCGTCTGTCTGTCTGTCAGTCTATCAAGACCCTTTTTCTCTGGAACGCGTAGAGGTATCAACTTGAAATTAATATCAAATACGAATCAAATATCAATGGTCTCTTAGAATCCTAAAAAACTCAAGCTTCTAAATCAAAGCAATAAAAACATACGGCCATCTATGCGACATATTTTGATAGTCGCAAGTAAATCAAAACCTATAGGGTACTTCCCGTTGCACACACAACACATACATTTTGATACTCGCAACTGTCGCAAGTAAATCAAAACCTAGGGTACTTCTCGTTGACCTAGAATAATGAAATTTGGCAAGAAGCAAGGTCTCTCAGCACAAGTAAAGAAACAAGTCCGAAAATAATTAATTTGTAGTATTATGACATAAAAAAAAAATTTTTTTTGGGATCCATTTTTAAGTTTGTTTTTGGGATAGTCTTTTCAACTGCGGAACTGTTCATTGTGCGTGTTCCGACACGCTCTTGGCTGGTTTTTATTTGTACAATCAAATGCTGTTCTAGAATTTGTTGTAAATATAATGATACTAGCAACCCGCTCTTGCTTCGCACGGATGCACTGGTGTCACTAGTGTCACCATTGCATCCGTGCGAAGCAAGGGCGGGTGTCAAAATATCGAGAAATTTTTGGATTATCTAAGTCAAATAGTAATCTTTTACACAAATCAATCTGCCTAGCCTTTTACCAATTATGTTGGGATCGGCTTCCAGTCTAACCGGATGCAGCTGAATACCAGTACTTTATTTGGAGCGACTGCCCATCTGTCCTCCGCAAACTAATTACTGGGTAATACGATACCCCTTGGTAAGACAGCTTTCGACGTTAGCGTCAAAACAATATTGGTCCATTTGCGTCAAATTGGCAAGGTAAAAAAGCTTGACAAATGGGTGCCCCACGAACTCAATGATCGCCAGCGCAAAGTACGCGTCGAGACGTGCCTTGCACTGCTCAACAGACACACAAATGAAGGAATTTTGAACCGCATTGTTACCTGCGATGAAAAATGGATTCTGTTTGATAACCGCAAGCGCTCAGCAAGTTGGTTGGATCCTGGTTCAGCACCACAATGCCCTAAACGAAAACTTACCCCTAGAAAAGTGATGGTCACTGTTTGGTGGTCTAGCGCCGGTGTGATTCATCACAGCTTCTTACCAAACGGGGTGAGCATTACTTCAGATGTGTACTGTGAAGAACTGAACACAATGATGGAGAAGCTGGCACATCTCCAACCAGCATTGGTCAATCGCTCGTCTCCGCTGCTCCTGCACGACAACGCGCGACCTCATACTGCACAGCAGACGGTCTCCAAGTTGCAAGAACTGGGGTTGGAAGCTCTCCGTCATCCGCCCTACTCACCAGACCTTGCGCCTACAGACTACTACTTTTTCCAGAATTTGGATAACTTCTTGGCGGGAAAAAATTTCAATACCCGAGAGGCAGTACAAAATGCCTTTGAAGAACTTGTTGCCTCCCGTCCAGCTGATTTCTTTAAGAAGGGCATCAATAAACTGCCACTGCGTTGGCAAAGATGCATTGATTGCATGGGTGATTACTTCGATTAATACAAATAAAAAATGCATGAAAAAAATTCGTTTAAATTTTTTCATACAAAACGGCAATTTCATAGGTAAGGACCTATTATTTGGTAAGTCTAAGTAACTAATAATCTATCATTACATTTGGTAGGACCATACATATTATACTTTCCGTTAGTTAGTGGGTATATTTATTGTTTTTGTAAATAGTTTTGAATTCTTTCTCGTGCTACATAGGCTCTGCGATTGCGCTGAATTGGTGCGTCTTGTAGTGGAATGGGAGTAACAATGTCATCGCTTGTTCCCGGACTCTCGTCGCTACCACTTTTGGGACTAATTAGTAATGTTTTACACATGGAATGAATTTCTAAATATTTGTCAAACCCGCATCTAATATCTTAACATCATAATTCGTTTAGAAGAACATCGCGGTCACACAGACAGCCACGAAAAGCGAATTTAATTTATATTATGTATTCTCCTTAAACTTAAGGGGAAGATATATAAAACAATGGTTAGACCTGCTGTCTTGTATGGATCAGAATGTTGGACCACAAAAGGGATGAATGAAAAGCAATTGCATGCAGCTGAGATGAGAATGATATGGATGATGATGAGAAGAGGGATATGTGGTGTTACACGAATGGATAGAATAAGAAATGAGTACATAAGAGGAAGTTTGAAAGTGGCACTGAAAACTTGTGCGGAAATCGGTTGCCATGGTATGGGCATGTGATGCGGAGGAATGAGGAAAATGTCATGAGGAAAGTTTTGAGTATGAATGTCAATGGCTAAAAGAGTAGGGGAAGACCAAAGAAACTATGGATGGGCTGTGTGAAAGATGACATGGGTAAAAAGGGGTGACTACCGCGATGACGACTAATAAAGAAGTATGGAAAAAAGGGACGTGTTACGCCGACCCCAAATAGATTGGGATAAGGGCAGGAGAATGAACAACAATAGCCGTAAAATGGGTTATAAAGCGTATAACACTATACACAATACACATCATGATCTCAGAGAGAGTATTCAGAAAACCCTTTCAGTTAACAGCGTAGCCTTTTAACTTAACGGCGCCGTTCATCTATCGGCCTGAATGATACTCAATAGGTTAGGTTACAACTGTGACCAACCGCGCACAAATATACTTCTAAAGGCTAGGTGTTAATTAAACGGCTAATTAAGCTGGTTGGCTGTGACATACACACAAACACCAGTCGTATTTAATCCCATAGAAACTCGAGTCTGATATAACAAACAAAATCTTAAGACCATGGTCCACGATGCTACTCAAAAGTAACGTGGTACAAACTCAAATCAGCAATGAGCAGTCAGAAGGTCACATCATTACTAAAGCAGTGATTTCATTGGTGGTCCATACACGTCACGACTTACTAACTACATTGTGATTGGATGGACGTTGAAGTCAACAACAGTCTAAGTCTGTTAGAATAATCACGCACATTTCTTAACTTCAAACTATGGCTTTCACCCTTTTTAGTGCCCAAACGAAACAATTAGGACCTGTGTACGCGGAACAGTTTCTTTACGGTACAACGTATATACCGTGCCGTAGAAACAACATGTAAGTCAAAAAGCTTCCATAGTATTCCATACAACACTGAAGATTGTGCATACACACGGCAAATAAACCGTAGTTTTTCACGGCAAGAAAAACGTGTGTGTACACAAAAGGCCGACCGTGCGTTTACACGGCATAAAACCGCGCCGTTGAAGAAACGTGTTTGTCGACAAGTTTCAAATAGTGATTTTGTTTTTATTTTATTTTATTAGGATCTCGAAGAAAGAATACATCTTACATGCATGTTATGTGATCTAGCGTAATTTTTCACGGCAAGAAAAACGTGTGTGTACAACGAGCATTACGTCATAGATTTTTTTTATACAATATAAGAAAACTAGTAACAATAAATAAAACAAACAGCTAAGCGCGAGTCGGACTCGCACACGAAGGGTTCCGTACCACATATTTAACACACAGGTACCTACATATTTTTTTAAAATAAAAACACGCGTTTCTTTTATGTGGACCCCATTTAATTTTTAACTTTATTTTTATTATTTATTGTTATAGCGGCCAATAACGGCCAATAGCGGCGGGTAATAACAGCCGCACGGGTCGATCCATCAGGTTAAGCTACGCTTGCCGGGGTTGGTCCGTGGATGGGTGACCATCTTTACATAGCGATACTCCTCCGTGCTTCGGAAAGCACGTCAAGCCGTTGGTCCCGGGTGTCATTCGTGGATCTTTGACAGTCGTTACGGGTCGTCAGAAGCCCGAAAGTCTGACAATCAGTCTTACCAAGGGGTATCATATTACCCAGTTAATGGGTTGTAGGGATCTACTACGCTTTGGAATGGGCAACTAGCTTTATCTTTCTGACTAACTGACCCATTGACAATTCAAAAGTGCCTGTAATTGGTTTATTTGAAATAAATGCTTTGAGTTTGAGTTGTGGAGGTCAGATAGGCAGTCGCTCCATGTAAAATAATGGTATTCAGCTGCATCCGGTTAGACTGGAAGCCGACCCCAACATAGTTGGGAAAAGGCTAGGCAGATTGATTGATTGTTATAGCGGCCATACACTCTGTGAAACTTTCAAGTGTCTAGGTACCCATTACGGTTCAAAAGATCAAAAGACAGCTCCGTGATAGAAGGACGAACGGACAGCGGGAACTTAGTAGGTACGGAAACAATTGATAATTGCATACAATCAGTCAACCATACGATGCTATAATTAATAGTTTATTAGCAGCGTTCAACTAAACAAACGATTAATTAGAATGTAAATATTGATGGCAATTTGTAGTGTAATTGAATTCCCGTATTGTTAGGTGTCAATATTTTGTTGTAATTAATTGGAATTTCTGTTTGATGCAAATTAGTGTTTAATTAATAATAACGGTGTTTAGTTTTGCTAAATATGAGATACTGTGTCGTGGTGGTTGTATGAAGTTTGCTAAGGTGTAAATAATACTTGAAAGATTTTCTAGGAGAGTAAGACTTCTATAAAGTGCATGGCATGATGCATTTATACAATTCACCAACCCGCACTGAGCCCGCGTGGTTGATTATTGCCCATTCCCTCTCACAGAGAGGAGACCGATGTCCCAGAAGCGGAAACATTATAATAAGCCTATAATAATGATTATTATTTATACTAAAGTACAGCCCACAAGTCCTAAGTAGAGCTTTGCGTTTGTGTGAGTGCACATAAATAGTTGTGACATCCGGCCTAGAGCGCGACGCGTCCTTTGCTTGTTTTAAAACCAGTTTATATTGCTTTTTGGCAATCGGCCTGAGGCGCGGTACGTCCCGCGACGCAACTCCGCTTCTTTTGTTCTTTTATATATTTATATAATTTTGGTGATCCGTCACACAAATGCAAAGCTCAGCTTAGGCCTCGCGGACAGTAACGTAACGTTTTCCCCGAAGGGTTAGGGGGCGGGGGGGGGGGGGGGTTAGAAGTACCTACCTAGGGCCAAGCCTGTTGCTATTATTCATAGAGTGACATAGGCAAAAATTTAAAAAGTCCAAGATGAAATATTTTACTGAAGAAAACGTATCATTGGAATATACTTGCTTCATTACCTACTGCCTATTCAGCACGTGTTGATTGGAGGCGGCTGTGAAATCGACAATGATTTGCTTAGAGTGCTGGGAGATTTATTTATTTATTAACCTTATTTTATCCCTTACATGTGGTTCTTAACTACTGTTTTGTGTTGTGTACTTATTTATTTATTTGTTAGTAATGTTAGATAGTTAGTTTCAGGTGGCTCTATCCTTTGCCCGTCTGGGCCATAAGTTTTCGGCTATTTGTACAATGTCGTCAGTCGATCTTTTGAATGGTCTACCCTTCCTTATTTTTAGGGATCCGTACCTTAAAAAGAAAAAAACGGAACCCTTATAGGATCACTTCGTTGTCCGTAGAGGTATCAAGTTGAAAATAATATCAAATAAGTAGGTTTACGGTACCTTGGAGCTTTCAAAAATCAAGCTTCTAAGTCAACGCAATACAAAGTTACGGCGATTTATGCGACATATTTTGATACTCGCAAGGAAATTAAAACCTATAGCGTACTTCCAGTTGACCTAGAATCATGAAATTTGGCAAGAAGCAGTCTCACAGCACAAGTAAAGGAAATCTCTGAAAATGGTAATATATTGTTTTATCACATATTTTTTTTTTGCGATTTCGAACTTCTGTTAATTTGCAGTTGGAGAATTGACCGTGACGTATAACGATGTATGGAAGAACATTTTTTCAACTACCTACAATGTTTAGTTTGTTCTTGGGATAAATTCATCAAAACTACGAAACCTTTCACTGTGCGTGGTCCGACATGTACTTGGCCTGTTTTTTTGAATATTTGATACCAATTTGTAATTATTTGTGACCATCTTTCAACTATAGAACTCTGAATATGACCTGACCATTTCATTTCTTATTCTTTAGTGCTTTATTTCATTACATCGCTAGTTTAGGTTTTTTTTCTTCATACTAATGAGATATTTCGAGAGAGAGATTTCAGAAATGTGAAACATTCCTTGTCTCAGGAAAACCTAACTAGTTTCATAGCTCCATTCAAAAACATTGAATTATAATATTCCATCATTAATTTATGTTTAACATCTATGCTAATTACCTCACCTTACCTTCGATTAAATAAACAAAATATTGTGACGTAAATTCACACCGTGTAACACAAAACGGTTCCGTGTCCAGACGGTTGTAGCGTTATTAATTGCTACCGATCAGTGGAGCGTAGCACCGTAGCACCGTACCCGCGTAGCGTGCTACGCGCTACGCCGTGATAAATGCATTTGAAATTATACACTCTTTCTCGTCGTTTCATAGATGAATAATAGGGATGATGCTTGGGTAAAAAAAGAAGTTCTATGTAGTCAAAAGAAAAGTCCTGACTGACTGACTGACTCATCAACGCCCAGCCCAAACCCTTGAACCTAGAAAGCTGAAATTTTGCAAAGAGGTTCCGTTTGTAATGTAGACAAGGAATAAGAAAGGATTTCCCGGTAGTACGTTGCCGTGAGATATTTTCCACATCCACGCGGGTGAAGCCGCGGACAAAAGCTAGTAAAAAAATATTAGACATGTATGTTTTGCTTTATCATACTAATAAAAAATGTCAGATAATACACATTAAAGTTGGGGAGACGGGGCTCGCTTGGATTAATCCTTGCTAGATTTTATTCGTAGTTTGCTATAGTTGTGACGTGACGTGTTGTGTTAAAATGTGGCATGACATTAATGTCATGCCACATTTTAACTCATGTATCGCCGTAATCTTTTGATTACGTAAAAAAAGGAAAAATACGTGTCCAATATTTTATTATTATTCTACATGACGTACGAAAATAAAATTAGCCATCATCCCTATTGTAGCAGATAATTATTGTTATAGACAAATAATTAATTCAATCTAGTAAGGGAATTTGCTGTAGTTGAAAAATATTGTTTGTACATTACTAATTAGAAAATGTGCAAATTATAGGTAGGACCATTTCAATTCATTTGTTGGATATGGAATGAGACGCAAATGCAGGTTGAGTATGGAATGAATGTATTTCGTGGAATCGGTTACCTACCAAATAAATATATCTTATATCTATGATACCTACTCATTTGATAAAATGTCGCACGTAGGGTATTTTTGTTCTGTTTTGGCAAACTTTTTATAGTATGTACCCACACAGTATTAATTATGGCAGCAGAAACGATTCAGACATTTTGTGGCGTAAACTTGACTTTAAAACTAGCAATTCAAAATAAGCTTGTTAGTTAAAATATCAGATTTTACTTTAGCTGCATCTTTTTTATTGTAAACCAGACTTGTCAGAGCACTAAGCACTATTGAATATAAAATTAAATATAAGACGGAGATTGCGGGATGAGCTAGACTCCTTTAATAAAAATTGGTCCTTGGCAGCTCTGGACAGAGAGAGATGGAAATAGAGTAGGGAGGCCTTTGCCCAGCAGTTGGACAATACAGGCAAGTAAAAATTTTTTTTTTTATTACAACTTCCCTTCGTTATTCTCGCTTGAATGTTAAAATGAACACCAGCAGCCCTCGTTTACCGACCACTTTATTACTGTCAATCGTTAAAACTAAGTGGCCGCAACACTTGAAACCGGACACCCACTTTTTTCACCGCCCCGAGTTCATGAAACCGGACGCTCGCTTTTTTTAACTTCCATCAACTGTGTGAAAGCCTACACATGACGATTCGTTTCATGGATAATGTTCGGATATCCGTAAAAGCCTGACAGCTAAATAAATAATCATTTTCGAAGTATATTTTTTAAATGTAGGATTTATGCTATAGATCCTTGAATGAATGACACACAACATAATTTATAGTTATATTCTACTACCGCATGAATTTGGTTTTATTAAATTAATATTTAATCGTGTTTTGTTAGCACATTCTAAAATTTCCACAGTTTCATAATCATTAACCTAATAGCAATCCACTGTTGAACATAGGTATATAATTGCACTTCTTTAAGGCGCTACCCCGAGCAAAACCTTGCGATAGTGCGTTATTCATTGCAATAGGCTAATTACTCATTCATTAAGAAAAATAAACTACATCTAAAAGCTTATTATTAATGTTCGATATCTTATCATCACATTGCACGTTCTTATTTGTTATAAATACATTAAAAAAAATATCCTTGTAAAAAAGTCACTAAAATTATTGATTGCGTGCATCTTTTGCTAAAAGTGACGTTCTATTAATTTGAGGTCTTACACTACTGGATAGATAATTCACGTTTTATTTTATTTCAAAAGATCGCTTTTCTTTTTTTATTAAAATAATTCCAAAAATTTGTGAATTCTATGATAAAGGGGCGTGCGGAGGGAGTGGGTCAGAGCGGCGGGACAGAGAAGGTCCGAATGCTCGAGGTCGTTCGCTCGGGGAAGCGCCTTAACTCTATAACCGACAACTCTCATTCAGCTGCAATGTTTACATCTAAAGTGAATCCACCTTTATAACTATGTGTGTGTCGAAGGGTTGCCATTTGTTAAATTGTTTCTCTATAATTTGGGGAATAATAATGTGCGGGTGAGATATCATATTTAAATTTGTTTAATCGAATGGGGAAATTTTAAATCGTATTATAGCAACCCCCGCACTTTATGTCACTGCGTTCGTTCGTTGATGTTTTTTGTTACAAGGTAGGTTACTTGGTTAATCTCATAGTTTATTTAATAAAAAACCTATGTTATTACAAGTAATTACAAGTGAAAAGTGATTCCATGAGACTTTTTTGGTGATTTGCTATTGTTTTTACAAGTTTTCACTACACAGTAAGGCATACCTAATTCTATTTTTTTTTAACCATGCTAACTAGACGACCACTCGAACTATGTTAACTAGACGACCACTCGTCACGTACTAAGAGCGGTGAGCATAGTTTTAGTTCAGTTGTATGTGTGTGAGTGAGCAAGAGCGTGTATTTTACTTGCTAGAGCACGGTTTTGTGGCTTCAATTTTGCTGACGTGGCGCTCCATCTTCGTTTTTTTTTTGATCTGATATTAACATTAACTGCCTCGTTGGTCTTGTGGTCACAAGCGCTACTGCTGAGCACGAGGTCCTGGGTTCGATTCCCGGGTCGGGCAAACTGTTTTTTCATCTGGAATTTCTCAGTAGCAGCCTGTATTGGTACCTGGTTGACGGCAATAGGCTCGCCCAGTATATCATGGGGCTTAAACATAACTGGCGAAAATGTAGGTGTGTTACAGGCACTCCTCTGCCCAACCCTTCAGCGTAATGTTATGCTATATTATAATTACTATTAAGATACTGTCAATCTTCCAACAAACTGTTCTCAGTAAACGTCACACTGATTCCCTTCAAAACTAACTTCAATATCAAGTCTTTGTTTCCACAATCTAAAGTTTGTAGTTATTTGAGAAATGTCTGGTCTCAGCTGAGCAGTTTGAGAATTATGGAGCCTAGGGCATCCGAACGTGAACTATGTATCTAACTTAGTTTAAATGGTACGTGTGATACCTATTTGTTTACATCGCAGCTTTTCGAGAAGAACGTGATAATCTCGAAAAATGCAATTTTCAAGAAGCGCTATGTAAACTTTTAAAAAATATGAGAAGTAAATTAATGTGCTTTTAAGTTAAATGAGTTATCTAATAAACTTTAAAAAATACACAAAAAGATTCTATAATCGAATATTAAATTATCGAATAATAACAAAAAACACCTTTTCCAAAATGTCACGGTTTTCTCACAAAGAGGAGATCATATGTTTTATGTTTGTGTATGTCGACGCCAGGCCAGGGCGCGAACCACTTGCAGACATTTTTTAAACATGATTATTACTCACATGCTACATATATTTTGTAAAATTCACCAATATTTGAATTAGAGTAAACATGTCCTCATAAATCTCATGACGTTATCTTGGTTGTTTTGTCAATTGCTTAAAATGGTGTGAATTCATGTAAGACTTTAAGAGCGTTGGCTCCGTACGGCATATCATACAAACTGTCAAGTGCTTTTTTATCGAAATGAATGAACCGATTTTAATGAAACTTCATACACATAAGCAGAATCCATAGGTCTAAAAAGTTAGTTAAGAATATTTTCAAAAAATATTGTTGCAGCTAAATTCGACCGATTTTAAATATTCCATAGAAACAGAGATTCCCAATTATCTTTTTTTAAATAGGACATTTCGAAAATGTTCTTAACTAACTTTTTACATCTATATAGCCTGCTTATGCGTATGAAGTTTCATTAAAATCGGTTCATTTATTTCGATAAAAAAGGACTTGAAAGTTTGTATGAAATGCCGTGCGGAGCTATGAGTTCCTGCCATCTGCCACTACGACATGTATGAGTTGAGTTTGAGTTTATTGAAATAAGACATCAAGTCCGGGCACCTGTCAAAAGTGTTAGAGCACCTATATTTTCTTTAGTCGTCATTGAATGATGAACGAATGAATGAAACGAATGATGAACGCCATCATATATTTTATATTAATTAGTCGAAACGGAATAACTCTTGTCAAAGTGGTGCCAACTGATGGCCTGAATTTTCAAGAAAACCCACTGCTCATTACGAGATCAACTGTACAAGGACTACATACATACAAGACTGATCCAAATATTAATAGTTATGATAGTGATGATTGGATAGGAGCTCGTGGCTAAGTAATAACAGCCGCACGGGTCGATCCATCAGGTTAAGCTACGCTTGCCTGGGTTGGTCCGTGGATGGGTGACCATCTTTACATACCGAGACTCCTCCGTACCTTGGAAAGCACGTTAAGCCGTTGGTCCGCAGTTGGTAGGCAGTCGCTTCATGTAAAATACTGGTATTCAGCTGCATCCGGTTAGACTGGAAGCCGACCCCAACATGGTTGGGAAAAGGCTAGGCGGATTGATTTTGATAGTGATGATTGGATTACGAAAGCTGTTATAACTCAGGTATTGAGGATATTTGTACGTATAGATAGGGTGATACTTCAGTACGTCACACTACAGTTCCAGACAAAAGAAAACTCACAGTCTGACCTGATATTAACTTTGCTGACAATTTTTCTTATAAGAGCATGATCTAGTTACGTACACAGCGTTCACGTCGACACAACATATGTATTAATGTTACTGACTTACTATAGTTGTCGCGTTTTAGCATGGCACTAGTGGTCATTGACCCACCTAAATTTTCTAGCATTCTTTATTTCATAAACTGAAATAAAGTCTGTTAACCTCCTGAATCAATATCTATCGTGACCTTCAACATGTTAATATAAATAAAAACCATACATAGTTTATTGTTTGGGTTCCTACGGAGAGATATTAGGAAAAAGGCAATGACCGCTAAGTATTGCCATGCTGAAACGCGACAACTTCACAATTTCATTTAAATTACTAAATTAACACCAAAATCCTGAACCGAAATAGTTCAAAACTTCATAACAGACAATAGCACATAAAATACAAGAGTAAAGCAATCAAACAGAAACAAGGAATGAACAAATAATCCCCAATTTGTAAACTCTGAACGGTCCAAATATCAACTGAGTTGCGAATTCCCAAATATCGGTTTAACCTAGATTAAATGCCAATACCTAGGATTTATTTGCATAGCTGTATTTGTTTAGGTAAAGTCGTGATTTCCCTCGTTTAATATTTCTCGTCTTGGAATTTTCGCTCCTCGGCCTGTTGGTGTTTATTGGTTCGATTTGGTATCTGGTCAAAATTTAGGGAACAGCTGGTTGTTTTTTCGCAGTTTCAGGTTTGGTCCCGTATTAAAAGTTGTTCATAATGATGAGTAGGTACAATGATATAATAAATACTTCACTGGGGCTTACTAAAATATCCTCCAAGATTGATGATAATTAAATAATATGTCCCGCGCAACCTGGGCAAGACTTTTCAGCTACTCGTATTTATCTTGTCTTATTAAATGGTGCGATACCCAGCAACCCAGCAAAAACTATACATCATCATTATGAATGATTAATAACTAGCGACCCACCCCTGCTTTACATGGTTTCCATGGAGACCGTCAAAACTTAGAGTTTCTGTGATATATTTAGGTTTAATATTAATGTATTTACCTTTCAGAATTAATTGTGTAGTTTAAAGATCTAAGCGGTCACATAGACGGACCGAAAAGCGACTTTATTTTGTAATAGGTAATGAACTGACTGTCTTTGTTTTGTATAGATGATAACATTATTAGGTAATTTGATCATTGTAAAATATATAAAAAAACCGGCCAAGTGCGAGTGGACGCACACACGAAGTGTTTCGGACTACCGTAAAATATTTAACACTGAAGTTTTTTTTTAATAATATGTATTTAAAAAAAATACTTCAGTTTAAAAAAACACTTTTCTTGTTTGGTAATTATAATATTATGGTAAAATAAAACAAAGTTAATAATTGAACCACTTTAATTTTCAACTTTATTTTAGTTTTATTATTAAATTTTGTTGTAATAGCGGCAATAGAAATACACCATCTGCCTAGCCTTTTCCCAACTATGTTGGGGTCAGCTTCCAGTCTAACCGGATGCAGCTGAATACCAGTATTTTACATGGAGCGACTGCCTATCTGACCTCCACAACCCAGTTACTGGGTAATACGATACCCCTTGGTAAGACTGGTTGTCAGACTTTCGGGCTTCTGACGACCCGTAACGACTGTCAAAGATCCACGAATGACAGCCGAGACCAACGGCTTAACGTGCTTTCCGAGGCACGGAGAGTCTCGGTATGTAAAGATGGTCACCCATCCACGGACTAACCCCGGCAAGCGTAGCTTAACCTGATGGATCGACCCGTGCGGCTGTTATTACTTAGCCACAAGCTCCTCTATGGCAATAGAAATACACAATATGTGAAAATTTCAACTGTCTATCGAATACGGTTCATGAGATACAGCGCTCTGATAGACGGACGACCGGATGCACAGCGGAGGCTTAGCAATAGCCGTTTGGCACCCATCGGGTACGGAACCTTAAAAATGAAATATTTGTATGTATTATTGAAAATTGGACACCATGTCTGTCAGGTCAGCTAGCTGTTAATATGATTCTAGTTGCCTACAATTCAAACGAGTCTGTTTAATTGAGTAAACGACTGAACAAATACTTCAGTTACATAATATCTCAGTATCATATTAACAGTAAACATAACCTAAAAATAACAAAATTATATTATTTATTATTATTATTGCTTCATGCACTACCGTCGTCGAACATAGGCACTTTGTTCGACGACACTACTTTCCGCCTCGCTGCTTCCCTGCGACTAGGAGCTCCTTCTTGTTCTCCTCATCGCTGTCACTGTGGCGAAGTTGTCAACAGCCTCGGACACCACGGCCTGTCTTGCAGCCGAAGTGCGGGTCGCTTAGCACGGCACGCCAACATCAATGACATCATCCGACGAGCCCTTGTCACCGTCGGCGTTCCAGCTGTATTAGAACCCAATGGCTTGGCACGCGACGATGGCAAGAGACCGGACGGCATGTCTTTATTTCCATGGAAGTTGGGAAGGCCTTTAGTGTGGGACGCAACGTGTGTCGATACTCTTGCGCCATCCCATCTTCCTGGCTCTGCGTGCTGTGCTGGCACTGCTGCTGCCGCTGCGGAAAACCTCAAGCGGCGGAAGTATAATAACCTTATCGGTAATTATATTTTCGAGCCGTTTGGGGTTGAAACCCTTGGGCCGTGGGGTCCGAGTGCTCATAGTTTGTTCAACGAAATCTCCAAACGGCTGGTTGACACTTCCCGTGACCCAAGGGCTGGCTTTTACCTTGGCCAGCGGCTTAGCATTGCCATACAACGTGGCAATGCCGCCAGTCTCTTGGGTACTTTACCAGTCGACAGCGATGCGGAGGAATTTTTCGACGCCATATTTTAGTTTTTTAATAGTTTTAGTTATGTTAGTATATTAACATACATTTACTTATATTTGCCCGAATGACGTTTAGGCACTAACACCACCTCATTCTTCTCGCAACTTTACATATCAGAAGCTCAATTTGCCGTAAGAAATACCTACGTCTGTATTATTCGTTGCTTTTCCAGCGATTTTCCTAAATGATATCGAACATTAAAGGATTTAAGATATCCTCATTGTCTCCTTGAAAGGGACCGGTTTGCCACAGATAGAGGCGATACGTTGGCCCTATCAGACGCTCAGATTTGGGTACTTAGCGTGGTCAGCTGGAGCCTTTTATCTGTGTACGTATAGCAGTGGCCTTTTTGTACGCTTGTTCCAAATTTTGCCCGGTTTATTTCTGAGTGGTCAAGCTGAAAATCGATTTTTGTTCTGGAAAAACTGTTTGGTTAAGGCTTTTTCACAGTAGCTGGCTTGTGTATCGGTTGGAGCAATTACTTTGGCTAGCCTGTAATCACAATATGTCCATCCAATCAGGATATTGTACAGTCTTTAACAATTGACAATCACTATGTATTTTGAGTTATTCCAAACAATTTTAATTGAATTGAAGTTAAATCCTTCAAAGAAATTATGAGCATACCTCACTCCATAGCGCGCTAAACAATCTTGAATTTGTGGACCAATCCACTCCCAGTGAATCATCACCATCAATCATCATCCGGAAAAAGCTGACGTTACCGACATAGCTTGCAGATTAAGCAAACTGAAGTGGCAGTGGGTTGGCCAACATCAACCTTAACCATCGGTCCTTTGACAAAAAATACCGATGGTTGGTCGAGCAGACGAGTCCTGGAGTGAAGACCGCGTATCGGCAAGCGTAGTGTCAAACTCAAACTCAAAGCATTTATTTCAAATAAACCAATTACAGGCACTTTTGAATTGTCAATGGGTCGGTCAGTCAGAAAGATGAAGCTAGTTGCCCATTCCAAAGCGTAGTAGATCCCTATGGAGAAGAACGGGCAAGAAACTCCACGGACACTCTTTTAAATCATAATATTTTTACAAAATATTGGTTACATCGTTCATGTTGAAAATATATATGTGAGAACAATGTAGAAAGACGTGCACGTCAAAAAGCGTCCGTAATAAAAAGATAAAAACTAAAACAACTAAATTAAATATTAAAATTAAAAATAGTGTTGGATGCCCGCGCCCCCCCGCTAACAAGGTGGCTGGGACAGATTGGATGTAAAAGATGGAGGACAGGGTGGGCCACAACAGTGGCGCAGCCAGGGAGAGGCCTATGTCCAGCAGTGGACTGCGATAGGATGAGTTGATTGAAAGTTAAATAAGACTTTCCTATTAAACCACTCCATTTCCATTAAACAACCTAGATATCCGAAGATTTATTTACGATATAATAAATCTTACCCATAAAAGTCTGGTAGCTAGTTTCCACAGATGTACCTTTAGTTTATACTTAAGCCATTAATACGTCTGAAAGTTTTCAACTGTATTTTTGATACTTCATACTATCGCCTTTGCCCATCCATCTCAATAGCTACCTAAAGGATTTCAGGCGATGATTCCAGCTTACAGCCTTATTTTTGCCGTATTTATTTGTGTTATCTGGATAACAAAAAAAGGGTCACCTCACAAATAATTCAACCTTTTTTCAGTGTGTTTTTAAAAATAAAAGTTATTACAATTTGTACATTGTAATTTGTTTTACGCTTCGTCCGTTCTCTTTTCAGTTTTGCTTTTGTACCGTTATTTTAATTGTTGATGTTGCGTTGATTTAGGGTTTTTTTTTTTTTTACAAATGGGCTGTGCCTCATATATAGCAGGTCGATAGAAGGGGTAGTCGTAGCATGAGCTTAATATGTCACAATCAGTGTGGTGAACAAGCGATTACATTGGTAGAACGTAACTTACAAATAAGCGTCGTTTTTTATGTGAATGCCTTGGTTTTGCGTTGTAATTGTAGAATTTAATATTGATATGTTTTTGTTTCAGGTAAATAACAAGTTTCAATCAAGCACATGCTTCGGATGCAGCGTATTCTTACGTAAGTCTATATAAATAAAACCGGTCAAGAGCGAGTCGGACTCGCGCACCATAGGGTTCCGTACCATCATTTATATGTAATTTTTGTTGACGATTTCTAAAAAAGTGTGCTATTTAGAGACGTCGGTCTATCACATAGAATAATTCCAGATTTTTCGCTATGCAAACTGCGGAGATAGGGAGGGGGGGGGGGGGGAAGGTATTTTTATAAACATTTTTCATCAAAAGTGAAACAGAGAGTGAACAGTGAGTGTGTGTGAGTGAACTATGCGGCTTAAAAAAATGCTTGAGAATGTGCAAACAGCGCTCTTTCATAATATCATACCCCACATGCCCTCTAGAAGCCCCACTTCGAATTTTTAAGACCCCCATTCAGTCCCTGTTGCAAAAAAAAAAAAAATATATTTTATTTTTTTTCTTATTTATGGAAGAAGAAAACACGTGTTGCGCCGACCCCAAGTAATATGGGATAAGGGCAGGAAGATGATGATTTTTTTTCTTATTTACAAAATAGTTGGGCAAACGTCATCTAAAACTGTTCTAAATTTCAAGTTGATAGCATTAGTAGTTCTTGAGATATCCAGCTGTGACAGATGGACAGGCAGACAGATAGACTGACTGAGTCACACCATAAGAGTTCCTTTTTACCATTTCGGTACGGAACCCTAAAAAAAGAGAAGTCCTGACTAACTCACTCACTCATCAACGCCCAGCCCAACCCCTTGAACCTATAAAGCTGAATTTTTGCACAGAGGTTCCCTTTATAGTGAAGACAAAGAATAAGGCAGGATTCCGCGGTAGGACGTTCCCGTGGGATATTTTCCCGTATCCACGCGCCGCGGGCAAAAGCCAGTTTTAAGTAAAAATACAAAGACAGAACAAAAGTCAATGCTAAAACTACCGATTCGATTTTTACAGCCAATAATAAATTAAACTGTACTACAAAGAGCTAGTTAGTCCATCGTCAGTCTTTTTAGAACATTATCTTAAAATTATATTTATTTTCCAACTTACGAGTACATCTATCATTTCAGGGTAACCTTTTGCGATGGTGTACTTATCTAAACTCTTATCCTTACTTATTATTAACTTGAACTTAATTAGCCTTTGCGGCTTTGCCCGCGTGGATGTCGGAAATTATCCCAGGGTAATGTACTACCGGAATAAAAAGTATCCTATGTCCTAATCCAGGGCATGGTCTACCCAACGACCAAATTTCATTTTTAGCGTGAAAGCGTAACAAACAAATTCACTTTCGCATTTATAATATTACTAGCTTCGCCCGCGTGGTGGTCGGAAGTCATACCATGGGGTCTTACTACCGGGATAAAAAATATTCTATGTTAATCTAAGTTATAAACTATCTGTGAGCCAAATTTAATCTAAATCTGTTAAGCCGTTTTTGCGTGATTGAGTAACAAACATCCAAACGTACAAACTTTCACATTTTTATAAACTCAAACTCAAAGCATTTATTTCAAATAAACCAATTATAGGCACTTTTGAATTGTCAATGGGTCGGTCAGTCAGAAAGTTGAAGCTAGTTGCCCATTCCAAAGCGTAGTAGATCCCGTAGTAGATCATAGTAAAATAATTAGTAGTATAATCCTACTAATTATAATGTTAGGATTAGATTTTGAAATTGAATTGAAAATGTGAAAGTACAGTACATAATGTTTTACGAAACATTGTAACTCATAGGTATTATGTTTAATTGCCATCCTAAAAATATGCAAACCCTTTTCAACATCTAAAATAACTCTGAACCCTAACGTTATTTCTAGTGCATCGCTCTTTTGCGGTCAGCGACTTCTAATATTAATATAGAGATACGTCTGACGAGTAGTCTCGACTGTAGTGCACACTGCATAGTTTCAAGTAAAAATTAAGACAGAGTTCACACAAGAACTAATGCAGTTTTGACTTTTGTCAAAACAGGATTTTAAGTAAATAAAAAACAGGCCAAGTGCGTGTCGGGCCACGCGCAGTAATAGTATTCCGTAGTGAACTCAACCGCCCGTCGTTATTTGAGCGTATAAATATCATTAATTTAGAAATCAATACTAATAATAATGTTATGATTTTATTATTGAATATTTTTACATGGTTCATAACCTTATATTTACTACCTGTTTTACACAGCTAACAACGTTATATAAGTAATTTTTAATGGGACTTGTACGAAATTTTTACTTTTCCAAGTACATTTTATTAATAGGTTGACTATTATTCGTAAACTTGAAAAGTCTATTTAGCTGTGATAGTTTTCCTTTTAACTTCGTTATATATACTACTGACATAAATTTTTTCACCCATCCAAAATTAACTTTGGTTTGGCTGGCGGGGGACACACTTGACTCTAACAAAAATGAGCACTTTAAAGCTTAATATTTCAGAAACGGATTCCTAAATCGAAAAATTGTTTTCACAAACCCGCAATATTTTTGAAAGACCCATCCAGTAACATCCCACACCATGGGGTAGACGAAAACAAAAAATCCCCATTTTACGTGTAAAAACATTTTTTTTTTCATGATTTTATTTTACCACTTTGTCGGCGTGATGAATATGTATATCCATGCCAAATTATAGCTTTCTAGTACTAAGAGTCTCTGAACAAAGTTGCGGACGGACGAACAGACAGACAGATGGACGGCCATAGCGAAACTATAAGGGTTCCTTGTTGACTACCGAACCCTAAAAAAAAGTTACTTAAATGTAAATCACAACTGTCATTCGCTGTCAACTGTCTGTCGCTAGTAGTACGGAATAGTTATGAATGGCACGCCAAATTGACGTAGCAATCTGGTAAAATATTAAGTATATTGACTGTACATTTCGAGAACTTCTAAGAGATTTTTTAAGTGAGATTTTGTAAGTGTGCGCGCTCGCTAGCATTGTTTTATACAGCAGTTGTCATAGCCTAAGATCAGCTCGTGTGTTAACAATTTTGTTAAGAACTATACCTACGTCAGTTTGGTTTTCACTATACTGTTTAAATATGGGTTGCGAAAATTAATTTGTCTGGAGTCCTTACGTTGTTGAGGCTAGACAGTTGTTTTAAGGCTAGAATTTCTCGATATTCCCGGGTCATAAATTAGTTTCGCGTGTTAATAAATGAAAACTCTATTCTCAAAGTCCTGTATCGTTAAAAATTAGTATTGGTACAGCTGCTGTGATATGCAGGAGAATGAATGTGTCTTTATTTTGTTGTTTTTTTTTAAGCGACTTAAAAAAAAGGAGGTTTCTCTATTCAATCGTATATATATTGTTTTTTTATGTGTGTTCGCGGATAACTGCGTCGTTTATGAACCGATTTTAATGATTCTTTTTTTGTTGGAAAGGAGATATTTCAAGGGTGGCACCATGATAAGGAAACCAGGATCCGATGATGGCATTCCAGAGAAATCGAGGAGAACCTTCAAATCTTATAGGCACACCTATAGCGATTCAGGTATTTTTTAAAGTAACTCGTGCATTTGCTCCTGGAAAGCACTATTTGGTGAAGTTTAACTGATAAAGACGACCACAAATGGCCATCGGAAATACTCAATAATTCGTATTTCACGGATTGCGATTTAATTATTGCTAAGCAATTTATGCTCGTCATAATACATAATTATGTTGTAGAGGAGCTGATGGTTACTTCACCATCAGTTCCAGTTCTCCTGGTTCCTTTACTGGGAGAACTCCTCAACAATTAACCTCCTTGTATCGAGAAAAGCAATATTTTGTAAAAAGCGATGAACAGTTGACATTAGGCTATTGTAACTTAGATAAATTACAGACTGACCCACTAAAAACTGAAAAATAAAAAACTTTTTTACAAAAAAAAAAAAAAAAAAAACAACCGGCTTACAAAAAAATACTACAGAGTAAAAAATAACTTTAATTTCGGAAGTCGGTGGCAAAAACTAAAATACAGATCCAAAGACACCGACTCCCGAAATTAAAGTTATTTGTCACTTTGTAGTATTTTTTTCGAAGTCGGTTGTTTTTTTTTGTAAAAAAGTTTTTATATGGCTCTCTTCACTTGTCGTCTATCTTTTCTTTTTCATTATACCTATATTTTTCCTAACAGTATTTTCAGTTATTTTATAATAAATCATTTTGCTAATAAATGTTAAATTTTCATTGAGATCATTCCAATGAACCCAAACACGATATGATGTTGTATGTTCGCGAGGGAGTTGGGTATCCTGCAAATTCCAGGTAATGCTGCATCATCAGTTCATGATTACTATGTTATTCTAATACTCACTCGCGCTAAACACTCTGTCTGCAGCTATACCTACATGATAAACTGCCCTGTATGGCCTAACACTGTCTCCTAAGATACAGGACTACCTAGTTTAGGAGACAGGGTTACATGATCTGTGTAGATTTATGTAGATATCCGTGTTTTGTTGTTATTTACAGCTGCTCTTGTGTACCTATCATGAATCTTGTGTGTGTAATAAATATTATTCTTATTCTTATCACTGAAGTAACACAATGCCAAATTTTGACTAAATCACACCTATGGAAGATGCTCACATCCGTTCATCAACTAGAAATTAGCTGATAATCTTCAAACGGCTGACTAGATTTTCTTGAATCATAGCTTAGAACATTCTCAATCAAGTCACCTTTCAAACAAAACAAAAAACAATCTAAATCAGTTCAGTCGTTTGGGAGCTACGATGTCACAGACAGATACACAGGATACACACTTTATACGAGTATTTATAAAACCCCTCTGTTTCTGTCGGGAGTCAAAAATGGTTCACTGCACTCTGCTACAGGTTATATAGCTACTATTGCAAAAATGCAATAGAGAAATACATTTTAAACACGACGAGAAAAAAGAAAGCTCTTATTTAAATTTATTTATATCTGCGACAGTCAATGCGACATTTTGTTAGTCATTTAGTGCTGTCTAGTGCAGTGCTCTAAGTGCAGTAATTTTATATTGTCAGTGTCATTATTTTGGAAAAAAAAAATGGTTCTGTTGGGGCAGATTGCGGTGCTGCTCGACTTTCTAGAAGACCCAGAGCTGGCTTACAAATGAAGCGCGCAGTCTCACGAAACGGTTTGGGTGGAGTGCGCAAACATTTTAAACTCTGTTGCCGAAGACTACCCTATCAAATCTCCGGTAAGATGGCGAACAGTAAGTAAAACAAGAAAACCCTATACTGTTCACGCCCAAGTCCGACTGGAACCAATTGGTTCCGTTACACCATTGGTTCATAACATTTTATTCCATTACTGAAACAGACGCAATTGTCAGTAAACATTACTAGGGTTAACTTCCAAGATCTATGAGGCAAGAGAACCAGAAGGTGGGTTCCATATATAAGGTCCCATTAACATGAGATAGACAAACAGATGTTTTTTCTACATTTTATACACTAAAAATATTGGTTACCCAATGCATAAATACATCTATGTCTTTTTTATCTCATAATTCTGATGCTACAAATGTGCAGGCGCACGTGACCACGTCGCCGCCGGCTCCCACCGCGTTTTTTTTATTATTTTAGGTCAAAATAAAATCACTTTAATCAGTGTTTTCTTTTGCTTGGATATCTTTGGTTAGACGTACTGATCGCTGTGTTAAAACTTGTCCATCTATTTTAAGGGATCTTATATAGTGACCCCAAACAGGTGCACATAAACACAGACGCGCACGAACTGCTATGCCAGTCTAGATCTAAGCCGGATGCTAGACAAACAAGACAAAAATTTTTGAGCAAAAGCAACGTCCATTGTGCTACAAGAAAAGAATCTTTAAAATCACAACCGAAGCATTATAGAAAACGTCACAAAATACAGAATTCTCAGCACAAAACAGGACAGAAGGTCGACTGAATACAGGGATTGAAAACAGGTACACGCACACATAGACTCGTACACACGGCTACATATCAAGCTATCTATTTTCAGTTTATGCTGGCCTCATTGTACGAAAATTCTATACAATGCGAGATCAGCTTTTATTGGAAATGTATAGCTTGATATGTAGCCGTGTGTCTATACGGCGATCTCGGTCGAATGCCAGTCGCGAGTGCGCCTGCATACCTGCATACTCTCGTACGTGAAGCGAGTCTTGTAGGTGCGTGCGTTTTCACTCTTCGTATGAAGCTAAACTTCTGCAAACCGAGATCATGATTGTCTACGTAATATGTAAGTGCTATATTTCAAGTTTTTGCGGTTTACGACTGAAGTTCTCCCTAACTTTTGCGGCTGCCATTCGGATTCTGTTTTTGTTTATTAGTTATTCGTGGCTTGCAAGTAATCACGTGAATTGCCTGAGCGTTCTGATTGCGTAGAATGTTAGTAGGTTTTAATGAAAGTTTTTTGACAACAATAGATAATTATGTCATGTAAAAAAATATTATTACGTTTTTTACCTACATACACTACTGCTCTTGAGAGGAGCTTGTGGCTAAGTAATAACAGCCGCATGGGTCGATCCATCAGGTTAAGCTACGCTTGCCGGGGTTGTCCGTGGATGGGTGACCATCTTTACATACCGAGACTCCTCCGTGCCTCGGAAAGCACGTTAAGCCGTTGGTCCCGGCTGTCATTCGTGGATCTTTGACAGTCGTTACGGGTCGTCAGAAGCCCGAAAGTCTGTCAACCAGTCTTA
Organism: Cosmia pyralina; assembly: GCA_946251885.1. Classification (NCBI taxonomy): domain Eukaryota; kingdom Metazoa; phylum Arthropoda; class Insecta; order Lepidoptera; family Noctuidae; genus Cosmia; species Cosmia pyralina. The sequence continues at coordinate 16,392,053 of OX276359.1, read as the reverse complement.
CCAAGGGGTATCGTATTACCCAGTTACTGGGTTGTGGAGGTCAGATAGGCAGTCGCTCCATGTAAAATACTGGTATTCAGCTGCATCCGGTTAAACTGGAAGCCGACCCCAACATAGTTGGGATAAGGCTAGGCAGATTGATTGACACTAATGCTCTTGTTGCTGATTATTAAAAAAAAAATGTAATTTGATTGCCAATCGGTCTTTTGTCTTCTACTTCAAATTATATTTGTGGCAAATCTTTATTTATAAGTAAGTAGATTCCTTTATTCACGGTGGATGAAAATCTATGTACTCGTATATATAAATAAATAAAATTGAAGTGTCTGCTTGTAATGTCTAAATAAAAACAGCTTTTTATTAAATACATATGAAAGTATGCAGGAAAGTGTATATGAAAATATTATATCCAATCTAGAATATTCCGGGCTGAGAAAAATCGGGAATCTATCCTCTCAACGTTGGTAGCGCTTTAATGAAATACATACCAGTAATTACCTACCTCTTTAAAGTGTGCTAGATATTGAGGAGCGTTCTATTAAAATCCAATAACTGAAAATAATTATTATTATACAAAGTAATTTCATCGGTATATCGATTGAAAAATAAAATTTATATTGTAACGAAAGAAATTAAAATATTAGGGAACCTATTACTTTTTTGCATGAACCTAGTTGTAAATACCTACGTTGCTTCAAGATCAAGCTCGTAGGTACGTGGTTTTAGGCTTTTGAATCCGTTTGTAAGTTAGTGGAATTTTGCTTTTTCAGTACGCACGGCTACAGATCAAGCTATAAATATCCAGTATAAGCTGATCTCGCATTGTATAGGATTTCCTTACAATGAGAGGTCAGTATAAACTGGAAATTATAGCTTGATGTGTAGCCGTGTGTACCATCGGAATTTAATTTAGATTATTAAGCGCGGTCACATATTTTTCGGGAAACTGTTGGAAGCCAGTATATTATGATGCGTTGGAGAGAGCTGTATAATTATTTTAAATCATAATTTTGCACAATGCGACACAAGACTCCCTCTAATTGCAACAGTGATAATTTATTTTGTCTCAATAGCCTATGCTGAGTTAATAATTAAAAACCTTGGTAACGTTCTCAGAGGGACTTTTCAAGTGCTGTATTTTCTGTTGACAAAATACTTTGGACCAATGACGATTTTGTCAACAGAAAAGACAGAGTTTTACAAAACAGGTAGAAGAATGCTGACCTCAAAATGAACAATGTCCTCTTGAACATGGAACAGTTCAAATGGAATCTACTAGATGGCGTTAGTAAGGCAGCGATGTGTAGGGACGCGCTTAGATTCATGCAGAATATTAAAAACCGGTGAAATGCGTTCGTCTTGTTCCAAGTCTTGTTTGAGCACGACTTTTGTTATTTGTCTTGTTTATATTAGACCCGCAGGATTGCCTGTAATGTTTTTATTTGTTTTTAGATTTTCTGTTTATCTGTTTGCATATTTTGTGAATTCTGTGTAACGTGTGGGCTATCTAATTATTAAGGAATGGAATTTAAAACCTTTGTGTTGCATATTCATAACTACGGTTATGATTTTTTTTTAGTTTTAGAGATTTTACGTGAATCGGTAAACACAATGTGGGATGTCTGGTAGCCAAGATAAATTGATGATCTGAAAAAAAAAAACATAGGGTAAAAGGATAATAAATGGAATGTTATTTTTAATTAAGCTCCTTTATATAATACTAATGCATTTGCATAATATAATACATTATATAATGCTTTATATAATATAATACTTATGCATCACTGGAGGAGGCCTTCACCCATTCTGGAGTTCCGATAGATTAAATAAAAATTATGTAAGTATAAATACTATGATAATAGGTCTGTACCTATGAAATTGCCGTTTTGTAAGAAAAAATTTAAACGAATTTTTTTCATGCATTTTTTATTTGTATTAATCGAAGTAATCATCCATGCAATCAATGCATCTTTGCCAACGCAGTGGCAGTTTATTGATGCCCTTCTTAAAGAAATCAGCTGGACGGGAGGCAACAAATTCTTCAAAGGCATTTTGTACTGCCTCTCGGGTATTGAATTTTTTTCCCGCCAAGAAGTTATCCAAATTCTGGAAAAAGTAGTAGTCTGTAGGCGCAAGGTCTGGTGAGTAGGGCGGATGACGGAGAGCTTCCAACCCCAGTTCTTGCAACTTGGAGACCGTCTGCTGTGCAGTATGAGGTCGCGCGTTGTCGTGCAGGAGCAACGGAGACGAGCGATTGACCAATGCTGGTTGGAGATGTGCCAGCTTCTCCATCATTGTGTTCAGTTCTTCACAGTACACATCTGAACTAATGCTCACCCCATTTGGTAAGAAGCTGTGATGAATCACACCGGCGCTAGACCACCAAACAGTGATCATCACTTTTCTAGGGGTACGTTTTCGTTTAGGGCATTGTTTAGGTGCTGAAACAGGATCCAACCAACTAGCTGAGCGCTTGCGGTTATCAAACAGAATCCATTTTTCATCGCAGGTAACAATGCGGTTCAAAATTCCTTCATTTGTATGTCTGTTGAGCAGTGCAAGGCACGTCTCGACGCGTACTTCGCGCTGGCGATCATTTAGTTCGTGGGGCACCCATTTGTCAAGCTTTTTTACCTTGCCAATTTGACGCAAATGGACCAATATTGTTTTGACGCTAACGTCGAAAGCTGCTGCTAATTCAGCCGTAGATTGTGTATCATCAGCTTCCACAATCGCCTTTAATTCGTCATTGTCGACCAAAGTCTTCGGACGACCGCGAGGTTCATTTTTCAGGTCGAAATTTCCAGAACGGAAGCGAGCAAACCAATAACAAGTGGTGCGTTGGTTTGTAGTGTTAGCTCCGTAAACGTCGTTGATGTTGCGTGCCGCTTGTGCCGCGTTGCTGCTACGACGGTACTCATATTCCATAATTACTCGAATTTTTAACGTATCCATGATGACGAAAAAGAATGAAATGCGATGAAAATGTAACACTAATCAATAAACAAATAACTACTTTTGGAAAAAAAAAATCCATGTTTTTAAAATAAAATTAATTTGAAATTAGATTTCTTAGCCAAACAAAAAATATTTTGATTTGAAATGGCCAGTACTGCAGAACGGCAATTTCATAGGTAAAGACCTAATATAACACATAGGATACACATAAAATTATATTAAGTAAGAGACAAATGAATAAAATAGAATAAATTAAACAAAACTAACACATACATAGATTTTAAGAAATGTAAATTTACTGGAAATAAAAGGCCTTTTTATTTTATTTTATTTATATAATACTAACATAGAAATTGTTCTGGTTTTAATTCATAATGACAAACATTCATGTCTATTATCAGATTTATAGTAGCCAAATTCAAACTAATTGCATGTTTATTTAATTAGGTCACACACTGCAAACTTCCACAGTAAATATATTCAATTTAAATTGCATTGTAGCTTGTTCAGATTTCCGTATCCACATAACCACATTACGGGGTTATCAACAATTGGTAGTCGTAGGTTATTTACTCGTATATTACGGGTCTGAATAAACCACCACGCAAACTCTGCGACATGCAACTGCGCCAGCTCGACAACAAGACGCTGTCATCAGGTGTGCGCGTGTACCGTGCGTCTAGACGCTACGACCTGTCGTTGTGACTCTGCAACTCGACGCCAAATGTTTTTGTTTTTTGTTTGATTGTCGGCTGGAGTCTGTCATTGCGTCTTATCGCCGAGCTGTCGCAGTCGCATAGTTTGCGCCATGTCTGAGTTACACGTTTCCAACGTCAGGTCAATGCACAATGTTTGATGTTTAATTAAACATTGACTAGGCTTTTACCAAAGGAGTTACATAGAGGACCTTACGTACGAAAACAATAAACGATATTTGAAAATTAATAGAAAATATTAATCCTGATCTTTAACAATGCACAGCAAATTGATAAGTGAACGAAAATATATCATTCGTATCAAGATTCCAATGCAGATTTTTTATAGCATATTATACAATAATGACTGCAAAGTTCGCGTACATTTTTTCAGTAAAATTATTTTTCAAAAACAAAATCCATATTTTGTGCTAAACTCTTATTAAATAAATAAGTGTAGCCAACACAAAGTTTTATGTTTATAGGGTTTCAAAGACCTTTCGTCATTGAAACCCCATAAACATGAAAATAAATAACATAGGACGTGCTAAAACATAGGACGAGCTTTCCTCTCGGTATTAGTAACGGGAGGTCAGTCACATTACCGCGTGCTACTGAACGTGTCTTGTGACTGACCAATTGACCTACTTACCAATAAGTCCCACATTGGACGGGTAACTTTAGATCTAGTAAACATCTTTGTTAAAAGGTTATTGTTTATTTAGGGGAGAGGATCTCGTGGCTAGATAATAACAGCCGCACGGGTCGATCGAAGGTTAAGCTATCGCTTACCGTGTTACACAATTGTGTAAACCATCTTACATGAACAAAAATCAATCTAAATCTTCTGTACCATAAACTTATAGAGGCATCAATACAACAGTATAGAGGTATGAGGAACAGGGTCCAGCTGACTACACCACCATAAGACTCTTCCACCATAGAAAAGGGAGGATCCTCCGACCAGACGGGTGTTGTGTCTGGTGGGCAACTGCCCGACGATTGATGTCGGGACGTTTTATATTGCTAGTCGCACGATAAACTCTGCGCGATGCAGGATTTTTCGAGACGTCAGTGTGATGCGTAGTTCGCATGTGGCGATGTAGATGCTGCCACAAACTCAAACTCAAAGAATTTATTTCAATTATAACATCTACAAGCACTTTTGAACTGTCAAGAGGTACCTAGGTCAATCAGAAACATGAAGCTTGTTTCCCATTCCAAAGCGTAGTAGGTTCAGGAGAAGGACGGGCAAGAAATTCCACGGACACTCTTTTAAATCAAAAAGAAAACATAAAGACATAATTATATACTTCTATTTAATTATGGTGTTACAGAAGATTTAGATTTTATTATGTTGTTTAAAAGTTCTTTACGTGTCTGTACGTAGATTAGATGATTAGATTAGTAATCGTCTTTCATGTTTAGAACAAATAAATGTAATTATAAGTATCTCTCTTAAGTCGTGGAAAAAAGATTATAATAGATTAAATTCATCAAGGTTCTTTACCCCGCAAACTGCACAGGGTGAGTAGGGCGTAGGCAATTTAATAACTAAAGGAAGGAAAAGAAATAAACAGAAATACGTTTATTGGCGTTAAACAAAAAACACCTTAAAACTATTAAAAATCGGCCAAGTGCGTGTTAGAACCTCGCACAATGAAGGGTTCCATAGTTAAATAAAATTTATCCCAAAAACAAACTTAACACTGTAGTTATATACATGTTCTCCCATACGTTGATCACGGTCACGGTCAGGAGCTAGACCACCACCTCTTAAAGCAGTATTATTTTAATCTTACAGGAGTGTGGGAAAGAGATGGAGCTAGACGTCCTGTATAGCTCCATCTCTTTCTCACACTGAAGTAACATTAAAATAATACTGCTTCAAGAGGTGGTGGTTGGCCCCCTGTTCTCCAACTGCAAATTTAAGTTCATAATCTCAAAAAAAAAATCGAATGTGATAAAATTACAAATTAACAGTTTTCCTTTACTTGTGCTGTGAGACCTTCTTCTTGCCAAATTTCATGATTCTAGGTCAACGGTAAGTACCCTATAGTTTTGATTTACTTGCGAGTATCAAAAGATATCACATATGGCAGTATTTTTTTATTGCGTTAACTTAGAAACTTGATGTTTTTCACAGCTCCACGGGACCATATACCTACCTACGTATTTGATATCAATTTCGACTCAACAACCTCTACGCGTTCCTGAGAAAAAGGGTCTTGATAGACTGACAGAAAGACAGACAGACGGACAACGAAGTGAACGTATAAGGTTTCCGTTTTTTTCCTTTTGAGGTCAATCAATCTGCTTAGCCTTTTCCCAACTATGTTGGGGTCGGCTTCCAGTCTAACCGGATGCAGCTGAATACCAGTATTTTACATGGAGACTGCCTATCTGACCTCCACAACCCATTAACTGGGTAATACGATACCCCTTGGTAAGACTGGTTGTCAGACTTTCGGGCTTCTGACGACCCGTAACGACTGTAAAAGATCCACGAATGACAGCCGGGACCAACAGCTTAACGTGCTTTCCGAGGCACGGGAAGAGTCTCGGTATGTAAAGATGGTTACCCATCCACGGACCGACCCCGGCAAGCGTAGCTTAGCCTGATGGATCGACCCATGTGGTTGTTTTTACTTAGCCACGAGCTCCACCTTTTGAGGTACGGAATCATAAAAACAGAAAGAAAACAAAGCTTATAATGTCAAAAGGTCCTCAGCACAGCATATAATGTCACACAAACCTCTGGAGTTTCTTGTTTACATTTAAAAAAATAAATTATATTTATAAAACTAAAAAACAGGCTTTAATACCATTAAACTGAACTAAAAAAAAAAAAAATTTCAATATATGAATAACGAGAAAATTAATGTCATTGTAAAAAAAAAAAGCGTGGGGTGCTTTCGAATTACAGAGTTAGTGTGAGGATGTCGTACAAAGCACCCCACGCTTTTTTTTACAGTGACATTAATTTTCTCGTTAATATTGAAAAATTTTTTTTTCTTTTTTTTACTCATTAAAGCGTGTTAATGATGCTCAAGTAACTTAATAGTCAAGTTACACAACATAACCCGTACCTTTTACTAGTTAAATTTTCCACAACATTAATCCTTACTTTACGTTTACTAAACCAACGGTACCCTTCTAATTACAAGGTACTGACAGTGAGCTTCGAAAATTCGGGAATTTCAGCATCCCACGGGAATCAAATCTGAATCCCGGAAAATAGGGATGTCCGATGAAAATTGGGACCGTTTGGATTAACTGGTTTAACGCGCTTTTAGGAGGACAAAGGTATTAGTTTAGTTTAGTTAGGGGAGGCTCGGAAGTCTGGCTATGTACGAGTATATACCTTCTTGTGCAATGTTACCCTCACGAGAATCCAGGTCAAATTACTGAGCGGTTCGTCGGTGCTTAGTTGTGCTTAACTAATTTCATAGATTATTGTTTTTGGAATATAATCTACATACACCATGACAGTTGGTCAAATTGAGTTCAGCTGTTTGGCAGAAACCTTTGAATATTGTTAACGGAATTTTTACGCTCTCTACGTTATCGCTCATTTTATTTATCCAATCTCATTATTTCTAATTTAGGGGAACTACATAAGTAATTAAGTATATGTTTCTGGTAGGTCAAACGTATCCCGGATAACCCCATAGCAGCTGCGTATATGCTCTCACAAAGCCTAAGGGAATTTTAGACGTTACTTATTCACCGAGTTCAAACAGAAACTTTCCGTGAACATAGCAAAGTAAATCCGTCAACTTAAGCCAGGTACCTACGGTTTAAGTTGACGGATTTACTTTGATAAGTAAATATTACCTTTTAAAGTCAATATAACTTGTATGAAGTTTGTCCCTATCTGCATGACTTGCCAAATAGTGACGGCTAAAACTTTAACACAGTAGGCTAATACCACTAAGCAGGCAGGTAAAAGAAGGCCAACTCCTATGGGAACGCGAATAAAGGATATAGTTGCTAGATGGCGAAATTGATCTTTGCATAACTATTACTAACTAACTACTAGGTATTGTTGCTACAAAAACTTCTATTCTGGCATTTTTAATTAACACAAAAGCAACTGAATAAAATGTATATGCAACTTCTAATAGCAACATTAAACATTTTAAGAGTTAACACGATACCTATTTATTTACACGATAAGTCTTCAATTTAATTATCCAAATCTTTAAAAGGTACCTCGTATTCTTGTTGTTAAGAGAACTGTGAATTTGGGACAAAAAGGTCTTATTTGAAAGAATTTATTCAATTTTGGGTGAAGGAAAACATAGTGAAGAAACCAGCGTGTCCTAGAAGCAACAATTCGAAAACATGTGACATCCACCTACCCTTGCAGGGCCCGTGTGGTGGATTACGTCCCAGTCCCTCACATAGAATAAGGAGGCCTGTGTCCAAGCAGTAGGAACATTATAGGCTGACTATGCATGAGTTAAGTATCGCTTTATGCGTTGCGTGTGGTTGATTGAGCCTTTTGCATAATTTTTTTAATGATAAACATACATAGTTTTGAAAATGTTTCAAACTCACCTATTACGTAAATGTTCGTAACATTTATTTAAAGGGTTTGTGTTGATTTAGGCGTAAATCTAACTGATTTTGTACTCATTTATTGTTTGAGCGACGGGAATTTGAGTTGGCGTTAATGATTTAGTTTTAACTTTACTGCACTCGCATGAATGCCTATTTCTTTCAATAGAGATTTAATTCGTCTTGTTAACATTGGTGTTTTCGGTGACGTGTTCACGACCAGAGTATTTGTAAGGTGAATAGTGATTTTAGAAAATAGTCCTGATGTTGTCGCATCTTATTAAGGCGTGTACGCACGAGCGAACAAAACATGGTGAACACGACCATCGAACATGGATCATCTGAAGAAACTCAGGACCCTGTTGAACATGTAAAGTGTTCGATGTTCAAGTTCAATTTTCAACACAATTTTTTTGTTATGACTTATGACATGACCAGGTTTTTGTTCGCTCGTCAAGCTTTTATTTATTTATTTATTTATTCAATTGGTCTTACGAGCTAACAGACATACCATCCAAAACGCTCATATGATTAACTTACAATTCAATTGTGGCTACACACACTCGTCTCCTTATACAATAGTTTTTAGTTCTCACAAAACTTGGTAGGCATTATTAAGTTTGCGATGTAGATTTCTCACCTTGTTCGTACACGTTTTTTAATTGTGCCCATGACGACAGCACTGTCCGATTTTTTATATGATACAATATATTATTCAAGACATATAAAAAGCTGCCTTACATACGGTGTCTGCGAGGCAAATTTAAGATGACCCAGAATTCTACAAATACTCCGTATTACCACAAAACTGTGTTTAAACTATAAACAACTGTTTAGGCTAAACAACTGTTTACCATGATATTTATGTATGGAGTTTGACGTAAAACTGACATTAAACACGCGTTGAACCAGTGTCTAAGTTTATCTATGGTACGACCCACTATGTTTTTAGGGTTCCGTACCTCAAAGGTAAAAAACGGAACCCTTATAGGATCACTCGTGTGTCTGTCTGCCTGTCTGTCTGTCCGTCTGTCACAGCCAATTTAATAATCTAATAAACCGATTAAGTTGAAATTTGGTATGCTTATGAATTTCTGTGACCCAAACACGGACGGGTAAAGTAAATAAATGAATTTTGAATATGGGGGTCACTTTTGGGTGGCAAATAAGAAAATAAAAAAAAAGTGTTTGCAAACTATACCGTGTGATATATCAAATGAAACGGCTTACGGGTCTCATATATATATATTTTTTATAATTTTAGAATAATTTGTTTTAAAGTTATTTAAGAAAATAGATGAAAATTGACCATTCCCCCCTTATCTCCGAAACTACTGAGCCTAAAATTTTGAAATAAATACATAAAATAGATCTTTACTTGTAGATTACAGGAAAACCTATAAGAAGGCTGTGGTCTTAAAATAACATAGTAAATCTCTCAATATTGTGAGTACAAACATACATTTACAGTTGGAATGTATCCGCTCAAACGCTCATGGGACTTTTTGTAACCAAAACATAATCCGGCCGGAATTGCGCATGGTTACAAAAAGTCCCACGTTCCAATTTGGTCGGGTCGCTTGAAATCAATCCTTTTTGCTTCCACATTACGGGGTGCCGACCGAATCGAATGATTTAGTCGATTACAGTATTAAATTCTGCTCATTTCTATGTATGGTAACCCAAGGAGCGACACTCGTCTATGATTTAAAAAAATATTTTTTCTCTGTTAATTGTGTTGTTTAGTGCGGCGGTGTGCGTGGTCGAAACGGTTGGCGTATTTTTGTCCGTTTTTGTGTTTCTTGTGGTTTTTACGGGAAAACCGGGTAAAAAAACTATTTGTGTGTGTTAACAAGAATATAGGCAATATGGATTAGTGCAGGATTCAAGTCTGTAAGTGATTTAATTAGTTATTTCAGTGTTTATCGTCAACCGGTACGGCACGGAAATGGTTTGTTATTGTTTTGAGTGACGCATCATTCCAATAAGAATCTTGATGGATTATTGGTTTGATCATTGAAATATTATTACATATATGAATAGTCTGATTATTGAGTAAAACATTAAAATCTATTTCAAAGTTTCTACGTATCAGATATAATTAGAAAAAAATATTTAGTCCGCGTGTAAAACTTGCCGCGTCAACAATGTTGTCTCAACAACTTCGGATGCTTCTAAATACTAAATATTATACTATGCAATGTGTTTTGTTATTTTTTTTATGTTAAGAATAATCACACCATGCATATTAAACCATAAAACATATAGGTCATCACTTGTTTTTTTTTACTACAGCCATTTATTTGTAATCTAAGATAAAAAAATCGCTGTGTTTACGTTTACAAATTATTGTATAAATGGATGCAATCAAAATTCAAACAAAAAAAACGCTATTTAAAAGCTCTGTTGTTTCCCATTACAAAAACATACACTTGAAAGGGCTCTTCGAAGAAACGACGTCGTAAATTAAGTTTGTTTATCAACATCTGGCCGGGCGGCCGGCGCTCGCGGAATGACGTAATCTGCCGAGCGGACAACGAGAAAGTGTTCGCGCGTGTTAGATAAATGTAATTATTATGTGTCTAATATTTAAAAATAAATACTTGAGATTACCTTTTTTTTTTTTTTTTTTTTTGTGGATGGGAAATCATCAAATGACTTCTCCCGCTCCGGGCAGAGCGGGAGGGTGTGTCAGACTTTTACTGACTAAAACCCACCCGTGTTCCTTCAGTTGCCCGTGCCAGGGCCACGGTATCTCTTTCGAACTACCCGCGACCCCGGCGGCTTCGGCCCTATTGGACCCCGTCACTGCTGACATCTCTTTGAGGCGCGCGTGGAACACAACGCGCCGTCGACCCGGGCCTGGTCCTTACCGGACGGCGAGCTGCCCATTACTCGTCGTCCGCAAGCCCGCGCCTACGGTGGCCGGGAATCGGCAATCGATTCCCGCCGCCCAGGGCGTCTCCTGCGGCGGCTAGGGGCGCGAGGGCGCGGCTGTTGCCTCTCCCTCTCGCGTCCCGCCTCCTCCTTTGCGAGCATTACTGCTTCGCAGAAGGAGGTGACGGCCTCCCATGCACTCTCGCTCCGCACCATGGCCTGGACCAAGTTTGGACGCGAGAGATCGCCGCCGCCGATCGCCTCCGTGAGAACACGGCGGTGCTCCGCCCAAGCCGGGCAGACCTCCACTGTATGCTCCACCGTGTCCTCCGGGCGATCTACACAATGGTGACACCCGGGCGTTTCCTCCCGCCTTATCCGAAACAGGAACCTCCCGAAACAACCGTGTCCGGTGAGGACCTGCGTCAGGCGGAAGGTGAGGACGCCATGGCGCCTCTCCAACCACTCCTCAAAGAGGGGACTTATCGCCGCAATTGTGGCGTGCCCAGCGCTGGGTTGCGACAATCGCACTCTCCATGTCGCCATGAGATCCCGCCGGAGCTCTGTCCGCTGTACCGTGATTTCTCGCGGCAGCGGAGTTTATCTTGTACTTCGTGATCGAAATACATGTTAGTATGGCCGTATTAGATAATTATAATTAGCTGACTGTGACTATGACTATGACTGTTTCCGCTGGTCGGTCATTTGCTTGGTGCAAGTCTATCCCACTGGCAGCGGGTGGACGGGACTTGACACGTCTAGGCAATTGGCAAAACAGAACAAAAATGACAATGACAATGACAAAACCAAAGTAAATTACAAATGTAGAAAAACGGTATCTAATGTACTTCGAGAGCGAAGTACTTGTCAGTATGGCCGTGTTAGATAAATGTAATTATTATGTGTCTAATATTTAAAAATAAATACTTGAGATTACCTTGATTCCGGAAGTTAGTTCGGTTGTGATTACAATCATCGAATCATTGTAAAACAACCTTTAGATTATTAGAATAACTGTTTGTTGGATATTGATATCTGTCACATTTACGAAGCTTGAGACCAATGTAGAAGTATCTAATTTGATTAGTTATTGTGTTTACGAAATATACCACTCTTAACTTGTCAAGATCGTACAGATGTTATTACTATAAATAATTAAATAATATTTGATAGTAACTGTAGTATATCTTAGAATTTATATTGCTATTTTAATATAATAGGTTGTTTGAAACAATTGATACAATACTGTCAGTTGATGTTTGATGGGTAGGGATAAATAGAAGGGGTGGTAGGATATAAAAAGGATTGTAATGACATTCTCGAGGCAGTTGCTCAGTGGATGTTCAAGTGGCTAGTGCTAGTGCCGTTGTGATGTGAAATATATCTACCAGTTGTCATGTAAGTTACATATTTTGATATTATACCTTAAATATTGTTATTATGTTGCTATTATTCTGAGTGATAGAATTAACTGTTTGAGATAACTATAATTTATGGAAATATAAGAAATGTGTTGATAGAATACTATAATACTGTTTCCATGGAGTTTCTTGTCCTTCTTCTCCATGAAGACCTAGTTTTGCGAACGGACAATAGCTTTCTCATTAAAGATGAATAATTATTGACAAGCCTAATTGAAATAATAAATATCTAGTCTTGTCTTTCTGTGCTTTTCTTTATGAAATCCTTCCCTTACACACCATATTCATAATACTTTCATACACAATAAATAACCAATACCATTCTGACATTTAAGGCTTGCTATTTGCGTAGTAGCTATATATACGCTTACAAATATATTATATCAAATCTAACACGCGCAATGACGGTTGAAGCGGGTATGGGAGAACATGTTTTTCATACAATGTTAATTTTGTTCTTGAGATAAATTCATCCCAACTACGCAACGGTTTTTTTTAATTTAATCCTTTATACCATATTCAATACGATCCCTTAAGTATTATAAACAGCCCTTTCATAAACACAAAACTAATAAAATACAGTCACAACTCGGCTCGACCAGGGAATTATGGTGACAACTGTTCATTCCAAAACTCCTATTTTATGAGAGAGAGTGTAAAGTACGCGGTAGTCCCTAGACAGCACTAACTCATTACGATTTAGGACACATCGGGAGCTGGATGGGTATAACGTTGGGTAAACATTTGCTGGAATGGAAACTTGCTGTCGTATTTTGGGTTCAACGTCCATGTTTAATGTGATTTGGATTGGAGCTTTTAATATTTAGCTAAAATAATCGGCAGGTGACTAAATGGTTGGATTTTGTGTCAGTATACAGGGTGTTTAATTTTTTAGCCAGTAATAATGTAATACTAGTTTCCGCCCGCGACTTCGTCCAAGTGAAATTTCTTGTTCCCCGAACCACCCCACCCGCCCTTCGCTTTGCGTCACCTGCCCGCGCTAATACTTCGTTTTTGTTTAATGTTTTTTCCCGCCTTTTTTTGTTTTTGCTCGGCTCTTAAGGATTATAGCGTGATGTTAAATAGCCTATTTATTGAAATGAAATGATTTAAGGGCAACTTTGTTCAAAATTAAATACTTGTGATGAATAACGTACCTATTTATTTGGATAAGGATTAATACCATGTATAAGAAAAACCCTTCGCAAATAATTCATTATTTATAACAAATTGATTACCATTAAAAACGTTATAGTGAAAAAGATAACTTTTTATGAGGAACAATTTCGTCATCATTATTGTTGCGTAACTTTAACCGTTTACGCAGCGCTTGCAACAGATCTCAAAAATAATAAATTTTCCCCGTTTTTGCAACATTTTTCATTGATGCTCCGCTCTTATTCCGTTCATATAGCGTGATGTTATATAGCCTAAAACCTTCCTCGATAAATGGACTATCAAACACTAGAATTTTTCAATTCAAACCAGTACTACTTGAGATTAGCGCGTTCAACCAAACAAACAAACTCTTCAGCTTTTTAACCGACTTCAAAAAGGAGGAGGTTCTCAATTCGTCGGAACCTTTTTTTTTTTATTTTTTTTTTATGTATGTTCCCCGATTACTCGACGATGGCTGAACCGATTTGAATTTTTTTTGTTTTGTTCGAGAGTGTATACAAATATCACAGTTGGTCCCATATAAAATTGATTAACTTTGCTTCGGTAGTTTTTGAGTTAGTTTCAATAATACGTATTTTTTCCCCACTTTTATATGGATCATGTTCTAGTTTGTTTTGCAGGTAGTGGTATTTGAATTTGTGTGGGGTAGGTAGGTACACAACTAAAAAGTGAAAAATAAAAACTTTTTTACAAAAAATACAACCGACTTCCAAAAACAACACTACAAAGTGAAAAATAACTTTAATTTCGGAAGTCGGTGGCAAAAAACGAAAATACATTTAACTAGACACCGACTTCCGAAATTAAAGTTATTTTTCACTTTGTAGTGTTGTTTTTGGAAGTCGGTTGTATTTTTTTGTAAAAAAGTTTTTAATATTAGTATAGATGAGGTCAGAAGGGTACAGAGAAACTTAATCCCACGTTCAACTGTAAAGTTCACAAACAATCCTCGAAATTCCGACCCTTGTTAACGCTTTCAAGGACACTGAACGAGATACAAGAGAAGTTTTATTGTTATGATTGCCATTTAGTGTCCATGAAAGCGTTAAAAGGCAGACTAGTCTCGGGATCAAGGCTTGCTTAAAAACCGAGAAAGACCCTACACTGTTCCGTTTTTACCAAGGGGTCCTATAACTTCTTCACATGTCCCGAATAATATCAAGAGAATTTATAAAAACATCAAATTCTTATAGTATGTTTACAAATAGACATCATTGCTCATCATTTCCGAGTTACTAAATCAATCCACCTAACCTTTTCCCAACAATGTTGGGATCGGCTTCCAGTCTAACCGGATGCAGCTGAGTACCAGTATTTTACATGGAGCGACTGCCTATCTGACCTCCACAACCCAGTAACTGTGTAATACAATACCCCTTGGTACGACTGGTTGTCAGACTTTCGGGCTTCTGACGACCCGTAACAACTGTCAAAGATCCACAAATGACAGCCGGGACCAACGGCTTAACGTGTTTTCCGAGGCACGGAAGAGTCTCGGTACGTAAAGATGGTCACCCATCCACTGACCAACCCCGGCAAGCGTAGCTTAACCAGAAAGATCGACCCGTGCGGCTGTTATTTATTACCTTAGCCATGAGCTTCTTCTTCCGAGTTACTAAATATAACGTAATGCACTATAGTGAACTAAGCAGTGAACTTAATTAGCGCTTAAAGCAATCTGTAAAGATAGATTAACTGCCAAACCCTATCTGTCACCAGTTTTGTCATACTGGAGATAGAAAAACCTATCTTTCTATGGTTTTGACGTCCCAATAATCTAAGACAGATAAAACAAAAGAACACGAACGATCGAAAGGACAGATAGAATAATATTGTCTATCATCAGTAGCGTTTTACTGACATAGATTATTGGGGTGTTTAAGTAAATACACAAATTAAAACTTTTATCTTAAAATAAATTATTCCAAACATTTCAATCGAAAAGTTTATTCCCAAGAGAATTAACAGCAGCACATTCAACACTTAGCATAAAACAAATTTTCAGATCAAACTATTGAACTTTTGCATAATCTGCTCGTAAATAGAACGTCTGAAATGACCTTATTTGACCTGTAAGGGTAGATAGGGCATGCAATGACGGCCTAATCGAAGTTCTTTAATATTGCTCGCATCTGCAGAATTAATTCGATGATAGCTTTTTACAAAGATAGATCTCGTTAAGTTTTTTATTTCGTTTAGTCTTTCATGGAATATGATAATGGAAAGCTGTTAAAAAAACGATAAGTATTGTTTTATTTGTGAATAATTAAATCTTAGTTTAAAATAGAATCATAGAATGATGTGTGCACTTCATAAATTAATGAAGTAAATCTGCAACTTTTTATATGTCTTGTCGAAGACGTTATTGGCATGTCATAAATACTGCACCACCTAAGCATCACCTTTGTACTTATTTTTCTGTTCCTTTCTTCTTATGTGTTAATGTGTGTAAATTATTGATTAAATAAATAGCCTTTTATAAACTAACAGATTTAAAATAATAATATGTACCTACATGGTTTATAAAAAATAACCTAATATATACAGGGTGGGTCAAAAATCGTGGATCAAACGAAACAGGGCGATAGTTGGGGTTATTTGCATTAAAACATATCTCTGTGGCAGAGCCCAAACTTGATCTCCTTAAGAGTTATGAGTAGAGATCGGATAATCGGATGCATATTAACCTAAAGTTGAGGTGTTGGCTAAGTATGGAGTGGGCTTTTGGATTGTAAAATCCCAAAATTCCGGTATCGGCCAATTTTGACTTCTGATTATAGAATCGTACGTATAATTTGCTTAAGTTCAGATGTTAGTTAATATGGATTGCACTTATGTATCGAAAAAATCCCGGGATTCCGGAACGACAATTTTTAAGTTCTGATTTTGGAATCGAATGTTTTAGTTAGGTACTTGCGTTCAGGTGTTGGCTAATATGGATTGCACTATTGTATCAAAAAAATCCCGGAATTCCGGGATTCACAAATTTAGAGTGCTGATTATAAAATGGAATGTATAATTTCCTTAAGTTCAGATGTTAGTTAATATGGATTGCACTTATGTATCGAAAAAATCCCGGGATTCCGGAACGACAATTTTTAAGTTCTGATTTTGGAATCGAATGTTTTAGTTAGGTACTTGCGTTCAGGTGTTGGCTAATATGGATTGCACTATTGTATCAAAAAAATCCCGGAATTCCGGGATTCACAAATTTAGAGTGCTGATTATAGAATGGAATGTATATTTAGTTACGTTTAGGTTTTGGCTATTAAGGAAGCACTTTTGTATCGATCGTCAAATTGTCGCGATTCCGGAATTGATAAATTAAGTATTTTTTGACTATTAGAGGGTAACTTTTTTATCACTAAATTTTCACAGGGTGTTTTTCTCATGAACAACTTTCACTATGGGATCAACCCTAAATCACGAAACATAAATCAGCTGTTTCATACATTAAACGTTTGGTCGAGTAGGTATTAAACTTTTGTATCAAACATCGTAAATTTTTCGTGATTTCAGAGTTGGTCCCATAGTGAAAGCTGCTGAAAATGTAAATCCAAGATGGCGGCTGCGAATATTTTCAAATTTTTCGTCATGGGTGTCGTTTTCTTGCTTTTTGAGGGTGTTAAAGCTGACAGTGACATTAAAATATAAATCCAAGATGGCCGCTGCGAACATTTTCAAATTTTTCGTCATAGGTGTCGTTTTCATGCTTTACGAGGGTGTTAAAGCCGATAGTGGCATTAAAATGTAAATGCAAGATGATTGATGGTTTTTTAATTACTATCACACGTGTTTTCAGGTTGAAACGCGATGCGCTGCGCTGACGCAGGGTTAGTTAACTAAGCATCAGCCAAGCGTCACGCATTTTGACTTCACTATCGGCATTAGCACACTCCAAACCCATGAAAACAATTTATATTTTAACGCCACTATCGGCTTTCTCGAAAACCATGAAAACGACACACATGACGATAAGTTAGAAAATTTTACAGCCGCCATCTTGGATTTACAATTTAACGCCACTATCGGCTTTAAAACCCTCGAAAACCATGAAAACGACACCCATGACAAAATATTTTTAAATGTTGGCAGTCGCCATCTTGGATTTACATTTTAACGCCACTATCGGTTTTAACACCCTCAAAAACCATGAAAACGATACCCATGATGAAAAGTTTGAAATTTTTGCAGCCGCCATCTTGCATTTACATTTTAACGCCGATATCGGCTTTAAAACCCTCGAAAACCATGAAAACGACACCCATGATGAAAAATTTTAAAATGTTTGTAGCCGCCATCTTGGATTTACATTTTAACATTACTATCGGTTTTAACACCTTCGAAAACCATAAAAACGACACCCATGACGAAAAGTTTGAAAATTTTGCAGCCGCCATCTTGGATTTACATTTTAACGCCACTATCGACTTTAAAACCCTTGAAAACCATGGAAACGACACCCATGACGAAAAATTTTAAAAAAATCGCAGCCGCAATCTTGGATTTACATTTTAACGTCACTATCGGCTTTAACACTCTCGAAAACCATGAAAACGACACCCATGACGAAAAATTGAAAATGTTCGCAGCCGCCATCTTGGATTTACATTTTAATGCCACTATCGGCTTTAACACCCTCGAACCCATGAAAACAACCCCACCGATATATTGACGGACCTTCCAGGGACATCCATTTTAAATCGGCAGCTTTGTATTTCTCGCGGGGACCACGTGTAACAAACGGAATATTTATGTGATCCCGATTTCCTGGTATTTTTAAATAAATAAAACTACATTTTATAAGAAGTCGTTTCCATACCATGTATCCGATTAGTTGTACATTCCCACATTTTCTGGAATCCCGGTATTTATATTAAGAAAAAAAATATTAAGAAGCCGCTTCCATAGTTTGTTAGCCAAATATTAACTTTAGGTAAATATGCATCCGATTATCCGATCACTAGTTATGAGTAAAACAATATACGGTGTATAGTTGATTATCATCACTACAAAAATGCTTTTATGACAGTGGGTACTATGATTTATGAGTATTGGCAATAACTTTTTATTGTTACCTACCTCTTATCTTTTTTAATTCTTTTACCAATTTTTTATTATTTTTTTTTTGTACTGCAAATAACCCCAACTACGGCATGTTTCGTTTGAACCACGATTTTTGACCCATACAATAATTTTAACCTCAACTTTGTTTTCCTACTTTCTCTTTTATGTTAGGTATGTACGTATAAACTGTATTTATAAATATTGTAATTGGTTTTTAACGGTTTTGATTAAAGTAAATAAATACATAATATTATTGTCCAGAAGCTAGGCGATTTCCTCTTGGAAAAAAAAGATAGGCCACCTAGGGAGTTTTTGCTTTTATAAGATTTATAAACAATAAACATACCCAACCGAAACATCCAGTGCGGCGCGTGTAGTATTGTCTCAAAACAAATAACGTAGTATTTATTATATTAAGTTCGTTCATTTTAATGTAATAATATTCCCTAGACTTGTTGTTCATAATTCAATCATAATTTGAATAGGCTAAATAAATCTTAAGTTCGGATTCTATCTCAAACGAAATTTTGCGACGAAAATTTGTTTACGTCTGTGTTTCAGCTTGTATTCTTTAGCATAAACATTTTGGTGACTGAAAATTTAAATTATTTTACTACAATAATAGTATTATTTGAATTGTATTATTCTAATAAAATATTCATGAACATTTAGTGGTTTCGACTTTGAAATAACATTTATATGTTTTAATATGGGTTTGTTAATATTCATTTTATAAAATGGACGAAAAATCTGACAAACTTTATACAGTCAACCAAAGAGATATCTAGGCAAGGTATATTAACATATTTGTATGTGATTTTATATATATTACTTTGTTTTTGCAATACTCTTTTCCTTGTAACACACCAACACAAAATTGTATATTTTCACGAAATTGAACATAAAGCAATTCACATACAAATATGTTAGTATACCCTGCCTAGATATCTCTTTTGTTGACTGTACATAATCGTTAAATATACCTAACTAAAATAACACATAACATCACGCTTGTAATCGCCGAAGAGGCAGAGATATACTTATAGTACACCCACATCATTTCGCCAGTTGAGTCTAAGCCCCATGTAATAGGGGGCGAGCCTATTGCCATGAACCGGGTACAATTCCAGACTCCGGGCTGCTACTGAGAAATTCATCACATAACATCACGCCTGTAATCCCGAAGGGTTAAGCAGGGTTGTACCTGTAGTACACCCACATTTCACCAGATATTTTTAAGAACCCATACTACCTCAGCTTTTTAATATCTCTCTCGCACGATAGTGAGAGCGAGACTGTGTGCGGTACTGGGCGCGGATAGGTAATTGCTTTTTACGGTGAAAATAATGGTAATTAAAAAATGTTTTAAAAAAACATAAGAGCTGCTTTATAGTTAGTTCAGTTAGTATGCAAAGTTTCATGATCTAATTTGATGCATTTTTTGAATACCAGCGGTTTATTGTTCGGTGTGGAGGTAACTTTGGGATTTTTGTCTATCGAGAAAATTTTATGGAATCGTGTTTTCATCAAACATAGTACTTATTATTAATCCTCAACTTTATCATATATTTATTTCAAAATTAATTCTGCAGTATTTTCGACATAACGGAGGATGATGCTAAGCCATTTGAGGTAGTACGTAGGCTCTTAAGTTCCATGTAATAGGGGGCGAGCCAATTACCATCTAGCGGGCACAGATGCAGACTCCGAGATGCTACTGAGATATCAGATGGAAAAACCCAATAACTCATTGCCCTTGCGCTTGCGACCACTAGACCAACGAGGCGACGGACGGGATTTGAGTAACATAACATAATCATCCTATAATATTCCCACTGCTGGAACACAGTACACAGGCCTCCTCTCGGTGAGAGGGAGCGGGCCGTAATCCACCACGCGGCCCCAGTGCGGGTTGGTAGATGTCAGATGTCTTAGAATTTTTGGTTCTAGGACATGCCGATTTCCTCACGATGTTTTCTTTCACCGTTTTGAGAGCAGTGGTGATAAAATAATTTACACAAAGTAAAGCACCTGCCGGGATTCGAACCTACGACCTACAACACGTAAGTCGCGGCCGTTACCACTGGGCCACCACTGCTCAATGGATTTAAATACTTGGCAATAATACTGATCTATGTATGTATCCATTGTGCTGATCATGACCTCAATACCACTTAAAGAATTGTGCCTATGTTGCTATTTCCATGATCATCAATTGCGTTTGACAGGTTCTAGAACTTAAAGGTAGGTAGGTTCTTGTAGGGTGTTTAAAAGGAGACAAGTTAAAAAACGAAACGAAAATTACATTGGTATTGGTACAAAAAGTATTGGTATTGGTATCAGCCTTTTAGCCAGATACGCAGACGCCGGGAGCGGATGCCCTAAAAGGACATTTTATTGGTGATGTTCTTCAGAAAGGTCAGGTGCGTAGTAATCGCAACCGGCGTGCGTGTATGACCTTAGTGCGAGTTTTTATACTTACTTGATCGCGTTTTATAACGTTAACTTATGTCAATTTGTATAGAATAATTGTGTTTCCCATTATAGTCACCAGAAGGTGCTTATTCAGTTTCAGTACAAATTGAAGTTTACGTCAACGTGATCGAGTAAGTATCAAAACTTGCACTAAGGCCTCTGATGAAATCCATTGCCGATTCTCGGCCACCGTAGGCGCGGGCTTGCGGACGACGAGTAATGGGTAGCTCGCCGTCCGGTAAGGACCAGGCCCGGGTTGACGGCGCGTTGTGTTCCACGCGCGCCTCAAAGAGATGTCAGCAGTGACGGAGTCTAATAGGGCCGATGCCGCCGGTGTCGCGGGTTGTTCAAAAGAGATACCGTGGCCCTGGCACGGGCAACTGAAGGAACATGGGTGGGTTTTAGTCAGTAAAAGTCTGACATGCCCTCCCGCTCCGCCCAGAGCGGGAAAAGTATTTTGATGATTTCCCATCCACAAAAAAAAAGGCCTCTGATGAATGAACGTAACGAAGCAAAAGGGGTATGTAAGTTTCGTTGCAGGTGGTGTTCTGTAGTTTCTGCCTACCCCCATGGGAAGAAGCCGTGAGATAATGTATTATATGTTTCTTATGTTAGCATTTTCGATTTCACCTTTTTAGGGTTCCGTATCCGACGGGTCCAAACGGAGCCCTATTCCTATCACTCGCGTGTCCGTCTGTCCGTCTTCAAAGTTTCACAGTATAAGCATCTTGTTGACCCAAAGCCATTCAAATTTTCAAAAATATTTTTAAATGTTTTTAAGCTCCCATAAAGATAAAGGGGGGCGCGAAAAAAAATACACCATCGAGTGGGGTATTGTTGTCCTCGTTGAGTACATAAATATATTTTATGTTTTAAAAAATATTGGAAAACAAAGGAATAAGAAGCTACCAAAGTCGACTTTTTTACAAAATTTTGTTCTGAAGAATTTTTTAACTTCCCATTGACCTTTGAACTTGAAATTTGATAATAATGTTTATTATTACGTTATTTTCCTATATATTGATAAATCAGTTTTGATACGGGACCCTAAATGATCGAAGTTCGACACGCACTTGGCCGGTTTTTTTTAAAAAAAAAAGATAATACCGTACTTATAATTATAACGTACATTTATTACATACGTACGAGTAATTGTAAGACGAGTACTTTTTATAGCCCACATAATGCTGAGCCATTATTCCTGAGTTTATAAGCTATAACATTGTTCGAAAGCCTCATATTATTGAGATGGAAGATATAAGTAGATTAAAATCTTTATATACACGAATTTTCAGAGGGTTATGAAAACTCCATTTAGCTTTGTGAAAGCCAAAAATAAGAGGGTTGTAACAACATGTTTTCGATTAAAATGTAACGCTAGCGAGAGTTTTTTTTTTAATCTTACTGTCAATTTTTATTAACTTCCGACGGAAACAGAGGGGTGTTATAAGTAAGTTTAACGTGTGTATCTGTGTATCCGTCTGTGGCATCGTAGCTCCTATACGACTAAATCGATTTAAATTTTCTTTATTTTGTTTGAAAGGTGACTTGATCGAGAGAGTTCTTAGCTATGATTCAAGGAAATCTATTCAGCCGTTTGAAGATTATCCCCCCATTTTCTAGTTGATGAATAGATGTGAGCACCTTCGACAGGTCGATGACAGACGATGTAAGACATTTGTTGTTTCATGTTATTTGTTATTGTCTGGCATTCCAATGAGCCCAAACACGACACCTGCTATAATTTGCTGAGGGAGTTGGGTATCCTGCAAATTTTTTGATGATGCTGTAGCATCACCTCAAAGTTACTATGCTCTTCTAATATCATTGAAGTATCTATTACTTCAATCACCTCAAAGTTACTATGCTCTTTTACATTGAAGTATCTATTACTTCAATCACCTCAAAGTTACTATGCTCTTTTACATTGAAGTATCTATTACTTCAATCACCT
This sequence comes from Cosmia pyralina, assembly GCA_946251885.1. Classification (NCBI taxonomy): domain Eukaryota; kingdom Metazoa; phylum Arthropoda; class Insecta; order Lepidoptera; family Noctuidae; genus Cosmia; species Cosmia pyralina. The sequence continues at coordinate 16,368,864 of OX276359.1, read as the reverse complement.
CAAAGTTACTATGCTCTTTTAATAACATTGAAGTATCTATTACTTCAATCACCTTAAAGTTACTATGCTCTTCAAATATCATTGAAGTATCTATTACTTCAATCACCTCAAAGTTACTATGCTCTTCTAATATAATTGAAGTATCTATTACTTCAATCACCTCAAAGTTACTATGCTCTTCTAATATCATTGAAGTATCTATTACTTCAATCAACTCAAAGTTATTAGGCTCTTCTAATATCATTGAAGTATCTATTCCTTCAATGATATTAGAAGAGCATAGTAACTTTGAGGTGATGCTATAACATCATCTGGAATTTGCAGGATACCCAACTCCCTCAGCAAATTTACAGCAGAGGAGTCGTGTTCGGGCTCATTGGAATGCCATTCAATAACATGAAACAACAAATGTCTTACATCGTCTAACTAAACACTGTTTGAACGGTGCAAATTTTATTGTTGCTTCAACTTATGCCACAGGCAATTAAATTGCACCGTGTATATCAGGCTTTAGGACACCGCATAAGGGTGATTTAAATGGACTTGATGAAACGCTCTTTAAATTAACCTAATTAAAAAACAAAAGTCGGAGGTGTCGTGGGACACCCGCTTGGAACGAAGTTCCTTTCGCTGTATATTATGTATTAATACAGAGCCTTCTAGTATGGTCTCAAGTTTCAAGTGTCAAAAGTTTTTGATTTTAGGGTTCCGTACCTAAAAAAGAATAAATCGGAACCCTTATAGGATCACTTCGTTGTCCGCCTGTCTGTCTGTCAGTCTGTCAAGATCCTTTTCCTCAGGAACGCGTGGAGGTATCATGTTGAAATTAATATCAAATACGTAGGCAGGACTATGGGTCCCTAAGAGTTCTAAAAAACAAGTTTCTAAGTCAACACAATGTATAAATACGGCCATTTATGCGACATATTTTGATGCTCGCAAGTAAATCAAAATCTATAGGGTACTTCCCGTTGGCCTAGAATCATCTTTGGCAAGAAGCAAGGTCTCACAGTAGAAGTGAAGGAGAAATTCCGAAAATTATTCATTTGTAATTTTATCACATAATTTTTTTTTTTGGGATTACAATTTTCGGTTTGTTTTTGGGATAAATTCTTTTCAACTACAGAACCCTTCATTGCGCGTGGTCGGACACGCACTTGGCCGGTTTTTTAATACAGAGCCATCTAGTGTAACTCTAGTGTGTGTGAATTGAAACCTGTGTATGTGAAACTAATAAACTTTCGTTGTTCTTTTTGTGTACATCGGACTTAATACTTCACTTCCTATTTCTACCTATACACACACGCCCTACACTACATTGGTGACCCCGTTCGAGAGCACGAAGATGGCTGAGGGCAAAGCAAGCACGGACCAAGATGATAAACAAAACTATAGACACTAACTGACATAACGGTTTTTTCGTTACGTCACAATTTCTGCCAGTTTACTCCTGCTACAAGCCGCGATAAAGAACTTCGTTCCAAATAAACACACAAAATACGGTTTTAATAAAAACAACAAACACAAAATGAGCTATTTGCTAGTTCAAAATGTTTTCTAGCGCGAACATAAACGAGAGTTACCTACTCGAGAAAATTACCTAAATTCGCTTGTTTAAGACGCAGTTATAAGCCAATGGCCTTGAGTGGTTAGCTTGCGTGTTCTGTGCTGAGCGCACGTAACGCGTCATATCTCCAGCCAATAATAGGACCCCTCATCAAGGAATGATGTTCCAAATTAGACGCATTATTAATTAGCGTATTATAAATAAAACAAAAGTTTTATGTATATTAAAACACGTATGCTAAAAGATAAACAATTAAATTATCTTTGAAATGTTGAAGGTTTCATAAAAATAAGCTTGGTAGTTTTGACGTGATTCTCAGTTTTTTATATGCGTTAGACATAACTTTACAAATTATTTACACTATGTAATATAAACATAATCTAAAATATGTCCATGTTAAATCATTAACACTACTCGTTTAGACGTGATCTTCAGTTTAAAATAATTAGAAGTCGGTTATCGTCGCCTTAACTAAACGCTGATCTCTAAATTGATGCTCTCAGATCAACAATGAGTCTAAGGGGCCCTTAGATGTTCCTTTAAGCCCCTTTTATGGTGCGTGATAAAACATTGGTGCTTCAAAGTGAGCATACTTAGAAGATTTTAAGTCGTTTCGTACGTAAAGTTTATGTGAGGGCTTCATTAAGTAGATCATGTCAAAGTGTAGATTATTGTTGAGTCGACATTGTTATGAGGCTTTGTTGTTTGTTCAAGATGTTAATTTGTTTTATGGTTTTAAAATTAGGTCGAAGATCGGGGGTTTGGTATTTCAGTTATGAGAAATTGTACCTACATGTGATAGGTAGGTTGTTAGAAATTAATTTAGTATTGCTTGCCCCCATGGGAAGAAGTTGTGAGTTTATGTATGGATGTTTACGAGGCATTTTCGTACTAATACTTAAATATAACTAATATTAGATTTTACTTTGTAATCCAATTTACATTTACCATTGTTTTAGTAGGTAATTATGATGTGGTACTAAAATTTGTAGATTTGATTTGATTTGATTTTTTATGATTTGTTGATTTGTAGATTTTAAAGCCTGTTACGTGCCCTGCCTACACCAAAACGGCTGAATAGCGACATGATAGCCATTTACCTACAACAGATGTTTTCCACATAAAATTGCAACACGAAGACCGCTGACTCGACGCCTCGTGTCGCGGCCGATCACCTACTTCCAATCTGCTGATGCCGCATCCGCACTTTGCAATCGTTTAGAATATTGTATTTTTATAATAATTTTTTCGGCACTTCGGTACTAGCATCGTCCAAGTCTAGACTTAAAATTTAATATAAGCTAATATTGTAATTTTGAGTAATTAAACTTTTATTCTAAATTAATTTCGGTTTTTTTTAAGTCCTCCGGCTGTCACCTTCGTAATTGGCGCAGTCGGTAGGATATTCGAGGCAGTGCGCGGCGCGGTATAGATTTCCAAAAATCGTTAATCTGCTGACTCCGATAGTCGCTGTCGGTATTTCCAAGTACCTCGTCGAATATCCGAACTTAAGAAGACGCAGCTGAGGACGTATCCAGCCATCGATACAACGAGAAAAACCATGTATATGTAAGTCCTTGAAACTTTCTTTAAATGTTGCTTCCTTGTCCTTCCTTTACCCATATTTTATATAATTAAATCAAAATTTTTCACCCAAGGGAACCTAGGAAAAATCCTGTCTCCTCCAGACAGATAGGTAGGAGCAGGGAAGTAGATTCAAATAGGTTTATAGATTCAGATAGCTTAGGATTAGATTTATTATTTAATAGTAACGACATGGCATTGAACCCTGATACTATCTACAACGCTTTGCGCGCAGTTCCAAATTTTGAAGGAAATCCGAATGTTCTAACACGTTTCATTAAAATATGCGATCAGCTCGTAATACAATATGTTAGGAACGACCCGAATTACGAGTTAACTAACTTGTGTCTCATTAACGGTATCCTGAATAAAATCACCGGACCAGCAGCATCAACTATTAATTCCAACGGCATCCCAGAAAGTTGGCAAGGTATTCGTGACGCATTAGTTAATAATTTTTCTGACCAAAGGGACGAGACCGCCCTTTACAATGACATGTCTTTGCTGACACAAGGAAGTAGCACACCGCAGGAATATTATGACAAATGCCAGACCCTTTTTAGCACCATAATGACTTATGTCACTTTACACGAAAATGTAGCAACAACTATCGAAGCAAAACGCGATCTTTATAAAAAACTCACTCTACAATCTTACGTTAGAGGTCTTAAGGAACCTCTAGGGTCCCGTATCCGGTGTATGAGACCGGAAACTATTGAAAAGGCTCTGGAATTTGTACAACAGGAATTGAATGTCATGTACCTACAGCAACGTAACGAGAGTATTCCCGAGCGACGTAACCCGACTACACAGCCAACGCATTCAACCCCTAGAATGCCACCCGCGGTCCCTATGACCACTCCAAAAGTTTTTAGCTTTCCTAGCCCAGGCCCTAGCTGGCTTAAGCCTATGCCTATGCCGCCGCAGCAGCAGCAGCAGTGGAGACCACCCTTCCAGCATAATCAGGTACCTCCAAGAGCCCCTAATATGTTTAGTCGTACACAGCATATGTTCCGTGCGCCCCCGCCGAACTACAACCCTCAAAATGACGCATTTAAATTGACGAATAGGAACCCCCAAGCTCAGTATACCGGTCCGAAACCGATGAGCGGCGTTAGCTATTTCGTACCGAGACCACTAGGAGTACCAGCACACGATTGGCGTAAGTCAGGGAACCCACCGCCTAGCAACTATTTTAGAACGCGCGAAATGAATTTTAACGAAATAACCGACTACTACGACACTTACAATTACCCCGACTATTACTACGAGCAACCTGGCTATTATTATGATTGTGACCCCGACGCTTATTTTGACTTTTATGACTACTATCAGACCTACCCCGAAAATCAACCAGAGGTACCGGACCAATTAAATAACATGCAGTGCTTAGAAGCAAAACCGTCCGCTTCTCGTACAGCAGCAACTTCTAAAGTAGATCAGGATTTTCGCAAGGAGAAGGATCAAAATGTTTCAAAATAGAATTAAATCTCCAGTCCAAAAGAGAATTACGTTACATACAGATATCGGACCCACCACTTAAACTATTAGTAGATACCGGAGCTAATCAGTCCTTTATTAGTCCCGCGGCAGTCGAACAATATTTTTCACATATCCCTTTAAACTTTGACCCCTTCGAAGTAACGAACGCTCGTGTAACTAGTACGCATGAACATTCTATTACGATTCCGAACTTTGCTGAATTTAATAATCCAACAAATGTAAAATTTTTTGTCTATAAATTCCATAATTATTTCGATGGCCTAATAGGTCTAGATTTACTCGACGGAGCACAGATTGATTTAAAAAATAATTATTTAATTACGGATTTTACAACAATCCCTATACGTTTTTATCAATGTAAAGGATCAAATAATCAAGAAACCATTCCCGCTAACTCATCAAAACTAGTAAATATTCCTATTTATTGTCCAGACGGCGACGTTTCGATAACTCAGCAAATCCATTGTAATTGTATTATTCACGAGTGCATTACTCGCGTGACTGATTGTACTGGAATTGTAGAAATTGAAAACCCGACCGAATACGACATAACTATTACATTCGACCGTCCTTTACAAGCGCAGATATTTAATACCGAGTGCATGTGCACTGAACAAGATCCGATGCGCGTTAAAGAGGTTTTAAGTCGATTGCGTACCGACCATTTAAATATTGAGGAAAAAACTAACTTAGAGACATTATGTGCCCGTTATGCTGACGTATTTTATGTTGAGGGAGAGCCCTTAACCTTTACAAATAAAATCAAACATCGCATTAGAACGACTGATGAAATTCCCGTATATACGAAAAGCTACCGTTACCCTTATGTGCATCGACAGGAAGTTAGGGACCAGATAACTAAAATGCTGGACCAAGGTATTATACGACCTTCTGAATCAGCCTGGAGCTCGCCTATTTGGGTAGTTCCTAAGAAAGCCGACGCATCAGGTAAACAAAAGTGGCGCATTGTAGTAGACTTTCGCAAACTGAATGACAAGACTATAGACGACAAATACCCAATTCCTAACATCAATGACATACTTGACAAGCTTGGTAAGTGCCATTACTTCTCTACTTTAGACCTAGCATCAGGTTTTTACCAATGTGAAATGTACCCAGACGACATTCCGAAAACAGCTTTTAATGTGGAACATGGGCACTTTGAATTTCTGCGTATGCCCATGGGTTTGAAGAACTCTCCATCTACCTTTCAAAGAGTAATGGACAATGTGCTCAGAGGCTTACAAAATGAGATCTGTTTAGTATATCTTGATGACGTCATCATTTTCAGTACATCTTTGCAAGAGCACATAGTTAATCTAGAGAAAGTATTTAAAAGATTGCAGGAATCTAACTTCAAAATCCAAATGGATAAATCCGAGTTTTTAAAATTAGAAACCGCATTTCTAGGACATATAGTCAGTGGCGAAGGTGTTAAGCCTAACCCAGATAAAATAGCAGCAATAGAAAAATACCCTTTACCAAAAACATCTAAGGAAATAAAACAGTTCCTAGGACTATTAGGTTACTACAGGAAATTTATCCCGGACTTTGCTCGCATCACTAAGCCTATGACAAAATGCCTTAAAAAGACTAACAAAATTACGTTTGACTCTGAATACATGGACTGTTTTAATAAATGTAAGAGACTACTGACGAATGACCCCATCTTACAGTATCCCGACTTTACTAAGGAGTTTATATTGACAACGGACGCCTCTAATGTAGCTATAGGTGCCGTACTCTCGCAAGGTACCATCGGCTCAGATAAACCCATCTGTTACGCCTCGAGAACTTTAAATGATAGCGAAACTAACTATAGCACTATAGAGAAGGAACTTTTGGCCATAGTTTGGGCTACAAGGTACTTCAGACCCTACCTATTCGGTCGTAAATTCAAAATATTCACCGACCATAAGCCGTTACAGTGGATAATGAACCTTAAAGAACCTAACCAAAGATTGACTAGGTGGAGACTTAAATTAAGCGAATACGATTATACTATAGTGTACAAAAAGGGAAAATACAACACTAACGCAGACGCATTATCCCGTGTAGAAATTAACAACGAGGAGACAGAGTCAATGTTAGCCAACCCTTCAGAGCGACCACCTTCTCGAACAGGTTCTACGACAGACACTGCCCATACTAGCACTGAAAACCCTATTCTAGAAGTCCCTATCACCGACGAACCTTTGAATAAATTTCACCGGCAAATATGCATAACTATAGTGAGTAACAGCCCTTACATTAAACGGACAACAGCTACTAAACCCTTCGACACACATACTCGCACACATATCCAAGTCTCAGAGTCTAACTTAGAGCAAGACGTAGTGAATGCCATAAAAGAATATGTCAAACCGAAAGTTAAAACCGCTTTAAAGATAACTCCGCCCTTAGGAATGTATTCAATAATACCTATTATCCAAAACAACTTTAAAAGCTCAGCTATGAACTTAGTGCTTACAAAAACTGAACTAGAAGACGTTAAAGAATATTTAAGGCAGCAACAGATCATAAAACATTATCACGAAGGCAAAACCAACCACAGAGGCATAAACGAATGTTATCTTGCTCTTTCCCGGAAATACTATTGGCCTAAGATGAGGGATGAAATAACTAAATATATTAATGAGTGTACAATTTGCGGACAAGCCAAGTATGATAGGAATCCAATTAGACCCCAACTAAATTTAGTACCCCCAGCTACCAAACCATTTGAGATAGTACATATGGACCTCTTTACAGCCCAAAATGAAAAGTATCTTACAGTCGTAGACGTTTTCTCAAAATACGGACAGGCATACTATTTAAGAGATGGCACAGCGATTAGTATTCTTCAGGCAATTTTAAACTATTGTACACATCAAACTCAAACTCAAACTCAAACTCAAAGCATTTATTTCAAATAAACCAATTACAGGCACTTTTGAATTGTCAATGGGTCGGTCAGTCAGAAAGATGAAGCTAGTTGCCCATTCCAAAGCGTAGTAGATCCCTATGGAGAAGAACGGGCAAGAAACTCCACGGACACTCTTTTAAATCATAATATTTTTACAAAATATTGGTTACATCGTTCAAGTTGAAAATATACATGTGAGAACAATGTAGAAAGACGTGCACGTTAAAAAGCGTCCGTAATAAAAAGATAATAACTAAAACAACTAAATTAAATATTAAAATTAAAAATAAGCCATGGCAGCTAAGAGACGACCAGTCCCAACTGACGGCGCCCGTTCACGAACATGACGCATGGATCAGCACCATTTAGCTCAACCATTTTGAAGGGAACTTAATGATCCAACACACACGCCACCATCAGCGAGACATTTGAGTGAGCATGACATACTCTCAACCGCCAGGGCACACTCAAGTCAGTGAAAGACGTACCCAGTAAAAGGTAGCTTAATAGTAGCTACATAGTGCTCACACGTGCTATGCAATTATATAATACTAAGAGATTGAATCTAAACAATGCAAAGAAAGTTTTCTCTCATCTTAATCTTCAGCAGGTCCAACAATATATCCGAATGCTAATCAATTAATTAATGCGTCCTTGTGGAGCAGGACAAGCATTCAGCCAAGCATTTTTGTCAGCGATGTAATCCCCCAACTTATAATATGCCTGGCTGCATAGTGTGCGTTTTATACAAGATTTAAATTTCCTTTCATTCAGCTGGAGTATGTGGGGAGGTATTTTATTATAACATTTTAAACAGTACCCCATGAAGGATGAGTCTACTTTAGCCAGTCTGAAACCTGGTTGAACTAATTGGTCCCTATTTCTAGTCCTATAATTGTGTCCTTCACCTCTTTTACCGAAAAGATTTAGATTTTTCCTTACGTACATGATGTTTTCGTAGATATATTGACAAGGTACCGTCATGATGTTAATATCTTTAAACAGTTCCCTTAGAGAATCGCGCCTGCGGAGGCCATATATTGCTCTGATGGCTCTTTTCTGCAGAATAAAAATAGACTCTATGTCTGCAGCCCGTCCCCATAGTAAAATACCGTAAGACATAATACTATGAAAGTAACTGAAATAGACCATCCTTGCGGTGTCTACATCAGTGAATTGACGGATTTTTCTCACCGCATATGCTGCTGAACTTAGCCGTCCTGCAAGAGATGTTAAATGCGGACCCCATTGCAGCCTTGAGTCGAGCGTGATCCCCAGGAAAACAGTTTTATCGACGAATTCTAGTTTCTCTTTATTCAATACTATGTCACAATCAGTACTTTTAACATTTGGTAAAGCAAATCTTACACATTTAGTCTTTTTCCCATTTAATACTAAATTATTAGCAGTGAACCAATTATGGATCTGCAGTAGGGCGTTATTTACGTCGTCAAGATTTGATGCACGTCTATTTATCTTAAAAATTAAGGATGTGTCGTCAGCAAATAACACCATTTGTGGTTGGTTTTTTAATAAATGGGGTAGATCATTAATATATACTAAAAAGAGGAAAGGACCCAATATCGAACCCTGTGGAACACCCATTTGTACTTTTAGACCGAGTCACATCACGGTCTTCCACTCACTATCGTAACCGATAACGGTACTGAGTTTACAAATCAATTATTTACTGAATTTACTAGATTACATAAAATTAACCACCATAGAACACTAGCTCACTCTCCTAATGATAACGGAATTGTAGAACGATTTCACTCTACATTACTAGAACATCTTCGTATCTTACGATTACGTCATAAAGATGACCCGGTGGTCAACCTCATGCCTTATGCTATACTAGCCTACAATAGTACAATTCACAGTTTTACAAAGTGCAGACCCCATGACATAATTAGAGGACATTTTGATCCAAGAGACCCACTCGACATTAACATGACCGAACACTTAATGCAACAGTATCTTTTAACACACCGAGACCAGATGAAAACTGTATACGACCTTATTAACGACTTCACACTTACTGACCGGACGAACATAATACAGAACAGGAATAAGGACAGAGAGCCCGAAATAGAATACCAACCAGAGCAGCAAGTCTTCATTAGTAACCCAGTAGCTAGTCGACAAAAATTAGCACCGCGTTATACTCATGACACTGTGCTGGCTGACCTTCCGATTCACATATATACATCTAAAAAGAAAGGCCCCGTAGCTAAGTCCCGACTCAAACGTTGCCCTAAGACTTCAAAATTGTTACAGGATACTACTTGCGGTCACCGTTCACACAACACTGGCGCTCGAGATAAGACTTGAAAGCTTGAACGAAGGACCCGGACTCTTACCTTTCAACCTTGGACAAGCAAGACTTACAACGCATTACCATTCTTTTCTGCAATACATAGACTTAACCGATATTGAACAAAGACTCGACTCCGTAATTAACCAACTAGAATATTTCCAAACCAAACTAGATAATCAAACCTTTGTTTTATACGAACTTCAGATTAATCATTTATCTAATAAATTGGAGATGATTAGATCTCAGTTAAAAACCTTAGAACCCGGTCGTAGCAAAAGAGGTCTCATAGACGGTTTAGGTTCAGTTATAAAAAGCATAACTGGTAACTTAGATCAATCGGATGCCCAAACGTACAATAATGCCATTCATTTGTTAGAAAATAATGATGACAAGATAGTATCGGAGTTAAACGAGCATATAAGTCTTAATAAAGTTTGGATGACTAGATATAGTAGCTCTCAAAAATTGTAAGCAATCAGGAGAGAATCAATAGTACCTTAAGCTTAATTTTAGACGAGAAAGCTTCTGCAAAAACTGACCTTATAAGATACGCAAAGTTTGCTCAATTGTTAACTATAATTAGCGACAATACAGCCGACTTATTTCTAGAAATAACTAGGATAGAAGATACCTTAGCTTTTATACGTGCATTGAGCACTCACCATAGTACTTTAAGCATAGATAATTTAGGTAATATGACTAAACGATTAAGGTCTATATACGGATCAGATCAATTGCTAGAGGCGGATCTAAGAGAATATTATACAGTTATAAAACCCGGTTATTATTATACAGGAAAAAGAATAGTTATCATATTTAAAATCCCAATAATTTCTCCCGATCAGTTTGAATTATATAGATTAGCAATAGTTCCCAATAAATTTATGTACACCTTCATTCCTCCTTACCCTTTCATTGCAACCAATGGGAAAGTTTTCAAGTACATAGAGGCTGAATGCCCGAAGTTCAACCGGATTCATCTCTGCGAAGAAGAAGTCAACCATCAACCGACGAGAGGACATATAGACTGCATCCAAGGACTCATCCTCCATCAATCTCTACAGAAGTCATGCCTGCCCACTAAACTCACGCTGACTAAAGAAGCCATGGAGCAACTGGACGACAGACGCTATACTCTCACCTTTCCACAACCAACTCGAACCGAGCTACATTGCGAACGTCAAGAATTCATCTCGCTACACGGAAGTTATCTCGCCACCATCCCGCAAAAATGCCTACTACGCACCGACCAATTTACTATCATCAACATGAATGATCATATAAAAGGACAACCGCTGAAAATCACCGAAATACCAATGAACCTGAGCATCATCAATCAAGCTATTCCACACCTAAAGCTAAACTCACTACACCTGAAAAGTCTGCACGAGATCGAAGATAAAATCTTAATGCAACAACCTCTACAGATCGATCACGCAAACCTGGAACAATCAATTTACCATACGACTATCCCACTATACGTCGTAATATTCGGTGCAACTGTACTGATCGTTATTCTCACTATACGTCGGTACAATGTTTGCACAAAGCTCAGAAAGCCACAGTCACCAGATGAGAGCGCTGAAAATCATCATTACGAAGATGCAGAATCACCTACAATCAAGAAAAATGCACCAGCAACATTCTCGCTGAAATTGCTCAAATAGTTGCTGTTCTGAGGGGGGAGGTGTTACGTGCCCTGCCTACACCAAAACGGCTGAATAGCGACATGATAGCCATTTACCTACAACAGATGTTTTCCACATAAAATTGCAACACGAAGACCGCTGACTCGACGCCTCGTGTCGCGGCCGATCACCTACTTCCAATCTGCTGATGCCGCATCCGCACTTTGCAATCGTTTAGAATATTGTATTTTTATAATAATTTTTTCGGCACTTCGGTACTAGCATCGTCCAAGTCTAGACTTAAAATTTAATTTACCCGCTGAGACTATCATTGCGCGCGAACACTTTCTCGTTGTCCGCTCGGCAGATTACGTCATTCCGCGAGCGCCGGCCGCCCGGCCAGATGTTGATAAACAAACTTAATTTACGACGTCGTTTCTTCGAAGAGCCCTTTCAAGTGTATGTTTTTGTAATGGGAAACAACAGAGCTTTTAAATAGCGTTTTTTTTGTTTGAATGTTGATTGCATCCATTTATACAATAATTTGTAAACGTAAACACAGCGATTTTTTTATCTTAGATTACAAATAAATGGCTGTAGTAAAAAAAAACAAGTGATGACCTATATGTTTTATGGTTTAATATGCATGGTGTGATTATTCTTAACATAAAAAAAATAACAAAACACATTGCATAGTATAATATTTAGTATTTAGAAGCATCCGAAGTTGTTGAGACAACATTGTTGAAGCGGCAAGTTTTACACGCGGACTAAATATTTTTTTCTAATTATATCTGATACGTAGAAACTTTGAAATAGATTTTAATGTTTTACTCAATAATCAGACTATTCATATATGTAATAATATTTCAATGATCAAACCAATAATCCATCAAGATTCTTATTGGAATGATGCGTCACTCAAAACAATAACAAACCATTTCCGTGCCGTACCGGTTGACGATAAACACTGAAATAACTAATTAAATCACTTACAGACTTGAATCCTGCACTAATCCATATTGCCTATATTCTTGTTAACACACACAAATAGTTTTTTTACCCGGTTTTCCCGTAAAAACCACAAGAAACACAAAAACGGACAAAAAATACGCCAACCGTTTCGACCACGCACACCGCCGCACTAAACAACACAATTAACAGAGAAAAAATATTTTTTTTAAATCATAGACGAGAGTCGCTCCTAGGGTTACCATACATAGAAATGAGCGGAATTTAATAGTGGAATCGACTAAATCATTCGATTCGGGAGGCACCCCGTAATGTGGAAGCAACAAGGATTGTTTTGAGGCGACCCGACCAAATTGGAGCGCGGGAATTCCTGTAACCATGCGCGGGGAGCGGCAATTTTTTCTCGGTTTCACGAATTCCCAAGTGCTACTGAGCGGATAAGCTAATATTGTAATTTTGAGTAATTAAACTTTTATTCTAAATTAATTTCGGTTTTTTTTAAGTCCTCCGGCTGTCACCTTCGTAATTAGCCTATAAACTCCCGTTAAATTGCTACATAAAGATAAAGATAAAGATAAAGATAAAGATCATTTTATTTGTCAAAAACATGCGTGTACATGCAAATTATGCATGCAGGATGTCACAATATTAATTTATATTTTGTACGTACATGTTTCACCCGTAAGGCGTACAAATTTAAAAATTTACAAAAAATCAAAAACTAAATTACAAAATAAAAACCAAATTATTAAAGACAATCTAAGAGGGTAGGTACATAATAGTCAGTAATAAACATTGATACGTCAGTAAAATAAATTAATCATTAAAATGTCACAAAGTTTAAGGATTAATAAAATAAAATAAAAAAATGTCAAATAGTGTCATTCAAAAAGTCATTTATATTATAATAACACTTGTCTGTTAATAAATCTCGAATCTGTTTTTTAAACAACTTTACCGGCAATGCTTTATATGACTGTGGTATTTTATTATAAATTTTAGGAGCCATACAGAAAACGCTTTTACCCATTAATGCAGTCTTTGCTGTATATAATAAATAATATATAATAAATTTAACTATTATAATAACAGATTAGTTGAACAAAATGTAATTTACATATTGATCAGAGCATCAGAGGAAAACGTATTTTGATTTGACAAAATATAGCATTCGGGAATAACTTTAATTTTGCATAAATGGTGACACAACAACAAAATATTCAATGTTTTGAATTTTGAGTTAATTTGTTCAGCGATGCATTGAATTTTAAATTAGTAGAGAGCGTGTAAGCACATAGGTACATATTTATTGTGTACTTATCATATCAATACATTTTAGTTTTCCAATTATTTAAAATAAACTCTTTTTAATTCGTAGATTTCACACGTGTGTGTGTGCACACACCCCCACACACCCTAACTCACACCACACACAACACACTCGAAAATCAAAATAACTGTATCGCATTACTGCAGCACTGTATGCGAGTACAAATTTTCAAAATCGAAGTACCTACATGTATTTGACTGCAACAGATTCATATGACTGAAGATATCAAAACTAACAAAACCAGGACTCTTCTAATAACAAGAAACTATAAATACGATAGGCTTTTTGTGATTCTTTCCTCATTTTTCAGATACCAATCCACATGGTCCTCACATGATCCAGTCAAGATTATGTCTGGGCTTTAAAAGAAACTGTTACCTCCGAGTTTGTAACTGCCTTTCTTCTCAGAATAGTCTGATAGCAAAGCTGTTGGGAAAGTCTGCGGAGCAGAACTACATGAAATACTGTTAACTATATATTAGGAAGGTATAAAGAGTATAAATATATATCTTGGAACAACGTGGAAAAAGAATCAAGTACAAAACTATGTGTCACTTTTATCTAGACAGTTTTCTATCTAGCCAGTGCTAGTAGGTACATGCAGGTGATATATCTTCAACAAAAGCCGACCTCATCTAGGTTTCTCTCCAACCCTGATGACCCCTTAACCTTCCTTCAGGAGAGTAATAGGGACACCAGTACAGTCTGCAAACGCAGACCACAAAAATGTACATTCCGACCTCGCCGTCGAGGTCGCAATCGTAATTGCCCCCACCCTCTGCGCCCTCTACTCGGTGAGGTTATGCCAGCTGGTGGTGCAACCAAGCCTGTATCCTTAAACTCCCCATATTACTCTTCTCCTATCGTCATGATCCAGCCTGCCCCCTCTGGCTGTTCTCCCCCCAGCGACGCCCTATACCAAGGTCCCCTTGGCGTACAGTGTTAAGACCTGACCAGAGGCTTTAAGTTCGCTTAAAGCAGGTTTTAAAATATGATAGACGTGTAAACATGTTTGTACAAACCTACTTACAGAAATTAAGTAATTAAATCATCTATCAACTTAACTCAATAAGAATGATCTATCACACTAACGACCCTAAAAACTTGAACCAAAATTAAAACAAACGTCAAGTATTTAAATCAATGAACGAAAAAGCGAGCAAAAGAAAACAACGTAATACAAACACTGGATCTTCACGATTTAATCAGTCTCAAAGGTCAGAAGGTAAATTAACTCTGCTAATTTGGGCCAGAGTGAAAAGTATTTTTGTTTCAAACAAACAGAAACACTTTCTAAAGTAGTCTCCTTAACTTAAGTCTGTTCATTTGTAATTTAGAAATTGTTTGTATTTCAGTTGTTGTTTTTTTGTAACTTGAATGTTGAATGGATTGTTATTTTCAAAGATGAGTTTAGGAGAAGCGATTAGAAGGTCATTATTCTAATTACAGCCGCACAAATTATCTTCGTATAACCCACGCTGTCTACTCTTTTTAGCTTTATGTAGCGGCAGTCACCTATCTTTTCACACAGCTTATGATTCTTTTGACTATGTGTAGTAAAGAACTAAACCATTAGGTATACATTACGCTTAAACATCGAAAACAAAGAAGGAAAAAGAATAGAAAAACAAATGAAAGAAAGAAAAAAAAGAAGATTAATGAATATAAGTAAATTTCTGCCAAACCCTTCGCGGAATACAGGCATGATGTTACGTGTAGGTAAATATACCTATCAGTGCAAATACCTTACACACAAATCCAGGTAGCATCTAGAAACTAGTTATACAGACATAGTGACATCATGCGGTTTCGATGGGATGGCTGTGTAAACCTAATAATGTACCGCGGTTGCAGTGTGACCAGGTGAGTGAATAGCTTCATGCCAAATGATTTAGAGGTCGGGCAGGGATGCCACATGTTGGGGAATGTTTGTAGTTTACACATCGTTTTCATGATAGGTAATGGAAATGGGTTTTTGGTCTAATAAAGAGCGAATAAATGCTTTCTTTTAGATATATGCTTGTTTTGTGGACAGCTGGCATGCGAAACTGTGCTATTAAGGTGAAAACGCCAGGGTAACAAGTATATATTTACAGAATTATAATCATTAAAGTCATCAATACAACTCTCATCAACAATCATCAACACCAGGTAATCCTATTAAATGACTATTTCATGAAATCTTGATATTTGAGGATTATACTAACTTAAGGAGTTGTATTACTGATTCTAATGATTATAATTCTATAAATACATTATTTGTTACTGTTGCGAATCATACTTTAACTCTTAAAATGTCGATTGTACACCATGTGTACAGATAACAATAGAATTTCAATTGTGTCTGCTAATTGGCGCGCGACGGGTTAATCAACATACAACCTAATACTGACTTGCAAATTGCAAAAAACTTAAGAAATTTTACCTAATGCTACCCTGGCGCATATATCTTAATAATAGCTAGGTAGGTATTAATAGCACAATTACGCATGCCTATTGTGTTAGAGCTCTCTGGAAAAGTCTTAGCAAAAAGAGTAAACAAAAAGCTAGCATTGCTTGAAGTTTCCTGGGCTGTAAATTAAATAATTAAAATAACTGATAACCATTTCAATCTATTTGGTTTGTCCTTTTCTTATCTGACTTGTAAGTTGAAATACTACTATTATTACAACTTTCAAGTCAGATAAGAAAAGAACAAATCTTCATAAATCAAATCTTTACAAACTTTAAACACAAATCGAACTTGTGAGTAGGTACCCAAAAAGATGGGAAATAACTTTCAGAAAATCCAATCACCATAACTTCTGGGAAACCTTTCGGTTCCAAATATTCAAACACTTTATTTTCCTGGTCAGGCAATAAATAAAGAAAAAGTTTTTTTTTTTGTCGTGAAATATTACAAAGACTCCGATTCGCTTTACCGCCTGTCGATTTCAGCTGGCTTCTTTGAATGGAATAAGGGACCTTTTATATAGGTGATGTGAAACGCGCGATTATTGCAGCTAGTGACATAGGTACGGCAATGGCTTTATTTTGAAATCTGAGATACAGATGAAATGGATAGTCCAATTAGCATTTTCCTAACTTGACTTGGCTTGGTTTCTAGCGGCACCGGATACATATGATTTTCAGTTTTTCGTCGACTGCTATCTGACCTCGTCAGAAAACAACAAATTGGAACCAAGTGCACATCACCTGCCTATATTCTCTCCAAAAGTCGTCTATAAAAGGTCATTTTTAGCGATAAGATCACCCATTGTGTTACCCTATGTAAAATTTCTAGAGTTATATTTGTAATTAATATTTATAAACAATTATGTAATCATATTATAGAGTATTCTATAATTCTATTCTATTCTATAAATTCTGACATGTCATAAGTTCTCATGAGGGTTGTTCTCATGAGGGTTCAATAGAGAAGTCCCGCGACAATTAGTGGAACTAATTATTTTTATACAGTTAGCAACATTTATGATTGTGCATTTTTAACCAGTGTCTGTAATATGATATTTGAATAAATAAGTAAAGATTCATAATTCAGTCGCATGCCTATGGCGCCGTGTCTGCGCTACTTCTTTTGTGAGACGGACTTTATGGGATGTTTAAAAAAATAAATAGAATATTATATTTTCCATTTATTTCAATAAAATCAACACACATTATGTGTTATCATTTATTTTTGAGAATGCTGGTTAGCCAGTGATGCAATCGCAACTGTGTATGCCCGAAGCTATTGTTACCTATAGTACTTTTAAGATATACTGTATAAATAAATAATTAATTATAACATTGAGAAAGAGGCAGAGGGCAACCATGAGATATAACCACGCCCATCGATTTACAATTTATTTTACAACTGGCAGTCTGGATGTCATTTAAGATCGTGAACTGGCGACTGTGTAAGTCTGAGGCTATTGCTACGTATAGTACTTAAGATACTTATATTATATACAGAAGCTGTTGGTGTACCTTATAAAAAAATAAATATAAAATTGAGAAAAGCTTCCTAGACCTTGTAAGCTAAACGTCGTTATTTATTAGACAGTCGATTTAAATAAATAATGGAATGATAATGTATGACTCCCTCATTTATCAGAGCAGAGGGCAACTATGAGAATGTAACTACGTCCATCGTTTTACAAATTATTTTACAACTGGCAGTCCAATGTCAATTGAGATCGTGTACCCTTTTTATGCTAAAACCTTACATTTAAATGAAAATAAAGGAAAATGTTTACCAAACAATATGTATAAATTAAGGTTTTATACATAAAGGGGTTTAGTTACGATCCTGACCCTTTCGTAAGCGGACTAGATACACAAAAAATCCGAATAAACGACAAATTGTGGCTCAAATTTGCCTTTTGGGCTTTGCAAGGTGATACAAAACAGGTATTTGGAAAATAAATGCAGTAGATATTAAGTAGTAAGTAAAATTCTGTGTTACATTCGTTATTGGGAGATTGTAAAGATAGTGGTGCCATTGCAACTCGTTTTGTAACGGAATCATTTGAAAATGGTTTCATAAATTATTGAAATAGAAAAAAAAAACATGAAACGGTAGACGTATAGCTGTAAGTCACCGCTATTACAGAAATAATATTACAACAAGAATGATAATTATTGAGTTCAGACCCTTCAGAAAATGAGTCATTCTGAGACATCTACATTATGTCAATTGCTTACAGATATAAATATAATTTATCATAATTAAACAATCAATCTGCCTTGCCTTTTCCCAACTATGTTGGGGTCGGCTTCCAGTCTTACCGGATGCAGCTGAATACCAGTATTTTACATGGAGCGACTGCCTTTCTGCCCTCCACAACCCAGTTACTGGGTAATAATACGATACCACTTGGTAAGACTGGTTGTCAGACTTTCGGGCTTCTGACGACCCGTAACGACTGGCAAAAATCCACGAATGACAGCCGGGACCAACAGCTTAACGTGCTTTCCGAGGCACGCAGGAGTCTCGGTATGTAAAGATGTTCACCCATCCACGGACCCACCCCGGCAAGCGTAGCTTAACCTGATGGATCGAACCGTGCGGCTGTTATTACTTAGCCACGAGCTTCTCATGATTTATCATAATCATTTATTAAAAGTACTAGAAGCTTCCAGTCTAAAATGAAAATGAAAAGCAACTATCCCATGAAACCTCTTTACATTTATTGGCCTTCCACACACCAATATACATCCCCAAAAGTAAACCTTTTACCACACAATTTTAAAAATCTTCCCACGTGGAACATAAAAGTCATTCCTTATGATTACAGCAGACATAAGAAGAAATAAAAAGGCATACAGAATAATGGTGGACATTAGCAAGATGACGCATAATGGCGCTTTTAAGGCGTACGTGCCTCAGAATTACAAGCGTGCATATTTATATCGACTTTTATCTTCGTTTTCGTGAAAATAATATGGGGAGTGGAGCTTTTTTGAAGAAAATGTTGGAATAATTTGAAATAAGAACTAAAAAGTCAAACTAAGTTTCAAAAAGAGTTTTTAAAAACAAACGTAAGTACTTTCTAGAATTGCGACTTGCAGAGAAAAAAATATCGTAAAAAAATTACGTATCTTCTCAGACTTTACGATCTGAAATCACCAATCATTAAGTGTAAAATATCTGAAACGTTATTATTATAATGAAAGCAAAAAGACATTAGCATCATTTATTTATTTTCTAAAATCTCCCTTATAACTACTTAGGCTTGTTGTACCCCACCTAATACAGTAATGCGGTTTGATATAAATCTATAATAACTTTTTGTTTTAGTGGACAAACTATCAACATTATGTAATAACGTATATCCTTATTACACAATGTTGATAGTTTGTGTAAATTAATTGTTTATATTATTTGCAAGTAAAATTAAAAAGGTATTATTATAATTATAAATAACTAGCTTTTGCCAGCGGCTTCGCCCGCGTGGATGTCGAAAAATATCCCACGGGAACCTACTACCGGGAATTCCTTCCTTATTCCTTGTCTACATTATAACGGGAACCTCTATGCAAAATTTAAGCTTTCTAGGTCCAAGGGTTTGGGCTGGGCGTTGATGAGTCAGTCAATCAGTCAGTCAGTCAGTCAGTCAGGACTTCTCTTTTTATTTATATAGATATATATAGATTATTTTGGTAAACAAGTTTTGTTTCATAGCTCTTTGGCTAGTTTAAACTACATTACCGTGCCCAAGCCAAGTCAAAGTAGCGTGTGTGGCGAATCTTTATCACGAAGAATGAATGTTACGAGGAGAGATATCCTTTTCCTCAATTTGCATGAACTTTCTCACTATTCTGCAGGTGCGTGATTGCGGCTTTTTGAAGTGTTATGTAAATTGAGTCTTTTAGGTTATTATACAGGTCAGGTGCGTAGTCCTCTCAACTGGCGTGCGTGTATGATCAGATGTATGAACGTTAACGAGGCAAAAGGAGTATGTAAGGTTCATAGCAGGTGGCGTTTTGTAGTTTCTGCCTACCCCCATGGGAAAAAGGCGTGAGTTTATGTATGTATTTGCAAGTATTATTCATATTTAATTTACGTGATTGTCAAAATGTAAAAAAATAATTTTACTTTCTGTTGTTGAAACAAGAAAAGCATTCTTGTTTGCAATAAATTGTGTTATTCCAGCATGAGCCTAACCGACCCCTGGAACATTATTCGTGGAAGACGATACTTAGGTACTTTCAATGCGTCGTACGTGCATATTTATAACGAAATGCATTTATTTTTCTCAACGTTCGTTGGTGTACACATAAGTCGATAAAAGTATAGGGACGCCATAGCGACTGTATGTACAGAGCTGCATCAATTGGGTACCCCAGTTGTATTAAAATTTGAATACAACTGGGGTACCCAATTGATGCAGCTCACTGTACGTAGGTACCTATCTATTATGTAAGACAATACTTTATAAAGTAAGGCGCACAAGAGACGCCCCCCACTCGTACGCGGTCATTCTAGTGTTTAGACGTGTCAATTAATGTAAGTGAATACAGGTTGATTTGGTAATCTATTGTTTTATTGAGTTACTACTCCTAAAAAAGTAATAAAGGATATAACGTCTTTATCGCATCGATAGGTTGTTTTTCATATAAAAACTTAAGGAACTTTTTCCGTTTTTGCCCTTCGAGTTTCTTGCAATTTTTGTAAGTTCAGGGTTAGCCGGCCACCGTAGGCGCGGGCTTGCGGACGACGAGTAATGGGCAGCTCGCCGTCCGGTAAGGACCAGGCCCGGGTCGACGGCGCGTTGTGTTCCACGCGCGCCTCAAAGAGATGTCAGCAGTGACGGGGTCAATTGGGCCGATGCCGCCGAGGTCGCGGGTAGTTCGAAAGAGATACCATGGCCCTGGCACGGGCAACTGAAGGAAAATGGGTGGGTTTAAGTCAGTAAAAGTCTGACACGCCCTCCCGCTCTGCCCAGAGCGGGAGAAGTCATTTTATGATTTCCCATCCACAAAAAAAAAAAAAAAAGGGTTAGGGTTTTTGGATTAAGGATTCAATCTGCCTAGCCTTTTCCCAACTATGTTGGGGTCGGCTTTCAGTATAACCGGATGCAGCTGAATACCAGTATTTTACATGGAGTGAGTGCCTGTCTGACCTCCACAACCCATTAACTGGGTAATACGATACCCCTTGGTAAGACTGATTGTCAGACTTTCGGGCTTCTGACGACCCGTAACGACTGTCAAAGATTCAAACTCAAACTGAAACTCAAACTCAAAGCATTTATTTCAAATAAACCAATTACAGGCACTTTTGAATTGTCAATGGGTCGGTCAGTCAGAAAGATGAAGCTAGTTGCCCATTCCAAAGCGTAGTAGATCCCTATGGAGAAGAACGGGCAAGAAACTCCACGGACACTCTTTTAAATCATAATATTTTTACAAAATATTGTTTACATCGTTCATGTTGAAAATATACATGTGAGAACAATGTAGAAAGACGTGCACGTTAAAAAGCGTCCGTAATAAAAAGATAAAAACTAAAACAACTAAATTAAATATTAAAATTAAAAATAAGCCATGGCAGCTAAGAGACGACCAGTCCCATCTGACGGCGCCCGTTCACGAGCATGACGCATGGATCATGGATTCACGAATGACAGCTGGGACCAACGGCTTAATGTGCTTTCTGAGGCACGGAGGAGTCTCGGTATGTAAAGATGGTCGAATCCCTTGGTTCACTGAAAGTCATACAAAGAGGTCGTATGTTGTTATGGCACATAGATTGCGTTCTGGGCACTTTCCATCCAGGAAATTTGGATACCTAATGAAAAAAGTCGATTCCCCTAATTGCCAAGTGTGTAATAAAGTCGAAGATGCCCAACATTTACTGGTGGAATGTGAAAAGAACAAGAGAGAGGGAGATAGTGATGCGGGAGTTAAAAGTTAATATGTATGATGTTGGGGCTTTCATTAGAATATTATCTACACCTAATTCGGTAGAAGCGAAACTGATTTACGAAATGGTTGCTGCATCACTATCTCCTTCGCTAACGCAATAATATATTTGTACTTATAATATTATAATTAATAATGAGTTAGATTAGGATATGATGAGGCTGACGTACCTTTGTAAGGTAAAATCCTCTAAATAAATAAAGATTAAAAAAAAAATAAAAAAAAGTTGGTCACCCATCCACGGACCGACCCCGGCAAGCGTAGCTTAACCTTATGGATCGACCTCTGCGGCTGTTATTACTTAGCCACGAGCTCCTCCTGGATTAAGGATTAATTTACCAATATTGTGTTAACGTAATTGTCAATTACACCATTGTTATTTACGGTTCTAAACAGCCCTTTAACAACTTAAAATACTACCAAAGCAAAATAACAAACAATAAACCAACTCAGCTGCTAAGATTACCCAGTTTTCATCTAAATAGGGATCTAAATCTGGTCTAGACTGAAAATACTAAACATTTCAGTCCATTTCACGGCTTTAACAACGATAAGAAACTTTTAAATAATGACAAAGTGTCACTTGGTTTATTTATCTTAGCTTCTTTTGCTTAGAAAGATAAATTTGGGTTCAAGATAGTGCTAGTGTTGCCTAAGGGACCCATATTTTTTGAGACTATGGACTTAGATAAAGCGGGCGTGGGGTAATGGCAATGGCGTTGGCATTGGCTCTTGTTAGCGACGCTCTTAATACTTTTTGATTAAATGTATTTTTTTAGTGTCGTTGACAACCGTATGATTTTTCTCTGATAAAAAATATGGTCCCCTTTTTTACTGGTAAAACAGAGTAAATCTACAAGTCACATTTTGGTCCTTCGAGCCGGATGATGTTTAACACGCCGCCACAGAAAGGTGAACTCACGATTCACGAGATCTACTAAAGGATAGTAAGCAGCGTATGGAATTTCTTAGTTTACTTAGGTGTTATAATTTCAGGCATCTAATTGATTCTGCTACTTTCATCCGTAACGATTGTAATTCGTGTATTGACAATATAATTACCAACTTATCCGATTCGTATATTCTGGGATGTGCTGTAGATCACAATGGTTTGGCAGACGGCCATGGTGGTATTTTTGCAGATATTCGCTTGGGTAATGTAGGTAATTTAGCGAGTGATAGAAACCAAACTGTTGTCACAAATATGAGAATATTTAATAGTAAAAACAGTGCGCAATTTGTACAGGGTATTCTTGAAAATGATTGGAGTAGTATGGGTATAAATACATTCCTCAAAACATTTAATAAAATATTCCAAAATAGCTACAGAAAAAAAGATTACAAAATAAGCTTTAGAAATAATATCAAATTAAGGTGGATCACTAAAGGAATTCGGACATCAAGTAAAATGAAACGTTTCCTGTGTGCACATAATGGAAACAAACTTGAGTCTAGTGTCTTAACGTATAAAAACAAGTATGTTAGACTGTATAGACAGGTTGTAACAAAGGCTAAAAAATATGCAGTAATGGAGAAAATTAATAGTTCTAAAAATTTAAGTAAAGAAGTATGGAAACTAGTGAACAAATGCACTAATAAGGAGAAAGCGATGAAACCTGAACTTCGTCTCAAACTTGATGACCAAATTGTAGTGGATCCAGTAGTAATATCTGACATCTTAGCCAAACAGTTTGATGACAAATGCATCACTAGGGCAAACAAAAGTGGTCAAAATACAGTATCCTTTAATATGTATGCTAACGAAATAAATAGTGAAATGATAATTGCTTCGGTTACTCCAAATGAGATCTTGACCGTAGTTAAAAGTATGGAGAATAAGTATTGTTGTGGTCATGATGAGATCCCAATATCGGTAATTAAGGAACATATCATAATACTAGCTGAGCCTATATGCGACTTTTATAACAAGTGTATTGAGGAATCTATCTTCCCTGACCAGTTAAAAATAGCGAAAGTAATACCTGTATATAAAAAAGGCAGTAGGAATGACCCTAAAAACTACAGGCCGATCTCCTTGCTACCAGTTCTGTCAAAAATATTTGAAAAAATTATTAAAAATCGACTTCTCTCTCACTTGCGCGCGAATAGAATACTGAACAAAAGACAGTTCGGTTACCAAAGAGGTGTTGGCACTTCAGACGCCATATATACCTTACTTGATGATGTAATAGAAAAAATTAATAATAAAATGAGAGTAGCAGGGATTTTCCTCGACTTAAGTTCCGCATTTGACACTATAGACCACGAATTACTTCTTAAAAAAATGATGCATTATGGAATTAGAGGTAAGGCCTTGAAACTATTCTCATCATATTTGAAAAACAGAAAAATGTACGTAGAAATTGACAAAATACAAAATGGCTACAAAAAGGTTTACAAATCACGGACAGTAAACATGACTACGGGTGTTCCGCAAGGATCGATATTGGGACCAATTTTATTTATATTGTTTATGAATGACTTAATCAATTACATGAATACTATTTTACCCGACATTGATATAGTAATTTTTGCAGATGACACAAATTCCATAATAGCGGCTAAAGACATTAATAAATTAACAATAATGGTAAATGATGCATTGCAAGCATTTTACGCGTGGTTCACTAATAACAATTTATTAATAAATACCGCAAAGACCAAAGTACTATTATTTAGAACCACAGCCCGTAATAATGACAATTTAGATGTTGTTTTAAATAATGACAAAATTGATCTTGTGAAGGAAGTAAAATTTTTAGGAATCCATATAGATGAACTACTAAATTGGAAACCTGAATTAAATGCGATAAGCGCATCAATTTGCTCCGCATGTTACGCGTTAAGAGCTCTGAGAACAGAAATTGATATTGAACAATTAAAAATGGTTTATTTTGCGTTGGTAGAATCAAAAATTAGATATAGCATAATGTTTTGGGGAAATAGTTATGCTTATAACATCAAAAGAGCTTTTGTATTACAAAAACGAGCAATTCGCACTATAGTTCGTATTCCGCAAAGAGAGAGTTGCCGTGAACACTTCACTAATCTAGATATACTTACAGTACCCAGCATTTATGTACTCGTGCTTTTAAGTAACATGGCCAAATATATACACGAATATGAGACTGCAGAAGAACGAGAGATTAGAGAAGGCACGCGTAGGCAAGATATGAAATTTTACAAGATACAGCCTAATTTAAATATTGTGAAGCACTGTCCTAGATACCAATCGGTTATTTTATTTAATAAACTGCCTTTAGATTTAAAGAGTGCTATATACTCCAGCTCTTTTAAAATAAAACTCAAAAGATTCTTATTGAACAAGTGTCTATATACTATTGATGATCTTTAATGTAAATACAATGTTATATTAATTTGTGTGTTGTTGTAATGTTTAACTTGTTTGTAATTTCAGATACAATTTATTGTTAATGAATAAATGACTATGACTATGACTATGACTATGACTATGATCAAAAGCGTGGCAGGAACGTGAAATTGCCCGAGCCCAAGCCCAAGCTATGGAGCAAGTGAGTGTGCACTGCGCAGTGACCGATGTGAGTAGCAATACAAAACCAGATTTTGTTGCTGCACGAATGCGCCCAAGAACACATCTTATTAGTGCAAAGAGAAACTAAATAGAAATCTGGATAGTGGTGGAACAAAGTTTAAAGTAAAAAAAGATTTGCTTGGGATGGAAGTCATCCCAGTACAATCTACTGAAAATTTATTCTGGGATGACTTCCATCCTAGTTCGCGTGAGTGGCTATGATGTGTGACGAATAGTTTCCATGCGATTTCTAAAAAAAGTCTACCTCCCTACTGTCATCTAAGGAGTGCACAAAAATGCAAGAAAATTAAAAAACCGAATTCAGACTTTGATAAAAAACTTCCTACTTAACCAATTTTTTTATTTATATTTATACATTTACGGGTTGAAACTTGATAAACCTAGAAACGGTAATCATTTTTAAAAGGACATTATTTTCTTCGCTAACCTGCAAGGAGTATTTGGCATTCATGGTCATTGTTCCATACAGAAATTCCCTTATTATAGCATTCATTCTATTGGAGTTTTCTCTCCCATATTTCATGATAATATAGAGGGCGGGTTCTCTTGGCATGATGTATTGTCGATATAGATTCCTTTCGTTTATCTTCGGAATTCCGAGACTGTTAGTTATTGCGTCTGGTGTATTGACTACAGTTGAATAGCTGGGCTAATTCCAATATCAAGGTTTATATGGAAAGAACGACAAAACTATGGACTAAAATATAGTACTCTAAAGCTGAACATGAGTTTCACTTTGATCCAGGTTTTATTCATGGAATATGTAATAGATGGTATTAGGCTCAGTTTCTATGGCAAATTCCAGATGCTTAATCAAAAATCAATCAATCAATCTGCCTAGCCTTTTCCCAACTATGCTGGGGTCAGTTTCCAGTCTAACCGGATGCAGCTGAATACTAGAAAATCCAGATGCTTATAACACTCGCATTTGAAGGAAGGACTAAATTATACAGTTACAAGCCGTGCGAATACGAACTTTCAGGAGTGAAAGTTCGTATAAGTAGTTAATATTACATCAGATTGCCATCCCTAGAATTGACATTATAGGGACAGTTTGTATGGGAATATTTGAAAAAAAAAAACAGCCGAATTTGTCCAGCCGTTCTCGAGTTTTGAGCTTAGCAACAAATTTAGGCATTAATTTTTATTGATATAGATAGATTGGTTGAGTTACCTTTAGTTAGATCAAAAAACCGACCCTTAGTGCTCAATTTCATGTTTCTAGACGTCTATCTGTTAGAGAGTGAATGCGTGAGTTTTATTAAATAGATCATCCAATTATAGCGTGCGTCAAAGCGATGTACCCTTTTTTTTGTGGATGGGAAATCATTAAATGACTTCTCCCGCTCTGGGCGGAGCGGGAGGGCGTGTCAGACTTTTACTGACTAAAACCCACCCGTGTTCCTTCCGTTGCCTATGCTCGCGGCCCCAGCGGTATCGGCCCCATCGGACCACATCATTGCTGACATCTCTTTGAGGCGCGCGTGGAACATAACGCGCCGTCGACCCGGGTCTGGTCCTTACCGGACGGCGAGCTAAACGCGATGTACCCTGTGCTTCTTATTATGACCTGCTGAATGGCTGATGGAAGTATCTCTAGGCGCCCCCTTTGGAAACGACTTATTTATATCATGAGATGTGAAATTTCAAAAGTCTAATAAGCCCACAGTCTTATCACACTTTTTTTTCTGTCTTCTGGCCCCTCTGGGTGACGCAGTGCAATAACACGTAGAGCACGTGCTAGGTGGACGTGACCTACGAAGTATTGCAGTAATAATAAGCAGGGTTACCCCGCTGTAAGAAATAAACTCCAACTCAACTCAAGGTATTTATTTCAAATAACCAATACAGCCACTTTTGAATAATTAAGGGGTCGGTCAATCAGCAAAAGTGATAAGTACCAATGGAGAAGAACGGGCACGAAACTCCGGACACTCTAATAATATTATCAAAATATGGTTACAAAATATTGGTTACATCATTGATGTTGAGTTATACATGTGAGAAGAACGATGCAGAACGTTAAAAGCGTCCGTAATAAAAACATTAAAAAAAAACTCAAGAATTAAATTAAAATAAGCCATGGCAGCTAAGTGTTGACCAGACTGATGGCGCCCGTTCACCTACATGGCGCATGGATTAATACCATTTAGCTCAATCATTTTCTAGGGAGCTAAATGATCCAAAGCTCCATCTCGCAGATCAACCTAGGAGATTGTCGGCTGATTAACCGGACTTTCCTGTGGGTGCGTCAATAAATTAAAGCCTCCAGCCCGGGCGCGACCATTCACTAAGGGCACCCCCTGTGGGATACGGATCTCGGGCTTAAGTAGAGCGGGAACAGCAAGGGACAGGCTGTAAGGACAAACCCATTAAATGAAATGGAATACCGTAACTCAACAGAAGTTTGGAAGTTTCTGAAAACTATCGGCATTGGTAAGTCTCCAGTTATTCCCAGTCTCCAGTTATGACACTGGCCTGTGTGCTCTTAACAAACATTTCTCACATCCCCTGTTACTCACGCCAAATCAGCTTCTTTAAATAAACTGTCTTGTTTGCCAGTGCCGCAATGTTCTTCTTCGAATTAAGTCCTGTAAGTGAAAATGAGGTCAAAAAATCTATTTCTGCTACCTTCTATGCCGTTGGTAGTGATAATCTTTGCCCTTTGAACGTGTAACCGCCCGTCCCCGTCCGTCCGGCAAACGTCGGCTAATTGAAAGGAGTTTTTGATTTTTGGGTAGGCGTTCAGAAAAACTGAGAAATCGGCAATTCATAGTACATACTATACCTTCCCAGCTTCGTTATAAGTTTACCTAACTATTTACATAATTCAATAAGCAAATAAAACTGACCTTATCTCGCAGTGATCCCATATATTTTCTCTTTGATAATTTTCACTCACTTATGCACTAAACTTTATCACTATATATCGAATTCACGTATGTATTCACCAAAAAACACTTTATTACGATAACAAAATAATATGTAGAGGTAATGTTAACACAACATATTCCAGTTAGAAATAATGTTTTACGCCATAAAATGTAATAAAAAGTTTTTGTTTACACTATGCAAAAACATGGCGGACGGCGCGCGCGCGGCGCCGTCGCGAAACTGTCGGAAAGTGTTCGTAAATGTTCGTAAGATATGGATCGCATGGCGGGCAGTGGGGCACGGTCGGCCAACGAATTGTACTCTTTGAAATACGTTTCCAATGACAATACGTAATAATGTTAGTAGATGTTAACCATTTGTGATGTTAGTAGATATTATGTTCGTAGATAAATAAGCTAGCTACTTATGTGTATTTCAAACAATTTGCAATAATATTTATCATAAAAACATGACTCAATACGGCAGCATGATGGCAGCCATCATGGTCGAAATTTGTGCATTACAAAAGTTTCGTTACTTTTTCACTGAAATATTTGTCACTTTTCGATAAACTATCACTCAATTCGAAATCTACACTTATTTCTCAGTAATTATGTGATTATTGTTCGTTTACGCCTCGCGTTCATTTATTGCAACACAACAACAACGTAGATCTTCCAACAAGAATGATACAAATGGCGTCTCGTTTAAATAACCACAGATGCATTTTGTTTTACTTTTTTTTTTGACATTTTAGTGGTGTTGCCTTTAAAATGTTATTAAAACCGGTCAAGTATGAACCGATTAGTCGAATGATAGAGCCAAATCGTATTGCAAGTGCAAATAAACGTAAAATACCATCGTCCAATGGGAACCGAGCGTTATGCACACCAAGGTGTTCCGTTGACGTTTTGCGCTTGGACTCTTACGAACACCCGGGTGTACATGTGACGTTTAAAGAGTTAAGAATGATTTCTCCTATCCTCTCCACATTACTTCCTTTCTTGACCCACATTTTCAATTTCTCCTTATTTTCTTGTACTGTTCCTGAGGCCTGGAAACAAGCCCATATAATCCCCTTACCATAATTCCTAGCTCGATTTCACCGACCGATTTCCAACCCATTTGTATTCTCCCTTCTACCTAAAGTTCTTGAGCACATTGTTCACCAGCAATTTTCTGCCTTTCTAGCTACAAATGACCTTCTTAGTCCTTTTCAATCTGGTTTTCGATCTGGTCATAGCACAGTCATTGCTCTTTTGAAGGTTACTGATGACATCCGCAGGGCTATGGACCACTCATCTCTTACCTTACTTGTACTTGGGGTCTTTAGCAGTGCCTTTTAACTCTGCTGATTTCGACATCCTTGTAGGGATCCTTAAATCTCTCAATTTCTCTTCTAGTACTATTGGCTGGTTCGACTCCTATCTCAAAGGCCGATCGCAGCGGGTTCATCTCGACGAGTTTTCTTTTGATTCCCTCTTACTGCAGGAGTGCCTCAGGGTGGCATTCTCTCTCCTATTCTCTTTTCCATTTTCATTAACTTTGTCACCAGTGTCATATCTTCCTACTTCCATCTCTATGACGACGATCTGCAGCTTTACAACCATTTCTTGAGGGAACACGCGCAAGCCGCTGTGTGTGCCATGAACAGAGACCTGGATTTGATTAGCGAGTGGTCGCGATCCTTTGGACTGCAAATCCACCCTAGGAAAACACAGGCTACAATTATTGGCGGCAGTGGAATAGGCTTGATGTTGCTGCGCTGTCTCCACTCTGTCTGAATGGAGTTTAGATTGAATACGGAAAAACCGTTAAAAACTGACCATGGACTCTTACTTATCGTGGAGTGCCCCAAGTCAGTCGTAAAGTGCACTGCACTTTCCATTCCTTGAAATGCCTCCAGAACTTCTTGACTTCGAACACCAAAATCTCCCTTGCTAAAACTCTCATTCAGCCCATTCTTGACTAAGATAATGCCTGTTATTTGGATGCCAACGAGAAGCTTTTGAATAAACTTGAGCGTTTGCAAAATATCTGTATTCGTTTTGTTTTTCACCCTAAAAGTATGATCACGTTTCTAACTTTCGAAAGTGGCTCTAGTGGCTCCCTATTCGGCTTCGCAGAAACGCTCGGCTATTGTGTCTGCTATTTAACATCGTTCACAACCCTAAAACGCCTTCCTACCTGCGGGAACGCTTTTCGTACGCCCGTCCTTTTGATGGTCTTTCAGGTCGCATCTTAGAAACCTCCTTAAATCTCCTTCCCGCCACCGACTTTTAATCCTACTCCGTCACTGTGTACGCGGTTCGGTTGTGGAATTCACTTCCGCCTGACATTAGGGACTGCGAAACTGTTAAAAAAAGAGTGAAAGAACATTGTATTTCCACTTCATCATGGTTGTTAGTTATTTTAGTGATATTTGTTTTAGAAGTATGAATTTATTTAAGTATACATTATATGTTTTATTTAATAAGTTAACTGTTTTTTTGGATTTTTTATTTATTTAATTCTGGCATAGTTATCCATGTTTTTGTGTAATACGAGTATTTTATTTTCTCTTATACTCTTACACACGATATATTCATCTCTTATTATCCTCTGACCTATCGCAGGTATGCTGGAAGAGATTTCTTTTGAAATAAGCATCACCTTTGTACGTATTTTTCTGTTCGTTTCTTCTTGTCTGCTTATTTGTGTGAACATGAATGGTTAAATAAATAAATAAATGGTAGCTTTATAGTAGGCACATAGTACTAACACATGTACTGTGTAAACGATCAGTATCAGTAGGTCGGTACTGCTGCATACTGCTTCGTAAGTTGGTCTCTTCAGTCGCTTACTTCTCGGGCAAAGTGTTTCGTCATTTTTCTAATAGTAGCAATTTCTATGACAGCCCGGAGTTTCGATTTGTACCCGGTTATGGCAATAGACTCACCTCGTATTACATGAGACAGCGTAACTAGTGAAATATGGATGTAGGTACTGTTGGATACACCTGTCTAGTGTCTACTGCTTCGGGGAACTCAAGCATGCTGTTATGCTACGTCAGACTCTTATCGTTCTAAGACCATAAAATACTGCAGTAAAATCTTAAGGAGCCGTGCACGAAATCGACTGATTTTGATAAATTTTGTTCATTGTTTGTGAGAAAGGGAAAATAATTTAAACCAAATTATTTGTGATTGGAAAAGTCGAGTTCTTTGTTTTGCATCAGGCTGAACGGGATTTTTTTTTCAAATAAATTAAGTATTTATGGAAAATTAAAACTATTACAAGGGCTGTGACTTACACGAATGGTTTAGCGCCACGAAAACTGTACTTTTGCAGTCACACAGACTTAATGTTTCAATTATTTCAAGCTTTCTCACAATTAGACAAGAAATTGACATAAGAGGGTTTGTTTTCTTGCACAGAGCCTTAAATAAACGTGAATTTATCCGTTGGGTTATCTCAAAATACTCGAGAGCAGACTGTTGCTTAACATTTTAATAATTACCTCATTTCGGTTGCGTTTTGAATATATAAAAGGTTAGTAAGTATCTTATAAAAGAAAGAGGGTTCTTTTGTTTTTTAATGTACTTATTTTGTTTTTAAGAGTTTCTTTGGTAAGAAAGTACTTGGTAATAACATAGTCAATAAAATCAATTTATTACGCGAGGTTTGCAAAATAAAATTTCCGGCATTTTTAAATGGACCTCAAACTCAAAGCATTTATTTCAATTAAACCAATTACAGGCACTTTTGAATTGTCATAGAGTCGGTCCGTTGTCAGAAAGTTGAACCTAGTTGCCCAATTCCAAAACGTAGACCTCTACGGAGAAGAACGGGCAAGAAACTCCACGGACACTCTTTTAAATCAAGATAAGTATTACAACATACGGGGTACATTATTCCTGTTGCTTTTACATTTGAGAACAATGCCAAAAAAAAAAAAACACAGGAACAATAAAAAAAAAAAAAAAATACTTTAAACCAATTGAAACTATAAGATTTAAAACAAGCCCTGGCAGTTAAGAGATGACCAGTCTCAACTGACGACGCCCGTTCACGAACATGACGCGTGGATCAGCACCATCCAGCTCAGCCATTTTGTAGGGAACGTTGTTTTTATATTTCAAAGATGTACATACAATAACTACCTACAACTTCTAGTAAATGTAAAATATAGTTAGGTATATTCATACAAATTGAGTTTCTTTCTACAAAGGCAAGATTTTCATTTCAAAATTCTACATTCAAACGAATCACTTCTTACTTCTTCAAACTTCAAATTGATTTTGGTAGTTCTTACCAACTACCAAAATCAATTCGAAGTTCTACCTGCAAACATACACATTCCTTCGTGCACCGTGACCTATTTATTAGATACTGGTATACTACTGGTACTCGTAGTTAAATAGACTTTTGACTCTTATTCTTAAAGCCTTGATTTCTGCATTTTAGACTAGGTTTCTTACTTAAGATAAATACCTAGAAGTTCCGTATCGGTAAGCAAGATTGCTATCACTACATATTATAAAACGTCCTCCTGCCACATCTGTCTGTCTGTTTGAAAGCGATACTCAAAAACTACCGAACGGATTTTCATACGGTTTTCACCAAAGGACGGGGAGATTTATGAGGAATGTTTAGGTATAAAACTGACTGAAATATGATGATGGTTGTCAATCTGCCTAATCTTTTCCCAACTATGTTGGGGTCGACGTCCAGTCTAAGCTGAATACCAGTATTATGTCGGAAAAAATCATCCCGATTGCGAGTTATGCTGGCGTGCGATATATTATAAAAACAATGTTTTACGGAATTATTCCTCTTAGAAAGATGTATTAAACTGTAGCAACGCTATATGTATATCTGCATTTTTAATTTCTCTCTGTTGCGGGCATTAGCTAGAGGTGAATAAAAGTAACGGAATACCATTTCTGTCTAAGAATATTGTAAAACTTTGTCATTGCATTAAACTGACGAAAATTTCCTCGCTTATCTAGTCTAATAGCAAACGCGACTGCCAAACAAGGTGTCCTGTGTTCGATGCCCAAGATAGGCAATTGAGTTTGCTTTTAGGAATAAGGAAAAAAAGGAAGGGAAAATAATCGATAAATTTGTTCTAAAATTCCTATAAAACAAAATGTATATGTTTTGAATTTCCATATGTGTTATTTGACCATATTGTCTACTGCTGTACTAAAACTGAAACATGATTACTTGAAATTTTTTTAACAGAAAAAAAAAAACCAATATAGCACCGTCTATTATCAATTTTATACGAATAAACGTAAACAGTTCCTTATTGTGCAGTAAAGTTTGCTTTAAATCGAAGGTATTTAAATATGTTAAGAACTTACTAAGCTAAAAATTGATTTAAGTATAGCGTTTTGTCTTATATCTACATGTAAACGAAGCACGTTTAAATTCCGGTGCACCTAAGAGTCTTCTATCTCACGCGTCAAACAAGACAGCTATTTCACTTCCACACCAACTTAAACCACGCTTCGATATATCCTCTTAACAGCCCCGATTCTGGATTTATGCACGGTATGCACGTGGGACTTAAAATAAAGGTAAAATGTGGGTGCAGTCTAAATTATAAATCCTTCGGGAAATACAGGGCGTTGAAATTCACTGCATGGTTCTGCACAAACACTAATTCACTACTCCAACACATTATAGGTTTAACCCCATGGCCATATTCTCTATTGCTGTAAAGGTCGAGGTTAATGTTCCACACTGGACGTTTTAGTGTTGTACTCGAAGCGGTGCGAATGACAACCTGAAATTTATGTATGCAGTGTCTTCGTTTTACAGGGCCTTCAGCTGTCGTAAATTCTAACTCTGTTGAATATGGATGTCTTAACTGGACATTTCTTGTGACTTTGTTAATGTTTGTTCGTGAAAGCTGGCGGTGGCAAGAAGTTGAGTTAGGTTAGCTGTGAGTATTTAAATAATAATGAAGTTCTTTATTAAAAGCTAGATCTGTACAAGTATAATATAACAGATAATGAAGTTTCACCATTTTGATCCTGTTGGTAATATGGGACCCTAAAAAGGATAAGTTTCCGAACCGTTTGTTTATTTTACAAGTAAACAATTAGCAGGAAAAACAAATTCCAATACTATCGATTACAATAGCTTTCGGAAGTGGATGAAGCCAAGGAAAATGTATAACTAAAAACAGACTTTTCGAATCGCAACAGTGACGTTTTGCATTCACTCAATTGGAAACAAACTTATCTAAACTACGTCAACGTTAAGCGACCACATTACAACTTGTTGTGACAAATGTAACTTTACGGGAAGTTTCCTAAATGACAAACTCTTGAAGCGGAAAGACACCCTTTCTTTCCCTTCTTATCTCTTTTCTGCACTTAACGATTTAACAAAGAAGTTGTTCAACTTTCTGCTTTGATCAATTCAAGTGAATTCGAATTTGAATGAAAAATTCTTACTAAATGATTGTCTGAATAAAGAGGCCTTACTTTCTACCTAAAGAAAACCTTTTAAGTTCTTTTATTGAAGGTAAAAAGCTCAAAGGGATGGAAAGATTCGATTACTTTTATTTATCTTTGTGGCCCTTTGTTAGTTTAAGTAGGGTAGTTTGAATAATAAAGGGGACGCTTTGTGGGCTACAAGAAAAGGTATTAGTTTTTTTTTGTTGGGTTTTTGATATTTATTATAAGAAATAATACAAGAACACTGTAATCCCACTTCGAACACCCCTTGTGTCTGAAGTGGGATTAAAGTTTACCGGTGAAATGGGTATGCGTACCACAGAAGGATAAGGATTATACCTCCTCCCTGATTCACCTTACGCTCTCGTATAAGATGAAATCATATAAAAGCTGATTCTTCTCCGTGAAATACTGAAATTCACTTTATATGTAAAGCTATTTAGAATTTCATATAATATCACAATACAATCAATCTTGCCTAGCCTTTTCCCAACTATGTTGGGGTCGGCTTCCAGTCTAACCGGATGCAGCTAAATACCATTATTTTACATGGAGCGACTGCCTATCTGACCTCTACAACCCATTAACTGGGTAATACGATACCCCTTGGTAAGACTGATTGTCAGACTTTCGGGCTTCTGACGACCCGTAGCAACTGTCAAAGATCTACGAATGACAGCCGGGACCAACGGCTTAACGTGATTATTCTCGTGATTATTCTGTGTATTCTATGTAGATCTATTTTGTTTTATTTTTCTGTTACTATGTTACTCGAGTTCATTATATTTTTAACCGACTTCTAAAAAAGGACGAGGTTCTCAATTCGGATGTTTCTATTTTTTTTTTTTATGTTTGTTCGCGCATAACTCCGTCGCTTGCCAACCGATTTGAAAAAAGATTTTATGGTTGGAAAGGGTATACTTCCCAAATGGTCCCATTTTTGTCAAAATCCAGTTCTGATGATGGGATCCTGGAGAAATCGAAGGAACTCTTCAAATATTATAGGCACACCTATAGCGATTTGGGTATTTTTTTATAGTATCTTGTGCATTTGCTCTCGGAAAGCACCACTTGGTGAAGTGGAACTGATGATGAAGACCACAGATGGCTACCGGAACTACTCAATGATAAATATTTCACGGGTTGCGATTCGATTACTTTAATATGGTTGCTAAGCAATTTCCGCTCGTCACACAATGCGTGTGGTGAGTGGTTGTTGAGGAGTTCTCCTGGTTCTTACCAGCAGAACTCCTCAACAATTAACGTCCCAGCATCGGGAAAAGCAATATTTTGTAACATGTGATGAGCAATTGACATTAAACTATTGTAACTTATACAAATTATAAACAGACCCACTAAAAAGTGAAAAATAAAAACTTTTTTACAAAAAAATACAACCGACTTCCAAAAACAACACTACAAAGTGAAAAATAACTTTAATTTCGGAAGTCGGTGGCAAAAACAAAAAGACATTTAATCAGACACCGACTTCCGAAATTAAAGTTATTTTTCACTTTGTAGTGTTGTTTTTGGAAGTCGGTTGTATTTTTTTGTAAAAAAGTTTTTTTGT
The DNA here is from genome assembly GCA_946251885.1 of Cosmia pyralina. NCBI lineage: Eukaryota > Metazoa > Arthropoda > Insecta > Lepidoptera > Noctuidae > Cosmia > Cosmia pyralina. Next base: position 16,332,176 of record OX276359.1, on the reverse strand, counting down.
ATGCACGTGTTTCTGTGACAAATAAACTTATTTTTCTTTCTTTCTTTTCTTTCAAATTCACAATTTATTCAAATATTTTTGTAACAAACACTTCGCGTGACGAAAAAAATTGAGCAATCTTCGCTTTTTACATAGGAAAAAAAATTAAAAATAGTTTATTATTTTCACAAGTAATATCATAACAACTAGTGATTGGAGCCTCCTTTTAAGTAAATAAGCCTGTTTTAAGAGACTCCACTCTTCCAATATTAATAAGTTTAGCTGTCCTAAAACCCAAACATGCTTGTATCATGAAAACTATGAACCTTCTGTTTCAATATTTTATGAATAAAGCGAAATGCTCTGCGCATAACACCTCACCACGACGCCTTGTGAGAATCCTCTTAGGTATAATTCGTGCCAGATGAAAGGCAGCCGATTCATTTTATTTATAGTATATCTCATATCAACATCATGGCTTTAGGTACAAGCTACATAGCAGTAGACAGTACCTTGAAATTGCACATCATATCATGATGTACCTAAGTATTTGATATGATTTTCTAAATGATACCTTTCCTTCCCTTCCTTCCTTTTTTTTTTCCTTCCTTTTTTCCTTTCCTTTTTTCAAAGAAAAGGGTCTTGACAGACATACAGACGAACAACGAAGTGGTCCTATAAGGGTTTCGTTTTTTTCTTTTGAGGTACGGAACCCTAAAAAGGAGAAAAAACAAAAAATTCAAAGCAAAACAAAAACAACAGGTAGGTAATAAACTGCCCTTTGTTTTAATAACTTGTTAAGAGGATCGTTTGTGTCCACGAAGTGTGGGCAAGTAAGTAATATTAGTAAGTAATATTATTATTAGAATAGAATAGAATACTATAAAATAATAATAATATTTTTTTTATTTTTTTTTTATTTATATAATATTATTATTTGAGTTTCAACATTTTGCACAGACGATGACCAAGTAAGGTACAAGTTTGTCACTTAAAAACAAAAAAAAAATATTTAGCTTACACAAAGTCAACTACTCACTTGGTCAACCTTTCCACAAAATACCTCAAAATGGGAGAATAGACACTCTCAGTCACTGTTTTCAGAATGCTGTTGCTACTGGTCTGGGTTCTACTTACTAATGATGCGATTTTTTTTTTTTTTCGAAAGATTGCATGAAAGCCGTCAATTCGATTCTGTGCAAACAATTCCGACGTACTGCAGAAACGGGGCAGTCCTTTGCTTCTACGATCCTTTATATCCGAGTGTCGATGTTCAGCGTTTGCCAGACTGCTGACGTCACCATTCATTGATCTGTTTGATGTCGATGCCCAGAGAATAGTTTCTCGATTCTCTTTTTTTTTTGAAAAATGTTGGCACAGCTGGTTTTTTGAGGTAGGAATTCACATTTCGTTATGGTTGGTGCTCTTTTTTGTGTGTAGCGATATAAGACTTGACCTCTATTTATCTGTTACATAAGTCCAGACACTGCCACGAATTTACTAAGAATTTTTAATATATATAATAGTTACTTAGTTGTCGATCTCAACAATTAAAGTCGGTGTGAATTGATAAATCCAGTCTAGTGTGCAAACCAAAACTTATATCAATTAATATAGCCGAATAACTTTTAATTCATGTGTCGTGTTTAAAAAGGTTGCTGATACCACAAAATGGGGACTAAATTAAATAAAGGTTCGAGATTCCAAAGGTGGTCTGAAGGTTATTCAAATAATAAATTATTGATTGTTTATGTAGCCTGAATCAATATCAAGAGTTCTGTTATAAGTGTTTGCAAAATTAACAGATTATCTGTAAAAAAGTGTTTACATAAAATAGATATTTACTGCAGATTTCATTTAAACAAATCGCGTTAGAGCTGACATTCTTTTTTTCTACAAAGTGACATCCAGCACGCGTAGCATAGCCACTTCTACTTCTTCTAGACAAAGTGAAATTTGTTTTCTTCATTTTTCACACTGTGCCGAAGAAATCCTTCACAATCTGTCATTTTGTCTATCCTTTCTACGGTGGTCATGCAACGCGTGCAGGCGCATTTCATAAAATGTGCATAATATTTTGGGCTAAAGTTATCTCAAAAATCCGTTTAAAACAATCAAAGGAGACTTTTCACTTTGCTTAGCTTTACTATATTTTTTTAAATTGCTTCTGGCTAAACCATACGTAGCTTCGAGCAATTTATATACAATAATATGTCAATTGCATCCGATATTCCGTTCAGCCGTTGAATTGCCTCAAGCTCCTTTGTAGTTTAATAATACATAGATACATTTGCGAGGCACAATAATAACGTAGATTCACGTCGTTCGTGTTTGCATGGTCTAATTATCTAATTAGTAAGTGTAATAGCAATTAGGTTGTCGTAATAGGCTTTGTTTGAACGGAGAATGGAAAGTGGAATGTTTTAATGAAAATGTCTATTGTGTGCAGTTATGCATCAGAACTTAGATGCAGTATTCATTGGTATTTTTATTTTGAATAATATTATTGATATACAGGGTGTCCAGTAAATAGCACGACATACTGCAGGAGGTGATAGCTTGGGTCAATACCTATCAAAACAACACAATATATGTTCAGCAAAATCTTACGGATTTACAGTTTTACAAAATTTTCCGAAATATTGAAAAATCTCTACCTTGAAACAGATTCTTAAGCATCTCGTAATGAAAAATTCATTTTCTAGTATTTTTTTTTACATCAAATTATTTGTGAATAGTTACTTTACTCATTGATATGTCTTTTTTCTATCAAAAACAAGAATGTTTTCAAGAAATAGTACTTTTTGTTTAAATTTTCACTGAACAATTTTGTTATCACTTAACTTTTTAAATTTTGTAAAACTGTAAATCCGTAAGATTTTGCTGAACATATATTGTGTTGTTTTGGTAGGTATTGACCCAAGCTATCACCCCCTGCAGTATGTCGTGCTATTTACTGGACACCCTGTATATGTACCTATCTACATATCGACGAAAAAAACCAGAGTAAAAATTTTATGAGATTTCAGAAAAAAAATCATATCTCCTTTATTATTAAACCGTGCCATGCCATTTTCTTTTAAAACACGGACTGACTACGATTTTAAATGGCACACAACCGCGTAATCTATTGTCACCATTAGCTGGCTTGAAATAAGGTTAAAAATTGAAAATGTGCTGCGAATGTGCATTAATTTTCCGGGTTTTCTTTAGATTATTCAGAATATACACAATAAATTAAATAATTGTCCGGTTATAGTTTTAAAAAATGCTAATTCTATTAATTCTTAAAAAAAAAAATGTCGTTGTCGCTGAAAATACAGAGATGTTCGACGCCAAAGTTTAATTTTGTGGAGCAATTTCCAAATTTTTTATTGGGAATATCAAACTATTTTTTACTATTCTATTCGGTTAAAATTTTTCTTTAAACCGAAGGGTAGACAGAGAAGTCTGTCCACTGTATTTTTTGCGTCGGATAGTTTCATTGCGTTACGTGATACTCACCAATCCAAGAAACCATTTTTTGTAAATATTGAGCCGCCGCCGCCGCGCCTTAACGCAAAATTTTCTGATCTCATATCAAGACGAATACCCAAAATTTAGTAGAAGTTACTTTTGATGTATATTTCTGAGGGTTACAGCATTAGCACTTTTTTGTTACAATAAAACGCTGTAAATGAAATGGATAAATGCATGGGCGACTTCAAGTAAAGTGTTTTGAAGGAGAAAAAAAGAAGCGTTATAACTACCAGGATCAAAAATTTGCAAAATGTTGGACTGGTGTAAATGCAAAATGATTAAAATATGCATTTTTTTATGCTATTTACAGCAAATGTTTAGGTTGTCCCTCAAAAAAATGGGTTAATTTAAACGCTCTACAAAATTTTCTATTGGTCGGGTGACGGACCATTCGAAGTAGGTTTTTTTTTCTGATTCCGAATCTGCAATTATTATTTTTTTTTTGACATGGGTGCTGCGGGTTACTACGTGTCCACTTTTTTGCGTCGATATATGTGTGGCTGTGCTGGCGCCGCTCCTGCGGCTGCCGAGACCTTAAATCTTATCGGTGCAAATACTGTAATCTTATGGATAACTACAGTTTTGAGCCGTTTGGGGTCGAAACGCTCGGGTCATGGGGCCCGAGTGCGCGTCTCCTTTTTCTGTGGAAATTTCTCGCCGTCTAGTCGGCACTTCACGTGACCAGAGGGCTGACTCGTTCTTTGGCCAATGAATTAGCATTTCCATTCAACGTGGCTTCTGGGCATGTTACCGGATGACAGCGATGCGGACGAGTACTTCGACGCCTAAGTGACCTTTTCTTTTTGTCATTTAAATTAGTACCTAGTGTAAATAGCTGTGTTAAATATAGTAAAATGAATAAAATACATCTACATGTACATATTATATACAGTGTACATGTATAACATGTACATATTATATACAGCGTACATGTATAACATGTACATATTGTATACAGTGTACATGTATACAATGTACATACTCCAATGTGTCAAATTTCTTTGATAGATTTTTAACTTTACCGCAAAGGAATAAGGTTCATGTTCAATTGGGAAAATTTGACAGATTGGGGTAGCTAGATGTGCTGTCCTCGTTTTTTTTCTTTTTTTTTCACATTTATTTTTATTTATTTATGCATAAGAACAGGTTTATTACAGGTTCACATTTATATTGTACCATTAAACCAAAAATGGTTTGTATTGGTCGTTACTTCGTATCCTTCCCGAAGATGATTAAGTACTGTTTACACGCAGCACACGTGAGGATGATGTTGTCCAGCCATACTTTTAAAGCTGAATTTTTTTTTCTTTTTTGGTTGTCCTCCCAGGACCTCTGTTCCCACGCCACCTCGAGAAAAAATGCTTATTCAATATTTTTTTAAGTCTTTGATATACTTCTTTCTCTCACCATAGATTTACGATGTCATCTTTGCCTACGTGCTGTCATTACGTGATTTTGTGTTGTCCGAGTCTGAAGCAAATTTTAATTTTGTTTCTTTGTTTTATTTTTTTACATTTATTCCTTCGTCTTAAAATAGGTACAGAAAACACTTGAGTAGCGACCGGAGTGATTTAGTTAAATTACAAGATTTCCCTTCGGCAAAAGTGACAAACTTTCACACAAACTTTCATCCCCTATTTAACCCCTCTAGGGGATTTCATAAGTCCTTCATTTGTGCTCACTTTCGATAAGATCTATAGGTATTACCACCAATTTAGAAACAGCCCCCAAATGGATTTTACCGCCAGCTGTTCTAATTTTAATAACTAGAATCTTGTTATCTAAAGTTAGAACTATTTTAGTTACTCTGCCCATAGGTTATGAAGACGAGGAGTGTTTGGGGTTTATAAGCAGTACTATCATATTTTCCTTAAGATTTGATAGCTCTTTTTGCCACTTATTTCTTACTAGATGTGCCCTGCGGTTTCACCCGCGTTGTCCGGGATAAAGAAAGAAAGAAAGAAAGAAAGAAAAATATTTTATTTGGGACACGCACAGGAAATACAGTTAAAAAGGAGCATATAAAAGTAACAAAATAAACATTAAAAAACAAAAAAAAAATAAATTAAATAAAAATCAAGAAAAAAAAAAAGTATGCGTTAATCTATAATAAGCTACATACCAAATTTCATCCAAATCAGTTCAGCCGTTTGAGCGTAAGAAGTAACAAACATACAAACACACACACACACACTTACAAACTTAAGCCTTTATAATATTAATGTGATTATTTATTTGTTTGACCACGCATTCCATGAGCAAGCCTTTCAAAAATGCTGCCGTGCTTGTTCACAAGATGGCCAAAGATAAAGTCGATTGGAAGGGACCTCTGTTCTATCTGGGTGAGGAGAGGATAGGATGTCAAGCAACTACTAGTTAAGAAATGACCTGAAGTCAGTAATTAAAAATCATTATGAACTTACGAAAGAGGGGGAGGAGTCGAGAATTCAATAAATCACAAGACACAACACACAACACACAACACACACACACACACACACACACACACACACACACACACACACACACACACACACACACACACACACACACACACACACACACAAGACACTCGTATAATTACTTACCAAACTTCAGCCATGTGAGTTCTTTTGATTTTCTATAACAATGCGATCATTAATCATCGAAGGGAATAAATAAATAAATAAATAAATAAATTTATTGAGACTAGTAAGTTTGTTACAAATAAAAATTCAAAGATAACTAGCAGGCTATTATTAAACAATACATCATGAGCACCTGCAGCCGAACTAGGTGTAAACTGTATCTCGGCATACAGCGAATTGATTGACAGTTTAATGACGCTGTCGCCGCGAAGTCGATCCCTGATTTAATCATAAATTCTATATTAAATACATAAATAGTTCAAATAAAACGTATTTCAACTGATATTATAATTATGTACAGTCACACAAAGATGTTCATTATCAATACGTGTTTTTAGTTTATCCACTAAATTCCAGCCGTTCCACTCATTTTTGAGTCGTAATGGAATAATTGAGGAGCGTTTTCACAAAGCGATACAAACAAATCAAATTTGTTTTTTATTCGTTTCGTACTCGATCCCTATAGCTAAACATGAGGGTTTTATGGAATTTTCTGTAAAAGATAAATTAGCCATTCAAAAAGTACAGCAAAGTGCCTTAGTTATTTCAAAGTGATACATCTACACAAAAGTAAAAAAAAAAAAAAAAAAAATATTTGTTTAAGACCCCTATTACATTTATTGTGCCTTTAATTGAAATGAGTTACTGGCAAGATATAAAACTTGTGCAACTGGGATTAAACTAGGACGATTACTGTGCTATAAGCACCAGTTACTTCTGTCAGTTGTAATTAATATTGTTTAACGGAGAATATAATACACCAGTTCTTGAAGTTGATAGAGGACGAAAGTCTAGACGTCATTGCAGTACTCCGAAGACATCTAAATCTAACGAGACATCAACAGTAGATGTATCAAGTTGAAAGACTCGTAGTTTTCGATGTCATTATTTTGGTACGTTCATGTGTATTTTTTTTGTACAAGTTAATAGTATCTCAGTAAATTAATCGGCACTTTAATTTAACACTATTATACTAATATTATAAAGGCGAAAGTTTGTGAGCGTGTGTATGTTTGTTACTTCTTCACGCTAAAACGGTTAGACCAATTTTGATAAAGTTTGGTATGCAGATAGCTGACACCCTGGATTAACACATAGACTCTTTTCATCCCGGTCTACTCGGGTGAACCCGCGGGGCGCAGCTAGGAAATAAATAAATTAGAATTTTGAATAATAACTTATTTTACGATGTATTGTTTTGTAAAAACGCTCCTCAATTGAGGTCAAACAAGTAAGATTTATTATAATCCTCAAATTATTCCTGGTTCCTCCAGAATCAATAACTCACTTAACCCAAAATTTCACATCACATATCTGTTATACCAATAATACAATTACGAGATACCACTGCTGCGAATACGTGTCAGTTACTTGATTGGGCCCTATTTAATCTGACCTCAAGTTATACGGAGGTCAGGTCAGAAGTGTAAATGTATCTGTAGAGGTCACAGAACAAGTATTTATGTGTGTGTTTGTGGAGACGTTGGGGTTATGATATAACTAACTTCTGTCCGATACTTCGTCTGAAATTACTTTTTAGGGTTCCGTACCTCAAAAAGATAAAACGGAACCCTTATAGGATCACTCGTGTGTCTGTCTGTCTGTCTGGCTGTCTGTCTGTCTGTCTGTCTGTCCGTCTGTCTCAGCCAATTTGCTCCGAATTTAATGGACCGATTAAGTTCAAATTTGGTACACATATGAATTTCTGTGACCCAAACACGGACAGGTAAAGTAAATAAATGAATTTTGAATATGGGGGTCACTTTTGGGGGGAAAATAAGAAAAAAAAAAAAGTTTTGCAAACTATACCGTGTTACATATAAAATGAAAGAACTTGCTATGAGGGTCTCAAACATATTTTATTTATAATTTTAAAATAAATTGTTTTAAAGTTATTTAAGAAAATAGACGAAAATTGACCATTCCCCCCCTTATCTCTGAAACTACTGAGTCTAAAACTTTGAAAATATACAGGAAATAGATCTTTATCTGTAAATTACAGGAAAACTTATAAGAAGTCTGTGGTCTTAAAATAACATGGTAAATCTCTCAATATTGTGAGTACAAACTTACATTTACAGTTGGAATGTACGGAAGAACATGTTTTTCAACTACAATGTTAAGTTTGTTCTTGGAATAATTCATCCCAACTACGGAACCCTTCATTGTGCGTGGTCCGCCACGCACTTGGCCGGTTTTTTTAACATAAGACATATTATAGTATCTACGTACTACAGACATTTTACATCATATACTTACATTTTACATTAATATATGTATATATCATACTCCTATATTGATTTTGCATTAATATTTTGCAAATCGGTCTAAATCGATTTGTTTTCTTTAATTTTCATTGTTATGACACTTATGTCAGGAGGTGGGCAAGCTCTTTGAAAGAGTCATTGCAGACCGCCTCGTCGGGTGGCTGGTGCAGGAGGGGCCGGATTTGGCGGAGAGCCAGTTTGGTTTCCACAGGGGGCGTTCTACGGTGGACGCCATCATGCGCGGGCGAGCCCTCACGACGGGGGATGCTGTGGCACAGGGTGGGGTAACGTCTTGGCGGTGTCTCTAGACATCGCCAACGCCTTCAATACCCTGCCCTGGAGTTGCATCAGGGAGGCACTCCGGTATCATCGGGTGCCAACTTACCTCCGTCGAGTGGTCGAGGCCTATTTGACGGACAGGGCGACGGCCCTAGACCGGCCCTAGACCTACCGACACTCAGACTCTTTTGAGTCGTCTTTATCTCTATAAAAGGAATCACAGCCCCATTCAGGCGACTCAAACAGATCCAGTTTTAATTAAATAGTACAGGCTGATCGTGAGGCTGGTCAGCCTCAGCGTATATTCTTTGTTTCCTTCAACCTTGACATTGGCAGAATCATCGATGGAATGATGGAGCCGCTGCTATAAATTGGAATTGGAAAGGGAACTAGAGTGTGTTTTGGTAGATTAGATTTTTCTTAAAATAAATTCTGTATTTTATATTTTATTTTCTAAATTATATTTTGTTTAGAGTCTTTTTTTCCTGTTATTTCATTAGGATAGCAGATTCGTTACAATGGACATTGAACTAGGGTTACCATATGACAGGCGTTTGCCGCATTTGACAGGCATTTTAAGGTTTAGACAGGCATGCGGCCGGCATTGGTCTGAGACAGGCATTTTTATATTTCGCATCCGCGCGCGCATCGCGGTTGCATAAATGCGCGCGCGGGCGCGAAATTTGAATGACACCGGCGGGCGGCAACTTAACTACACGGTGGTGCAATTTTCTCAAAAGTTACATTACAGAATTCATGAAAATCTGCTAGTTTGTGTTCTCTATTTTGGCACACAATGCGAACGTAGAACGTACGTTTTCTCTCGTCAACGCCCAGTGGAGTAAAGAAAGAAATCGGCTGACAATTGAATCAGTAAAAGCAATATTGATTACTCAGGAAAATTACAAAACTGTATCTTGTGAAGATTTTTACGTTTATGTTTTAGAAAAGAAAGAACTATTAAAAAAAATAATGTCCTTTGACAAATATCAGTAATAAATATCCCTCTTCATTATTATCTGTTGGCTTTTAATTATTACCTACAGCGTTTTGCTTTAGACAGGCATTTTTCTGAAAACTCAGGCATTTTAGGTACCATAGACAAGCATCCCTCTATTTACATATGGTAACCCTACACTGAACAAGACTTTACGAGACACAATATAAGTTTTAGGGCCACCTACGATTTTGTTCCTATTAACATACTTGGCAGATAATTTCATACAAATTCTGTTCCATTTTTGAATTTCTTCGATGATAGTAGCTATTCGGACATCGTGAAATAGGACTTCATTGTTATTACGCCTGGGGACGTTTAGTGTTCAGCAATGCGTTAAAACCCTGTAGAACTTATATAATGAGCTCCAGTGTATATTGCATGATATCCAAAATTTATAACAAATTGCCCTGTTATATTACAGACATTGAGAACCTGCATGTATTTAAGCGGAAGCTAAAGGAATTTGTACTGATTAGGTGTATTACAGTGTGAAGTAATATCTACAAAGGAATCCTTACGCCAGTAATATTACAGATTTGCAATAATAGTAATAAATGACATTTGAAACTGACAACTATTATTTATCTATGACTTTTGTTTATTTTATTGACATTCCAATATTTGATTGGTTAGTTATTGATAGATACTCCTTGACATTGGCAATTTAAATGTGATATGATACTCGTAATGTCTTTACAGTTTATTATTACTCAGCATGTTTCTTTTTTTATTATAGTTTCTTATTTTTTTTATATGTAAATTTTGCATGACCATGTGACGGCAGAGCATGGAGTACCTACATTCTTAAACATGTATAACATCTATACCATTTTTCTACTCATATTTGCAAAAAAATAAATGATTTCATGATTTGATTTGAAGTGTTCGATTTTATATACCTACCTACAGATCAGTGGGTCTGTAGGTCAGAGGATCCTTCCTCTTCTGTGGAGGATGAGTGAACTTTATACCCTGTTCCTCATGCCTCCATAACATATGCAGGTTTATACCCAACTGTAACTCTTACGACCCCCTAAAGCATTAAATTCTTTGGAAAATTCAGTTTTTACAAAGTCATCTTTCTTCGCAGTTTCTTTGAAAAACATAAATTGTTTATATTGCAAAATAAATTCTTGTTTCATAATCATAACTTTGTTTGCTGCGAAGTATATTTTTGCTACATTGCTCGCCCAATAATCCAATATATTGGAAATTGAAGATACTAAAACTTGTCTAGGAGCTGGTCTATAAAATCGAAAAGAGGTTTGAACTGTGCAACATGTGCTATTTATTGCTGGGATATAAAACTTTTTGTAAGGTTAGTGTAAAGAAGAGGTTTCTAAATGACCTTCTGGCGAAAACTAGACACATATATACTATACGCTGGTCGCTAGTACTTACTTACTCGTACCATTATTAAGATAGAGAAAAAAAATGTAAAAAGCATTAATTGACACAATCTCGGTTCCGTATTAAAGAAAAATACTTGCATTTAGAGAATATCCATTATCTGTTAGGTTTAATTAAGAAACTCAAATCATCTCAAACTCAAATATTGATGATGTATGCTTCTAGTCTAACCGGCTGCTGCTGAATACCAGTATTTTCCATGGAGCTACTCCATGGACCGCCACAACCCAGATACTGGGAAATACGATACCCCTTGGTAATACCGGTTGTCAGACTTTCGGGCTTCTTACGACTCGTAACGACTGTTAAAAATCCACGAATGACAGCCGGGACCAACGGCTTAATGTGATTTGCAAAGATGGTCACCCATCCACGAACCAACCACGGTAAGCGTAGCTTAACCTGATTTGTGTGTCAGTGTCAATCAGAAATTCTAATAAACTACACTTCTGGACACATCTATTGGCCCACCTTAGAGTTTAGGTTTCGATGGCCCCTACCGAAATATGATTACTAGATTGAACAAAAACTGTTGATGCAGTTTTAAACCTGATACATTTTACCATCTTTTTCGATCGTATTGTTTTAAATTTGAATTCAGAATACCATACGACATGGAGCTACGCCTAACAAGTCGGATATGCGCCTTGTTAAAGGCAATTGATTTTTGAATAAAAAACATGTTTTATCAAATAAAGGTTTAATTTAATAACGCGTGTTGCCTCCATGGGCATCTACCACAGCTCTCATACGATTAGGCATAGAGTTTATCAACCGCTCTATGAAATTTTGAGGGATCATCTCCCATTCCTCTTCTATGGCAGTTTTCAACTCCTGCATCGTCTGGGCAACTGGCTGACGAGCCCTAACGCGTCTTTTTAGCTCGTCCCACATGTGCTCAATGGGGTTCATGTCTGGGCTTCTGGCTGGCCAGTCCATAACTGTGATGTTCACATCCCGAAGATATTCCCTGACGATGCCGGCCGCATGGGCTCTTGCATTATCATGCATAAAAAGGAAATTTGGGCCCACATAGTCCGCGTATGGTATCACGTGAGGTTCTAAGCACTCACGAATGTACCTTTCAGCATTTAATGTTGGCAGCCGTGGTCCTGTAACAACCTCAAGTTGAGTTTTGCCGCTCGCGGATATACCGCCCCAGACAGTCCATGAGCCACCGCCATAAGCAACCCTCTCTTCAAAGCAGCATTGTGCGAAACGCTCTCCCTTACGTCGGTAGACCTTCTTCCTTCCATCATTGCCATGTAACACAATTTTAGACTCATCAGAAAAGAGTACACGGCTCCAATCTTGCTGTGTTCAATTTAAATGACTGCGTGCGAAATGAAGGCGCGCTGTTCGGTGGGCTCGCGTTAGTTTGGGGCCATTAGCTGGCTTGTGTGGTACCATATCGCGTTCTTTTAACCTTCTCCGAACAGTTCGAGCGCTCACAGATACTCCGTGGAAGTCGCGAAGTTGGTTTTGTATCTCAATGGAGGTAAGGTGACGATTTCTCAAGCTGGTCGTCACGATGAATCGATCCTGCCTTTCAGTTGTGACCCGAGATCGTGGCCTTCCTTGGCGACGAACAAAGCCGCCAGTCTCTAGGTACCTCCGATAAACATTTCGGACCGCAGATCGACTTAAATTAAGTTGAGCACTCACATTTCTTTGGCTGTGTCCGGCCTGAATAAGTGCCACAGCTTGGGCGGCGACTTCAGGTGAAGTATCCATAGATTATTGATAGAACCTCACCTTAATGTTAAGAATAAGTAATGTTTGTTGCAAAACCAAAGATATCAATCACTTTTTCAAGAATTAAATCCAAGTAAACCAATAAAACCAAGTTTTCTTAGTATTCGATTGTTTGATATCAACAAACAGGCTCCAAATTGTCTTTTGTTTCTTTAAATTCTGTGTTCGAAATTCAAAAAAAGACTATTGAATGAAATTGTGAATGTGCCAGGTACAAAACTGCATAAAAACTTTTTGCTCGACCTAATATAAAATTTTAGCTAGGACCAAACGAAACTGAAAATACATAGGTGGGCCAAAAGATGTGTCCAGAAGTGTATTTATGAAACTTTAATAGTCTAATTGTCGTGTCAATATAAATGAAATTATCTGTTCACTAATTATTAAAGCAGAGACAATAACTACCTACGCCATCGCGTAGTCAGTGCTACGCGTAGCTACGCTACATTGCTACGCGCCTCGGCTACGAATGTGCTACGCGCTTAGGCTACGGATGCGCTACGCATGTTGGCTACGAATTTTTCTTTGATATTTCACATTAGTCTGTTAGGTTTGGTAAAGATTTAACTACTGTGGTCAAGAAAATGGCTAAGTAATTAACAGCCGCACGGTTCGATCCGTCAGGTTAAGCTACACTTACCGGGGTTGGTCTGTGGATGGGTGACCATCTTTACATACCAAGACTCCTCCGTGCCTCGGAAAGCACATTAGGCCGTTGGTTCCGGCTGTCATTCGTGGATCTTTGACAATCGTTACGGGTCGACAGAAGCCCGAAAGTCTGACAACCAGTCTTACCAAGGGGTATCGTTACTGGGTTACTGGGTTGTGGAGGTGAGACAGGTCGCTCCATATAAAATACTGGTATTCAACTGCATCAGGTTAGACTGGAAGCCGACCCCAACGTAGTTGGGCAGATTGATTGATTTTGGTCAAGACAATTTTAATTTTATGTGAAAGGCGGTTTCAGATGCGTGTCATAGTTTAACGTTTTTCGTTCCTTGTATTATTTTCTAGGCACCAAGCTATCTTCTCTACAATGTTAGTCAGTTACTAGGTTTAAGTTGTAAGAACATCGAACAGAAAGTGTTACTTTCGCATTAATAATATTCAGTATATCAATTATTGCGTAGGTTGGTTCTAGTACCATAACACCCACACGATAATATACTTTGCACGTGTAACGAATATCTTATCAAAAATATTCTTGATCAAGAACAAATAAGATACAATCTGTAATCCGAAATTGCTCCGCCTTTAATAATCACATCACATTAATAATATAAAGGTGAAAGGTTTGTGAGTGTGTGTGTTTGTTACTTCTCCACGCTGAAACGGCTGGACCAATTTGGATGAAATATGGTACGTACGAGTAGATAGCTTATTCCTTGGATTAACACATAGGCTACTTTTTATCCCAGCCTACGCGGGTGAAACCGCGGGGCGCAGCTAGTAAAGTATGAAAGGCAAAAAGCCGAAAAGAACAAACATGCATAAATGAAAATAACTTCTGATTTTAACCACTAGTAAGAAATATATTCACTCAGCCTGACCCCTGAACTCCAATTGAATTCTAAAATTAATCCTAACTATAAACTCCTAACTGTATTAGCTTAACGAATTCAAATTTTGGAACTGGAACAAGTGAGGGAGATAGCTCCTATGAGTTAGGAAGAGACAGATATAGTATAACATCGTTACAGCAGTTCGGAACACCAATTTAGTCCAGAAGGTACCTATTTTTAGTGGGAAGTTCTATAAAGTCTGGTACGTCAGCAGTAACAGTTGAACAACGAAGCCGGGGCTTACTGGTATTAAATAGAGGTTCTGTCAAATTGTTACCAAATCCTATGTGCAGTTGACTGTACCTACGTTATTTGAATTACGACGAACATTTCATACCCTTTTCCTTTCCTTAGAGTTGAAAGAACTTCCTATTAATTGGGGGTATAGAATCACGTACGTGTTCTTGAATATTGTTCCCGGAACTTTTATGTATTCGGTCGAAAAAGGGATACGTTTCTTGAAACATTGAGACTCGCTTTTGTAGGATATGTGAATCTAGCAAGAGATTACTTTTAGCTAGGAATTAGTGTTCCTTTAGTAATGTATCACTAAAAATCTGTCAAAACTGCTAATTGATCTCAACAAACACATATTATTTATCTAAACATCTAAGCAGTTTCTCTTTACTCGATCGAGACTGGGTGGACACACTCCATCAACCAATGCGTTACGTCATCTGTCATAGGGCGTCTACACGTTTCTCTCATTAATTGGTAAAACTAGTTTGATGAAATTACTATTTTGAGAAATAAAGATGACTTGTGAATTTTATATTCCCATCTCTAAAGCCGCTGATAGACTTGAGCGAATGCTAAAATAGGGCGTTTTAGCGAGCGTTTTAACAGTAGCGTTTTAGCGAGCGTTCTACCGAGCATTCTAGCGAAACAACAGTAAATTTTCTTCGAGCTTTTTGCCGAGCTGAGCAATTTTCAAGTCAAGTCTGACATCTTCGTGAAGAATACATTTGTAGCGAGCATTTACCAGAGCGTTCGCTAGAATTATCGTAAAAATATTCGTAGCGATGTTTGGCTCTATGCTTGGCTCTGTTCATTGTTCAGTTCGACATATTTAAAAAGAAGTGAATGCTCAAGTCTATCAGCGGCTTAAGCGAAAACCACCTTAAAGCTAGGAACTCATGGAGCGATATTCACCTGCCGGGATCGCTGTTTTATTTCTAAACTCACGAGACCGTTTGTTTGTGCAGTTACGCAGCCATCACGGTTCCGATCATCGCCCGCAAACTTGGCGGATGCCTTGCAAGACGAGCGGTTGTTTACTATCATAAGATTGTTCAGTTGTACCATATCTGACACAGACAGACACAGTTAAATACCACAGATTTCTTCCCATGCTTCGAGCGTCAAGTTCCTGTACCTACTTATATTCTTCTAAGCTCTTATTCCATAGTACTGGCCTTTCTTGCACCAAATTAATTAGTTGATCGACTTCAATATGGACATTAAAGTCTACTTTGTAATATTTGTTGACAAACGTGTACAGACACGTCACATGTCGTCGGATTTCCGTACAACGCGCCGCGGTCGCCCGCCGACCGATCGTAGAGCAAATCGCGTCGTGAAATTTACTATCTACATTTCCGTACACGTTCACGTGTTCGTAAGAATGTTGCGGTCCCGCCACCGCAGACAGGCGCGGGTGAAAATTGCTCCGTGAGTTCCTAGCCTAAAGGTACACTAATAAAATTTTAACAATTTCTGGTCCCAAGGTACGCGATATTCAAATCTAAAATTCTCACTTTAAACTATTTACGAAATTCTAACTCCAAAATATTCTCGTGAACTACCCTCATTACTTCAAAGTACATGAAATTTCAAATTCGACGGTAGGCACACATAATTACGCAGTGCGGCACCAAACCACAGGACCAGTGGACGTCCACGGATGCGGTCAACCCCAGATTTAGGGACAGCCGGCAAACGGCCCCATTCACCCTTTACGTCATATAACAAGCCTATAATTTATTCCGATCGAAGATTATGGGGGTTCATAAACTGGGGTGTTTTATGTAAAGTTAAATATCAATATCATTTTGGGATGATGAGAATTTCGTTGTTGGAGAATTTGTCTAGTGGAAAATATTTCGGTGATAAAAAAAAAATGTGCAAGGCTTATGACATTTATTGTGCCTTTAATTGAAATGAGTTACTGGCATGATATAAAACATGTGTAACTGGGCTTAAACTAGGAGGATTCCTGTGCTATAAGCACCAGTTACTTCCGTCACCACCGTGTTCGAGCTGCCATTACCAATGAGGAAAGGCGTTCTGTTGAACTTGTAACAATAGTGTAAAACTATTTAATTGACATAGATGATATTTTTAAAACGACCATGGCATTTAAAATTATGTCAGATAATGTCTGTAATTTTTTTCTTCTGTTAAAGCCTGCAGCGGCAGAATCAAGTATACCATCTAAGCACTTTTACGAAAATATTACTGTTGTAATACTGCAACTCTGTAAGCCACCATAATATCCCCCTATAACATAATCTTAATTGTATAAAACAAAGTCGGGTTTGTTCGAACACTCATAATTCGAGAGCGGCTGGACCGATTTTCATGGTTTTTAATTTGTTGTGTTTGTCTCCGTTCCGAATAGCAGAATAACTATAAAAAACATTAAAAATTTTTTTAAAAAAAATATGAAAAAAATTCATTTTCTCATACATGAAATTTGGGCAGGGAATGTCTGTCAGGAATCTTTAATTCTATTTAGAATTCCAAATTAAAATTAATTTTATAATCAGTTGTTCATTTGTTTTCCTGCCGTTTGATTTATTGAAATTTTGACAGGACGCCTGGCGGGTCAGCCACAAATGATTTTTCTTTTAGAATACTAAAATAAAAATCAATTGCCGACATTCATACTCAAAACAATTATTTTTTTGTATTCAAATTAATTGGCTCCAATTAATCTTTTTCATATTTTTGAATTTTTTACTTTAAATTTATTTCGGGTTTTTTACTTTTGAGAAAAAATGTAGTTCAATTCTTAAAATATAAATTAAGTTTTCCTACACAATTCAAAATGTTCTCAGCTTGCGCCTTCGGGAACTTCGCGCGCTTACATTAGAATATTCATATCTAAGACTGGACAACGTCTGTCGGGTCAGCTAGTAGAAATATAAAGCGAGAGTCCATAATATACCTAGAGTTCTCTCTCCATTTATCGATCCAGCTGAACATACAACATTCAAATAAGAGGACATACTCCAGATTTTCACCTCCTGCACTTACCGCAACATTCTGTGTTCACTACACGCCATTTTCTATTCGTGTTGCATTCTAAATTTAAATCTTTTTAAGTCTGACGGTTCTTGAAAGCAGCTGACAAAAGATATTGGCAACTCGAAAGATGAGAATGGACATGTGTATAAAATGGGAATAAGCGAATCAGATGGTCTGATGGTTTAAAGAGTTTGGAATATTATTTCTCCTAACAATTACGTGTTGAGGTCAACATTGATTCTTTATCTTCTGTCTAAGTTTAAAATTGGCGGTGAGAAAAACTAGTAGAAAGGTATTTAGTTGAAATATGTAGTTGTGTTGTGTATGTATGTATTTCATTAGATGAAAAGTTAATTAACTTAGTTAGCAATCCTGAGAATTTGCGATGCATATACTACATATTTTGCATCGCAAATTCTCAGGATAACTAACTAAGTTGGGATGCATATACCTACATACAATACAGGCAAGGACAGGGATTTGTGGAGGCCTTTACCCAGAAAGGGGTCCATATTTCAATAACAGAAGACTAACCATACTAACAATATATACTAATAATAATAGACTATGGTGATGTGTGTTATTATGACCTGAATGCAGATCTCCTCAATAAACTTGATCGCCTTCTAAATAACTGCATTCGATTCGTTTTCAATCTTCGTAAGTATGATCATGTGTCTGCGCACCGATTGCTTTTAAAATGGTTACCCATACGTCAGCACAGAGAGCTGAGGGCTCTGTCTATGTTGTATTCCATACTAAATAAGCCTACTTCTCCTTCTTATCTGACTTCACATGTTCAATACTTGTGCTCTGCCCATAGTAGAAATGTTCGTTCAACCAACAATCGTCTTCTACGATGTCCTTCTCACCGCTCTGGTTTTATTCATTCTTCTTTCTTTGTCCAGGCGGTATTTCTTTGGAATGCGCTCCCTCTGAACATCAGGATGGCAACCAGTCGGCTATCGTTCAAAGTGAAGGCACGTGAACATTTTTGTATAAAGTTGGCAGAATCATCTCAGCGCTGATTCTTGCTGGATTCTTTTTCTCCTCTACCTATCGTTATTTCTCCTGACAAAGTTTATTCTGTTTATATGTAATTATTTATTAGTATTTATTCTTTTTCGAGTTATCTATCCCTTATGCTGCACCTGCCATGTTTTCTCTCTGCATCACCCTAAGGTTGACTGGTAGAAAATGCCTCAGGCATTAAGTCCGCCTTTGTACAGTATTTTTTTACTTGTGCATAAAGTTTTAATAAATAAATAAATAAATATACATAAATAAATTTACTAATAGGGCTACTAACAACATTTGAAATAGAACTTAGAAATTAGGAATAAACGGCTTTTTTTTATTATACCAACATTTGCGTATCAATGAATAATGAAGAATGAGTCTTCTTTAGACCGTTCGCTATATCAGTCGATACAAAAGTTGAGTATAAAGTTGAGCGAGTTGGGTCCATCACAAATGACATTTAATTAAAACATCACGCACGAAAATAATGTCAATAATTTGCCTCCTTTATTTTTGAGCTTTTTGTTCGCATTTTTCAATGGTTAATTATCTTTTCAAGCGTAATGTTTTCCACAGTATTTTAGAATGTTGACATTACTTTTACAAAATGAATGTTTGCAAGGGATGAATTTCAAAAGTATTATTAAAGAAATGAGTATCATGCGGAAAAATTACATCGCAGTACCTTAAATTAGTTATGACTTTAATCATCATTCCAATGCCTGCCTTCACGCACTGCTGATCATAGGTCTTTCTTATCCTGTGCAAGCCTCATCAAGGTTTTACCCGTGATGGTAACAATATCGTCCGCCCATCTCGCCGCCGGATGACCGACACTTCGGCTTCTAGTCCTTGGACGCCACTCGGTCACTGTCTTACACCACCTGTCATTACTGCGTCTTGCCAGGTATCCTGCCCCACTTTATTGAGTTCCATAATTCGTATTCCGATATCGAAAACCTTCGTAAGTCTTCGTATCTCGACGTCTGGAACTCGGTCTATATGCCAAGAATGTAACGCTCCATGGCTCTCTGTGCAACTCTCACCATGTACACAGCCTCCTGCGTGAGCGTCCACGTCTCAACAATATGACTTTAATACTTGTTTTTATTATAATGGCAGTCGGAGAAAAACTAAAAGAACCCTTTACTTCCACTAAAAGATCAAACGGAGCTCTTTTTTTCTAGACTACATTTTTAGCTCTATCAACACTGAGAGAACAAAAACGCTCAAATTAGAACGAACACAGGCACAAACAACGAACAGTTACAAATTCAGTCTTTTCATAATGAGTTCGTAAATGAGAACATCCAAATTTGCCCGAGTTTAATCACCAGAAAACAGAAACAACGACGATATTTAACGCTTTTCCATGCAGCTAACTTACAAAGGAAAGCAGACGCTATGATTATCCAAACAAAGTTCAATTTGGAAGCTCTTTGAAGTACATTTACGAACATTTTTGAATGCGATGGCATAGTGTATTGACTGTTCACTTGACTCGAAACTTGGGCTATTTTGTTTCTACCTTGTTGACTTCAATAAATGCAGCTGTTACTGAAAGGCACCTGAGTGCTGGAGCTACCGAGAATTTCATGTGAACGAGAAATGTTGGAATTAAAGTGTCGATAGCTTAAAATTTATGTTTTGATTTTATTGAAAGCTGTCTGAGCGCTGGCTAGTAAAGGATAAAACATTTCTTCGTTTGAATTTTGTAAGATAAAAAAAGGTAAAAAAAAAAGGAAAGGGGAGGGGGGGTAGGGGTAAGGGGTTATAAATAAAGATATTTTTCGTTACCTACTGTACCTACTTAGGAAAACATTTAGAAACGAGTCAGGTTAAGCTACGCTTGCCGGGGTTGGTCAGTGGATGGGTGACCTTATTTACATACCGAGACTCCTTCGTGCCTCAGAAAGCACGTTAAGCCGTTGGTCACGGCTGTCATTCGTGGATCTTTGACAGTCGTTACGGGTCGTCAGAAGCCCGAAAGTCTGACAACCAGTCTTACCAAAGGGGTATCGTATTGAGTCACTGGGTTGTGGAGGTCAGATAAGCAGTCGCTCCATGTAAAATACCGGTATTCAGCTGCATCTGGTTAGACTAGAAGCCGACCCCAATATAGTTGGGTTAAAGGCTAGGCAGATTGATTGTTCTTAGATGAAAGAAGGAAAATTATTGCTCCGTTTATGACAAAAATCTCGGAAACGGGAACGAATATACACACAAAATATAACATCACGCCTGTATTCCCCGAAGGGTTAGGCAGAGGAGCATTAGGAGTACACTCACATTTCGCCAGTTATGTTTAAAGCCCATAAGGGGAAGATATATATAAAACAATGGTTAGACCTGCTGTCTTGTATGGATCAGAATGTTGGGCCACAAAAGGGATGAATGAAAAGCAGTTGCATGCAGCTGAGATGAGAATGCTAAGAGGGCTGTGTGGTGTTACACGAATGGATAGAATAAGAAATGAGTACATAAGAGGAAGTCTGAAAGTGGCACCGGTGACCGAAAAGTTGTGCGGAAATCGGCTGTCATGGTATGGGCATGTGATGCGGAGGAGTGAGGAAAATGTCGTGAGGAAAGTTTTTGAGTATGAATGTCGATGGCTATAAGAGTAGGGGAAGACCAAAGAAACGATGGATGAATTGTGTGAAAGATGCCATGGCTAGAAAGGGGGTGACTACCGAGATGGCGAATAATAGAGAAGTATGGAAAAAAAGGACATGTTGCGCCGACCCCAAATAGATTGGGCTAAGGGCAGGAGAATGATGATGTTTAAATCCCATGCAATAGGGGCAAGCCTATTGCCATCAACCGGGCACTAATCCAGACTTCGGGCTGCTGTTGAGAAATATCTGATGGAAGAACCCAATAACACTGCCCAACTTGAGAATCGAGTCCAGGATGAATGCTCGGCATTAGCACGTACGACCACTAAATGAACGAGGTAGTCAGAAAGAATTCTGGGGCAAATTAAATTAGCTAGCGAAACTCCGTAAAAGTAATGGGTATTGTCTGCAGAGTTTCGGTAGCAAATTAAATTTGACCCTGTATATTAGCCCTTTAGATCCGTCTTAGATGTCATGCGTTACCTAAACAAAAATCTTAAAACCATTTGAATTTCCGCACCCAAGAAGCTTCTAAAATAGCATGTTACTCACACTTAAGAAAATTATTACAACAACAAAGTGAATACAAACTTTCACATTCCATATTAACAGGGATTTAAGGATCTATTCAGTTTGGTCCATTTTGAGTGCCTTCTGCGATATCTAGGGTGGTTTAACGATTTCATACGCTCACTGGGTCACATGTGAAGCTGTGGACACCAAATAGAAAGTACAAAAGGTCGGCTCCATACAACAAACGAAAACGCAAATTCTAACTCAAAGCATTTATTTAAAACAAACCAATTACAGGCACTTTTGAATTATCAAGGGGTCGGTCAGTCAGAAAGATGAAGTTGAAGATGCCCATTTCAAAGCGTAGTAGGTACCTGTGGAGAAGAACCTGTAGGAAACTCCACTGACACTCTTTTAAATCAAAATATGGTTACAAAATATTGGTTATATAATTCATGTTGAAATTATACATGTGAGAACGATGCAGAACGTTTAAAACGTCCGTAATAATATAAATAAAACAATTAAATTAAAATAAGCCGTGGCAGCTAAGAGATGACCAGTCTCTACTGACAGCCCCATTCACGAACCTGACGCATGGATTAGCACCATTCGTACCAAAACATTTTGAAGGGAGCTAAATGACCCAACACACGCGCCACCATCAGCGAGACATTACAGTGAGCATGACATACTCTCAGCCGCCAGGGCACATTCAAGTCAAAGAGACTCACCCAGTAAATGGTAGCTTTAATAGTACTCACACATGTACTATGCAATTATATAATACAAAGGAGATTGAGTTTATACAATGCAAAGATAGTTTTACAATCTTCAGCAGCTCCAATAATATTTTCTAATATTAATCAATTAGTTGTGGTTGTGGAGCTAGACTGCATTGAGCCAAGCATTTTTATCAGTTATGTAATCCCCCAGTTATATAATATGCCTGCCTGCATAGTGTGCACGAACACCAATGCCCGTTTTCACTAACGTCACCTACTCCTAAGCAATCACTTTCTCTTCAGCATTCGTTTAACAGTAGGCAACTCGTAACCTTCGAAATCTAGATTTTTGACACGTCTGTAGTTTTTAAGTCATGTACGGTGTCTGGAATGACCGAAAAGGTCGGATAAGAGTGACACTGGCGATGATGGTTGCGTGGCGGCTGTCTTCTGGTAATATAATATAACGGACGATGTCTGAGGAGACACTGTCGTACCTCGCCCACGACGAACTGCTATATTCCAGTACAATCCTGACGATGTTGTAGCTACTGAACCACCATACGATGACAATTTATGGTTGTTATAATATATACCTACCTCGCGCTGTGTTGTGTGTGCTTAATGATCGACATCTAATTACAATTAGATGTAGCATTACAATGCTGTAGGCATTACAATTAGATGTCGCCTATATAGTGTTTGTTGTGTACAAAACGATCACATTTAGACTTTGTCATATTCTCTATTGATGTAATACATCACATTTTTGGCGTACCGTCGACAGTTCGAGTCTGTAGGTAAGTTTCACAGATGCAAATATGAACCTTATCTTCACGAAGATAAGGTTCATATTATCATTATGAAGCACTTGCTCTCAATCGCTTGTACGAATATGAAAATTATACGCTTATAAAAATAAGGTACATGTTAGCATGAAACGATAACTTAGCAAAGTAAAGCAAAGTTAAAGTGGTATCTGTGAATCATGCCCTGAATGTGCGTGTGCTTTCACTTGTTGTATACTGCAGCTGACCTTCTGTACTTCTGTATTCTGTGTGCCGTGAAGCCTGGAAACTCAGCATTTTGTGACGTTCTATACTTCGGTTATGATATTAAAGATTCTTTTCTTGTCGCACAATCGACGTTGCTTTTGTAACTTGAAAGATTTTGCGATGAAGTTCGTTTTTGTTTGTTGACTACTTTTGTGTTTGGAATTTGATGATTTTTTCTTTTAAAGTGTAAAGTAAATAGATATAAAAGATTTGATAATTTTTTGGTCGTGAAAATTAGCAAATAGAAAAATAGGCTTTTGTAGGTTGCGTTTTGGTGATGGAACTAGGTGAAAACCTCAAAGCACTACTTTTTTCAGTTTTCGTCCACACCTAATTCTCATAAATTCACCCTGTGTATTCTGTAGGCAATATAATTGTTGTTTATAAATATTACAAACATACGCTTAAATGTTGTTTTATTTTGTTTCAGGTAAAAACACAAATTGTGGAAGTTTTACGCAGTATCGATCACGGAAGACAAGATAAGAAAATTTATAACTAGTTATTAGCAGCTTTGCGAGACCAAGGTTAGGTAATAATGACCAGACTTTGAATTTGCATTTATTGTACGTAAATGTTGTTTTTATTCATTCTTATTGACTTTTTATCTTAGATTACAAACTACCTAAAATAAAACTTTTAAAGTCATTCACTTACAACATAATACGGTTGGTGCAAAAGATAAGAGACTGACTTGTGCACAACGGGTTGAGGGTTAAATTCCCACAGGAAACAAGTAGATGTTACGTGTTTGAATGTTGGATGTTCGTGCATGTGAGGCCCACGATACAGGATGAATATCAAATGCGGAGCCACATTTAAAAAGAAAACATAAAGAGGAAAAAACAGGGTTAGAACTGTTACAAAACCTGGCTGTCATTCGTGGATCTTTGGGAGTCGTTACAGGTAGTTAGAAGCCCGAAAGTCTGACAACCAGTCTTACCAAGGGGTATCGTATTACCCAGTTACTGGGTTGTGGAGGTGAGATAGGCAGTCGCTCCATATAAAATACTGGTATTCAGCTGCATCCGGTCAGACTGGAAGCTGGCCCCAACAGTTGGGAAAAGGCTAGGCAGATTGATCTGACACAAAATGTAAGCAAAATTGCTTTCCTCAACTCGTAAGAAAACCAATTACATCACGATTCGTTTAAGCTGTACTAGAAAATGCTATAAAAAGACAGTCCTTTGAGTGTCAACAAAAGACATCTATGCCGTTTCGTTCCTCCGCTTCATCTCGAGTCTCGACTGCATTTGCACAACCAAGATTCGTTATCCATTCTTATTTGAAGTAGTACTACATTTCAAGAGGTCTGATTGAAGAGAAAGGGACGTTTTTCTTTGTGAGTAGGGAGAATGAGGAGTAGGGAAATAATAGTTTTATAGGAGAAAATAATTATTTAGTAAGAATAGTGTATTTCAAGCATCATAACTAAGTGGTTATGATGCTTGAAATACACTCAATCTGCCTAGCCTTTTCCCAACTATGTTGGGGTCGGCTTCCAGTCTAACCGGATGCAGCTGAATACCATTATTTTACATGGAGCGACTGCCTATCTGACCTCCACAACCCATTAACTGGGTAATACGATACCCCTTGGTAAAACTGATTGTCAGACTTTTGGGCTTCTGACGACCCGTAACGACTGTCAAAGATCCACGAATGACAGCCGGGACCAACGGCTTAACGTTCTTTCCGAGGCATGGAGGAGTCTCGGTATGTAAAGATGGTCACCCATCCACGGACCAACCCCGGCAAGAGTAGCTTAACCTGATGGATCAACCCGTGCTTGAAATACACTATTAAGTTTTAATAAAAAAATATTTTCTTGGTATACAACTTATACCACGTACAATATTAGGTAAAATGACTCCACGGACCCGATTCACACCGTGCTCGTGTGAGCGGCTAAATAATTATTTTAAAAAAAATCGATTGCGACAAAAGCCCTAACAGCTGAATTAAAAATTAGCTTAATCGTAAAATCCAAGATAAAATAGAAACAGGAAAAAATGAAGAGAATACTAAAATATTAAAAACCAAAGTAATTAGGAACGTCCATCGTTCCTAAAAGCATTTCTCAACAATTTTCCTTGAAATCGTAACACAAAATTCATCGACTCATTAACATTCTTCAAACACTTTCCTATTTAATGAGATAAGAAGAAAACTTTCAGACAAGTTATTTTGTTCTTTTTTCGGAAGGAAAAATTAAGGAAAATCGGCCAAGAGCGAGTCAGACTCGCGAATTAAGGGTTCTGTAGCTTCAAAATGTATTAATTTTTCCCTCTTCTCACCATAACCATCTTTTAATACGAGTATAGGTAAACATTTTTATGGACACTAAACGGTCATAGCCGTCATAACAATAAAACTTCTATTGTGTCTCGTTCAGTGTCCTTGAAAGCGTTAAAACAATACAGCCGTGTAACAGACAAGCAAGGTAGGCTTAGTGACAGGTTCCCGTTTTCACACTTTGGTTACGAAACCCTAAAAACAAGGAAAGGCAACTCGTAATTTATTCTTGACCTTTCGGGCCACGATTGCTTGCGAACGTGCCTGAAAGACGCACATGTGTTTAGCAATACAGCAACCATTTAGGAAAAAGGGAAGGGTGGAAACTCTCTTGAATGTTTGTTTTCTGGGTACCGCTGTCAATAATGTTACCTTAAGCCTGCATTCCTCCTGCGCTGATGTCGGTCGCGTACGTCGGTCACGTGTACGAATATACATTGTGTTCTATACAGCAGCACACTGCGACGCTGACGTCAGCGGCACGTACGTTGCTACGTGCCGCGTATCGCGCGCGTCGGTCTCGCTCGTCAGCACCGCGTACGTCGCGTCGGTCGACTGACGAGCATGGAATTGTGCGAGCGCCCTCAGGCTGTTACTTACAATCAGCTGAATGTCACACGTGCGTGACAGTCGCTAAGAATATCGTAACGTAGACCGGTTGGTATAGCAGTACGGTATTTTATTATTTATTTCTCGCTGACGTACGCGACCGACAGTACGCGACCGACCGTGCGCGACCGACATCAGCGTAGGTAAGAGGAATTCAGGCCTTAGTTTACATTTCTTGCATTTATTTAGCCACTTTACCTGTTTTAGTAATGTACCAGTGGGCCTGGCATGAACTTGCTGAGTACACACATACACACATCTTTTTGCTTAGTTTACGTTTATATATCTGGTAAAAGGAGTAATCGGTGCGTCAATTCGAGTGCTTTTAAAATTGCAGATAAAAAGTTTTCTTTTAAAATTACGTAAACGTTATGAGCGAAACGATCGCTTATAATGTTTACTTGTAGTATAGTAATTTTATTCTAGGTATATTGTCCTCACATATTATATAATTATTGTATACAATTTATTGTCAAGATTTTAAAAGAGTAAATCTGTAGAGAGTTGCTTGCCCATTCTTTTCCATACGTAACTACATTTTGGAAAGGGCAAGGCGCTTGGTCCCATAGCAATAGTTGTTCATAATGATGAGTGAATGACCGCTTTTCAGGTTTTCAGTTATTACGCCTTGTAAATAAAGTTTTAAACGACATAAACAACAACTAAAAAACTTTTTTACAAAAAAATACAACCGACTTCCAAAAACAACACTACAAAGTGAAAAATAACTTTAATTTCGGAAGTCGGTGTCTAGTTAAATGTATTTTCGTTTTTTGCCACCGACTTCCGAAATTAAAGTTATTTTTCACTTTGTAGTGTTTTTTTGGAAGTCGGTTGTATTTTTTTGTAAAAAAGTTTTTATTTTTCACTTTTTAGTTGTGTACCTACCCCACACAAATTCTAATACCACTACCTGCAAAACAAACTAGAACATCATCCATATAAAAGTGGGGAAAAAATACGTATTATTGAAGCTAACTCAAAAACTACCAAAGCAAAGTTAATCAAATTTATATGGAACCAACTGTGATGTATACCCTCTCGAATAAAACAAAAAAAATCCAAATCGGTCCAGCCATCTTCGAGTAATCGGGGAACATACTCGTACATAAAAAAAAAAATAAAAAAAAAAGTTTCCGATGAATTGAGAACCTCCTCCTTTTTGAAGTCGGTAAAAAATAAAAGATCAAAATAGATTTATGACCACCTAAGTCTTAAATGGCATTATCGTTAGGTCTGTCTGACCGTAAGCTGCAGAATGGTCGAAGTTTTGATATGTACCACTTATAATCACGACCTTAATCCCTATTGGTGGAGTTTCTGAACTGTTCGATTAGCTCAACGATTTAATGTTTAGTACTGCGATGTTTATTTATGGAGGAACTTGTGGCTAAGTAATAACAGCCGCACGGGGCGATCGATCAGGTTACGCTATGCTTGCCGCGGTTGGTCCGAGGATGCGTGACTATCTTTATATACCAAGACCCCTTCGTGCCTCGGAAAGCATGTTAAACCGATGGTCCCGGCTGTCATTCGTGGATCTTTGACAGTCGTAGTCTTACCAAGGGGTATCATATTGCCCAGTAACTGGGTTGTGGAAGTCAGATAGGTAGTCGCTCCATGCAAAATACTGGTATTTAGCTGCATCCGGTAAGACTGGAAGCCGACCCCAATATAGTTGGGAAAAGGCTAGACAGATGATGACTGCGATGCTTATATTTAGAACTTTATTGGAAGTTTGGGGCTTGTGACTAGATGGAAGGTTCAGAAATCCCTAGGTTTCGACAAGAGTTCCTAATTGAAAAACGCGCTTAAAAGATTTCTGAAAAAAAAAAGAAAGGATGTTCAAAACTAACTTAAGAGGGCTGTCGTATTTTGTCACCTGTCTCTCTCACACGGGACCAAATTTTCAAGAATGTTAAATGAAAAGATGTTTTTTTGATAAATGTAACCAACTAACGAACTAGTAAATAATATTTATTTAATAGGTAATTATTAAAAAAACGTTTTTATTGTGGTATTTATTTTACTCATCTCAAAAACAGATAATACTTTTTGAGCTGAGTTTATTAGATAACACAATAGAAATGTGTTTTTAAAATTAGTTACCTATTAAACTAATATTATTTACTAGTTCGCTAATTGATTACGTTGATCATAAAAGCATCATTTCATTTATCAATCTTAAAAACTTGGTCCTGTGTGAGCGATGCGACAGCCCTCGTATTAAAAATATTAAATTCACTCAATGAAATTCACTCAACGCACAAGAGATCTTTTTATGACGAAAGTGAGCAAGCACTAAGGAAGATTTTTTTTAAATTAATTCCTTATGGGGTTTAATATGGAGTGAAAGTTTGTATGGATGATTGACATATTTTTACCGATGAGAAATCCCATCGGGCTTATCTTTATTTATAAGTTACTAGCTGCGCCCCGCGGTTTCACCCGCGTAGACCGGGATAAAAGTTGCCTATGTGTTAATCCAGGGTATAAACTACCTACATACAAAATTTCATCCAAATCGGCCCAGCCGTTTGAGCGTGAAGAACTAACAAACATACACACATACGCACACACACACACACACTCACAAACTTTCGCCTTTATAATATTAGTGTGAAGTGTGATAGTCACCAAATTTATACGAATAATTTAGTAGTAGGTAACGGTGAAGGAAAACATCATGAAGAAACCGGCTTGTCTCAGAACCAAAAATTCGAAGACATGTGATATCTACTAACCCACACTGGGCCCACGTGGTGAATTACGGCCCACACCCTCTCACAGAGAGGAGGCCTATGTCCCAGCGCTGGGAACATTATAGGCTGATTATGAGCGAGTTAGAAATATGGCATGCGAATTTGTCTCCAATATGAATGTCAGACAGTTAATCGAAGACACCGCTAACGTATCGTAGAAGAAATTAGAAACTGCTTACCTGAAGTCTCCAACATGCAGAGAACTTCAACTGAATAAACTAAATTTTAACTCTCGGTACCTCTGAACAGATCTTCCTTATACCGAAGAACTGATAAGTTCTTCGGTATAAGAAAGAACTGTTGCCTTCCAAAGACGACAAAATGCAGAAGATGAGAGAAATAATATGCTTGCTTTGACATTAATTAAGGGGCTTATTTATAGAGTTGCTTATAAGTATTAACGCAATAAAGAATTTTAATTAGAAAAATTTGAATTTGAATAATGATTAGTAACTGCTGAACACATGTTTTGACGTTTGAACATCTCTTAACTTTAAGCTACGTTTACAAATAAACCCTCAAAAACACAAACGCAAAAATTTCTTCCAGTTTGGCACTGATATTCAATCAACACAGCTTATCGTAGTACACTGCTGGACATAGGCCTCTCCCAGGCTGCGCCACAACACCCTGTCCTCCGCCTTCCGCATCCCGTCTGTCCCAGTCACTTTCCTAAGGTCGTCGGTCCATCTAGCTGGTAGGCGTACCACGCTACGCTTGTCGATACACGGTCTCCACAACAGGACTCTTCTGCTCCACCGGCCATCGGCCCTTCGACAAACATGGCCAGCCCACTGCCACTTCAGTTTGCTTACTCTGCAAGCTATGTCGGTAACTCCGGTTCTTTTCCCGATAATTTCATTTTCAAAAAACTCCGAGCATATATCCCGCTCCACTGATATTTTTACGAAGCAAAACAATTTATATTCTATAGTTTGAACGTGATGAGAATCGTCATACGATGTCGTGCTCGTCTTGTTACTGTATGTAACAGAAGGGTAGCCATGTTGCATTGTGATATAGATACAAAACTCTTTAATTTGCAGCAAGTCCAAGTAATTAGTTCTGAAGGCCTCCCCTTCAAGCTCGAAGTTTGAATCTGGTAGAGAGAGAGAAGTACCAATGTGACTTTTTCAAATTCATTATTATGATATAATTTAATGTAAACCAGCGTGAGTCCAGCCGATGGCAACCCTCCTCAGAAAGATCTTTCCATCCAGACACAAGTTACCGTAGCCTCCTTGGAAACCTTAAATACACTTTGAACCCAAGTACTCGTAGGCCGCAGCAAGGACAACCTCCACAAGTGGGGATTTTCATGGACGACTCAGATCTCCGGGGTATATGCGGTGTCTCTCCACAGACAATGACTCACCTCCCATCCTGCACCGCATGCCCGGTAACCTACACGGTGAGGACCTAATGCCTGCGTCAGCGAACGGTATTTGCGTTGCTGAATTTTGGGCCAAACAAAAAAAAAACTAGAAGAAATTTATATTTTTCGTGTTATTTTTGCCATCGACACGCTAAGAATATGTAAACCTGAACTAGTACTCTGATATCTTCAAAGCAAGCGTGGTGATCGATCAGTGTCCAATAATTGCTGGCTGTCCGCCCCATTTTTCCAGGAAAAAATATTAATTTATTTTAATCTATTTTATTTTATTAACTTAAGAAAACTTACAGCTAGATTACGGGTAGGTTGACATTAGTGAATGAAGGCCAATTACAAGTTTTCATTGACAAAATTAGGATAGAACCAGAGACAGTAGACAGGTAAGAAAAAGTAAGAAGTGATAGAACTCGGAATGAAAAAAATAGAACATGAGAAGTGTCAGTGATCTTCGAAAAAGCGGTTACAAAATGTTTTTTTTTAGTTTAGTGACACTGGAGGTGAATAAATCAAGATCATCAACACCAACCACCAACACATCGAGTTGTATGATCTGCTAGCTTTTATCGTATAAGAGTTTTGTCTATATATACTCGTACACCGTACAGAGCGAACATACAGAGAACGTTGATTCCTAAAGGTAAAGGATGGAACACGTAGTCCAATTTTGCCAAGCAGTTCAGCCAACCATTAGCTATATTGAACAAAAATGCCATGTCAGCAATTTATCTCTGCTCGATTAGTGGAAGAATGTGAAACTTCCTGGAGCGACTGTGATAGTTAGGTAAATAGATCTTCGATCTATACTGAATGTATTGTAATTAAATATTCGTCAAAAGTGATAACTGATAACTGATGATAAAACTAAATTCATAAACTAACATAATATAACTACATAACATGTACTAGGCCTAAGCGATAAACAGATAGGTACACTTGTTTCAATAGTAAGAAAATTATTTGAATCAAAAGAGCACGAACATTATTTCTATCCATAAAATCCCGCCTTTTTGTTCCAATATCTGGTGTCCGTACTCGCTAGGGTTTATCTCGGGTTCGTTCTTCATACGCTGGTTGACCTACATACCCAAGATTTTTCTTATATCGCGGTTGTCTAACAGATAGAGCTGAACCGATTACGTATCCACTATTCCATACGGTTGTTACAATATGGGTTTCGATAAGGTATCGTAGGTTAGTTTTTCAGGGTCCCGTACCCGAAGGGTGCCAAACAAAACCCCATTACTAAGCCTCCGCTGTCCGTCCATCTGTCTATTAGCGGGCTGTGTTTGCAACGTAGCTGGAACTCAAACAGGCTCAACAACTAAACATTGAAGAATTCGTCAACGGGAACGCGCACCGGGTCTTCGTGCGCCGGCCGCCATCTTAACTCCCCTTTCTTTTTTCTACACGGCAACTCGAACGACGCGCGACGCTATTGTCGCACGTGAACCTTTTTTACTTTTACCTTTGTCAACCTACATATTCTTTACTCATGTTATTTGAAAAAGGCTGAAATTATACTGTTCGAACAAGGAAACAAACTTTTACTTTGACTCCACGTTAACATTTGGAGACCACCGACGTGATCTGACGGCCGCGTGGCGACGACGGCCCCTCTGCCTGCAGTGAAGTGC
The DNA here is from genome assembly GCA_946251885.1 of Cosmia pyralina. Taxonomy (NCBI): domain Eukaryota; kingdom Metazoa; phylum Arthropoda; class Insecta; order Lepidoptera; family Noctuidae; genus Cosmia; species Cosmia pyralina. Next base: position 16,299,905 of record OX276359.1, on the reverse strand, counting down.
AGTGCCTGCAACAACTGGGAAACACGAGGCGAGCTGAAGAATGGAACTCCGCGCTCCTTGAAAAGACTCGCCTACCAAAAGGGCCGGTGTAGTGAGTAGCTAGTGGTTCGCTTACAGGGAAGTACGCCCAATTTTAGTATGTACTTAGGTACAAGTGCCTAAATAATGTTAACCTACTAGCCGTTCTGTGCACCAGTTTCCCACTTAGTACTTATTACTTAATATTATGGAGTCAGATATGATAATAACTTCTTAGTAGGTAGGCAATAAAATACAATACAACTATGCCTACCTAATTATTCTATTCTATTACTTTTACTATACTTGCTTACTGTGGATTCAGAATAATGTTAAATTAAACGTAAACTATTCCTAACTACTTTACTGTCTATTTTACTGGCATTCAATGCAGTAAGAATACCTAATGATAATTTCTTGTTAGGTAGGTACCTATGAAACGTTAACTATACCTACCTAACTGCTTAACTTTCTACTTGCGCTTCGCTTACGGGATCACCCTGGCATTTTCCAGAATCGCCGTGTACTTCTGCTACTTGCTATAAGTCTACCTACTAGACACAGCTGCTGCTTGCATAGCGCTGTGTGACCTGCTTTGCTCGTGTGTGACCTGCCTTGCTCGTGTGTGCTGAGTGAAAATCTGTTGTCGTAGCTATTGCGCGACTTGCACGGTTTGCCTTTTATTTCCTTAACTTTACTTGCGGTATCTAAACTAGAATAACTAATTTATTGACGGTCTGTTCAGTTTTTTATAAGTGTTCACTATGTCTGCTGAATTGAGATCTCTTATTCAACAACGTGGTACGGTAAAAGGGAGAATAACTATATTTTCTAAATACTTGACAGGTATTGTAGACCTGATAGAATCTGACAGCATTCCTAAACAAATACTTGTTGAAACTGAGCTAAAACTATCAAGATTCAAAGAGGTGTTGATACAGTTTGATGATTTAAAAACTAAAATTGAAACTTTGGATCCTGATCAGTTAGAGGAAAATGAAATGATTGAAAGTGACTTTTGCTCAAACATTGCTAAAGCTCAGTTGTTAATTGAAAGTCTTTCTCCTATTAATGTAAAACCAGAAAATACTAACTGTAATTCAATATCTAGCTGTCAGAATATTAAACAGGATTGCCGCAGCTATAACATTAAGTTGCCTACTATTCAGCTGCCTTCGTTTGATGGAAACTATTTAAAGTGGATGGAATTTCGAGACACTTTTGATTCTTTAATTAACAACAATGATACTATTCCGGAAATTAATAAGTTTCACTATCTCCGTTCTTCATTAGAGTCTGGAGCATCTAATATTATCAAATCCATAGAATTCACTGCTGTCAATTATAAATTAGCTTGGAATTTACTTACTGAACGCTTTGATAACAACCGGATACTGACAAATAATCATTTAAAGGCCATTTTGAATTTTGACACAATAAGTAAAGAAAATTACAAATCTCTTCGTACTATGATAGATTACTATTCTAAAAATATTCGAGCCCTATCTTCTTTAAATGATCCTGAATCTCGTTGGGATACCTTACTTGTGTATATTATGGTGTCAAAACTAGATGGCGCCACAGGTCGCACATGGGAGGAACATAGGAGTACTATTGCCGCTTCTCCAACAATAGAGGAATTCTATAATTTCTTGCGAAATCGTGCTGACGTTTTGGAAACCTTGCAGTACAGCAAGAATGATGGTAGTAAAGCTGAAAAGCGGTCTTATTCTAAAGACAATAAACAAACTAAATCATTTGTTTCTTCTAACACAAATGGAAAAAACTGTGTTGTATGTTCACAAGATCATTTACTATATAAGTGTGATAAGTTCAAAGATATGTCATTGGATGCTCGATGCAATGAAGTTTCTAAGCATAAGCTCTGCTATAATTGTTTGCGTCCTGGTCATTTCTCTGCTCACTGCAAACATAACTCTTGCAAATTCTGCAACAAAAAGCACAATTTACTACTACATAAATCACTGTCCAATAATGATAAGACAAACTCACCTGTTGATACGTCTTCTGCGACATCTCTTCCTCAAGAGGCGCGTGCCTCTGAGGTATCTTCTACTGTTACTATGTTTAATCCTGTCTCACTCTCCGTGGCAATGCCCGGGCAGATTCTCTTGTGCACTGCTCAAGTGGAACTAATTGATAGCCGAACTTCTGAAACACACACTGTTAGAGCACTACTAGATAATGGAAGCCAGTCTTCATTTATCACTGAAAAAATGCAGAGAAAATTGAATTTATCATGTTCTAATACTAATATATCAATTGCTGGTATAAATAATAAGCTAACTACTACTACTAAAAGGTGTAACATAAAACTTAAATCGCGGATTAACTTCTTCCATATGGATGTTTTATGTCTTTTAGTGCCTGATATTACTGGGATGTTGCCCAGTTCAAGGATTAACACTTCTGAATTTAATCTTCCTGAATCTATACAACTAGCAGATCCTACCTACTACTTACCCTCTGAAATTGATCTACTACTAGGTGCTGATGTTTACTGGGAAATTGTGGATTCTAAACAAATTAAGTTAGGAAAGAATAAACCTACACTACAAAAATCTAAACTGGGTTGGCTTGTGTCGGGGCCAACCGGTGTGAGCCCTACTGCTACTACTCATTCTAACTTCTCTCAGGAGATTAAGGACTCTTTAGCTAAATTTTGGGAAGTTGAGGATCTTCCTGCTCTGCCAAATAGAAATATTAAGTTTTCTAATGAGGAACAATATTGTGAAAAACATTTTATTGAGAACACTGTCCGTCTGAACGATGGGAGATTTTGTGTAAAACTTCCATTACGTGAAGTTCCCAGTAAGGCTCTAGGAGACTCTTATCTTATTGCTAAAAAGCGTTTCTTTAATTTAGAAAAGAAACTGAATAAATCTAAAATCAAACATGACTATACTGAATTTATTAACGAGTATCAAAGATTGGGCCACTTGACTGAAGTGAGCCGTCCTAGCTTTGGATATTATATTCCGCACCATGCAGTAAGTCGCGAAAGCAGTGAAACTACTCGCTTAAGGGTAGTCTTTGATGCTTCTTGTAAAACTTCTACAAATAAGTCACTAAATGATATCCAATTTGTTGGACCAGTGGTTCAGGACGATTTAATAGCAATCTTGCTTAGGTTTCGTCAGTATACCTATGTGGTGACAGGTGATGTGGAAAAAATGTATAGACAGGTTATGGTAAATGAATCACAGCGTCATTTACAACTTATCCTCTGGAGGGAAGACGAAGGTCAACCACTCAAAATCTTGCAACTAAATACTGTCACGTATGGAACAGCTTCAGCTCCGTATCTGAGCACTAGGTGTCTCGTACAACTAGCAGCGGAATGTACTGATGAAGCTGTTGCCAATACTTTAAGACATGACTTCTATGTTGACGATCTGAACACTGGTTCGGACTCAAAATCTTTGTTAAAAGCTAATATTTTAGGAGTAATTGACAAACTTGCTGAAGGCTGTTTCCCTTTGCGTAAGTTCAGAACAAATTCTCCTGATATTTTTGATGATATACCTACGACTAACCAATCTCAAGATTTTAGTAAACAATCCTCTGTCTTAGGATTAAAATGGACACCTAACTCTGATACTTTGCACTATTCAGTCGAAACTAAATCTATTCCTAAAGTTACGAAACGCTCTATATTGTCAAACTCGTGTCGAATATTTGATCCTTTGGGTCTCTTATCTGCTTGCACTATTTTTCATAAGATTTTACTACAGAAGCTCTGGTTGCTTAAAATAGACTGGGATGATGAAATTCCAAAGGATATTGAAAATTCATGGATAGAATTCTATAATGAAACAAAACATTTCACTCGTATTCAGATACCTAGATATATTTTCTGTAGTTCTCCTAATTATATAGAGGCTCATTGTTTTGCTGATGCCTCACAAGATGCCTATGGTGCATGCATTTATCTAAAATCTACTAATAGTCTAGGCGAAGTTAAATGTAACTTATTATGTGCTAAAACTAAAGTTTCTCCTTTAAAATCTGAAACAATTCCCCGTCTGGAATTGTTAGGCGCTTTACTTAGTGCAAAACTATACTATAAAGTATTACACTCTTTAAAAATTAAGATTTCACGCACAGTATTTTGGACTGATTCAACAATAGTTTTAGGGTGGTTACATACTCCACCTAAAACTCTTAAAACTTATGTAAGCAATCGGATTGAACAGATTCGAGAATTAACTGATGTAACTACTTGGCGTCATGTACCTTCCGAACATAATCCTGCTGATATGGCATCCAGGGGCATTCAACCACGTCTTCTTTATAGTAATACTCTTTGGTGGCATGGTCCCTCTTTTCTGACCAAGTCTGAATATGATTGGCCCCAATTTAAATCTGCTTCTTCTACTTTACCAGAAATAAAAATAAGTTTAAATGTTCAAACTCTGCTTACTGACATTGTACCATTTCAAAAATACTCTAAATTATCTAAACTACAAAGAGTATTTGCTTACATACTAAGATTTATAAATAACATTAAAAGAACGAATACTAAATTAAATGGTGAACTCACCTGTTCTGAATTGAACAACTCACTGGTACTCATAGCTAAGGCTTCACAGAGAGAATGCTTCTCAAAGGAAATTCACTCACTTGAAACTTTAAATAAATTAAATTCTAAGTCATGTGTTCTCTCTTTGAATCCATTTTTGGATAAACACGGTGTGTTGCGTGTCGGTGGACGAATCGATAATGCAACCCACTGTCCTTATGGGAAAAGGCATCCTATACTACTAGACCCCAAACACACTTTCTCTAAACTTCTATTTGAGCAGGAACATCTTCGCCTCCTACACTGTGGCCCTCAGCAACTTTTGAATACTATTCGTGAGCAATTCTGGCCTACAGGAGGGAAAGTGTTAGCGGCAACTACTGTTAGAAGGTGTGTTCGCTGTCAGAGATTTAGAGCTAAGCCTTTATGCCCCATAATGGGAAATTTACCGCAATCTCGTGTAACTCCTGCTCTACCATTTGCGACTTGTGGCACTGATTTTGCAGGACCTTTTTTAATCTTAAATAGAAAGGGTCGCGGTGCCAAGACCTCCAAGTGCTATCTATGCATATTTGTTTGTTTCAGTACTAAAGCTGTGCATTTGGAGGTCGTGAGCGACTTAAGTACCAATGCCTTTATCTTGTGCTTGCGTAGATTCATTTCACGTCGAGGTAAACCTCACACTATACACTGTGATAACGGTACAAATTTTGTAGGAGCTAATAATGAACTGAACAGACTGCTCAAAGAAAGTGAACGTACAATTAGCAACTACGCGAGCATGGAAGGTATAACGTTTAAATTCTCTCCCGCGTATGCACCGCATTTCGGCGGTATCTGGGAAGCAGGAGTCAAAACAGCCAAATATCACTTAAAACGAATAGCAGGTAACTGCAGTTTAACTTTTGAAGAGTTGTATACACTGTTTGCACAGATTGAGGCTATTATGAACTCACGTCCGATTACTTCAATGTCTGCTGATCCTTCTGATCTGTCAGCAATTACACCTGGGCACTTCCTTGTGGGTCGACCATTGACCTCACTACCTTCACCCGTCACCGAACGAGTCAGTATCAACAGATACCAGCTGATTGAACGCTTAAGACAGCACTTCTGGTCTCGATGGACAAAGGACTATCTAGCTACTCTGCAGCAACGCGTCAAATGGCAACGTGCACAAGACCACGTTCGTGTCGGCGACCTGGTCTTCATCCTGGATGATCAGATTCCACCTATGAAGTGGCTCATGGGCCGCGTTGTGAAGCTATATCCTGGAGCTGACGGCGTATGCAGGGTGGTCGACGTAAAAACAGAGAACGGCGTCATTCATAGACCCGTTTCTAGACTAGCCCTACTAGATTCCCAAGAGCTCCTTGGGGAACATGTCCCCAAGGGGGGGGAGGATGTTTGCAACGTAGCTGGAACTCAAACAGGCTCAACAACTAAACATTGAAGAATTCGTCAACGGGAACGCGCACCGGTTCTTCGTGCGCCGGCCGCCATCTTAACTCCCCTTTCTTTTTTCTACACGGCAACTCGAACGACGCGCGACGCTATTGTCGCACGTGAACCTTTTTTACTTTTACCTTTGTCAACCTACATATTCTTTACTCATGTTATTTGAAAAAGGCTGAAATTATACTGTTCGAACAAGGAAACAAACTTTTACTTTGACTCCACGTTAACAGGCTGTATCCCAAGAACCGTAATAGCTATTACGGTCACACAATCTGCGAAAACTTCAACTGTATAATTCTATTGCCGTTATAACAACAAATAATAAAAATAAGGTAAAGTTTAAAATTAAAGGGGTCCCCATCCGCATACAAGAAACGTATTTTTTTAAGTACTATACGTATGTAGTGTTTAATATTCTACGGTGTTACGGAACCATTCGTGTGCGAGTTAGTCTCGCAGATGGCCGGTTTTTATTGTTTGTAGTAGTTATCTTTGTTGGAAAGATGCTCGTTTTAACAACGGGTATTTCAAGGATACTTGTTCTAAAGCTATTGCTTTTTATGTCGAATGCGATGTCAAACTAGGCACTGTTATGTTAGCAAACTAACAGTGCTTTGTGGTCTATTGGTAGGTAGGTATAATCTACAACAATTGTTTACTAAACTTCTGTGACTAATACGGGTACCGTGCCATATTCAGGGACCGTACAACCCCGGTTAAGAGTTAAGTCTTTCGAAGGGGTAAGCCGTTTATGAGGTTACCTTTATCATGTGTACCTCATTGAATGGGTGGCTTGAAACCCCCCAGTAAAAGAGTTATCCCTTCAATATGGACAACCCATTAAATGGGTTCTATACTTGAAACCCAGTGAAAGGGTTACCCCTTCATTAAGATAACCTATATAATTATAAGGGTTTTGTTCAGCTTACCATACTAGCTATTTGCAACGTATGCCCATCATCGAGAGATCATTACACTGCTCCGAGTTGGAATGTTACGCTGTCATCGTTTTCAAGAAAGTTGAAGTGTAACCCTTTTGAACGGCTTAATTTAAAACCGTTCTAAAGGGTTACCCACATTGTATGGGTTTTTGTTTAACTGCTTAGAAAAACACTATCATTAACCCTATAAATGGATAAACAAAAATGGTTCCTTAAAGTCATTCAAAAGGGTTACCTACATCGTATGGGTTTTTGATTAACTGCTTAGAAAAACCCTATCGAAAACCCTTTCAATGGGCAACCAAAATGGTCCCTGGCCATATTATACTTACTTAGGAGCCAAACTATAGCTACCTGCTAAACCCTCAATTGGTGTAAACTTGACGAATCGCTCGGGGCACGTAAGCCGTCGAACCCTTGGGATGATATAATATGAATATTATTTACTTCCTACCATAGAACATGCATGAGCGCTGGGAAGTACATTCGTTTCTCTTTTGTTAATTTTGAGTTATTGAATTTTGAATTATAGAAGAATTGTGTTACATACCATGACAAAAGTTGTGTAGGCCGCATTTTGATACAATTCTTAATTATAAAGTATTAATTTTCGATAGTTTATAATCTGTCCATGTCAAACCGTCAAATTTAATAGTCTACAATCGTTGTTCCATAACATTTTATTAATGTGTAACCCCAAATTATATTGCACATCATCTGCATCATCTATCTAGCCTTTTCCCAACTATGTTGGGGTCGGCTTCCAGTCTAACTGGATGCAGCTGAATACCAGTATTTTACATGAAGCGATTGCCTATCTGACCTCCACAAACCTGCAGTTACTGGGTAATACAATACCCCTTGGTAAGACCGGTTGTCGGGCTTCTGACGACCCGTAACGACAGTCAAATAAATATCCACAAATGAGAGCCGGGACCAACGGCTGAACGTGCTTTTCGGACGGAGGAGTCATAGTATGTAAAGATGGTAACCCATCCACGGACTGACCTCGGCAAATGTAGCTTAGCCTTCGATTGACCCGTGCGGCTGTTATTATTTAACTCTCAACTTATTTAACTCGTGGCTAAATAATATATATAAAATAATAAATCATTACTTCAATGTTTATGAGGCGTACATCTTGAACCTCAACTCTGTTAACCCAGCATTTTATAAATTCAAACTTGATTTAATTAAAACTGTAGTGAAACAAACCAGATGGAAGGTAGCTTGCCGTTAATTCATACTGTTTTAATCTAATAATTACTTACTCCTTGTACCTAAGCGGCTTAACCAACTTCTGAAGTAAGTTGGATTTCATTCATTTATCATTCTACGTTTTCGTATCAAAATGACATAAATAACTTTTCTTTAGACGGCAGAATCTCTTGGGCATTTTCTTTTCTATCATATTTACGGGTTTTATTGAAAAAGCGATAAGTATGGTTTTTTTTCAGTACTTAATGGATTAATTTTGTATGCTTTGAATTAAAATTATTGCTATTTTGTTATTTCCAATTAATTGACTCTGTGGTGGCATCTACATCGCCACATGTGAACTACGCATCACACTGAAGTCACGCAAAATCCTGCATCGCGCAAGCAGAGTTTACCGTGACTACTTTACTGTCCTGACATCAATTGTCGGGCAGTTGTCTGTCTACCAGACACGACGCCCGTCTGGTCGGAGGATCCTCCCTTTTCAGTAGAGGACGAGTGAACTTTATACCCTGATGTGCTTCACATCTCTATACTGATGGTGAGACACAATGGAGTAGATCCTGAAATTATGAATGCATAGTCAAAAAAATAGGAATAAAGGGGTGAACTATTTCTAGGAACCTAAGTTAAAAAGTGCCTGATAACGATTTAAAACATCCATTCAATTACATTCCAGTCGTAACCGTTTTTCAAAATCGTTCAAATAATCAGAATAAAATCGAACTACCTTCCTTCATTCACCAAATAATTATAAATTTCTTGAGAAGGGACGAAAAAAAATTTATAAGTTTTATTACTTTTAGGGGCGCAAAATGATTTATAAGTTTTATTACTTTTTGGGGCGAAAAATAAACTGAACGGTAACGAATACTTTTAGCATAAACCAATATTTTTATAACAAGTTATAAACTTTTAATAAAAATGTTACTAAAATAAATAGAAACTCATTATGAGGAAATCGGGCCTGCCATGAAAGATATATCAACATCTAGATGAAATAGCTATGACAGCAAAATCTTTGACGTAACTTTACCAGTAAAGCATACACAAAATCACATATAATTATATTGTATGCAGTACCTATGGTACAGTCACAATCTATCGACAATTTATAATCTCTATTGTTTGTGTCTATTAATCCGTAGCTCATATGGGTCGTAGTTTATTACGGTTTATAAGCTTGTAAACAATTCTAAACTTATACAGTACGACACTACTAGATGTAGCATAAATTTGAAAATGTGCATTAATTCATTTCAATTTTACGGATGTATTTTATTATACGACTTTACAAGTTATTGCGAAAACGATCTTTACGCAAACGTAAGGATCGTTTTCGCCTAAAGCAGTAAAAAAGATTGGTGATTTTGAAGGCGCACTCATTTCGGATCGTGATCGGTTTTACGAATTTTGCCGATGCTACATCTAAGTTGTGTCGTACTGTACCTACAGTTTCTCACAATTTACTTTCGAACATTCGAATTACATCATGTCTAACTGGACTACGTTTCTTAATTTAATGTTAATCTTTCTGGATGTAAAGAGTCCCACGCTGCATTTAACTTTGACTCCTCCAAAAAACTCCTTTGTGTCAGAATCCGATAAGTTTAGCCACGGAAATTAATTATTTGTCAAATTGATACACTACGTAAATTTTCCTTCTAACAGCCAATTAATAAAACTGACAAAGCATTAAGTTGTGATTCGAATATGCAGACTACTCGTATTTAAGTTAGTTGTCAATTTGATCAAAGGAAAGCAATTAAAGCAATTTATTAAGAGCAAATAAATTATTAAAATCTAGTGCAACCGGGATAAACAGTATCCTATGTCCTAATCCAGGTCTTGGTCTACCCATTCGCTAAATTTCATCCAAATTCTTTCAGCACAGACAGTGTGAAAAATAATATGGCTAGGAAAGAAATGAACACTGTGATGACAGCTAATAGAGATTTAAGAAAGAAGAAGACGTAATGCGCAGGCCTCAAATAAATTGGGAAACATCTTCCTGCTCTTAGGAAATGATGAATGATGATGGCAACACCTACCATCCTTACGCGAATTGTATTGCAGCATACTTAGTAATTTAATTACATTAACGTCTTTCCATATAACGTAAAACTTCAAAGAACGTAGAACTTGGTTCAACTTGGTTGGTTTACCTTACTCTTTATAGCGCAATAGCCATTCTCTATTATGAAGAAATACGTTCACATTTAGACGTCAGTAAATATATTTTTATCAGCATTACTGTTTATAAGTTTACAAAACACTCCGAATAAATCTTTGAGGTGCCGAAATTTCTAAGAAAGACACCTGAGGTCGTAAATAGCCGCCTTGCTTTTGTTATTCTTAATTGCCTAGAACACGTGTGACATTACTCTTGGATTGCATTGTCTTTAGGAATGTTGGCCCCAGCTACTAAACATACTAGGCACCTCTCGTATTATCCAGTACCAATAAATAAATTATAAAAATATTAAAGTTATGTGATTTGTTGATAAAGTATTGTGATTTGTATTTGGTTGTTTCTCTTTCTTCACTCCACACAACGAAAACTCTCTATAACGAAAAAAAAAATGCTCGGTCCTTTTAGTTTCGTCTGTATGTTGATATGAAGAAAATACATAAAATACACTCGAACAAAATTTACTCCCAGGTAAAAAAGATAAGGTCCCCAACAAGGCTCGGTTTTCCTGCATCCAATCTCGACGATTTACTTTCCAAAACTTTAATTATCTATCGAAATTTCTAGGAAAATGATAATAATACTGCATTATCATGATGAACATTGTGAAGTTTTAAAGAAACTTTCTTATTTCGAGAATGAGAACAATGCTCAAGTTTGGACGCGACTTTAATAAGAAAGTGTGGATTTCACTGGCGAAGATTTTGTCTTTGAGTTTTATGATTTTATAAGATTACTGGCTTTTGCCCGCGGCTTCAGTCGCGTTTTTCTGTCTCTCGGAAACAGTCCTTTTTTTCTGGATGAAAGGTACCTTATTTCCTTTTCTGTATCCCTGTCAACGTGTGTGCAAAATTTCATGATGATCGGTTGATTAGTTAAGACATGAAAGCGTAATAAACAAACAAACTCACTTTCGCATTGCTGTATACAAAATAAATAATTCTAATTTAATTTTAACCCAATATTGAACAGGAATAGTATAAAAAAAGAAACGCAATTATTATTTCCAACGAAAAAACGAGACTGAGATTTACCTAAATAATGAAATACATAGACATTTGAAAACCAGTACCTAAATATTTTGTACCTTGTAAATACACAAACAAAAAATGTCTATTAAGGACCTAAGTTGTGTAGTGTATATATCGCTTTTAGAAAGGAAATGGTTCCCATCTATCACGTGCGACGTAAACTACATTGCGTTTGTAATCTATCGTAGACCATTTAGATGTATCGACAGTTAATTCCGACAGATGAATAAAATATTTGTTGTTATTAGGTTTGCAGAGAGAGTATCTAAAACATCCTTTGCTAACTCTTAGAACTTGCTTCCTATACACCACTAATTTTTAATTAGTACAAATACTTAAAGGGCTTATTAGAGAAGGTCTTGTTATTATATAATGTAAAGTCTCAATAAATAATATTCATAAACAGCAAAGTTATTAGCGTTTGTTTATATCCCAAAATGTCACTCAGTTTATGGAAATATTGTACAGATTACATAGTAGTATTCATTAATCATGGAAAAACACTGCGCGTAGTATTTTCTAGTAGCAATTGTAATGAATGATTGATTCAATTATGAAATTTATGAATTTACCAATTATGACAAATTTTCGTGGACAATTTTGGGATTTCATTTTTTTGATTTTTGACTACACAAATATGATCAGTAACGGATACGGATAGAGCCCCATTTTTATTTGTACTAATCAAAAAGTAGTAGTGTATGATTAAACGATTAATAAATGAGCATAAGCTTGGCATTGGCATTAAGCATTGGTGATGCTTTTCATCTTATTCTGAGAAAACACAAATCCATTCCGTATGATCCCACAAAGCCGCGTAACAGTGGCAAAAGAGGCTACTTAGTCGCTCCATCTGTCCCAGTCAGATCCGTTTTTGCTTTGAGACAATATGAAAAGCAATCTTCCCACGTATACAACATGCTGAGCAAAGAGCTACACATCTAGCCTATGAAACTTCGCGACTGTAAATTAGCTGTGTCTGATTGGCTTAAGGGGGAAGCGCCAGGACAGCCCTTTTTTTTTTTTTTTTTTTTTTTTTGTGGATGGGAAATCATCAAATGACTTCTCCCGCTCTGGGCAGAGCGGGAGGGCGTGTCAGACTTTTACTGACTAAAAACCCACCCGTGTTCCTTCAGTTGCCCGTGCCAGGGCCACGGTAACTCTTTCGAACAACCCGCGACCCCGGCGGCTCTTACTTCACCCCTTATGGAAACAAATGGTTAATTTATCTCATTAATACTGTCATCGGTCGGCCGGTGCTGTTTTTTTTTTTTTTTTTTTGGTACTGACCTTTTCGCAATTGGCTCCGGGAGCCTCTGTTGCTTAACCGGGCGTCGGCGGGGCCAGATGGGCCTCTCGCCTTGCAAAATAATTATTAAGTAGCACAGCTAAGGGCGTCCCATAGTGGGACTCGAACCTAGGCTTAGGGCGCTACTGACTACTGAGCAAGTAGGGGACTTGTAAGTGTCGGTTTTATTATTATTATTAGGGACATTATTTTTAAAACTATTCGCTCCGCGTTTGTCAAGGGTCGGGGGGGTCATTGAACTCTACTATTACGCGTTGGTACTCGCCGTCGAGTACGGTACCTAAAGGTAGGGCGTCGGTCATGTGTAGTGTTTTGGTGAGCTAGTCTGAGACTCTCTTGAAGGAGGCCGGTGCTGTAAGTAAATGAACTTGAACAGCCCGCGAAATTCAAATTTTCGTACGTTTTTTGCAATTTGTAAGTCAGTCTTAGGTTGTATGTTGATTAAAGTATGATTCGCTACCGTAACAAATATGTATTTACAGAATTATAATCATTAGAATCAGTAATACAACTCCTTAAGTTAGTACAATCCTTAAATGTCAAGATTTCATGAAATAGTCATTCAACAGGATTACCTGGTCTTAAAGAGTTATATTGATGACTTTAATGATTATAATTCTGTAAATACATACTCGTTATGGTCGCGAATCAAATTTTGATCAACATAAAACCTAATACTGACTTGCAAATTGCAAAAAACGTAAGAATTTTTTAATTTCGCGGGCTACCCTGGCGCTTTCGCCTTAAGAATAAATCCTATTACGACACTGAGGCTTTGGTATCATCGCTTCCATAACCTGTCCTGAAACTAATAGGACCGTGGTAGCCAAACTGTTTGTGAAGGAAGCTGTATTTAGCTTCATCCGATCCCAACATATTGTCGTAGGGCTAACCTAACCTAATCCTAAACAGAAACCTAAAGTTTATATGAAATAATTCATATACTCAATTTCCACACTCACTCACACACACACACACACACACACACACACACACACATACACACACACACACACACATTCAAAAACTCACTCATATTACAACACACAAATGCGCTCCTTGTTGTATTTTTGTTTTTAAATTATTTTGGATTTTCTTTTGTTTTTTTGTTTATTAATTGCATACCTGTGATTATGTTAAATGGAAGGGCGGAGTCACCTAACACAAGCATTTCCTTGCTTAAAAGGTGATCTCCAACTCATGTGTGTTAACAATTTGTTTAAATGCAATAAACATTTTACTTTATTTTTTCAACCTAACTTAGGTAAACAAGGAACGATCTCTGTAACACAATGAACACGTAAAAAACTGACTGAAAGTGAAACTATTCGGACTTCTGACTAAGAGCTGATTTTACCAGATATCTTTATCTGGTCCTGGGTTCGATTCCCGGTTATTGGGTTCTTCCATCTGGAATTTCTCAGAAGCAGCCCGGAGTCTGTATTTGTGTCCAGTTGATGGCAATAGGCTCGCCCTCTAATACATGGAACTTAAGGTTGATCCACTGTCAATCTTAGCAATTAATCTGCTTAGCGCAATCACCTAAAAAATGTGGGTGTACTATAGGTACACCTCTGCCTAACCTTCCGGGGAATACAAGCGAGATAGTCTGTTATGTATGTGTCGCAGTAAGATGGTTGCAGCCGTGATATAGTTATATTCCTAGGGATATAGCTATATACCGTAATATACGAAAGCCTTACTAGGAATATAACTAACAAGCATGATCTAGTAATATATTAACTACTATGGCACTCCGACCAAATAGGTTAGGTTAGAATTGTGACCAACTATAATACAAGAGAGCCGATCGAGCGAAGCGAGTGGTGCCGCGGCAGCGGACGGCGAGCGCTACGACGAAATTGGTCGCAGTAACAAAATTAGGGCAGTCCGACTGTTTTCATATTACGGTAAATAGCTATATCCCTAAGAATGTAACGAGTATTTTTTTCTGAGGAAGGAATACTTAAAGCCTGATTATGACAAGACAACTCAAGTTGTGAATAGTTTGAACACAATGTCAATTAGCTAATCAAATAATTTGATATGTAATAGACCTCAAACTAAATTGCAGTACAGGCTATTGGAGACCGTCCCTGTAACTAACCTCTGATAATAACACACTGTTCTCTCAATGCTCGAAGCTAGCATGGAACTGGACATGTTCTACTAACGACCTCATTAGGTGGCAACATGACCAATTACTCGTTTTCACAATGGATAAAAGAGATTCGTTCTTTATCTGGGAGCATGTTAGGATAATAAACAGCAACATAGCGTCACCCCTGTATTCCCCGATTAGCAAAGCAGGTGTATACTGTAGTTCACTTGGCTACGTAAGAAGCTATACATATCCAGTATAAAGCTGACCTCTTATTGTATGGAAATCCTATACAATGTGAGATCAACTTCTACTGGAAATGTATAGCTTGATATGTAGCGGTGTGTACACCTACATCTCGTCAGTTTTGTTTAAATAATAATAATAATAATTATCATTTATTTCAAGTTTCACAGACTCATTAAATTAAAACATACATATTCATATTCAGTCACATTAATCATTTAAGTCCCACGTAATAGAGGGCGAGCCCATTGCCATCAGCTGAACATATTTAAATCAAGCTCCGGGATGCCACTAAGAATTTCCTAATGGAAAAACTCAATATCACTTTACCCTACCTGGAGATCAAACCTAAAGCATTCGCGGTTGCGACCACTACGCCAAAGAGGCAGTTAACACCACAAAAAAATACCAGTAAGAAATAATAAATTTAAATTTAAAAAAAAATCGTCAATTTGATAAATGTGAATTCGCTTGAATACGGGAGTGTCAATACAGACGCGAAAGTTTTGGACAAATACGTGACTGAACAAATTGTTTTAGATATTCATCATAATTTTGTTAATATTTCGTTTGGTACAAGGCATGAGAAGTAGCGGTTGCAATATATATTTTTATTTTATCTTATCTATAATTTATTTTTTATTTCGAAGTACGTAAACAAATCTGAAGTAGTAACGATTCATTAGGTACTTATTAAGGATAAGGTTCTAGATAAAAATACTCGAATGATCATTTCTTGATTAAATGCGAGATTTTTATTAAATGCCTATTTATTCTTTAGCGGCTGAGCTCTTACATTTTATAACATTGTATTTTTGTAATTTTGACATTGGCAATTTGAGGCTTATCTTACCCGCATTTAGCAAAATATTTTAAAAGTTAATACTCAAGCAGTTGCTAAGACATTTTAAACTGCCTCCTTCATGATGAACAAAACGTCGTTTTTGACTGCAAATGCGGGTGTTGCTCTTCTGAAACACATATAGTAGTGATTACGAAGAATTATTTTTGGAATGTAAAATGCTGCCGGTTCATGAGAGGGTAGTGTTGTCAGTAGCTTTAGAACAGTATTGCAGCAATGAATTTACGAGCAATATTATACGCACAAGATCTCAAAGGAACAATAATAATATGAGAAGATTTGTTGTGCCCATTTCTAATAATAATTACTATGATCAAGGGGGGGAAGTTTATTAGTCCCAACTATTTTTAATAACCTTCCAGTCGATATAAACAGTTGTATCACAAAAACTGCCTGTAAAAATAAAATTCATATTATTCATATTTTTATTTTATTTCATTTCTCCTTAATATTTTTTGTCAAAGTCTCAATGAATAGTAGTTTATGTGAAAAAGTGTCACTATTATAAAAAATATGAAATGTACAAAGAAAAAGGGGGCTACGTCTGCCAACAAACTGCTTTGCAGTTTGGCAGAAGTAACATGTATTTGAAAAAAATATTTCTGTGAATAAACACTTTTTCATTTTTTTTTTTTCATTTAACGCATGAGAGAACTCGCCAAAGCCTTTAATTGCGTAAACCATGACACGTTTTTGCTTAAACTATGTTATTACGGTGTCCAAAACGAAGCTCTCAAAGTAATAAATTATTATTTACTTAATAGGTGGTGTGAAATCTTCCGGGTTACCAATTCAGTAAGGTGTACCTCAAGGCTCAATACTGGATCCATTCTTATTCTTAGTGATATCAATGACTTACCATTTTATCTAAAGGGTATCTTTGACCTAGTACTGTTTGCAGATGATACCTCTCTTATTTTTAAAGTAGACAGGAATAGATAAGATTTTGACGACGTATACAGTGCACTCTCAATAGTTACGGATTGGTTTACGACAAATAACATAGTTCTCAATGCCAAGAAAACGAAATGTATAAAGTTCACCTTACTGATTGATAGAAATCTAGGACCCAACCTTCTTAGATAAAGAGGTGCTTGTAACTGTAAACTCGGCAGTTTTTCTGGGCATAACAGTAGATGCCAAACTTACTAATATTAAAAATGCTAAAGTGAATTTGTTTTTTTGTATGTTACGCTTTCACGCTAAAACGGTTGAACGAATTTGGATGAAATTTGGCACATGGGTAAACCATGGACCTGGATTACGATATAGGATACTTTTCATTCCGGTATTAAGTTTACGTGGGATAATGTGAGACCTCCACGCGGGTGAAGCCGCGGGCAAAAGCTAGTGGGAAATATTTTAATTTAATGTTTTGTGCTGCATAATATTAATTATTTTGCATATTATTGTACAGAAACACGTTTTTCTAACTGAACAGACAGCTGTGCTGCTGGGGAGTTTGTTGCGCCACTTTTTTTTCTCAGCTCTTTAAAGCACTAGGTAGTGGTGAAGGGCGGGCGTTTGGGGGGGACTGTCTTGTGAAAATGTTGACGTCCGAAAAATGCTGATTCTCAGCCTAGTTTGAATAAATAACTTTTGATTTCTGGTTTTGTACGAGTATTGTCAGCGAACATCCATTAAAAAAAATGTCAAAAGCTATTCAAAAACTTACACCAATATATCGCAACACCATTAACACAGCCCATGATTTCCCAGAAAATCATTCCAAATTAAACTTTCAGAACTCCATTCTAAATTACACTTTACCGCTAAAAGTTCTTATCTTCCACCACTCCCCGAATCAACAACGGAGCATGTCTCAAAATTATTCTCTGTTCGACCCTCATCATTAAAAGTTGGGACGTCCACGTCAGCTCCGTGTATTGAGTTAATGTTTTACTCCGGTATTATATGCACGTGTAACGCAATTAGTCGTTATGTATATAACTTATGTTGTGTGGGAGAATTAGGTTTAGTTTTTGAAGTCAATCTATCATCATTATCATCAGTGGTGGGACGTTTATTGGTGGAAAGGTGTCTTTGATTGACTTTCATAATGATCGCGAGAATATAGTGTCTTCTGCCTGTTGATTATAAGTGCGAGGTTCTGCCACGGGCCAGCTGCGTCCATTATCACAACATAAAGAAGAAAATATAACACACAGTGCCAGAATGTCTCGTAAATACCGTTGCGGTTAAGAAAATATGAAACCTTCATGCAGAATTCAAGATTACATGATGTATTATGGTGTGAACATAACCATCAAGATATTGTTTAATATGAAATTGGATCACGACCTCTTGCTTGTCATAATTGGCAACTATTATGACGCCTTAACCTTAATCACTGTGTTAAAAGGACAGTCAAGTTTGCAATACAAATAATATTGGCCGCGTAACATAACCGTAAACATATTTTTTCTATACCTTTGCAAGATACAGATCAAGCAAAAAAATAATGTTTCCACTAAATAAAATACCAAAAATGTTATCCTCATATTTATTTAAGACATACTTATAGCGACCTCAATTCAGCAATCTACTTCAAAATAAAAAGCTTTCAAAAGATACTTTGATAGTCAATCTTATAGATGTTCCAAATGGTAAATCCAATATGATTAAAAATAAAAAAATCAGTTATTTCTTTTGAAATGTACGCAAAAGACAGATTAAAAATAAGCCATAACATCAATATTATAATCTTTTATTGGAAGATGTTGTAAATACGATTGTCATCAATAATACTGAATTCTTCGTTATGGAATAGAATAGTCTTTAACGTATTGCTTGTGCCAATCCCCACGCTTCTGCGCCAAACTGATCCAGATTTTACCCGCAATAGCAACAACATTATGATGTTGTTGATGTTGTTGTTATGAAGGTATGCCTTAACATATTCTCTAACTATACCCTATCCTCTATTCCTTGACAATAAAAAAATGCCTTTTTTTGTGGATGGGAAATCATCAAATGACTTCTCCCGCTCTGGGCGGAGCGGGAGAAAACCCACCCGTGTTCCTTCAGTTGCCTGTGCTAGGGCCACGGTATCTCTTTCGAACAACCCGCGACCCCGGCGGCATCGGACCCCATCATTGCTGACATCTTTTTGAGGCGCGTGTGGAACACGACGCGCCGTCAACCCTGGTCCTGGTCCTTACCGGACGGCGAGTTACCCATTACTCACCGTCCCCAAACCCGCGCCTACGGTGGCTGGGAATCAGCTATCAATTCCCGCCGCCCGGGGCGTCTCCTACGGCGACTATGGGCGTGAGAGCGCGACAGTTCTCTCCCTCACGCGTTCCGCCTCCTCCTTCGCGAGCATTACCGCTTCGCAGTCGCAAAAGGAGGTGACGGCCTCTCATGCACTCTCACTCCGTACCATGGCCTGGACCAGGTTCAGGCGCGAGAGATCACCGCCGCCGATCGCCTCCGCGAGAACACAGCGGTGCTCCGCCCAAGCCGGGTAGACCTCCACTGTATGCTCCACCGTGTTTTTCGGACGATCCACACAATGGTGACACCCGAGCGCTTCCTCCCGCCTTATCCGAAACAGGAACCTCCCGAAACAACCGTGTCAAAACAAAATGCCTCTAAATGGTTGAATTGAAATAAATGCTATGAGTTTTTTTAGTATTGACTTTTGATACCTACTTAGGTACTTATTTATTTATTAAAACTTTATGCACAAGTAAAAAAATACCGTACAAAGGCGGGCTTAATGCCTGAGGCATTTTCTACCCTACTTATTATAAACAAGCTTTTTCCAGCGGCTTCGCCCGCGTGGATGTCGGAAAATATCCCGCGGAAACGTCCTACCGAGAAATCCTTCCTTATTCCTTGTCTACATTAATTCTCAATTCTCAATTCTCAATTCTTTATTGCATTCCATAATGTAAAACAGTTGGTAAGCTTAAAATTAATGACACAATTATGGACCCTGTCGGGCACAGCATAGTAGGGGAGAGGAGGAAGAGCGCTTCTTTTATTATTTAATTTATTTAAGTAGTTTAAGCTTTATTTCTTTGCTAGTAAGATATAAATAATACCTGCTTAAGTAATTGTAAATAACTGCTGCTTAATTATGTAGGGAACCTCTGTGCAAAATTTCAGCTTTCTAGGTTTAAGGGTCTGGGTTGGGCGGTGATGTCAGTGACTGACTGACATCACCGCCCAAGACAAGACTTCTTTTTTTATTTTTATACATAGATTAAAGTTGTTTTTCGTGTCTGCCTGTGCGATCGCGTTGTTCTTCTAAACTACGCAACAAATTTTGATGCGGGTTTCACCATCCTTTAGAAAATTAATTCTGGTAAACCTTCTGGAATTAATTTTCTTGTGTAAAATACATTAATATTAATATTGAAATCTCATAGTTTTACCAAGTCGTAAAAACCGTGCGAAGCAGGGTCGGGTCGCTAGCTTATCCTTAGATCATTTAAGCTTTTGTTGATTACCAATAACAAAGACCGTTAAAGATTTAAATGAAAATCCTCCGTATTTGAATATAAATTGAATTGAATATCATTTTGTGCATATTTAATTCATTGAGTCAGATGCAATAATGTTTTCGGATGATCTTTTATTTATGTTTTGATTTCATTTGTTTTTGAATACAATTTGTATTCAGTGTCTATTTATTAACAACTAGCTGCGCCCCGCGGTTTCACCCGCGTAGACCGGGTTAAAAAGTAGCCTATGTGTTAATCCAGGGTGTCAGCATCTCCACACCAAATTTTATCAAAATTGGTCTAGCCGTTTGAGCTTGAAGAAGTAACGAACATACAAATACACTCACTTTCGCCTTTACAATAATTAATGTGATTAATAATATAATATTAATCACATTATCGACACATGTTATCGACGGCCCTTGTGCACGTATAACTAAAATAACAGTGAGTAAACCTTACCCAAATAGTGACTTGCATTACGTGAAGCTGGACTTTTGGAAGTTGATTATGAACATATAGTGACTCCCAGACTCAATATTGTGGACTACACATTTTTAAAACTTTGAATTACTTTCTTATATTACTCCTACACAGTGACTTTCAAAATCTCCCACGGAAAGTTTCGTTTTTTATTTGAAACTGTGTGACTACAGCGCCATCTTGTGTCATTTAAACGCCTTAATGGAGACAGTCCCGGAATGTGACATCTTTAATGACACACTCAAGGTGATCATGTCAAACTGTCTCATGTTATGTGAAAGCTATGTCTGTTAGGTAAATAGGTTGTATGTTGTTATCACTTTATTCTGTTTTATATTATTTTATTTCCTCTAGTTATTGTTAAGTATGTTTGATCTCTGACTTGTGACTTGTTATTTGTTTTTGAATTATGTTAATTATGTTTAGTTTTATGTTTAGGTTTACCTATTAATTACTGTCATTGGCGCAAGCCGTTGTAAATAGTTATAAATAAATAAATAAATAAAATAAATAAATATATTTTTTATGTGACTAGCTGCTCCTCCCGGTTTCACCCGCGTGGACCCTAATTCTTTTTCTAAAATAAAAGTAGCCTAAGTTACTCCTTCTAACGTCCTTTGTTACTCCGTCAAAATCGGTCTAGACGTTTTGGAGAGTAGCCGGAACAAACAGTCAGAAAGACAGAAATTTAAAAAATTGTTTTTTTTTTTTGTTATAAGTACCGAATATACTTTCGTATGCATTTACTCAAAAGCTGTTTTTTTAACATTAAAAACAGACACTTCAATTTTATTTATTTGCATTTATAGAAGATAGGTCTTAGTCTCGAAAATAATGAATAGTTTTCCATTTATGTTATAAATTGTCAGTAGCATTATTATACTTAACGACCTAGTACCATTGTAACCGCTCACGCGAGGGGGACGCACACTGTTTGATGGAACAGTCCAAAAACCTTGAAAGAGTGCTCCATGCTCAAAGACTGCCTGAATTCTACATCCCACATAACTCAAAACATAATTCCTTTTGTTTCCAGCTGCATGTATACCGAGAGGTCGTGAGTCCTCTGATAGAGGAGGTCCTCAATGGCTTCAACTGCACAGTGTTCGAACGATGACTTGTCAGAGAAAAAATTTTTTTTTAATGTCATAGACGAGTCTCAGTCAGTGTTGACGTATCTTAAATCGTTCGGAAATAGATAACGCATCAAATTAAATGCATAGAATTCGATATTAGTACTTGATAGTGATGAAACAACGTTAACAATAAAAAAAAATCTTGATATAGAACTCACACCACGTACAATATAAGGTAAAATGATTCCACGGACCCGATTCACACCACGCTCCTCGCGTGAGCGGCTAAAACTGCCCCATTGGTTATCAAATTAAAGTCTGTTTTCATACATAATACAGTCTGTCTTCTATCTATCGTGCTCGCAACGAGTTGGCAAGTTGACGAGTTGACGAGTTGGCATTAAAAATCTATGACTCCAAACATTAACTTCTTTCACCGTCAAGCTACTAACGGCATTAATAACGAATAAAGATATCTATCTATATACTTATCTATACACAGAAAAAGTCCTGACTGACTGACTCACCAACGCCCAGCCCAAACCCTTGAAACTGGAAAGCTAAAATTTTGCACAGAGGTTCCCTTTATAATGTAGGCAAGGAAAAAGGAAGGATTTACCAGTAGTAGGTACGTTCCCGTGGGATATTTTCTGACATCTACGCAGGCTAAGCCGCGGGCAACAGCTAGTAAGTAATTGGATTTTTGGAAGTTGATTATGAACATATAGTGACTCCCAGACTCAATATTGTGGACTACACATTTTTAAAACTTTGAATTACTTTCTTATATTACTCCTACACAGTGACTTTCAAAATCTCCCACGGAAAGTTTCGTTTTTTATTTGAAACTGTGTGACTACAGCGCCATCTTGTGTCATATCGTAACACTGACTTATATTGTTGCCATCATTCAAACAGTGTGGCCGGATAATATAAGATTAAAATTGAATGGGCATTGTTCATATTTTTTTATATGTTGTAATTGAAAAACCATTTCGAGGAATAGCGTTACTGATCATTACGGACTAATTAATCTTGAAAAATATTTATATTTTATTGTTTTTTTTTTGATAAAATACGATTAACCTTGTTTGCCCTTCAAATTACGTCAGCTTTGGCCGTACAGTTTTGTATCGTTGCCTCAAAATATAAAAAGTAAATGGCAAGTATTGTCTACAATCTGTCAAGTGTCAAATTATAATATAAACATAACCTCATAAGTAGTAGTTTTTACAATTATTATTTCTGCGACTTGCCTCATAATCTCATGTACTCGTAAATCTCATTACATTATGTCAACACTCGACAACATTTACTATATTGGAAGAGTTATGGAATATAGGAAGCGCTTTGTTCCAACTTGCAGTAATAATAGTCCAAACAAAGTTTTTGTTCGTATTAGAGAAGATTTGCGAGAAAAGTGGTGTCATGATGTAGGCGTGGAATATTGCAAGGTTTATACAATGCATTGTTGCAAAGATCACTTTGATGTAAGTATTTCAGAAACTTTAGGCAGGTTTCGCGAGTCGGCTTTAACAAAAGTATCGCTCATTGTGGTTCAGGAAAATGAACAATAATGTCGTCGCTTCGATTATTAACGTAGTCTTGCACCTTCAAAACCACTTTGCGTTTAAAAGCTACCGTTTCGGTCAAAATTTCGAAAAATAAGTTGTAAATAGGTTAGGATAGGATTCGATTACGTATGACATCTATTGGCACTTTGACAGATTTGAGATGGATGACGTTGTGTTGACAGTTTTAAATTTTTAATTATGTACTAGTGGGGCAACGGCACAATCTTTGTGCCACTGATGACGTCACCTACCTTGAAAATTTAAAATATTTTAAAATTCAATAAAAAAATAACTGTTTAGCCAATCATCAAAATATTCAAATTAGTTTCTCAAAATGCTCTAAATTTTCAAAAAATAAAATAAAATCTAATGGTTAAAAATTTTAGACAATCCCCATTCAGAGACATCTATTGGCATTTACACACATCATATAGAATCGCAGCAGGAACGCCAATTTCAACGTCATATGTATATTATCACTTGGTCTAGTGGCGTGACGTCCTACCTCGTAGTAAGTGTAAGCGCTCCTGCACACGATGCCGCCACCGCGCCGTCGCCGCGCCGACGCCGCACAACTACACTGTACATACGAGTCGCGCGAAGACCGCCACCGTGCCGCCGCCGCGCCGCCACCGCGCGCGGTCCAAAACAAAACTTTCCATGATAATTTCTTAAAAAGTTATCACGTGCATTTTCATACGCGGCCGGCAATGGAATGAATCAGGATAATGAAATAACTGGGACCGCGCGCGGTGGCGGCGCGGCGGCGGCGCGGTGGCGGTCTTCGCGCGACTCGTATGTACAGTGTAGTTGTGCGGCGTCGGCGCGGCGACGGCGCGGTGGCGGCATCGTGTGCAGGAGTGCTAACTTAGAAGGTCGGGTTCGAATCTCACGGGCGGAAATTATTTTTGAACGTTGTATATCGTTCTCAGGATGAATTTCTTGGAAAATATAACGTTCCGGCGCGCACGTACTCTTTCCGAACCAAACAACGATGAAAGTAGCGACTATATATCACAGACTTTGAACTGTACGACTAATAGTTTGCCTGATATTTCCGAAGACGAAGATGTTCAACAAATAAAAATATTAAAAGATGAGATTGCTAGCCTAGCGTCCCAGTTGAAGAGTGCGCATGAGAAAATTGAATTGCTGTCGATTGAAAACAGTAATTTAAAAAAAAGCAACGAAGATTACAAAAAGAAGAATGATATTTACAAAAATTTGGTCAGCAGTCCAGGGAAAAATAAAAATAAAATTAATACACCTTCAAAAAAGTCCCAGAAAAATCAGAAATCTAAAGAGATGCAGACTATTGACATTGCAGAAAAAGAACACTCTCTATCTTCGAATGTCAATAAAACTGTCAATAAAACTATACTAGTCAATAACACAATCAGATACAAGATACAAGATACAAGTTAGTTGTTAGTCAGATACAAGTTTAACTAACGTAGATCGAAACACGCAAGGAAAAACAAGGCAAACAACAGAATATCTGTCCAGAAAACAGAAAATATGCCTCATAAGCAGTGAAACCTCTAACAGACTATATACTATGGCCGAATCAACCAGTTTAAATAATTATGACATCTGTCATTATCGGAAACCTAAATGTGGCCTACGTCAATCTTTAGACGGAATTGAGGGAAAAGTGAAAGATTTTAATGATTCGGACTATTGCATTATTTTTATTGGCGAGGAAGATTTTCGTGCAACCCATAACTACATAGAGCTTGTCATGTTTCTCAGAGAAAAATTGTTAAACCTTAAACACACAAACTTTATAATTTGCTTACCCACTTTTAAGTATATGAAGAATATTAACATAATGTTTAACAGT
This sequence comes from Cosmia pyralina, assembly GCA_946251885.1. NCBI lineage: Eukaryota > Metazoa > Arthropoda > Insecta > Lepidoptera > Noctuidae > Cosmia > Cosmia pyralina. Next base: position 16,274,560 of record OX276359.1, on the reverse strand, counting down.
CGCATAGAAACTTTCAACAACCTTCTTTATTTAGATGTAAACTCATTTAATTACGCGCACATCCTAGATTCAAACCTTAACCTACCCTATGACCATGGTACGTACAACAAACGCTGTGGCTCTTTAAATAAATATGGTTTAAAGATTGTCGTATCAGATTTGCAAGACCTAATTCTTGATCTAGGCAACCTGAATACTTTGCACCAGGAGGTTGACCGCTCCCTAGAAAATCAAAGCCTAAATGAATTACCTAAAGAACCGCAACAGATAAACTCGCAGTTTTTTCTATAACCACGTCAACATTCTGCATTCTGAGCCATCTAACCAGTTTACAGTCCGGAAAAGAATAACCTCGTTGGGCATCTTTTATCAGAATGTTCGCGGCATTAAGACCAAACTCAATTTGTGGAGAACTAATTTGTCGCTCATGGAACATGACCTCTTGGGAGCCACTGAGACATTCCTAGACTCTTCTGTTGAGGATTCTGAGTTAGTCCTCAGCGGATGGAGTGTCACACGCCGAGACAGACGCGGCTATGGCGGTGGTGTCCTATTAGCGTCTAAGCAAGGTATCACACCTACCCGAGTACGTGAGTTTGAAACTCTTAATGGCGAAGATCTCTGGGTGAAATTTTCCTACCGGAAGAGCAGTGTTTATGTGTGTGTAGTGTACATATCTCCCAGCGCTACAGACTCTGTATATTTTGATTGGTTTGTTAAAGTTGAGAGTTTTATAAATTACCTTAAAGGAACCGTACTTATTATTGGTGATATTAATTTAAATAGTGCTTCCAAAAATGTATGTAATTATTATGGTTATTTCCTCTCATTTTGTTCCTTGTCTGACAGGAATAACGTTTATAATAAGTTTGGCGGTAAATTAGATGTTGTCCTTGTAAAGGGCTCTAGTTGCGCAGTGCAAGTAAATAGTTCAGACACTGGGGGCATTGTTAATGTGGACTCCTACCATCCTCCTTTGGATATTGCTCTTAACATCTTATCAAATAATTGTAACGAAAATATTAAGTCTAGTAACTTTGACTCAACCTCTGATTGGAATTTTAATAAAGCTAACTTTTCTCTTTTATATGAGATGATGTCTACAGTGGATTGGGGTTGTGTATTTAATGCCTCAGATGTGCAATCTGCGACTGCTCAATTTTATGAAGTTTTGTATAATATTTTTGATCTTTGCGTACCTAAGAAAAGCAGACAAGCTTCAAACAGGAAACGCTATCCTGTCTGGTTTTCACATGATATAATTAAAGATGTAAATCGCAAAATTAAACTCCACAAAGAATGGAAACGATATAATAATCAGAATGTCTACAAGGCATTTTCCATACTGCGATTAGAACTCAAGGGACGCATCGAGTCAGCATACAATGCCTACTTAGCAGCTGTTGAAAATGGCATTAAGAATAATCCAAAAAAAATCTGGAATCATATTAGTAGCCTTCGAACTAAGGGTGGCTTTGAGCCCACTGTGACCTATAAAGGCTGTAGTTTTTCCAATAGTGAAGCTGCAGATGCCTTTGCAAATTATTTTGCTAGTGTGTTTCTACCCAATAGTCCCATATTAGATTTCAACAATATATCTAGTACTCCCTTGTCATGCGATGGACATATCAACATAAGCTTTTTTTACCTTATCACAAGTAAAATCAGGAATAAATAAGTTAAAACCACTTAGTTCTGTGGGTCCAGATAAAGTCCCAGCTTACATCTTAAAAGGATGCAAGGAGATTCTTGCTCCTGTACTGACCTATATTTTTAACTTGGCTTTAAACACCGGCGTATACTCTGAACAGTGGAAGATATCGAAAGTCACTCCGATACCGAAAACAAGCAATAAGACCTTGGTTGAAGAGTATCGTCCTATCGCAGTACTATCGTGCGCTGCAAAACTTTTTGAGAATATTGCTCACAAAGAAATATACCCGCACGTAAATATGCGGCTTTGTGAGGAGCAGCATGGCTTCCGACCAGGTCGATCAGTAGAGACTAACTTGTTATCCCTCGTTGACTATATATCTCATCACATGGATAAAGGTCAACAAGTAGATGTGCTATATTTAGATTTTAAAAAGGCGTTCGATACAGTGGATAACGATATTCTATTAAATAAATTATACAGCATGGGTTTTACCCCAAAACTTCTAAAATTATTTGCTAATTACCTTTCAAATAGAAAACAGTATGTTAGCCATGGATCCTTTATTTCGAAGTCATATCATACGCGCTCAGGTGTAAGCCAGGGTTCAGTTTTAGGCCCCCTTCTCTTTCTCATTATGGTTAACGATCTCATTAAAGTAGTAAAGTATGCCAAATGCCTCCTATATGCTGACGATTTAAAATTAGTCCAAGTGATTGATAAGGATGTAACTCCCGAACATCTTCAAAGTGACATCGACCGAATCCATAAGTGGAGTATAGATAATAAAATGATGTTTAATTCCGGTAAATGTTACGCCATGACCTTTAGCCGCAAGTTACAACCTACACATGCCACCTATACCTTAGCAGGTGTTGAAATAAAGCGCGTGTCAACCATTAGAGATCTTGGCGTGACATTTGACTGCGGATTGACTTTCCATGCACACATGTCTGCTCTAGCTTCAGAATCTTACAGACGCCTAGGTTTTGTCCTACGCAATGCCCGTGATTTCAATAATCCTATTGTCATCAAATTATTATTTAACTGTCTAGTTAGAAGTAAGTTAGAATTTGCTGCAGCCGTCTGGAATCCCCACGAATCTACATATGAATTGTTGATTGAAAAGGTTCAGAAAGCCTTCCTGCGTTTTTTATATAAGAAGATTTACGGATATTATCCATTTATGTATCCTACTCTTTTCTTGCTGGGAATGTTAGGATATAATTCCCTTTCAGTGCGTAGAGCCAGAGATCAGATCCTAATAGCCATAAAAATTTTAAGGAGCATGGTAGATTCCCCAGAGCTGCACAATACTTTGTGTACACTTTATGTGCCTAACAACTACCTGCGTCATAGGCCTACTCGACGACACCGGCTGTTCGCCACATCCCATTGCCGCACTGTGTCGCGCGCGCAATCCCCGTTGTGTCGCATGCATGGTGCTTTAAACGCCTTAATGGAGACAGTCCCGGAATGTGACATCTTTAATGACACACTCAAGGTGATCATGTCAAACTGTCTCATGTTATGTGAAAGCTATGTCTGTTAGGTAAATAGGTTGTATGTTGTTATCACTTTATTCTGTTTTATATTATTTTATTTCCTCTAGTTATTGTTAAGTATGTTTGATCTCTGACTTGTGACTTGTTATTTGTTTTTGAATTATGTTAATTATGTTTAGTTTTATGTTTAGGTTTACCTATTAATTACTGTCATTGGCGCAAGCCGTTGTAATTAATTATAAATAAATAAAATAAATAAATATATTTTTTATGTGACTAGCTGCTCCTCCCGGTTTCACCCGCGTGGACCCTAATTCTTTTTCTAAAATAAAAGTAGCCTAAGTTACTCCTTCTAACGTCCTTTGTTACTCCGTCAAAATCGGTCTAGACGTTTTGGAGAGTAGCCGGAACAAACAGTCAGAAAGACAGAAATTTAAAAAATTGTTTTTTTTTTTTGTTATAAGTACCGAATATACTTTCGTATGCATTTACTCAAAAGCTGTTTTTTTAACATTAAAAACAGACACTTCAATTTTATTTATTTGCATTTATAGAAGATAGGTCTTAGTCTCGAAAATAATGAATAGTTTTCCATTTATGTTATAAATTGTCAGTAGCATTATTATACTTAACGACCTAGTACCATTGTAACCGCTCACGCGAGGGGGACGCACACTGTTTGATGGAACAGTCCAAAAACCTTGAAAGAGTGCTCCATGCTCAAAGACTGCCTGAATTCTACATCCCACATAACTCAAAACATAATTCCTTTTGTTTCCAGCTGCATGTATACCGAGAGGTCGTGAGTCCTCTGATAGAGGAGGTCCTCAATGGCTTCAACTGCACAGTGTTCGAACGATGACTTGTCAGAGAAAAAAATTTTTTTTAATGTCATAGACGAGTCTCAGTCAGTGTTGACGTATCTTAAATCGTTCGGAAATAGATAACGCATCAAATTAAATGGATAGAATTCGATATTAGTACTTGATAGTGATGAAACAACGTTAACAATAAAAAAAAACTTGGTATAGAACTCACACCACGTACAATATAAGGTAAAATGATTCCACCGACCCGATTCACACCACGCTCCTCGCGTGAGCGGCTAAAACTGCCCCATTGGTTAACAAATTAAAGTCTGTTTTCATACATAATACAGTCTGTCTTCTATCTATCGTGCTCGCAACGAGTTGGCAAGTTGACGAGTTGACGAGTTGGCATTAAAAATCTATGACTCCAAACATTAACTTCTTTCACCGTCAAGCTACTAACGGCATTAATAACGAATAAAGATATATATCTATATACTTATCTATAGGTACACAGAAAAAGTCCTGACTGACTGACTCACCAACGCCCAGCCCAAACCCTTGAAACTGGAAAGCTAAAATTTTGCACAGAGGTTCCCTTTATAATGTAGGCAAGGAAAAAGGAAGGATTTACCAGTAGTAGGTACGTTCCCGTGGGATATTTTCTGACATCTACGCAGGCTAAGCCGCGGGCAACAGCTAGTAAGTAATAAGTACATTTTAATGTAGTCAAGGAGGAAACTAATGCGCTTAGAGAGTGGGCCTGGCATACTTAAATAAAAACTAAACGAGAAATTTGTAAATGTATTTTATCATGCACATATTTTTCCTATCCGTGTTTCATGACTGTCAGAGTTGGGTATCAGCCATATTCCACCACCAACCCGCACTGGGCTCGCTTGGTGGATGGCTCACTTCCTCTTACAGAGAGGAGGCCCGTGTCCCAGCAGTGGGACCGTTATAAGCTGATTATGGTTGTATTATGTTAACCACAGAACCAAAACCTTCTGTTATATAGGTATTTGGTCATTAATTATCTCATTTATTTCTTTTTTACTTTAAGTAATGTCATTGGGTTGTCACTGCCATATTAAATAAAATATTTAATCTACAAGATGAATGTAATTATTTAATTATCAGAAACATAATACCTCTAATGCCCGTTTTCACACACGACACCTAAATTAATGCCTAAATAAAACCACGCTGTTGGATTTTTACATTTCGATGCTAAGTCGACAGTTGAAAATCCAACAGAGTGGTTTTATTTAGGCATTGCAGGCGGCATTTAGGCATTTTAGCGTGGGATTATCAGAAACACAATACCTTTAATGCCCGTTTTCACATACGACACCTAAATGAATGCCTAAATAAAACCAAGACGACAGTTGAAAATCCAACAGCGCGCTTTAATGTGCTAACTGAGTAGAACATCAGCTGTATTATCTAAGTAGGCGTATACACACACTTGCTGCCAAAAAAACGGTAAAACGAAAAAGCTAGGTAAATAAATGTACATGGATAAAACTGGTTACGTAGGTTCAGTTAGTTCCGTCAAAATCGGATTTATGGAGATTTCTGAAGAGTTAATCCGATTTGCGTTGCCCCCGTTTGTCTATACATATGTGATTTGACATAGAACTGACGTACAAACAAAATCAAATCTGGCATTTTAAAACATTTCATTTTATCTATGTGTTGTTTGTACTAAACTAATATTACAGGTAAAATTTATGAGTTTGTATATAGGGGGTAATTTTTGGGAACTACGGCGAACGACCGCTTGCCTCGACGTCACCCGAACGATAATTATTTATTAAATCACAAAAACCATGTGATGAATAAACTTTATTATTTTTATTTTTTGATTCGATTGCGAAAATTCTTTCACTATTTAATGTTTTAGCCAAATAATATTCAGTCGAATTATTTCTCATGTCGGTGTCACTTATAATCGATTATTTACATCCATAGAAATATGAGAAGTGGCATGGGGGCGTGCCTGTGTCCACGCGTTATGCGCACGCTGCGCCTTTACTCGCCAAATGGCCGTCTCCGCGAACTAGTACGCTTTCGACCGTGGTCACGATAAATTATAAAAATGCCGTGTTGTTCAGTGGTTTCCTGCAAAAACCGAAGTGATATTAAAAACTTCGTATCTCACGGAATCACTTACCATATGTAAGTAAAAGTATTTTACTGTATTTATCTTTAAAATCATAAAAAACAACAAATCGTAAAATATTTCTTGCTTTTACTACGTTATTTTTGTTTTCAAATATCGCAGCGGCTGTACTATTTTTGCAGCAAATACATTGCTCCTTAACCACTACCTTAAGTATGTCGCTAAGCGACTGGACAAGCAATGTAAAAATAACAAAACGATACTTTATTTACGCGGAGCGTCGCATAGTACAGCCGCTGTGTCTTGCGGCGAGATAGTGATGAGGTTAAGATCCACTAAAGTAGGCTATCGATAATAATGTCGATTGCCCAACGAATATTATATTGCTATTATAGTTTATTTTTCAGTTTGTCAACCGTTTTAGCCCGGTTGGAACACTTGAAAAGATGACGTTTAAGTACGGTTGGAAAACCTTTGAGAATGTAAAATAATCTTTTTTACTGTTTTTTAAGTTTATTAATGTTTAGGTGGAGTGTTTTTGGGTTTAAATTATCGCATCTTCGTGCTATTTCCTTACTTTTTTTTGGTTTTGGTATTTTACTTCCGCTAAAGTCTTTAACTATGCACCACAAGATTCGAATGCGTTGTAGTAATCGGTATGGTTCAGATAAAATATTAGTGATGTTTGCTTAAAATAAGTCAACATATTCATGCTATTTATTTGTTATGCATGAGCATGGCATGTGTTTGTTTTCATATATTAGGTCTTTACCTATGAAATTGCCGTTCTGCAGTACTGGCCATTTCAAATCAAAATAATTTTTGTTTGGCTAAGAATTCTAATTTCAAATTAATTTTATTTTAAAAACATGGATTTTTTTCCAAAAGTAGTCATTTGTTTATTGATTAGTGTTACATTTTCATCGCATTTCAATCTTTTTCGTCATCATAGATACGTTGAAAATTCGGGTAATTATGGAATATGAGTACCGTCGTGGCAGCAACGCGGCACAAGCGGCACGCAACATCAACGACGTTTACGGAGCTAACACTACAAACCAACGCACCACTTGTTATTGGTTTGCTCGCTTCCGTTCTGGAAATTTCGACCTGAAAAATGAACCTCGCGGTTGTCCGAAGACTTTGGACGACAATGACGAATTAAAGGCAATTGTGGAAGATGATGATACACAATCTACGGCTGAATTAGCAGTAGCTTTCGACGTTAGCGTCAAAACAATATTGGTCCATTTGCTTCAAATTGGCAAGGTAAAAAAGCTTGACAAATGGGTGCCCCACGAACTCAATGATCGCCAGCGTGAAGTACGCGTCGAGACGTGCCTTGCACTGCTCAACAGACACACAAATGAAGGAATTTTGAACCGCATTGTTACCTGCGATGAAAAATGGATTCTGTTTGATAACAGCAAGCGCTCAGCAAGTTGGTTGAATCCTGGTTCAGCACCTAAACAATGCCCTAAACGAAAACTTACCCCTAGAAAAGTGATGGTCACTGTTTGGTGGTCTAGCGCCGGTGTGATTCATCACAGCTTCTTACCAAACGGGGTGAGCATTACTTCAGATGTGTACTGTGAAGAACTGAACACAATGATGGAGAAGCTGGCACATCTCCAACCAGCATTGGTCAATCGCTCGTCTCCGCTGTTCCTGCACGACAACGCGCGACCTCATACTGCACAGCAGACGGTCTCCAAGTTGCAAGAACTGGGGTTGGTAGCTCTCCGTCATCCGCCCTACTAACCAGACCTTGCGCCTACAGACTACTACTTTTTCCAGAATTTGGATAACTTCTTGGCGGGAAAAAAATTCAATACCCGAGCGGCAGTACAAAATGCCTTTGAAGAATTTGTTGCCCCCCGTCCAGCTGATTTCTTTAAGAAGGGCATCAATAAACTGCCACTGCGTTGGCAAAGATGCATTGATTGCATGGGTGATTACTTCGATTGATACAAATAAAAAATGCATGAAAAAAATTCGTTTAAATTTTTTCATACAAAACGGCAATGTCATAGGTAAAGACCTATTATTTAACAATTTCTTGACTAAGGGTTTTTTTTAAATAACAAAAGCCTATTCGCCTGTTGCCTGCTACCTGCTTACTCATCGTGAGGTTATGAAGTATAGACCGCGCGGAACTAGTTGACCGCGCCTTAGGTATGTGAGCGGTGGGATGGAGGAGCGGGGGCGCATTACTCAGTACGTGCGTTGCGAACCGCCGCCTCACTCCTGTCTCAGCGGCCAACTAGTTCCTAGACTATAAGACTATAGCTTAAGATACTTATTATGTAAATGATAAATAAGTTCTTAAAGTACCTTTTTAGCTTCCCAAAAGATACAAATACAAAAAAAGAATGGATTGATGCCACAGGAAGGCCACCTAACTGGTTCCCAACAAAATATAGCACCATATGCTCAATTCACTTTAAGGCAGAAATGTTCCAGCCTCTAAAGAAAACTCGCAGGCTTTTTGAATGGGCAATCCCAAAATTAAGAGTACGTCAAGTACTTAACAAATACCTCCACTTTACAGGTCAGTGAGTAAACACATCATAACAGGGTTCAACAATTCCTATGGTTTCACAGCCTAAACCAACTTAACCGGATTGTTTTAATTTATTGATTCGTGTTTTTTTTTAATATACATTTTTTTTTTATTTAAAATATATAATACTTTCTGGACATATAATTTTTTATTTTATTTTCAGGACCCCAAATTTTTCTTGTCCAGTAATAAATGGAAGTATCGATAACATTCCGATTTAGTCAATCACTAGCGTATATGTAAAATAAATTGCTTTTTGCACAACACAATAATAGCGCCAGATGTTTTTGTGTGAGTAAGTTGTACGGTGCATGGTAAATGCACGCTGTGTGTGACGAGTTAAGGTTTATAATTGATTGTGTAGTATGTTCTGATTTATGAATTGCAAGTGTGTGCGCGACTTTGTATCTATTGCTTTTATTGAACTACATGTGTAGTAGTGGCGCGGTGGTGGGGCCAACCTAGCGACATCGGGTTCTGATACATTTTCAACTACCGGGCATATCTCCTTCTTTCATATCTATGTTTACATCACATTTTACTGTCTGTATTCAAATGTCATGCCGTAACAATTGTCATTATACTATGAGAACTGTTTATTTCATTTTGAGTAGGTAGCTCACTTGATATTCAACGGTCGAACAGAACGGATTAAATCTCAATATTTCTACGCAATGTACCTATGTTTAATTCGAGTAGGTAAACTTGCACTGTTGCATCAAATGGAAAGCTTAGTATGGCCGAGTGTCATAGGAAATATTTTTTAGTTAAAAAAAGAAATTCACGCGGATGAAGTCGCGGGCAGAAGTTTAGTAGTATGTATTTTCATTTTATTTATTTTTTTCTATATTGAATTTGTTGCTTTCAAAATTGAGTTATCCAACCAAATAGTGGAATGTGATGGACTGGTTTGATTTATGAGTTGATTGAGTGATTTGATTGATTAATTGGGTGATTCTAAAATATTACTTGGTATTGCATACGAAAATATCATACAGTACATACATCTATCCGATATCCTCGATCTACAACGCCTCATGTTATTTATTTATTTGCTCTTGTTAGAGCCAACAAGAAGGTATTAAACCTCTTTTTATATGTCGTTATTACGAGTATCATTCTTAATTTTAAATACTTTACATCTTCTTTTGTTTTTCTTTTCTTCTAAAAAGTGGCATCTCATGTATCCACACAATGCTAAATAAATATTTTATAATATTTCATATTTTGTTTGCATAAGTCTAACAAAATTATTTAAAAATAAGAATAATAATGATTAAATATTAAAGTGGTTTTATAACTTCTTGCTGTCTCTAAGGCCTCGGCCTCGAATTTCGCGGGCAGCGGGGCGGCGGCGGCGGCGGCGCGTCTCGCATTGTCCCGCCCCGCTTCCGCGCCGCTGTTTTCGAGGTCCGGTCCATTTGTTTTTATGCATAAAATCCTGCCGCGAGGCCGAGGCGTCGGCCTCGAATTTCGCGGGCAGCGGGGCGGCAGCGGCGGCGGCGCGGGAGCGGCAGGATTTTATGCATAAAACAAATGGACAGGACCTCGAAAACAGCGGCGCGGAAGCGGGGCGGGACAATGCGAAACGCGCCGCCGCCGCCGCCGCCGCCGCCGCCGCCGCCGCCCCGCTGCCCGCGAAATTCGAGGCCGAGGCCTAACAGCTCTCGTGCACATCGCACATTTTACAAAAGGTGATTTGTCGGTTTTTGTACATGAACCCATTCAGATCACTGCGAAACACAACGTTGGTTTGCTATTGAGTTAGTGAACCATAAATTAACATTAATTATTATATTACAGTACAACGTCAATTGATGTTTTGATTCATTGTCATGCACGCGTGAGACTTAAATTCTAGAGAATGTTTGTTACACATTGTCACTAGCTGTGCATTTGCACCGGCGAAATATTCATGACATCTCTGTCAGATACATAGACAGAAATAGAGATAACAATATGTTTTTATGCGATGTTTCGCCAATGCAATCGAGCGGTTGCTCATTGTACTCGCAGTGGTACAAAAACGTATTAAAATTAACGAAAAGAGAATGCTATCAATTGGCCTGTAAGTAGGTCGTCATACTTTTTCACAATTCAATAAAAAGTAATATACAATATCAAGCCAATATACAACACTTGGAAACTATCTATACTGACCAACACTCCCCATTTCCCGCACCACCAAATAAAATAGTTGAAAACTTTAAAATTCCCCAACATGTGCGGCTTCAACTCATTACGTATTCATTTCACCTTTCGTAACCCTTATTCATATTGAAACAATGGTGTCTGAAAATATTCAGTACGAATCTCACGATATTATGTTATGACTAAGGGCGTTTGTCCACCGCAGCCGTCCCTGAGACGTCACCGAGAAACAATATTATTCGAACCGAACGTGAAGTCCCGGTGACGGCGATTGTCTGTCCACCGCAACCGAACTCGGCGGTTTAGTATATGTTATGATAGACAAAACAAAAGCCGGACGAACGGCGCCGGTGCAACGGCAGTGTGTGAACAAGATCAAACGTGTTTTGTATTGCTGGCACATCGGCCCGAGTACCTACTAGCGGTTGCATCAAACTATTCAAAACTTGGTGTCTGTGGTGGACACGCGGCCGTAGTAAATAATACTTATTGCTACTTGGGCGCCGTCATCTTATTCTCGGTGACGTCCCAGCGACGGTAGCCGTGGACAAACGCCATTACAAGTCTTGGATTCAGCGAAATACTGATATATTTTTGCATAAGAGTAGCTCGAGCCTTTTGAAATTTTAGCCTGAATTGGGACGTGCCGACTTGAAACGTACTTATAATTAAGGAAAGAGTATTCATTTCGCGCAGAATTTTCGTGAGTTGGCAGGGTTAATGTTTGTTGAGAAATGCATGAATATGTTTTAAATATAGGTCGTGGAGCCCTCATTGCGTTATTAGTTATGTGTACTTTGTAGATGCCATCGATGACGATTTTATTAGCTTCACTTATTTAATCGCTAGTCTTAGCAAATTATTTTAGAAATTGTAAAAAAACTGTAAATTACAAGTACTTAGTAATTACTGTAAGTAAATCTGTAATGTACAGACAACAGCACATCAGGTTATACCAAACTGTCAAATTTCTCCAAATGATTTTAAACCTTAAAATGTTGATGGTTAAGTTCAATATCGAATGAGATAATTTGACAGTTTGTCACTACAAACTGTAGTACACACAGCAGGGTCAAGTCACTACTTGACCCTGCTGTGTGTACTACAATTTTTGCAACTAAACATTTCATTTTATTTCATGTTCTTTATTCGAGTTATCTCTTTGTATGCACATATTTCTGTGACAAATAAATCTATTTTTATTTTAAAATTAATATTGAGATGGACCTCACGATAGCATTAAAATCAATTTTGGTAGATTTGAGTCTCCACTAGATAAGATACACTTTAGTAATGTCACATTAAAATAATACATACCTGGGGAGGGAACTATTTTCTAATTAGAATAAATTATTTGTTACAAAAATTATCATCAGATAAAAATATTTTAAAACCACACTGAAGCATCAGTTATGTAGCTAGACAAAAATAATAGTTCAATAATGTTTTTCGCACTGTATGCTTTCACTCCTCGACATATTAACGCAACTGACTCCTGTGAACTGTCAACATGAAGGTCATAGTGATTGCGATTAAATAAAGTAATTAAAGTGCCGGACACTATATCAATATCATCGTCATTCTCTTGCCCTCCCAATCTATTTGGAGTCGGCGCAACATGTCCCTTTTTAGGGTTCCGTACCTCAAAAGGAAAAAATGGAACCCTTATAGTGAACTAGAACTCGTGTGTCTGTCTGTCTGTCTGTCTGTCCGTCTGTCACAGCCAATTTTCTCCGAATCTAATAGACCGATTAAGTTGAAATTTGGTACACATATGAATTTCTGTGACCCAAACACGGACGGGTAAAGTAAATAAATGAATTTTGAACATGGGGGTCACTTTTGGGTGGCAAATAAGAAAAAAAAAAAAAGTTTTGCAAATTATACTGTGTGACAAATCAAATGCAAGGGACTATGAGAGTCTCAAGTATATATTTTTTTATACTTATAAAGTAAATTGTTTTAAAGCTATTTAAGAAAATAGACGAAAATTGACCATTTCCAGGAGGGGGAATGGTCAATTTTACCTGTAGATTACAGAAAAACCTATAAGAAGTCTGTGGTCTTAAAATAATTTATGGTAAATCTCTCAACATTGTGAGTACAAACTTACATTTACAGTTGGAATATGTGGGAGAACATGTTTTTCAAATACAATGTTAAGTTTGTTTTGGGATAAATTCATCCCAACTACGGAACTCTTCAATGTGCGTGGTCCAACACGCACTTGCCCGGTTTTTTTTCCGTACTTCTCTATACTTTATATCAATATGTCCTACGGGAAATACCTAGTTTCACTAGCGTATGTTAGCCTTTGATGTAGCGGCATCATTAAAAGTTTCTACTGCTTTAGCTGCTCGCTTCTATAGCTCTGGAATGGCTTATGTGTGCGTTGCAGTTTCAGTTAATAACGGATGGATTGTCAAACGCAGGCTTCCAGTCTAGTTGAATGCGTGGTTGGCCTTTACGATCTGGGAGACGATTGAACGATTGAAATGATATTGGGTTACAAACGAACTCGAAAGTAAGAAATATCAAAGATAGTGAACGTTTTTTTGCCTTTGCAGCTGATTTGTCGCTAGTAAATAATTTATCCTCTTTCTTGTTCTTCAGAAAAGTCGACTGCGTAGTATTCGCAACCGGCATGCGTGTATGACCAGATGTATGAACGTAAACGAAGCAAAAGGAGTATGTAAAGGTCGGTAGCAGGTGGCGTTTTGTAGTTTCTACCTACCCCCCAATGGGAAGAAGGCGTGAATTTATGTATGTGTATAAACTTAATTATAATAAAGATAATATTTAATAGGTACCTACTTGCTTAGAGTCAACGTACACAAGGTAAAATAACGCCAGCCACGATGATAGATTCAATACAAAAGTGATCAGATTAAAATCAATATCAAACTAGAGTGATTTTTTCATATTGACATACTTCTGTCCAAAACATGCTGGTCACTTTAAAATAATGGTTGGTCAAATTTGTATCTCTATTGTATGTGCGCATTGTTCTTAATCTAGGTACAGTGAGCCTCAAAAAGATTTTTATACTGACAAGGATTCATTTGACTGTCTACAACATAGATATGTTTTGTTTTATTTGTGCTAAGAGAGTCAAAATGAGCGATCCCAAAATATATCATTTAATGAATCCTTTAAGGTTATTATTGACAAAAGCTATCCAATATAACATAAAAACTATTGGGCAAATAAAGAAGAATATTAGAGAAGGAAATTTTAACCCAGCTTTTCCTCAAATTATAAAATATGTGCCCCATTCTCAAAGAGAAGTAGTTTCACCTCACTTAAAAAGATTGATAAAATCCATGGTATTAGCTAATGAAAGAAATGATATTTTCATTAGTGTTTTCTATAATTTTACTATGTGTTCAGAAACAAAAGGCAGATCAAGAGATATAACACATTTTATGTATTAAAATGACAAATTTAGTAAAATATTTGAATTTAATTATAGGAAAAATATTTAAATCTTCAGACGGTTCTTTAAAAATAGATGAAGAAACAGTTTTGGTTCCCAATTCTCAACTTGTGAGTGATGCAGAATCAGTAGGTATGCACTATTTTACCTCAATTTACAATAATAAAAGTAAACAACCTAATAAAGGATTTGCCAACAAAATCAATAACATGGTTGTCCAAAAATTCTGAAAAATTACCAGACGGATTTAAGGCATTGACTATTTTCCAAACAAGCTATTTTCTAACAAGTAAAAGAAATAGTAATATCATCAATACATTAAACACTTTGAGAAGACATATGGAGATTGGTCTCGAAGAAGATACAAGCTTTGCTTTCCAGAATTATCTTATGAAGAGGAAAATTGAAGAAATTGAGCAGTGAAAGCAAGAGAATAAAATTATATGGTGCTTCTTCAGTGATATAGTACATAGTATTGAGTTAACATCCTTATTTTCATTAAAATTATTTTTTATTTTAATCTAAATTAATCTGAAATTATAGATATCCGGTCTATATATTGTTTCATAATACTGCTTTTCGAATGTGTAGTGACAATTAAGTATCTAATGTGTAATCACTAATAATCTCTATGCTAATTTAGGGGTTAAAGTATAAATTGTACTGAAAAATTGAAATTCGTTTTTTTTTTTTAATTTAACATATTTATTTAATCAAAATAATTACCATTATTATCTATACATTGCTGACATCTAATAGGAAGGTCATATAAGCCTTTGCGATAGAACTGTCGTGATCTAGATTCGACAGTGTGAATGCATTTTGTACTGCCTCTTGAGAAGAAAACTTTTATCACGTAGAAAATTGTCCAAATCACGAAAAAAATAGTAGTCCGTTGGAGCAAGGTCTGGCGAATACGGAGGGTGATGAATGGTTTCTAATTGCAGTTCCTGTAGAGTTAAAACGGTTTCTCGTGCTGTATGAGGTCTCGCGTTATCATGGAGCAATAATGGTGAAGATCGATTCATGAGTCGGGGCTGTTTCACTGCTAGTTTTGCTATCATTGTTCGAAGTTCGGGACAGTAGACATCTGCCGTTATTGCTTGACCAGATCGGAGAAAGCTATAGTGAATAACACCATGCTGAGACCACTAAACAATTACCAATACCTTTTTATTGGTAAGCTTTGCTTTAGGACACTGTTGCGGCGTTTGACCTGGGGTCAGCCATTGCATTTTTCGCTTACGGTTATCGTAAAGAATCCACTTTTCATCACATGTCACAATTCGATCCAATATTCCTTCATTTCTGTATCGATTCAACCAGGCAACACAAGTTTCAACACGCGTTTCTTTCTGCAGATCAGTCAAATCATGATGCACCCATTTCTCTTATTTTTTATTTTATTGATTTGATTTTTTTTTTTTGATATTGTTGGTAAGATAACGTTAAACCATGCCGCTAATTCCTGGGTAGTTTGCTTCCACTATCTCTTTCAATTCATTGTTATTCACCTGTGTGGGCGGTCTTCCACGTGGTTCGTTCTTCAAATCCAATTTTCCATCACGAAAAGCGTTTAACTCGTCGCGCGCTAATTAGCAGACACAATAGAAATTCTATTGTTATCTGTACACATGGTGTGCAATCGACATTTTAGGAGTTAAACCAACATCGAACGGTGCGTTCATTAGCAGTCCCCTCTGAAAACGCAATATTTATATTGCGAGCTGTTTCTGCCGCGTTAGTTTGGTCGGAACTCGTATTCAAAAATAACTCGAATTTTCGAAGTATCCATCTTTCTTGTCTAAGCTGAATAAAAAAAAAAACAACTGAAAGTCGATAATCGAATGTTGCACATTTTTTAAAAGAAGAACTTCATAGGTACCATTTAAAAAAAGTTTCACTCAAAAATCTCAAACCATGAAGGTTCTATGTCAATTCGAAGTTCCTAATACAATAAACGGCAATTCCATAATCTCTGGAAATGCTTGTCGGTTTTGAAAAATTCTTTTTGCATTTGATAGCGTAATTTTTGAGCAAGGTTATAGGCTATTTAACATCACGCTACGTCTATTATGAGCTGAGCAAAAAAAGTTGGAGAGAATACTATGAGTAAATGAGGAAACAACGCAGGCGGGCGACGGGATGTGACGCGGTGGGTCGGTGGCCGAAAGTTCACGCGGACGAAGTCGCGGGCAGAAGCTAGTAATATATGTTTTGGGGGAGAAAGGAAAAAGAAAACGTGTTGCGCCAACCTCAAGTAACTTGGGACAAGGGCAGGAAGTTGATGATGCCTAATAATTATTGTAAGAATGGAATGCTTGACTGTGTGAAAGAGCTGAATGATAAGGTGTAGGTAAGATAGATGACGTGTGCCAAAAACTTATGGTTGGAATGACGACGACGATGTGGAAAATATTTAAAAAGTTACCGTGGCAGTGACAGGGCTTTTTGAATGACGAAAAAAGTCGATAAGACGTGATTTTTTAACTAAGAATAATTTTATGTGTTTTACGATTTTATTTATAAGAATAAACCAGTTTGAGATATTTCTTTTACTTTTCCTCTGGCCTCAGCCCTTTACAGATAGATAAAATACATAAAGGTAATACAGGCTGGTATCCGCAACTCCACGTCAATGCGCGTATTTTGACGACCACATACGCAAAATACGCGCATTGATAAAATACATATTACGATATACGACGGTGAACAAAGACTAGACAATATTAAATGAATTCTTGTCAATGTACACACATCTTTTTGAGGCTAACTGTACACAAATAATGGAGGGACAACACATAGCTAGCTGCAAACTGTGGCTGTTCACGTTTATTTATATATTTTGCTCTTGTGTTATATTGAGTTAAATCTGAAGCGTGCTCCGACATCTCCTAACATATGTACTCAATATATCCCCAGCGTCAAATGGGGAAGAAAAATATATTATTGTGAGAAAATCTTTCCGTTCTCAGAAGCTGTTTCAAGCGTTGTAAATGTGCGTAGGTGGCGCCATCTACTGCTTTATTGGAGATAAAAGACCTGTAGGGATATCCTGTTTTTTTACACGGTTAATTAATCTATAATTGTAGATAATACTCGTATCAATCTGCCTAGCCTCCACAACCCAGTGACTGGATAACCCGTCACACCTTGGCAAGACTGGTTGTCAGACTTTTGGGCTTCTGACTAGGTAACGACTGTATAAGAAAAACGAAAAACAGGCGGGACCAACGGCTTAAAACGTGCTTTCCGAGGCACGGAGGGGTCTCGGTATAATTGATGGTCACCCATCCACGGAGGGGTCTCGGTATATACTGGATGGTCACCCATCCACGGACCGATCTCGGCAAGCTTTGTTTAACCTTGAAGATGGACCCATGCGGCTGTTATTATTATAGCCTCGTAGTACTATACGTACGTACGTACTTAGTATTATGTGAGGGCATAATTCGCCGATTGTGTCAGTTCATAATAGTTGGTAGCCATCTGTCGTAATTATGGAAAACCTTTTGTTAAAAAAAAAAAAACAAAAAAAAAACTTTTTGTTCATATTATTGTGGGCCATAATTAGAAAAAAAATGAATGAAAATGCTGTATTTACCTATAATATTTGTTACATTTAGTTCTTTATTTTCTGTTGCTTGGTAAATCAAAATAAATAAAAAAAATATTAATATTTATTTATTTATTTTGGCTTACGCTAGATTCTTTAAAAAAATATTTAAACAAATATTTTCGCTTAGCGACCACTTCGCCCAGTGCAGAAAAACAATTGTTGATAACGATCTACCTTGACGCACAATGGTCCACATGAAGGACTAAGTGTGGAAACCAAATCCTTAACATAGAACGATCTACCTTACAACTAACTTGAACAATTGTTTAGCCTTATCCCGCACTGGAACAACAAATATGGTAGAACTTGTCCACTCTGAAATGACGCAGTCCACTACCGCATTTACCGTAGTGTAACGTATACAAATTTAAGTAGTGGGGCGCGTCATTTCAGAGTGGACCAGCTTTATTACAATAGCCAATATCATACCTTATCGTCCGAAAACTTTAATAATTCTAGTATTTTAATTCCGGACAAACTCCATCAAAATATGAAAGACATCATCTACCACTCCACAGTCATTTGGAGACAAAGCTTTCTTCATTAAGTAATAAAACTTATTTGAAGGAATATATCCGGAACGAAGTCTTATGGTTATGGTAATTAGGTTTTTATTGAGGTCACAATCAATCCTCGGAACCCGAGAAATCTGTGGCTGGATAGTTCGATACCATATCCCTTTTTCCTATGATTAAACACATTCTTTTAACCGTTCCAAATTAGTCCTTAGAAATTATGTTGGGTGGGCGCCATCTAGTGTTTTAAATTTTAAGTATCGATTGACTTGACTTTGAAAGGTAGAATGACATTCAGTTTTTGACAGAAAGTTAGTTTTATGTTTGACATTTGCAAAATGGGACGCTATACGCTCGAACAAAATTGGGAAATATTAAAAAGTTACTTCCAAAGTAGTGAGTCTTTAACGCAAACTGTAAGAAATTTACGTACCGTGCCATGCTCAACGAATTTTTGTTTCCAAAAATTGAAGAGAAGACATGGACGACATTTGGCTTCAACAGGACGGGGCCACATGTCACACAGCCAACGTAACCATCGAACTTTTGCGCACTGTTTTTGAAAATCGAATCACCCGAAATGCTGATGTCAATTGGCCGCCTCGGAGCTGTGATTTGAGTCCTTTGGATTATTTTCTGTGGGGAACCATTAAGGATAAATGTTACGCAAACGATCCAGAGACAATTGAAGCGTTGAAACATGAAATCGAAGTTGCCATTGAAGAGATTCGAGCCGAAACAATCGCAAATGTTCTGAAAAATTAATTGGGTTGATCGGATGGGGTACTGCCGAGCCATTTGTGGTAGTCATATGAATGATACTGTGTTCTATTCTTAAATGACAAAGTTTAACCTTTCCAATAAAACCAGAAATTTGAAAAAATAATCAGTACTTTTTTTATAGACGATTCAAATTTAAAACACTAAATGGCCCACCCTGTAGAAACTATGACTTAATGTAGAGATAAAGTAGTAAAAAGCGAGATCAAAACGGTATTTTAAATGAAATTCTATAGTTTTTTCAAATGAAGAGTTGTTACAAGGTACAAATGAGTTTTATATAACATCAAAAAAACATAACCTTAGGTAAATAAAACAAAGTCAAATAACTTATTTCAAATAGGCACATAAAAGGAACTTTTGAACGTCAAAATTAAAAAAAAAATGTATTGATTCTAGTCGCCCATTCCAAAAGGTAGTTTCGTATGGAGAAGAATGGGCAAGAAACTCCGCACATGGTTTCATCAGAAGTGTCTTCCTTCATCTCTGTCGCATAACCTTTAAAGAAAATACATGTGTCACGAGTATTAATATTAGGTACTTGCTTTGTTTCTTGTTAGTGTAACGCAGACTTATGAAAATATTATTTCTGAGAAATATACAATACTAATAAAAGCTTAGAAATAGAAATCAGTGACTTCTATCAATATAATACGAAGGTACGAGTGTTTCGACATTTTGGTCCACATTGGAATGAATTGATATCTAAATTGGAAGCTTTTTAGATATAACAAAACCCAGAGAATATTGCCTTGAGAACTTTCTTCACAAATACATAATTAAAACAAATAATTAGAGAGTGGTTTAGATACCGATCTACTTAAATATTTAAATCCATCACTCCCCAGATCCCCCCAAGATTTATTTGAAGTGATTAATCACTGAAGTAACAAATGACGTCACTCCGATGAACCGCTCAAAAACAATGCCCATTTAAGTCATTAACGTCTCCAGTAGAATTACTCTACGTCGCAAAACGGAATGAAAAGGGGGCTATTCTAAAATTGCAGTCCTTTGTTCAAGAACGTCGTTGATCATTTTGTTCCGGCGACCCGTCTATTGTCTTCGAAGATGTCCGTGAATCCATTGGAAACTACACTAAGTTCTATCAAATCAATTTTAATAATAAGACAAGTCATTTTTGATCTTGATTGAGCTATTCTTGCTTAAATAATTTACAGCAACGGAAACTGAAATTAAATTATGTTTATTTTTGTAAGTTGATCTTCTGACAAATTTTGGGCAATATTTTAAAAACTAGATATTTCCAACTAACCGATTCATGACATTGATAAAATACGATAAACAGCCCTTAATATTCAATAAATTCATTCTAAACAATCAGTTATATAAGTAGCAGAAGTGTTGATTCATAAAACCGTAAATTATTGTGACCAAAACCGCAACGTTTTAATTTCGGAAACGTTGTATGAACGCGTGAGTAAGAAAAGTACCCCAACCTGATTTCAGCTAGATAACGCTCAGTTTATGAATCGCAATTTTCTTTCCAAGGGAAACGGTTTTTCTTTCACAATTCTCACTAATTTGAAGCAACCCAGTTTCCCGTTTCCAGTTGCAACGTGTGTATCTATAGTGCAACAGTAGGCTGTTCTCGTCCATTGTCGTGACTGTCGGGAGATGACAACGTTAGTCGCTCGGCGACCGCGGTACCGACCTGTCGTCCCGGGATGACTTGGAATAAGAACGCGAGTTCAATGGATTACATATTTTCAAATATGAAACAGTAATTGATAAAACGGTTATTTGTTATGTGAATTTATTAATATTATTTATTGCTACTTTTCTGTGAATTAACTTAGTGTAAATATTGGTGTTTCGTAGTTTTAATAAGTATAGTGTTGAATATTCAAAAACTTTGTATTGAGTAAGCTGTTCGTGTTTTCGGTAGAATATTTCAGTGTATATTGGACAAACTTTGAAGTATTTGAATAAACTTCTTTTGTGTAAATAAATTCTTTATCCAGGGAAATATAATAACAAGGTAAGTTAATAAACGTTGTCTAACCATAATTATCTGTTTAATAATAAGGTTTCAATTTGTTTACACAGCAATAACTCAAAAAAAAAATATTTTCAGTTAGGTACCTATTCACCTACAGCAACATAATTACTTCTAAATAATCAAAACGTAATATATAACACAAAAACAAAATTTTGACGCGTAACATAATTGTCAATTGGAGTTCATAAAACTACAACTACAACTATGTACTTTATATCCATTTGAATAAGATAGCTAATTACATATCAAGCTAAACTCTTTTTTTAGCTTCTTTAGAAGCCTAAATCGAAGACTATCAGTATTAAAAAAATCAATAAATTAGTAACATCATTCTTTTTTTTAAATCTTTGTAAACTACAACACTTTAAAATACTCAAAGCTGAGTTAGGAGTCCCCGAAACGATCAATCGCAATTAATCAATTGCCTTGAATTTATATTGTAGTAATAGGTATTGTCAATCGCTTCAATTGCACTTTGTAGACGATCAATTTGCGTATCACTGTGTATTATCACGTAAAAATGGATAATTGCAATTGATCGTTTGCCCTTTAGATACGTAGGATATCTAGGTAGATACTTTTTTGAGTTCACTATGTAGCACGTTCGAAATTTTTTGTTTTGACAATTACAAGATACATATTTTTTCAAAAGTACCACCAACGATACACTTTTTCTGTAATGTTAATTTTTTACTTGGAAAATTGTTTTTGTAAACCATAAATGTATTTTCTTCCGAAGACAAAAAAATAACCTATGAGTGTACCCAAGTGTCAGATAAAAATGTGGCATCAAACATCGAGAAAGCTATAAACGTACGCGCCATTATCCCCACAACACATTGAGTCCCAATAGGAATTTCATCTAACGCTCATTGTGCTCATAAACTTCCAACTAGAAATACCACAGTACCCAATGAATAGACTACAGGCACAATGTATTGGACTTGCCAGTCCACCTGGCCTTTGTATGGTCCAACAAGGCCCCATTCAAGGCCTCCATACACTACAACAACAAACACAAAAACCTAATTTATGATGCCGCAATAAAATGAGAACGGACCATCTTTCTGCAAACATTGTTGCATTCTTGGATAATAGCAATGTATTTTAATACATATGCAAACAAGCAACTAATTTAAGCTTTTTAATTAATTTGAGTACTGGTAAACCAACAGGAAAATAAAGGAATAAGCACCATTCTGAAATTAATTCGTTTTTACGAGAGGATGTAATAAAATTGCTGTTCCTTGTAAAATTTATTTTTAGGAGCTCGTGGCTAAGTAATAACAGCCGCACGGGTCCATCCATCAGGTTAAGCATCAGGTTAAGCTACGCTTGCCGGGGTTGGTCAGTAGATGGGTGACCATCTTTACATACCGAGACTCCTCCGTGCCTCGGAAAGCACTTTAAGGCGTTGGTCCCGGCTGTCATTCGTGGATCTTTGACAGTCGTTACGGGTCGTCAGAAGCGGGTGTGTAAGGTCTACCTAACACATCAAAATAATGATGATCAAAGAAAAACTTTTTATGCAGCATACTGGCCATCACGTTGGTGTTGTCATTGTTCCGAATTTGAATTCATGACACCCTTTAAAAAAAGTTAAAGAGTTCTATGCAAAAGTGCAGGGTGGTATTTCGAAGTATTAAATATCACTGAAAATAAATAAGGAAAACTTTAGCAACTACATACCCAATTTTATTTAGGTTCGCGATTTATCGAAAGCCATTTTCTTTGTCCTTTGAAGTTCTCTATTACACTCACGGCCATTGTACATTTACAATGTAATGGCTATTTGACCATGCTATTGCAATTTACCTGACCTCAAATTATGGTAATTTGGGATATTACCCTGCCTTTATACATTGGCACTCTAGTGTCAACAAAATACGTCCAGCGCACTATTCCTAACCACTTTTAGCCAACGTTCGCACGTACGTAAAAATATCGCGGCGAAATTTTATCGCGCACTGGATTTTCAACTCTCGTTGTTGAGCCGAGCGTTGAGAATCCAACCTAACAACAACAGGGTGCTTTCCAGCGCGTCAATAAAACACACTGTTGGATTTCCAACTCTCGGCGCTTTGAAAATCCAGTGCGCGAAAAAAAATCGCCGCGATATTTTTACGTCCGTGCGAACTTCGCCGTCGGCTAATAGTCTTCTATGATAAGGGCGGTGAACAATGATCTAAATGCAGTCGATATTGGTCCTTAATTCGCAGACGCGAAAGTTTTGATATTAAAGCCAAA
Organism: Cosmia pyralina; assembly: GCA_946251885.1. Taxonomy (NCBI): domain Eukaryota; kingdom Metazoa; phylum Arthropoda; class Insecta; order Lepidoptera; family Noctuidae; genus Cosmia; species Cosmia pyralina. The sequence goes on along the minus strand of OX276359.1, from coordinate 16,251,133 downwards.
ACTTGTACCGTTCCAAATAAATTAAAGCATTGTTGAAAAAGTAGCATTTAATTATTAATTGTGATCTAAAATTTTATTTTTAATATTCTTAATGCTCCTATATTTACCAGAAATAATTCTAATTCTATATTTAAATTTCAAAAATACGTACCTAATAGCATGGAAAAGGATTGAAAATCAGTAAAAGAATGGTATCCCCGGTATTGGCTTGCGGGTTTGCCAAGCTACCTTTGATGTACACAGAAGTGCATTTAAACTGGCCACTCATAAAATACGCCCTTTGTTCCAATATTATGTCTTAGCATTAGGTATTTTTTTCTCATCCCGTAGCAGTTCATGTTTGATTGAAAGCCAAATCTAAGGAAATATTGTAGCAAACACAAATCCTACTAATATTACAAATGTGAAAGTTAGTGAAGATGTTTGGATGTTTGTTACTCAATCACGCAAAAATGGCTGAACGTATTTGGATGAAATTTGGCACAGAGATAGTTTATAAGCTGGATTAACACAAGGAATACTTTTTATTCCGGTAGTAGGTTCCCGTGGGATAATTTCCGACATCCACGCGGGCGAAGCCGCGGACAACGGCTAGTTAGTATATAAATTGTCTCTAATTCGTCCCAAATTATCGTGTTCCTTTGGCATTAAGTAAGAAAATGTCAAAACAATATTTACGTTAAGTAATAAATATTTAGTACTGATCTTGTAATCTAAATGGAGATTTCCTTTTAAGAACATTGTACAGACAAGAAAATCAGAAAATTAATGTCTATGTCATATTTTGAATAAACAATAGAGTGAGGAGGTTGTTTCAAATAATTGTTTACTTGTTACCAGTATTAATTTGATGCTATCCTTTTGAACAATTTATTTTGTTTTACTGTAACGTGTTATTAATCTTCGGTCCTAGGACTAAGGCCGCGACGCTGTTTTCAACGCTAAATAATGGGCCTAGTTATTTCTTTAGTGACCTTCATTAGTTTTCATTGTGTAGCAGTTTTTGGCTGAGAAAATTAAAACAAAGCGACCTAGTTTTATTTACTTAAGATATTTATTTAGAATCATGTTTTACGGACATAATTATATTTTTTTTTGTAGCTTATTGAACAAGATCATAATGAAATTGTCTCCTACATCCAAAAGTTCTTGAAGAAATAGCCGTAGGCGATAAGACCGTCCATTATACACTACGCTTCTTATTTCAATAAAAAAAAAAAAACAATATCAGGATCTACGAGTACTTTGCTTTTATTGTCTGTAAAAAAGTCTTATCAGTTCAGATTTTACCGAATTAGATTATTTTGGGTCCCTAAATATTCGTTTAGTAAACAAAGAAAATAACTTGCAACAAGACATATACTCGGTACAATATATTTTTGAGTTAAAAAAAAAACCTGATAGTGAAAATTCCTTGCAACGGTCTGCAAGTTTATATGGCCGGCAGTGTAACTGATTGACAGCAGGGAAATTGCATTTGTGTCGAGAACACAAATCTACCTTACTGTTCTTAGAAAATACTTGGATATCTAAAGCTTTAACATTCTATTTTTAGATCCTTACTTGAGTTTCAAAAATCAAGGAGCAGCACCCGTTTTATAGTCTTACAACTGCAGACACGATCAATTATCTACATTAATTATAAATCAAAATCGCCTTTCGTGTCAGTCTGTGTGACCGCGTTGTTCTTCTAAACTCCTAATGTTGATGCTGATTTTACCAACATTTAGGGAATTTATTCCGGAATGTTAAGTGTTTAAGTAATACATTAATTTTAATCTTATGTAAAGGAATGGAATCGACATATGTTTTCTCAAATCGTAAATAAAGTATTTTTCTTTCAACTGCGTAATAATGGTATCATTAATCACTACAAAACCGATCACAAAGGACGTATTTTTGCTTAGAACCAAAACTGTGCAGAAATGTTATATGGAATCTCATTAATGCACTGTTTTTAGGGTTCCGTACCTCAAAAGGAAAAAACGGAACCCTTATAGGATCACTCGTGTGTCTGTCTGTCTGTCACAGCCAATTTGCTCCGAATCTAATGGACCGATTAAGTTGAAATTTGGCACACATATGAATTTCTGTGACCCAAACACGGACGGGTAAAGTAAATAAATGAATTTTGAATATAGAGGTCACTTTTGGGGGGCAAATAAGAAAATTAAAAAAAAAAGTTTTGCAAACTACACCATGTGGCATGTAAAATGAAAGGGCTTACTATGAGGGTCTCAAATATATTTTTTATAATTTCTATATAAATTGTTTTGAAGTTATTTAAGAAAATAGACGAAAATTGACCATTCCTTATCTTCGAAACTACTGAGCCTAAAATTTTGAAAAAAATACAGAAAATACATCTTTACCTGTAGATTACAGGAAAACCTATAAGAAGTCTGGTCTTAAAATAACATGGTAAATCTATCAATATTGTGAGTACAAACTTACATTTACAGTTGGAATGTATGGTAGAACATGTTTTTCAACTACAATGTTAAGTTTGTTCTTAAGATAAATTCATTCCAACTACGGAACCCTTCATTGTGCGTGGTCCGACACGTACTTGGCCGGTTTTTTATTTTTTATTTAGATATAAATTTACCACAGAGGTTTAATGTCTCCCATTAAGTTTAATGTAAAATGTATGCATTAGATCAAAAAGATACGGGCTGAAAAAAAATCGGCTGAATAAAAACCAACTTGGTGAAAAAAAAAAAAAAACAAATGACGCGCATTTAATACCATTGCAAAGCTTTGATAGTTCATATTTTAGCAAGAAAAGTTTTGAAAAATGGAAATAGACAGCGATAGCGATATGAATTCAACTCCAGAAAGTATAAATAAAAACAGCTGCAAATGAAATTGTTAATAACCTTTTGCCGCAAAAGTCGCGGCATAAAATATTTAAAAGCTTATGAAAATTTTTTTAAGTGGAGAAACGAAAGACGTGTGTAAAATCACTGTCCGAAAGTGTGTTTTTAACGTATATCAGTGAGATGTCCAAAAAAATGAGACCATCTTGATTGTGGTCTTTAAATTCAATGATAAAAAGCACAGTTAATACCAAGTACAACGTGGATATAAAAGAATACTCTAAATGTTTCCGCTGAACGTCAGCAACGCTGCTAGCTGATTCCGGTGCTAATTTGACTACGCTCAAGCGTCATGGTGGATGGAAATTGGACCAAGTAGCAGAATATTACATAGAGGAATCGGTACAAAATAAAAGTAAATTCAGTTAAAACATAACGGAATCAATTCATTTGCACCGGTCAACATCACCACGTCCGTCTACTTCTCATGGAAATGATTTTAAATTGAGCCCGCGTCTACCTGTATCGTCTGATTCTGATAATAATAATTATTATTCACAAATAAACCAAACAAATACTAGAATAAATGTTCCAAGTAAAAGTGTAATTTTTACTTTTAATAACTGCACATTTAAAACTTAATTGTAAGTTTTAAATGTTTGAGGAGAAGATGAATTAAACTTTTCATTAACTTGAGTTTTTTTTTGAAAAGGTATGTTTTATCACGGTAGGTAGATTAGTAATTGAAAGAAAAGTAGATTACGCACCTTGCTAAAGTGAGTACCTAATTAATGCACTCGATGCAACAATCTACTATAGCGAAGCAGTATCAGCTTGCTAGCTCTAGATAAAAATATCTTCCTTATATTATTATGAGTATAGAAAGAGATAGACAGGCTACCCAATAAAAAACTTTTTTACAAAAAAATACAACCGACTTCCAAAAACAACACTACAAAGTGAAAAATAACTTTAATTTCGGATGTCTTTGGATCTGCATTTTGCCACCAGCTTCCGAAATTATAGTTATTTTTCAATTTGTAGTGTTGTTTTTGGAAGTCGGTTGTATTTTTTTGTAAAAAAAGTTTTTATTTTTCACTTTTTCGTTGTGGTACCTATCCCACACAAATTCTAATACCACTACCTGCAAAAGAAACTAGAACATCATCCATATAAAAGTGGGGAAAAAATACGTGTTATTGAAGCTAACTCAAAAACTACCCAAGCAAAGTTAATCAATTTTATATGGGACCAACTTTAACAACAACTGGAACAACCAACCCTCTCGAATAAAATAAAAATGTTTAAAATCGCACGACTCTGTAAAAAGTTATGCGTGGTCATACATAAAAAAAAAAAGTTCAGTCTCCTGGGCCAAGTTCTTATGACACTAGACTGATGTCACTAAACCACAAAGTGTTAAATTTCATAGCATAATGCTGCTTAAATAGTGCCAATAGCTAGGTACCAACTTTCCCTTATCACTAACGAGCAACGTGGCAATTAATTCCCATCAGTGACATTAGAAACTATACGTAGCTATGTTGAAAGGGTTATGAATAATTATGGGATTTTTCTACTTTGGAGTGACCTACATTTAGGTAAATTTCGCTTAATGATGGTCATACAGTCGTTAGGGAGCTCGCGATGAATTTTAGATTTTATTTAACCGAAAAGGTAGGTACTATTTCGTAAGCCACAAATGCTGGCCCCATTACCATTGTATTTTATTAAGTAAGTAAGGAATTATAGGCTTTACATATTTCGTTGTTCTTCTAACTTCCACAACAAATTCTGATGAAGTTTTCACTATCATTTAGAGTACTTTAGAGAATTGAGAGGTTTATAATACATTTACATAGAACGTAGCTACATTATAATAAAGAAATCTCAATGTGTTGTCAAGTCGTAAAAACCGTGCAAAGGGTCGCTAGTAAGCTTATAAATAAAAGAATGCAATGCAAATCCCTGTCATTTATGCATCCGATTTTTCAAAACGACTGTCATTTTTTTAAAAATTTCGAGTTCTCGAAAAGTGGAGAGACTATTTTTAATATAGCGACAATCCATCTATGTGTCAAACGCAGAAAAGTTGGTAGTAGCCCTTGCAAATCTCTCTCATCTGATCCTGGTGTGTTGTCTTAATGTAACATGTAGATGTACATGTATATGTATACCTACGTTTTATTCAGTCTAGTAGAGATGTATTCGAGAGTCGACGGTGCACGGCTAAAGCAAATCCCTGTAACTTATGGTAGCGGCCATATTGCAAATACAGGGTGCGATACTACTTTGTTCTTGTCGACTGCGTCAGCTTATGTCCCTGGCTATTGTAAAACTCACTTTGAGAGTAAGTGAGATTACTTCTATAGTTGCAATAAAAGCAAGAGTTTTGACTCTGATTTAACAATGAAAGTGTGAAAAAAGGTGAATAATGTAGGTTTTTCAGCAAATTCTAGTAGTTTAAAGAGCGTTTTGATATATGCAGGTCAAACAAAAAACAACCGACTTAAAAAAAAGCACTACAAAGTGAAAAATAACTTTAATTTCGGAAGTCTTTGGATCTGCATTTTGCCATCAGCTTCCGAAATTAAAGTTATTTTTCAATTTGTAGTGTTTTTTTTTGGAAGTCAGTTGTTTTTTGTACAAGAGTTTTTATTTTTCACGTTTTAGATAAGGTAATTCTTATTTTTGTTTTCCGCTTCCGGTTGCCGAACAGTAAACATTACCTTACAACCTGTCCGTCAAAAATAATTGCGAAACACGAGTTTATCAACACTATTGAGACAACTGCCGTAGTGAACAAAAACATCTAGTGATATAAAACACTGTGGTGAATAAAAAATAGTGAAGATATTCGTATAAACAACATCAAAACTGTAATTTTGCAGACCTTTATTTGAGGTTATCTAAATAGTGTGACATTAAACCGTCATCAAACGTCAACCAAGCACACGTCAAATACGCGTCAGTGTTGCCACTGTATAAAGAAAAAAATACCAAAAATGGAGGAACAATTCCAAATGCTTTTTGATAAAATGAAAATAGAAATGAAAAAACAAACAAATACTAATAGGTAATTTAAACGAATTTTTTTCATGCATTTTTTATTTGTATTAATCGAAGTAATCACCCATGCAATCAATGCATCTTTGCCAACGCAGTGGCAGTTTATTGATGCCTTTGAATGAAGATATCCAAATTCTGGAAAAAGTAGTAGTCTGTAGGCGCAAGGTCTGGTGAGTAGGGCGGATGACGGAGAGCTTCCAACCCCAGTTCTTGCAACTTGGAGACCGTCTGCTGTGCAGTATGAGGTCGCGCGTTGTCGTGCAGAAGCAGCGGAGACGAGCGATTGACCAATGCTGGTTGGAGATGTGCCAGCTTCTCCATCATTGTGTTCAGTTCTTCACAGTACACATCTGAAGTAATGCTCACCCCGTTTGGTAAGAAGCTGTGATGAATGACACCGGCGCTAGACCACCAAACAGTGACCATCACTTTTCTAGGGGTAAGTTTTCGTTTAGGGCATTGTTTAGGTGCTGAACCAGGATCCAACCAACTTGCTGAGCGCTTGCGGTTATCAAACAGAATCCATTTTTCATCGCAGGTAACAATGCGGTTCAAAATTCCTTCATTTGTGTGTCTGTTGAGCAGTGCAAGGCACGTCTCGACGCGTACTTCGCGCTGGCGATCATTGAGTTCGTGGGGCACCCATTTGTCAAGCTTTTTTACCTTGCCAATTTGACGCAAATGGACCAATATTGTTTTGACGCTAACGTCGAAAGCTGCTGCTAATTCAGCCGTAGATTGTGTATCATCAGCTTCCACAATCGCCTTTAATTCGTCATTGTCGACCAAAGTCTTCGGACGACCGCGAGGTTCATTTTTCAGGTCGAAATTTCCAGAACGGAAGCGAGCAAACCAATAACAAGTGGCGCGTTGGTTTGTAGTGTTAGCTCCGTAAACGTCGTTGATGTTGCGTGCCGCTTGTGCCGCGTTGCTGCCACGACGGTACTCATATTCCATAATTACTCGAATTTTTAACGTATCCATGATGACGAAAAAGATTGAAATGCGATGAAAATGTAACACTAATCAATAAACAAATGACTACTTTTGGAAAAAAAAATCCATGTTTTTAAAATAAAATTAATTTGAAATTAGAATTCTTAGCCAAACAAAAATTATTTTGATTTGAAATGGCCAGTACTGCAGAACGGCAATTTCATAGGTAAAGACCTAATATTACAGACGAACGTATTATAACTTCCTCCTTTTTTGAAGTCGGTTAAAAGTAACTCCTACCTACACTAATCAGATATTAGAAGTACTTATACGTTGTGTAAGCCTATCCTATAGTTGTTTGACATTTAGAACCTGTGGTGGTTAAACTCGATTTTTTATCTGATATACCACACGTTTCAAATTCCGTTTCATATGAAATAAAAATAGCCTGCATTACGCCCACGTGTAAGATACACACATCAAAAGTGTCTAGGGATCAAGCATTTTTATGCGGATTTCTTGAGATTGAGATGTGGCTTTGTAATAAATTTATGATTTTATAAATTTATATGGATCCTTTTTGGTGCATTTCATAATTTGAATCAGGAACTGTGAATCAAATTCGAGTAAAAGATGAAAATCAGCTGTCAATATTTTCCCTATAAAAACATACAACGCATTGAAGACATTATTAGTGCTACTGTTTCCCTACTACTGATTAAAACCAACGTTATTATGGAGCGGCGACGTCATTTAAGCAGGGAAGAAATGCTCAGAGCCGTGGGAATGATAGAAGCTGGTTCCCGGCAACGTACTGTGGCTTTAGCTCTGAATACAAGTCAGAGTGTTATCAGTCGACTTTGGACACGTTACCGAAGCACTGGTAACGTGGCTGAGCGCCATGGAGGACGGTATCGCTGCACCACACGGAGACAAGACCGATACATTCAAATCTTAACTCGAAGAGCTCCAACTATAACCGCCATGATGTTAGCCGTGAGGCTTCATCACTCTTCAGGGAACTTAATTAGCGACCAAACAGTCAGAAACCGCTTGCATGAAGTGAACCTTCATTCCCGAAGACCGCTACGGGTACCACCTATAGCAATGCACAATCGTAGGATTCGATATCAATGGGCTCTTGAACACAGAAATTGGGCAGAAGAACAATGGCGTTTCGTGTGCTTTTCTGATGAGTCTCGTTTTGGTATGAGACCGGATACAAGACGTATACGACACTGGAGAACCCCTGGACGCCAACAGCGATTAAAATCCTGCCAGGAAGTCCATCCTTATAGTGGTGGAACCATCATGGTATGGGCGGGTATTTGGATCGGCGGAAGAACGAGTTGATTTGGATCAGAGGCAACCTCAACGCTCAAATTTATGCTGAGACGATTGTATCAGACGTCATCGTTCCTCTACAAGTGCAAATCGGTCCCTTATTTCAGTTAATGCATGATAATGCACGACCGCACACCGCAAGAGTTGTAAGACAGACTCTCGCCGCAGCTAACATCAATGTCCTGCCCTGGCCTGCTCAGTCGCCAGACTTGAACCCGATTGAGCATGCATGGGATATGCTACAGAGAAGAGCTCTGCCGAATATGGAGGGTATCCAGTCGCAAGAAGACCTTTTTTTGTTGTTGCAACGAACATGGGCGGCCATTCCACAGCGTGATTTGGATGAACTCATTTTGAGTATGCCAAACCGATGTTCTTGTGTTGTTAGTGTTCGCGGTAGAAACACGGATTATTAATTGTTTAAGTTACCCAATAAAATTTTAAAGAAAACTGTTATTTCAGTCTTTTTTTCGAACTTTAATGTTAGTGGTTCAAATGTCAAAAATCCCTGTATTAGGAAAATGGCAAATTTCTTTATTAATGCAAAGGTGACTTGGTTTATCGTTACTGTGACAAACGAAAACACTTTATTTGATGAATCCTTAAAGAAAATTTTAATTAATATCAATCAGGAGAAAAGTTATTGCAAAAATATATGTTGATCCCTAGACACTTTTGATGTGTGTAGTTTTTTTCCCCATATAATCCACTCACGACCATATGTCGAAGTTCGAAGTTCGAACAATTAATAAATTCGAATCCATTACAAAAGCTGAAAAACGCAAACCTATCTAACCTGTATAATTAAGGTTTACGTTTTGTAGGTACGAGTATATACCTTTTATTGTGTTACAGGATAATGGTCGTATTTCTTCTTATAGTCCATTAACGCACAATACCTATTCATATTTTTGGGGATAAAATTTTAAGGTTAAAATTCGGACAATTATTTTCCTGCATAAATTTTTTCGGACTGGCTCGGGTGTTTTAAAAAATGTACCATTATTTAGTTTTTGTTTGAGAGTTTCTTCTACAAATAAATGAAAATTAAGTGGAAATAACAAATCGCGTTAATTTTAAGGAAAATGTGGAAAATTATTTTGCTTGTCTTTTTGTAATCAAAAGTCAATAGCAACCTGTTTTTCACTTAGTACAAATTCTTTTGATGATTTCTTCTTTTTTTTTATTTCATATCAACCTTACGGATTCTAGGCCACTGTCTGTCCAAACAAATACCTACTCAAACCCAAGTAAATATTTGACACGCTGTGCTGCAAATTGGGAATCAAAGACGAAACCTTTTGTGAGGCTGATAAAATACTTACTTTCAATTAGGTTTTTTCAACAAAAAAAAAAACATACTTGTAAAAAGGTTAAGATATGTAACTAAATCAAGCTCAGATCAGTATTCAATAATTTTTTTTTTTTTTGCGTGCTTAAAATGTTTGGTAGGTAGGTACTCCAGCCGCCGGGGTCGCGGGTAGTTCGAAAGAGATACCGTGGCCCTGGCACGGGCAGCTGAAGGAACATGGGTGGGTTTTAGTCAGTAAAAGTCTGACACGCCCTCCCGCCTCTGCCCAGAGCGGGAGAAGTCATTTGATGATTTCCCATCCACAAAACAAAAAAAGGTAGGTACTCTAAAATTGAATGTATAATAGTGATAATAATTTAAAAACTTAATTTCACTACCTGCCGACATAACCAAAAATTAATAATAAAATTTTCTACCTTGTTTAATTAGCTCGTAAATTTTCAGAACGTAAGCTGCAAAGGAGAATGACATTATGAGCAATGTTCAAAAGGAATTCTGTATTAAGCGCCAGGCCCAGGATAGGAACTTATTATGTATGCCGTGTAAAAGAGCTCACAGACAAAACCTCCCAGTTTTCAGAATTATTTAATGAGTAAGGGGCCCCCGATACGATCAATCGCAATTGATAAATTGCCATCAATTTCTATTGTAGTACTATTGTCAATCGCTTCAATTGCACAAGCTAGACGATCAATTTGCGCATCAATGTATAGATATCAATCATGTAAAAATTGACAATTGCAATTGATCATTTCGGGTACCCTTTAGAGGTAAGTAATTAGAAAATAGAGACAGCATGAGTGGACACTCAAAAATAAAACCACGATGTACGTAATATCTATTCACCTAGCGAACCGCCCTATGCTTCGCACGGCTTTTACGGTTTGACAAAACATCGATATTGCTTTATTATACGTAAGTTTAATATTAATGTATCAAACATACTCGTATAAACCCTCCGGAATAAATTCTCTATATAATGGTGAAAACCGCTTCAAAATCCATTGCGGAGTTTAGGAGAACAACGAGGCCACACAGCCAGACACGAAAAACGACTTTAATTTATAGGTATGTACAGATTAAAATGCAACTCGCAGATTAAAATATATTCGCAGAAATGTTCAACGGTAAGAAGCATTTAAAAGTAGATCATAACATCACACCGATATTTTTCCAAATGTATAGAATAGAATAGAATAGAATACTCTTTACTCTTTATTATGCACACCATTTAAATTACTGGTTACAATTAACAACACAACACAACAACAACAACACAACACAATTACAATGTATGGACAGTATGAAAATAGTAGGTGCTTTCACATTTTGCCAATTAGGAAAGTGTGGAAGCGAGCCAATAGCACCGATTAATACAGATGGGACACTCCGCAGTTTAGGTATGAAGCTACAAGTACGTGGCGGGCTCATCTCATGGGTCAATTCAGTGTGGGCTGCCGCGCACCGGCCGGCTCGCACGTTAGTTCGATACTCACTCACGCGCCGTGTCATAAAAGAAGACAATCCTAACAAGTCAGAAGGTATAAGAGTTACGCGATAAAAAGAGAGGCAACTTATATGTGAATATAACTGTAGGTGATGAAGCACTGTGCGACCTGAATTGCACTTTATTGTGTCGTAGCAAGGGTCGTTTTTTATTTAAATGATTTTGCGGAGTGTCCCATCTGTATTAATCTATGCTAATAGCTAGATACTTATAATAAAGCAAGAAGCTAGATTAGTGACAAAATTGACAAGACAGGGTCGTGGATAAAATAATAATAGCCGCACGGGTGGATCGAAAGTTAAGCTACGCTCGCAGAGGTCGGACCGTGGATGGGTGGCCATCCATTACATATCGAGACCCTTCCGTACCTCGGAAAACACGTTAAATCGCCAAAAGTTTAACGTGCTTTCCGAGGCATGGAGGGATCATTTGAAGATCTTTGACGGGTTAGACGGGTAATCCCGAAAGTCTGATAGCCAGTCTTAATAAGGGCTATCGCTATTACCCCAGTAACTGGGTTGTGGAGATCAAATAGACAGTCGCTCCATGTAAAATACTGATATTCAGCTACATCCGGTTAGACTGGAAGCCGACCTCAACATCTATTAATTTACTTCCATTATTTAGGTGCCTATAAACTCATGTTTGCACAAAGTAATTATATACCGATCAAACACACAAGGCAACAAACTAATAGTACAACAACACGAAACATAAATAGTTGGAACTCCTAATTCAAACTTATTCAATTTAAAGTGATTCAACTAAATATCATTCAAGCACACACATCCTTAGTACTACTTAATAACATGTTGGTAACTTCTAAATTTACCTAAACAGACCAAATATCACACTATAAACTACCAATTTAAAGTTTGTATGAAGTACAGTCGACCGCACGTCCCTGGTGACACTTTGAGCCTTGAGTTTCAATACAGGGTTACTTTAAATTGGCTAGCTGAAGTCCGCGGACGCGATGCGTATCGATATCTAAGCACGACAAAATAAAAAATAAAAACATTTTTTTTGAGAGGTCAATGACCTCTATTAGTGTTGTTACTTGAAGTTCAAGTTGAGAAAAATTGTTTTCTTATTATCGTGTATAGATATCGATACCAATCACGTCTGTGAAGTTTACACAAAAAAAATAACAGTTTTTTTTAAACTAATATTTCAAGTGACTACAATAACTGCGGTTAATGACCTCAAAAAAGTCATCAAGTTAATTAATTTTTTGTTTAATCATGTTTAGAGATATCGATACTCAGCGAGTCTGCGGAGTTTAGCTAGATAATTAAAAATAACCCTGTATAAAACGAGACCAGTGTCTACTGGTTTTGTTACCACTGACGTGCGGTCTATTGTATGTAGATACTAAGACGATGGTAAACTGGGTTACCGGTATTGTGTAGTGTTTAGTGAAGTATCAAGTTCTTAAGGACTAGAACTTAGAAGTTCTAGTTTGGTGTATTAAAGTACCAAGTTCTGAAGATTCTGAGAACAGCAATTTCTGTTTTAGGCTGCTTTTCCACCCTACGTTGCTATCTAGATGCGTTTTATCAATCATATTCATTGGTCCACATAGCATAGCACAAGTTTCCACCTGTGCACGGGTGCAACTAAGCTATGTTTCTTATATGGAAGGATGCATGCTATGGATGGGAGCTATGAATGCGCAAGTGGTGTAGCTGCCGCTCCCCGTGCCTTCCCTACTGTCGATGCATCGCATAGCTCGAGCTGCGCATCTTCCTCGCACATCTCACTCGCTCCGCTACACAGCTTAGCATTAGTGGAAACGGGCACATAGTTTCGTAGCTTAGCTTTCACATCCTCGCTGCATAGCTGCATAGCACATCTCTGGTGGAAAAGCGCCCTAAAACCAGTATCATGTAGCTGTAATGTGGAATGATGTGGCCTTATATTCGAAAAAGTCATAACTTACTTACCTAGGTCAAGCCTTTCTCCAATAAATCAATTGAATAAAATGTTTTAAATTATCATCCGAGGAGCTCGTGGCTAAGTAATAACAGCCGCACGGGTCGATCCATCAGGTTAAGCTACGCTTGCCGGGGGTGGTCCGTAGATGGGTGACCATCTTTACATACCGAGACTCCTCCGTGCCTTGGAAAGCACGTTAAGCCGTTGGTCCCGGCTGTCATTCGTGGATCTTTGACAGTCGTTACGGATCGTCAGAAGCCCGAAAGTCTGACAATCAGTCTTAACAAGGGGTATCGTATTACCCAGTTAATGGGTTGTGGAGGTCAGATAGGCAGTCGCTCCATGTAAAAGAATGGTATTCAGCTGCATCCGGTTAGACTGGAAGCCGACCCCAACATAGTTGGGAAAAGGCTAGGCAGATTGATTGATTTTCAATTATCATCCAATCAAATGAAATAAGTTTTCTGAAACTAGGGAAATGTCAGTACATACAGTCAGAACTTTTTTTTTTTTTACCGTGAAGTAGAAACACAATTAACAAAGGTGGCGGCCATGGCAGTTTTCCAACTGCACACTAGAATCATGCACTTCATTGGCCACAAACAACGTTTTATTAGCGAAAACGACTCTACAGTGTAAAAATAAATACGAAGCACAATTTCCTATTGGTAACTTGAAAAAAAATACGCACAAACGAAGTGAATGAATGAGATCCATCCATTCACCTCCACAGATTATGCAAAGCTCGGGTATCACAGTCTCATTCAAATTCGTCTTTTCCCTGCTACACCGGTTAGTTGCTTTTCTAAACTTCGCCTTTGCGATGTGGAGGACCCTTGGCGAAGTTTTTCAATTAAAAGCAATCGGAGTAAGAGATCAAAATGCCCGCGTTTGGGTAAACTGATTTCACGTTGAAAATGGCTACTTACCTACTTGACTTTCAAAGTTAAGTTGGACTTACTATTTTTAGTTGGCTAGTCTTTAATTGCTTTAGCTGTAATTTTTTTGTGAGTTCTATTTTGTGGTTTCAGCATTCCCGCGTGGATTTTGGAAAATATCCCACGGGAATGTACTACCGGGAAATCTTTCCTTATTCCCTCTTTGTAAAATTTCAGTTTTTTATATTCAAGAGTTTGGACTGGGCGTTGATGAGTCAGTCAGTCAGGACTTCTCTTTTTATTTATTTAGATAGATTGATTTGGAAAGCCTAGTAAGTTTTCTTTGTAATGTTTTAAGGGTAGGTAAGTCCTCATCTGCTCGTTTTATAAAATATTTTGAAGTTATAGGTATGCAGTACATTTTTTTATTTCATAAAGTCACACAGTACACAGCTAGTACTTTAATTTCCCTGTTAAATCACAAAATGCACATAACCACTATAAACGAAACAACATTCTACATTTGAATTTGAATTACGAATCATCACGTTCGTTTAACTTCAGCGCGTGAAAACGACAATTTTCGAGCGTGACGTGAGCCAACTTGAATTTGCTTGAGTTAACACATAATTACTTCTGGGTCCAAAACTCAACACGACCACAAATATGTTTGCGTGTATAAATAAATTGATATTCCGACTAATTATTCTCCAAAAATAGTTGAGTCCCTTAAAACCGCGAACCGTTTATAGGAGAATTGAAGGGAAAATCGAGGATGTAATTAAACTGTGACGCTGTTTGATTAAAATGTTAGGATTTCACTTACAAGGTATTGGGAACAATTTAAGTGAATTGATCAATCTAATGAGAATTTAACGCGGTTTGAGTGTTCCAGACCGGGAGATGGCGGCGACAACGTTATTTATTGAAATGGGGATCGTTGGAATTCTAATACGTTTTTAATTTGTCTTTTTATTGTCTTCGCCCTTTTTTTCGTCTGAAGATCTTCTTTAATAGTAGTTCTCTCTTTAAATGAATACGGCTACTGCAATTTCATTGTATCGGCACAACAAGAAAACAATTTTGATCCACCCCTGCTAATTTCACAAAACAATCTAAAAGCGTGGTTGTGTTTGTTACTTCTTCACAAAACTATCGATTTTAATTAGATTTAGGAAAAATATAGTTTAAATAATTTCGAGTCGCTTGAAAAATAAAATTATATTCAAGTAAGAGGGGCCTTAAACAAAGTTCCAAGATTCAATATCGAGATTAATTACAAAACTAGAATAATAACGATCAGAACGTATGTAACAGCTACTAATGCTGTAGGTACTGAGTACCCTATTCATTGTCTATGATAATAGTAGGGCTCTATTGTCTAATAACATCATAATGTGTTACGAAGTTCCGTCTATGTATAGATTTCTGGGTAACAATAGAATACCTCATCACTCGTAGGTGTACGATGAAACTAAGGGATTATAATATGGAGAAGATTGGCAGTATTCAATGTTCAACATGTTCAATAATACAAAATTATTGATATACTATGAACCTTCTGTGTCGCATGAATGTGGACTAAATTCATTGTGTTAGGATTTTAGTAATCTTTAGTGTAGCATTCTGTAAATGCATAAATTTAATAATAGTGTTGTACATAATCGCTTTCATCGCAAGACACAAAGCTGTTCCAAAATTAGCTCATGCATTTTCACAGTAAATATAATTATTATTGTTGGATAGGTACTTTCCTTCTGAAGTTAGCTAGTCTTGTTATTTGTAATTAAATACCTTATTTTTAAGTTCCTATCCAAAAACACCTCTTTGCTACAGTTTTCTTCCCATTTTTCTTAAAATCAAAGAGAGACAGACAATTGTAACAAAATGAAACCAAAAACTCGCCACTTGTAACACGTATAATTTGCTAGAGTATCAAGTAATACCGAAAATATAATTACATTTTATGTTATCGGTGTTTTCTTATCCTAACTAATATTATAAATGCGAAAGTGAGTTTTGTTTGTTTGTAACGCTTTCTCGCTAAAACGGCTAAACAGTTTTGTATGAAAATTGGCACACGGGTAGACCATGACCTGGAAAAGGATATGTGCTACTTTTTTTCGACATACCACGCGGTCGAACTAGCTTTTGCCAGCGGCTTCGCCCGCTTGTATGTCGGAAATTATCCCACAAAAACCTTCTACCGGGATGAAAAGTATTCTATGTCTTAATACAAGTTATAAACTATCTGTATACTAAATTTCAACCAAATCCGTTCAGCTGTTTTTGCGTGATTGAGTAACAAACATCCAAACATTCAAACATAACATACAAACTTTCACATTTATAATATTAGTAGGATGCAGACGAGGTTGTTGATTTTATGGAGACTGTAACACGAGAAAAACTTAGACGCATCTGATTTTTGCTTCAAATTTCTGCCTTCATGTTCGGTTTTGTATTCGAAATCTGTGGGTCCACAATATAGGTGTATTAATTCTAAACCAGAATCTAAGATGAACCTTTTAGATAAGAATTACTGCAATGACGTCTCCCCGTAAAAAATATAAACGTTTCTGAAATCTCAAAAGCAGATCTTCTAAATTTCAAATATTCAAGAATAAAAACCATGGCCAGTAATGTCAACTAGGAAAATAGGCTGTATAGAATTTTAAAGCAGGTGAAATGCTGCACGATGTAAAAAAAGAGTAGACAAGCCTACTCTTTTTTGCATCATGCAGTCCTTTTAGAAAACACGAATTATTAATTTCTTTTCTTTTGCGAAACCTTCCTGCTATATTTTTCCTGTTAGTTTCGGATTAACAGAAACCATGCACAATAAAGTTGTTGTCATTTTATCCTTTGTATTTTCCCAACTAACAATGCGAAACAAATTCGCAAACTTTCAGAACTGCGAACTGAACTCGAGCCATTTGGGAACCGATAACAGACCAGGTGCATCAAGTTAACTCTGCTAACAAAAGTTACAGTTGTTTAGTAAAAGTTACCGCTAATAATGCTATTGTACTGATACAATGAGATCAAAAGTTTCTGAACATGTGTTAGCGTAGAAGTCGGGGGAATTAACTGGTTTAATGTTTTGAGCATAGATATTATGTTTTTTATATATATCTCTATGATTTTCAGTCTAGGATTTTTGAGCCATTTGTTAGACGAAATAACTAATTGACACACATGTTGGTGTAGCCTAATTAAGAAAAGACTACCTGCAGTATAGTCTCTCTTTTCTCCCCTAATCTAGGGTTGTCATCAGTCTGGGTTTCCCCGGATTTATCTAGTGTAGAGGGCGTCCGGGCGGGGTTTCATTTGTAGTCCGGGTTTTAGGCTGATGACACATATATCGAAAAACCGCGGCCGAAATTAAACTAAGCTAATTGTTTGTTAAAACTGAAAGAAGATTTTGTTTAGTTTCTTTAGAAGACTACATTTAGTTTAAAATTGTTTGAAAATAAATAAATAGTTGATTTATAACAATTAAAACTATTTTTGGTTTTACTGAGTTCTTAACTTTAAAATGTCCGGGTTTAAAGCTCCAAAACCCGGGGTTATCACAATTCTTGTCCTGGTTGGCAGATTCTAGAGATGGCAACTTTACACTAACCCATCTAAGGTTGTCTTTAAAAGGTCGTTTTTAGCGATAAAGACCGCCCATTATGTCACCCTATGTAAACATTTCTACGTTTATATTTGTAATTTTTATGTGTTCATATTAAAGTGCATATATGTACATATCTATCTATCGAAGAAAAAATCTAGTACCACAAGGTACTAGATTTTTACAGACAACTGTATCACGCACACCATGTTGCGTACCATCGCACTGCAATTGTATGATACTCGTATAGTACAATCGGAGAAACGAACATCTATACAGTGAGGACTATTCTTGCTTGCAGCGCTCGGCCACTATAGTAACGCTTGCTAACAGATGTGATCGTCGTGTGCACGGGATTTGGTTTTCAAATTGGTCAAATGTAAGAGTACTTAAAAGGGCTTTTAATTGTCGTTTGTAAGGCGAAACAGTACTTAATTTGACACAGTAAGTTTTAAATAACGTTTTCAAGTTTAAAAAAATCTACATAACAAATTACTTTCCCTTGCCATTTCTACTATATATATGTACTCGTATATACCTTTACAATTCCATAGTTCACTCAACGTTGATTGTTTAATTCCAAATATCTCCTCAATGCGGTAGCTACTAACGGTATCTTACACGTCCTTAATTAAGTTCTATGCTAGTGCTGTTCATTTGAAGTGATGAATTCACAATACCCAAAAACTGTATATTATTTTTGATTGTGTAAGTTTTAGTAAGTCGTTGAAGTGCCATATCAATAAATAAATGCGAGGCGCTTTGACAATTATCATATACTAGCTGCGCCCCGCGGTGTTACCCGCGGTTTATGAGATACACTAAAACGTGTATTATTTAATTTGTGAGAAAAGTATTCACAAAAAAATTGCTCATCCCACGGGAACACTACATTTTTTCAGGATGTAAAGTAGCCTATGTGTGTATGTGTATACAGGATGTCAGCGACTTCCACACCAAATTTCATCGAAATCGGTCGAGGCGTTTGAGTTTGAAAGAGTAGCAAATATATTTGAATTTCTTGCTCATCCCACGGGAGCACTACATTTTTCCGGGATAAAAAGTAGCCTATTTGTTAATCCAGGTTATAAGCTGTCTACATACCGAATTTCATCCAAATCGGTCCAGCCGTTTGAGCGTGAAGAAGTAACAAACATACACACACACACACACACACACACTCACAAACTTTCGCCTTTATAATATTAGTGTGATAGTGTGATAATTTATTTTTGATTTTTTTTGTTTTCAAACTTTTATTATTGTGATTTAAGTTTAGTTGGTGATCTTCCTGTGCTAGTCACAATAGATACTTTTCTTTCTTTCTCTATTTTTTCGAGATAAAAAGTAGCCTATGTTTTTATCCAGAGTGCCAGCTACTTCCACACCAAATTTCATCGAAATCGGTCGAGGCGTTTGAGTTTGAAAGAGTAGCAAATATATTTGAATTTCTTGCTCATCCCACGGAAGCACTACATTTTCCGGGATAAAAAGTAGCCTATGTGTTAATCCAGGTTATAAGCTGTCTACATACCGAATTTCATCCAAATCGGTCCAGCCGTTTGAGCGTGAAGAAGTAACAAACATACACACACACACACACACACACACACACACACACTCACAAACTTTCGCTTTTATAAGCTCTCTATATATAGATACATAGTGGGCTAGGGTCGGCTTCCAGTCTGACCACAGGGTGTGCATAAAACATTAGAATTTTCATGAAAACCTTTCCAAAAGCTAACACTACTACTCCACTCATAAATCATTCAAACACTGAAAACTGACAGTTTTTCTAGACTTACAGTTGTCTAGTTTTATGGGTGGAGTAGCAAGGTACGTTACTAAATAAATATTATATACAAGTATTGAGTAGACGGCTACTCAATACTTTTTCAGGGTACCTCTAAAGGAAAAATCGGAGCCCTTATAGCACTTCATTGTCCGCCTGTCTGTCAGTCTGTCAAGACCCCTTTTTTCAGGAATTCGTGGAGGTATCAAGTTGAAATTAATATCAAATACGTAGGTCTACTGTCCCTTAGAGCTCAAAAAAAATCAAGCTTCTAAGTCAACCCAATAAAAAATACACCCATTCATGCGACATATTTTGACACTCGCGAGTAAATCAAACCCAATAGCGTTCTTTCCTTTGACCTAGAATCATGAAATTTGACAAGATGCAAGGTGTCACAGCACAAGTAAAGGAAAACGTCCGAAAATTGTGAATTTGTGGTTTTATCACATACAACTTTTTTTTATGATACAAAATTATATTTGCATTTTGAGACATGACAATGACGTATATCGATGTATAGGAGAACATGTTTTTCAACTACAATGTTAAGTTTTGTTTTGGGATAAATTCATTCCAACTACGGAACTCCTTCATTGTACGTGGTCTGACACGCACTTGGCCGGTTTTTATTTAAAAGAAATTCAATACTTTAAACATCCAATAACATCGACACAACGCATAAAAATCTGCCAACCAGCCCATCGTCGACAATCTAAAATCGACATCACAATCTCCCCGTCTTTTGCCGCTGACGTTTCATAAAATTGGACCGGCGTTTTTCCATTCCATATAGGCTGTGGACACACCAGCTATGCTCCACTGATGTGAACCGTTTTTCGCGTAATTTTATATAGCATTCCCCTGAGGACGTAGACGAGTTGCCATCTAAATTACAAACGGAATTTTGAATGCGATTTCCGTTCGCTCACCGCTAATTAATTTTTGTTCCAACTCAGAGCTAATATTGCTGGATTATTTCGTAATTAAGTGATATTTTGCTATCGTGGCATGTTGATTCAGGCGGTGCTTGATAAGGTGGTATTGCATTGTCAGAGGTCTGTGATTTCAATATTTTATGAATATTAATTAGCTGTCTTTTATTTGTGGTGGCAAAATAATGGTGAGCTGTTATTGCACATTTTGTATAGTCTATAAAAATAACAAAAAGAGATGATTAGTAATTGTGACTACTGTATAAAAAACAAAAATACTCATTTGATGTATCACACGGTACAGTTTGCAAAATGTAGTTTTTAATTTTCCCATTTGGCGCCCCAAAAGTGATCCCCATATTCAAAATTCATTTATTCATGTTACAAGTTTGGGTAACAGATATTCATATGTGTACCAAATTCCAACTAAATCGGTCCACTAGATTCGGAGCAAATTGGCTGTGACAGACGGACAGACAGACATACAGACACACGGGTGATCCTATAAGGGTTCCGTTTTTTCCTTTTGAGGTACGGATCCTAAAAACAAAACACCTAAAATGTTTGTGGCTTTTAGGTTTTACTGTGAAAAAAGCTGCCCCATTTAACTTTTCTGAAGCCATGAAATACTAAAAGCTTGAAGATTGATGTAATCCCCGTTTTCTAATTATAATGAAACATAAATTTTAGGCCTAAAACGAGAATAAAACGATGGTACTTTATTATCGTTGTAAGATATGGCACCACCTTGTTCTAATGGCTTTTAAGCTAGCTGCCTAAATTATTTCTCAGAGTTTATTTTGTAATCAGTGGAAAAAAATTGTGCCGTTAATTTATTTATAATATTAATGATATTTCATTTTGCGTATTTTTTTTTAAATACTAAAAATTTTTACTTTTATCCAATTATTATACATATATAGTGAAAGTCTGAAAAATTATTTAAATTCTTAAGACTAAACAATAATAAAATTATATTTAGTATTACGGCATATTAAATTGTATTTTTATATCAATAATTCAAAAAAAAACGTATAGCTTTTTTGTCTTAACAAATGCAGAATAATTGCAAAAAGTAAATATTTTGAGCAATCTCGAAATGTACGGCAAAAATAAATTAGTAGGATTCTCAGAGACGAACGAACAATCCATTTTGAACCTTGTGTTCACAGCTATATAATTTTAAATGGCTCAGAAACATTCCAGCCAAGTAACATGTCATTGTATGCCCAAAAAAATGTCTAATAGACAGAGATTTATGTTATGGGGCAGAAAACGGACCCGTCTCGGTTTTTAGGAGACCCAGATCGTTTATACCAATTATGTTTTTTCCACATGAGAGTTATCAAAGATATTTTTTCTATATGTATACAATTTCGATGAAGCGGAAATAGTGGAAATTGAAGTAGAGTCTCTCCCATAAATATTGGAAATGACAAAATGTTATCACGTAAATTGAATGGCGTCCGTCCGTTTGCAGTTTCTTTACTATGGTCAGGCTCTTTTATTTTTAAGAAAGTAAACGGTTGAGGGTAGTAATATTGATTTCGCTTGCAGCCATATTGCGTTTACTTTACTGAGCGTACGGGATACGGCTGACCCATATAATAACGGAAAGTTACGATAAAACAATGCTAGACGTTATGCGTAGATTTCTCCTGGATCTGATATTTTCTTTACTTACTTGCCTTCGGTACTAATATTTATGGGAGGAGCCGCGCCGTGCCCTCATATCAGAAGTCGGAGCCGACCTGTCGCTACCGACCATCGCTCGTTCAATGGTCGGGAGCGCCGAGTCGTGGGACGCGGTGGTATCCTTCTGCGAAACAGTCATCTCACAGAACGAAGCTGCAGAAAGGGAAACCGTCCCGCAGCAGGGACTGGGCGTCAGCGGAGGGCAGATAATGCCCTCTTCCAGTCCCCCTAAATGGGTTCAGGGGCGACGGACTCGGGGACATCCATCGCCCCCATTCCACAGGACCCGAGATAGTGGCACGTAGTGTTCCACGCGCGCCTATATATGACGTAATGGGGTAGGTCAACACCTCACTCCCCCCTCCATCCAGACATCCATGCGGAGGACATCCATGAGGATTTCCACCCAGACAAAAAAAGCTACGAATACTTATATGCTCCAAACCACATACATGTTTTCCCTTTGACTTGATCTCGCTTCATTGAGACGTCAACGCAACTAACTGAAAAAGAAAACTGATAATTGAAATGAAGAAGGAAGGAGTAGGGAGGTGGTTGCTGGTGGTCGCGTGTGAGTTGGGTCATTAAGGTCCTTTCAAAATGGTTGAGCTGAATGGTGGTGATCCATGCATCATGTTCATGAACGGGCGCCGTCAGTTGGGACTGGTTAGCTCTTAACTGCTACGGCTTATTTTTAATTTACTTGTTTTTGTATTTATCTTTTCAAATCAGACTTTTTAACGTGCACATCTTTCTAAATTGTACTCACATGTATATTCTCAACATGAATGATGTATCCCATATTTTGTAACAATATTTTGATATAAAAGAGTGTCCGTGGAGTTTCTTGCTCTATCTTTTCCATAGCAACCAACTACGCTTTGGAATGGGCAACTAGCTAGCTTCATCTTTCTTATACTGACCCCTTGACAATTCAAAAGTGCCTGTAATTGGTTTATCTTTACATAGTATAAAATGATGTCGCTTCCGCTGTCTGTTCGCTTAGATCTTTTAAACTGCTCAACGGATTTTAATGCAGTTTTCAGCAATAGATAGAGTGATTCAAGAATAAGGTTTTTAAGAAGAGAAAAAATGGAAAAGTTGCCGGGAAAATTGGGAAATTTAAGAAAACTGAAAGTACATTTTCTATGGGAATTTTGTATGAATTATTGAAATTTGGACAGAACAACGTCTGTCGGGTCAGCTAGTTTGAAATAAATGCTTTGAGTTTGTGGAAAACTACAGGCTTAAAATAAAAATTAAAGAAGGAAATTGCTTTTTTCGAGTGAATGATGAGGTTAAGTTTTTGGCCAGTCTGCAAAAGCTGATCATTGAATCCAGACATAAAAAATTGTTAGGTACAGCTTTCGAAAAAGAGTTCAGACGTCATTACTATTTATTATTTAAACTGTCTTTGATGTATCTCGAGACCCTGGTGTCCCGGACCTTTGGAAGGTGTACGAGGGGCCGAATTCTAGAGGCTCCTTATACAATTTTAAATGATAAGGAGGCACCAGTCGACGATTATCCCTGTATGCACTATGCAAGTGCTCCCAAGGACAACTCCCGGTTGGTGTAGGATTATTACAGAACATGGAAACAAAACTTATTGGGCTATTGGTTTGGGTGGCTATAGTGGATTGGGTACCATGAACTATGGACGAACTATTTTCCCTGCCTGACCAATGTTATATAATATACACAGATAAATTGGCAGGGGGTGACTTGCACACTCAATAATAGGCCCCCCAAAAGGGATCGCTAGTACGTTGTGACGTAGTGACAAGGGGACAAGATATCCTGAGGGGCTTGAGGAGTGGAGAGGTATTCCACGGCTATCAGGACAATCCCGGAAGTACGGTCAAGATCCCTACCAGCATCTTAATGGAATACTTCCTTCCTCCGAGCACGATTGCTCTTGCCAATCTCCATTCAAGCCGGCCAATAAAGTTAAGAAAGAGGTGGAAGCTCTGTTCCTCGTCACTTTTAACTCCGATCAGCCAATAAAGGCAAGCCGGAGGTGAGGAACAAGACTTCTCCCGGGAGATAGGGTCCATGGGGTCGCTACTGCCTAACAGCTCGCCACATGCTACCCTGCGGGTTTATGTATCTCTCTTGGTCTGGTTCTTCACTCTAGACCTGTTTCGGCAAAGTAAACTCTACCGGCACAGACCTAGAGTTCAGGAGCACGCAAGCCCCACCACGACGTCAACGTCGGTGGGGATACTAAATTATTACTATTGTTTTTCGCATTACAATTTGTTTGTAATTATTTTCTTCATAGCATCCTTTCAGTTAAATTCAAGTTTACTTACAGAAGTTATTGTTTTCAATTAAGTCTGAATTTTCAGAAGTAACATCAAATTTCGTGAAGAAAATGTTTTATTCTAGCTAAAGCTATTTGAGACCGATTTTAATTAAGCAGGTCTTTCTTTAGAGTAAAAATAATTAGATTTGTTAGTTCGTTTCAATTTGCTTTTGGTCTTGTTTGTGGTTTTTGAAAAATATTCAACTTATATTTCTCAAAAACCACAACCAACGAAATATCGCTGATATAAAGGAAAATGTTTGTAAGCAGAATGATTTTGTTTCTTGTTTATTTGAATCCTACGATATTGTTAGATATACTGGGTGTACCTATAATAGAGTTTATGACAATATTCTAAACGACATGCCAAAACAATTTGACCTATAACAAAATCTAGAACCAAGTTAGCCATTTTTTAAAGTATCCACATTTTCAAGCAAAAACCGAGTAACCTGTATAAAATTAATTTATTTCATTACAAAAAAGTCAATTTGCTATCATAAAATTACGTGGCTCTTGTGAAAATTTATAGCCGTGACCATGAAAAATCCAATTTTGGTAAGGGACAGAACCTTAAAGTTATTCATAAAATATTAAAAAAAAACGGTAGATTGCAAGAGCTGTTTATCATCCCACAAAATTTCGAGTGTCAACTGAAGAAAATAAATTACGTCGAACCTCTAAGGAGAGACACGAACAGAACTTTTTTAGACGTGATATGTAAGAGATAAAAAGATAAATGGTGAGTTGTTGACAAGATCATGTTACATTTTTATTGTTCTTCAGTAATAGTTTTGTCAAAAGATTACAAATGAACTCAAAAGTTCTCGGTTTTCTCTATTTCTTTGTTTTCAGGGTGATGGTTGCTACATGAATATCAAAAATTAATAATAAGAGTGATTCGTGCAGTATGTAATTAGAAGTGGGATGGATAAATGTTGTTTTTTATCATTTCAATGTTCCTCGAGAGATTAACAATGAAAAAGATTACATAACAAAATGTGAGACTATAAATATTAAAAAAATACATAACAAAAAGTGCTAGAAACTATCGTGATGATACACCACTCCTATGAAACAGTAAACATTCTCACCTAACCCTACTTGGAGTCGTCGCAGTTTGTGTAATTCTTTCATACTTCTCATTACCGTCATCTCAGTAATCAAACCCTATCCTAGCCATAAATCATCTTTTACAAAATCTATCCTTTGGTCTTCCTCTACCCTTAAAACCATCCACATACATGGTAAAAACTTTAATTACAATATGTTCGTTATTCCTCCATATTAAATCATACATACCCATACCATATGCCAGCTGATTTCCACACAACTTCTCAGTCACCGCCGGCGCCACTTTCAGACTTCCTCTAGTCTCCTATATTAGAAAGAAAGAAAGAAAGAAAATACGTTTATTTGCGGTAAACATGACGCAAAGGACAAAAAAAATAAAATAAGCAATGTAAAAAGCAAGTTTTGGGGAAAATATGCGTCACATCTACGCAAAACGGCTACCGCTCAGCATAATGCCGCGACCCCATGCGAAACGGAGCCCCAGCGCTGGTTTTCAGCAATAGCCGGCGTTGACGCGATGACGTCGACCGGTGCAGCATATAATAAATATTATGCAATTAAAAATAAATAAAATATAAAGTTAATTCTATAGGTATAGATAAAATATACAGAAAATGACAACATTCCCGCATTCCGCTCCGCGACAGCACCGACTATATTCATCCTCTAGTCTGTAATACGCACTTCTAACGGCACTAGTATACCTAATCTGTCGTCGGCCGAATTCGGCCGATAAAACCAAACATATGTTTAAGAAATTAGTGTGTACACCTAGTTAGAGGTAAGACCGACCATTTTGTCACCCTGTGTAAAATTTATACATTTATATCTGTAATTCGTATACTGTAGTGTACATAATAAAGAGTATTCCATTCTAGCTTTCGAACGTCATCGGACAATTTCGGATGAAGAAGTGTACGCCTCCCGTAGTTCTAACCATTTCATCGACTTATACCGGTGACAAACCAAACGGTGACTCTTAGCAAAATCTCCGTCCCATGAACTAAGGGCCCGTTTAATAAATTAACAAAGTTCCTGAGTTCTGTTGTTTGTCTTTTAATTACTCCACAAAAGTTTTATCATTTTTGATCGGCAGAGGAATTTCGGAATGGAAAAACTTTTACGAAGCGTTGTACAAGTAACGATATTTTTGTTAAGAATATTTGAAGATGTTGTTAATACAGAATCTTAAAAAGAAAAAAAAATATTTTATTCTATTTTATGAGAGAACTGAGTTTATTTTGTTTATGTTGGACTGAGTGTTGTGAAGAAATGCATTTCTAGACGTTACTAGGGCCCTGTATTTGGTAATTTTTACAAATCTTTCTTATAACAAAGTGTTTTGCTAGATATTTTGTGTGGTGTGCTTGTTCCAATGCAGAGTCAGACTCTCTACGCCGCCTATCTACGCAACTGCTAATTATAGCGCGAATAAGATCAAAATTAAATAACATTCATACAATTATCTCAAAAATTATAACGAAAAATAAAACCGCCATCGTCAAGGCAGTGTTTCGTCACCATATTATCTTTATTCTCGTATTTCCCTTGAACTCTTCAAACAATTCTCTTTTCAAAATCGAAATCAATAAACAAATTCATTTAAAAAGAAGAACCAATTAAATGACGACATTTAGCAATAAGCATACAACGCGATTTCAAAACAAATTGTCTTCAGAATTGCTTTTTCTCCCTGACTGGAATCTCAACGTTGATTGAGCTATTTCTCTATCACGATGACGTATTTTCAGCCAACATAGTTACAGGGTAATGATGTTGTTTCGTTTTTCTATTTTTATGCCCTGGAATCAGGTTGAAGACGAGCTAGTTGAGACGGTTTTTAGTCTTTTTAGTATGCAATTTGCAGGAGTGGAGATTGTTACCTAGGTGAAATAAATTGATGTAGTCACGTAATTAAGTGCCTGGTTACGATGGTATGGATGATATACCTATGTGTAACTTTATGGTATGCTCCTCTTATAGGGGAATAAAGGGATATGTCGAACTCCAAGACCCACGGTGTTCGACCTGCTACAAAAAATAAATAAATCCAGCATTAATAAGAAATCCAACATTGATACCAATGCCAATTCATAATCATAACCAAACACGTGGATACAGTACCTACTCGTAACTTATTTAAGGCATACGTGCCTGCGCGACCGACACTGTGCCGAATCGTCTGAACTTCCCCTCACGTTCCAAAGGAAAAGAGTGTGACGTTTCATAAATGAACAAAATATACCCCCTTTAGGGTGTAAACATATAACATAAATGCCAACACGTCTTCAAGTTAAACATGCTTGGAGTTTATCTTGGTTTTATGCGCGAGTTTCAAACGTGTCGACTGAGATACCACAGGTTTATGTTTGTTATACATCTTTCAATCAATCGGAGAGGAAAAGACGCGAAGCTGTGAAAATTCACGGCGCTAAAATATAGCAGAATTTTGAATTATAAAAGCGGTATGCGACTTTGTATCTGATTTGCTGGTAAAATTAATTTTAGAGCAGCTTGCATCTGAAATACTGATTAATTCAATGTGTCTTAAACAGAGTTGATTATGTGATTACAAATCAAAGTTTTGTTTAAAATCTCTAGTTTTATCCTTTCGCTTTCCGTAGCAGAAAATCATCCTCTGCTGACATTGAGACATTGCTTGTAGCAGAAAAAAAACCCTTAAATGTCAGATGCACACATGGGGTGCGTAAGAAGAAACATTTATCTAATATGTATATAAATGTATATAATATATATACATACGTAAAATACGATCATCCGATGGCGACTGCGGGCTTACAATAGTGGTGAATCTATGGGGTTCGGTTGACATTCGAGCACACATTGACATGAACCTATGGGGTTCATAAGGTATACATTGCGACATGTGATGGGTAAATGAATTATTGGCCAGTTCCTTAGTAATAGTTCTATACCTTGTTAAAAAGATCCATAAGACCACTATATAAAATTCTACCACCGTAACTCCATTGCACTTTGTTCTAGTTTGAGGGGTGAGTGCCAGTGAATTTTTGAGATACATGACTTTTTCTCTCGTTGACATAACACAGTGACATTCGAGGCACATGTCATGTTGGCGAGACTTTAAAGGTATTGTAGTTGTAATAGCCAGATATAGCCATTTAAATCTCTCAAGGAATAGTTTAAATCGGAAAGGAAGACTGCCAGTTCCGTCACTTATGAAAGTTTTAATAAAAGTAACAGCTGAGAAATTTTAAGAAAAGAAGATGGATTATAAAGAAAATGTCAAATTGAGGTAAAATGGTGTCCTACTAAGACTCTAAAGTAGAAGCGAAACTCCTGCGACAAACGCGTTCAAAATCGTGCTTTTAGTTTACTAAACATACAATGATTTATAACAACAAAAAAATGATTGAAAAAGGGATAACAAGCATATGTAATGAAATGGTTTCCCATGAAATAACATGTTTAAGGTGTAAGTAAGGTGAATTTTATGTGACCTACGTGAAAATTAGGTGTGAACACTACATACAGTTTATTTAATGTAAACATATAAAAGATGTGGTTTAAAAATAGAGAAATAGCACACTGGATGCAGCTGAATACTGGTATTTTACATGGAGCGAATGCCTATCTGACCTCTACAATCCAGTAAGACAAACCCTTAAGACAAAATCAAATTCCTCGAGACGTACTTAACGTGGCAATATATGGAATTACATCAATCTGCCTAGCCTTTTCCCAACTATGTTGGGGTCGGCTTCCAGTCTAACCCGATGCAGCTGAATACCAGTATTTTACATGGAACGACTGCCTGTCTGACCTCCACAACCCAGTAACTGGGTAACACGATACCCCTTGGTAAGACTGGTTGTCAGACGTTCGAGCTTCTGACGACCCGTAAAGACTGTCAAAGATCCACCAATGACAGCCAGGACCAACGGCTTAAAATGCTTTCCGAGGCACGAAGGGGTCTTGGTATGTAATGATGGTCACCCATCCACGGACCAACCGCGCCAATCGTAGCTTAACCTGATCGATCGACCCGTGCGGCTGTTATTACTAAGCCACAGGCCCCTTACACTAAATCACACTCCATACACACAACCACACATCCCTATACACTAAATCAGTACACTGAGATTTCATCAAAGCTGGTCATGCTCACAAGCACAATTTGCGCGGGATCATCGCGTGAATCAGTTTCCACAGTAATTAGTCGATGTTATTTCGCATCACGTCCTTTGTACAAATCTTCTTCGTTTTTTTCCTGTGGATAGC
Organism: Cosmia pyralina; assembly: GCA_946251885.1. NCBI lineage: Eukaryota > Metazoa > Arthropoda > Insecta > Lepidoptera > Noctuidae > Cosmia > Cosmia pyralina. The sequence continues at coordinate 16,221,641 of OX276359.1, read as the reverse complement.
TTCTCTCTGGCATTGGACTATTTTTATTATAAATATGTATGAGTACGTAGGTACGTTAATTATTTTTGTGCTCGTTACGATTGGCTGCTTTCTTATTTTATTTGAAGATTGCTAATAATTCAATTCCTATCCAATATAATTTGGACACAAAGCAGCTTTATAATAATTGATTGAATAACAACAGATAATAATTATCGTTTTTTTAACGAACTGTATCCTTATCAACTCAAAAGTCGCCAATGTAGAGGAGATGACCAGTCAAAGCACACTCCACGCAATTTTTTTTAAATGTATTTAATTTTTATCTCGATTGTTGAAGATAATCGGTACGTGAGATCATGACAGTACTAACACACGAACGTAGCTGTAACATATGGCATTATTCCAGTAATGGAACGTGCTTAGCATAGGCTAAAGATGAGATTATGGTAACTGGGGAACGCCCCAGGTGGTCAAGAAGTCTCCATAGGGACGATCGCATTTTGTAAGAAATCTTATTACTCGTAAAACTTAATCTAAAATAAAGGTGTTGCTTCAAAAATCATTGTTTAATTAATAAACAATACACATACAATATACAAATTCAAAAAAGATATTGTTTGTTATTTCCATAAAATTGCGAATTTATATTTTCCTCCTGCAAACGTGTATTTCATACGTGTCAACGCATTAAATAATACACCTCATGCTTACAATTCAGAACACATGAACAGCTCAAAAAACATGCAGATTCCGTATTCCGTATTTTAATAAAACCAGTATAACATTTGACTCGAAATAACAAAACACGCTCATAAAATTCAAATATCGTATGAATGACGTCACAATAGGATTGTACCTACCTACAATTTCGTATGTTCACGCTTCTTGTTGGGAGCGATGTGGCAGCAACTGTCTTGAGAATAAGTGATGATTTTGTTTACCACGATTATGATGGATGAATGTTTGCGAGGTAGGAAAATTATTTTTCTGTTTGAAGGACATTGGTCCTTCAGAACAACACCGCAAACAGAAAACTAATTTGCAACTAACTCTTCGCGAGGAAGTTGTAAAACAGGCGTTACCTACTTTAGTTCTAAAAATGAGTTTGGTGCATCATGAGTCGTAAGCGGCGGCAATATCACAATCAAATCAGAAAAGTAAAGAATCTGAAAATTTCATACGCTTTAAAATATACAAGTAAAAAAAATGTGATTATAAAAGCAATATATTAAAAAAAAAATATTTATAGGTAAAAGACAAAATTATTGCCAGTCCGCGTCTTCTACAAGATCTACAAAATGCTAACATACCCAGTAACCTCACGGAGATCAATCAAAACATTGCAAAATTATCACCAATTGTGGACAAATCTACGCATTTAGACTGAAAACTTCCACCTCCCCTTCCTCTTCTCTCCTGCTATGCTGTGCCCGACAAGGTCCATAATTGTGTCATTAATTTTAAGCTTACCAACTGTTTTACATTATGGAATGCAATAAAGAATAGAGAATTGAAATAGTACCTAGGTACCTACATACCAGCACATGCACTAATTCCAACTAAGGCAGTCGCTCTAAGGTAGCCCGCGACATACAATTTTTTGCAATTTGCGGTCGGTGTCAAGTTGTATGTTGATCTAAATATGATTCGCGACCGTAACTTCGCAGCGTATTCGTGATACTTACAGTCACAGTCTATTCGCGCTGAAGCGGTGCTGAACCAACGCAGGAGAACGAGCTCCTGTACGTCGACTAATGAAAAGTTGCAACGATTATTTTGATGATATTGACATATTTGCATTGTCACTCGCACAATTTAAAAATAGTATTTATAAAAAATCCTTTTAAATACCACATAGTTTTTAGTAGTTATATTCACAAATCTATGTAGTTTGTCATACGATAATTCACAAGACAAAATAGTTAATTTATGTTAGACAATTGTTTGCTAAGTTTGCTTGGTTGCATATTAGAAAATCAAAACTTTCCTGAGCAAATTTCAAAAGAACAACGTACAAATCAACAAAGTTTAACATAACAATGTTTTAAAATTACAATAAATTATTATTTTTACTGGATAACCCTAACCCTGGACGGTCGAAGTCAGGGGCAGCCCGAGGTTCGGTTGGTTAGGTTCCTTTAAACCCTGCAGACAGAAATAGGAGCCCCGTACAGCGGGGCTCCGTCGACCTGCTGACGGAAACCCTAACCCTAGACGGTCGACATCACGGGGAGTCAGGTTCGAAATGTATTGATATTTTAAAATTACATCTAGCAACTTTTGATCAGTCGTTCATTTGATGTCACATACAGTGGGATTTTAAATTTTTTCTAAATAAAACATTTGGTCATTTAAATTTTGTTATTTCGTTTATTGTTCTTTTGAAATTTGCTCGAGAAATTTTTGATTTTCTAATATGCAACCGTTTGCTTGGACCTTGCTCAAACTATTTTCACTGTGGAATTAATTTGTGGATAACGATGCTGGTTGAGTGATTACTTAAGTGTTCTATAAAATATCTGTACCTAAATATTAAGCATTATTACGCAATTGTTTGATAACCTGAAGAAATAAAAATAAAATAAACTAACATACATAATACAAATATTATAATTCTGTAAATACATATTTTTGTTTTTTTTCTATAATGAACACAAAGTAAAATTATACAGATGTTATATAAAAAAATGTTGGTCCATACATGTCCCGGCAGAAGGCATACAAAATAGCTTTATGTAATCGAATGTCACATTAAAAAAATAAAACAATAAAATAAATTCAATATGTTAGATGTCACAATTTCATGCCAAACATTAATAGATAATGTTTGGCATGAAACTGCAAAAAGAGCTGCAAATTGCAAAAATTGTAAGAACATTTGAATTTCTCGGGCTACCTTAGCGCTTTCTCCTTAAACTTCATTTGTATGTTGCTGCTTGATACAAATTGATCAGGTAATTTGTTATAAAGTGTTGGAGCCATTGCATAAATACTATTGTAGAGAAATAAGCTTTTAGTGCATAATGTGTGCAACTTTTTTGAGCGCCGTTGTTTTTCGACAGATTTATAGAAAGACATGTTGTTTTTTACAAATATACATGGTTTATAGATATGAAATAATGGTACAGTCAATATTTTTAAGTTTTTGAAATGTGGCTTGCATGAATCCGCACGTTTTATTTAACATATAGCTCGAACACATTTTTTCTGAGCTATTAATACCTCCTCAACCTTAGTACCATTGCCCCAAAATATAAGGCCATATCGCAAACTAGAGGTGACTTAACGAGCGCTGTCTTATTCACAATTTTGCCTAGCATATAAAGACCATAAGAAAACTTACTGAGCTTCCCACGTATCGATTTGAGTCCTCCATGACATATTGCTATCAATATTAAGTAAAAATAAATTTTGTAACATTTGTTTCAAGTATTTGGTTACCTTTGTAGTTTACCTGAAAATGTGACAGTGTTTTATGTCTAATTTTAAAATTCATAATTTTAGTTTTATTTAGGATAATTTTAAGGATAATAGGTAATTTCGCGGCCTACCCTGACGCTCTCGCCTAAGAGCCTGATCACACGTACCACAAATTAGCACCAGTTTTGTCGTTGTGGTGTGGACCATAACGACAAAACTGGCGCTAATTTGTATGAAAATTAATACATAGTTTTTCACACGGACCACAATTGACCGTCAAAATCAACAAGCGTGTCGGAGATACCGAACACATCAAGGCCACGTAGCATCCAAAATGCAACCACCAACGAGACCGCTCACTAGGAGCCAGCCATATCGCAAGCACATCGTTTTGTCTGTCTGCAAAAACTAGCCCCAATGTAACCACATCACAACTACTAGCGACAAAGCAACCACAACGTAACTACAAGAAGTTGTAGTGACACTATACACGTAACCAATGCTTGGTCACACTATGACGCTGCGATGTGTATGGTACGTGTGAATGGATCCTAAGATAGGTTCTCAAATCGTATGAATACACTATTCTACATAGATGGTACATAACCACATACAATACTCCCAAACGACGTGATCCTGCCTTGCTAGATTAACTTGAATCAACAGTTTCTCTGTTTGTTGCAAATGTTCTACATGTTAGAATTCAGTTTCGGCCACTATGCAACGTAATTTGAAAGCCACTGCATTGTTGTATGTTATTACAATCAAGGAGTCAATTGTTGGAGCTAGCCCGCAAACGGAGGTGTTGACTCAAATGTTTGCAATGTTTGTTACGTTATTAGTTAGTAATTCGTTAAGGTACTGTGCTGGAAGTATTTAAATGGATTATTGAAGATGAAGTCTTTTTTAGAGTTAACGGTAGGGTTTAAAAAAAAAACTAAAAAAGACTTTTGTTAACGTTTTGGTAGGGTTGCTGTTGCCTATCGCCGATTCCCGGCCACCGTAGGCGCGGGCTTGCGGACGACGAGTAATGGGCAGCTCGCCGTCCGGTAAGGACCAGGCCCAGGTCGACGGCGCATTGTGTTCCACGCGCGCCTCAAAGAGATGTCAGCAGTGACGGGGTCCAATAGGGCCGATGCCGCCGGGGTCGCGGATAGTTCGAAAGAGATACCGTGGCCCTGGCACGGGCAACTGAAGGAACACGGGTGGGTTTTAGTCAGTAAAAGTCTGACACGCCCTCCCGCTCTGCCCAGAGTGGGAGAAGTCATTTGATGATTTCCCATCCACAAAAAAAAAAAAGGGTTGCTGTTGCGCCGACCCCAAGTAACATGGGATAAGTGCAGGAACATGATGGTAGGGTCGTTGTAAATAATACCAGTCTACGCTAATAATTTTAATATTTACGTTGCGCAGCTCATACCAGCGAAAGGGTGCTTATTTCCTGTTTTATTGACCGTTGTGTTGAAAATTCACTCTCGCGCGTGCTCGTGGCTAAATAATAACAGCCGCACGGGTCGATCCATCAGGTTAAGCTACGCTTGCCGGACTCGGTCTGTGGATGGCTGACCATCTTTACATACCGAGACTCCTCCGTGCCTCGGAAAGCACGTAAAGCCGAGTCTTATTTTTTTATTGCGTTGACTTGAAGCTTCATTTTTTTAGAGGTCCATACTATAGATTTATTGAGGGATTTACGTATTTGATATTCATTTCAGTTTGATACCTCCACACGTTCCTGAGAAAAAGGATCTTGACAGACTGACAGACAGACTCCTCCTCCGTTTTTTAGAGGTACCCTAAAAAGTATTGAGTAACCGTCTACTCAATACTTGCATATTTATTTAGTAACGTACCTTGCTACTCCACCCATAAAACTAGACTGAACTGACTGGACTGTAAGTCAATAAAAACTGTCAGTTTCCGTTTTTTCCTTTTGAGGTACGGAACCCTAAAAATCATCTCGATTTCAAAGTTGATCCCATAGTAAAAATTATTCAGTTTGATGGTCTAAAGCACTCCTTAAAGTTTTTAGAGTTAATTTTTTAACGTTCTAATAACATAGGTATTGTTTTAAAAATATAGTGTTTTCTATACCTACGTAAAAACAAATTGCTTAGTAAAACTTAAAATTAAATCCTAGATCAGATACAGTTTCAATTTTCATACCGAAAGCTACGTTGTTCACACTGGAGCTGCAAAGTTATTGGTCGCGCATAATTAACTTTTAAATTGAAATAGTCTTGAACTCATTAATTACTGTAAAAGGTTTAATTGGATTAACAAACTAAAAGTTTTAGTTAGGTATAATTGAAACTCGTTTGTTGTTTTTACAAATAATTATTTTCATGTTTTTGCAGAGCTAAACGATTATAAGGTACTGTTTAGAAACGACTTTAACCGACATCTAGTATTTTGTTTAAAGATGATTATTATATTATTTCAAAATAGGTAGATCAAGGCTAAAAGCCTAATAAATTTGCTTTCTATATATTTCAATTTGTTAAAGAAAATACTTGTCTTTCCCAAGGACTTAAGCAAGGGCATTCAATAAATTATTCGGTAATTATGTCCCTAAAAGGTCTTTATGTAAGAGGGTAAGCTTAATTAAAACAGTATATAACGGAAAATGTATATAAAATATTTAATTAATGATTATACCTGGTAGGTTGCCATCTCTGCCTTTCGAGTTCCCGTTAAATCAGTTCCTCATAGCCCTGTAATGTTTACGGGGTGCCGGTGCTACATAATGGAACGAGATTAATTTTGTTGTGACAAAAAGGTGTTTATAATATAGGGGATTTTTTTAAAAACCATAAAATTTGATGATAGACAATGTATTCACTAACTTCATAATCCTTTAGAGGAAAAAGAAGCACGAATAAAAAAAAGACTATCGTCGTTGAAAACACGTTGTGCTGAGGTTCCAACGGTTGAGGTTCCATCACAAACGAATAAATGGTAAACCTAGTTGCCAAGGATGTCCAAAAAAGACACGATAAAAAAGAATTTGACGATGCTATTGGCCATACATTGAAAGTTAAGAAGCAAGCATACATAACGCACACAAACATAAAGACAATCGGTACCGAGGTTCAACGGCCAAGACAAAACACAGTCAGAATCACGATGGGCGCAAGACATCGATGACAATGCGGAAACTTGTCTATGGACGCCATTACAAACGCTCGTCTTGGCGACGCAAAGCAAAAAGCTGTTAAAACTTAATAACGCTCTTATCAAAGAATTTCTAGGTACCATTATCGACAGCAAGGCATCAGACAGCACTGTTGCTTGTAAGCGATCAATTAAAATGTAGGAAAAGATTTTTTGATAGCACAGCCCAAAGATGAAAGGTTACGATGAAAAGTGAATATATTAAGAAGTGCACTGGTCGCAGCAAGAGCCTAACCTCACACGTCATATCGATCGAACCGCGCGTCTGTTATTAAAATATCATCCTGAAATAAGGTTCGCTTATAAACACACCGCTACCACAAATCCTGCAATATCCTCCGCATATTATTTCTCATATTATATTTATAGTAAAACATTTTCCTTCAGCTATATTGAACATATAAAGTTGGTGGAAGAGGCCAAACAAAGTGACTGCTTGCTTTTCAAAGTTTATCCCTTTACTGGGATTGCGTTGGCACATATTGTGTTCTATTTCAATCTTCGCGGGGTAGCTTTGCCTTTCAGTGGTCTCAGTACGAAAATAGAATTCATCACGGAAGACTTTTCTGCAGTACGTGGATGATATTTCAAGTAGGTGTCATGTAAAAGGAATCTAGGCTAGAATATGAAACAAGATGCAATGTGTATCTTTTTTTATTCAGCTAGTTATTATGGTTGAATAAATTATTGAGAACTTGTGAAGACTTTGGGATAAGTAAAACTTGCTTTGATCAAATGTGTCCAAAACTCTCGAGTTATTCATATAAAAAATATATATAATATATACCCCAAAAGCGCCCCTTCAACAGACTCCTAAAAAAATAATTTGCGCTACTTTACCGCGCTTTACCAACTTTTATTATTTTAATAGTAGCCACTGAAGTGTTAAAAAGAAATTCCTTTTATTTAAATTCTATAAAAAACATTTCGTATTCTTACTTTCACTTGCTCAGCACCACGAACTGGACTTATTTGCCGATGGATTAGGACATTTGTATAATAAATTTCGTATTAATAATGACATATTATAATCATACATAATAACTGAGTTGAATTGATCACTATGAATTCACACTAAACTGACATTATATTCTGCTGCTGTATTAATTCTTCGTTGTAATCTAATTTTTATTATTATTTATAGACATGGGCATTATTGCTATTTTAAGAAAATCTATTGTATAAGGAGACGAGTGTGTGTAGCCACAATTGAATTGTTAGTTAATCATAGGAGCGTTTTGGATAGTATGTCTGTTAGCTCGTAAGACCAATTGAATAAATAAATAAATAAATAATAGTGATGTGTACCGTAAAAGGAAAATTGTGAAAAAGAATATCTGAAACAGATGGCGAGGCGTGATGAACATAAAAAATGTTGAAGAAATATTTAAAAAAATGTAAACTTCCTAACTTGTCGCGAATCGCAGTACCAAGACGTAAAATTTAATAAGAAATTCAGGTACCTCGTGCATATTTTACCTCATGCATTAATGGAAATTCTTGGAGAGGAGGAAATGCGAGCCTCTCCATAATACATCTTATTACAAAATAATGATGAAACATTGTGTTGTATAATAATAAGATGTATTATGTAGATTGTCAGTAGCGGGATAACTTTGTCTGTTGTTGACAAACGAACCGACGGCCTGATAAAAAATTGTTATTGGCATTTTTAGATAATACCAAGTAACACCCAAAAGGTTACTGATGTAGGTAATGACTATTTCAGAGAAAATTGTAATAATTAATACTACACGGATGCAGGCATCGTAAATATTGTTTAATTACGACAACAAAAACAACAAAAAAATTAAACGAATACATTCTAAAGCTGTCATGTTAAACTCAAGTTATTCCATATGCCATAATAATGGGGCAACAGTTTTTACTACAGACAGTGATGGTAATGGGGCATGGCAATGTATGCCTCATGCCCATAAATGACGAATGGTTTAGGAATGTTACATGTTTTGTGTCTGATCTTGATATTGAGGTTGCGAGGTTGGTCGAAACATCCAGGAGCAGGTGAGAAGTATGGTGACGTCATACAAACCTGTGAGGACGAAGGAGGCGCCTATACAACTGCAGATTCATCTGTGAATAGATAGTTTTAGTAAGTTTGTTTAATCTGTGTCTGTGGTCGGATTAAAAAAAAAAAGAAATGTAGCTAGTTTATGAAAAGTAGTCTGTGATCGAATAATAATAATCTGGCGACGAATGGAAGACGAGCGAGCTACTTATTGTAAAGAAGATGTTAAATTCAAGCTTTATCTGCAAATCATTGTTTGTTTTAGCCTCATTTAGCATCCAAAGAACCACATACATACATGAACTCACTCCTTCTTCTCATGGGTAAACAGAAAATAAAGAACGCCACCTCGCTTTGACAAAATTAAATAATTTTCAGTGTCTCTTCAGTCTTGAAAAACAACCTGTCATGTTGGGTGAATTGGACGTTTAGTCCAATTTATTTAAGGTTATTGGTGATGCTCTTCAGAAAGGTCAAGTGCGTAGTACTCGCAACCTGCGTGCGTGTTTGACAAGGAGTATGTAAGGATCTTTGCAGGTGGCGTTCTTTATTTTCTGTTTACCCATGAGAAGAAGGAGTGAGTTCATGTATGTATGTGGTTCTTTATATATTTTCGCTATAGCGAAAATATAACAGTTACACCCTTACATTTAATCCCCGTTCTCTACGAACGAGCTTAAATATACACATTCTATTATTTAACATTCCCAAATAGCTTTGTTAAATTCTGATACGACAATATCGGCTTTATGTAAGAAGCCTGAGTGTTGACAGTAGAAGGCACATTGTCACCGTTAAATCTTGTTTACACGACACGAGTAAACGGGTGCTAAAGTATCATAATAATCATTATAATCGTACTGGCTATGAAAAAAATGTTCGAAATAAAATATATTTATTATACTACAGCTTCTGCCCGCGACTTTGTTTACGTGGAATTCAATAAAATATACCTCGTGTTACTCGCTGATAATGTAGCTTTGTTGGTGGTGGAACGGAATACAAACTCGAAACGCAACATATTCTGACATTGCTGGAAGTGACGTTACAATCCTGTCAATAAATATCTGAGCAAACTGTTTGAAATCTCATTAAGGTAAGTAAGTAACTTATTTAATTTATATGAAATGGGGCTAAAAAAGAGAAGTAAACTAAGCAATATTATGTCACTCAAGGCCGCGACTGCAATGAGTATTTGAACTGTACATGAGTAGAATTTTTTTTTTTTTTTTTTTTTTTTGACCAACGCAGTGTTGAATTTAACTTGTTATACTTTTCTTGGGTTTATATTACTGTATTTTATTTTTATTTTTTTATTTTTTTTATTAGCCTACATTGTGTCCCACTGCTGGGCAAAGGCCTCCCCTTTTTCCTTCCACACCTCCCTGTCTTGTGCGATCTCTGGCCATGTTTTTATTGACTAAGTAAATAAAAAATAACATATTTCCTAGTAACTGGCGAGAAAAAAGTTGGTACTTTTTTGTTTGACACAAACAATAACAAACCAAACGAACATACGAAACCAAACCTCGTTATTCCCACACAAAGACAAATAATAATTGCTATAGCAATTATTGTACGCAAGTTTCGTCGTGGCGTGATCGTATCGTGTGAAATAAAACGCTTCCGTCGCGTTCAAATACCGATTGATAAATTGCTTTTTTCTTTGAACGAACGATGGCTATGCTCACATCTTAATCTTAAAAATTCCTTAGTAACCGATTGTTTTCGCTTTATGTGCTTTTTTCGTCTTAAGCAATGTATTCATCTTTTATAGGCTGGGAACAGGATCCGTAAAGTGAGGTTTCATGAGCGTCACATTTTTGGACGTTGAGGAAATTCTTCAGAGTTCATCAAGAAAATTCTTTGGAAAATATTTGTTTGATTGAGTGCCGTAACCTTAATGCGGCATAATTATTTCACATTTCATCGTCGCTTAGAACAGGAACGTGTTACGAATTCGCTTTGTTACACATTCATTTCCATTTACTATCACAAATGTATGCAAACTGGATGTAGCGGTTAGCATTTACATCTTCGGTCTCGTATGGGTTTAATTTATTATTGTTCTTGATAGTTTTAAGTCATAAACAATCGTATCACATCAATCGTAGTACATTATAACTCAATGTTTTAAGTCAGATTTTTCATGTTGGTTGTGTAAATTTCTGAAGTCATTTGATGACGACGCTGACTCTGTTTCAATATCTCCAACCAGCCATAAATATTACCCTCGGATCGAATTATTCTTGCTTAAGGTGAGTATAGCTGCTAACTATTACTTATTATTTTTATTATTATGATTTTTTTCTCAATGGTGGCGATTGAGAAAAAAATAATAAGTCTGGAGATATGGAACATTTTGAAATTTCCTATGCTCACTTTTTTAGCCAGATGAGGTAGAATTTTTTGTATCTAAAAAATCAACACTAAACCTCCTAAGTTCTAGGTTATAGCAGTTAACGCCAAAAATATATATATTTTTTTCTCAATAGTGAATAAACAATAATTAATAATCGATAGTAGTCGTTTTTTTCTTCAGTTGAATAACAGCTGTGCAATTGCAATATATTGTAATTGCAATTGTCCATATTTAAATAATTCTCCATTTCTTCATTAACGTAAAATGTATTTTGTACGGAACCATTTTCTATTAATAGGGTCTTCAACTTGGTTTTGACTTTCATTAATGATTTAAATGCTTCTTGACGACGTTGTTGTTTCCTCATACTGTCTTTTCACTTCTCGTCTATAAATCCCACTGCGTTTGAATCTTTTCCAAGCTTCTAAATCTATTTTTCTCAATTTATAAAAAATATTGGTTGTCGCATTAATTATGCTGAATCAAAATGTCAATATTGTTGTAAAAGAGCGATAGAAATGCCTTTAAAGAACTGAATTATCATTTAAAAGCATTGCTAGCCTACCTTTATATACTAGTAATTATGTTTTAAAAGAGAAAGGATCTCCGTTATAGTACTATTGTGTAATAGAGGGACTATAAGAGTTATAAAAAAACAATCCTGTGCTATAAAAGTGTCTTTGTGATAAGTTTATCACTACGACTATAACGAGCGTTAACAATCCTTTAAATGACAATTTAATCTACATAAATGTAATTTGAAACTCAGCTATATCACCAAATCACTCTGTTGTAGACTTTTTGTGTCCACTATACTACTATGTACTGTAACGGCGATATAAAACCCACAATATCACAATTTCAGCCTATTCTTGAGTTTTCATCGCTACTATAACGAAAGACCCATTATAGTTCGTTCAGAACCTTTATTGCGTAAATCAGGCACATTAGGGTGACAGTCGACACTGTTTTAAAGTTCTACCGTTGTATACTAGTCATATTGGAGGTTGCTATAACGCCTGATTATAACAGCTATACAAAGTCGCGAAGTAAAACTATACATCAATTCCTAATAGGTAGTTTTTGCTGTATAAACTTATAGAGCCAAAATGTATTGTCAAACGCTTTTACACAACAATCAGTCACCGCCAGAACCTTTATACATTCTTCACCTAGCTTTTTTGAGATATAAGGTTTGTTTATATGGCAAAATTGTTGGTTGGGGAGGTCTGAGACGGAAAGGGACCGGGCGTAATCGGGGCGGCGGAAAGATCGCGTGAGGTGCGATACTGCGCTCATCAAGTCTCATCTTTCGTGGCACGCATTGTACGTGTGGTGTGACGCCCGCCGGCCGGAACGCACCGTGTGGCATACCATGGATATTTGTATGTAGAACACCACGGCGACACGAGTCCTGCACCACATCGCCGCCGCAACGCATCATGTGCATAGGCCCTTAGTCGTAAAAGCACATAATTATTATTTTTGGTAGAGGGTGAAAAGTTTTTCTTTGGTCCGTTATGTTTGAACTTGATTAATATTGGTTGGTGACGGTGGCGGCGTTCCCTTATAAGTAAACAACACACCATACACACACAGACACGCACGCACACCACACACGTCTGCACGCACATCTGCTTTCTTTGTATATCTAGTCTTGCATTTAATCTATATCAATCACATTTATCGCCTTTCAATTTTAAGAAGATTAGCAGAACTGCCTATAGAAATTCTAAATCCGTAACTCTTAAGCTCCGTAAATAAACATTGAAAACTTTCCTAATCCAGTCTTGGGTTTAATCGAGTTAGTTTCAAACTTGATGTCGCATCTGGCATCCAATAAACATCCTCGTCTCTATTGAAATATTCTGTTTGCGACTACAATTAGTATACCTTAGTTTTCATAGTTGAAAGTTTCTAGGGATTAGAGGGCTTTGTAGCTTTTTTTTGGTGACAGGATTTTGGGTCATACAAACTATGATAAATATAATATGAATAATTCGGATTAGTCACTAAGAATGACTGAATATTTTATCATAAAGTATAAGTTGAACCAAGTTAGACAAAATTTCACTGACACGGTGCAATTGCAAAAAAAAAATACCTTGATATTTTGTCACAATATCTATAAGCTTTCGTTTAAAAGAAATTCAATTAAGTACCTAAGTTATTCCGTTATCCAGTTATTTTTTCTTATTTTATTCTTCCATTTGATTTCCTTCGGTTTCCGTTCTGCTTTCACGATTCCAGCCAGTTTAAAAAAAGATGAAGTGAATCAGTTGCTAATATTACGTTTCGCTCAAGATTCTAAGAATTGAAAATAGGTCATCATGTTGCTGCTATTCAGTTCTTCAATTCATTAATTACGTGTACAAAGTGACTTGTAATTTGACATATTTCTTCCAGAACGTTATAGCGTGACCCATTTGCATCATTAAGCACCCCATAAAGCCTAGGCGAAAATAATAGACACTGCTATCTTGAATAATGTGTAAACGATTGTTGATCGTCCATTGTTATAACTTAGGAAACTGTTGTCGCACAATGAGGTTATTATCTTCCTAGGTAGATGCTATTACTATATTCACTTAGAAGAGGAGATATCTATTTAGTAGTATTATGCTGGAATAAGCACTAGCAAATAATTTAATTATCTTATGCTGTAAGAGGAATATATGCTGGAAGACAATACAAAAGCTGCTTAGACAACTTTGAAAAACACCATACTTACATACATACGTATTTTCCCTTATGATTCCTCGATACGAGAAATGGCAAATCTCATCACTATATAAAAACATAATATGCTGATGTTACTTATGGCCAGTTTCTGAGATCCTCAGATAAAGCCTTGATAGTAATTCACTCGACTTTTAAGCTAAAGTCTTGCCTAACGAAGATTCAGAAACATGATATAGAACCAATAATCACTGTCGAATGGATAAACTCCGTTTAAAAACCTCAGAAACCGTGCATTAGTCTGACATTGTTATAACCAAAAGATTCGCATTGTGTTTGTTCCATCATTAATACGTGATTTACTGGGTGCGATTAATTGCCTGTGGCATACAATAAGTTGAAGCAACAATGAAACGTCAAACAATATACAGTGATTAGACGATGCAAGTCATTTGTTGCTTCAATTTTATGGTATGCCAGAGGCAAGAAAATGGCATCGTGTAAATGGGGCTTTTAGCTATGAAAAGGCAAAAAGCAAGACAAAATTTCAAGCAGCGAAAGATACCAGAACAATAAATAATACCTCCCGTCAACACATATCCCATCACACAAGCAAGCAGGACCTAAAGCCATTAATATTTGAACCGAAATTTTATGCAAACAAAACCCATAGAAAACTTGTTTGCATATTCATTAATATCACATTGTTCCGTAAAATTTAATATGGCTCAGTGTGTGTTAAACCTTTGGCGAAAATTAATTCAATTTTGTGATGACATCGTGTGTGATGGCTTTATTGATAATATCTTGCGTGACGATGCTTTATCCCAAGCCTCAGCAGAGGAATTTTGGCCCTCATAATTGGAAGCAGTCATGCGTTTCTTTGTCCTTTGATAGACCATTTTGGGTCTATAGAAAGGATGGCAGTGTTAAGGAACTGTCAGATCTGGGTGAGGAGGATTACGCAAAGTGGCAAGAGCAAAAAAATCTTCAGATCCACTCAGGCAGTTTTACACTGTCAAGAAGTCTGTCAGTTGTTATGTTTTTGATCAGTTTTTTTTTTAATATTTATTATGTTTGAAGTAAAAAACACAGGTAAAAGAAAAATATAGGTAGGTAGTATTAGTACATTGGAAGCAAGAAATCTCGAAAGCACTTAAGAAGTTCTTAAAGCATTCCTTCGTATTTTAATGCTTAAGTTCGGAATGGAATGACACCTTCGAAGTTTTGAAGTATTTACATTTCTATAGATCCTAAATTCTGGGACCACTTTCCTTGCGAACGACATCCACGGTCTTTCATTACGTCTGAAAGTCGTACGGTTAAAAGAACGACTTGGAATGGCTGGAAAAGAAGCATTGAAAAAAAATCCTGATTTCTTTCAAGTGTTTCTTTATTAGTTGCTTTTTATGCCGCCGTGAGTGGATGAACTTTTAACGTTGAAAGTTAGCAATTAGAATGTGTCTTTATGATTCTTTGAAAGGTTTTTCCATGTCTGTATAGAAATTAAATTCTGAATGAAACTGATGAAACACTTGGGGTCGTAAATAAACAAACAATATTTTACTTGTCCGTCTTTTTTTGTTTGTCCCTTAAAATGGGTCTGACAATGTTGTATCAGATCTTCATGTGGAGCAGTAGCGAGTAAAATAAAAACCCGTTATTTTCGATTTTATTGATTTTTTAATAAACTAACTATTTTTGAAATATAATTGCACATAAATTGAGACGCAAACCGATAAATCGAAGACAAACACTCTCTCAAGCAACCCATCATGTAACAAACTCAGACTATTTTCCGATAGCATTTACTGCCGAACGATTCACGTAAACAATAAAACTAAAAGGAACTCTTACAGCTACAGCATAAAATTCAGTTTAGCTTGGCCACTGCTCAATCTGTCTAAGATTCGTGACAAACAAAAAGTGTGCTACAGCAAAAGTTGAAATGATAAGGCATAACTGGGGACACAAGTGCCGTTAACAGTCGGGTAAACAGCGGCTGCAAAAGTTTTTGCACGCCGAGATTTTGTAGGACGCCAATAAAAATAAAGTTGGTACCTTTTAGGTATTAGCATTTTAATATTCAGATGGACAAGCTAATGGAAGGTCCGCAAAATCTTCTGAACTCTCAAAATAAAAAGGATATTATTTGAGAAGAATATACAGTTTCTCGTAATGAAATCCGCGGGTCAAAGGTAAACATGGATGTCGAATTTATTGAAATAATTTTAACTTTCCTGTTGAGTCCTGCAGGAAATTTTATGCTTAATCCCTGAACGTCTGAATGAAAGTTAATCACTTCGACGCATTAATTGAATTTTGATTTTCCTTCATTCAACGAATAGTAATTTACTTATCTGTGCATTGAAATGCATTCTTGCAGCAAAAGCAAATTGTGGCTTTTACGAGCAAATCCTTTTGCAACGATAAAGTAACTACTAAGCACAGGAAAACAAAAAAAAATCTCTGTTCCTGTCAAATGTATGAGCGATAAACCACTATACCGCTGTACAAGGATCTTTTGGTGAGTGGCAAAAATTAGAATTAAAGCCGCAATCTTATTTCTAGGGCTCTGTACCCGAAGGGTGCCAAAGGAACCGTCTTACTAAGCCTCCGCTGTCCTTCCGTCTGTCTATCAACGGGCTGTATCTCATAAACCGTAATAGGTACTATGGGCCAAAGTTCCGCATGATCACCTCAAAGGCGATAATCGCATGCACGGCTCATGAATCGCTCGCGCAATTTTCGATTGTCACTAGCTGCGCTCTCACAGGGATATTTTCTTAAGTGAGCATGCTTAAGTTTTGTCCATAGTACACAGTTGAAATTTTCACAAATCGTGTATTTCTATTGCCGGTATAACAAAAAAAAAACATTTAAAAAAAAGTTTAAAAATTGAAGGAGGTCCCCATACAAGTAACGTGTCTTTTTACCCGACTGCACCAGAAGGAGGGCTATGTTTTTCGAGTGTATGTCTTTATGTATGTATAATTGCTTGGCACGCTCTGCGGCCTGAACGGCTCGATGGATTTTAGCTTGAGAGGTATCGTTACATTCGTATTTACTGTGAGAGTGATACTGGGTATATCAAAATAAAAAAAAAACAACATGGCGGATTTTTGGCGCCAAATTATGTCTTAAAAAAAATTTTTTTCTCAAAACCTGTCGAGTGGGTTATCAAAATAAAGGGTTTTAAAAGGTGATAACAAAAATATATTCAACTTATATGGTTAAAAGTAATTCGAAGTCACAAATCGTAAAAAACACGTACCAAGAACTAAATCTCCTGCGAAATCTTTAATTCACGTTTGTAAACTAAAAAGCTGGATTTTTACCCGACAGTAAAACTAAAAAATAAATAATAAAAAAAGTAATTTAAGTAATTTAAACGGGACCCATACCATTTTTATTATATTTTTAAATGGGTCCCGCCTGCTTCCAACATTTATTTAATTTAAAATGGGCTTGTTTTTAGCTTTTCAGTTTTTTTTTACTTAAGGTTTTTACCGCAGTCGGGTTTTTAATTTTTTAAATTACTTTTTTTATGAAATTGAAGTATTTAAAAAAAAAAAATAGTGTTAAATATTGTACGATGGTACGTAACCGTTTGTGTGCGAGTTCGACTCGCACTAGGCCGGTTTTTTTTTATTTCACAAAACGAGTGTTTACCAATAGCGCCACCCTGTCAACGTCATTTGAGCCCCAAAAGATCCTTGTAGTGTAGCAGTGTAAGACTGAATTGAACTGTAGTGCTATTCTGCAAATATCTCACCGTGAAAACATTAGTGAAGTG
Source organism: Cosmia pyralina (assembly GCA_946251885.1). Lineage (NCBI taxonomy): Eukaryota > Metazoa > Arthropoda > Insecta > Lepidoptera > Noctuidae > Cosmia > Cosmia pyralina. The sequence goes on along the minus strand of OX276359.1, from coordinate 16,204,199 downwards.
ATCTTAAAGTGAGCTGTCAATAGTGTCAACCCCTGATAGCATCAGGTGAAATGACGGCTCATTTCACGCTCACTTCACCTAAGTTTTCACGGTGAGATGTTTACAGAATAGCACTACTGTACCTCTTTGGGTAGTAAATAATCGTGTCAAACACTAGATTTATTACCGCAATAAAGGAGATAAGAAGCTTACAGAACATTACGCTAAAGTCAACGAATCAATCAGTTGAACGATCAATAGAAGGTAACAAGGATGGTAGTAAATTTTAGGCAAACAGGCCGAGAGAGGCTTTTATAAAAAAAGGTAGCAATTTTTCAGCTTTGGGATGACTTACAAGAAAATATGTGAATAATTTCTGGTAGGTTTAGAAAGTAGTAATACTTAAGCTTCGTGTTATTTAAAAGAAATACGTTTTCTTGTAATAATGAACCAGTTGAACAATAGCTTAATAATGTAGGTAAATAAATAAACTAACAACTTCTTTCACATATGGGTACATAATATGATAGGTGCCTAGAATGATTAATTAGGAGAAAATCTGTGATAGATATGAAAATGGAAGCTTCTCAGTAATCCATTGACACGTTGAGGCCTCTTTGGTTGCTGCCGATATTTACCGTCCAAGTCTCGAGGCATATTTTGTTGCCCGCACGTCTTGTTCAATTAAAAAAGTATTTGTACTCTAAAAACTGTATCAAACCATCTAGGAACAATATTAGACCGCACTGTATTCGATTTGTTGTCTTTATCTTGGTAGCAAAGTATTTGCAAGCATAGAGAAGTATTAAAAAAAAATGAAGTAAAGTTGTCATTGTGAATTTTTTTAGAAATGTTGGCAGCTCCATGTAATATGTAAATACAATTTACTTAAGCCCGTCAAATTCAAATTTTCTAACGTTTTTTGCAATTTGCAGGTCAGTGTCAGGTCGCATATTAATTAAAATATGATTCGCGGCCGTAACTGACATGGCTTTACAGAATTATAATAATTAGAATCAGCAATACAACTCCATAAGTTAGAATTGACCTCAAATCTAGAGATTTCATGAAATCATGAGTTTTGAGGTCAATTCTAATTTATGGAGTTGTATTGCTGATTCTAATGATTATAATTCTGTAAAGCCATGTCAGTTACGGCCGCGAATCATATTTTAATTAACATACGACCTGACACTGACCTGCAAATTGCAAAAAACGTAAGAAAATTTGAATTTCGTGGGCTACCTTAGCGCATCCTCCTTAATAACTCAATATTGTAATATATCAAACAAATCCTCAATATTCAAGCTTTCCGAATATCTAAAACTGTCATAGGTTCGAAGTCTGTTTATAATAATTTATGAATAAAAAGGCTGCATTAAACAGTGGACTACGATAGACCAGTTCACTGATGACTACGATGGTGAAAATTTTTGCACATTACAAATACTGAATTTGCAATTAATAAAACTGGAAAAGCCATAATGTAAATCGAAAAAAAAATGAAACAAATTGTTTCATTCAAAAGATTTAATGTCATCCAAAATGAAATACGAGTATAGCAAGGGTAGATTGTGGGTGGACTGCACCGTCCATTTAAGCCACTGTTATAGCTGTGACCCAATTGGAGACGTCTGTAAACACGGACGTTTCATGAATGGCAAATATGCTACATTGACAATGGGCTCTGTTGCTCTATGTTAGCCATGAGAAAACAATGGAATACACATTTTTGGCAACCATCAACAATCTTTACGGCAAATTTTAGGGAAGATAGAATTGATTACCAGCTTCTGACTGAATAAATTGATGTATTGATTTATGCAAATGGTGTTTTGAGTGTGAATCCCAATGCTTTTCAGTACAAATAGGTCAAATTACCTCAATCAATCAACTCAGCCTATCGCAGTCCATTGCTGGGTCCGTTGCTGGACGTAGGCTTCTCCCAGGCTGCGTCACGACACCCTGTCCTACCTACCACATTCAGTCTGTCCCAGCCACTTTTTAAGGTCTTTGGCCCATCTAGCTAGGGGGCGTCCCATACTACGCTTGCCGATACGCGGTCTCCACTCCAGGACTCGCCTGCACCACCAGATGTCGCTAATGTGTGTGCTTTAGTGCGCGTTAATCCGGCTCGAAGGTCATCTTCACTATTCAAATTCAAATCATTTATTACGGAAAACATTATTAGTATCATCGTAGTACATTGTATTAGTATTAGCACTTACAAAAACTATGTTAGTAGCTCTAAAATCACAAATCAAAATTAAAAATTAAAACTATGCCCTGCTGATTTTGCCATCCGCGTTGAGTATAATTCCCGTAAAAATCCTTGACTTCCTCGAGTATCTCGGACTTCAAAGTCACGATTCTACCATCCTTAACTCTCAGTTTCATCAGATGGGATCTCACTAATTGCTGAGCGAACACTTTCGACCCTCGGTTCTGCTCAATTGCGACCTTAATATCACGGGAGTTGGAGCACCGAAGGTCACGTTGCGTCAGCATTCTAATTTACCAAATATTAGGTAGTTTTTCTAAAAGCAGTTTATTCCATTTTATTTAACCGACTTCAAAAAGGAGGAGGTTATCAATTCGTCGGAACCTATGTTCCCCGATTACTCGAAGATGGCTGGACCGATTTGGATTTTTTTTTTTGTTTGAAAGGGTATACTTCCCAGGTGGTCCCATGATCATCAAGTCAGGATCTGATGATGGGATCCTAGAGAAATAGAGAGAACTCTTCCAATTTTATAGGCACACTTAAAGCGATTTGGATAGTTTTTGGAAGAGTACTTTCTTGGAGTGGTCCCATTTCAATTTGGTGAAGATTTGATGAAGAACTTCTGAGATAGATAGGCAACGGAACTCCTCAATAAATGATAGCAAATGGACTGGGATTGCTGAAATCTCATGTCTGTTTGTTGTTCACACCAGTTCATAACATAACATCACGCCAGTACGCTGTGAAGGGGTAAGCACATGTGAACCACTAAAAAGTGAAAAATAAAAACTTTTTTACAAAAAAATACAACCGACTTCCAAAAACAACACTACAAAGTGAAAAATAACTTTAATTTCGGAAGTCGGTGGCAAAAACGAAAATACATTTAATCAGACACCGACTTCCAAAATTAAAGTTATTTTTCACTTTGTAGTGTTGTTTTTGGAAGTCGGTTGTATTTTTATGTGCGTGTTATGTTTAGGGTCGAGATAAATGATATGCAAATTTAGTTTATACTGAATATGATAACTTGTTTAATATAGGTTCACAATAACTTGGTTACAATTATTAAAGCAAATTAGGACGTGGCAAGGTGAAGGTATACAAGCGACTGGAGTGCCCGGCGCTGGCGTTCCTTTACCATATCAAAAATGCAATTCAGCAAATCACATCGCTAGGGTCGCTACAATTATTATAAGCCGGGCTTTCCCGTTGGCAAGAGGAACGAGCTACCTGCAAACTTTCAATCCATAATTGACCTCTTTCGGAGATGAATTTTCAAAAATCCGTTGTTAGTGCTCACTTTCATTATAATGGGTGGCCAATTCGAATGTATACAACTTTTTTTGGCCACCATTTAATTTGGCGGCAGATTTTACTGTTCTGTGATATCCATTATTTAGTTAAAATGTGGCAAATTCTTTATGCACAATTTATAAGACCACGATTACTGCATTCATTTCAATAATTTTATCCTAAAGTTCCTACACGAATTGATAATAATTTATTATTTCAATATTGTCGGTGGAATAAAGCGGAATAGTTTGTTTTTCTGTTAGTTTGTTTGATCGCGCTGATCTCTGGAACTACCCCAGTTGGATTTGAAAAATCTTTTTGCATTTTATAGCCCAATTCTTTAAGAAGGCTATAGCCTATTTAACATCACCCTAGGGCCCGTAGGAGCCGAGCAAAAAGAAAAAAGAAACTCAGAAAGGACACTAAGCACAAACGAAGTAATAGAGCGCGCAGGCGATGCAATGCGATGCGACGGGGTGGGCTGGGGGACAAGAAATTTCACGCGGACGAAGTCGCGGGCAGAAGCTAGTAAATAAATAAAACCACATAATGTATAAGAAGTCGTTTCCATACCATTTATCCGATTAGTTGTGCATTCCCGCATTTTCTGGAATATCGGGATTTATATTAAGAAAAAAAATACTACTACCGATGATAGAATCATCAGCAAACTCGATCACTCGAGCCTTTTCTGGGAGCTGATACCTAAAACAAGAGAGTGTTTGGTCTTTTATAAATCTTTGTTTTGATACCTCACTCGACTAGTTCTAAAAAGGTAACAAACAAATAAAGAAACGGGGTGAAGAGAGGGAGATCGCAATACTTTTGCATTTCTTCCTTTAATTTATAACTAGCATATTTTTGTTATTTATAATATACCTGCTCATAATATATGTAATATAATAATTTCGCACGAAAACAATACACGATTGCAGCGTCAAATGAATCATCTGTTTATTTTGCGTATACTATGCGCCTGTGCATTATAACGTGCGATAAAAAAATAAAATTTACTCCTGTCAAAAAAACAATCATAACTAGCAATTATAGATAATCAATCTGCCTAGCCTTTTCCCAACTATGTTGGGGTCAGCTTCCAGTCTAACCGGATGCAGCTGAATACCATTATTTTACATGGAGCGACTGCCTATCTGACCTCCACAACCCATTAACTGGGTAATACGATACCCCTTGGTAAGACTGATTGTCAGACTTTCGGGCTTCTGACGACCCGTAACGACTGTCAAAGATCCACGAATGACAGCCGGGACCAACGGCTTAACGTGCTTTCCGAGGCACGGAGGAGTCTCGGTATGTAAAGATGGTCACCTATCCGCGGACCAACCCCGGCAAGCGTAGCTTAACCCGATGGATCGATCCGTGCGGCTGTTATTACTTAGCCACGAGCTCCTCTATTATAGATAAGCAATTATAGATAAGCCATTTTAAAAATGAACGCCCCTCCACAGCGGTTACGCTCACATGCAAAGAAGTGTAAAGACGCAATACACATAATTATTGGTCTTTGTCATTGGTTGCTCAGTCAACGGCGAGTACGGTAAACAACTAAACTAAATAAATACCTTACAGACTAACATACATAAAAATATACACAATAACACTATTTTTTTTATGCAAACGGTACCTACCAGACTTGCCCAAACTGCAAACAGTCGGATTTGTTGGCCAAATGTGTAATAAATAACACGAACGCGCGACACAGCGAACGTGTAGTTCCATACAAAGCGCATGCTCCCCGCCGTACAATGTTGTTACCTGGACTAATCGCATGATTAGTTGGCCTCTAAGTGCGACGACGAGTGCGAAGTGGTGCGTTCATTTTTAGAATAGTTCATCTCTACCTACTGTGTACTTCATAATGTGGGGTAAAGTTTAGCATAAGAATAAGTATCAGTATAGACAGAATGGAATTCATACAAATAAAATTGTATGAATATCATCAGTCCGCTCACGCGAGCCAACTGTGTCAGATTCATAGAATTTTACATTTTAGGCTATGGTAATAATGTTCTATTTTCATGGAACGAGTGAATTGCGCGAGAATATACCCGTTCTGTCTGAACTGACCCTTAGTTTGCAAAATATATTATAATTCCATTTTAGATACCTACATTACTTAAATGATTAAAACAATATTACGCAACAAATATGTAGATATTTATTGATAATAATAATGGCGGCAAGGCGCGGAGGAAACTGACATGGACTACCCGTCTCAACAGAGCGAGGGCAACTGATCGGTGAAATAAACTGATGTCGCAAGCTCGTGTCGCGCGAGACGGAAGACGGCGTATTTCGCGGATTAAAAATGTAGTAAGCGCCGAATGCTTTGCATTCTGTTATCTTTTAAAATAGACAATATTTTTTAAATCGCTCAGGGTCAGGACTAGGTTGTACATGAGTGATAATATTTATCTAATTTATGGTTCAGTAATATGCACCAAAATAGAATACAAACCAAACATGTTGAAAATTAGAGGTAACTTTGTGATGGTTTTCTATCGAGAAAATTTTGTCCTGCTATGTTTTTCGTCAGGGCCGGTCTTTACTTATGTAATGAAATTTCCTGACATATTTTTTTTTTCAATTTGAGCATGATTTACTACTGTGAAAATCTAATCAAAGATTGAAGATTTTGCTTTAGGCCCGCTCTTAAAACTCACTATCACTAGCTTTTTTTACCCACGGCTTCGCCCGCGTGGATGTCGGAAATTATCCCACGGGAACGTATGAACGGGATTAAAAGTAGTTTATATGTAAATTCAGGGTGTCAGCTACCACCATACCAAATCTTATCAAAATTGGTTTAGCCGTTTGAGCGTGAAGAAGTAACAAACAAACACACACTCACAAACTTTCGCCTTTGTAATATTAGTGTGATTTTTTCTCCGAACTGTCAACAAAAACGGGATATACGGATATCCGCATATCCCAAAACAATATCGTACACTCGACACCAAATAAGCGACGATGATGGGCATTTTTCTTCATAATATTCAGGATTGGCGAACGCAGATTCGTCATGATTCATGCTCCATCATCACTCGAATTGACAATTTATCTGTGTCATAACCCCTTATAAATTGTAACCGCATATATTTATCTCTTCCACTATACTGCATAAAAGGGGATGCCATTTTTTCATTATTACACACTGAATATGATACAGCTGATGTTCTTTTAGGGATTATGTTCATATGAAAATATGATGAGGAGGATGGATAAGGAAAATGTAGGAATACTGGCCATTTTGAGGGGTCATCGTAACCTACGTGAAACATGTTTTTATAACAGATCCCTTTACTTTAACAAAATCTAGATTTAAGTATATAAAGATAGGTATGAAAATCGCTTGTACAGAATTCATTCATGTTGGTATTAATAATAACTTTAACTACTAAAGCATTTATGTAATTCCATATATTGGAATAATAAATTGGAATAGCTTGTGGTTAAGTATTATCAGCCGCACGGTTTGATCCATCAGGTTACGCTACGCTTGCCGGGGTTGTCCGTGGATGGGTGACCATTTTATATACCAAGACTCCTCCGTGCCTCAGAAAGCACGTTAAACCGTTGGTCCCGGCTGTCATTCGTGGATCTTTGACAGTCGTTACTGGTCGTCAGAAGCCCGCAAGTCTGACAACCAGTCTTACCAAGGGGTATCGTGTTACCCAGTTACTGAGTTGTGGAGGTCAGATAGGCAGTCGCCCCATGTAAAATACTGGTATTCAGCTGCATTCGGTTAGACTGGAAGCTGACCCCAACATAGTTGGGAAAAGGCTAGGCAGATTGATGTAAATCCATATTGCCACGTTAAGTACGTCTCGAGGGATTTGATTTTGTCTTAAGGGTTTCCATTCTATTTGTAGGTTAAAATATTGTTACAGATACCTTAAGAGTAACTGACCGATATATTATTCACTTAAATTTATTTTATGGTTGACCCATTCATTACATATTCAGGGTTGACCCAATATAACGCCTCATTACTACCTTTTTTATGAAATGTGAATCTCTTTGTTGCAAAACTTTACTTTTTTAGGATTCCGTACCACAGAAGAAAAAACGGAACCCTTATACGATCACCTGTGTGTCGGCCTATCTGTCTGTCCGTCTGTCACAGCCAATTTTCTCCGAATCTAATGGACCTATTAAGTTAAAATTTGGTACACATATGAATTTCTGTGACACAAACACGGACGGGAAAAGTCAATAAATGAATTTTGAAACTGGGGGTCACTTTTGGGGGAGAGATAGATTTCAAATAAGAGAGTTAAAACAAAGTTTTGCAAACTGTACCGCGTAACATATTAAATGAAAGGGCTTAATATGAGGGTCTCAGATATATACTTTTTATAATTTTAAAATAAATTGTTTTAATGTTATTAACGAAAATTGACCATTTTCCCCCCTTAACTCCGAAACTACTGAGACTAAAAAAAAAAAAAAAAAAAATATTTCTTTACCTGTAGATTACAGGAAAAGCTATAAGAAGTTTGTGGTCTTAAAATAACATGTTAATCTCTCAATATTGTGAATACAAACTTACATTTACAGTTGGAATGTATGGGAGAACATGTTTCTGTACTACAAAGCTAAGTTTATTTTGAGATAACACGCACTTGGTTGGTTTTTTTTTTTTTGTTATTACATCCAGGCGCTATTTTTTACAACCAGTGTGAAATGTTATGGCCGAGTACGATACCCTGGGAGCCCATTCAATTTACTTTTAAAGAAATGGAAAAGAAAAAATTGGTTTCAGAATCATTGATATTTCTGATACCAGATAGCTTTTGATTATAACATAAACAGGTCTTAGAAATCGAATCAAACATTTCTTTAATGCGTAAATATCATAGTTTTCTATTATATAAGAATTTCATCCTTCGTGGTAATTTGATGACGGATATTCTCATAATTTCCTCCTGCGATATTTTAATGTCAACAATATCAAATTACAACAATAAAGGGAAAATCAGCGAAAATTAAATCGTTAAGACTTCTTCAAATGTTTTGTTTTTCTTTTATCTTACTGCGGGACAAATTCACGAAGAGAGCATTGCGTCGTTTTGTATTTTTCTTACTTTTTTTCCTTATTTTTCCCTCTTGTAAACTGCTTTACAGGCTGAATTATTAAGTCGTATTATTTGATGTCACAATTTTTGTCGTGACTAAGTAAAAACAGTCGCAAGGATCGATCGATCACATTAAGCTACGTTTGCCGTGGTTCGTCCGTGGATGGGTGACCATCTTTATATATCGAGAACCCTCTGTGTCTCGGAAAGCACGTTAAGCCGTTGGTCCCGGCTGTCATTCGTGGATCTTTGACAGTCGTTACGGGTCGTCAGAAGCCCGAAAGTCTGACAACCAGTCTTACCAAGGGGTATCGTATTACCCAGTTAATAGGTTGTGGAGGTCAAATAGGCAAACGCTCTATGGCTATAAAATACTGGTATTCAGCTGCATCCGGCTAGACTGGAAGCCGACCCCAATATAGTTGGCTAGGCAGATGACGATTTAACGTCACAATTTTCCTAAAGTTAATACATAACGTATTTACAGCATTAACCTAAATAATTCTTACTAGTCATGAAAAATGCATAGGCACCAACACAAGCAGGCATAAGCAGGCTTCTTAAAGATCAAAGTGATGCCACTGATGTGTGGTCTACTGTACCTACGTCCATTTAGACCTAGCATATACCTAGTTCTCATTCTCTCACACAAACATTTTAAACAACAAAGTCTTTTCAGAGTATTTGCTAGTTTAAAATTCTATTGTTACAAAATTAAGTCATGCCTAGCGTCTGCTTATTCACATTTCACATTTTGTGACCTTTCCTTGTTGCCTAAAATGTAGATTTTAAGCTTTTCTTTTTAAAAGCGTAATAAGGCATTCTTTTGTTAAACATTTTAGATTATAATGTTCTAAGCGTAGGGTGACAGACCCTACGCTTAGACCCTTTGTTACATTTAGAAATTTTGGGTTTTCTGATGATATACCTAACTTGTTTAGGCTTTAAAATATATATTTTCTTGTGTTATTATTTTGCTGAGTTATTCCGTTTCTCTCCAAAATTGAATGTAATTATGTTTGAGGAAATATTGAACACATTTTTGTTGCTTTGAATTTTGACTCAATTATTTCCTCAAAACAGAAAACAAAACGGAAGTAAAATTATTCAAAAAGAAAATATTCGTTTTCTGGTCCATTCCTAATATGATTGGATCAACATCCAATTAAACGAGATTATTTTCTTCTTTTCACCCAGATCTCATTAGCAAAATAATAAAATAATGGAAGTATGTAAGCATTTTTTGAAAATTTTGCCGTAAGAACTGTACTTCCAATTCAGCAACTATCGATCACATTAAGTCCATATTCTGTACAGAATCGCACATTTAAATACACCAAGAATCCAATAAAGAGTGCTTGGATCGTTACACGTGTCGGTACGCGATGTATAAATGCAGTTACCTCTAAGAAGCACGTGTCACACCTAACATGATATAATTCTCCTACTCGCTCAGGTAATGTTTTATAAATGTTTCTCGTCTTGAACACACTAATCGAGATTTCGACTGAAAAAACTTTTGGTAGGTAAGTTACCTCCGTTGATATTAATTTATTGAGGACATGGTTTGCTGCTTCGTTGGTCTAGTGATCGCAAGTGAGACTGCTGAGCTGAGGCTCCAGGGTTCGATCGGGTGAAATACTCGGGCGAGTGGACTCTTCTTAGTATTTTCGTTTAATAAAATCTTATCTAGTAAAAGGTTCTTTTGGTATTGTGACCTAACTAATGATTCGGTCAAAGAGAAAGAAATTATAGAGCGTCACCAAGTTTGTAACTAATTCTCACAAGAATAAAGTTAATTAATGTGCTGACACTCCCATTCTTATGTAGAATTTTTTTTTTGTTAGATAACTATGAACAAACGCCTACACGGCACATGTAAATGAACCACCTAATCGTAAATCGTAATTTGTTTTGTTATTGGAAAGCTTCATTAGGTGTAGATAACGTACATATATGTAATGTCAGGTCATGACCGTTTTATTTCATGCATTTCCATGTTTTGGATTAATAGCATACAAATTTATTAACTAACACTTTCTATAATCATCGCGCCATTCAAATTCTTTTTAAAAAATTTAAATTTTCAACTCACTTAAAATCTCCAAGATTTCCAAAGACATCTGCACTAGTTTGCACTCTCTATCCCCAAAACTGAGCTCCTCTATCCCTTGAATTTTACCTTATCCCTCTTCTACATCATCATTTATTATCTCAGCAAATCACTGCTCATTTTCCCACCTAAAACTATACTTACATAATGCACAACCCTATTTCATCTCGAGATTCCCAAAGGACATGTTATAACTTACATTGCTGCTACATTTGCAGATGATTTAAATGCTACAATTCCAAATTGAGCTGCTATAACACTGGAAACATCATCGTTTTCTTTATCTTCATCATTTATTATTTCGGCAAATCCCTATCTCATTTTACCACCTGAAACAATTCTAACATTAAACCCAACATTTCATCTCGAGGTTCCCAAAGGACATCTGATATAGTTTACAGTTCTATAATATTCAAATTTAAATGCTGTGAATACAAATTAAGCTCCTTCAATTCTTGGAACATCATCTTCGTTCACATTCCATTCGTCATTGCCATCATTTATTAACTCGGCAAATCACAACTCATTCTCCCACATCAAACATTCCTACATAAAGCACAGCTCTACATTTCATCTCGGGGTTCCCAAAGGATATCTACTATAGCCTGCACTTCTACAACGGGACGTCCAACAGAATCGCCTTGGCATACTGCCATGCCGTAACAATATTATGCGGGATCACGTACCCAGATGGTGTGCAAGTTTGTTGCGACCCAAGAAAGTGTATTATTGAGATTTCTTCGAGTATTTCCTTTTAACGTTGCCGTTTCATGCTTCGGAAAACTGTGATTACTTTTTGTATTGTGGTTTTAATTGTGTGTTGCAGTTGCCACGATGAAATTGTTGCTAGGAATTGAAAATACATTAACGCTCTGCTAAATATAAATTATATTATCCAGCTTGTTGAAGTTCCAATCATCTGAATCTATTTTCATTAATAATAGTATTTAGTAATAAGTATGTTTGCATCTGTGTTTATTATAAATAAATATTCGTTTATTAAAATGTTTTTCTGTTTTGTTACAGGTACGACTCCAGAAGAAAAGAAAAGGCAACTCCTTCAAGGGGTTTGACCCTTTCAACAGCTCACCTATGAAAAAAGGACAAGTACAACTTTACGTTTTCCTCCCAGATATACACAAAAATACACAAGATGTCATACAGAAAACAACACAATAGGAACAGGGGTTCATTCAACTGTAAATAAAAAAGAGATGTAAAAAGCCACGATTGCAGTACATATGCTTTAAAAGAACCCCTGCAAAGGACGCTCAGTGCACAGCTCTGGGCTACACGTCGTATTTTTACGAATGATAGAGTAACGGATGCGGCAGTTACGAGTATGAAGTAGTTACTTTTGGGAAAAGAAAAGGGATAAAGAAACAGGCTGCACAGATCATAATGTCTCGGTAAAAATGCCAAGCGATGTGTTAGATAGTTCTTTTGTAAGAACTGTTGAAACCAATAATTAATCACACACACCTAATCGAGTTTTGTTCGAGGTGACGCAAGAAAAAAGTGTACCTGGAAATATTTCAGGCAGGCCTTTGTCCAGCAGTGGAACATTCTAGAATGAAAAAAAAGTTTGTAGGGCAAACGACAGGAAAGCAAGGCACGGATAAGAAAGAGAGATGAGAAAATGCATTTAGCTGAAGTTTTGTTAATCGATTCAAAAATGACATAGTAATTGATATTTTGACAACCGTATGATACCTACTTACTTAACAGTCTTCTTCCATCTACTATAATTTGGTCCAATCCTTTAAGTGCTCTCAATCTCAAGTACCTTATCCAAAACTTGCGAACTCACTGTCAAGGCAAAGCTATTGGACACGAAGTAACACTGCTTCTTTGAAAGAAAGTGGCGACTGAAAAAAGACTTTGAAAGTAAAGCCTGAAAACTCATGTAAAAGGCTCTCCGTTACGCCAATATTTCAAACTTTTACTTGTGTATTTTAACTTTATTTCTGCTGTTTTTATTAAAAACAGTTTCCAGAAATTCGTTTAGTTATTTTTGATATGAATAGGTTTCGTGTAGTTTTACGTGCAATTGTCGTATTTTACTTAGTTGTTGGTTCTGTGCGTTTGCCTGGGGGAAATTTGTGTGCCCGAAATATTGCAGTTTGTAATAAAATAGTTTGTAGGTTCTTATAGCTTGCTACACTATTTGTGTAGTTATTATTTTCTTGAATTTCCGCACTTTAGGTATGATCATAATTTACGTTTGTGCATTATTTAGACGTATTTTCGGCAATTTCGGCACTTGGTGATCATTATAAGTATCATCGTCTGCCTAGCCAGCAATGTTGGGATCGACTTACCGGATGCAGCTGAATATCGAGTGACTGCCCCATATGGCCTCCACAACCCAGTTACTAGGTAATACGATACCCCCTTGGTAAGACTGGCTGTCAGACTTTCGGGCTTCTGACGGCTGACAACACCAACGTCAACAGACAGACGTCTCGAAAATTGGATCCTATAATTTTCATACATTTTAACCATATTTTAACAGTTTTAATATTTTTTGTCGATATTTTACAGTTTATTAGTGCTTAAAAAAAAACTCACAACATACCGCAAAGCCATTTAATTCGAAATAGAGCAATATTTACAAACATGAACATTAAACAAAAACTACCGAATAGGAGATGACATCTGTCATGTCATCTCCGAAAAACAAAATGAAAATTATCGAGAAATAGAAATGTTGACAAGATCAGCCGCGCGAAGAGCACGCCCACCATCTCTGGACTGGTCGCTCAACTCCGCCTCACAGCCGCCGGGTACACGCCTCTACCGTGAGCACTGTGTCACCGGTCGCTGCAGTTGCATCGAGCTCGAGCGACTAGATTTTCTCCCCATCGTCGTCACCAACACCACTACTGCGGCGAGGAAGAGGACGGTCATCAGCGGGCTTGGGGCCTCGAGGCCAACCGGCTCCAAACATGTTCCCCGCTGCCGGTGGAAATGTGTCGCGCATGCGATGGACCCAGTCCATGAATGAAAATGTGATGCGCGCATATTATGGGGCTATAGAGGGAGGAATTAACCTTACAGCGTACCGAGGACGGATGCTCTCTCTGTTTCAGGTGCTTGACGGCACCTGTTAACGACTGATAAAGATCCACGATCGACAGCCGGGACCAACGCCTTAACGTGTTTTCTGAGACACGAACGGGTCTTGGTATGTAAAGATGGTCACCTATCCACGGACCAACCGAGGCAAGCGTAGCGTGTTATTACTTAGCCACAAGCCCCTCTTTTGATCATTATAAGTTTATAAGTTTAAGAACGAAAATATTGACGTTAGAATATGGTGTCAGCATGAATTTAAAAAGTTAACTTGGCTATAATGTTATTTTATTTTCTAAAATATGTTATTTTATCATTTACTCGTATATATTTTTCTAATAATGAAACAAAAATTGAACTTCATTACACAAAACCAATTTGCAAACTTTAATTACCTACATTATTTTCATTTAAACTATGCTATTATGTTAAAATAACCACATTAATTTTACTTTGCGTTAGGAATTTTAAAGTAACTTTAAAATAAAGCGGTTAAATGCAAAGGTCACTTGTAATGTAGGTGTTAAGTTCATTCTAATTTATAAAACAACTACATAAATGTACGTACAGTCACCCCTTTTTGAGAAAAGTTCAACCACCTATCAAAAGATACATTTGGTAATGGCTTTAAGTAAGAAGTTCTGAGCGTATCATCATAGATATTTTTACTTCCATCACAGTTTTTTTTTATGATAAGTACAAAGGCAGTTACATAACAACATTTTCCACGAAGGAACATCCATCTGGCTACATACTTAATAACAACTCGACTGCTGGAAACGCGGATCTACGCAATGGCGTTTTAATTTTTTCTGTAGTTACGTCATTCAACCGGTTAATAGTATTTGGCATTCCCATAACAAAATCGTCCAATTATCCTAAAATCATAGACCAGAGGCATATCAATTGAAGGCAGAAGTGATTTATGTCTGAAGCGACACTTCTTAGGCGGTGATTCGTAAATTGGACGAGAATTGAGAGTGAAATTTCAAGTACGCGTCACGTCTAGGCATGTAGGAGATGGATAGGAAATTAAATATGGTATTAATATGTAACAATAATAAAATATATTTCGTCTATTTTACTTGACAGTGAATGACTTAAGTAAAAAGCAATAATAAAGAGGAAAAAAATAATCACAAAACTTCTTTAGAAGAAAGAAAAGACGAAGTTGTCTTCTTCTTTAGTTGAGGTTGCTACATTTCATTACATGAGACAGAAGAAAGATATCTCTGTCTCTCAAACTAAATCTCTTTTATTCTTTTTTTTTTTTAAGTTTCACTTCTATCACGTGTACGGTGCTGCACGCGCAATTTTTTTAGGCAAATATTATCTTGAATCTTACGAGTATTATTACTGCACCTAAATGCTACAAAAAGCATCGCAATTGGTTGCTAACTAGTGGTAAAGCTCTCAGATTTACAAAACTGTCTCAAAATTAAGACTTATCCCACGTTCGCGCGGGCGTAAAAATATCGCGGCGGGATTTTACCGCGCACTGGTTTGTCAATTCTAGGTGTTGAGTCGTGCGTTGAGAATTTAGTAGAGTGCATCCCAGCGCGTCAAAAAACACACTATTCAATTTTCTACTCTCTGCGCTAAGCAGTGCGTCGAAAATCCAATGCGCGAAATAAACTCAGTGTGATGAATAAGAGCAGTGGTGGCTTAGTGGTAACAGCCGCGACTTACGAGTTGTAGATCGTAAGTTCGAACCCCGACAGGCGCTTTACTTTGTGTAAATTATTTCATCACCATTGCTCTCAAAACGGTGAAAGAAAACGTTGGTAAGAACATGCCGGTTTGCATGGCCTAGAACCTAAAATTCGAAGACATATGACATCTATCAACCCGCACTGGGCCCGCGTGGTGGTTTACGGCCCACTCCCTCTTACAGAGAGGAGGCCTGTGTCCCAGCAGTGGTAACGTTTTAGGCTGATTATGTGAAATATAATCGCCGCGAGAAAAAATCGCCCGTGCGTACCTGGGTCAACACTACCAGCCTTTTAGATTGATCGATTTGCACTAAACATTGAGATGACCTCTTCCTCCACAGAATCGAAAAGCATGTAACGTGACGTATCGTAGATCAAATTATAGGATCATGAGCTCGAATCTGTCTAGATTACACGTGATGAACGATGCAGCTCTTAAACTTAGGTTGGCAATTATGGACGTTACGGCTGCTTAGGTTGGATAAATTGCTTGGACTTTGATAGATTATGGGAATCATTGTGAAGTGTAATTAAATTAGGTGCTTTTTGGGAATTTAAACGCAACCTTATGTCTTTAATAAATTATCTATGGTTCTCTTTGTTCTCTCTAGTTGTAAGCGTGTGTAACAAAAAAATAAGATTGGGATTCAAAATGAGATGCCAGCTATCCGCTGAGCGACCTGTCAAAGCAAATGGCCGAGCTGACACATGACACAAAAGTTTGGAGTTTTTAATAGACAGGTGCACATTAGTACGTTCTCATAAATATAGTGGATGCCAAAGATTTAAACCGTAGATTCGCCCTACCGCGTCAAAAAATGGTCACGTTTCTGTTTCGTTTTTAACCGACGAAAATAAAGGAGGACGTTCTCAATTTAACACGGTATGTTTTTTTTTTATTTTTTTTATGTATGACTACGCATAACTTTTTACAGAGTCGTCCGATTTGAAAAAAAAAAATATTTTTTTCGAGAATGTATACATCAAAGTTGGTCCCATATAAAATTGATTAACTTTGCTTGGGTAGTTTTTAAGTTAGCTTCAATAATACGTATTTTTTCCCTACTTTTATATGGATGATGTTCTAGTTTGTTTTGCAGATAGTGGTATTACAATTTGTGTGGGGTAGGGTACCACAACTAAAAAGTGAAAAATAAAAACTTTTTTACAAAAAAATACAACCGACTTCCAAAAACAACACTGCAAAGTAAAAAATAACTTTAATTTCGAAATTCGGTGACAAAAAACGAAAATACATTTAACCAGACACTGACTTCCGAAATTAAAGTTATTTTTTACTTTGTAGTGTTGTTTTTGGAAGTCGGTTGTTTAGTTTTGTAAAAAAGTTTTTTATACCTCTGTCACACACAATGACAATGTCACTGAGACTTGACTTAATTGTCAAGGAAACGCCATTATTATTGTTTAAGCTCGTTGTTTTCAGTATGGATACTTGGTACGATGCGGTTTTCACACAACTTAGTACGATTATCTTTGGTGGACGTAGTAGTGACAATTAACCGATCCAGCACAGAGGTCAAACAAGCCTAATTAAAGCGCAAGCCACATCCAATCAAAGCATACACTTACTCACTCATAACAGGTGTAGGTTGTGTCTCATACTCCTTTAAATTTACCAGCTAATAAATGGCAGAACTGGTAGGTAGCAACTCTTTCATAATCATAATACTGATGGCTTAATGTGTCCATGTACATATATTTGTTTACGCCTGCCTATGTATTTTTTATTTGGCTGGCTATTTCTTTTATGGTCATAAAAAGGTGTTATTGCGGCTTAAAACCAGACACATTTGCTTTATCTATATCGCCCATAAACACTTTTATAGAACCTTCTTCTAATGGTAGGTGTTATATAGTTTTTGTTTTTATTTATTTGTTTACCTATTTACTTACACTCCTTTCAATACACACCGGTCAGTTGTTTAGTTAATATTCAAGAATAATTATTTAAAACTAGCTGTTGCCCACGACTTTGTCTGCGATTCAGGATGAAAAGTAGCCTATAACCTTTACAAGTCATGGTCTACCCATGTGCCAAATTTCATCTAAATCCGTTCAGCCGTTTTAGCGTGAAAGCGTAACAAACAAACGAACTCACTTTCGCATTTATACTAATTAATTATTTAGTCTACTAAATATTTAGTTAGGATTCAAAATGATTAAACCTACTGCGTGCCAAAATCGTACGATTCAAAATAACTATAAATAATATTAATAAAAACTTTATTGTTTATGAAATGAGCATTCAATATTCACATAACACTAGCCTCCACGCTAGGATTCCCTGTGTCGTGGAGACTAGTCTCTTTCATCTTACAAGATTAGGTACATTATTAACTTATACAGCATTAAATATCACATAAACACATATATGTAACGAAACTGACTCATACAAACATCTAAAAGTCTTTTATAACTTAAACCAAACCACATTTTTCTAGACCAAACCATACAATTTCTTTCATTCAATCTCCTTGGCTAAACAATATGGCGCTGAATTGAAACTCAGCTGCTGTGAAACGTGATCCAGAAAATCGAAAGATTGAACGTCTTTTATTGATATTATTTTATTGTTTGGATAGAGACTATCCTTTTGATGGAGTATGGCTTTCAAATATATTGAGAAAACTATACGAACAGAAGCTGGTTTTTGACCTGAATATGAATAGCTGGAAATCAAACAATCTTACAATTCGGTAATTTAATTCAACAAGTTAAAAGCTCGATAAAATAAGGTCATCACAAAATATATTTTTTCCAAATTTTTGTTATTATTAATATTTTAACTTTGATAGCTTAACAAGCTTAACAAGTATTAGTCGACGTTCGCACGGACGTAAAAATATCGCGGCGGGATTTTATCGCGCATTAGATTTTCAACTCTCGGTGTTGAGCCGAGCTTCGAGGATCCAACCTAACAACAACAGAGTGCATTCCAGCGCGTCGAAAAAACACTGTTGGAATTTAACTCTCGGCGCTAAGCAGAGCGTTGAAAATCCAGTGCACGAAAAAAATCGCCGCGATATTTTTACGTCCGTGCGAACGTCGGCTTACTTATCCGATGGCTTAGTTGTTAACATTACTGTGCATGTTGTGGTCTCCTATAAGTGAAGGAGTACCTGACACCTACTTAAGGCGAGTAGTGCTGCCAACTAGCGCCACCATTGAGAAAAAAATCATAAGTCTGGAGAAATGGAACATTTCGAAATTTCCTATGTTCACATTTTTAGTCAGATGAAGTAGGTCAGGTGAGGTCAAAAAATCAATACTAAACCTCCTAGGTTCGAAGCCTTAGCAGTTAACGTCCCGTTCCCAATGAGGTGCATAAACAGTGTTAACAGTATGACAAACGACCTTATTGTACGTTTCTTGGGCGAGAAAATAGTCAATAGCTAGTTGCTTTTCCTCGTCGACAGGGGACAGGTGCCTTAAGGACACGCTAGTTGATAATTCTTCCGTAAAACGTAGTATGGTGATTACTCATCCATTTGACGGTGTACGTTCAAAACTAAAAAATATTTCAATTTTTATCGTCATTATCTAGCCTGATTTGGAATTTATCGAGCGTCGGAACGTCCATATTTCAACACTCATTTTAAACGCATCTTTGGGTGGAGTATGAAAATGGCAAAATTTTTACTGCACAGGGATAGATAATTTATTCAAAAATTCAAATAATTTTATTTTGAATAAATGCATCCAGTAGTTTTTTCATAATATCTATCGATATTCATAAGATCTGTTCATTAAATTTTACGCGCTCCTTTTCGTTATAAATCATCGTATTTTCACGAAATACATAAAAATCAAATAAATAATTAAATACTAAATAAATAATGTAACTAAATAGCTTGCATATTAGCGACGCCATCGCCACCAACGAGTTCGTGCCGCTGACTAGTGCAACTTTAAAGAAGCGTTCACGAGTGGCGATAGTTAATTACGCCCGGTGCAGCCTGGGTGGTCAGTCCCTCCAGCTTGCTGACAGGCCAATCTATTTACCTTGCCATGAGGTAATTCTCGCATAATGGTATGCTGAAATGAGGGTAGAAGAAATAGATAAATAAGCCATCATTATTCTGTAGCAAAAACGGATGATGATATATATGTCATATACAGAATGTATCAGAATGGTGTGGTGGTGTGTGGTCAAATTTAAGGGTGTGGTACAGACCATCAAACTGAACAACTGTCTCCATGGGATCGTAGTCGAGAAAAATAATCAGCTGTTCCATACATTTGAGTCGAGTAGGTATTGAAGTCTTGTATGGGAAACCTGATAATTTTTTCTCGATAACGATTTTGGTCCCATGGAGAAAGTTGTTCAGTTTGATGGTCTATACCACATCCTTAAAGGGAAATGCCCATTTGATAAAGAGGTTTTGGCCAAGTGACGCCCACGAAAGAAACAAATTAGAGGCATTAGGGTTGACATCATAGATAAAGATACAAACACAATTTTTTACATAGAACTCGGTTGGACTTTTAAAAATCATAGTATAAAAATTCAAGGTTAATAAAAGACATACTTAAAGATTTCCGATTTTTTATTCGTTCTCATTTAAATATTATGACGAGCACGTCATCTAGAAATTGGGCTGGGGGCATATTTGATTGAAACCTTGCCCAGCCCAAGAACCCAGGTTCCATATTCGCGTCAGGTCCTTCGTGAGAAACAGGTACGGTATCCATTGGCAAGCCGGTGTCGTCGAGAGAGGCGGGTACAGAATCCAATATAAAGCCAAGGTCGTCATCGGAAGCGGTTACAGGGTCCATAATCGTAATCAAAGTCGTCGGAATATTAAATAGAAAAACGCAGTAGAGAAAAAAATCACGAGTCGCAAGAAAACAGCACCAAACAAAATGTGAAATGTCAATGTCAATCAGTTTTCAATTACGATTATTATTGACGTAGGGATGTCTTTAAGAAATCGATTTATCGAAAAATCTATAGTTTTGTAAAACTTGAAACACGGAATCGGTTAAATGGATCGTATTTAGAAGCCCGAAAATAGACAAACATTTTTTTTGTCTCTAAAGAAAATAAAAGCAAAACAACTATATAATGTCAAAAATAGATTTTCCTAAATACGTATTTTTGGTAACCGGTTTTAGTGTATCGTTATTTCAGTAAATGTTGTCATCCCTACTTTGACAGGTTTGACCAACGACCGGAAGTGTAAATACGATTGAGTTTCTTGATTAAATCGGCTTATAATTCCGGAGGTTTCAATACAAATAAGTTCTAGCAATATTTTAGTTACTAAATGGGTATTTTTTTTGTATTTGTCACATTGATGGGCAAAACATGGCCAAGAATAGGCGTTTCCCTTTGACCACATCTTGCCGATACACACTTTATAGCTCCATCTCTTTTTCGCACAGGAACGTGATGGCAATAACAGCTCCTATTCCGGTTTTTATAGTCCTGACAGACTAATTCATTTACCTTGTCGTAAGGTATTTTAGTATTGCTCGTACTAAAACGGTTCAACAATTTTAAATAATATTCAAACCAAAAAAAGATAATTGAAACAACTATTTCTGCACAACGTGATCTAAAACTAAAATACGTAATACCAATGCACAATTGTAGCTGTCACTTTGACGGATGGTACAGGGTGTTCACGAATGGCAAGCGCCATGATTGATGCGCTCACAGTTCAAACAGCTTCTGCAATGCTGATTCGGTGAAATTATTTTAGTAGGGGCACATGTCGATTGTGACCTGGGTATGATGGAACGTTCAAAGTGCATGAGAAATTAAAGATTTTTGCTTCGGCTTAAAATGAGTTTTGTTAATTCCTTTGTTTTTTTTTTTTATCAGCAGCGGTTACGCATTGAATACTTTGAGATCAGGGTCAGCCTTGCATTATAACTTCATTTTAGACGATTAAGTACTGTCTTGGAATTTTACAAGGATTTTATGTTGAAAATATTTAGCTCTCATTATGTTTATGATGACGTATGGTGCTACTGCTGGTCTTAAATGGGTGAATTCATTAATGGTTCACGGACTCCAATGGTAGGATATAAATTACCTATGTCAAAATATGCTATTGTGTGTAGTGTAGGTATAAAACACGAACGAATTAATGTGAACCCAAAAATCAAAATGTAGTTGTTCCCAAAGGGACTTAATTTAAAAAATTTGGCTTGGTTCTTTGCAACAATCTAATTAATTAAATAAAAGAATTCTTCATTCTCATGGCTAACAGGACAAGTGAAATGGAACACAGCACAATATGAGCTTTATGTGCTAATTATGTATGAGTTGGTGCCCGCAATCTCATTTATTATTACGTAGTCGAGTTCATTTCAGGCCCAAAAGTTTTAGCCAGGTGAAAAATGTAGTAAAATGGAATGTCCTAGGTTTGTAAAATATGCTGGAAATGCGACAAGCTATATGCATATAAAAGACAGAAAAAATACCTACCAATATCTGGTAAGCGAAAATACACTAATTTAAAATACCCATTATACGAACATCTACATTAACACATCTACACATTCCAAATCAACGTTTACCATGTATTTCACCAATCCCGGATATTTTTAACATTCCACACAGATATTTCGGACATTTTAGAAATATGTCATATTTCAAAAATGTCCGACCTACCTGTATGTTGCTACCACATTTTATCGCCGCTAGGCAAATCTAGCCGGGTAAAATATTTCATCAAATTTTGCGGTAGGCACTCCTCGACTACTCGTGCACGAATTTCTGGGAAGTTATTTAAACATGAGTAATTTAATTAACACAGAGGAACGAATGTATTGTTGTATCGCCATTATTCTGGCATTTTCATACGCTGTATTTTAGCGGTGAACGTTAAAATATCTAATTCTGCGCAATTACATTATTTAAAGACGAGTGTTCTTTAATTTCATATAATTTATAGGTATGTATGTAGGTATGTACGGGAATTCTTGTACAGTTTCGGAAATGTATGACGATAGCATATTAGTAACTGGCTTTTGCCAGCAGCTTCGCCCGTCTGAAGTCGGAAATTATCCCACGGGAATCGCACATATTTTCAGGATAAAAAGTAGCCTATGTGCTATTCCAGACTTTAATCTATCTCTGTGCCAAATTTAATTAAGATCCGATCTGCCGTTCTGGCGTGAATTGAGTAACAAACATCCATCCATCCGTATCTATCCAAGCTTTCGCATTTATAATATAATAGTAGTAAGATTGAATCTTCTTCTTCTTTTCGTGTCGATGTAAATTTGCTTTTATATTGTTTGAGCCCCCAGTAGTGAGTTTGAGGAGCTCAAGGCTAAGTAATAACAGCCGCACGGGTCGATCCATCAGGTTAAGCTACGCTTCCCGGGGTCGGTCCGTGGATGGGTTCTTTACATACCGAGACTCCTCCGTGCCTCGGAAAGCACGTTAAGCCGTTGGTGCCGGCTGTCATTCGTGGATCTTTGATAGTCGTTACGGGTCGTCAGAAGCCCGAAAGCCCAACCAGCCTTACCAAGGGGTATCGTATTACCCAGTTAATGGGTTGTGGAGGTCAGATAGGCAGCCGCTCCATGTAAAATACTGGTATTCAGCTGCATCTGGTTAGACTGGAAGCCGACCCCAACATAATTGAGAAAAGACTAGGCAGATTGATTGTTTGAGCCCAGTAAGCCCCAGTAGCTGCCCACGTAGATGGCGGCATCAGTGGCATTCTTTAGGTCATCAAATATGCCTGTGAACGGGCACTTAGGACATTCCAGCAATTGAATGCGAGAAGTAGAAGAAAAAAAGTGAAAAAAAAAAGTGAAAGTGAGTGAGTGAAGTGAAAGTGGGTAGAGTGAAAAGTATCACTGAATACGTCGATGAAATACTCGTAAGACAAGCACAAACTGCTTCGGCTATATCAGCACTGAGTCAAGCTTCGACTCTTCTCTTACAGCTAAAGACAAAGATGCCGAATTGATAACTCATCAGGGATACGAGCCGTATCCTGTCAATGTAGGAACGCTTGGGGGTGGCCTATGTTCAACAGGCTTTTGGCTGAAATAGTGATATGATACTGAATTGATGCTTTAACCAAGTCGTTCTTTTATACAGTTTATTATACCATCGTAAATAAATAATAGTTTAGCAGTTTATATACTGGGTTCTGGACTTGATCTAACTTTTTAGGGTTCCGTTGTCAACAAGGAACCCTTATAGTTTTGCTATGTCCGTCCGTCTGTCCGTTCGCAGCTTAGATGAGAGACTCTTAGTACTAGAAAGCTATAATTTGGCATGGATACACATATTCATCACGCCGACAAAGTGGTAAAATAAAATCATGAAAAAAAATTTTTTAGGGTACTTTCTGTACACGTAAAGTATGGATGTTTTTTTTTTCTCGTCTAATTCATGGTGTGGGATGTTGTTGGATGGGTCTTTAAAAAATATTGCGGGTTTGTGAAAACAATTTTTCGATTTATGGATTCGTTTCTGAAATATTAAGCTATAAAGTGCTAATTTTTGTTAGAGTCAAGCGTCCCCCCTCACACTGTCAGCTAAACGGTTAATTTTGGATGTGTGAAAAAATTCACGGTAGCAGTATATATACAACGAAGTTAAAAGGAAAAAATTATCACAGCTAAGTAGGTTTTTCAAGTTTACCGAGTACTAGTCAACCAACTTACATTTACAGTTCGAATGTATGAGAGAACATGTTTTTCAAGTACAATGTTAACGCACGTTACACGCACTTGGCAGATTTCTATCATAAGATTTGGGTATGGGATGAGACTTCACTGAACCAAGGCTTCATAAGTGAACCAAATAATAATAGTTTAGCATATCCTATGCTAGATTCTAGTTTTGATAGGGGCATTGGTTGATTGCATTTCTACAGTATAATGTCGCAAATCTTTCATTTATCACTTTTCCTACGAGTGCAAACGTTATCAGTATTCCCCAATAATTATCATCATTTTCCATGCTAATTGGCTCCAACTAAATGAGAAAATAATAACCACACATTATACTAAGCTTCATATCAAAACGTAATCAACTAAAACACATGAATTACGGCTCCCTACCAAAATTAACCGAGGGTTTAACGGAAAACGGGGTTTTATCTATAATTATTCATTTGTTTCAAGGAAAATGGAAGTTGTTTACTTTGAAATCCTTTCTATTGTAGGTGGGAAAACAGTTATTAAGAAATAATTAGAAGCCCTGATGGGCGGTTGAATTCTTTAGGGCCAAGTAATTTGAAGACAACAATAGTTGAACTGAGAAAATTATATAGTTTAAAATATTAATCTACATTTATATAAATTGTAAAGTCGCTTCTCGTGTCTTTCTGTGTGGCCGCGTTGTTCTTCTAAACTACGCAACGGATTTTGATGCGGTTTTTACCATCATTAACCGACTTCAAAAAGGAGTTTTTTTTTTTATGTATGTTCCCCGATTACTCGAAGATGGCTGGACCGACTTGGATTTTTTTTTGTTTTATTCGAGAGGGTGTATACATCACAGTTGGTCCCATATAAAATTGATTAACTTTGCTTCGGTAGTTTTTGAGTTAGCTTCAATAATACGTATTTTTTCCCCACTTTTATATGGATGATGTTCTAGTTTATTTTGCAGATAGTGGTATTAGAATTTGTGTGGGGTAGGTACACAACTAAAAAGTGAAAAATAAAAACTTTTTTACAAAAAAATACAACCGACTTCTAAAAACAACACTACAAAGTGAAAAATAACTTTAATTTCGGAAGTCGGTGGCAAAAAACGAAAATACATTTAACTAGACACCGACTTCCGAAATTAAAGTTATTTTTCATTTTGTAGTGTTGTTTTTGGAAGTCGGTTGTATTTTTTTGTAAAAAAGTTTTTTTAGAGAATTTATTCCGGATGGTTTATGTGTTTAATACATTAATATAAAACTTACACACAATAAAGAAATTTCGATGTTTTGTCAAGCCGTGCGGGGCAGGGGCGGGTCGCTTGTTTGTAATACGAGTATATTAACGCAGCCTATTGCACTCCACTGATCGATATAGACCTCACAAGCTAAGCCACAATACTCTGTTCTTCTTGTTGTTTACTCAATTTCACAATTATCAATTTATTAAAATAATCAGATTTACACAATGAATATGTAATTTATTAAATTATTCATTCCATACATATATTGGCGACGAGATGGAGACAGA
Source organism: Cosmia pyralina (assembly GCA_946251885.1). Taxonomy (NCBI): domain Eukaryota; kingdom Metazoa; phylum Arthropoda; class Insecta; order Lepidoptera; family Noctuidae; genus Cosmia; species Cosmia pyralina. The sequence continues at coordinate 16,178,519 of OX276359.1, read as the reverse complement.
ACTGGCGCGGGCGCGTCTTACTCGCCTTCACGTAACAATACGCGGTTAGCTTACGAAATTAGAACGAACATAGGCATAATTAAAATCCTTAGTTAGAGACTTGTAAGTCAGGCACTCACTGTGCGTGACTTGCAAGTCTCATAAGCTATGAACAAAAATATTAAAAAGTACAAAAATATATTGAATCGCAAATAGATTACGCAAACTTAGCAAAAGCATAAACTTTACAACTGAAGCTGAAAAGTGGCATGTTTAACGCCCTACAACACCAACGGCACCGTCGACTTACGTCACGGGTCACCTGAAAGCACACCGTAAAGCAACCTGAGTGATGCACTAAAGGAAATCAGTCAATCAGTATACTGAGGACAAAGAGGCTTGGCATTGAGCTGCTCAAATTTTTACACACTGAATGTTGATTGTTATACTCACCATTTTATATACACTTTGACATTTGATGATTATTATGTAAACATTATCATCTGTCTAGCCTTTTCCCAACTATGTTGGGGTCGGCTTCCAGTCTAACCGGATGCAGCTGAATACCAGTATTTTACATGGAGCTACTGCCTGTCTGACCTCCACAACCCAGTGACTGGGTAATACGATAGCCCTTGGTAAGACTGCTTGTCAGATTTTCGGGCTTCTGACGACCCGTAATGACTGTCAAAGATTCAAAAATGTCATTTGTGAATCTTTGTTGGGCTTAACGTGCTTTCCGAGGCACGGAGGAGTCTCAGTATGTAAAGATGGTCACCCATCCATGGACCGACCCTAGCAAGCGTAGCTTAACCTGATGAATCGACCCGTGCGGCTGTTATTACTTAGCCACCAGCTCCTCAGGTATTGTATTTTTATTACTTTTGTTATTGTAAATATGAGGACTATTTGTAGGCCTTTTTTTGCATTTAGTTTTAATGATAATCTGGCGGTTTGAGTATTTTATGCGGCCTACCCTAATTATATCCTTTCTTTGGTATTGTTTGTCGAGAAGTTGAGCTCCTACCTACAACTTGTAAGTCGCGGCCGTTACCACTGGGTCACCGCTGAAAATTTCACGAGATGTTCACCTTAAGTAATGCTAAAGAAGAGCTAGAAAAGATCTCAACTTCAAATACTTAATTCAGAAACCGGGTTCTACTGACTAACTTTTATTAAAACGAGGATAACCGACTTTTAAAGATTTTTAAACTGAAGATCGCGTCTAGACGAGTAGTGTTAATGATTTGAAAAAAATATATGTTAAATTAGAGCATTTTCGTAATAACTTAATCTGTGAATATTTGAGATTTTGTTTATATTACACAGTGTAATTAATTTGAAATGTCAATGCGAGTTTAAACTGAAAATCACGTAAAAACTATCAAGCGTATTTTTATGTAACCTTCACCATTTTAAAGATAAGTTAATTTTTAATTTTTTAGTATACGTGTTTTATTATAATACTTTTTGTTTTATGTATAATAAATTAATAATGCGTCTGATTTGGGACAGCGCTCCTTGATATTGCTGGCTGGACTTACGACGCGTTGCGCGTTGCGTGAGACACGCAAGCTAACCACTCAAGACCATTGGCATATTGTTGTAAAATAAGCTATATTAATAGCTAAATAAAAAATATGTATAATAGGTTAGTGACATCTTAATTTTTATTTTCTTTTTATATGACATAGAATAACATACGAATTTGTTCTATGTAGATAAGAAGCTTCAGGCGTCCACTACAGCCAGTATTACAACACATATATCGAGGCCTGTCACAAAATTTCGTTTTGACAGATTAGGTTTATGGAAGCACGGTGACGTATCACAACATGTAGCAATTTGGCAGAAGTATGGAATTATAATTTCTCATAAACTAATATTAGGTCTTTACCTATGAAATTGCCGTTCTGCAGTACTGGCCATTTCAAATCAAAATAATTTTTGTTTGGCTAAGAATTCTAATTTCAAATTAATTTTATTTTAAAAACTTGGTTTTTTTTTTCCAAAAGTAGTCATTTGTTTATTGATTAGTGTTACATTTTCATCGCATTTCAATCTTTTTCGTCATCATAGATACGTTAAAAATTCGAGTAATTATGGAATATGAGTACCGTCGTGGCAGCAACGCGGCACAAGCGGCACGCAACATCAACGACATTTACGGAACTAACACTACAAACCAACGCACCACTTGTTATTGGTTTGCTCGCTTCCCTTCTGGAAATTTCGACCTGAAAAATGAACCTCGCGGTCGTCCGAAGACTGGTCGACAATGACGAATTAAAGGCGATTGTGGAAGCTGATGATACACAATCTACGGCTGAATTAGCATCAGCTTTCGACGTTAGCGTCAAAACAATATTGGTCCATTTGCGTCAAATTGGCAAGGTAAAAAAGCTTGACGAATGGGTGCCCCACGAACTCAATGATCGCCAGCGCGAAGTACGCGTCGAGACGTGCCTTGCACTGCTCGACAGACACACAAATGAAGGAATTTTGAACCGCATTGTTACCTGCGATGAAAAATGGATTCTGTTTGATAACCGCAAGCGCTCAGCAAGTTGGTAGGATCCTGGTTCAGCACCTAAACAATGCCCTAAACGAAATTTACCCCTAGAAAAGTGATGGTCACTGTTTGGTGGTCTAGCGCCGGTGTGATTCATCACAGCTTCTTACCAAACGGGGTGAGCATTACTTCAGATGTGTACTGTGAAGAACTGAACACAATGATGGAGAAGCTGGCACATCTCCAACCAGCATTGGTCAATCGCTCGTCTCCGCTGCTCCTGCACGACAACGCGCGACCTCATACTGCATAGCAGACGGTCTCCAAGTTGCAAGAACTGGGGTTGGAAGCTCTCCGTCATCCGCCCTACTCACCAGACCTTGCGCCTACAGACTACTACTTTTTCCAGAATTTGGTTAACTTCTTGGCGGGAAAAAAATTCAATACCCGAGAGGCAGTACAAAATGCCTTTGAAGAATTTGTTGCCTCCCGTCCAGCTGATTTCTTTAAGAAGGGCATCAATAAACTGCCACTGCGTTGGCAAAGATGCATTGATTGCATGGGTGATTACTTCGATTAATACAAATAAAAAATGCATGAAAAAAATTCGTTTAAATTTGTTCATACAAAACGGCAATTTCATAGGTAAAGACCTATTATTTATTCTGTTATAAATTTTACATTATCACATTAATGTAGAAAACAGAAATTTACAGTTAACTATGAGCGTGTTTAGTATGGTTTTGTATTGGATTTTTTATAGCACTCCATTCATAGTTCAAAATTCTGAGGCCACTAAAAACTAAATAACTATTTAAGAGATATTATTATATATTTTTCATTTCATTTGCTAATGTACAGCAGTCAATCCACGAGCTCGAAAAATGCAGTCACGCATTTAATGAAAAACTTGCTACGGAATTTTGGCTTTATTTACCTACATAAGAAAAAACTGCGAAAAAGGAGGCCGCTATAAACTTTACTAATAACTATTCTCCATCACACAATAAGTCAAAGTTGTTGAAGTCTTTCAGTTCTTTCAGAATAAGAACGCTAAACTTGGCCATTTAACTACATTTTTTTTTACATCTATTTATGCCTTTTAAGATGACAATGGTTATTTTTATTTAGCTTGTTTCAAGTCTACAAGAATAGTCTTGTTTAGTAATAAATCATATTTTTCACGTTCATTTCCTATTTACCTATCAGAACCACTATCCTAAGAAAATTACAATTTCTGTTGCCTTGGATCTTCTTTATTTATTTTGTAACTCTTAGTACAGAAAAATAAAAGCTTTTCCCGGAAAACGTATTAAGAGCTCTTTGGTGGCAAATGTGTACCTTATATTTGTCGTAGACGTTAAGATTAAGAGTGGTTAGTAGGTATTTGGGAAAATGCGTGAAAATAGACAAACGTCATCTGTTTTTCCATAAGTAATTTTGTGCTTAAGATTTTATTAGAAAATGAGACTTGGTTTGATAACCTACTAGCTGCGCCCCGCGGTTTCACCGGCGCAGACCGGGATAAAAAGTAACCTATGTGTTAATTCAGGGTATCAGCTACCTCCATACCAAATTTTATCAAAATAGGTTCAGACGTTTGAACGTGAAGAAGTAACAAACATATAAACACACACTTTCACAAACTTTCGTCTTTATAATATTAGTGTGATAAGTTAAAGCATGATTGCGGAGTAAAAGAAAAGAAAAAAGAAAGAATATAGTTTATTTGCGGAAAAACATGCAAAGAAAAAACAATTTGGGGGGAAAACATGCGTCCCATCGACGCCAAACGGCCGTCGCTCAATATAATGCTGTGAGTCTATAGCCACAGCGGTGGTTTTCAGCGACGGTAATAACTTTCTAATTATTTGCCAAAACAAACCATTTTATTTTGGTAATTAGGGTTCCGTACCACAAAAAGAAAAAACGGAACCCATATAGGATCACTTCTTGTCTGTCTGCCTGTCTGTCAGTCTGTCAAGACCCTTTTTCTCAGTGACGCGTGGAGGTATCAATCAAGTTGAAATTAATATCAAAGACGTAGGTTTCGTCTAAGTCAACGCATTAAAAAAATACGCCATATTTTGATACTCACAAGTAATTCAAAACCTAAAGGGTATCTACTTCCCGTTTACCTAGAATCATGAAATTTGCCAAGAAGCAAGCTCTCACAGCACAAGTAAAGGAAACTTTCTAATTTGTGGTTTTATTACATAAAAAAATTGCGATTACAAACTTAAATTTGTAGTTGAAGAATTGACTGTGACGTATTTATCAACATGTTTTTCAACTACCTACAATGTTAAGTTTGTTTTGGGATAAATTCTTTTCAACTACGGAACCCTTCATTGTGCGTGGTCCAACACGCACTTGACCGGTTCTTTTTCGAAATCAAAATTTCCAATTTTCAGACTTATCTACATAATACTATGTACCTATTTCTTCTAAACTTAACTACATAATGATTAACTACACCTCATAAGTTTGTGCAACCAACCCATCAGCAACACACAAGTTATGACCGTCCTGTGGAAATTAATCGAGCAATTTGTGAAGTTCAAAACTAATTAGGTTAGTAAGTTCTATCTAGTGATAGGACACGTAGCAACCTCTTAGAAGTTATTTAATGTAACCACTACATCACGGGGATTTTTGAAATAAATAACATATTGTAAAAATTCATAATTTCATACTAATACATCACTGATATTATAAATGGACCGACGACGGCGTTGCGCCGACCCCAAATAATATATTGGGACAAGGCAGGAGAATGAATATGACACTAATATTATAAATGCAAAAGTAACTGGCTGTCTGTCTGTAACCTTTTCACGCTTCAACGGCTGACAGATTTGGATGAAATTTGGCAATTTAGAATTTTTTATTTTTTTTTATTTATTTTTTTTTGACTAGGTTTAGAACATGAGATATTTTTTAAACTGGCGATACGTTCCCATGGGATAATTTCCGACCTCCACGTAAACGCAAAGCCTTGAGCAAAAACTAACATTAACATGAAATTCTGTGGTTTTTTAACATTTATGGCATTTTCGAATTTCCTATTTCTAAGTCAGAAATACGCATGCCAGTGAGACTATTGACATCTCTAGTGAAATAGCCGATCCAATAAATTAGTTTTAAGAGGTCAGACGGTAGTCCGCGCCATGTAAAATAATGATAAACTTAGCATCTAGTAATCCTGCAAGCCGACCCCAACAGTTATGGGTAATTTAAAAAAAAAAAACATTCCCAGGCTAACTACCCGCTCAAAGCGATCAAATTCTCACATAAAATGCTGTTTTGTTAAGTAAATAAGGGCCAATTTGTGTATGTTTCCATTTTATTTCTGCCAGTGTGCAAATTAACTTAGCTATAAGCAAAGTTAAGCAACTAATTAGCGCAGTGTGTACTGGAGATCATGATGTAGGCACACCATGTCGTGTTGAAATATCAGTACATCGAAAAAAATCCTGTCAAGGTTGGAGTCGTGGCAAGAGTTAGTTTTTTTGTGCTGTTTTAGACAGATTGGCAAAAGTCTTATGTAAAGAGTTTAAGGTATTTCATTTAATTACATCCAGACAAACATCAGACGATTCAAGATTTTAGTGATATTTTGTGCAAAGTTCCATCAAAGCCTGACCAATGTGTGGAAATATGGCACAGCCTTTTCCGCATGACTGACAAATATTCAAAGTCACAAATTACATGACAAGGAAAAATACCCAGCACTCATGTAAATGCGAAAAAACTCGTCAGAAAAGGACAAACTTTGTAACATAACAAGTAGAAAAGAAATCTCACTCAACTGAAATAGGCATCAGTAAAAAAAAACTCGATAAAAGAAAAGTTACCAGTGACAGATACGGGACAGTCCCACTTCAAACACGATTGGGGACACCGTACTCAAAGCAAACTTCTAAATGTATACAGTAAAGCTGTTTAAAACTAAGATGGCGGTTCGAACGACACTTTTAGTTTATTGGTACCAAAAGTACCTTAAAGTTTCCAAATCAATTACCGTTTGGTACTTGTACTTATGATTTATGGATCGCAAGTTGCTGGTATGACGTCTTTTGGAGTTGGTTGCTCATAAACTTTGGGGATACGAAAAATGAAACGGCGGATTTTACACGTCAATTATGACTTTAACGGGCTCAAGTCGTACATTCGAAGCCTACTGAAGATCTTGTTTCAAAAGTTTTATACAGACCGATCATAAGCGTATTCTTTTGTAAAATTGTTTGAACATATCCCATATGTTATTCTTTATGATTTGTGACTTTCAAATTCTTGAGAGACCTCCATTTTCCGAAAGCCGTCAATATAATTCGCTATCTTACAATAATAAAATAGTAAAGTGGTTCAATTGACTGTTGCTATTATCGCTAACCAATCACAGCACCTGAAATTGACAGCCGGTTTACCAATCAGAGACTTCAGAAACCGGAGGATGGCTACATTTCGGATATGTTTTCCATAAATCCTATTTCATATTTTCTCTTACCCAACATAATTCGAGATTGGTTCCTTAATGTTCCCGCAGGGTTTTATTACAAGATCTCTACTGAACACGCATCGTTTCGAATAGTACTATCAGCACGTGATCGCCATTTTCGGAAATCGATTGATCGTAAACTGCCGTAAAGTATGTGATGGTTTTATATGGGTAGTGGAGAGTGGATAAGAAAATACGTATTATTGAAGCTAACTTAAAAACTACCCAAGAAAATTTAATAAAATTTATAAGAGAACATTTCGGAAAAATATTCTTTCGAACAAAAAAATAATCATTGAAATCAGTTTACACTTGGCGAAGATATCGCTCAACGGAAATAAAAAATAAACAGGTATGCGTACGTTCAAAGTACATACTACTCTATCTCATATATTTTGTTAATCAGAAAAAGTAAGGTCTGGCGACCGGACGGCTCTGGGATCTTGCTCTATTAGTTATTCTGATTGTGGGAGAAAATTGTGGTCACATTACAACTACGCACGCACACAGTCGCGCACGTGTAATCCTCTTATACATAAAAAAATAAAACGCTCTATATGTGTATATTATAGTAATAGAAGTGTTTTGTCTTCTTCTTTCAAACTAAAATCATAATTCGAAAGAAATTGTCAAAACACAACTAAAATAAATAGATGAATACTCGTAGAGCGTTTTAGTTTTTAAGGGGGTGGGTTTAATGTAGTAGGTACCTGCTTCGTTCATTTTTAACCGACTTCAAAAAGGAGGAGGTTCTCAATTCGTCGGAACCTTTTTTAATTTTTTTTTATGTATGTTCCCCGATTACTCAAAAATGGCTGGACCGATTTGGATTTTTTTGTTTTATTCGAGAGGGTATATATCACAGTTGGTCCCATATAAAATTGATTAACTTTGCTTCAGTAGTTTTTGAGTTAGCTTCAATAATACGTATTTTTTCCCCACTTTTATATGGATAATGTTCTAGTTTGTTTTGCAGATAGTGGTATTAGAATTAGTGTGGGGTAGGTACACAACTAAAAAGCGAAAAATAAAAACTTTTTTACAAAAAAATACAACCGACTTCCAAAAACAACACTACAAAGTGAAAAATAACTTTAATTTCGGAAGTCGGTGGCAAAAACGAAAATACATTTAACTAGACACAGTTTTGATTTGTTTAGACTGTACAGCGGAAGTGTGACTGTAATCTACGTAATTTTATTTATTCTTGAGATAAAAAAATACTTAAGAATATTAAAAATTACAGAAATCGATTCAAAAAACGATTCTGAACAAACGACTATCATAATTCAGTTACACATCTATACTTATTATAAAAGTCGCTTTTCGTGTCTATCTGTATGGCCGCGTTGTTCTTCTAAACTGCGCAACGGATTGTGATACGGTTTTCACTATCATTTAAAGAATTTATTCCGGAAGGTTTATATATAATACGAGGGCGGGTCAATAAGTCCGTGACTTTTTAAATGAAACACAAATTTTTAGATAAAAAGTTATTTTATTTTTCAACGTAGTCTCCTTTGAGCTCTATACACTTAGCCCAACGTTTCTCCAATTTTTTTATCCCTTCCGAAAAATATGATTTGTCGAGGTCTTTAAAATAGGCATTTGTTTGTGAGATGACTTCGTCGTTGGAGGCAAATCTCTTTCCACCGAGCCATTTCTTTAAGTTTGGGAACAAGAAGTAGTCACACGGGGCTAGATCGGGAGAATAGGCCGGATGAGGGAGCAATTCGTAGCCCAATTCATGGATTTTTGCCATAGAAACTGCACATGTGTGCACCCGTGCATTGTCCTGATGGAAAAGGACTTTTTTCTTGGCCAAGTGCGGTCGCTTTTCTTTCAATGCCTCATCGAATCGACCCAATAAGTTGCTGTAATATTCGCCATTGATTGTTTTTCCTTTTTGAAGGTAGTCAATGTGGATAATACCGCGTGCATCCCAAAAAACAGTCGCCATGACTTTGTTGGCTGACAAACCCACCTTTGCCTTCTTTGGCGCCGATTCACCCCGAGAAACCCACTGTTTTGACTGCTGTTTGGTCTCCGGTGTGTTGTGGTGGATCCACGTTTCGTCCACGGTTACGAAACGGCGCAAAAACTCGTTCATATTGCGATTGAACAACGCCAAACATTCCTGCGAAATTGTCACACGTTTGCGTTTGTGGTCGATTGTGAGCAAACGCGGCACCCATCTTGCGGAAAGCTTTCTCATACCCAAATGATCGTTTAAAATTGAAACCACTGAGCCATGCGAGATGCCTATGGCTTCCACAATCTCTCTCACTTTTAATCGCCGATCGGCTAAAACCATATCGTGGATTTTTTCAACTGTTTCGGATGTGGAGACCTCAACTGGGCGTCCAGAACGTTCGGCATTTTCCGTGCTGGTACGGCCACATCGGAATTCAGTAAACCACTTTTTTACCATGGAAATGGATGGTGCAGAGTCCCCATAATATTTATCAAGCTTAGCCTTGGTTTGCGTAATGGATTTTTTCCGCAAAAAATAATGTTTAATGAGCACACGAAATTCACTTTTTTCCATTTTCTTCTCAGTCAACGCGGTAGTCTGATATTAACGGCTGTCAAAAACAAACTAAATGTCACAGCTTGTTCAATTTTTGACAGGAGTCATCTGACAGATGACTGTTGACGGGAGCAGTGTTGCCATTTCAATTAAGAGACGGAAAAATCAAAAAGTCACGGACTTATTGACCCGCCCTCGTACATTAATATTTAATTTATATAATAATATAAAAACCTTCATGTTTTATCAAGTCGTAAAAACCGTGCCAAGCAGGGCCGAGTCGCTAGTCACACTTCATACTATATCACACTTATCACACTTGTAAAATAAAAGAGTAATTCATATAAACTTTGTTTATTTATTACAAAAATACATAATATTGCAATTTAAATTGTAATATTTACTGTATGGCAACCTCTTTATTACTATTTATACCAGCATAAATTTATACAATAAAATACCATCAAAACTAATATTACAAAATTGTACTTACTGATAGCGGGTGATGTTAACTCCACGAACGTTGGACACAGACTGAGCTCGCAATGGTGGCGGCACGTCCTTTTATACAAAAAAGGTGGGGATGGCGCCATGATTGCGAGCTTGCCAGTTAAAATTATTTTAATATTGTTTTGCAGCTAAATTACGATTTTAGGTCAGTAATAATCTGTATTTATTTAACAATAAGTAATGTAATATAAAATAACATATTAGGAAACATAAAATGACACGTGCTTATATAAAATAACCTGAAACGCACAATTGAGTACGTGACTGAGCAATTGTGTGTTTACACACTTAATATTATAAAGGCGAAAGTTTGTGAGTGTGTGTGTGCGTGTGAATGTATGTTTGTTACTTCTTCACGCTCAAACGGCGGGACCGATTTGGATGAAATTTGGTATGTAGATAGCTCATACCCTGGATTAACACATAGGCTACTTTTTATCTCGGTCTACGCGGGTGAAACCGCGGGGCGCAGCTAGTTATATAATAAAAGTCAATTTTATTTCAAAACATGGGTGTTTTCTCTACCGTCCTACGTTTGCTCACTTTCACTCGGTACGAGGAATGTAAATAACATATTTTTATTTATGTATATACTAAAATATAGTTCATTCAGGACCCAAGATTATTCTAAAATTTGCTTAGGATCATGATATTCAAAACCGAAACTTGTATAGAGGAGCAGCGACACATTATTAGACTTTATGAGAAATATTGAAAAGATCCATCGTGAGCCGCCTTTACAATATTCGGCAAAACATAATTTACTTCTATGAAAAGGATACTGGATGGTCATTTATAAGCAGTACCTACGTAATAATAAGAATACGAGAAAAACTGCCATCTGTCAACCAAAATGTCGTTAGTAATTCTGAACTTCATTTCATTTCTTGTTATAGCAATAAAAATATATACCAAACCTGTTTGGAGGCGTTTGGAGTAACAAAATGCCAGCGGAAGAGTGATCTCGATGACAGCAGGCGAGACCATCTCAGAGTAAGGCAGCCTTCAACACACAATACCATTGCCAAAAGCTTTTCTAACGTATTCGTATTGTACACGTAGCTATACATATACATTCAAGATAGCTTACATTAGCCACATAAGAGCACACGCTCATAACCCTTAGCCGTCAAAAACAGAAATAGTCACCGTAGCCGAAATCGACATGGGAATATAAATACATGATACATTCCTATGTTACGGTAAGTGTGACTACTACTACTACTACTACTACTACTACTACTACTACTACTACTACTGCTACTACTACTGCTACTACTACTGCTACTACTACTGCTACTACTACTGCTACTACTACTGCTACTACTACTGCTACTACTACTGCTACTACTACTGCTACTACTACTGCTACTACTACTGCTACTACTACTGCTACTACTACTGCTACTGCTACTGCTACTGCTACTGCTACTACTACTGCTACTACTACTGCTACTACTACTGCTACTACTACTGTTACTACTACTGCTACTACTACTGCTACTACTACTGCTACTACTACTGCTACTACTACTACTACTGCTACTACTACTGCTACTACTACTGCTACTACTACTACTACTACTACTACTGCTACTACTACTACTACTACTACTACTACTACTACTACTACAACAACAACCGCACTAACCAACACCAAAACAAAAAACAATTGTTTCAAGGCCCTTGATTTCAAATAACTTTCTTGAAAAATACTGCGTTTCATTTATGTTTTGAACATTTCATAATAATATTTCTCGACGTTCGTTGCGGCGCTCACGGGGTGGATGGTCTCAGGAGCCAAGTCTTTAATCCTAGGAAGGCTTTTCTTTGATTTTGAAAACCATCTAAAAATAATTTCGAACGACGAAAACGAACGAATTTTTAACTTTTATGACAAGTGGGTTTATTTATTTCAAGCATGCGAAACGAATGATGGAAACAAATTGAATTCTATTGAACACAAAACATTCATGTTTTCTATTTCGAATTCTCATCTAGGTAGTTTATTCTATTGAAGACTTCTGAGAAGAAAATTTGAAATAGAATACAAAAATAAATTCCTTTTGCGTTCAAAAATCTAGGAAACGTCTTTTAGTTGCCAGCAAAAAACAAAAACGAAAACTATACATAAACTGATAACAAACTGAAATCAAACAAGGAACTCCATATTTCGGGAACAATTATTAACAATATGAATATGATAGTGGATGCGTAAACATTATTCATTAACATTTGAATGATAAGATGATGGATGGCGATTGAAGTGGGTTGACTATGGTATTTTGATTGTTCTACCATTGTGTTAAATTGGCGTTATGAATAATTATTTAACATGGATAAAGTTTATTTAGAAAATTGCTGTTAATTAAGATATTTGTTTTAACGCCAGCTTCGAGCCATTTATACAAGACTGCACGAAATGCATTCCTTTTATTCGTGTTTACTCTTGCCTACTCGACTTGAGTTCGCAATTCGATAGATTCATTAACTATATGCAGGTGGAGTATACCTGAGCTATAGCGCTGTGGTTGTCTTGCGCAGCGTGACTTTATTTGCTGAGCGATGGCCGTTTTGAGTGGTTGTGACGCTTATTTTCCCCCAACATTATTATTCTTTGTCTTTGCGTCATCTTTAACAGCAAAAAAAAAAAGTTTTTTTGGTCAAACTGAAGTAATTGTTTTTTTTTTAATTATTGTTTGTATTTGCTAGGAGACGACATAATTAATTCTACTAAAGAGTTTTTTTTTTTTTACATTTCCTATTACAACTAAAACCACTACGCGGAATTCAATCATAGATTTTTCTGTTCTATGATTCAATAAACTCCTCAAACAGAGTTCTCCCAGCCTTTCATTTCAGATTATCTGTACACCAAACAGCAAACAGCCATTTATAAAATCCGTACCTGCAAGTTCCAAACAAATCGAACCTGTCAGCTGCCATTACTCTATAGAAATAGGTTCGAATTTCAGGCTTATAAACGAGGTGCCAATCGGGTGAACCGATCCCTTGCTAATGAGAAAAAAGAAACCATGAAAATATGAATAGTTTTGCGCCGTAAACGGCGATTCTAGAATTTTCTCAGCGTTTAAAAACACTGAGAAAATTCTAGAATCGGGGTTTCTAATGAACAAGTTTCCGGGCAATTGGGCAAGAAAAGCTCGATTTTTATTGCTTCCCAGTTACGTATTGCTTTTGTAGTTTTATCGCTTGTTTTTTCTAACAGTTAAAGAGAAGGAAAACAAGCAGAGAGAAACTGTAATGGCTAATGTTTGAAACGCTTTTACTGACACTGTTTAGTTTCGCAGTTTCCGGGAAAATGTAACAACCTAGATCGGCAGGCATCGTATACCGTAGTTAACTAATATTATAAATGCGAAACTAGAGTTTATTTGTTTGTTTATTACGCTTTCATGCTAAAACGCCTGAACGGATTTGAATGAAATTTGGCACATGTATAAAGTATGACAAAGCTTAGGCCAAAGGATACTTTTCATCCCGATAATACCTACATTCCTGTGGGATAATTTTTCGACATCTAGTATGAAATAATTGAGATAAACGAACTCACTTGGGTGAAGTTTACCCGCTAATAGTTTTAGAAAATTTTACTCTTGACTTGGACAATTCAAAATCACGTAAAGAAGACATGTTTGATGTGTGGCGTGTGGCGTATGGCGTATGGGTCATCTATGATAGCAAAGAGACCATAAAAAAAAAAACGGCCAAGTGCGTGTCGGACCACACACAATGAAGGGTTCCGTAATTGGGATGAATTTATCCCAAGAACAAACTAAACATTGTAGTTGAAAAACATGTTCTCCCATACATTCCAACTGTAAATGTAAGTTTGCACTCACAATATTGAGAGATTTACCATGTTATTTTAATACCACAGACTCCTTATAGATTTTTCTGTAATCTACAGGTAAAAATCTATTTTCTGTATTGATTTTCACCATTTTAGCCTCAGTTATTTCGGAGATAAGGAGGGTCAATTTTCGTCTATTTTCTTAAATAACTTAAAAACAATTTATTTTAAAATTATAAAAAAATATATATTTGATACCCTCATAATAAGTCCTTTCATTTGATATGTCACACGGTATAGTTTGCAAAACATTTTTTTTTATTTTCTTATTTGCCGCCCAAAAGTGACCCCCATATTCAAAATTCATTTATTTATTTCACTCGTCCGTGTTTGATTCACTAAAATTCATATGTGTACCAAATTTCAACTAAATCGGTCCATTAGATTCGGAGCAAATTGGCTGTGACAGACAGACAGACACACGAGTGATTCTACAAGGGTTCCGTTTTTTTCACGTCTGCTGCAATAATCATCTTCGCACAAGACACTCGTATAATTTTCCTCATAGATAAAGCTGTAGAGCTCATAAAAGCTGAAATGATGCGCCACACTGCTTAAATTGATATACGTACACTACGGGCGGTAGTGGAGCGCATCATTTCAGCATAGACAAGCTCTAGAGCTCGTCTAAAAAATTATGAATAATATCAATCTAGATTAATAATAGGTCTTTACCTATGAAATTGCCGTTTTGTATGAAAAAATTTAAACGAATTTTTTTCATGCATTTTTTATTTGTATTAATCGAAGTAATCACCCATGCAATCAATGCATCTTTGCCAACGCAGTGGCAGTTTATTGATGCCCTTCTTAAAGAAATCAGCTGGACGGGAGGCAACAAATTCTTCAAAGGCATTTTGTACTGCCTCTCGGGTATTGAATTTTTTTCCCGCCAAGAACTTATCCAAATTCTGAAAAAAGTAGTAGTCTGTAGGCGCAAGGTCTGGTGAGTAGGGCGGATGACGGAGAGCTTCCAACCCCAGTTCTTGCAACTTGGAGACCGTCTGCTGTGCAGTATGAGGTCGCGCGTTGTCGTGCAGGAGCAGCGGAGACGAGCGATTGACCAATGCTGGTTGGAGATGTGCCAGCTTCTCCATCATTGTGTTCAGTTCTTCACAGTACACATCTGAAGTAATGCTCACCCCGTTTGGTAAGAAGCTGTGATGAATCACACCGGCGCTAGACCACCAAACAGTGACCATGACTTTTCTAGGGGTAAGTTTTCGTTTAGGGCATTGTTTAGGTGCTGAACCAGGATCCAACCAACTTGCTGAGCGCTTGCGGTTATCAAACAGAATCCATTTTTCATCGCAGGTAACAATGCGGTTCAAAATTCCTTCATTTGTGTGTCTGTTGAGCAGTGCAAGGCACGTCTCGACGCGTACTTCGCGCTGGCGATCATTGAGTTCGTGGGGCACCCATTTGTCAAGCTTTTTTACCTTGCCAATTTGACGCAAATGGACCAATATTGTTTTGACGCTAACGTCGAAAGCTGCTGCTAATTCAGCCGTAGATTGTGTATCATCAGCTTCCACAATCGCCTTTAATTCGTCATTGTCGACCAAAGTCTTCGGACGACCGTGAGGTTCATTTTTCAGGTCGAAATTTCCAGAACGGAAGCGAGCAAACCAATAACAAGTGGTGCGTTGGTTTGTAGTGTTAGCTCCGTAAACGTCGTTGATGTTGCGTACCGCTTGTGCCGCGTTGCTGCCACGACGGTACTCATGTTCCAAAATTACTCGAATTTTTAACGTATCCATGATGACGATAAAGATTGAAATGCGATGAAAATGTAACACTAATCAATAAACAAATGACTACCTACTTTTGGAAAAAAAAATCCATGTTTTTAAAATAAAATTAATTTGAAATTAGAATTCTTAGCCAAACAAAAATTATTTTGATTTGAAATGGCCAGTACTGCAGAACGGCAATTTCATAGGTAAAGACCTAATATAATATTATGTATTGTTCAATGGATAATGTTGCGACCTTTTCTACGTTCTTGTTATTTTTTAATAGTTGACGTTGTTCTTTTCTTTTTGACATTAAAGGAGTCGTAACAGCGACTTGGTGATTTAATCAACATTAAATATAGGCCACTAGATTTTCTATTACATTTTAAAATGATTACTCTACATAAATAAGCTCTGTTTGTCTGAACTCTTGTATTTTAAATTGCTATGTCAGAAATAAATAGAATAATCCAAGCATTTTTCTACAGAACGTCCTTCCGCCTCATCGGGTATCCACTCCGAAGCAAGTGATAGGAAGTGTTTGCGCATGGATTTATTGCTTTCTAGGCGTGTTTCCATTATGCACAAAGTGCATAGAAGTGGAAAAATGTGAGGCAAATTTAAACATAAACTGATACCATAATGTAAAGATGAGAAGCCACTTTAAGTGTTGCCATATTTTCATAAGTAAAAAGTTGCATCAATAAATTCATAGAATATTCCCCTTGGTGATTTTACTTTGTGGGTAGGTACAATAAGTTTCCTTTTAAAAATATATTTTATTTTGTGAAAACTTGAGTTTCACAGGGTCTTGAAAATTCAGGTCACGTCAAAATGTCTTGGCATTTACTACCGGTATACTCTTAAGCTTTTCCTTTAGTTTTAGGCTACAAGCATTCCCGCAAAGGTAATAAATCTCAAGATTCCGATTTGTCTAGTATTTGAAATTCTCGCTTAGTTTTACAATGCTAGAAATAAATAACATACATACATACATACGCCACCTGCTACGATCCTTTATACTCCTTTTGATTCGTTTAAGTTCATACATCTGGTCATACACGCACGCTGGATGCGAGTAAATAGCAAATAGGAAGTATTTCTCATGGTAAAGAAAAGTCTGTAAAAATACACCATATCAAAAATTAATAAAGCAATAATGAAAAGAAATATAAAATAGAGACACACAAAAATGCGGATACAACGTTCCGTGCAAACCACATTTTAAAAGCCTTACGTAACAGGCTTTTATCCTCCAGCAATCCTATTGTTCGATACATATACGTACAAATAAACATACATTTGTGTATAAATGGAGAGCAAGCAAACACAATCTCATGGTTTAAAAGCGGACGTAGCCTGGGGTGGAAAAATTCAAAGTAAAATACAATTTTACATAAAATCTCCATTTCCGGAACGGCGCCGTTTTTTCTCCAGTACAGGAATGAAAAATTGACGTTTCATTTTGTAAGAAAAACAATGAGTTTATTTAACTTCTTTATAAAAGTAACAACGAAACATACAATTAAAATTACGATATTTAATTTTTAATTGCCTTTTAAATGTCTGCCGCGACCAACTGTGGGCCCATATAGCACAGAACAGGAGCCCTGAGACAGTGAGGCGGGGCCGCGATTGACCACGTAGGAGATGGCGGGACGAGCTCGATACCATACTACTACACTACTACATACTACTATATTTTTCTTTCTTTCTTTCTTTAAATAGAAAGATGCGGTGAAAGAAAAGTCACAATGATTATATTACATTCTCTAAAGAAATAACTCTCATTTGGAAATTCCAATATCTTGAAACAACGAGTCTGCTACAAAATCTGGTTGAACTATAAAGTAGCGACATTTTTTTACGATGTCCAATAAAAAGTGATGGTTTTAGTAATACACCTCTGCTTCGAGTCAACACAATTGGATTTTTATCGTCCAATCAGAATACAGCATTATGAGACAAGTACGAGGTAGCATTACTCATAAACATTTATTGCAAATTATGTTTTTGGTATATTTTTATGATTGAGTATCATTACGTCTTAATAGCTCACTTAAATAACTTAATTTATTTGCTACGTTAAAAAAAATTGGATCCCGTGTGATTGTCCTACAGAATATGCATGTGATTTAATTTAACTGCGGTTGAATCAACTATATTATAAACACATTACCGTTTTATCGCACGAATGCTTTAATTTGTCACTCAGATTCAATCTTTATTATCTCATGATCCCTTACCTCAATTAATTATTAGTTGGTGAAGCATGCCTTCTTCTTCCATACATGTCTTGTCTGTAGTCACCCACTTTCTAGCGATATCATCTTTCAGTACCTATGTATATACATTAATAACGGGTTCTCATATCACATAAAGATAGTTGGTATATTTTCATTTCAATAACGTTCACAAGATGTAACAAACGTGAGCTATACCAACTGTTGATATAATTTCTTTACATATAACATGTATATACTCTAAAACTTATTTCGTATAACGTTATTGGTTATAACGTTTATTTAATCGAAAATCATTAGGTCTATCGTTTAAAATATATATTGATACCATCATTATTATAACACCCCGATTCAGAGCAATCCAACATTTGGGTAAGGTTAGAACAGTGACCATTACCTCTATTGTTGGGGAATC
Source organism: Cosmia pyralina (assembly GCA_946251885.1). Classification (NCBI taxonomy): domain Eukaryota; kingdom Metazoa; phylum Arthropoda; class Insecta; order Lepidoptera; family Noctuidae; genus Cosmia; species Cosmia pyralina. The sequence goes on along the minus strand of OX276359.1, from coordinate 16,160,219 downwards.
ATTTGGGTTAGGTTAGGTTAGAACAGTGACCATTAACGCGCGAGGCGAGCGAGCGTAGTGAGCGCGGCGCGGTAGCGGCCGCAGAGCGCCAGATACCCTCTATTGTTGTTGAATCATTTGGGTTAGATTAGAACAGTGACCTCTATTGTTGGGGAATCATTTGGGTTAGGTCAGGTTAGAACAGTGACCATTAACGCGCGAAGGCGAGCGAGCGAAGCGAGCGTGCCGCGGCAACGGCCGCCGAGCGCCAGATACCCTCTATTGTAGGTGAATCATTTGGGTTAGATGAGGCGGTGAATGTCTCGTATTTTAGACGATGAAAGCTTTTGCTTTGTGTTTTTTACTAGGCGTTTTATCATATTAGACTAAATAGGTTTTATGTGTTTTGAGTGGTATATCAAACGATTTTATATTCAATGTATGTTATGCTTATAAAAATTTGTTACTTTAAAATTATAGATTCAGTTGTTATGTCTTGTAATTATTAGAGATTTTGTAATTATATCATATATTACTTACCCATTAATAACATCAACTCGAAAAGAATCGATGAATCCATCTCGATTGTAAGGCTTTTATTAAGCGCAGATATTCTTTCTTTTCATTAAGAACACAATCCGTTATCTTTTATCGGATCTTTTTCTTATATCTATACTTTTATAGCCATACCACATTCATATTCAACACGTTACTCACAAAATGTCCCTCATTCCTCCGCAACAAATTTTAATCTATGAAACATTAGGTTCGGTAATTCCAATGAATTTGAGATTTTCCAATTAATTAATATTTTCAGGTAAGAATGTAATTTGTTTAATTTGAATGTCTGTTCATGTGACGTTATTAATTAGTTTATGTTATAAATAGATGTAATATTAACATAGCTTTTTATTATGAATCAAACATAATATTATGTGTTAACAGTTTTGGTCGTCAATGCAGGGTGGTGATTTATGATACTTGAATTTTTCCTCGATTGATTTTTACAAAAAGTACCTAGGTATATGGGGAAAACCTGGATGAGACTCATACAGACTAGGGAAGAATGGCACAAAAGGGAGGAGGCCTATACTCAACAGTGAGTTGAACAAGGTTGCCACTGGCTGCCAGTGATGATAATGATGATGACGTAGTAGGTATAGTGGCCAAGAATTGTTAAATATTCTTACCGCTTATCAAAATAAAATTTATTCTAGATAAAATACGATTCTTTTTGATAAAACATTTTTATATTGAGCACCAATGTTCATAAAATGATAACCGTTTGGGAGAACAGCATCAAAGTACACTCAAAATGTTATGAAGCTCTCAATTCAAGTTGTTATTAAATTTAATATATCGTATAACATTTATTAAAGGACGTTTTCATATTTTTCAACGGAAATGCTCTGCGGTAACTTGTGTTTATAGTTTATGGGTTGATGAAAGTTTCTTCCGTCCAGTTGGATATACAAGTAAGTTATCTTTAAAATTTCAAAATGGATGATGAAACTTTCGTTGTAAAGAGGTGTGAGAGTTTAGAGAAAGCCGTGGGGATATCGTTCTAGCATAAACTATTGCTAAAACAGCGCACTCACTACATGTTAGGTAAAGGAGTCTACCCTCTATAGCCTGTCGACCGTGCTATGAATGTACCAGGCACGAAAAGAAACATAACACTGTAACGAATCTTTATAGATTCGTTACAGTGTTATGTTTCTTTACCTAAAGAAATAAAAGGAGACTCGTAAACTCGTTTTAGACCGATTCGCAAAATATTAATGCAAAATCATAGAAGTATGATGTATACATGTATTAATGAATGTAAAGTGTAAGTAGAAGATGTCTGTATACGTAGATACTATATTTCCGAGTCTTTAGTCTGAGTGTTAAAGGAAACTCAGGTATTTAAGAGGATTCGGAGAGTATTTAAGAAGACTCCAGAGTATTTAAGAGGACGCAAGAGGGTTTAAGAGGACGCGTGAGGGTTTAAGAGAACACTAGACGATCCGACTTAACGATGCAACTATAAATAAAAAATATAAAACATGTGTGTGTAGGGTAGTGCAGTATTAGTAATAGGTGTTAAGTAGATGTATAAGTTTTATATTTAGCGCCAACTGTAATGAATTTATAAACCTAAAGAAATAAAAGGAGAATAGACTCGTAAACAAAATATAATTTGGAAAAGGGAATAAAAAAATACAGAACTAGATTTAAAAAATACACTTCCTACCTAGTATGATTGAAATCCTTGGCTTGATTAGCTTTCAGAAACCGGACGTAAGTTTCTTCAGCCAACTCACACTAAAAAAACACAGTATAAGTTGTAGTATGGCGTTAATGACGTCGACAGACGGTTCATTCACGAGGACTATGTCGAATTTGTTGAGATAGTTTCTCAGGTTGCCTTCAGCATTGCTTCCTAGGAAACCCACTTTGACGACAACGTCACAGTGTTTCATGTCCTCGGCCACGCCGTCGGAGCAACAGGTAGGCTTAAAAAATCAGTCATCGCTCCAAATCAGCCAGCCAAAAACAAAATCCCCTCCTTCAGTCCCGTTCTTCCAGTTTTCAAGTTCTTCTTTCAAAAACTGCTACCTGTCAGTAATCGAATCGGCCATAAATATCAGTATTCATTCAAGAACCTCTTCGCTGAATTCTGAGTGTGTCACTTATTTTTATAAATCTAATTTAGGATACAGTTATTCAGTAAACAATCATAATTATCTATAAAATACAATATTTGGGCTAACATATTGATAAAAATAATTTAAATTATATAAATCAACAGTAACCTTCATAGACTAAGCCAGTAATAAACTCTATGAGAGAAAATTTGGAAGAAAAAGTAATGATAGTTTGACAGCCTGACATAAGTGTCATCATAACAATGAAAATTAAAGAAAAATCGTTTTAGACCGATTCGCAAAATATTAATGCAAAATCATAGAAGTTATGATATACATGTATTAATGAATGTAAAGTGTAAGTATAAGATGTAAAATGTCTGTAGTACGTAGATACTATAACACGGACTACTATGCCCACTAGAACGTATCAACAGCGTACCATACCCATGCTTATCGGTTGAATTGACCGTACCATCCACTAATCATCCGCGTGTCAAATCCGTACGATTCCCACTCTCGGTTGTAGTAGTTCAACTGTGTTTTCGCATGAAGCAAACGCGTCAGGAAGAGCAAGAGTGAATATTATTGTTGAGAAAATGATTTCCTATACCTACACCTCTATGATGGCGCTATTAGAAAATTGTCCATTTACAACATGTTTATAACGGGTTTAGAGCGGCATACGGGGTCATTGTAACCCATAAGCTCACAGTTTCACCGCTTGCGCGCATTGGTTTGGCAAAGTCGCGTGCCATGCACGGAGGGTATCAGCGCACTTCGCCGACAATTGTTGATGTTCCGTGCATGGCACGCGACTGTGTTGGTTAGTGACGGAACGGTCAAGTGGGCATGGTCTCAATACAATTTTTTTTTTGTCCTGACACGTTCCTTGCGCGGTCATGGTATGATACGGTGTAAGGGGCAGACTCCTTAAGAATTGGATAATGAACAAACCACCCATTTCAATATTTATATAACCTACTAGTAGAACTACTGTTATATGTCTGTGATCGTTACGACTATAATTTGAGAAATAAAACTCCACAAGTACTAAAAATACTTCAACAACGAACAAGCCGACCCCAAGTTAGTTTATCTTTTTAGATAGATGCCCTTTTGCGGCACAAATTGAAAAGAATGAAAATATTCGCAGATTTGTGTCACTAATTCAAAATTAACAGTTTTCTTATGTGAAATTTGGCTTGGGCGGCCAAGCCAAATTTCACATAAGAAAACTGTTACAAAAATAGAATTACTCATCTTTCATAACGAAGTGACATTTATCTTATACTTATTCTGAAACGAAATGCAACAAAAGCTGTTAATAAGTCAGTTCTGCGAAACGTCCCGAGAAGAAGCTGTATAAGGAAATTGTACCTGAAATAAAATCTATTGTATTTGCGGAACGAGATATTCCTGTAAAGAATATCGATTAAAAACTACTAGCGATCCGCCCATGATTCACCCGTGAGCAATGGTATCAAAACATCGAGATTTCTGAGTTACATAATAGGTCTTTACCTATGAAATTGCCGTTTTGTATGAAAAAATTTAAACGAATTTTTTTCATGCATTTTTTATTTGTATTAATCGAAGTAATCACCCATGCAATCAATGCATCTTTGCCAACGCAGTAGCAGTTTATTGATGCCCTTCTTAAAGAAATCAGCTGGACGGGAGGCAACAAATTCTTCAAAGGCATTTTGTACTGCCTCTCGGGTATTGAATTTTTTTCCCGCCAAGAAGTTATCCAAATTCTGGAAAAAGTAGTAGTCTGTAGGCGCAAGGTCTGGTGAGTAGGGCGGATGACGGAGAGCTTCCAACCCCAGTTCTTGCAACTTGGAGACCGTCTGCTGTGCAGTATGAGGTCGCGCGTTGTCGTGCAGGAGCAGCGGAGACGAGCGATTGACCAATGCTGGTTGGAGATGTGCCAGCTTCTCCATCATTGTGTTCAGTTCTTCACAGTACACATCTGAAGTAATGCTCACCCCGTTTGGTAAGAAGCTGTGATGAATCACACCGGCGCTAGACCACCAAACAGTGACCATCACTTTTCTAGGGGTAAGTTTTCGTTTAGGGCATTGTTTAGGTGCTGAACCAGGATCCAACCAACTTGCTGAGCGCTTGCGGTTATCAAACAGAATCTGTTTTTCATCGCAGGTAACAATGCGGTTCAAAATTCCTTCATTTGTGTGTCTGTTGAGCAGTGCAAGGCACGTCTCGACGCGTACTTCGCGCTGGCGATCATTGAGTTCGTGGGGCACCCATTTGTCAAGCTTTTTTACCTTGCCAATTTGACGCAAATGGACCAATATTGTTTTGATGTTAACGTCGAAAGCTGCTGCTAATTCAGCCGTAGATTGTGTATCATCAGCTTCCACAATCGCCCTTAATTCGTCATTGTCGACCAAAGTCTTCGGACGACCGCGAGGTTCATTTTTCAGGTCGAAATTTCCAGAACGGAAGCGAGTAACCAATAACAAGTGGTGCGTTGGTTTGTAGTGTTAGCTCCGTAAACGTCGTTGATGTTGCGTGCCGCCTTGTGCCGCGTTGCTGCCACGACGGTACTCATATTCCATAATTACTCGAATTTTTAACGTATCCATGATGACGAAAAAGATTGAAATGCGATGAAAATGTAACACTAATAAATAAACAAATGACTACTTTTGGAAAAAAAATCCATGTTTTTAAAATAAAATTAATTTGAAATTAGAATTCTTAGCCAAACAAAAATTATTTTGATTTGAAATGGCCAGTACTGCAGAACGGCAATTTCATAGGTAAAGACCTAATATTATTAGGTATATTCATATTCACACATTCTTTTTAGAATGAATGAAAATTTTTTTTTCCTTGATTTTTTTTTTATTTTGTGTCATTGTTGTGTATTTAATAATACTGGTATTTAGCTGCTTCCGGTTACACTGGAATCCGACCCCAACATAGTTGGGAAAAGGCTAGGCAGATTGATTGTTATGTACATAAAGGCGTATGCCAAAAATAAACATATTTTATTCTTATCTTTTTCCTTTTACATATACCTTCTGGAATAATTACTCGAAGTATAAATTAATGATGGTTAGAACCGCATCAAAATCTGTTGTGTAGTTTAGATGATATAAGCGGTCACATAATGCGGGAAGTACCTACAGAACCGGTTCTGTAGGTAATTGGCCATTTCGACCGGTCGAAGTGGTGATGCTTCGGGGAGGCTTAAATGGACGTCTTTTGGCTGAAATGATGATGATGAAGCGGTCACATAAAACTTTTTTTTTTTGTTTTAAACTCTAATAAGATTTAATAATATTACAAATATTGATTATGTATCTTATATGTAAACTCTGACTTAACCTTTATATAGACACCACAATTATGTACATGCTATAACTCAGCAAAGCAAAGAAGTTGCTAAGTTCTAATTCAGCAGTTTTAGCGTGAAAGCGTAAAAAACAAACAAACTCACTTTCGCATTTACACACAGAATACATAATAGTACAAGTACAGAAGATTCAATCCGCAAAATCATTTAAATAAATAGCGACTTTTGCAGCGACACAATAAAGTCCAATTCAGGACGCACAGCGTTAATTACCTACAGTTATATTCACCTAGAATTTGCCTTTCTTTCTATCTCGTAACTCTTACACCTTCTGACTCGTTAGGGTTGTCTTCTTTTACGACGCGGTGCGTGAGTGAGTATCGAACTAACGTGCGAGCCGGCCGGTGCGCTGCAGCCCACACTGAATTAGCCCGACAAGTCGAGCCCGCCGCGTACTTGTAGCTTCATACCTAAAATGCGGAGTGTGCCTAGCCTGGTTAGGATCAAGATTTGTATAGCTGACAAAAAGAGGTTCCCAACTTGACCTGTAAAGGCTATCGTTTCAAGCAAAATGTTGGAACGAAGCTTCTTATCGCACCTTAAGCTTTGCGCACTTGGCGAATGTATACAGCAAAAGGAAATTCTATCCAACGGGGTGTCCTAGGACGCCACTCGACTTTTTAGTATTTATTAAAAACTTCGCTTAGATTCAACTTTGCAATGTGCATTGGTGCTGGAGATCAAGCGTCGCCAGTTCTAGCAGCTTTATTGACCGTAAACAGTGGAAAACACTTTTATATACTACAATTTTCCATATAAACTTCGCGAAAGTGGATTAATGAACTACAGGGATAATGTATAGAGTTTCGATTTATATAAACTTTAGTTATGCGTTTATCATTTATTTAAAAGTTATTCCTCTGGTCGATTAGCACTTGCAGGTTTTTAATCTTAATTATTAAGTGAAATATTTAATTCAATTCGGAACAGAAGTACTTAAACGAAAAAAAGCAGTTTACCGTATTATTTTGTGTTAATTTAGATGATGTCAAAACGTAGCAGTGTTAACCGACTTCTGTTGCTGACCGTGCATTCATCACTAAAAGTAGGTAGGTGAAATGCACTCTCAGACTCCTATTAATTTTATCCACTATAATTTCTCTATAGACTCTACACGCAAAGCCAGAAGATGTCAAGCGTGATTTCGGAATAATGTTTACGAAATTATTTAAAGAAAAGATTCGCGAAAAAAAGTCATAAAAATCCCATCGAAAACTCATGCGGTCTTATTACAAATCTGGCTTTTTTAATAACCTTAATAACCTAACTAATGCCCGGTTTTTACATGCTGTTTATCCATTTGATAGTGATTATTGGGTCGATATCGTGTTTCTAAACACTTCGATAAGGAAGAATTTATCTTAAAACTCACGTGAATTAGTATCGAGGGTTTATCTGAGGACCTCAAAAACCAAGCATAAGGAAGAAATTCGCTTGATAAATTTGTCATAAGACTATTTAAACTCCGTTTGAAAATTTTTAAGAAACCGGGAATTAGTCCAGTACTAAGTTGTCAGTTTTGTATTAAATAGTTACCTTGTTAGAAATACAAAAACTGGCTCAAATAACGAAGCTTGGGGTAAAGTAAGATCTCATTTTGAAATAAGATTGATGGGGTCTCATGGGCCAGGCTTGCGAAATGGATCAACCATAAAACAACCCACTTTTCATTTCAGTGATGTATGTTTTAAATTATACTACTAAAACTCAAGGACACCTAAGCTGTGTATGCTTTATAATTATGTAGATTCAGTACATAATCATCATTTCCAATTAAAGTTCCAACAGTAAAGTAAATACGAAACCAATTAATGCGAGCCAACTGTTAATAGTAAAGTTTTCGATAATTATCAACAACCAACCAATCAAACATTAACTAGGTAGCAAACCACACATACAACTACTACTACTACTACTATCAACTGATAATTACATATTTGTAATACACCTCAAGATAAACTAACGTAAGGTCTTGTGGCTAAATAATAACAGCCTCTCGGGTCGATCTAAGTTAAGCTACGCTTGCCGCGGTTGGTCCGTGGATGGATGAACAACATTACATACCTCCGAGCCACGAAATGCACGCTAAGCCGTTGGTTCCTGCTGTCATTCGTGAATCATTGACAGTCGTTACGGGTCGTCAGAAGCCCGAAAGTCTGACAACCAGGCTTACTAACGGGTATCGTTATACCCAGTTACTGGATTGTGGAGGTCAGATAGGCAGTCGCTCCATGTAAAATACTGGTAGTCAGCTGCATCCGGTTAGATTGGCAGCCGACCCCAACATAGATGGATAGGATCGCAATGAGGTCAGTTATGCAAGAATTCAAAGCTAACATAATCATAAAGAGGACCATGTGACAAGTCTATTAGCGGATCGCAATGATGATATTATAATGATGTCATTTTAAGACTTTTTATATGTTCTCCTGTAATCTTAAAGTATAGAATTATTTCCTGTAAGTATTTTTTTTTTTAATTTTAGGCTTAGTAGTTTCGGAGATAAGGGGGAGGATGGTAAATTTTCGTCATTTTCTTAAATAACTTAGAAACAATTTATTTTAAAATTATTTAAAAAATCTATTTAAGACCCTCACAGTGTTTCAGTATTTCATTTGTTAGGTCACACGGTATAGTTTGCAAAACTTCGTATTTCATAATCAAAATTCATTTATTTACGTTACACGTCCGTATTTGGGTCACAGGCACTCCCTATGTGTACCAAATTACAACTTAATCGGTCTATTAGATTCGGAGCGAATTATCTATGACAGACGGACAGACAGACACGCGAGTGATCCTACAAGGGTTCAATTTTTTCTTTTGAGGTACGGAACCCTAAAAAGACGATAATATCAAGAAACTACAAGAAAGACGGTTGTCAAGGACGGCCTATGGAAACAATAATATACTAAAAAGAAAAAATTGCACTATTTAAAGGGAAGAGAATTTTGCTTAAAAAACGAAAGCGAACACATGTACTGTGTGTCCACCGCACAATGTCCACGAGAAATGAGATTATTCGAACCAAACGTGACGTCTCGGTGGTGGTGTGAGGTGGACACGCGCCCATAGTAAATGTATGTATCGCTGCTACTTTGGCGCCGTCATCTCATTCTCGTTTTTAAAAGTCCATCCCCAAAAAGAGTTAAATTTTCTACATCGGACGCACGACTTGTAAAAAAATATGTATATGTGACCTGTCCGAGACCTTAAGACAAAGAATAAAGCACAATACCATTGAAGAAGAAGACCCCTACATAACTTCACAATTTCAATACTACATTACCCTTTGCCGGATACGTTTTCATTCCAAGTCAAAAAATTTAGTATTTTCCAATATCACCCCCGTTATCGTCTCGTAAATATTTATAGCACACACACAAACGCACACTGAGAAGATTAAATCTTTCGCACATTTCACTTCATTGGATTTTTTCATTCCTCCGTTTGAGGTGCAAAATTGTAGAAATTACTGAGTTTCTCTTCTTCAATGACGGTTGAATTTAAGTCCCTCATTCATGAAACTAGGTTACTTCTTACACAAGCGATGGTACTTGATAAGCTTATTGTAGTCTTGTTTGTGTCAAAGAATAAAAATAAGTAAGGTTCTTAAAAGTTAAGAGCTTTTGAAAGACGAATAATGCTGTAAAATTTTTCTGTGTAGACTCAATTTTAATATTGCAGTATACTTAAATATTAGCATATATTTTATAATAGATCTTCATATAATTATGTGTTTTGATATATTTTAAGTTCAGCTTATGCTACCAAAAAATTATAGGTAATATTCGCCGTCTGAATTGTTGTATAGTCTGACGATTGCAAACGAAAGTATTGAACAAATCACGAATCAAACACGAATCGTTTTGGATTCGGCATTATGTTTTATTGTTTTGTTAACTGGTACCTACAAAACATCAACAAAAATGTCGTTATCAACAAATTTCTTCAAGAATTTGAACATTCTCGCATATTTCTAAACAAAAACTCAAGTCATGCATTCCATCCCTAAACTAACAGATTCAGTTGAAACTTTCGCAGCAGACTCATACATAATAAATACCTTTGAAATATTATAACTGTACCTTCGTCATAACGTTGTCAAGGTGATATATTTACATATTTGAATTAAGTATTCTGTCAGAAAGCGTGAGTTAGAAGAAAGTTGGAAACTTCGGATTCGTGTCCACACGGGATAAACCACGTTGATTTGGCAGTGGGATATGGATATTAGATTTATTATAGTGTTTGAGCGAAAAATACTTTTTTTAACGAATTTTTTCACATTTGATGACAGAAAACAATAAACATACCTTATAATCAAAACTGAATCCAAAAGTATAAATACTTCTACATACCTCTAGTAGCCCTTAGCTTTCTACTCGAAGAAGATAAGTCCCACGCAGCAGAAATACAGCGCTTATGATTGCGAACTCCTCGTAATATGCATGGCCTAATCACGTCGGGGTCACCACTTTTAGAAGCACCTATATGGGAGCGTGTTAAATGAGAGGCACGACGTTAAATAGTTGATCACGTAATTTCTGTTTCTTAAATTGTTATTCAGCATCATCATCACAGCGATGTCCATGACATCCGGGAGTCAGTATGAAGACGAGAAAGAGAGTGCCCCATCCTGGAGATGCCCGATATCTCCGGCATAAGCCCTATCCTTACGGGACAGACAAATTCCCCAGACTGCGGTGACCAAGATGCGCAGCAGGTACTTGCTGGCCTCTGAATAACTAACCCATTACCGCATCGTGCAAGTTGGGGAGAAAATATCGAGGAGGCATACCCACTTGGGTATGCTCGTACTCACTATCCGTCACTCCCTGAGTGTAATCCGCTGAAATGCCACCCCATGGGAGAAATGTACCGGTTAGCCGATCTGTGGGAAAATGCTGTAGACCCTGCAACCGATCAGATTATATCTCAGGTTAAAGTTGTGAGTGCTGAGAATATAGTAGATAAGGAACAGCTATTGACCCAATACCAGATATTCACAAGAACCGCGGTGCTTGATTGGCCCATGGTGAAAGGACCTCTGATAGAGGCCTATCGCGCCAACCACAATGGTCTGCTCCTGCTCCTGGTTCTGAAAGGAATGAACCAGGTCTATCAATTGCAGCACGCCAAAGCATTTAACACAAATATTACAATATTTGGGCAGCTTGTGGACCAATTCAAGGTCAGCTCCAAACAAGCAAAATGCCAACTTGACATGGACCGGGAATTTAAGGAGAGCCTGACCAAGCAACTAAACTCCTTCACCAAAAGTTTCGCGGGTTTGGCAGAGAAGATAGATTCCCAAACCCTGGAGATGATAAAACCTGCCACACCAGGTCTAGGGCACTTGTTACCCCCCCCCCCCCCCCCCACAGCCGATTCTATCCTTCCGGGACCTTCCGGGGAAAATGGAAATTGCCCCCTCAACTACCTTCAGATCGCTTACAGGTACTTTTGCCAACTACAACTACTACTACTATTTTTGCTTTTTTTTGCCAACAAACAGCTGTGCAGTTTGGCAGAGGTAAAACTTTGTGTAATGAGATGCCACTATTAAACGCTATTTATTTTTATTTTTTTTTAACCAGTTCTGGGAAATCATTATAAGACCCAACTCAGCAAAGGCAAAGTCTTTGGCGGACCTGGGTGGTATGCAGCTTTCCCAGAAAACACAGGTTCAGATCTTGAATCAGGATTTAACCCTCCTCTTGGCACGGCTCACTACTCACTCGGACTTTGTGAGGAAGTTCAATCAACTACATGACAGGAAAGCAAAAATGGAAGCACTAGAATCAGCCTTTGCAAACATTCCAGACAGGGAGGACCAATGGGTAAGACAGCTGCTGTCCACCTTCTAAAGCATGTCCCAAAGCTTCTCACACTCTCCTCACATACATGTAAGAATATCCTTTAATATTATCTGACAATAATTTTTCTACGTCGTGTCCCTCACATTTAACACGCTTCCATATACTTCCAAATACCTAACTATAATAACAAAATAATGAAATATTTCAATAGGTGTTCCCGAATGTCTTTCCTATTTTCGTGGATTATAGTAGTAATTATCAATAAACAATAAAATGTCATTTAGAAAAAGAACGTGTTTACACAAGTACAAAGCCGAGGTTTTTCATTTACTTCGGTTATTATTTTTGTTATGAATAAACAGGAAAGAAGTATCCATTCATATATTTAACGAACCGGTGTTTTGTTTCTTCCGCATGGGAAACCACGATTTCCTCCAATAAATAAATAATGAGTATGAACGAAACATTTACCGAATACTTTACCATACATTTCCGATTATTCACCATGTGTTTTATTTTAATATCATTGCATTCAAAATATACTTAACAAAATATTCATTGCACGTTTTACAAATAAATCTTTACTGGGGAGATTTAAACAGTGCTCATGATGCCTTTTCCTGACAATAATACCTACAGTCAAAAAATAAATTCTACATTGGCTAATCAGGATATTATTATGTCAAAATACTAAATAGTAATCTAAATAGGTAAAAAAACATTATCCTCCTTTTATATTCGCCACACACAGTAGGCTGAAAATAAGTGATTTAATAGCGAGTCCAAAAGTTTATATTTTATTCAAGACTTAATCGGTCTTCATCATCTTCATCATTTCAGCCGAAAGACGTCCACTGCTGGACATAGGCCTCACCCTGCACCCAAGCACTGCCACTTCGACCGGTAATTGATTATTACAAATAATTTAATTGGTCTTTAAATACATGTTACAAAATATTTAAATACATGTTCAACCCGTGTCTTATTACGTCAATCTCCATACATAAAAATCGTAAGACACGCATTGAACATGTGTATCTTTTATAGTAATTATAGTAAACAAGTCACCCTGTAAATTTGGGCCACTGTGTAAAATATCGTTGAGAGATAATCCAGTACTCGTTTTAGCACTAGCGTCTAACACGGAGCGTAGTTTTGTTGTTGTCTTATCTAAACGTACAACTGCGTGATGCGGAATTACATAGTCAGGACAACTACTGTCTGAACTATCGAGCGGAGCAGGAGATAAATATCCTTTATCAATATATTCGCGAATGACGTCATCATACGCAGTACGTAACTCGGGTGCGGATTCTAATTTCTTTTCTAGGCAGAAAAAACGTTTTTTCGCGATATCGAGTGAGTTCCCCAATGAGAACACATCGCTGCGAAACGGTAGGGCTACAGAGTATCTACCTGTGTCCCCATCGCGTTCCGTGGTCGAATTATAAAAGTACTCGCACTCAAGTTCGTCGAGCGATTTGCTCGTCGAAAGAGTGACGGGCGCTTCATCGACCTGCCAGAATTTTTTCAACGCCGATTCTAACGAGTCTTTGTCGGATGGTTGCGAAATATGTGAGTAACAAGACTGTGGAGGCATAATACGACGTACAGGCAGCGCGGGCACAGTGCCCATGATGACGTAACCGAGTACCGTCTGCATGGCGGGCGGCGCGGAGGAGTTGCTGCTAACTACGCGGGGCAGCATAAGATGCGGGAAAAGCGAAGCCCCGATCAACACATCGATGCGACCGGGTTTGCCAAACGATTCGTCGGCGAGCGGTAAACCTTTTAAGTAAGCCAAGGCGGAAGTATCTACGGGAGCGGTAGGTAGATTATCGGTGATTGCATCGACAACTAGCGAATTAACGTTAAAAGTAACGTTCGGATTAAAACGGGAAAAGAAAGCGAATTGTACGGAACCCTTAACGGAATTTTCCGTACCACCGATACCCTTAACGGAAGGCGTATCAGATGAATGTCTAGTCCAACCTAATCGTTTGCAACATTCTGCGGTAATAAAATTAATTTGTGAGCCACTGTCTAATAGACAGCGAATAAAATGCTCCTTACCAAATGAATCTCGAACTATTACAGTAGCGGTTGACAACAAAATAGTAGTATTCGTATTACATTGCGGCTTTGATACGCGGGAGTTCGAGTCGTAAAAGATCGACGCAGCAATGGATGCATTACATTGCGGGGCGCTCTGAGCGGTGGCGGCGAGCGGCACGGCGGCGGCGTGAGCATCTTGCTCGCTCGAAGCCGTGGAGTTTGAACCCGATTGTGTACGTGCGGTATCATCAACACCGTTCGATAATACAGTCGCGTGCGATTCGCGATTAAAGTGTAAAAGCGTATGATGTTTATTTTTACAAGATTTACATCTAGATTCAGACTGACAGACTCTGGCCTTATGTTTAATACTTAAACAGTTAGTACATGCATCGTTTTGTTTCACCGATTTGAAACGATCACTTGGTGTCATTTTAGAAAAGGCAGGACATTTAAATAAATGTTCATGAACAAAGCTATCACACAAACATTTAGCGGATTTATCAATTACAGTGTAAGATGGCGGTTGCGGAGTTTTGAACGTTTTTTTATTTATAGGATTGTTATTAGACTGAGTGAAACTCAAGCTGTTTAAAGCTTTAGTATTTTGTAAAATGCGAGATTGATTTTTAATGAACTGTACTAAATTGTCGAATTTAGGAATTTCGTCTTTTGAGTTCATTTCAAAAAGTCGAGCGGTTTCAGAATCAACCTTTTTTATAGCGACATGGAAAAAAATCAAATCTGATAAATCATTTATTTTAAGGTTTTTTAATGCGTTTGCGGCGGAAACAAAATTATCAGAAAAGGATTCGAAATTTTGAATAGATGCGGTATTAAAAGATTTATGTTCAAACATCCGATTAAGGTAACTAGAAGCCAACATACGTTTGTCTTCGTATTTGTTTATGAGTGAATTAAAAATTAATTGGTAGTTATCGCCATTAGGGCAAACTCCTGAGAACGCGGTTTGAGCCTTATCTTTCAATTTCCCCATCAAATAATATAATTTCTCCGAATCAGTCAATGTATTATTTTCGTGTACCGTGCTTTTAAAATTAGCATAGAACAGGGGCCAGTTACGAATATCGCCATCGAATGACATAATTTCAATGGGAGGCAAGCGAACTGTTTGCTTATTGACACCACTACCACTAGAAGTAGGAGCCGTTGTGGCTGATGATTTTGAGTAATTTGAATAATTATATTTAACGCAGCAATATAATTCCTCAAAACTAATCCACGACTGATCATCAATATTATTTTCCGGGTCTTGTCTTAGAAGAAGCGAGTTATATTTATTAAATGCCTCGAGGAACTCGGTGCGCAACGCATCAACATTGACACACGCACACAAGAACTTCTCTAGCGGTTCCATACCGGACTTCATTTTTTCCATTAAATCGTAAATGATTTGCATGCGGGCAAAAATCATATTACGACATGACAGTGCTATTTGAATCGCGGATTCTATCTGATCATCCGAATCCATGGTCACTTTCTTAGGCATTTTCGATATTTTTGTAGGTTTTTATAATAGCTAAAATAAATCGCAAACTTCAACGAGTTGCGCGCGGTGCGGGATTGGTAGGTGGTACCTACGAATATAGTACCGAACGATAGCGAAGCGAGCGAGCGGTAGATTTTGCTTCTACCTACGTATATTAAAATATTAAATTGAGCGGGATGCGAAATACCTGTGAATGTACGCAATGACAAGTAGGTACTGTAATAAATGAATAAATGAAAGCGGTTTAGTATAAGAGTATAAGGAACGAAGATTGAAATGAAATATAGTTGCGGGATGATGATATACGGATATAATATTGATATCCGTTATCAAGAGGATAAAGAAAAATAGGTATCCGTGATCATGGGACCAAACTGTTGGATATCTGTGATCGTAGGACCAAAAACTGTTGGATATCCGTGATCGTAGGACCAAAAAATGTTGCGGCGGCCTAAAGCCTTGGGGTGAAAATCGAAATTTTCTTAGTGGACTGTATGAGGGGCGGTTCGGTGACACAAGTAGGTGTTTTGGTGGTGTGGGAAAATGATGATGGTACCTGCCTGGTGAGCTATGGCGACACGACGAGAAGGGTTTCCTTAGCCACGTGGCTGGCGCGTCCAGGATATCACGTACGGACGAGAATCTGCACTTTCCACAACACACATACACGCACTTGCACTGTTCAATAGCAATCTTCGTTCTTCGCGGTGAAAATATGAGTCCTTTTTCGACTTGGGATTAATTTTACCCACAGGCGTCGATGTTGGTTGAGAACTGGCGGATCTTCTTGGCGGCAGCGTATGCGCGCCATTGCGGATCTTCCTTCTCGCTCTCACTTAGGCATTATAAGGGTTGTGGAAGGGAGAAGGAAAGCGGAAGGAACTTTATGTTACACAGATACTAATTAATTAGAGTTGCCAGTAATTAGGCATGAAATATAAAATAAAGAAAGTAATGGCGTTAACAACTTGTATTGGTTGTTTGTATTAG
Source organism: Cosmia pyralina (assembly GCA_946251885.1). Lineage (NCBI taxonomy): Eukaryota > Metazoa > Arthropoda > Insecta > Lepidoptera > Noctuidae > Cosmia > Cosmia pyralina. The sequence goes on along the minus strand of OX276359.1, from coordinate 16,143,848 downwards.
AGATTCACTCTTTCTGGTACATGATAAAAGGTATCAAGGTTGGAGTCTCCTTTATTACAGTTATAACTTCACTCCAGCATTTTATAAAAATGCCATTGGATAATTTTTTATATTTTATTAATAATAGCTGCATATAAAAATGGGAGTTTTCATTTTTGTATTCGCACCCGTGAGTGCTCCGGGCACTCATATGTACTGTGATTACTGCCACCTGGCGGGAAGCGTGAAATTTAAAAAGCTTTTGTTTGATATTTTTTGTAATATTTATTTTTAGTACTAGTTTTTGGCCGCGGCGGCCCCCGCGTTGATGTCGCAAAATATCTCACGGGAACGTACGAGTACTACCATGATTAAAAGTACCCTGTGTTAATACGGGTAAACAATGTATGAATTCAGTAATATTTTTTTTTTCATTATAACTCTATTGATTCTACGCGGCGCACGCCAGTAAAGCCGGCATGATTTTTTCCGACATGTTCAACAATCATCGTCTTATTATTTTAGCCCATTTACACAAAACTTTAATGAATCAACTAAACCTTCCTCGTAAATCACTCCGTCCATTGGTGGCATTAATCCATTGGTCCATATGAAAATCCGTTCGATAGTTTTTGAGTTTATCCTGTTCAAACAGATAGACAGATAGTTTTATAACATGTAGTGATGATTTCGCTCAGAAGCGACGGGCTACAGCACATTCGTATTTTCTTCGTGAACTTCGAATAAAAAATTCTGGATGATGCAGTCAGTATAAATCGTTATTTTAATGCAGCATTATCCCACTAATATTATAAAGGCGAAAATTTGCGAGTGTGTGTGTTTGATACTTCCTCACGCTCAAACGGCTGAACTGATTTGAATGAAATTTGGTATGTAGATAGCTTATACTCTGTTTTAACACATAGACAACTTTTTATTCCGGTCTACGCTGATGAGACCGCGGGGCACAGCTAGTGAAAATAATTATGATATTTTTCGGCCCTATAATTTCCTTCAAGCAGGTTCAGAAATAGTAATAACACTTTCTTAAATTTTGATTTAGTGTTACCATACGTAAATTGTAAGTAATTTAATAATTACACAACAAATAAAAAGGAAACCAAACAAAAAAAAATATTAGTACATAATTTCATACCAAGTGACGCAAAATGCGTTTGCCCTACTGGGCAAACGCATTTTGCGTCACTCACAATCGCACTACTTGCGATTATGCAGGCTGACAGTAACTAAGTTATGAACACTAATTAACTCACCAATTAAGCATAAGAAACTACTACGATAAACTTTAGTAGGTGCCTAAAATTTTAAGAGAGAGAATAAAATGATAATCCAATGAGCCACTGTGATTTGCATACTGGTGATGATGGATGAGCGCTTCAGTTGAACGGTTCAAGGTTAATAAGAGACTTGATAGCGAAGAGCGACTTATCGCTTCAAGCGTTTTGATCTTGAATTGTGACGTAGTTCGATGAAGTGAGGAAAATTGTTTTGGTCATAGCCGGTGGATAAATTGGAATTACAGTAGAATCCGCCTATAATGGCATTGAAGGGAAGTGACAAACACGTCATACTAAGCGGACGACACACAAAGCATAATCCAGAAAATAAATATCTTCCTATTTTTGTTAGGTAGGTACTTATTTAGTTTAATAAAGAGAAAAACTACAAAGTGTATGTCTATTAATATTAAAAAAAAAGAAACATGAGCTGACACAAAAGAAACTTAGTAAAAACGTAAAATAAAAATTGTAATACATACCTACCATACCTTTAAGCGAAGTCATATCAGAACTTTGTTATAAAGATTTTTTATATAAAAACCAAAGTTCGCACTGCAATAGAAGTACCGATACAGGTGCGCCGATTCGACAAAATGGCCGACACAGCGGAGCGGATATGACAAAATAAAATATTAGCACCGAGGAAAATACTGCAGTTCTTGTGGACTAGTTAAAAAGCATGGCAAGAATTAATGGCTGCGTAGATCCGCCGTCAGGGCCATGCAGTTTTTTGTATAAATGTTGAAGATGATAAATTGTCCATGTTTTTAGTTATGGTGTTCTTGTTAGGAAATAATCTGTTAGTTCTAGATACAAGACTCATTTTTTAAATATACCTGGTGTTTTTTAAAGGTTAATAGCGTTATTTTAAAAATATTGTTTCAATGTTAGTTTTGAATATGAGTTCTTCCGTATGTAGCGTCAACATATTATTATGTTCAGGTAAATCGAAATCACGGAGCGGCACGTTTGATAAATTTTATCTCTCTCATAATCATGGAATCCTATATTATTGTAACACCAACGTACATTAATTTCCTTACAAATCTGATTCCAATTTGTAACTACAGATGCTCTACCAACTAGAAAAGCATTCAGCACATTCATCATCCCTAATCACAGCATTCCACAAATCGGAAATGCATTACGAGTGCAGTCGTCCTGAAATCGCGTCAGCCTGCTCTCGGATATTACGACACTTCCGTTCGATTACACCCTAACCACGTTCAACTTGTCCTTTAACAAGTTCATACGTCATAACTATATGTTTTTTGAAGGATAGTTAGAATTGAAAATAGATTTTTGTATATTTGTACCTACTTACTTAGCAAGTGCTACACAAGGATGTTTTGGCGTCTGGATAACATTGACAAGCCCCCCCCCCCCCCCCCCACCCTTGTTGGAACACATTTGTGAAATTGTTTCACAGAAATTGTATTAAAAACAAAATTCGCGATGTTAGTTCCGATTCTGGTCACGCGGCACTATACCTTGTAGCGTTGTGTACGGTTAGACATATACCTGTCTTTACCTTCAACATAAGGACTTAGGTGACTACTCATCCGCAAATATCTCATCCGCGGATGAAACGTCACCCTTTTAAAATTGTAAGGCGACGAATCATCCGCAAGTTCGGATGAGTCGTCGCATAGTTAATATTGATGTGGTCATATCGTCCAAATAGACATACAAACATTTGTGTATAGGAACATTGTCTGTTCTTTGGTTTCGCCGGTTTCGCTGGCGGCTATGTGTATAATATCGTGGTTAAATCGAACAAAAATACCTCTATGTATAAGAATCGTTTTTTTATTAAGAATATAATTTTTATACTGGTAAATCAGAATAATAACCAATGTACCTAAATAAGTGACAGGTTACTGTTTTACTGCGAAAACTGAGTTTGTTCTTGTTTGTCTCTAATACTAGTTTTATTATATTCGAGGGTAAATAAGTGGCTTATCAATGTTTTAGTTATATATATATATATATATGTGTTATGTCAAACGTTACGTCGTTATTTATGGGCGGATTTATGAACGACTGTTATAGATACTGCATGGACCTAATTTGTTTCTGACATTTTAAAAAGAAGTGATGTTGTTTCCATGACTACTACTTTGTTAATCTTTAGAGACATGCTATTATTGATCGAAGGATAAACCAAAGTAAGTGCCTCAGAAACTGGGCACAACTCGAAGTTTTGAAAATCATATTCCATTGCGGGTGTTTGAGCTGCCTTGAGGTCATATATTTTATTATCACTTATGCAAGATAAATAATAAACTCAAACATTGTAACCTATTGTAACATTGTTTAGTTTCTATTTTAGAATTACAATTATGGACAAGGAAAATATGCTATTTAAAACGATTTTATCGCAACGAGGAAGAAAACTTTTAATGCACGGAAACTATCGTTATTATAAAAAACGTGAAAATAAAAACGGACATATAGTTTGGCACTGTGCTTCACAAAATTGTAAGTTTAATTTGGTTACTAACTATGATTGTAACCTTGTACTGAAAGAAAAACCTCATAGTTGTCACTCTAGTAGTTTAGATAACCAATTATTGGAGAAAATTGAAGAATGTTTACAAAGAGCAAAAACTGAGAGTACTCCTATGCCTACAATTTATAAGGAGGCAGTAGAAAAATTAGAATCTAAAGGATTAGACTTAGACATAAAATTACCAAAATACAATAATTTCAAGAAAATAATGTATAAACTACGTAATAAAGAACTGCAAACTAAAAATGTGCGATTTTTTAAATTGAAAGATGTAACTGTTCCTGGTGTTTACAAAGACTTTTTGCTTGCTGATTATAGAGAAAAAAATGATAGGATATTACTGTTTGCCACTGAAGAATCCAAAGAAATTCTCAAGAAAGCAAAACATGTATTTTGCGATGGAACTTTTAAAGCCGTTGTCCCTCCCTTTATGCAGTTGTATACGTTACATGTTGACGTAGGCAGTACTAATACACATACTAATATTATACCAGCAGTATATGCCTTATTGCCAAATAAAAAGCAATCAAGTTATGAAATATTCTTCTCTATCTTATAAAAAGCCAAATTCCCGAATTTGATCCCGAGTCAATCACTACTGATTTTGAAACCAGTGCGATGACAGCATCTGAAGCTGTATTTGATAAAGTAACTACTCGAGAGTGTATTTTTCATTTTAAAAAAGCTGTCCAAAAAAATGCTAAACTGATTGGAATTACAAAAAAATCAAACATGTCAATGGCTCACGTAAGGCGTTGTATGGCGTTGGCATATCTCCCAAATACTAAAGTTTCAGATGGTTGGCTTTATGTTTTGAGTGAGTGTATTCAAAAGGATGATAAAACAGCGCAATTTAACCATTATTTTCAAAATACTTGGATTGAGCAGAAATCCATCTTGTCTGATAAATGGTGTTTTTATAATATCCGGCACAAAACTAATAACGCTATAGAATGGTGGAACTCGAGACTGAATAGGACAATAAAGAGCAAACCAAACATAGCCGTTTTATTAAATACTCTTAAAAAAGATGCCAAATATCAATCTAATCTTTGGAAAAATCAAGGATTTATTTCAAAGAGAACGGAAGAAAGCATACTGAAGGAAAAAAAAAATATTAGCAGTTTGCGAGAGTTTATTGATAATGAAATTTGCCTCGGACATTGTATAGAGAAACTATCATATTAGTGATACACATCGTTTACAAAATTTCGTAGTGGTTGATTTTATGGTTATAAATCTTTTTTTTTTGTATCTGAATAGTAAGAAGAATAAATTATTCGGGTTTTTCGTTATTAATTAATATCTTCTCATTATGTATAAAAATGTATAATTCTTAATAACAATCTATTTATGTACCTACTCATATTTATAACAAACCTCAGTTTTCGCAGTAAAACCTGTCAGTAGTAGTAACCTGTCATTTATTTAGGTACATTGGTTATTATTCTGATTTACCAGTGTAAAAAATTATATTCTTAATAAAAAAACGATTCTTATACATAGAGGTATTTTTGTTCGATTTAACCACGATATTATACACATAGCCGCCAGCGAAACCGGCGAAACCAAAGAACAGACAATGTTCCTATACACAAATGTTTGTATGTCTATTTGGACGATATGACCACATCAATATTAACTATGCGACGACTCATCCGAACTTGCGGATGATTCGTCGCCTTACAATTTTAAAAGGGTGACGTTTCATCCGCGGATGAGATATTTGCGGATGAGTAGTCACCTAAGTCATTTTAAAAGGGTGATGTTTCATCCGCGGATGAGATATTTGCGGATGAGTAGTCACCTAAGTCAACATAAGATGTCACTTTGATTTTTATTCTCCTTTTGGTTTGTCGGTTGCGTTTTAATGGTTGTCAAGAAAATGCTTAAAATATATAAAACTAGCTTTTGCCCGCGGTGCCTGCGTGGATGTCGGAAAATATCCCACGGAAACGTCCTACCGAGAAAACCTTGCTTATTCCTTGTCTACATTATAAAGAAAACCTCTGTGTAAAATTTGAGCTTTCTAGGTTCAAGGGTTTGGGCTGGGCGTTGATGAGTCAGTCACTCAGTCAGGACTTTTTTTATTTAAATAGATTTATTTTAAATATAATTTTACTACAACAAATTTCAATTCCTATATATTATAGTATCCACGTACTACAGACATTTTACATCATATACTTACACTTTACATTCATTAATATATTATGTATATATCATACTTCTTTATTGATTTTGCATTAATATTTTGCAAATCGGTCTAAAACGATTTGTTTTCTTTAATTTTCATTGTTATGACACTTATGTCAGGCTGTCAAGCTATCATTACTTTTTCTTCCAAATTTTCTCTCATAGAGTTTATTACTAGCTTAGTCTATGAAGGTTACTTTTTATTTATATAATTTAAATTATTTTTATCAATATGTTAGCTCAAATATTGTATTAGATAATTGATTTTTTACTGAATAACTGTATCCTAAATTAGATTTATAAAAATAAGTGACACACCCTCAGAATTCAGTGAAGAGGTTCTTGAATGAAGACTGATATTTATGACCGTTTCGATGACTGACAAGTGGCAGTTTTTTTGGAAAAAGGAAGAACTTGACTGATAGCAGGGAGATTTTTTGGTCGGCTGATTTGGAGCGATCAAGGGATTAATTTGGTGCTTTGATCTCAGCAAAGTGCTCCTCTTGCTCCTGCTTCCAGATTCGGATGGGTTGATGACTGCTACTACTGCTGCCAATTTCTTCACGAGAACATCCGACAGGTGCCTATCAGGTAAACTTGCAGGAAGAAGAGGGATGGTCTTTTAATCAGAACTTCAATGACGTGCACTGTCCAACAATACCTAGTTGTTTGATAACGTTGTAGCAATACTTAGTACAATACTATGAAGGACGATATAACTTTGTTGACAATTGTAACTTTCATTCATTCACACAATCGAACCACATTAATTTTTTAATATATTTCTGTATTTTTTTATTTATTTTCTAAATTTTATTTTGTTTCAAGTCTATATTCCCTTTTTATTTCTTTAGGTTTGTAGATTCGTTACAATATATATCCCTAATACCTAGGTTAGGTATACAACAATAAGAATTCATCAATCATGATGATGACTTTATAACGACTCTCAATTAACCGCAGCAGTCAATGATCTACACAGTCACTAGATAATGTCTTAAAATGTTGATAAAGCGACAACCAGTGCAACGGGTAGACTAGTGCATGTTTATTAAAAACTGACCAAGTGCGTGTCGGACCATGCACAATGAAGATTCAGTAGTTGAAAAGAATTTAACCCAAAAACAAACTTAACATTGTAATCCCAAAAAAAGTTTTTTTATGTGATATAATTACAAATTAACAATTTTCGGACTTTTTCCTTTCCTTGTGCTGTGAGGCCTTGGTTCTTGCCAAAATTCATGATTCCAGACATCGGGAAGTACCCTATAAGTTTTGATTTACTTGCGAGTAACAAAATATGTCGCATAAATGGCCGCCTTTTTTATTGCGTTGACTTAGAAGCTTGATTTTTTTAGAACTCCAAGGGATCATAGACCTACGTATTCGATACTAGCTTTTGACAGCGGATTCGCCCGCGTGTATGTCGGAAATTATCCCATGGGAACCTTCTACCGGGATGAAAAGTATCCTATGTCTTAATCCAGGTTATAAACTGTCTGTATACCAAATTTCATCCAAATCCTTTTAGCCGTTTTTGCGTGATTGAGTAACAAACATCCAAATATACAAACTTTCACATTTATAATTTTAGTAGGATAGTAGTATTAATTTCAACTTGCTGCCTCTACGCGTTCCTGAGAAAAAAAGTTTTGACGGACAGACAGACTGACAGCAGACTGACAACGAAGCTATCCTATGAGGTTTCCGTTTTTTTTTCGTTTTGATGTACGGAACCCTAAAAGAAAAACAGGAAAGGATGAATAAACTCTGGTCCCCATGCAGATTATAGAAGTAAACCATAGATAAAATGAATAAAAGGAGAAAGCCGTCATAAAATCATTAATTACAAAATCCAAACACAAGAACAAGTCGAACACAACGGTGCTTAATACGGAAACAAATGAGGCGATACAGTTTAGCAATTAATTCCAGCGTTGTCCCGAATCATCAGTGGTGCATCGAAAATTCGATTAACCAAATGTGTCCAGCCGTTCGATGTTCGAACGTGTGAAAAGACAGAAGTGGTGGCACTCTAATTGGACATTATTTCCGAGTACTGAGGCCCAAAACGAATGAAATTTCGGGAACTGTTGTGAAACAGAAACAAAACATATTTAGAGTCGATAGAGAAGTCAGGCATGCATGCGAAGATATCCGGATTATTCAAAATAACCACGAGTTACGTTCTGTAAACCGTTGGAGAAAAGAAATTTGTGGTGAGGTACACTCTTTCGATATCCCTTTTTCCAGCTGATGAAAAACAAACAATAGAAGAACGAACTCCTATTCTTATGTATCAGAATCCGACAAAATCCGGTTTGAGGTTATTTCAATGTGCTACCGGCGCCCATTACAAAGTCAGATCTATATTGAGGCAACAGAATGTTAAATATCGGGATGCACTCTCAGCAGGAGATAGTTCTGGTGGTATTTCATCAATGTTATTGAGAGAGAATCCAAAAGTTAAGGTTTTATTTACCAGTTTATAATGCTTAGATAATGTATCCCATCCATGGATGGATGGATAATGTATTCCATCTGGGCCTGCGGCAGTTGAGCTAATACCTGAACTCGCACCTCGGTGTGTAAACGCAAAAACTGTATGGCAGGATCCCAGCGACCTAGGTATGGATGAGACTTGGTTATATTTAATAAAAGAAAACACCAGACATCATTTAAAAATTGACCTCATTGTGATTGATGTCGAGATCTCAGACGAAGCAACTAGAGTCTTGACAGAACATGATCTGTCTCAACATGTTTTCACTTTATTAGAAAAGAGAGGAACTATTATTTACAAAACCCATCTGTATGATTTGATTCATAGAAACAACAACATATTATTCCAAGTCGGGAATCTTTTCGAAGAGGTTAAAATCATGTGGACCCAATTCACATCTTCTCAATCTTCGGAAGTCTATATAGTTATGAGACCAAAGACAATTTCAATTTTACAACTCCACATTGCCTCTGCTCTGTGTTGTGACACTATGAAATGACAAACAAAGATGCAATAAAAAGTGGAAATATAAGTCTTTTATAACAAAAACAACGTGAACAAATTAATCCGTGCGTCGTATCTGTGCAAGAAAAGCTCGTTGCTCAGCAAAATGCCGTGACGACGGGCGGGCCTATCGTCAGGGGCGCTGATTTTCAGCAACTACCTATCGAATGAAGCAATGACGTCCCTCCTGTGTGACCTTATAACCCGGATAAGTTTCATTCATAGAGATACGTATGTGTGCATCTGGCTGAACATTAACACTAATATAAATAAAGAGAAATATAAAAACAAAAATAAAACATGTCAGTGCGTAACTTTTATAAATAAAAAAGAAATAAGTACTTACTTACATATATTATGGCCTCAATAGTAATAAAATAAATAAGAAATATACTTAATAATTCCATAGTAAAAATATTGTAGTGTGGTGTGCTTGTATTTATGCTATTTTACATCTACAGTTAAATATTATGACTTAATTAAATTAAGACAATAAATAAATTGATCCATGTATAAATTTCATGGCTAAGTGTCATGGGATATTTGCTATGGCATGACAGCCATTTGCAAAAGCATCGGTCATCTATCAAAGCATGGCAGGAGCAAAAAGATAAAAACTTGAAAGAACGCTAAGCGAAAACGAAGTAATAGCGCAGGCGGGCGACGCACGCAGCGGGTCGGGGGACGAGTGAGTTTTAATAAAATGCGGCTGATATTTTAGTATATTGTGTACGACATCCACGTGAATGAAGTCGGGGGGCACAGCTAGTTCACTAAATAATATACCAGATATTAAATAACTTATACTTACGTAAACCAATAAATACAAAGTTTATGGTTGATATGGTTAGCTTGGTATTTCTAGGGCTTCAGTAGGTACTCGTACCTACACTGCAATATTGAAAATATTTGGTACGCTCAGAGCTGTACGTAGCCTCTTTTGGGCAGAAAATAAAGTAGGTTTTGTAATAGGACGTATATTTTACAGAAAACATTTTTCCCTATTGCAGCGTCAATGAAAGGCGAGGGTTAGCGACACACTGATTTATTGAACAAGTCCCACCACCATACAAATAACATACCCGCAACATCGGTACATTTCTCCCCTTTAAGCTAAAACATAAACTAAAATATAACAATTAACAAAGCATGTTATTTGGTGACTCCTGTTCGAGCCCGATTATAAGCCCGCAGAGCACGAGCAGACGCACCTGGCGGTGGTGGTGGTGTCCCCGGCTCGGATGCCGCTTCTGTACCACTGGTCTGTGACTTCTCACCAATGCCGTCAGACGCGTCCTCGAATGTGTCCTCAGCCTCCTCACGGACCGAAGGAATCTCTCGGTCTGGCGATAAATCTTTGCTCTCGGAATGTATGCTAGTCCGCGATAACGAGTGGCGGTTCTTGTTATGTACGGGCATAATTTGATCGACATGTCTACGCCAACCGACTCCACGTCCAACGTCTACTTTGTACGAGACCGGTCCAGTCTGGTCGACTATTGTTCCCGACAACCACTTGTCCCCCCTCGCGGTGTAGTCGCGGGCCAGCACCGCGTCGCCCGGCTCTAGTGCGCGCGTCGTGCCGCCCGCAGCGGCCACTTGCCGCTCTTGCGCCAAGCGCACTACCGTAGACACGTCAGGCCGAAGCGCATCGAGGCGCCCGCGGAGCCTACGCCCTTGCAACGCCACCGCAGGGGAGACACCAGTGGTTGCATGTTGACAATTACGATACTTGAATAAAAACTTACTAAGTGCCGTGGCGACGTCCTCGCCCTCGTACAAAGCACGTTTGATCGCTTTTTTGACGGTTTTTACCGCATTTTCTGCTGCACCGTTTCCCTGCGGTCTGTAAGCTGTGGTCACGTGTTTTATACAATTTTTTTTACAAAATGTTTCAAAGTCTTGTGAGAAAAATGGTGGGCCGTTGTCAGTGACGAGTAATGACGGTAAGCCGAATCGGGCAAAAATTGTTCTCATTGCTGTGATAGTCGCCTGCGCGTCCGTCTTACTCATAGCAATAGCTTCTATCCATTTCGAGTTTGCGTCCACCATAATTAAATACCGTTTTCCCCCACAATCTCCGAAGTCTGCATGTACTCGCTGCCACGGATGCAGCGGGAACTCCCAAGGGTGCAGCGGCGCGTGCGGCGGCGCGTCGCGTACGGCGCGGCACGCCGTGCACGCGCGACATACCTCCTCTATGTCCCTATCTAGACTGGGCCAATACACATAATTCCTTGATAAATTCTTCATTTTATTCATTCCTAAGTGCCCATCGTGAATTTCATCTAAAATTTGTTTTTGTAATGCGTTCGGTATGACAATCCTGTATTTATAGATGAGGCAACCCAATTCTACAGCTAAATCCTGTTTTCTTGAGAAATATGGTTTCTCAGTATCCGACACTGTCAACGGCCAACCAAATGTGACATAACCTTTAACCTTGCATAACAATGTATCCTTCTCCGTTTCCTTAGCAATATCCTTAAAGCTAATTGGTATTGTTTCCTCTATTAAATTGATATAAGTGACTGCGTCCACCAAGCGACCCTCCTGTGGTAGCGGTAGCCTCGATAAAGCGTCGGCCGGCCCATTGTCAGCTGAGCGGACAAATTCTACAGTGAAGTCGTATGCGGCCAAACGCGCCGCCCACCGCTGCAGCCGGCTGGCAGCGGTCTGTGGAATGCCACTCTTAGCACCAAAAATGTGCGTCAATGGCTGATGGTCCGTGCGTAATATAAAACTCCTACCAAACAAGTATTGGTGGTGCTTTGTTATACCAAACAATATCGCGAGTGCCTCTTTATCGAGTTGACTGTAATTCCGTTCGGCCGCGTTAAGTGTGCGGGACACACAGCTCACCGGGCGCTCGCTGCCATCGGAGTAGCGGTGAGCCAACACTGCGCCTAGCCCATACGCACTGCTGTCTACCGCGAGCACGAGCGGCCGCCCCTCCTCGTAATGTGCTAACACTCGCTCGCCCAGGAGAACTCGCTTAGCTTCTTTAAACGTCTGCTCACAACTAGCATCCCATTTCCAGCGCACATCTTTTTTAAGTAAATTATGTAAAGGAAATAACAATGTGCTCAAATTACTAATGAATTTTCCGTAATAATTTAACATTCCCAAAAAACTTTTAAGTTGAGTTATATTCTCTGGTCTGGGTGCGCTGGAAATAGCCTCCAGTTTAGCAGTGTCTGGCCGTAAGCCCATTTTGTCAATAACAAACCCTAAGTATTTTACGCTCTCTTGTAAAAAACTACACTTACTTAACTTAACTGTTAAACCCGCCTCGCGCAACCTTTCGAGTACAGCTCGTAAATTACTGATGTGTTCTTTATCATTAGCCCCCGTTATGCAAATGTCATCCAGAAAAACAACACAACCCGGAATACCACGTAGGGTTTCCTCCATTAATTTCTGGAACTTCTCGGGTATGCACGCTAGTCCGTACGGGGTACGACGGTAGGCATATGTTCCGAGGTGAGTTGTAATTGCTGTGTAGGGTTGTGACTCCTCTGTTAATAAACACTGTTCGTAAGCGTGAGTGAGATCTATTTTCGTAAATTTTTCTCCTCCGCTTAAATTCGCAAACAACTCATCAATTCGGGGCAAGGGATAATAATCTCGCTTCAGTTTTGGGTTAATTGTAATTTTGTAATCCCCACAAATACGGATATCTCCATTTTTTTTAACAACCGGTACAATGGGCGTTCCGTAGTCGGAATAGTCAACTCGGTATATGGAGCCGTCGGACTCCAGTCGCGTCAGCTCGCGCTCCACGCGCGGGCGCAACGCAAGCGGCACCGGCCGCGCACGCACGTACACAGGCTCATCGTTAGTCAGCTGTAGTCGAATGGCGCGCTTACAAGTACCTAACTTATCCGTAAACACTTCCGGAAATTCAGCACATAAGCGATTCACGAATCCATTATCAGTTATCTTATTCAGATTTATATGTGTTACTTTCAGGGCACGCAACCAATCTCGTCCCAGTAATGGGCACGCTCCGTTTTTAATTACGTATAGTGGCAAGGATTTTACTTCTACATCTCGTAACCTAACTCGGACTCCTATGAATCCAAGGGATTCGATGCATGAACCGGCGTAACTACGTAACATCAAATTATCTGTCTTTATTTTCTTATGTGAAAATTTGCGGTTATACATGTCTTCATTGATTGCCGAAATACGACTACCAGTGTCGATTTCACACTTGGTCTCAAAGTTATCTATAATGACGTTTATAAAGTACGGTTTATTACGCTTACCTCCAACAACAATATTAAACATATCGTCTGAATCGTCCTCACTACTCATATAATTTTGCCGACTGTCTGCCCAGTTCCCACTACTTTTCACTGACTTGCACATCACTCGTAAATGACCTCTTTGTTTACACTCGTCACAATTATAATTCACATAACGGCACCTGTCCGCGCGATGCGCCTTACCGCAATGCCAGCATGCTGGCGCCGCCGCTGCGCCGCTCAGCGATGTGCCCGCCGTGCGCTCCGTGCCCGCCGCGCCTATCGCGCCGGCTGGGCCAGCCGCACCGCTCGTACCAGCCGTCGAGCGCAAGCCGCGGGTGCGTGTTCGCCCCCCGCGTGTGTAGTGCAGGTCTTCACCTGCCTCGCCGCCAGCACCTGAGGTCGTCGTCGGCGACGATCTTGATCAAAGTAATTATGCTCTCATGAGAGAAAGTTGTTTCTTCGATTATAAAGAGGTTTTGCCCCTGACTCGGTGTTGCCCTTGATCAGTAATACCAGTTTACTTCTTGGCTTCTTGTTTCTGTTACACTTCATGCTTATATTGTTATTTATTTATTCGATATAACTGAAAACATGTTGCCCTATATTATGTACATTCTGCCTTGGTGTGTACGTAAACGCTCCATGGCAGAATTTTCATTACAAAGCCACTATCAATACAGTGCGCAGGAAATTTCGTGGAAAGCAAAAACTGCGAGAACGCAAACGAATCACAATCGTTCACGGTTTCATCTCTTTTTAACCGACTTCAAAAAGGAGGAGGTTCTCAATTGGATTTTTTTTTGTTTTATTCGAGAGGTTAAGGGGGTTCGGGTTCAAGGGGGGGGGGGGGGGGGGGGAAGGGGGTTATCACAGTTGGTCCCATATAAAATTGATTAACTTTGCTTCGGTAGTTTTTGAGTTAGCTTCAATAATACGTATTTTTTCCCCACTTTTATATGGATGACGTTCTAGTTTGTTTTGCAGATAGTGGTATTAGAATTTGTGTGGGGTAGGTACACAACTAAAAAGTGAAAAATAAAAACTTTTTTACAAAAAAATACAACCGACTTCCAAAAACAACAGTACAAAGTGAAAAATAACTTTAATTTCGGAAGTCGGTGGCAAAAAACGAAAATACATTTAACTAGACACCGACTTCTGAAATTAAAGTTATTTTTCACTTTGTAGTGTTGTTTTTGGAAGTCGGTTATATTTTTTTGTAAAAAAGTTTTTATTGAGTATACAGTCGTGATGGCAGTATTCGCTTAAAACTTAGGCCAAAACCACACAGCTAGGAGCTTCGGTTGATGCACTAGCTGTTTACATAAGTAAGGGTTTCAAACGAACGTGAACCTTAAATATTCATACACGCTAATGTGAGCTAGTTTTCTATAATAATAATAGTAACGAAACCTGAAACCGGAAAACCACTGAAAATCTAAAAAAAAAGAAACAAAAATACACCCCCAAAACGCAATAGAATTTAATTAAAAACTGGCGAATTGGAGATGACATGACAGATATCATATCACCTCAGGTGCTTGGTCGTATCAGCCAATGGCTTAGTTGCCAAGCGCCTCGACGAACACCTAAGAAGGCTGTCACTGGGCAGCTGGATTAGGGCTTGATTCAGAAAGCGGTATGTCTGGACACGGCTCGCATTGTTAGGTTTCTTTCTCTGGAGCCCTGACCACAGGTACCTAGGACCCTGTTCCTGATACCGATGGACTACTATTTTTTAATGTTTTTGTATTTTTTATATTTGAATATTTAAACATATAATTTATCTGTATAATAAAATAAAGGATTTAATAATAATTAATGTGCAAGTCACTCCCTGTCATTTTATCTGTATATTATAACTTTCGCCGCAGGTCTGCTGGAAGAAATTCCTTAAGAAATAAGCAGTATCTTTGTACTCCGAATTTTAATTATGTTGTTTCTCTATATATTTTACTGTGTCTACATAAATGATAAAATATGAAAATATATTGGTCAGGCAGGGGACATGTTCTTTCATAGTTCAAGGTATAAATTGGTAAAAAAAAAAAAAAAAAAAAAAACTTTATTCAGTACAGAAAAAAAAAAACACGGTACAATAAATACAAATTCTCAGGCAGGCAGGGGACATGTTCTTTCATAATTCAAGATTACCAATCTCCAGTATAGCCACCCAAACCCATAGCCCAATATGTTTTGTTCTCATGCTCTGCAATAATCCTGCACCAACCGGGGGTTGTCGTGGGTGCACTTGCATAGTGTATACATGGATAATCGTCGGTTGGTGCTTCATTACATTCAAAACGTCTAACAGGCCTCTGCGAGTTGGCTTCGGCCACTTGTACGCCATAAACAAAGGTTTACGGGACCCCAGGGCCCAAGAAATGTCAAAGACGAAAGTATAACAATAATAGCTGACAACACCAAACGTCAACGGAAGTTCAAAAATTTGTTTTCATCGTTTTCACGGTCTTACTAATTTGACGTCTTTTATTTTATGAGGAACCCGAAACAAACCTGGAATCCTTAAGATCACGATATAATAAAAAAAAAAAACCGGCCAAGTGCGTGGCGAAACACGCACAATGAAGGGTTCCGTAATTGATAAGAATTTATCCCAATAAAAAAAGTGAAAACCGACTTCAAAAACCAAAAATGAATAAAATAACTTTCTTAAAAAACTGAACAGCTTCTGAAGTCGGTGCCAAGCTAAAGTGCATTGAAGGACTAAAGACACCGTCTTCAGAAGCTTTTAAATGTTTTAAGAAACTTATTTTATTCATTTTTGGTTTTTGAATTTGGTTTTTACTTTTTTTAAATTAATTTATTTTTCCATTTTTAGTTGAATATTCAATTACATTTAATAAGTAAGCCCAAGACAAACGAAAAGAAGAATCATCAAAATCGGCTTAGAAATGCCGGAGATACGGTATATTTATGCATATAACTTCGTACATAAGACTAATTACATAATGTATTATCTACTAAATCCTTCCTGCAAGCATATAGCTCACGTCAGTGAAAGAATCATCAAAACTGGTTCATTAGTTTTTGAGAAAATTGCGAACCAACAAACATACATACTTAGATACAAACGGGTTGAATACAGACCCTCTTTTTTTTTTTTTTGAAGTCGGTTAATGAAGTCAGTCTGTGACTTAGAAGCTTGATTTTTTTAGAACTCTAAGGGACCATAGACTTACGTATTCGATATTAATTTCAACTTGTTATCTCTACGCATCCTTGAGAAAAAGGGTCATGACATACTGACAGATTTGATTTTTTTTTTTTTTAATGATTTAATTACAAATAACAGTTTTCGGACTTTTTCCTTTATTTATGCTGTAAGAGCTTGCTTCTTGCCAAATTTCATGATTCTAGGACAACGGGAAGTACCTTATACGTTTTGATTTACTTGCGACAGTTGCGAGTTTCAAAAAGTGTCGCAAAATGACCGTATTTTTTTATTGCGTTGACTTAGAAGCTTGATTTTTTCAGAACTCTAAGGGACTATAGACTTACGTATTAGATATTAATTTCAACTTGATATCTCCACGCGTCCTTGAGAAAAAGGATCTTGACAGACAGACAAACTTAATTTTTTTTAATGCGATAGAATAACAAATTAACATTTTTCAGACTTTTTCCTTTACTTGTGCAGTAAGACCTTGCTTCTTGCTAAATTTCATTATTCTAGGTCAACGGAAAGTACCCTGAAGGTTTTGATTTACTTGCGACAGTTGCGAATATCAAAATGTGGCCGTATTTTTTATTACGTTGACTTAGAAGCTTGATTTTTTTAGAACTCTAAGGGACCATAGACTTACGTATTTGGTATTAATTTCAACTTGATATCTCCACGCGTCCTTGAGAAAAAGGGTCATGACAGACTGACAGAGTTGAAAATAATTTTTATATGATAGTATTACAAATTATCAATTTTCGGACTTTTTCCTTTACTAGTGCTGGGAGACCTTGCTTCTTGCCAAATTTCATTATTCTAGATCAACGGGAAGTACCCTCCCTATAGATTTTGATTTACTTGCGACAGTTGCGAGTATCAAAATATGTCGTAAAATGGCCGTATTTTTTTATAGCGTTGACTTAGAAGCTTGATTTTTTCAGAACTCTAAGGGACTATAGACTTACGTATTCGATATTAATTTCAATTTGATACCTTCACGCGTCTCTGAGAAAAAGGGTCATGACAGACTGACAGATTAGATTTTTTTTAAATGATAGAATTACAAATTAACAATTTTCGGACTTTTTCCTTTATTTGTGCTGTGAGAGCTTGCTTCTTGCCAAATTTCATGGTTCTAGGACAACAGGAAGTACCCTATAGGTTTTGATTTACTTGCGAGTATCAAAATATGTCGCATAAATGGCCGTATGTTTTTATTGCGTTGACTTAGAAGCTTGAGATTTTTAGGACTCCCAAGAGAACAGACTTACGTATTGGATATTAATTTCAACTTGATATCTCCACGCGTTCCTGAGAAAAAGGGTCTTGACAGACTGATAGACAGACAGATAGACAGACAGACAGACAGACAGACAGACGGACAACGAGATGATCCTGTAAGGGTTCCGTTTTTTTCCTTTTGAGGTACGGAACCCTAAAAAGCAAAATGAACCAAAATCAATAGACTTTGTCACCACCTTTAGAACAGAAAGAATGAAAATGAAATTGAAATTAAGTTAACGAGATCAACTACACGAAGAGCACGTCCACTACCTCCGGACTCTTCGCTCTGCTTCGCCTCGCCGCCACTGATACCCAGCCTCACGGTGAATGCTGTGACGACACCGGCCGTGGTAGTTGCGTCGAGCTCGAGCGACGAGTATTTTTCCCCGACGACGTCACCAACACCTGTACGTCGGCAGGGGAGAGGCCGGTCACCAAGGAGCTTGGGTCTCGGGTTCCCTCCGCCGGTGGTTGTGTGCAGCGCATGACATGGACTCAGTCTGTGAACGAGAACGTCATGCGCACTTATTACGGGTCTACAGATAGGGGAACTAACCTCACTACGTACTGCGGTAGGATGCTGTCTCTGTTTCAGGAACTAGAGCCAACCGTCAACGTCTCGGCCCAACGACTATTGTATCAGGTGCGGGTCATCCAACGCAATCCAGGTTGGACGATGTCGCACTTGACAGACTGCGCTCAGAAGTACTCAGCAACCATATCGTCTCAACTCCGGCACAAACCGCTGTACAAGCGTCAACTATTGATGCAATCCCGCCGCGCTCCAGTCATAGTGTTTAAGAGGAAGATAATAGGGTTGCAACAGTAAGTAGCCAATGCAACGCTCGATTGACGAGCGCACTGGAGGATGCGTTTCGCGAGTATAGGTCCCTCCGACTGAATTTAGACTCTGATTACCACACCTAACTATGCACAAGAAATATAGGGCATGGTGTGTGCCTTGGATTCGCCTTGGATTCGAGAACAGCGAGGATCTCGTTGATACAAGTACACACTCGTTCCTGTATTGCGTGGCTGTTGCGGCATGTCGTTTGCTGACGTCAAGTTTTCAAGCTGTGACGGAGTTACTTGACTAAAACCAGCTATACCAGCCCGGTAGTACAGCATCGAGCATCTTATCGATGGGGTCAGGGTACTCATCGGCCAACTATGCTGCTTCAGAGAGTGTATACACGACTACGAGGGATGCACTTCACATTCTTAAGTGACGCTTACTTTACTTAGTAAAGAAAAGTCAATGTTCGGTTTGTGAATTTTGCCCTGAGTCATGCAGCGTGGCATGAAGCGTAAAGCCTCGAATACACTAGGGGACAAATGGAGCGACATGTTGGAGAACATGGCACTCAACTACTACGTGGAACGTCCCGAGAAATTTCTCGCGGAACATTTTGTAGGCCACACTAGTCAATGTTGCCCGAGGAGATTGTGGCGATTAGTACAGCGTATATACTTATTTCGAGCAGTTTAGCGAAAGGTAATCGAAAAAGGAGGACGCGGAATTACTACAACGTGAAAAAATAATTATTATTTTATGCGAGTAATAGCGCGGCACTGACGCGCAACACATGCACTCGCTCTCAGAGCGGGAGCAAGCAACATGTGCCGCAATACGTAAAATGTTACGGGGTATGTTGTGGATCACTGTGCAACGTTGCAGCGTCACGTAGATTGAGTGTTCCACGTCATTTTGCGGGACAAAATGTCCCCTAGTGTATCCGGGGCTTTAGTGTGACCATTGTTCAACAGAAAATCATACATGGCTACGTTGGTTCACTAAGAGTGTGTCAGCTATCACGTAGCTTAGTACTACGCGAAGCACCTAGCTGGATGTATGGTTTTTACCTTAGACTTTTTCGTTACGGAAATCATATCTTTGAATTACTTGGAAGGTATAGAGGACAACAATGAAAAAAAAAAATTGACCAGAACTTGTCTAGTTGTATTACGCAAAATAAATAGGATTTATTTTTGAAAAAGTGTAGAACCGTCAAACAAAACACGATAAAGTGTTAGCTGAACTCCAAAAGTTTCCTATGGAAAATTTCAATACAGAAGTTACCCCTTTCAACGAAGCAGTAAACTATGGTCACGGAGCTCTTTTCTCCTTTTCCTGGTTATGAAAACAGTTCCAGGTCGTGATTTCTAATCAAGTTCGCTTTGTGGTGTCGCACACGTAAAAGTATTGATTGTCAAAATGGCACTGCTGGAGAGACGCTAAGACTGCAGTCACTGATAGCTCATCGAAAGGATTGTTGATAATCCTGTGTTTTAGTCGTCTCATTGGCTTATTGAGAGATTTCAAAGTGTGTTGTAGTTTTCATGAGTTCAGCGACATTCAACATTTTCAATGCACAGCATCCTTGTGAGAAAATTGTCTGTTTTGTGCAGTATACTAGTCTACAGGGTGTAAATTGCCGGCTAAGTAAAACTGAGCAAAAAAATTTTGTTGCAAAACGTCTTTTATTTTTGGTATGAAAAATTGCTGTTACGAAATGTAACGCACGGAAAACATTGTGCATATGGGTGCATGCAACTACAGTGCTTTCATATAAACGGTAAAAAAAAGTAGGAACTTTGGCCTTCAGTATCTCCGAAACCAGGAGGTTCCCAGGTATGACAATGACAGTGAGTATAAGGGATGCCCGGCTTCGTTAAGCGTCTTTTTACACCCTTTCTAGATTAGGTACCTATTATCTTAGGGAGATTTTCTTAAACAGCCTATTTCTATCATCTGTACTAATAATAACGCTGAAGAGTTTTTTGTTTGTTTGACCGTGCTAATTTCTGGAACTACCAGTCGGATTCGAAAAATTATTTTTGCATTTGATAGCTCAATTTTTGAGGAAGGTTGTTATAGGCTAACACTTAGGAGCCATGAAAAAGGGCGGGCGATTGGATACGACGCGGTGGGTCGGGAGCCGACATTACACGCAGACGAAGACACGGGTACAGGCTAATTTTAAATATTTGTTTTCAATAACACGGTTACCGAGAGGTCCAAATTCAGTAAAAGATGTATAAACTACTTTTTACTTGTATAACGCCTTTCACCTTTAAAATAGTAAGCAACTACATTATTCCACATTAACAACTTTTTAGATAAAAATATTCATATGATAAAACCGCAGAGAAAGTTTCAAACACTTATTCCAAGAGATTTGTGTAGCAATAAAATAATAGGTAACATTTGTAAGACCAAACTTTCATCATTACAATTTGTTATATTTACATTTTATTGCGTTCTTTTACGATAGCAAGTAAAAATGTAGTAAAAAGGTAATGTTGCTCACTGTAGCAACTTTGAACTTTGTATTTGTAGAAAAAACTCCTGTAGCTACCTACAGGAGTTTTTCTATATCTAATATTGTGAGATTAAGCACGTCAACTAAATTGTACATTATAATGTTTTCTTACTGTCTACGCTGTTACGCTGCCATCCTGCAAAAATCGACATTCCGCGTAGCTGCCCTGTCTTATCCTACTTTTGTTATTTGCCGATTGTACTAGTAACAAATTATTGTTACCTCCCGCATGTTCTCAAATTATTGACTTATAATCAGCCTGACACGTTTCTACTGCTGGAACACAGGACACAGGCCTTCTCTATGTGAGAGGGAGTGGGCCGTAATCCACCACGCGGACACATGTCGAATAGATGTCACATGTCTTCGAATTTTTGGTTCTAGGACATGCCGGTTTCCTTACGATGTTTTCCTTCGCCGTTTTGAGAGGTGCGGTGATGAAATATATTACACAAATTAATGCGCCTTCCTGCCTGGAGTACGAACCCACGACCTACAACTAAAGTTATTAATTACATATCTAAAATATACATAAATCTCGTCAAAGTGGAGGTATTTACCATCTTCATTTCATGATCAACTCGCAACTAATCCCCGATTCGAACTAAAACTAAATTGATTAACTCAAATGCAGTCGACTTCAGGAACAGATATCTAAAGTTCATCCAAGCTATCGAAATGACGCGCTCCCGGATATTACAAGTCAGAGCTAAGGTAGGGGCAATTTAACTGGATCCGTGGGAGGTGGAACTTTTTTATAGTTTTTGCTATGGAGTGACGTAGTTGCTTTGATTTGAGGGAATGAGAAAGGAAATGACGAGTGACATGACTTTGCAACATTGCTTATTGGCAGTCGTAAAAAAGTAGATAGGCATAGTCCAGGAAATTAATTGTTATTAAATTGACTAGTTACTAACAAAAAAAAAAATACACGAAAACAAAAACGAATGACAGTAAATTGTACGTTAATAACATCATAATTATGGATCAAGGTCCGAAATAAAATATTTTTATTGATATATACTCGAATCACAACTGTCATTCTTTGACGAAATGTCATGATTTGTATGAAAACACGGCAAATTGATGTAGTGGGTCAATTTGAGAAACCATTTATTTCCCTGACTGTACAAACATGAATCAAAAAAAAATCGGAATATTATTATAAATATTACATACTTAAGAATAGGTAGTGGGATATACAGAGGTAGCAACATAATCAAATGAGGAAAATTAAGCAATCACCTCAAAACTCAGTAGAATTTAGGTGCTTAAGTGCGTTTACTCCAGATTAAATGTTTGGAAGCAAACGATTCGAGGACTTTGGCAACTAATTATGTATTGGCAGCTAATTTATTTGGCAATACTTCCAGACTTTACTTGGCTGTTGACTTCAATTGGATTATCTTTGAATGAACTGAGTCTTCGAACAAAAAGAGTTTGTGAAAGATTTTTGAACCTTTACTTATCGTTTATTATTTTCAGGTTTAACAGACAAGAATGATCGAGTATTGGAATTTAGTGAACTAAGTAGTATAACTGTTAACTACTTCAGTTTTTATTAGCTTCGTTAGTGAGAGTAGGTTTTTAGTATTTCGCCGTTTATTATGAGGTGTTTGTTCTGGTATCGTTCAGTAATAGATTGCGAAAATGTCGCTATGCGCTATTTTATTACTAAAAATTTGATCCCAGACGTCCTTTAGTGATTTTCAGTGTTTATTTGATCGCAAAAATATGAAAATGCATTCTATTTAAAATGGCGAAATTGCAAAAACATGAAGAAATGTTGCAAGCTCCCATAAAATATAGCTAATAAGAAACATGAAGACAAAGGTACCATTAAAATAACTGTCTCAATTTAGCAAACAATAGAATAAAATATATTCGTCGCACATTGTGCAAAATCAGCTAGCAATTTCGACTAAAGCCCGACTTCTAACGCAATCTGTCTTTCGTGACATCGTTAGTTGATCTGAATTACAATCTATATGAAATGCAGACAAATTGTCCGTCTGTAGCATCGTCTGCGATGCCCATCTAGCAATTTGTTTATTGAAACGATGGATATATGGACTGTGTGATAAATGATATGGCTAGAAAGGGGGTGACTACCAAAATGACGACTAATAAGTAGTATGGAAGAAAAAGACTGCACCGACCCCAAATAAATTGGGATGAGGGCAAGGTAATGATGATGATGATGATGTTTTAAAGCATTTTATTCAACAGTTTTTGATGTTGGTAGGTAGATAGTTTATATTATGGAATTGAAAAGACAGTTAATAGAATAGAAAAGAATGGAATAGAATAAGTACTCTTTATTATGTACACCATAAAAAATAACATAAATATGAATGTAGAAATTTTACATAGGGTGACTCAATCGTTTAAAGACAACCTTTTGATGTATTTAAAAGAAGAAGCAGAAATAATACTGCAGGTAATTTGTGGTGTAACATTTACATAAATACAATAAATATATACGTATATAAAGCATATACTAATCAAATTTTAATCTTTGTTTTTTTCTCTCGTATGGGAACGGCAATAATAATATGACAATTTAATCCAGTAGTAAAAATATTAGTCACTCAGATAGGACATACATTTATGGGTTTCTCCGAAACGATCAATTGCCATCAATTTCTATTGTAGTAATATTAGCAATCGCTTCAATTGCAATTAGTAGACGATCAATTTGTGCATCAATGTGAATCAATCACGTAAAAATATAGGTATAGTTGCAAGGTCGTTTCAGGGACTCTTAAGGACCGCCATTGAAAAGCTATTATAACGTAGCTATAACCCAATTTTCTTAATATTTTCTTCCAGAATAACCAGTTATTAACATAGTCCTCTTTATATTTATCGGTCAGGCAGCCCCTTTTATTAAATGAGGTTTATTTGTGACCTTAAACTAATAGGTTGGGGAAAAAGTTTCTTCGCATTTTTTAAGAAAATTCAAAACATTTTTTAATATGCATTATTTACATTTATCTAAAGTATGTAGGTACCATTTTGTTCGATAACTTTTTCCCATCTTGTAGGTAGGGACATGATCCCATTGCTATAGAAATTTTGGGACTTGTGATCAAAATACCGCGACAAGTGGTTTTGGCAGTCCTCTCGTGATGTTAACCTGATACTGCCTAAAGAATTCTGAAGAGACCGAAACAGGTGGAAATCTGAAGGTGCAAGGTCAGGACTATACGGCGGATGCATTAACACCTCCCAGCCAAACTCTCTTAATTTTTGCTGAGTGGCTAAAGATGTGTGAGGTCTAGCGTTATCATGATGAAAAACCACACCCCTTCTGTTGATTAAGTCCGGCCGCTTCCTCTCAACTTTTTGCTATAATCTCATCAGTTGTTCGCAGTGGAGTTCAGAATCGATGGTCCTGCCTAGTGGTAACAGCTCATAATGAATAAAGCCCTTCCAATCCCACCACACACCTTGTTGCGAGCTAACCCGGGTTTCGCCACAGTCTGTGAAGCCTGACCGGCCTTTGACCACGACCATTTTCGCACGTTCTTGTCGTACGTGATCCACTTTTCATCACCAGTTATCAGCTTCTTCAAAAATGTTTCGGTTTCATTACGTAGTAATAAAGAAACACAAATGAGTACACGGTTCATTAGGTTTCTTTCAGTGAGCTCGTGAGGTACTCAAATATCGAGCTTTTTTGTGTAGCCAGTTTTTTTCAAATGCGCCAAAACTGTTTTGTGGTCAATTCCCAGTTCTTCAGCTACGTCGTAACTACTGATATGCCGATCTTGCTCCACTTTTTGAAAAATGGCATCCATTTTATCCGTAATAGGGCGACCAGAGCGACGTGCATCTTTCCGGATTGAAAACGCTTAAACCGTGCTACTCTCACAGACACTGCACTGGGTCCATAAACATCGCAATTTTTTTTCGCGGCTTGCGTTGCATTTTTACCTTTTTTATTTTTTATTTATTTATTTATTAAAACTTTATGCACAAGTAAAAAAAATACCGTACAAAGGCGGACTTAATGCCTGAGGCATTGAGGCCTGCCTTTTTTGTAGTAAAATTTTGAAATGTATCTAATTTCTTCATTAGATTCACTCATCTTGACAGTACGAAAAGCAAATGAAATTCACACATTTTCCTAATTTGAATTTGGAATTAAGTGCTTTAAAATTTAAACTTTCAATGATACCAAAACCAGACAGATACAAATAGTATAGCCAAAGAAATTTTATTTTAAGTTCATACATACTATAATGCGAAAAGACTTTTTCCCCAACCTAATATGTCTCACTTACTTTTGTTGGTGAAATGAAGCAAAAAGATTATGTTTTCAAGCGTAAATCTGAACTGACGAGCAACACAGTTTATCCTCGATCGTAAAATCCACAGAATTGCCCGCTACAATAGTGTTAATACCTCAGATTATAGAAGAAAGAAAAGTGATGGTAAATAAACTTAGGGGTTAATTCCTTTTAGAATGGAGAACACGTCTTACCAATAATGTTACCCCTTTTTGCTGTACCAGGGTTGTGTAAATGAGTAGCCTTTTCATTGTAATTGTATGAGGTGTACGAACGGCTTCTATAAATGAAATACAATTGTGTACGTGTGAACAAATCTATGTGCATTTAGAACGTAGATTTTAGGAGATTATTGATAGATTTTAAGTGTTGACTTTGTAAACAATTATTTAATTTTTTAAAATTTTTGTATAATTTTATTTTTTTGAAGTTATTAAATTGCATTGTAAGGTACACATACCTTACCACGAAACACAACAATGATATTAATAATACATACACACACAAACTCACGCCTTCTTCCCATTAAGGTAGGCAGAAACTAGAGAACGCCACTTGCTACGATCCTTTCAAACTCATTTTGCCCCGTTTACGAATAATAATAATCGTTTTAAAATCGTTATTGCTTATTAAAACAAATATTGAATACAACAACTATTGTGTTTTCATTAGATAGATAGCCTATCATTCAAGGACAGATAAAATTATACTGTGTATCATCATTATCGATCTGTCTTTTACTGAAAATAGGTTATTGAGTTCGGCCATAAGTCAACTACCTACTATTGAGACCAATTGAACGAAACACGATTTGCTCTATTTAAGCTGTTGCACAGACTTTCCTCGCTGTAGCATCAGGACTTGGTTAACAGAATGTAATAGTATACCAAAATTCAAGTCGATGGGATGAGTTAAAGTGAAATAAATTACTATTATGTAGTTGAGATCCCTATACCAGAAAAACCTGATTATCTCCAAAATTACTTAACAGATTTTCATGAAACATAGCTAAGAACCACTCCGATTCATTCACTTTTCTAATAAAAAAAACATTGAAATTAGACCAACCGTTTAGGAGCTACGATGCTACACACAAACACACAGGCAGAACGACATAGCCGTCAAAATTATAACACCCCTTTTTATACTTCGGGGGTTAGTAAAAGAAATTGAACACCTCGGAATGCACGTTAAGCCGTTGGTTCCGGCTGTCATTCATGGATCTTTGATAGACGTTACAGGTCGTCAGAAGTCCGAAAGTCTGACGACCAGACTTATCAAGGGGTATCATATTACCCAGTAACTAGTTTGTGGAGGTCAGATAGACAGTCGCTTCATGTAAAATACTGGTATTCAGCTGCATCCTTTGACTGGAAGCCGACCCCAACATAGTTGGGAAAAGGCTGGGCAGGTGATGGTTAATAAAATAAATAGGTAAGGTAGGTAGGTGTCTTTATTTTTCCCTTTAGTAAACGCACTTTGTTTTATTTTCCGACCAATATTTCCAGTTAAAACCCATGGCATAAAAACCATTGTGGGGTTTCATTCTTTCACCATAACATCATTTGTTAGTTTTGTAAGACTTTGTTATAATCTCATGCAAGATTTTTGTGCGATCATTATTTACACATCAAAAATGTTGTCATTACGACAATTAAAAAAAAAAAGTAATTAAAAGAACTAAAAAACCCGATTGCGGTAAAAAACTGAAAAGCTAAAAACAAGCCCATTTTAAATTAAAAAAAAGTTGGAAGCAGGCGGGACCCATTCCATTTTTTTATAACTCAAATGGTCCCGCCTGCTTCCAACATTTCTTTAATTTAAAATGGGCTTGTTCTAAGCTTTTCAGTTTTTTATCGCAGTCGGGTTTTTTAGTTTTTTTAATTACTTTTTTTTTATTTCCAGCTTTTTTGTTTACTAATGTGAAAGATTTCGCAGACGTTTTAGTTCTTGCAAGGAGTTTTGGTCGTGAGAGTAATTTTTTTGGATCAAGTGCACAAAAATAGCCAAGCCTTTTTTATGTGTTTTTTTTTATGATTTGTCACTGAGTTACTTTTATTTTCGTAATCACATTTTAAAACCCTTCATTTTGATATCCCACTCGATGGTATTAGAAGAAAAAAACATTTCGATCGTCCACAATATGGCACCCCAAATCCGCCATTTTACTTTGTTTTTTATTTTAATGTAGCCAGTGACACTTGCGCTACCAAGACAAATCTAAAGACGTATAATTTATCCAAATCCGTACATTCGTTTAGGAGTTACGAGGGAACAAAGAAACGGACATACACACATACATACACACATACATACATACATCCATACATACATACAGGTCAAATACATAACCCTCCTGTTGATATTTTGGGTGGATGTAAAAGGAAAATTATGTAGAACTCTGAAAGATACTTATAAACGTATTTATTGTAATGCTCACACATGACAAGACAAAATGAAAAAGGGAAGAAGAAAATGTTGCCAACATAAGGCACTAAACTATGTAGTAGTTTAGCCAACAATTAAATAACAATGGTTGCGTTTTCAAATCCCAACACCACCTTTTGGGCTTCGCCGCAGTCGGGTAAAAAATGTGTAAATTTTTAGCAATTACAACAACTCATGAATGTTCCTAACATAAAACCTATACCCCATCCACGAATTTCAGGGAACCAGTTCGATTTACTCCTCTAAACGGGGTATTTAGTACCGAGCATAGAATATAGGTAGGTAGGTAGGTAATCCTTTGGCCAAGCCAGAAGTCAGGTTCCGGAAACCATACTTCCAATAAACGCAATTGAAACTAACTTCAAAAATAGCGTTAGAGGAATGCTTTGAAACTGTTACCCGGAAAATGTAGAAGTTTCGTCTAGTATTATAAATTAAAAATGCTTACTGAGAGATTTAATATAAATATATAAATTGGAGGGTATATTGCGTAAGGGTGGGTTACCAAGGAAAGGAGTGTACGAGATTTATGTAGTTATATACAGTACATGTAGGTATAGATATTTTTTAAGGTATATTTAGATTGTTGAAGTGAAGGTCGCAGTGGTAGCCGGCGAAATTTAAATTTCGTTACGTTTTACGCAATTTGCATGTCAGGTTCGCGACTATAAAAAATACGTATTTACAAAATTATAACCATAACAATCATCAATGCATCTCTCCAAGTTCGATTTGATCCAAAATGTCTTGATCTTCAAAATCAAACTTAGAAAAAATCTAACTAAGGGAGATGTATTGATCATTCTTATGGTTATAATTATTTAAATACTATTTGTTATATAGTCGCGAATCGTAATTTGATCAATATTCATCCTTTTTTTTGTGGATGGGAAATCATCAAATGACTTCTCCCGCTGTGGGCGGAGCGGGAGGGCGTGTCAGACTTTTACTGACTAAAACCCACCCGTGTTCCTTCATTTGCCTGCGCCAGGGCCAAGGTATCTCTTTCGAACAACCCGCGACACCGGCGACATCAATATTAATCCTGACGCTAACCTGCAAATTGCAAAAAAAAGTAAGAAAACTTCAATTTCGCGGGCTACCACTGCGCATATATCGTACTTCCACCTTCTAGCATTCTACAGATTTTGTTGTTCTTTTTAGGGTTCCGTACTAAAATGGTTAAAAGGAGCCCTTATGGTGCGACTCAGTCTGTCTGTCTGTCTGTCCGCCTGTCACAGCTGGATATCTCAATTAGACATTTGCTTTCACTGAGTAGACAAGTAGCCAACTAATTAGCAACCTCAAACCTCAAAACCTCATTTATTACATACTAGCTGACCCGACAGACGTTGTCCTGTCCTGTTTTTCCGTTTCTTTTTAAAGATTTTCCTGTTAATACATGGAAAATCTATACTAGTAATAAAGCTGAAGAGTTTGTTTTTTTTTTGTTTGTTTGTCTGTTTGAACGCGCTAATCTCAGGAACTGCCAGTCGGATTTGAAAAAATACTTTTGCATTTGATAGTCCGATTCTGGCGGAATGCTAAAAGTTATTTAACATCACGCTAGGACTCCTAAAAACCGAGAAAAAGGAAATAAAAATCAGAAAGAACGCTAACCGAACACGAAGTAATAGCGCGGGCAGGCGATGCGATGCGACGGGGTGGTAGGTCGGAGGAACAAGAAATTTCACGCGGACAAAGTCGCGGGCAGAAGCTTAGTACTCGTATATTATAATTTAATTTAAATATTGTTACAACGAGTAAATCGTAACATTTCATTCCACAGCCCTGCCATATTTCCCACATCTACGTAGGTATACTTAGGAATACGCTAGGATTTGACTCTGGGTCTGGCTTGGACGTCTAGCAATCTTGTTCTTCACTCCCGTGTGAGTACTAGCTGTAAAAGATATCTTATGTCATGGTAAATAAAAAAAATCATCAGTCAATCAAAAAGGTAATGTGTTTTTATGTAACATGAAACGAATGTAAACAGACGCTAAATGGAACCATGTTGAGAGAGAGAGAGAGACGCATCACAATATAAAAAATACACGGTTAAAAACCGCCATTTACCTATTTTTAATTCTTTGTTGTACATGTACTCACTCAGACTCAACTCTGGACCAAGTTACGGGCACACATTATTGGAAAAGCAATTAAACGGTACACACGGAACAATTTTCACACGATTGTGGATACTACCAAAAGAAGAAACAACACAATATTATCGTAGCATATGAACTCCTCTTTCATTACAGACGGTTACTAAAAGGAAAATGTTATCAAATAGTGTCAAAAATATTGCTAAAAGTGGTGAACATTTCACGTTCTATTCACTTATATACGAGTAATATCGTGCACAGCCGACGAAGAAATAGAAGAAGAGAGAAAATGTTTGGCACACCGTAGCATAGGAAATCTTATGTCATTACAGAACTCTGTTAGAGGCTGTCACTAGTGTGTTAACCTGTCCATAGCCAGTCAATAAGACTAACGCATGTGCCATTTGACTTACCGATGGCTCTTACGCTGTCAGTAACCAGTAATTTATTATCTGCACAAATATATTTTTATTAAATACAGTAAACAGCTATGTAGAACATTTTTATTACATTTTCACCATTCTCATAAAATTAAAGAAAATGTTTTAGAAAACACATTCGCTCCGTAAAAATATTTTCCCTTTTATAATAAAAATACGCTAGGTAAAACAGTAAAATATGAATTCCAGTCACGAGATATTCAATTACAATGATATTTGTACAAAAGCTGTGTAAAGCCTCGTATATATTGGAAATAAAGTTTAGAAAAGTTGCTCAACAGTGTTTCCTGCGACATCAAATGTTGGTGACAACAGAGATGTGCAACTTTAGATCCATACTCTGAATAATTATAAAACACTACCTTTTACCCGAGATATCGCCCGCGTGATTTTTTTTGTTTTTATATAAAATATATCCTGTGATACTCGCCAATACTGAAGCTTCCCAATAGAGAAAGAATTTTCAGAATCGGATCAGTAGCTCCGAAGATTACCTACTCCCTACATACAGACTCACTTTACTTCTTTATAATATTAGTATAGATACTCATATATTAGTAAAACATTAAGTTGGTGCGAGCAACTCAGCATATGTTTCCTGCAACACTAAAACATGTTGCTAAAACAATGTTCTCAACTTTCGTTTTGCAATGAATACGGGGCTTTAGGTAAGTGCTTTTCGCTAACATTCGCAGCGACGCTTGAAAAATATCCACCTATTGAATATAAATGGAGGCATTTAATTGGAAACAAGGAATGAATTTTCGGGACACCTCCGAGAGGTATTATGCAAATAAGTTTTCGAGTAGTTTATTAAAAAGTATCCCCGCGGTGACCATTACTTTGTATGGGTAGATACTCTAGGTTTAGTGTTTGGAAAGAACCAGCTATATAATAGATTACACAATATATCTAACATGGCACTGGTCTAAATTTCCCAATGGGGTAGTATCATGGCCCGAAGGACGTTATTCAGTCCAGTTTTAATAAAGTGCTAGGAAGGTATATTACTATTTGGGCACAAGTTATACAA
Organism: Cosmia pyralina; assembly: GCA_946251885.1. Lineage (NCBI taxonomy): Eukaryota > Metazoa > Arthropoda > Insecta > Lepidoptera > Noctuidae > Cosmia > Cosmia pyralina. The sequence continues at coordinate 16,112,485 of OX276359.1, read as the reverse complement.
GGTGTAACATAAATAACGCACAAGCTCTTAAGGCGTTATTATACTCATCATTATGAACAACTTTTAATATGGGACCAAACCTGACATCGCAAAAAAATAATCAGCTGCAGCTCATCAAACTCGTCAAAATGTACGAGTAGGGAGAAGCTGATTTTTTTTTCGCGATTTCAGGTTTGGTCCTATATTAGAAGTTGTTCATAATAATGAGTACAATGACCCCTTAAGAGGTTGTGCGTTAATTATGTGACACTTTGTATAAGAAAAGCTGCTAAGCCTTTGCCTTTCCTTGTAATCACACTCAAGAAAGCCTTAGAAAAAAAGTGAAAATCATTCCAAATTATTTAAATACATGGGAGGGTCTTATATTTAACATAGGTAAGATACTAGTTTATACTACAAGCAGATTGCATGCAGCAAATTCTTTAGGTTAATGAAAATAAAGTAAAACCCTGATTTCCCTAGCGGTTTAACAGGTTAGATGGAAGTTGTTAATTCTGTGTAAACTCAGAAATTTTCCGGAAACACGAACTGCAACCTCCGTAATATCGGCAATCAGAAATACTTCAACTGTGGTTTTCCTAGTACCGAATATAGTATGTGGTGTAGAAGTAGAAATTCAAATATGTGTACGTGTATTCGTTATGAGAGTTAACAAAGACAAAATATTATTAATACTGTAGGGAAAAATCTTCACATAAGTGAAATAAATGTGTTAATAATATTTTTATTTTATTTTTTTTTTATAATTTTTTTTTATTTTTTTTTGTTGTGTGTTGTTTAGGGAATAATCCCTATTCAATAAAAGGGATTTAAGTGAAGATTTTTACAAGTATAAGTTTACCTACCTAAGTAGTATTTTCCATTGTATCAACAAAAAAACAAAATTTACCAGTTATTTTACATATCAAAAAGCATTTTAGTGAAAAAACTGCTTATGAATTTTATAAGAAGACATAAGTACAAATGCGTCTATTTTTTGTTAAGCTTGAAATCTTACCTTCACTCTTTGCTCCACTTCTTGGAAATGAAAATGTAAATGCTTAGAGTTGTTTGAAATTATAGAAAGCAAGAAAAAGTGGCATGTTTTCATGTGTGACAGCTGTTTATTTTTAACCGATGAAAAAAAAGAGGAGGTTCTCAAGTCGACACGTATTATATATTTTTTTATATATATTACCACGCATAACATTTTACAGTGTAGTCGGATTTGAAAGATTCTTGTTTTATTCGGGAGGGTATACCTCAAAATCGGTCACATTTGCTTTGTTAGTTTTTGACTTAGCTTCAAAATATTCCTCCTTCCTTTCTTTTTCCTTTATTGCTTCTTATTTTTCCCCCTTTTAATGTGGATGATGTTCTAATTTTTTTTGCAGGTAGGTACCCTACACCACTACTAATAAGTGAAAAATAAAAACTATTTCGCAAATATAAAACAACCGACTTACAAAAAACAAACACCACAAAATAAAAAATAACTTTATCGTCAGAAGTCGGTGGCAAAAAACGAAAATACAAAGACCCTGACTTCCGAAATTAAAGTCATTTTTCACTTAGTAGTTTTGTTTGGAAGTCGGTCGGTTTTTTTTTTGTATTTTTTATTAAGCCTAGGTTTAAAAAAAAATACAAAATGTTTTAACAAAATGTGTTTCGAGTTCATAAGCATTTAGAATACGCTGCAATCACCACAACAAGGAAAAACACACGAAGACAGTTTCACGCCTCCGCCAAAGTTGTCAACTATCCATTACTTGTGCGGCGTCGATTGATCATACAGACACATATGAGATACAAAAGCGGAAGGCTTCTAAAACCAGTCAAATGGACGAGGACGGTTTCACTCTGGTTGATGGAAATAATTAATTAATAATTTTAATAATCTAATCTAATTTTATTTCAGGTGATAGTGTTTACGCACTTAGACCTTGGTGTTCTAACACCGGTTCTCCAGGCAGAGGAATGAACAGCTGCATTTGGATACAGTGAAGCCATAAAAAAAGCACGAGCAACGATAGAGCGTTGCAATAGCGTCCTGAAAGGGAGGTTTCGGTGTATATTAAAAGACATAGTTCTTCATTACGAACCCAAAAAAGCTATAGGTACGCAAATAATAAACGCATGTTATGTGCTGCACAATACTCGTATATGTGTGGCTAACAACTGCGATGACGCAATTGAACCAGTGGCAGACGATGAACAATTAGGCATTGCGAACGAGCCCAGCCTGCCATTCGATCAAGAGGCAAGAAGTACAAACACAATATTCAAGGGCGACAAAAACATGTGTGTTCAAGTTTCATGTAACAGGGAGCCTATAGCCATCAACCGGGCATAAATCCTTACTCCGGGCTGCTAAAAAAAAATTAAAAACCCAATAACACTACCCCAATCTGGGAATTTAACCCAAAACCACTCACAGCAATCAAGAATTTGGCGTCGTAAATATCGTTGACATTGACAAATCAGCATCAATCATGCATTCCGTTGAAGCGAATACTAAGGAGAACTTATTTTGTGAATCTATATAATACATAAAAATTAATCCCTATTTCCCTTGGTCATCGCATCACGCGTGAACGGATGGAACAATTTCGCTAATTCTTTTTTTTTGTGTTTATGATTGTCAGGATAAAGTTTTTATGAAAGAAAAAATTAAGAAAATTTCACAGAAAATTGGAAAATTTCAGAAAAAACATTTTAACTTCACGCGTTTACATTAGAATATTCATAGCCAAGACAGGACAACGTCTGTCGGGTCAGCTAGTAATAAAATAAAAATGGAGTTATGTTATCACTACTGATGATGATATTGATAAATGTTTATGTTAAACGTATAAAATGCTGCTCAAAACTGTTTTTCACTTAAAAATCATTCTTAAAGGTGGTCAAAAATATTTTAACGATTGCGTTTAAAAAGAAGCATCGTTACGTAGAATGGATTGATTCGCACGACAAATAATGGCAACATTTTTGCCCTTCGACTTATGTTAATGTACGAACGACGTAGTGAGAGTGCAAATGTCACCATTGACCATGCGACTTATGAGACGAGCGGCAATGACGAATGTGACATGCACGAGTGTAAACGCGAGAATTGGCCTCCTGATCAGGCGAATTAAGCAGTTTGCAGTCAAAATAATGAAAAAATTTGTCTATTTCAAATTGTATCGTAAAAGCCACTAAGTACTTAGATTCGGGTAACTAAGTATACTCCAATAACTTAAGATAAAAAAAATTCGGCATGATAATCCAGCAGAGGATAAATCAATAGTTCTAGTGGCAACGCCGAGCCACTTGCCCTCGGCAACTCGTAAATCCGATTTGCGGCTAACTGCACTGGCTTTTAGTAGTGAAGTAATAGTTAATAGCTGTATAGTTAGAAATAGAACGAGATGTTTATAATTATGAAAAACTAGCTTTTGCCAGCGGCTTCGCCCGCGTGCATTTCGGAACGCACTACCGGGATAAAAAGTACCCTATGTCCAATTCCAGGTCATGGTCCACCCGTGTGCCAAATTTCATTCAAATTCGTTCAGCCGTTTTAGCGTGAAAGCGTAGCAAACAAACTTACTTTCGCATTTATAATATTAGTTAGGATTAGGATATTATAACAAATCGCCAAACCGCCTGGAACAAGCATGGTGATCAATGCTCGTGACTTCTCTTTATGAGAAGAGGCCTTTGCCGTGCAGTGAGAAAATAATAGGCTGGTATTATTATTGCTTCTTTGTGTTTGCTCAAAAATGCTTGTGATGTGTTCATTATTTAACAACCTTCTTTGAGCAAAGTCGACCTGTCCGCGCTACTTGAATAGGCGCCAGCAAAGTTGTATGGAATTTCATAGCTGGTGAGATTTAGCCAGCAGCATTTTCCTTTGAAAATCCGTAAATAAAAATGATAAATGATTTTATTTCTGTAAGTAGGTTTATACAAACACTTTTACACGTCAATCATATTTTTTTATAAAACTAGATGAGGTCGGCGTTTCCTATCTGACTATTCTGAGAAGAAAAGCCGAAACAAACTCAGAGGTCAGAGTCTCTTTTAAAGTCCAGACATAATCTTGGTCAGATCATGTGAAGACCATATAGATTGGTGTCTGAAATAGTCTTTTGAGGAAAGAACCACACAGATTGAGTGGACCTGTCCAGTCAGTGCACGCATTTGTCAGTAATCATGCAGCTCTACTCACTCAAGGGTCTCAACGATTCCATTATTGTCGAGTTTTTTGTTGCAAAAACTATTAAGTGCAAAAAGATTTTATTCAGACTTTGGCTGTACAGGTACAGGTAGTACAATCATCATGCCTAATAAAAAAGAAAGGAGCGGCGTGGTGAAAAATTTTGTAATTATTCTCCATATTATTTTCCATCAATTTTCGTGACATATAAAATAAAATTATAAAAATGAACTCTTCAAGCGACGAATCCTCCAATTTAATGTGTATAAGACAGCCGGACATTCAAAAGGAAGCGAAATTAGTGATTGAAAATTTATTGCCACCGAAGTCAAAGGAAAAATACAACTTGTCTATGAACAGTTTGCGCAATGGAAAATCGACAGAAAGTCAAAATCTTTATCGGAAAACGTTTTTCTAGCTTATTTTAATGACCTTTCATAGAAAATGAAGAGCTCATCTCTCTGGAATAAATATTCCATGCTGAAGTGCACGGTTTTGGTGAAGCACAATTTGAACATAAAAGACACCTGACGGGTATGCTGAAAAGACAGTCAGAGGATATAAGGGGCCAAGGCAGGAACATGAGGCCTCTGGAAATTATAATAATGATATACAATTTACCAGAAATTGTCAAAAATTGATCTTGTTTGTCGGCCTATATTCCAGCTTGTCCATCAAGGGCTGCAATGCTGACCGTGTTGGCCTGGAGATGCGCTACGCTGTGCTATGCTGCGTTACGCTGCGCTATGCTGCGCTTTCGCAATTATCAGCGCTGTCAGCAACGCCGTCATTACAGACCGCGGCAGTACATTTCGTCATCTCATGTTATGTGCAGTAGTCATAATGTTATCAGAACGTTAGGCCCACGTAGTATAAATCTCTTGTAGAATTTCCGATTTAATGACCTATCTAATCTCTATAGGTCTTTATAGGAAGCTGTTACCATATTTATCGTAATCATCATGAAATTAACGTGTACTGTACAATATGGGCGTCACTATAATTGCTACAGTAAATAGATTATTGTAAAATTAGTATAATTACAAAGCATAGCGAACTGATTGATTGTCGCAATTAGTCGCCAACTAACAGTCAGTTACTGGTCCTTTATTATTAATGTTGCCCATAGGGATTTTGATGTGTGTTGTAAATTAACTCTACTATGTGTAGACTGCCAGGTAGAGTACCTACTCTACCTGGCAGTCTACACATAGTAGAGTTATTTTTTACACACACTAGAGTTAATTAACAAAAAAAAAAAAAAAAAATACAGAGAATCTAGTAATAGTGCAATAAAAATGAAAATTAACTGGTATTCAGGTTCATTGCTTTTGAAAATATGGTTTAGAAAAAAAAAATATTTCAATTACATGGTGCATTTACATTTGGAGATCACCTTTTAAGCAAGAATTGCTTGTGTTAGATCATTAAAATTACTATACACTTCTTTCATGTACTTACTTATTGTATTTTTCCAACACACAAAATCAAATTCACAGCACACACACAGCACAACAACACACAAAACTACAACACAACGCACACACAACGCTACAACACACACAACACAACACAACACTAGGTGTATCTTTTTAAAAACACAGAACAAGCTTTAGTACGCGCCACGAAAGGTGAGACTTGACACACCACGTAGTTTGACTTGCGTAGTAGACGATTTTAGGTCTCTAGCGATATTATGAGTTCAGAGACGCGGTAAGGGACCGGGCGTCATCGAGGCGGCCGAAAGCGCGGGAGGCACGGTCAAGTCTCATCTTTCGTGGCACGTATTGTGCTCGTATGTCTTATGCACGGCTCTTACGTCTAAGAGCTTGCAGGAGTCAGGACTGGCACGACAACCAACATGGCGTATTCCCGCCATTATGCATTCCAAGCAATGCGCCGTGATTGGTTAGTCGTGCCACCTATGAAATCAGTCGGTACTACAATAGTCAAAACAATACTTTTAATATTAAAATCAGAATTAATTTAACATAGCATATAGAATAAAATGCGATATAATTTATTATTGATAACATAATGCTTATTTTCACTTTAGAAGCCCGTTACCACTTCTACACTAACAGGGCAATGCGTTGACATTTTCATATAACATTTAACCATTTTCCCCATTCAACCTTACCGAATAGTCTAACCAAATTAACACTAAACTAGAACACGCTAAAATAATATACCCAACATATTTTACATGTCCTAGCATAATTAGTTTTAGCGGTTAGCTGGTGGTTCCTACATTTTGTGAAGAAACAATCTGTTTAGTCGAGTGTGCCGGCACTATGTACCAGGACTGTACGTGACTTTACGTACATCGGAGGTATAAAAGAGGGAATTGCACGGTAGTGATTTTTAAAAGTAAATAGAACACAGGTTTTATTTGGTTTTATCGTTTTGTAAAAGCGATTGAGATTGGATTTTTATTTTGTTAGCTTTTCCGGGGTTGAATAGGAATGTATCGGTTGCTTGAACTTTTTGAATTTTAGTAATATTATTTGAATTTTAAAGGAACTGGGTATAGTTTTCAGTATGTTTATAATGCGTTCGCTGACAGTACGTCTTTAGGCGGGAAATTAAGGGCACGCCACAATTGCGGCGATAAGTCCCCTCTTTGAGGAGTGGTTGGAGTGGCGCCACGACGTCCTCACCTTCCACCTGATGCAGGTCCCCACCGGGCACGGTTGTTTCACGGGTATCACCATTATGTGGATCGCCCAGAGGACACGGTGGAGCACACGGTGGAGGTCTGCCCGGCTTGGGCAGAGCACCGCCGTTTCCTCGCGGAGGTGATCGGCGGCGGCGATCTCTCGCATCCGAATTTGGTCCAGGCCATGGTATGGAACGAGAGTGCATGGGAAGCCGTCACTTCCTTCTGTGAAGCAGTAATACTTGCGAAGGAGTAGGCGGAACGCGTGAGGGAGAGGTAATTTTTGCGCCATCACGCCCCTAGCCACCCCGCAGGAGACGCCTTGGGCGTCGGAAATTGATAGCAGATTCCCGGCCACCGTAGGCGCGGGCTTGCGGATGGCGAGCAATGGGTAGGTCGCCGTCCGGAACAGACCAGGCCCGGATCGATGGCGCGTTGTGTTTCACGCTCGCCTCAAAGAATGTCAGCAGTGATGGGGTCTGATAGGGCCGACGCCTGCCTGGGTCGCGGCTTGTTTGGAAGAGTCACCCTGGCCCTGGTACAGGCAACTGAAGGAACATGGGTGGGTTTTAGTCAGTGAAAGTCTGACACGCCCTCCCGCTCCACCCAGAGCGAGAGGTCATTTGATAATTTCCCACACAAAAATAAAATTAAAAAAGGCGTTCGACGACCTGTCATAAAGTTTGGAAACTGAACTGGTTCAGGATCCTTTCGAAGACAATGACAGACGTTATGGCTCTGACATGAACTATGAACCACTCTGCTATCTCAAATAGAAGTTCGGATTTTAAACAGGAGAATTCGATACTGAGCCAATTTCAGAATCAATAGATAACTGGTCATCCCTTCTTACACATCGCAGCATGTTAATAATATAGATCCAACACCAGAAACTATAAATCTTTCGACTCTTCTTTTGTCATTTTAAATGGAAAATTCTACTGCCCTAATGTGGTGTCAGGGTAAGTACTTACTGTCAGAGAACGTGTGCGGTGCGTACATCTACTTTAATGCCTGCGTTTATTTTTAACAAGTTTGTACTCAGTTCTTGTATATTTGTACACCATAAGTAGTAGTACAATGTACCTACAGAACTTTTTTTTATAAGGTTTGATGAGATTGACCATGTAACCCTCATAGAGGCATTCTATCTGTGCTTAAGGCTAGGTTGTTCGGGCCTGTAGGCCTTTAAAACGCTACCTCCGCCTCCCCCAAATGTAGCGCGACGTGTTTATTTACGACGCGCCGCCGACGATTTCGCGGAAAATCTATGCTACAGTGTAAAATATTTGCAGTTGATCAACTTAATTAGTTTTTCTTAGGTCGATTTTGTTTCCTTAGGTTTACATTTTATGGTGTCTACGGTGGTGTGAACTAAGATTATTACATAAAATGTCGTTTTGTTTTCACATTATCAGATAACTGTACCAACACGATTCGATAACAATAGGTACAATTATTATCAGCCCCATGATATTGGTGAATATCGATGACCATCGCGACACGGCAAACAACCACACTACTAAGTCGGCGGCAGTTTGAAAAAGTTTTCTCAATTGAAAGAATGCCCGCTACTCTCACCCCGCACTGTCTTCGCCGGTAGATATCGTGCCGATATCGGTATCGGTGTGTGTGGAAATCGGTTATCATGGTATGGGCATGTGATGCGGAAAAATGAAGAAAATGCCGTCTGGAATGTTTTGATTATGAATCTGGATGACTATACGAGTAAGGGAATACCAAAGAAACGATGGATGATCTGTGTGAAAGATGATGTGGCTAGAAAGGGAGTGACTATCGAGATGACGACTAATAGAGAAGTATGAAAGATAAAAACAAGTTGCATCGACCCCAAAAAAAATTGGGATAAGGGCAGGAGAATGCTGATAATCGGTATCGGTCGTTGTCTACGACGATAAAAGTGACATTAAAACACAATGTAAAAGCGAATTATTCCATTACTTCATTGGGCTGAGTAGGAAACGAATATAGCAGATAGTTACAGATTGAACCTTTAAACGGCTATTTTAGTAAACTTTCATCAAACCAAATAGCTAAACGGTTCGACGACTGCTTTGCAAACCCGTGGTTAAAAGTTTGATTCTCAACTGTTATATTTTTTTCGATTCTTTTTTTTATATTTTGTTATATACTTACTGTTATTTGATAGTTCGCATAACGTACACAGAAAACATGAAGTTTAGGCCTCTTATACCATCTATATTTATAATAAAAATAAATATCAATGGTTAGCTGACAGTTAATGAGAAATCCCGTGTGTACAATCTACTGTTATATTTTTTAGCGATAGCCGGGTTCGTTAGAAATAATCTGTAAGAATCACTCAGTGTATTCGTGTTATGCCATTAGGTGTTACACTGTTCGTGTCGTTCCTGCACAGGAACGACACGAACAGGCGTTTGTTTATTTATCCACTAAAAACGAAAAACTTCGCAAGCAGTGGAAAATTGCTACTGAAGGCTGCGCGTTTCGACCTCAGGACAAGCTGCTTCGTCGTTGGTCGCTTGCTCCCGCGTCACCAGTCCTAACTCTCTGTGTATTTTGGCTGCTGAGAGAGACCACAACTACAAACGTACTGTAAAAGAAAGTTTTATAAAATGTGGCTGTTGTTTTAGTATATTGTGTGTCTAACTTGCATCCCCTATAACCCCTTTAGTGACTGAATAAAAAAAAAAAATTAGAATGGGCTAAAAATGGTCGTACTGTTTTGCTTATGCTGCAAACATATTCTTTTGTTTTTGATGTTGACCACTGCTCATGAAGATCAGTAATTATTGACAACTACATATGAAGGAACAATTGCCGTACTTTATTATCAAGGGATGTACCTACTGCTACAGCTATAATTTATCGAATCTACTATTCTAAGACATCAAAATTAATTTAGTATATTGTCTAACCGGCCCCGCTCATGTGGGATTGCCGTCCCATAGGACTATTTACCTAAACAAAAGTGCAAGAATCAATATGATAAAAGTTACAAACCAACAATAGGATACGTCATCGACGAACTTGCTTTAGAACATGGGCACTGAGTGAACGGTTACCGCCTAACCTTGGCTACGTTCACAAGGCGCTATTTTTCGAATGTATAGAACACGATATTTTATCGTATACTGTGACTTTTTGTACTCAAAACTAATAATAATAAAATAATAAAAATATTTAATTGACATAAAAAATGGAGACATTTTCAATTGAAGCCCTAACTCCTGTGCTAGGTGGTACCTGTGTTACAGGAGTCAGTGTCTTCACCCGATTTTGAAACATTAAAAAATTATGCAACAAAAATTAAAATTAAAATATATCATAAAACGTACATGCATGCTCTTGAGTGGTATGTATGTGTGTGTGTTTGTTGTGTTTTGTGTGTATGTTTAATGTGTTGTATTATGCGTGTGTGACGTGGGGTGTGTGTGTGTGTGTGTGTGTGTGTGTGTGTGTGTGTGTGTGTGTGAGTGGTTGTGCTTCGTGACTGGACTTTGGGTTAGATATCTGATTTTGATTGCCTACATTATTATTTAATTATCACGTGTATTGTTCTCTAAGTAAGTTTTCCGTCTGTTGGTAATCTAGTGTTTGAAGCAATGTGTTTAGTTTTATCTTAGTTTTATTTTTTGTTAGTGGGTTGAAGTTGAGGATTCTGTTAACTTTATTATAAATATAAGTAGCTAGATATAGGCGTTGACGTCGAGCGGATGCGGTATTACATTTGACAGCGCGACAAACATTCATTACAGTTCTCTTATCCCCTCACACGAGTTCGGTGTGAATCGGGTCCGAGTAATTTTACCTAATATTGTACGTAATATGAGTTCTATACCAAGAAAATATTTTTTTATTATTACTTAATAGTGATGGAACAACGTTAATAATAAAAAAAATATTTTCTTGGTATATAACTCATACTACGTACAATATTAGGTAAAATTGGTTGCGTGATTTACTGGAGTGATTTCATGCTGTTTTATTATGAGATTGATAAGGTATAGCTGTCTCTGTAAAACTGATCATGGGGTGTCGTTTTTATTGTTTTCGAGGGAGCCAAAGCCGGTAGTGAAGTCAAAATGAAAATTCAAGATGGCGGATGTGAAAATTTTGTGTTTGAGTTTTAAATCATACGTTATAAGGAACTTCATTCCTGACGGTGGTCCCCAACCGCACATTTTTATTTTTTTCTAATTTTCACTGTTGTTGCCAGAGTGAAAGTTGATTATTATTAGTATCCAACCGACAACCGGACACATTGTATTTATATTATGTGTAATTTATGTAGGATATGGTAGTAGACTAGTAGTGAAGACAGTTCGATGGAGATTTAAATTACTAATGTGGATGAATCTGATGAAATCTCTTAGAAAAATGTGTTTTAAAACTTCTTCATAAAGGACCACGATAAAAAATTATAAACTACTCGCGCTTGACTATAATTTTATCGATAATAATTTGCAATGTGTCTTAACACTATCGTAAGATGACAATTAAACGTCATCATACCACATATAAATAATCACATTTTCGAAAACGATATTATGAATTAAAATTATAATATAATTACGAGATATTTTTTCTGAGCTGTCGCAATTTCATATCTAATGTGTTCGTCTTTTGTTTGAATTTTTTTGAACAACAGCAGGGAGAGCGAATTTTTAAAAATTTAGACACAGGTCCAACCTCGATGACGTCCCACAGGACTCTGACCGCGAGCGGATTTAGCCAAATTTACTAATTTTGAGTTTATTTAAAAAAAATCTATTAAACTCAAAATTCCAACCGTTAAATTCCCTCCGAAATACGATTACCTCATGATACATGCAATTTTCATAACATTTTATGCTGTAATTAGGAAATGAAACGGAAAATGGTTTTGAAATCGACCATGTTTCGGATTTTTTTTTCATCGAGGAAATTACAATTTATCGTGTTTTGAACCGTTAATTTCCCTAAAGCAAGGATGTAGCTATGGCATATATTTTTTTCAGGACCTTAATACACTAATTTGACCATTTAAAATTGATTCTGAAAACAGGAAAATTCGGATAACCCCCCGTTAATACCTAGATTCATTTCAATTCAATATTGTATTATTTTTGGCTGTCCTGGACAAGGGAGCATCCAAGGTACATGCCAACGTTAGAATTAAAACCGTTTTCTATGAAATAGTTCTTTCATCCTCGTTCCAGACACATTCCGCTAAAATATGAGTGATATCTTCTACCTCATCACCCTCAGAACATTTAACTATGTAGAGGAGCTCGTGGCTAAGTAATAACAGCTGCACGGGTCGATCCACCAGGTTAAGCTACGCTTGCCGGGGTTGGTCCGTGGACGGGTGACCATCTTTACATACCAAGACTCCTCCGTGCCTCGGAAAGCACGTTAAGCCATTGGTCTCGGCTGTCATTCGTGGATCTTTGACAGTCGTTACGGGTTGTCAGAAGCCCGAAAGTCTGACAACCAGGCTTACCAAGGGGTATCTTATTACCCGGTCAGTGGGTTGTTGATGTCAGATAGGCAGTCGCTCCATGTAAAATACTGGTATTCAGCTGCATCCGGTTAGACTGGAAGCCGACCCCAACATAGTTGGAAAATGGCTAGGCAGATTGATTGAACAGTTAACTATGTAAAACTACATTCTTACCAATAAATAAATTCTGATTCATATTCTGCAAATCAGAAGAGAAAAGGTTGTGAAATAGTCTATTCCAAAAGTCCTCAGTCTGTGTTACAGATTTTTATAGAAAAAATAAACACTTGTACACCTTTCCGTACCTTTCTCTTGCATTTTCCAGTTTTTTAGCTCACATTCAAATAAGAAGAACTATGCAAATTCCCTGGGATTTGCAGTGTCATGCACTAAGGTACGTATATTTACGTACACTGACGTATACTTTAAGAAAAGAATCAGTGTATTCACAAATAACAAAGCGGATTATTTTAAAAGAATAAAGTGTTCATTGGGGATTTATTACTTTGCTATCAACGAATGACAACGAAGTAATAAAACAATATTCAACGTAAAACTGTAGCTTCGAAATATAATTACTTATTTACAATTTCCGGTATATAAAACTCCCATAATGTCAACATCACTTGCATGCGGTAAAACTTTCCATTGACCATTGACTTTAAAATAGCGGAATAGCAAAATTGTAGTTATAATGCAACTTAAGAGGGCGCTGTCGCATCTCTCGCTCACAGGGAATCAAATTTTTAAGAATGATAAATGAAATGATTAGAAGAACATATTATTTTTATTGTGGTATTTATTTAACTTGTCTCAAAAACAGATAATACTTATTGAGTTGAGTTTATAGATAACACAATAGAAATAATAATATGTTTTTAATAATTACTTAAATTAATAATATTTATGAGTTCACCAATTGATTATATTTTTCTAAAAAGCATGTTTTAATTTAACATTCTTAAAAATTTGGTCCCGTATGAGCGAGAGAGGTGACAAAATGCGACAACCCTCTTTCTCACCTTTCTTCTTCTTTGAAAGATTAAAGATTGTCATTTGTCATCATAACGTTGTTTTAGATACAATATTTATTTTTCTGAATATAGTGAAAATATTGCAGTAGGTATTACAACGATTAATAATAAAAAGAATTATTTAAAAAAAGCAAATAGAAAAATGTGCAACTGTATAGCTTGCGTTATACTTAAAATAATATAAAAGGTAACTCATATAATTTCAACCTTTTTATTCATTGAAAAGCAAGAGACCACTGACCTTAGGTACTGTTAAAAGTATAAAATCGAGACATATATTCTATGCAGACAGTATACAAGATAATTCCCCGAGAGTATCCAACTTACTACCTACTTACAGAAGGTATAATAGTTCAGCTATAATCCGAACACAAAACACTGCGACTTGGGATTTGAACTTGTCTAGATTAAGGCTGTGAACTGAACGTGTTGCCTGGTCTATTTTAGGAAAGGTTGGTTAAATTAAATGTTCAGTAAAATAGAAACTTTAGTGATTGCTTGAAGAAAAGACCAACAATAGTCCAATGGCTAAGTGACAGGTCGTGAATTCGAACCCCATCCGTCACACTATCAACGTTAGCCTATTTCTAATACTGACACAACTAGAACACAAGTAGTTTGCAACTGAAATTTAGTCATTATCATCTGTCTTTTCCCAACTATGTTAGTACAGGTTTCCAGTCTAACCAGATGCAGCTAAATACTCGTATTTTACAAGGCTTATTGGACCTCTACACGATACACGATAGCTATCCCTTAAATCACCTAGATACTTATAATTATTGATTAATTAACGGTTGGCACAAGCAATACCAAAAAAATTATATGCCCCCTTCATAAATAACATTAACATTCACATCACCGCTGTGAGTAAAAAGCCGTGATTAGCAAAAAGGTTTGAATACTGCAAACTCCTTTTTGCTAATAACGAAAGTTTTAACCACACAATGTCATGCAAAACCCACAACACGACATTGGAACATTTTCGCGAACAATTCGACTTTATGTGCCCAACTCGGTTCAATTGTGGAGTCGGTATTCAAGGCTCCTTGTGTGTAACTGACAAGTGCACAACAGGACGAAGGACCCATGGTCCCTTTTACGTTTTTAAATAAGGTAACCCTTTCATACAATGCTTTACTTTATCATACACAAACGCAACATCTCGCCTTGTTTCCCCGAAGCGTAAGGCCCGGACTCCACCAAAGCGGAGAGGAGAGGAGATGTTTTTTAACAACCAATCAGATTTCGTTACTTGAGCTGAGTGGAGACGAGATGCGTGAATAATTCAAGTCTATTGGTTTTTAAAACACCTCTCCTCTCCGCTTTGGTGGAGTCCGGGTCTTAGGCAGAGGTATACCCACATTTCGCCAGTTATGTTAAAGACGCGGTAATACGCAAACCTTCAAGGTCGGGTAGCACATCGTAATAGTATACAAATACGGTTGAAAATGGCGATGCGTTTTATTTTAGTTGAATGTCGTGTCCGGCAATATGAAATTTATTTCGCAGTTATATTTTATTTATTATTTTTTTTAATATACGAATAAGTTATAACATTTTTACATACCCTACTTCTTTAGTTGATTAAATTTCCCTATTTAATATTTACAAAAAAAAAAAAAAAAAATATAGTTGTCGCTTAAAACATTGACCATTTCGTTTTCTGCGATTTTTCTTTTTTTATACACTTACACTGCATTTTTTTGGAATTATAATATGTAGCAATACGGCTAACTATGCGACGAAAATGTGGACGTTTTACGGTGTTCCGGTTAGGGCAGCGCCTTAAGTCCCGTGTAATATAATTTGTGACTTCACCATACAGTCAATCACAAAAAGCTGTATACATCTACAAGAAATCATTAATACTCTAGTCTAGTTGAAGCTAGCTATACACTATGCATAGATATGTTAAATATGACTAAATATAGGTTTTAATAATAATAATAATTTAATTAATTAATTATTGGTAATTGTTTATTGATTAGTGTTACATTTTCATCGCATTTCAATCTTTTTCGTCATCATGGATACGTTAAAAATTCGAGTAATTATGGAATATGAGTACCGTCGTGGCAGCAACGCGGCACAAGCGGCACGCAACATCAACGACTTTTACGGAGCTAACACTACAAACCAACGCACCACTTGTTAAAGGTTTGCTCGCTTCCGTTCTGGAAATTTCGACCTGAAAAATGAACCTCGCGGTCGTCCGAAGACTTTGGTCGACAATGACGAATTAAAGGCGATTGTGGAAGCTGATGATACACAATCTACGGCTGAATTAGCAGCAGCTTTCGACGTTAGCGTCAAAACAATATTGGTCCATTTGCGTCAAATTGGCAAGGTAAAAAAGCTTGACAAATGGGTGCCCCACGAACTCAATGATCGCCAGCGCGAAGGACGCGTCGAGACGTGCCTTGCACTGCTCAACAGACACACAAATGAAGGAATTTTGAACCGCATTGTTACCTGCGATGAAAAATGGATTCTGTTTGATAACCGCAAGCGCTCAGCAAGTTGGTTGGATCCTGGTTCAGAACCTAAACAATGCCCTAAACGAAAACTTACCCCTAGAAAAGTGATGGTCACTGTTTGGTGGTCTAGCGCCGGTGTGATTCATCACAGCTTCTTACCAAACGGGGTGAGCATTACTTCAGATGTGTACTGTGAAGAACTGAACACAATGATGGAGAAGCTGGCACATCTCCAACCAGCATTGGTCAATCGCTCGTCTCCGCTGCTCCTGCACGACAACGCGCGACCTCATACTGCACAGCAGACGGTCTCCAAGTTGCAAGTACTGGGGTTGGAAGCTCTCCGTCATCCGCCCTATTATGTATACGTTATAAGTACAATATGTATAGTAAGTCTCGACAAACTCAAACTATTCAAAATGGGTTTAAAACAGTTCTGATACCTAAAGAGATATTTTATAGCTATGTGGGACGATGTCAGTAAATAGAATGTGTCGGATGCAGCCGTTGAGGGTAGTCGTAGTTCTATTGTTTATCGACATGGGCGGACGACCTAATTCAACACTCTATTCTTTCATTGTAATGACATACATTCACGCCATTATTGCCATACATCGCTGTCGTAGATTCATGCGAGCAGTTATTATCAAGTAGCGAAGCATACTGCTGCGCTATTTGACAATCTATATAATTATACATACTCAAAAGTTGCTTTCCGTGTGTGTCTGTGTGACGGCGTTGTTCTTCTAAACTACACAATGGATTTTGATGCTGTTTTCACCATCATTTATAGAATTTATTCCGGAAGGTTTAATTGCATAAACATACGTGGGGGTGTGTTTGTGTATATGTGGAAATAAAAGGTTACGGAGCATTGAGGACCTTTCTGAAAAGTTTAATTAGCTCGAATTTGGTACTGGAATGGAATGGAACTAGTACAGTAATTTGTAATAGCGAGGCGGACGTTGATGAACACTGCGACTCTTGCACAACGAGCATTGGGATGAGATCAAGCTAAAGCAGGTTAAGTAATTCCTAGAATCTCAGATACATAAGTTGCGACAGCCGTGCTCAAAATTATGAGAAACTAGGTGTGAAGAACGGCGTCCTTAAATTACATTTTAATTATGAAAGAAATAAATAATAATAAGGGAGAGATGATGATAATTGATAATAGAGGCATACGTTAAAAATATCATAGGATTAAAAATTACGGAATAAATATTTTTTGTCAATAAACAATTCCACTGTCCATATTGCTCATGACAAAATAAAGATAATATCACTGAATTAATCAAAAGATTTTAAAGTTCTCTTTACTTTCTTGTCAGCAAATATATGAACAAAAAGCGAATGAAACGCAGTTTTTCATATCCATATTTGCATTTACTGAAGATCTTTTCATGTGAATTCCAGAAATGAGTTCTGGATATTCAAGTTTGAGTTACAGAAATTGAATACTTTTCTTGAGATTTCTTTTACTTCAGGTTATGACGTCGTAATTGTGGCAATTTAAATTTCGGTAAAACAATGTGATCATTAAGTGAGAAGCAGAAATGTCCTAAACCATGTTAAAAGAAATGCAGCAGGTATTCACATTCTTATCAAAGGATGAATATCTGCTATATCTCTAAAATTAAATAAATTTGGAAAACTTGATTGACCTGGACAAATATTTGTATCAAAACATTTCTAAATAAAATAAAAAAATAGGCAGTCCCCATACTGCCGACGGAAGTGAAAACTTAAACGTAGGTGTCGCGGTGTCGCGGTGACGCGGTGACGCAAACCTGTTTACAAGTTAATCTTAATTTCCCCCTACCAAAAATCAAACGCGCCTAAAGAAGTTTTCACTTCAAAAACAGACATCAAAACAGACCGTCATACTAACCAGCACTGTCCATAAACTCGTATTTTTATCCAAGCTATGTAGTTCCCATAGAAAATATTGTATTTCCTTGAGTACACAAACTTAACAGAGTAAACCTAGGCCAGGCCTAGTGACAGTCAATATTTCCTCTAGGTTATTGGAAACGATTGCGAACTAAAAGCTGTAATATCTGCTGCTGTTTGGAGATCGTTTTCGATATAAAATGAATGGTCGGTCTATTGAAACTGCCGTGTGCAATAAAAACATAGAAGTTTTATTCTAAATTCGTATACGGCATTATAGTAAAATTGGTATTTGGTTGGACTTGACTCTGTATAAAAACTATCTCACGACGAACTAGCTAATAAATAAAAAAATTAAAAAAATTCTTATGTTATTAACAAATGAAAAAAAAAATATGGGTACATGTGTGCGCCATAATGGCGCAACACAGCTTCTCACTAATGACCTTGAGAAAGCTGTTGACGCTCCCACGCATTCTGCACATTCCTGATGCACTGCAGTAACGTGGAAGCCCCAACAACACTCTGTAGGCATTATTATATTGAACTCTGAGGGTATTGTATGCGTAATGTACATGAGGGCATTGTATGTATGTAATGTGCATGTGTGTGTAATGCCACACATTTTTTTTTTTAATTTAGAAACTTTAATGGGTGTACATTTTAAACATTCCTTGGTCTTGCTTAGATTTATTAGGCACAAGCTGACCTTCCCGTAACCTTGAGTTGAGAATAAGTTATAAAAAAAAATATAGACTTGACCATAATTGCATCGCCATAAATTGCTTGGTTAAGACTTTAGTAACCTTTTAAACTATAGGCCTCTAACAATTTTATACACTATATTATAAAACTGCATATCAATCAATCTGCCCAGCCTTTTCCCAACTATGTTGGGGTCGGCTTGCAGTCTAAGCGGATGCAGCTGAATACCAGTATTTTTTATGGAGCGACTGCCTATCTGACTTTCACAACCCAGTAATTGGGTAATACAATACCCCTCGGTAAGACTGGTTGTCAGACTTTCGGACTTCTGACGACCCGTAACGACTGTCAAAGATCCACGAATGACAGCCGGGACCAACGGCTTAACGTGCTTTCCGTATCACAGAGGAGTCTCGATATGTAAAGATGGTCACCCATCCACGGACCAACCCTTGCAAGCGTAGCTTAACCCGATGGATCGAATCGTGTGGCTGTTATTACTTAGACACGAGCTCCTCTTATAATAAAACTGCATATATTATGCAACATATTATAGTCATCTCACCTCGTTACTCTCGCTATCATAGGCAATTAATTTAAAAAGGGGTTGCTAATGGTTTCAGCGTGTACGATATAATACTATTTACCACTTACTGTCCCATAAACATTATTTTAATGCAGTTTGTGATTAATCTGTTTAACAGTGACGGTAATGCATTTTGGGTTGGAAATTATAGGGAAGGAATTTGCCTACCAGTATCGGTAGGGATCAACAGCCTAGCTGCAGTAGTTTTTTTTGGTTCGAGAGAATATATAGATGGTAATACAATTACGATGGTAATAACATTAATACTAGGTATAACACCCGTACACCGAAAATTTTCGCACTGCTGGTCATTACAAATAACACCTCATATTACAACCCTATCGTTAGAATGTGCCGACTTTACAATGAAATTTCAAAAGACAATAACAGTATTGACATCTTCGATTCCCGTGCCGCTGCTTTCAAAAGACATGTTTGTACTCTTTCTTTTTAATCTTGTAATGTTTTAAATGTTGTTTTCTTTTAATAATGTAACTTTGTGTCTATTATGTAATGTACTTTACCTGGTGTGTTTGGTCTCCTACACATTCCCTGCCTAAGTTGGAGTGTGTCGGAGGGCAGATGAAAGGTCATCTGCCCTCCGACACACTCCAACTTGTTAACTTGTCAACTTGTTGTTGTTGTGTTGTTTAGTTATAAGGATAACTGTAATTTGTGAACTATTGTTGTTGCTGGACATGTTGTGCGATTACGCTTTGGGTGATAATCAGGTCGAAACCTAATGTTTATTTAGTTGTATACCCACTGTGATTGTTACCTGTTGTAGTTGCCTTATGAATAAAATAAAAAATAAGTAATAAAATAGCCACAATTACCTGCAGTTTTATAAACCTAATCAAAATTCCGATAATTATTTTTCCAAAATATTTCCTTTTATACCTGGTAGTGGCCAATAACTTTTACGAGAAACACTGAAATGCATTTTCCATCAATTTAAAAACATTTTTTTCTTTATTTTCAGGTGGCGGCGCGAGCCCGGGCGTATCGGTTTCAACTCAGGTAGGTTTAAATTCTTCACCATTTAAGGTTTTAAAGGATTATATTGCAGTGGCCGTAACCAAAACGTGAATGATTTATTGAAAGCTGGCCTTTAGAGATAAAAATAAAAAATATTTATCTCCACGCAGTGACATGTCAGGGATTTTGGACAGACAAAATCACGCATCTGTGCCATAAAATGGAAATCGCCAATGGCCAGGGAATTGAAGTTTAATAAAAACCTCCACTGGGACCTACTATCACTGATAGTTAAGTGAAGGTTTAATGTGAGTTATCATTAATATTCTACTGAAAGCAAATGAAGCAAAACTAGGAATAATCGACATGACGTAGATTTAGAAGAAGCAGGCGCTATATTAATAACAAGAATCCATTCCCCATAGATACTTTCCCAAAAACGTTGCGTAATTAACTACACTCTCTATAGAAACAATGGAAATAACGTACATGTATTTGAAGTAAAATGTTGCATAAGATGATAGGTCGTTCTATTAAAATTCTGATTTCTGCGGTTATGACGACGGATAACGCGACGATGTTGTTCCCTGTCAAGTTACATATTAAATTGAAATCACAGTTGTGGTTTAATTTTTATCAAGCTCGGTTCCTGTAGTATTGAGAACCCTTTCGATATTATGTTTTCCTTTATTTTCCACATTTACATAAAAGCTCTCTGTACCATTGGCTCTTATTCTTTTGTTATGAAAATTAAGTATGTCAATTTTGTTGGTTAAAACTTATTTCGTTAACATTTTACTAAACAATAGATAAGTATTAAATATCCCTAAAATGAGAGCAAAGATTTTGATCAGAAAGCAAAGTTAAAAGGCTCGTCAGTAATTAGAACATTTTTGCGTACCAATCAAAAGATCGATTTTTTATGAACCTATTACTTTTTATAGACCAATAAATTGTACTTTTAACCCTGGTAGTATCTTTTACAGTTCACTGCGTATATTATGCGATAAAACACAGAGACAATTTGTTAATTGTGTCACAAAGTGACATAAAGACACAAAGACACAAAGTGACGAGAAAAGTGAAGTGAGGGGACAAAGTGGACAGATCCTGTTCAATAAAAAAAATCGATTCGATTTAATTGGATTGAGGCCATTTTAGGATATTAAATTAATTAGGGGAAATTGAATCAGCGAGACTAGCAATGGGAAAACCACCTAATTTGATCTTTGTCTCCTTTCAATAGAATTAATTAAGGTGGGTGTACCATGGAAGGCCACCATAGCTACTAAACCGTATTATTTGGGGAAATCCAGCGTCGACCGCGCGCGGGCTGGCGACGTCGCATTTCTAGAGGTTTTTCGTGATTATTTAATTAAATTTAAAGCAAAGGACAATTTCCTATGACACATTTTTATTCTTAGATTGTAGTTTTTTTAAGTATGTTTGCTATTTTTTGACAGTTATTACTCTCGTCGTCTCGTCGTTAGTTGTTTCTCTTGTTTGTTTATTTACTCCTAGAAAATAGAACATAATTGACAATATGTATTTTTTTAAGAGTGAATTCCAAAATAACTGTCAAAAACTAGCATACATACTTATAAATACCAAAACCATCCAAGAATTTGTCAGATTTGATTAAAATTTAATGAAATAATCACGAAAAACCTCTAAAAATGCGACGTTGCCAGCGTGCACGCGATCAACGCTCTTATGTAACACTTTGTTTCGTTATTTAACATAAAAATTATAAACATTTAGGATCTTATAAATCTCTATCAAAATTTAGTTTTACTAAACTCTTCCAAATGGCCTTCCATGGGTTCCTTATATGGCCGATATAATAATTATATTAAATGTGTGAGAAGAGCGAAACCGTGATCACACAACATTAACTTATTATATTATATAACTTATTACATATTTTTGAAAACCAGACTTACAAAGAGCAGGGCCTTGCAATGGATCAATTAAATATGATTTGATTTGGTTAGTAAGTAATTTGAATTTTTTTTTCTCCCCTGATAACTACTTACAATTTTAAGAACTTTTCTCCACAAATTGATTTGATAACACGAGTTCGCCAGATGATTAATTTATTAATAAAATATCGCTGTTAAGTTATTAATAGACCGTCTTTAGTGATTAAAGCTGTGTGATATTTGACAGTCAGTCAGTAATAAAACTGGTACTAGTCTGGTACTTATATTGGTTTATGATCCCACGACTGAATCATGCAAACTCTACGTCGTCAACCAAACTCGGTCGATCGAACGAAATATAAATATGTAAAAGATGTGAGTGAGAACATCAAAGTGAATGCGCACTACTGCAACCGAAGTCGTCTAATGACGTCCCATAATATTGGTGAACGCGTTCACTTTCTTTTACATAGGTATATTTGGTTTGATCGACCGAGTTCGTCCGATTACAGATTAGGTGTACGCCTCGAGCTAGGACTAAACGAGTAACGGATCTCAAGATTCTCGAAACAATTACCCGGCCAAGTGCGTGTCGGACCACGCACAAGAAAGGGTTCTGTAGTTGAAATGAATTTGTCCCAAAAACAAACTTAAAATTGTAATCCCAAAAAAAAAAAATGTTTTTAAGTGATAAAATTACAAATTAACAATTTTCGGACTTATTCCTTTACTTGTGCTGTTAGATCTTGTTTCTTGCCGAATTTCATTAATCTAGGTCAACGGGAAGTACCCTATAGGTTTTGATTTACTTGCTTTGTATTAAAATATGTCGCTTATATGGCCGTATTTTTTTATTGCGTTAACTTGGAAGCTTGATTTTTTAGATCTTTAAGGAACCAATAGACTTACGTATTTGATATTAGTTTCAACTTGATACCTTCACGTTCTTGACAAAAAGGTCTTGACAGACTTGAAAATATTTTTTTATGTGATAGAACTACAAATTAACAATTTTCGGACGTT
Source organism: Cosmia pyralina (assembly GCA_946251885.1). Classification (NCBI taxonomy): domain Eukaryota; kingdom Metazoa; phylum Arthropoda; class Insecta; order Lepidoptera; family Noctuidae; genus Cosmia; species Cosmia pyralina. Next base: position 16,089,540 of record OX276359.1, on the reverse strand, counting down.
TCCTTTACTGTGCTATGAGACCTTGCTTCTTGCCAAATTTCATGATTCTCGACCAATGGCAAGTATCCTAATAGGTTTTGATTTACTTGCGAGTATAAAAATATGTCGCATAAATGGCCGTATTTTTTTATTGCGTTGAGTTAGTAACTTGATTTTGTTAGAACTCTAAGAGACCATAGGCTTACGTATTTGATATTAATTTCAACTTGATACCTCCACGCGTTCCTGAGAAAAAGGGTCTTGACAGACAGACAGACGGACAACGAAAGTGATCCTATAAGATTTCCGTTTGTTCCTTTTGAGGTACGGAACTCTAAAAAACGACACAATCTAAACGAGATCATCGCTTTAGTCTAGCCGCGGTTCCTATTAAACCTGTTAGACTAAGTAATTATTGAACAGTACCTATTGTTGTCTCCAACAATCGCATCTATTTGGAAGGAAACCTGAGCTGACTTGTTAACGTTAACACTATTAATTGAGATTATCTTTCTCGTCTTACCTTGGAGCTTTCAAAAGCTCTCGGTATTGGTATTATATTGGTTGTTGTACTTTGTGGTTTCACTAGCTATCTTGATCTTTGGCTTGGCTTTCGCTAATGAGTTTGATACTGAGATGATTTAAGTGGAGTTGGCGTTCATTTTGAAAATTCTGGTATCTGTGTCCCATTAAATACCCATTTACTGGAAAGTAAACTTGAATACAATAATAATTATAGTCTTCACGCTTATTACTTTAGCCAAGAAGTTATTGAAAACAACTGAGAAAAGATTGTACCCAATAAGAAAACTGAGTAACAGTGAAGGACTTTTGAGAACTCAACCAAAATACCTTTTTTTCACGCCATTTGTGCATAAGCAAAAAATATATAAACGTATATCAAACTCAAACTCAAAGCATTTATTTCAAATAAACCAATTACAGGCACTTTTGAATTGTCAATGATTGTTGATTTAGATATAAACGTAAACTACCATCATCCAATGGCAACCGCGGGCTTACAGTAATTGTGAATCTATGGGGTTCGGTTGACGTTCTAGCACACAATTGACTTGACATATGCAGTTTTTTATGTATACATCTAACGTTTGATGGGCTCAAAGAAAGGGTCCTTTCACATATCCCAGAGTGTGCCATTTCCGCATGTATTTCGCCAAAGAACGAATAAAAACAACTAAAAACTAAATCAAGAACATTAAAACTTGTTATTAGCAAGTTCTCGAGTCACTAACGTGAGAACACAGGGAAAATTATCATTGTTACTAAGTAAGAAGTTAGTATAACAACAAGTGCAGTTTGTCAAGTCCCCGACTGTATTATTATCAAGTTTGTCTTGGTCGCTAAACTTAATATTAGTTTCGTTATCATCACATACTACTTGTCCTAGTGGGTAAAGAGGCTCATTAGAGCTTTGGGCTATTTGATATGGTTAAAAAAACAAGTAAAATCATATCATCATATCAGCGAAACACGTGCACTGCTGGACATAGCTAAAATAATGACTCAAAATATAATTGCAATGAAGTTTAATGTAGACGCCTGTAGCCTGTTCTAGGCATTAGATTAAATTGTCAATTTTAAACCTTTCTCTTGTAAATAGTGACAATTACTAATTTTGAAAAGTTATAAAGAATTTATGCAATACATATTTGAAGCAGATTTGCGTACAAATAATTTCTCACTTTAATGCAATTTAATTCTTATAACAGAAACAGCAACCCTTTTAAGTGTCAATAAAGCAAAACAACTCTTTAACTGTTTATAAAAAAGCCTTAGCATCAAATCGCAGGATTTCCCAAACAGATTTCGTAAATCCACTTAAAACTTCTCACGTCATACTTAAAGGCGAGTAAAAAAGGCGTGAAATTTTACTTTTTAAAACAATTGTTTGCCCAATTTAATAAGTCGTGTTTTCTTTATCATCCCATTACCAAAACTCGTTTAAAACGCGATTTTCTCGTAATGAAATTCCGTCTGGATCATAAAGAGAAACCCTTTATTTTAAGACGTCAGGTAAATGCCCTTACAATGGTGCAAGGCATTTGTTGAAGCGAAGATAACGTTGTTTAAACTAAATTATGGACTAATGTGTCACAATTTTAGCTCGTTTTCATAATGTATATGTAACTTAGTTTATAAGGAATGAACGCCCAAGTTAAATAGATTAATGATGGTGATGTCATTCTCATATGAAAACAAGTTTCAATTCAAGTTCTTCCGAATTGAGCCCGAAGTATCATAAGCAGTACTGTGTTAACATTTTATGCGAAGACATTATAGGTTCTTTTAAAAACAATGATGCAAGATCGAAGGTTGGTAATGTCATTTTCAAATGAAAACAAGTTTCAATTCAAGTTCTTCCTAATTGAGCCCGAAGTATCATAAGCAGTACTGTGTTAACATTTTATGCAAAGACATTAAAGGTTCGTTTAGAAACAATGATGCAAGATCGAAGGTTATTCACCCCCACCCATTTTATGGTTATAACAGATAAAAAGTAAGTTTTAAAACTAAAACCCGACTTCTGAAAAATCACGGTCTAAAAAGTATAAAACAAGAAAATATTCTCATCTGAAATTAGAAAAATACAGACAAATATAAAATCCCGAGTCACACGTAATCTGTTTGATTCATGCCCTAACATGACGTGTGACTCCGAATTTTTAATTTGTCTGTCTTTTTCTAATTTCAGATGAGAATATTTTCTTGTTTCATACTTTTTAGAGCGTGATTTTTCAGTAGTCCGGTTTTAGTTTTAAAACTTACTTTTTATTTAAATTATTTTGGGGTTATAATTTCGTGATAGTATTTGCAGAGCCACTTTACATTTTTAAAGAAGAATAATTATTATAATTATACAGGGTTACTGGTAACTCGACGTATTCCTTGCAGGACTTCATAGTAGGGTTAAAATGCAGCAAATTAGGCCACCAAATGTTCTACCGAAATTCAGTAGTTTTTGAGTTAATTCGATTTTTAGCTTTTTTATGAAAAATCCCAGATTAAATCATTTGGAGCCAATTTAAAAATGATTTACGGCGCGACTGTACTGAAATTTAAGTTAACATCATAGCTGACGCCGTAGCAGATCCTTGTTAATAATTCAAAGTTCAAAAATGCCAAAAACTTTGGCAAATATCACTAAAGAAACATTTAGTTTTTTGTGAATTTTGCTATTACTTCATACAAAATGTTGTCTAGTGAAAATAAAAATTACTACGCCTGATGTACAAATTACTAGGAAAAATATCCTTGTCTTATCAGCTATTCAGAAAGGTATGATTGTCAATACTTTTGCATGTGTGACAGGGAAAGAATGAGTTTTATGAGGAGCAGGTAAAATTGCGAGACGGTCAACCTATTGTTTCATATTCGTATTATTCGTAGTTTTTACCTGCGCTTGAACCCCAAACACTCGGCAAGCTTTGTGATTGGTCACTATTGTTCTCCCGGCATGACACGGGGTGCGACTTTACAAAATCTGGTCGTCAGAGTCAGTTAGTTTCAACTCTACGTCGCGCAAGCTCGTGTTTTGTTATCTGGCTATTTCCTTAACTGATACTGCGTATCTTGCTCTTGTGCTGTGCTGTGCCTTCATAAGTGCTGACTATGGCTGCATATTCTAACCTTGAATACGCTGACATAATGTACTGTTACGGACTTAGTGACGGTAACGCTGCTCAGGCGCGGAGAGAATATCAACTTCGTTTTCCCAACCGCCGACTCCCACACGTTAGTGTTTTTGGATGGACTTATCGGCGATTATCTGAAACTGGCAGCGTCCAAAGAAGCAGGCAAATTGACACTGGTCGTTCTCGGAGATACACGGCTGAGGACGAAGAGCTGATTCTTCAACGTTTTATTGACGACCCCAACATATCGACAAACATCGTAGCGCGTGAGCTTGCTATGTCACAGTGGAAAGTCTGGTCTGTAGTTCACTTATCAGGCCGACATCCATACCACTATCAACTTGTCCAGTCATTAGAAGAGGGAGATCCGCCAAGACGGCTTGAATTTTGTCGTTTTATGCTAAATGCCGACGCCGAAAGCGAAAACTTTTTAAAAAACATTCTGTGGACCGATGAGTCATGTTTTGACCGTGATGGTATCACAAATTACCACAACTTACATTACTGGGCACCGAAGGCAGAAGCAAATCCTAAGAAACTGAAACCAACCGCATCCCAGCGTAGATTCTCGCTTAATGTTTGGATGGGTATTATCGACGACAAATTAATTGGCCCACATTTTTTACCCCAAACATTAAATGGGGAACTTTATGAAGATTTCCTAAGAAATCATTTAACACCACTGCTCACGGATGTACCGGAAGACAGAAGAGCAAACATGATGTATCAACATGACGGATGTCCAGCCCACTTCCGAATCACAATTCGACAATTGCTGGATGAAACCTACCCAAACCGATGGATAGGGCGCGGTGGGCCAATTCCGTGGCCTGCACGTAGCCCTGATCTTACGCCACTAGACTTTTACGTCTGGGGTCATATGAAAGACCTAGTTTATGTGACCCCAGTAAATTCAATTGAAGAACTAAGGGAGAGAATAAGAGATGCAGCGGACCAGATGAGGGCAACAATCACATCAAGAATCACAAAAACTGAAGTGAGGAAGCGAATAAGAACGTGTATTAGAAACCGAGGGCAGCACATCGAACAAGACGTGTGAAAGTGTAGTAAAAGTTTTTAAACTGATATTTTATTATTAAAAATAATGCTAATATTCACGAAATAGTTTTATTGATTTTCCGAATAATCACCTTTTTGTGAGACGCACATAATGTAGTCCTTAACTTTGTATTAACTTTCATACCTTTCTGAATAGCTGATAAGACAAGGATATTTTCCTAGTAATTTGTACATCAGACGTAGTAATTTTTTTTTTCACTAGACAACATTTTGTATGAAGTAATAGCAAAATTCACAAAAAAACTAAATGTTTCTTTAGTGATATTTGCCAAAGTTTTTGGCATTTTTGAACTTTGAATTATTAACAAGTATCTGCTATGGCGTCAGCTATGATGTTAACTTAAATTTCAGTACAGTCGCGCCGTAAATCATTTTTAAATTGGCTCCAAATGATTTAATCTGGGATTTTTCATAGAAAAGCTAAAAATCGAATTAACTCAAAAACTACTGAATTTCGGTAGAACATTTGGTGGCCTAATTTGCTGCATTTTAACCCTACTATGACGTCCTGCAAGGAATACGTCGAGTTACCAGTAACCCTGTATGTATTTTGGGTAGGTTTGGAGAGAAAATACGTTGGCTCACATCTGAGGCGTGATTTTAAAAATGATTCCCAATTATCGGGTGCATGCAAGCAAAGCCGCAAGCAATAGCTAACAATATTATACAAATATATATATATACAAATATATATATATATATATATATATATTTGTAATGTGCTAATTAATCCCTTTCATTTGATACCCCACACGGCATAATTTTATTTTTTATTTCATGACTTTATGTCCTCTGGAGGGCGCCATATTCAATTTTATGTGACGTCATATAGCCTATAACCAGCGGATGGCTAAGACGCTTGTAACAACGCCTCATTTGTCAAATTATGATAAGAAGTTTAGAAGTTATGAGGGAACAGATGAACATACATACATACATATATGTGTATACATACCGGTCAAAATCATAACTCTCCTTTTTACTTCGCCATAGTCAGGTAATAAAAGAAGTAGGTAAGCATGTATTTACTAATGAGCGCACTACTCTTTAATATACACGATTAAAACTAGCTATTATTGCCTGCCCCATCTAACGCTGGAAGAAAGAACATCGTGTTCATATATGATGTTTCATTCAAAATATGCCTTTTTTAACACAGCGTATCCATAAAAAAAACCCTTCGAAGAAAAAAAAGGCATACTAACCATCGATTCATTCTCCCCAGACCTCTATCTCTATCTGGGGAGAATGAATCGAGGGTTTTATTGGAGTTCTGCTGACTAAGGCCTGACTTCCTGCGGGGTTGCTTGCATATGCTTTGCATGCTGCTCGCTAAAAATTCGTTTTTCCAAGTGCGCACTCAGTGATTATTGAAATATTCATGAGGATAGCTTTAGTTGATACATTTCATCTTACAAGAGAGAGACTTACCGTTAAATGTTATTATTGCGTTATAGATTTTTTAAATGATAGCTTCTAATCTATTGTATTAGATTTCAAGTTGCTATAATTCATTTTGTACACCAATGGTGGCAAAACATGTTGAAACTCACAGATTTTCACTTTTACATCCACATTTGCATTTATATGTATAATGAATGTCACACATGTTTACAAATAAATATATCTTTATCTTTAAGAAAAATATCCATCTATTCAGGTGATCTATGAACTACAATATAAAATATGAATATGGAAACATTTTCCTGAGCTCATGTTTATCAAAATAGGTAGGTATAATGTAAATAGATCATTGGACTCAGTGAACAAAAACAAGGATCTGAAATCACCGGAAAGAGAAAAATATTCCAATGAATTGCTTCATTACTACTTACATACATTTCGTATCGAAAGAGAGAAAATTATCTTAGACTGATTCGTCAATACTTCTTAATACACCTAGTCACGAGATTAATAAAAATATGAAGTTAAAATTCTGGAAGATACGAGGTAATAAAGAAATTTACATACATACAAGATTCGCGCGAAGCACATAACCCTTCAAAAACCCTTCAGTTGGGTAAAAATATGAAGTTAATTTCATAGACTTATTTTCCACAGAATATGATTGTGTAATTGTGGAATAATTAATATTAATTAATATTAATATTATAATTTATTTATTATAATAATAAAAGTTAGTTTTAACACCTGACGCACGCATATTATGCCAGCACCTACTCACCCAGGCTCTAGCCAAGCTCTACTTGTCACGTTGCAAGTGCATTCACATGCAACGTGACAAGTAGAGCCTCCTAGCGCCAACAACATTAAGGTAGGTCACGAACTTGGAATCCAGAATATGGATGCTAAATAGTTTGGCGTGCAGCATACTATATGTACTTAAACTATATCTATACATTAAACAGTAAGTGTAAACTGTCGTGTCCTACTTCAGCAAAGATTCAAAGAACATCGTCTATATAGGGTGACTGGTAATTAGTGACCGATACTTAAACACATGATTGTGCTCATGACAACCAACAACTTTTACTATGGGACGAAACCTGATATCGCGAAAAAAAAATCTGCTGTTCCCTACATTTTGCTGAGTTATGCGAACATGAATGTATGAGGCAGCTGATTTTTTTTTTCGTGATTTCAGGTTTGGTCCCATAATAGTAAAAGTTGTTTGTTAATATGAGTATAATCATGAGTTTAAGTATCGGTCACTAAATACCAGTCACCTTATATAGAAAACAAAATAAATAGCAATAAAGTCATGTGATTGGCAGTAAAGTAATTTTAAAACTTTTGTGTGAGTTACTATAGTAAAAAAGTCGGTTAAAAAGCGACTACGTATGCCTGAAAAGTTATAAGCAAGAGTGACCACTATGTATTAGCATTTTTATGAGAATGTGGTGATAAGCCGAGAAGAGATCAAGAAAAACATTATCAAAGAAACCACAAACTAAGTTAACTCTTAATCAATCCAAAGCCTCATTAGTTTTGTCTCAATAACTGGGTATTTAATTAGCACCCCATCTTCATTTCCAGAGACATCTTTTATAATCTACTAGGTTCTTAGTTCGTGGAATGTCTACTGATGAATATTAAATCGCTACCTCCTGTGACTTTACCTACTGTTTTATAAGAAAAGGACAAAAAATTACATTTTTTTTTGGAAATTTATAACAATCCAATTAGTAATTTTAATTTGAAGCCAGTTTATAAAATATTAAAGTTGCTTACAATATTTTTTTATTGATTAACTAAATCTTAGACTTGTCTAAAACACTTCATTCGCTAATGGTGCCGATTCTGTTGTACACCGAACTAAACTAACTAAACTATCACTAAAATTCATTACTTTTTGCTATGAGAATCTTAGAGCTATTCTGCAAAAAAAACCTCTAAATTTAATAACAATTTTGACACAACTAAAATCGAGTTTGACAATCGTGACTCCGCGTGGTATAGTGCCTGTAGTATATTTGACCCGGTGACTTTAATTGGAACTAACGAAATCACTATGAAGTGACAGGCTTGTCATATTTTGTTCACCGACATCGCTGTAGTTACCGGGTCAAATATCTTTTAAAGCTGGAGGGGCGCAGGGAGGGGGCAGCTTCAACGTGTTTTATATGGAATGTAGGTACCTTTTTTTTGGTATTTTTGGTGCCTTTTTTTTGGTACCTACATGTTGAGTCATAGGGGTTTATGGGTTCTATAAAGCGGGGCCAAATTTTCATTATTTTTGCGATAGGACTCACCGTTTTCGAGATATATGCAAAAGAAAAGAAAAAAAAATACACTACTGTTTTTACATCCGAAGTCAAGGTCTCGGTGTGAATTTTAGTTCATGTCAACTAATTTTACTCCACACCTTTTTAATCGCGATTAAACAGTCTGATTTAGTTTGATAATTAAAATTTTAGGTGAAAACAGTCAAATTCAGAATAGCAAAATTGCCATTTTCACTAAACTAACAACTCCGTACAATCTTAGTCCTGTCAAACTAAAATATAGTTAAGTTGTGTCACTTTAGTCAATTTCAGAATGGGAAATCGTCGTTTGACAGGAATAAACTAAATATTAGTGATTTTTAGTCTAGTTTAGAGGCATTTGTGACAAGAGAATCGGCACCAATGTCCGGTCTCTTTCTGCAAAATGTTCACTAGTCAAATAAAGTTCAGTACCTAACCTTAAACTTCAGACCTTGCATCAAATTCGGTAGTTCTGTTTTTCGCTCACTTGTCTATTGTGTTAGCCAAATTAATAATCCAAGTTTGTGACCTCGAACGCCGACCGCAACCTTGTCCTAAATCGAAAAAACCGCGAAATTTGCATTTCGCCTTTATTTCAGTTTCTGGCATTTTTGAGCATAAAGGACTAGTTTTTCGAATACTTACGCAGTATGTTTTTAAAGTAGGCTGAATTTGCTATAGTATGAGACTACAACAGTCTCTGTAGACCCAATAGTTTCCGAGATAAAAAAGAGGTAAGGGGAGGCCCCTTTCAGGCTACAAGTTTACTGAACTAATAGAAATCTAGAAAAATTACGTACTACTGCGTTCTCACAATGTTGTTAAGGGTGTTTTTTAGAGTTATATACAAATCCGAAATTAATTAAAACACGTGAAATAATATGAATGTCTATGATATTGGGTTTATCTATTAAGAATAATAATGAGGTTGTCGACATCTGGGATGTGGACTCAGCAATCATTGTGCCGATAGTCGTTTCAGCCAATGGCTTAATTGCCAAGAGCCTCAACTAACATTAAGGAGGCTCTAGTTGGGCAGCTGGATCAAGGGTATGATTCAAAAAGCGGTACTTCTGGACACGGCCCGCATTGTTAGGAGGTTCCTCTCTCTGGAGCCCTGACCGCCGGTGGATTGGACCCTGTTCCCGATACCGGTGGGCTACTATTTTTTTATATTTTTAAATGTTTTTTATATTATTTTTATTCTAATATTTAAAAATGTAACAAATATGTGTAAAGTGAAATAAAAGATAATAATAATGATAATTTTTGCCATTTGTTTAAATATGATTTCGGGTTTATGAGCGCTACGGTAGCTCCAATACTCGTAACGCGCAATCGTGAAGTCCAATTTTTAACAACTGTATTGAGCAACTGAGGCCGTATAACAGCAATAGCACGGCGAATGTTGACTTTCAAATGGTCCAACGTCTGTGGATTATTGGCATAGACTAGTCACTTCACATACCTCTAAAGAAAGTAATCTAGAGGTGTGAGATCACACGATTGTGGAGGCGAAATTATGCGGTCGCAAATGTTTCCCGCAATAAATTGATGGTGTCGCCCGCCGTGTGGAAGTTTGCGCCATCTTGTTGAAACCAAAGCTCTGTCACATCAATATTGCCATTCAACTGAGGAACGAGGAAGTCAGAAATCATGGTTCTGTAGCGCTCTCCATTGACGGTAATTCATCTGGCCGGCATCAGCTTAAAAGAAATATGGACCAATGATATCTGCTCATAAAGTACACCAAACGGTGACTTTTAATGGATGTAATAAGAGCGTCTCGACAAAAACTTCTGGGTTTTCTCCACTCCAAATTCGGCAATTCTGCATTGACGTAGTCATTTTAACAAAAATGAGCCTCATCGGTGAACAAAATTAAGTTAATAAAGTTGTCGAAAATTGGACTTCTTAACGATTGTGCTTAATTCGAGCTAGCCATGGCACTCATATGCCCATTAAGTAAAGCCAATATCATAAATATTAATATTATTTTCACGTGATTTATTTCATTTTGAATTAGTATACCTTTAAAAAAACATCCTTTAGTTATTATTATTAAAAATACAATGCAAAATTTACGACAGGATTGACAGAAAATGGGTTTAGCTTCAACATTGTTACTTAGTCCAAATTCATTGTACGATGCAGTTTCCTGTTTCCAAAAGCTTTTAAGCATATTTTAATCAGTGAGCGTTATCTCAATTACTATTCCGAGGAATTCATTTAAAATTTAAATCTGCTTTCAAAAACTTAGCGATGCAAATACAAAGTGCGGTAACGAAAACCTTTACCTGGAAATAAAATTTTGCATTATTGTATATTTTAACATTGCAATCACTATACTTTTTCATACCATTAATAATACTAACAACGACGATGCTGATGTATGAAACCAGCCAGTAGACCTAATTCAAAACTATCTAAGTTGGCACTCTACTCAATGAAAGAGGCGCTAACATCCTAACGACTGTGAATGCCCCACATATGCCTGTGAAACCGGTTCTAAAGGAAACGGTAGAAGCCTTTTAACGCGCTATTGCGCTTTTGCAACGTTTTAACGTTGACGTGTAACTGTTGCAGTACGCTTCTAATTTGTACCATTTACTTTGTATCGTGGATACCAAAGTGTGAAGTAAGAGAGACATTTGAAAACGTTTCTATGTAGTTTCACGTGATCATTGCATTGAAGTCATCATTAGACAAATCTGTCTATTGTAACAGTAGTCAAAGATGACAATATAGAATATTTAAAAATAATAATTTATGTTTTTATAAAAATATTCAAAAATGTAAATAATATGTTTATAAATGAAATGAAAATAATAATTTTCTGTTGTACATCATTTACACATTTTTTAAACGTGGAACGTTATTTATAACATTTGTATTATAACTTTTTAAAGCACAATTTTATTTTATGTTTGAAATCAATTTTATATTTATATTTCTTTTTATTTCGAAGTCGGTTTCACCAAATAAAATACAATTTTACTAATGTTGTATTAGGTATATTAATTGATGACACAGCCATCCAAAGTAAAATTGTTGAGTTTGAGTTTCAAGTTGTGTCCTGTATTTATTCTAGCTAGAGTCTGGCGTTAATTAGTGACATGATTCCGAGTTCTGGGGGCTTATTATGACGTGTTAAAAACATCATAGTTCCATTGTTAGAGAGAGATTATCAGGTTCAATAGACCCTCTAGATGCCAATAGAATCTGATATGCAAACCGTAGCGCAGACAGGAAAAGATTGCAAGATTTGGACGACAAGGGCTTCGGAAACAAATTAGGAAAGCGGTCTTCGATCTATTTGAATAAGACTATAATCCAGGTATAGAACGTTCCATGGGTTCTTTCAAGCAACCTGTAAAATCAAGGCCACTTTGATTGGGTTGCCAAGGAAGCCGTCAAGGACATCCGAGTTCTAAAACGGAAATCCACCAAAGGGTCAAGAAAGATTACAATTAAATCGGAAGGATTCTCTGAGCATAAACGATTGTTGTGAGATAATATCAAACAACTAAAATGAATGCAAAAGACACAATCAAAACAGTGTTTAAGAGACAAGAATCCTGAAGGTTTTTTCATAATCTCTTAGACTACGAACAATAATAATTAATAATAATAATTAATAATAATAATTAATTAATAATTATTATTAATATTGTGCGAATACGCACAAGGCTTCAGGCTATGACGTGTTGTTAATGACGCCCTAATTTTAAAACTTTAAAACATCGGTGGCTTAGGGCTGATTCTTCAATAGTCAAATAACTTTTATCTGAAGAATAAATTTGACAGTTTGACCTATTTCCTATACAAAAGCTGTCAAATCGACATATTTATTCTACAAATAAAAGTTATCTGACAATTGAAAAATTAGCCCTTAATGAAATTAGAGAGCTTACTGTTTGTCTTGAAGAGATTTCAGAGAAATATAGTCTCTGTAAATCCAACAATAATAATGACTGTCTTCTTTTCTTTTCCTCTTCTGTCATTCACGAAAATGCAGTATCCATATTATAAATAGTATTAGTACCCCAACTAGTCTATACATATATGAACCACCTGGCCACAAACGCAAACTTGCAACTGTTTCTAACATTTCTAATAAGTCTGGTCCAATCAAAACTTGTTTAATTTTCGCACCAGGCAGAAACGTCAAAATGATATTGGACAATATTGCAAATGCATGCGAACTGCGTAATTCAAGCATAATAAAACATTTTGAAAAGCTTTGTTTTCTGTTGGAAATTGAAATTGCTATATGAATGCAAATATATTGGTTCCATTAATGCCACTGTACCTACTCTATTTCTATTAACTCTTAAAATGTCGATTGCACACCATGTGTACAGATAACAATAGAATTTCAATTGTGTCTGCTAATTAGCGCGCGACGGGTTAATCAAGTCATCGGGTATGAGTGTTCAGAGTTCTGTCATTCTGTCTTTCGTCATTTGCAATAAAGGGAACCCATCATAAAGAATACTGTGATCGATAAATGGAAATGAAAATAAAGAGTACAGAATATCGACATAATAAAGTAACAGTTATAGACTTAAACAGTAAAATAAAATGGAACGATAATCTAGAGAAAGTAAAAACTTTCACTTTTCTTAAAATTTTATCATCATAGAAAATCTATCTTAGTTTTATATTATAAAATAAAGTCGCTTTTCGTGTCTGTCTGTGTGGCCGCGTTGCTCTTCAAACTACGCAACGGATTTTGATGCGGTATTCACAATCATTTAGAGAATTTATTCCGGAAGGTTTACGTATAATACATTAATATTTAAATTAGATATAATAAAGAAACCTTCATGTTATGTTAATTCGTAAAAACCCTGCGAAGCAGAGCCAATAATTATTTAAAAAAAAAAACCTTTTTCCTGTGATGTGCCACTTGACGTTACTTTATTTAACATCAGGCGCTGGTCCGCACCTAGCGTTCAGGTACGCTAGGTGCGGACCAGCGAATGACAGGCGCTGCTCTCGTGGTTAACAATTAAACAATCAATTAAACATACATAAACACTTTAATGAAATTCATGGCTAGTTTCAATAAACTATTTGAGATTTTTCTCACCGAAATAGTTCATTTCACGTCCTCTTAATTAATATTCAGTTCTACAGATAAGTATTCCATTAAACCTCACTTGTTTATTGGAATCCGGTAGAAATTCAGTTTCCAATCCGCTTGAAATGGTATGTAATATTGTTTTATTAAAAAAGATACCGTAAGACTATAGACGGTTTAATCATCATCGTCATCTTTTCAGCCGAATGACGTCCACTGCTAGTGTGACACACTTCAAGCGTCAGGGAAATAAGACCAGCTCCCCGAACGCTGGCGTATTGCGTAGATGATGACCATCTGGAACAGTGGTAGCCCAGTGTTATTGGATTGGCCCTAACTTACGAGTGGTCGTGAGATTGAACCCAGACAGGCGCTTTACTTTGTGTAAATAATGTCATCACCACTGCTCTCAAAACGGTGAAGGAAAACATGGTGAGGAAACCGACATGTCATATAACCAAAAAATTCTAAGACCTTTAACATCAACCAACCCGTTGGGCCCACATGATAGATTATAGCCCACTCCCTCTCTATTCTCAAATAAAACTGGAATGCCTGGGCCCAATAGTGCGAACATTATAGGCTGATTATGCTATTTACTAATAGTTTTATCACAACTAATTACCGTTTTCCGCAAGTTTTACTCATTAACACCCTATTATTCAAACATAATGAAACAATGGTCAAATATCTAAAACTTTTGTTATTTCATCTTTTCACATAATTTAGGTACTGTCGGTGCATATTTCAAAAGATTTAAGATACGGTAATTCTCGTCTCAAGCCTTAGTGAAAATGATAAGGGATCTACGAAGTCCTGTCTCATTTAAATTGATACGGGACAGAAGACTGACAAGGTATAAACACGAAATAAGCTAACATTTCTCTTAATCTGCTGCAGCTCACAAGCTGATAAAACTTAGATAATTTTGTTAATAGCTGCAATTTTTTGTTGTTTATTTGTATATTACAAGGTTATGTTTATAGCAAGATGATGATTGTACAAACAATGTGCATAATATTGTAGGCATCTAGCTAGGCTTCTCACTTTCATGACTATGACGTTGATAGCTGTCAATATGTGCGTTGGTGTATTTTATTTTCCAGAAATAGTTTTAGATATTCATTACTCCAACGTGACTGAACAGCGAACTTGAAACGAATTAGGATGTGTTAAGGCTATAGAATAAAATCTAGGTATATACATTGTTATAATCCGACAATTATCTGAACGAAAGTGACAAAATAAAGAATTAACATGAAAATAATGTACTGGATCTTCTTTATAAAACAATAGAACTACGCGTGTCTGTTGTTTATCTTTTATAGAACCTAACCTGAATAGTGACTTAGATATTTACTTTTATTGCTTCAATAATATTGCGTGGCATTCTATAGGCAATAAAACACTCTCTCGTAATTATCGGGAACTCTCAATGCCAGACGGCAGTAGTTATAATTGTTTCATTCGGCACTGGATAAGTTTTCTTGGCCTAGGCTTTTGGGAGTAAACAAAACACGTTTCTATGTGTAAATAAATAAAATGTATTGTAAGGTACAAAATTGTCAGTAAAATAACATTTTGTGATTTTTGGAAGGCAATGTCAGCAGTGGATGTGTTTTGGCTGACTTTATGATGAAAGTCTTCCATCAAGAAAATAATCATGGTCGAAAATGATAATCAAAAGAAGTTCATATTTCTAAAAAAACACATTAGGTGTATCAAAATAAATCAAAACACAAAAAAAACCTAGGTAAAATTTCCAGGTCGATTTCCAGGTCGGGCAGTGTCATTGGGTTTTGCCATTAGGAATTTTTCAGTAGCAGTCCGGAGTTTGGAGTCGGTGGTGTGACACGTGCCTCGGAAAGCACGTAAAAATGTTGCGTTGGCCCTGCGCCTGATCTCACCCTGGTCGTGTCGGAAAAATCGGATTGCCATCCCATCGGACTATGAGAGTAAAGGAACAGAGAGTATATCTGTACTTGCGCATACCTGGCTAATCTCCGTTGGGATTGTCTACCGTGACTGAAATCGGTCGGGAGGTTTAATAAAGGTATACTCTGTTTTTTTTTTTTTTTTTAACAAACGAGTACTGAGTTATGTCTCTCGCACATTTCCGATATTGACAGAGTGAGATGGATCATTGGTCGGGGTGAGGCCAACGCCTTTGTTTTGTTTTGAAATTGTTGAGGCCCATTCATATTGAATACTTCTAAAATGTACTGTACAGGAGACTGTCCGCCATGACTCATGCACAAACAATATCGTCTGGTTCACTCGCTAAAACACGTGTGACGCGCAGGTAGTCGATGACTCAACTGAGTGTACATGTAACTACAGCATTTGGTTTGTGTGGAACGGACTTTATGTTGATTACGTGGACCAATAGCAACGCAGTCAATATTTTCAGTACTCGTTTGTTAAAAAAAAAACAAAGTAATAGTAAATATCATAAAGATATATCGACGTTTTTAAAGCTGTAAAACCCGTGCGATGCCGGGGCGTGGCGCTAGTAGTTGTTAAATAAAAACATTTGTAGCAAAGTTGTCCAGTTCATTATCTATATTGTTATCTTATAAAAACGACAAATAAAGATTTTTTAAGGAAAATAAAGTAACCATCACCATTGATGTCTTGTGAAGTGATGGCCGGTAATCAGAGTATGATAGACATCATATTATTGTCTTAACTGTCCTGGAAATATCTGTTTGAAATATTAACACCTGCTAGTTGAGAAAATAGGACTAGACAGGTACATGAAATTGTAGGTACTGAATATACTTATTGTTGTTTGTTGTAAGTTTCGAACTTGAATTAGAAACACCGATGCCTACATTGTTCCCTTGTGTACCTACTTGTTTATTTTACAGAAGTTTTAATGTATGGAGTATTCAAATGTTTTGTGTGGATTTAATAGGGTATTAATAATAAGGGTTTGAAATATAGAGAGCAACATAACATAACTTACGCCTATATTGCCCGAAGTTAGGAAGGGGTGCACCCACATTTCGCCATTTGTGAATGGCTGGCTTGTCGCGAATAACCTCACTATTACTTTTGCATTGTTTTTTGTAAGCCACCCAACAATAAAATAAAAAATAAATAAAATAAGTTTTTATAATATCAAGATTCAAACACTTCTTCTTACTTAGAATAAATTCCTGACCAGCCCGTGACTGTTTGGGTGAAAAACAAAAATCATCAATTTAACAACAAAAAATGTACAGATCAGAGAATAACGTGGATAAGCAAGATGTTTTCCCTAAAGCCTCGTTTACACTACGCAAGTTTCTTGTACGTTAAAGAGCAATACCTACCTACTTGTAGGTATGTATAAAATACGCGAAATAACTACCGTTCAAGAATGGCAAGCCATAATGAATAACCATAAAATTGTATGCCTTGCCGTCTTGTTCACGAAATATTTCTTTTTATGTCATCTCGCAGGTCAACCTAAGAGGTGGTTGGCTGTTTAACTGCGCTAACTGGCGTATGCTTAATGCAGCTAAACGCATAACGCTTAATTTACATGCTGGATCGAATCAAGATTAATTAAGGACGAGTTTAAAGCTACAAGCGGTGCGGGCTCAGACCTCCGGTGCGTATGCGGCGTTTTTCCACAAACAAACCTTGCATCTTACGCCGCATGCCCTGTCATCTGCATACGTGAGGACCTAATGTCTGCATCAGCAAACGGTATTAGCGTTGCTGAATTTTGGGACAAACAAATTAAAAAAATATATATTTTGTGTGTTATTTTACCATCGACACGCTAAGAAGAAAAATTGGTGCGGGCTAGCTCGAGCAAGGATCGGGACGGCCATGGATGACGGGAGGGCGGTCTGTATTAATAGTAGCCTCACTATTCTCCAGGAGGACAGATAACGTCATCAGAAATAGTGACAGTGGCTTTCGGTCGGCGAATTTTGCTAATGCGGGAGGAAGTGCAACGGACGGCCCCGCAATCAAGGGGATTGGGGTGCTTTACAGTAGAGTCAAAGAATCGCTTTGAGAGGCGGTTCATGAACTGTTGGATGGTGGGCACTCTGAGATCTAGATGAAGATTCTTGTTATGAACATAGAAGGGTGCTCCCGTGACCTTTCGTAAGAATCGATTCTGGAGGGTCTGCATCCTATGGTGTGGCTAAGCATGTACGAAGACGACGCAAGCATAGGTCATGATAAGACGGATGACCGCGGTGTAGATGCGCAATTTGCACTTGAGTGACAATTTGCTGCGTGCGGTCAATATCAAGCTGAGGAGAGCCAAGGCAGCGCGCGAACGAGCCACTTTTATATGCTCTCTGTAGGAAAGGTAGTGTTCAAGAATCACGCCTAGGTATTTTGCTGGCTTCTCCCAAGGGCTCGGATTGCCATACATAGTGATCGGTCTGGGATGAAATAATTGCATGTGGGTTAAGTTTTTATTGAATTACTAGCTGACCCGACAGACGTTGTCCTGTTCCAATAATTCATACAAAATTCCCATAGAAAATGCACTTTCAATTTTCCCGGCAACTTTTCTTCATAGGAAACTTCCCCCGGACTAACGGATATTTGAAAAAAAATTGCCGAATTGGTTCAGCTGTTCTCGAGTTT
Source organism: Cosmia pyralina (assembly GCA_946251885.1). Lineage (NCBI taxonomy): Eukaryota > Metazoa > Arthropoda > Insecta > Lepidoptera > Noctuidae > Cosmia > Cosmia pyralina. Next base: position 16,071,436 of record OX276359.1, on the reverse strand, counting down.
TGCCCTAAAGAAACACTTTATATCATAAATTCTAAAGTGTTTACTTTTTATTTGTCTTTTCTGTGAGTCTTGTCTTACGAAAATAAAGCAATACAAAAATAAAGAAATTTTGCTTAAAATTAGTGTGATTTAATCGAATTAAACCATAAGTGACAATGGGATACACAGAGCGCCAATTCACGAATGAATTTGCTATTGAAGGTTTCAGACCCAAGCTTAACAAACAACACCCTTTTTACGATGCGTTTTCAGTATTTATTGCTTCCGAAGAGCAGCGACGATCAACACAACCTTACTCACCGCAGTCGTGTTTTAAATTTTTTTAAGAGAAAAGACATTTCAGATACAAGAATCGTATATGAAATTATTAAAGTTTTACGCTTAACTTAGACGTATTGAGAAAGAAATTTAATTGTTGTTTCGACGATGCCACTTATCTATTGCTTTAGTTTTATACTACGCATCAGGCAAGAAACTTGCGTCATGTAAATGGGGTTAAGACTGAACTGTTAAGCTGATCATTTAAAAAAACTTTTTACCAAAAAAATACAACCGACTTCCAAAAACGACACTACAAAGTGAAAAATAACTTTAATTTCGGAAGTCGGTGTCTAGTTAGATGTATTTTCGTTTTTTGCCACCGACTTCCGAAATTAGTTATTTTTCACTTTGTAGTGTTGTTTTTGGAAGTCGGTTGTATTTTTTTGTAAAAAAGTTTTTATTTTTCACTTTTTAGTTGTGTACCTACCCCACACAAATTCTAATACCACTATCTGCAAAACAAACTAGAACATCATCCATATAAAAGTCGGGAAAAAATACGTATGTATTATTGAAGCTAACTCAAAAACTACCCAAGCAAAGTTAATCAATTTTATATGGGACCAACTATGATGTATACCCTCTCGAATAAAACAAAAAAAAAATTAAATCGGTCCAGCCATCTTTGAGTAAACGGGGAACATAGATAAAAAAAAAATAAAAAAAGGTTCCGACGAATTGAGAACCTCCTCCTTTTTGAAGTCGGTTAATGAACTAAATGTTCAGTCATAGTATATTTATAAGTGTATAATAAAATCATCCATTAGGACAGTTCAAGAGGCATGAACATTGGACCAGTCAATAACCAAAAATCATCATCAGTGTTATATGTACCTACCAATATATTATTATCGTTACCTAAAAAGTACAGATTTTATTTACATCAGGTCAAAAATTTGTATAGAATTTTAATGTATGTGTATAATTTTTTTATGGAAAGCCCATTTTGTAACAAAACGATAGTTTTTTTTTTTTGTTACAATTACAATTATGCTCACTCAATATAACAAAACTAAGAGTCCTCATAATAATTACACTGAGAATGCCACATCTCGCAATACTTACTGGAACAAATAAATTGTGAAAATGAAATGCCATTGCACTGAAAAACAAAGACGTTGGCCTGAAGCGATGTCGCCGGCCTATGCAAACTCTAGAAAGTCATTTGACTCGAACTCATTATAAGTACTCAATTGTCTGTCAGAAGTCTGCAAGTTAAAATACTTATTTACTATTGTTTTTAATAAACCGTGTTTATTACTCAAGAATGTTTTGTTCCAGAAGTTTGCTAATTGATATTTTGTTACTTTATTTAATTCCTAATTTGAGGAGCTCGGGGCTAAGTAATAACAGCCGCACGGGGCGATCCATCAGGTTAAGCTACGCCTGCTGGGGTTGGTCCGTGGATGGGTGACCATCATTACATACCGAGACTTCTCTGTGCCTCGGAAAGCACGTTAAGCCTTTGGCGGCTGTCATTCGTGGATCTTTGACAGTCGTCAGAAGCCCGAAAATCTGACAACCAGGCTTCCCAAGGGTTATCGTATTACCCAGTTACTGGGTTGTGGAGGTCAGATAGGCAGTCGCTCCATCTAAAATACTTGGTATTCATCTGCATCCGGTTAAGACTGGAAGCCGACCCCAACATAGTTAGGAAAAGGCTGAGCAGATTCATTGGTTTAATTTTGAACTTGGTAGTAGAGTTTTGAGGCTTTAAATACAAAATATCCTTAAATTGATGAAAATTTTATTCTGATTATACGAGTATTAATAGACTGAAAGCAAATTATCGGTATAATGCCGTGCTTAGCTCATCTTCTCGTCTTTTGTATTTACCCAAAGGAAAGAAATGTTGATTGGAACTTGTATTGTCGTGTATTTTTTAAAATACACGTTGTCCCTTTACTACAGAACCTGTAAATTGAAGGTTTGAAGGTTGTCCATCTGCAGATGTTCATAGATGGCGGTGATGACCCTTAACATCAGATGGGTAGTCGGCGGCTTGCTGCCATCCAAAAACATTTAAAAAAGTTCCTTTCGCTCTATATTATGAACAGAGCCATCTAGTTATGGTCTAAAGTTTCAAAAACAAAAGCACCAAACATTCCTTTTAGATTTTATTGCTATGAGTTCGGGGAATTCCAAGTAAGACGTCATTATATTTTACTAAGGCCTCTGCCTCGAATTTCGCGGGCAGCGGGGCGGCGGCGGCGGCGGCACTTCTCGCATTGTCCCGCCCCGCAACCGTGCCGCTGGTTTCGAGGTCTTAAAATTTTTGAACTAAAATAAAACCAAGGGCAATGGTTTTTCATCAACAAGTTTCACAATGGGCAATGCCAAGCTTTCAAAGAAACTTCGGCTAGATCCAACAGAGATAAATGTCACATTAAAAAATAGAGCAAAAAGTATAGAATAATATGCATTAATAATATTTTAAAGAAAAGTTCACCAAAACGTTATAGAGACAAAAATAGTTTTTAGATTTTGAACAGCGGTCAACATAGATGATCGTTAAATTGGCCGATTTATGTGATATAAATGTCTAATAAATGGCTATGTAGCATGACGCTAGCTCTAGTAAAACAGTAAGTCAATAAAAATGGATGTTTAAAATTAAAACAAAAATGCGAAGTGCTTATATTTTTTATTCATCATTGACATTGTCATACTTTATTAACAAGTTATCCAAGAATGGCGCAGGCGGTTCTATATTTGACTGATATCTAGCCCATCCCAAATACCAAATGATCGTCATTATGTGTGCACAGCAACCTACGGTCCTACGTCCAACCATACAGTTACAACAGTATTGTAGAATTGCCTCTCTTCCATTTTCATTAGGATTTATTAAAACATAAACGTAATATATTTTTCTACTTACATGGCGACTTTGAATTTTGCCTCTTAATAGCCATGTATTTTCGGAGAGAGACAACTCTTCCCGTAGGTCGCTAAGATGAGCCTCTCTGCACACTTCCACTGTATAGGAACCATCAAACCGTATATGCTCCCCATAGTATGAGCGAGCTTGTTTGAGTTGATAGATACCACATGCAATTAATATTAGATCTTCATAACTCAGTCGAGGGAAATCAGTAACATTGTTGGAATCTACATTTATACTTATGAAGTGAGCTCTTCTTCTGTTATAATTATTGTTATTGACAAAATCAGCTAATGTGTTGTTTAAAAACATTTTCTGATTTATCACTTCTACAATTTGTGATGCGTCTGTTCTGTCCGTATACCGAGTGTAAAACTTATTTATTAAAGCAGCAGCTATAGAAAAATCTATCATTAGGTGAGCTGAAGCTCTATTAAAAAAATCTTGGCGGAATAACTTAAATTGTTCTTTAAAAATTCCATTAACTGCTTCTACCACCCATCGGCAAATTGTCACAGCTCGTGTTTTATTCGCTGCTAATGTCGACAACTGAGTTTCTCCCTCTCTTAAAGACAATGGCATATGGACACGATAGTTGCATGATTCCAACAATGATACAGCATCCCTAAATCCTCTATCCAGGATAAAAACGTCATTTTCGTTGAAATATTGTCTCAACGGTTGTGATTCATTAAATTCATTTTGCATAATTTCAGCATCTGATGTTGTAGCTGGATAAGGGCCTAGAATCTCTATAATGTACCCATCACAGCATACAAATAAAAATGGTTTTACTAGGTTCCTATACTTGTGCAATGAGTATGTATCTTTTTGGTATTTGTAATTAGAGCTTTTTTGACAATATATATAAGTACCATCTGCAATGACAATTGGAATTGCTTCACCATTTGTATTTGTACCCCCAAACAGACTAGTAGGTATCAGTAGATTTCTATTTGCAATTTCCTCTCTAGATATATGACTTAAGCCTAAATGATTAGGCACAAAATCTTGGTGCATAATTTCTCTTGCCTTAGACATTAGATTCTCTAAAGTACTCCGGGGCATTTTAAATAATGAAGCAATTCGCTCATTTGAGTCTCCATTTCGCAACTTCAACAATAGTGCAGCTAGTGCAGTTGATCCCCTATACATAGAAGACAATCTGGGTACTTCTGCTAACAATGATTGGAATTTCTCTTTACTTAAGCCAAACCAGTAATGTACTAAGTGGTCATCCATCATGTGAATGTTTTCAAAGTCAACTGATCGCTCTTGTTGTAATAGTGATGTAAAATCATATATGTAATCCTCTGTGAATGAATGATTCACATTTTCAATTTCATTAAGCTGGTGCCATAAATTGGTTCTCAAATGATAGTGGCAGATGCGACAATTTGGTGGTACATAGTACCTAAAATCAGCAAAAAGACTTATTCTAATAGATTGTGGTACCACAAGTCTCTCAGTGCGAGTGCACCCAGGAAAAAAACAATGAGCTTGTGTATCCGATGCTCTCCCGAATTGGGACAAAATTATAGTAGGTACACTTTGAGTACTTCCCACAGTAGTCGTGACTGATACCACTTCATCATCAGGGCGTGAACTCTCCATTTCGTTATCAGGCAATTCTTGAGAATTGGGATTCACAACGCTTGGTGCATGAGAACTTGCGGATGATGATGTTGATGGAGCAGTGTAATTTGCAGCCAAACTATGACACCTCTGCCAACAAGTGTGACAAATACGGTCTGATGATCGGAGCTAAGACAAAAAAAAACATAGTATTAATGCATTAATAAAACAGTAATAGAAACAATAACCCTGTGGGGTGCCGGGATAGAATAGTACCTCCCCATATCTGCCTGTGGATGTCGTAAGAAGCGACTAAGGGAATAAAACACCAGGGAAAGGGCAGCAGCGTTCCTTCAAAATCCAAACTTAAAACTGAGCTCGCCAACCCGCCTGCCAAGCATGACAAGTATGGCAAATCCCCCCTTGAAGAGGCCTTTGTTCAGCAGTGGACAACTATAGGCTGATATGATGGTGGTGATGAGAAATAATAATCTTCATTAATATTGAAATAAGGAACTTCACATATGCTTATGTCAGAAGTAAAATATAGGATTGAAAAATATAAGTCCTATTGTTTCTACTTACATGTCTTGGCATTATTCTTTCCTCAACAACAGATCTTATACGTAATTCTCTGTCAGTATTATTGGTTAACATGTGAGCTCTTAATCGATATAAAGATCTTCCACAGTGTACACATACATTTTCATGACCAACACGAGATAATCCAGTTGTTCCAGGTACTCCATTTAGTAACAGCCAACACTCATGACACACCACACTATTGCTTGGTATCTGAAAAGAAATAACAATTTAATATCAACTTAGTTTATAGCACCTAATATGTAAGTAAACTTAAACAATCTACATGATTGTCATGACTTTCTGTGACGTTTTTGTCTCATCTTTGAAAGGTGGTGGACATGATAGAAGACAGGGCAAGGTAGGAATCATAATGTAGGGGTTGAGTACTGATATTACGCGTGACTCTAAGATAATGTCTTGTGTGTGTAACGGCATTGTACATTCATAAAAATACTTACGTCTGGTAGAGCATTTCTTTCCTGGATTTCTGCTCGGACATTTACAGGCAGGTACTCTGTCGAGTGTCTTCTAATTCGAGTGACATTCAGGCCACAATTGATACAACGCAGCATGATGCCAAATCCGTGAGAGCAAGCCGGGTCAACAAGAATGTCAGATTCAGGTCCAAATTCCAAGCCGAGTCAATCAGTAAAACAGATTCGAGTCCAAGTTCAAAGCCGGGTCAACAATAAGCAGTTTCAGATCAAAAAGTTCGAAGCCAGGTCAGCGTAATCCACGAAAAACAACAAAAAGCAACGAACAACGAAACGCGCGAATTGAGTTGCAGAAGAAACTCAATGACGTTTGTTTAAACAAGAGTTGCCATTATCGGAAATTAATTTTAACCATAGATTCGTTTCCATCCGATTAAATCGATTGTTAAAAAAAATAACCGCAATCATGATTATTATGTAATTCTAAATTATGCATTAAGGAAAAAAGCGAAATAAAAATATTTTTGTGTAAGGAGACTTTGCACATGATAAGTAAAACATTTTTTTTTTATAACAAATAATTGCTGTATAACGATTATCGATATCCGCTTTTTTTTTATGGCAAGTTTTTTTCTGATAATGGCGTAGACGTATATTTTGAAATGCACTATTATTCGTTGACTGCCTTTCAAAATATAATTCCTAATGGTGTGCTTCTTTGAGATTGATTGATAATTGATAATTCACAGTTTATTAAAATAAAATTAATCATGATAATGAAATGTTTGTTGGTGACAAGCCGTATCTTGGCATTCTCCTTTCCGTCGTGGGTTTTTTAAATTTTATACATAGGAAAAACCTAAGATAAGAAGATAAACTTAAGAAGCATTAGAGTAAGTTAGTGCAAAGTGAAGTACTACTAATAAGCCTTATAATACGAGTGTTGTCTACATTCAAATGTTTAGGTTAAGGTATATATCTATGGGCCTGTCGCCTGAAATAAATGGTTTTATTTATTTATTTATAGGTACTTATTATAAATTAAAGTCGCTTTTTGTGTCTGTCTGTGTGACCGCGTTGTTCTTTTTACCTACACACCGTATTTTGACGCGGTTTTCTCCATCATTTAGAGAATCAATTCCGAAAGGTTTAACATATTACATTAATAATATAATAAAACATCTCACAGTTTTATCAAGTTGTAAAAACCGTGTCGCTAGTAGATAATAGGTCTTTACCTATGAAATTGCCGTTTTGTATGAAAAAATTGAAACGAATTTTTTTCATGCATTTTTTATTTGTATTAACCGAAGTAATCACCCATGCAATCAATGCATCTTTGCCAACGCAGTGGCAGTTTATTGATGCCCTTCTTAAAGAAATCAGCTGGACGGGGGGCAACAAATTCTTCAAAGGCATTTTGTACTGCCTCTCGGGTATTGAATTTTTTTCCCGCCAAGAAGTTATCCAAATTCTGGAAAAAGTAGTAGTCTGTAGGCGCAAGGTCTGGTGAGTAGGGCGGATGACGGAGAGCTTCCAACCCCAGTTCTTGCAACTTGGAGACCGTCTGCTGTGCAGTATGAGGTCGCGCGTTGCCGTGCAGGAGCAGCGGAGACGAGCGATTGACCAATGCTGGTTGGAGATGTGCCAGCTTCTCCATCATTGTGTTCAGTTCTTCACAGTACACATCTAAAGTAATGCTCACCCCGTTTGGTAAGAAGCTGTGATGAATCACACCGGCGCTAGACCACCAAACAGTGACCATCACTTTTCTAGGGGTAAGTTTTCGTTTAGGGCATTGTTTAGGTGCTGAACCAGGATCCAACCAACTTGCTGAGCACTTGCGGTTATCAAACATAATCCATTTTTCATCGCAGGTAACAATGCGGTTCAAAATTCCTTCATTTGTGTATCTGTTGAGCAGTGCAAGGCACGTCTGGACGCGTACTTCGCGCTGGCGATCATTGAGTTCGTGGGGCACCCATTTGTCAAGCTTTTTTACCTTGCCAATTTGACGCAATTGGACCAATATTGTTTTGACGCTAACGTCGAAAGCTGCTGCTAATTCAGCCGTAGATTGTGTATGATCACCTTCCACAATCGCCTTTAATTCGTCATTGTCGACCAAAGTTTTCGGACGACCGCGAGGTTCATTTTTCAGGTCGAAATTTCCAGAACGGAAGCGAGCAAACCAATAACAAGTGGTGCGTTGGTTTGTAGTGTTAGCTCCGTAAACGTCGTTGATGTTGCGTGCCGCTTGTGCCGCGTTGCTGCCACGACGGTACTCATATTCCATAATTACTCGAATTTTTAACGTATCCATGATGACGAAAAAGATTGAAATGCGATGAAAATGTAACACTAATCAATAAACAAATGACTACTTTTGGAAAAAAAAATCCATGTTTTTAAAATAAAATTAATTTGAAATTAGAATTCTTAGCCAAACAAAAATTATTTTGATTTGAAATGGCCAGTACTGCAGAACAGCAATTTCATAGGTAAAGACCTAATATATCTATAGAAAAATATTATTCTTTAGTTTTTTTTGTGATTTTAGAGTAATTGCGTGTTCTAATGCTACGGCTTCATTGTCGCGCAAACAGTCGAGTCGGGTTGATGCAATAAAACTTCGTGTTCGATCTACGACGAACTGTGTTGGCCACATTGTTAACAAACTTTGGAGTTTCGGCATTCTACTTCGTCTGAAGGATTTCGCGATGTGACGAATTGAATGTGCAGACGCGACGCGGCAACACAAATCTTCGATTTATCACTACTATGTAGACGTAGCATTACAAACTCTGCTTCACTTTACACAATCTATAAAATTTTCACATTTCTGTCACGTTTGAACACCGAACAGTTCCCTAGAACTTCCCTGACAGTGTGCAACAGTAGCAATACACGCTCAGTAGAGCAACGACTTGGAGAACTTACGTGTGTGCTCACCTTAATTGGATTTTATAAGTTCGAGACGCGAGACTAGCTTAGATCTCGGCTACATTGTCGGGATAAAGCAAACTACACTTAGTACGCTCTTTTTTTCTCAGCGAGACGTCAAATGATGTGCGAGAGAGAGCACGTACTCAAAAACACGAGCAGCATGTTATTGACGGCAGCAGACGCCGATGCGTCTGCGGCTGCCCGGCTGCAGTTGCCTCCGTCGACGGCAGCCGCCGATGCGTCTACGGCTGCAGCTGCCTATGCCGTTGGCAAAGTGCCGCTCGTATGAACACTATAGGTACCGAATAGAGGTTATCAAGTAAAGAAGGCAAACGAAAAATATAATTGTATTAATGTAGGTAGCTAAATATCCTAAAATTCTTTCACGCACATAGCAAAAAGTAAAACAATTCAAAGACAAATAGGATCTTCACGAGAAAAACTTTTTCAATAATCAGAAACAAAGAGATCTCACAAATCCCGTTCAAAAGAAAGTGTCGGATCATTCCTTTGCCTGTGAAACTTGGTTGCAATTAAAATTAAATAGATGGTATCGGCAATGCAAATGTCTGAAGTTGTGCTTCTCTGAGCCTGCAATTTGTTGAAATTCAGTTCGTTCGTGAGAAGACCGATAAAACTTTGCTATGTGATTGAATTCTGCTGTCTGTTGTTTAGTGGTACAAATGTGATTGAAAAGTTTGGTTTCGTGAAGATAGTTGTAGTGAAAGAAGACGTCTTGTTTGATTCTAATGAACTTGACTTGATTTTCGTCTCTTATGACTTCAAGATGTTCCTGTTTGATAAAACCAACCACCACCACCAACCAGTAACTGGTTACTGGTTTTGGTCACGATCCCGTCAAAAAATGACCAAAAGAAAACCCTAAATATTTTTTGCGAAATTGAAGAAAATAATCATCCAATATACCAACTAATAGTGTTCACGTTTGTACAAAAAATAATATTCTGTATGTCTTTTCAGGCGGACATAGCACATTCGGCCAAAGGCTACGAGTCAGAGGATGAGAACGCGGGGAGAAAGTGGCAGAGGGCCAGCGACGAACGGCCAGCCAGTAAGACTACCATGTACTCTAAGCAGGTGAGCAAATTCAACTGAATACACCTCGAGCAGTGGTGGCCTAGTGGTAACGGCCCCCAACTTACGAGTCGAGGTCGTCAGTTCGAACTCAGATAAATAGGCACTTTACTTTGTGTATTTATTTAATTTCATCACCACTGCTCACAAAACGGTGAAGGAAAACATCATGAGGAAACGTCTAGAACCAAAAAATTCGAAGATATGTGACATCCACCAAACTGCACTAGGCCCACGGGGTGGATTATGGCTCATTTCCTCTCACAGAGAGGAGACCTGTGTCCCAGCAGTGGGAACATTATATTCTGATTATGTAATTATGTTGTGATTGTATACACATAATAATAAACGATGACCAGGTGAAGGTCGCGGGGATCCGCAAGCACAGGATCGGTCGATGTGGCGACGCTTGGTTGAGGCCTATACCCAGCAGTGGACGTCTTACGGCTGTAATGATGATGATGATCAGAAATCAGATAATCAGATATAGCATCTGATTAAATTTTAACTAAACTTAATTTTTGGCTAAGAAATTATGGAAGTGGCTTCTTATTTTTTTTTTATATAAATCCCGGCATTTTGGTAAATCCAGGAATGCACAACTAATTGGATATTTGGTATGGAAACGACTTCTTAAATATGCTGTATTATTTATTAAAAAAAACTATTTAAAAAGAATTTATCACAAAAACAAACATAACATTGTAATCCAAAAAAAAAAAATTATGTGCTAAAAGTACAAATTAACAACTTTCGGACTTTTTCCTTTACTTGTGTTATGAGATCTTGCTTCTTGCCAAATTTCATGATTCTAGGATAACGGGAAGTACCCTATAGATTTGGATTTACTTGCAAGTATCAAAATATGTCGCATAAATGGCCTTATTCTTTATTGCGTTGAGGTAGAAGTTTGATTTTTTTAGAACTCCAAGGGACTGACCTACGTGTTTTTTATTAATTTCAACTTGATACCTCCTGAGAAAAAGCATTCCTGAGAAAAAGGGCCTTGACAGATTAACTGACAGACAGACGGACAACGAAGTGATCCTATAAGGGTTCCGTTCCGATTTTTCCTTTTCAGGTACGGAACCCTAAAAAGGTTTTGCGCAAACGCATTTTTGAATTGAAATGTGATAACCATGATCGTGGAGTGAGTTGTCAGTGTCATCCCACTGATGCGAGGGATTGACCAAACATAACACTTTCAATTTTTTTATTTAGAAAAAAGTCCTTAAAAATGTATAAGGACCAGAACAGACAAAAAATAAATATTTAAAAAAAATGTAATGTTTAAACTCTATGAGCCCGTGTTTAAACAATACATTTTTGCGTACCACTACTACACTACACTAGTAATGTGCCTCTCGTGTAGGGACACGAGAGGCACATTTGTTTATAAAGAAGTGAATCAGTAACAAATAATGATTAATATTCTCCAAAGATTGGTCGCTTCAAGTTTATTTCATGAATCCACATTCTACGTTTAGTTTTACGCTCGCATGACAGACGACGTCAACTAACAACAACAAAAACACTCAGACTAAATAAAAAATTCGGACACTGGACGCATGCCATCGGCAAATCCGTTCAATACGTTGCGTGCCATGCGTGAATTGCGGCCGGTGAGGACCAGTGGGCGCTCACCTTAATGCTACCAATATAAAGTTTAGTTCAAATTAGATCAGGTACAGCAACAAAATAAAGGGTAAAATTTGTTAAACCTTTCAATCAATTGCCAGTCATTCAGTTCATCTTGATTAAAAACTGTAAGCTGAAAGTTAACAGTCTGCCCATAAATTAATTGGCTTTCCAATAGAACTGAGAATAAATTGATTGTTTTCTTGAAATTTGTTAATTTAGAAACGTTTAAAATACTAAGCTAATGAATTGAGTGCTTTGTTACAAGACTTTCTTTATTACCTTAAAGTCTTAGACAGACATCGCTAAACTACGCGTTTTATGCTGAAAACTTGTCTACGAGCATTTCCTTGTTTCTGTATATACATAGTTTTATCAGATAATAATTTTTGAATCAATCCTTTACTGGACACGCCGGAAAATTAAATTCCTCACGTACCAACGAGTACCTGGGGGCTAAATCCAAAAATTTGTCAGTTGTGTGTGTGAGTTGAAGTAATTAATTAACGCCTAGAAGACGTTATGAACCAGTACTTATATTATAATTTTTGAATGAACACGCAAATTTAAAATTATCATACACATTTACACGACGTCATACACTAAAGATCTACTGTACTGATTTCATGAAATTCGACACTTTTCCGCTGGGAGTACGCACACTATCTTGGCATACTGATTCAGTCAATCTGCCTAGCCTTTTTTTCCCAACTATGTTGGGGTCGGCTTCCAGTCTATCCGAATGCACCTGAATACCAGTATTTTACCCTAATCAAGAATTCCGAGACGGGGTACCCGCTTGCTCTTGCATTTTTGCTTTTCGATGACCCAATAAGCAGCCACGTTTGTGAATAGTAAGTAATGTGGAGATGAAGACGTACCTCCTTGAACAAAATAATCCTGGAGGCCCATGGAGTAGGATAGACTACTTGATTTTTTTGTCATAAATATTTTTTCCAAAATGTTACTAGAAATACCTACACGAACTGAGAAGACCGAGGGGCCTCATTTTGTTTTGCCACCCTGAGCTGATGAGCTTAGTCCGCCACTGTTTTAATGTTTTATACACATAAACCTTCCGGAGTAAATTCTCTAAATAATGGTGAAATCAGCCTCAAAATCCGCTGAGGAGCACAACGCGGTCACACAAACACACATGATTGCAAAATATGTCTTAAATTCGGTTTATTCTAGTTACATTTATCTATATACTGTAACGAATCTACTAACCTAATGAAATAAAAGGGGAATAGATACGTAAACAAAATATAATTTAGGAAAATAAAATACAAAACACAAATTATATTTAAAAAAAACACCTCCCTACCTAACACACACTCTCAGATTTTTAGTAACACATAACCCTCCTTTTGGGCTTCGCTGCCGTCGGTTAAAAAGGAAACTTTGAAGTACGGCACCAACGCCAGGCCAGATGTCAGGCCTCATCAGCTCTGAGACCTGATAATTCCAAAAACACGAGTCGGTATCGGTAGCACAGAGACCCCGACTCAATCAGTAGGTATAGTTTGACTTCTTGACGCAGAGATGTTTCCCTCTCGGAATTCAGGATCGAAAGGAACCAGGGAACGTCTCTTGTTTTCTCCTCGTTCTTTTTTAGAGTTTTTCCAGTTTTTTTCAGAGTTGAAGTCTTTCTTTCAAAAATGCCACTTGTCAGTAATCGAAACAGCCAGAAATATCAGTATTAATTCAAGAACCTCTTCGATGAATTCTAAGAGCGTGTCAATTATTTTTTAAATCTCATTTAGGATACAGTTATTCAGTAAACAATCATAATTATCTATAAAATACAATATTTGAGTTAACATATTGATAAAAACAATTTAAATTATATAAATCAAAGTAACCTTCGTAGACTAAGCTAGTATGAAACGCTATGAGAGAAAATTTAGAAGAAAAAGTAATGATAGCTTGACAGCCTGACATAAGTGTCATAAGTCATAACATTATAAATTAAGGAAATAAAAGAAAACAAATCGTTTTAGACCGATTCGCAAAAATACTAATGCAAAATCTATAACGGAGTATGATATATACATATAATAATGAATGTAAAGTGTAAGTATATAATGTAAAATATCTGTAGTACGTAGGAGTACATTTTCTATATCCATACCTACAGAATATCAATACAAGTAATCGAAATTACCTATTAATCATAACATGATTAAGCAGAGTGATATTAATCAAGCTGTTAGCACCCGTAATAATAGCTTGATTAATATCACTGTGTTTAATTTGATAGAAGTGGAATTACTTGTTATTTGCCTAACACTACATATTATAAAATAAAGTCGTCCCCCCCCCCCCCCCCCCCCCGCCGCGTCTGTCTGTCTGTATGTATGTTCACGATTATCTAAAAAACTACTGAACGGCTGTTCATATAGTCATCAATGGACGGAGTTCCATGAGGAAGGTTTAGGTGTGTAACTAATTAAGGTTTTTTGTAAATTGGCTGAAATATGACGATGAATGTTGAAGATGTCGGTAAAAATCATGCCGACTGGGAGCGTTTTACTGGCGTACGCGTTACGATAATACGTCAGGTAGGTACGTTTGTTTCCGTAGGATTATTTCCGACCTCTGCAGGTGAAGCCGCGGGCAAAAGCTACATGATAAAAATTGAGTTGATAAGATTTGTAATGCCCATGACGATTTTGATACTTTAAATATTATATGAAGTTGTCCTTAATGAAATAAATTTTTTGATTGATTCATCCATTTGTAGCAGTTTTACAAAAAACTGACAGTTATTAGGATTGTAATTGAAGAGGAAGCAATATGCGGAGAGAGTCCGAGTGCTGCGAATGCGAATGCTTGCAAATCCGACGTTCCCTAGTTTTTATCGTAAATCCTGTTCGACTTGACACGCGCATTATCTATCACCATCATCCTAATTTTGCAATAGACGAGGTTACTGCTCCAAGGAGAACCTTGTTTCCGAAATGAGTTGAGTTGTTGAGTGTGAGTTGTTTCTAATGAGTTTATGTTTGCGCCAACATAAAGATGTATAAGATGTAAGTGTACTACTGAATAAATAAATAAATAATAATAAATAAATAGTTTAGAATATGTGAACAGTATGTTTTTGGCGAAACAATGCTATGAATACTCTTTAATCTCCAATAGATAGGCAATGGTACCTATATGTATAGCACCAGATGACAAATAATTTAATTTTGTTTTGTGTTGCATAATGTAAATTATTTTGCATAGAATCAACTTTTTTCTATCTAAACCGGCAGCCGTGTTGCTGGGGAGTTTGTTGCGCCACTTCTTCTTCCCAGCTAAAGCACTCAAAAAGCTAAAGCACAGTGGGACTGTCTTATGTAACTTTACGTTCGAAAAGTGCTGATTCACAGCGTAATTTGAATAAATGTCTTTTGATTTTGATTTTCATGGTATGGTAAAGTTTCATAATGATGAACCCTTTTGCCTTCAACCAGGCATAAACCTGACTCTGGGCTTGAGAAGTTCCTAATTAAAAATAATTTGGCCAACCTGGATATCACCCCGGGACAACATGCTCTTGCGTTCTTGACTTTACCAAATAGAATAATAAATGACGATTTCATATAGTGGCAATTTTTAAAAATAACTTTGAATTATATTCCATGGTTTTTTACATTTAAAGTGGTCTCAAAAGTCAGATCAAATAACAGTACAAAGTTTCGACGTTAAGGACAGTAATTGAACGTTCATTCAAATTTAGGCAAAGTAGCTAGTAGATTGAGAATTGATTTTGATACTAAGTTGCTTTCGAATACGGTGCAATTTCGTATCGGGACAAATATTTGCACAGCCTACAGATATTAGCACTAAGACTGGGGCTATCAATGGATAAACTGCGATGACAGACATCATACGTAAATTACGTAAAGATGAAATGGATAGACTGGTCAATATAATAGCGGAGGCGGAAAGTATAGAGAACCTTACGACTATTTTTTTACTAAAATTCTTTTGACTGTGACATTTTTTTTACAGAAAACTGGATTTAATGGCTGGGCAACCAATATTTTGTATTAAAAATCACCGTAATTTGATACAGAATTAAAAAGGTAATCGGCTTAAAATTTTTTGATCACCTTATGTTTTCAGTGAAACACGGCAATCGTATTTTGCGTTTGCATTGAACACATTGAACATGACATGTTGCGATACTTGTCATGTCAAACTTATCTCACAATTTGTTTTGTTGAATTAGCGTTCGTACTACACGAAACATGAGCAAGTCCTATGACAGATGCCAAGATTTGTCGTTGGCTGCGTTCGCACTGTTGTAAGTTTATGTCAAATTATGTCTCGCAATATGACATAAACTTACAACATCGAAATATGGAGTCAACTGACAGAACTTATGTAATTACTAACTCTTTAGACAGAACACGATAAAGACTTTAAAGCTAGGTAGGGGAGCCCAAAGGGTTTTTGTTTCAAAGAAAAAGTTTGTAGAGGACACCGTATTTGAAAAGTTTCAGATAGGAGCCACTTGGTCAGGAACCCACTTTCAGATTTCGAAAATGGGCCAAAAATGAAACGATCTTCAGAGCCGTTAATTTTCATATGATCATGTGCATCAACCCTTATTGACTAAAATCTGCAAATCTAGGTAATGAAGAAATTGTGGGCTTTCCCTAAATCTGACGACTTTGAGAACTCAGATTTGAACAGTTTTTAAAACAAGTGGACAAGTTCCGGTCACCACTCTGCCGAAAATGTGAAGGCCCATCAAAACCAGACATTGTGTTCTTTGGTGACAATATCCCAAAGTCGAGGGTGGAGGCAGTCAGGAGTCAAGTATTCTCCAATGGATATTCAGGGCGAATGAAAGTTATTTTGTGCGACAGTTACATGTCTCGATTATGAATATATAAATGTCTAACGGATTGATAGAGCCTTTTAGGAAAAATTATAACGAAATTTCATTGATTTAAAAAAGTACTCAAAAGTGGTCATAATTTTGCATTTATCTCTAAATCAACTATTCGAATAGTTTTGTCTGCTATTTGAATTTGAAGCTGATTGTTTTGTGAAGATTTGTCGGTATTCAGAAATTTTAAAATATCAAACACTTGAAAGTAATAATTAAAAGTTAAGTAGCAAAATTAAAAATTTTACTATGTCAAACAAATTGTTTGAAAAACATCCTCTTCTAGGCTGTCTAACAAGCTAAAAACATTTGAAAAAATCAGAGGTGCCCATCAATTGTTTGGTGAAGGAAGCTAGCAAATATGGAACATCACAATTTTATTACTAAAATTAACGAATTAAACTAACGCTTTGTTTACGTCGTAAAACTCTCCTATTCAAGCTTTTATTGTATGTAACTACAAACTCTACACTTGATATGGTTACGGATATCGCCCCTAATTCTTAGTGAAAGTTAGTTTTTGTGAATTTTGTTAAATAAGCCTCAACAGAAGCTTAGGCCGCTAGCGACGAGTTAACTAAATTCAATGAAAGATCTTGAGACACAAAGAAGAATGGCCAAATTTCATGTAATTTGGGACTCAGTGATAGGGGTAACGCACATATTGGAAACTTGTAAATACTTATAGAAAATGAAAGTAAGTAAAAAATGTAAAGTAAGTTATAGAAATTGGGAGAAAAAAGATATTCAAGGTAGAAGATTTAACCTAAAATAAATCCAAGAGTATTAAAGGACATTATTTAACAGTAGAATGTTTTTTTTATTTATGATGAACCAAACATGTGGAATTAGAATAAAAATCTCTAGTCTTATTTTTTTTGCAAGTAGGTTTTTACAATTTATATATATACAGTGTCCTCTACTAATGCCGCACCTACTCAGCTTTCAACTTTTCGCCCTGCGCATGCTTGCTCTAAAACCCTCTAGGCTCCCCTTACCGCCTGGAAAGGCTTTCGCAACTTGTCTATTTTTGATGTTTAGTATTTTCCGATGTAAGGCTACCATCATCCCGTGTCGAAACATGGAGTGGTCTAAAGTAGAAACAATGAAGTTATAGAACTTTGTCAAGGCTTTCCATGTTCGTGGAATACAAAATGTGCTGATTATAAGAACCGATTAAAGCGTCGAGATTCTTTCATACAATTAGCTGAGCAAATGGGCATGGATAGTTTTATTCCGATAGAAAAGAAAAAGTTATCTTTAAAAGCCCAGTTAAACAGGGAATTAAAGAAAATAAACACGAAGTCGGGAGCCGGGCTAGACGAGGTGGGTCAGTCTAGTTGGTATGCTTTAACCATCTTCTATTTTTAAAGGACATAAATGTGCCAGTTCCTAGTACGGATTCGATAACGGTAAGTTATCTTCCCTATGTAACTTTGGTTTATATACGTATGCAAGACAATATGTAAATATTGTCTCATTTATCTAGACTTCAATGAAGAAATAATCGTGAGCTACCCCTTTTATTATTTTTTGGCTCTTCTTTTTACAATACAAACAGACGAAAACTAAAAGTTTGTAAGTTTGTCCCCCCCCCCCCCCATCAATCCACCTTAGCAAATACCGTGATAATTTATAGCCTACAGACTGACCAGAATATCTATGCAAAATTTTAACAGAAAGTATCCGATAGTATATTTGCGTGATGCTGGAACATACATTCAGACAGATAAAAATTCAAAAAAATATGTTTTTGACTTTAGAATCGTTCCCAAACTTCTTTCTTCCTTTTTTCTTTCTTCTTTCTTTGTTCCCAAAGCTCGACGCAATTACTTTTTCCAAAAATATTCAATGTAGGTAAGGTACAGTTTTGACTTCGCTACGATTTTATAATATGTAGGTATAGATTTCGTGATAATAAACTATTTGGCCAAATCACTGTTAACATCAGTATGATTCACAGATCATAGATAAGTGAGCAAAATGTCAAACAAATCTTACAATATGTTGGTAGATTCATACAGATACATATTGTGAAAAAGCATGTGGTGAAACATGTCAAATAATATGAAATATCAAATATGTTTCACGTCAACAAGTTGTGTGACAAAGCGAACGTGAGTTGATACATTGACAGGAAACCATGGAAACGAAGATTTCAACATGTTTTTTTGTGAATGTTTCGCCAGTGCAAACGCACGGTGCTTATGGCCCACTATTTCAAATAAATTATAAGAGTAGGCTTTCCTACCCACACGCATATTTGGAATGAAGATGTTTTCCAATTTGTAATAGCTTTTGTGACGTAAAACTTTCTGTTCCCACTTTCAGTTCTGATGAACACAGATTCAATATTGTTAGAGGAAAATTGAGAATTAAGCTTTGAATAAACAGTAGGTAGTCTTGGTAGGCAGCTTACCTATTTCTTGTTTGATTCATTATTGTTTCCTTCGACCAACTGGTCGAAGGAAACAATAATGAATCAAACAATAAATGAATAATGAATGAATAATGAAATGAATAAATAAATGAATAATAATATGTGATGCTACACTGAACTCAGTGTAGCATCACATATCGCTGAAATTATGCTACGGAATTTCGTGACTCTTGGAAAGCAAATTTTTTAAATCGCCTGTAACATAAGAGAGGGGCAATTCTCGTATTTTTAAGAACGTTCGCATTCTAATCCTCTCCGTAATCTTTGACATTTGATTATCGCTGAAATGAGATTGAGACTAAAACATGCCTTCAGGTCGAAATTACTTATTACTTACTTATCGGCAGGTATATACGCTAATACCTACGCACATATTCTGTACTACTGTTTCGATATTGCAAGCAATGCCAAAGTCAGACTGACGTGATTTCAAATGTCAAATTTTCAAATTTATTTATTAATAATCAGGTTGTACAAGAACATATTGGACAGTGACCCCCAAACTAAAATTTGCTCGTATCTTGGGGGTCGAAATTGCGTCAGTGCTCCATGGACCAATTAATTTGACAAATAATTGGCCTATGAGGAAAATTACATGTTTCCATCGTCCAGACCAACTCGGATATGGAGAATACTTGACGTAAACAAAAACTATGTTCCATTATAACATGACCCTGAATTCACACCAGTTTCCTAGACTTTTGGTCAAAGAAGCGTTTGTTATATTTTTTGGTTCACATCAAAATGAGTTCAAAACATCCTTTTAAGGGGTCTTGCACTCATCGTAACGAACAACTTTTACTATGGGACCAAACCTGATATCGCGAAAAAAAATCTGCTGATTCTTTGATGTGAATGAATGACCCCATAAAAAGACGACTTTTAAATCAGCGCCACCTCCGTTTTAACGAAAACGGGGGTTCAAATGCTTTTTTTTAATGTAGTCCTGCAGGCGACGGCAGCGGTAGTGCCGCCCAACCGCATTTCATGGCTGACGCAGCGACATCTACTGGTTTCTATAGAAACATAATATCATCAAAATACAGAGTATTGGTGTTTGCACTTCCCTCTAAGTGGTCATGAAAAGTATTAGCTAGTAATAACAATATTTGTGTAGGGCGGATATAGTTTTAATTGTAGGTAGGTAGGTACATTTTTTTCTCCGCCCTAGTATTTTGTGGTCTATACATTATGTAAATATGAATAAATAAGTATTTAACTAACCATATTTACGTTTTTCATTTCTAATATCCTACCTTATTATTACTAACATTTCAAGTTCGAAATATGGGTCTACTCGTCTATGGGTGTACTATAATAATAATACACCTCTGCCTAACTCTTCGGGTAAAATAAGTGTAATGTTATGTTATGTTTTCAAATTCATGTGAATCAGTAAACACAGTACAAAATCAATTGTTTCTTCAGCCTGCACTTACTGCAAGTACCTACTTGATTCATTCATTACATAAAAAAAAACTGACAACAGGAATATTAATATAAAATCATCCATCAGGAAAAACTAGCACAAAATTAAGAATAAAAAACATGACCGATATTACTACCTTATTTGTCACTATCTCCACCATTTCGAATTATGTAAGTAAATGGCAAATAAATACGAATTGCGGAAATCCATGTAAAAAACAGTTAACAATATAGAAAGAGCATTGAATTCTTCTCCAAATACACTGGGTTTGGTTGTGACACCGAACTTTTCGTTTGGTACTGGGCGCCCTATATTTGAGGGCATTCTCCTTTCGCTGTAAGAGTTTTTTAACTTCTAAAATCCAACAAATGATTATTAAGCGGTTTTAATTTTTTTTTTATGAGAAAATTATTTTTTAATAAGGCTTTACTATACTATTAAACTGGGCAACGGAACATTTCTCTATTATCGATAACCCAGTTGGTATTTGGACGATGGAAACATGTAATTTTCCCCATATACCAACTCACAGAACAGATAAATTATCTTTTCTGTGGACCAACTGGTCAAACTTCAATTCGTCCATGGAGCAGCGATGCGAAATTGCGACATTTACAGAGTTAAGGATAGTACATGATTATTGCATTACAGGTGAATATAAATTAAAGTTTAACTAAATAATTGATTATTATAAGGAAAAGCATGTCATGGTGTGTTTAGGAAATAACAAAAATTTTAAACATTATTTATTCTTAAAATTTATTTAGCTTAATAGTTACGTCAAAGGGTTAATATCACGTGCCAATTTTTATTTAGACATTGCGTTGCATAGAATTTGCCCTCTTATTTTTACAATTGGTAATAACACTCATTTTATTTATTTTAAATACGTAGTTTAACAGCTGCGTTTGTACTACCTAAATACAATACATTTCTAATCTTTAATTAAACACGGCTACTTTATTCCGAACTAAATTTTGAGCCAAACTATACTTTATCCACAAGTAAAGGAGTATTAAAACTTCCAACTTGGCCTAGGACTTACATTAAGTAGGATATTTTCTTAAAATTTAGCATTCGTACAGAATGAAATCATCTATTATTTCCTGGTTCAACTGAAATTAATTTTTCTTTCCTTTTTCCTAGTTATTCGGTTAGTAAATCTTGGGCTGGATTCAACATTATAATTATTTAAATTTAAGAGCAAATTTTCTGCTGAAAACTATCTCTCCTTGTCCCCATACTTCATCCAAAGGTTGTCTGTAAAAGATCGCTTTTAGCGATAAGACCGCCCATTGTGTCACCCTATGTAAAATTTCAACATTGATACCTGTAATTTGAATGGTGTGCATAATAAAGAGTATTCTATTCTATTCTGAATACGAGTCTATTTCCAAACCATACAAACATTATTTTCTTAAGCCTAACTGTAGTAACTTGTACAATGTATAGATTATGTGGCTTGCACTGATAACGGACAAGCCAAGGTACACATACATACACCAATTTCATTGAGTTTCATAGCGGACTTTAGGGGAGCCTTGGCGTGGCCTCTGAGTAAGATTATAGTTTTTAGATCCAGGATTGTTTTATTTATTTTTTTAAATACAAAATATGTTTAATATGAACACCCAATCGCTTAGGTATAATAATATGCTAATTGAAAGAAAAAGAAAGAGTTACATAGTGATCAAGTTTAAAAAAATTGTTGTTAGGACAAAATTTACTCTCAAAAACAACAAGAGTTTTCTTTATATTATAACTATGTTTTCCATCTAAATAAACCAAACATGTCTTCTTACCTAATGTGTACCCGGCTACTCGTCTTCACGACTGCCATGACTAAAAAATAAAGAAGGTAGATCGCCTTTATTAACTCATTTCTTTTCTTTTTTCCCAGGAGTTCCGGGAGCAGTACTGCATCAACAACAAACAACTGGATCTGCTGGAACTGGAGAAGTCCAAGAAGGATCGATTTCTTGGATGCCTCTCACAGTACCATATCGAGAGTCCATGTTCCAGAGCCAATAGGTAAGGTTAACACCACATTTTTGTCATAATATTTTAAATAACATGATATTGTGTTAACTAGGATATAATATTTTTATCTTACGAACACGCGCTTTACTTGTGGTAACCAGGTGTACAAACATGCTGTTAATGTATGCGTAAAAAAACTAGCGTCAGCACATAACACACAATCACATACACATGCACACTTCCGACTTCGCCTTTGTCTTGGACGGTCCTGAGAGCTCCTGCGCGCTTACACACACATTCACAGCGTATGTAAAGCGAGATAAAAATACTGTAGATACTAAAAAAATCCATTCGCCGTGCATAGTTTTAACTCTCGAAAGATTTTTTGCAATAACTTGAAAAAGACATCTGAGAACATAAGATAAAGCAACCCCACCTGCTGTTGCAAGACCAATGATATGACTTTCCAGAAGGAAAAAGTTAAGAAACAACTTCACGAAAGCAATAAAAAAACTCAGGCACTATAAAAACACATTATCGTAAAATATTTTCCATCCCTGCCAAAATAATTAATTTTCCCGGATATAAATGTCACTAGCTTTATGTCAAGGTATTCCGTTATACGGGAAACATGCATAGAACAGATACAGTCGCTAACAATGCGTATGCAGAACCTTTATGTAGTCGGAATAATAGAGAGTAAGAATTTAACATTTGTTACCTATACGGATTCATGGGTGAATGAATTTTATCATGCAAGTCCATGCATAATAAAATTCATTCAGAGCCATCCGGATAAGCAAGAATACAGATAGTACTACTACTCTACTGATATAATATTAGCACGTCAATTCGTTTTCATCAATTTCTCCTTGATCGGTACCTGAATTTGGAAGCTGCTCTAACCTTTCAATTACGTTAACGACAGTTACGTTTTTCTAATGCGTGTTAAAAATTGCGTCAGTGCATTTAAGGGCTAACTGTATTTAACAGCTCTTTTAAGACGAGTGATAACCATTGAGAAAAAAAAATCATAAATCTGGAGATATGGAATATTTTGAATTTTTCTTTTAAATAATGACGAATGAAAACCCTCAAGACGACGTGGACCTTGTAAAAAGCAGGTTTTCTTCAACAATAATTCAATCTGGTCACCCTCGCGCCAAAGACAAGAGACATTTTAGACGATTCAAAATCCGTTCGAAATTGTATTGGTCCAACGGTATCAATCGATTATTGAAGTACATGATGACTATGTGTAATTTACCTATTCGGATAGCAAAATTCTAAATCGATTTCAGATTGGCGAAAATAAATCGGAACCACGTATTCTGCGACTCCACAGCAGCCACTAAGGCCACCATGTCCACCATTATTGTTTATTGACCTACTGAGACACCCATCCCAATTCACTATGCACTCTATACAATTGAATTTGTAGAAATAAAAATACCACTAAATCCTTCTCAACACGGGTGAACATGTAACTGAATTTATTAGTGAAACGACCATTTTAACAGATGTGTAAATGTTACCCTTTCAGCAGTTCAATACGTGTGAAAGCTATATGGGGCGGAAGTGATGCATTCGTTTATTTTTATGTGGAAAAAGGAAGTGTTAAAACTATCTAATGAAGCGAATTATTTTATGTGACATAAAATACAATATTTGAGTTAACATATCGATAAAAATAATTTAAATTATATAAACCAAAAGTAACCTTCATAGACTAAGCCAGTAAGAAGCTATGAGAGAAAATTAGAAGAAAAGGTAATGACAGCTTGACAGCCTAACGTAAGACAACACAACAGAACATAAAAAAATAACATAACATTGAAAAATATGAAAATTAAAGAAAACGAATCGTTTTAGACCGATTTGCAAAATACTAATGCAAAACCAATAAAAGAGTACACATACACAATAACAAAAAACACAACAAAACAACACAATACATAATAATAATGATTGCAAAGTGGAAGTATATGATGTAAAATATCTGTAGTATGTAGATACTATAGGATATACTAAGTAGCAACCCAATTTTCGGCAATATGCAGAAAGCTCCCATTTATTAAAAATGAGATTTAATACAGTTCTGAAGAAATCTGTGGGCTCAGCGGCTGTCTAAATCTTTATAATTTAAGTCAACATAATTTAGAACGAAATTCTTACAGTTCTATTTCATTTCCCTTATCTGCAAAATCTGTTAATTTTGGAACAAATATAACGGCTGTATTACCTACTAGAAACAGAATTATGTTAGTAGAATTATTGAATATCTTCTGTGATCGCGTTCATGTCATAGTAATTGGGAACTCAGGATTTCTATTAGTAGATCTACAGGTTAACAAAATTATCACAAATAATGAAGACAAGATTGCAAAAATGTAAACAACTAGATCTGAAGCAAACAAGGCAGGGGATCATCCCGAGCGCTTTACCCAATCAGACTGGCTTACGAATTGTCAGATTAGTTGCCAAGTATTACTGCCTGGTTTCATTTGCTTTTGGGTTCTGGTAGGACTTAACTTGCGATGTACTTAGCCGTAAATAACTCTCGAGAAAATCTCCATCGAAAATTAAAAATGTTGTATTCGTATTGAAGTTTATATTGCATTTGTCAGAATTGGCAGCATATTCATATTCAATCGAACCTCAAATAATTCCCATTTTGCTTTACTAAAAATATTAATTAATGAACACTCCAATATTATGAACCTCTTTTTGTGAATCTCAAATAGTTCCTATTTTGCTGTCCTAAAAATACTAAATAGACAAGTAACTGTGATCAACTTGGGTGTAGCGCTCGCTCGGCTCGCGCGCGGTTGGTTACAGTTCTAAACAAACCTAACCCATTTGGTCAGGATGCCGTAGCTTAGTTACTGCAACTAACTCGGCTCGCGCGTGGTTCTACCCTACTCGTAGTTTATCTTCTGGTCCTCACATGATCTGACAAAGATTATGTTGGACTTTAAATGAGACCGACTCCTGACTTTGTTTCGCCATTTCTTCTCAGATAGGGAAACGTCATAAACATCATAATGACGGGACCAACTGAAAGATTCTACCACGTATATTTAGTAACCATTTAGTAATATTTTGTTCCTCTCCTGAAATTTTTGTACCTCGCACACGGCATAAACGGAATTTCACGATAACACTGATCCCGCCATTATGATGCATCATAATGATGAGACCATGCCTGTACTCCAAAACTACAACGGATTACATCATTCTGATCAAACCAGTTTTTAGTAACTGATTTAGTACCTCCAAAAACCAACAGTGGGTGATCCGTCACCCACTGTTGGTTTTTGGAGGTACTTGTAAAGAAACTACTAAGATCTCCGGATCTTAGTAGTTTCTTTTTAAAATTAATCTTTTATTTTTGACATTTTCTACGCCTGAATAATTTAACGAGCAAAAATACTTGAAATAAAAAGTTGCAGCTACATTTCATGAGGCGCTTCAATTATGTATGTTTTCAACTATAACTTGGACAGGTGAAACAGGAAAATTATTATTATGTGTTCTATAAATATATTTTATAAAGGTATTACTATAAATAATCTGTTCATCCTACTTATGAAATACGAGTACCTATGTATACTTATTTACGCAAGGATCAGTCTTAGTCAATAAATACTTAATATTTTTTACTCAAGATTGAAATATTACAACCTGTGTCAATAAAGGAAACGGTGTCCTGTCATTTGACAAAAAACTAATTACAAGTTTAAATTTAAAAAATAACGTCAGGTTAATTTATACTTGATACAGTAATTGTCACTTTACAAACTATTATTTCTGTAAATAACTAACAACATTTAACAAATAATTGAAAGACAACATTTCATTACATCAAAACATCATAAAGACAAACTAATAATTTTATAATCATGTTCATTGGTGTGGAACGCAAAGCACAAATAAGGTTTGACAAAATGAATTGCTTGATAAGTATACATAATATAGGATCGGTTACGTTCAGTACGAAATCATCAGTCATTAGTAGGGTAGGTCAATTGAAAAGAAACGGCTAGGTTTAGGTTACGTTAGGTTAGAAGTGCGACCACATAAGCAAGTGCCGAGTAAGCCAAAACCGAATTTTACCTATTTGACTTAGAACAGAAATGGCTTAGTTAAGGTTAGTTAGGTTAGAACTGCCACCGCATACGTCACATATGCCAAAACCGAATTCTACCTATGTTACTTGGTTAGGGCAGCGTGTATTTTTTTAAATTGACTATCAATCTAATTGTATCAAGTATAAAGACCTCATAAGCTGATAGAAATACAAGGTCGGTAATAAAATAAATAACAAGGATGATGAGTTTGTCTTGCACTTGTCAATAAAACTAACGAACCTATTTATAAATTGCGCAATGAAATTTTGATCAAGCATTCCAAAACAGAAACCGTAGTTTCAAAGATCCAAAGGTTCAAAGTTTCAAAGTTCAGAGAACAGAAACAGTAAGTTGTGAATGCAATGTTTAATACATAGTAGAAAACGTTCTATTGGACATACTTTATAGCGCAGAAGTCATAAGGACCTGTAACAATGGCACCTGTGCTTCTAATTATAACAAAAGAAATGTTGGCTTTTTACCACTAGATTTAAATATTTTAGAAACGAAAGGGATCTGTGCACTCATTGAATCAGCAGAAACAATGTTGATAGATAATATAAAACCATGTAATCAAAGTGAATGTACTGGTGTTAAAACTATTTCTTACGCTTTGTCAAATATATTATTTTTTTAATTAAACGATAGTAAAAAGTTAACATACACAAAATTCCAAGTAATTTAAAACTTAACAAATATTATTAAATTGTAGCTGCAGTCGAGTTCATGCCTCCAATTTTAGAAGGTTTAAGTCACTATAAATCTAATTGTGTAACAGATCCCTTGATCTTTACACATATACAAAAAAATGAGACAGGAAAGATTATATATGAAGAACTTAAATCAAGTGTAAAGGAGTCTAATCTATTTATAACAACAATTTTTGAACAAAGTGTCGGAATTGAAAAAATAAAAGCAGAAAATTTACTAGCTTTGTCTACCATTCAGCATTGCTTATACTCTGCTAGGAATAAAGAATTAGGAGTTAAAAAATTGTATGCCGAAACAAAACTAAAATCGAAATACTTAACAAGTTCCATTGTTATTAGCAGATTACAGCTATGAAAATACGCGTATTCTTGTTTTCTGTTCAGCTAGCTGCCCCGATCCTTTCACACAGCTATTTTCAATAGACGGTGAAATCAATAGTTCATCTGTTACCATAAATGTAGTGCCACTGATATATGCACCGTTAATGGACAAAAAACAAAAGACATATGAGATTCTGTTTATGTTTTTAAAATCTCAGCAACGAAACTGGAACCCTCTTAAGATTCATTGCGATTACGAGACAGCAACAATCTGTCCTTATTAAAACGTTCCCGTATGAAAATACTAAAGGATATTAACTATTATTGGGTGCGAATTATTTGGTAGAAGGAAAAGTTTTCAAAACATACGAAAAGTAAACCTGAGCGACGAATGTTATCATTGTTCGCAGTTTTTCCATAATTGCCAAAAGAAAAAGTAGAAGAATGCTTACAATATGTTTATGTTTTATGGGAGTCTCAGAGTTTCGAAATGAAGGCTTATTTAAAAAAAATATATTGAGAGGGTTTGTAAAATTAAATAAATTTCTAATAGAATGTCAATTTTTGGAGAGCGACACAGAACTACAAACATAGTAGAAGCATGGCATGCAAAAATAAATAAAGGAATAAACAAAAATACCGTAAATATTTTACGGTTGCTAAATGTATTAAAACATGATAACATCTTTCAACACAAATTGGGGATTTGAGAATAAGAGATGGAAAAAATATACTGTAAATGATGATTATGTAAGAAATGTTCAATTACAACTAATAAACGCTGAAATAACATTACGCTAGCATTCCTAATATTATAAATTACATTAAATAAAATAAAATAAAAAGTAAATAAAAAAAAATCTATATACCCGACTGCGTAAAAAGTGAACTTTAAAAGGCAATAAATTGTAAAATTTAAGAAGATGCCCCCGACTCCATGAGATTGTTTGGAAACAAAGTAGGTCATCTTGTTTCCATCTTTTTTAAAGTTCACTTTTGACACAGTCGGGTTTTTTGATTTTGTAAATTTACTTTTCTTATTTTACACGTTTTTATTAAAAATTTCTTTCGATTTCCCGCCATTTCACATATTTATTTCGTATTTATTATCAAATTACAATATGGAATGTGGTGTTAAAGAAAATAGGATTGCAGTGATTGCCTTGTACAAAGTGGGTATGGAGCCATCGTCGGTCATATTCTAGACACTTCAAAAGCTTGGTATTGGTTCGTATATCCTACTATTGATATATATACCAACACTTCCTCTGTTGAAGACCATAAAAGATTGGGGCGGCCGCGTGCTTTTAGAAGCACAAAGGCTAAAAAAAAAAACAAAAAAAAACGCAATGCTGTTAAAACCAGAATTTGCCGGACTTTCTCGCGTACAATAAAAAAAGACCTGAAGCTCGGCGCTTATAGTCGATATACAGGACATGCCCTATATCAATCCCTACACTCAAGAAGTCACAAAGCTTAATTTTTGTGAAAAAGAAGTGAAGATTTCAGCCAAAGTGTACCTATCAAGAGACCAACTTGGATCGTGTTGTGAAACCTCTCAGAAATACATTTTTTTTAAATGTACCGTGGACTTTCCAGCAGGACTCTGCACCTGATCACAAGGCATGAACTCCCCAAGCCTGGCTCGAAACCAAAGTTCCGGACATTATAAGACCTGAAGACTGGCCCTCGTCTAGCCCAGATCTGCCCCTTAGACTACAAACTATGGTCAGTTTTAGAGTAGGTACATGACCTGCTCTAAACGATACGCCGACATTGTATCTCTTAAGAAATCTCTAGTGCAAGCAATGGCTAAATTTCCCATGGAAATAGTGCGTAAATCCATAAATTCGTGGCCAGACAGATTAAAGCCAAAAGTGGCCATTTTGAATAGAATTATTTTTTATTTTTTGCTGAGACTTCATTATACATAAGTTTTATTTTAATTACTTCATAAAAAAATAAATGCATTTTCATTTGTAGCATAATTTATGGCCGGACTAGGCAGGCACGTCAAAATTATCTTTCAAAGCAATAACATTTTGGGTTTGTCACTCGATTTTTTTTATCTTACGTGAGAAGAAATTGACAGGGGTTCCCTGACCGCATTCGTTTTTTTTTTATAATTTCTTACTCCAAATTACATGTATACTTGATGCTTATCTCATGATGGAGCCAGGAGGTGGATAGTGAAACTCTTTAGTGGCTATTAGTAAACCGGTCAAGCCATAACTTCGTTGACTTTAGACTTTGAATTAATTAAAATTACGCACAACAAAAAGCGCTCCATGCTTTTAAAATTATTCATTGGATATTAAAGAAGTGAGAAGCTGCATAGGTACTTATATCTTATCCGACATAAGTCAATTTAATTATTTTTATTGAAAACATGTCATTTTGGCCGTTTAGACTACGGGAGGTTACAATGGAATGGACATCCTCCTCCTTAGTCGTTCACTCTTGACAGAGTGGTCGTGGTTGATGACTCTGCATTTTCTTTGGCCAAAGCAGCCCTCGCGATGCTCCTCCACTTATTCCGGTCTGCCGCGTCTCGAAAGTTCTGAACTATGGAGGTTTGTGTTGACGCTTTGATAAGGTCTGTCCAACGCGTAGGTGACCGACCGCGTGACCGCTTGCCCTCCACTTGTCCCTGGACAATGAGTCGTTCCATGGAGTGTTCGTTACGAACCACGTGGCCGAAATATTTGATAATTCGTGTTTGCACAGTCGACGATAATCTCTCTTTGACCTTTAGTTCCTCCAGGATCGAAACATTGGTCCGAAACGCTGTAAATGCTGGAATGGACATACATACATACAAGTCAAAAAGTCGGGTAAAAATTCCAAATGATTAAATTTTAACATTGTTTTTTCTTTTTTTTTAGAGTTCCGTACCTCAAAAGGAAAAAACGGAACCATTACAGGACTCGTGTGTCTGTCTGTCCGTTTGTCACAGCCAATTTTCTCTGAATCCAATGGACTGATTAAGTTGAGATTTGGTTCACATATGAATTTCTGTGACCCAAACACGGACGGGTAAAGTAAATAAATGAATTTTGAACATTGGGATCACTTTTGGGGGGCAAATAAGAAAATTAAAAAAAAAAAGTTTGTGAGAGATCCTCACAAACTTTTTGTTTTAATTTTCAAATATCTTTTTTATAACTCTAAAATAAATTGTTTTGAAATGATCTAAGAAAAAAGACAAAAATTGACCATTCCCCTCCCCCGTTATCTCCAAAACTACTGAGCCTAAAATTTTGAAAAAAATACAGAAAGTAGTTCTTTGTCTGTAGATTACAGGAAAACCTATAAAAAGTCTGTGGTCTTAAAATGATATGGTAAATCTCTCAATATTGTGAGTACAAACTTACATTTACAGTTGGAATGTATGGGAGAACATGTTTTTCAACTACAATGTTAAGTTTGTTCTTGTTTGTATTGACTGACGCCTGTTAGTTTAATTTGATCGGGTTTCACGGCCAAGGGTACAGCGGTTAAAATTAAACTTCCATGGTAACATCCATCACGGGAATAGCCAAGGGTACACAGAAAATAAGCTTGTTGCAGTTACTAACTTCTACTTCAGAATGTTCTGTGATGCAAACTACGAATATTGTATCCATGTTTTTTTTTTCATTTTCTTCAGAAAACAATATTCTCTACTTAACTTCTGCATACAAAATCTATGTTTCATTTTGTTTCGTCGAGTCCCATCTGAGCTGTGTAGCCGGAAACCCGCCATGCATAAGCTATGAGCAAACTTGACCCATTTTGTACAAGTTAATATAAATATTCCCTTGAGGAAAGTTTGTGTTAATAAAAATACTTTTCCCTCTGTGCCCATAAAAATATTTCATCAGGATAAGCGAAAATATTGGAAATATTAATAAAATATCTTATATTTTTTTTTTACTACGGTATTACTCCGTAATTATTATTTCGAACAGATAGATGATTTCAGAGTCCTTTCATAAAAATCTTAAGGTCAACAAAGTTATTTAAATCAGAAGCGTTGAATCATGAAATTAAAGCTTTTTTTAAGTAAAGCCAGTGCCACTTTTACTACGAGTACGTGCTTATTTTCCCTTTCAAATAAAACAACAACGTACTTATTACTTAATCGAGATCGATCAAAAAGAAACCATACGTAGTATTATTATTATCTGTGCCAAAACATACCAAATGTTTTCCTAACAGGCCATTAACAGAAAATAAAGTAATACTCGAGTCTCGAGTATCAGCGTCCTGAGTTGATTTGGACGATAAATGACCTTCTTTTAGATGAGGCAAAGGTAACAAATTGAGCATTTTATTATTCTGCACCCTTGTAATCGTATTGGGCTCAAGTGGAGGTCAACGGGCACTTTTATATTTTTGCTGACTTTACTTTTTCTGGGCTATTTATTCTGATAAGCTGCTTTTTGTAATAACTTAGGTGGTGTGTTTTGTAGCTCGCAACTACCTCGATGAAAATCCCGAAAAACAATTCTATGAATATGAGTTTTTTACATTTCTTTAATGATAATAAAAAAAATATATATATTTTATTTCACATAAACCTACATGGGTACTTTTGAAACGTATAGCACGCTAGGTGCACGGTTCCAATTAGTCGTTTCCTATGGAGAAGAGCCGGCAAGAAACTCCGCGAGTACTCTTTTAGAAACTATTGGCTTTTACAATGTTTTCAAATTACAGTGTTAAAAGTAACGGAAGCTCTCAAACAGAATATTTTTTTCTAGTTTTTGCAACATTTTTCCTATTGGTCATAGCGTGATGTTATATAGGTTTTCTCGATAAATGGGCTATCTAACACTAAAAGAATTTTTCAATCCGAACCAGCAGTTACTGAGATTAGCGCGTTAAACCAAACAAACAAACTCTTCAGCTTTATAATATAGTATAGATGCATGTGTTAGATAAATGTAATTATTATGTGTCTAATATTTAAAAATAAATACTTGAGATTACCTTGATTCCGGAAGTTAGTTCGGTTGTGATTAAAATCATCGAATCATTGTAAAACAACCTTTAGATTATTAGAATAACCGTTTGTTGGATATTGACATCTGTCACATTTACGAAGCTTGAGACCAATGTAGAAGTATCTAATTTGATTAGTTATTGTGTTTACGAAATATACCACTCTTAACTTGTCAAAATCGTACAGATGTTATTACTATAAATAATTAAATAATATTTGATAGTAACTGTAGTATATCTTAGAATTTATATTGCTATTTTAATATAACAGGTTGTTTGAAACAATTGATACAATACTGTCAGTTGATGTTTGATAGGAAGGGATAAATGGAAGGGGTGGAAAGATATAAATAGGATTGTAATGACATTCTCGAGGCAGTTGCTCAGTGGATGTTCAAGTGGCTAGTGCTAGTGCCGTTGTGATGTGAAATATATCTACCAGGTGTCATGTAAGTTACGTAATTTCATATTATACCTTAAATATCGTTATTATGTTGCTATTATTCTGAGTGATAGAATTAACAGTTTCAGATAACTATAAATTGTGGAAATATAAGAAATGTGTTGATAGAATACTATAATACTGTTTCCATGGAGTTTCTTGTCCTTCTTCTCCATGAAGACCTAGTTTTGCGAACGGACAATAGCTTTCTCATTAAAGATGAATAATTATTGACAAGCCTAATTGAAATAATAAATATCTAGTCTTGTCTTTCTGTGCTTTTCTTTATGAAATCCTTCCCTTACACACCATATTCATAATACTTTCATACACAATGAATAACCAATAACCATTCTGACATTTAAGGCTTGCTATTTGCGTAGTAGCTATATATACGCTTATAATTATATATTATATCAAATCTAACATCAGAAGTGGGATAGTGCTCAGTCTCACATAACATATTTCTAATGAATTTTATTTTGCTATTTTCATGATCAACGTTGGAGCAATCGTGTTCTGCTGGAAACCATTGGTAACGGCGGGTCGTTGACTCAACCCTCATCATAACGACGAAAACGTGCTGAGAATTGTGTTGAAAAAAAAACGCAAGTGTTCACGGAAAGTTAATTTAAAATTGTTAATATTATTGCTCTGTTGATCACAAATTAATTAAAAAAAAATGACTTTGGAGGAAACTTCACAAAATTGAAGTTGGTAATGTCATAAAGTAAATGAAACATAATTGTATTTTTATATTATGAAAGAAATAGCGAATATCACATAACTTGCTGATAAACAAATATGACAAGGTTGAAGGTTATTAATAATTAGCTTTATTTTATTATTTTTCACTTTCAAAATGCTTACTAATAGTATTGTTAAAATAAACTTATAGTTTTGTCGGAACTGATCTGTGCTTCTTGATAATTTTGATTTGGCTTATTATTATAAACTTTTACTAAAAAGTAAGGTACCAACAGGGTGACCATATTAAATATTTGCAATTATTTAATAGAAAATGTAATAAGGATGATCAATACAATTTGCAATGATATTGTCAGGTTGACCGAGCGGTATATTGTTTTGATTACTTATTTAATGAATACAAAAGAGCTTGTCTTGACTGTTGTCTGGCATTCACTGACTGCGGGTGATTAAGCTTCACCGACGGCGGGTGTTTGGCCGCATACAGTAAGATGTGATTAAGTTTCACACTATGGCCGTATTAGATAATTACAATTAGTTGACTATGACTATACCGCTGGTAGCCTCCTATTTGGTGTCAAGTCGTCTCACAGACGGCGAATGAATAACATGTCTATGTAGTTGGCTTATGTTTATTGACCGCTGGGCGATCGTTTACTTGGTGCTTGTCTATCTCACCAGCAGCGGGTGAATGGGACCTGCATGACGAGGTAACCGATAATATTTGTTTCCGCTGGTCGGTCATTTGCTTGGTGCAAGTCTATCCCACTAGCAGCGGGTGGAGGGGACTTGACACGTCTAGGCAATTGGCAAAAGAGTAAATTACAATTGTAGAAAGATGGTAACTAATGTACTTCGTGTGCGAAGTACTTGTCAGTTTGGACGTATTAGATAATTATAATTGGCTGACTGTGACTATGACTATTACTGTTTCCACTAGTCGGTCATTTGCTTGGTGCAAGTCTATCCCACTGGCAGCGGGTAGATGAGACTTGACACGACTAGGCAATTGGCAAAACAAAACAAAACAAAAATGACAATGACAAAACCAAAGTTAATTACAATTGTAGAAAAACGGTATCTAATGTACTTCGAGAGCGAAGAACTTGTCAGTATGGCCGTGTTAGATAAATGTAATTATTATGTGTCTAATATTTAAAAATAAATACTTGAGATTACCTTGATTCCGGAAGTTAGTTCGGTTGTGATTAAAATCATCGAATCATTGTAAAACAACCTTTAGATTATTAGAATAACCGTTTGTTGGATATTGACATCTGTCACATTTACGAAGCTTGAGACCAATGTAGAAGTATCTAATTTGATTAGTTATTGTGTTTACGAAATATACCACTCTTAACTTGTCAAAATCGTACAGATGTTATTACTATAAATAATTAAATAATATTTGATAGTAACTGTAGTATATCTTAGAATTTATATTGCTATTTTAATATAACAGGTTGTTTGAAACAATTGATACAATACTGTCAGTTGATGTTTGATAGGAAGGGATAAATGGAAGGGGTGGAAAGATATAAATAGGATTGTAATGACATTCTCGAGGCAGTTGCTCAGTGGATGTTCAAGTGGCTAGTGCTAGTGCCGTTGTGATGTGAAATATATCTACCAGGTGTCATGTAAGTTACGTAATTTCATATTATACCTTAAATATCGTTATTATGTTGCTATTATTCTGAGTGATAGAATTAACAGTTTCAGATAACTATAAATTGTGGAAATATAAGAAATGTGTTGATAGAATACTATAATACTGTTTCCATGGAGTTTCTTGTCCTTCTTCTCCATGAAGACCTAGTTTTGCGAACGGTCAATAGCTTTCTCATTAAAGATGAATAATTATTGACAAGCCTAATTGAAATAATAAATATCTAGTCTTGTCTTTCTGTGCTTTTCTTTATGAAATCCTTCCCTTACACACCATATTCATAATACTTTCATACACAATGAATAACCAATAACCATTCTGACATTTAAGGCTTGCTATTTGCGTAGTAGCTATATATACGCTTATAATTATATATTATATCAAATCTAACACATGCTTATCAGCAGGTAATCGTTCGTCACCGTCGCTGCTCGTTGCTCGCCACCTCGGTTTTAATTGCTAGCTCTACTCGCTTCTTGTTAAGGGGATACATCGATAATTTTTTGTTTTTAAGATTCCTTTAAAACCTTATGTATATGGTAAAATCATTTAGATTTTTCATAGTTGTAATTTAGCTTTATTATCTACTGCTGTACTAAAACCGAAACATGATTAAGTACTTGAATTTTTTTCTTTAGAAAATAATACCAAAGAGCACCGTCTATTTTCTGTTTTACATGATTACTAGGACCCGGCCCTGCACTTTGCACGGTTTTTACGACTTGACAAAACATGAAGGTTTCTATATTATATCTAAGTTAAACATTCACGTATTAAACATATGAAACTTCCGGAATAAATTCTCTAAATGATAGTGAAAACCGCATCAAAATCCGTTGCGCAGTTTAGAAGAACAACGCGGCCACACAGACAGACACGAAAAGTGACTTTAAAATAAGTATAGATACGTAAATAGTTCCTTATTGTGCACTAAAATTTGCTTTAAATCGAAGGTATTTAAATATGTTAAGAACTTACTAAGCTAAAAATTGATTTAAGTATAGCATTTTGTCATAAATCAACGTGTTTAAATTCCAGTGCCCGTGAGTCTTCTATCTCGCGCGTCAAACAAAGCGTCAAGCCATAATGTCATTTCACATATACACCGAGCTAAACCACGCTTCAATATATTCTCTTAATTGCCAGTGGTGGGACAGGGTCTAAATAACCGCCAAATTGTTACGTAGGTAGTCTTTATTAACGATTTATAAGAAAACTACTATCTATCCTGCTAAAGTCCGTTTTTATTTTGGCTGGATACGGCAATTCTTAGTAATGAACAATAATTTTGATTCTCCAAAAAAACTTCGAGTAGTTTTGATATTAAAGTTCATTTGTTACTACTACCTTCATTTCGTAAAGAAAATAATGAAGCTTACTTGTCTTGAAATAACACGAAACAATATCGTTTCTTATTCAGTAAGTTCGTTGCCTTTCTGGGCAATTAAGCGCCTAAAATCCTTACCGAATTAAGGTTTATTTCTGTTTTATTCGTAAGATGTCCTACATTTCAGATGGTTGAACTTAATCAAACAAAATTGTATAGATACACTAGTTGACCCGCCAGACGTTGTCCTGTCAAAACGATTTCTTTTTATCCCAATTTTTTTTTCTTTTAATCCACTACTTTATTAACGCGACCGAAACGACAAAAAAAAACTGGCTAAGTGCGTGTCGGACCACGCACAATGAAAATAATAAAATAGTAGTTGAAAATAATTTATCCCTAAAACAAAGTAAACATTGTAGTTGAAAAACATGTTCTCCCATACATACATATACATACATTGATATACGTCACGGTCCAAGGGACCATAGACCTACGTATTTGATATTAATTTCAACTTGATACCTCCAAGCGTTCCTGAGAAAAAGAATCTTGACAGATTGACAGACAGACGGCAGACAGACAGACGGACAACGAAGTGAATCTATAAGGGTTACGTTTCATCACTTCGTTGTGTTCCATTTTAGCCGCCGGGGTCGCGGGTTGTTCGAAAGAGATACCGTGGCCCTGGCACGGGCAACTGAAGGAACACGGGTGGGTTTTAGTCAGTAAAAGTCTGACACGCCCTCCCGCTCCGCCCAGAGCGGGAGAAGTCATTTGATGACTTCCCATCCAAAAAAAAAAAAAAGGGTTCCGTTTTAACCTTCTGAGGTACGGAACCCTAAAAAGAAGCAGATGTAAGTGGAAAGAAAATAAAACAATTTATATCCTACATGGATCGAAATTGGATAAACCATAAACAACATTTCGAAGACTGGAATTTAGTAAAAGAACGATACAGAACCAAGAAAGTATGGGAGAGTTCGCATTCGCAATTCAATAAATTAAAAAATAATATATGTATAATTCTTCTGTACGTGTGTTTGTCACCTTACTCCTCCTAAACGTCTGGATCGATTTGAATGAAATTTTGTGTGTATATTTCATTGGGTTCTTGGATGGTTTGAAAATACAATTGGACCAAGTAGGTGGCGCTGCTATGGGTATATCACCAAATTTTATTTGCTGAACAATTGGCAACATTACATAATTTTGAGCGGTACTTTTTATTGCCTAGCTAGAAAGAATAGAAAATTATAATTACGTGTATTTTTTTTTTTCATGAAACACTCCATTTTCCGTGCAATAAATACATTTAAATTATTGATTAAATAAAAAGATTAGAGATTACACTACACGAGCGCAGACGTCATTCAACCAATATTGTGTTGGTAAGGGCAAAGCTAAGGTAGGCCGAATAAACTGTTAAGCTGCTAACGTTCGTTTGTCCTTATCTAACACTTTGAAATTTCTATTTAGTTGATAATGACAAGACGTAGTACACAGTGCAGAAATATTAGCAGTGTGACAAACAAGTAAAAATCTTATTAGTCACACTGGTATGACAATCTGGAGAGACTACGAGTCGGAATCCGGTTGAAACATTTTTATACATTCACTAGATTCACATCATTTTATTGAACGAACTCAGAAATAAAAAGCTGTGAGGTGGATACCTCACAACATTTTATTTTTGAGTTCGAAAAAATACTTTGTATAGGTGGAGACTCGAAACAAAGTATTTTTTTATCCCTAAACTGTGGAACTCCTGTAAAAGTATCTTCTCTTTATCATAATTATATTTCCATAAACAATGCTTACTCTAAAGGTGATTATTTTGTTCCAGAGCATCATTTCTATCCGTGTGTGTCAGGAGGCGTGTGCCCTCAGATGAGAATCTCAACACCGACTATGCACCAATACAGAGGTATCCCAGGTAAGTCATAATAGTGATTTTTCTAACGGTCACCACCCATTGAGCAGGAAAATTTAAAATTAACTATAAACTGAAATAGAGTTGAAAATAAATTTTTTAAATTAACTAAATCAAAACTGAAATCTTAGAGTTGAAAATAGCGTACGCGAACATGTAACTACCAATCCACACCGGCCTAGCGTAGTGGGTCACAGCCCACTCTTTCAGGGAGAAGGCCTGTGTCCCAGGTGTGAGAACGTTATTATTGGGAGGATTAAGTTGAACACGCGCCTTTGCCAGGATATTATCTCTTGCAGGCTATTGTAAACCCTATTTTTGTAATGTTTAAGTGCGAAAACTGCTCTAGCATTTCGCTGCTTTCTGGGCGTTGACCGTAACACATTGATAGTGGCTGTGTAACATTTTACTGTACTCAGTTAAAGATATTTCTGTATCCACCAGGTTTGGCCAACCAACCCCGGCACCGCCCGAACTTTGTGCATACGACGCCGATTTGGAGTGCTCATACTTCCGCAGACGGCCACGGTCTGTGTGCAGCCAACCTGACCCCAAACGCTACACTTGGATGCCAGAGGATGAAGACTTCACCCGGATGGAGTGGCCACAGTCAGTACTGTTATTCCTAGAACTTGAAAATTGAATTGAATTTATTTGTTAATAGAGATATGTTTTTGAATTTTAAATTTGGCAGAAACGGCAAACTTTCACATATTTAATTAAATGCCGAAATTGCGTACTCAATAATTTGATAATCAGAATAAAGTTACGGGGTTTCAAACGAGCAAGAAAGTTTTCTAGTAAGGAAAAACTCTAAAATTATAGATCACACGGTTTCTGATGACCCGTAACGACTGTCAAAGATCCAAGAATGACAGCCGGGACCAACGTGCTATCCTAGGCACGGGGGTTATCTCGTTATGTCAAGATGGTCACCCATCCACGGACCGACTGCGGCAAGCGTAGCTTAACCTGATCGACCGACCCGTGTGGCTGTCATTACTTAGCCACGAGCCCCTCATTAACAAACAAAATGATGATTTCATTTGAATCTAAAATATGATCCAGTTGAGTTTCATCAAAAATTGTGTATCATTTCATTTGACCCACATTTTTTAATTCTTGGGATTTTAATGGTCGTAAACGTAACCTCAAAATCAATTATGCGAGAAGAGTCGTGAAGAAAAATGAATTATTCGTTTTCCTTATGCTTATGTAAATTTCAAAAAGCTACTCTGTTTTCATCTGTCCCATCGTTTGTTTATGCCCAAAAATAGTCGCTCTATGAAAATAGGTACTGATATTCAGCTGCATTCAGTTAGACTGGAAGCCAACCAACATTGTTGGGAAAAGACTAGGTAGATGATGATGTACATTGATATCATTGTTTGAGGTTGATATGGAACATAAAATATTCAATACAAGTTACATACAATCTTCATTGTCATAACGAAGATATAGATACAAAGACTTTTGTGGATGGTGACTCATCTGTCACCATACTAAGAAGAAATTTCGAAACAAATTCTTTCTCCTATTTGAACGTGTACTACACGATTGTCACAGATCATATATCCCAAAAATGTCATCAACACTGGCAATTAAAATAATAATTTCAAACGGGATAGTCTAAAATTTGTGCTTATGCTTAGTTACATTAAGTAATATTCTTCTATCTAAATCTCACCCTATTTAGTTGGCAAATAAATCTTTATAAGCAAGAGGATGTCGGATATTTCTGATTTAAAACCTAGTGTTCCGTAAAAAGGTTTTATTTATATTTCATTCAGAAGTTAAAGGATAAAAGTAACGAATGATTAATGTTCTGTTATCCTTTATCTGTGTTATTCAATCTTTTGCTTAGATTTACAAGGTGACTATTTTCTTTTTTACTTTTATTTTAGCTTTTTGTAGATCTAGGTAAACACCACGCCGGTCACCGGTGACCGGCAAACAATAAATTTTCTATTGTGTCTATTGTCTGGCAGCTAACGTGAATTACGTAGGCTACTGCCGAAGGACTAAAAAAAACGAATTAATTACACACTAATTTATTATTAAAATAAAAAAAAATAAAAAAAATTACAATTATTGAAAATCAGATTTGACTCGATCGATGGTGGATACGAAGTGCGCGGGCTCGGTCACGTAGACGGTGTCTTCGGGCCTCATGTTCTATGTCAGCAGTTTCCCCCACGTAGCAACTGGGTCGATGATGCGCACGTGGCGTGCCTCGTGCCTTGGTGTCAGCGCTTTTCTTAATAGCGACGCGCGTAACACGTGTTAATAAGAGATTTATAAACAACGCTGTACAAACCTGTAGATAATGCAAATGGATTTAAAAGCATGCTTGAAAAGTTAGCGTGCCTAAAAAGTATGCTACTTCTGCCTTTTAGAATTTGTGCAATGAAGATAATAGGAGGGGCAATTTGGTGTGGGTCCTCTCAACAGTGGCATTTTGTTTCAGTCCTACTACCTTATGTGACTTTTTTCTTATTTTGAATTTTGACGGCCATCCAAGCTACTTAATAATAACAATAAATATCCTTTATTTTCCTTAACGTTAATTTTTACATTAAAAAACATTTAGTACTCCACTTACTTTATTTAAGGCTCCGTTAGCTAAATAAAATTGCACAGAACCGGTCGAAGTGGCGTTGCTTGGGGATGCCTATGTCCAGCAGTGGACGTCTTTCGGCTGAAA
Organism: Cosmia pyralina; assembly: GCA_946251885.1. NCBI lineage: Eukaryota > Metazoa > Arthropoda > Insecta > Lepidoptera > Noctuidae > Cosmia > Cosmia pyralina. The sequence continues at coordinate 16,030,288 of OX276359.1, read as the reverse complement.
TGATGATGATGTAGGCCCCGTTTGGGCCTCCTCCAACTTTTTCCAACTGTTTCCCCCCTCCTTACTTCCTTTGTCCAATCCTTTCCGGTAATTTGTTTAACATACCGAGACTCCTCCATGCCTCGGAAAGCACGTCAAGCCGTTGGTCCCGGCTGTCATTCGTGGATCTTTGACAGTCGTTACGGGCCGTCAGAAGCCCGAAAGTCTGACAACCAGTCTTACCAAGGGGTATCATATTACTCAGTTATTCGGTTGTGGAGGTAAGATAGGCAGTCGCTCCATATAAAATACTGGTATTCAGCTGCGTGTGCGTGTGGATTGACTGCTCCCCTTTAAAAGTTAACTATATTTTTACGAAATCAAGAAAGAATTTAGGAAATAATTGCGAAAACTTCATGGTGAAGATAAAAAAAATATGAAATCTATGATAAGTCGTGGTCAATTAACTAGAACACTCAATCTGCTAGTCTGAGAAAATACTGTAACTCGTGTCGAACTCGAGATACTCGTATATGTTTAACATTTTTATGTAGAATAAATGTATTGAATTTGAGAAAATTATTTACAAATATTCAATTGATTTTAACGGTTTTTTTGGATATTACATAGGTTTATTTAGAACACGTCAGTGGTTCTATGGTGCAGATGGAGTATTCCAAAAGTCGCCAACTTTGGCTAAATATATTAAATTATTAATATTCTTACTATATTTTACGAGTGTAATTCAGACTCAATCTGTGCAACAAAAACCTTGACATAATAGTTGGAGAGTAAATAAAAAATACTTTCTGTTCAACGTCCCGTTTGAGTGTTCCATGTTGTAGCGTTTATTTATACAAGGTGTAACATAAATAACGCACAATCTTATAAGGGGTCATTGTACTCATCATTATGAACAACTTTTACTATGGGACCAAACCTTTTTTTTTTTTTTTTGTGGATGGGAAATCATCAAATGACTTCTCCCGACATTTTGATGAGTTTGATGTTGATGAATGTACTGAGCAGCTGATTTTTTTTTCGCGATTTCAGGTTTGGTCCCATAGTAAAAGTTATTCATAATGATGAGTACAATGACCCCTTAAGAGGTTGTGCGTAATTTGTTACACCTTGTATACCCGAACTTATAAACAAACGGCGGTCACATCACAAATTGTGAAAATGTCACTTAAAGTTCACGTTTCCTGTTTTTGTGAACGCTTAATTTTAACAATAATCAACTTTATTATATTTCTAAGCGAAAGAATTGTGTAGGGTAGACATAATTTTGTCGGACACATTCTTCGTCTAACCTCATTACGTGCAAACTATTTACTGTTTATTCATAATTTCAGCGTTGCAATTATTGTTTTTTTTAAGTATTGTGTTGTTAAATAATTGTCAGTATTTCCGCTTACTGATAATAAGAAATGTAAGTACCTACCTATCTGTATCAGTACGATTTATTTATTTTTTTAATAGGAAAGGGATACAGAAGTCAACCTTTATCTAATTGTGTCAAGATAATTTATTTCATACACGGTGTGCTAGCGGCTTCGTTTTACTTACGTTAAGTGAAGAATGAAATGATTACCTAAGCATTTATTTTAATAAAGTCTCAAAAAAATATCCAACCCCCGAAGGAAAGTATTTCGAGCTATGAGTTGTACGAACAATAACGTTAAGGCAATATAGATTTATTCAAAGATATTCCAGCTACAGAATACATCAAACGCTTATCTGATAAAGACACAAATCAGGATGTTTTAAAATTGCGGGCTCGCATAGCACTTCAGCATTTCAGAAGTGAAAATGTCGACGATGAATATGTGAATAATGATTGTGCATGCAATGTCTCATTTATTATTGAAAATTTATTAATAAATAGCGTTAATGCTGCTGTCACAAAAGAGCGCTTGAACGAATCATGTAAGACATCTAAGATAGTAGGTAAGAAAGACTGCATTCCTGCCCATCAATAAAGATTATGCTTTCCATTTTCGGCATTTCTTCCTGTGAAGAAGCAATCTGTTTTACTAGTGAAACGCTAGTGTAAATGGTGTAAAAATCAGACTATCGTTACTAATGAACTTTCTAATTTTATATCCTTAGATTTGAATGGGGTCGAAAAGGTTATCTTAAAGAATATACCTAAGACTATTTTAATAAGAAATATACAATACAAATTGGTGGGGGGTTTTAAATTCGTTCCTGGAATGGGTCCTGATAGTCTCAGCCACTACAAAGGACATTGTTTTATCAACAATAAAATGGTCTGCTATGATGATTTAGCGGATACAATGGACAATAGTAAAGATGGTCCTTTATTTTACACTCTTTATCCTACGGTCTTTTAGATTTAGAAAAGAAAGATGTTACTCCCACCGAAATCTACTCAATATCTATAGCTTGGGTAATTAAAAGTACACCTTTTCTAGTTTGTCTTGTAATAAAATGTTTATAAATACAAAAATATATTTTTAATTTTGTGTATGCATCATGGGCACCCTGCACAATTTTTCCACTTAAAAATACAATAAAGTTGATTATTTTTTAAATTAAACGTTCACAAAAACAGAAAATGTGTTAGTTAAACTTTGACAACATTTCATAATTTCGGATGTGGCCACCGTTTGTATAATAGTTCGGATTATACTCGTAAAATAGAGTATGAATATTAATCATTTATTTAGCCAAAGTTGGAGAGTTTTGGCACACCCAAAACCCTCCTATTTAGAACACTCAATCCTCCTATAGTGCAGACACTATAGGAGGATTGTGTGTTAATTCAATACAAATATTCCACATAAAAATGTTAAACATATATCCAGTATATGTTGACACGAGTTAGTATTTTCTCAGACTAGTAGATTGAGTATTCTAGATAATTGACCACGACTTTCTCACCATAGGTTTCACAATTTGTTTAGCTTCACCATGAAGTTTTCACAATTATTTCCTAAATTCTTCCTTGATTTCATAAAAATATAGTTAACTTTTAAAAAGCAGCACTCAATCCACACGCACACTTCAGCTGCATCCGGTTAGACTGGAAGCCGACCCCAACATAGTTGGGAAAAGGCTAAGCAGATTGATTTTTGTTTAATTTCTTCTGCCCAACATTCTCTGGGTCGTCCTCCGGCTCCCTTGCCACTTGAGTCTGGCCATTGAGAAACCAAAGCCAAGCTACTTATTGATAGTTTAATCTAAAACTAAGTCCTCAAGTCCAAAGCAGTCCACCATCAAAATTTGAGAAGAATTCTCTAAATGCAAGCGACACGTAACGATATTATAATGTAATTCAAGGCAGGCACTAAGAAAATGCGCATGGCTTCTTTCTTAATTTTTTCATTCCAGTTCTTACAGTATTTTTTCGCAATTTACATACAGAGCTCTTAAGACCTCAAGTCTCGAGCCTTCAAGGTTGAAATCTTTGTATCAATTGACTTGATAAGTCCAACCTTCGCAGTACCTACTACGTGTGCTGTAAAATAAAAGCTCCTTATTTTATCGGCAAGACACGTTTCTTCTCTTTATTGAAGTTATTATTACTCCAAACACAATTTATCGAAGAACTTGTTGTACCTGCCAAACTTTTTTAGAGGCATTGAGAATATTCAGTACCTATGGTCACCCATAGATAAATATCACCCACAATTCCATTGCCTTATCTAGGAACCATATCCGGTACGGCTTTTATGATTCTTCCATATTCTAAGAGCACGTTTTCCCTACCATTATCTGCCCCCCGATCTACTCCTTGATATGCAATAGTCTCTGTAGCCCCATGAAAAATGAGGCTCCAGGGGCTGGTACAAATATTTTGGTTCGTTCGAGTAATCAAGTCTGGTCAAAAACCACGCTGGGGTGGATGCAATTCAATGAATTAATGAATTGCATCCACCTGCATTTGTCCTGCATTTTCATCACAAACCGTATAAAATTCAATCAAGTTGCAGAAAAAATATTAAAGTTTTATGTGTCCCCACAGAGCACAGAAACGCTTTGGCGAACGCTGCTAGAGGCGTCATTGTAAACACTTTCCATGCACACCATGTGTGTCACAGATCGTGACTGAAGTTATGCACTCTGCACTTTTTCAGCGTCTCAGTCACTCCTAGCAGTGATGCCGTATTCTATGACTATTCCAGATAAACTATCCCCCACTTAATTGCTCGGGTGAGTTGATACAAATTCAATAAACTCCATGATTTTTGTTTCAGATCGGTAATAGAAGATAACGCGGGTTGGCCCCAAAATTATAATGTGGACCAAATCGCGTCAGTCAGTCGAGGAGGCTCGTTACCTCGACCACCTTCTATAATTCCGTAAGTATTAGAAATTCAATTATTTATTTAATTCCAATTTAGCCCAGAGTTGATTGACCAGGCTATAATTATGTAGGCCTACTACTAAATGTTTTACTTACCGGTAACTGAATCTATCTAGTTTTTCATTTGAATCTGCTGTAATTTATGTTGTGCCTAAGTTAGCTGTTTAGATTTTGTTAATTTATTAACAGCTACCAAATGGTAGCTGTTGACAACCTGCTGGATAAATATCCATCAGGTTGATATAAAACTGGTAGGGTATACAGTTAATAATAAAAAGTAAGTTAAAAAACTAAAACCCGACTACTGAAAAATCACGCTCACCGCGGTCGTCTGTAAATTAAATAAATATTATTTACTTTTACTTATTTTTAACAATTTAAACATATTTATTTACTTAAACTTAGCATGACAACAACAACAACATAAACAACAACAACATATTTGTAATGTGCTTGTCAAGACCTTTCTTTTGATACCAAACATGTCATGATTTTCTCATTTATTTTTTTTTGAGGTTAGAAATTTACGTGTAAAGTCCACCATATTAAATTTAGTGAGAATTGATATAGCCTATGTCACCGGGACAATTATTACGAATCTATTGATACCTCATTCATTAAAATCGGTTCTGTCAGTAAAATCATTCAAGTGCTACGGTGGAACACACGTAAATACATACTGATATACATACATACATACATAGACTGCTAAAATCATAATCCTTCCTTTTGGCTTTGCCGTAGTCGGGTAAAAAAATAGGACTTGTACTAATTCATAATAGGGATAATGCCTGGGTAAAAAAATAAGAAATTATATTTAGTCCGTCAAGTCAGATCGTAAAAAAATATGAGACATGTATTTGTTGCTTTAATATATTAATAAAAAATTACTTGGATGAAACGCATTAAAGTTGGGAAGTGGGGACTCATTTCGTCACCACTATAACAAACTACGTATAAAATCTAGCAAGGATAACTCAATGCATCGCCGTAATGTTTTGATTACGTAATGAAAGAAAAAATACGAGTCCAATATTTCTTAGCAACCTACATGACGGACGTACAAAATTTTTTTGATCCCTATTGTCTGGGTTATAGATTCAAGAACATAGATTGAGAAAATTTCAAAAATTCGTCATAGTTCACAGATTGTAATAACTTAGAACTTTTCCCAGAGGCTTTTTACAAAAGCGAGTTTGTAAATCGTAAGTAACTTTTTCTTGTAGTCAAATATGGTTACAGTGTCTGAAGAAAAATCAAGTTCTTTTAATTAAAAGGGTACAAATTAAACCTTCAGACGTTGCCATAAAAAGTTCGATATCCCTCTAGATATTATTTTCTTAGAAAATGTTTCGCCTTGAGATAAGAACGCAATGTAATGTTCCTTTGACGACGTTGTTTTTGTCCAAATTCGTTTATTTTTTTCTTTTTCCCAGTATTTTTCTTTTGAAAAGAACCTTTAGGACGAACGACCTAGACTGGTGAAAGAATGGTGATATTTTTATTAAGGAGTGTAAATAAAACATTTCTATTTTATTCTCACTCGAATGTTTTTCTTGTAACTTGCGCAAAAGGAATGCGCGTCTGTAGCGACCGTACCAAGCAAATGGGTTTCGTTTGCTGTTTAAACTCGGTATTTTTCATTCTAGAGTATCTCTTGTACAGTGATTTTATAGAATTATTATGTAAAGCAAGCTTTTAAAGTATTTACTTAATGGAAAACTGGACCTAGAAGTCACGTCAATATAATAGTACAGAGAACTAGAAAATGTTTTCTATCCGGTTCGACGTCTGAATAACATTTTCAGAAGAATTCGTGTAAAATAAGATAAAACATTTAAAAGAAGAATACTTTATTAAATAAAAGCTGATTAAAATTAATTAATGCAATCGTTATCAAAGTAGTGCGTGCGTGCGTAGTTTTCAACGTGTCGTTTTGCATCCTCGTCAAATTTCAGGGTGTGGTACGGAACATCAACCCGAATAACTTTCTTCATGGGACCAACATCGTATTCGCGAAAAAAATTTCAACTGTCCCATAGAAAACTTCAATACCTACTCGACGCAAATTTATGGGACGGCTGATTATTTTTTTGCGATTACGATGTTGGTGCCATGGAGAAAGTTGTTCGGTTTGATGGTCTATACCACACCCTTAAATTTGACGAGGATTCAAAACGACACGTTGTATTAACAGTCAAGTTTTTTCGTACAATAAGTATATTTTGTCCTATATATTTTCTGATCATATCTGTAATATTATTATAAACAGGTATTATTATATTATTATAAATAATCTCTAGAACTACCAGTCTGATTAAAAAAAAAACATTTTGCATTCGATAGCCCAATTTCTGAAGAAGGTTATTTAATATCACGCTATGACCTTTAGGAGCCGAGCAAAAATAAAAAAAGTGTTAGACGAAGTAATAGCAAGGGTGGGTGATGCGATGCGACGCGGTGGGTCGGGGGTACAAGAAATTTCACGCGGACGAAGTCGCTGGCAGAAGCTAGCACGATATACTTTTCTAAATAGGTTACTTCTATTTACTTATTACAATAGTGTAAAAGTAACAAAAAATAAACAATTTAATCCAAATCAATTTTCAACAAAGTGATATCGACACTCTAAGCATGAAATAAACCTGATGCTTACTTAAGAAACTATCCACATAACCTCAATACTTGACTCGTGGAGCATTTTATTTCTGTTTCATCCCTTTGTGACGTAACAAGTCATCCGGTATAAGGTCAGTAAGAAGGTCAAGTGATGCATACCAACTATGGAGCTCTTGTACCCGCTCACGAGAGCGCGGTGTGAATCGGGTCCGTGGAGTCATTTTACCTAATATTGTACGTGGTGTGAGTTCTATACCAAGAAAATATTTTTTTATTATTAACGTTGTTCTATCACAACAACGTTTAATAATAAAAAAAAATCTATTGGCTAGTTTGAAAAAGATAAGTAAGAATAATAAAGAATCGAGATCAATCCAGATAACACAAACAATTTTTTATTTATTTATTTAACCATTTATGTACACACAAATAAACAGACAAACAGAACGAAACAGAAAAATACGTACAAAGGTGATGCTTATTTCAAAAGAAATCTCATCCAGCATACCTGCGATAGGACAGAGTATAAAAAGATATGAATGAACGTGTGTAAGAGTAGAAGAGAAAATAAAATACATACATACTACTAAAATAAATACCACTAAAATAGCTAACAACTATACTACTATGTACTAGCTAACAACTATACGAGTACTATGTTATATTATTATTTTACTTTGGCAGTCGTTACGGGCCGTCAGAAACCCGAAAGCCTGACAACCAGTCTTAGCAAAGGGTATCGTATCACCCAGTAGCTGGGTTGTGGAGGTCAGATAGACTAGACAGCCGCACCATGTAAAGTATTCAGCTGTACCCGGTTAGACTGCCGGAGAAGCTGACCCTAACATAGTTGGGAAAAGGATAGGCAGATGATTTTGTAATGAGGCAGATTAGTTTTCAGCATTATGTGCCAATTCAATATCGTCGGCTATTCTGCCTAACACTGATCGAACCTGTATTTTTTCTTTCATGCTTACTTTACGGGCAAAATCGAACGATGGCTATACCAAAAACCAAAAATTGTTTGTTAGCCACACAAAACGCAATAGCTGTTTTGTTAGCAATAGTCGTTTTGTTAGCAACAGGCATTGAGCATTGTTTTACGTAGTTTCAATCATCATTCAGAGTATTGTTCGGAACTAAAACTAAACTGTACTAAAACTAAGCAACTCTGCAGCAATAAACATTGCGTTGTTTGTAGCAAATTATTGTTTGTTGTTTATTGATTATTTTTTGGCGCTAAGAGGATATATCGAAGCGTGGTTTAGCTTGGTGTGTAAGTGAAATGGCGTTATGGCTGTCTAGTTTGACGCGCGAGATAGAAGACTCTGACGTGCAACGGAATTTAAACGCGCTTTGTTTAAATGTAGCTTTATGACAAAATGCTATAATTAAATAAATTTTCAGCATAGTAAGTTCTTAACATATAAAATATCTTCAATTTAATTTTTTACTGCACAATAAGGAACTGTTCACGTATAATCGTATAAAACGGAAAATAGACGGTGCTACTTTGGAATTTTATTCTATCGAAAAAATTTCAAATATTCATGTTTCAGTTTTAGTACAGCAGTAGGCAATATAGTCAAATAACACATAAAATATGGAAAATCCAAATGATTTAACCATATACATTTGGTTATATAGGAATTTTAAAGACACAAACTTATCTATGTATCCCCTTAACGAGTACTTTACTGAAAGTTCTGGACAAACAATTACCTATTAATAATATCCTCAAAGGGAAAGAAAAGGTAGACACACACGTAATTTTTCAATCAAATTCTGAAATTATCCACCTGAATTACCTATGTAGCAGTAATACGAATGATTGGAGCCATAACGTAATTAATTTTGCTAGATCTCTATTGGATTAACTAGACATTATTTAAGCAGAATTTGTCGAAATTACATGCAAGTTAATAAACCAATATTAAATCCAATTATCTTATGATGCATGCGAAATTAATGGCTTTGAATACGCAATGATGGACCAATTTCGATAAAATTAAAGAAAGGTACATTACCAGCGTAACACATACCTACTTCATTAAAATTATAATTATAGCTTATGTTCATATTTTACATGAACATTTCGACTACCTAGAGTACTTTTTAAATCCACTCTTTCGCATAATATGATTGCCGGAAGCGATATAAATAAATAAATTAAACTCTGCTTTGAAAATCGAGAATTCTTAATAATTTTTCGTTTCTACCTAACTGCATCATGATTTAATAAAAATAATAAAACAGGAAGAGGTGGCGAGACGACCTAGATGCGTACTGCAAGGGTTGGATCGAGGTAGCTCTGGGAAAGGATGTCTGCAAGGATTTGGGGAGGCCTTTGCTCAGCAGAGAGGCAGTGTAGGCTAACTTAAAAAAAAATTGCTGCAGCTACCATAACACAAATACTGATGGCGATGTCAACGGATCATATACTCGTAATAAAGATTATATATCCCAGAAACAGCACTACAGCCGATGTCCACAACCGACTAATCGTGTCATACATCACCGTTGTCACATACAACATAATGCAATTTCTAGAATGGTCCATTTCCTGTAGGCTTTCAGGCTCTGGCAAACTAATGACACTCGTGTGGGTTAATATGAGGTAATTACCCCAGCCGCGGTAAACCGAAATACTGTCATGACCGTAATGGATAAGGATGGGATAAAACCCAGTGGTTTTATAAATAGAGGGTTATACCCGGGAATGGCGGCTAAATTGGGTACTGTGGTGCTGCTGCGGCAGTTAGATTATTAATGTTGCAAGAAGTTAGTCAATTGAAAGCTGAAGGAAAACGCGCATTGGTAAATAAGATGAATGATTGAAAATTTTATTGTTTTATGAAAGATTTGATTTTTTTTTAATTTGATTTGGTTTTTTGGTTCTTTCTACATTTGTGTGCGCTTACAAAAATCAAGAATCACTGGAACAACACTGGAAACTGTCGTGATGACGCAATCACCGAAAACGACTAACAAGATTTTTTTCTCAACCTTTTCTTCTTTTGTCAAATCAAGTAATAGACAAATTGACGGAAACCAAAATAAATCTAAAAGCATTAAGCAATATTACATTTTTAAATATGTTTAATAAGTGTAGAATGTAGTGCGTTGCCAGTTTATGTGTGTAGTGTGTTTAGTTATTAAGTTTTTTATTTTTTTATTTTGTTAACGTCTATTGGCATCGAATAATATTATTAACAAGCCATGTGCCAGATGGGATTTCCCATCGGCAAAATTGATGAGCTTCCCCATACAAATTTCCATCCCCTTTGGGGGATGAATTTTCTTAAAACACACCGAAAGAGCAGCGGCTGCTGGCCGGCAGCGGTCGGCAGCTTCTCGTTTTCTCCACGGCATCGCTGCTTTGACTTGGTGCAAAGACTGCACACGGCGCGGCGCCGTGGGCGATAGCGCGACTTTTTCCAGCCATTCAAGCTACACTATGTACTTTATTAATACAGGAGATACAAGTTTAAAATGCTTTGAAACTGAAACTGCTCACCGCTGCCCTGCCCAGCCGCTGCTCTTTCGGTGTGATTTGAGCCTTAGTGCTTATCATCTTCGCTATATGTATAAGGAACTTGTACAAAATTGTTCGCTTTAAAAGGCGTTCTTGTACAAAAGTTCATGCATAAGTTGTGCGTTGTCTATCAGTGAATGAGTTAATGAATTTAAGAATTTTATTAATATACCTAGATTTTATTCCTTTAGATTATATTTATATACCTAGCTTTCTATTGATGATATTTTCAGATGCCCTGCCCACACGCCTATACCGCCGCCGCCCCCGCCACCCCCTCTCACAATACCACCCCACAGGTAATAATAGTATTATGTCGTACTATTAATATCACTATGTAAAATAATATCCTTGTCTGCTTATAACAATAAGTACTCTTTTTGCGTAAATAACTTATCAAACCTAAATACAAACACCAACAATAAGTTGACAAAAAAAAAAACCGGACTGCATAAAATAACTAAAAATTTTAGAACAGCACCACTTTTCAAGCAGTCTGTTGTCAGTTAGTTTAAGTTTTTCTTCGTGATTGTCCATTGTAGATAAGTTATTAAACCATAGAACGGATGTCTTACCCATTCAAACTTCTATTGGTGTAACCGAGAGGTAATTACTGAACCACGGGGGTTAGTTACTATGTATCGCTTGATACACAAAGACCAACATTACCGAACTACAAAAAATCTATGGTATTAACTAAGTAAGGTTTTTATGCCATGTGAATTATTTTTGCCGTCATAAATAAAGATGGAGTTACGGATAAACGTCACATAACATCACGCTTGTAATCCCCGTACAGGATTAGGTAGAGGTGTACCTGTAGTACACCTACATTCTTCGCCAGTTATGTTTAAGTCCCATGTAATTGGGGCCGAGCCTATTGCCCTCAACTGGGCACAAGTCTAAGTCCCATGTAATTGGGGCCGAGCCTATTGCCCTCAACTGGGCACAAGTCTCCTATTGCCCTCAACTGGGCACAAGTCTAAGTCCCATGTAATTGGGGCCGAGCCTATTGCCCTCAACTGGGCACAAGTCTAAGTCTCATGTAATTGGGCCGAGCCTATTGCCCTCAACTGGGCACAAGTCTAAGTCCCATGTAATTGGGGCCGAGCCTATTGCCCTCAATTGGGTACAAGTCTAAGTCCCATGTAATTGGGGCCGATCCTATTGCCCTCAACTGGGCACAAGTCTAAGTCCCATGTAATTGGGGCCGAGCCTATTGCCCTCAACTGGGCACAAGTCTAAGTCTCATGTAATTGGGCCGAGCCTATTGCCCTCAACTGGGCACAAGTCTAAGTCCCATGTAATTGGGGCCGAGCCTATTGCCCTCAACTGGGTACAAGTCAAAGTCCCATGTAATTGGGGCCGAGCCTATTGCCCTCAACTGGGCACAAGTCTAAGTCCCATGTAATTGGGGCCGAGCCTATTGCCCTCAACTGGGCACAAGTCCAGACTCCGGGCTGCTACTGAGAAATTCCTGATGAAAAAAAAAACAATATCACTTTACCCAACCTGGAAATCGAACCCAGAACCTCATGCTCAGAAGTAACGCTTACGAGCACTAGACCAACGAGGAAAAACACTGTTTATTTTGTAACGAATCTATTGAAATAAAAGGGGAATAGACACGTAAACAAAATATAATTTAGAGAAAGATACCTCACACACACTCAGATTTTTTATAATAAGAAACCCTCCTTTTGAGCTTCGCTGCAGTCGGTTGAAAAGGCACGACCACCAAGGCAGGCCAGATATCAGGCCTCGTCAGCGCTGAGGCCTGATAAATCCAAAGAAGCAAGCACGGGTCGGTATCCTCAGCACGGAGACCTCGAGTCAAGCAGTAGGGTATAACTGTTTTGACTTCTTGTCACGGAAATGTTTCCCTCACGGAATTCAGAAATTCCTGTATGATGTGATGTCTGTCAGCTGAGATTGTCAGCTGATGTAGACATTTAGTTAAATGTCTACAGTATCCACCTAGGTATGTTAACCGACCATACTCTAATACATTGGATGCATCTGAGCGAACATTCGCTTTCAATAGAAATGTCGCACAAAGGATGTATCAGATTTAGGAGATGCTTCAGGTAAATCAATTTCCTGTATGCATGGGAGTACGATACAGTGGATGATAGTTTGACAAAATCGCAAACGTAACATAATCAGCCTATAATGTTCCCACTGCTGGCACCAGGCCTCCTCTCTTCGAGAAGGAGTGGGCTGTAATCCACCAAGCTGGCGCAGTGCTGGTTGGTAGATGTCACATGTCTTCGAATTTTTGGTTCTATGATATGCCGGTTTCCTCACGATGTTTTACTTCACCGTTTTGAGAACAGTGGTGATAAAATTATTTACACAAAATAAAGAGCCTGCCTGGGTTTGAACCCACGACCTAACTCGTAAGTCGGGGCCGTCCACTGGGCCACCACTGCTCTCAAATCGCAAAAAAATGTTTATTTATCTATTTTCTCTTTTTAGGTATATTTAAAAATAGTAAAATGAGTCTAAAAAATAGAAGGACAAAAAGGGATACAATACTGACAATTAAGAAACTGTCTAAATAGTCGATTTATATCAGATACTCGTAGTAACATTTTATAAAATTATGTCGTATACAGAATTGAGCTATTTTTCCTTATATTCTTTTTTGATTTATCACTATAAAAAAGAATATAAGGAAAAATAGCTCAATTCTGTATACGACATAATTTTATAAAATGTTACTACGAGTATCTGATATAAATCGACTATTTAGACAGTTTCTTAATTGTCAGTATTGTATCCCTTTTTGTCCTTCTATTTTTTAGACTCATTTTACTATTTTTAAATATACCTAAAAAGAGAAAATAGATAAATAAACATTTTTTTGCGATTTGAGAGCAGTGGTGGCCCAGTGGACGGCCCCGACTTACGAGTTAGGTCGTGGGTTCAAACCCAGGCAGGCTCTTTATTTTGTGTAAATAATTTTATCACCACTGCTCTCAAAACGGTGAAGTAAAACATCGTGAGGAAACCGGCATATCATAGAACCAAAAATTCGAAGACATGTGACATCTACCAACCAGCACTGCGCCAGCTTGGTGGATTACAGCCCACTCCTTCTCGAAGAGAGGAGGCCTGGTGCCAGCAGTGGGAACATTATAGGCTGATTATGTTACGTTTGCGATTTTGTCAAACTATCATCCACTGTTATCGTACTCCCATGCATACAGGAAATTGATTTACCTGAAGCATCTCCTAAATCTGATACATCCTTTGTGCGACATTTCTATTGAAAGCGAATGTTCGCTCAGATGCATCCAATGTATTAGAGTATGGTCGGTTAACATACCTAGGTGGATACTGTAGACATTTAACTAAATGTCTACATCAGCTGACAATCTCAGCTGACAGACATCACATCATACAGGAATTTCTGATACAATCTATCAGAAATTCCTGTATGATGTGATGTCTAATCAACTTAAGCTGAAGAAGATAAAAATATTCCGACAAATTATGAATCTCCGCTTTTTTTGAAGATGGTTAATAAATAGAAAGAAGTAATACCTACTAAATAGTGCGAAAACTTTTAATGCCAACTTTTTATATCATATGAAGTTTGGTACGACGATGGCAAGAGGACGATGGATGTCTGCCTACCTTTAGATATTAAACAAGTTTTCTGATAATACTGTGAACACTATGAATACTATGAACTTTGATAATAATAAGTATGTTTTCTTCTAGATGAAGATTTACGTCTTTTCAAAAAAAAAAAAAAAAAAAAAAACAATCCAAAGACGTTGTTCGATGTTATTCGAACACCCTTTTGCTGATCTAACGAATCAATAAGGCCGCGTTGAGCGCGCGCCGACAACAGCGCATATTCGGACAGCAACCGGGTGCATTCGCCTACAGTCATAGCCATCATTTTAGCATATCCTTTTAATCGTTATAAAATAAATTGTTTTTCTCAGTGTTTTTAGTAGCCATCCCAATAGTCAATACCACTTAAGTCGCGACCCGCACAGACGTATTAGAAAAAAAATATATGTTTGTCCTGAACATTTATAAAAATCGTTGTGACAAAAACTTCCGTAGGAATCGTTGATTTGGTAGCCATCGTCTTTCACCCATTTTCCTCAACCATACTTGTTCCTCTTCATGCCTCTCAACTTCCTATCTCATAACGGTAACATTTTTACGAAAATCTACATTAAAGTACACCTCGATAAGTAATACACTATATTGCCGTTCACCCATTTCTCTCAATCATGAATTTTCCTCTTCGTGCTTCTAAACTTTCCATTTCAAAACGGTAATACTGTTACGAAAATCTACATCTAGAGAATAATACATAAACTATTTGGTTTAATTCCTACATTTTTTTCTCTTCCAGAACAAAACACGTGTCTTTCGCACGCTCTCACACTCTGACCACGTTTGATGACTCCGTGATGCCGGCTGCGGTCAGTGGCAACCGATTCAGGAGAGACTGCGAACGGCTCATCGATGGACGAATAGTAAAGGTATAATAAACGTAAATAAATTAAAGTTAAGCAATCTAACTTTTCTAAGAAAGTTAGGAAACGCAGTATGTTTAGAAAGACATGGCACGATGAGATTGGCTCAAAATTGGGAAAAGTGAACAGAGGAAGGGAGGTATTTGCGCTGCAGTGGAACAGCACAGGCCCATAAAATATAAAATCTTATTTATCCTTATGGTTTAATAAAGCCAAAAAACGAGGGAAATAAGACAAAGTAGTTCTTAACTAAACATATTTTTTTCAATTCACTATGTATTCATAATCTTCGGAGCCTTTTTGTTTTTTTTTAATTCATTTCATACAGTGATCGTACACACGACGACATTACATTATCAGACATACATTACCAGACTGACCTCACATTGTTTATGCTTTCTGGACAATGGTGCCGATTCTCTTGTCACAAATGCCTCTAAACTAGACTAAAAATCACTAAAATTTAGTTTATTCCTGTCAAACGACGATTTCCCATTCTGAAATTGACTAAAGTGACACAACTTAACTATATTTTAGTTTGACAGGACTAAGATTGTATGGAGTTATTAGTTTAGTGAAAATGGCAATTTTGCTATTCTGAATTTGACTGTTTTCACATGGTTTTCACCTAAAATTTTATTTGTCAAACTAAATCAGACTATGTTTAATCGCGATTAAAAAGATGTGGAATAACATTAGTTGACATGAACTAAAATTCACACCGAAACCTTGACTTCGGATGCAAAAACAGTAGTGTATTTTTTTTTTCTTTTGCATATATCTCGAAAACGGTGAGTCCTATCGCAAAAATAATGAGAATTTGGCCCCCCTTTATGAAGCCCATGAACCCCTATGACTCAACATGTAGGCACAAAAGAAAAAAGTACCAAAAAAAAAGGTACCAAAAAAAAAGGTACCTACATTCCATATAAAACACGTTGAAGCTGCCTCCTCCCTGCGCCCTTCCAGCTCTAAAAGATATTTGACCCGGTAACGACAGCGATGTCGGTGAACAAAATATGACAAGCCTGTCACTTCATAGTGATTTCGTTAGTTCCAATTAAAGCCACCGGGTCAAATGTACTACAGGCACTATACCACGCGGAGTCACGATTGTCAAACTCGATTTTAGTTGTGTCAAAATTGTTATTAAATTTAGAGGTTTTTTTTTGCAGAATAGCTCTAAGATTCTCATAGCAAAAAGTAAGGAATTTTAGTGATAGTTTAGTTAGTTTAGTTCGGTGTACAACAGAATCGGCACCAATGAGAGGTCACATTATAAACAAAACAAAAACAGGTCTTCTCGCGATATTCCTTTTTACGAGGTAAACAGGTACCTACTTGTCGGGAAACAAGTAGGTACCTGTTTACCTCGTAAAAAGGAATATCGCGAGAAGTACCCGTTTTTAGTTTTGTTTATAATGTGTGCAAATCGCGAAAGTTTAAAAAGTTTAATGACAGGTCAGCTTAACTACTGGAAATGTCTAGCTTGAATGTCGTGGTGGTTACCAATAGAACACCACAAGTCACTAACTAAAACATATTTTTCATTTACAGCCGGAACCAAAGCCCTACTCAACTTTACCGGTGATGTTTCAACCGTTCCCGCCATATCCACAGTTCATGTCACAGGCTGCGCCGGCGCCTATTCACTATCCCCCACCGATAACGCCACACCCCTCTCACCCGCCACCCCCTCTACAAAGGCAAACGCAGTCAGAGCAACCAAAAGTAGTACTAATAGGTAAGTGGTTTTTTTTTACATTTGTTTAGATTTTTATTATGGCAAAAAAAAAAAATCCAACTTCTGTTGTCTACTCCCGTGGATTTTATTCAAATATTTGACAGGTTTCCTATAAAAAGACTGACAAGCGTCAATTTTATTCTGTCGATAAAAAAAATATGACGTTGGAAATATCATCCCTAAATAGGTCTGATTAATAAACCTGACCGAATGATGACTGGTGAATGTCGCAGGAATCCGTTGGATGCGAGAAGTGCAGGACCAGTAGTAGGGTGATGCTTGGGGAAGACCTGAGACGAGCTCGTGGCTAAGTAATAACAGCCGCACGGGTCGATCCATCAGGTTAAGCTACGCTCGCCGGGGTTGGTTCGTCGATGGGTGATCTTTACATATCGAGACTCCTCCGTACCTCGGAAAGCACGTTAAGCCGTTGGTCCCGGCTGCCATTCGTGGATCTTTGACAGTCGTTACGGGTCGTCAGAAGCCCGAAAGTCTGACAACCAGTCTTACCAAGGGGTATCGTATTACCCAGTAACTGGGTTGTGGGGGTCACAGATAGGCAGTTATTTCATGTAAAATACTGATATTCAGCTGCATCCGGTTAGATTGGAAGCTGACCCCAATATAGTTGGGAAAAGGCTAGGCAGATTGATTGATTTTTGCTTGGGGAAGACCTGTGTCCAGCAGTGAATGTCTTTCGGCTGAAATGATGATGAAGATGATTGCATAATAAACCATCCATTATAGTCACATTAATATCACCTCTGTTTTCAGATTCTCTAAAGAAAGGAGTAATGAGAACTCAAGCAACACAGACAGAAGTTTGTTTAGGTAGAAAACCGTTGCCACCCAATTACTTATCTTTGAGCCCTCGGACTATCAAAAGGGTAAGCTCGTAATGTTATTAATTTATTATTCTATGAACCATCTGATAATAGGGAAACTGTATGAGTTTTTACAGTTAATGAACATGATCTTCATACTAATAATGGTTATGAACATAATGAATACATACCTACCATTATGTTTTAAATAATCAATGCGTCAGGTTCGTGAACGGGCGCTATCAGTAGGGGACTAGTCATCACTTAGCTGCCACGATTTAATTTTTGAATTGTTTTTTTTTTATCTTTTTATTACGGACGTTTTTAACTTTCTGCATCTTCTCACATGTATAATATCAACATGAATGATGTAACCAATATTTTGTAAAAGAGTGTACCTATGTGGAGTTTGTTGCTCATTCTTCTCCTTAGGAACCTACTACGCTTTGCAATGGGCAAGTATATAGGCTTCATTTTCTGAGTGACCAACTCCTTGACAATTCAAAAGTGCCTGTAATTGGTTTAATTGAAATATAAACTTTGAGTTTGAATTTTGAATAATAAATTATTGAATTTCAGGTTAAAATGGTGGCAGCTGGTGTACAAACAAATGGATATACTGTTGGAGTTAGAAGGCTTACAAAGTCTTTTTCTGAAGTAGGAGGTGATAGGTTAGCTGGTCGTGAATCACCAAGTGATATTGCTACTACAGTAGAAAGGTAAAAAAAATATTAATTCTCAATCCTACAAAATACATAAGCAAAGTATTCACCTTCAATACTAATAATAACTTAACTGCATTAATTTTGCATAAGTGATTAATTTTAAACATATGAATAGAGTAAAAACAGAGTTTTTTTTTTCAACACTTTCAGTTTTATTACTAGCGACCATGAAAAACTACATAGAACCCAGTCAGAGGAACCACCACGATCCCCTCGATCTCCAACAGCTATGATAATGCCCTCATCTCCACTCCAACGAGGAGACTCTGACGATGTAACGTCTTCATCAGTAAAATCTGTAGCTTCTTCATCGCAAATCGACAAATCATCAGAACTAAGTGCTTTGCAGAGGCAAGCTCAAGAATACTTCCAACAAAACTTTCAATTTATTCATGAGAGTGACAGAGATGACACTATAGACGATGATATAGAAAATATTGAAAAAAGTATGGCGTTAAATCGCAGGAATTTGGAATATCTTCAACAAGAGATTGCAAAACAAACTAAAGGCGACAAATCGCTAAGATCTATTCTCTCTAAGAGTACTAGCGATGCTTCCCAAAAGACAATTAACTCTTCGCACCCATTTTCAAAAACTTCAACATTCCAATCTGAACCGTCTACTGAAACTTCAGCAACCACAACTGATGACAGTGAAAAGAATGAAAAGGAAATTATCATAGATTTTGAACCGAGACCTGATGATGAAGCTATACCATTTACAACGCTTCGAAGGAAAAACAGAAGAATGTTGCAGAAAACTTTATCCGAGGGTGAAATTCTTCTAGACGTGTATGTATCTTATCTATACTAGCTAAACAGTACGGTTACACCAAAACTGATTTTGTCGGCCGATGGCGGACAGAACTACTCGGACGTGCATGTGCACGGTACGGTTACACCAAAACCGATTTTGTCGGCCGACACTGTTGTGCCGACGTTGGTCGTTGCCGTCTTCTGCAGTTGACTGTGCGGCCTAACAGAGTGTAGACGCGTTTTTAAAATGGAGAAATTCAAAAAAAAATATCTTTTTGAAAATTCGTACCGTAATTTAATACCGTCCGTTTCGTACCGGAATTTTTCAATATTCATAGTCGTTTAGGTAGATAATAATACTGGCAGAAACAACAGAATAAAGACAGAATGATTAGATTAAACTATAAATACACACAATTTGCGCTTTAGACGCCGGCAGACCGGCAGACTGGCGAGAAATCCCAACAAGTTCGAATTGATGGGCCGTTTTCGGGCGTTATCGGACGATGGCGGTTGTAGTAAAGTAAGCGCTCCCTTTCCGTTTGATTTGATCGGCCAAGTTCGGTCGAACACGTCCGAGTAAAGATCGGCCGATATTGGGTTTGGTGTACGCGTACCGTAAGGCTACGCGCAAACGGGCCACCGACCACAGCCACCAATGGGTGGCGACAGTGGCGTCAAGCTGTTTACGTGATTTTTAACACGTTTTGTATGGAATCGCCGCACACGTATAGCGAGTGGCGTCCACTCGCGACTCAGTGTCCACGACCCGCCACCGGTGGCGGCCACTCTTGATTCAGTGTCTGCCACATGTCACCGGTGGCGGCGACTACACTAGCTACTTAAACTACTAGTGGCCACCGACTACTAGTGGCGGCCACCGACCACCTACGTTCGCACGGTACCAAAGGATGTGGCGCAAGATAGCCACCGGTGGCTGTGGACAGTTACCCGTTTGCGCGGAGCCTTTTATATTATAAATGCGCAAGTAAGTTTGTTTGTTTGTTCCTTTTCGCGCCTAAACCACTGAACCAATCATCCTGAAATTTTGCATATATGTTGTCAGGTATACAGAAACGGACATAGGGTACCGTTCATCCCGAAAAAAAGTACTGTTCCCGAGGGAAACAGCGTATAGCTGGCGCCGCGTGTCTTTCGAATCATGATTGAATTATATTATTACAAGGAATAAGGAAGGATTTCCCGGTAGTACGTTCCCGTGGGATATTTTCCGACATTCACGCTGGTGAAGCCGCGAAAAAAGCTAGTAAATTAATAATGACATGTATTTCATCGAACCTCAAATAATGTTCATTTTGTTTTCCTAAAAATATTATCGAACACTAACATATTGAATGCGCCTCTTTTTGTAAACATCAAATAATTCCTTTTGGGGTCCTAAAAATACTAAATAGCCAAGTAACTGCGACCAACTTGGAAGTACCGCTCGCCGGCTGCTGCCGCAGCACCGCTCGTTTCGCTTGCGCCTTGCGCGCGGTTGGTCATAGTTCGAACTTAATCTAACCCATTTGGTCGGGGTGCCCTAACTTAGTTACTACAACCAATTCGGCTCACGCGTTGTTGAGCACAGTAATAGCTTAATTACTGCGACCAAATGTGAGAAAAGGCCAAAAAGTTGAAAAGAGAAGTACAAAAAGTTTTTAGAGGTTCATTAATTTAAAAAACCGTACACTATTAGAAGGTCAATAAGTTCATAAAGGATCAGTTAAATTATTCCCATTTATAATGACATTACCACGTTCTCAAGTACAACATTAATGTACCTATTGTTCACCTATAACAACTAACTTTGACGTCATTTCCTTTCACTCTTTACGGCATTTCAGCATTTAAGTGTCACACCACAACCTTCTATCTGAAAACAATAACGGTCTTACTACAAAAGATATAAACATAATTTTCAACGCGTGTCTTACGTCAAACCCTTTAGGTATGGTAAAAAACGTAAGACACGCGTTGAACATTGTTTGACTTTTGTAGTAAGGCAGTAAAGCTTGTAGCTAAATTTTGTACGAGTATATGACTTTCATTAGAATGACTGTAAAAACACATTATATTTAGAATGTATTCTTTCAGAAGAAAAACTGAACTGCAGAGTAGTGGTGACGGTATAAAAGATGCTCCCATAGTTATGTCAACAAGTCAAGAAAATATGACGAGGGAAGACCGTGAGAGGGAAGCAATGTACACGCAGTATATTGGGCAAAATTACAGCCAAACGCCCATAAAAGATGAAGGTATCTTTGGATTTGAACCAGATGGATCTTACAGGTAAAGAAAATGTAGTGATACTATTTACTATTTTGTACATAGATTATGGTAAACACATAGGAATTAGGCCCATTGCACATAACATCCACCAACTGGCATTTTTTTCTGAGCATAGGTCTTTTAACAGCATATTCTTCTATTTCCAACATTCAAAAGCCGTTAGTTTTGTGGCTTCCGATTTGAACGCTATGCTTCTATCAGCGCTCATTCATATTTCTTTCCATAGTTCTTCAGATGGGAATGCACCATATGAAGATTTTCATGAAAAATACATTAGTTACAAGCATGAACCATTTAGAAATCGAAGCGTAAGTTTTGAAGAAAAGACAGAAATAATAGTTGACAAGGACGATATTCCTGAGAGCAGGTATGCACGCATCACAATTAGCAGTAAACCGTTTGTTTAGCAAACATTAGCAAAGTATCTTGAAATGTAGCTATAGTAAAGCATCTTTATTTTTGCCAGTTTTTCATAAAACACCCAATTGTCGTTGTTCAATTCATCCCGACAATTATTCCTCGCACATAAAGTAAAAAACAATCATTTAAAAATATCCTACCTAAACGACGTCCAATTATGAAGTTACATACTCGTACATACCTTGTAACTATAGTAATTTATTATTTCTTACAGTACTGCTAGATCGAGCCCAGGATCACCAGAGCCAGTTACTATTGAAGTAGATGTGGAGCCAAAAGTTAAACGAGCTGTTATTTCTAACACTGTTACCACAATTCTAACACCTCTGGATAAAGTATCACCATGCGCTTCAAATGAATCTCTAACAGTTGATCAAAGCAGGTATGTATGTATGTAGTGATTTTTTGCAGTGGGACTCAATGATCTTTCATATATTTAAAAGTCTCTGTATCTCTAGAGACCATTCGGATGGCATGTGGAATGAATCACAAACAACCGTATTGCAAGTCGATTCGGGTACAGAAAATGGGACTGTGATAAGGTAAATCCTGAAATCCTAAACATTCAGTGTTGCTATTTTTTTTTACCCATTATTTCTGAATACCTAAATAAAATAATATTTTTACAGTTCATCAGATCTTAGTTCATTGGCTGCTTCGCCTGGAGCATTAGCATTGCTAACTCCGACATCAAGAAGAAAACAACTTCTACTTTTGCAGCATCAGCAGCGATCGTCCTTAGATACAGACGCTTTGGATGAAGAATTTGATGCTTCACAGGTATGTAATCAATAAACATTAATTTAAAATAACTATGGTTGACATTACTATTTAAACATTATAAATGATTGTTTTTCAACAGAGTCAGTCACCGACCTCTCCAAGAAATAAATTAGACACATCAAGTTCTAGCTCGCAGGCGCGAGCGTCATTATCTCCACCTGCAGTTGTTCCAAACATTTCACTGCCCATCACAAAGCAGCCAACTATCTCAAAATCAATTTCCCCAATAGCACCTCCGAAAGTAAACCATACACCTGCCATTGCTATTACCCACCCAAGCCTAGACTTGGCTGATGTTCCATTTAAACGAACTCCAAGTTTCATAAATAAAAAACGAGAAAGAGCATTAAGTCCATCTAGAAGAAGGGATTTGCAGAAAAAAGCACAACAAAAAGAACCAAATGGAACTATTCCTAATCAGATAGTAGAATCTCCATCTGAGCCACCACTAGCCAAAGCTGCAAGTAGTGAAACCAGCTTGGCAAGAACTGATTCAGGAAAAATTAACACTACTGACGTATCTGAAAGCACGACAACGACTGAAGATTATGTTACAGCAAATTCTGACAGTTCTAAAAAAAGTAATAGTAAGATTCAAAACCAAAGTAAGTATTACAAACATGAAATTAGAAGTCATTCGCTAGTTTCTTATAAATCCATTTTACTTATAGATCCAGAAAATAACAAAACACAAGACGGGTCATCTTTTGAAAGTGCTTCAAGTCTCTATTCTTCAACTCGCACAGAAAATATCGCTGAAGATTTGATCGTACCAAGTTTTTCCCCACCATTAGAAATCAATGATGACTTTATTGTCCCAGACATTGCATCGCCCCCATTGCCCTTGCCTGATAGGTTACCTAGAGTTTCTATGGAAAAAATTGAAGTAAAAGCCGATATTACGCCGACCATTGAACACATCAAGAGAGAAAAGACTGATATTAAATTTAAAAACGATTTACCAAAAGTTTCCAAGGTAAGTTCCTTCGCTGTAAAATTAACTGAAGGTCAAAATGCCAACAGTCGTTTTTATGTGTAAATTTTCTTTTAGACTATGCGGGGCACAATTAGTGGAAAGAGTAGTTCAAGTGGAAGTTATAGTATAGGTGGATCAAATCCTAATGTTACTGAAGCTAATGACGATAAAACACCCACTGAAAAGATTGTAGAACTGCCGGAAAGTAGCGAAAGTAAAGGAAAAGAAGACAAAACAACGGCAACTGTTCATGAAAAGGAACAACAAGTACCGAAAATGATGGTATATGAACGAATAAACCACGATTTTAATTGTTTTAAGACTAGTTATAGTCATACATTTTTTTTCTTTTATTACAGGGTTCTTTATCCGACGATGAACGAAGTGTCCACTATTCATCTTCAGGTTATTATGAGAGTCCCGTTGAAGATGACGATGATGGTGGTTTAACTTATAAGCATTCACAAAGATATAAATCAACAACCAGACCTAAGTCTTGGTTAGCAGATGAGAAACGGAGAAAAAAGAAAGCTTTTACTTTAGAATTTTCTAAGTCTTACGATGATTCTGTTTCTACTTCACAAGATGATTGGGGTAAAAAGACTAAAGACTGTGACAGTATGAGTCAAAAGTCTGAACGCAGTATCTTCAAACCATCTAATGTTAAATCCCCCCAGGAGGAGAAAGCACCTGAAACTAGGAAGAAGAAAACTCATTTTGCAGATAAGAACAAAAGCTTTCAGTCTTCGCCAAGAGAGGCTGTTGATGTAGAAAAATCGATCAAAGAAAAAATATCGAAAGAAAAAGATTCGGAACCGAAACGTCCAGCTGAAAGAGAAAGATACGTTAAGAGAACAAAACTAAAACCAAAAAGTCCAACTCAGAGTAAAACTGGTGATGGTAATAATCATAGCTACAGACCAGCTCATTATGACAGAAGGGAAGCTATGGGTTCTAGTATGAAATTACACCTGAATATTCCGACTTCAGATGACTCTAGTGAACAGTATAGGAAAGAAGGTAATAATCTAAATCATTTAATTTAAGATTTTTTATGAATAGTAATTAAATTTATCTGTATTATTTTTATTTACATTATAATCTCTAATTTATAGGTACAAGTAACGGCAATATTTCGCCAAGAAAACATAGGCGTTTACGCGACAGTCCGCGAAGAAAAACTGCAAATAATTCAAATAATAAATCTCCTACTACAGCTAATAACCACAACGTGTACAGGTAAAATGTTTTTTTTTTTTCTTTTTATCGAAACTAAACCAAAATAAGAATACAAAATAACTAAAACATTTTATGTTCAGGCCAAGAAGAAAAAGTGGCTCAAACGAAAGCATATCACTTCCCGGTAGTTTACCAAGAAGAAAACAATCAATTCCTACGGTTCCACACCTAAGTTCTTTAGAAGCAGAAGATATAGAAACTACTAGAACTCTTACCAGCGCTGGGTCCAGATTAACTCCTCTTCGATACGTAAAAAGTCCCACAACATCACCTAGACATAATCGGAAACCAGATAAAGGTAAATATTGCATTATATCTCTTCGAAAATAAATTGTACGTAATATCCCTTGCAAGTCTTACATACTTTTAACAAATAAACACCTTATTATTTAAGACGGAAAGTTCGCAAAAGCAGCGTCAGCCGAATCTTTGCGCTCTGTATCACCAGGATCAGATTCAGTATTTTATTCAGAGCAAACGGAGCACAGCTTGGTTGGAGCTGATGGCGAATCTAAAGCACATTGCTTGCACTGTGGCAAAGAAGTCCATATCGTAACTGCGACTCACGAACATGACAGTGTAGCTTCAAGGACGTCTCATACCGATGTAAGTGAATTAACGATTGATTTTTAGGAAAGTAATTGCAGTGATTTGAAATAACATTTAATTCAATACAGTGCAGTCTTGCCCAAAACCCAATGTCTTCTTTCAACTGTACCCGCTGAATAATACAAAACAATTGCCCAATTTACAGACTTTTTATTGATGTAAATATATGTTTCACCTAATTACAATACAACTAAAACTTCTGTGTTCTTTGTCTTATTTTTAGGAGTCTTATGCAGATGCTACACCAGACATAGTACCAGCACCTGCTGGTTTTGCTGATTCTCCGTCTTGCGCAACAAACAAGAAACATGCAAGCGGAGCTCGATTATACAAGAAATTAGACAAACGATATCGATCTGAGGATAAATCAAGACATTACTATCGAAACAGGCAGGAAGTTCGAGCAAAGGTACAATCAACTATTCAAAATCCCATATATTCTAAAAAACATTTTAAATTATCTAGAAAACCAAAGCCGCTATCTGTACTTTTTGAAAGAGAATGAGGAAGGACATCTTTTCTAGAACATCTTTTTTTGACAAAATCAAATACATATCCCCATCTACAAATACACTGAAATGTACCAGGTAGGTTTATACAATTCTCGGTTAAACTATGACAATTGTGTTTATAAGTTGTACATTCGTTAATATCTACGCACATTCCAAACTCAGATTTCCATTCAAACCCCTTTTCTCGGCAATGGCAAGAAACGTTCCATTTATTTTTTATAATACCTTCTAAATTCTGATTGTTTTTCCTATCGAATCGACATTGCCGGTGCATTGCATAAGTACTTTGAGCGTTTTCAGTAAAACATGGATTGTGTTTACTATCATGACATTGCGAGACTGTATTCACATGTTTCAATGAACAACACGGGTCCGGACAAAAACTGTACATAGCACAAGCAAACGAAAATTTATCATCGGAACGAGGGTCGTGGTTTCGGTTCCCAAATGTTGAGTCCAAGCAACTGGCAAAGTTATCACAGGATTCCCCTAGCATTGATAGTGCAGGAATTCCTAGCATTGTATACCAACACATATAATAAGATGCAGATGTCCGCCATTGAAACTTTTCTTTCGGTTCATCAAAAGGAAGGCCCGTTTTTTCTGCATACAACAGAGCTTCCTTACAGTCAATATCTAACTTAGTAATTAATTTCTTATCAATATTTTTATTTTTATTTAACTTCGTAGTAATATCATCACTTCTAGTAAAAGGCGCTGTTCCAGTCACACTGTATAAGTATTTAATGCATTGGTAAAAGTCTTTGTAGCAGTTCTTATAGACTCTCCAATGAAGAGCTTTGAGACTTGGATCAGGAAAAGCATTATAAAACCCAATGGAGATATCTTTAGGTTTCTTTACATATTTTCTACGGTCCCATTCGTTGAATTTGTGGTTTCGCAAAAAATAAGCAATATCTTGTAAGGAATTTACCAACCATTTATCATCAGGCACTAAAAATGTTGACTGTTGAGTTTGTCCTGCTAGCAGTGTAGAATATGTCGACGACGTTGGATTCAAAATATCATCTAATCCTAAACTCTCTTCGTTTTCACAAGCACATGAACACAATTTCATGTTTGTACACAACACAAAAACTATGCTAATATATTTAAAGATGAACATTTTCATTATGACGTATTTTTTCTAGTAAATCAATACTCATTTGTCAAAACAAACAGACGCCAATTTAGAAAAAGAAAACATTTTCGGCCAGTAACAATAATCAATTCAAAAGGTTCATTATGTAGGTTTTATTTGATTTTAGAACATTTTTCTTTTGCAACTTTTAGGTATCTAATTATTGTTCTTTTTAATAGTCTGAAGAAAGAGGTAAGGAAGAATATGCGACCAGTGAAAAACCTCAAGACAGTCGCATAGCAAGGTCTGCTGGCAACAGTCTGGATAAACTTGGCGGGTCCAGTGCAAGCGTAGACCCGGATGGTAAGTTTAAAGTTTTTTAACCCTGTAGTTAAGTTCTTTTTTAAACTATGCATTTTGCGAGAATACATATAATATTAATTATGATGATTTTATGTCTTACCTACCTACAAAAGAGACCCAAGGATATTTTGATCTTAATTAAGTTATACAATAATATTTACAAGGAAAAAGCTTCATGGTTTTGTTTGTTTGTAGAGATACGCAGACAAAATACGAATGATGCGCTTCCACATTTTGCCAATCGCGGCATTGAGCCCAATATTACAAGTAGCGAGTCATTGTCTTTTTTTCCCCAACTTCAAAACAGAATTTACAGTTTTACCTCAAACCGATACCGGATCAAAAGCTCTCGGGAACCACCCATTAAGCCAAGAAGTCTGTTCAAACGTCAGTCATTAAAAAGTTTTTTTATGATTATGACAGAACACGAAGAATGTTCTGGAAGTTCCGAGGGTGCTGAAGGAATTCGTGACGAAAAAGGAATCTATGCTGCGCCCTGGTGGTGCGGAAACTGGATCATGCTGTCTGAAAATAATGACCACTGGACTAGGATCCCACCAGGTACTGGCCAGATATCGACAAAACTTAAAACTGAAGAAATAATCACAAAACAAATAAAAAAAGTTGTATATAATAATAATAATCTTTATTAATTCAGACTACAATGTGGTCTAAAATGATAATAATAAAATAGCTTAGGACATAATAACTAAAATAAATCGGGTGCGATATGCAAGCGCCCACCGCTGATAGTGTTGGGACAGTCACGCAGCCTGCGGAGTAGTTTTCTTACGCCACAGTGCATCAAAGCCGTCAGTGCGTGCGTCTGCAAATACTACAGAAGCGCGACATTCGCAACAATAATTTAATATGCAGTGTTTTATTTTAAAACAGTTATGAAGCAAAAACAAGTTTCTACAGAGTACCTATTACATAAGTTTTATAAAAATAGTTGTGAACGATGATTATTGAGAGCAGCCCAAATCACCTAATCATAGGATAAAAACAAAAATTGAGCTCGATGACTTCATTTGAAGAAACGTAGGTAGGAGACTTGAAATACCGATTACATCAATCTGTGATCAAGATGATACATACTGTAAAGGATTTGTGCTGTATTGTTACGAAGTCATGGGTCAAATTCTTTCCTACCTAATACCTATACATTTTTGACAAGCTATCTAGATGGACTTTTCCTAAACATTATTTGAGAAATCAGCTGGTGTTGAAAAAGCGTTGTTGTTGAACAGTCAGCAGTACCTACCTGGGCGACCGAGCTCAGCTCGGGTGAAAATATAGAAAACGAATTTTCCCCGAAATTACACATAGGTAGGTAGATCTATTTTGTTTATGGTATCTACATAAAAAAAAATATATATCAGCGAAGCGAAATGACTGTTTGAGCTCATAAATACTACGAAAAAAAAGAGTTTATCTGTTAGTAGTTGTTAATACGTTAATGTTTTTGTTGGCGCCAAAAACGTTAGTTTGGTTCATGTCAATGGAGAGGCAAAACAACGATGCCCAAACAGCCTTGTCGGATTTATAAAACCATTTCAGCCTTATTACAAAACAAGGTTCATCTTCAAACCCAGGTTTAACCCATGGAACTTTTTTTGAATTTCGAACTTTATTCCGACACATTATGTTGTCAGTTTACAAAACTGACAACTTAGTACCGGACTAAGTTGTCAGTTTTATATAAAGAACTGTATTTCTATCACAGCTAGGTTCTTATTACAAAAACTGGCTCCATGGTTTAAACCATGGCAGAAGAAAAACCTTGTTTTGTAATAAGACCGAATATGTTTGTCATCAGTTCTAATTTCTCATCAAACCACCAAATGTACAAAAACTCATTAACTTTTTAAAAACCAGTACCTACATAAGTGTTTACCTTTAACTTTTATAAATAGGTAATTATGAGAGACAGCAATTAGGCTTTTATAAGACAGTTGATATTTAGTAGGTATTCGCATCAATAGATGGCGCCTGGAAAAACTAATCGAGATTTATCAAAAGACAAGAGTTTTTTAAAAATATGGTATTATAAACTCTGGGCTTTTGTTATGTTTATAAAACATCTCCCTTCAAGCACCGGTGTTGCCCGGAATAGCCGCGTGGCGCCACGCAAATATTAGCTTTTTTTTGCGTAGAAATGAAACTAAATCAATGCCGAATGTGTTTAATACACTGGAAATAATATTTTTAAACCATTTCCGGTGTAGGAATTATACTCGGCATTGATTTAGTTTCATTTCTACGCAAAAAAGCTTAATATTCGGGGGTGGCGCCACCGTCTACGCGCCACAACTTTGTAGCTTTTTTAGACAAATGAAAATTAAAAGTTTTAAAAAAAGTATCGAATAGGTTTTATTTATTTCTTAAATTGAAAAAAAAAAATAAACACTAAACGAACTTTTTTCAACCTCACGAGTAAAAAGTATGCATAGCGGCGGCGGCGGCGCGCGGCGACATTAAGAACTGAATCTTTTTACGTTGAAATACGGAGAAAACGAATTTTCCCAGATGTGAGACCTAGAATTGATTTTTTAACTTTCATCGAAATCGTTCGAGATGATTTTTTTTTTTTTACATTATGTTATGCATACTAATTTATCAAAAACAGTAACACCGCTACTGGTTACTATATTTTATAATAAAATTCTATGGACTTTACAATGATAAAATTCAAACGATCTATATTTTCATATACCTATATATGTATATATATAATATATATATGCGTAGTCACGTTCTCGAAAACGGCTCAAACGATTTCGATGAAACTTGCAATATAGGGGTTTACGGGGGCGAAAAATCGATCTAGCTAGGTCTCATATCTGGGAAAATTCGTTTTCTCCGTAATTTAACGCAAAGGATTCGGTTCGTAATGTCGCCGCCGCGCCGCCGCCGCGCCGCCGCCGCCGCCGCCGCTATGCATACTTTTTAATCGTGAAGTTGAAAAAAGTTCGTTAAGTGTTTATTTTTTTCAATTTAAGAATAAAATAAAACCTGTTCGATACTTTTATAGAAATTTCATTTGTCTAAAAAAGCTACAAAATTGTGGCGCGTAGACGGTGGCGCCACCCTCGAAAATTAGTGTTTTTTTGCGTAGAAATGAAACTAAATCAATGCCGAGTATATTTCCTACACCGATAATGGTTTAAAAATATTATTGCCAGTGTATGAAACATAGTCGGCATTGATTTAGTTTCATTTCTACGCAAAAAAGGCTAATATTCGTGAGGTTTTTTTTTTTTTTTTTTTTTGTTTACCGCAAATAAACGTATTTTATTTCTTTCTTTTCTTTCTAGGTGCCACGCGGCGATTCGGGGCAACAGCTGTTCTTGAGAGGAGATGGTTTTTATAAACTTAACAAAAGGCCGAAGAGTTTTTAATACTGTATTCAAAAACTCTTGTCTTTTGATAAATCTCGATTATTTTTTCCAGGTGCTATCTATTGATGTGAATACTAAATATCAACTGCAATCAACTGTTCTTCATGCCTCATTCTTGTCTCCCATTAAGTATAGGATTTATAGAAAAGTTAAACGTAAACACATAATACCTACTGCTTTTTAAAAGGTAGATAAAAAGCACTGGAATGAGTTTTTTTTTTTAAATTTGGTGATTTGATGAGAAATTAGAACTGATGACAAACATGGTTTTAAAATCCGACAAGGCTGTTTGGGCATCGTTCCTTTACCTCTCCATTGACATGAACCGAGCATGGACGTATAAAAAAAGCGAACCAACGTTTTTGGCGCCAACATAAAACTTAACGTATTTACTAATAAATAACAGATATATTGTAATCTTTTTGATTGCAATTTACGAGTTTAAGCAGCAACAAACAGTTATTTCGCTTCGCTGATATAAATAGATCTACTTACCTATGGTATCATTTATAAAAAAATCGCTTTTTCTATTTTCACCCGAGCAGAGCTCGGTCGCCCAGGTCCTACATTAAAAAGAAAATTCATACCTAATTCGATTTTTCTCTAAAACTTACACAAAACTTTCCAACCTAGCTGATGGATAAGAAATAATTCCCAGCAATCCACACCTTGATTTGTGTGCCTCTAAATAATTATGAAATAAAGTTGACGTAATGATATTAGGATAAAATTTAATGTTCCTTTTTTAACAGATATACTCGACACTGGATCTGACGATGGACAGGAAGATCCAACGGAATCAGAATCTGAATTCAACAAGCGATACGTGGCGCTTACACATAGGCTGGTGCACCGACGAGCTTGCATAGAGTTGAACCGGCGCCAAGCTGACAACAGTTTTGGTAAAAATTTTGACAAAAGGATTTTTTTATTAGACGCTCCATTTTGTTATTGAACAAACAAATACAGAAGCCACATACAGCAATTACAATGTAAAAAAGCGGTCAAGTGCGTGTCGGGCCACTCGCAGGAATAGGGTTCCATAGTTGCACAAAAATGCGGACTAAGAAGAGGGCTTTTTGTTGTTTCATGAATATTTGACTATTACTCGTAAACTTGAAAAGCCTACTTACTCGTAGCTGTCAAAGTCTTCCTTTTAAATTCGTTATACATACTACTACCGTGAATTTTTTCACCCATCCAAAACTAACGGCTTAGCTGGCAGGGCGACACTTGACTCTAACAAAAATTAGCACTTTAAAGCTTATTTCGGAAACGGATCAATAAATCGAAAAATTGTTTTGGCAAATCCATAATATTTTTAAAAGACCCATCTAACAACACCCCATACCATGGGTTAAACGAGAAACAAAAAACATCCCCACGTTACGTGTACAGAAAGTACCCTAATTTTTTTTTTATTTTACCACTTTGTCGGCATGATGAATATGTATATATCCATGCCAAATTATAGCTTTCTAGTCTCTGAGCTAAGGTGCGGACGGACAGACCGACAGACGGACGGACAAAGCGAAACTATAAGGGTTCCTTGTTGACTACGGAACCCTAAAAATCATTGTAATTCCGATAAGGGTTCAAAACTGTTAACAGCATCTCTTTTCATCAGAAAGAAATTCCTGCTACGCACTTATATTCTTATAGTCTCTATTTTGCTCCATAGTTGCATGGAAACCACTCCATGATTTTACTAAAGCTAATAAGCGAGCTATCCCGTATTTTATCGGCGCTATTCGGCGAGCAAATCATGAAACTAGTTTCATAATCGCGTTTACCGTCTATATAAAGCCCTTCATTCCACGATGGCTATTATAAAACAGGTACCGTATTGCGTCACTACTATTAACGAATAGTTAACCAGTCTACTTCGGAAGCGTGACGTGTAAAACTATTCCTAGTACTTACTCTCTCAATTTTTAAATAGCATCACCTATTATTTTAAGAATATCGCCTGAATTCTTCAGTTCATCTTTGCCATTGGCACAGAAAAAAAAAATTGGCTGCCAATGTCATCATAATACATGTTCGTGTAATTTTCGATAATTTTAGGGACCTTGACATGAAAGTAATGAATTTTAATGGACCGTTTGGATGAGTCACGCGATCAATTTTAGTTTCAATCAGTGAAAGGTACAGAATCGTTTCAGAATCAAAAGTGACCGAACTGTTGCGAACTAAAATAAATTCTAGTAGCGTATTTGAACGTCAGTATTCAGTTGTTGACGACACGCTACTGCGACCAGATGATATTTTTACGCCTGACGTTCAGCAAATGTTTAGTTCGTATTGATTTTACATAGCAAAATTTGTCTAGACGACGGTTAATGACGTAATTTTCATGCAGTCCATGCGGACAGTTAAAAGTGACAAACGCCGGTTTAAAAGTTCAAGAGTGTAATTCGGAGTTTCAGTTTGGACTGTCGGAGTTTTCTTGAAGAATGGGGCATTCATGTGAGTAAACTTTTTCGTGGATCATTTAATTCGTTGGATGAAGTTGAAACAATAGTTTTATTTTCCGTTTCTATTATTTGATGTTTTAGTCAGAGACATGTTGAATTCCAAGGGGAGTGTAAGACAGAAACTGGAGGAAATCCTTAAATTGATGCTGATGTTATGGTGTCGACAAAGTCAAATTAGCAGACTTGTGGCTCCAGAACCATGCGGTAAAAAATATTTTCTTTTTTTATTTGTTACTAATAAAATTAATGCTTCCTATATTTTTAATTATATTGGAGTGAATAATTGGTTGGCAGGGGAAAATGGAAGAAGAAAACGTATTGCACCGACTCCAAGTAAAATAGGATAAGGACAGGAAGATGATGATAATGAATTTTAATTATTTTGTTTGTTGTTTTCTACAGAAAGTGCGATTTTTTCATGCTGTGTGGTAATGATACTTGCCATATTATAAAAAAAAATTATAACGGTACCTACATCTATTAACTAAACTTGTCGTATTACTCACACCCTCCTAGCAACGGATCCACTTGAAATACCACGGTTTTTATTCACCATACGCGGTTCTATAAAAGTTTTGGTGCACATTGTGTCTACAATATCTTAGCGCGGCATGATAATTGCATTCTCTAATGCATTGTATGAATGAAACTTCTCCGTTTGATTTTTCTGGGCATTAGCCAAAAACGAAAGTTTTTCTGCAAATATTTGGATGGATACGCACTTACCAAGTAGAGTACGTATGTGTGTCATGGCCAGATCTCCTCCGGCGAGTTTATTGCCGTCTCTAGGCCGACATCATTGTACTATTTAGATAAGAAAATAAATATTAGGCCAGGAATGACGCAAAGAAAATACACGGTATCGCAAATCTATGAGTCTATTGTTAAGTGATTATCGGTTTATTATTTCGTCTAACTATTGAATATTGCTAATATTTGTAAACCAATTTAATGGTAAAACGTTTTTGCTGTATGTGGCTTTGAAGTGTTTTTAATAAAGCTTTAGATTTTTCCGCAATCTTTGAATATTAATACCGGAATTTTAATCTCACAATGTTATGAGAATAAGGGCTGAATGCAGAAAAAATGGTGATACAGAAAACACTAAATAAATAACAATGGCAAATATTTTACGAATTATACTATCAACGTAAAACTAAATGAAACAATGAAGTTGTGCCTTGGCAGTTAGGTCGGCCTTTGGTGTGGGATGCAACATGTGCCAACACCCTTGCGCCATTCTATCTTCCTAACACGGCGGGTGTGCTGGGGCGGCTGCTGCAGGTGCGGAAAACTTCAAACGGCCAAATATTCCAATTTTATCGGAACTTATTCGAGCCGTTTAGGTTTAGTGTTTCGGGTTGAAACACTAGGGCCATGGTTCCAAGTGCCCACTTAGTTTTTCGAGACATCACCAAGCGGTTAGTCAACTCATCACGTGACGAGATGGCTGGCCTATTTTTTGGACAAAGAAGCAGCATTGGCATACAACGTGGCAATGCTGTCAGCCTTTTCACTTTTCCTATTGACAGCAATGCGGACGATTTTTTTGATATCCTTCGATTCTTACACGACTCCCTTTTTATACGACTGCCCAAAAAGGAGTATAATGTTTTTTGTAGACTTGTACATTATTATTTTAATAAAGCAATTAATTTGAAATTTGCAGAGAGCGACAAAACAGTGGTAGTGAGGCGTGGAAATGAAGAGTTTGGTTTCCGAATCCACGGAAGCAAGCCAGTAGTGGTGTCCGCGATCGAGCCAGATACGCCTGCCGAAACCTCTGGTTTAGAAGTCGGAGACATTGTCATAGCTGTTAATGGTAATATACTTGGAGAAAAACATTCGTATGAACTGAATTTTGGACCATCTACCGTAAAACTGGATTAAAACAATGATAAAGTACTTTTTGATGAAGTATCTAGTAAAATTTGAAGTTATCATAAAATAATAGGGAAATATGAGTCAAGGCAGTGCAAGTTACAATTTTTGCACATGTATGAGAACAATTTATTAAATTTTGAACGGATTATTTTAAAGGTTGTGTTTCTACATAGCTCTACATGAAAACCATTATTACATTTAAACAGTTTGATTTAAGACTATTATTCAGGATTGGAATTCTGCTTGCATTTTCGTTTCAATTGGAAAATTGATTGCTCACTAAATCCACTTGATTGATTTATTGCGATGCATAATGTTCATCAATTTATTTACAGGAATCAATGTCTTGGATAAGACACACTCAGAAGTGGTGAAGATTGCCCATTCTGGATCAGAAATACTTGAATTAGAGGTACGTTTTTCCAAAGTGTCTGTGTTTTACCCAATTTAAAAGTTTTATTGATGTACTCGTAGGTACTGAAAAGATTTCAGAATGTTCTATTTTCGTAACGGAAGAAGCTTTCAAGAGTTTTGAAGTATTGAATCAGTATTAATGCAATGTACCTTCATTGATTGATTACTACTTGCATTTATTACCTAATTTGATTACCTAATGGATTAGTCAGTTATATGTTTGTTTATACGGTAATAAATCACCGTGCATCTTTACAGTTTAGTTTATTCGTAACATCAATCAAATCGACCAAACCATACCACATCGGAACCCATTTTTGTGTTCTCATTTAATTTTAAATATTACATTCAGATTTAGACCTACTCACGATCCTAAATAATTCATATTTACTGCCCACTCTAAAGACTAGGTTTATGTATCTTTGGAACTACTAAATTGATTCCTATTCAACATATTTGATTATTTGGATTTTAGAAGATTTAAAACTGGATCAAATTTTATCATTCGATCCGAATTTGAGTTCGGATCGAATGATAAAATTTGACATTCAAACCCATAACAAACCTCAATTTTATAACTTTGTTTTCAGGTGGCCCGAACCTGCGAAGTGGTAGCCTCATTAGCTCACGAAGGAGGACCAGCTGCGTTATACTCAGGGTATCTCTGGCGAGCTGCTCCCGTCAGGCCGCATCATCCTCCGCGTTGGACCCGACGGTGGTTCGTCCTCAAGAGAGATAATTGCCTGTACTATTATAAGACAGATTCTGTAAGTAGCAGCTTCTTCTTTTTATCTATCTTTTATTATAAAATTCTATTTATCTCGCGCTTTTTAAATGTTACTGTTACCTATATTATACTGACTTTTGTTTTACATTGTAAATTATCTTGCAAAGGACATGCGATTGAATGACCGTTGTAATTTTGTCGGTGTAGTTCAAGTACTTTCTAATTATATCAACGACTGCCCGATAGCTTTGCCTTGCCAATTCAACGTTCCTTTATCTCTCTACCACGTTCTAGGTACTCATCCGTCATACTCGATTTCATTATAATATTTTCTTCGTTAGCAAGCTCTTTGATGCTATCGAACCTTGTTTCATGGCGACCTTGTACTTTATAGATTTTACTCAACCTAATAAAACTGATAACACCGCCATCTATTGACTCAAACCTGTACTACGTTCCAGAGCATTCATCCTGTGGGAGCTCTTATGCTTGTGAACTATCAACTAACCGAAGAGGATTCGGGCAGGCCCCACGGGTTCCGATTACATCGTGGCGGAGGCGTGCGCTTACAACTGGCAGCTGACACTTCAGAGGCGGCCGCTAGATGGCGTGCAGTGCTTGCCCATGCAATTGATGCGAGCAACCAGGTTTGTGATGTTTTTCTGATGTTTTATAATTCATTTTTATGAAATGTAAGATTTCTGATATAAAAGTAATTTTTAGATGTTTTATTATTGGTATAATTTTGTGTGATGACTGTACATGGCAGTTCATCATTGATATAATAGATGGCTCAGAATTCAATTTTACTTTTTTAACCACGCGTTATCTTCTGTCAATGAACTTTTGGAACTGTAGAAGTTGGCAATCGTATTACATAATTTGACTACTAAGCCCTTTCTTGATAAAAAGCGATAAAAGTACCGTCACACTTTCTTAACATCCGGATATACATATAACGAAGTTATAATTTGGAAGCCCACCTTAATTTCCTATAGGTACCTACATGAGTATAAATGAGTTTGTTCTGTAGGTTCATTTCTAAAATTATTATCTACTTATTTTGCCTCGTTCTTTAACTATTTGCCTATGTTCATTTCATTTTCATGTACATTATGTTCACAACGATTTCTAATCTCTTCGCTTGAAAAGTATTTTGATATCATACAAATAAGTAAAGAAGTATGCTGTTAATTGAACAAAACCAATATTGTATTAGGTCACATTTATAACATTTCTAATACGACACTTTATTGACTAAGCTCAATTAGGATCTTCTTTTTATTTAATTTCCAGCGTGATGGCTGGTTAGAGGTAACAATGAGGAACATGAAGCTTCCACCATCATCGATCCCTAGGCCTGATTGCTTCGGCTACCTCATGAAGCTTGGCTCCAAATGGAAGTCCTGGGCCAAGCGGTACTGCGTGCTTAAAGACGCTTGCCTCTACTTTTACAATGATGGCAACAGCAAAAATGCTTTTGGTAAGTTGAATGTTTTGGGCTCTATTGAAATCATAACTAGAACTTTTATTGACTTTTGTTCAAGTTCTCTACAATGCTGCTTTATCAGCTATGACAGAGCTTCTACAGAGTTTCAAAGTAGCTCTAGGTACCTAGTTACTGGAGCAATTCCGGTAAAGCGATAACTGCTTCTGATTACAATTTTATTTGCTTGTTATTTCAAATATGAAATCTAGGTATGTGGCTAAATTCAGGTCAGAACTCATATTATTTAGAATCATCGATACGACGAAGAAGGAAAAGATCGAGTTCATTTGATTCGAGACCCAGAGCTGCTACTACTCGTTTCTAAGCAGAACACCCATACTTATAACCTTGCGTGACACGAAGGATCGAACCCAGGGTTTCGAATCTCTCAATATGACACTCATAATAATGTTAACCCTTCTTTTCCTCTTTCGAAGGTATGGCCTGCCTGCACGGCTACAGAATACAGACATGCGCGCCTGGCGGCAAGAAATACGCCTTCGAGGTGATGCCCACTGAACCGAAGCAAAGACACTTCTACTTTCACACTGAATCTGAAATGGATAGGAAGCGGTTAGTATCAGATATGGTAATTAGGACTGATTTTCCGTCATCCGATAACTTTTATTGTGTGGAATAATATTGCCGTCTGACAGATTTTGTATGGGAAGATTATTCAAAACTACTCCTTTAATAACGTTGGATAAACCAGCCCTTACAAAAACACATTGCATCATGCAGGTACTTTGAAATACTAGAAGCTTTTTTCGCGTTCTGGAACAAACAATTTAAGCAACAAGGAATCCTAGTCATCGTCGGCATTTATAATAGACGTCCATTTTGGTCATCATTATTATCAAATTAACAATAAGTTATTACAGTTCATATTTTGTATTTTTACTACTACTATAGTTGCTTTCTGTCTATGTAGGATGCGGTATATCAACACCAACCTATGTATTTCTTTTGGCGTAAATTTTTAGATTATAGGCATTCCGAATGTAGACCAAAATAATAACGAAAACAAATTAACAACAATCGCATCGTTTTTTATATCGATAAAAACAAAGGTGATGTGTCATAAAGCTTCGTTAGGTCTGGCCTTAGGCAGCACATGATCGTTAACTTGTTCCACTCTATAATCCTTTCTGTTAACTAAATTCTGAATGACTACATCATCGTAAAAAGGCCTCAATTATTTATTTACCTTTTTGTATTTTGCTCCACGAAAACATTAACTTGTAGGTGTTTTAAGGTGAAAGCCAGGATAGCCCGCGAAATTCAAATTTTCTTACGTTTTTTTGCAATTTGCAAGTCAGTATTAGGTTGTATGTTAATCAAACTACGATTCGCGACCGCATCAAGTATGTATTTACAGAATTATAATCATTAAAGTCATCAACACAACTCTTTAAGACCAAAAGTAATCCTATTGAATTACTATTTCGTGAAATCTTGACATTTGAGGATTATACTAACTTAAGGGAGTTGTATTACTGATTCTAATGATTATAATTCTGTAAGTACCATGGACAAAACTTAAGCATGCTCACTTAAGAAAATATTCCTGTGAGAGCGCAGCTAGTGACAAACGAACATTGCGCGATCGAGTCGTGAGCCGTGCATGCGATTATCGCCTTTGAGGTGATCATGCGGAACTTTGGCCCATAGTACATATTAGGTTCAATACTCATTTTATACCCAAACGCAAAATGCGACTCCAACTTTTGGTTGCAATTAATAATGACACTGTAAAGAAATATAATGCTCCAATCGAACATGTCTGAGTCACATGTCAAGTTGTGCTCCAATCTGATGGCCGATCATTTGATTAGCGAAAGAGAACTAACGTTCTTTAATTTGTAAGACCCCTACCAGATCGGTTATCCAGATAAGGATGTCGCGAAGAAAGATCAACAACCCTTTATAGTAATGCTTTGAGTTTGTGCTAAACCTGTCTGTCTCTTAGTCCGAAATTTTAATAAATATTAGTTAGCACGTGTGTTGGCATAGATATTAATATGTTCCCGTCTCTGTCTTGCACTTATAGTTAAACATTTGTGCGTCAGTAACTATTTATCTCAGCCCTAAGTTCAATTATTATAATTTATTGATAGAATTAGTGTTGTTATATCCAAAACCCCTAGAGTCCTGTAGAGTTCATGTGTGATGATGACGAATTACAGTGTTTGTATCAGCTAAGTAGATCTTTGCAATCAAAGAACATTTTAACTGATAAAATTGGCTAACTGGTTTATGGGGACCACCGGTAAGAACGGAAATGCGCATTAACGTAGTATTTTTAAAGTCATGGATAAAATTCCAACGGCCTAAATCTCAAATGCAACTTAATTCCTCGCTGCTGTATTGTAGCGATTTAGTAAACAATATTAATTTAATAGGTACTTAATTATTAA
This sequence comes from Cosmia pyralina, assembly GCA_946251885.1. Lineage (NCBI taxonomy): Eukaryota > Metazoa > Arthropoda > Insecta > Lepidoptera > Noctuidae > Cosmia > Cosmia pyralina. The sequence goes on along the minus strand of OX276359.1, from coordinate 15,990,184 downwards.
AAGCTCATTCCTATTGTGTTATCTAATAAACTCGCTCAAAAAGTATTATCTGTTTTTTGAGATGAGTTAAATAAATGCCACAGTAAAAATGTGTTTTTAAAAATTTTGGTAGTTCGATAATTGATTACATTTTTCAAAAAAGCATCTTTTCATTTAACATTCTTAAAAAAATCGTTCCTTTGTGAGCGAAAGAGGTGACAAAATGCGACAGCCCTCTTAACTGGCTTTAGAGAATTCAGCCGTTAAGACTAATAAATTTACATTGATCCAGCCCTAGAATCTAGTGACACAGCATCGAAATTGGACTAACTTAAACACTTTTCAATCCAGTCCAGCACGCAGTATCCAGCGCTGGATTAAATTAGAAGGGACACTAGTTAGTAAAATTTCGACCCAGTGTCACTCAAACTCGTACCATTTATTTAAAGTAAACCATTTATAGGCACTTTTGAATTGACAATGGAGTCGGTCAGTCAGAAAGATGAAGCTAGTTGCCTATTTTGAAGCGTAGTAGGTTCCTTTATGCAAAAGAAAGGGCAAGAAATTCCATGACTTTAATCTTGCTAAGATACCTACAAGGAGAAGTTTTATAATGCTATTTTTGTCTTTTATTAGATGGATGGCAGCTTTGGAGTACTCCATAGACAGATGGATGAAGGCCGGTTGACGACGCGCCCTCCTTTCGGAAGATTCATACGATTTTATATAATTTTAGCTGTATTAAATTAATATATTCAGTGTTATTCCATATTTTGAGTTATTATATTTATTTGACTTTGGTTTTCGATCCTTATTCATACTAAGTTATTAAGGTAACGAAAAAAATAGGTATTTTTAAAGCAGGGGTCTTGGTTGCTACCCAGACCTGCTTTAAAATGTTCAGAAACCAGTGTATACACCACATTTGGTGCATTTGTACAGTGTGTACAAATGCACCAAAAGTCAGTGTATTTTGGATTCCCTTAAAATTGCATACGGTCTACATTTCAAAGTTACATCATATGATTCCAATTTTACTTTCCATTAAAGGTTGACATAAATATTTTGAACTTTTCTGTAATTTCGATATCGAAATGCCAAATTTAATCAAGTATTATATTACAAAAACCTGTCTCCGAAAAGTTAATGACATAAATAATTATGAGACAGAAATACCTACCGGCCAACTCAGTTAAAATTCATTTAATCATTGCAGAGAAGAAGTAGGTTATTATAACCTACTTGAAATTTGTTTCAGATGATGTTACTGAAAATTAGAGGCATTGCCAATTTGTAATGATGAGAACATAGCATTCTGAACTCTTAAAGAAAGAATATTTGTCTATCTTACATTCCAGATCCCACCAAAATACCTTATAGGTTCAATAAATTTTCACAATCTGATACTATTCCATGAATGGGATTGAAAACAACAGCATACACGTATTTTAAAACCTATCCTATAACGACATTAAAACTTAGCGCCTTCAATCATTTAATTGTGAGATTTCACATGCCAATTTTCGAATTTTGTTCGGACATGCCTAGCGTGCAGACGGCACTATGAGAAATGAATTGATCACGCTATCTGGGTTCACTGGCACACACAATGTGCTCGAAATTATTAATTTTGTTTCGAAATTTTTATCGAAAATGTTTCAAAACGTAGTACATCACTAACGACATTGCGTCCCGTCCGTCGTTTTGTACCCTTAATCCATGCAGATAAAAAAAATCAGTATTAAAAATTATGATTATTCAGATGTAGACTAGAATTTTAATTTAAATGATTAAAAAAAATTGCTTGTAATTTGTTGATATAGTTAAAAATATTTAAAGTAGATATTCAAGGCAACGACGCATCGAAGATGATACATGTTTTATTAAATGCATAGCTTTAATCTATGTAATTCTAAATAGATATAAAAATAAAATATATCAATGATGTTAATGGCTAAAATCATTATATAAAAATGTCTTTTTATACTCCTGATATTACGACTGATGAATATGAGACTAAAACGGAGAAATAAATAATTCAATAAAAATTATCCTAATACAGTATACCTGTGCCCGTATACATTCTTGGAGACGAATCATTTAAATGATGGATAATGAATGATAATTATCAGCAATTTGGAATCTTCAATCAACTACAAATGCAAACTATACGAGATATTGAACTTAGAGTAACGACTGACATCGTAACGATATAAAAATATTCATGATGAAATTTATGAAGGTAAAATAAGATGAAATAATATTCCTAATAATAGTTATATTATCTATTACATAGGTGTGAAACGTAGAATCTTAGGTAAATAAAATACATAGTAGGTATCATTATTGATGTGCCAATTCGTTAGTAAATATTAAGACGTAGTTAGAATTTAACCTAAAAAGCACTCTCCATTGGATATCATTAATTTCATCGTATTTATCTGTAACCCTATAATTAAAATAGTGATTATTATCAGTGTTGTGAATTTCTGAATAATTATTTATAAATAAGCTCGTATAATTTTATGTAAGTATTATTATAATTTCTTTATAATTATTGTTGTAAATATCGATAATTTTGATGAGGGGTTACAGAATTTAGAAATCACTTTTTTCAAAATATTATGTGTATAGGTAATAATTATAAATTAATAATAAATAATTAATTGATTGGTATAATCCCCTTTAGAATGTGGTCCATACTAGGTGACTTAAATTGTGCATTAAAATGATAAAAATATAATAGGGAGAAAAATTAAAAACCCATATTGATGATTTGTATATAAATAATCAGTAAAAGCTCAATATAATTATTATGTATTAAAATAATAAATAAAAAGACTTGATTGTAACACAGTCGGTTAAAAGCTTATAGAGTAGCTATTGGTAATTAGTGAATGTTTACTTATAGGTGTAAAAAAATAAAATAATAATTTTTGTTTAATATATCGCAAGTTTATAAACGCACGTTGTTTAAACTTAAAGTTTATGGTTTATTGATAATTCATAGATTTATCAACCGTATTAAATTATATAACTAGTTATTGTAATGTGTTCAGTAAATAAGTGGATCAGGAAAATAAAAGAAACATTCTATTTATTCTTATCAAAATTATTGTATTCATTGTTTCTTTATTCATGCCAAAGAAATTGTGCCAGATTTTATTGTGAATGTTGCCAAATGCGAAAATATTTTTCTGTTAACCATATAATATTGATCTATAAATGTTTTATTTAAGATGAAAATAAATATTTAATTATTATCAGTCAGAATTTTTTAAATAATACATATACGTGACTGTATGAATAGATTTCGTTGTAATAAAGATTAAAATAAAATGATACACGACTTTTTTTAATATATACATAGACCTCTAATTTCCCAGAAAGTATTGACTCTCATGGGTAACTGCCGGTGTACCAGCAACGAATTTGTGTAGTCGGAGATTGAACATCTAGTACAAGAACTTTCTTCTGAAATACTTTCTCAGGAATAATAATAATAAAATGGAAACTGATTTCAAATAAGCATAATAGGTACTAAAAACATTATTAATTAGCGACTGCAGTCGAAATTCATGAAGCACGACACAAAGTCCAGGGCGGTGTTAATTTACACGAGTTATAAGCTACTAACACGAAAAATAAACATTTCAACGATATCCTTCCCTTTTTTATCGCTCCCAAAGAAAAACAGTATGGAGGCTTCGGTGGGGCGGCGTTGAAGACGCGGGGCGCGGGGGGGGGCGACGCTACAGGAGCGCTACTGCCTCTGACGACGGTCGACGGTAGTACGCGCGCTCAACTCCTTCTAGTCGCGCGCCATGCGCACGCGCAACCTCAACGCACGGTGATGCCACACTGAAAAAAGTGTAGTGAAAATAAACCTGAACCTTGCCAAGGATTACAGTGAACAAACTAAAAGTGCATTATTATCGTGTGAGACCAAGTGACCAAGTGACAGTTTCGCTACGGCTATAACATTTTCGTTCACAGTCTCTATTAACTGTTTTATGGCCTGTACAGTGCGTCTATTGTTGTGTTCGCTTCCACTAATCTCCTATTCACCTGTCTCAACGCCACCTACTGCGGTTGGACTGTGAAATGTGACAAAAAATTGCAATGGACAACCATTGTACGCATGCGGACACCAGTTTGTAAACTTTGCGGGTTGACTACCTGACTACTGGAGGGTAGGACCTCGACAGATCGGACGATTGATCGCCCAACCGCCTTGTGAGTGGATTTTTTACGATTTTTGTAATTTAATACAGCGGATGTGGAATAAATTGGGTAGGCTGGGTAAGCTTCGCTACCTGTTTTATCGCGTGCCCCTCATGTTATTGTTTTCAACGCATATGCTTTATAAAAACAATTCTGGGAACTAACGGGCCTGCGGTTTGCTCTATTGTTCTCTTTCACAGTGGTGTTTACTTATTGCTTCCTGCCACCGTGCTTAGCAGTAATTATCTTGTAATTGTTTTAAAGATTTACTGTAAATAGATTTGCGAATGCCAGCGGCTATTGATTTGACGCGTGCCTAATTGACAATTGTACTTGTAAAGCTACCTAGTTCAATGAGTATATCTATCTAACAGTAGTAATATTTAACCCTATCGTCCATGCACCTATTATATACTAATACATTTCCTGTTGCTTGAATATGCACATTTGGATTGCTATCTATATTATTAATCTTTAAGTTTTTTTTGTTCATTTTTCACTGCATGCTCGAAACGTTTTCATATAATAACCATTTCATTATTAGTTATTACTGTAGGCACTTCCATGTATATAGAAACACGCTGAAATAAACCAGGTGCAGTATTCTTGCACGAGACTTTCTACCCTATATCAATGGTAGAGCAGGTCAAAATGGCGTGTGTACCTCGAGATATTACTTACATTGCCATCTGAAATGACTTCCTTATGTTATTATTCATATGCAATTGCAGCACTTAAAGGCTTGAACATATGGTAACTTAGACAGGAAGACGTTTTCATCTTCACTTTAAGGCGACGAACGCACCAGGATAGCCTGCGAAATTCTAATCTCCTTACGTTTTATGCAATTTGCAGATCAGTATCAGGTTGTATGTTGATCTGAATATGATTCCCAACCGTAACAAATCTTTATGTGTAGAATTATAATCATTAATATCATCAATAACCCTATTGAATGTCTATTTCATGAAATCTTAACATTTGAGGATTATACTAATTTAAGAAGTTGTATTACTGATTCAAATGATTATAATTATGTAAATAAATACATATTTATGTTACGGTCGCGAATCATTAATCATACACTCACGACACTGAGCTGCAAATTACAAAAACCGTATGAAAATTTAAATAACGCGGGCTACCTTAGTACCTCCCCCTTAAGGCAATATACTTACTGACTTTCAAGACAGAAACTATGCACAGTACCAAACCTTAGTTCTAAGAGTCAGCTATGGTAGCCTTCAATCAACAATCACAACACCCTGTTGTCCGCCTTCCGCATCCAATCTGTTCCAGCCACCGGCAGCCTTAAACTTATGTAATTACAAAATCAATTAAAAGGTTCTGTTTTGATCACCGGCTTTGGTCATAATAGCGAAATTTACAACATCCAATCAACGAAACTTAATAAAAATCGCTATAAAAACTAATTACTTTTTAGATCCGATTGATGGGTAAGCCTTGACTACGATTTGAAATGCAGGCCGACTAACAAGTCAAGCTGTTCTATATACTAAACACTGAGTTAAAATAAAGTCCAATTATAATAGAACTATTGATAATTTTACAGTTTCGAATAATGTTTGTCGGGAAACATGTATTTGCAGTCTCATTTTATTTTGCATTAACAACACAAAAACGTTTATCATAATGATTTTTAACTAAAAGATTAATATAAACTGCACGGAGTTATCGCTAAAATCGTCTCGGAAAAATATTTAGCTATATTTCCGTTCAGTTTACGAAAGTCAATGCACCTACCAAAGCGAAATGCATCTATTACCATTACCAAGTCCGTCCATCAAATGAGGACAAAATTCTTTGTTGATGGTGATGGCTCACTTGTCTTGTACGCGAAGGAATGTTAATGGATCCAGAGCTGCGACGTATTTACTCCAGAAACATTATTAGACGCCTGACATTGATTTATAAAATGGAGTACCAGAAGAAAAGTTTCAAGATGAAAATGTAGTACGAGCCATTTTGAACAATTTATTTCACACTTCGATTCAACATACAGATAACACTAGAGCAGTTTGTCAAGAGCAAGCATTTCTCGATCATATATTCACTGTAGTACCTACAGCCTAGAAGTAAGAAAACAGTACGCAACGGTAACACAGTAGATACGTCAAAAGGTTTTAATTGTTCTACAAATAGTAGTTAATCTTAACCATCAAGAGATAGCAATGTAATCTAATCAGGGAATGATACTTATTGGGAACCTTGCCACACCGAAAATGGATGCCGAAATACAACATCAATAAACTTTACAATTTCCAAGTATTTTATGTTTTTGTGGTGTTAAAGGAGAATTACTAATAACTGTAGTTTGATTGACCATTATCTGGTGTCAAATACAAGGCCTGAGAATACAAAACGGTTTACAGAGTCATTGTCGGACCAAGGCTGGCTATATATATATATATAACTCTGATTGGTAATGATGGATGCGGCTTTCTCTCGGAGGTGGTACTGCTTGGAAGGAAAGTCTTTTAAAGAAGTAATTAAAAAAGTTTTTTTGTTTGTTGCATGATTTGTTTATACTGGGGTGGGTACATGTAGAAAAACAACCTTAAAATAGTGCTTTGTCTGAACGGTTCAGTTTAATGGGACACATCGATAATGTTTGTGTTTTCAAAACTCCTATAAAACCAAATGTATACCTATGGTTAAATCATTTGGATTTTCCATATTATGTATCATTTGTTTGACTATATTGTCTACTGTTGTACTAAAACCGAAACATTACTTGAAATTTTTCAGATAGAAAATATTCCAAAGTAGCACCGTCTATTTTCTGTTTTATACGATTATACGTAATCAATTCCTTACTATGCAGTAAAATTTGCTACAAATCGAAAGTATTTAAATATGTTAAGAACTTACTAAGCTAAAAATTGATTTAAGTATAGAATTTTGTCATAAATCTACATTTAAACGAAGCGCATTTAGTTCTGGTGCGCATGAGAGTCTTCTATCCCGTGCATCAAACTAGACAGACATAACGCCATTTCACTTACACACTGAGCTAAACCACGTTTAGATGTATCCTCTTAACAATGAAAAAGTGATTGTACTCGTTATAGTTTTAAGAAAAGAAAACCAAAAATATTGCCGTAAAGCCCCCCAAAGTATTGCTTGTTCACTCTGAAATGACGCGCCCCACTGCCGCATTTACCGTAGTGTACTTAGGCGCGTCAATTCAAAGTGGACATGCAAGTGGAATTCCAAGTTATTCGAATTATTTATGAACAAAACTCAAAGCAATTAACCATCGGCAAACATCAAAGAGATTCATTAAACTGATAATCCGATATTGCAATTTATCATCGTGCATCAAACTAAGTAACACTTGTTTTCGCGTAACAACCAACAGTTAAGCGCCATTTAAAAAAAAAACTTCCGCGAAATGCCGACTTGATTTCAGATAAGCCACAGAGTGCGACTAATCTAGAAACAGGATTTAATGTAAAACTTTTGTTTACTTTTTGAGAGGCGTGTAGACTTGTAAATTAAACTTTTTGCCACAAAAGAATTTTTGTGAGAGATCTGATAAATTCAGAAAAGAGGTGAAGAGCCTTACGTGCCTTATTTTAATTGGACCTGATATCTTTCGACAGCTTTCGGTTCACTCGTGCAAAGCGATGGCGAAGTAGATCGGACGGTTAAGCATAGGATTAACACTGGATGGATGAAATGGCGGCAGGTCACGGGAACAATCTGCGACTCCCGCATTCCCCTTAAACTTAAGGGGAAGATATATAAAACAATGATTAGACCTGCTGTCTTGTATGGATCAGAATGTTGAGCCACAAAAGGGATGAATGAAAAGCAATGCATGCAGCTGAGATGAGAATGCTAAGAGGGCTGTGTTGTGTTACACGAATGGATAGAATAAGAAATGAGTACATAAGAGGAAGTCTGAAAGTGGCACCGGTGACTGAAAAGTTGTGCGGAAATCGGTTGTCATGGTATGCGCATGTGATGCGGAGGAGTGAGGAAAATGTCGTGAGGAAAGTTTTTGAGTATGAATGTCGATGACTATAAGAGTAGGGGAAGACCAAAGAAACGATGGATGGATTGTGTGAAATATGACATGACTAGAAAGGGGGTGACTACCGAGATGACGAATAATAGAGAAGTATGGAAAAAAAGGACTATATGTTGCGCCGACCCCAAATAGATTGGGATAAGGGCAGGAGAATGATGATCTTTCGACAGCTAATATTATGCAGTACGTACTAACGTTAATTTTGACAATGGGGATCGAGGAAACCTAAAGATAAATTAGAAAACCAATGATAGTAAATAATTATAAAATTTACTTTAAAAAAATAAAAAACCGACTTCAAAAACTAAAATAAACATAAATAACTTAACAGCTTCTGAAGTCGGTGCCAAGCTAAGGTGCATTAAAGAATTGAAGTCACCGATTTCAGACGCTGTTAAGTTATTTATGTTTATTTTATTCGTTTTAGGTTTTGGAGTCGATTGTTACTTTTTTTAAAGTATTTTTTTTTTTCTTTTTAGTAAATTTTTTTTAGTTGAATATACAATTACATAAGCCGAAGACGAACGAAAAGAAGAATCGTCGAAATCTGCTTAGAAATGCCGGAGATGCAGTACATTTATGCATATAACTTCGTACATAAGAATAATTACCTAATATATTATATACTAAAACCTTCCTGAAAGTACCATGTTATGTTACGTGATCATGTTAGTCAAAGAAACATCAAAATTGGTTCATTTGTTTTGAGAAAATCACGGACATACCAACATACATACATACGGGTCGAATACAGAACCTCCTTTTTGAAGTCGGTTAAAAACGACTATTACCTGGTTTCTGAGGTCCTCGATAAACTCTCCTTAGTTATTCATTCGACAAAGTAAACAATATTTAGGCTTTCTTACACCTCAGCTTTTTATCTCGCTCGCACGATACTGCTCGCGGACTGAGTGAGAGCGAGACTGAGTGCGGTGCTGGGCGGTGCTGGGCGTAATTGCTTTTTACGGTGAAAATATTGTGAAAATAATGGTAATTTGAAAAAAAAAAATAAAAACACAAGATCTGCTCTATAGTTAGTTCAGTGAGTATGCAAAGTTTCATGATCTAATTTGAAGTATTTGGATACCAGCGGTTTATTGTTCGTTTTGAAGGTAACTTTGGATTTTTTTTCTATCGAGAAAATTTTATGGAATCGTGTTTTCGTCAAGCGTATTACTTAACATTAATACTCAATTTCACCATATAGTTATTTCAATATTGATTCTGTAGTATTTTCGACATAACGAAGGATCATGCCAAGCCATTTGAGGTGGTATAGGCTCTCAACTGAGTGTTCATAAACAAGATATCAAATTGACAAGTCCCAGTTAGGAAACCTCATACACCTGGTGTATATCAAGATTCAAACGGTTGTATGGTTTGTTCAAGTGAAAATAGTCAACAAGCAGAAAAAAGATGTAATACTAAAAGCATTGTTTGCTCAAGTAATTGAAAATCCACATTTTTTTCTCATTATAGTGTTAACATTAAGATAATATGAATATTCATACCAAAATGTTAATAATTTCATCTTCTTGAATAATATAGAGATCGCAATGAAATATTCAGTGTGAATTAGAGGTGTCATAAGAAGACGCCTAATTATTAGGCGTGTATCTCGATCCATAAATTTCAATATATTTTAATCGCCTTTCGTAACTGACAGTTCGAAATTCACTTGAAACGTGCCGCCTAAACACGTGTTCGTTGAAGGCTACTAAAAGTTCGGGTCAAATTTGTTGGAGTCCTTGTAACTAACTAGAAATAAATGTTGTTATACTTTGTTTATTACCCCATAATATTATTATGGTAATACATAGTTTTATCGGGCATTTTAAATGTTGCTTTTGTTCTCTTTTGGATTAAAACTGTAAGCTGGTTTTCTAACCAAATCGTTCAAAATGTCCTCTCTGTTGGTAAAGGGCATCGATCATTTTGTGTTTTTAAAATTACTGTAAAACTGAAGAACATCGGCCAAAGGATCATGGGCAAAAATATATGAAGCCTGGTACTCGGTCCAATAGCCATAATATATATATCATTGGAAAGGTCTTTTTACAAGGATTAATGATACCCGAGTCGCTTGTCTCCATTTGCTGTCGGAACGGAGTTATTTTGTGTTAAGTATTTTTTTTTTGTTTTTGTTTCATTTTGTTAAGATAATAGTAATATTATATAATTTTCTTCTATAGAATCCTGTGTTTGTTGATTAATAGATACTAAAATGAATAAACACTCAGGAATAAAAAAAAAATTGAAAAAGTAAGAAACGTTATTTATTTTTTTAAACATTATTATCAACAATAATGACATCGTTGAGGAACGCTGCAGGAGCAGTGAAGCCTACATGTCTGGCATATCCTAGATACCAAACGATTGAAACTATATGAGCACAAGTGCCGATTGTTCGTCGTCCGGTCAAACACGTGCAGTAATAATTGCATAAAATGTTATGGATATTGGTTTCGTTTTCATTAACATTGTTTTTTACTAATACATAACAATAATAAGTTCTTGACCGTACGTGACGCGACTGTATGCGTCCGCGTAAAAGCCAGGCATCTTCGTTTATACCATATTCATTTAAATCTTGGAGTGCGCTTTCTCTATATACTTGTAGAATGTATAGTCCATTTGATAAATGCTCGCTGCAGTAGGATCGGGCTAGCTTCAGTTGATAGGTGCCCAATGAAAGTAAAATAATCTGTTCTTCCGTCAGTAGTGGGAAGTTCTGTATTTCGTGACTTTCTATTCTTTGAAAATCCGCTCTTCGGTTATTCAAATGTTTTCTTTCAACATAATCATAAAGTAGATTCGGGGAATCTATTTTCTCCCTGATTATGTTTAGGAAGGCCTCTGCGTGAATTTTGTCATCGATGGGTATGTGGAAGTTATTAAACATAGCTGCGGCGATTTTAAAATCAATGAACATTTTTGGTAGTGTTTTATTAAAATATTTTTGCCGCAAAAGCTTGAAATCTCGTTTGAACCTCCCGTTCACCACTTCCACTACCCACCGGCATAGTGTAACTGATCGAGCTTCATTACCTTGCTCAGTAGTTAGCTGTGTCTCCCATCTGTCTTTAGATGGTGGAACGTAGGATTCATATCCCCATGCTTCGATAGCATCTAAGCTGTCCCGGAAGCCGCGATCTAATATGAAGACATCGTTCGGTTGAAGAAAGCAATGCAATGGGTTTTCTCCATCATTCATTATATCGCTCATGATGTTCGCATCAGTCTTAGTGGCAGCGTATGGTCCCAAAACATCGATTATATAGCCATTGGAACACACAATTAAAAACGGCTTCAGCAAGTTCTGGAACTTATGCAGGCTATAAGATAGACGCTGGAACAAAAAGTTCGAGCTTTTATTGATATATATATAAGTCCCATCGCATATAACGATAGCTTTATTGTTTTCTACATTGCCAAATAACCCTCTTGGTATAGTGAGGTTCTTTTCTAAAACGTCGTTTCTATTCATATGGTCCACTCCCAAGTGTAATATTACATATTCATTCATGAGGCATTCGCGCACAATAGTTAGTAAACGTTCCAGCTTTCTTCGTGACATATTAAATAACGTCGCTAGTCTTTCATCTGAGTCTCCGGTACGTAGTTTCGTCAGATATATGCCTAACGCAGTTCGAGGCTCCTTGCACCTCCCACTTAGTGAGGGTGTTTGTTCTAATATGGAATCAAACTGTTCGCATTTGCGTCCTGTCCAAAAGTACATATCCTCGTTGCTTAAAGCACCTCTTGTGTTGAAATCTAGCCTAGGTCCACGATTTAAAGCCATTCTCAACATGTCACAAACGTCGCTAAACTGTTGCGCATTGAAGTTATGTGTGACATTGCAGAATTGAGGCAGTTCTTCCCAAGAATTGCTCTTGATTGCAAGGTGTTGTCCACATACTCTAGCACCGTCAGGAATATATAACTTATATTCACAGAAAATGTGAATCTTGATCGTCTCTGGTATTCGATGGCGGGTTGCGTTTTGGCAAGTGTTAAAGATACAATGCCCTGGAGTGTTTGGAGCTCGAGTGTAGTCTGGAACCTGAAGCTCTCGTACATTCTGTTCTACTTCTGGTATGACAGGTGGTCTTCCTACAACGTTGTCAATTCTCTGCCAACATCGGTGACACACACGTCGTGTGTTGTCGAACTCTACCTGAAAATGGTAGAATACGATCTTGCTGACGTTATGTTGTATTTTTATGAAAACATTTAAAACAATGCGGTATGTAGGTGTTCAGGACTAAAGTCATGGCATACTTGTATTGTTTTCATATTTTAAGTAATGCAAGTAAAAATATATCTTATGTATAGCCGATGTGACGGCTTAGTGAATAGATAACAATAGCAAACACACAAAAGGTGGTCAGAGAAGTGTTTTAATAAGAAGAACTATAAACGTGCGAACTGAGTCATAAAAGGATTAAAGGATTGTGAGAAAGCTGCACAAGTCATTACTGATATAAAGGGATGCCGCTCGGAAGCAGGTAGCTAGTACTGCACGTGTTTTTTTTTTCTATGAAGCGAACACCCTTAGCTACGGACCATACAGCCGCGCTACATAGAAAATAAGCACGTGCAGTTGGTAGTTTGCAGCTCGGTTCGGAAACGCACTTTTACACACAACACTAGAGTAGTTCAATAAGACCTGTAAGTGCGAGCAAGAGGTCCGATTAAAATGATTTAGGGCTCAATTCGCACGTTTGTAATAGTTCAGGTATAAAAATATAACAGACAATAATAATATAAACAAACCGCTTCTAAAAAGAAAAACTGAAGCTGGTGAAGTTCGAAATAGTTTAATGAAGTATGTACTAACCTCCAAAATGGCATGTTCTCGTATGTAAGCCACAAACTCGGGGTGCATTCTTGGAAGATCATCAGTTAAAACATGCTGTTGGTATCTAGCATGATGTAGGCCTCGCCGACACATCACACAGTTGCGATTTTCTTCCATAACGATGTTCCAAATCGATAAGCACTACAATAGTCCACAACACTAGCCAAGATAAACGTTTGTAGCGGGTAACAATGTCCAAAAGGGGCGCCGGGGTCAGTGATGAAAACGGTATAACAAAGTACTAGGTAGAATAAACAGCTGCGGAACGTCGTTTCACGCACAGAACGATACAACGACTAGTGAATGTCGCGGCACAAAAGGCTGTCCACTGGCACAGCGCACCACATACCCCACCCCGCGGCTGGTTTCCTATCCCCGAGGTCTATAGTCACCGTTGTAACAAAAAACAGAAATGTTAAAGATAATACTACTTTTTTATGTAAAAAAACATATTTTCAAAAGTGTTCACCATTATCATATCATATCACGATATAATGCATGAATAGTAACACAATAGACGTATAAAAAAAAGAAGGACTCCGCGCCACGCATATCGAAAGTGAAGCACCGTACCGATCTATGTGTGCGTGATATGAGTACCTGCAAAGACGTCGTCGCTTGTGTCACGTAATGGCGTCCGGTTGGCATACTATGATGTAAATGTGTGCGTGAGGCGTGTTTGTACAAACGGTCCTGGCATACTTACTGTGCTTCACTTTCGATATGCGTGGCGCGGAGTCCTCCTTTTTTTATGAGTCTATGAGTAACACAATACATTTCTCGTTTTAAATAATGTTGTTTTACATTGTTTTTTTCGTATTTCAACCATGATAGGTATGTAATATTATCGTACTTGCAATTATGATATTAACTAAAACTGGAACTTTGGGGGCTTGCCGTGGTTTTCAGACAAGGATTTGGGACATGTCGCCATAGTAAATATTTTTCCTGATTAAAAGACCTATCCAATGACACCACAATGATTGCTATTGGAGCGAGTACCAAAATGCCCATTCTCCTTTCTATATAAGCTGGACCTGAGTTTTATTTTTAGAGTACAGAAACAAATTATAGTGAGATTTGATTTTTTTATGTAGTAAACACCATCCCGTTTGAAAATAATATCTAAATAGCCAAGATATTTTAATAATGAAAAAAAAAATACTTTTGAGGTTAGAATAAATATATAAGTCGATTTAATGCTAGGCAGACGTCACACAGTTTTTATCCGACAGCGGCGAAGCTAAGCGGTAGTTATCAGTCCATAAAACAGTCAATGCAAGGTCAAACAACAGAAGGAAATCCAAAACAGTACAACAGTACGTATCACAATAGTCACACTAACAACAACAACAATGCGAAATTGCGAATGATCGCCACTGGGTGTCAAATTGACACCCGTGTGATTGACATTGTCAATCAATGGCGCGCGTCGATGACATATTATGACGTTCCGTTGTATGAAATTGAATAAAATGCTGATACTTACTATGAACCAACATAATTATTTTTATTACATCCAATACATAATAAAAACAGCACTAGTTGATTTGATACAAAAGTATATAGAATTGAATTACATATAATAACTATTCAAAAAAACGTAAATAGTTATAATGTTTGAGTACTTAATCATTTCTTAAGCAAAATGAATCGTCAATAGGTGCGTTCTGAACATGTTATTCTAAATAATTTCCAAATTATGCTATAAACAAAAAAATGTGCATATCTTTTTTTTCTGGCGATTTAAATATCTATTTCTTATATTTTTAAGACCTTAAAAATAATGGATTTTTTCATATAGATGGCATGGACACCACCACCCCACCGCCTCGTCGTCAGGTACGATTTGGCCGTCCTTCTTTGTATGGTTCAAACATTTGGATTTTCCCTATGTGTTATTTTATTTATTGTCTACTGTTGTACAAAAACCGAAACATGATTAGGTACTTGAAATTTTTGTAATAAAAAAAAAATCCAAAGTAGCACCGTTTATTTTCTGTTTTAAACGATAATACGTAACAGTTCCTTATTGTGCAGTTAAATTTGCTGTAAATCGAAGGTATTTAAATATTTCAAGAGGTAAGCTCTTAAAATATTTAAGCTAAAAATTTATGTTAGTATAGCATTTTGTCATAAATCTACATTTAAACGAAGCGCGTTTAAATTCCGGTGTGCGTAAGAGTCTTAACGCCATTTCACTCACACACCGATCAAAACCATGCTTTGATATCTGCCGCATTTTGTAACCTCTCTCGCTCACACGGGACCAAATTTTTAAGAAAGTTAAATGAAAAGATGCTTTTTTTGAAAAATGTAATCAACTAACTTACTAGTGAAATAGGAAACTATTAAAACACATTTTTATTGTGGCATTTAACTAACTCATCTCAAAATCAGATAATACTTTTTGAACTGATTTTATTAGATAACACAATAGAAATGTGTTTTAATAATTAGGTACCTACCTATTAAACTAGCAATATTTACTAGTCCTTTAATTGATTACAATCAATCTGCCTAACCTTTTCCCAACCATGTTGGGGTCGGATGCCAGTCTAATCGGATGCAGCTGGATACTAGTATTTCATATGGAGCGACTGCATAATTGACCTCCAAAACCCAGTTACTGGGTAACACAATACCCCTTGGTAACACTGGTTGTCAGACATTCGGGCTGCTGACGACCCCTTTTGACTGTCAAAGATCCACGAATGACAGCCGAAGCTAACAGCTTAACGTGCTTTCCGAGGCACGGAGGAGTCTCGGTATGTAAAGATGGTCACCCATCCACGGACCAACCCCGGCAAGCGTAGCTTATAACCTGATGGATCGATCCGTACGGCTGTTATTACTTAGCCACGAGCTCCTTTAATTGATTAAATTTTTCAAAAAAGCATCTTCTACAGTGCTGTTCATCCTATGCAACTTAAATCGATTCTCGAGAATCGATTTCGGAGACAGAGGAATGATTTTATATTTTATATTATGTAGAGGAGCTCGTGGCTCGCGGCGTAATAACAGCCGCACGGGTCGATCATCAGGTTAAGCTACGCTTGTCGGGGTTGTTCCGTGGATGGGTGACCATCTTTACATACCGAGACTCCTCCGTGCCTCGGAAAGCACGTTAAGCAGTTGGTCCCGGCTGTCATTCGTGGATCTTTGATAGTCGTTACGGGTCGTCAGAAGACCGAAAGTCTGACAGCTAGTCTTACCAAGGGGTATCGTATTACCCAGTTACTGGGTTGTGGAGGTCAGATAGGCAGTCGCTCCATGTAAAATACTGGTATTCAGATGCATCCGGTTAAACTGGAAGCCAACCCTAACACAGTTGGGAAAAGGCTAGGCAGATTGAGGTACTTAGTACAATGTAGGATAAAACATTAATTACTAATCAAACCAAACCTCGTACAAACCTTTAGGGAATCATATATTATGCTTTAACTAGTTCTGTTATGTCATTTCCACGATAATACCTGATTGAGTTAAACAAGCTTCAGGGGAATTAGATACTGTTTCTAGTACTGAAATTGATACTGTTTCTCCTGAAAAACATAGAAATTCAAATTCAAAATTAATATGAACACAATTACTAAATGTCATAAATTCTAATCAATACCTATTAGTACCCTATAAAATGTCATAAATTCAAATCAATAAGTAAGAAATGTCAATAAGTGTAAGTGTGTAATATCATAAAGTAATGTCTTATATAGTCAACACATAATTAACAATACAAATAAAATAATCTAAGAAGGACAATCACTGTATGAGAATAAGTACCTAGCAGGAACAAGGACCACCCAACGAGTATAAAAGTACCATTAATTAAACAAATCACAATTATAAATAAAGAAGCTTACATAATCGAGGACATAAACTCCATATCCTCAACTGTGGTTAGTTCCCATGGCAGAAATAATGTTTATTTGTTACTCAATCATAACGGATCAACAATTTTGTCGAAACTTGTATTCTACGCGAATGAAACCGTGGAAAAAACTAAATTTAATTGCTGGGTTTTACTAAACTCTATTGTTTTAGGAACTTTACTTAAATTTTGCCTTTTACGAAATTAATCACAGTAGAATATTGAATCAATCAGAACTATCTGTACAATGTGTTGTTTCCTTTTCGGGATGTACTGCATTGCAATTATAATTTTCCAAATAAATTATTCATGTATACAGGGTGAATTTTTCAAGTGGGCGTGGATGGCCAAATGCGAAACTATGAGGAATATTGTAATGCTGAATGCAGTACAATCCTGGAGACGTCGAATCCAACAATGTATTGAAAACAATGATACAGTTTTACTTTTCATCAATATCGAGCCCGAAACTCCTTTGAGTACTTTTAGCTATTCCTCATAGTTTCGGATTTGGCCATCCACGCCCACTTGAAAAATTCACACAAATTATTTAAAAAAAACATTTTTTTTAAAACTATAATTTTGAAGACTTTTCACAATCAATAAAACTTTTCTATTCAAAAGATTACCTTATCTGTGTATTCGAGAAGAACACACGATCCTACCTTCAGGTACCATATTTTAATTGGTTTATTAGTATGTATCGAAATATCGGCTTAACATCATCGTCATCACCATAACATCACGCCTTGTTTCCCCGAAGGGTTGGGCAGAGATGTGCAAATAGTACACCCACATTTAGTCAGTCAATGTTTAAGTTCCATACCTTTGGCCCGCGGCTTCACCTGCGTGTAGATCAGAAATTATTCTACGGGAACGTACTACCGGGATAAAAAGTATAATTGTCCTAATCCAGGTTATGGTCTACCCATGTGTCAAATTTCAACCAAAGCCGTTCAGCCGTTTTTGAGTGGAAACGTAATAAACAAACAAATTCACTTTCGCATTTATAATATTAACTAGCTTTTGCCCGCAGCTTCGATCGCGTTAATTTAGACTTTGACAATCAATTCGGATTGTACTCATCTTGTAATAATATAATTCAATCATGATTCGAAAGCCACGTAGCGCCATCTATTATAATAAGAACGTAATTGTTGTTTTCCTCGGGAGCAGTACTTTTTGTCGGGATGAAAGGTGGGTATGACCCTTTCTGTATACCTGACAAAGTATATGCAAAATTTCAGGATGATCAGTTCAGTGTTTTAGGCGTGAAAAGGTAACAAACAAACAAACAAACTTACTTTCACATTTATAATATTAGTTAGGATTAGGATTCCCTTTAAAGTTAAATAAAAATAAAAATGTTTATTTGTCTGAAACCAAGTCTCTACTGACTAGTCAAGGTTCTCGTAAATTCAATTTCTCTGGTCACATCATTAAAGCTTACACAATAAAGGAGGATCTTAACATAAGTTATTTGTATTGGAGCACGTAGGCACTGAATTGGTATGAAGTTCCTAAATAATATTTAAAGATTCATAGTACTAATAAAAGATTTATTTGTGTAGGAACAAATCAGAAGAATAACTGACCACGTATCCAGACAAGCTATGATTCTTTCAAAACATGATAATAAATGTGGACAGATATGAAAGTATATGGGAAGATCACAGAAGATAAGGTTGTATAATATGAAAGATGATTTTTATGGCTAGCTAGATAACAGTTAGTTTTAGATAAGCAAAAGGAGTAGGTATGTAGGGAGGCGACATTCTGTAGTTTCTGCCTACCCCCATAGGAAGAGGCGTGAGTTTGTGTATGTTTAATCTGCCTAGCCTTTTCCCAAATATGTTAGGTTCGGCTTCTAGTCTAACCGGATACAGCTCAATACCAATTTTTTACATGGAGTGAGTGCCTATCTGACTTCCACAACCCAGTGACTGGGTAATACGATACCCCTTGGTAAGACTGGTTATCAGACTTTCGGGCTTCTGACGAGTAACGACTGTCACAGATCCACGACTGATAGCCGGGACCAACGGCTTAACGTGCTTTCCGAGGCACAGAGGAGTCTCGGTTTGTAAAGATGGTCACCCATCCACGGACCAACCCTGGCAAGCGTAGCTTAACCTGGTGGATCGACCCGTGCAGCTGTTATTACTTAGCCACGAGCTCCTCCTTTGTGTATGTATGTATGTATGTAATATCTATTGAAGAAGAAACAAGCTGGAAACTAACTATAGTTGCGTTATATGACCACGCTTACTTACAAATTATTTATGCAGATTCTTGTAGTACGAGTAAGTGTCCATAGAAGTCATAAGCTATCAAATACACAATGTTGCAAAGTCAATACTTAGTAGCAAACAGGTTGCATCTACAATGTAATGTTATAAGTAGCTGAATGTAATAAAACCTATTCAATGATCGATAATATAAATAATATGTATGCTTGAGACCGTGATAATATAGATAGCACTAAGGTGTCTTCCTGGGTTGGAGTATTTACTGTCAATTTATAGGAGGCTGTGTATTATTCTGATGCAATGTTATCAACTCGTAAATGGCTAGGGTTGAACGTGGCTTCATTATTCTCCGTGGTTTTTGTTTCAACTTTTTGGGAGATAGTTTTGCTAAATTATAATCCTGCTGATGCCTCTTAGGACTCGTAGCAAGCTTGAGGATTAGATTAGCTTTAGAATTAGATTTAGGATTTTTTTCATACCCACTTAGCTAAACAGATTTTGGATTTACAAAAAAGTTAGAAGCATTGCATAGCTAAGGACCAACATACTATTACTTTTGACTTTAAACAGCGTATACAATTAAATAAGTGCCAATACTGTATATGAAATGGAAAATAACCTTATTTCTTATATAAACTTTAAACATTTCTTCTTCATATCGAAACGTACGAGATCAACAGTCAAACGGACTTCACATATCACGCACATAGAGATACCACCATATCTCTACAGAGTTGTAAACACACGTATTCCCAATACGAGAAATTTAAATTTCCAAGGAGATCGCTTTAAAGTATTCCTTTTAAAAGCTTTATGTTATTGAAATGACCGGTATTACATCCCAACCTCCATTACTAACTGCACTGTCCACATAAATATTCATAACACTAAATTTTCAAACCGAAAGAGAGATAAAAGTAGTTTTACTGCTTCGGTGCAAGTAAGATGGTA
This sequence comes from Cosmia pyralina, assembly GCA_946251885.1. NCBI lineage: Eukaryota > Metazoa > Arthropoda > Insecta > Lepidoptera > Noctuidae > Cosmia > Cosmia pyralina. The sequence goes on along the minus strand of OX276359.1, from coordinate 15,969,992 downwards.
GAAATTCGATCAGTTGGCTCGAGTGCGAGAGGGATACGAGATCTTAAATGTAGGTGTGAGAAGGATAACAACAAAATCAGAGGCTTTTACGGTAGAACGGGCAGCGAGCAGTGAAATGCGGGCTTGGTACACCTTTTTCGATCTCGCTTGAATAAATTGAATTTGAGATTAATCTTTTGTAGTTGCTATAAATGACGGCTAGGTTTTTCTGATGTTAAAAATATGATGGGCAAAGCAATAAAATGTGTTTTTATGAGTAACATTATGTTGGATTGAAGCATCATGATTCTTAATCCGGCTATATATAACATCTACGTATGGCATACTAGTAGTTCCTAACAATAAGATTACAATAACCGGTATGCAATCAAATTTTATTGGTTAGTTATACATATTTACGATAGGTGAGTCTGAGTATATTAGAGTTACTTTAAAACGCTTAACCGATATATTTTGATTCCAAACTAATGGTCTCAATTAATGTTACCCCGTTAATCGTTTTAATTTTACTCTATTAAATGCCCCAGAAACAAAATAATATTTAACGTATTAACGTATTAGAAGGCAAAATCTTAGCTTATGTCTGCTCTGAAGCTCTCAGATATACTATCAATAGCCAATGATTAAATTCAGCAAGGTGTTGAGAATTTGAAACCAAAAAACTAACGATTAGATAAACTCCAGTTAAGAACAGTTCAATAACCATAGGTAAGCTAACCTTTAAACTTTAAACCTTTCCTGTATGAATTCTACAAGATTTCCCCATACCAAAAGCAAACTTCATGAAAATCCCACACTCGCTAGACATAAAGAAAACTTTCACGGCACCAGTAACTTTGAACATAAAAAGCCGAACAACAACAAAACGTAAACGACCATTACTAGACAACAGCATATAAAGTAGACAGACGCCGGAAACTTTATGAAAACACACGCTGTGCACGAGTTTAAACAGTTTTATTGTCATAGCATGTTGCTCATCTCAAATGGAAATAGAATGGCTCGTAAATCTCAGAATAGCAATGTTGTGACTTTATCAGAGCTGTACAAATATTGGATAATGTGATCGTTTTATTAAAATATACAGACGCGTTTACAGATACATATATTATACGACATTAGACTCTTCAGCCTCCAAGTTGACTCAGATGCTAGCCGATCTTAGCACGGTAAGCCTAGGTCGGACTTCAGATAAATATATCATAGACGAAGTTGTTGTCGAACAATGAGCATCACAGGATCACTGTGGCGGGTTGAATACTTTGATGAATATTGGTCAAATTGCTCAAATAGTCTCTTTCCATGCAAGACAAAACAAAGGAGTTCCAAACTCATTTAAAATGTCTGGAAGAACTATTGGGCAATAAAAGATCTAATGAAGGGTGATCTCCTAGAGAAGACTCATTGTCTTCTGCATACTTTCCATCCTCACATGGTTCTCAAACATGGCTTTTTACAAATCAGCAGAGAGATGGGCAGAGGTTGGTTTCTCAAGATTTTGTTTGAGTATTCTGGGTATCAAACTAAGAGACCGGGTTAGTAATACAACCATCCGTTCCATCACAAAGATAGCTGATGTCACTTTGAAAGCCACGCTAAAATGGAATTGCGCTGCACACATCTGCCACATGTCAGACAACCAAACCAATCAACCAATGGGTCAAACTTACAACCCAATGGGTCCCTCTTAATGGCAAGTGACATTGCGGCAGGCCCAGACGGAGATGACGGGATAAGCTGGAGTTCTTCAACATTCCTTAGAAGCTTTAAACAGAGAGAAGTGGAAAGAGAGTAGAGAGGCCATTGCCTTGCAGTGCGACATCCATTACATGCTTTTAGTATTACCCAGGGTCCCGAGATATGTCAAAGATACATACAGTTAATAATAAAAATAACATTAGACGGTCAAGTTGAATGCTTAGGGAGTTTACAAAATGTACGAAATATTATCTGATAGAATTAATGTTCGCGTGCTAATCTTAGGAATTCCCCCCAAAATAAATAAAGTATGGGACATAAAATCCATTTAAACTAATTTGATTATAAGCATAATTTATAACATAAGACGTAATTTTATTGACTCCAACCACCATTTACCTGAGGTCAACATGGGAATTTTAAGCACAATAATAATAAATTTTAAAGTAAATTACTTAAATTTCATAGTAAAATCAAATCCAAGAACAGTCCATTATAAATCAAGCAATGACACTAATGTCGATACTGTGACCAAATCCGGTACTCATTAACATTTACTGATATTACCAGAAGCTTAAAACTTATACAAAAGTATAAATTGATGAATGATGCATGAGAGAACTAGATTCTTTTAAAAATCTGTACAAAACGTTTTGGAGCTTAGAATATGCTAATGTTGAAGCATCTTGAGATATAGATCGATATTGTATTTTAATTCGTTTTATTTAGATTTTGGCTGCTTAGTTTTATAAATTGAATGAACAATCTTGTTTTGAGGATCTTAATGAAATCAAAGCAAGATGTAGGTAACAAAATTCCTCAAAATCACGTGTTATTATTGTTAATGGTTTATACCTATTTAAATACGTTTATTTATGCTTAAGCTTCGCTAATATAATATGGAAGCGGCGAATCGTTTGAATGAATTGAAATAAACCAAATCATACCAATGCAATTTATTCATAAGAAACCAGATCCTGAAGTATCTCTTAAAGTGTCTGACATTCACACGAGAACCACAAAACCCAACCATTCTTAACTAATTAGCATTAATTTTAATGACAAAATGTATCCCATGGAGGACTGATCCATAAAACAGTATGAAATCAATAAGATGTAAATGTAGCATGGTAACGAATGATCTGATTCCGATTCATCTGTAAGGTGAGAATTTATGTTTTATGCTAATACAGTAAAACAATGCAGGGCTGCTTAATTAAACATGTTTCTCGATCCATAAATCTAAATGTTCATCAGTCGTGGGATGGTAAATGGAATAATATTTAAGAGCTGTATCTCGTCTCTGATCAAATGATAGATTGAGATAAGAATCTACGTTGGTTATATTAAAATTCTGTTAATTGACGTGTTTATCATTAATTTTGGTGTCTTTATATGGATGAGAAGCATTTACGATATTTACAGGGAGAATGGAATTTTTATTAATATAGTAAAATTGTATGTCGATAGTTTTTCCTTGGTTCCCATAGTTATGTGTCGTTTTTCCAGTTTAAAAAATTTCACAAATAAAAATGGTTGTAATTGATGTTATTGTGTGTAATTTTTTAACATCACAACTATAATTTTATTTTATTTCCAGATGTACTTGAAACCGTGATGTCGGACAACGCCGGAACAGTAGTATCGAGGGCGTCCACACCTCGCCCTGTCAACGAAACGCCAGTTGCCGCGCCTTTAAGGTCCAGACATGACCAGTTCCTCGCTAGCTCAGCTGAAAGAGCCCAACAACGCCCTTCCTCAAGCGGCAGAAATCCTTCTGGAAACTTCGAATCACCACCTCTGCCTTACCACCGTCAGATGACAACAGGTTCCTTACTTACCTCATCTCATCGCGAGACCTCAGCTTTTGTTCCTGTTGTACCAACTCGGTCCATGCACCCAGTTATCTACCCTAACGAAATGCATCCTGCATTGATACCCTCAGAAATTATTGAAAGGGAAAGAATGATGGATAGAGAGAGAACTGAACCCGCTAAGGGGTCTCCTGACAGAGCGTCTGGAAATTTTCCTAAAAGAAACTCATTTGATTTAATGGCTATGATGGTAGAAAAACGAAAAGAAGTAGCGTTGCGTGAGGCTGCGGCAGCAATGTTACTTCCACATCATAGAACATCGTCTATCGAAGGCATGATGTCTGATGGATCTTCACAGCCGCCTATTTACGGTCCTCCTGGGCCATTCCTTGGTGCTCCAGGGCCGTCACCAACCGCTGCAGGCAGCTTTACATTCCCTGGAGCAGGCCTATTTCCTCCCGGAGCTGGTCCACATCAAATGCACCCACATTTAGATAGGCGGCTCTTGAGAGCGCCAGGTCGTGCCTCAAGACCGAAGAAGCAGTTTATTTGTAAATTCTGTAACCGCCAGTTCACCAAGTCGTACAACTTGCTGATCCATGAAAGAACCCACACTGATGAAAGACCTTACTCCTGTGACATTTGCGGCAAGGCTTTCAGACGACAGGATCACTTGAGAGATCACAGGTACGTCATATTTATCTAACTCTTCATTATCTATTTCTATCATCGTAATTTGACACTATTGTATGATATTATTGGTTCACTCATAAAAGCGACCACTCATCGTCCTGATTATATTATCCTCTAATCGCTTTTTACACACAGGAAGTGATAAAGTGGTCTATTTCTTCCAGATCATCATGCATACACTTACTGTAATTATGATTACTTTTTACTGCATTAATAATCAAAGTGCCGCTTTCCTGCACATTTTAATTTTCTAGAACACTGATCGTAGTATGTTATACAGCTAATTTGTATGCACGTAACAAGCAGCCGGTGTAACTCAAGTTGCAGATGTTAAGCCGACTGTGGCCGTATCCGCCCGAATACTCGGAATCAGAATATTTATAAAGTTTCTCGATCGTAGCTAGCTCGCGGCTTCTAAGAAATCTTTATATCTTGATTAATAAGTAAAAGGTGATTATACTTTCAAGCTCATGTACACTTATTATGAAAAAACGTCGGCTGACGACTGTTCAGACGAATGCCATTTGTTGAGTAATGTCTAAGTAGTGGTCGTTCCTGATTGTACTTCGAGATAACAGACAAATAATATATCGCTGTCTCGGACAGTACATGACAGATGAACGGATGGATTTTATTAGAGTATTTCTTGCTTGTGATGGTAAGTAATAAGTAATAACAATAGGTTATTTGAATAAAAAAAAAAACTTGAAGCAAAAATAACGTCAAAAAGTAAAAAAAAATCTTTATTTATAACCTTATAAAAAAGTATAAAAGTATTTATTTCTCAGTATATGGTACATTTAGATCTTAAATTATACATTGTTTCACATATACTACCATTACTGGTGTAGAAATGTTAATTAATAAGGTAGGCATGCAAATCTAAACAAATCAAAATATTAATATATTAGTTAAATCTAAAATATAAATCATAATGCCGAAAATATTAATAATAATGTCAAAGAATAAATCATAATGTCAAAATACAAAGTCAAAGTACAAATTACAATGTCCAAGAATTATTATTATTTATTATAATTATTAATATTTGAGAATTATTGTCATTATTATGATCTTAATTACAATATCAAAAAGTATGATTTAAAAATTCATTGACGGAATAAAAACACATGTCTAAGAGCCAAGCAAACATTTTACATTTAAACTTATTAATTGGTAACATTCTCAGGGCAGGTGGTAATTTATTATAAATTTTAATTGTCATACAACTGGCATTTCTACTGTATAATTGCAATCTCTGAGCAGGTACTAGTAATTTCCCGGCATTTTTTTTGTTCAGTCTCTCGGAGACTTGTTCATTTAATAGAAATAAATGAGGGTATTTTTTTACAAACAGACAAGCTTCAAAAATATACAGACATGGGAGTGGGAGAATTTTTAATGCCTTAAATAATGGTCTGCAATGGTCAAGATATTCCGCTCCACTCATGGCTCTGATACACTTTTTTTGTACTTTAAATGCTCTTTCCACATCCACTGAATTACCCCATATCACTAGACCGTAACGCAATACCGATGAAACATACCCATGATAAGCATTTAGGACGGTTTTTTTACTGGACACTAGTCTTAACTTGCGAAGAGCATATACAAATTTATCAAGCCTACTGCATACTCTTTCTACATGTTCTTTCCAGTTCAATTTGTTGTCAATTACTATACCTAAAAATAAAGCTGATGGTTCTGGTTGCAGAATTGCATTATTGTGGCTAATTGCTGTTGGTATTACTGACAAGTTACATGTTTGAAATTGCACTATTTTGGTTTTTTCAATATTAACATGAAGATTATTGTCAGCCAGCCATTTTATTACATTAATTATTTCATTGTTAGTATCAATTTCTATGTCAGTTTTGTTGGAACATTTTATCGTCAAAGTAGTATCGTCAGCAAATTGGATAGATTCATATAACTAATATTATTTACATAAGACATCATTCATATAAAACGTCCAAAATCTAAGATGGTCTAAGCATTTTTATCTTTCCATCGAAACAGTATGTGTTACTCACACAAAGATTTTTCGATACAAAGAAACTTGTAATCGGATTTAAATATTTTGTACGTCAATCCTATAATATATAACTCATTAAAACATACGATTCGTGTGAGGGTCGACGCCTTATGAAGCGAATCGAGTAATTTTATAGCGAGTTATAAAAACTGAACGGCGGTGTTGGGACTGATTGGAGTTTGCTACCAAACGTCTATATTTCTACTGTAAGTTGTAACATATTGTTTGAAGCTTAGTTTCTACTATAAACTGAAGCATAAATATACTTTTTTTATATTGAAGAAAATTACTGTTCGTTCATTAATTTTCTACCTATTTTCTTTAAAGTGCTTATCGAGCCACTTGAACGATTAGCTTTTATCGTAGATTCTTGAAATCCTGATTATGATAAGCCAAGGCTTGAGTTAGCAGCTAGTTCCAACTAATTGACGTGTCAGTTTTTTTTATATCTAGAAGCCATTAAACATTAAACAGGAAGATCAAAAACCTTCTGTTTAAGATACCTAAGTAGGTACTATTTTTTTTTTATTCGGAATAAAATATCATCGAAAACCACTTCACTTCTATTACATTACAAAGAGAAAATCTCAAGTTATGTCAACGCAAACATTAAAACTTTCGTTTTTATAAACAAAAGAAAAGCGGTCAGTATGAGCGATGGATGACGTTACGCAATAATTCACTATCGCTAATGAATACAAGTTAAATGAGTTATTATAACCAAAATTTTATTGACTATCTATGTATGCATTTCCAGTCTTCTTTGCAAAATACTTATCAACAAAGATCCTGTTACTTAATTTAAGTTTAGATACTTATTGCATTATTTTACATTTTCAAGATTTAATTACATTTCCCTAATGAAAAGCCTAAAAAGTAGATGGTAAATTGTTTTGTAGATGTTGTGACCACTGTTGTCTCTAATATCATAAAAAACGACTAGCAACAAAACTACATAAAATAATTTCAAACAATCTATCCATCATATAATATTACTATCTTGAAAACATATCGTGTTTCTAATGTGATTCCTATGTCTGTTAAAGTAGGCCTTGTAAAGTATAATTTGACTATCTTATAATTTGGTGGAAAAATACGAACATGTGGTTTTAACCTCGCATTTCCTTCAAGCATTTGATTTTATCACAAACATTTAACGAACTAGACAGTTATGTTATTACTTAAGTTAGCACATTATTATTAGGTACAGATTCATTTTTCACGCCAAAATTCATATATGAGGTTTAGCGCAAAAATCGATACCGGATATCGATCGACAGTCAGTTCGATAAAAAACAACTGTCAACAGTACCTGCCTATAAAATCCACGAAAATCGATCTAAAAGCCTTACTTTTTCATTGGATTTTTCAGTTGCTCATTATCGCATGACCCATCCAAACTGCAAAAGAGGTTTATGTGTATACAGCCTTGTTATTAAAAAACAAACTCAATTAAATATTAGGTTGGAGAAAAAGTCTTTTCGCATTATAGTATGTATGAACTTAAAATAAAATCTCTTTGGCTATACTATATGTATCTGGCTGGTTTTGGTATCATTCAAAGTTTAAATTTTAAAGAACATAATTCCAAATTCAAATTAGGAATATGTGTGATTTTCATTTGTTTTTGGTACTGTCAAGATGAGTGAATCTAATGAATAAATTCGATACATTTTAAAATTTTACTACAAAAAAGGTAAAAAAGCAACGCAAGCCGCGAAAAAAAATTGCGTTGTTTATGGACCCAGTGCAGTATCTGTCAGAGTAGCACAAATCTGGTTTAAGCGTTTTCAATCCGGAAATTTTGATGTCAAAGATGCACGTCGCTCTGGTCGCCCTATCACGGATAAAATGGATGCCATTTTTGAAAAAGTGGAGCAAGATCGGCATATCAGTAGTTACGACGTAGCTGAAGAACTGGGAATTGAACACAAACCAGTTTTGGTGCATTTTAAAAAAACTGGGTACACAAAAAAGCTCGATATTTGGGTACCTCACGAGCTTACTGAAAGAAACCTAATGAAACGTGTACTCATTTGTGATTCTTTATTACGACGTAATGAAACTGAACCATTTTTGAAGAAGCTGATAACTGGTGATGAAAAGTGGATCACGTACGACAAGAACGTGTGAAAAAGGTCGTGGTCAAAGGCCGGTCAGGCTTCACAGACTGTGGCGAAACCCGGGTTAACTCGCAACAAGGTGATGCTGTGTGTGTGGTGGGATTGGAAGGGCATAATTCATTATGAGCTGTTACCACCAGGCAGGACCATCAATTCTAAACTCTACTGCGAACAACTGTTGAGATTAAAGCAAGAAGTTGAGAGAAAGCGGCCGGAATTAATCAACAGAAGGGGTGTGGTTTTTCATCATGATAACGCTAGACCTCACACATCTTTAGCCACTCAGCAAAAATTAAGAGAGTTTGGCTGGGAGGTGTTAATGCATCCGCCGTATAGTCCTGACCTTGCACCTTCAGATTTCCACCTGTTTCGGTCTCTTCAGAATTCTTTAGGCAGTGTCAGGTTAACATCACGAGAGGACAAGATGGCAAAAAGTTATCGAACAAAATGGTACCTACATACTTTAGATAAATGTAAATAATGTATATTAAAAAATGTTTTGAATTTTCTTTAAAAATGCGAAGGAACTTTTTCCCCAACCTATTATTTTCTTAATTCTGAACGTGTCAATTTTATAACGAATTAACTCGTTTCCTTATTGAATGAATTAATATTCAAATTGAATATCGATTTCTTTCGTAACGTCTTCTAATGATTTTGACATTCTTGGATGCTCAAACTATTAGGAACTATACTTTATAACCATGACGAATTTAGAAAAGGTATCAATCAGTTTTGACATTTCAGATAATTATAGGTAATTATTATTAGTAGCATTTAAATTCGGTTAAAAACCACTGCGCAGAATATAAAAATTTTGGACTGATGTTATAATTTGCGAGCATTTTTGAATCTGAAAATGACCTTATGTATTTTTATGAAATCTTTTATACGACTTATTACAACCTATAAAAGCCTCTGTTACCTAATAAAATTAAAATAACAACATAAATTCAGCTGATCATAGGTTTTCGTATTTCCACTAAAAAATTAATATAATATTTTTAGTAAACTACACAAACGTTGTTGTTAGTTTGTATATTTTGTTTCATCAAAAAATACTCCATGGGATGGGGCGTTTTATAAATTCACTTCATTACATTCATCTAGCGCTAGCCTTCTATCAAGTTCAAAGAACGAAGCAATAATTTTTTCTAGACCTGCCTAAAAAGTTTTGCAAAAACCTTCAATTCTAATCAAACTTACATTACTAGCCAACCACAAAAAACAGTTCCCATTAAAAAAAAAAACATGATCTTTGTGATTTTCTGATGGATTCGAACCAACTGACTCAATTCATGCTACATTATATAGCAGGTTTTTTACTTACCCGCCCGTAATTAGTTTAAATTCTGATGATTCATCTTTTTCTATTGGCCCAGGCCATAATAGACTGCAGAACTCAGTACCATCGGCAAATAAATCAAACCACTTACAAACTAGAACGCCAAATATTTTATTTCCCGTACATTTTTATAGATCGACATTATAAAGATGTTTTCGACTTTTATTGCGTCTACTGATTATTTTTATTGTCGTTGCTATAAAAGTCCTTTGAGTGTGTTTCGGCGAATTAGATTTTGCTCATTAAGAAAATTTAGTGATGTTTTATCGTGAAAAAATCATAGTTAGGAATAATTTTGATTTATTTTATTGCCTTTGCTGACCGTACAGAGGCGCGGATTAGTTGGGCCTTCGTAAAGCAATTTAAAACTATTATTATTCGGTACAATTCTGTACATCATTTTTTATATTCAATGGATGTGTACAAAAAGTATATTCTGTACTATTTATCTTTTAAATAGAATGATCGGCGACTACGTTCAAAGACATATAATATTTATTCGTAATTATGTGTCTACACGAAGTTCTGATATCTAGTTAGAATATATTTAACACCTACAGTGGAAATTTCTTTTCGGAAAATAATATTAAATAAAAAAGTTAAAAAAACAATGCTAGAGGTCTATGTATATAATTCAGCTGCATTCTTCAATAGGTATGCAGCATGATTTCAATACCATATGTTTACACGAAATTCGGATACATAGTTAGAACATAAAATATTTAAAATATTAATATTCAGTGGAAATTAGTTTCGGCAAATATTTAAAAAAAAAGTTAAAAAATACAATGATAAACATCTGTATAATTCAGCTGCATTTTTCAATAGGTTTATATGTAGGTATGCAGCTTGATTTCATAACCAGCTAGAACTACATACCTAATATTTTTTTCATAACCCATACGTATTCGTTTTAAAAGGAAAACCTCCCACTAAAACAATGTTTGCATAAATATTACTGGAAATATGAAATCATCGTCTCCTCATAATGTGCAGTTATATTTTTTGTCGTACATAATTAAGTTATGATTACCTTTATAATCGGAGTGCATATGATGCATAATACCATCCCATTAAACCCACTGCTTTAATTAATACCTTTGAAGAAAAAGAAGCAAGCCAACGACAGGAACGTAATATTATTCGCAAGTTTCTAAGAAATATATACTAAAATGCCGCATGAATATTAAAACATAATTTAAAATATTCAAGCTTTTAAGTGCTTACAAGGTAAGCTGAGGTCTACCTCATCTTCAGTCGAGAGATAGGTATCGTGTGAAAACTGAGTTTATCATTTTTCCACGTTGAGATTGTAGTTTATTTTAAAGGCGTCAAGAAACCCTCTATTGATATTTATTCACTTCAGAATTCAGTACTTAACTGTGCAGCCCACGCGTTCCTTCCAACATTGTAAAAGTATCCATGTTATTTCGCTTGAAATAAACTACCGATTTCTGTACTCAAAAACTCTCGATAACACAATTCAACCCAATACTGCGAACCTCCATTTAAAAATAAATAATAAAAGCAAAAATAATGTGTATCGTATATTTTTCATGAATATTTAACAAGTTTACTGGCCTTACGTAAATATAAAATGGCTTTTAATGATTCTGTCTTATCGAAAATGGATCGGTAGAATCGAAGCATGATCGGAATATTTATACTTAAATTAAGAATCCAGCGTAGTCCTTCGGTTAGGAGTATCACGTAAAATATATGTCTTTCGGATGTATGGACCAACGGTACGGTACTAAAATATAAAAAAGTATTTATTTAAAATGTTAACTAAATACTTTTTTATATTTTAGTACCGTGATGCCTAAACCACCTATTTAAAGATCTTAGGAACGATGTATGGTCATTATTAATTCAAACTATGAAGATAACAATAAGGAGTCCCTCTGGAAAGCATCATCGGATCCTTTCCCACTCTAAGTAAAAATATTTCTAATATGAGGCTGCAAATGGAAGCATACGTTTAGTATGTCAAGAAAAACATGTATACTTGGAAATATGAATTCCTAACATGTGTTATCCCATGAGAACGGGAATAGATTGCATCTCTGTCACGTCAGACATACTCGTAAATTATCGAAGCAACGTGGATGCAGTATAATAGAATGGCATTGAGTATATCATATCTTCTTATGTTACGAAAATTTCTGAAGTTAAGTTCATATTAAGTAATAAAGATTATGATATAATTATGTATATAAAGCAGTAACGCACACAATTTTGTAACCTTTACAGATCACTTTGCCTTTATAACCTCATAGTCATCATAGATAAAATCGTAAAATTATTGAATACCAACAAAGAACATAAGAGCATAATAATCAATAAAACTTTAATGAAATTCTCTCCCAAACGTTATAATACCAAAATATTATGGTTCGCATCGAATCAAAATTTAGCCATTAAGTACCGTCAGCTTCCCATCGAATCATGGACATAACTATATACATATAGCTATATAAACAACACTATTCACACCATAAACCTGTAGTACCGGGTGAGATAAAAATACTGCATTAGGCGTAGCTCACACGCAAGATTTGTTTACGACTGTATACAGTCACGTTTGCTTTTCATTCCAACTGAACTTCCCCTGAATTTTGGATTAAAAAAATTTGTAGGTACCTATTGATAATAAAATAATAATACATTTATTCCAGGTGACACAGGCCCATAAAAAAAATACTCTTATTCTTTATAGATAATGCCTACGTCTTGCCAGTTTTCTTCATAGGAAAACTTCACATAGGTACGTCATTGATAATCATAATAAAATGATATTAAAATAAAACATAAAATGCTATCAAGATACAGATAAAAAGGTCGTGGTACTGGTATCACTAAAAACAGTAACCATTATGGTGTTCCGAAGTACGAAACAGAGTCTTTACTGCTTAAACATTTCATAACAACATACAATTTTGTTAGACTAAAAACCAGTGATTAGCCGCACGTATACGCCAAGCCTAACAAGAAACATTCCTCAGTACACTGCAACTAGACGTGTATCTGCTATCATTAATTTTCTACCGCAAGCGAGGCAATTTCTTATTAAAAACTGGTTCGAAACCTATCTCCAGAGATACATTAATATTATAACGTGTTGATGTATTTCTCTGTCTTCCCTTTAGATTTGGTTTCTGTAATGGACATTCAAAATAAAATAACGAGAGATTTATATAAAATTGAGTTCTTATCGATTAAGTATCTTTGATTCTTATTGATTAAGTATCTTTGAGTATATTCAACCTTTCACCGATAGATAACATACAATCCCATGAGTCTCACAATGATATCTCTGTCTTTTCTCGAATTATTTGCCAAAAGCAATACGTATTAACAATAACCAACAAAACGGTATCAGACTTTATCGTCATTCAATAATGGAGATACCATACGCATTACATATTGGCCAAAGTCTTCATAAGAATTATTTTTGCATTGAACATTATTTTATCTCGAGGCTCATATGCAATTATGATTTAACCGAGACCACATATAATGGGGACCGCGTAAAGCTCTCGCTCGTTCAGATCGCTCAAGGGGCTACAACAAAAAGGGATATCAAATTAATACTGAATCCATAATAAATCAAAGAGGGGCAGGTGGACTCGATCGCAAGAACGCGAGATTCGCCTACAGGTCTTTAGAAATTATCATCTTGGCTGGAGCCAATCATATACCTAAGCGTTCGAACGTTGGAATTGGAATCTTTGTTATTCTGAACCCTCAATTCGTTACTCCAGGCGATTCCGCATAATTGTAAGATTGTCACGCGATGTCCGAATTTTTCTGTCCCTAATTTCGTCTGTGACACAATAAACGCATTTCGTTTTCATTTAGTCGGAAACAGATGGTTGCTTATGTAAATGTCCGGTAATTGCAAGCGTATCTTCTGTGAAGACGGTTTTTTGTATAGGATCAACATGTTCGATATGCTATTATCATAATATTACTAAAGGTGCATATCGGATGAATACATAAATTTTATAATGACGTAAGGCAGTAAAACACAGAATGATATTCATAAGGTTGTTTCATGTTCAAATATAGAGTACCTTCATCAATTTTGGAAGTGGACGAAAAATAGTTATGTTTTTCAGTTGATGCTAAATGTTAATTTGGTTTTGTTTGGGGCTTGTATTGTCGGTTTATAACGAGCTCATGTTGATTAGTCTAATCTTTTTACTGAATTCATCTCAACAAATGTGCGTTTAAAAGAATCGTGACCGAGGCTGTACAATAATTAGCAAGGTATGCTATACGCGGCAAACCTCTTGTCGATTTCATAGTATCTCATTGCCTTTTGAAAGTTTCTTGAAGACTGTTGCCCAACTTTTCTTGCACTCTCAATTCGTTTTGACGTTAAGGACGCATTTTATACGTATCCTACACCTGCGGCGCTGTAAATAAACTTGGTTGTTTATTTTTATAAAGAAATAAGTCAAAACGCTGCCGTTGGGCCCGTGGTATCTCGGTAGAGATCGCTTGCAAAATCTTCCAAAAGTATTTGCCAAAAGATCGTCCGATAAGAAATTTCAGAAAACGGTCCCATTTGAAACGTCGATACGAAAACTGTTTATGGAGCCTCTTTCATACGCTAATTTAATTCATGAGTTTACTTGATTGGATCGGTGATAAGTCACGCAAAAAATTCGCCGGCCATTTCAATCATGGCAAGTTACTTTCGAATTTTCGGCTCTAGATACCACGCACATCTGGACTCACCTCGAACTTTTGGTAACGGATTCCATTTTAATCCGTCTTAGATTATTCAGATGCCATTATTGTCGAATCGACTCGGACAGGTAAACGTATTATTTAAATTATTCTTCGGACGATTGCGTGTTAGGTTGCAAAACGCTTTTTTGTCGATGTATCCAACCAATTAAGTTTAGTATTCGCGTGATTCGGATTCTCAGATAAAATAAAAGGCAAAACGATGTCGGATTCTTGTTTCTGTGTTCATAATTGACTGTTTTATAATATCACCTTGCTTTATAAAAACAATTGCTTGGTGTTTTTATCCATGTTGGTTTTTTTATATGGAATGTGAAATGGGTTGACGCGTAGCAATAAAGAATACAATCCTATAATTATTTGATAATTATTTTTGATCATAATCTTCGATTCCAATAGTAAAATAATATGCAATTAAACATTTTTAACGGTTTCCTTAAAATCTTACACAAAGATGTTAAACCATTTCTAAAAATACACTGATTTATTTCAATCTTGCTAGTCAAATGAGGACACTTAATTTCGTACATAATCCTAACTTCCTAACTACTCGTAATATTATAAAGGCGAAAGTTTGTGAGTGTGTGTTTGTATGTTTGTTACTTCTTCACGCTCAAATGGCTCGACCAATTTTGATAAAATTTGGTATGGATGTAGCTGACACCTTGGATTTACACACAGATTACTTTTTATCGACATGCCATGCGGGTAAAGCCGCGGGTAGAAGCTAGTAATATTATAAATGCGAAAGTGAGTTTGTTTGTTTGTTACGCTTTCACGCTAAAACGGCTGAATGGATTTGAATCAAATTTGGCATATGGGTAGACCATAGCCTGAATTAGGATATAGAATACTTTTTATCTCGGTAGTAAGTTCCCGTGGGATAATTTCCAACCTCCGCACGGGCGAAGCCGCAGGCAAAAGCTAGTAATATAATAAATGAGCATCATAATATTAACAATTCTAATAAAATGTACGTTACTAAAACTGCATTTTATATAATCTCCACAAAACGTCAGTTTTCAATTAACATTCTTGCGATACAATCAGTACGATTAATCATACTTTAGCTATCGCAAAAACGGAAAGTAACCCATTCGTAATCCGAAAACCTGTCTCTTGGTGTCGAAACGTCAGTCTTCAGGGTTCCTTAGGCTTATGATAAATAAACTTATCTATACTGTCAATCCAATGCAGTAATCGAACAAAATTAAAATATACATTTAAAGAACTGATTTTATCACACAAACGCAATTTGCAACTTGATATTTGTGTCGCTAAATATTTTAATAATTGCAAAAATATTTCTGTTATTGTATATACCCCATGGCGACTTACGCATATAAATTTCTGGGACACGAAACATAACCAAATTGAAGTTCATTGTGTTAATCCTCTTCGGAATTTTATAATCCGATATAAGAGATACTTGACACTCCTTTTATCATGTTTTTTATGTGAATATTCTTACTTTATTACATTTCGGTAGGCTGGAATGCGGCCAAAGATGGCAGAAAGAATAAAACAAAAAATTCGCCTATAAATTCTATAAACAAGTGGCAGGTAGCGCCACCTGTCGGCAAATGAAATACTGGCTTAAGGTGTTCCGAGTGCCAACCATTTACCATAATGACTGACATTTAATTAAGTTTTGCCATTTGCTGTTTAAGTGGCCTGATATCCTATTCTTAGTACTCAACTACATATGCTATGGTCGTGTAATGTTAAAACAACTTCGCATAAGTCCATACCAAACTCTTACTAACAAAACTGCCTGAGGAAATATTAAAGGAATGGACTTTTTACGGACCATACATTTATGTTCATTTAGTGTCAACCGATGCTGCTCTTCAAATAAAACAAAAGCATTTTATGGATATTTCTCGTACAACAATAGAGGATTTATCTCAATAGCTACAGAACTGGAGTTCAAATCGTTTTTAAACAGAAAAAACCTTTAATACTAATAGAATAAAGTTTATTACAAGATGTCAAGTAAACTTATGCGTGTTAAGGCGTGGGTTGACAAGACTTATGCTTATCGTCGATTTAGCATTTCTTCGCTACTTAATCCAGTTTTTAAAAGCCATTAAGCTTGTAGTAGCAATCTGTATTGCTTGTTTTGTGTCTACCATCTGTGAACGGTATGTAATGATTTACAGCTAAACTTGTTAATTCATACATTTTTTTCACGTACATCAACTCTTTAATCTTATTGAGTTTTTTCGTCTCCATCTTTATTTATATCTCCATTTACGTTTTTTTTCTTTAAGTAGATTATTTTTGATTACATCACAATCTATATTTCTTTCGGTACGTAGGTAGTGGAAGGTTTTAAAAAGTAGGTTCCATAACTTCACGGCTTGCTCAAGAGTTCGCTTGAAATATTTCTGAGTGTTGTCGTGGAGGCCTGTGCAAACAGCGACCGGTCGGTTGTCCAAACAAAGCGGGTGTACCGGTGCCATCCACTATGTGGCCTCTAAACTCTTGCCCACGTTCTTCAAGAATATTTGTATTTACATTAACATCCTCCGCTATTTGTATACGAATAATGTAATTACCTTTATGTACGTCGGAAACCAATTTCTTTGAAATGAGTGCGTACTGTGTGTATGTCAGGCTTACTTTTTCGGATTGAGTAGAAGTATATGTGGTTTTAACTGAATGTCTTTTGGTATTGTTGAAAACTTCACGATAAATTTTATTAGTGTCGGGATTTTGTATGTGATTCTTCGATAGATTACTTACTATCTTTAATCCTTTTGAATACTCTAAAATCTGTCCCAACTCCCAAACAAGATGAAGTTTACAAATATTTCAAACTTAGATTACATTATTGTTGGGGAAAGGTATGCCTTTCTGTATTAACCATTAATCATATGACGAAGTCAACATTAGATAAAATCCGTGGAGACTCACACACATGCAGGGGATGCCTTTTGAACGTAACCTGATACACACAAGCCAATTTAAAAACAGGTAGAGATTAAGGATCTCTTTCTTATTTCAAGAATTTCTCAGTAAATAACTGTTGGTTTACATTCAAAGATTACGTGGATTTGCCTTGATTTCGTACTGTCGGTACGTGGCGAAATAATATGAATTTGTGACTGTACTTTGTCAAACGAAAGTAGATTTTTGTTTGAACTTCCAACTTTGTGATATTGCATTAAATTGCATGCATAGACATGAAGTTAAGTTTACGACTGTTAAGTAAATAGTTACTTAACTACATAAAGAGTTTGTGAATTTTTCAATTATAATTGTGCAACTTCAACTTATTTTATTGCAGCATTTCAACTGTGATAAAAAAGGTAAATTAAGTAGGAATTGATGGTTTTTCATATTTTGTTAGGTAGTATCCATTCCAAAAAGCTACATTCTTGACTTATAAAAATATAATTTTCAATGCTTTTAATCATACACTTCTGTATCTCTATTTCATTTCACATTACCCTTTTTTACCAAATCATAAGCGATCAAAGATAACCACAAAAATACTTCGAAGTCCTACGTGACGGCTCTCGGGGACATTAAAAATGGTGGAAATGAGTTTTGATTTTATCTGTCATGGCTACCCACGGGTTTTAGCTGGTTGTGTACATAAAGATTTCTTGAGGAGCCCACTAAATTATGTATAAGGTAAAGTCGGGAATGTCTACGGTTGACCACTTTTCAAAATTAATAATAAGGGCAAAAGGGGGGCGCAACGTAGTCAACAACCAACTTTGTCGAGTGTACATTTAATGACTGCATCATTCTTTAATTAGGTATATTTGTGTAAAAGGTTTGATAAAACGATTCTCAAGGAACATTCAGCATTGAAAAAGTTAATATAAAAACATTTTAGAAAAATACAACACTCGTAAGACCCACTTCACACCATACTGCAGATGAAGTTGCATCAGTTAAATGGAACCGTCACTATAGTGTGAATTGACAATAAAAGACGTCCAATGGAATCACACAATTGTAGTTTTCCATGGCAAGATGAAATCTATTAACATCTATCTATTCATTCAAGCTTTTATTGCTAACACTGTTTTGTAATTCTCTATCTTTGAACTGAAAAAAGGTTGAAGATTCTCCCTCAAGATTGTCGGGATAAAGTAGGTGCGTTTGCGACCAGACTAAAAGTCGCAGTACAACCGGTCGTCCTTGGCGGTTGAACCCTCTCCATGGCTCCACGGAGTTTATGGTGCATCCAGAAATGAATTGTGATGGAAAATGGTGATTTAGTCGTGTTGTAGAAGTCGAATAATTGTAATGTTTGTTTTAGCTTTAAGCTTAGGTACTTTGTAAATATTGTTATTATTTATGACCTTGTGTTTTGTTAGTTTTATATGGGCCAATCACACTAATATTATAAAGGTGAAAGTTTGTGAGTGTGTGTGTGTGTGTTTGTTTGTATGTTTGTTACTTCTTCATCATGAACGAATTAACTCATTCATGTTCGTTACGCTCAAACGGTGGACCGATTTGGATGAAATTTGGTATGTAGGTAGCTTATATCCTGGATTAACACATAGGCTACTTTTTATCCCGGTGTACGCGGGTGAAACCGTGGGGCGCAGCTAGTATTTAAGAATGCTTCCATTTGTCTACCTTTATTTATTTATGTACACACAAATAAAATGGAAAACTATATAGAGATAAAAAAGCGCAAAGGTAGGACTGATTATTTCATTAGAAATACCACACCACCAGTAGACCGTACTTCCAGCAGACCTGCTACAGGAGCGTTGGATGAAAAACGTAAGCATAGTGTGTAAACTTATCGGCTAGATCAGTTAAACCTCTAAAGTACCAAAACAAAATAATTCAAGACTAGTCAAAGTCTAACATAAAGGAAGACTTAACTCCAAGCCATACATATGCTATTAAAATTAGGGGATTAAAAAATCCGATAAAAAATTAACTGAATTACTAGACAAATTTGAAATCCATAGAAACGGCAGCATACGGATTAAAAAAGCCTCCGAATAAAACTTTAATCCCGTTAACGAATTCTTTTTCGGTCGAAATCACTCAAAAAAAGAACGTTTTAGATATTGTGGCCAGTTTGAAAGACGAAATAATCACGTTATTTATTACCTGTGGCTGGGAGCAAGCAACTTTAATCTCTTTTCGACACGTACAGAACGATTTTATGGGAGATTAAAAGCAGTGATCGAATTTTGAAAAGTTTTCGAATAGTAATAAAAATTACTGGACTGTGCTAGGGTTGTGCTATGTAGGATGTAGGTATTATTTTACCGAACATAGCAGGGACTAAAATAACGTATCAATTATTATTATTAAAATAATTAACTAATCATTTAGAAAAGTTATTCTAATATCTTAACAATAGTTTGAAACACCATTTTAGTGTATCGAGCAAAAGAAACAAAAGTTTCCACTACTACTAGGTATATATATAACCAGAAAAATATGTTATCAAAAAATAAAAAATCTTTATAAAAATACTCACATCCTTGATGGACTGAAACTAGAAACTAAATTAATTAAACCAATTCCTATTCTATTGTAAATTATGATGTTTTTAATTCGCTTGATTAGTTTAACACATATCGATAGGAATCTTTAATAGCATATTACTATTTAGTCCAATACTAATTCTGGCTTTTTTATTTTTGTAATTTATATTCACACTGTTCATTAATATTCATAATGATAAGAAAATCTTCTTTTGCAGTCCGGAAATACATAAAACGCTGTAACCGATTAATTACTAGTTTTATCAAAACTTCTATTATTTTGTCCTACTATATTAATTTTAGACAATTATTTTGGCTTATTGTAGTAAGTATTGGAAATTATGAACCTTCGATCATTATTAAATTAAGTAATTTGATTTTTTTTTTCTCCGATTTAAAAAGTCGTAATCTTCACAAATCACGCCTGTAATCCCCGATGGGTTAGGCAGAGATGTACCACCCATATTATGTTCAAGTCCCATGTAATAGGGGGTAAGACTACTACCATCAACCGGGCAACCGGGCAGCTTTCGTTTTTTTTTTCTTCTAAAATCTGATCAAAATTCGTTTCATGTTTAAGCACTACATTAATTTTCTCAGCTTGCAGTTACATGTTCAATTTGAATAGTAGATAATCGATTCTCCGTAATTTATATTAGTAATAAAACATAATTCTGTTTCTCAGAATATATCATTATCAAATTGCCTTGGATATCGGTACATTTTTAGGCTGATATGGTTAGTTAATACCTATCTTTAGTTATTTTGATTAACTGTGTACAGAATTTAGATAAGTACTTAACTAATACTTACTGTGTAAGATAACAGACACTACTTACTAAAGTTTATATTATAGATATTTTTTTATCTTTGTTTACGGTAAAAACAATCACCATAGATTCGGTGAAAAACCTAAATCCACCCTTAAATATTCATTTGTCAGTACCTACCAGTGTTGTTCAGATGGCACAGCAAAACTGAAAGCTGGAGCTGGTGAGAGAGAGAGTGGTCAAACGCGAGCCTATAAATTACTAGCTGCGCCCCGCGGTTTCACCCGCGTAGACCAGAATAAAAATTAGCCTATGTGTTAATCCAGGGTATAAGCTATCTACATACCAAATTTCATCCAAATCGTCCCAGCCGTTTGAGCGTGAAGAAGTAACAAACATACACACGCACAAACACACACACTCACAAACTTTCGCCTTTATAATAATAGGTCTTTACCTATGAAATTGCCGTTTTGTATGAAAAAATTTAAACGAATTTTTTTCAAGCATTTTTTATTTGTATTAATCGAAGTAATCACCCATGCAATCAATGCATGTTTGCCAACGCAGTGGCAGTTTATTGATGCCCTTCTTAAAGAAATCAGCTGGACGGGAGGCAACAAATTCTTCAAAGGCATTTTGTACTGCCTCTCGGGTATTGAATTTTTTTCCCGCCAAGAAGTTATCCAAATTCTGGAAAAAGTAGTAATCTGTAGGCGCAAGGTCTGGTGAGTAGGGCGGATGACGGTGAGCTTCCAACCCCAGTTCTTGCAACTTGGAGACCGTCTGCTGTGCAGTATGAGGTCGCGCGTTGTCGTGCAGGAGCAGCGGAGACGAGCGATTGACCAATGCTGGTTGGAGATGTGCCAGCTTCTCCATCATTGTGTTCAGTTCTTCACAGTACACATCTGAAGTAATGCTCACCCCGTTTGGTAAGAAGCTGTGATGAATATTAGTGTGAAGTGTGATAACGAAAAGCAACAAAAAAATTATTAAAACTATTAGAATGTAATTTCTCTTCGATGTGAAGCCATACGATATGGAAATCACGTCAAAAACTTAGAATACAAAGAAAATAACAGATTACCGACGAAAAACCAATCCCTTTACATCGTTCTCACACGTAAAGCAGCCAATAAAAGCATCGACGGTACAAAACGATTACAGACGATTACGGTCAATTACACACAGCCCTAAAAGAGGATTTACGATGAAACCAAAATTAACACTCCTGCATCCCGATAGCCTAATTGCACCTCCACAAGTAATAAATCATGTAGGATCAAACAAAATTGAAGGATTCATTCTAATTGGATTTGTACATAGAGTGGACCAATCAATATAGTTTGATTAATGATATCTCCTCTCTCGGTATAATTGCCAGACGAGACGATCATGAATCAACTGCCAGTGTTATAAATCTGATAACTGAAACTCGTTTCGAACAAGAATATATTCACTTCCTAAGCTACTTCGGACTCGGAGCGATCCAGTTTAAGTTCTTTCTAAGCGTAATAATTTCGAGAAACGTATAGCTGTGTTATCTGTTTGATATTTTAATCTTATCAGCTTATTTAATTAATAAACAGAACGGGACTAGAAACAATAAAAATATATTACCTACCTATGTTCTACGACTGTCGTCTGTAGACAGCAAGATTTAGAATTTACAGTTGGATTTAATCAAATGGAGACACGCCGTTTGATTATCGATTTTAGATCATAAGAATTCGGCAAATTACGAGTTATTGCTACCAGACATAATATTAGAAACCATTTTGATAAAATTATCGTTTGAGGTCGAAACGAGAATAGAATCTGGTTCTAAAGATATATGAACCATGAAATATTGAGTTTTGGAACTATTGAAGCGCGACCATAATGGAGGTATTTGATACTTGGACGTATCAAATATCAAACTTTTTTCTTATGAGGCGCCAATTTTTTGTCGTAGACAGTAGACATGCGTTAACCGAATCTCATGATCGATAGACAAAAACAAGGCGGTTGGATCACGGAAACTAGATAAATGGAGTCAGAAAAACGCACAATTATAAATATGATGGTAAAAACTT
The DNA here is from genome assembly GCA_946251885.1 of Cosmia pyralina. Lineage (NCBI taxonomy): Eukaryota > Metazoa > Arthropoda > Insecta > Lepidoptera > Noctuidae > Cosmia > Cosmia pyralina. Next base: position 15,947,204 of record OX276359.1, on the reverse strand, counting down.
TATTATTTGAGATGCGCCATTTTCTTGGTATTTCAAGTAGTCGTTCTGGCAGTATCAGTAGTTCAACATTTAAAAAACTATTAAACTGCTATGTTCATATTGTTTTTTCTGACTTTACTTTCTAATTCTTCATAGAATTTGAGGTAACTTTCCTGTATTTATTCATTTCTGTCTGATTGATGATTCAATTCGAACATTTATTTTCTTGTCTACGCTTGCAAGTCTCATAGCTTCTTCTTCTTCATCTTCAATTAAATAAATTAAATTCCACAAACAATAATTATATTTATTGTATACAAGCCTTTCTAATAAGACCTAGGCCATGCAAGACAAAGTTTAGCTAATTTAATGTCCTAGTTCTGACTTTCATGCATAATTTTTAAGTTTTACCTTACCGCTCAGGTTCTATCAATCTTTTTAAAACATTATCAGTTTTAGGTAAAATGCACCTGATATCGTGCAAGTGAAGTGCGCATTTACAATGAATGTTTGCGTCACTCAGAGGTGAAATTGTGTGTGAAGCGGCAGCGGCAAGCCGTCGCTCCCATTACGTCGCATGGCCGGCGTACGCGCAGCCAAACCGGCTGTGAACGCCGCACTGTATGTAGCTGGCTCGGTTGTTAGGAATATTGATGTTGTTCGACTTGATAAGCTAGAATGACTTGGATTAGCTGACTTCTACTACCTATGCATATATATCGGCCGAATAAATATACACCAGGCAGGCATAATACATCGGTAGACGTCATACATGAATTATTGTGAAATAATTTACTGACTTATCAAAAAGATTTTATTGTTTTCATTGATATTTTATCAAACTTTAATCAAGTTCATGTTTCATATATAAAATTCATACTTCTAGATTGTCTGCGTAGTTTTAAAGTCCCTACTACATTAACAATACTCACTTATCTGCACTTCCTTCATACTTATATCGTTTACTTTATTTTGTATGTACTGACATACAAAATAAAGTAAACGATATCTTTTCTACCAGTTACTTACCATGCAGCATCGCGGTCCAACCTGGCCGCGCCGCTCCATTAGTATTTTCCATTTATTTTTTGTCCACGTACCTGTCCGACTTTTGGGGTTTTGACTTTTTATAACGTCGACCGCGCGACGAATACTAAATTTCTTTAGTATACAAACGAAAAATAAATGATGCACTGCCACGCATTGCGGAATGCTCTGTATTATTTTTTGATTAAGTTTTTGTGATAGAAGATGAATGATTTGGAAGGTAACTCTCAAAATTCCAATTTAGGTGTGAGAATATTTTTAGAATCATCAAAGATATATTTTGTTCCACAGTTCTGCATTTAAAATTGCCATTTCCAAAGTCTATTGTCTATTTGTCCTTATCTAATATCCATGAAACTTCAAATAATAAAACTTCAAAACTACTTATGCATTAAGTATTGGAAGAAATTCCAGCACATGCACATTCTATCAAAAACCAACCTAAACCAACCAACAATGCAACATTACCTACATTGTGACAAAAGAAACGAAAGACTTTCATGTGTAGGTAGCGTCTAGACCATTACCGGAGACCAAGCGACTACATTAACGACTCATTGTACTGATGTGATTGAAAGCACCTCGCCTACACGAAACCTATTGAGCTTTAACGTAACGTACTTTGGTAATGACGTATTATTTTTGAAACTCAATCTGAATTCAATAAGGGGCCGTTCTAAAATGTGGTAATAGGGGAGAACCTACTTAAAGGGAAGTAGCTGCTTTAGATAGAAAAAATACTTTTGATTTTGACTTGCTTACCATCTAAAGCCTAAATAAAGAATCCAAATGAAATCAAATATATGCCACATTAGTTTTAAAGATAACACCAAGAATAAAATGAGAAGGAAAGATGTTTACTTAAGTAAATGTTGCAGAACGTAAAGTAAAAAAGGCATAATTTAAAATGTAATCGAACGCCAAAACATTTAGCAACATCTTAAAGCAATGATAACAAACCGGATTTTGCATTTGAAGCCAAATAAGTGAATGAATTTGGTTTAAAGATTACAGAAGCGGAAGAAGGAGGTTTAATAATACTGGTTGCTGTTGATTCAACGTTCATCCGCGAATTTTATATGCCAGAAATTACACTTGCAGAAAATAATAAATTTGTAAATTCATTTCTTGCGAAGGAAGGAAGCCAAAAAGTAACTGTAGAAGTAAAAACCAATACAAAGATGACTGTTGAAACGAAATAATTTATTGTCGCTACTTTTTTCAACATTTCGTAAAAGATCCATGGCTCACAGAGTATTGTTCGTTCAACCAAAGTCTCTTTCTATTGGAAACTGAGTTCAGTTTTGTCATTCAAAAGAAGCTTACGAGTATTACCATAATACCATTGCGGTAAAAAAAAAAAACGATATATCCAATGTATTGACGTCTCATTTTGTTGAACGCGATGCAAAAAACGTTCTAATGGTAATGCTAATTCTGCTTGAGCAGTTGCGAAAACGCTCGTCTCATTTACATTATGTCATTTACTTCTTGTAAATATTTTGCTACCTATACGGGTTCCTACGGTTCAGTTTTAGGAAATATTAGCTCGACAGCGTCTATGCTAATTGAACTTCTAAGTTTCTAGGCGTTAGAAACGACACTTTTGCTAATTAGTCGAATGATTCTTTGAAATGTTGTTTTGTATGTTCTGCTTCTAGGTTAGGACTTGTTATATTTTCATCTGTCATATTCATATTTGTTTAAACATTTTATTTATTTTATGTTTTGTTTGATTCATTAGAACGATCTAAACCCATTTCATTCAAGTAATTTTGACTCTTATCATTGTTCAAAATATTAAACGTAAAATATGGCTGTACCATACAGAATAAGTTCACACGGACTGACTAAACAATTTCTGTCATTCAAATGTTAATTATTGGAAAGTAAAGCGTTGGCGTCATTTACTACTGATGCTGAGATATTAGTAGCATAACAATAAATCGTCTTAAAGGAAACCAGCTTAGTTGTAAAGAGATAAAAGTGCGTGGGTTCGAGACTCGAGTCGACCACAGTTGCTTAAGTACGCCTTTTATGCTGCTTAATACAGCAAAAGTGTCTCCTGAGAAACATGTCCGAAGAATTATTTAACGTTTACTCGCAGATACTTTTTAATACTTATACATTCGTTCTTTTTTTTCCCTTAAAATTAAACAAAGCTGTATGTAACCTTTTAAGTATGACAAATAGTAATATTTCTGGGAGATATTTATAATGCTTTGGGAAAATGATGAATGTTATCAATGTTATTGCCAATGCATGAAATATTGTAATAATATTCACCATTTATACTCAATTCTAACAACAATTTCTAATTCATCTGTCATTGTAACAAAATTCATCGGGACTTATGTATATTGATGAACCTTAAATTTATCATAAAAATCATCTAAAGGTTTGTTCCTAAATAATAATTTACATAAAACTGTAAGCTTTTAGTTTCTACGCGTCTCTCGGTATGTTATAACCAATAGAAAAGTCACAACGGCCAATAAAATTATGTTCCGATGCATCTGCCTGAAAGCAACGCGATTTTGAATAACAAAATCTGCTACTTCATTATTCAAATTGCAAGATTATGTTAATATAAGCTATTTGTAAGCGGGTTTGATTTACTTATGTGGCAGTGTGCGGCATGTAACAGTTTCTTTGAATAAATTTATGTATTATCAACCGCTACCGTTCTGCATTTGTGTGGGTTCCGCAAATACACCTACGTACATAATTAAGTTCTCCACTCATTATCATAAATACGGTGGCATTGTCTTCTTTGCCATATTTATGTTTTATATGACTTAATTTAATTAGCGTGAAGTCTCATTTTGTATTCGTGTCATGTTACTGTTTTGCTCATTTTTTGATTCTTTATGAGTATTGTTTTATGGAGGTGCAAAATATGATATTTTAGTGAAGTGAGATTATTGGTTTGAAACAAATTACTTTTAGATTTACCGATATTATTTATGGTGACAGCAAGAAAACTCTTGAAATATTTATCAACAACTTCTGCACGTCCCAAAATAGTAAAAACTTTTTTTTCTCATTTTCCAACACAAGTACTTTTAAAAGCAAAAAATATAATTAATAAAGTTAATGAGCAAAGCGTTTTACGATCAATCTATGCGATAGGTTTAGATAGCGTAGATGAACGGGAGGTACGTAAGGAGGGATCGGACAGTGACCCCGGCGGCATTCCAACGCGCGTCCGCTGTACCTGCTCTCTTTACTTTTAACTGGATTTTTTTTATGAAAATCTTCAGTACTATTGAAGTGATGATATGCTTATTTCGTATGCTTATACCAGAATGGTCCTATGTCGGCCGTCTTTAAACAAAATTAATAACTCATTTTTTATTATGTCTCTAGGCACGTTTAAATCGATTTAACTTTATGTTTACTTGCGCAGATAGCAGAACCTCAGCTGTTTAGGTAAATGTTTTGAGTTATCGTTTTGAGTTTCGTTTCTAGCGTGTAAAAACCTGTGTTTTTATAGCTCTGTCTCGGCATTCAAGTGTCAAGTTCATAGTTGGCAATAAAGCACGAGTATAAGGTTGCAAGCCCACTATCCATAAACATCACAGACACATTCACTTCTCGCCTTATTTTGAATTTAAAATTGCAAGTGTTAAAAATCAATATTCTTATTCTGAAAAATATTTTCTGAAAGTACATTTTAAATTTTTGCAGAAAATAAAATAGTCCAACTTACCTGTTACTAAACTTTTTGTAAATGAATATGTTTGACGGACACGTTAATGAAGCGATTGATAGACAATCTAAAATTAAAACGTAAGATAAACTTTCACATAAAACTTAAGTCGCAAAGGCTAAGAATACTAAAATTTAAACTATATCTAAAGTAATATAGGTTCGCACTGGTGCCCAGTTGGCTCATTCTATCTACCATTCAGACTTTGTAATAAGAAAAAAAAACTGTGGAGAGAAATTGATTCGATCTGTAGTGTTGGTCATTGCAAAGAACCAATACATTCTTAGACAAGACCTCTCAGATATTAAATATTTTTTTATTAAACTTTAAATCATGACTTCAATTTATTGGGGCTGCATTCGATTTATGTGTTTTTGGCGTTTATATTATTTTCTTTTAAGGAATACCTCAATTTAATTTCAAGACATATTAAAATTAAGCTCTTGATTGTTTCCCAACAATACAAATTTTTGAATAAAATAATAATGTGCAGGTGTTTAACTTATAATTCAGAAACCTCAAACATCGACTGGTCTATCAAAGTCATCACTCTACATCCGTTACCAACCTCTCGAACGTTGTTCGATAGGCAATCTCAAACACGATTGAATTGGAAAAAAACCATTTTGACCCGGATCGGTAGACGAAATATTTCTTTTATATTCTTAGTTTAAAACGCAACTAGTTCTAACTTCATATCACTTTTAACAAGTTTAATTTAAGTACATATAAGGAGGTTTACTGAACGAGGGTTCGAACTATAGTGACCCAAAATTTTGTTTGACTTTGTATTCTCGGTTCTGTCACATCGACTTTACAGTGCAGGTTGTTAAAACGAGAACACTTTAAGAACCTGTTTCCGCACTCGCAAATGGTTTCTTGGCCTAACCAATTACATTTCCAGCAAAAAAAGAGCGTCAACATTTTTAGACATTTTAGTTAAGTGACCGACGCTTTTTATTCAATTGCCACTTCTGAGAGCATTATGTCGTTGTTATAAATTCACGTTATTACCATTTTATTGTTCATTTCATGAGTCACTTGCCTGTTTCCTACACCGGCGCCATCTCTTGTAAGTGTGTTCCAAAACACATTATCCGCCCGGCAACCGTAATGGAAATATTTTTTAATGTAACCCATTAGCGCGGGATCTCGGTCCTCTCTGTAATTTGGAGTCAAAGTTTTTTAATCTTCGCTCCGTGTCTTGATGGGGTACTGAGCGACTGTCCATCGCGATCCTTATCTCAAAGCATAATAAGAAGAGACAGACGTTACTTATATTTTATTTAACGTCAGAATTGATCGAACTGGTACGATAAGATACCTCGGAGGGTAAGATTTGTTTATGTCATAAATTATGAGTATTCTATAAGTTTGTCCTAATTCTTTTATTTTAAAATACATTTTTTGTCGTTGAAACTTCCGAATGAATGTTTGTTGTGACATTTTCAATTTTGGGTAGTTTAACTCTTCTTTGGTTATGGTGGTTTGGTTTGGTTATGGTGGTTCCATTTGGTTATGGTTTTGGGGTTTACTCATTTGACCAGCAATCGTACGTTTTATAGTTTTAGTTGGTTCGCATCAAACGTTTTCGTAGTAACCTGGTAATTGCCTTGTTAATTTGAATCTGGCGTCGGTCTCTCTGATGTTAGAAAAGCTGTTTGACTGGTGTTTCCGAATCCGTCATCATATGATGTCGATCGTGGTTCTCGATTCATTTTAAAATGAAGATATCGCGTTCATTAGATATTTAAAATTTATTGGAAGTAATTTCGGCTTTTTATTAAAATATCAGGTTTTTGTTTAATTGGAACATTTTTTCTCTGCGTCTATCAATGTTATGTTTAGATGTTGTGTTCCATGTTTTTTCTTTAACACTGTTCGTTTCTCTCATCGTAAACACAACACAGATCGATAACCGGCTTTATATTAATGACTTCAATGTTATAAAGTTAAAACAGTTTGGAAGATACTGCCCTTAATGTTACCATTAATAAAGTCTAAATACTAGTTGCCGTGTCCTCTAGCAATGTCAAAGCAATTTTGTTCCTATAGTTATCAACCTAGCATATCCTATAATTTTTTATCCTCATCCCGACCTAATACATAAATCTATCATAAATTTTAGAAGACCCATCCATTATCTAATAATACTTCAAAATCTTAATACACAACGTGGGTGTTTGGACTGGCCGTGTGTACATTAAAACCGGTCTGTCCGTCAGTCACTACACAATATTTGCGTGACTATGGTAAGTTCGCGCCCTTCCCTTCTTCATTCATGAATTTCTTTGTTAGTTCTATAAACTAGACTTTCCCTTTGGAATTTATAATAGACTCACCTTTAGTTTTGAAACTTCCTTCAGCTGGTGTGTATCTTCTTTATTTAATGGACTATTCGATGTTATTTGCCTCAGAATCATGTCATAATAAGTGGAATGTATTATCATTAAATGCCTTTATAGGTAAAGCCACACTTGCAAGTAAACCGTAACTATTTATGCACAATTTGTGACGGGTATAAGACCTTACACTTTACTCCTGCGAGGCTTTGAGTCGTGCCGACGCACGTAATGTTGATATTTTTAATGTTGTCACTTGAAATTCTGCTTCACCCGCTAGAAAAAAAAACTGTCGTAACAGTATCGACATACCTGTAATCCATGCAGAGGTACCTATACAAGTAGTGTGTTAATACAATATCAGATATTATTGATTACAGATTGCTAGATTTTTTTATCATAATCATAAATCTTTATTTATCTCATCGACCACTTATAATAGTGATCGATGATTTTTCTCAACATCACATTACAGGGTAAATAAATCACGTAAATTGAGGTAGCAAAAGTATCGCTAGGTTTGACTTTCACAAGGTTCCAAAACCATAGTTGGTACCTAGTGTCTTATAGTGAGTAAACAGGTGGATCACAACCCGTAAAATATTCGATAATGACGAAGAAGCTTAGTAACCTCTAAATAAATACTCAATTGGTGTGGGCGTTCTCTTAATTTACCAAAATTGGAATTTCTGCAAAAGTTTTAAAGTAATTACAGCCATGGTCCTTGATTATGGGCAGCCCTTGGATGATTTTTAAGTTAAAACATCCGTTTTTGGCAACGTATATGATTGTTGGATAGCGTATAAATCAACCATAAAATTTAGTAAGGTCAGTATTAATTATAAGATACGGAAATCGATTCTCATAAATATTGGAATGAATAAAATGGCAAATGAGATTTTTGATTGATCAATTTTCTAAATCAATGTGTGTAATAACTAGTTTTAACGCAGTTTCTTTTGAATTTTGGAACCTTATAAGGCGTTGCAACTTTTCCAAAAAAAAAAAAAAAAAATGTTTGCTTTAGTAGGTACTAAATTTTTGGTAATATGTACCTAATATTATATACCTACCATTGGTTTACCAAGAGTTTGTCATTATCAGTTACCCAGGTTAGGTTAGGTTACCCAGGTTAACTCTTCAGGCATGTCAATAAAGAACGAGATGAAGTAAGAAACGGTAGTAGCATTGCATGCACAGTTTGTCAGAATAAGCTTTGAGGGCTCAGTGTCGAGACTAAAAATATTTTCTGTTATAATATTTATATGAGAATAAAACTGAACTTTTAGCTTTTCTAAGAATCGAATGTGCGAACTCAAGAGCGAACTAAAATGCGTGCACAATCCGTGTAATTGGCAGTGTGGGTCGTTACTCCTTTTAGAGTTCCTTATGTACAATTTAAGGTTACAAACTTACAATGTATTTCTATTTTGGAAAGGAATGAGTTATTGTGTTCCTTGCAGTTAATGAGATGAGGGGTTAAGTCAGGTTTTTGTGTTGGTAGAATTTTCTCGCTATTTCCAACTGCACCGTACTTTGCGTTAGCATTATGAGTTTTCAATTTTTGCGGATTTTAAAATATTTTTGCTCCTGACAAATTATTCTGTTTCTTCGTAAGAAATTAATTAAAACTTTAGCGCGTAGCTAGACCTCAACACACAAACATACTTACTCAACAGACATTATTTTTTTTTGAATTCTCGTGTGATGTTTATGGATAACTGCCTGAATCGATTTGATGGAATCGATTTCTATCATAAAAAAAATCGGAATAAAACTTTGGGCATTACAATATTTCACTGCTGTGGTCACTCGAAAGTGAATTATTCCACCGCGTAGGAGATTAAAAAAATTCCATTACGATATACGCTCACTGTATGAATTTGTTTAGATATTTATATCGATCATCAACTTAATGTTAACTACATTAAGTTGATGATCGATATATCGATGATCGGTAATAATTTACAATACAAAGTGTAAGGGACAGCCCTCCGCAAGCTAACAGGTTGCATTCAACTCCCTCCAGAAAATTTCTGAGGAAACTTTTATTTTTTTTATCGTTTTTTCAGTAACTATTCTATTATTTCAATGAAAAATTACTTTTTCTGTAAGCAGCACTCTTTTTTTGTAAATATAAACAGAGATTTATGTTAATAAAAAAACTTTTTTACAAAAAAATACAACCGACTTCCAAAAACAACACTACAAAGTGAAAAATAACTTTAATTTTGGAAGTCGGTGTCTAGTTAAATGTATTTTCGTTTTTGCCACCGACTTCCGTAATTAAAGTAATTTTTCACTTTGTAGTGTTGTTTTTGGTAGTCGGTTGTATTTTTTTGGTAAAATGGTTTTTTTTCTCGCTGTTTATAATTTGTATAAGTTACAATAGTCTAATGTCAATTGCTCTTCTCATGTTACAAAATATTGCTTTTCCCGATGTTGGGTCGTTAACTGTTGAGGAGTTCTGCTGGTAAGAACCAGGAGAACTCCTCAACAACCACTCTCCACACGCATTGTGTTACGAGCGGAAATTGCATAGCAACCATATTAAAGTAATCGAATCGCAACCCGTGAAATATTTATCATTGAGTAGTTCCGGTAGCCATCTGTGGTCTTCATCATCAGTTCCACTACACCAAGTGGTGCTTTCCGAGAGCAAATGCACGAGCTACTATAAAAGATATCCAAATCGCTATAGGTGTGCCTATAATATTTGAAGAGTTCCTTCGATTTCTCCAGGATCCCATCATCAGAACTGAATTTTGACAAAAATTGGACCATTTTGGGGGGCCTTTCCAACAAAAAAATATTTTTTTAAATCGGTTGGCAAGCGACGGAGTTATGCGCGAACAAACATAAAAAAAAATACAAACATCCGAATTGAGAACCTCCTCCTTTTTTAGAAGTCGGTTAAAAATAGATGTTGAAGTACTCTAACGAACGACGCGCTGCGCTGCCGTTCGCTCCGTGCGTTTTGCCACGGAAACGATACATTGCGTGTGAGGTAATAAAACAAATCAGGTTTATTGGGTTACCATAACGTTCCTGAAATAATTTCATGTACCTATCATCTTAGTATGATATACTGAATTCACCCCATCAGTCTGCGGAGGGCAGTCCTTGTATATCTTACATTTACAAGAAAAGGCAGTAAAGTTAGAATTGCACTAGAAGACGTAAAGGGTTCACGAGTATATCCATGTATATGGAAAATAATATGAGGCTTTGCTTACATTGCTTTTGAGTGTATCTTGTATTTTTTTTTATTTTTTCTAATGTGCGTTTTATTTGTGCAGAATAAACAAGTTTTCTTTCTTTCAATAATATTTTACATATTCATTCATGTGTAAAGAACATTGTTAGTTTGTTTCACTATGTGCAAGTATTTTACTATGCACTACCAAAATCCTTTATGCGTTCAAAGTTTATCGTGAAATCTTCACAGCCTTCAGAGAATTGTATTTACTTCTAAAATCATTTATGCTATATTAGCTCTCCCATCAACAGTTTCGTTACCAACATCTATGTCTTTAGTAATTACCCAGTTATCACTATGACCTTCTTTCATACGAGACTTTCTGTCATCTATGCCTATGTCTAACCGGTTATTACCTTATGTAAGTACTCATCTCCGCGGCGCATTCTTTGCATGACAACCCAAAGAATTTTCAGAGTCATCATCATTAAACGGACTGGACTTAAACCATTCTTCATTACGTTTTTTGTTAAGTTTCCCATGATTAACTGGGTCTACGGACTTTGTGTCACTATCATTAGCTGAATTGTGTTTTGTAAATCTATCGTACCTAAGTCGTCTGAATTCTTTAGCGTTCATTTTGAAATTCGTAACAAGTCAATGAACTAAGATTACTAAGAAATACTTGGGATGAAGAGGTATTTTTTGTGAGTGCACTTATAACAAATTTAAGCTACTAGCCAGCTAACTAGCTACTTATAGCAAAAGTAGTCACACTAACTGTGCATTTGAAGTAGCGCCAATATAATCTAAGCAAATAGACAATTGTTATTTTTTGTATTGTAGCGATTCTATTTTATAATTTGCTTATTTTTTTTATAGCAGTCAACGCATTTAGAAAGATTTACAATTTATTATAACAATATAATTTCCAAGTTCAAGTTTACCTAACCTTAGCGAAACAAGTTTTTACCATCTTTCCGTTTTAAGCTACATGGACAGAGCACATGCGTGGTATTAACATGATTACATGAAGCTCTCAATACTTCCTTTATTAATTCTTATACCGACCTCGCCTGGGTGTTTCCTCAAATAAAAACCTCATTGGAATGCAATTACAAAAGTAATGTAAGAAAAATTGCTGATATTTTTTTTATAAATTTTAATACGGCTTAGTTTAAATAGTAATTTAGACTAACCAGTAGGTTTTTTTTTTGGATTGATCGAGGTATATGAAGTTAATATTGACTGATTATTTTGTATTTCTATAGCATGATGTTCTGGACCGTCATAGATCAAAAACGCATTTTAAACAACCTTTAACTCAATCATAAATGCCCAAAATTTACCCTACTGACGCATAGCTAAACAAAATGTAATTGAGCTTCGTACAAATCTTAGAAGAGTATAAAACACTGTTTTCACATCGCTCGCCTACCTACAAGCCATAAAGCAGATGGTCACTAGTAATCCAATATAGCCGCTGTTAATAATATTAATCGCAGCGATTGGCCACAAAATGCTTTTAACGTAATTCGATTCGGTTGGACTGGAACTCTTGTGGAACGGAACCAATACAACATGACCTTCCCATTCCCCCTCACATTCGCGATCCATTAAAGATACGGAGAAGTGAAAAGAATTAGCGGAGGTCTTCAAAAAATGGTGAAGCTGTACGTACTGAACGCATGCGACGTCGTCGGGCTCGCCTTGAGACTAAAGGCTCATGTTACTCGGATCACGTTCAAGGCGCGGCTGAACAGTATAGTGGTCGCCGACATTAAAATTTTACTATTACATTGTATTGAATACCCGTACAGTTATTGTATTATCTCAAGTGACATCTACTCACTTTAGTAGCGGGCAATGAATACTTCGACGACAAAAGGTCGTTCCTCTCTTAATGAATGAACGCCTCCAAATCCAATCAAAACCCGTTTCACATACCTACGTATTGTTATGTACCATAAATAAACTACGTTTCATATTATCAGCGAAACTTGTGTTCGAATTTACTCCGCCTCTACTCCGACATTTAATTAAACCATGATATTTTATGGTACGAATCATTAAAACGATCCCGAGGAACATTCTTATCCAGATACTTTGTTAAATATAGCACAGGATTTTAATTTCTCTTTCATTGTTTCAGATACATACACTCAAAGGAGAAGCCATTCAAGTGTACAGAATGTGGGAAAGGATTCTGTCAGTCAAGGACCTTGGCGGTACACAAAATCCTCCACATGGAGGAGTCACCTCACAAATGTCCAGTTTGCAGCCGAAGTTTCAATCAACGGTCAAACCTCAAAACTCATTTGCTCACCCATACGGATCATAAGCCTTACGAATGCAATTCTTGCGGAAAAGTATTCAGAAGAAACTGCGATTTGAGGAGACACGCCTTGACACACGCAGTTGGTGACGTACCGCCAGGTGATGTTCTAGACGTAGGCGAAGAGGATATTGGCAGACCGGGATCGCCAATAGAACCAGGATTTGATGATGACGATCCTGAACTCTCGTCCCCTGAACATTCCCCTGTTAGACGAGCGCGATCGTCGTCAATCGAAAGTATCGGAAGAGAGCAAATTGAAGAGAGACCACCGCAACGACGAACGTCGCCTTCTCCGGTAGAACGCACTCACTGCCACCACAATGAGCAGAAAGATAGAGCGAGTCCTTACACTATGCGCCCACAACATCAAGAGAAACACATGCGCATGCCGTCAGATCTATACGAAAAACGGCGATACACTTCTGAAGAGATTATAGAAAAAGAGATGCGTTATACTGAAGTTCCTGAACAACAAATAAGACATCCTCAGCTGCAAATACGAAGAGACCTTCATCAAGTTGCGCCTCCTGATGCTTCAAAGATGGGTCAAATGGCAAGTCCGCCTATAGAACCTGGCCCTTCTGGTATGTACCTGAGTCCGTTCAGAAAGAGAAGTCATCCTACTGATATTGGAGATAATGTGAGAACTTGCGCAGCAGTTTACCGAAGCCGGTCGCCTGAGCCTACTAACTTGACAATGCCTCGGCACTCGCTAGGAAATGGGGAGGTCGTAGTTGGAATCCCGCCGACTATAATGGGAATGCCATCATATCATAAGTTTGGTATACCCATGCCACCGCCTCATCCTCAAATGGCGTACGGTCCTGTTCCTCACCCAATATTAGGACCACAGCAAACTGTTGCACAAGATTTGATAGTAAAACACGCGCCGCCGAAAGACACAACACCCTGTACTTCTACTCATGTGACTAATTGTAAGGACAGTCAGAAGGATCCTGAAGAGGGCAGCTCGAGTTTCATAACAAGTGGAATAAAGAATATTGTTGGGATACAACCGCCGACTAATCCAAAACCGGGGACGAGCACATCGACAGGGCCGAAGAAAGGCTTCAGTATAGAAGATATTATGAGACGCTGATGAAATGTTAACAAGCGCCGCTGTCTGGGAAGACTTACTGTATGCAAATGAGATTGCGTAGTTTAGATTACGTTAAGGTTTAGCCTTTAGAGAAGTGTTGCCTTATTTTATTTAGCTACATTAGTATGACGAGTTTTTGTAATGCGATATGTCTGTAGGCAGTGGTTCTTGATTGTGTAGGTGCATTTCTAGAGAGATTTAAGATATGAAATTGTGTTTGTACCTAATTTTAGATTAACTGTAATCAGAAGTATTATTAGTCCAAGTTTCGATGATACACATTGTAAAATTTCTAGAGGTATGTTTGTACGTATTCGCAACGTGGATTTGGTTTTCGTAAAGATCTCATAAGGTTTGTTTGTGCAGTGTTTTGTTTACCTCCAAATTTTAAAAATTTAGTTTATCGAAGAAAATATTTTAGGCAATAATTTTTATTTTGTCGTTTTATTGTTGGATGTCGACGAACAAAACAGTTGTTTGTGTGATTTTCTTTTGTTTGAATCCATCAGTGCTGATTTGTATTTAAAATAATTTTAAAGGTACCTAATTTAGTTATTTTAGCAGTTAGATTTAAAATATTAAGAATTGACTGGTTCTTATTACTGCTGTTATTTATTATTTAAATAGTTCATAGTTTAATTATTGAGAATGTTAGTTTTGTCGGGCAATAAGCAGTTTAATTGATAATCGTGATTTAATTTAAGATTTGGTACCTATTATAAAATGTAAATAATTGATTTTATTGTTAGGCTTAATTTAAAATAGTTGATTGATTGTTAATCTAAATTACGAACAATAGTATTGTTGAAAACTTGCATAATATATGAATAAAACTGAACAGTTAAAATAAATAGTAAAAAGCATTATAAAAATATTGAAAGAAAGCCTTTAGTTAGAAAAACGCAGACTCTACTCGTACTACATAATTGAATAGTTATTGCTCAGATGTAATTAAGTGAAGTACTTTACGTATGTAATTAGTATTTTTATATTAATTAATTAATTAATAAATTATGATGGCAGATAAAAACTTGTTTTACCTACCTACATTGTCTAAATACAATTCCTAATGAAAAAAAAAAAATACTAATGCAAAATCAATAACGAAGAATGATATATACATATAATAATGAATGTAAAGTGTAAGTATATAATGTAAAATGTGTGTAGTAGGTATTGTCAATACAACTGTCCCTTTCTATCTGTACTAATGCTGCAGTGTTGTGACAACTTCAAAACAGTAGTCAGTTAAGAAATGTCGACTCCAGCTAGCTTGATAAATAATGACGTGTAAAAGTGATCTATAAATCCTAATAATTATAATAAAATCGGTTTTATTTAAATCTTTACATAGTATAAAATGAAATCGCTTCCGCTGTCTGTTCGCTTAGATCTTTTAAACTGCTCAATGGATTTTAATGCAGTTTTCAGCAATAGATAGACTGATTCAAGAGAAAGGTACTTAAGATGAGAAAAATTGGAAAAGTTGCCGGGAAAATTGGAAATTTTCAGAAAACTGAAAGTACATTTACTATGGGAATTTTGTATGAATTATTGAAATTTGGACAGGACAACGTCTGTCGGGTCAGCTAGTGTAATATAAACATAACCTAAAATTACAAAATTATATCCTAACATAACTAAAACAATTCACAAACTAAACACGACGATATAGACGTCGATTTAATTGATATCGATATTATTGTTGCAAAACTGTCTTGTGCATTAGGTACTATGTTTGGGACATTCGTCGTCACATTGTTGCATTGGCCAATCACAACCGCTGTATTTTCTTCGTCCCCCAAGCCACAGTGGTGAGTCGTCTAGGAAGACGACATCGGTCACGGATTCTATAAACCTTGGAGCCCACTCCGCATCCAAAACCTATAAGTATATTTATATCCGGTTAACCCAATATTCTTGGGAAAAGGCTAGGCAGATGATAATTTATGAAATAAAGGAAATAATTATAACAAAGTGGCATCAATCGATGTGGCGACGTCGCTTGGGCGATGCCTATGTGCAGCAGTGACGTCTTTAACATTAAAGATTCCATTAAAACTCAACTTTGAATCCTCAAACCAACATAAAAACGATTAAAATACCATAATTATTAGTACCTACCTACCTATGTAATGAAGCATACGTTCTCGACAAATTATTTGCAATAATGACCTTTGCGTTTACAAAGAACAATGAATTATATATAGGGTTACCTTTCAAAACACACCATAGCAACATAGTAGTTACCTATAATTTGTGCAATTACAAGTCTAAGACCGCCAACAGCTGATATTATTATTAATGGAACACAATTTACTCTAATAAATCAAGTATATAAAATATTTCTTTTAAGTTTTGTGAAGTAATTAAGTTGCGCAACAAATAAAATTTGCTGTAGAAAAAATATCGTTTGAATTTATCGTTTGGACTCAAATGTTATTTACGACTTTGATCATTTATGCTCGGTTTCTGAGGTATTTAAACGAAGTTTGTCCATTCCATAGCGATTATTGCTCCGATATTATCTTTCTGAACTACGCTAAAATACGCTAAGGAAGAATTTAGATTAAAAGTCGAGTGGATTACTATCGAGGGTTTATCTGAGGATCTCAAAAACCGATCATATGGAAGGAATTCGCTTAAATAGATAATTTTGTCGAATCAATAGCTATTGAGAGTTTAAACTCCGTTTAAGAATTCTTCAGAAACCGGGCATTATTGGTAGGTATAATTTAATTTTAGTCTAAGGGCCTGTTTCACCACCTATGATTAAGTTCCTAGTAACTTACTTGGCAGATAATTTCATACAAATTCTGTTCCATTTTTTAATTTATTCGGTAAGTAGTGACTGTTCGGACATCGTGAAATAGGCCCTAAGGGCTATTTTGACCATAGTCGGATAGGTATCTTACCGTGGAATAAAATTGACCACTGACAGTTTTTATATGGAGAAACTGTCAAAAATTCAAAATTTATTCGAAGATTGGACATTGGGTGAAAATTTTTGATCGAATTCACCCTAAGTAGTACTTAACTAATAAACAAAGGTAAAAAAAATAATCGATTGTGTACAAAACTTTGATACGTCATCCTAATTCTAACTAATATTATAATGCGAAAGTGAGTTTGTTTATTTTTAACGCTTTTTATCGACAAAGAACGCGGGCGAAGCCGCGGCCGGAAGCTAGTAGATTATAAATGCGAAAGTTTGGATGGATCGATGAATGTTTGTTACTCAATCACGCCAGAACGGCTGAACGGATCTAGATAAAATTTGGCTCAGAGATAGATAGCACATAGACTACTTTTTTTTATCCCGTAAGTACTTTCCCGTGGGATAGTTTCCGACATCCACACGGGCGAAGCCGCTGGAAATATAAATGATTGAAACGGGATGTTACCTATCAGATACAAAGCGTGATAATGTATGTGGAATTAATGATCCAAACACGTTTGGCCTTAGAAAAATGTCAAACAAATTATTTCAAGTAGCAATAAAACAATATGTGGTCTTTATAATTAGGGCTCTTATTAAAAAATATAGCTAAATTCCTGTTCATTGTACTTAATTAAATTAAGAATACTTAAATAAAAAATAAAAATAAATCTCGCTTAAAATATTTATTACTAGCTTTTGCCAGCGGGTTCGCCCACGTGGATGTCGCAAATTATCCCACGGGAACCGTACATTTTGCCGGGATAAAGTAGCCTATGTGCTATTCTAGACTATAAGCTGTCTCTGTGCCAAATTTCATCCAGATCTGCTCAGCCGTTCTGGCTTGATTGAAGCATTGGTTTGATTGATTGACACATCCATCCAAACTTCCGTATTTATAATAATATAATACTAGCAGTGTCCTGCGGTTTCACCCACGTAAGTCTCGAATCCGTAAAGAATATCGGGATAAAAGTATCCTATGTCCAATCCAGGTTTTTAAAACTACTTGTGTGCCAAATTTCACAAAAATCTGTTTAGTAATTTTTGCGTGAAACAGTAACAAACATCCATCCATCCATTCATCCATCCTCACAAACTATCGTATTTATAATATTAGTAGGATAGTAGGAGTAGTAAGATTGTTTACATCGCTTTCAAAGTCAGTCTGAAAGTGATTATTATGGTTGATCATTTTCAAAAGCTTTTTTTAACTATTCAATACTCGTGTCATTTTTATGATATTTTCCCCATAAACACATATACTAGACAAATAATAAGATTTTTAAAAGAAAAAGGGAACTAAGCCTTCTTTTATTGAGAACCACAAGGTTCAAGAGCTCTATGAAAGTACGTATTGGGTCGAAGCATGTGAGTAAATTGTTTTGCTGTGCCTGACCAATTTCGTGAATACAAGGTCAGATTATCTAGCTTGAACTTGAGGTTAAAAGCAAGTTATTCAAAAAATACGGGTAGTTAACATCAGTCGTGCCTATGCCAAAATCGGAATTATAACCATAAATAATTAGGAATATTTTACGTCATTTTTTTTGCAAAAGTGATTCATTCCTACTACGGTGTACTGGTATTTGATAGCCTTGGAGATAACCATTTATGTTAAATGTAACAATGTAACCAGCTGCCGTATGATGTCATTAGCTCTGACGCCATTACAAGGTTCTAGATAATTAGTGAGAGTTACAAAAAAATTAATTATTGTACCGACATCAAATAAATAAGTACTACTCGTTATAGTTACACTTCGTTAATTGGTCGACTTCTTTATATTTGGTGTTGCAGTTGCAGGATCCGAATGAAGGTGCTGTACATAAACATAGCTATCTACTAGACTCCCTACTGGTCGTAGGAGGCCAGAAGATCGTTATCATTACAATCATTTCGTAAGCTATAAACGGTCACCTAGAAAGCATATTAGGGGAATAGATTGGATACAGGTCACAGTTTGATTACCCATTCCTTTGACAAAGTAGAAAACAAGACCAAAAGATACTTACAAAAATTGTTCTATACATTTTGACGAGTTATGCGAATATAAATTAACTTGCACTTCCCGCGTGGATGTCGGAAAATATCTTACGGGAACTTTAGAAAGTTCCCGACAAAGGAAGGAAGAACAAGGAATAAGGAAGGATTTCCCGGTAGACCGGGAAATCCTTCCTTATTCCTTGTCCTTGAGAAAATCTGTGCAAAATTTCAGCTGTCTAGGTTCAAGGGTTTGGGCTGGGCGTTGATGAGTCAGTCAATCAGTCAGTCAGTCAGGACTTCTCTTTTTATTTATATAGATAGATGTAGGAAACAGCAGATTTTTTTTCACAATTTCAGGTTTGGTGCCGTAGTAAAAGTTGTTCATAATGATGAGTACAATGACCCCTTAAAAGGTTGTTAGTGTTTTAAATTACACCTTACACACCCAGAATAAAAGTTGCTCAGCACTATGCAATTTTGGCCGAGAATATAGATCCTTAATTTCGAAAAACCAAAGAAGAGTACCTAAACAACAGACGATCTATAAGATGATAAACTTAAATAAGATTACGATGGCGATATAGCTCGTATTACCCAGTAACTGGGTTGTGGAGGTCAGATAGGCTGTCGCTCCATGTAAAATACTGGTATTTAGCTGCATCCGGTTAGACTGGAAGTCAATCCCAACATTGTTAGATAAAAGCTAGGCAGGTGATGTTGGCGATAAAGCTCAAATAAATATGAACATCAATAAGAAGAAATAACTAATGAACCTATCAATTTTAAGACTGCATTTTGTACCACAAACGCAACTATACCTAGCACCTGCCACATTAAGTAGGTAATAACTAGTTGTACCACATGCATACGAATGCCTTTCTGTATTGAGTAGCCATTCGACATCAGTTACACTAATGGGGAGTTTATTCAATACTACCGCATGTCGTGTTAGATTTCAATAATATGAACGAGTTAGCAGTTTACATTGGACAATAAATTTTTTTGCAACGTTAAAATGTAGTTAAACGAGATATTAAAGATACAAGTTGATAGGTAGATAAATATTGACAACGAGGAAAAGAGAAGGAAGATTTTGAAGGTAGCACAGATAAGTATATACATAAAAGCATCACGCCTAAAAAAGAAACAGAAGATACTGCAGTTAAATGGACTGTTAAAACATCTGACGTCATGAAAAATGACGATATCAATATCAAAAACAATACAGATCAACATAAAAATGAGCATCAAAACTTTCAACCGAACAACGCAAAACGCCACTTTACACCAACTGTTGTTCAAGATAATACAATCACATATATTAATTCAGTGCAAAACAACGACATCCTTTATAAGCAAAAAGGTGTTTCTTTTATGGTCGTCCGTTTTACGACGCGCCGCGAACCACCGTCAACCGGGCAGCTACTTGGGACTTTATGCAAATTGCCCGCCGACTAACTACAAAAAAAAGTGTGTAATAAAATGAGATGAGTGTGGGTTCCGCGTGTTTTCTACTTGGATATTCTTTTTAAATGTTTTCCTTTTATATTTTGAAAAAAAAAAACTGTAGTTTCTGTGGAGGAAATTTGCTGTGTTATGCATTATCTTTTTCTAGGTTTAAGTAAGCCATTCATAAATAGCAGATAGAAAACTATTTTCTTCTTCAGAAGAGTTTGGCATTAATCAAGATCGACGAAGGATTAGTTTAATTTAAAATTATTATGAGATATATATACCTATATATAAAAATATATATGCATGTTTTGATTGATTATTTTACAAAAACAACAGTAGCAACGGTACCCTAAAAACAATAAAAATATTTTTTACGACAACCGAATGTCGTACCTCAGATATTTTAATTCGCGAGTTGATGCGAAGTGAAAGCACCATCGCGTTCAATCAATCGCAAAGAGCATCATTTGGAGCATAGAGGTTTTATTGGTACCGATTTCACAGTGTAAAAACGATAATTTAAAATTGTGGATCGTGACTGTACCCGCTCAAGGCCTTTCACGTTATACTGAAGAGTTTCAAATTAATTATTTTAGGTGCATTGCACCTGTTCTAAGCGACTGTAGAATGATGTTCATCGTTTTCCTCACTTTTGTTTAATACGTAGCCACATCACACCCAGATGGTGCATGTTATTGCATATATTCAAATATATCAATGAAAACGCTCAAGGGTTTTCCTACAAAATCGAATGGACTCTAAAAATCCAAACTTTGACACTACGTGGGGGTTCTGTGATAGGCATCGGCAACATTTTGTACCTTCTAGAATCCTAGCGGCGCAATCGTCAAAGCGTCAGTGTGTGGGGTTCAAATGTTACTATTGTGAACTATCTATACAAGCAGAACTGCATGACTTTTCATTTTCCTAAACTTTACGAATAAGAAGAATATTACACGGTTTAGAATGGTTACACTCAAGTCTAGTAGCACTCTTAGTAGTAGTAGCACTATTAGCAATAGTAGTTTGTGAAGAAGCTCGGCTGAGGATAAACTTAGCAATATAACTATGATTACTGCCGCATACCGTCAAACATCGTTGCTGTTTTCCGGTTTTGAGACTTTGTAACGGGCGAGGCCTCTTGCTGTTCTATAGGACAGGAGATTTTATACTAGATACAGTTGTGTTATGTAGCTGACGAAGTCATCATCGAGATTTACCTTCAGATTCACCCTTTACCAAAGTCTAATTGATTCCAAGCGTTTCAATTGCCCAGATCTTCCCATAAATCAACATGTCTTGCCTTTTAAGAACCATCCAATATTACCTCATCATTGTGACTACCAAACTACAACACGATTTTACCAATAAACATGGCAACGCCTAAGCACTTATTTACCAAACACCAAATTCGTAAATTGGAATTCGGAAGGTTACTTCCAATACGGAAATCTAGAAACAATTAAAACAATTTGATAAAGATTTGTCTTATAAAATATGCAGTTCGTTTTCCGGTCTGCCTCGATTTAATTCCAGTGAGCAATTACATGCTTTTGCATTTGTTTCCACAGTGATCTCAGTATCGACCAATTAGCCGGCAATTTGACTCCGAAAACAGGACGGCCTAATGCCAGGAAGAGGAAGTGCATTTGCCGCAAATTACATAAATGATTATAAACAAAATATTTCTAGGCTATACTTTTTTTTTAGAGGCTGCTGCACATTATTTTGATATTTTGAATGTTGATTAATTGATCCCTGTTATTTTCTTCAGCCTCATGTAAGTCGATGACTTATTAATAGAGCATGAGTTAGCACGTAACATAGTCTTATGAACCTATTTTGATATTTTTATTAATACAAATAAACCTATATTGTTCATTCTTATGGGACTGTTCAAAAAGTAGCAGTTATAGAGGTATGAGGAACAGTTTACTCATCCTCCATAAAAAAGGGAGGATCCTCCTACCAGACGGGTGTTGTGTCTGGTGAGCTACTGCCCGACTATTGATGTCGGGACGTCGTATACAGGGTGTGGCGTAAACAGTGGTCCAACGTTAAAGGGTCGATACACCGTATATTCAGCTATCACATACTACAATTTGAACCATTTTTTTTTCCTAGGTCTCAGAATACATTTTTTTTTATTGTCGTTTTGCTTTAGTACATTTTTTTACACCATTCACACCCCGACTCACATGACTAGAGATTCGAGTTGAATTTTGAAATAAACACATTTTTTCTTTAGTATAAGATTTAAAATTACAATTACTAAATTATTTGCATGTTATATGATGACATTGCACAACATGCAATTCACAGTTATAAACAAAAACCAAAATTAAAAAATAATATCATTTATAGAAAATCCAGCCAAATTAGTAAAACAAGGTGTAAATTTTACAAATAATAATATAAAAATATTTTATTCTGAGACTGGAAAAAAAATGGTTCACATTGTGGTATGTGACAGCTGAATATATGGTGTATCGACCCCTTAACGTTTCACCACCATTTACGCCACACTCTGTATATGCCAGTTGCCCGCTGAACTTCACTTGCGCGATGCAGTGTGACAATATAGATGCCGCCATACAGTCTTGACGTTGAGAGCCTTCTCAGCACTGACTATCCTTCCTAAATCACCATTTCATAAGTTTAACGATTCCCCTCAGTTCTTCATGCTTTGTTCGCAAAGTCTTTTCTCGTACAACAGACCACACGTTGGTGTTAACACTTTGATCTTGAGCTGGCCTAGCGTACCACTTAGTTTCAATAGAATACAAGGCCAGCTTTACTGGTTTTGTTACCACTGACTTGCGGCCTACTGTACGTGAGAAAAGACGTTAGGAAACTGGTTCCAAGAAGACATAACAGACAGCTTGACTTACAATGTGTGATGAATCATCGAATTATGTATGCACTACATGTTGTAATGTGGTTTGATTTTGAATAGACCACCTCAATTAAATTGTGTTTCGTAAAAGGTGATCTCATATGACTGATTTCTGTTTCGATCGTGATCTCTGAAAACACTTTTGAATCTTCACCAGTTTTCAAGGATTCTTTATTCTTATAAATCATAGGAAACTTACAGTCGTTAGAATAATGAGAAGTAAACTTGCCTTCAGAATATTTTCGAAGTCATCGTAATTATATGAAACTACTATTGGAAAGTATAACGATGCGTTCTTGGTACGTGAAAAAGATTTATCTTTATATAATAAAAATTCATGCGTCGCAAGTATATATAATAAATCAGCTTCTTTAACGGTTTTGCAAGGAAAACAAAGTAAAAATTTTGTAACAACGAAACCATTTCCATTCAATTATTCAAACAAGTACTATCACAGAGCAATGCTTCTGTGAATGTACTCGCATGAATCATGAATGTAATGTCAGTATTCAGTTCAGGTCAGTACTTGGGACGTTCGAGACACACAGCTATGAAGGTTTTGATGCGTACTGTCTTGCAATAATTTTGATCAATTATCATCAGCATCATCCTTCTTTCCCTTGTTCCAATTTATTTGGAATTGGCGCAGCATGTTTTCTTTATCCATATATCTATGTTAGGCATCATCTGCTGAGTAATCTACCCGTTTTGTTGGTCTTCCTGTACCCATTTAACCATCAATTTTGGCCAGTGTGTGACTGCAATTATCTTGAGCTCTTTCCTAATGAACACGATCTTTATCGTGATTTTGAATACATTGTCGTCTTTTTTTTACATTATCTAATTCTTGGATGATTCTATAATTAATTTGCAGTTTTTTTTTCTACATAAACTCACGCCTTTTTCCCATGGGGGTAGGCAGAAACTACAGAGCGCTACCTGCCAAGATCCTGACATACTACTTTTGCTTCGCTTACGTTCATACATTTACTTTGGTCATACTAATATATACTACACACCTGACATTTCTGAAGAACCACCAATAATGTCTTCCTAGGACGTCCATCTTTTTTTACATCGCAACGTTGTCTTATCACAACATTCTTTAGCCTTATATTTTTTCTGTTTAGGAAATTTCACATTTTCTCCATCAGATGCAGATGATCAGTCTTGTGTCAGCGTCAGCTGATTGAATTAACTGAAATAAAAGGAAGAGCTAAATTAGTACCTATTAAATTTGCATGTTTTACGAAACAGTCTAAGCTTACCGAACTAAACGACCCTATGTCTAACGAAGTCCTATAAAAACTCATGATTTCTCACTAAGCCCTCTCATCACGTACAGTACAGTGGTTTAGATTACCTATACGGGTTTCCCACTCCTCGTTTACAAATAAAAACGTCAAACAACTCATCTGTTTCAGTATTCGTCCCACGCGCCAGATTTACGATTATTCTGTATCGTATGAATCCGGGTGGGAGGAGTTTCTATGAAAATTGCTGTAACCGTGGTCATGAATAACCATGACGTCATATGGGATTTTCTGGGTTTAAAAAAGGCTACTATTTGAGGAGGCT
Source organism: Cosmia pyralina (assembly GCA_946251885.1). NCBI lineage: Eukaryota > Metazoa > Arthropoda > Insecta > Lepidoptera > Noctuidae > Cosmia > Cosmia pyralina. The sequence goes on along the minus strand of OX276359.1, from coordinate 15,922,635 downwards.
TTGTGGGATCAGTAGAATAAACTAGTATTGCCTTAATATATCTCTTTCTATAACAATATCTCTTTCGTCAGTCCTCTACAGGATTGTAGAGTTGTTGTTGTTGTTTGGGTGCAGATGGATATTTGCACCCAAACAACCCAAATAAGGCTTGGGCCTGAGAAGGATTGCTACATATTTGGATATCAAAGACTAAGCTATCTTAATATAGATTTATCTTTTTCTTACTTTTTCTGTCTTTCTTTCTTTCATATAAAATTCTTCTGTAGGTACGCGTGTTTGTCACCTAACTCCTCCTAAACGGCTGGACCGATCTAAATGAAATTTTGTGTGTATATTTCAATAGGTTGCCGGATGGTTTGAAAATACAATTGGACCCGGTAGGTGGCGCTGCAGTCGGGTTCTAGGATCGTTCAGACAGGACGGCGTCTGTCGGGTCCGCTAGTATAATATAAATATCGATGTCCTAAAACCTTATGTCCAGTATGGTCACTGTTTATCCAATGTTTCATTTTTGCAATGGCATTGGTAGGTGCCAGTCATTTCTTCACCAACCCAGACAAAGTTCCAAAGCCTATAAGGATTTTGCTTCAATTATAGACATCAGCATTTATTTCTGCGCTCGTAAACATACCATGATCCCCATCCACTATCCGTTTGCCAACCGACATATTACTACAAGCCAAAATCCCATCACAAACAATCATTATAGCGGTCTATGAAGAGACATGTTCAGCAGTAAACGTTTACGAGTATGATAAGTAAACAATAACCGCCCTCACAAAACCATTCCATTATCACCACTTGCAACGTGGATTGGTGATTCGAATACCGGTATGATGTTATTAGCACACAACCAGATGTACTGACATAGCATTGCGATAAGAGCGAATGAGAGCAAGAACTAACTTGAAAATGTAAATACGAAATTTATTTTGTGACCTGCACATATCGGCTCAATAAGTTAGATAAAAAATCGACTCTCATGTAAAGGAACTCTCATGAAACTCTCGGAGATACAAACAGGTGGTCTGACATTTTACCAATATTATAAACTTCGCTGGTAAGAGGCAGTTATGCAGGTAAGGGTCAGTAAACTAACTTTGGAAGCGAGGTGCAACCCGCACCGGCCATTGTTCTGCCCAATGTACCATTCTGTCATGTCGGTCATAGGTAATCCAACAACGTATTGTACTTGCAATATTTCAATACATTGTACTTGTAAAATTAATTTAACGTAACAGAACGTGAGGAGCTCGTAGCAGGTTGAGGTTAAGCTATGCTTGCCGGGGTTGGTCAGTGGATGGGTGACCATTTTTATGTACCGAGACTCCTCCGTGCCTCGAAAAGCACGTTAAGCCGTTGGTCCCGGCTGTCATTCGTGAATCTTTGACAGTCGTTACGGGTCGTCAGAAGCTCGAGTCTGACAACCAGTCTTACCAAGGGATATCGTATTACCCAGTTACTGGGTTGTAGGGGTCAGATAGGTAGACGTTCCATGTAAAATACTGGTATTCAGCTGCATCTAGTTAGACTGGAAGCCGACCCCAACATAGTTGGGAAAAGGCTAGGCAGAGAGCTGCATTAATTTTGGCTATAAACGAAAAATGTTATAACTAACATCAGCATTTGACTCAAAACCGAATTCTGACGGCTTTTGTCTATCAATTTTGCACGCCAAAGGATTCGTTCTTATAGGCACGGGCGTATTTTAAAAATACGCCCCTTCTAAAAAGGTGCTGAAATCTACGAATTTTAAAAAGCTCTATAAATTCAAATAACATGGAACTTCTACTGCTTACCTCCACATTGTTTTAAACTGGGGCCACATAGCGAAATACTATCGCTGGTTGGTCGCTATCGTCGATCTGCGGAACTGGTCGCATTGTCCGGTGCGCGCCCGCCTGCAACTGGACTCGGCTGTACCATCGCTGACACTGTGGAGTTGACATTTTTGTTTAAATTTATTTTTATTCCGGGCATCAATGTGACTTTTTCAATTCATATATACTTTCTAAGTTTATATTGGCATCGGTGAAGGAAAAACACCAAGAAAAATGCTTTTTTTTTATGGATGGGAAATCATCAAATGACTTCTCCCGCTCCGCCCAGAGCGGGAGGACGTGTCAGACTTTTACTGACTAAAACCCACCTGTGTTCCTTCAGTTCCTTGTGCCAGGACCACGGTATCTCTTTCAACTAACCCGCGACCCCAGCGGCAACATGAGGAAACCTTTTTTTTTTTTTGTGGATGGGAAATCATCAAATGACTTCTCCCGCTCTGGGCAGAGCGAGAGGGCGTGTCAGACTTTTACTGACTAAAACCCACCCATGCTCCTTCAGCTGCCCGTGCCAGGGCCACGGTATCTCTTTCGAACTACCCACGACCGCGGCGGCAACATGAGGAAACCTGGACTTAGAATTAATGTAAGTCTGAAATCACCGTCGCCGATCTACCTTGAACAAGCGTGATGTGAATCATTGCTCAGGACTTCTCTGTATGAGAACAGTTGCCTTGCAGGCTTTGGGGCAGTAATTGACTGGTATTATTATATGAACTTATTTATTTTTGGTAGTCAGACTGTATTAGTGCAATTTTGATTATAAACGGTATAGGTAAGTATTGACTTTCAAGCTCGAGCGTTTGGAAATAGCTTACATTAATTGATATACCTAAGACATGCTGCCGATTGTCGACTCGCCTGATCACGTTTTAGGACACTCATAACTGATTTGCGGAATTAACTAAAAAGTACCTACAAAACATTTACAAGTACTTTCAGTACCAAGTAGTTCTGCCTAAAATCTTTATCAAAATGATTTTTCATTATGCAGTGCGATAATTAACAGTTTACCCTAATTTCCTTTAGTGCGCTACATGGCGCTACTTTAGATTATCTAATGCGATTGTAAAACACATAGTGAGCCAGCGATTATGTTATTTATGGTCACGTTACTTGCGTTTCCAAAAATTTTATGTTCAGGTGTCAATAACCTCGGAAGATAATAATAATTATCAGTTTGCACGCACATACGTACAATATAAATAGAATAAAACAGAATAACAGAAAAGAAATTGTATCCGTCATATAAAAACATAATGTTAAAATAATCACTTTAGTTAACAACTTCCTGATTTTTGTTTTAATAATTAACTGATTAGATACATAATGTATTGATCAAGGTTAATTTCTGAGAAAGAATGCTTATGTTTAAATTAATTAATAGACATAAATATGTTTCAGAACATCATTTTAATCTATTATAATACACTGATTCACATCTACATTTCTCCATTTGTAACGTGAGCCAAAATGGCATATTTTCTTAGAATTCTATCGAACAGTTTGAAAAAAGTTTTAAATGATTGTAAAATAAAACCGTACCGGTTACAATTATTTGCATTATTTCTGTATCGTATTGGCAAGAGTGTTCTTGCAGAATTATCTTAAATTTATATTATTATGGTAAGCAAAGCATCATTTAGAAACAAATGAACACTACAAATGTAGTTTTTTGCTGAAAACATCAATAAATTAATGATTTAATAAATGATTATCAAGAAGAAGCAACTGGATGTTTATTCAGCGGACGGGCAGGAATTCCTAAACAAAATATTTTCAAAATATGGCCCAAGACCACTGTCTACCCGGTTGTGCTATGCCACGTATAGGTACGCATTAGCCAAACGGCACTGTCCAGCCGATCGCAAGCGGTTACGTACCTCCCTGCAGTCAGCAGGGTTGACAACGGACTGCCTGATTACCTTCATTTTACTGAAAAAAGTATGATATTGTGTTTAGTTGATCCCTAAGTTTATAAAAGTAAAGTTTTTAAAGTAACACACTTTAAAATATATTGTGATAAATAGGTCTGTTTACACCAATTTTTCTAGCATTCAAGTTCAAATAAAATAGTCGTAAGTAGCCGTATAAAAAAAAAAATTAATAACGTTTTCTCGTGCATGACTAAAAGACTTACAGCTAAAACATTGATCTGAGCTAAATCAAGGCCCAACAAAATTGATTAAAGCACTTCGCCCTTCCATTAAGATCATACTATCTAATTTCTTAAAAAGTGCCCATAAAATACATTTACAAAAACAACATTCACACTAATTGCCAAAAAAACGACACACTTCAGCATAAACAAACAGAAAAAAAAATGCAACAAAATTCCAATACAGCACGGTAACCCTATCGGGCCATCAGGCACCCGATACATTCTACCGCCTAATTAAAACGGTCCAAGAGACCCTTTTATCTACCGAAGATACGGTTACGGCCGAAAGACACGCGAACTCTCGCTACATTTCGGTCGTTCGGCGCGTTTCGGGAGCGTTATGCTCGCGATTCGATTCGATAAAGTGCGGTGAAAGACTGCGATTTTTTAATTCGGAATGCTTTAAAATTCGAACGCGAATGATAAAATTTATTTTTTTATTTTTTGTAACTTGTAAATAATAATTTTTGACAGAATTAACCGTTTACGTCAAAATGTAGCTGTTGTAGGTACAACATTGTATCGAGGTAATACAATGTTGGTGCAATAAAAGCGATGCTGGAGGAAAAGCAAAACCAACGATCGTTTATACCTATTGAAAAGAAAATCGTAAGTAGCTACAGTTTGCGAGACCTAAGCTGAGCTTTGCATTTGTGTGAGTGATCACCAAAGAAGCGCAGTTGCGTCGCTCGAGGGACGCACCGCGCCTCAGGCTGATTGCCAAGCAAAGGACGCGTCACGCTCTAGGCCGACATCACACCTACACTATCTATGTGCACTCACACAAATGCAAAGCTCAGCTTAGGCCTCGCGGACTGTAGCTGGTATTCAAAGTTGGGATACGATCGAAAAGTCTTACTGGTTTGTTATGCAAATCGAAGCTGTTAAAGAAGTCTCCTAATTTACGCGTCGTTCTCGATATTAAGTTCATTATGATAACGTAAATCAGAAGGCAAGGCATTTGATTCACGCAGAGTCATTTATTTTGCTTTTAACAATCCATTTCTGTATAAGTTGCTCTTGAATAAAAAAAATCTCATTTCGCACAAGTCCTTCGCATTGTAAGTGCTTTTTATAAAATCCTTCGACATCTTCTTCTATCTCTGCTCACCCCAAAGCCATAGGAAGTAAAGGAACATAATTTGGCTGTATATTTTTAAAAACATAGGAAACCGACGCTCGTCCAACCACATAAAACTAATTGCATTATAACTTTTGAAGTTTTAATCAAGTTTTATGATTTGTACAGAATGCACCCAATAATCTATGTAGTGATGTCATTTGATGTTGGCCACTGCACAGGTTTCTACTTGGTTTACACTTGTATTTGTGCGTTTTGATTGATTATAAATCTGAGTTCAAGCATTACGGACGTAATGACTGGTGACTTTTACAAACTCACTGTAACCTACAGGAATTCCATGAATGCTTAGTTCAAAGTGTAAAGTCAGAATACAACACAACACACACCAACACAAGCAACACAATACACAGACACACAACAACAACAACAACACACACACCAACACAACCCAGTTATTGTGTTGGTAGTACAACTGTATTTTTAATACAATTAAATCTGAGCCTTTGTGTTTTAACTTAGGTTAACTTACTTAATCAAGTTCCGAATAATTTCAGTTTAAAGTCTAGGCGCGGCAAATGAGACCACTTTTCTTTTATTTTTGGTTTTTGTTAGAGATCACTAATTGTGAACCGTGTGTCAATATTTTTGGTTAAGGTACTACCTTTCTTGGTTATCATAATCTGCCTACCCCTATGGAAAGAAGGTGTGAGTTTATATATTTATGTATAAGTATGTATATCTATGTATAATCTTAAATAATAAAAAAAAGTGCTTTTTAAGACCAATTTACAGAAATAAATTTCATTTATCATTTATAAAATCGTTGTAATTTGTATCTTCTTGAAAACATTTTATTATTATCTAGATTTTTTTTCAATCGATTCACATTTTCCAAGTGACCAAACCAGACACTAATCAATCTGCTGCAGCTCAATACCAGTATTTTACATCCATCCAGGCATCCATGTAGGCAGTTACCAACTGGTAAGACTGGTTGTCAGACTTTCGGGCTTCTGACGACCCGTAACGACTGTCAAATATCCACGAATCACAGCCGGGACCAACGGATTAACGTGCTTTCCAAGGCACTGAGAAGACTCGTTATGTAAAGATGGTCACCCATCCACTGACAACCATGGCAAACGTAGCTTAAACTTATGGATAGACCCGTGCGGCTATTATTATTTAGCACGAAAAAACCAGACACCAAAACAAATTATTGCCTGCAGTGGCCAATACCCCACAACAATAGTGCAGTACTGCAGTCTCCACTTGCGTCGGCATTCAGGCTACAAACCAGTTTGGTTCCTTTATGCCGCAGACCGCCTATGCTGCAGCTTGCGTATATGCACCATGCTTCTCGACACAGTCTAGAGGATATTTAGTTATTGCAGGACAAGATATTACCAACTAAATTGGTTAACTAGAGCCAGCGACCAGTCCGTGCCAAACTATGGCAAGGACTGGTCGCTAGGCTGAAAAGGATAATACTTACCTCTCCAACAAGGTGCGATCTCACAACTTCTTGTGTTTTCTTCCTGTAGATGCGGTTACATCAGTGCTTTGAATCTCTTACTTAACTTATATGGGACTGTTCTATTCCATGGATTTATCCAAATCTTCGCATTATGGTTACACAAAGCACACTTTAAAAAGACACAATATTTTTAGAATGGCAACTTCCAATGAAAACAAGGGAACATAACACAACAACACAACATGGAACATAAAAACAACACACAACATAACACAGCAACACAACATATTAACACCAACACAACACGTCAACACAACACTCAACAACAACACACACACAACACGTCAACACACACACGTTAACATGGGAACATAAAAATAGCAAAAAGAAAAACAGAATAAAAAGAATAAATAATACAAAAGAAGGCAGCGACAACAGTGATTGGCAGAAAATTCTTACCATCGGACAACTCAAAGTGCCTACTTATCCTTGGCACGCGACGATGGCAAGAAATCGGACGGCATGTATTTATTTCCACAGAAGATGGGTAGGCCTTTAGTGTGAAACGCAACGTGTGTCCATACTCTTGCGCCATCCCATCTTTCTGGCTCGGCGTGCTGTGCTGGCGCCGCTACTGCGGCTGCAGAAAACCTCAAACGGTGAAAGCATAATAACGTAATCAGTAATTGTGTTATTGAGCCGTTTGGAGTTGAAACCCTCAGGCGGTAAGGTTCGAGTGCTCATGGTTTGTTCAACGAAATCTCCAAACGGCTGATTGACACTTCCCGTGACCCAAGGGGTGGCTTTTACCAAGGTAAAAGTAAGGTAAGAGGCTAAGCTAAATGTACCCAAGAGACTGGCGGCATTGGCAGTGCCACATTGTATGATTGCCATACAATGTGGCAATGCCAATGCCGCCTCTTGGGTACATTAAGTACCAGTCGACAACGATGCGGAGGAATTTTTCGACGCCATATTTTAATTTGTTAATAGTTTTAGTTAGGTTAGGTTATTATATTATAATAGTTTGTTAGTTATTTATCCAGTGAATGTATTTTTATCCTCTTTACAAATACCAGTTCCTTTGAACACAAAGATATTAGCAAATTGTAAACATGACTAGCCGACCTGACAGACGTTGTCCTGCCCGAACAGTGCCTGCCACCTACAGGGTCCAATTGTGAATTTAAACCATCAAGCACACACTCAAACACACAAAAAAAACATCAAAATCGGTCTAGCCATTTAGTCAGTGAAATACAGACGTACAGAAGAATTATATAAATAAAGAAGATATAACATCACCTTGAGCACCTTTTTTATCCTAAGGGATGGACAGAGGTGTACACCTACACCCAAATTTTGTAAGTCCCTTGTAAGGGTGAGCCTACATCCATTAACCGGGCACAAATCCAGACTCCGGGCTGAAAAACCCAATAACACTGCCCGACCTGAGAATCGAACTCGAGACCTTATGCTCAGCAATAGTACTTGCAACCACTAGACCAACGAGACAGTCAAATTATAAACACGACAGAAATATTGAACTAAAATCTGAAGCATGGCCACTCTACCCGGTCTTATACACGTATGAACTAATATAATGAATTGAAACAGACCATTTTCTCGAGCTAGATTTAATGGCGAATCGAGCCGGCCTTCTATTATAATGCTAATAAAAATCTATACTACTACCTCAGAACCAGTAATGTTAATAAGAATTGGGCAATATAAAACTTGCCTTAAAGGTTTGGTAGTACAGTCAGCAACAAAAGTCGATTAACACTTGCAGTTTTTTTTTCTTTTTACTTCTGTTGCTGACCGTACCAATAGACACAGGATTCTGTTCCTTGGATAAGAAAGCTGATATTGATTTTACAGAACATTCTCAATGCTTTGTGATTGAAAATATAATTATACACAAGGGTCAAATTAAATTAGTTAGCGAAACTCCCACAGACGTGTTGGGTTTCGATATCTAAAACACGACAAATTAAAAAGATTCGACGACTCTTTGTAGGTCAACGACTGCTGGTGGTGATGTTACTTGAAGTAAAACTGTTATTTTTTTTTTTTTTTTGTTTTCTTATCTTTAGATATCGATAACCCCACCACGTCTGTAAAGTTAACACAAAGAAAAAAGTTTTTTTAACTGATATTATGTTCAAGTGACTCCAATAACTGCGGTTGATAACCTCTAAAAAACTCGTCAAATTAATTTCTTTACTGTTTGATGTTGATGATATCGATCGATACCCACCACGTCTGCAGAGTTTCACTAGCTAATTTAATTTGTTTGACCCTGTATATTTTACTCGATGTATGGCAATAGACTCAGCTGGGGCTAAGTTAGTACCGCTAATCACTACATTTAGCGGCAATTATCATCCTATCTCGTTTCATAGATGCAATGGCCAGCGATGATTTCAATACGACTTACTATGAGCAATTCTGAGTATGATTGAGCATTATAGCAAATTTAAAACACTTGGAGGTAGGTATTTTTTAAGACACCTTAAGTAATCTATCAGAATGTAAAGTTTGACCACATCCTACAATTATAAACATGAGGATTGCTATCATCGCTGCCAACCTATTACTACGACAATACTGAAGTCAATTATTTATTCAAAACAACCAAAAGATAGCTATTACAGCTCCCATTACGAAGTTCAAAAAAAAGGAAAATTAACAAAGGAAAACTTTCATTGTATTCTAATGAAATGGAAAATTAACAGCATCTCTTCCTTCTTTTTTGAGAAACGCTATCTCTTTCAGACGTAAAGAGCCCCAGTGTTTCTGTCCTTGTCTACAAACAATGGCATAGTGCGTCCAAAAAAGAATAAGTCGAGATAGTGTATCGACAGTTTTAATCTTATGAAATATCGATATCTGTCAAGGTGTCGCGTTTTATTATCGATTGTATGTGTTTCTACGAGCTGTACTGTGTGGAAATAAAAGTTCGATGGTTTGAGTAATAAATGTTGAGTATTATATTTTTTGGGGCACGACTAATTTTTAAAACACGAATGAAGAAGCACATTTATGAATAAATCAGACCATTATTGTCTAACTTAATGTTATGTAACAGAGTATAATAAAAACAATTACAGGCACGTTATAGTTTGGTATCCTACAACGAATCAATCAATCTGCCTAGCCTTTTCCCAACTATGTTGGGGTCGGCTTCCAGTCTAACCGGATGCAGCTGAATACCAGTATTTTACATGGAGCGACTGCCTATCTGACCTCCACAACCCATTAACTGGGTAATACGATACCCCTTGGTTAAGACTGATTGTCAGACTTTCGGGCTACTGACGACCCGTAACGACTGTCAAAGATCCACGAATGACAGCCGGGACCAACGGCTTAACGTGCTTTCCGAGGCACGGAGGAGTCTCAGTATGTAAATATGGTCATCCATCCACGGACCGACCCCGGCAAGCGTAGCTTAACCTGATGGATCGACCCGTGCGGCTGTTATTACTTAGCCACGAGCTCCTCAAAAAAAAAAAATACTACAACAACGAATCATAGGAGCAGAAATGAAATTGCCATGATCATCACTGAAGCGGTTTAGTCCAGTCATAATGGCTAACATGGCTTTTTGAAAGGTACTACGTTCCAAAAGAATTTTAGAAATACTTAGTTTGATTTCATTCAAACCAAATCAAGCTTATCAATTAATTTTTAAAACAAAACAGAATTATCTTTATCGACATCTTCAACCCTTTACTTATCGAGCAAAAAATCTATCGACTAATTCCCAACCCTGTCGAGCTACTGCCACAAAAAATATTTTATCGTGCGCGGGGCAGCCTAAAAAAACAAATAGACGGTAAGTCACTCGTCGTCTGACGGCCAGAGAGGAAAGTTATTTTTTTTTTGTCACAGCGGACTGGGCGGCCGGTCGAGGTATTGTATTCGGCCTGGGGTTCTCAACTTTGGAATTGAGAATGCATCTCATGAATTTCACAGGTAATACGGTTCTAGATGTCGCTAAAAATACTAATATTTATTATATTTTAGGCTTTACACTAAGGCCCGCTTGCACCACAAGTCACTAAATTTAAAATATCATTCCGTCTCCATCATCTTCAAACAATTGACAGAATTAAAACGATGTTTTAATAAACCATAAGTACATTTATTTTACAGATATCAATAAACGAATAAAACCCACTAAACTATCAATACCTTTAACAAATATTTTAACAAACTAATTTGACAACTAGGGATGATTACTAAAAAAATTTTTTGTCCGTCATATAATATAGATTACTTAAAAATATTGAAAACGTATTTTTTCTTTTTTTTTTTACGTAACAAAAGATGACGGCGATACTCGAGTTAAAATATGGCATGACGTCACGCCTGGCTAGATTTTATACCTACGTAGAAGTGACGTAGCGAGCCCTCACTCCCCAACTCTAATACGTGTTATCTAAGTATTTTTTTATTATCTGACTGCCCAGTGGTTAAGGCCTCGCCTCTCATGCACGAGGTTGTGGGTTCAAATCCGGGTAAGTACCAATGTGTCGTTTTCAATTTTAAGAACTAGTACTTTCGGAGTTTATCTTCGACATTACTGGCATCGGTGAAGGAAAACATCGTGAGGAAACCTGGACATATAGTTAGTATAAGTCTGAAATCGCCAACTCATCTTGAGCAAGCGTGGTGCTCAATGCTCGTGCCTTCTCTGCATGAGAAGAGGCACTAAAAAAACCAAGAAATAACGGTTGGTCACTGTCGCCACACCCCATAAGAGACGGCACAACAGTGACCCACGTATACCCAGAACCCAGGGCATTATATTATTAACTGACTGACGGACTATAATAGAATGTCTTTTTTTTACCCAGGCATCATTATTCCAGTGAATTATTATTCCAACCATACCATAGTTAGCCACTTACAGATATTTTAACATGAGGGAAATTATTGGCAAAATTGACGACGAAAGCCTCCTAACTTTTTCCATTAAACCAAAATTTACAACGTAGTTTTAAACTCGTCGAACGGCTTTTAAAACGGACTTTATTGCTCGTACACACGGCTACACATCAAGCTATACATTTCCAGTTTACACTGACCTCTCACTGCAAGGAAATCCTATACAATGCGAGATCAGCGTATACTGGACAGGTATAGCTATATCTGTAGCCGTGCGTACATAATGTCATAGCAACCTGTTACTAGTTACGGTCTTTATCTAGTTAGTTATGGATGTGCGTGACTTTTAGAGGTATCAATTAGCCATGTAGCTTTAAGAAAAAAAAAATGGCGCTAGGCGTTATTTAATGGCAACATGTATCGGTCTACCTCACTATTAAACCTTTAAAAAATCACACCGCTGTGAACAGGTGACATGCTGGAAAGCCTGGCAGTATTACCTTCCAATTCCAAACTCAATGGTTTCCTCATTTCATGGTAACTATTGGCGTTAGCAAAAACAAAATGTAACAACATGAGGCCAAATCTCGTACTTAAAAAGCGTTCAAATTCAAGTTCAGAGACTTGAATATGACCGCCAATCGATCTCATCTCAGCCAAAACAAATGACAAAAATATTGGTAAATTGACAACACAATACATACACACATGTATTTGACAGATAATACGGGAATTGTCTTCTGGGCTTGTACTCAAAATGAATGCTTGACACAGTTCACACCATGTCATGTGTAAAGTTTTCAATTTATTGACATTACTGAACTGTATCGGTAACTTATCTGATGATTGAATACCTGCATCGATATCAAGCAGAACTCCTTCATAAAAATCAACCTTGATTCGGAGTTACTCTCCCTCAAAAATAAGACATCGATTATTTTTAGTCCCATAACAGTTTGACAACCACTGGGATGACGGAGAGCGCATATTTAAACGTTCTTGAAATCCTATACAGGGCATTAAACAAATTTTTTAGACTTAACATCATAAAAATGGGATATATAGTAATAACTGGTTTATGGCGGAATGTGATGTGTAAGAGACAATGGTTAGAAAAATCTGTATTGTTTTGCTAGTCATCATCAAGCTATTCTGACGCTGCCACCCCGGTTTGAAACAAGTGTTTACCATTCATATAGCAGATACATACATAACTAAGCTCCATCTAGACACATCAAAGAATAACCGTTGGGTGTTGTGTATTGCTGACAACCACCAATCTGCCTTGAGAACCGTGGTTATGACATCTGCCCAGCCTTTTCCCAATTATGTTGGGGTCGGCTTCCAGTCTAACCGAATTCAGCTGAATATCAGTATTTTACGTGGAGCGACTGCCTATCTGACCTCCGCAACCCAATTACTGGGTAATACGATACCCCTTGGTAAGACTGGTGGTCAGACTTTCGGATTTCTGACGACCCGTAACGACTGTCAAAGATCCACGAATGACAGCCGGGACTAACGGCTTAACGTGTTTTCCGAGGCACGGAGGAGTCTCCGTATGTAAAGATGGTCACCCATCCACTGACCGACCCGGGCAAGCGTAGCTTAACCTGATGGATCGACCCGTGCGACTGTTATTACTTAGCCACGAACTCCTCTTAGCCACGAGCTGCGTGGTTATGACAATATCCTCTATATCCGTCTAAGTTAAAAGTGTAACTCAAATATTTAGCAGCGGACGCTTACAAGACTGAATTTTTAAAAGATTCCGCTTCCAACTTCTTGAGGCCATGTCAAGAACTGATACTGACAGTTTTTTGTGATTTAAGGCGCAGTTATATGGTTTTAGTAACTTTTAAATCTGTTATTCAAAAAATGGATGTTAAACTAGAACGCGTACACAGAAATTCTATGGTAAATATTTATGTGTTACTTTACGAAATAAATTCAGGAAGTAAATTCAGCTTCGTCGTTTGATTAAATACCTACACCATGGAATGTCGACCATCCGTAACGTATGAGTAGTTTGATAGCTTACCTGTAATGTCTACCCAAAACATTACTTTCAAACTATTTCATGATTTTTTTGTATGAACCAGAACAACGAAAAAAACCGGCTAAGTGTGAGTCGGACTCGCACATGAAAAGTTCCGCACCATATGGTATAAGATTTAACACTATGTATTTAAATACTTTCATAAAATAAACAAGAGGGGTAATCTATCAATATATCGCAAAGATAACTATGTATTTCATAATGATAGTGTGAATTCCAAGGTTATTTTTTGCAGTTGCAGAAAGTCGCCCATATTTAAACAAAAGACCTTATGAATTCGCGTTTTTAGTATTTGTTGATTAAATACAGTATAGGTACATGATATACAGAAGTTTGCAAATTCCTAACTTGTTTAATTATTGCGATAGAGTCGTACAAAAATGGTCTAAAATTTACAACTTTTACGGCCCCCTATTTCTTCATTTAAAAAAATAAAAATATGTTTGTACCTTCTCTACTCTTCTTGACAATGACACCCCACATGCTAGGGTAAGTTTTTTTTTTTTCAAAATGAGAAGTTATTTTATGGGGTCTCCATTAATTTCTAACTTTATTTTCTTATTTGTTGTTATATCCGTAATAGAAATACACAATCTGTGAAAATTTCAACTGTGACAGACAGACAGTGGTAGCTTAGTAAATAGGGTTCCGTTTGGTACCCTTCAGGTACGGAACCCTAAAAAGGAAGATGGAGCACCACGAACATCAAAAGTGTTGCGACCTTTTTATCTACGTGTGGGTGGCAGGGTTGCCATTTGTTAAATTGTTTCCCTATAATTTGGGGAATAATGATTGTTGTATGGCTAAGATACTCGTATCATAATTTAAATTCGTTTAATCGAATGAGTAAATTTTAAATCGTAGGTCACTGCGTTCGTTCTTTGAGGTTTTTGTTCCAAGTAACCTAAAACTAATAATTTATTTAATAAAAAAACGATGTTATTTCAAGTAGGTAGGTACTTACACGTGAAAAGTGATTCCGTGAGACTTTCGATGTGATTTGCTATTGTTTTTACAAGTTATTAACAGACATAATTCTATTTTTTGTATCTCTAAGAGTGGTGAGCGTAGTTTTAGTTGTATGTGTGTGCGTGAGTGTGTGCAACCGTGTTACTTGCAGGAGCACGGTTTCGTGGCTTCACTTTTGATATTCGCGGCGCACCATCTTCCTTTTTTTGTTGGTCTGAGGTATGAACTGACTATTTTATTATCTACCTACTAGCTGCGCCTCGCGGTTTATGAGATACACTAAAACGTGTATTATTTAATCGGTGAGAAAAGTATTCACAAAAAAATTGCTCATGCCACGGGAACACTACATTTTTTCAGGATGTAAAGTAGCCTATGTGTGCTATGTGTACACAGGATGTCTGCTATTTCCACACCAAATTATATCAAAATCGGTCGAGCCGTTTGAGTTTGAAAGAGTAACAAATATATTTGAATTCCTTGCTATTCCCACGGGAGCACTGCATTTTTTCGGAATAAAAAGTACCCTATGTGTTAATACCCTGGATTATATTATAAGCTGTCTACATACCGAATTTCATCCAAATCGGTCCAGCCGTTTGAGCGTGAAGAAGTAACAAACATACACACACACACTCACAAACTTTCGCCTTTATATCTGTGGCCCTAGTGAAAAGGGGTACAAGTCCGATTTTGTCGAAAATTAGTTAAATATACCAAATTGATCAGAAAGAAATGCTCTATCATTTGGTGTAAACGGATCTAAGTTATCTCTAAAAACAAAGAAGTTATTTGGTGCATATGGGTTTAACTAATACAAACAAAATACAATAATTCGGATTCAAGTACTTTCGTATTGTTTTAAACTGAAAAATAAAAAAATAAAATTGTGTTTTTTAATCTAAATTAACATAAACTACCTACGTTTTTATCAAATTGGTGTTTACCAATACAACAACAGATGGTCCTTATTAAATGGTTTAGTGAGTAATGATATTACTAGACATAAATTTGTTTTCACCAAAATAAATGTCAAAAATCAAGTATAACTCTTTTGAGATCAGTATTCACATTATGCTATTGTGAAATTAATAAATGTAATGTAATACAATTCTAGTTGTATCCTACGAATAGCTTTCATTTTACGTGAGAAACGATATAACTCGTCGCTGCGGGGGAGTGGTGCGGGTGAGTGGGGAGCGCATAGCGCCCGCGTCCCGTCAGTCGTTCGCGCATCTTACTGAGCAGAACCTGTGTCGACGCGCTGCAGTAACGCGAGTAAGTTAGATCGTTTTACACATATTTTTTGTAATTTATGTCGTAGTGAATGTATACTTTAACAGGTTCAAATTTAATTGTACCTTTTTACACCTAATAATTACGTTACAAGAATGTATTAAGGAACGTAACTATTTGGAAATCTCTACATAGTAGGTATAAATCTTTAAAAATACGCAACGGATTTTGATGTATTTTAATAGATAGAGTGATTCATGAAGTAGGTTAAATACATAGTTTTTGTACATTTTTATTTAAGTTAGTTATTTTCTTTTTAGGATGGCTGGTAGAGGTAGAATTAACCGAATGCTAGATCTAGTTCATCGAGAACTGGAAATGGTTAATGACGTGAATTGCTTAATTGAAGAACCTGTACCTACTTGTTTTCTGTTTACCGAGAATCAATCTCCAAAGCCAGGATTTTCGAAGGATAACTCTCCAAAGCCAGGATGTTCTACGGATTATGCCCCAATATTTGAATGTTTAAAAAACGTTTCACCAATCAGTTCAAAAGTATGTTCTCCTATGCCTGGATGTTCCCAAAATTTTACCCCAAGGCCGAACCCCGACAAAGATGACAAATTTTTTACTGATGCCGACGAAACATATCTCATATGTCTTGATATTGTTTCTCTATTAGTTGATAAGCTGCCATGCCCTGATCTCGATTATTCTGGTGAAAGTAGTGATGACTACATACCAAATACACCCGATACAAGTGACTCGGATTGTTCAATGCGGAATAGGCGTGCAAAAGGAAGACGCAATGTTATTATTCCTCAGTCAGACTCAGACGAGAGCAATAATACGTCATTTTGGGATAGAGAAGGTGTTATGCAGGGTCGAAAACGTAAACCTAGGAAAAGTACAAAAGAAAGAAGAGAAGATAGAGAAAATAGAAAAAAGAAAAGAAATCTTGGAAAAAGTTACCAGACAAAAAACGGAAAACCTGTTAAAGAAAGGAACATGAAAAGTTTGGAAACTTGTAGGATGAAATGTGCTGAAAGAATTCCTGAAGCGTTAAGAAAAAAAATCTTTGATCGTTATTGGAGTTTAGGTGACTATGATAGGCGTGTACTGTTCATAAGTAACCTTATAACGTTAAAACAAAAAGCAACACAAAAAATGGCGCCTACAATCAAAAATAGGAATTATTCCAACGAGTTTTTCCTGAAGTTGGATTTAGAGTGTCTTCGCATTTGTAAGGGTTGTTTTTTAAAAACATTCGATGAAACGCCCAAGTTTGTCCAAACTGTGACAGATAAATTAAAACTAAGCGGTGGTTTGATTATAAATAAATCGTCAAGAGGGAAAAAACCCAGTGTCTTTAAAATTGATGACGAAAGGCTAGAAGATGTTAAAGCTCAAATTTTGTCATTCCCGCTTTACGAAAGTCATTATGGGCGATCGAAGACAAAAAAAAAGTTTTTGCCACCCCATTTAACTATTAAGGACATGTACAAGGCTTACTGTGAGATGCATGAAAATCCAGTATCAATCACCATCTACTCATGGGTTTTCAGAGCCCAAAATCTATCTTTTAAGGCGCCTTATGTTGATACGTGTGTGAAATGCGATACTTTAGGTACGAAAATAAAATATAGTGAAGGTGCGGAGAGAGAAGAAAATGAAAAGCTTTTGATAGAGCACCAACGTAGAGCAGAAACTATTTATGATCAAAAATCTCAAGATCGGGCGCTTTCAATTACAAAAAAGGATACAGTAGTCTTGTCATTTGACTTACA
This sequence comes from Cosmia pyralina, assembly GCA_946251885.1. Taxonomy (NCBI): domain Eukaryota; kingdom Metazoa; phylum Arthropoda; class Insecta; order Lepidoptera; family Noctuidae; genus Cosmia; species Cosmia pyralina. The sequence goes on along the minus strand of OX276359.1, from coordinate 15,905,128 downwards.
GCAATGCTTGCCAACACCATACCTTAAATCTGGTGCTGCATTTTACAAACGTCAATTATGGACTTATAATTTGACTTTGAGGGACTGTACCTCTAATAAGGTATATTGTTTTATGTGGCATGAAGGAATTGGTGGTAGAGGGGCAAATCAAGTAGCTTCCTGTTTGTTTTATTACATAATGAACTGCGTACCTGATGAGATAAAGCATCTTGTATTTTATTCTGACTCCTGTTCTGGCCAAAATAAAAATATTCACGTTGTTTGCATGTTCCTGTTAGCTATGCGTAATAATACAAATTTGGAAACCATAACGCATAATTTTTTAGTACCAGGCCATACTTACATGGATTGTGACGTGGATCATGCGTTAATTGAAAAGGCCAAGAAAAAAACTCAAATGGACATTCATCATCCGCGGGATTGGTATCAACTTGTCCGAACATGTAGTAAAAAGAAACCATTTACTGTTGTAGAAATGCATTCTGAATTATTTCTAGATTTTGCGAGTTATCTTAAAGGGCCACTGCAACAAAAGAAAATTGATGAAAATAAGAAGAAGTTTAACTTATCTGAGTGTGCAGCTTTTAAGTATAAAAAAGGAGAATTTCCTCAATTTCATTACAAAATGCATGGCGAAGATGAATGGAACACAGTGAATTTGCAAAGAAAACGAGGAAAGTCACCTCTCCCAAGTGTTTTTGAAACCGAATGTATACCCAAATTATACGATGGGCCGATTGCAATTTCTAATGAGAAAAAACAAGACTTGCTTAGTCTTCTCCCACTTATAAACCCCAGTGTCAGATCTTTTTATACTAATTTAATAAGTAATGATAACAAAGATCAGCATCCTCTTCTAAATGATGACAGCGAAGATGAGATTTTCTAATTTTTTTAGTTTCTTAGTATGTTTTTTTAACTGTTCCTATAATTTCAAACATTGTAAAAGATCCTTTGATTAGGTACCTACTTTACTAAAAGAAGAGATTTATACATTTTCAGGATTTTTTTTTTCATTTCAATTTGTGATTTTTCTGATTTTTTTTTTAAGATGTGAGTTTCTCTTTTTTTTTTTGGTATTGTTCAAATACGCAAGAAATTTTAAAAAATAAATATAATTTTGTATTCCGCTTGTTTTATTTCCATTAAAATATGGGTTTAAGTAGCACAAAATAGTTCATATAAGTCTACATGTACCACACGCCACGTTTAAAATCATTGTGAAAAAGACGCCAAGATATTTTTTTCATAATTTTCAATTTTTTTTAAAGTTGACTTAAAGTACACAGCTAAACACTATTTTCTTATAAAATGAGCTATTAATATTTCATTTAATTACTTGGTTATCATAAAATTCATTCAAATGCGTATTCCTTTTCACATAAGCGAATTCTCAATTTACTTATGTGTGAAGGGGTATAAGTTATTTTATACCCTCGAGGAATTTATTTTGTGGAGGGTATAAGTCATTATCTTAAAAACTATTAACTTTACATAAAAAATAACTCAATAATAATAAAGAACATACTCTGTTTACCTATAAAAAACATCACATGTATTACTTTTACTGGCGGTTTAAATGTCACACGAGGACAAACACACAATTTGAGCGCGCCGTGTGTTTTTTGCCTCTCCTGTAAAGTTGTAGTTTTAGACTTAAATCCCTTTTCACTAGGGCCACAGATTATTAGTGTGATAGTGTGATTATTTTTTTTTCTTTGTTTTCAAAGTTTTATTATTTTGATTTTGGTTTAGTTGGTGATCTTCCTGTGCTAGTCACAATAAATACTTTTTCTTTCTTTCTCTATTTTTTCGGGATAAAAAGTAGCCTATGTGTTTATCCAGACTGTCAGCTACTTTCACACTAAATTTCATCAAAATCAGTGGAGCCGTTTGAGTTTGAAAGAGTAGAAAATTATTTGAATTCCTTGCTCATCTCACGGGAGCACTACATTTTTCCGGGATAAAATGTAGCCTATGTGTAAATCCAGGGTTTAAGCTGTCTACATGCCGAATTTCATCCAAATCGGTCCAGCCGTTTGAGCGTGAAGAAGTAACAAACATACACACACACAAACACACACACACACACACACACACACACACACTCACAAACTTTCGCCTTTATAATATTAGTGTGAAGTGTGATAGTGTGATTATTTAGTTTTGTTTTTTTGTTTTCAAACTTTTATTATTGTGATTTTAGTTTAGTTGGTAATCTTCCTGTGTTAGTCACAATAAATACTTTTTCTTTCTTTTTCTATTTTTTCGGGATAAAAAGTAGCCTATGTGTTTATCCAGAGTGTCAGCTACTTTCTCACCAAATTTCATCAAAATCAGTGCAGCCGTTTGAGTTTGAAAGAGTAGCAAATATATTTGAATTCCTTGCTCATCCCACGGGAGCACTACATTTTTTCGGGACAAAAAGTAGCCTATATTGTGTTAATCCAGGTTATAAGCTGTCTACATACCGAATTTCATTCAAATCGGTCCAACCGTTCACTCACAAACTTTCGCCTTTATGATATTAGTGTGATAATTTTATCTGTGATTTTTTTTAACTAATCATATTTTCATTACTATAAATAAATATTCTCTATGAAATGGAACAGCTAGCGGCGAAAACCCACCGCCAAATCGCACAAGGTCACGAGCACTTATCGTTAACTTAAAACAGACTACTAAGTACCAATATGTATGCATTTTTAGTACATTATCTACTGGTCGATATTTAAGTATTGTTGTTTTTTATTATTATTTCATTACACATTTAAACAAGTCATTAACCAAAAAACAAGCACGATCAAACTCACTATCATTCTACAAAAAAAAAAATACTAGACATCAAAAAAATCTCGTATAACCTGCGAACCTTGTCCATCCATCAATCGTATCAGCCATCTTTGATATCCCGGGGGATGATTACAGAGCATGCGTGAACGTCCCGGTCGTCCCCCGTTGAGTGACACGCCCCTAGGGGTGAGGGTCGAACGGGAGTCAGAGGTTGAAAGACAAGTATGGGGTGTTTAGGGGCCGTTTGTAAGTACCTACCTATTTAGGGAGTAAGTGGTAAATAGGGTGATGTTTTTTGTCTTATGAGACAAGAAACATCACTCGATTCAAAACTAAAAGATGTCTTTATCCTCGATCGAGTTTTATTGACTTCCGAACATTACTTGCTCGATTGAGGATACTAAGATTGTCTGCAGAAATAAGAAAGTCGATCTTTTGAAAAATAAACGCTGGCACGCTCATTCACAACGAAAGCTGTTGTCTATCAGACAAAATCTGTTTTAACTTGCCTTTGCAGTCCAAAACCCGCCATATCTATGTTGACTAGCTGACCCGACAGAAGTTCTGCTGTCAAAATTTCAATAAGTAATTCATACAAAATGCCTATAGAAAATGCATTTTTCAGTTTTCCCGCATTTTCCAATTTTGCCACCAACTTTTCCAATTTTTCTTTTCATAAGAACCTTCTTCGGCCTACAATGAACATTTGAAAAAAAAAATTGCCGAATTGGTCCTGCCGTTCTCGAGTTATGCGCTTAGCCATTCATTTTTATTTATGTAGATGAACATACCACCAATGTTTTGAATTTCATCTTCGTTCATCATCTGCCTGAAAAACGCTTACAGATATTCTTGCACTATTCAATCTGCCTAGCCTTTTCCCAACTATGTTGGGGTCGGCTTCCAGTCTAACCGGATGCAGCTGAATACCAGTATTTTATATGGAGCGACTGCCTGTCTGACCTCCACAACCCAGTAACTGGGTAATACGATACCGACTAGTTGTCAGACTTTTGGGCTTCTGACGACCTGTAACGCCTGTCAAAGATCCACGAATGATAGCCGGGACCAACGGTTTAACGTGCTTTCCGAAGCACGGAGGAGTATCGGTATGTAAAGATGGTCACCCATCCACTGACCAACCCCGGCAAACGTAGCTTAAGCTGATGGATCGACCCGTGCGGCTGTTATTACTTAGCCACGAGCTCCTCCACAAGCAATTCTTGCACTATTATATCCGTATATTCTATAGCTATATAAAGTGAACCCCCCTCTCATAATTCATTCTTACTACTAAAATTTCCATTTTAGTGCATTTTACCGTCACACACATGTTTGGTCACTATATGGTTACTCGGTATCCGTGGGCGTTGGATTACTTGCCGAGCTGCCGCTTCCTACGCAAAGGACTTTACAAGCACTTACTACTGCAAACGACTGTCATTGCCGGTGAGTTCAGTTACTGTCAGTTCACACTGTCGTGAGGATACCGCTTGGTTCTGATACTTTGAATGTTTGAGGTACGACATGTAGATTGTAGATTTATATTCTGCCTTGAATCTTCGTTAAGGCGAGTAGTGCTGCCAACTAGCGCCACCATTGAGAAAAAAATCATAAGTCTAGAGATATGCTACATTTTGGTTTGCAGGGCAGGTGAGATCAAAAAAATCTACCTCAACTGACTAGAAATGTAAGCATAGGAAACTTCATAATGTTCCGTATCTCCAGACTTATGATTTTTTTCTCAATGGTGGCGCTAGTTGGCAGCACTACTCGCCTTAAAAAAATAACTAATTATTTTTTTTTATTCAAATTGAAAGGGCTTTGTCGCACATGCGATTATGCCGCCCTGGTTAACTTAACAAAATCATACTAAAAATCAAAGCGTAAAATATGAATATTAACAGCTTCCTGAAAAAACTTCAACCATTTACTGTCCATGGAAAAACTCTGCAAAGATGTATATAGGTATTATTTATGTAGGTAAACAGTACCTACTATGTGGATGTTATCTAAAATATTATTGTGTAATTTGAAGGGTCAATGGACAAAAGTCTAGAATCCGTAACACGTCAGTTTCAATTTGACGGACATAAACATGTCCGTCAAATTGAAACTGCCGTGTACTAAACCTGACTTTTCTTGCCAGATGATTCTGTGTCGATAAATTCTAGCTTTTATTTTCTCAAACAGAGGAATAAGACTCATAGGTTAAACAAAAAAACTTTTTTAGAAAAAAAATACAACGACTTTTGCAGGTAGAGGTATTAGAATTTGTGTGGGGTAACACAAATTCTAATACCTCTACCTGCAAAACAAACTAGAACATCATCCATACGAGTATAAAAGTGGGGAAAAAATACGTATTATTGAAGCTAACTCAAAAAGTACCGAAGCAAATTTAATCAGTTTTATATGGGACCAACTGTGATGTATACCCTCTTGAATAAAACAAAAAAAAATCCAAATCGGTCTAGCCATCTTCGAGTAATCGGATTTTTACATAAAAAAAAAAAAAGGTTCCGACGAATTGAGAACCTCCTCCTTTTTGAAGTCCGTTAAAAACGTCTTAGTAAGTAATCAATAATAATTTCTTAGAGGTAAGTAAGTAACACTTTACAGCTCAGCCAAATATATTCTTCAAGTTATCCGGAGTATTAAGCCGTTTATTTTATATGTACTTGCGTTTTACAAAGTCATTTCCAACCTCGATATAGATACCTACCTACTGAAAAAATTTGTAGCAAATTCAAAGTTAATGAAGTGGTGAAGTTTTGGGCCAACAAAATTTAATTCACTGTCGATGTCGTGCCATCGACACGATGAAAAAGAAATAAGTAGTAGACAATCTCGTGATATCTTACTTACCTACTCTTTTTAGGGTTCCATACCTCAAAAGGAAAAAACGGAACCGTTATAGGATCACTCGTGTGTCTGTTTGTCTGTCTGTCCGTCTGTCACAGCCAGTTTGCTCCGAATCTAATGGACCGATTAAGTTCAAATTTGGTACACATATGAATTTCTGTGACCCAAACACGGACGGGTAAAGTAAATAAATTAAATTTGAATATAGAGATCACTTTTGGGGGGCAAATAAGAAAATTAAAAAAAAAATGTTTTGCAAACTACACCATGTGGCATATCAAAGGAAAGGGCTTACTACGAGAGTTTCAAATATATTTTTTTTATAATTTTCAAATAAATTGTTTTAAAGTTATTTAAGAAAATAGACGAAAATTTACCGTTCCCCCCCCCCTTATCTCCGAAACTACTGAGCCTAAAATTTTGAAAAAAAATACAGAAAATAGATCTTTACCTGTAGATTACAGAAAACCTATAAGAAGTCTGTCGTCTTAAAATAAAATGGTAAATCTATCAATATTGTGAGTACAAACTTACATTTACAGTTGGAATGTATGGGCGAACATGTTTTTTAACTACAATGTTAAGTTTGTTCTTAATATAAATTCATCCCAACTACGGAACCCTTCATTGTGCGTGGTCCGACACGCGCTTGGCCGGTTTTTTTTAATCTTATCTGATTATCTTACCTCTTTCGAATATTAAAATATTACTTTACAAAACTTCACCTAACTATCACCGACTCACACGTACTATATACATACACTTATACATAGAAAACTAATCTACTGTAATATTGGCACGTACACTTCGGGCCAAAATTACTGCCCCTATCGATTCCGCAATAAGCCTACGCTACAGTGTGACTGTGCAAACAGCGATCCCTGTTTGTTTGCTGACACAAGCCGCTCTGTAATGAATCTGATTAAGTAGCCTCGCCTCGGAAATTGACTGACAACACAGATAAATTAAGTTGTGCAAGCGAATCGACGTAATTTCACAATGGTTGTGCGTTGTGGGATTGTTTGATTGGTAGTATCAAGCAATTATCTGATTTCGTTTTCAGAATTTCATCAATGCAGACATTACAATTTACGTTTACTCGCTAAATAAGATAAGCAGAAAAACCTTATTCAACACAATAACATCAATATAGGTAGGTATGCAGTAGTTCTATATAACTTTTAGTAGAACCTATCTTCTATAAAATTAATATTTAATTAAATTGCATTTTTAAACTAAATAATATTATTATACAATAATGTATACAACGTGTCGTTTTGCATCCTCACCAAAAAGAATGTGGTATAGACAATCAAACAGAACAACTTTTTCCATGGCACCAACATCGTAATCGCGAAAAAATAATCAGCCGTCCCATACATTTGCGTCGAGTAGGTATTGAAGTTTTATAAGGGACAAATGAAAATTTTCGCGATTACGATGTTGGTCCCATAGAGAAAGTTGTTCGGTTTGATGTTCTGTATCACACCCTGAAATTTGACGAGAATGCAAAACGACACGTTGTACGAAATGAAAATTCAGTTTTGAAAATATTAATATCCTTTATTGAAAAGACAGTCAGTGGTAAGAGTACATATTTTGCTGTGCAGCCCAGTGAAGGACTTGATCTTCTAATGACATTACAATTTTTCCTCTAAACTGAATATATAACTAGACAATAAAAAAAACTCATAAAATCTATAAAAAAATTAGAAACAACCTTTCACTCCCAAACCATCACACTCTGAACACAGAGAATCCGGACAATTTATGGCATTCGGTGCGGATAATGAAAGCCAGTCGCCGGCGGGGCGAGCAAACACATAAAACCGAACGCCAAATTAGACCAATAACGTGGCCAACAGTGTAATGATCCATTCCGTGCGAACTAATAAAAGTAGGTACTATTATTTTATTAATAGCGGATCACTGCTCACGCTACTAAAATGTAGCTTTATTATTTTCTGTTAAAATAGTGCGACACACGGACTTTTTCAGCAGCCTTCAGAAAAAACCCACAAGAACAGGTAGGTAAGTATTAAATAGGTACAGGACCTACATCAACAAAGTCTTTTTACATCTATGTGAATGGTGGCCCGCAGAACTGGTAAAATGGATGATTTGAAGAGGACAATTTTTACACCACAATGCTTTCTGCTCAAATGGCCTGGTATCAAGATGGCAGTTATCATCTGCCGAGCCTTTTCCCAACTATTTTGGGATGGCTTCCAGTCTTACCAGATGCAGCTGAATACCAGTATGTATTTTACATGGAACGCCTTTTTTTTGTGGATGGGAAATCATCAAATGACTTCTCCCGCTCTGGGCGAAGCGGGAGGACGTGTCAGACTTTTACTGACCAAAACCTACCCGTGTTCCTTCAGATGCCTGGGCCATGGCCACGGTACTCTTTCGAACAACCCGCGACCCCGGTGGCTACATGGAACGCCTGCCTACCTGACCTCCACAACCCAGTTTCTGGATAACTCGGTACTCCTTTGTAATATTGGTTATCACTTTCGGTTTTCAGTGATAATGATGGCTAATTCCACATTTTTTGTAAATCATTAAAGAGATGTGTTAGTTTAAAAAAAATTCAGTAAATTTTCTCAAGTTCTAAAGTGTACACTTGGTATAGCGATATCTGCTGAATTCAAAATGAACGAATCAAACTAATCGATATCTTCTTGCAAAGAGAGTGTGCATATAAAATCATAGGTGGCGTTGGAAAACATTTTTGACCAAAGGCATTCATCATGCATAACACAGTAAATTTAAATAATTTAAAAAAAAAACATTGTTTATAAAATCTCAGAAGACTTATTTATTTTGTTAACATGATCCAATCCAATCTATTTTACACTACAGGTTTGTTGTAGGTGTACTTAATTTTATGACGCGCCATCTGTCGTGATTTCTTTAAACTTCGTGCAGCGCTATGTATTGATGTTCGTGTTAACTTGAATGTAGGAATCGATAACGGATCGTAATTTAGTTCAATCTTGTCACGATAGGTGGTGCTGTGCTTTGATATTACAACGTTTATATTCTGCTTATACTTACAGGCAGTGACTTATTTATTATTTTATTTATTATAGCACCTTAAGTACACCTGTAAAGGTAAATACATATTCAAGACTACCTATAGTACCTACTTAAATAATTAGATATACATATAATAATAAGCCCTTTAAGTATTTGTAAGTACCTACTAATTAATAATTAGTGGTGTAAGTAGATCTAGGTACAACCTAAATAGTTTCGCAAATCACAAAGTTGATTTTAGCAGCCCTGCCTGAAAATAGGTCACTTTATCTTTTCCTGCAAGCCCCATAATAGAACAGATTACCCATAGTCATCACTATACAAAATTAAATACTTTCCACTGACTGTTTCTGATTTTATTTCTGCGTTGCATTGTCAACAGAACGATAGATTACATGAATCTAAATGACGAGACCAAAAGCTGGATATGTAGGTAGTACAGCTAAGTTTAATAGGTACCTACCTACTTATACGAAATTCCGCAGGATAGTGACACTAACGGGGTCACGTAGACATTTAAAAATCTGAAGCTCTTGGGGACGAATTTGTCCAAGCTGAGGAGTGTTAATAGCGAAGAAGACTCAGTTCTTTTTGTTGCTAATTGATGATGATGACGTATGGACGTTCATGATTTGATAACCCACGAGCACCTACGTATACGTATGTATAGAACATTAACTTGATGTGCCTATTTTCAGACTATATCAAAACAACGCAGTTATGTATATTTCAAAGTAAAAGATGGCTGGCGGCTACCAAAACTCATTCACCGGTACAAAATTGTGTTAAAGCACCCCTCGGGAACTACGCTTTGGAGATAAAACAATTTGTGCTGAACATTGGGCACGACAATGACATAAAATCATCATTGAATCAAAGAATTTTCGACTGTATTTTCAGAAGTAAGGGTTGAATTTGGCATGCACTGAAAATCTGGTATTTGGTAGGAGCTCATATTTTGCCCACAGTTGATTTAGAGCTTTTGAACAAAGCCTATAAGGTTGACAGTTGTGTGAAGGCTTTTGCAGCCTAAAAGCAAGGTAGTTATCAACGGTTACCTTTGAAGTGGCGCTTCTGCATGCAAATTTTTAGGGGTTGGCCCGTTTGGGAGGAATTGTCAATTTGTTTTGAAAAAGTTGCTGTAGATTGCCAAGTTGAATCGATTTACTTGGCCACATAGGAGGTGGAAGTATTTTTGATACAGATTTAACACAGGAACAGCACATCAATTTCTGGTTTATTGATGATATAAGGACAACATGGAATATAATCTTAACACCTTTCCTTAACATGACAAAAAGGCCAAAATACCAGCATTTGAAACTTGTTATAATTACAGAGGTTGACTGACGCTGGCTGACTTGGGATATCAATATACTCTGCCTATAGCAATCCACTGGGCATATGCCGCTCCCAAGTTACGCATCCTTACACGGCCTTTCGCATCCAGTATATCCCAGCCACGTTTTTTACGGGAAATCGCAATATCGCTTCGTCAAATAATAAAGGTTTAGTTCTGAGCACTATGGAACTTCCAGTATTTAAAAATAAATTTCGAAACTTCTTAATTGATAAAGCATACTACACGGTCCAGGATTTCTTGAATTATTGATTGAAATGTTGTTGTTGTATGTTGTTGTTGTTGTAATGTTGTTGTTGTTGTTGTGTTGTTGTTGTTTGTTGAATGTTATTGTTGTTGTTGATTTGTTTTTGTTGTTGTTGTTGTTTAATCTTGTTGAATTTTCATTGTATTTTGATATAATATTTTGACATTTATAATAACTTTTGACTTGTAAAATAATTTTAAATTTAATGGCAATACTTAATTATTTTATGCCTACCTATTAGGCAGGACTTAATGAAACATTAATTTATTTTTAAGACCTTTAACTAACATATGCTACAATAAAGATATTTTGAATTTTGAATAGTTATTCGAACAAAAACAAAACAAAATTAATATCAAACCCTATCCCCATATCCACTAATTATCACAGTGTCACTCTGTCGGTACGCGTTGCACGACGGGTGACTATCGCATCGATTACTGATAGTGATAACCACGCATCTGTTTAAGCCCCCTGACGTCACCGTTCTGATTTTTGGTATAAATGCAATTTAATACTTTGTAATAGCCGCTCTATCAAACGGTTATCGACGCCCTGTTTGAATAAAGTGAGTGGATTTTAAATACTGATAGTCGGGTATCTGGATGGGTTGAAAGCCGCCCCAATTTACTCACTTTGGTATGGGAGAATTTAAACAGTAATTTTACCATAGTCGAAGAAAGAAGTAAGTATTGAGGTACTAAATTATTCATCGAGGTCGTGAAGATACGAATAAGGTGGGGAGAAGCACAAGAAAATAACCGTCAGTTTTTGGAATCAAAACAGGGAAAAATATTAATCGAAAGCTCTTGAGTTTCAAAGCACTTTCTTAGAGTTCTTGGCTGTTACTTTACTTCACATTAATGCAGCTGCACTTCTCAGGTTTTCGTCAAAACATACAGCTGCTAAAATTACAAACTTTTCTAAGTTTCTCTTGATTCCGCAGTTGTGCAAGAGCTGACAAAGTCATATCATCTGAAGCTTCCTCAACAATCCATCACATTCCGAAAATACTCTATCATTCTTTGTGATTTACAGCAATGTTTACCAAACCCAATTTCTCAGTGATCTCTTGTACACTTTCGGACATTATCAAGTAGAAATAAACAAGATAGGAAGACACCCGATTGACAGCTTATTGGTGAAGGATTAGGAGTATTTTACTACTATATCTCTGAGCAGTGAATGTATCTCTAATCTGTGTAAATAGAAAAGTAACATTTTCCCACACTAGTTTTGATAGTAACCTGTTTCTTAATTTTATTGATGTTATCGGAGTACGGCTATCTGAGGAGAAAGATTTTTGTATGATAGATGAAAATAAGACCATCAAAGAAAATAAAAAGCAATGTTTTACTGTAATACATGATCATGAATTAAGTCTTTAACATCTTATGGATTGACTGTCTTGTGTATAACACAGTGTTTATGAAATAGGTGTGTAAAAATAAAAACTTTTTTACAAAAAAATAAACCGACTTCCAAAAACAACACTACAAAGTGAAAAATAACTTTAATTTCGAAAGTCGGTGTCTAGTTAAATGTGTTTTCGTTTTTTGCCACCGACTTCCGAAATTAAACTTATTTTTCACTTTGTAGTGTTGTTTTTGGAAGTCGGTTGTATTTTTTTGTAAAAAAGTTTTTATTTTTCACTTTTTAGTTGTGTACCTACCCCACACAAATTGTAATACCACTAATACCTGCAAAACAAACTAGAACATCATCCATATAAAAGTGAGGAAAAAATACGTATTATTGAAGCTAACTCAAAAACTACCAAAGCAAAGTTAATCAATTTTATATGGGACCAACTGTGATGAAACCCTCTTGAATAAAACAAAAAAAAAATCCAAATCGGTCCAGCCATCTTCGAGTAATCGGGGAAGGTTCCGACGAATTGAGAACCTCCTCCTTTTTGAAGTCAGTTAAAAAGGGTTAAATATGTAGATGTAATTGATCTGCTCCATAAATATTATCATCAGAGCATATGATAAAATAAGAATTTTGAAAGTCTAACTCAGGTCCGAGTGGCATGACCGAAACATGAGAGAGAATTAAAGAAAATTCCGGATCTAGCAATGGGGATACCGACACCTGTAGATGACATCATCATCTACAGGTGTCGGTATCTCTAATATATATTGGCCAATTGATGATATTATAGCTTATATGCACAAGGAAAATGGTAACAAAACAGCAGTAGTCAGTATGTCTAGCTATAACAAGTGGTGTTATTATCAAACTATCAAAAGTACTAAGAACTGAATCATTTCCCAGTAGGAAATAGCTCCTTCCTGTATACTTGATTGAACTACTCTTTAAAATGAAGTACACTCATATCGATGATGTAGTTCTTGTTGTTGTTCCGAATTTTACTAAGATAAACTAAATGGAAAAGAGTCTGACTAAAAAATATAATCAGTTTTGAGAAATAAGAATCGCAATAATGTCATCACTGATATTGTCGAATTCGTCAGTAATAATCGCAGTGAGGTCATATCAAATCTACATGTCGATAAGGATACCGTCATAGAAAATAATAATGATAATGATAATTAGGTAGCTATGTCTAAGAAAAACATATGATAAGGAGTTAACGAACATATGATAACGATTATAAATACGATATGTAATTATCATAATTTAAAAAACCCGTAACAAAAGGTAAAATAGCTTAAAGTAAAACAAGCCTATATGCCTATATGTCATAACCCTCCTTTTTGACGATAAAATTATAACTATAATTTTGTGCTTCGCCGTAGTCGGGTAATTAGACCATGTAGATAGTGAGATAATATTATACGTTACCTATGCTAGATTTTTTTTTATAATTTTTTGGGTTCCGTACATCCGAATGAAAAAACAGAACCCTTATAAGATCACTCGTGTGTCTGTCTGTCTGTCCGTCCATCACTGCTAATTTGCTTCGACTCTACTGGACCGAATAAGTTGAAATTTGGTACACATATGAATTTCTGTGACCCGAAAACGGACGTGTAGTACGTAGATATATATATTTATTTTGAATATGGGCGTCACTTTTGGGGGACAAATTAGAAAATTAAAAAAAAAACTTGCAAACTGTGTTAAACGAAAAGGCTTGTTGTAAGGCTCTCTAGGTAATATAACATATTTTTTATAATTTTAATATAGTTATATACATACTTTTAAAGTTATTTAAAAAAATAGGTGAAAATTTACCATTCCTCCCTTATCTCCGAAACTGCAAAGCCTAAAATTTTGAAAAAAAAAATAGAGAAAATAGATCTTTCCTTTTAATATATCTCGTAACTCTAGGGTATTAATGAGATCATCATTGCGAACAGCTTTTACTATGGGACCAAACTTGAAATCAATCTTGAAAAAAATCATCTGTTCCCTACATTTATGTTCACATAACTCGTCAAAATGTAGGGAACTACTGTTTTTTTTCCCTAGATATCAAAAGGAACACGTATTACAGGAAAACCTACAATACGTCTGGTCTTAAAATGACATGGTAAATCATGGTAATGTGAGTATACAAAATTACATTTTGCAGTTGGAATGTATGGGGGAACATGTTTTTCAACTACAATGTTATGTTTGTTCTTGGGATACCAGCAACCATGTGGGTCGATAAATCGATAACATATTCTTAGTACGGCACCCTCACCACGCGAGTTCAACTCGCTTTTGTCCGGTTTTTTTTATCTAAGAATACAGGCAGAAGCATCGACGGATAACTGCCTTTTTCTTCTATTAGAAAATATTTCGATACAATACCTAGTCAGCATAATTTTCTACAGGTAAAAGGGTTATACAGATATTTGGAGCACGCACTCTACAAATGGATATAGGGAAGATAAAGTTTTTCAGCGGTGTAAGTAACTATGTATTTATAAATATACTAGCTGCGCCCCGCGGTTTCACCCGCGTAGACCGGGATAAAAAGTAGCTGTATGAAAAATAGATGGTAGCCGATTCTCAGACCTACTCAATATGCTCACAAAATTTCATGAGAATCGGTCAAGCCGTTTCGGAGGAGTACGGGAACGAACATTGTGACACGAGAATTTTATATATACGAGTAAGATATTTAATATCTTTTACTCAGTAAGGCAAACACCAACTAACACATTTAACAAGGCTCCCTAAATTTTATACTGAAGCTGCTTTATCGAATGGCCTATCGACGGTTGTTCCTATGACACGTGTCTTTACACGTGTCATAGCATAGGAACAACCGTCGATTAGTAAAGGTTCTGGATTTTCGTCATCTTCATCAACTTAATTAGTGCTATTGTGTGTATTTAACGAACTCGTCGCTAAGTTATAACAGTCGCATGGGTCGAACCATCAGGTTAAGCTACGCTTGCCGGGGTTGGTCAGTGGATGGGTGACCATCTCACACCGAGACTCCTCCGTACCTCGGAAAGCACGTTAAGCCGTTGTTCCCGGCTGTCATTCGTGGATCTTTGACAGTCATTACGGGTCGTCAGAAGCCCGAAAGTCTGACAACCAGTCTTACCAATGGGTATCGAATTACCCAGTTACTGGGTTGTGGAGGTCAGATAGGCCGTCGCGTCATGTAAAATAATGGTATTCAGCTGCATCCGGTTAGACTGGAAGCCAACCCCAACATAGTTGGGAATTGGCTAGGCAGATTGATTGTGTGTATTTAACGGCATTAGTGTAGGTTTAAAAATCAATATAGCGTTACACAATGTTAATCAACATTCTCCTGCCCTTATCCCAACCTATTTGGGGTCGGCGCAACATGTCTTTTTTTCCATACTTCTCTATTATTCGTCATCTCGGTAGTCACCCCCTTTCTAGCCATGTCATCTTTCACACAATCCATCCATCGTTTCTTTGGTCTTCCCCTACTCTTATAGCCATCGACATTCATACTCAAAACTTTCCTCACGACATTTTCCTCACCATGACACCGATTTCCGCACAATGTTAATCAGTAGTGCTAATTAACTAATAACATTCACACTAAAATTTGTAGGTACTCTGTCAGTGACACGAATACACACATTTGGGTATGTAAGTACGAGTATGTATTCATACAGTTACAATTTAACATTTCGAGTCGCACCTATGTGTAATCAGTTAGTCACATCACAGGATAGGAGCACACGGAAGAGAATACAGTAAACTAATTCTCACAGACGATAACTAAATCTCTCGTCTTTTTGTCGCCACTGCAGGGTCAAGCCACTTGACTGATAGTGTCCTATGATAGGTTCCCAAGAAATGAATATCATCGGTAGCATGTTGAACCGTGTACATATTAATGTGTAATAAATGTTATGCAAGTTATGCTAATGCTTTGTGTGAGTAGAGGCCCATAGCTGATAGGGTTGGCAAAGTGTTTAGAGTTACTGAGTTTTGAGTTTCCTCTTTCACAATTTTATTTTTCACTTGTTTTTATTGGCACGTCCTGTTTTGTTTAGATTCAAATTGAGAGCATTACATTTTGTTTGTTAGGAAAATAATAATAAATCTATATATTATAGATAACTCAGATAATAAACAACACTTTTAAAAATTGACAAAAAAAAACTCTCATATACATGGTGTACCAATAAGGTGTGGTAAAATTTAAGGGTGTGATACAGACCATCAAACTGGACGACTTTCTTCATGGGACCAACATCGTAATCGCGAAAAAATAATCAGCCGTCCCATACATTGGCGTCGAGTAGTATTGAAGTTTTCTATGAGACAGTTGATATTTTTTTCGCTATTACGATGTTGAAAGAAAGAAAAAAAAAAAAAGAAAAAAATGTACATGGAGAAAGTTGCACAGGTTGATGGTCTGTACCACACCCTTAAATTTGACTACACCTTTCTGGTACACCCTGTATGTAGATAATGTTCATTTTTTAATATAATTATATCCTATTCTATTCTATTCTAATGGTTTCTGTTTTTCAGCATGCATTATGAAAAGACATCAAGGCCTGTATTGGTTAATTTGCAAGTTCTTATTTATCTAAGTAAACATCTTTAGAATGTGCACTACGGTAACCCCGAGTACGGCCAATTTATCTTGACAAGTCTGAACTTCGCGCAGAAGGCTGCGCAGTAAGATTTTTAAGGAACCAAATGGTTACATGAGTGAGTGTGAGTGAGAGAACATGCGCGAATGTCCGGAGAGCCTATGTTCAGACTCGCCAAGATATTCCGGCCGTAGTGTACGCGACAAAACATCGGACATAGCCCTACTGATTCACACGTCGGCTTATCAGTAAAATTATATCATTATCATCTCAAATATTTATCTAGTAATATCAACTCCTAGTTATTTTTCTTACGCGTGGGAATTAACCGAATTACCAGATACCTGTCGTTTAATCTACGTTTTTTATAGCTACTAAGTATTACATGTGGGAAATTCGCAATGAGTTTTTTTTCATTCGTAATCGAAAGTTATAAAAATTATATTAGTTTCTGGATGAATGATCAAACCATAAAATTTATACTTTTTATAAGTAGGTACCTAATTATACAATAAAAGATAACCTAAAATTAATCACACTAATATAATAAAGGCGAAAGTTTGTGAGTGTGTGTGGGGGTGTGTTTGTATGTTTGTTACTTCTTCACGCTCAAACGGCTGGACCAATTTTGATAAAATTTGATATGAAGGTAGCTGACACCCTGGATTTATACATATACTACTTTTTATCGACATGCCACGTGGGCGAAGCCGCGGGCGGATCTAGTAATGTATAGTAGTACTCGCAACTGAACGGCGTGTATGGAACTGTCGGACTTTATTGTAAAATTCTCACAGAGAGCTTGAAATGAGCTGTAAATAGTGGCAATCCTAGCATCAGGTGGAATGACAGCTCACTTCCAGCTCACCCCACCTAAGTTTTTACGGTGAGATTTTTATAGAATAGATCGGCAGATGTATGATCATAAATGAAGCAAAAAGGAGTATGTAATGATCGTAGCAGGTGGTGGACTGTAGTTTCTGCCTACCCCATGAGAAAAAGGCGTGAGTTTATGTGTGTAAGTATGTATGTAGGTACCCATATTTGACTGAACAGATTTGAATTTCAAACTCGCAAATTCACAATAATTAGATAAAACAATATGCTTAGTACTTACCCCCTTATTCTTAAAAAAACTAAAACGCTCTACAAACCTATTTTAGTTAAAATCGCCTCTTTGCGAGAAAAACGTGACATTTCGCAAAAGTTGTTTTTTTTTTTTTAATATTCGAATGAATATTAGATTGTAGAATCTTTTTGTGTATTTTTGAAAAGTTTACTAGATAACTCATTTAACGTAAAAACTCATTAATTTACTTGTCATGTTTTTCTTAAAGTTTACGTAGCGCTTCCTGTAAAATTACATTTGTCGAGATAGCAAGTTTTTCTCGGAAAGATGCGAAATAAGTTTTGTCTTCTTCTTTCAAACATAAATCATAATTTAAAAAAAGAAATTACAAAACACTATTTTAACTAAAATAGGGTTGTAGAGCGTTTTAGTCTTCTATGACTATGGGGGTTAGTATGTATTAAAGGTACTTACAAACTTACTGCGACACCGGCTTTTTTTTAAATAATAATAATAATATAATTTATTTGCTAAAAACATGGTATAAAAGATGGTGGTGGTGGTGGATTACTTCTTGTCTGTGATTTTGTCGGTATCTCTGTGAAAGCTAATTCTAGCCGTGTAAGGGGGCCTGGTGACCTGTAACACAGGTTTTTCCCAAAAACCTATATCAGGCACCAGTCTCTCACAAAGGTGGAATACAGCTGAAACATTTTTTTTTGTACACACTAACTTTAAGTCAGCTTTGTGAAGAGAGAATAAATGATATATGTATACATATACATATATTTTGACCATCGAGAGGACTGAAAAGCACCATTCTGCTTTTTAGTAGGTAGGCACCTTGGCTAGGCAGACGTATTTTTGGACGTAATTCTGACATAAATAGAAGTAGATCAGAGGCAAAAGGAGTATGTAAGGATCGTAGCAGGTGGCGTTCTGTAGTTTCTGCCTACCCCCATGGGAAAAAGGCGTGTTTATGTATGTATGTATAGACGAAGACCTTTTACCTGACACTAATCTTTAACTGGTTAATCAAGGACTGGGAACCTGAAATAGACAGAATTAACTATTTAGATCTTTACATTTACTTTTTAACCGCTTCCTTCATACCCTGCCAAGGTTAAAAAGCTTAATAGCAATAAAGTTTATTGCGATACTACATATTACCAAAATCCGCCTTTTTATGATGGCTGACTTCTGTAATATTTGATATTGAGATGGTAGTCAAATAGTACCTATGTGTACTCTACTGACTACTGATAACAATATACTCATACATGGGAATCTCAAGGCAAATCCGGTAGCTATCACTTATGATAGGACTTTTGTAAGTATTTTAGGGCTTATAAAGGTTTCACTAGTTACTTTTGTCGTTTGTTTTTCAGCACTTTTATACCTGTTTGATACCTACGATTGCATAAGGTTCTTAGGGTCTTAGCACACCTCCGTCACAAAACCGCGAAACCGTTACTCGAATCGCGACTCAAGTAGCAGAACATAATGCGAGTCAGTTGAATTAAACTACTGTGGTTTCGCTGCTATTGTTTCGCGGGGAGGTGTGCTAAGGCCCTAAGAACCTTATGCAATCGTAGGATAAAAGTGGGATAGTTGCCCTAGGAGGATAGACGCCCCATAATTCAAATTGTGACTTGTATGTTAATTATAATTCTAGTTACAGTAAGCACACAATATTATTATTTTTGAAATGTATTTTGTAACAATGGACCAATATACAGGGTGTTTGGTGCATCGTTTGCCAAATTGAATTGGCCGAAAGAAGAGGTCATTTGCTATCGCTTCAGGCTCAAGTACTCATTTTTGGCCACACCGGTTTTTTTATTACAACTTTCTAATTTTTATTTTGAAAAAATCCAAAACTCAGCATTAAAGCTAAAATTAAAAAAAAGTTTTAAGTGTAGTCGTCAAATTTCATTTTTATTTACATATGTACTGTTGTATGGCTCTATCAAATTTAAAATTACTTGCCAGTTACATCTAGTTTTTTTTTAATAAATCACAAAGTTTTTGGAAAAATAAAAAATGAACTTAAAACTCAACTTTAAATAGCTATAAAAAAAAAACTAAAAGCGATCGGGATCTTCGAATTATTTTAAAAAGTTCTCTAGTCTATCCCCTTTCCAACGGTATGTAATGTGTTAAAAAACTCTTTTAATATCTTTAATAATTAGCTAAATGTGTAGTCGAGACACATCAGGCTGATATTGGATATTACGTTTAAAACACTAGTTTTCGCATAAATTACATGCTATTAGTAGATAGATACTGTTATCTCACGTCTTACGTAGTCTCTTATCTCGTTCTTACATAGGGAACTTTCCTCGAAATTGAAAAAAAAATACATTATTACAAAAATAATCATTTATTAATAAGTAATTTAATTACATACTAATCTTACAAGAATTAGAATTTCTGCAAACAGAGTTGCCCTTATTATTAGCTGATTTGCCAATTTTCAGTGAAGACAGGTCTTTTGTTTTCCAACATGACGGTTGTCCCGCTCATTGGAGAATAACCGTCAGGGAGTACTTGAATGATGCATTCCCGGACTCATGGATTGGGAGGGATGGCCCTATTCCTTGGCCTCCACGTTCTCCAGACTTAACTCCGTTGGATTTTTACGTCTGGGGACGGGCCAAAGAACTCGTCTACGCCACGGAAGTTGAGACAAGAGATGATTTAGTCCAACGCATTGAGGCGGCTTTCATGACGATCAAAGCAGAAATGCGTTTACGCACCACTACAGTTGAGATAAGACGAAGATGTCGCGCGTGCATACGCAATAGTGGTAGACAGTTTGAACAAGACTTGTAAGATTAGTATGTAATTAAATTACTTATTAATAAATGATTATTTTTGTAATAATGTATTTTTTTTTCAATTTCGAGGAAAGTTCCCTATGTAAGAACGAGATAAGAGACTACGTAAGACGTGAGATAACAGTATCTATCTACTAATAGCATGTAATTTATGCGAAAACTAGTGTTTTAAACGTAATATCCAATATCAGCCTGATGTGTCTCGACTACACATTTAGCTAATTATTAAAGATATTAAAAGAGTTTTTTAACACATTACATACCGTTGGAAAGGGGATAGACTAGAGAACTTTTTAAAATAATTCGAAGATCCCGATCGCTTTTAGTTTTTTTTTTATAGCTATTTAAAGTTGAGTTTTAAGTTCATTTTTTATTTTTCCAAAAACTTTGTGATTTATTAAAAAAAAACTAGATGTAACTGGCAAGTAATTTTAAATTTGATAGAGCCATACAACAGTACATATGTAAATAAAAATGAAATTTGACGACTACACTTAAAACTTTTTTTTAATTTAAGCTTTAATGCTGAGTTTTGGATTTTTTCAAAATAAAAATTAGAAAGTTGTAATAAAAAAACCGGTGTGGCCAAAAATGAGTACTTGAGCCTGAAGCGATAGCAAATGACCTCTTCTTTCGGCCAATTCAATTTGGCAAACGATGCACCAAACACCCTGTATAATATTCTACTCTATTATAATGCATGACTAAAATGACAAAAAGTAGTTAGGTTTTCGTGATTGTGAGAGCACACGCAACATGACTGTCATTTAATCGATTTTACCAGCGATTAACTCCGTGATGCTGAGTCTTTGAATATTTGATTCAAAGTGCTCAAAATTGCACCTAATAGCTAGGTATGTACCTAGTTAGAAGGTGCAATTTTGAGTACATTGAGGTAGCTAGTATTGTAAGTATTTAGATTGATAGCCAACTTATAACTTCTAACATTTAAGTGGGGAAGCTCCAAGCTCGATGACTTCACTCATTAGATGGCAATATGGCATCCAGTACGTAAATAAAAAAATAAATACATTTTTGTATTGAAACGAAAAACTAAGTTTACAGAAACTTTGTGTTCGATAACAACTGCATTAGTATAAATACTGTGTCGCAGTCATTAATGTCCACGAAAAGACTAAAAAATAAAATTAAAACTAAAAACAAGAAAGAAAAAAGAAATTAAATTAAAATAGAACTAAAAATTAAAACTGTAATTTTACGTGCGATTGTGTGTTTGTATGGATTGAGTAGTTTTGTGCAAAGGTAAATAAGGTAATATGTATAATGAGTACCGCATAGGTATAATCAGCATTTGAAAAAAATGACGTAGCAAACAACTCATGCGTCACACAGCTAAGGTACCTTTGCTCTCGTAGATATTTTTTGGTCGAAAATATTTTAACAGTAACTTTAAAATTAATGTTCAATGTCATCAGCAGACATTACACAATACAAATTGTTTTACAGCTTTTTCGCCCGTTAAGCACGAGTCAGAGCACAGCTTACGCCACGAAGTCAAAAAGTTTACACGAATATACTCTTTATTACTGAGAAATAATTACTAGAATAGAGTGAGCTTATAATAGAATATAATGTCTTGTGTTGTCGACTGTACAGTGGCGCGCTCCATCCACGCGTCAGGGCTTTAAAACAATTTTCAAAAAATAATAGATGAATAAATAAATGACACAAAAATATGAGAATTTTTTACAAACGTTTTCGGAAGGTCTGAGAGGTTCAGTTGTTTCATAGTTCACCAATTTTTTTAAATTGCCTCCGGAGTCTTTATTTGAGTTTTTAGGTAGGGGTGTGGTGCTCTATTGAACTACGTATTCATAAAACTGCTGACATGCAAATGGAAATTGTTTATATGGTTCGTACAGGTAAGTAGGTACGAAATAATAAAGAGACATTAAATTGCAGTTATTGATCAAAATAAAACCAGAATGTTATGTTTTTGTTTTGTTTTAAGTTAGATATTTACCTTATTCATTGCAATCCAATAGCAAAATTAGGTACTCATACAACGGCTCAGCGACCACGGCGATGTTAGTGGCCACCGTAGGCGCCGGCTTGCGGACGACGAGCAATGGGTATCTCACCGTCCGGTATGGACCAAGCCCGGGTTGACGGCGCGTTGTGTTCCACGCGCGCCTCAAAGAGATGTCAGCAGTGACGGGGTCCAATAGGGCCGATGCCGCCGGGGTCGCGGGTTGTTCGAAAGAGATACCGTGGCCCTGGCACAGGCAACGGAAGGAACACGGGTGGGTTTTAGTCAGTAAAAGTCTGACACGCCCTCCCGCTCCGCCCAGAGCAAGAGGTCATTTGATGATTTCCCATTCACTAAAAAACAAAGTACATACGTGGGGAAACTCTTCTTCAATATAGAACATGAAGATACTGGTGGGCTAATTCAACTGAATTTTAAAATCAGGAAAGGAAATGATAATATCTAGGTATTTACCATGAAAACTCACTTTTATACTAATGATATTGTCCACACCAATTTGAAATATTAAGCGTAGCACACTTATTATTCCCTAAAAAAATAACAAAAACTTTAAACAATAATTCTTTTAACGCTTTTGTATGTGGTTTCTCCACACCAAATTTGGCAATACAAAACAGTACACAATGATTTGCAAGATGGAAAAGAATGCGCAAAATGTTTTATTGTCATTGCAGGTTTGCGATTCCTGGTAAATTTCGTTTTTTAGTTTTTTCTTGTGAAAAGACACGTGGCAGCAAGTCCCAGTTGATGAGATTGTTGTTATTAGGTACTACATCAAGAATAGAATAGAATAAACGTTTATTGTCTCCAGTATTACAGCTAGTAGTAGGTGTAGGTGTGTGGTGTAGGTGTGTAGGTGTAGGTGTGTGTGTGGTGGGTGTGGTGTGTAACTGTAATACCGGAAGCAAAAGGTTTAAGCATCAGCAGTATGCTTAGGTCCCCTGGCGGGTTGCCAAGCGCTGGTTTTCAGCTTAAACGTCAAGGGTTTCCTGTTTACAAAAAAAAAAAAAAATAGAGGTACATTTAGCAAAAACGGATTATTAACTCTTAAAATGTCGATTGCACACCATGTGTACAGATAACAATAGAATTTCAATTGTGTCTGCTAATTAGCGCGCGACGGGTTAAAGAAATGATAACTATAATATGATGATCATACATTAATATTATATTTATTATTGGAATAAAAACAAAAAGAGTTGTTTACAGTTTGTGGACACGATTTATAACTATAAAAACGAAAAAGAAGAAAAAAAAATATAGATAGACTCTAGGATAGTAGTGTTAAGTGGACACCACCATAGAACCACTAAATGATCTTTTATAGAAGTTTGGTGCTATTTTTTTCATTTTATATGTTTGTTTGAAATTAATTTGTTATTAATGCTTCGAAAAGGAGGTAGTATATTCTATTCTATTCATATTCTATTCTATTCTATACTTCATCAAACAACATGAAACGAAATTAATCGAGCAAGTGAATTAATACAGGTACTTATCTGAAACAGCTTCAGAACATTTTGATAAAGATAAATAACGGACAAAATGATAAGCCAATCTTCAGCCATCAAACTCCAAACAAACCTTACAATCTCCATCCCTATATTATCACAACACACGCAGTACCAGCAGGGCGCGGGCGCACCATACAAAATCAGTGTTTGCGCACAGACAGACGGACAAACCATTAACGAACACATTAACACAAATAATACAAACAATAGCTGAACAATAGTTCACCCGTGTTTCGCCCATTGTTTACTATAGGAAAACCATTAAAAATTATTGACGTTTAGGTGCAACAAGACTTTTTTGGTGAGCCTACTCAGAATTTGGCGATTCTTTCGCATGGATCGTTAATGAGAATAAGTGATGTTATTGTTGGTTCTTTTATAGTTTATAGGTAAAAATAGTGTATTTTGTTGTAGCTTGTAGCTATGTCGAATCACGTAGTCTTTAGAACGTTTTTGCGCAACCTTATTTTGTATTGTGTGTACATTAAAATAGTACTCAAGTACCAAGATACATTGCAAACATGTCGATGATACACCATTGGTTCATAAATGATTAATACCAAAATAAAATAATTATTTAATAATTTAAACATAAAATACCATCGTCCAATGGCAACCGCGGGCTTATAGTAATTATGAACCTATGACAAACATTCGAGCACACATTGACATGAAATTATGCTGTATAAGGCGACCTTTATTTTATAATTTCATGTCAATATGTGCCCCATAGCCACCTGTAAGATTTCTTTAGATAATTAATTAATTAATTAATCTTTTATTTTAAGCAGCTGTGGCCCATACAAAATAAAATACACAAATACAAAAAATAAAATACAACATAAAAAAAATATATACCTACTAATAAATAATCTTACAAAGTCTTCTTGTCTAATAAAGTAACCTGAATTTTTTTTTTTTTTTTTTGTTTTGATCTCACTTTCTGGTTTTATTTCATCTTACAGTAATAATACATTCTGTCATGTATTATAACTATCATTCTATTGCTACGTTACTCCCGGGAATTATACACTTCTGGACACATCTTTTGGCCCACCTTGTATTTTCAGTTTCGTTTGGTCCTAGCTAAAATTTTATATTAGGTCGAGCAAAAAGTTTTTATGCAGTTTTGAACCTGGCACATTCACAATTTCATTCAATAGTCTTTCTTTGAATTTCGAACACAGAATTTAAAGAAACAAAAGACAATTTGGAGCCTGTTTGTTGATATCAAACAATCGAATACTAAGAAAACTTGATTTTATTGGTTTACTTGGATTTAATTCTTGAAAAAGTGATTGATATCTTTGGTTTTGCAACAAACATTACTTATTCTTAACATTAAGGTGAGGTTCTATCAATAATCTATGGATACTTCACCTGAAGTCGCCGCCCAAGCTGTGGCACTTATTCAGGCCGGACACAGCCAAAGAAACGTGAGTGTTCAACTTAATTTAAGTCGATCTGCGGTCCGAAATGTTTATCGGAGGTACCTAGAGACTGGCGGCTTTATTCGTCGCCAAGGAAGGCCACGATCTCGGGTCACAACTGAAAGGCAGGATCGATTCATCGTGACGACCAGCTTGAGAAATCGTCACCTTACCTCCATTGAGATACAAAACCAACTTCGCGACTTCCACGGAGTATCTGTGAGCGCTCGAACTGTTCGGAGAAGGTTAAAAGAACGCGATATGGTACCACACAAGCCAGCTAATGGCCCCAAACTAACGCGAGCCCACCGAACAGCGCGCCTTCATTTCGCACGCAGTCATTTAAATTGGACACAGCAAGATTGGAGCCGTTTACTCTTTTCTGATGAGTCTAAAATTGTGTTACATGGCAATGATGGAAGGAAAAAGGTCTACCGACGTAAGGGAGAGCGTTTCGCACAATGCTGCTTTGAAGAGAGGGTTGCTTATGGCGGTGGCTCATGGACTGTCTGGGGCGGTATATCCGCGAGCGGCAAAACTCAACTTGAGGTTGTTACAGGACCACGGCTGCCAACATTAAATGCTGAAAGGTACATTCGTGAGTGCTTAGAACCTCACGTGATACCATACGCGGACTATGTGGGCCCAAATTTCCTTTTTATGCATGATAATGCAAGAGCCCATGCGGCCGGCATCGTCAGGGAATATCTTCGGGATGTGAACATCACAGTTATGGACTGGCCAGCCAGAAGCCCAGACATGAACCCCATTGAGCACATGTGGGACGAGCTAAAAAGACGTGTTAGGGCTCGTCAGCCAGTTGCCCAGACGATGCAGGAGTTGAAAACTGCCATAGAAGAGGAATGGGAGATGATCCCTCAAAATTTCATAGAGCGGTTGATAAACTCTATGCCTAATCTTAAGAGAGCTGTGGTAGATGCCCATGGAGGCAACACGCGTTATTAAATTAAACCTTTATTTGATTAAACATGTTTTTTATTCAAAAATCAATTGCCTTTAACAAGGCGCATATCCGACTTGTTAGGCGTAGCTCCATGTCGTATGGTATTCTGAATTCAAATTTAAAACAATACGATGGAAAAAGATGGTAAAATATATCAGGTTTAAAACTGCATCAACAGTTTTTGTTCAATCTAGCAATCGTATTTCGGTAGGGGCCATCGAAACCTAAACTCTAAG
Organism: Cosmia pyralina; assembly: GCA_946251885.1. Taxonomy (NCBI): domain Eukaryota; kingdom Metazoa; phylum Arthropoda; class Insecta; order Lepidoptera; family Noctuidae; genus Cosmia; species Cosmia pyralina. The sequence continues at coordinate 15,878,761 of OX276359.1, read as the reverse complement.
GTGGGCCAATAGATGTGTCCAGAAGTGTACTTGCAGATATACATAGACAACTATTTAACTTCTGAACAGTGAACACTGCAAGTCTTTAATAAACAAGCCATTAAAAATTAAAAGCAAAGTGTTTGTTCCCAGGGTAGATATACCTAAACATTTCGGCCGACGTGGTCACGGTGCACACACTGTGTGACATTAGGAAATAAAATGCAATAAACCAAGAGATTTATTATTTGAAAATTCGTCCTACCGTTTTTACAGCCGCACCCTTTCAATGTTTATCGTAAACATAATCGATTCGAGGGTCTTCGATTTTATTTTCAACGATTTGTTCCCAAAAGTTTTTGCTTCAGAAGCCGAAAAACTTTATAGCTAGGATTTGCTTAAACACGTTTTGTTACTACCCTTTGATTGGTGTTAATATAATTTTTCTTAAGAATTCAACCAATTCTGAACCTTATTTTAATGAGGGAAAGGCTATCAAATACGCACATAATTTTAAATCGGTTTTAATTTAGTACCAGGGCTCTTTCCAGCTCCTGAAAACGATTTTGAACTTTATCATAACTCAAAAAGGATTACGTTCCAGTTTGACAGATGCAAAATTAACATTGTCAAAATAATGCAGGGTGTACACAATGATTGACGTTTTACGATTTGAAAAACTAAAATTTATAGTTGTAACAATTCGCGGAACGGTTTCCGTCATAAAACCCTTTAACGTAGGTGTTTTATTTATTACACTTCGTGAATTTTGTGTCGTATTCAAGTGACAAATGACAAAGATTGAAATGTGCCTTTGTAGCATCACAGATAGTAGGTGCATTGTCAGTAGGTACTGTTGTAAATCTTATATGGTGTTTTGCCCGTATGTTTGATATGCTTCGCAAAATTGTGGTTCGTTATGTTGAAGTTTTCAAAAGTTTAATATTAGTACTTATACCCACATTGAAGCCATTTTTCTGGTATTACCTGTAGAACAAAAACTTTTGCCACCATGTTAAGTTGGGTACCAAAATGTCTGTGCTGATTTTGATGTATCTAAAGCTTGTAAAAATTTGCTCAAAACCAATTTTTTACTAACATTCCTACGCGTGAAATTCACAACCCACTTTCTAAAAAAGATAAAGAAATATCTCAAAAATAGCAAACGCCTCGCAAAAACATGGCTGTCACATAATTAGTCTTTCCAAAACTTAGCAAAACTTATCGCAATACACGAAAACAGTTAACACTCCCCCTGAGTGTTAAAAATACTTCGATGTGGACAAAAAGTGATCTTCCCTGAAACGTTTTCAGTCCTTTATCATTACGTGACGCAAGAGGGTAACAAAATGAAGTGGGTGAAATGTTAGATAGTAGGGCAAAAACAGCACTTACGCTTGAAGGGGATAAAAGCGCTGAGTGCGCAGAATGCTTCAGAGCAATATCAAAATTATTGTGTGGTGAAGATGTACACTATTCAAATACACCTTTACCACAGAATAATTTTTATATTACTTGAATACCTATTACAAACAATTCTTTTTCAGCCTTCCATGTTCTATTAGTAGCATTTATATTCGAATAAGTATGTCCTTGATCTGGGATTTTCCAATAAAGTATTATCAGAGAAATCTTGGAATTAAATTGACTTCATTAAAGTGAACCCCAAAGAAAGTTATTGTTGGATTGCTTTATGATGATTAGATTAGGAGCTAGCTAGAGGAGCTTAAGTCTTGCAGCGCAAAATCCGCTGAATTATACAAACCCAAGGGTTTAACACGGCACAGTGAGAGAATTTTATCTAGGATCGTAAGTGAGGTCCTGATAACTTAATGGGGAGACGTTAACATGTGTTAGACACTCAAGTACTGATCATTATGTGCTACTCAAGTGGTTGTTTTGAAACCATCGTTCAGACTTAAGGGTTGGGAATCAAGCTTGATGTTTTGTTAACGTTGAAGTGTCTTGGTAAATTCTTTGGTTATCTATTCATTTGTGGTGAGAAGACTCTTCTATATTAGAAGCTTCGGTAAGTTATTGGTGAAAAAACTAACAGCAGGTAACTCTAGGTAACCTAGGTAACTAGTCGTCAACCTCTACTATGTACCATCAGCAAACTTTCTGGTGAACCACTTTTCAACCTTATTGCGTTAGTAATAAGGTCGAAAAGTGGTTCACCGGAAAGTTTGCCGATGGTAGGCTACAAATTGATTATCATGATCAAAGTTATGCACGGATGTCAAAGGGGTGTTTAATATGAACGACAATTAGGGCTGTGTTCACCAACTATTAAAACGGCTGTTTAGATATTTAATCAGTTCTTTCCTTTGGAAGTTTGACATATACTTAACCGGCGGCGGTTTGAATGTTGGTGAACACAGCCCTTAGTTACGCCCTCAGTTTATGTTATGTAGGTACAGACTGGTTGATCGGAGGGTGCTAATAGAGAGTGATTCGCATTTTAACAATCTGAATGGCGCGTTAGCAGACCGTGTGTATTTCTTTGCTTCCTTGTCTACATGTGAATGTCGATTATTGTAGTTCTAGTTAGTCAAAAATTGTATCGTTACATTTGCCCTCACCGCACAAAGTGCCAATTTCACCAATGAAACTGAACGCGTTCAGCACACCTAAACCGTGTTCAAGAGCTTTCAGTATCAATATTCCACAACAATTTTGACATTGACAGTTCTTGAACGCGGTTTAAAATTATGAATGTACTAAAAGCGTTCGCCGTTTATCGCCCTAAGCCGTGTGAAAAGTGTTCATACCGACTGAGAAGAGCGTTATCTAGTCAAGTCTGGCGATCATTTTGACGCGGTAGGGTGAATCTACGATTTAAATCTTTGGTTCTAGCTCTGGTCAGGTTTGGTTTGGTTTGGTATATGAGCTGTGCTAAAATTCTAGTGTACAATAAATTACACTTCAGGACTCCTAAATCGAGCACACGTGCATTTTCATGTAAAGTAAGGCCTATAACGTTTGTACATAGTTTTGAAGCCAACATTATTGACCACCATTGTGGTTTCATCATTGGTCTGAATTTTATATTCAGGACCATTTAAAAAGTCATAGACTTTTATACTCAAAATTACAGTTTGGCTCGATTTAGGAGTCCGGAAGTGCATATTCTATGTAACTTTGTGGTAAAAGCAATGTCATGGAATCCCATAGCTTATACAACAAGACCTGCAGCTATATCGATCGTACACACCATAAAACTCACAGATATAGTAAGTCCCTGTAGTCATTATATCACATGATTACTGATACTAATCGTCACAGTCAGCGGGCGGGAGCCGTTGATAAGCAGCCAGATGCCTTCCATCCGCCCACCGATTGAGTTACAATTGCTGTGAACTGACTCATTCTCGATACCCCGTGATTGCATCCATATTAGGTACTTTTTAATCGTGATATTGCGTAAGCTGTAGCAATACTTTTGGAAAAGGGACTTTTGGGAAAGGGGAAAGGTTAGGTGGTAGGAATAAAATCTTTAGCACGCGGCGTTCGCCAGTTATAGAGGACAAGAAAGCTCGTTGCGTCAACTTGCGGTCGCTTTAAAAATATTTTATTTGTTACTTCATCAATTTAGATTTCAGTAGGTAAGTAATTGTACATTTTCATCTTTTCTAGTGTTGGCACGATTAAACGAGAATATTGGCTTACGTGCTGTGGTAAAGAGATTAGCCAGTCGGTAAGTCGTGAGGCTAAATGCCCATAGTGAGCTAGACCAACAACGCTTCGTAACATACCGTACCTACATAATACCGTCCTGTAGCTTATAAACAGACGCTTCACAAATAATAATATATTTATTAATCCATGAAAGTGCAAGCTAAAACGTGTCATTCGAGTATAAATTAGTAATGAGTAGCTCTTCGTAGAACTTTCAAAGCAATACAATATTGAACACTACATAATGACATGTGTTAGTAATAAAAACATGACACATTATAATATGACAGCTATTAGAGAGCAAATTACTATTCAATGAACATTCAATGAATAATCAATGTCCAATATTTTAATTGAGTTTTCCTTGAGTGACATAATCGCACACTTTTAAATTAATGACGCCAAGTCAAATTGAAATCAATACAATCATAGAAAGAGTAAAAGTATAAAATGTTTGAAAAGTTGCAATGAACATTTCAGTTTTAGCTCGCTTTTCATTGATTTGATTTGAACAAGGAGAAATACATTCAGAGTCGATGACCAATTTTCAGAAGATAATTGGAGAGTCACAGAAAGAATATTGATGTGCGTTAAAGATGATTTACTTAATTTGAGAAGAACTGAGAAAGACGTCGAAAGATGAAAGCATTTCTAAGGAAGCGAATAACATAAGTCACAGTGACATAACTCAAAATTTCCTTTTTTGCTCCACACGAATTTCACGACCTATTTAAACCGTAGGAGACCGTAGGATTAGCCATCAAATACGCCGTTTCGGTGAATTTCTCCGCGAAATCTAAACTCCCAAATGACTGACAAACACGACACAGAAGTCGAAAAGCTCGAATTTCAACCTGTCACATGTGGTTGACATTTTTTACAAATTCGTGTGTGTTCAGATGAATTTTAGACTTTTTTCGATAATCGGAGATAATTTTGACATAAATCCTTGTATGCTACTGCATTACCCCCTAAGTGTAAACATGTGTTAGGCATTCGGATTGACGTAAGTTCTTTAGTGATTATTTTCAAGTGTTCGAAGCAGAGAATAGCTGATGCAGTGAAATTAATTTGAAACAGAACACAGAATTAAATGATAATTGGTAAACCCAACACAGCCAAGGGGTATTTTAAGGGTGTTAATTAAAACAGCAGTGACGTCTTGTGGACACAAATAATTCCAAAATTACTTCACGCTTGAAAGTGAATATGAATTGGATATCCATTGTCCGCCTGTGTCCTTCCTCTAATGTGCTTTTAAAATAAACAGTACAACATCTAAACTGTACACGTTCATGCCTATCTGCCCTCACATTGTCACGACCCAACACCCCGCTAGGCTACAGTTAAAAACTATTCGTCCAATAATTACTTTGGTAACCTTATTCTTTTCTATACTTATTGAAATGGTCAATACATTGACAGGCACGCTTATGACTTACGTCTCAGCGCCATTGTCTCAGTCTTCCACGCTGCATTTTACACCGCAGTTTGTCAAAATTTCGGTTTCCATTTCTAAGAACAAATCTATTCTTAGCATTTGTAACTTGTCATCTCTTAGTTCAAGACCCCGTTATACAACTGCTCCCAAGTTTCACAGCGCACGCTTGGCGACAGTTACAAGATTTTTTTGTTGACAATTTTATGGAAACCAATAAATATTTCAAAAGTGGAGCATTTTATAAGAGCAGGCTTCCATAGTAGTTAATAACTGTTCTTACTTTCAACGAACTATTTGCTCTTTTGTTTATAAACAGTGGATGAATATGTCTTTGTTTGAAATCGAATAAAAAGTTTCGCTTTTAAAGGTCGAGACGAATTGAGATTCATAATAATATGACTTATTTATGTTTGGGAAACCGGAATATTTTCTAACACTGTTAAAATGCGTTTATGATTTGATGTATCTAGTACTATCCAGTCTTCTATTAGCTATGTTATTTTTCATCATGGCTTGTGATTACAAAATAACTAAGTAGTGCATACATGGTTACAATATACATACTAGCAACTTGCCGCAAATCAATTTCTGTGCTGATCTTTATACTTAATTTTTCTTTTATTTTTGTTTGGACAAATCTGCAAATTGTGAGTGGTTTTTGACTACGGTTAACGACGGTACCTACTATTTCAAAACCTTTTCTTATTCTTTTCATGTTTGTCATTTTGATCAAGATGAATAGGTACTACAAAGTTAGTAACACAATGTTGAATCGTTAGACTTTGATCAGTCCAATCATTTCAAGTTTTAATTCTTTTTTTTTTCTTTTTTTATCACTTCTTACATTTTCACATTTGTCACGTACGCCAAATCTGTTTTGAATATGTATATTCATATTTATACTCGTTATGTTTCTGTGGGGATTTTTTATTATATCTCATCAGCCTCTAATTCAGGATCTACGCAATACGTGATACACGGATTTTTCACCATCTTAGTTTTAATTGAGTAATGTAATAAGATGTCTCTGACATCTCCAATTATAGGCCCATTTAAAGAAATGGGCCTATAATTGGAGACTACCACTACTACTACTACTATTGGAGACTATCCAACACTTTTGCTATGACAGTAGCCAAAGGGCTACTGTCATAGCAAAAGTGTTGGATAGTCTGCTTGATAAGCAATTGGCTAATCACCTTGAATTACATGACGCCCAGTTCGGTTTTAAGCCTGGGCTGTCAACTGAGAGTGCAATCTTTTGCCTCAAGCAGACTGTTCAATACTACACGAACAGGAAGACGCCTATTTTTGCTAGTTTTCTGGATCTCTCACGGGCATTTGATCTTGTTTGTTATGATGTTTTGTGGCGTAAACTAGAATGTGAAACTAAGTTACCATCTGAAATAGTGTCAATATTTAAGTACTGGTACAGTAGTCAAAGCAATAGCGTGAAGTGGAATGGTTCGCACTCGGACGTGTATCGGCTCAGCAGCACCAATGTTGGATGTCATATGGACGGGGTGTGCATTAATAATAATTATTAGCTATGCGGACGACATGGTGTTGCTGAGCCCATCAATCGGTGCTCTGAGGCGACTGATCGCTATTTGCGAAAACTATGCGGTGACTCATGGGCTCAAATATAACGTCGCTAAGAGCGAACTAATGGTTTTTAAAGCTGGCAGTCTGACATATCCATGTATCCCAGACGTAGTGCTTTGTGGAGAACCACTGCGAAGGGTGGACAAATTTAAATATCTAGGCCACTGGGTCACTGAAGACCTTAAAGATAATTGTGACATTGAAAGGGAACGTAGGTCGCTGGCTGTCCGTTGTAACATGTTGGCCCGCAGGTTTGCGCGTTGTACGAAGCCAGTTAAAGTAACGCTTTTCAAAGCTTACTGACAGTCTTTCTACACGTGCAGCCTGTGGGTCAACTTCACTCAGAGGGCATACAGCGACCTACGCGTTCAATATAATAATGCACTGAGGGTGCTGCTGCGGCTGCCGTGGCGATGTAGTGCGTCAGGGATGTTTGCAGATAATAATATTGATGGTTTTGCCGCTATTATTAGGAAAAGATGTGCATCCCTGATGTCTCGTGTTCGCGGCGGCACCAACAGTATTCTCAGTGTATTCGTAGATCGGTGGGATTCCCCGATGTTGCGGAGGTGGATGCGGCTCCATGCCGAAATTTAATTGTATATTTTTATGTGTTTGTAACCTACGAGTACTAACACTAGAATTTAAGTTAAAATTGTTACTAACCCTATGGACTCCGGTCTGAAATAAAAATATTCTATTCTATTCTATTCTATAAGTACAATTCCTATTAGTCTACGCGAGTACCTAGGCCTACCTAGGTATATACTTATACCCACAGTATCGTTTCTTGAAACTTAGACAACGTGATTACTTTTGTAGAAGTCAAAAAATAAATATGAAATGTCTCAGTGAAAGTAACAACCCTTTCTAAACTCTCACAAATTATGCGTTGCAAATGCACCTAAATGCAAACGGATTTCACTTTTACATCCTAATTACCCTTTATTAGATAAAAGACAACTCTTTCATTTACCATAAAACAGAATTTATGAGTTTCACTGTTTCGCGCGAATGACAAAGTCAAAGCAGACAATGGTTTTTGTAATGTCCCAAATAAATGCAACTCTTCCTTTGACGCATAGCGGTCCCCTTTAACTGTTATTCAATAAAATAACCGTCCAAACAAAACGGACTTAGTTACGGTAATGAAAAGAGTACAATATTATTCACGTGTTTAACTGTTCACTAGGAAACAAGTGGAAGGCTTTTTGGGACAATAAACCTTACGACATTAAATTTAGAGCTAAAATATTTTGGGATAGTTTCTGGAGTTTTACGCATGACCTTGTAAACGTTTATTTCGCCAAAATTGCGAACGGGTAACGCGATTTTCAATTTTATTGTATGTTTTAATGTTTGCGAGATGTTAGCGAACCCTTTGGCTGTAAAATCTATTTTGTAAACGTTTTTATTGTTTTTTCAAATAACTGTGTGTTTTTGGCGTTTATTTTTTAATGTCTTTATTGAGGTTTTTAGCAATTGCTGATTTGGCGAAAGAGTTGCAAAGGGTTTTAACAGTTAGATTTGTATTTTGCGGTTTTTTTGGAAACGTTGTTTACCTAAATGCTATTAATGGCAAATTGGGCAATAACTTTTCAATGGACAAGAGAAATGCAAAAAACAACGAAACTTTTTTATTTTATTCTCTTCAAAATTATTGTTTTTTACAGTCTTTGCAAACCTGAACTACAATACTACTTACCTGCTACAGATATTTTAGGTGCTGTTTTAAAAATGTTTTGAACTTCAATAATGTCAAAATAGAGAAAGAAAATAAAATAATTATTATGTAGATACTCGTAGGTATATGGAACTAACTCCTGAAGTTAAATTTTTTTTAGTGAGAATTCACATTTCATTTATGCAATGCCTAGTAGATATACCCTATACCTACCTACTTACTTAACTCGTCGCGCGCTAATTAGCAGACACAATAGAAATTCTATTGTTATCTGTACACATGGTGTGCAATCGACATTTTAGGAGTTAATAAAATAATACTATTAGGTCTTTACCTATGAAATTGCCGTTCTGCAGTACTGGCCATTTCAAATCAAAATAATTTTTGTTTGGCTAAGAATTCTAATTTCAAATTAATTTTATTTTAAAAACATGGATTTTTTTTCCAAAAGTAGTCATTTGTTTATTGATTAGTGTTACATTTTCATCGCATTTCAATCTTTTTCGTCATCATGGATACGTTAAAAATTCGAGTATTTATGGAATATGAGTACCGTCCTGGCAGCAACGCGGCACAAGCGGCACGCAACATCAACGACGTTTACGGAGCTAACACTACAAACCAACGCACCACTTGTTATTGGTTTGCTCGCTTCCGTTCTGGAAATTTCGACCTGAAAAATGAACCTCGCGGTCGTCCGAAGACTTTGGTCGACAATGACGAATTAAAGGCGATTGTGGAAGCTGATGATACACAATCTACGGCTGAATTAGCAGCAGCTTTCGACGTTAGCGTCAAAACAATATTCGTCCATTTGCGTCAAATTGGCAAGGTAAAAAAGCTTGACAAATGGGTGCCCCACGAACTCAATGATCGCCAGCGCGAAGTACGCGCCGAGACGTGCCTTGCACTGCTCAACAGACACACAAATGAAGGAATTTTGAACCGCATTGTTACCTGCGATGAAAAATGGATTCTGTTTGATAACCGCAAGCGCTCAGCAAGTTGGTTGGATCCTGGTTCAGCACCTAAACAATGCCCTAAACGAAAACTTACCCCTAGAAAAGTGATGGTCACTGTTTGGTGGTCTAACGCCGGTGTGATTCATCACAGCTTCTTACCAAACGGGGTGAGCATTACTTCAGATGTGTACTGTGGAGAACTGAACACAATGATGGAGAAGCTGGCACATCTCCAACCAGCATTGGTCAATCGTTCGTCTCCGCTGCTCCTGCACGACAACGCGCGACCTCATACTGCACAGCAGACGGTCTCCAAGTTGCAAGAACTGGGGTTGGAAGCTCTCCGTCATCCGCCCTACTCACCAGACCTTGCGCCTACAGACTACTACTTTTTCCAGAATTTGGATAACTTCTTGGCGGGAAAAAAATTCAATACCCGAGAGGCAGTACAAAATGCCTTTGAAGAATTTGTTGCCTCCCGTCCAGCTGATTGCTTTAAGAAGCGCATCAATAAACTGCCACTGCGTTGGCAAAGATGCATTGATTGCATGGGTGATTACTTCGATTAATACAAATAAAAAATGCATGAAAAAAATTCGTTTAAATTTTTTCATACAAAACGGCAATTTCATAGGTAAAGACCTATTATGTATTAGGTACAATTAATTTTTTCATTCGTATTAGAAAGCATTTCTGTTCAAAATAACATAAATGTTTTGTTATTATTTTAGTACCTATTTAGTTATTTATTTATTTATTCAGTAGTACACTTACATCTTATACATCTTTATGTTGGCGCAAACATAAACTCATTAGAGTTTTACCGTGCACCAAAATCATCGACCATACAATTTAGATAACTAAAACCAACTTATAATCATAGTTAAAATGAAACAATAACTAAAATAAAAATGAGGGTATTAAGTGAAACATTTATTTAATACTAACAAACGAGCGAACATCGGTGACCGATCTGACCGTCTTTAAAACAAAAAGTGGTGGAGGAATGTGATTTCGATTGATACAGGTTGTTCCTAAAAGTATGTTTTTAGTAAAATATAATAGTTAGATATTTTTAATTATGTATTTATGAAAGTTTGTGAACACAGCCTATGTGTCTGTACTGTACCTACAAAAGTAGGTACCTACCTAATTAGATACGACGTCTTGTTAGCAATACCACCAAAACTTGAATAATTATGAGGTAGGTAATATAATTATCTGGTTATGGGATTTGTTAAGAATTGCTGTTGTTTAATTGAAATGAGTACGTGTTCTCACTAAATAAGAATAAAATTTCTGTTAGTCCTATTTACCTATACCTATTATATTATTGAAGTTCCAAACATATTCAAAACAACACTGACAATATTTGAGTTGACGATAAACTTCTGTTAGGAAGATCGCGGATTAGAAGTTGTATTATATTAAATACTAGCTGTTGCCCGCGGCTTCGCCCGCGTGGATGTCAATACTTCGCTATTTGAATCGGATTTTGTTCACAATTTCATGGGTTTCATTTTTTTGTGCGGATATTAATTCTTTTTTCTAAAATTAAAGTAGCTTAAGTTACTCCTTATAACATCAGCTATCTGCCGGTGAAAGTCCTGACAAAATCGGCCCAGCCGTTTCGGAGATTAGCCGGAACAAACAGACAGACAATTTTTTTTGATTATTTTTGATTAGTAGGTAAGTACTATAGTATACCTACAACATGTCCCAGAATTTAATGGACAACTACTTAAGGGGTAATTATACTCATCATTATGAACAACTTTTACTATAGGAACAAACCTGATATCGCGAAAAAAAAATCAGCTGTTCCGTACATAATATCTACTTCATAACTCGTCAAAACATAGGGAGCAGCAGATTTGTTTTTCGCGATTTCAGGTTTGATCCCATAGTAAAAGTTGTTCATGGTAATGATATATCTACCTACAATAACCCCTTAAACGGTTATGCATTCAATTCTGAGACTTTCATATTGCATTTATAAAATAACTGATATTTTGATCTTATAAAAAGATACTTTTATTTTATTTATTTGTATGTTTATAAAGATTTGCAACAGGAACAAGCTTTACTCGGTTTGGAGTTTTAATTGAATAAGTTTACAAATTAATGCCGTGGAACCAAGTTAGAACCTAATTTCTCTTGTTAGAAGCTAATTTCAAGAATAGTCAATGTAATCCCTAAGATTACATTGACTATTCTTGAAATTAGCTTCCAATAGCCTAAATACATTCAAAACTATTTCAAAAGGGATGGATACACCGACACATTTCTCAGCACCCACTCAAGTTAGTTTAGTAAACACATAAACGGTAACACTGCCGGCACCTTCAAAGAAAATGATCATAATTGGACTAACGGAAAGAAAGTAGCTCGGTTAAAAAAGTATACAAACAGTTAGGCAATAAAACTACGACCTGTACCGTACGTCCATAATGTAACTACTAACTGTACCGAAAGGATCCGAAGTGAGGAAGCACGGACTAGAAAAAAAAGAAGGACACCGCGCCACGCACATCGATGGTGAAGCACAGTAAATACGTCGGGACCGTTTGTACAAACACGCCTCACGCACACATTTACATCATAGTATGCCGACCGGCCGCCAATACGTGACACGAGCGACGGCGTCTTTGCTAAATCACGCACACATAGATCGGTACGGTGCGGTGCTTCACTTTCGATACGCGTGGCGTGGAGTCCTTCTTTTTTTCTAATCCGTGTGAGAAAGTCAAAGAAATTGTAAAATGATTCTGTTGCAATAATTATTGTGCTAGCGAAATTGCATTTTAGGTAGGTATTGCGCATTTTTGGGGTGTTAATTTGTTTGATTATTTAGTAACTGTTTTTTTTTGTTGAGAGCAGTGGTGGCCCAGTGGTATCAGCCGCGACTCACGAGTCGTAGATCCTGAGTTCAGACCCAGGCAGGCACTTAACTTTGTGTATTTAATTTCATCACCACTGCTTTCAAAACGGTGAAGGAAAACATCGTGAGGAACAAAATTCGAAGACAAAAATGTCATCCACTTATTATGGAATGGTCCACTCCTTCTCACAGAGTGGAGACCTGTATCCTAGCAGTAGAAACATTACAGGCTGATTATGATGAACTGTTTCTGGCCTTTGTTTTTGTTCTAAATGTAGAAGTCCATAAGTATACTTTTACTGTCACTGACAAGGTGGAGTTCTGTAGTTCTGCCTACCCTCATGGGAAGAAGGCGTGAGTTTATATATGTAGTATGTACCTATGTGTGTCACTGACAAATTGACAATATGGACGTTATACATACAACATTTAAGCCTCTATCTAACCTCTATCATCATAATCATGTAATTTCCAGAGTAGTTTTATCTATTGAAAATCATCAACGATCTTAATATTAAGTACCTAGGTAGATTGAGTATCCGGCAAAGTATTATATGTAAGGTGTAATTTTACTTTAATTATTTTCAGTTAATTTCTTTTTATTTCAACATTTTTTGTTGTGTAGATTTGTGAAATGACCGGACTGTCACTTTTGGTAGGTATGTAGTACACTCGGCTACATAATTATGAAGCTATAGATGTCCAGTTTATGCTGAGCTCACATTGTACGGAAATCCTATACAATGCGAGATCAGGTTATAGTGGAAATATAGGTATAGCTTGATATGTAGCCAATGTGTACACAACACACCTGTAATGATAGTTGTAAATGTTGTAATTCTGGAGATTTCAATAAATAGATAAATGTTCTAATGAAGACGTGCAAAAATCTCGATGAAATATTGTAAATCAATATTAATATTGTTTAAATTACATTACTGATTTGAGCTATATAAAAGCACACCATTACACTCCTATAATACACACATATCGGTATCCACTGACACTAAAATGACAAATATACTGCTACCAAGAGTTTCACATACTCTCATTGAGTAGTTACAGTTAAACTTTAAACTACTTTCTACAGCAAAAAATCTGTAACACATTTCTCCGTTAAAGAAATTAATGTATCTTGAAAAAACAATAACGGTTTCTTTATTACTGATGTTTGTGCTGTTTTTATCACAATTTCTCCAAACGTATTTTGCGCAATAAACATTTCACCTGGCAATACTATAATTATACTGAGTTTCGCGTCCTTGTACTAAAATGTTTTTATGCAATTTTTAGCCTTTTTGCAAAAAGTTGGGGCAAAAAGATGAATATTTTCAAAACTTTGCCTTTGGTGCACTGCCGCTAATGGCTGTTAGTAACATTGCTTAACAATTCGGAAGTTTACAATGCTATCCAACAGTAGGACGAATTGCTTTATTGTAGGGAAAAATGAACTTTATGATGAGACGCCATTGTTCTACAAATAGTTAAAAGAAGCCGGCTTGTATGCTTCTTTGTATTCCTTCTGGCTACATGCGCCAGTTTTTGTTCGTGTTATGCAAAATTTCTTAATGACTAGGATTTCGAATTTTATTACTTGTGCACTTTTCCTTTGGTGGTCCCTAATCCTATGTAAATATGAATAGTAATTTAGGCGTCATCTTATCTTTACCAATTTTTACAAAACTGGCCAGATAAAAATCTTCAAAGCAAAATTGCCAGAAGGAAAATCCTATTTCTCATCGTGTAATAATTATGTCCTTTTCAAAGTGTACGGCCTGTAAACGAACCTTGTTGTGTTGTTGTTGTGTCTTGTTGAACGATTTTTGTCCGTCACCCTCATAAGGGCGCGTTTCGTATGCACGGGCCAGTGGCTGCATTGTTTTCGTCCACCAATAGCGCTTCGACGCACATTATAAAAAAAAGGGTTAGAACATTTTTTTGCCAAGTTAAGAAAAAGCAGCAATTAACCTTTAAGAAAAGGGACATTGTTTATTTTAGGGTCAATCTTCTTAGGTGACATTCTTCGTTCATTGGTCAAACAAAAACAATTAACTTTAAAAAAAAGACTCATCCTTCATTCATTGGTCAAACTAAAAAAGGGCGTTGCAAAATACTATTTCAACGTTCAACCGAAAAAGTTTTTAAAAGGGTGAGGCACAACGTCTTTCGATGGTACATTTTTTTTCTGTCACCCCCTGAAGATCATTACTTCCCTACTCATAAGCGTATAATGGAACTAATTTGTTGTTCAAACAGGGGTCCTCAATACACAAACATTGTAACTTTGATCCTACCTAAATAACACTTCCTTCCCAAAAACATAACCCAAACCCTTAGACTACTATCATAAGGTTGAAAATCGATTGGCTAGCCAAGATAAAAACAGCAATGATCTTGGTAATTGGTGACTGCAGGACATTTATTTGACACGTACCGAAAGCAATTGTCACTTTGAATGTATTGTCGTTTGAATGGGACTCAAAATTGCCACGGATATCGTGATTTTAGCTTGATGTATCGGATTTATTTTGATATTAATTATAATTTTGTTGGGTACTATGTAATGCTCATAATCATTTTATTTATGACCTTAATTTTGAGCAGCAAAGGGCATCAGCAGTATTTTGACCTAAATGATTATCACTTATGTGAGAACAAACATAATTTTCTCATTAGCTCGTACCAAACATCTTAACTGCCATGTGGTGTTCTTTAATGACATGGCTTTGTGGTGTTTTTCAGTTGTGATGTATGATTTCATGTAAGTTTTATTTGAACCAATGAGGTATTTTGAGGTCTTCTATTACAGGTATTTCTCCATACTTAAAAGAAGGCCTCTAAAATGTATTTTTAAAACCTATTGATAATGAAATAATAAATTGAAAAAAAAATGAACCAATTATAATTTTATAGGTACCTACCTTTAGAATTTCTCAACAGATAAGCATCACATAGATTTCAATAGGTATCAGATATTTAATAGAATGTAACACTCATTTAAAAGTTAAATGTATTTATCGATCTTCTACACCCCAAAGGCCACAGCTCAAAGTATCAAAATTCAGAAACATCAAAAAAATATATTCAAAAGCATCAATCGTCAGATCAATTTGCGATACGACAAACAATTTGTAGACACTTCAAATAACCACATTCGTACAAAATACGTTCCGATTGACATTCGATTGTCAATGAAATCGAAACCGTGAAATGTGCAACGCATGGTATAAAAGACCACGGTGATTTTTTCGGAAAACTAAATCCTACTGTTTCCGAAATAAGGTCGAACATCGTAGGAGGTTTAAGTGAAATGGGGATAGGTGATAGAAAAAAAAAACCATACGATGTATGGTCTATGTAACTGAGTAGCGTTTTATAACAATCGAAGTCAAAAAGGCGTGAAATTGCGTCACATTATGAGCGTTAATGCTTAGCAGAAATTGCGTTTTTGAAGTGGCAAAAGCATTGATATGGAGTGTCGTTACACTTCTTAATCTAGTGGTGTGGAAGTGCTTTTGTGAGAGCGTGAATGTTATTTGCTTTGGGGTATTTGACAAACGTAAACAATTTAAAAGCAGCAGAAGTTTTGCAGAAAATGTTTTTAATTATTATTTTCTGGAGCAGAATAGGAGTTGGCAGGAAACGTTATCGGCAGCATTATGCAATAGAGCAGGGATCACCAATTAGTTTTAGTGGGGGTCCGATTTGACTATCGTGGTCCATTATATAGACGACTACTAGCAACCAAGATTAAAAAAAAAAAAAAACAGTTTTTATAAAGTAAGTAGTGATTTTATGATCAAAAATAACAAAGTAAGTGATTATTGACGTGAAAAATGACATTTTTTACTTCGAAATATCTGTCTGATGAAGTGTGAGTTAACTTGGTGCAAGCTAAAACTCAATTGATTTATTTTAACAATTAATATTTTAAAATTTTACTGTCCACCATTTGGTGACATCCTGCATCCAAACTAATAAGTACCTATTATAATTGCGAAAGTGAGTTTGTTTGTTTGTTACGCTTTCACGCTAAAACGGCTAAACGGATTTGGAAGAAATTTTGCACATGGGTAGGTAAAGCATGACCTAGATTACGACATAAGATACTAATTATCCCGATTGTACGTTCTCGTGGGATAAACTGCGACCTCCACGCGGGCGAAGCCGCGGGCAAGAGCTGGTAGAGTACCTATCAAACTTTTAAGCTTGCCAGTATGTTGAAAAAACACTTATAAAAATCGCAAGACACTACAGATTTTCCCGATTAGGGCTTTAAGTACGATTCGATTTACAAAATCAACCATATCAACACATTTTAACCAACTGTCATCCATCTTGTACCACTTCTGGCTGATTAAAATCCTTATCCAACTTGCATTATAGGGATTTCATAATTTTCCTTACATTAATTGTAGTTATATTCTTATTGAAGCATCTTGATAGAATGCTAGCAAAAAAATAATAATTAATAAGTTTACAAAAAAAGTGTCCTACGTGTATGGTTCAGTAGTAAATCTTAATCTAGGCCAAACACATACAAACATAACAAAATAAATACATAAATTTATGACAAATATAAAATTACAGTTGCAAAAAAATAGAATTCTGAAGGTAATATAATGCATTGCCCGATCTAGGTTTATTTAAACCTGTTTCAGGCCAGGTCAGGCCAGAAGAACCTTACTTCCACGCCTACTGTGACTGTCGGAGCGTGGCGCTTATTAAGCAGGAAATATTCATGCCCGAACAAATTCCCAAAACGCTGCCCCTAAAATCTAGTGGAGATCTCAGTGCCATACTATTGACAAACGGCTGGTCTGGTAGGTAGTTGTAAAAAGTGTGATTATTTTCACAGATCTTCGCTTCAAAATAAACTGTAAGTTAATCTGATGTGTGCAAAAACTTCTCCTTGGGTGGCCCTTAGTGGCGTCAGGCCGTGCTACATTCTGTGTATTTTGGACGTATTTACGATACATAACATCTAAGATATTTTAAACTTTAATGCTAACAGACCAAGGTTCAGTGTTGAATGGTAAGGTGCATGTTTTTACTCAACATCGTAACCAAATATTTACTTTTGACTTGTCTTTATGAATGAAATTTCCAAACCCCGAGATGTAGGTAACTCCGCGACATGATAGTTTGTTGGTGTTGGACATTCAAAAATGAATGAGGAAAATTCTTGCGTCAATAATTTCAACAGATTTTACGAGCATTTGATAAGATTCTGGGTCCAAGCATTGAGGTGTACGAGTTTCTAGTTTAAGTTTGAGGCGGTGAAATGGTGACCACTGCAAAACATGACATCAGGAATTGCTTCTAGCCGTCCTAGCATATGGGTGCAGAAATCTCATATCTATTTGTTAATTGCTCTGTGTATCTGTTCGTTCGAGACGTATAAAATTATAAACAGTATGACGTACCTATTTCTGCTTATTAGAAGCAGGCATCTTAGTCGACGTTCGCACGGAAGTAAAAATATCGCGGCGATTTTATTTCGCGCACTGGATTTTCAACGCTCTGTTTAACGCCGAGAGTTGAAAATCCAACAATGTGTTTTTTCGACGCGCTAGAATGCACTCTGTTGTTGTTAAGTAGGATTCTCAACGCTCGGCTCAACAACGAGAGTTGAAAATCTACTCGTAAAATCCCGCCGCGATATTTTTACGTCCGTGCGAACATCGGCTAACTGTCTCGCTTTTTAAAGCAGGCCGACAATTTATAAGGATCTAGGTTGTCACTACGGAGCGGAAGTTACAAACGTCAGCTTTCAAATCTAACACGACGTTATAAGAAGTAGAAGCTCCTGAACACAATGCCCAGTGTTGTATAGAGTACAAGTGTGCCACTGAAGTGACCCATTCATGATTCACGAATAAACAATCAAGTGTTGATAATATGTTTACAGGATCGAATTATGTTTCTTTGAGTATTGCCGAAACACTTAGGTGCACACCTTTGATATTGTATCCACTCATAGAAATAGTTATTGTCAGCAGGAACAGTGAACAATGGCTTCTCCCAAAAAATCATCATCACAAAATTGTTGACTTCCGAACATTGTGGAGAGGAACTGGGATCGGTTGTTCTTGAATTTTGCCCAACGATGTCAAATTGCCTTGCATAGAAAACAATGTCCTTCAAGGCTTGAAATACAAATGAAACGAAATAAAATAAAACCACTTTAATGCCAAAGGTAAGCTAAACTTAAAGCTGATGTCTTAACTTACCTTAGTCATTAAGTGGTTTCCCACCATCGAGATATAAGTACTAAGTACTTATATCT
The DNA here is from genome assembly GCA_946251885.1 of Cosmia pyralina. Lineage (NCBI taxonomy): Eukaryota > Metazoa > Arthropoda > Insecta > Lepidoptera > Noctuidae > Cosmia > Cosmia pyralina. Next base: position 15,860,242 of record OX276359.1, on the reverse strand, counting down.
CGATGTTTCCCACAATGGTATTTTAAACCCTGATAGGCTGACCAGGGAGCTGTAACTCTAACGACCTACACTTACAAACATAATATTATGAAATTTACAATACTTTTTTAACCGACTTCAAAAAGGAGGAGGTTCTCAATTCTTTTTATGTATGTTCCCCGATTACTCGAAGATGGCTGGACCGATTTGGATTTTTTTTGTTTTATTCGAGAGGTTATACACCACAGTTGGTCCCATATAAAATTGATTAACTTTGCTTCGGTAGTTTTTCAGTTAGCTTCAATAATACGTATTTTTTCCCCACTTTTATATGGATGATGTTCTAGTTTGTTTTACAGGTAGTGGTATTAGAATTTGTGTGGGGTAGGAACACAACTAAAAAGTGAAAAATAAAAACTTTTTTACAAAAAAATACAACCAACTTCCAAAAACAACACAACAAAGTGAAAAATAACTTTAATTTCGGAAGTCGGTGGCAAAAAACGAAAATACATTTAACTAGACACCGACTTCCGAAATTAAAGTTATTTTTCACTTTGTAGTGTTGTTTTTGGAAGTCGGTTGTATTTTTTTGTAAAAAAGTTTTTTTATTCATAGTGAAAGCTCACCATTTCATTTCAGCTGAGTCACTGTAATCTCTGAAACAAGCTAATCCATCGTTAAAACATCATGAAATGCATTAGCCATGATAACGCCAATTATAATTGACACATTAGGTACCGAGTGCCCACTTCGGTAGTGAGCGGTTAACTTCAAAAGTATTAGGAAGTTTACACATTACCTGTGTCACGTGTAGGTATAGGTACCTACTAATTTCGAAATAAAGTAAAATAAACAACCCATCTCTGGTTGGTGTTGAAATAATCGTGTAGAAGTGCAAAATTATAGGGAACGCCGTCAATTCTGTAGAGCAATTATGTCTAGAAAAGATAAAGTAATGCAGATTAGAGTTGACTGATATAGTAAACCTTATTTGTAGGTTCTAATTTTCTTCAATCTAATTGTTGTTAAGAGGATATATAGAAATTGGCGTTATGGCTGTTTGACGCGTGAGATCAAAGGCCCTCACGCACGCAGGAATTTAAACGGGCTTCGTTTAAATTTAAATGTAGATTTATGACTTAATGCTACACTTAAATAAATTTTTAGCTTTGTAAGTTCTGCACAATAAGGAACTGTTTACGTATAATCGTATAAAACAGAATAGACGGTGCTATTTTGGATTTTTTTTCTATCGAAAAAAATTCAATTAATCATGTGTAGGTTTAAGTACAGCAGGTAAACAATATAATTAAATAACACATATGGAAAATCCAAATGATTTAACCATTTAAACATTAGGTTTTATAGAAGTTTTAAAACACAAAATTATCAATGTATCCCCTTAAGAAGAATAATAAATAAATAAGTACGATTGAAGAAACTGATTTAATTTTCACAGGTGTCAGCGGTTTATCTGGGAGCACAGAAGGGTTTATACCAAGTCAAGCAAGCACAAGGCAAATGAAGCAAAATTTACTTCAACACCTGAAAACTGTGATTTCTATAATATGAAATAAATCTGCACACACCTTTACAACAACTGATAGCATACTGAAAAGCACTCCTGACTTTAATACGCTGATTACAGCCGAGGTTCCATTATGTTACAGCGCTGACACATTAGCCGCTGCTATGAGCTGGTGTGGTACAAGTGAGAGGCAGAAGCGATGTGAAAGTAGGTCTTGATGTATATACTAGTGACTAGTACAGTACTTAATCTTCCTGAATCCACTAGACTAGTGGATTAAAGCGATACCAAAATAAATTGGGAGCTTTTACGTAACCATTTATTTCACTATTACAGCATTTATGGATTTAATTTTTGGATATATTTTTATTGACTATTTGAACCAAAATAAAAGCGCCAAACCAAATAAAAATTGTTTAAAAATAAATTAAGCTATCTATCAAAAATGTTTTCAGACAGAATTTACAGTTAAAAAGTAGGTCTTTTCGGAATTAAATTGTATTCATAACAAAGCTATAATCAAAGACAGACAGAAAATAAAAAAAAAAATAGGGGGGGGGGGGTATATTAATAGGTATATTAATACCTATTAATACTCTATATGCAAGAAAACGCAATTAAGTTAAATTTCCTCTTCCTCGATAGAATTTAATTCCGAAAAGACCTACTTTTTAACTGAAAATTCTGGCTGAAAACGTTTTTGATAGATAGCTTAATTTATTTTTAAACAATTTTGGTTTGGCGCTTTTGTTTTGGTTCCAGTGCATTGTTGCGCTCTCTTTTTTTCGCATTTGGAAGTAATTGACTCTGTCACGTTCTTGTTTCCGCCCAGTTTGCTTTTACATATCACCTTAAGGTTTTTATAATACAAACCAGCACCCTAATAGCGTAACACATTATCGATCGGTGTTTGTTTCATTTTGAAACAAATTGTTAATACATTGCTTCATATGTTCGAAAAATTTGTCTGCTCGACAACGTAAATAACGCAATAAATGTTGTTGAACTGTCAAAATGAAACCAACTCCGATTGATAATGTGTTACGCAATTAAGTTGCAGTTTCAGTTGAAATGCAGCAGTTTATCATTTAAACAACTAATCACAAGATCCGTCCTCCAACATTGAGTGATTCTTGAATTTATTGTTGTATTTCTATTTCTTTACAGGATTGCGTCGGAGCTACGGAGGGAGACGGTCGTATTTCAGCTCATCACTGCTCTTCGCTAAACTAAGAGGGGCAGTTCTCGTATTTTTAACGACGTTCGCAATCTCATCATAGTCTCAATCTGTCAAAAAGATTGCAACTCACGAGTCGAAAAGATTACTTTTTCTCAAAATCAGAATGGAAAGAATGGCGCTAAATTTTTTGTGATGCTACTAATTATATTTTGTTTTGTCCTTTAATTAATCCTTACCTAATTAATATTATAAATGCGAAAGTGAGTTTGTTTGTTTGTTACGCTTTCACGCTAAAACGACTGAACGGATTTGTATGGAATTTGACACATAGATAGACCTAGATTAAGACATAGGTTACTTTTATCCAGGTTATATGTTTCCGTGACCTCCACGTCACTAGTAAAAGATAGTCAAAAAAATAAAAATCAAATCAAATGTCTCCCTCTTGAATGCTTTCTCGCTATTTTTCAACTTGAACCACCTCCCGATATCGATGATAGACGCTCCGATAAAACTGTCATAGGCATGTCACACGGCTGCTATTTTTACTATACTACATTTCAACTACTTTAATAAACGAAGGAAATAGATCGATAAAAACATACATAATCAAAACAATCATACAATCAATAGTTTTAATCGGAACAATATCGATGGTAAGAAATTTTTAATCATAAAACACGATGTTGTGAATCATTGATATAAAAGTGAGGTAACGCGTTATTAATTGCGTCACTGATTGAAATTAGATCAAGGTGAAATCACAGCTAAACATCATAGATCAAATGGATGTGACTTTCTTTATCAGGTCTGTCGTTCATCTGGGTCGGCCGGTAGGCGTTCAATTCAACACTCGAATTTCAAGTTCGTCCATTTTGCTAGGTAGCTGAATAGCTTTGATACTTATTATCTTGGTTAAAGAAGATTCATCCTCTTATTCCCTGGATTCAATTCCGAAGCTAGATAAACCACCGCAAATGTGAAAGACAGAAACTACGAGGTCTTATGCAAAGTGCGGAGTATTTTAATTAATAAATTAAGAATTCAAAATTCATTGAAAGCGATTCTCACCTCTACCGACTTTGATTTTTGCAATTCCAATAACGATGGCGATTCATCATTCAATAAAAACCGTACCATTATCTATACAAACGGCAAAAAAATCACGTTTGTTGTATGGGAGCCCCCCTTAAATATTTGTTTTATTTTAATTTAATTATTTATTTTTAAAGTCAATAAGTATATAACTAAATATTCTGTGAATATTTCAAGCGTCTACCTGTTGCCGTTATCAACAAAAACTAGCAAAAAAATCAGGTTTGTTGTATGAGAGCCCCCTTAAATATTTATTTTATTCTGTTTTTTAGTATTTGTTGTTATAGCGGCAACAGAAATACATGATCTGTGAAAATTTCAACTGTCTAACTATCACGGTTCATGAGACAGACAGAAGGACAGACGGACGGACGGACAGCGTAGTCTTAGTAATAGGGTCCCGTTTTACCCTTTGGGTACGGAATCCTAAAAATGGCATGGCGGCTTACGATTTTGAAACCCACAGCCATTTCCATTCAGTTCTAAAAATATTATTACCCCCTCAACAAGTACCAAAATAATCTTATCACCTACTTTCCCTTCGCCATTCACATCCTTCTGGAAATTACCATCCTACCTCCTTCACAAAACAATATCTACGTAGTGGCAAATATGAGTGTGACGCGATATCAGATCAAAGCGCGCCGCCTCTGATAATGACACTTCTGAAGAACCGACATGCCACAGTAGCCGGTCGAATGTACAATAATATAGATTATTGCCAAACCTTTGATGTTTGCCGGTAGATAATGTACTAAGCTGGGGTTAGCGGCTTTTAGTCACTTCTTTATGTGTTCGAGAAATCAGACCGTTTTTGTACATATTTATCGAACTATCAATCGGTATTTAAAATTGTAACGAGGTCGTTTTGATGCGACATTGCAATTTTAATAATGAAAGGTGATTCCCGTATAAGTAGCATGGATTCACATGAAGGTCTGACCCACGATTTTTATTTGTCTGTTTATCTGTCAGATAGGTACCTGTGCGCAGAACATTACCTATTATGGTCGATGGAGCTGAAAAGTTCTAGAGTGGCAACCTTATAAGTACCAGAATCCGGAGTGTGTATAGGCGCCCCCATTCCTGGAAAGGTCTGTAACCTGGTGAAGGTCATGTGAATCCGCTTAACACGAGGCACAAAACCCGTCGTGGTGGCAATGCTTGGGCGGAGGCCTCAGTCCAGTAGTGGATGACTTTCGACTAAGGGCTCATCTTACTTACATCAGATGGGTTTAGACCAAAAATGGGTTGTTCCATTCGACAATTTTTTTAGCTGACGTCATAACTTTAACTGTAGCCTTAACCGCCCAAGTTTCGCTGGTTAATATTATTGATATCTGTCATTTCGGTCAAAAGTGCCGAATATCATATCCCTACTGTTAGGTACTATTAAAATTAACTTTGACGGAAACTATAACGTAGACCTTGATGCAACCCTTAATGATGCTGATGATTGTAACAAACTCCTATTCTTACCCGTCTGCGATGGCGGAGCCAAAAAAGGAGGGTTTATGTGTTTGACCTGTACGTATGTATGTCCCCCCCCCCCTATGTTCTTTTGTAACTAGGTACTAATCGGCAGAACTGATTTTGATGAATAATAAAATGAGATTTTATAAATATATTTCTAATCTTGATCGAATTTCTACTTCCAAGCATTATCTACTGCAATCATCATCTGCTTAGCCTTTTCCCAACTATGTTGGGGTCGGCATCCAGTCTAACCGGATGCAGCTGAATACCAGTAATTTACATGGAGCGACTGCCTATCTGACTTCCACAACCCAGTTACTAGGTAATACGATACCCCTTGGTAAGACTAGTTGTCAGACTTTCGGGCTTCTGACAACCCGTAACGACTGTCAAAGATCCACGAATGACAGCCGGGACCAACGGCTTAACGTGCTTTCAGAGGCACGGAGAGTCTCGGTACGTAAAGATGGTCACCCATCCACGGACCAACCCCGGCAAATGTAGCATTATCTACTGCAATCATTATCTAGAAAATGGAAATTCTCTAGCGTCATTTCTATTGATACTCCATCGTTTGATTAGCTCTTATCAAATTATTATACAAACGCAACACTAGATCGGAGCTCTTTAGATCGATATAACATCGAATGACTCGAGATATCGATCTAATCGATATTAAAGTAGGAACTAATGTTTGACCAGCCGTGGAAGAAAATTATACAGATAACTACTGTTCCGATTTCTGCATGATTAAATAAGAATGCAGTAATATCCAGTCACATTCGCATGCAACAATTTTCAATGTTGTTTTCCTTATTTGATTTTTGCTGTAGATAAAGTGATTAAGATTTTCTGTTAATTCCTGTAAGTAACTTGAATAGCGATTTCTTTGACGGTAAACAAAAACAAAGTGAAGCGTGGTGTCTAAATGAAATGGCGTTATGTCTGTCTAGTTTGACGCGAGAGAGATAGAAGACTCTCACGCGCATCGGAACTAAACGCGCTTCGTTTAAATGTAGATTTATGACAAAATGCTGTATTTAAATCAATTTTTAGCTTAGTAAGTTCTTAACATATTTAAATACCTTTGATTTAAAGTAAATTTTACTGCACAATAAGGAACTGTTTACGTATAATCGTATAAAACAGAAAATAGACAGTACTAGTGTGGATTTTTTTTCTATCGATAAAATTTTATGTAATCATATTTCGGTTTTAGTATAACATATAGTCAAATAACACATGGAAAATACAAATGGTTTAATATACATTTGGTTATATAAGAATTTTAAAAACATAAAATTATCATTGTATATATTCCCTTAAACTGAACCATAATCCACTATAAATTACGTAAATTCTTATTTAGTGTATTTTAGAATGATAACCAGAAACATAAGACTGTCTTTGCTGCCACGAAGTCAGGTAAAAAGTTTAAAGATCTACTTTTATTCAAATTGTTCATGTTCAAATTAATATTTTGTTACTTTGGTTTAAACTGCCCTGTATGGCCTAACACTGTCTCCTAAGAAACAGGACTACCTAGTTTAGGAGACAGGGTTACATGATCTGTGTAGATTTATGTAGATATCCGTGTTTTGTTGTTTTGTACATCTACTCTTGTGTACCTATCATGAATCTTGTGTGTGTAATAAATATTATTCTTATTCTTAATAATAAGGCCTTAAACAACAAGCTATCTACAAATTTTCACTTAGTATTTCAAGGAAGGATAAGGCAATTAGATACAAGATTACTATCATGTTGTGTGTTTAAATGGACAGATAGCTATATAGATGTAGTTAGTAGATAATTTTAACAGTTGTACGTAGGATATCACTTAAAAACGTTAAAAAAGCGGCCAAGTGCGAGTTGGACTCGCACACGAAATCCGTATAGGGTTCCGCCACCAAAGACTGCCAAACGGAACCTTAAACTAAGCCTCCGCTGTCCGTTCGGCCGCGTATGTCAGCGGGCTGTATCTCATGAACCGTAATAGTTCTAGAAAAGAGTTGAAATTTTCACAGATTTTGTATTTCTATTGCCGCTACTATGTAACCACAAATAATAGAAATAATATCAGCAAAGGTATGTTTATCATTGCACTCCTTTTTAACCGACTTCAAAAAAAGGAGTAGGTTTCTCAATTCGACCGTATATTTATTTATGTGTGTTCGCGGATAACTTCGTCGTTTATGAACTGATTTTAATGATTCTTTTTTTGTTGGAATGGAAATATCCCAAGGGTAGTACCATGATAAGGAAACCAGGATCTGATGATGGAATCCCAGAGAAATTGACGGGAACCTTCAAATTTTATAGGCACACCTATAGCGATTTGGGTATTTTTTATAGTAACTCGTGCATTTGCTCCCGGAAAGCACCATTTGGTGAACTGGAACCGATGAGGAAGACCACAGATGACCATCAGAACTATTCAATAATACCTACGTATTTCACGGGTTGTGATTTGATTATTCAAATTCAAATTCAATTAAAAAAAAAAATCAATTCAATTTGATTATTGCTAAGCAATTTATGTTTGTCACAATATATATGTTGAAGTGGAGCTGATGGTGACTCCACCATCAGTTCCAGTTCTTCTGGTTCCTTACTGAGAGAACTCCTCAACAATTAACGTCCTTTTATCGAGAAAAGCAATATTTTGTAAAAGGTGATGAGCAGTTGACGTTAAGCTATTGTAACTTAGATAAATTGCAGAGTGACCCACTAAAAAGTGAAAAATAAAAAATATGTACAAAAAAAAACAAGCGACTTCCAAAAAATTACAACAAAGTGAAAAATTACTTTAATTTCGGAAGTCGGTAGCTAAAAACTAAAATATAGATCCAAAGACACCGACTTCCGAAATTAAAGTTATTTTTCACTTTGTAGTATTTTTTGGAAGTCGGTTGTTTTTTTTTATTTATTTATTTATAAAAAAGATTTTTTACATAAAGTCTGAGTTTGCCTTTTGCAATAGCATCATGTTCTCTAATACCAAAATGTTACTAGCCGAATTAATTAGCTTAGCAAACACATAACAGCACGCCCACTGCCTTGAAGGGTTAGGCATAGGTGCACCTAAATTACTTCCACATTTTGCTTGTTATGTTTTAGTCCGACGTAATACCCCTATAACGTCGGACTACGCAAGCCTATATTCCATCAACGGGGCACAAATGCCGACTCCAGGCTGCTATTGAGAAATTCTAGATAGAAATATCCAATTATACTTTGCCCGACCCGAGAACCTCAGGACCCAGGACCTCATGCTCAGCAGTAGCGCTTGCGACTACTAGACCAACGAAACAGTCATTATTCATTAGGCACAATATCTGAGTCACAACAAAGACAATCGTTAACACCTACTAAAAGTTTTATCGTCGATCTTTTAATGGATTTAAGCGTTTCTATTGTCTTACATGTTAACTGACATAATCCTTTATGTCCACAGTGTTGTCACACTAATTGATTTTAAGGATTAATATCACTGACATTGTTAACTGACCTCAACATTTAAAGCAATTAATAGATTCTCCTGGTAATTCAATTAATCTTAATAGTATAGAGTTAATTAATCCATTGTAATGCAATTACTAAATATTTATATTACGGACAGGTTTATTACTCACTGAGCCAGCAAAATTGACCAAAACAAAAAAAAAAAAAAACAAAAATATACCGACTGTGCCTGCGCATAATAAAGTTCGCTATTTGTTTACAATAAGCATAATATTATGAAGGCGTCTGACTTGCCACTGTTACCTTTAGCTTTTTACTGTGGCTTTGAGGTGCCGACTTACCTGGCTTATCAGTGCTTAGTTTTAAGTTACATACATTGGGCTTACTGATAGTAAAATAACAAAGGGTCGTTTTGCACTGCGCATGACCTATTCCAGGAATGATAAGGGATTTTTGGAAGCATATACAGTCAACAAAAGAGATATCTAGGCAGGGTAGAGTAATATATTTGTATGTGAATCGCTTCATGTTCAATTTTATTTATATTACTTTGTTTTTGCAATACTCCTACATTGTAACACACCAACACAAAATTGTATATTGTCACGAAATTGAACATGAAGCTATTCACATACAAATATATTACTCTACCCTGCCTAGATATCTCTTTTGTTGACTGTAGGTACCTACTCGCGTTTAGAAATATTTATGTGTTTTTTCAGTCACCTATTATAGTTACTAGTTCCTTTTAAATATGGTTTCAAGGACAGACTTTATGTAGTAATTTTGAGAATTTTCCATAAATGTGTTAGAAGAATATTATTTCGATTATGCTGTCGCGGTGTCGCCATTCACGAGATTCTGAAAGAATACTTTACTAGGGATGATGACAAATTTTTTTTTGTCCGTCTTGTAGACTAAGGAGTTAAAATATGGCATGACGTCACGCCTAGCTAGATTTTATAGGTAGAAGTGACGTAGCGAGCCCCCACTCCCCAACTTTAATGCGTGTTATCTCAGTAATTTTTTATTAATTATGATAAAGCAAAAAATACGTGTCTAATTTTTTTTTATTATTTTTTTACCCAGGCATCAGCCCTATTAAAGAACATAAGAATATTATTAAGTTCAACTATCAACCTTGTGGATATCACTTTAACAGTCACACACAATCAATCTGCCTAGCCTTTTCCCAACTATGTTGGGGTCGACTTCCAGTCTAACCGGATGCAGCTGAATACTAGTATTTTACATAGAGCAACTGCCGACTGACCTCCACAACCCAATAACTGGGTAATACCATACTCCTTGGTAAGACTGGTTGTCAGATTTTCGGGTTTCTGACGACCGGTAACGACTGTCAAAGATCCACGAATGGCCGGGACCAACAGCCTCGGTATGTAAAGATAGTCACCCATCCACTGACCAACCCCGGCAAGCGTAGCTTAACCTGATGGATTGACCCGTGCGGCTGTTAATACTTAGTCACGAGCTCCTCCTCCTTTAACAGTCACACACATGTATCTTTAACATACACATACACCATGAAAATATTTCAGCGGCATGTAAGATGTCCATCAGTTACTGAAAACTGCTGAAAACCTAATCAATTTAATCTCACACTGGTTGTGTTTGTGTGATGTCAACTTATGTGATTGATGATGTCATTTTGGTTAACCTTAACACAATGTTGAGAATCTGGAACCAGATTTCATAAACGAAGTGTATTTTTTGTACATTATTAAATATTTAATCCCTATTCCTTAAACCTAATAAGGTACACGATAAAGAAAAAGCACATTTTTTTCAATACATCACCTTAAGACGACGATAAGCGACTTTTAATGATTTTTAATTGCAGACCACGTCTAATTAAACAAGTAGTGGTAATGATTTGGAAAAAATATATGTTGGGTAATATGTGAATATTTTAGATTATGTTTATATTACATAGTGTAATTAATTTGTAAAGTTATGTCGCTACTTAACGCAGATAAAAAATTGAGAATCATGCAAAAACTGTCAAGCATATTTTTATGAAACCTTCACCATTTTAAAGAATAATTTAATTATTTATCTTTTAATATACTTAGAATACCTTTTGTTTTATGTCGGTATAATAAATTAGCAATGCGTCTAATTTGGGAGAGCACTCCTTGGTGGGCGAGTTCTATTACTGGCTGGCCATATAACCACTCATGGCCATTTCGTCTTAATGGGATGTCATGTCACAAAAAGCGATTTGGTTTTTTTTCTTGCCAACTTTTAATGTCTCTGTCAGATCCATGAATGGCAGTGGATGTAAACCAGTTAATATAATAACAGCCGCACATAATGAGACCCCTCTGTGCCTCGGAAAGCACGTTAAGCCGTTGGTCCCGCAGCCATCATTCGTAGATCTTTGACAGTCGTTACGGGTAGTCAGAAGCCCAAATGTCTGACAACCAGTCTTACCAAGACGTATCTTGTTACCCACTAACTGCGTTGTGATAGATAAAAAGGCATTCGCTCCATGTAAAATACAGTAGTGCTATTCTATAAAAATCTCACGGTGATAACTTAGGTGAGTGAAGTGAGCTTGAAGTGAGCGCTGACAATACTCGTAGTGTCAAACATCAGGTAGAATCACAGGTCACTTCAAGCTAGTCAGATTTTACAGAATAGCACTACTTACTGGTATTCAGCTGCATCCTGTTAAACTGGAAGCCAACCCCAACATAGTTGAGAAAATGCAGAGCAGATTGATTATAACCAATGACGATCACGAAAAATGCAAGGTTAAATATGCAGTAACATCCAACCAAGTCACATGAATCAATGACGTTTCTTTACACTTATACTCGTAACGAAATCCACATCTCAAAGTATGTATAATCTATTTTTTATCGCGTGAACAAGGTCTTTTAATAATCCAGCCAATTAGGAATTTGATGTGTTTACATAAACCGAAACGCCCGTGCTAAGATTATTACTGTAATTAGTAGTCGGATGATAATTCTCATATTTTTTATTTTCTCTGTGCAAATTAAGAAGTTTATTGACGGTATTATGTGACGAATATAATTTTATTAATGTTTTTAATGGGTTGTTTGAGAACTTACTTTAGAGTTGGTTTAGAAGACATGTTTTTATACATACATAAAAACTCACGCCTTCTTCCCATGGGGGTAGGCAGAAACTACAGAACGCCATCTGCTACGATCTTTACATAGGTACTCCTTTGTCCTTTTCCATGTTTATAATGTGAGTATTTTATTTGTCATAGTCTATCCATTTAATTATACATATGTCCAATGCAAAGTTATGTCTTGAAAACACTCCTACACTGTCATCATTGACTCACTGAAGTTTATTTATTTATTTATCGCAAACACTGCTATCATTACAGGAAATTCCTAATGCGGTAGCGTGGTACATAATTAAACTATCATAAACAACATAACGCGTACAATATTATTTTTGTGAATTCATTTAGAGAGCATGAAAATAAATCGATCCTGTCAGTCGTGTCATTCACTGCGTGCGTCAATGGCGTTTTGCTGAGCAAGTTGGTTCGTGCATGTGGCACTGCTAGTAACCGAGGCTTCGGGCGCCGCAATACGTAATTATCAGGCACATTCAGACAAATCTCCTTCAAAACACCGGAAATAAAGGTCTTACCACGTAATAGTTTGAATACATATGTGGTTATAGCTAAGTCCCTCCTTGTCTCGAGTTTGTTGTACCCGACCATACCGATAACGAATAAGGTTGGGTACATCAACGGTTAGAAGTGATAGACACCGTATTAAGCTGGCCTCCTGTTCTATTGAAATTCCGTACTACGCTAGGCCAACCTAAAAGTCAAAGTTTACCACTGAAGTGCGGACGACTGTACTAACAATTAAATTTATAAGCAATTTATGTTGCTACGAGACGCTCCGACAGCTAATGATATGAAATTGCCAAAACGTCAAATTCTGTGATCTGTTGCAACAACTCGACCTTTGAGGTGTTGAAACTTGATTAGTACCTATGACATCTCATTCTTCTCACGATTTGTTTCACAATTCCAAAGGCAAACATAGCCTAGAATATCTTACATGAGTTTCATAATTTATAAATTGACAAAGTATTTAATTTAGTGAAAAAACGCAGCGTAGTCATGACTAATAAAAAAAATATTATAAAGAGAAAATATTTTTTTTTTGTATGTTTGTTTGTAATTGATAAACTCATGAAATACTTAACCGATTTTAAAAATTCTTTCACCTATACAGGATGTATCAGAAATGTATGGTCAAGTTTAAGGGTGTGGTACAGACCAACATAGTAAACAACTTTCTGCCGTCCCCATTACAGATATTGAAGCTTTGTACGGGACAGCTGATATTTTTTTCTCGATTGTTGTGACGTTGTTGGTCCCATGGAGAAAGTTGGTCTGTACCACACCCTTAATATTGACCAAACCTTTCTGATACATCTTTAAAGCTACATTATCAGCAAGTAACATTGGCTGTAATTTATCGACTTTCACGCGAACGAAGTCGCAGGCAGAAGCTACAGTCAAAAATAAGAAAACAGGAAAAACCACGTGCCGTACTAAAATTTATATTGACAGGATGATAAACGTACCAATCTTGAAATTATATATGTAGATAATTACACTTTATTTTACGTTCGAGGCAGTGAACTGGATTTTTCACAAGATTTTCCAAAATTATTGTAAACATGAATATCCTAAATCCCCGTCATTCTATAGGGTTTCCCGGCAACGTATAAAGAATGAGAAAGTAACGCAAGTGTTTTATTTGAACACGTACACATCGTTTGTGTTTTTGTATTTCTTGTATAAACCACTGTCTTTTTCTACGGGGTGTCCGGGTGTCCAGTACCTAACAAAGAGGTTGAGAAATAATATCAACAGCATCTGTAGTAGTAGGTAAGTATCCTGTACGCTTTATGTATGACGTGACGGTATGACCGATCACTGGATTCATCAATTTATTTCCCAAACACTTTTACTAAGGCAATTAATGAGGAGGCTTATGACTTCATGTGTGTCATGTGTGTGTAGTCTTTTCTCAACTATATTGGGGTCGGCTTCCAGTCTAACTGGATGCAGCTGAATATCACTTTTTTTTACATGGAGCGACTGCTTATCTGACCTTCACAACCCAGTCACTGAGTAATACGATACCCCTTGTTAAGACTGCTTGTCAGACTTTCGGGCCTCTGACGACGCGTAACGACTGTCAAAGATCCACGAATGACAGCCGGGATCCGAGGCACGGAGGATATGTGAAGATGGTCACCCATCCACGATCCAACCGCGGCAAGCGTAGCTTAATCTGAACGATCAACCCGTGCTGCTGCTGGCTGTTATTACTTAGCCAGAAGCCCCCATAAAGGTACTACTTAGGATACCTCCTACTACCTCTACTACATAATTATTATTTCTTGTCTTTGGCTTATCTCGGGACCCTGGGGTCCCGGAACTTTGGAAGGCGTACGAGGGACCGAAGCCAACTCGCAGAGGCCCCTTAGACAATTTTAAATGACGAGGAGGCACCAGCCGACGATTATCCCTGTATGCACTATGCAAGTGCACCCAAGGACAACCCCCGGTTGGTGCAGGACTATTGCAGAACATGGAAACAAAACACATTGGGCCTATGGGTTTGGGTGGCTACATGGATTGGGTACCTTGAACTATGAAAGAACTATGTCCCCTGCCTGACCAATGTTATATAATATACACAGATAAATTGGCAGGGGGTGACTTGCACACACAATAATGGGCCCCCGGAAACGGTCGCTAGCACATAGTGACGTAGCGACAAGGGGCAACATGTCCTGAGGTGCTTGAGGAGTGGAGAGGTATTCCACGGCTCTCAGAACAATCCCAGAGCCCGGAAGATGGTCAAGATTCCTACAAGCACTTACTGGAATACTTCCTTCCTCCGAGCACGTTTGCTCTTGCGAATCTCCACTCAAGCCGGCCAATAAAGGCAAGAATGAGGTGGGAGCTCTGTTCCCGTCAGTGTTCACTCCAGCCGGCCAATAAAGGCAAGCCAGAGGTGAAGAACAAGACTTCTCCCGGGAAATAGGGTCCGTGGGGTCGCAACTGCCCAACAGCTCGCCACATGCTGCCCTGCGGGTTCACGTATCTCTCTTGGTCTGGCTCCTCACCCTAGACCTGTTTCGGTAAAGTAAACTCCATCGGCACAGACCCAGAGTTCGGAGCGCGCAAGCCCCACCACGACGTCAACGTAGAGATACGGCGGAGGGGTAATTATTATTTGTTTGTATACATTTTTGTATCTCGGCTGATGTGCCGGTTTTATAGGGTAACACGGGCCAAAGCCAAGTGCTACCCCTAAAAGTGCTCTCCTAGCTAAGTGATAGTGCAACGGTGAATGATGTCTCTGCGTGTGATGTATGTGCGTCACTATCGTTCTGCAAGAATTTTCGGACAATTCTGCAGGTGTTCAGGATAGCAGCTTTCTGTAGGGTTTGGTAGGTGGAGGGAGCTAAGTCTAGCGTTTTTAATGATTGGTGCAGTTGCTTGGGAATGACACCAGTGGTTGAAAGTACTACTGGTATAATGGCAACGCTACCTAAGCGCCACATTCGGCTAATTTCAATTTTTAAGTCTGTGTATTTTGACAGCTTTTCTGCAATAGTGTTTTGTAGGTTGTGTGTGTTTGGTACTGCTATATCAATAATTTGCGCGGTTTTATTAATTTTATCTAGTAAAGTTATGTCTGGTCTATTGTAATGTGTTGTTCTGTCTGTGAGGATGGCTCGATCAAAGTATAGCTTGTGTGTTGTGTTTTCTAGAACCGTTTCTGGATTATATTTGTAGTAAGGTACTTGGGGTGTAGTAATCAGTTTATACTTTATAGCAAGTTTTTGATGTATTATGTTAGCTATTTGATCGTGCCTGTGTTTATAGTCAGTCTGAACTATTGCTTTACATGCTCCAGTAATGTGTTGAATAGTTTCAGAAGAACTATGACATCGCCTACAAATGTCTACAGAAAGAGGGACTCGCATGATGTGCTTTTGGTAGTTACGGGTTTCTATAACTTGATCTTGAATTGCTGTCATGAACCCTTCAGTCTCAGGGAATAAATCTCCGCGCCTGAGCCATTCGTTCGACGCTAACTTGTCGACGTTAGGTTGGCAAAGGTCTTGGCGATGTCTTCCATGAAGTGATTTTTGGGTCCATTCCAATATTTTTGTCTGTCTGTCAGTCTGTTTCTCGTTAATTTGGGTAGTTTTGTCAGCCATGTTAAGTGGAGTTAGTTTTCGGTCATTATAAACTATTGCTTTGTGTAGAGTAGAGGTTGTGCTTTTTGTGTTAAAGTATTATCTAAGGGTGCTGATTTGTTTATTGTGTAGGTTCGTAATATCTATAATGCCTCGTCCTCCCTCCTTCCTTGGTAGGGTTAGTCGCTGTATACATGATCTTGGATGGTGTTTTCTATGTTTGGTTAACGAGGTGTTAATGATGCGTTGTAGATTGTTAAGTTCCGTTTTGGTCCAGCTTATTATACCAAAGGAATAAGTAAGGACGGGGATCGCATAGGTATTGATAGCTTTAATAGTATGTCTGGAGTATAGTTGAGTATTAAAAATGGACTTTAATCTATGTTTAAATTGTTTAGTAAGTTTAATTTTTATTTCTTTTTGTTTAATTTGCTTAGCTTGAATATATCCTAAATATTTGTATGTTCCGTTTTCATCTATAGAATCTATTGTTTCACCTGTCTGCAATGTATATGTATGTTCGTAAGTTTGACCAGCTTTAACTGAATTGATTTTGCACTTATCGATTCCAAACTCCATTCCAATGTCACTAGAGATTTGGTCTGTGATTTCTGCGAGTTGATACAAATCATCTGATGTAGAAGCGTACAACTTTATATCATCCATGTACAGTAGGTGGTTAATTTTACAGTTATGTCTGTCAGTCTGTATGTCATCTGTAGTATCGTTATACTGTAAGTTATATCCTGGCATTAGCGAATTTAATTTATTTGATAAGGGATTTAAAGCAAGACAGAACCACAATGGGCTAAGTGAGTCACCTTGGAATATGCCTCGTTGGATCTTAATCGGTTCTGTCTCAACAATTCCTGTAGGTGATGTTAGATGCAAGCGTGTAGTCCATTGTGTCATGGTGTTACTTAAAAAGGTAATAATTTGAGGGCTTATCTTGTATATTTTTAAAACTTCAAGTAAACACGTATGTGGTACCGAATCGTACGCTTTTTTATAGTCTATGTACATAGTGTATAAATTTTTTTTCTTTCGCTGAACCTGTTTCAGAATGACCGAGTCTATTGTTAGTTGTTCTTTACAGCCCTGACTAAATTTTCGACAGCCTTTTTGTTCTTCGGATAAAATTGTATTTTTATCAAGATGTTTGTAAATGATTTGAGTGATACATGCTGTTAATATTTTATAAATTGTTTGTAGACATGTTATTGGTCTGTACTTTGCCGGATTGGTGCTGTCGTTGCAGTCTTTTGGTATCATATATGTAATTCCTTCCGCTATGTATGTAGGCATCGAGGTTGGATTTTGAATGAAATTGTTGATATAATTATAGAGGTATGGGTGAGTGTGTGTAAATTTTTTATACCAAAAGTTATGTATGTAGTCAGAGCCTGGTGCTTTCCAGTTGTGTAATTTCTGAAGGACATCATGAAAAGTATCTATTGAAACATGTTCGAACTCCATTTGTTCAGTATGCCTATGGTTTTCTGACTCTATTTTAATCCACTCAGCGCCTTCGTTATGACACATCGGCATCTCCCAAATTCTTGACCAAAATTGCTGAAGTTCATCTACCGACGGTAAACTATGGTAAGTGTTTGTTTCGCTATTGTTAGGCAATGTTTGGTTGGTGGTAGAATTTTTTAATGTTCTATAAAACTGCTTTTCGTTGTTCCTAAACTTATTATTTTGAATTTTACGAAGTGTGCATTTATTATACCTGTCTAATCTACTGTTAACAAGAGTAAGTTTCTGTTTTAGTGTATCTAAGAATTGTGTGAGTTGTGTATTCAGTTCTTCATGAATTGAGTGTATTTTATAGTTTTCAAGTATTGTGTGTACCTCTCTAACAAGCCTCCAGCCTCTGTTTCCTTGCATGTATGCTGTAAGTCTTCCGATTTTTTTCTTAAGTCTTTAACTCTTAATTCTAATCTTTTTTGCCATTTAAAAAAAAAAAAAAAAATTAAAATGTTTATTTCAAAAAACCCCAATGTAAATGAAAAAAAATGAAATGATGTGAATGAAATGAAATGATGTAATGTGTGTGTGTGTAATGTTTATTTTGGTTTCTTATTTTTTTGATTGTTGTAAACCGTATTCTCAGAGGTGATATATGAAAGTTTACTTCCATTAGTTTTTGCAGCTGTCCAAGCCGCACTATATATTGCTGTCTGCAGGGTTTCGAATTCTGTACCTGCATTAATATATTTTGGTAAGATGACGTTATTAATGTAACATACTATTTGCGATAATTTTTTAGATGGTTTTTGTTTTGGTATATAATTTCTTTTTGTGGGCTGAATGTGTGTGAAATGCTGTAGTGTGTGTGAGAATGTTTCCTCTATTTTGTTTCTTGACTTCTTTCCTGACTTATTTCGCCGTTTGTGGTATTATGTTCAGTGTTTATAATGGTGGATGTTAAGGCTCTAAAGTCAATGCTATCCGAGAAATTCCGCTCGCTTCCTACTTCGGTTTCTTGCGCATGTGTTTGATTATTAATGTATCCAGTGTCTGTGTTATTATTTGTGGATGCTTGTGTTAGGGTGGTGTCTGCAGCTATAGGTGAATTGTGATATTCCGTTTGCCTACAAGGATTCGTTCTGTTTAGTGTATTCTCTGCACACGTTTTCAGGTCTTGTAGTCGTGCTTCTGTTATCATTCTGTTATTAAGCACAACCCTTTTTTGATCTGATATTCTCTGCTCAGATAAATGTGACAATTGTGGATAGACCTCAATGAACAATTCTCTTAATTTTTTCCTCCAAACAGTCATATCTGTTTCCATTTCTGTAGCGATGAGATAGCATTTTATTAGAGTTTCGTTCATTTCGTTTGACCACCTCATTCTACTTTTTGATCCCGATTGTAAGTATGTGTTGCTTTGATCTGTGTTTAACTGCGATGGTGTCCGGATGTGTGTATCTAAATTAGCGGTGGTGGTGTCTATTTGTAGCTCTCTGCTTACTTCTAATCTAATTTTTTCAAGTGTAGTGGCCGCAAGTAATTTTTTGTGAACTATTGCTCTTCGTTGATCTCCAACTCTTTGTTTCGAGACATTCATTTGCGGAAATTTGTTAATGAATTGTTGGTGCAATGATGTAAGATATGAATTTGTTTCTGTATCTAAATTGGTGATGATTAAATACGTACGGCAAATGAATTGGTTCATGTCTTCGCTCCATTTTTTACGCGTATTAGATTTGACAGTAACGGGTGAAGGGTTAGCGGCAGTAGTAGCCTCCGACACAACGTCTACTGACATTGGTGACGATGATGATGATGATCTTGACGAGCGTGATAAATATGAAGGTGGTGATGATACAATTGATGAAAAGATGGACCTCGGAGAGGATGATGATGAAACCGGTAATTTTTCATCATCCACTGAAGGCTTATTTGCCTGAATTAGTTTTTTTGTTTTTGACCTTGTTATCATACTATTCCCACGACAAGCTAGGGACTAAAAAAGTCGACCACAGCAGAGCCCTGCATTCACTGTGGTAAGGGTAAGTAAAACTGGAGGTCCCCTATTATCCAGAGTTGGCACACTAGCGACTAGTGCATTCCCCTAGCCATGCAGCCCTCGGCGTGCGCGACCTTGGCTTGGATTGCATCTCCACCACAACGTTAGCGTAGAGATACGGGATGGGGGTGTAGGTTTGGGGGTCACCCTAAGCTTGGGATTCGGCTTAGGGATTTGGGATCGACAGGATGTGTGGATAAGGAAGGATGGGTGGCTTGGTTAGGCGTTAGGTACATAGGAATAGGTATATGGGTTACCCTAAGCCTGGGATTTGGCCTTCGGGAACTTCTCTTGTCCGGGATCTATCTTGAGATGCTCCGGGTACGGGATCAACCTACACAGTTGGTCCCGTAGCCGGAGTTGGACTATCCGCAACCTGCCCACCCGCTCGGTGGCAAGAGAAGAAGTGCCTGGCAGTCTGGATCGCTCCACCACAGATGTACGTATACATTTGCGTTGGTGCGATCCAGCCTCCCCCGAGTAATTATTATTATTATTATCATTTTGCCCTTCGATATTAAATGTCTTCCTATAACATTATAATGGGAAAGTAACTCTGTCAGTCTGTCTGTTAGGTACCTTTTCACGCATAAACAACTAAACCAATTGTTATTTTTGACAGATAGGGAGCGTGGGACCTGGAGAAGGACATACGCAGGCTACTTTTCATTCTGGATTCACGCAGACGGGGGCACTAGCTAGTTAATAATAAATGTAAATGTATTCCATCGGTGTTCTATGGTGGTCCAACTCCTAACTCACCTTCTCACAAGGCTGTCACACGATTCGACATGACATGTCATCACGTCAAGGCGTGACCTGTGGATTTCCCATTACGTTGCACGTAATCGTCTTATTTTACAATCAACATGTCCATGTTTATTTATTTTGTTTGTTTTTCTTTTTATTTGAAGCTGTGTACACTACACTATAGACTTTGTATACATTCTTAAGCGATGTAGACTAAACTGGCTCCTACAAATCGCACGCGACACAAAGGCACCGAATGTTGCGCGACGAACGGCGCCTTTGAGTCGCGTGCGGTTTGCGTCGCGTATCGCGCCTGTTTGAAAGAGCCTTATAGGAAAAACATAAATAAGCAAGAGAGAATTTGTTTACATTAAGGAGACTCAAAAAACTAACTAGGCATCGGGATATTATTTCTATAATACAGGGTCAAATTAAATTAGATAGCAAAACTCCGCAGACGTGATGGTGATGGGTATCGAAGGCTAAAGAGGACAAAATAAAAATAAAAAGATTTGATGATTTTTTGGGGTCAATGACCGCTGGTAGTATTGTTACTTGAAGTGTGAGTTGATAAAATCTGTTTTATCAAGTTTACTCAACAATCACTTTAAGTGACCACGCTACTGGCGGTTGATGACCCTAAAAACAAAACATCGTCAAATTATTTTTTTTCTTTTGTTTTATTATGTTCAGATATCAACACCTACCCATCACGTCTGCGGAGTTTCGCTAGATAATTTAATTGGACCCTGTACCTACATCTAAATTCTAATACTTTTGGAAACTCTACCATTATGTAATATACACCTATAAATTATTTTCGGTAGTAAAAGTTTGTTTGCAAGCATTTAGGTAGGCCTGTTTTGAACATAATACGAGTATTTATATTTTTAAACCTCATTACTAGTACACCACCTACATTATAAAATTCATAATCCCTAATACTTGTATTTGCATTTAACTTTTTCAAAGTTAAGTTGTTATAATTTATGTTCCCTTTCGTATCGTTTAGATTGTATTAAATGATATATTATATGCTCTTTATTCTAACCCGACCCTTTGATGCAGATAATATTATTTGGTTTATAATTTAGATTGCAATTCTTTAAAGACATCATAAGAGTGTCTACATACGACATGATTTCGGAACGGAAAACCTTGATGCGAGTTGATAAAACAAAAGTAAATGAAAACGAGGAAGTTAAAATGTAGAAAAATATGCTGTTTTTTTTTTTTTTTTTAATTAGCCGTAGTTACTTGTAGATCTTGTAGAGGGAAAAGCCAGATTAGTCAGCATTAGGTACAAAGGTACTGTAAAGTAAGTGTTTTATCGAATTGTTCACGCGTCATGTTCGTGAACGGGCGCCGTCAGTTTGAGTCTGGTGATCTCTTAACTGCCAAAGCTTATTTCTAATCTTATATTTTGATTGTTCTCACATATAGAATCAACAAGAATAATGTACCCAGGATTTTGTAAAAGTGTCCTTTTTTTTTTTTTTTTTTTTTTTTTTTTTTTTTTTTGTGGATGGGAAATCATCAAATGACTTCTCCCGCTCTGGGCAGAGGCGGGAGGGCGTGTCAGACTTTTACTGACTCAAACCCACCCATGTTCCTTCAGCTGCCCGTGCCAGGGCCACGGTATCTCTTTCGAACTACCCGCGACCCCGGCGGCATCGGCCCAATTGACCCCGTCACTGCTGACATCTCTTTGAGGCGCGCGTGGAACACAACGCGCCGTCGACCCGGGCCTGGTCCTTACCGGACGGCGAGCTGCCCATTACTCGTCGTCCGCAAGCCCGCGCCTACGGTGGCCGGGAATCGGCAATCGATTCCCGCCGCCCAGGGCGTCTCCTACGGCGGCTAGGAGCGCGAGGGCGCGGCTGTTGCCTCTCCCTCACGCGTTCCGCTTCCTCCTTCGCGAGCATTACTGCTTCGCAGAAGGAGGTGACGGCTTCCCATGCACTCTCGCTCCGCACCATGGCCTGGACCAGGTTTGGACGCGAGAGATCGCCGCCGCCGATCGCCTCCGTGAGAACACGGCGGTGCTCCGCCCAAGCCGGGCAGACCTCCACTGTATGCTCCACCGTGTCCTCCGGGCGATCCACACAATGGTGACACCCGGGCGTTTCCTCCCGCCTTATCCGAAACAGGAACCTCCCGAAACAACCGTGTCCGGTGAGGACCTGCGTCAGGCGGAAGGTGAGGACGCCGTGGCGCCTCTCCAACCACTCCTCAAAGAGGGGACTTATCGCCGCAATTGTGGCGTGCCCAGCGCTGGGTTGCGACAATCGCACTCTCCATGTCGCCATGAGATCCCGCCGGAGCTCTGTCCGCTGTACCGTGATTTCTCGCGGCAGCGGAGTTACGCCCCGGCGTTTCACCTCCTCGCGCCACTCCCACACGTGCGCGAGGACTTTTGCCTCCAGATCCCATGGCGGTGATCCGGCAAGGAGGCACGCCGCCTCACAGGAGACCGTGCGGTATCCCCGGACTAGCCGGATGGCCATGACCCTCTGGGACGCGTTCAACCGGCGGGCTGGTCGCAGCCTCAGGGAACGCGCCCACACCGGTGCCCCGTAAAGGGCCATGGACCGCACGACCCCCGCGTAAAGCCTCCGGCAGGAGGCGTTTGGACCCCCCAGATTGGGCAGGAGCCGCTTCAAGGCAGCCCCGGCCCGCTCCAGTCTGGGAGCCAAACGTCGGAAGTGCTCCACGAAGTTCCACCGGCTGTCGAGGACGAGTCCCAGGTACTTCATCGTCGACTCAACCCCGATGTGAACCCCTCCTACCGTTATTTGGGAACCCGACGGTGGCGCGTTCCGAGGACCATGAAAACACATGACCTCGGACTTGTGCAGGGCCACCTCGAGTCCCAACTGCCGGATCCTCTCTACGATTGTCGCAACCCCGCGTGTCGCTAGTTCGTAAAAGTGTCCTTGGAGTTTCTTGCCCGTTCTTCTATAGAGATCTACGTTTTGGAAAGAGTCGGTTAGTTAGTCAGAAAGTTGAAACTAGTTTCAACTTTCTGCCTGTAAATGCTTTGAGTTTGAGTTCAATCATTATTTCTCAGAGACTGGGCGTTTTAAATGTGAGTAAACCCTATGATATTTATAAATTATATTATAATATATCGTTCGTTGCTTACTTAAGAGAGTAGAGTGCGCCTATAAAACAATAAACTTTTGCCTACTTCTTTCTGATTAAAGAGCGATATTACCTATTCTATAAATCTTTTTATTTCCTTCAGTATAATATCCAACGTTCAAATCCCTAGCGATAAAAAAACGAGAGTATTTACTACTACAAAATCTATGTAATAAATTACACACTGTCTATTACTTTACGTTATCTTTACAATGACACACAAACACACACACAACACACACACAAACACACATTTGAATAACATTTCCTCTGCTATAAATAATATCATCATAAAACATTTTCTTATTGTGACGAAATCTTTTTTATATGTGTTAAACAAATATTGTCAGACTTGAAACAGAAGCCATGTGTAAACAATTTAATTAAAGTAATAAAATGCTTTTAAAGATAAAATAATAATAAACTGACTAGAAATCTTGTTTATTTTGTTTTTATTAGCTGGCTTGTTATTTTTTTTAAAGGTTTTTTTCAACTCTAGGGTAGTTGTAGTTACGCAACTCTTGTGCTTCTAGTGGTGGATTAGTCTCAGTGAAGAAACGCACACTATGCAGGCAGGCATATGTTATAAGTTGGGGGATTACATAAATGATAAAAATGCTTGGCTCAATGCTGGTCTTGCTCCCCACAACTAATTAATTAACATTTGAAGATACTGTTGGAGCCGCTGAAGATTGTAAGACTATCTTTGCATTGTATAAACTCAATCTCCTTTGTATTATAATATAATTGCGTAGCACATGATTGTGTGAGTTCTATGTATTTACCTACTTTAGAGCTACCATTTACTGGGTACGTCTTTATTTGACTTGAATGTGCCCTGGCGGCTGAGAGTATGTCATGCTCACTCTAATGTCTCGCTGATGCGTGTGATGGATCATTTAGCTAGTCCATGTGTCAGGTTCATGATCGGGCGCTGTCAGTTGAGGCTGGTTATATCTTAGCTGCCACGGCTTATTTTAATTTTATTTTAATATATTTTTTCATATTTTATTACGGACGTTTTTTACTTTTTGCATCGTTCTCACATGTATAAATTCAACATGAATGATGTAACCAATATATTGTAACCATATTTTACGTTCAAATCTTTATTTTCATTACACAAACATGCAACATATAAATTATTATCTGATAAAATATACGTACGCCTAACTCTAATGTATAAATTTCGAGATACTTTCTTTTATACATATGTATATATCACTTAACGTATATGGAGCCTCCATGGTATCACAAAAATTTTGATTTAAAAGAGTGTCCGTGGAGTTTCTTGCCCATTCTTCTCCATAGGTACTTACCTACTACGCTTTGGAATGGGCGAATAGCTTCATCTTTCTGACTGACCGACTCCTTGACAATTCAACCCCTTTAATTGTTTTATTTAAAAAAATGCTTTGAGTTTGAATTTGTCACTTGCTGCTTTACTTACAAAGCATGTTTTGCTTTGCACGGAGTCTATGAACTCAGGTTTTCAGTCTCAGATTGGAGGAAATTCGTCGATTCAAGTCAGTTGTAATACCTAAATACCTATTTGGTTTCAATTTAGGATGGTATCCTATCCGACTATATAAAACGTAGCGTTTTCACTGAAAAATCTGAATTAGGTAGGAACACCAGGGGTGCGTGGACAGGAAACCTCCCCGAGTGCCCGGGGGCTGGAGTTCCCTTACGGATACGTCCGGGGGGAAGGCCAGTCTCCGGGACGGTGCACCCTGGGGTACGGGCAATGGCTCCCTATTAGGCGCTATTTGCCTAAGGGGTCCCGTTGTCCGTATGCCAATATCCTGTCGGAGGTACGCTCCAACGTGTGTCCCTCTGCTTAAGCAGAGACGCACAGCGGCGGAGTAAGAGCGGGCTCGGTGTGCACTAACCCTGCCGCCGGGCAGGCAGGAGGAAGTCATTTTCTTCTGCCACCGTTAGTCTCGTAGCCCCGAAGATTGTCAGGTCATGTCTCTGACCTTTGACGGGGGTCGAGGGTCTTGGCTTAATCGCCTGGACCGCGAGGAAGAAAACCTCTATAAAAAATTACCCCAAACCTCCAAGCGGCGGCGCACCGTGAGGGAGGTTGGTAGCTTGACTAATGGGTAGCTAAATTAGTCGTTAGTGCGAACCACGTATTTTTGAGCAAGTACACAAAGTTTTTACTCGTGGGATCAGCTATGGAAACACAGAAAAACCAAAGACGAGGAGAGGAGGGGAGTGATGCGGCGTCGGAGTCCGATGCCGCATCTGGTGCGAAAGGCGCGACGGGCTCATTTAAGAGCCCGGAGGGCGTAGTGGTGGGGGCCGCTGGGGGGAAAGGAAAGAACCCTTTCCTGAAGCGGAATAAAAATCCGGGGGATGGCCAGGGGTCTTCCTCGGACGGCGGGGTGAGCTCGGCCCGTAGAAAACTTGCTCGCCGGGGCCAAGGCTGGACCCGGAAAAAAGGGGGCAAGGGTCGGGTAGTCCCCACGCAAGAGGACGGCGAGCTGAGCAGAGCCAGCTCAGCCGAGCCGGCCGAGAGGGTCGCCATGGAGTCGTCTGGCGGTGAGTCGGACGCCGAGGGCGGCTCCAATATAGTGCGAGCGGCCAGGTTCGAGGAGGTCGTGGTGGCGGCAATCGAGGGTGTGGCCTTGAAGAGGACTCAGTCCTCTAAAGACAAGGCCATACCCGCAGCCAAGGCTACCATCATGGCGGCAGCGGAGGCAATACTACAGGGGCCTCCGACGGACGGAATGTCCGAGATGCGGGCGGAGGTCGCCCGCTTGACAGCCGCCATGGAGCTTCTCCGAAAGGAGAACGAGGAGCTCCGAGCGGACTTGGCCAATCTCCGCGGAGCTGGCCCTCGGGAGTTGCAGGGAGGGGCGCAGCCGGGGCAGGACGGGCCCGAGCCTGCTGAAGACCGGGTGCTGGCCCTGGTGCGGAAGGAGCTGGCTGCCCTCAACAGGCGGTTCTCCGTCCTGGAGGGCATTGTCATGCGCCCCCCGCTAGCGGCTAGCCGGCCGGCCTCGGGCCAGCCAAAGGCGGCTTCGTATGCCGCCACGGCTGCCACGGCTAAACCAGGATCGGCGGGGCAAGTGAAGAGTGGTGCTGTGCCTGCGAAGGCACCTGCCAAGGCCCCAGCCGTGGCCGTGGTGGAGACGCGGCTGCCCCCGCCTCCTAAATCTCCTTCGGCTGACGCCGAATGGCAGGTAGCCGGGGAGAAGAGGAAGGCGGGTAAGGCGGCAAGGGCGGCCAAGCGAAACGAGAAGCGGCGGCGGCGCAAAGAGAGAAACGTCGCGGCTAGGTTACGTGCCCCGAAGTCCGCAGCTGTAGTAATCACACTACAGCCGGAAGCGGAGAAGAAGGGCGTGTCCTACCGCGACGTGCTCACCAAGGCGAGGGCGGCGGTGAACCTGGAGGAGCTCGGGGTAGTCGATGGCATTCGAGTAAAGGTCACTGCGACCGGGGCTCGGATGCTGGAGATTCCCGGTGCGGCCAGTGGCCCGACCGCTGACGCTCTAGCCGAAAGGCTTAGGGCGTCCTTAGATGCGGACATGGCCCGAGTGTCCAGACCCGCCAAGTGCGCTGACATGCGCATCCTGGGTCTGGACGACTCAGTGACGGAGGGAGAGGTGGTGGCCGCCGTGGTCAAGACTGGGGGGTGTGCCTTCGAACAGGTGAGGGTAGGCACCATCCGTCCTGACTCCACGGGGATGCGAGCCGTTACGGTGAGCTGTCCCGTGTCGGCGGCCCAAAAGATAGCTGGGGAGGGCCAAAGGTTCCGGGTGGGCTGGGATTCCACGCGGGTAAAATTGCTGGAACCCAGACCTCTGAGGTGCTTCCGTTGCCAAGTGGGCAACCACGTCGGAGTGAAATGCACCTCGGAGGTGGACCGCAGCAGTCATTGCTTCCGTTGTGGTCAGCCCGGTCACAAGGCCGGCTCGTGCAATGCCACGCCGCACTGCTATTTATGTGCGGCAGCTGGCAAGCCGGCCGATCACCGGGCTGGAAGCAAGGGCTGTGGTCCATCCACTAAAGCCCGGAGCAGGGGCAAGCCCTCTGCCACCGCCGTCACTGCCGCAGCCGCCGCCACGGCCGTCGCCGTTGCCGCCTCCACTGCCGTCGTCGCCGTACCCACTGCGGCAGGGCCCACACAGGGGGCTCAGGGAGGGGGTGAAATGGAATGTCAGTAATGGCTCCATTACGCCTCCTCCAGGCGAACATCAACCACTGCGCCTCAGCTCAGGATCTGTTGCTCCAGAGCATGGCGCAGTGGTCGATTAACATCGCCGTGGTCGCTGAGCCGTATTTTGTCCCGCCCAGTGATTACTGGGTGGAGGACCTGAGCGGCACAGTGACCCTCATTTCGTCGGCCGCCGCCGGTACCCTGTGCCTCGAAGCTGTGAAGAGAGGACAGGGTTGCGTTGCAGCACGGTTCGGGGAGATTGTCGTGGTAGGGGTATACTTCTCCCCGAGCCGAACTCTCGCCGAGTTCCACAACTCCCTTGCGGAGTTGAAGACCGTCGTCGTCGGGTTCCGTTCCCTTCCCGTGCTCGTCCTCGGGGACTGCAACGCCAAGAATGTGGCTTGGGGTTCCCGGTATACGGACACACGGGGTAGAATGGTGGAGGACTGGGCTCTAGAGACAGGCCTGGTCGTCCTAAACCGGGGTTCTGTCCCCACGTGTGTGCGGATGCGGGGCGAATCAGTGGTGGACATTTCGTTCGCCAGCCCCGCTCTGTTGCCGCATGTTCTTGACTGGCGCGTCATGGAGGGGGTGGAGACCTATTCCGACCACCGGTACATCCGGTTTGATGTCTCCGCCCAGACCTCGAGCGCGCCGGTCAGACAGGCCCCGAGTGGTCCGCGGTGGGCGCTGAAGCAGCTGGACCGGGAGCTCCTCCTGGAGGCCTCAATCGTGCAGGCCTGGGTGTCACCACCGGACAGGCCTGCTGACGTCAATGACGAGACTGAGTGGTTCCGGGAGGCCATGTCCGAAATATGTGACGTGGCAATGCCCCGGGTCCAGCCCGGACGCGCCTGGCGCCAGGTGTACTGGTGGTCGCCGGAGCTGACGGCTCTGCGCGAGGCATGCGTTGCTGCGCGGCACCGGTACACCAGGCACCGCAGGCTCCGTATCCGCCCTCCGGATACGGAAGCCATTCAGGCGGAGCTGTATGAGGGGTACAGAGCGGCGAAGACTGCCCTCCGAGCGGAGATCTCGCGGGCCAGAGGCCTGGCTCGCGAGGAGTCGCTGGGGACTCTGAACAGAGATCCGTGGGGACGCCCCTACAAAATGGTGCGGGATAAACTCCGCCCATGGGCTCCCCCGCTGACGCAGAGTCTCCGGCCGCAGCTCGTGGAGGACGTGGTGAGCGCTCTGTTTCCTTCGCGAGGGGAACATACTCCCCCGCCCATGGCTCCGCCTCCTGCGGTGCCCGATGCGGACTACATCACCGACGACGATGACGATGCTCCGGAAGTGACCGAGGTAGAGCTGAGAGCGGCGGTACGTAGGCTGAGTGCCAAAAATACCGCCCCAGGACCCGACGGCTTGCCAGGAAGAGCCTGGGTTCTGGCCTTTGGGGCTCTCGGGCCTCGACTAGGGGGGCTCCTAAGCGCATGCTTGGAGAGGGGCCAGTTCCCACTTCGTTGGAAGACAGGGAAACTGGTCCTCATTAAGAAGCCGGGGCGCCCTGCGGACTCTCCGTCCGCTTACCGGCCCATCGTGCTGCTCGACGAGGTGGGCAAGCTCTTTGAAAGAGTCATTGCAGACCGCCTCGTCGGGTGGCTGGTGCAGGAGGGGCCGGATTTGGCGGAGAGCCAGTTTGGTTTCCGCAGGGGGCGCTCTACGGTGGACGCCATCATGCGCGTGCAAGCCCTCACAACGGGGGATGCTGTGGCCCGGGGTGGGGTCGTCTTGGCGGTGTCTCTAGACATCGCTAATGCCTTCAATACCCTGCCCTGGAGTTGCATCAGGGAGGCACTCCGGTATCACCGGGTGCCAACCTACCTCCGTCGAGTGGTCGAGGCCTATTTGACGGACAGGGCCATCATCTACCCCGGTCATCAGGGAGAGTGGAACCGGCGAGAGATGTCGTGCGGTGTCCCACAGGGATCTGTCCTGGGGCCACATCTGTGGGACATCGGGTACGACTGGGTGCTGCGCGCCGACCTCCCTAGCGGCGTCAGCGTTGTATGTTACGCTGACGACACGCTGGTCCTGGCGCAAGGGAGGTCGCACCAGGCGGCGGCTGAACTAGCGACACGCGGGGTTGCGACAATCGTAGAGAGAATCCGGCAGTTGGGACTCGAGGTGGCCCTGCACAAGTCCGAGGTCATGTGTTTTCATGGTCCTCGGAACGCGCCACCGTCGGGTTCCCAAATAACGGTAGGAGGGGTTCACATCGGAGTCGAGTCGACGATGAAGTACCTGGGACTCGTCCTCGACAGCCGGTGGAACTTCGTGGAGCACTTCCGACGTTTGGCTCCCAGACTGGAGCGGGCCGGGGCTGCCTTGAAGCGGCTCCTGCCCAATCTGGGGGGTCCAAACGCCTCCTGCCGGAGGCTTTACGCGGGGGTCGTGCGGTCCATGGCCCTTTACGGGGCACCGGTGTGGGCGCGTTCCCTGAGGCTGCGACCAGCCCGCCGGTTGAACGCGTCCCAGAGGGTCATGGCCATCCGGCTAGTCCGGGGATACCGCACGGTCTCCTGTGAGGCGGCGAGCCTCCTTGCCGGATTACCGCCATGGGATCTGGAGGCAAAAGTTCTCGCGCACGTGTGGGAGTGGCGCGAGGAGGCGAAACGCCGGGGCGTAACTCCGCTGCCGCGAGAAATCACGGTACAGCGGACAGAGCTCCGGCGGGATCTCATGGCGACATGGAGAGTGCGATTGTCGCAACCCAGCGCTGGGCACGCCACAATTGCGGCGATAAGTCCCCTCTTTGAGGAGTGGTTGGAGAGGCGCCACGGCGTCCTCACCTTCCGCCTAACGCAGGTCCTCACCGGACACGGTTGTTTCGGGAGGTTCCTGTTTCGGATAAGGCGGGAGGAAACGCCCGGGTGTCACCATTGTGTAGATCGCCCGGAGGACACGGTGGAGCATACAGTGGAGGTCTGCCCGGCTTGGGCGGAGCACCGCCGTGTTCTCACGCAGGCGATCGGCGGCGGCGATCTCTCGCGTCCAAACCTGGTCCAGGCCATGGTGCGGAGCGAGAGTGCATGGGAGGCCGTCACCTCCTTCTGCGAAGCAGTAATGCTCGCAAAGGAGGAGGCGGAACGCGAGAGGGAGAGGCAACAGCCGCGCCCTCGCGCCCCTAGCCGCCGTAGGAGACGCCCTGGGCGGCGGGAATCGATTGCCGATTCCCGGCCACCGTAGGCGCGGGCTTGCGGACGACGAGTAATGGGCAGCTCGCCGTCCGGTAAGGACCAGGCCCGGGTCGACGGCGCGTTGTGTTCCACGCGCGCCTCAAAGAGATGTCAGCAGTGACGGGGTCCAATAGGGCCGAAGCCGCCGGGGTCGCGGGTAGTTCGAAAGAGATACCGTGGCCCTGGCACGGGCAACTGAAGGAACACGGGTGGGTTTTAGTCAGTAAAAGTCTGACACGCCCTCCCGCTCTGCCCGGAGCGGGAGAAGTCATTTGATGATTTCCCATCCACAAAAAAAAAAAAAAAAAAAAAAAAGGTAGGAACACCAAATTTCTCGGAAAAATTACCACGAAATAGTACTGTGTGAAGGTTTCATGCAAAAGGCAGCCTTATGTTGTAGGGGCTTTTTATAGGAAAATACGTAGTTACATTCGATCATTCAGACAAGTGTGGAATTATTTTTGAATTTGAAGGATTAGCATTTTACATAGACATACATAAACTCACGCCTTCTTTTCATATGGGTAGGCAGAACGCCACCTGCTACGATCCTTACATACTCCTTTTGCCTCGTTTACGTTCATACATCAGGTCATACACGCACGCCGGTTGCGCGTACTACGTACCTGACCTTTCCAGGGCGTCCCCTTACGGCGTTTCCATTAGCATTTTGAACATCGATCGACAAATAGTATACCTGTCTTCGTGTCGAACAACAAACCGAACAATTTTCTCCATGGGACCAACATCGTAGTCGCGAAAAAAATTTCTACTGTCCCATAGAAAACTTCAATACCTACTCGACGCAAATGTATGGAACGGCTAATTATTTTTTCGCGATTACGCTGTTGGTGCCATGGAAAAAGTTGTTCGGTTTAATGGTCTATACCAAACCCTTAAATTTGACGAGGCTGCAAAACGACACGTTGTATAGAGTACGTTGTGCACATTTTTTTGAGATAAACTGATAAAAATAATAATACACTTAATATCTATTACTTATTGTAGATTCGTCCCCTGCATCGTAATTTCTACAATGTGGAAGTATACTCGTAGTTTTACCACACAAGTCAGACATCCCACTTGTCTATTATTATAGCGATCATACAAGACGTGCCTACAAACATAGCTCTACAGCTATATACTATGGTGGACTATGGACCATTCAACTTTAAACAAGTTATCCGATTCATTACGTACAAAACCCATGATTGTTCACACCATTACTTAACCGACACGAACTAACACCGAATTCTAGACTCAACAAGGTGTCTAGTGGCTCTACCATACTTTCTAACAAAATGATCATAACCAGCAACTTTACACAACCAATTTCTAACTACATTTCATTAGCACTAAAGTCGAGAATTGCCTGACAGCATACGGAGATATTACTCAAACAATTATGAACTTAATGCTAGAGCGTTTAAAGTTTAAATTCTTTTGGCAAGTAGTAAAGTTACGTCAATTAAGTTTAAACGCTAACTTGTTTGAGTCGGCGCCTTTGATATCTGGCTACAAAGGGCGCCCGCCGAATGTCGTGTGTCCCTCGCCCACCTGACCGGTGTTTGCTTGCGCTTCGAAATAGTCGCTTGCGATGTAGGTACCTTATGCCGCATTGATGTTAGTATGTTTGAAAGTTTAGATGGAATTAGCATGGCGGGGCATGTTTCCGAAGGTGAGTTCACGAGGATTCTAACGCTAAATAGAACTAAGAATCACTGTTGTTGTTGTTTTAAGGTGACATTTGACAAAGGCAGAATGATTAATGTTTTAATATTGTACGTTAATTCTATTTACAGTGTGGACGTGTGAAAATAAAAGTCGGTTTACGTGGCTGTCTGTGCGACCGCGTTGTTCTTTTAAGCCACGCAACGGATTTTGATGATGTTTCTTAGGACATTATGATAATTTATTCCCGAAGGGTTATGTGTTGTACTTTATTAAACATAAATTATTAATACACACATCTCGATGTTACGTCAAGTTATAAAAACCGTGAGAATCAAGGGGGGGTCGCTGGTTTTGAATAAGTACCGAATTTCTAGCATAGCCAGCGTAGCACTGTGCCTACGGCGTACCTACGTAGGTACTCCGTAAGCAAGCTTTTTCTGATTTCGCCTCGATTGTGTTATTTTATCGAATAAAGCGAAAGCGCCAGTGTCAATCAATTTGCCTAGCCTTTTCCCAATTAAGTTGGGGTCGGCTTCCAGTCTAACCGGATGCAGTTTAATACCATTATTTTTTATAATATCTGAATTATATCTGAATACTATTATTTTAGCGAAAGCGCCAGGCAGTGTAGCCTGCGAAATTAAAATTTTCTTACGTTTTTTTTTGCAATTTGCATGTCGGTAGGGTTTTGATCAACATACAACCTAATATAGGTTGTATGTTGATCAAAATATGATTCGCGACCATAACAATGGCAAAGTATTTACAGCATTCTAATCATTAGAATCCTATTGAATGGCTATGGTTTGAGCCCAATTAGGCAAGCCTAATTTAGAAAGTTGTATTATGGTTCTAATGATTATAAATAATATCATAATTTTGATTTTTTATCATCGTATCGTACCCGCAAAGTGCAAAAAAAGCCAAAATTTTTTTAATTCTGCGGGCTGCCTTTGCGGAAGGAATCCTACAGTCAATGATTCCAATGCAAAGGTTGCACACAACACAATGCACACCTTCCTCACAGATTAGAACTACCTATGTGTTTAGAAGTGAATTAACTAGAGCGTAGAGGACAAAACAATACGTTAGAATAGAATTAAAGTCATCTTCATCTGCCTAGCCTTTTTCCAATTATGTTGGGGTCGGCGTCCAATCTAACCGCATACAGCTGAATACCAATATTTTACATAGAGTGACTGCCTATCTGACGTCCACAACCCAGTCACTGAGTAACACGATACTCCTTGGTAAGACTAAATAATTGGTTATAAGCGGTAGTTTGGGTGAATTGAAGTATGAGACTGAATGATAGACGCAGAGTTCCGAATTACCAAATAATTTTTGTGTTTATTTGTAATTAATTTTGTAAGGATAGACCAGGTACATCATTTTTATGCTTTTTCTACACTATCACACTATCATCACACTAATATTATAAAGGCGATAGTTTGTGTGTGTGTGTGTGTGTGTTTGTTACTTCTTCACGCTCAAACGGCTGGACCGATTTGGATGAAATTCGGTATGTAGACAGCTTATAACCTGGATTAACCTATGTGTAGCCTATGTGTGCTATGTGTGTACAGGATGTCTACACATAGCACACATAGGCTACTTTACATCCTGAAAAAATGTGGTGTTCCCGTGGGATAAGCAATTTTTTTGTGAATACTTTTCTCACCGATACACGTTTTAGTGTATCTCATAAACCGCGGGTAACACCGCGGGGCGCAGCTAGTGCGTTATAATTCCCACCTTAACTCTTAAAATGTCGATTGCACACCATGTGTACAGATAACAATAGAATTTCAATTGTGTCTGCTAATTAGCGCGCGACGGGTTAATAGGTGATACATTACCTAGAGTCCTAGATTAATGTAGAATGTAGTTTAATATTATACGTTGGGAAAGAGGTATACCTACCTTGAAGACCCGACTTTACTGAACATGCACACCGGTTTAGAGGAAGACTTAGGTAAGTACAGTACAGGCTGCACTTCGTGTTCGCTTAGTAAAGTAAGCGATTTATACGAATTTGAACCTTATATTTGTGCGCAAAATTTTCATATTCGTATTAGCAAATATGAGCAAGCGTTTCATAAGTAGGTACCTATATGAACATTACTCACGCTTACATTACTTACCTTTAAATGTTAAGGCGCTATGACCCGACAGAGATCGCTCTTATTAGTTTTTTGAATCCATGGAAAACATAAAAAACAGTGTTATAAAATTCTGAAAAAAAGATATAAGTATCTTATTTAAGGATCTGGCGGATAGCAAATCGCTTTTAATAACACGATTAGATTTACTTTGCTGGATAGAAAAAAAACCCAAAGTTACCCCTTTTCGTAATGTTTAGTCAATCTCATTGCTACAAATTAAATGTTTTTTTTCTTATTTTTTATATAAATGAAATAGTAGTAAGATTGTTTAGCACAATTCACTGAGTTTATCGTGATAAAATGATTAAAATAATTACTATGTTTAAATAGCTACCAAATGCGCGAGGCAATCACTCCCGAGCCTACTTCAGTTCAGTACGCGGCTCGAGCGCCGGATCATATGGCCTTAAAGTGCGGTTTGTGAATCTTTGTCCTTGGTGGGCATAATTAAGATGATGGCAGACGTAGGTACAGTCAACAAAAGAGATATCTAGGCAGGGTATACTAACATATTTGTATGTGACCTGCTTCATGTTCAATTTCATATATATTACTTTGTTTTTGCAATACATTGTAACACACCATCACGAAATTCACATACAAATATGTTAGTATACCCTGCCTAAATATCTCTTTTGTTGACTGTAGCTACTTGACAATTTACTATACTTAGAAAAAATCTACCTAATTAATAATGACCTTCATTTAGACGAATAAGTTCCTGACAAGCAAAAGTTAATTAAAACTTTTTGAACAATTAGCAAAATAAGGGTACCTTCCTACACTCAGTCGTTACCTACAGTACCTAAGGTACCCCAATAGGTATTATGCAAAATGTAAATAGGTTGTTTAACAATATTGGACTTTTGTTCAAAACTTTTCTGTGGATGAGGTAGGTACACATAATGCTAATTGTTTTTATTGTTTATGCATAGGTACTACAAATGAACATTATCTGATGATGCTAACAATAGCCTAAGGGATTTTTTTTAATAATGTAAGATTGTATATTCATGTTCTTTGCTTTGCTTTTTTTTTTTTGCTATTTTGTTGTGTTCTTGCATGTAAAAATAAAACTTTGTTTATGTACCTACAATTTAAAGAAATATGCATAATAGCATAGTAAAAAACTTAATATCAGTGTAACTTGGAAAAAAGCTATTACAATCTATCTTCTATCTATATATTAGGTATAAATAATAAAAGATATAAATACCATTAAAAAAAAACTACATGAATTTTTAATAAGTAAATGTTATTATTCAATAAGTGACTTTCTAAATGACAACACAGTAGGTAAATAATTTTGTAACAACTAATTTGTAATTTGACATTCTTAAATATTATACTAATTTAATTATAATGTTTTGTAATACTAATGATATAATGTATGTAATCTAACTTTAACTTATAATACAAATTTTGTATGCCTCAATGGCGGGACATAGCAGACTTACCTGTAACTAACAACATCTTATGAACCTGTGATCCACAATAAATGATTTGAATTTGAATTTGAATTTGAAATAAAAAGAGAAGTCCTGACTGAGTGACTCATCAACGCTCAGCCCAAACCCTTGAACCTAGAAAGCAACAGCAAGCAAAAGCAAGTTATAATGAAGACAAGGAATAAGGAAAGATTTTCCGGTAGTACGTAGGTACGTAGGTACGTAGGAACGTAGGTTCCCTTGGGATATTTTCCGACATTCACGCGGGCAAATCCGCGGGCAAAAGCTAGTAAATAAGATTTCAAGCAGCACATCATGGTTTTTCTGCTGAATACAGAAATCACTATAGATAATTAGGTAGTTGTTTTTCTTAATTAACATTACCTAGGTATCCGAAATTACTTCCACTAAGTACATTATGCTAGGAGCTGTGACAACGTCGTAAATATTGTTTCATGTCCATTATACTATATTTACAATAAGATGAGACATTTAAACAAACCATTTTTACAGTCCGTTCAACCAATTTTGACTTCTATTCCGTAGGCTTAAGGATGGCATTAAAGGCAAAAAAGCGGTTACAATACTAACTGTTTACTGCAGCTGCCAATTGTCATGCCACCATCGCAATAGAAGTCAAAATCGGTTGAACGGACTATAAAAAGTTTTGTTTAAATGTCTAATCTTATTGTAAATGAAGTATAGGTACCTACAGTGGGCTGCATCAATTGGGTACCCCAGTTGTATTAAAAATATCGAGGAGCTCGTGGCTAAGTAATAACAGCCGCACGGGTCGATTCATCAGGTTAAGCTACGCTTGCCGGGGTTGGTCCGTGGATGGGTGACCATCTTTACATACCGAGACTCCTCCGTGCCTCGGAAAGCACGTTAAGCCGTTGGTCCCGGCTGTCATTCGTGGATCTTTGACAGCCGTTACGGGTCGTCAGAAGCCCGAAAGTCTGACAACCAGTCTTACCAAGGGGTATCGTGTTACCCAGTTACTGGGTTGTGGAGGTCAGATAGGCAGTCGCTCCATGTAAAATACTGGTATTCAGCTGCATCCGGTTAGACTGGAAGACGACCCCAACATAGTTGGGAAAAGGCTAGGCAGATTGAGTTGTATTAAAAATATAATACAACTGGGATACCTAATTGATGCAGCCCACTGTACCCAGGTAATGTTCAGAATCCTATACCTACCTACCTCGCATAAAAACTATTAGGCAGTATTAGGCATTAGCAATTAGGTAAGAATGTACCTAGTGTAGGTAAGTAGATATGCCTTTATAGGTATATTATTATTTGGTAATCGCTACTGTTTTAATTTCCTTGAACTCGATGCGTAATATTAATTAGGTAGGTACCTAGTAGGTACCTGTGCTAATAAATCACCTTTTCGCTGGAATCTATCTTATTAATTTAATTTCTGGTAGGTGTGTAATTAATAGCTACTTATGTGATTAATTTATTCCTAAAAATATCCATGACTCGCTAAGTGAAAGTGGCTTATCGATATTTGGCATTTCTGGTGTCGTGGAATAGGTGACAATTTGAAGCATTTAAGTAGCTCCTAAGTACCTACTTAGGAGCTACTTAAATACGTCAAATTGTCAAACCTAATGCCCATTTTCACCAACCCTAAGTGAAACTTAAATGAATCCCTAAATAAAAGTGCACTGTTGGATTTTCATCACTAGGGTTAACAACGCGGAGAGTTGGAAATCCAACAGTGCAATAATATTTAGAGATTCATTCAAATGTCACTTAGGGTTGGTGA
Source organism: Cosmia pyralina (assembly GCA_946251885.1). Lineage (NCBI taxonomy): Eukaryota > Metazoa > Arthropoda > Insecta > Lepidoptera > Noctuidae > Cosmia > Cosmia pyralina. The sequence goes on along the minus strand of OX276359.1, from coordinate 15,822,419 downwards.
AAACGAGTTATGCTCGTTTGCACCAGTCGCTCGTGTCAGTAAAAGTGATGTGATGATTTAATTTTTTTTTTTTAACTTTTGATAATTAGGAAGGGATCCGTTCGTAAATTCTTTAAAAATGTAACACTTTGGACTGTAATATGTAATAACACTTAAGAGACGTTACAATGTTTTGTTTAGCTGATCTCATTTTCAAGTCAAACTAAAATATAAATACAATAACAACATCAAAGGAACAAAGCGAAGTCGTGCATATTCAGACACGGGAACATAAACAATTCAATCCAGAACGTCGTAGCTTTCACTGACACTCCAAAATTGTGCACAAAGATCCATGTAATACGTGCCTAATCTCAATACAGATACAAATTACAACAACCGTACAAAGACATACGACAATCAAACACAAAGCCTTGCCTACGAAACTAAATTACAAGAGCAATTCGCTCACCTAATAGCTTCAACGGGACGCCGTGTCACCAAAAATTTGCATTGCCAAACAAACTCAATTACGAAACGATACAAAACCTTCAGTACTTAACTTAGACAAAGTTCCAATTCTCAATGTACTACATGGAAAATAGAACTTAGTCGAAGCAAGTGAGGATATGGTTGAAGCAATTCGCGATTGTTACCGATCGATTCCGAAGGCAGAGCTCGGTAGGCCCCGCCTATTGGGAGGTGCGGCTGCCTCGGGAGCCAGCACAGGCGCCGGACGGAGCGGCGCTTTTGATCTGCCCCCCTCCGCGCCGCGCGCTAGCGCAGGCCCAGATAACGAACGCACACAAACTCATAACGCTCCGCGCGCTCTCACAAGCCGGTTGTCAGTACAAACCAGTTTTGCAGTGACGACACAGCTAAAGTGATACCAAAGTGAGCCCGAGAGGACAGTGCCCTAGTGTTAAGTTATATGGACAATTGATTTGTGGAAATGGAAGATAAGCCGTACAGTGTTGATAGTTCGGACGATATCAATATCGAAGAGGAGGAAGAACATATTGAGGAAAATCACAGTAAGTGTCCATTTATTGTTTTTTGTTGCGCGGTTTTGTTTTTGTTAGACTATTATTATTATGATGATGATATAGAAAAACAAGCTATTAATTTTGTTGTTATTTATCCTCTTCGGATGCGGATGTTGTTTTGATCGTCAACGTTTTAGATAATGAAAAAAAAAACATAGTAAACAAACATAGAATTTTTTCTTGTTTTTTTTTGCCGTAGCTGATGTTGTATGTGTAGAGTAAATTAATAATTATGTTACTCTATATATAACCCCTGAAGGAATCCATAAAATGTTGTTTGCCGAATATGTCTTTAACTTAAAGAAATCTTGGCCCTACAAGTTCACGAATAAAAATATGCAAAGCCATATTTTAAGTATCCAAGCTCAACATACTAACAATGCATTTATTATTTCCCCAGGCTACCCACCAGACTTCCCGATCGAAGCTTTAGTCAAGCTCGAGCGGCCGTCACCCCCTTTGCCAACGCCACCGCATACGCCCACCGACGACACGCCCCCAGCCGTCGTTATCTCGCGGCACCAGCCGTGGACGCCACCCGCACAACCCTACAACTACCCCCGACCAACCATGCAGACCCCTTACCCCTACGAGAAGGTCCCAGTGCAGAACTACTCGCACCCCATGTCGGCCTACGTGCAAGCTCAAGTCGCAACGCTTCCACCGTCGGCCCCGTACCACGCTATGCTGGTCAACCAGTGGATCAGAAACGCTGCCTTCTATCACCATTCATTAAGATACCCGGGTGTCATGGCACAGAGAATGCCAGGAAGAAACCCGCCACCAATGCGTGCACCGGGCGCCCCTGGAACAAGACCTAAGAAGCAGTTTATTTGCAAATACTGCAATCGCCAGTTTACCAAGTCCTACAATCTGCTGATCCACGAGAGGACTCATACTGATGAGAGGCCTTACTCTTGTGATATCTGCGGGAAAGCTTTCCGCCGGCAAGACCACCTCAGAGACCATAGGTATGTACATAACATAACATCACGCCTGGATTCCCCGATGGGTTAGACAGAGATTTACTCAAAGTACACCCACATTTCGCCAGTTATGTTTTAAGTCCCTTATAATAGGGGGCGAGCCTATTGCCACCAACCGGGCATAAATCCAGACTTCGGGCTGTTACTGAGAAATTCCTGATAGAAAAACCATACAACCATAGGTTTGTAGCATCGTTTTTATCTGTATTTAAGTTGTTTATGTCGCGTGCTATTAAGTTTCATGTTATATGATAGTCCGTATCAACGCATTAAAGTTTGTTTTAAAGGTACATTATCTGAACTACTTTAAAAAGTTAAACATCATTATTTTAATGGCCATTATAGATTTGATATTTGCGGGTAATTTTCATATCCACAAATAAATTTCAAAACTAAATTTCAAGATTTTTGAAGTGAAAACTTCTATAAGCGCGTTGAGCGATTTTTGGTAGGGGGGAATCTTACGGATTCGCGTCACCGCGTCACCATGACACATCGACACCGCGAAATGCTATGCATAGTTTTCACTTCTGTCGGCAGCCCCCACGATTGGCAATTTTTTTTTTACTTATCTTTCACATCAAACAAATCAAGTTAATAAACGCGTGTTAGAAACCAAACCACTTTCACTAGGTAAAGGATTACTTGATGTTGGTAATCAATTTTATCATGGAGACTCCTAATTTAATTTAATGTTTCCCTCGAAATACCAACAACGTGATTTAGGACGTGTTTCACCGAGGCATTGTTGACGATAAGAGTAGAAAAAAAAATTAAAAGTGTAAACCTTTTTGTGAGGTCGCGAGGCGGCGGGCGCACGCGCGCCCTCGCCAACCGGTTTCGTTCTTTACGATCACCATATCTGTCTTGCTCCGCCGTCGAACAAATTACACGTTATATTTCTTCGCTTTTACGAGAACAAAGTTTTTTTTCTCATATCGTACCGAATATATTAACAGTCTAAAGTGTCCGTAATGTAGAATCACTTCAATTTTAATTCAAAGCGCTTATTTCGTCGCCTATTGAATTGAGCCATAAAGATGTAGACGTTTGTTAACATTGTGTACTCGTTAGAAGTGAAAGTTGAGCTTGTGTCTAATTTCTGTTCTCTATTTTCCAGGTACATACATTCAAAGGAGAAGCCGTTCAAATGCACAGAGTGTGGAAAAGGATTCTGCCAATCGAGAACGCTGGCAGTACACAAAATTTTACACATGGAAGAATCTCCCCACAAGTGCCCAGTTTGCAACAAGAGCTTCAACCAAAGATCTAACTTGAAGACGCATCTGCTGACACACAGCGATGCGAACAAGCATCACTTGGAGCATTTGGAAGGTTGTCAAGAAGTATCTTCAACGAGTCAGTCGGAGAACTCTCTATTGGACCTTTCACATAAACCTTCACCGCCCCTACTGCAACAGGTTCAACCACTTGTGAGTCCACACCAATCTCCAGTTGAAGGGCCTAAGAGAACTCTAGGCTTTTCTATAGAAGACATCATGAAGCGTTGATTCTCATAACTGTAAATATTTATTGTTTGTTCTCACCGCGTTCTTAGGTACCTGTTAAAATTGGCAAGAGGCTTACATTCGGGGATATAATGTTTAATTTAGTTAATTTATAATTGCCAAAGATGTATCATTGACTGATTAGTAAGGGTTCTTATCATTGTGCATCCGTCTATCCTATTTCATTTAACGGCTCTTATAGTAATCCATTTTTTTGTAATGTCTATTCATCATCATTTGTAATGATTCATGTAACGGCCGAAACTTGGATCTTTTTCACTTGGAAGACTGAAATTGTTTTTAATATTGTTATTGTTTGCTTAGAGGTTTATTTATTGTGATAGATTAATTTAGATAAGTTTATGGTTGACTAAAGTTACCGAAAAGTATTACCTTTGTTTATAAGTTCATTTCGTTCCAAAATTGTGGCTATGACATCATTGAATCATGTTCAAAAATTAGATGTAAGTTGTGTAAGTACAAGTACAAGTGTTAGGCCTCTGCCTTGAATTTCGCGGGCAGCGGGGCGGCAGCGGCGGCGGTGCGTCTCGCATTGTCCCGCCCCGCTTCTGCGCCGCTGTTTTCGAGGTCCGGTCCATTTGTTTTTACGCATAAAATCCGGCCACTCCCGTGCCGCCGCCGCTGCCGCCCCGCTGCCCGCAAAATTCGAGGCAGAGGCCTAAGAGAATTCAATTGTTAGTTTTAGTGCATGTACATTTTGCTGTAAATATGTAAATTAAGTATTCGTTAAGTCGAAGAGGCTACTATTAGAAGTATAATAATAAAAGAAAATAGTAATGAAAGTAACTGCATTGTTTTATTTCTTCTGCGTGTTTATCTACGTTATCATCTCAAATTGCTTCGATTGAAGATAACGTAATTTATAACGCTTGAAGTACTTTATATTAATATGTTTCTAAAATAGGTAGGTATTTATATATTTTTTACTACTTTAAACGTATCTATAATTTGGTAGGCGTAGGTACGTTGTTTTTCGCATTGGTTGAAATTTATAACTAGATTCAAAACGTCGTAACTACACCTAGAAAACGCCGTAGGAAGTATCCCATACTTAACATTTCCCATTTATTTGAAACCAAAAGTACCTACTTACCTACCGACGATCTGTTGGTTTTAAGGTTGCCTTGAAGCAATAGTTCTTTTTCGAATTCTTGTAAAAAGGTTCGGACAACTACGTACCGACGTATACTTACCATCTTTTAAAGTTAACATCTTTGCTACACAATTTCTCTTCCTTTCGTGTTGCTAATGATAAACTTTAAACTGAACTTTCTCACTCACATAAAAAATGTTAGCAAGTTGTTATTTAAAGCCAAAACTAAAAAGAATTTTCACATTTAGAACAAAAACATAAGTAACGGTTCCATAGCGTGTCAGTTTGCCCATTAACGAGTGGCCTATGGGCTAGTAATAGGGTTTTCACTATTCCAGTTTGTGATTCATGATTTTACATTTTGATCAAAATCTTTTACTCATATTAAATTGTAATTGACTAGTTAAATAATATGTTTATATAGTTTTTATTGTAATGAAATTAACCAGAATTATAAATATATGTATCGAAACTTACGAACTGATAAGCTTTCCCCAAAAACATCTAATGAAACACGTCCCTGCACCCAGATGATAGCAATTTTGATAGTATGGGTAGATGTAAAAGATCTAGTTCTAGGAGCTCAACTACTGCTGTGTAAAGATGATCATGAAGTTTGTCGGCAACCCTACACATCACACATCGTGCAATACCAAACACAATCATTAAAGTAATGTAATGAAATTAATTATAATTATAGGTGAGAGCCAGTCGAGAGCGATTTCGTACAAACCCGTTTTAAGTAATGATCATCTTTGCTAAAAATCGTGATGAAATTCACTTGGACGTTTCATTCAATTGAAATTCTAAACGCACGTACTATGGAGGTAATGTACCATTATAATAATATTTTAATAGTAAAGTAGATTTGGCTTAGAAAAATATTGCATTTTTTTATTATTAATACTTAGAGTATTACCCAGTTACTGGGTTGTGGAGGTCAGATAGGCAGTCGCTCCATGTAAAATACTGTTATTCAGCTGCATCCGGTTAGACTGGAAGCCAACCCCAACATAATTGGTAGAAGGCTAAGTAGATTGAGGCAGATTGTCTTAGAGTAGACACCTACCTAATTTCTGGTTGGAGTTCTACAAGGTAGTAACTTTATTCCTTATTTATTCCGCATAGTTTTTGGTTACAAGGAATAAAGTTTACCAGAAAATAATAAATACCTACTAAGTAACTAACTGTTTAGTTTCAAAACCTAGCTATAGCAGTCCTTGCAGCAGTAAAAATATTGGCATAACGATTGAATGCTTTTAAAATAAAATTTGTAAATTAATAGAATCTTTGGATTAAAACATTGTTCTCATCCATTCAAAATTTGGATTTCTGGAAGATGTGAAATTGATTAGGTAGGTAGGTACTTATATTTCATTGTTTGCCTTTGAGAAGTTTATAAGTTTATAGATTTTAGACGTCAGCTAAGGGCAATACCTGTTATCATTATCACAGACAGAACTCTGTGGCTCAATAATTCTTTAAATCAAGCTACCTAGGTATGTACGTACCTATATAAAATAACAAGAAACCTAAGTACATAGGTACTAAAAGGCTTACCACACAATGGCCAAACTACTTGATACTACTTATAATAGAAGGTATTAATTAGGATTTAAACATCATTCTGTAAGTATGTGTGGTCTATCAAAGATAAGCCTACTAATGTCTAATAACTGCAGCATAATATTTTCTAAAAATTATTAAACTCCAAAAATGTATCAAGGGGAAAAAGAAATCCTCCTCTCCCACAGAAAGATGATTCATAAACTTCAAACTAAGTTACTGACGAGATTATCAAGCTCATATCACATTCCATCCTTTAATGTGAATTATAATGTAATAACATACATTCCGTACACATTACTGTATTAAAGTAAGAGCGTTTTACAAGCACTATAATTTTCAGATGCCATAACATTCTCTCAAGGAATTATAAAATTCCTTAGTAATGGTCGTTCCTTGCTCTCGGTAATGGTTGCGCCATCTAGTTGATAGCTGCGGAACTACGAAATGTCATTTGTCACCATGCGATGTCGCTACGCGTAGGTTCCGATGGATTATGTTGAAATATTTTTAATTGGTAGAAGCCTCTTGATTTTGTCGTTTGGTGGTATTAGTAGAATTTGTGTCAATTACTATTGTTTATTCAATATTTTGAGCCAAAAACATCTGTAAGAAAAAAAAATCGTTAATAATTCACTCTATTGATACATAAAAATATGTATATTAGAGCAACAATTAAGTATCATTCTTGCTGATCATGTTAAACTCCGCTAAACCAAAAAGGTTCTTGATTTTTTTATATCTATCCCGTTAAAAATCAGTAACCACAAAATACCTAATAGAGTATTTTACACAATGAGAAGATTAACCTCAGCATCCTAACGACTAACGTTTTTTACTGGATTAGGTCAAGGAGGCTTAATTTAAAAAAAGTAGAGATGCTATTTAACTGACTCGAACCACAAAATATAGAAGCGCAGCTAAACTTTAATATAAAATTAAAAGAAAGATCCAGCCAATTTTCTCAAATCGACGTGTGATTGATGATTGAACACTAAACTTGCATCTGCAATTTGCCAGTCAATGGAAATTGCAACAAATTCCGTCTGATTGGGCTCTAATCGCATCGCAATCGCGCATTCTTATCCAAAATCGCCGCGAATTCCCATGACTATTCCATTTATCCCATTCCAATAATTGGTTCTGTTGTTTTGAGCCAATTAAAAGCAATTCGGAAGGGATTAAAGTCGAATTTAGGGGAAAATGTGGGGCGATAATTCAAACGATTACGACTGTCATGGCGGCGCGCGTATGTGCAACCTGACTGACGTTGTTGATTTATGAATGTATCGCACTGATTTATTGAAGGTAATACAAGCAGTTCTATTCAATTAGTTACGATCGATATAGTTAATTAATGAGCTGTGAAACTATAGATTGTGTTGTGGTTACATACATTTTCGATTACCACTTTATTAAGTTCCATATCGTGATATACCTAAGCTTTATTATTTGTTTTAACCACAGTATGCTCGGATGCATTTATGTTTGTATCTTCATTGTGCAGAATTATTTTGTGGTATTGTGATTGTGCTGTTTCTGCAATTACCTTTTAGTGTTCATGTATTGTAGTGGGATAGAAAACTGCTAGAATTATACAATCATGAAATCTGTGATGGTAACAGCAAAGCTGTCAATATCTATTATATTTATACCGTTGTTTTATTCACCTTAAATAACGAAAACAATGTGCTGCTCATCACTTTTTGAGATTCAATAAGTTTAGACTTCTTCGTTTTAAATATTTTGATTGTTTGCAAACTCGATGCTTTTTATTTATTTAATAACTTCTATCTAAAATTTGGAAGCTCCATTTTGGCATAGCTGAGTAGTATCTACATACCTACTATACAGTCAATACAAATATTCGTGCAAACAATTGCTATTATTTAATTGATCTTTAAAACAGTGTGTTTTATGACCTTTCGGCCTCACACACCATATCGCGTGGCTCAAAAAATCAAATGAAGATTGCATTCTCCCTTAGGCTAGATCTAACGTAACGACCACCTGAAGTAGCCTATTTGGTAACTTTAAGAAATTATATATAGATTTATTACTACTTACTACATATTTTTGATGTTTTTTGAGGATGATTTATTTAAAGCTGTAAGCGTTTTGACCGTTACTTGTTTTTTATTAGGATTAAATGGCTTGATTTATTGTTGTATAGGTTATGGTCAGGTTCGTGAGTTTTTCGGATTTTTGCCTGGGGGTGCAAGGTGTTAGGCTTTGGGTTTTGGCTGCTGGTTTAGGTATATAGTTTATGGTTGTAGTCTTGCCATAATTATTCTCATCAAAGTAACAGAAGTCAATGGGCATCCATTTGTGGGCCTAATAACTTTTATTGGGTATGACTAAATGGTCTTTAGTCACATTAAATGCGTTACAAGAGCTATCTCAATACTAGTATTCATAGTAGGTAAAATTCAATGCTCCTTCAAAACTTTTACTAAGAGTAATTTAATTATGACAATCAATCTGCCTAGCCTTTTCCCAACTATATTGGGGTCGGCTTCCAGTCTAACCGGATGCAGCTGAATACCAGTATTTTACATGGAGCAACTGCCTATCTGACCTCCACAACCCAGTAACTGGGCAATAATGATACCCCTTGGTAAGACTGGTTGTCAGACTTTCGGGCTTCTGCCGACCCGTAACGACTGTCAAAGATCCACGAATGACAGCCGGGACCAACGGCTTAATGTGCTTTCCGAGGCACGGAGGAGTTTCGGTATGTAAAGATGGTCACCCATCTACGGATCAACCCCGGCAAGCGTAGCTTAATGATGGATCGACCCTTGCGGCTGTTATTACTTAGCCACGAGCTTCTTAATTATTTCAAGGAAGTTAAATAGAGTGACAGATTGATACCTACATTTTGTCTTCTTAAAAGTGTATTTTGGCAAACAGGAATGAGGATGCTATCGCCAATCGTTTTGTCACTACCCCTTAGAAACTAAAACTCTTTCACACAGTTGAATCTTTGGTTGACTTGTTTTTTTACAAGGCACCACTCTGTGGCCAAGGCTGCATAAGCATAAGAGAACACGTACAAGAAAAAAAGGAAGAACAATTAAAATCGCTAATTCAAAATAATTAAATTACCAAAGTATATATGTATTAGGTCTTTACCTATGAAATTGCCGTTCTGCAGTTCTGGCCATTTCAAATCAAAATAATTTTTGTTTGGCTAAGAATTCTAATTTCAAATTAATTTTATTTTAAAAACATGGATTTTTTTTTCCAAAAGTAGTCATTTGTTTATTGATTAGTGTTACATTTTCATCGCATTTCAATCTTTTTCGTCATCATGGATACGTCAAAAATTCGAGTAATTATGGAATATGAGTACCGTCGTGGCAGCAACGCGGCACAAGCGGCACGCAACATCAACGACGTATACGGAGCTAACACTACAAACCAACGCACCACTTGTTATTGGTTTGCTCACTTCCGTTCTGGAAATTTCGACCTGAAAAATGAACCTCGCGGTCGTCCGAAGACTTTGGTCGACAATGACGAATTAAAGGCGATTGTGGAAGCTGATGATACACAATCTACGGCTGAATTAGCAGCAGCTTTCGACGTTAGCGTCAAAACAATATTGGTCCATTTGCGTCAAATTGGCAAGGTAAAAAAGCTTGACAAATGGGTGCCCCACGAACTCAATGATCGCCAGCGCGAAGTACGCGTCGAGACGTGCCTTGCACTGCTCAACAGACACACAAATGAAGGAATTTTGAACCGCATTGTTACCTGCGATGAAAAATGGATTCTGTTTGATAACCGCAAGCGCTCAGCAAATTGGTTGGATCCTGGTTCAGCACCTAAACAATGCCCTAAACGAAAACTTACCCCTAGAAAAGTGATGGTCACTGTTTGGTGGTCTAGCGCCGGTGTGATTCATCACAGCTTCTTACCAAACGGGGTGAGCATTACTTCAGATGTGTACTGTGAAGAACTGAACACAATGATGGAGAAGCTGGCACATCTCCAACCAGCATTGGTCAATCGCTCGTCTCCGCTGCTCCTGCACGACAACGCGCGACCTCATACTGCACAGCAGACGGTCTCCAAGTTGCAAGAGTTGGGGAAGAAGCTCTCCGTCATCCGCCCTACTTACCAGACCTTGCGCCTACAGACTACTACTTTTTCCAGAATTTGGATAACTTCTTGGCGGGAAAAAAATTCAATACCCGAGAGGCAGTACAAAATGCCTTTGAAGAATTTGTTGCCTCCCGTCCAGCTGATTTCTTTAAGAAGGGCATCAATAAACTGCCACTGCGTTGGTAAAGATGCATTGATTGCATGCGTGATTACTTCGATTAATACAAATAAAAAATGCATGAAAAAAATTCGTTTAAATTTTTTCATACAAAACGGCAATTTCATAGGTAAAGACCTATTATTAGTAGCTGCGCCCCGAAGCGTAGACTGGGATAAAAAGTAATCTATGTGTTATCTAGAGTATAAGCTATCTACATACCAAATTTCATCCAAATCAGTCGAGAAGTTTGAGCGTGAAGGAGTAACAAACATACACAGACACTCACAAACTTTCGCCTTTATAATATTAGTGTGATTTTCTTAACAAATACCACACATTTTTCAAATTCTCACAAAACTTCCTAAATCCAAGTTATATATATTTCAAAACCACTACTAAATATACTCAACGCATCGCAGTCGCACGCGCCACCTGGCGGCATCCACACGCGATCCTGATTGGCAGCTGTCAATCATCACGTATCAAAACGCATAATAGGTTTCATTTCAGCCAATTAGACGTCCGACGCATCACGCACCCATTGCCGATGAAATGTATAACCCAACACAATAGCTAATGTGCGGTAATATGATGTAAAGTGATCGGAAAATCGAATAACAGTGTTTGTTGGTTTGTCGATTATTTTGAGTAAATAGCGGAAATGATCGGCCGATTGTTTATTTGTTTATTTAGTTATATTTTTTGAAAGTATAGAGCATATTTATCTATATTAATGACTTTGTGGTCTGCACTATAAATTGGAAAAAATTTGAAGATGTGGGATTTTGCACATCAGTCCTAGGATCTGTTGGAATTAAAATGTTATTTTTCTATTCATTTAGATACCCACCTACATATTTTTAGACTTTTATTTAAAATTTGTAATTTTCCTATACTTCTCAAAAAGTACTATACATTAGCAAAAATAATTTCACAAAGCGTAAGTATAATTTAATCCTTCCGTTAAAATGGACTTCCTAAACTTTTTGTTATTGTTGCTTATTCGCCATACACTAATACGAGTATATCCTTCTGAGGTACAAATTGATTGTCTTCAATCAAATATCTATAAACGGTTCCTGATTTATCGATTAATTACTCGTACGGAAGTGCGGAAGTACGATTGATCTAATAATTCCGGGTTTGGTCATATATTATTATTTATGATTTTTTGTGTTATAGGAAGGTCAAGGTTTCCTTTAATTTGATTTGCGTCATATTGGTGAATTTTCTGTAAATCTTAAAATGCACCTACAACTTTTATGCAGAGTTTTTAACGTTTAAAATCTTATTTTGCATCTAAAAATAACATATGCTCTCATATTTAATGAATGTTCAACTAAAAGTCTTCTGAAACACCAAGCTCTATTTTGATAAAATTCTGATCAGGCGGTTACTGTGATTTTAAAAGTGGTCGCCACCGTCTCTACCAAAAAACTTATTTTTTTTATATTCTCTTTTTACGAACGAAAACGAACTCTTTTTACTTAATAATAAAAACATGATTGACAAGCGAGAAACCGCAAATAAACGCGAGTTGCGTTATGTAAAAAAAATTAAATAAATTATCTTACTCTATGCTGGTATTATTCAGTGATCTATGATTATGGGTTACCGTTTCATGTCAAAAATACGTTTCTTGATTGACATTCTATATTTTTTGTTCCTACATGTTGAAAGTTGTAATTTTTGTTTAAGAATAATTGATTGTTCTTTCTTGGTTTATTTGCTTCATTTCACTTTGTCTATTATTTCCTGGTACAAAAGTTAACCTAGTAAAGTACTTAATTACCCACAACGTAAATCAAATTATCGGTCGTGTTCAATGAATTATTTTAGTTTAGAAGCTGCTGACTGCGGTAGCCTTTTTTGCGTGTGTATAGTTTCGATAAAACATAGGTGCTTATTATCATAATTATATCTTGCTTACAATAATTATCACTATTTTAATACTAACCAATTAAATCCTAGAATAAAAGGGTAAAATACTCAATCGAAACAAACTGACATCCTAAACAAAATGGTGTAAGATCAAAAAAATAGAAAACCGACGCTCAAAAATACAGATATATAATTATAAAAGATCAAAATGTGAGTTGGCCAAACGGCCGGTTATTAAACGAATTTAGGAGCAAATGCGGTTATAATTGTCCAAAATCGTTTCCAATGATACAGGAATAGAATATAATTTTATTGTGACTAACAAAAAGAGCAAACTTTGCAGTTTTGCGGTTACCCGTCTCGAGAAACGTGCCTTCCGTCCTGTGCCCTATCATTTCACGAAATAACGGCCATTGTGTAAAAGGGACGATTTCATTTCTTTAATGAATGGTTCTTGACATTTTGATGTCATCTAAATTGGTGTGATGCATAGATTTATGAGTGTATCAGCCTCGGTTTGAATTGACAAATTATAAAAAATGTTATGCAATTTATCTAGTGTTTTTTGTTTAAAAATTTAATGACGGTGCGATTATACGATATTATACATATTTTTCACAATATCCTATTTATTCTTGCTTGTCTTACCCAATATCTGCAGTTTTAAGGTCTTCGAACCTTGAATTTCAGATATTTAATTGAACATGAAGTAGGTAATTTATAAAATACTGCAACAATTATATATGACTACTTCCTTACGTCCCTCAAAACTAGTAAATCAGTGTAATAGAAAAGGTTAAGTACTTCGAAGAACTGATCCAATTCTAAGAGCTGGTAACAAGTTTTTATCCTCTATCAAAACTAATTTTGCTCAAACATCAAAACCCAATTTGTACAAATCACAAAGCAGAACGAATTAGGTCTAGCGCACATCTATTCGGAATCACCAACAAATTAAACTGGTAGACACTTAATTTGCTAAATAATAAATTTATACAAAGTAAAGCCGACATTTCAGTAAGTAATGACTGATTCATTGGCGCCACCGCGGTTGTCGGCGCCAACCTTTACCCTGCGTTCACCATTCACTACTTACCACAAACTAATCAAACAACGTATCATTATACCGTCATTTTTGGAAATGATCACCCGTGGGATAGACCATGAAAATGAGTAAAAGCTGGTTGCAGGGATTAGGGAGTTTGGGTTCATGGAAGAATTTTACCCATAGTTGGTGATCCTCTAAGAGGTTGTTAGTAGAAAAGGATATCAAAGCATTTGACAGAAAGAACAAGCCAAGCAAGAACTACGTATTACGAGTATATGCTTACGTTTTAGTTACGCAAACAGCCAATATCGAAAAGATAATGTTCGTCAATAATCAAGGCCTTTATCCAGAAGCCTTTATCCAGCATAAGCTGAGTGGAAGACTTGAATTAGACATTCATCCACTTACACTCGTACTTACACTAATGGTAAGTAAAATAATTCTCTGTTGATAAACCAACGGTAACGATTGGCAAACGGTGAGCCATATCTGCAAACTTATGTTTTTTAATCTTTGTCAAAATTATAAGGTGTTTACGTTCGACATGTCAAAAATTATGGCGTCCTTTATTTGCGATGCGCGTTCTGCCGGCCACCTATTATTATAACGAGGGCGATATTTCAGTTTTTGTGCCATTTCGTGAATGGACTCCTATGGTTTCGGTTGCGAATTCGTTTTTTTTGCAATACAATGTAACATTAATGGGACTGTCTACAATGTTCTGTAATTTGTAGGTTAATATTTGGGTATTAAAATTAGTCATTTCGGGTAGGTGCTACTTAACCTTTTCTAGGTTGAGAAGTGTGTCATATAAATTAATTATAAGCCTTTTTGTCCTCTTTCGAGCGAGGTGGTGACGAATTTGTTTGTAATAGCGATTGTACTATATATTTTTAACCGACTTCAAAAAAAGGAGGTTATTATTGCTAAACATTTATGCTCGTCACAATACATATGTTGAAATGGAGCTGACGGTGACTTCCTGGTTCTTTACTGGGAGAACTCCTCAACAATTAACGTCCTTGTATCGGGAAAAGCAATATTTTGTAAAAGGTGATGAGCAGTTGACATTAGGCTATTGTAACTTAGATGAATTACAGACTGACCCACTAAAAAGTGAAAAATAAAAAAACTTTTTTGCAAAACAAAAAACAACCGACTTCCAAAAAAATACTACAAAGTGAAAAATAACTTTAATTTCGGAAGTCGGTGGCAAAAAGCTAAAATACAGATCCAAAGACACCAACTTCCGAAGTTAAAGTTATTTTTCACTTTGTAGTATTTTTTTGGAAGTCGGTTGATTTTTTTTGTCAAAAAGTTTTTAGAAGTTACTAGCTTCTGCCTGCGACTTCGTCCACGTGAAATTTCTTGTTCCCTCGACCCGACCCGTCGCATCGATTCGCTCGCCCGTGCTATTACTTCGTTAACCGATGTGATGTTAAATAGCCTGTAACCTTTCTCAAAAATTGGGTTATCAAAATGCAAAAACAATTTTTCAAATCCGACGGGTAGTTCCAGAGATTACCCCCTACATAAAAACAAATGTTACTCTATAATATTAGTACAGATACCAGCAATCACCTAAGCATCTAGGATACCACTGGAATGTCCAGTAATAGTATCCTAGAAGATTATATGTGAACAATGATGTTATAAAGGAAAGATACGCTACGTTCATACTGAGCGGCATTCAAATATCGCTGCGTTGTTATTTTTTAATTTTGTAGGTACTTATATAAACAGTAGTTTTTAACTAGGCATACTAGGACAGCGAATGTATGATACAGAAAGAGATTGCTTGGTATTTTATTTAGGTTTATTATTAAGCCACGTACACGTTTTGTTTCGCTCGCTGCTATTGGCCGACTAAATCAAATTACAACAATTGTCTGAATTCTATTTTCTTGTCAATTCAGTAGTTTTTTTACTAGTGTTTGTAAAATAGTATGTCAGTGTCCAGTTTAATTTTTAAAGTATCTTACAAGAGCTTTTATACGTCACGATTTAAAAATTTAAAACGACACAAGCGTCATGTTGTAAAATATGATGCATCTTTATCTGTATCTGGCGACATATTAATGTGACTGATAAATGGTCCAGATTGTGAACATAGGTGGTCTTAACTACTGGTTAACTGTCTGATAAAATAGAGCACGTGCGAGATGGTGATAGTAATCAAGGACTTACAGTCTACACAGTACTTTAATAAAAAGCTCTGAACTTTTAACTTTTAGACAGAATGGACTCCTAATGTATCTGATACGTAAACGAGACAGGACACGACGACATTGCAGAAACGAACTTACGAAGGGTTGCTATTAATCAATCTGCCTAGCCTTTTCCCAAGTATGTTGAGGTCGGCTTCCAGTCTAACCGGATGCAGCTGAATACCAGTATTTTACATGGAGCGAATGAATATCTGACCTCCACAGCCTATTAACTGGGTAATATGATACCCCTTGGTAAGACTGGTTGTCAGACTTTCGGGCTTCTGACGACCCGTAACGACTGTCAAAGATCCACGAGTGACAGCCGGGTCCAACGGCTTAACGTGCTTTCCGTGGCACGGTGAAAGATGGTCACCCATCCACGGACTGACCCCGGCAAGCGTAGCTTAACCTGATAGATCGACCCGTGCGTCTGTTATTATTTATTTACCCTCCTTTCACACATTTAGAAACACAGATTTAGAAAAAATCTTATAATGACCCAACAGACGTTGTCCTGTCGGCTTGCACCAGGGGTCTGCACTCAGCCCTTACCTCTTTGTGCTGATAATGGATGCTCTTTCTTCGGATATCCAGGAAGAGGCTCCCTGGTGTATGCTGTTCGCCGATGACATTGTGCTGGTTGCCGAGAGTGGCTTAGAGGTCCAGAGCAGATTGGAGGTGTGGTGGAAAAGACTGGAGACCGTTGGCCTGAGAGTAAGTCGGACCAAAACAGAGTATTTGTTTTGTGATTTTGGCGGTCTCTCCGGTCCTGTGCCCATATCTCTTGCCGGAACGCCCTTACCGATCTGCTCCGACTTTCAACCTCGGGTCGCATGTCCAAGGGGATGGCGAAGTAGACCGAGACATAACGCACCGGATCAACTCAGGATGGATGAAATGGCGACAGGTTACAGTAACAACTTGCGACCCACGGATGCCCCTCAAGTTGAAGGGGAAAATTTACAAGTCCGTGATAAGGCCTGTCGTACTTTATGGATCGGAATGCTGGGCAGTGAAGAAGACGGATGAAAAAAATTGCATGCAGCGGAGATGAGAATGTTGTGATGGATGTGTGGAGTGACCAGAATGGATAAAGTGAGAAATGAGTATATAAGAGGAAGTTTGAAAGTGGCGCCAGTGACAGAAAAGTTGAAAGGAAATCGTTTGTCTTGGTATAGGCATGTAATGAGGAGAGACGAAACGCATGTGACTAAAGGAGTGATGAATATACATGTTGATGGATGGAGAGGCAGAGGAAGGCCAAAGAAAAGATGGATGGATTGTGTGAGGAATGATATGAAAGAGAAGGGAGTGATGAATAGTGAATGATAGCGTGACGGTTGATAGGGGAGAATGGATGAAGAAAACGTGTTGCGCCGACCCCAAGTAATATGGGATAAGGGAAGGAAGATGATGAGACGTTGTCCTTAATCATTCATAAAATAAAAGAAACAAGAAAAAAGACAAGACAAGAAAAAAGGACGTTCAGTTTTTCCAGAAATTGATAATTTTCCGGAAAACTTTCCAATTTTTCTTTCCATAAAAACCTAATTTGAACATCAGTCCAGTTCTAAAATGATGTGCTTATCAACGAATAGCATTTAATTTTAATTTCTAAAAATGAAAAAAAAGAAAGAAAAAAATAAAAAGAAAGTAAAAAAATAAAAAGAAAGAAAAAAAAATAAAAAGAAAGAAAAAAAAAAAAAAAAAGATAGGTGTCTTTTTTAACCGACGAAAAAAAGGAGTAGGTTCTCAATTCGACACGTATGTTATTTTTTTTTTATGTATGACTACGCATAACTTTTTACAGAGTTGTCCGATTTGAATTTTTTTTTTATTCGAGAGGCTATACCTTAAAGTTGGTCCCATACAAAATTGATTAACTTAACTTGGGTAGTTTTTGAGGTAACTTCAATAATACCTACGTATTTTTTCCCCACTTCTATATGGATGATGTTCTAGTTTCTTTTGCAGGTAGTGGTATTAGCATTTTTATGACTTCCAAAAACAACACTATAAAGTGAAAAATAAAAACTTTTAAACAAAAAAAAACAACCGACTTCCAAAAACAACACTATAAAGTTTTTATTGATGTCGAGTAATTATGGCGAATAACTCGACAATTCGCCATTACCACTATTCGCGGCATCTCTAATAATTATCATTCCCTAGACCGCATTAATCGAAAACCTCCCGGCAGACACCTGTGAAACAAAATCACGATCCAAACGTAACTTTACATTTAAAACCCATACAACAAACAGACGATCCTAGATTACCTCCAACCCAAAAACAAAGCAAACTCACCTGCGAGTAGGTAACACCCAAAACATTAGCCTTGCCTTCACGACTTGCCCGAAGCGAACATGCTTATTAGGGCTGCAACGCACCTGTGTGAATATTTTCATAATCTCACTAATTAGAGGTTCGCGATTCTTCCCAAAGACGCCGAACATTCGGGTTTTACTGCGGAGGCAATAAATTCCTCGACATTTGACCCTGTGGAGTTTTTAGGGATTTCTTCCTGAGGCTGTAGCTGTAACACCGTATAGAGTAGAGTATCAAGTTTTGTTTATGTCGACCGTTTATTTATATTAAATATCAGTTACTGAACTTAGACCAACATTGTTGATATGTTTAGTGAGATTAAGTTTCGATATGTTTACATTTAGATTAGTTTGTTTCGTTCCTACTTCATAAACTTAGATCTGAACTGCCAGATTCTCATTTATATGCGCTGCAGTATGTTACGATGTAACATGATTTATTCTAAACTAAATTGCAAAAGAGCTTAACACTAAACAGCCTTCTAAAACCATAGGACGTAATGCACTGTAAAATAATTTTCCATTGATCAGGAAATGGGCCACTTACAAACTACAAGTTTTGAATCCCAAAACATGAACTTCAAGATATAAATTGCGTTTCCACTTTCCAAACAATCATCTCTCGTTCCTTCACTGCTCTGTGCACTAATGTTGGATATATTTATCGCGGTGATCGTCAACCGTGGCGGATTGCCTCGAGGCACCCCGCCTCGGCTTTGCGTCTTTCCCACGTGCTCCGAATGCTTAGATTGCGTGCGACCTCCTCACCAACCATACCCGTTCACACTACGAATACTTCATCAACTGATACGCCACATATAATCTTAACACCTCTTTTATTATATTCAACTTGACCAGTATCATCATTCGGATATTCTACATTTTGTTTCACTGTGGCTTTTTCGTCTACCTCGTCGGCTTCATTTGTGATATCACATACGGACGCCATGGCTGCTTCAGTGGATCTACCGTTTGCTTCAGGCTACATTTCTTGGGTCTCACCTTCGACTTTTAAGACCGTGGGATTTCGGACAAAGTTTTTCGAGATTAATAATGATAAGTGAATTTTTTTGTGGAATCACTGTTGTAATGCTTGGGTAGGTCACATGGATCTTAGTAAATTAATGAAATGTGATTCCAAATATCTATTCATGGTGGTCTGTAGGCTATAGTTTTTCTTCTTTGTAATTGACAACTCAAAATTTGCATCCGATTAGACTGTAAGCCGACCCCAACATGGCTGGGACAAAGCTAGGCATATGATTATAAGTTTGCTAAAAATAACTGCTTCATTAATCATAACTGACCATAATTATTTAAGGAAAGTGTTTATTAGATTTAAAGAAAGCGAATATCTATAAGACATAATTATCACTTGCAGTCCTTTTCCGTCTCATTAATCATGAATGCGGATGTTATATTTTTTGCACAAATATTATAATTTGAATAAATGGCTCCAATTCTGAAACTATATATCAAAGTTATGGGTAATTTAAATATTGACATTAAAATATTGCTATTTAACTTCCTTTACCATGACTAATAAATAAATCATGTAAGTTTGTAAAATTAATTGCTAAAAACGTTGTTCATTGTTTTTGCATGCAGTACTTAAAAATAACAATGGAATAAATGAGAATTTGTGAAGTGCCTATCTGGTGTTCCTGTATCACTTTTTATTCACTGTTGTAGCTTTTCTTGCCTACTTAGTATTATGTAGATAGACAGATCCATTTTCATTTTCTTTTAAAGAGTCACTTCTGCAGCACAGGTGACTAATAAATAGAGTAGAAGCTCTGCTTCAATTATCTACACTCGCTTGGCAGTGAAAAGAAAATCGCAAAGCCAAATGACCGATTTTTATTGAAAAACAAAAAGAAACAGCAAGCATTTTAGCTGCACGTAATAGCGGCGCTCATGGTAATCACGATGGTAAAGCAGAGGCGATTACAAGCATTTACCGGATGATTCGGTAATCGAAAGTAATATTGGGAACATCTGAGGAATCCTTAGGAACTTTGAAAGGAATTCAGTCGTAAAGAATGACGTAAATATAGTATTTAGTTCAGTTATGTTAATGTGTTGATAGCTGAATAAGTAGGGAGGTAGGTCTATGGAATGTTTTGAAGAATGTAATTTGTTGTTCACAGAAATGAAAGGAAGGTTACAAGGAAAAACTTAGCAAGCTGTAGAAATAATGATGTGTTTGGGTATGTAGATTTCAGGAATTGCGCCTGAAATATGCTACCTCCTGCTCTAAAATGATAATTCAAAGCTCAAAATAATATTATGAGAAACCGTGTCTTTAAACACCTCTATTATTTTGTACGATTTAAAAATCGTATTATTTATTGTAAAATTTACTTCTAAAAAAGTAAAAACCGACTTCAAAACCGAAAACGAATAAAATAACTTTCATAAAACACTTAACAGCTTCTGAAGTCGGTGTCAGGCTAAAGTGCATTGAAGAATTGAAGACACCGACTTCAGAAGCTGTTAAGTGTATTATGAAAGTTATTTTATTCGTTTTTGGTTTTGAAGTTGGTTTTTACTTTTTTTTAAAGTAAATTTATTTTTCCATTTTTAGTTGAATATACAATTACAAGACGAACGAAAAGAAAAATCATCGAAAAAATCGGCTTTAGAAATGCCGGTGATACAGTACATTTATGCATATAACTTCGTACATAAGAATAGTTACATAATGTATTATATACTAAAACCTTCCTGAAAGTATGTAGATCACGTTAGTGAAAGGATCATCAAAATTAGTTCATTAGTTTTTGAGAAAATCACGGACAAACAAACATACATACATACATACATACATACGGGTCGAATACAGAACCTCCTTTTTTGAAGTCGGTTAAAAAGGTAACTAATTTTACAAAATATAAAGCTCACGTTAAACTTTCAATCACTTTTCAGCATTCTTATTCATTCCATATTTATTCTGAAGCCTTCTCTCTTCAACCATAATCATTTTTTAAGAATTAAAATTAATCAAATCCCCATCATAATCAGCTGCCACTAAAATTAGTGCCAAAACACAGTGTAGGTATATTCCTGTAACCTCCCAAAGGATCATCCAAATCTCAATTTCCAAAGAAAGGCCATCTAAGATCACGAGTTTACCTCGGCTCGTTTTAAGGTTGCGGCCTACCGCCAATTAGCCACAATATTCGGCTAGCACAAAGGCCCCGTGTCCCCCTAAAGACCGTTGGTTGGTAATTAAAACAAATAGGGTCAAAAGCACCCCGCTCGAGGCGCCACGGGGCGGCACCCGACGCGACCCGACGTCGCCGAAGGCTCTACAACCCCCTCATTACAAGCTTAATCTAATTATTGAATTCGTACAATGTTGTGTTTACATTTTTTTTTTTCTAATTTGCCCCACTATACTTAAGAATGGACGAGTAAGCGCTAAATGGCACGTTTAAGGCAATATATCATAAGGATCGAGTCACTGCAGCGCTGAACGATGTGTTCTCACGGTTTTTTGGCCAACTTTTTGAAGTTAGGTCCTCTGTATATTAAGGCGGTGCATAAGATTATTATAAGGCGTTTAAGGTTTTGCCTCTAGATGATTGTCACGATTTTATTGCATTCCGTCGTTCAGTGGTACTTTAGTTTTTTGCTGTTTTATGTTTATAGTTTTTATGGGAGGGTAAGGCGGTGTTCATACTGCGACACTAAATTCGAAATCAATGTTAGTTGATCAGCTCAGCTTAGTCCCATAGTTAGCACTAGGTCTATCCGGTCATCCGTCGTGCAAGCTATACATTTTGCATTTAAAAGTAGGTATATAAAACTACTGACATTGCCTAGTTTTCAACTTTTCCTTTTAAATCGGAAGAAGATTCTGGTAAAGTTTTTACCAGCATTTTGGTTTAAATCCTGAAAATACCTCCACAAACCGATTACTTTACGATTCATACAAAATGTTACTTATAAAAACATGGTCAGAATAACCTTTACCTTTGCCTACCAGCAATATAATTTTAAATTATCCGCAACTTATTATTGACAACTCATTTAAATAGCTAAAACGTTCGAGATAGTTTAAGCGCCTCGGGGTAAGTCGGCTATCTCCGCTGCGCTTCGGCACTCCTCGGCTCTGTTCGGTCAAGATCGTGTGATCCCATCCATCATAGACGGTAA
The DNA here is from genome assembly GCA_946251885.1 of Cosmia pyralina. Lineage (NCBI taxonomy): Eukaryota > Metazoa > Arthropoda > Insecta > Lepidoptera > Noctuidae > Cosmia > Cosmia pyralina. The sequence continues at coordinate 15,800,323 of OX276359.1, read as the reverse complement.
CGACCTCTATGCAAAACGCTGACGTTGCTGTCATCTTTGAATAATTTATGATGCTGCTATGGGTGTGATTGTGAAGGTTTTGGTGTGTCAAAATCTACAATATGCTGAAATAAAATACAAAATTCGTTTTATTATATGTGCTTATAACGGAGTAGTTTATTATTAGTTTTAAGACCAAAACAGCAACCACTAGATTTTTTTTAAAAAACAGAAAAGACTCAAAATTATTTCAAAATTGATTTCTAAATTATACCTACCCCACCATTTCATATAGATAACTATTAGGTTAACCAACATTAAATGCTGCAACATTGCTAAGATAAATCCATGATAAATTAAATAAGTAGACTAAATGACATACACTACCGAGCATAATCGACGAGACCTGTCTGTAGAATTGACGTGTCTATGATAATGACATTATAAATTATTTAAAGTATTCCATGCCAACGATCGCTTTTCTTATTCTTATTATTGCCGCCAGCCACCTTGGTCGCAGAGTCCTCTCATTGTCGGCAGCAGCGGAAGACGCCGCTGAAAGGAAGACGGTGAAGCACGTTCAGTTGGCGACCCGTTAACATTTTGTGCCCATTGCAGTTGAGACCATGGGTTGTTGGAGCACAGAGGCCAAGAAGCTTATTGGTGAGATAGAGCATAAGCTCCGTGAGAAAACGGGTGACTTCCGCTCCGGCTCGTTCTTGGTGCAAAAGTTAGCCATTGCCATCCAGCGTGGCAAAACAGCAAGTCTTATGGGCACCTTTGCGCCAGGAACAGTTAGGAGCGGGTTATTTGACGTGTTGTTGTGATTATTTTTACATGATTTTATAAGTATCAACATAATTTACTTTCCTTTTTTTTAGAACAAATTTAACGTAAAATAGAGAGATGTATAAACCACTCGATAAAATGGAAATAAATAAAGTCCCAAAAAAACAGCTACAAATCGGTATCAACAACTGTCTATAGATACGGTCCCAACTTTTATGATTTCATTTCATAATTTATACATACGATGGGGATCATTATTTACTGTTTCGCCCGGGGACACAGGCTGGGTCAAAAGATGCCACCACAAAAAACCTATACACGACCGTTTAATGGACCGCCTTTGTATAGGAGTATGGGAACAGAACGTAATTACTTACCTATATGCGTTTATGTGTGACAGTGCCTTTTTTTTATGTTACAATTTAGGCCGTGATTGGAAAGTTGCATTATTCGAGATGGCAAATAATAGGTCTTTACCTATGAAATTGCCGTTTTGTATGAAAAAATTTAAACGAACTTTTTTCATGCATTTTTTATTTGTATTAATCGAAGTAATCACCCATGCAATCAATGCATCTTTGCCAACGCAGTGGCAGTTTATTGATGCCCTTCTTAAAGAAATCAGCTGGACGGGAGGCAACAAATTCTTCAAAGGCATTTTGTACTGCCTCTCGGGTATTGAATTTTTTTCCCGCCAAGAAGTTATCCAAATTCTGGAAAAAGTAGTAGTCTGTAGGCGCAAGGTTTGGTGAGTTGGGCGGATGACGGAGAGCTTCCAACCCCAGTTCTTGCAACTTGGACACCGTCTGCTGTGCAGTATGAGGTCGCGCGTTGTCGTGCAGGAGCAGCGGAGACGAGCGATTGACCAATGCTGGTTGGAGATGTGCCAGCTTCTCCATCATTGTGTTCAGTTCTTCACAGTACACATCTGAAGTAATGCTCACCCCGTTTGGTAAGAAGCTGTGATGAATCACACCGGCGCTAGGCCACCAAACAGTGACCATCACTTTTCTACGGGTAAGTTTTCGTTTAGGGCATTGTTTAGGTGCTGAACCAGGATCCAACCAACTTGCTGAGCGCTTGCGGTTATCAAACAGAATCCATTTTTCATCACAGGTACCAATGCGGTTCAAAATTCCTTCATTTGTGTGTCTGTTTAGCAGTGCAAGGCACGTCTCGACGCGTACTTCGCGCTGGCGATCATTGAGTTCGTGGGGCACCCATTTGACAAGCTTTTTTACCTTGCCAATTTGACGCAAATGGACCAATATTGTTTTGACGCTAACTTCGAAAGCTGCTGCTAATTCAGCCGTAGATTGTGTATCATCAGCTTCCACAATCGCCTTTAATTCGTCATTGTCGACCAAAGTCTTCGGACGACCGCGAGGTTCATTTTTCAGGTCGAAATTTCCAGAACGGAAGCGAGCAAACCAATAACAAGTGGTGCGTTGGTTTGCAGTGTTAGTTCCGTAAACGTCATTGATGTTGCGTGCCGCTTGTGCCGCGTTGCTGCCACGACGGTACTCATATTCCATAATTACTCGAATTTTTAACGTATCCATGATGACGAAAAAGATTGAAATGCGATGAAAATGAAACACTAATCAATAAACAAATGACTACTTTTGGAAAAAAAAATCCATGTTTTTAAAATAAAATTAATTTGAAATTAGAATTCTTAGCCAAGCAAAAATTATTTTGATTTGAAATAGCCAGTACTGCAGAACAGCAATTTCATAGGTAAAGACCTAATAATGATGCATTACAAATTCGTAATTTATCAAAACTAGACTAGCACTTCCCGCGCGGCATCGCCCGCGTGGATGTCGGAAAATATCCCACGGGATCAAAAATCCTTCCTTATTCCTTGTCTACATTATAAAGGCAACCTCTGTGTAAAATTTCAGCTTTCTAAATCCAATGGTTTGGGCTGAGCTTTGATGAGTCAGTCAGTCAAGACTTTCCTTTTTATATATATTAAGAAGATAAAAGATAATAATGTCTACCTACTACAGTCTTAAAAAGATGTTACTATTCCATAAAAGGATCAATAAGGAGGGCGGGTAACTATGTAAGGATCGTAGGTGTTCTGTAGTTTCTGCATATCCCCTAGGGAAGAAGGCGTGAGTATATATATACGGATTCCATAAAATTTCTTAAAATTTGGGTTCAAAATTAAATTTCTTTGATCAATCACATTATAAAATATCCAATAAGTATAACATTATTTTAAGATCTTCAGTAAATTAATGTAACAACCTATCCTATGATTAGCAATAACTTCACTAAAACGCGTCATCCATACAGAACCCACTACACAAACTGAGAAATAAATCAAAAAAATTCGTTATGCATTCCTGAATTTTTCAAAATGGGATCATAAATATTTCAAATGAAGAATGAAGACACGGTCTGGACTTCGCTCATTAATGCTCATTTGGTCGGATATTTACACACCAATTACGATATGGTCTCGCTTATTTATATGTGCGTTTGCGCACTTGATTCATTGCACCTTAGTGCCGCGTCGTTAGTGTCAAAGAAACGTATATTTCAGGGGCAAATATTAAAGGTACTTATTACTATTATATTTAAGTTTATTGTAGGTGAGGAAGTTTCGCTTAGTGTGTGTAGATGAAATGTTGAGTCTTGTTGAGCTTCAGTAATAGCGAATGTTTTGTTTTGTAAGAAAAGAGATTACATATAGAGGCTAACAAAAGTCGCTTGCCATTTGCACTTCTTCACTTGATCTTTAAAAAAATCCCTTCAATCTTCTTCTATCTTCAAGTCGTCAATTCCTGCGTCATGGGCCTCACATACTATGATTGCCAATTCACAGTCTATTCCAACAGCCATACTACTCTCGGCAGACATAACCACCTTAGTGTGACTGCTACTTTTAGATTTTGCACGCCATTTTGGTGATTACAGAAGTCTGTATTTTCCGCGTTTACTTATTTTCTCTCAGTAGTTGAAGGTGTAACGGTTCTCTTTAGCTACACCCCTTCAGAGAGATAACGATGTAACGGCTATGTAACACGGCAAGAAAATATATTCAAGATGCTTTAATACATTTTCTTGGCGTAACTTTACACAGATCTAGATGGTTTTGATACGGCAGTGCTCCCGTCACAGCGGCTAGACGCAGTAACGAGGGGAAACGGGCTACATTTCACTGGCCAGGCACGCCCTCTGTGCATCTGATTAGATAGCATTTCTAGTACATTTAAATATTAAGTACTATGTGCATGTGCATAGATAGCATGTAACGATATGTAGGAACTCAAACATAAACCATGTTATAGTTTCAAATCGCAATAGAATGTGACATCACGTTCGTCAGATCAACTAGAAATTAATCAGACACGTCAACGCAAGAAAATATTGATTACCTAAACCGATTCTTATGGACCTTTTCTATTCAAATGCAATCAGAAATAATTTGTCCTCTGTGCTTCCAAGAATTGGTAACACGTTCATTACGACAAATTTTCATTGGTCCATAGGACCCGCATGTGGGGTGCTGGAGATTTTCGTAAAGTATGCCATAAGGTCTGTATTCGGGGAACCGTTTTTATTAGTCAATAGGGAACGATTGCAGTATACGGAGAACCAGCACCGTACGTTTGGCAGTTGCTTTGAAGGCTTATTTTCATTGGGTGTGTGTGAGTATCCACACGGTTTTTACCGACTGATGAATTTCATTGGTCCCGCAAAGGGGATTCCCCGCTGACGGTGTACCGACCGCATTATTGACTTATGACTTTCATTATTAATTACCCCGCCTGCGGGGAGTCCCCGCATGCTGTATATCAACCGAGTTATCGACTAATGAAAACGTGCCATTAGGATCACAACATTGTGTTCCTCAATATTAATTCTGGCGTCTGTCATAATGACAGCTAGACTTGATTTTTACAGTATGTTGTCCCATCGTAATGCTATGGAAATGAGTTCCTTGCGAAGCCGTGGTGTATGATAGGCTGAGGAACGCTGTGGTAAGGCAAAGTTGCGGTTTAAAAGATGTAGTGACAAAAACTATTTTTCGATGGTTTGGTCATGTTGTGAGGATGAATGAAAGGCGACTTACAAAAGTATTTACAAGGCAGATAGAAGGACATTTAGTGCGTAGTAGGTACTCGCAACCGGTGTGCGTGTATGACCAGATGTATAGACGTAAACGAACCAAAAGGAGTGTGTAAGGATCGTAGACCGTAGGAGATGGTATTAATTAAAAAGGAATCCGGCAAAAATGTATATTCACTTGTTTATCAAAAACATGTCTTTTTGAAAATAATATAAATTCTAATTATAACTGATTTAACAATAGAAGAGCTGCAGTATATTTACTGTACAAAGGTAGCATAAGCATTAGTCATTTAATTGATGACTGCTATGAGAGATTGGATGAAATATATACTGTCTGTTAAATATATATATGTATAGGTACATATATAGGAGGAGCTCGTGGCTAAGTAATAACAGCCGCACGGGTCGATCCGTCAGGTTAAGCTACGCTTGCCGGAGTTGGTCAGTGGATGGGTGACCATCTTTACATATCGAGACTCCTCCGTGCCTCGGAAAGCACGTTAAGCCGTTGGTCCCGGCTGTCATTCGTGGATCTTTGACAGTCGTTACGGGTCGTCAGAAGCCCGAAAATCTGACAACCAGTCTTACCAAGAGATATCGTATTACCCAGTTACTGGGTTGTGGAGGTCAGATAGGCAGTCGCTCCATATAAAATACTAGTATTTAGCTGCGTCCGGTTAGACTGGAAGCCGACCCCAACATAGTTGGGAAAAGGCTAGGCTGATTGATTGATTGATTGTATAGGTACATAATATATATTAGATATATTCTGTAGTTTCTGCCGACCCCCATGAGAAGGCGAGAGGTTCTGTATGTAGGTATGTATATCTGTATGGTGTCCAATATTTCCTTAGAGTCATATCCCACAACTAAAATACCGAGTAGCCTAAACCACGAATCGACTCCTCAAAACATTCAATCTAAAGCGACAAATTACACACCCAATAAAGAAATCATACACATCAAAACAGATTACAATAAGGCTCAAAATAGTATTCGTAACACACACGGACCATGGGAACTTTGTTCGGGACACGACCTTACAAATTATATGTCAGATGAAGAACGTGCGCGCTTGACAGCAATTTTCATTTCATACGAAGATGTCACGTCGTATGTAAAAGGTCACTTGGAACATCTAATTTGGTAATTGCATGTAAAACGGACCTTAGTGTTACAAGTATTTCTATTGTAATTTGGACATTAAATTTAACTAAAACTATCAACAAACTAAAATATATACATTTAGATGAAAAGATGCAAGATTTCTCATGGGATCTGTTCTGAGATAGCTATCCCTGTATAAAATTGTAGTAAGAGACTTTAGTCGAAATAACGTAGATACCATTATTGATAACCGTAACAGGGGTAACACTTCTACATCTTTTTTATGAGGCTCATTCCTAGTTAGGATCCACAAAGATGTGGTCTAGTTTTATGTTAGTCAGGTAAGGATCGCAGGAATTTCTTCAGCTAAAGTTTTGAAGACCTCAAAATTCAATAGAATTTGACCAATTAACTTGCATTAGCTTGAATAAGACTTAATATAACTTAGCGCCAATGCCATTTCAAAGATAATTGTGGTAAATGACATTCATGTAGATTATTATGATTGTCAAGCGGCTATAAGTTTTATGGCGTTTGAATTCCTAATTAGTGTAGATAGATCATGCAGGAATTTAAATTCTATTAACTGCTTAGTACTCTATATTTCAGGTTTCGCTTTGAAAATCGTCCAATTACGGAAGGATCGCGGAACCGGATAGCTCTTTTTACGTAAAGAAATTCATATAACGCATTACGGACTTTAATTATTACCGATGCTACGGAGAACTAGTTCCAACCAATACTAACCAAGTGAAAATACAAATCAGCCTAGCACAATTCGAATCACTTGTCGGTAAATCGTCTTATCTAGACACAGTCTACATTACAAATCGCGTATAACCACATACGAATACAGGGCAACCTACTTCGCGTAACTGCAATCTGCATACAAGGCATTATGTAGTCAGTCGAGTAAAACAATAGCCTCTATCTATTACATTCAGAACACCGTTCACACATGCTCGTGCGATATCATTCGCGTCATCTCAGAACGTATGTAGGATTGTAGGTGGGTATTGTCGAGGTGAGGAGTAGCTTTACGCAAGATTTTCTTTAGAGAAAATGGGCATTACGTAATAATGTCGTCTAGCTAAATAAGAATAGATAGTAAGCTAGTAAGAAATATTAGAAGAAGCGGATGAACAATAGTAATCTTAGAATGGACCAATTCCAGCGCATTGAATTCGCGGTTAGCATTTAAATTGTTGCAAAGTTACCTAACAAATAGGCAACAATAGTGTGGAATGCATCATTGTGTCTTGATCGAGGATTTGTGAATGATTAGAGAAGAGAAATCGCATTCGAAAAATAGATATATCTCGTTTAAGTCCAAACTACCCTATAAAATAGTTGGAGTACTACAAGAATGTATCCTGGGACCACTTCTATTTTCTTTCTAGATACAAGAATGTATCCTGGGACCACTTCTATTTTCTTTCTAGATTAGAAAAAGCGGGATTAATGTCTGCAGAAGAGTATATTTCTTCTCTATAAATGATTTTGGCTTCTTATTTATTTTTTAAATATCAAAATCGAACCTACACCTATTGACCACCTTAAAGGCCAGTTCCATACCACCAACCACAGTACCACAGAAAATGCATAATCAGCTTTACGTAACCACCACGATCAGATACCGTTGCACCTACCAGCAGGCGTGGCAATGGGCGGGCACATTCTAATTCAAATTGCCAGTTGTAAGTCACGCAAACTTAAAACAGTTGCGTTTCTGATAAAAACACGCAAGATATCGTAAATGACTGATTCATTGTGAGTTGTGACCTAGTTTTGTAGGGAAAGGATTCGAAGGGATTGGCTTTTATTGGCTTAATAAGGGGTAACCGTGTAAAAGGGAGTGAGTTGCAAGTCACGTCCAAACATACAAACCTTATCAAACCTTATACAGGGCGTACCAGAAAGGTGTGGTCAAATTTAAGGGAGTGGTAGGTACAGTCTATCAAACTGAACAACTTTCTCCATGGGACCAACATCGTAATCGCGAAAAAAAAAATTCTGCCGTCCCATTCATTCACACATCCCATTTGGGTCGAGTAGGTATAAAAGTTTTCTATGGGACAGTTGATAATTTTTTCGCGATTACTATGTTGGTCCCATGGAGAAAGTTGTTCAGTTTGATGGTCTGTAACACATCCTTAAACTTGACCACACCTTTCTGGTACACCCTGTATTAGTTGCTTATTGTTGTTCCTACAACTAAGAAACAAAAAAAAAAAAATGTACATTAGTTCCGGTTTTCGATATTTTTTGGCATGTGTGGAGGGGCTTGCGGCTATAACAGCCGCACGGGTTGTTCGGTCAGGTTAAGCTACGCTTGGTCCGTGGATAGGTGAACATCTTTAGATAGGTACCCCTCTATGCCTCGGAAAGCACGTTAAACCTTTTGTCCCGGCTGTCATTCGTGGATTTTTGACAGTCGTTACGGATAGTCAGAAGCCCGAAAGTTTGACAACCAGTCTTACCAAAAGGGTATCGTTTTACCCAGTAACTGGGATGTGGAGCTCAGATAGTTTTTCGCTCCATGTAAAATACTGGTATTCAGCTGCATCCGGTTAGACTGGAAGGCGACCCCAATATAGTTGGGAAAAGGTTAAGCAGATGATGGTGGGTAAATGAGTGATCCCTATACCAACGCTTAGTTCTACAAGAACTAGGAAAGCCAAATCCAATATTATATTACAGTTGTAGTTGACTGTGTCCATGTGTTCGCGTCATGCCAGACGTTTTGAAGCATGGTTGAATGTTCTTCTAGGCCACTCCAAAATAGGCTAAAATTAGATATGACATACGTTATCTAATAAATAATACAATTTTACATTTAATAAATAGTAAGTGAATCAGAATAAAGTCATATCTACAATAATAATATTATAATGATTACATTTAGTAGCGTGCATGACTCTGACCTTTACGTTGCAACTACTCGTAGGTAAGTACAACGTTATAACTTAAGCTATATATAATGATGTTGCAACATTGTAATTAATATGTTTGATGAACAGTAATCATCACGCTCAAAATAATATATTTCTGCGTGTCGTATTTAAGGGTTTTCCTCGAGAAATGCACGCAAATACGAACCTTCTTTTGAACACCTCTAGATACAATCAATAAATTCCTTTTTTACACGACTGCCCCAAAAAGGTGTGTGTGTTTTCATGCAGGGTTAATGTATGTTTGTGAGTTTCTTCATTCCACCATAACTTTTGAATACCTGGACAGATTTCGATCTTTAGAATTCTGACATCATCCCGAGTGACACTGGCTATATTAAAAAAAAAAATCAATATGGCGGCAGTATGACTATTTTCAAATGTGAAAAAAAAATCTTCAATTATTACAATATGGGTATCAAATGGAAGCCCTTGATGAGCACATTCCAGAAAAAAGCTATATAATTTATTGGCATAAATTTTACATAGGTATGGTGTTCATGCAAAACAAACATTTTATCTTTGGTTGCAAACGATTCAGTAAGAGTGCGAATGTCTGAATTGCCACTAAAATGTATAAAATAAAAATAAATAATTAAAAAAAATAAAAAACACGACTGCCATGCCAAAAAACGAACTACAAAGTAAACAAACAAGTTGTATTCCCTGACTACACTGATAAACAAAAGTATCATTGCAGTCGGGGGACCTCTTAGATTTAAAAGTGTTCCACAGAATGGTCCCCCCACTGCAGTGGCAATTTTATTTATCTATTTAGTCTGGGTATACAACTAATTTCTTTAACTATTTATTTTTCGTTTATTTTAAAACGAATTCGTTTCAAATAATGTTTATGAAACTTTTTCACCACAGTATTAAGACCGATCATTGTAAACTGACAAGTCCTGGCTTAAACTGTGGCACATATAAAACCTATTTTAGGCATATAAATAGGCTACACCGACTAATTACAATAAGTAGTCGCTAAGCTATATATTTAGCAAAAGCCCTTTCATTCCTATTATTAATAACTCTTAGGTACTCAAAGAAAAATTAAATTAAAATTCCATTAAAATACTTTATTTTATCAATAAACTTTTCTGCCTCACAAAAGGAAGGTATATGGGTACAGAAACAAATTTCTCACATTAATCGCAATTTGTTTACAACAAAATTAAAAGCATTGGAGTCAAGATCGCGTGCTTGTTGCCACTTAATAAAGGCTACCTTTTACTTGGCCTAAGGTGCATGATTGTTTTATACGATCATTATAGAACATTAAATTAGATTTCGATTAAGAATTGACCTCTGCATTGAAATATCTACAAATAATTCCCTATTTACTGAACTAACTCACGGTTTCTAGCTGCCTTAAACAATGTATGGTTCAATCTCTTGGTAATTAAATAAGATGTTGTTCTTTTCGTAATCTAATCACTAGGTACTGTTTACATGGGATTCATCAGTATATTAACTGATTAGAGTCTTGCTTGATATTGCTCAGGCAAATGCTCGGGCACATACAAAAACGTAAAGAAACCAACCCAGCACGATTTCTCAATTAAAGCTATTTAAGCAAAGAGGTTCTCGTATAGTGAAATCTCTAGTACAAACATTACAAACTTATGTTTTCTATGGATTACAGAATTTAGACAACAAACGTCCTATAAATTAAGAAGAAAATCTTACACCACGACATCATATTTGTTAATTATTTTGAGCCAATTAAAAGTTCGCTGCTATTTTTTCTGCATTCGCTCAACCGCATTCGCGTAAAACAAACACCATCTTTAAGGATATCTCAATCGTTCTCTCAATAAATTGATTGGCTTAATAAACGTCATTAGTCTTTGAAAGTTGTGTTTAAATCACTCGACAGTTGCGTGTTGCGGACGCTACTCGTGTTCGCACGCAACGCTTATCGTTGCGTTATAGCTTTGGGCTAATTTTGAAGATGTGTTTTACTTGATGTATATCGCGATTATGTGGAAAGGATTGTGTTTAAAATAATAAAATATTTTATTTATAATTTCATATGTTTCGAAGATTTTACGTTGATCCTATCTTTGATCATAGCTCTAGACTGCCAATATAACACAGTCACAAATTGAGAGAGAATTATGCAGTCATACCATTTCTAGATAGGTTTTCCAATTGCAAATCAAACTTGAGCAAATTCTGATAACGACCCAAAAAGTAATTTGGGTGATTCACGCAGATGCCCTGGAGATCGTGCAATTATTTTGGGAACGTTAAACAAAACTGGAAACAAAAAATAGCAAGCGACAACAAAACTCACAATAAACAATGTTCTCAAACAATAATAACCCAAAAACAAAACAGAAATAAATCATAATACTCTTAATAACAGCGTACTGCAGTGGGAAAATGATAAAAATGATATTGATTGTGGCGCAATCGTCAGCCATTAAAATAGTCAGATTGATTGAATTTCTCATGGAGCCTGGGTACAGTTGTGAGAAACAAGCTAATCGGTAGCCATTATGCAGGGTAAACGGTCCTGTTGCCTTCTTGTTTTACAATAATGGTTATAATTTTACGTGACTGTATGCACTACGATCCGATTGCACGACCACGCACCTAAGATATTTAAATTGTCATTTTGTTTTCGTCAACTTCAAAGGATTTTTAAGAATACAATGATGTTTAAATTGTGCTTAGCGCTAATTACATTATTTTGGCGACGTCTGTCTTTTCGTCTCTCATTGTGACTTTATTTGAAAGCAATCATAACAGAAGAACGAATGTAACCACATGTGCTCAGAATGTACACCATTCATAGGCTTTGAAGCTGAGCTCAGATCCGAGTCAAAACTGTATTTTGTAAGATTTTATGAAAATAGAGATGGAAAAAAATAGATTCGCAAAAAATGTTATCGTCAAAGCGGTCCAAAATCTGTTCTGTCTACGGCAGACAAAACTTTGAATATTGTCTAATAAAAGTAGACGAACAAGTGCCCGTCAAGACTAATTCATTTATCTACAGTAACAGGTGCCTGTACCTCACCGTTTAAGGATTATTGAAATCATAATCTTCGGTAAGGAATCATAGATCGTTATAGCCGCGATTAATATGTAGGTAGGTACTTATTTTGCAATTTTGATTCGATATGGATACGTGCAGCGTGATTATAAATGTAGGTTTGTACTCGTAGTTTGAATTATAATAACTGTTCCTACCTACCTACCTAATGGTTTGTGTACTATACATTTATATAAATCTATAGTTTTCTACTAGATCTTTATAGCGACTGTCAATGTTCACTTAGGTACTAAAAACCAGCTTCTTTTTGTTTTCGTGTCAACGATAGTTTGGTTGATTATTATAATATTGTTTGAGTCCAGGGGTTCAGTCTAGGGACCCCATTAGGACTTTGGGACGAAATTCGATCGTAAAGCGATCGCTATCTATGTCGAGACTGTAAGTAAATAACCAGCTGAAAAGTAAATACCTATACCATAGTGCTATGGGTATTCAATAAAAAGTGATAATGAGTGTGACGCAATTATCTATTATTAAATGTTATTTTATTTTTCGACGTAGTCATCTTTTAGGTTTATACACTTTGTATAACTTTTTTCTAACCCTAAAATTCCTTTTCTAAAAAAATCTTCTTCCTGATCCCTTAAAAAATGGTGTAATACGGCGGCAACCACTGCGCCATCATCTTCAAATTTCCGGTCCCTGATATGTTCCTTTAACCGCAGAAATAAGTAGAAATCACTAGGAGCAAGGTCTGGTGAACATGGAGGATGTTCCATCAGTTCAAAGCCAGCTTCTTGAATGGCAGCCATCGCAACTCTGGCCCTTTTTACTGTGCAACAACAGAAATAGGATGCGGCCTAACATTACGTCTCTCTCCCTCTCTCTCTCTCTGCCTAGCCTTTTGCCAACTTGGCTTGCAGTCTAACCAGATGCAGCTGTATAACATTAGTATAACAAATATAAGTATATCTAAGAGAAGTCCTGACTGACTCACTGACTGATTGACTGACTCATCAACGCCCAGCCCAAACCCTTGGACCTAGAAAGCTAAAATTTTGTACAGAGGTTCCCTTTATAATGTAGACAAGGAATAAGGAATTTTTCTCGGTAGGACGTTCCCGTGGGACATTTTCCGACATCCACGCGGGCGAAGCCGCGGGCAAAAAATGTAAATGAATAAATGTAAAGCAGCAAAATAAAGAATTTAGCGGGACGTCTTGGTTCCCATTGTCGATTATTATTTGGTGCTTCATTATTATACTCGTATTTATATAGAGTAGTAAACTCTTTTTATTTTAGCTGTCTGCTGTACTCGGTATGTTCGATCTCAAAGAACGAAGTAGGAAGTAGAACTACAGTCCAAGTCCATATAGGTTTCCAAACCTTCTTATTTTCTTTCCAGACTATGTCACAAACAGAACGAAGAAAGTTTTGAATATGGAAACTTCAAAGATTTAAAAAGTGACTTTAAATTTTCAGGCAGCGGCGGCGTCCTAACTGAAAGCGATCGTCGCGCGAGTACGCAATCGTCGCTCTATTTTATATGAACATGACTTACTCGCGCGATCAATCAAGTCGCGTTTCAATCAACTCAGCTTATTGCAGTCCACTGCTGGACATAGGTCTCTCCCAGGCTGCGCCACAACGCTCTGTCTTCTGCCTTCCGCCTCCAGTCTGTCCCAGCCACTTTCTTCAGGTCGTCGGTCCATCTAGCTAGGGGACGTCCCACACTACGCTTACCGATACGCGGTCTCCACTCTAGGACTCGTCTGCTCCACCGGCCATCGGTCCTTCGACAAACATGGCCAGCCCACTGCCACTTCAGTTTGCTTACTCTACAAGCTATGTCGGTTACTGCGGTTCTTTTCCGGATAACTTCATAACTGATTTTATCCTTCAAACAAACTCCGAGCATAGCCCGCTCCATAGCGCGATGAGCGACCGTGAATTTGTGGACCAACCCGTCTGTCAGTTCCCACGTTTCAGCACCGTATCATAACGGGCAGGACGCACTGGTACGCAAGTCGCGTTTGTACGTCTTATATTCATAATTCATAGGCCGTGTCCCAAAAATATTTAATGTCTGCCGCGTTCTAACCAAAAGCCATCGTCGCGTTCATACATTCTTTTTCACATACTCGTATCATTTTTGTTCGGTGAACAAAATGTTATGTATCCGACGATCACGTACTTGCACGACGATTGCTTTTGATTAGGACGCGGGGTTACATGCGGACGCAAAAATTATGTTTCAGACACGAACTAATGAAGACTCATTTAAACATTTATTCGTTTTCTTTGAACCGCACGTTAAACGAATCTTTGAATTCTTACTTAAATAATTTAAAGGATTAACTCAGTTAAATAATCACACCACTTACTTAAAACCAGCTCTATATGACTTCCTTGCATTGTTTCTGCCCGGTCCTGCGCACGTGTCTGTGATGGGTGGATTTTTTCACGTTTCTCTGCGATTAGGATTGTAAACTCCCATCGCAATGCTTTTTATTGTACCGACGGACGTTGTACACACAGATAGCACTTTAGTGTCGCTAAGCGTAGTAAGATGGAACGATAGCTTTATTTGAATACTAGCTTTCACCAGCGGCTTCGCCCGCGTGCATTTTGGAAAGTATCTCACGGGAACATACTACCGGGATAGAAAGTATCCTATGTCCTATTTCAGGTCATGGTCTATCCGTGTACCTTATCTAAATTCCGTTCAGTCGTTTTAGTGTGAAACAAACAAACTCATTTTCGCATTTATACTATAAACTACTAATATTACTACTATATATTTTTTTTATTTTACTAGCCGTTGCCCGCGGCTTCGCCCGCGTGGTTGTCGGAAATTATCCCACGGGAACCTACTACCTGGATAAAAAGTATCCTTTGTGATAATCCAGGTTATAAACTATCTACATACCAAATGTCATCCAAATCGGTCCAGCCGTTTGAGCGTGATGAAGTAACAAACACACGCACTTACAAACTTTCGCATTTATAATATTAGTGTGACTACGTAAACCACCTCCTTAATTCACTTTGTATTAAAATAATCCAACCCCTTGTAAGTACTTCTTGTTCATCAAACTAACATATTTGTACACATAGAAAACCGGCTTATT
The DNA here is from genome assembly GCA_946251885.1 of Cosmia pyralina. Lineage (NCBI taxonomy): Eukaryota > Metazoa > Arthropoda > Insecta > Lepidoptera > Noctuidae > Cosmia > Cosmia pyralina. Next base: position 15,785,273 of record OX276359.1, on the reverse strand, counting down.
ATCAATTAAGTGTATCAAAATCAAATGCCGTCACAACAAACTTAATAGGTACGCGTTATTACCCGACTGCGGCGGGGCCAATGGCAAAAAAAATAAGTGCAATGCACGCCGCTCCGACTTACAGGCTGGGTGGACGATAAATTCCAATCAGGGCTCGGCAAGACGCAAGGGCACTGGGTCGCGACCAGCTGAGTTAAGGGGTACTCCTTTGAATATAATTGCATCTTTTTTATGGACTATGGAAGGAATGAGAGCGAAAGGTCCAAGTATAAGGTGCTAAGTACTTGGGAACTCGATGGAAGTAATAGCCATCAGTTTCTGATCGAGGATTTTATATAAATGCATGTCAAAAAACTTTTACATAGCCTAGATAATGTTCCCACTACTACACCACGCGAGCCCACTGCGAATTGGTAGATGTCACATGTCTTCGAATTTTTGGTTCTAGGACATGCCGGTTTCCTCACGGTTCCTTCACCGTTTTGAGAGCAGTGGTGACGAAATTATTTACAAAAAGTAAAGCGCCTGCCTGGTTTCGAACCTACGACCTACAACTCGTAAGTCGGGGCTGTTACAACTGCGCCACCACGAACTACGAAAAATATTATTGTAACTTAGATATGAAAATTGCATTGCATTTGCAATTTGCATTTGCATTTGCTTCTTGTTTCAGTGTAATTTTAAAAACGTTCTCAGACTTCTAAAATACCTATGCTTGCTTATGTAAGTACTAAGAAATAATTGCTTCATATTAGGGAAGAGTGGAGAAACTTTCACTGTACACAAAACAATGTTGTATCTACGTAGGTATGTACAATTCGTCACGCCCATTTCACTTACAACCCAAGTAGGACCATTCTGCACTAACAAAAGGCCTACTATACTAAAAGCGTACTCCAATAACAATAGCATACAATGGCTTTCTTTCAAAAACTTTCTTCTTCGACAGCCTAGACCTTAAGTATTTAAAGTTAATGCTCTAAGATTTCAATAGGAATCCATAACACATCGAAATGTGAAGTGCCTAACCGCACACTATTTTCACTGGTGTTTTGAAACCGACCTTCGGTGCGTTCTCATTGTATCCACTGGTGTGTCGCCAATAATAGGTTTACGGCGAAAGAAGTTCATAGGTCTGTTGCCTTTGACCGCAGTGACTTTTCTCAAAATTAATGTTGAACTTGAGAAATATGGGTGTACCCTACTTTATGCCTAACTCTTCGGGGAATATAAGTGTGGTGTTATATTATGTGAATGCAGATTATAAAACTTTATTATTCTCAACTAGCTGCGCCCCGCGGTTTCACCCGCGTATGTCGGGATAAAAAGTAGCCTATGTGTTAATCTAGGGTATAAGCTATCTACATACCAAATTTCATCCAAATCGGTCCAGCTGTTTGAGCGTGAAGAAGTAACAAACATACAAACACACACACACACACAAACTTTCGCCTTTATAATATTAGTGTGATAATTAATGTTAGTTTTTTTTTATTTAGTAAAGAGTATAATTAAGTTAAAAATATAATATCCTAACCTACATAAAACTATTAAAAAACTAAAATATGGCGTCGAAAAATTCCTCCGTGACACTTCCCATGACACAAGGGCGGGCTTTTACCTTGGCCAGAGCGCATGGCCATATAACGTGGCAATGCCGCCAGTCTCTTGGGTATTTTACCAGGCGACAGCAATGCGGAAGAATTTTTCGACGCCATATTTTAGTTTTTTGAATATAATGGAAAAGGAAAAAATATAACGAAAATTTAATATTATTTGAAATTTTCTGAAAAACCAGCTCCTTTACAAACGTGGAAATTTAGCCTATCCATACTACACATAGTTACCTCTAAGTAAGTATGCCTCGTCAGATCTAATTTTGTTTTAAATACCCGGTCACAACTGATGCAATAGAGTTGGCCGGCAGAGTTAAAGGAAATAAGAGTCGCAGTTATCGAAATCGATAAGGACTCTATAGTTACCTCTACCTGAAACATAGTTCCAGCTAGCCCTATCCATTGGTATTATTAAGGTCACCAGTGCAGCGGAGACACTGCAGAAGAGCCAGTACACACAACGAGAGAACACAGGTGAACAGGGTCAAGGCTTGATACTAACAAAAGATTTTAGACAGGTTGAGTTTTAAATATCCAACAAATGGGGACGATGTCAGTAGAATGAACGGGAACACACCATCTTTCGGTGTTTCAATTTTCCATGCTCATGTGCAATTGAAAGAAAACGGTGTGTAGGTGCCTGTTTATCGTTCTGTACGAATTCTAAGCTTCCAAAGGGTTATGGGTACTAACATATGAACTAGTAACCTGGGTAACGCTTGCATTTGCAATTATTGCTTCACTTACCTTTGTTAGTGGTTGAAAATGTTCTAATAATAGGTCTTTACCTATGAAATTGCCGTTTTGTATGAAAAAATTTAAACGAATTTTTTTCAAGCATTTTTTATTTGTATTAACCGAAGTAATCACCCATGCAATCAATGCATCTTTGCCAACGCAGTGGCAGTTTATTGATGCCCTTCTTAAAGAAATCAGCTGGACGGGAGGCAACAAATTCTTCAAAGGCATTTTGTACTGCCTCTCGGGTATTGAATTTTTTTCCCGCCAAGAAGTTATCCAAATTCTGGAAAAAGTAGTAGTCTGTAGGCGCAAGGTCTGGTGAGTAGGGCGGATGACGGAGAGCTTCCAACCCCAGTTCTTGCAACTTGGAGACCGTCTGCTGTGCAGTATGAGGTCGCGCGTTGTCGTGCAGGAGCAGCGGAGACGAGCGATTGATCAATGCTGGTTGGAGATGTGCCAGCTTCTCCATCATTGTGTTCAGTTCTTCACAGTACACATCTGAAGTAATGCTCACCCCGTTTGGTAAGAAGCTGTGATGAATCACACCGGCGCTAGGCCACCAAACAGTGACCATCACTTTTCTACGGGTAAGTTTTCGTTTAGGGCATTGTTTAGGTGCTGAACCAGGATCCAACCAACTTGCTGAGCGCTTGCGGTTATCAAACAGAATCCATTTTTCATCGCAGATAACAATGCGGTTCAAAATTCCTTCATTTGTGTGTCTGTTGAGCAGTGCAAGGCACGTCTCGACGCGTACTTCGCGCTGGCGATCATTGAGTTCGTGGGGAACCCATTTGTCAAGCTTTTTTACCTTGCCAATTTGACGCAAATGGACCAATATTGTTTTGACGCTAACGTCGAAAGCTGCTGCTAATTCAGCCGTAGATTGTGTATAAGCTTCAGCTTCCACAATCGCCTTTAATTCGTCATTGTCTACCAAAGCCTTCGGACGACCGCGAGCTTCATTTTTCAGGTCGAAATTTCCAGAACGGAAGCGAGCAAACCAATAACAAGTGGTGCGTTGGTTTGTAGTGTTAGCTCCGTAAACGTCATTGATGTTGCGTGCCGCTTGTGCCGCGTTGCTGCCACGACGGTACTCATATTCCATAATTACTCGAATTTTTAACGTATCCATGATGACGAAAAAGATTGAAATGCGATGAAAATGTAACACTAATCAATAAACAAATGACTACTTTTGGAAAAAAAAATCCATGTTTTTAAAATAAAATTAATTTGAAATTAGAATTCTTAGCCAAACAAAAATTATTTTCATTTGAAATGTCCAGTACGGCAGAACGGCAATTTCATAGGTAAAGACCTAATATTACTTCTTGTTAACACGTTGGCTGCCCAGCATACTACACCTACAGTATTGCTCCCACGCCCCATACAAATTTACTGATCCCACCGGTGATGCTCAAAGCATCGCTCTATTACTGAGGTGCCATGAGTATCACCGGTGACACATTAATGTAACACACTAGTAGGAAGATACTATTGTATCTTCCCCCCTTAAGAGCCCCTCAGAAGCTAGGTATCTAAAAATTCGAAATAGTCAAGTTTTAGTAAGTAACTATAGAGTATCCTCTACAAAAAAGCAATCAAAGTTTGACTCTGGTCCCCAAAAAAATCCGCAAAACAATACCTCGAAAAATGAGCTTCAGATCCCACCGGTGATGCTCATGGCCACACAGAGAAGATTACGTGATCCCACCGGTGATGCTCATGTCAGCCAACGTGTTAAAAGGAATGTTCCGTTTGTGAAGGTAAGAGCCGGCCACTTTTCTAGGTTATTTTGAAACTTCACATTCAACAATAGAACAAATAGAACAAAAACATAAGACGGTTAACACTGCTACTTTTTGACATCATCTAAATTAACACAAAAGATTCGATATACTGCTTTTTTTTCGTTTAACTGAGAGTTAATGTTCTTAAAATTTTATGTACTTCTGTTCCGATTTGAATTAAATATTTCGCTTAATAATTAAGATTAAAAAACTGTAAGTGTTAATCGACTTTTGTCGCTGACTGTACCTAGCTAATGATCCTGGGGTTAGTGTTTTAAAAATGCGTTGCTACATCTTTGCTTGAGAAGGAAAAACACAATATTTTTCTGAGCTTTAGCTAAAAGTACTGTTTACAGTACTTTTCAGTATCCTAAGGGACGCATTTTTCGGGTGAACTATAACATCTATTAATTCTCAAGTATTTTAAAATCCTGAAACCAGTACAAGTCTTATTTGGATCATTCACTTTGAACATGGCAATCTTCATTTATATCTCATAGTCATTTATCTGAGAACATTACTTGTCCAACTTTCTTTGACTACGACATATACAAATATCATAAACTTAATATAACATGTTCCTACTTGCTATACAACCTCCAAGACGAAAGGTCAAAGGTCATACATGAATTAATGCTAATCGAAACACACTCACTTGCTTTTTTATACTATGTCCCATTCACTTGCAAATTCCATAATGCGCCTGAGGGCACGCTTGGTTTCCCACGGTATAATTTATATGAAAAAAATACATTAAAATCCAGCACAGGAAACTTTTACAAACAAACCTTAAGCCGGTAGAACTAAGTCTGAAAGTCCACTGCGCCTCAAATGTCTTCAAGACGTTTTTAAACTGAGGTTCCACTAGAACTTAATATCGACTAAAATCCGTCCAAAGAAATGTTAAAATGTAACAAATGAAATTGGACTTTATGCTAACGACATAAAAGCTTTGATAATAAGCTAATGAAGAGATTAGAACGGTTTGCTCTTACGTTGTTTACGAAGAAATTTCTCTTAGAGCTCTTTTTGATATAGCACGCGTCTGAATGTTAGGGTGCTTTCATAGTACGGTCAAAGCGGTACCTTACTTTAAATTGATGCAATCGTCATCATTATTGAAATAAATGTTTAAAATAATCATTACATTATATATATATATATATATATATATATATATATATATATATATATATATATATATATATATATATATATATAAGCATAATCTCCAAGCAGCTGGTTGACACTTCCCATGACCCAAGGGCTGGCTTTTACCTTGGCCAGAGGCTTAGCATTGCCATACATACAACGTGGCAATGCCGCCAGTCTCTTGGGTACTTTACCAGTCGACAACGATGCGGAGGAATTTTTCGATGCCATATTTTAGTTTTTTAATAGTTTTAGTTATGTTAGGATATAATTTTGTTATTTTTTAGGTTATGTTTATATTAAAAGTAATTGGTTTAAATAAATGAAGTAAAAATTGCATCATTATATTTTGTTTTATCTCCAGTGGCTTAGAAAAAGGCTTCATCAATGGCCTTAAGATTTCCATATCGAACGGTTTTGAATCATTTGTACCCAGAGGCTTTTCGCGACCTTCAGTAGATTTTCTGTTCATCCATTCATGTCAACACTAGCTCAAAACCAAGACAGAAAGAAGTGGAAAAGAGAATGAAAGTTTTTGCCCAGCAGTAGACAAAACTAGCTAAAAAAAAAAAACATTGGCGTCATTGTTTACCAGTTATTGTTAACCATCGAGGAACTTTCATTCCCAACGTTAATCTGCCTATTTTTACTTTATCTATATCCAGTCCAATTTCAATATTTCTATATCTTTTGATACTTACTCACATTCCTGGGAATTCACTGTAACTAAATAGTTCCTTACACTGCTTTATCAGCGATGAACTTCTACCTCTTACTTACTAAAAAAATCCATGTAACATACTCGTACTACCATTTTAAACAGTACTTTATGACTCGGCTCGTGTGCCCGAAGTCCGACAGAACGTCGTGTCGGTCAAATTCCGACATTGAATAACATAGTACCTACTAATCTTAATATTTTTTTACATTTGGTTTCAAAACGTGGTTCGCGGCTGAAGACGCGTATTCGGCCATTATTTTCTTGTAGTTAATGGAAAAATGTGTTTTTCCTCATTTTTCCACTAGCTTTTGTAAAAAACAATTTTTTTTGTAAGTTCAATATATTTTTGTAAATATGTAGTTAGTAATTCACATGTAAAAAATACTCCACACCGATGAAACTGGGAGAAAAAACTAAAATTATTATTTTATTTTATTTTTTCTAGTAATAAAATTATAATTTTAAATAACTACCGTGCCTACTTCTCGAAATTCTTCTCGTGAATTCTCGAAAAAAGTTAATCACTCACTATGTAAATACACAATTTTCTTTTTTATGTTATGACATCATTTTCTACGGTTAGCCTAGCAAGGTCAACATCATAATGACTGCCAGTCAAAAAACTAAGGCATTAACAATCAATATTTTACTAAAAACCGACAACACCTTACTGATTAGCTGTGACCTTTACGGAAATTAAGGTATTCATTGACCACAAGAATACAGTCGGGGAAAGACTGGAAAAGCGACTAATTAGGTAACCATCAACTATTTCAAGGCATTCATTCCCAAAAAAAAAACGGAAGGAATGAAGACCTTACGCATTTTGATCAAAATTTCGAACATGTCATCATATTTTAAGCCCTTCAAAGGCATACTCAGTTACGACCAAAGAAGCAAATAGCTATTAATATATTTTTATTCTACTACGATTTTTCCGTCAGCTGTGCAAAAAAGAAGTAGTGGTGGTCTAGTAGTAACGGCCCCAACTTACGAGCTGTAGGTCGTAAGTTCGAACCCAGGCAGGCGCTTTACTTTGTATAAGTTATTTAATCACCACTGCTCTCAAAACAATGAAAGGAAACATCGTGAAGAAATCTACATGTGTTAAAACATCAATGAACAATCAAAATTCGAAGACGTGTGATCCTCTACCGCAACCCGCACTGGATCCACGTGGTGGATTACAAATTTACAACCCACTCCCTCTCACAGATAGGAGGCCTGTGTCCCAGCAGTGGGAAAGTTATAGGCTGATTATGCTATGCTATGCTGTACTAAATATTTGAGCACCCCTTATGGATTGTGCAAAACGCATTGTCTTTTCACACAAGTTCAGACTACTTTTCAGACCTTAACTACACATGTGAGTTACGAACAAATCTTTAATAACTAAAGAATTGTCGCTCCGAGTCCGAAGGTTATATAGAAGACAGGTCATGTTTTGATGTAGACGCGGGCGCATAAGTCAGGGGTCGCGTCAAACGTTCGACAAACTACGCCATTGTAACGATATTACAAAGCCTTCGGACAGTGGGGAAGGATAAAGGGGCTAGTGCGTTTTGCTAAGATTGAATTTAATTTGTTACACACCATATTGATCAACCTAAGTAGTATGAAAGTAGAATTGATACAAGACATGCGTAGTTTAGAAACGTGAAATACCTAGGTACTAAATTGTTTCTTGTCTTAATGACTAGTAGCTACGCAATTTTTGAACACTAACCCAGTGCATCCATTCCGTTATGGACATACGGTGCCGAAACGTGGACACTGACCTTCTTATTATAAAACAAGGTTCATCTTCAAACCAAGGTTTAACCTATGGACCCTTCTTTGAATTTTGAACTTTATTCCGACACATTAAGATGTCAGTTTTACAAAACTGACAACTTAGTACCAGGCTAAGTTGTCAGTTTTGTATAAAGAACTGTATTTCTATCACAGCTAGGTTCTTGTTACAAAAACTGGTTCGATGGTTTAAACCATGACTGATGATGATTTTGTAATAAGACCGTGATAGTCGGGCTGATCCACTGCGGGCTAAGCTTGGTGTTTCTTTGAAGGATAAAATCAGAAATGGAGTTAGCCGGATAAAAACCGCAGTTACCGAAATAGCTTGCAGAATAAACAAGCTGAAATGGCAGTGGGTTGGCCATGTTTGTCGATGGACCGATGGCCGGTAGAGCAGACGAGTCCTGGAGTGGAGACCACGCCAAACGCAGTATGGGACACCTCCCAGCTAAATGGACTGGCGACATAAAAAGGTGGCTGGGACAGACTGTTTGCGGAAAGCGAAAGACAGGGTGTTGAGGCATAGCCTGGGAGAGACATATATCCAGCAGTGAAAGAAAAGAAAGTAAGAAAGAAAAAGAGGCTTATTTGTCACAGAAACACACGTACATACAAAAAGATAAGAGTAATCATAAAATTAAAACAAAACAGATCTAATATGATCACCAGCACAAAAAAGAAATAATCGGCAGTTGCACGTCATGACTGTGACAAGAAGGCTTCCACTCTTCATCTCAGCACTTCAGCATGATGCAGTGGACTGCGATGGGTTGAATTGATTAATTGATGCAATTTAATCAGATAAATAGCCTTGTTGAAGAACCTTAGACCTTAGAGTCCTTAAAAGTATGGTACCAGTACATTGCAGTGTCCAATAAAGCAAACGAAGTTCTTTCGCCATAATAGATGAAGCACTATTATAATAAAACTTAGTGTTCACGAAACAGTACCTACATTATTAAACTTTTTTAATTTCTGAGGACTTTTATGGTTGGTTTCATTATGTTCAGCTGCGTGAACGTTGTATTTAAACCTACCTGTAATTTTTCTTAGAAACTTCAACATACATTGCAACATTTATTAAGGTCTGTAATAAATAATTAGAATAAGGAACTGCTTCAATCAATTGTTAATGTAGCAATCATTTATAAGTATAACTGATATAAAAATGAGCCAAACAATCTTTTATGGAAAAGAAATGGAATACCCTACCAAAATGCATTTAAGCTGTTTATATTCATGATTCGGCAGGCTCACGGTCATTCTTCGATGGGCGTGCGCCTATTTGTGAACGCCATCTATGGTTCCTCCTATACAACTCGATATTGAAGAACAGGATATTCTTCAATATTAAGTGATGCGACGTTATGAGCAGGGGTCCTTTGTTCCTCAGAGTGTACAAAAATAAATTTGATTAATTTTAACAGAAACAGGCATTATGCATTATTAGAAATCTTTCTCCGAAATGTTCAGATACACTTTGTTGCGGCAAGTGTGCGGTGAACATCGTCGGACGCGTCGACAGCTCGTTGCGTTTGCCCGCGAGCGACGCGCGCGCCTATTTGTGAACGCCATCTATCGCTCCACTTGTACAACGCTACAGCGCTGTTAAGGCACAGAATATTATCGAATTTTGAGCTGCAAAGCGTTGAGCGACGAACTTTTCAAGTAAGTTTAATTGTCTAAGTAAATTCTACGTTTTTTCAGGCACGCAAATAATATATAAATATGTCGGAAGTGCGGAGAGTATTGTGATTGCATTCAGGTAATGTAGAACCATCGTGCTACACGAAATGATGATAAATTATTAAGATATATTCATATTTCATATTATATAAAAAAAAACTGTAATTTGACACTTAGGTTATTAGGTAAATATAGGTAAGAAAAAAAAACCGGCCAAGTGCGTGTCGGACCACGCAAAATGAAGAACGAAAAAAATTTAAGATATAACTACAAATTAACAACTTTCCTTTGAGTACTTGCTCTGTGAGATCTTGCTACTTGCCCAATTTCATGATTCTAGGTAAACGGGATGTAAGTACCCTATAAGTTTTAATTTACTTGCGTGTGTCAAAATATCGCATAACTCGCATAAATGGTTGTGTTTTATTATTGCATTGATTTAGAAGCTTTATTTTTAGAACTCCGAGGGACCATAGACCTACGTATTTGATATTCATTTCAACATGATACCTCCACGCGTTCCTAAAGAAAAAGGGTTTTGACGTACAGACGGACAACGTAGTGATCCTATAAGGGTGTCGTTTTTTCCTTTTGAGGTACGGAACCCTAAAAGTGATGAGTAAATAAAATACCACCATACATTATAAGACACATTACTGGGCATGGCTTTTCCAACGCAAAAAACCCATTCACATTATTTTCCAGTTCAATTTAAACAACAGTTCAAGCCGCCTTTACTCTTGAGGTACAAATTCGAGCTAGCAACAAAACACAATAAAATTACGATCTAGCCCTTAACAAGAACGTAAAGTTGTAAATGCTAGTTGTCTGGCGAAGATAACTCGCTCACAATATATTTGTAACAAACAAAACTAGTTAAGTTACAGATGTAAACTATTAAATTTGTCGTTAGCTGATATAAGAAGACTATTTATTATTAACAATGTGCCCCATATACTACGGTGATATTGTTGAAAAGGTTGTGTTAAAATGGTATGTAATGTAATTTGTTGAGCTATTATTTTGTGAAATATTTAAATTGGGTTCTGAATTGGTAATATTTCTTGTGATCAAATCAATCTGCCTAGCCTTTTCCCAACAATGTTGGGGTCGGCTTCCAGTCTAACCAAATGCAGCTGAATACCAGTATTTTATATGGAGCGACTGCCTATCTGACCTCCACAACCCAGTTACTGGGTAATACATACCCCTTGGTAAGACTGGTTGTCAAACTTTCGGGCTTCTGACGACCAGTAACGACTGTCAAAGATCCACGAATGACAGCCGGGACCAACGGCTGAACGTGCTTTCCGAGGCACGGAGGAGTCTCATATGTAAGGATGTTCACCCATCCACGGACCAACCCCGGCAAGCGTAGCTTAACCTGATGGATCGACCCGTATGGCTGTTATTACTTAGCAACGAGCTCTTGTGGTATGAAATTTTAATACATTTATTATTATTATTATATTGATCAAACAAAATTCATGAAGCAATAGTGAAGATACGAAGATAGTTGCACTTGCGAAAAAGTCTGTACGATTTTACAAATAGGTAGATATAGGGACCTACGTAGGCACACTTGATAGTCTGCTCCTCACCATCACATATCAACAAATGCCATTTCCACCGCCACCTCAGGATTCTCCATTTGTTGTTTTCCTTGGAACAGACAAGGAAAGCGTTTCCAATTTTCGTTTCTAAAAAGTTTTCCATTTCTCCAGTTTCTTTTGTAAATATTAGATCATTTCAACGTAAATAAAACAAATGAAAATCCAAAGTTTCACTTTTCAAGCAAACAATTTTCACTTCAAATGAAAATGGAACGCGATTTTCACTTGTTTCATTTTATATTTCAATCGACACATTCATCTTCCATTCCAAAATCAAAACGCCCAAAAAAGCATTCATTTTCTCACCAGCCTACAAAGCACAGGTGATCGAAACACGTTGCTCATATCAAAACTTAATATGTAAAATCAAAAGATTATCAGCAGGAACCATACATTGTTTTCCTTCACATTCCTATTTGCATACACTGATCGACTGAACATCGAGATTGCATTCATTTTGTTTTTATCCGTCGCCCATTCAGTGATGTTTTGAAATTTTACACCGTGAATAAATGCTTCGTCGATGTAGGTCTGGAACCAATAGGCGTTTTTTATGTTGTAATTAAGTATTAGGTTAGTTATACTGTTTTGTTTTGGGTTTGAGAAGCGTTGACTATATTTTGGTAGAAGTTAAAATAGTTAAAATATGTACTTTCAGTTTATCCAAATTTTCCGATTTTCCCGAGAACTTTTCCATTTTTTCTCTTCATAAGAACCTTTCTAAGACATCAAAGAATATTTAAAAAAAAAAATTGCCGAATAAAATTGGTCCGGCCGTTCTCGAGTTTTGAGCTTAGCAACACATTTAGCCGTTCATTTTTATTTACTTAAGCATAGCGTCGTGTACCCAGCAATGGGGATTTGGGGGCGTTATAGGCTGATTATGCTTATTGATATGATTTAAATAGAAAATATTAAAGCTTGAAATCTTTTTCAGGCAAAAAGTGCTGTTATACTAACTACCACACTTGTTTTTACAGCTATTTTTGTTTCTATAAATGCTTAGGAATGAAAAACTAAACGTTCTAAAAAAGAAAACAATTAAACAATATTTTATCCTCATATGACTAGTTGAATCAAAATTATATTTTCGTCATGACCACGTCGGTAGGTGAAGCAAGGTGTGGGCCCTAGTGTTGTACTAACAGTATCACCGATATCGATAGATATCGATCCATGTCGATTTTTGCATTTCTTTGTTCAACATCACTCTGGCAGTCATGGGCCTGAACATATAAAGAAAAAATTTTAAATGTGGTCATTTATATTATTAACAAAACTGGTGGTCAAAAAAGTGGTCATTTATTATAATGAGAAGGTTATTTCTACAAGTACTAACTATAAAAGAGGATGAAGTATGTAAGGATCATAGCAGGTGCCGTTCTGTAGTTTCTGCCTACCCCAAAGGGAAAAAGGCGTGAATTTAGGTAGGTATGTGTATATCTACTAAAATGTTTAGGACTAGGTCACATAGTTGTTAAGAAAATGGAACAGATTGTGCATATTGCACATGAACCCCAATAATAAGTAAATAACTATAAAACGTAAACAAAATCGTAATTCAACTTTAATTTAGGGTGTAAAGATCACTCATCTTCCATGAGAAGGGAGGATCCTACGACCGGGTGTTGTACCTGGTGGGCTACTGTCCATTGGTTGATGTCGGGATTTTGTACACATGCCAGTCATGCGGTAAACTCTGCTTGCGCGATGTAGGATTTATATGACGTCAGGTCTTTGATGCCTAGTTCATATGTGGCGTTGTAGATGCCGCCACAAATTAATCAGATGTAGACAATTACGAATCAGCATCTTCAAAATAACGGGTTTTGCTTTCTTCCCCTTCACAAAATTACCAAAGTATATCAATCATCGGTTATATTCATCATCATTCTCATCACATAAGTAATCGTACTAATAAACTCACTTTAGATTATGATTTGATGACTTACATGTTAATGTTTGATATCATTAATGGAGTGAAACAACTGACACTATTAATTTAATTTACTTTCACTTTTCGTTTCATTCTTTTAGTTTCCGACATTTAAACTTACTTAGATAATAAGTTAGCTACTTCTAGTTCTCTTAGACTTGGTCTCCACTAAAATGTTAGTCTATCAAATTAAGATTTAAAGAAATGGTCATAAACTTTTTAAACGTTGTTAAACTTATAAATATTATTGAAGCTATCAATCTCATCACTAGACAGAGCTGAGGCTTGCGTGACCTCTGCCCTTCGCCCGCGCACTTCCCCCCCTCTCCTGTCCTCCTCGGACCCCGCAAACCGCACACATGACTCGCTCTTAGCGATCCCGCCCAACACCTTTTTGGTATCAACGGAAAAAATCGATACCGAATTTGTATTCGGATTTTTAAATCGATTCGATAGTGCGATTATTTTTGATTCATTTTGTTTTTGGTAGTTAAGTCACGAATTGATGGAGGTTTGTTTAGTTTCTATTTAATTTAAATATAATTTATATTGTCTGCTGCAGTTTCAGACAAGAAACTGATATTACCTTGCACACGTCAAATGCTCTCTTTGTATTGTACGAGTATAAGTACACTTAATAAAATGATACAATGATACAGGTAGAAGCTTCATTACAATGATATAGGTACTCATCTAAACAATAACACCTTCGTCAAATTTTCACGGACTGTTCACAAAGTGAAACCGATCACAAAAATCGATACAATACATTGTTAAAACAACAATACCGTGATATATGACGTATCAGAATCGAATAAAATACAAAGCGCACGCGATCCAAAGCATATGTCCGTCATTAAGACGGATTCAAATTTCGAACCACGAAATAATTCAAATTCCACACATTCAAATACTTCAACACAATGCCTTACAAAGGTAAGCTTGACTCAATTAAATCTTAATTCGTACAAAGAAGTCGATTAATGAAATTAAGTCGGCATTTAGTCGATTTAACCATAGTGATGGCACAATAGCCCTAAATAGTAACAATCGAATGAAAAGATACTCGAAATCTCGACACAACAAAAGATCTAACTAACCCGGTTTGTGGCGTGACTATTAAATTTTAATGACATGATTTATTCAAGGTGGTGTAAAAAAACACGAGAAAAGGGTACGATGTTACGATCCATTTTTCATATAACGCGGTTGGTAGCAAATGGCCAAATAAAAAATGCTTAACAGGCCGACACTTTATGAAAAACGCAGTCGGACTGTGTGTCGGCTTTGTCATCGGCAACAGAATTTATTCATGGATACCTGTTGAGCTCCAGCAGTGAATATAATATAAAGCATATTCCATTTTTCTGGATTCATATTACGTAAGATGCATGGTTACGGAAAGTCCCGGCAAGTTGGACTGAATTTTTATATTGCATGGGTGTGTCTTTAGGGGCTTGTCTTAGTTAACGATTAATCCTTTGGTCACGACAACGTCAATGTTACAACTTTCATAATTATTATGGAATGTAGATAGAACTAATCATGTGACTGGACTTACGAGAACCTTGCGAAGCCAGAAAAGGAGGATTATGTATTTGACCTGTATGTATGTATGTCCGTCCCTATGTTCCCTCTAAACTACTAAATGGTTGAACTGGTTTTGATGAATGATATGTTGTAAGATTTGTTTTTATTGCGCAAGTGTCACTGAGTAAGTATATCAAAATTATATAAAATCACTAAGGCGGATATTTGGCGCCTGTTAATTATTTTTAGAGCTGTGTTGTTGGCTGTGTGTGATAAATATTAAAAAAAAAACATAAAAAAATTGCAGAATGAACGAGCACCTGATTGATAAATTGCTAGTGATTAAAAGAACATGAATGTCATCAAAACAAAAACATAATAAATACAATTATTTGCCAACTTTAAAAAAATATAAAATAAACCGAGGCAGTACTTTCGTGCATCCATGCACCTTATACACAATATTTGGTCATTCTCTTAGTGGTAGCCGTCTCATTTTTTATGACATTTTATAGAAATCAACTAAATAGAATTGAGAACATTAACATCGGTACAAAGCTTGCCCCGATTTCGTGCGTTTATACTAAATTGCTTATGATTAGTGTGACCAAACGGGCCTTGTTTTTTTTTCTTGTTATATTTATATTTTTTGTGACGTAAGTAATATGTTAGTTTTTGTAATTTTGGAATAATATTTAGTGTGTTTTGGTATTTTATAATGTAAGGAAAAATGATCGGTGTCGTTTTGATGAATATTAATAAATAATGTGAAATGAAAGACTGCTATAATAAATATATAATGAATGCAGTTTAGGTGGACATGTTCGCGAATTGATAAACCATTCAGCACTGTATATTTTTGTAATTAACTCAACTTTCTGTATTTTGAAGTGGAATACCTTTATCTTTTCAACCATTTGCAGCTTAATGATTGCCTAGGTACAGTGTGATGATGGAATTTTTGCAAAACTTATCACGGACCCTATCTAACGGGATTTCGTGAAATTAATAATGAAAAAAAAAATAATTTCATACACATAAACACATACATACACATAAACGTACATTCATTACATACATAGATTATACATTACATTACATTAGATTACATTTATTATTATTTACATTAATTTATAAATTTTCTTAATTCATTGGAAAGTCTCAATACATTGTCCACATACAGATTCATAGTTACAACACTCGAATTCAAATTATGTTTTTTCGAAAGAGCAGTTGTTTTAAAATACATTTGAAGAGGCGTATGTTATCCATGTCCAATCTACCTGTGTAGCACGTGGGCAGACAATGATTGTAAATATGAAATATTGTTATTGATTGTTATTAAAATAAAATAATAATATCACTTAAGTTTTAGAGCTTAGCTTAGCTTTTAAAAGAACGCCATGAATTAGATAAACAATACTTTTTCTGCAAGACTATGGAGTAGGTACGTAAGAAAATAGCCAGTGCATAAAATACTAGGGATAAGCATAAAAAGAAGATTTTAAGATGATTCATATTATGTTATTCTTAATAGCTTTTAATTCACAGATGGTGAAATAAAAAATATTTCTTTAACAGTAAATTAATTTTTCTAAAACCCAACCAACAAAAGGCAGTTTATTAAATTATTTCTACAAAAAACCAGTGAAACGCAAACGACAGACTTCGAGTCGCCGTCGCACAAGAGAAACAAAAAAAAATACAAAAAATAAGCATTGGGTAAAGTAGCAAAAATGGATAGTATTATAAAAATCATCAAAAATCTTTGCGAGATGCAGCCCTTCAAATTTGTTAAGGTCATCATGACTTTGCCTATTGTTAGGTTCACCATGCTTGTAGAATGTTATAAGGACAAGATTTTTTTAATACTTCTGTAACAAGTTTCACAAAAAGTCTGCATATCTGCATTACATAATAAAATCTAGGTAGTATAATTTTATTAAGCTATAGGTACAGATTGACCGATGACCTGGTAAAGGCCGCAGGAATCCGCTGGATGCGAGAAGCACAAAACCGTTCGAAGTAGCGGTGCTTGGGAGAGGCCTATGTCCAGCAGTGGATGTCTTTCGGCTGAAATGATAATGATGCTTGGTACAGGTATGTACAGATTAAAAGATTTTTGACACATGCCTGATCATCACAACAGGCATGCATTTTATTGTCCTCAATTAATGACAGCTGCAAGAAAAAATCGAATAAAAGTCAATATAACCACACTTCGAGTGGAATTTTATAATCAAGTACCAAGATTTAGTGTAAGATTTTTTTAGTTAAGGCGTGTCCTCCCGTAAAATCGTGAACACTATCGGACTGCATAGAAAAGAAAGAGAAGTGCGACGACATAACGCTTGTAATTTATTGCAAAATTTATAGCAATTATTTAATTACAAAATCTATTGACTGGACTAACAAAGTAATGACATGAAATTATTCTTACTATTTTGTAGAGAACTGTATAAATTTATGAACACTTTTAAAGAAAATTGTAGGAGTAATATGGAAAAAATAGACCTGGATTTAATTTTATTTTTCATTAGTTCTATAAACTAAAATAGATTTCAGGACAAATGAATTCACTTCTTATGTATTGTAGATTACTGTGAAAATTTGGACACAAAGTTACTTCGGGAGGACAAGCATAATAATATATATAATAGGTATGAAATTGCCGTTTTGTATGAAAAAATTTAAACTAATTTTTTTCATGCATTTTTTATTTGTATTTATCGAAGTAATCACCCATGCAATCAATGCATCTTTGCCAGTGCAGTGGCAGTTTATTGATGCCCTTCTTAAAGAAATCAGCTGGACGGGAGGCAACAAATTCTTCAAAGGCATTTTGTACTGCCTCTCGGGTATTGAATTTTTTTCCCGCCAAGAACTTATCCAAATTCTGGAAAAAGTAGTAGTCTGTAGGAGCAAGGTCTGGTGAGTAGGGCGGATGACGGAGAGCTTCCAACCCCAGTTCTTGCAACTTGGAGACCGTCTGCTGTGCAGTATGAGGTCGCGCGTTGTCGTGCAGGAGCAGAGGAGACGAGCGATTGACCAATGCTGGTTGGAGATGTGCCAGCTTCTCCATCATTGTGTTCAGTTCTTCACAGTACACATCTGAAGTAATGCTCACCCCGTTTGGTAAGAAGCTGTGATGAATCACACCGGCGCTAGACCACCAAACAGTGACCATCACTTTTCTAGGGGTAAGTTTTCGTTTAGGGCATTGTTTAGGTGCTGAACCAGGATCCAACCAACTTGCTGAGCGCTTGCGGTTATCAAACAGAATCCATTTTTCATCGCAGGTAACAATGCGGTTCAAAATTCCTTCATTTGTGTGTCTGTTGAGCAGTGCAAGGCACGTCTCGACGCGTACTTCGCGCTGGCGATCATTGAGTTCGTGGGGCACCCATTTGTCAAGCTTTTTTACCTTGCCAATTTGACGCAAATGGACCAATATTGTTTTGACGCTAACGTCGGAAGCTGCTGCTAATTCAGCCGTAGATTGTGTATCATCAGCTTCCACAATCGCCTTTAATTCGTCATTGTCGACCAAAGTCTGGAGACCTGTAACACAGGTATTCCTAGTACAGGCTCCAGTCACCACAACATCAATGTATTTTTGTATACACAAATTATGTATTTTGTAGTAAGTTTTCATTATGTGGTGGAGAAAATAAACGTTTTTATTATTATTATTATTTAAAAAAAAAGTCTTCGGACGACCGCGAGGTTCATTTTTCAGGTCAAAATTTCCAGAACGGAAGCGAGCAAACCAATAACAAGTGGTGCGTTGGTTTGTAGTGTTAGCTCCGTAAACGTCGTTGATGTTGCGTGCCGCTTGTGCCGCGTTGCTGCCACGACGGTACTCATATTCCATAATTACTCGAATTTTTAACGTATCCATGATGACGAAAAAGATTGAAATGCGATGAAAATGTAACACTAATCAATAAACAAATGACTACTTTTGGAAAAAAAATCCATGTTTTTAAAATAAAATTAATTTGAAATTAGAATTCTTAGCCAAACAAAAATTATTTTGATTTGAAATGGCCAGTACTGCAGAACGGCAATTTCATAGGTAAAGACCTAATATTATTATAATAAGCGCTTCTTCGCACTTAGTTTGTAGACTAGATGATGAATAGAATTTAACCTCTTAATGTGCAAATATCCTTGCTTTACCGCATTGCCCAATTTAAAGCAAGATAGATCCCCACAAAAACGTAACGAATGGCGACCCTAACAACACACCCCTCATGTCACCATACATTGTATTCTCAAAAATGGTAGCGAATATGACATTGACAAAGGGTGTTGGGATAAACTTTGTAGGGAAGAACAAAGACAGTTTTTTCCAACTTGGAGTGGCAGAAAAAAGTATAATTTATATGATTTTTAGAATGAGAGCACCTGTCGCTAATTGCCACCTTTTGGCGGCGATGGCTTTTGTAAAGAAATAATATGAATACTGTATTCTTTTGTCGATATGAGAAGTTAGATGATGAATTTACATGCCTATTTGGTTGAATCGGTGGGAATTATTTTGCTTTTGTAAGTGTGAATATTACATCCAGAATTTTAGAGCGTGTAAGTGGAACAAAAAAGACGAAAAATTATTACCTTACTGTTATTATTATATTCAATAAAAAATTGTGCAGTATATTTTCAACTTATATCGGCACAAGAAAAAGCTTGATGTTGAGCAACAAACTTAATAATTATGAAAGTCAAGTATTTACTGATAAAATCCAAGGTGCACACGTCCACATACCAATACATCCATGATGTGACGTCAAAACATTACGTAAATAACATCACCTCCAAAAGGTGGACAATCTCTGACATAACCTGCTGTCCATCAAATTACAAACACAGGCACATCACTCAAAACACAGAATCAAAACACGGGATAAACTGAACACCTATCTGTCGACACCGGTCAGGGGTCAACATCTGCCTGGATACATAACGACATTAATGTTATTTATTTATTATTTATTTATTTATTTATTTATTTATTAAATGTATGTATGTTATGTATCTCTATTCAATCAATGTAGCGTTACATGTTCGAATCAATCATCAATTTGAATACATTTACTTGTTACATTTATCTGTATCGAGTAACTTAATAAAAAGCGTGTTTAGTGCACGTGGCTCTCAATGAATGGGATGGTGATTGTATCTTTTTGTTTTGTGTACAATTCAGGTTTTGTTCGGTAATTGTTGATTTTATTTAGCGTGGGTGGCGGAGTGGATTGTTGCTGTTATTGCACTGAGCAATAATCAAAGAATACAAAAAGTCAAAATAGGCAATTTTATTTCTCTAAACATTCGAATATATATTATGTTTTAACTAGCACAAAATATCAATTTCCTAGCAAACGAAGACGAACGTAAAATGAAAACAAAAATTATCGACTAAACAATAGTCCTTTCAAGCACAGACGTGCGACAGACGTGCGTTAAAATCTACTCAGAACAACGAAATGTGGCAAATAATAGAGATACCTTGTAAATTACCGTAAAGAAATTGTCCGAATGTTTCATAAAACTCCGGACGGACGTTCGGATAATTTCTAATAAACCTTCGGTGATGATCAAGTGTGTTTTATTACTACAAGACACGCTTCATGCGAAACAATGGGTGGAACGAGCAATCATTGTAGGCAATAAGGCAAGGTTTTCAAATCAATATTTGATTCTTTCGATTGATTGGACTATAGTGTAGCGATTAGTCGAGTCGAGGAGTTTACACTTTTAATTGATTTTGAAGCATGATTGCGTATACATACCGCTTGTGTCCGTAGGAACATATTCCCTAAAATATCTGTTTGTTGTTGTTCTTTTAGAGAAGGACTCACAGAAAAGTGTATCCTCGTTGTCCTTTTTAGTTAAATTATGACCCTTTGGGAGCGAGTCTGAGTTGCATTTGGCAGATTTTTATATATTTGTTTAGAAGCTGGTAGTTACTGTAATTTAATTAAAGAAATGTTTCAAAGGAATCGGCACAAATTATGTTTTTACATTTATTTTAATATAAAAAAATTAAATGTAATAATTTCTGCCCGTCTATTAATTAAGTACCCTGCCGCATCGTTAGAATGTTTGAAAAGGACACAGTTTCCAATCATGTCATGGATTCGAAACCCAGCAACTGCAATTATTTTTGTATATTTTTCCATTTCTATTTTGTTACTTTTTTAAAAAGGACAATTTTAATATATTATATTTATTATATTATATTCATTATTATTATTTATTATATATTTATTATTATTATTTATTATATATTTATTATTATATTTATATATATATATTATAATATTTTTTTTTTTAAATTTTTTTTTTATCTCTATGGTCTTAATTATTATTACAATATGAAAAACAAACTCGAATTCGATTTTTAACTCACTCTAACTGAAGACTCTGACTCTGACCGATTCAGAAGTTCTAAATCGCGCAATCAAAGTTTTCGCACGTCTTTGCATAATATAGTTTTTACTTTTAATACCCATCGGGGATCAATCGCCTCGAGAAAAGCCAGTAGTCGTCAAGCTGGTCTAAATTGACGATCATTTAGATGTACCACCCGCGAGGGCGGTAAATTGGTACATACGGAAAATTGCACACTGTGGCACCTAGAAACCACCACCTACGCGGAGGATGTTAAAATCAATCTCTAGTTAACTCGACCCCTTTTTTGACCGACTTCAAAAAAAAGGAGGAGGTTATCAATTCTTAGCGTATATATATATATATATTTTATGTAAGACCTAAGTACACCGATTTCTCCGTCAATTTTGAAAATTATTTTTTTATTTGATAGGGTATGGTTTCGAGGTGGTCCCATTGTCACCAAGTCAGAAACAGATGAGGGGTCCCATGGAAATCGAGGGAAACCCTCAAATTTTATAGACACACCTATAGAGATGTGGGTATTTTTTTTAGTAACTCGTGCATTTGCTTCGGAAAGCACCATTTGGTGAAGTGGAACTAATGATGAAGATCACATTATGGTCATCGGAACTACTCAATAATAAGTATTTCACGGGTTGCGATTCGATTACCAATTTATGCTCGTCACAATGCATATGTTGAAGTAGAGCTGATGGTGACTTCACCATCAGTCCAGTGCTCCTGGTTCTTACACGGAGAACTCCTCAACAATTAACGTCCTTGCATCGGGAAAAGCAATATTTTGAAAAAGGTTGACATTAGGCTATTGTAACTTAGATAAATTACAAACTGACCCACTAAAAAGTGAAAAATACAAACTTTTTTACAAAAAAAAAATAACCGACTTTCAAAAAAAAGCTACAAAGTTAAAAACAATTGAGGAGCTGGCGAACAGAACCGGACTTGTCCACTACTATTCAAAAGATGTTTTTTTTTCGAATCGTGATGTCTTGACCTAGTTTCGTCGATCCCTGTTAATATTTTCAACCAAAACCGGCTAGAAGTAGGCTAAAAAAGGCTTAAAAAACTAAATTTTCATACAAAACCGGACTAGTCCAATATCCAACACAAAGATTTTAAAAAAATATATTTTTTCATTCTAAAGCGAACTTGTCCTGTAATGTATTTATTTCATCAACACATTTTCAATCAAAACAGGAAATGTCTAACAAAAACGAAACACGCAGTAATAAAATGTTGTATTTATTTGAATTTATTTATTAATGAAGAAGGTGAACGTGATGACGTTGACAATTGCGAATGTCTGGAAGTAGATTTAACGGAAGTTGTTATCTGATTTTTTTTTGGAAAAAAAAATACAATAAACCTTTTAGATCTATAATTTTGTTTTAATTTTAAATTCCTCTTTTATACAAAACCGGATTTGTCCGATACTAACAAAACCGAACTTGTCACACGTTTGCAGTCACAACCGGATAAGTCCACCTTTTTCAAACAAAACCGGTTTAGTCCATTTTTATTTCTTGAATAAGTTCCAGAATATAGAAGTAAATTAAAAATAGGTACCTCATGCAATAATAGAACTAATCCACCGACATATCCTAATGCAATGTAATACTATTAGTCTCCTTCATATACTGATATTAGTTTTTTAGCTACCGTGTAAAATTTATTTTCGTGGACTAATCCGGTTTTGTTCGCCAGCTCCTCAATTTTAATTTCAGAAGTCGGTGGCAAAAAACTAAAATGCAGATTTAAAGACACCGACTTCCGAAAATAAAGTTATTTTTCACTTTGTAGTCTTTTTTTGGAAGTTGTTTTTTTTTAAACGTTTTTTTCTATAAGTAATCAATTTGATATGAACAAAAAAAATCGACTATAAAGTAACTACGAGTAAAAAGAACAAATAAAAATTTTAGGGGAAGCAAGCTACTGAATATTATTTTTAAAAATCACAGATCTCATGCAAAAAAAAAAACATGACTTATTTATATTTTTCAAAACAATTAATTTTAAATAATATTCTTATAAACTGGTTTCACAAGTGATATTATTTAATGTTATTTAAAAAAAATGTTTATGAATTTGTTAATATACACAAATATAATGTTTTAACTATACTCGTATATCAACCAAAACCCCGAATATAAGACGACGACGATACTACAATACACGCGCGCACAAGATGCTCAAACCTCAAACCTAGATCTTAAAATCATCGTAATCCAATTTTTTTTTAATTTCTAAAAAGTTCCCGAGGTATATAATATAACCTTTCTGAACATGTACATGTAGATTTTTTTAAATATTATAAATAAGACTATAAGTAGGGTACACAAGGTACCCCAAAAATTATCATTTTACAGCCATTTTTTAAAACTTTTTAAAGAAATATATGACTAATTCAATTTTGCTTTTGTGTACATTGTCTACCTCGTCAATACAAACATTTTGACACCTTCATTAACCATATTGACTTAGAAATAAGGGAAATATGTCCCACTTTTGTTGAAAAAGGGCCCATACCAGAGCGATCGAAAAGCATTTCCAGTTAAAATCATTACTTATTGTCCATGACGACAACATCCTTCTCGAGGAAAGCACACCGATAAAAGCCATCAACTTGAACCGAAATCATCAACTAAATGCTTTCCTATTGTACTGTACAGGGAAGTCGTAATATTTGTTAGGAGATACGACGACATGAGACAAAGGCGTACAAAATTATCTGAAAGGACTCTTTACACCCATCCTAGAGAATATGTGTACGAACATATTACACATTTAAGTCTTCAATTAAAATGTTTGCGGGTGGGTATTGTTAGACCAGGCTTATGAGCTGAAGGTAGAAAGAGAACCTTATAGGAGTACACTGCGTACAGATAATAATAGAACCTCGGTCCAAACGTACCTCGTTAGGTCTTATTGTAAGGTAAGTACTTTAAAGGACCTTTGAGCTAAGCACATCTTCCGCGCAACAAAAAAACCTTTCGTCAACTCTGGTTGTCATCTTTCTTTATTTATATTGTGATTTTATTGCAGCTGATTGCTGTTGTATCTTCCATTGGGAATAATTATTTCTATCTTCTTTGCAACCAAAATTGAGAACAATGATTTGCTAAGGATTGCTTAAAATATAAAACCGTTTATTTTGTGTCCTTGAATATCTTCAATTTTCACGAGCAACTAAACAAACAACAATTTCTCTTCAAATGTCATCATCATTCTCCTGCCCTTATCCCAATCTATTTGGGGTCGGCGCAACATGTCCTTTTTTTCCATACTTCTCTATTATTCGTCATCTCGGTAGTCACCCCCTTTCTAGCCATGTCATCTTTCACACAATCCATCCATCGTTTCTTTGGTCTTCCCCTACTCTTATAGCCATCGACATTCATACTCAAAACTTTCCTCACGACATTTTCCTCACTCCTCCGCATCACATGCCCATACCATGACAGCCGATTTCCGCACAACTTTTCAGTCACCGGTGCCACTTTTAGACTTCCTCTTATGTACTCATTTCTTATTCTATCCATTCGTGTAACACCACACACATTTCTCTTCAAATGTAAACAACTATAACAACATTACTCCTAACTTTATTTCAACGGCTACATTAATTTTCAATCCAACAATACGAATTGCTCATAATTTATCATCTGTTGTTCGACAAATGCAGGTAAATGTCTACAAATTCATATTCCGGAACAATTTGTCAGTCGGACATGGCAGTTTGCATAAACCTAGTGATAATGTAATGTAAATTAGGTGTTGTGCAATCAATTTGATCTATTGTCCCGTTTAGTTTATGATAAACGAGATTCTGGACATCTAAATAAAATCTTCACATAAATGTTTTGTCAGAATTATCAATGCAGGATCGTTCACTGCTGAACAAGTGAACATGTGCCTTCTTGTAGTTCGTGAGAGTTATCGGCCACGAAAGAATATTGCCATTTTCATTGTTCACAGGAAGTTGATTCTCATAAGCCAATCATAAGCCCGCGGAATAAGCCATTATCATAACGCATTTTTAGGGTTTTTGGGTACGGTACCCTAAAAATGCGGGACCCTATTACTAAGACTCCGCCGTCCGTCCGTCTGTCACCAGGCTGTATCTCATGAACCGTGATAGTTAGACAGTTGAAATTTTCACAGATGAAAAAATGACGATGATTGGTATGATTTTTGATGGATGATGTATTTCTGTTGCCGCTATAACAACAAATACTAAAAAACAGAATAAAATAAATATTTAAGGAGGCTTCCATACAACAAACGTGATTTTTTTGCGTTTTATAGAATTTGTACGGAACCCTTCGTGCGTGAGTCCAACTCGCACTTGGCCGGTTTTTTTATTTACAGGACAATCTGCCATGTCTACCCTCGATCCTGCGGGTAATAATTGAGTAACACTAACAATGGCACGCCCTTTAATTTCGACAGTTAAACCACATTATTTGCGCCATATACTTTGTCGAGCAGACAATTTTTTCCAACATCGAAGAAACAATGGATTAGCAGTTTCTTTCAAAATCGGATTGTGATTGAACGTGTGTTAGGCAGTTGGGTTCTGGTTTGGATTTTATCGAGCTCCTACCGTCTAAAATGCCAATATGCTTCTTATGCCAGCTTATGCAGTGGGATGTTCCATGACCTAACCCCCAAGTCAGTCCCAGCTTTATGTGCATAAAAAAAGGGTTGATGGCAAGTTTAACCACAATAAAATACTAGACATAAGTTACCAATATACATATATCTATAATTTTGTTTGAAAATGTAACAAACTGCTTTGAATGACACTTATTAGCACTGTATCGGGTCTGAATGTTAATGCTACGGATGCCAATTGAAAATGATAATATTCGTGTATAAATATGAAGAGTATATAGTTTCTGAATAGGTGTTATAGTCGTGATGAAATGTATTGGTATCCAAACCACATGGAAAAGCAATGGTAGAAAGACTTGATGGGTTGAAGTTTTCTTTTCTAATTTAGAAGATATGACAGGAACATCTGACATCTCACTTTGATAAAAGTACTTTCTAGTTCCATACTAAATTTCAACCAACATTTCAATCCGTCACTCAAAACTTTTAAAAAAATATTGTCACTTCCTGTTACACACTTCCGTCCCTTTTCACGAAATCACTTATTGCAGGAAACCGAGAGGAAAGATGTTACACATCAAAAAGAAAACTAAGTAATGCGACCGACGAAAAACGAAAATAGAATATGAGAATGATAGTTTTTGTCACATGGAGGAGCTCGTGGCTAAGCAATAACAGCCGCACGGGACGATCCATCAGGATAAGCTACACTTGCCGGGGTCGGTCCTTGGATGGGTGACCATCTTTACATACCGAGACTCCTCCTTGCCTTGAAAAGCACGTTAAGTCGTTGGTCCCGGCTGTCTTTCGTGGATCTTTGACAGTCGTTACGGGTCGTCAGAAGCCCGAAAGTCTGACAACCAATCTTACCAAGAGGTATCGTATTACCCAGTTAATGGGTTGTGGAGGTCACATAGGCAGTCACTCCATGTAAAATACTGGTATTCAGCTGCATCCGGTTTGACTGGAAGCCGACCCCAACATAGTTGGGAAAAGGCAGATTGATAGTTTTTGACATATCTCTGTCACATTGTCAACATCATCTCGATCTCCTTATCACTATTTCACTTCATTTTATTCACCATCATTTCTAAACACAGCTGTTAAAAGATCAGAGACAAACAACTATTTAAAATTCAATTTATCGACACCAGTTCACGTCAAAGGCACTGCACCATCACCCGAAGATATAACATATTGCGCTCCCAATTAAGGGTGTACTCCCTGCTGCGTTTGCATCTACTGGAGGAGGCTCAATTTAAATAGCTAGGCCACGATTCGACCCTTTGAGCATCATCTTATTTACAACACATTGCAATATAGCCCCTACGTAACTTAAAATAAGCGTCATCAAACAGTAAACGTATCGTGGTAGGTTAAAGCAGAAACTATTAGAAAATGCCCTCAAGCTATTCTGCAGTATTCCCACAAATTTTCAACTAAGAGTCGTTGACAATGAAAAATTGTATTAAAACTGTTAAAAGCTATGTTCGTAATGTTTTGAGAGCTTACATTATTTTAAGCTCAAATGAACTATTGAAATATTTATCATCTGGTTATAACTAGGTTACGTCTACATATTAGCGGGCTAAGTTTGTATAATAATTGTCTCGAAACGGCTGGTTGACACTTCCCGTGATCCAAGGGCTGGCTTTTATCTTGGCCAGAGGCTTAGCATTGCCATACAACGCGTGGCAATACCGCCAGTCTCTTGGGTACATTACCTGTCGACAGCGATGTGGATGAATTTTTCGACGCCATGTTTTAGTTTGAGAATAGTTTTAGTTAGGATATAATTTTGTTATTTTTAGGTTATGTTTATATTACAATTAAATAAATAATTGTTTTAATAATAGCTCTTTTAATGACTAAGTTACAGTTGCGGCTACAAACACATGATAGATCCAACAAAAAAAATGAAATATCAATAAAATTCGAATTTACACCTTTCAATTGTCTTTCCGTGTCTGCACAGACTCAGCCATTACCTCTTTTAAGATATTAAACATAAAATAAGTTGATTTTGAAGTATAGTTGTTTTATCACAATTCAACCACTACTTGTATCATCCTAACATTATTTTCGCCTCTGAAACTATCGTTACTGTTCCTGCTAACAACGACACGACTAACCGGACATGTACTTGCTAACAAGTGCACGATCAGTCTTTCCATCCAAGAGTTATTGAGGCTCCAGTTTAACACTGCGTGACTCCCATCTGACCTTCGAGATCAGTGGGGCATCGCGGTTTTTGCCTTACTACTTAGTTACCGGTGTACAAGCGACTGCTGAAGGTGATCTTAATATTGTAAATATAGTTTTTTTTTTTTAAGAATTTATTAGGTAAATATGAAGACTTCTAAAAGAATTTAGACGAAATTCATAGACTAGTTCAATGTTCGATGTGAAGGACAGTACATAGTGTAAAAGATAGGATAAGTTACTAAGTGTAAGATACCAGAAAACATGCGCAAAATTGCTTTTGCAACGCGATTGTGAATTGGGACTAGAGAGTGCAACTTTATGAGCTATTAATTCAAGTCATGGTCAGGTAATGTGTTTTTTTGATCATCAAGACGATGAAAAAACCTACAAGCAAGATAATTATTATATTATTATACTTTATGATTAATAACTAGTTGCTGACTTTCATGCTTTTTATTTAATGTACAAAACATCACGCCTTGTTTCCCCGAAGTATTGGCAGAGGTGTACCTGTAGTACACCTACATTTCGTCAGTTAGTGTCATGTAATAGGGGGCGAATCTATTGCCATCAACCGGGCACAAATAGCAGACTCCAGTATATAAATAGAATAGGTAGATTTATACAACGTGTCGTTTTGCATCCTCGTCAAACATAAGGGTGTGGTATAGACCATCAGACCGAACAACTTTTTCCATGGCTTGGTGCCATTTCGCCATTACGATGTTGGTCCCATGGAGAAAGTTGTTCAATTTGATGTTCTGTATCATACCCTGAAATCTGACGAGGATGCAAAACGACACGTTGTATACACTGCATTATGCTCAGAAATTACTGTGAACAAAATCAACATTTTCGCACACTCGTTCAAATAAATCAGCAACTTACACGCTAATTCAACCACAAAAACAACACAAATTTAATAATAACTACTAACATAAAATTATCTAGATTTCCCGATAGCTGTAAATCATTTCCCACGCTACACCAGCCAGAATCTGTGGCCATTTGTCTTTCCATAGACTGTAGCCATCTATGGGGCTAACTGATGGTAATGTTGGCTAATTAATGTGTCGCTCACGCTTACGCCTAGGGGTCTAAGCAGTGGTTTAGGTAGAAAACTGGTGGGGTAACTAATGACGGATGTTTTGGTCTAGTTTGAAAAGGTAATGTTAGTTAACTTAGTTTAGATTGCAAAACAGATGACGAATGAAGATAAAAGTTGCCTTGAAAAGAAATTGTGTACAATAATTCTCTACT
Source organism: Cosmia pyralina (assembly GCA_946251885.1). Taxonomy (NCBI): domain Eukaryota; kingdom Metazoa; phylum Arthropoda; class Insecta; order Lepidoptera; family Noctuidae; genus Cosmia; species Cosmia pyralina. The sequence continues at coordinate 15,756,192 of OX276359.1, read as the reverse complement.
GCTTCCTTTGAATGTTTGATTAACAATAACGTTTATTTTTTGGACTCAGTAAGATATACCCTGATACATTTATATTCTTAAGAACTAGGATACAATAATGTAAATGATTAAACGACTAAAACTATATGACTCCTGAATTCCAAACTAGGTAAAAACCTGTATCTTGGAAATCAGTGCTCTTCCATGGTAAATTAGGTTTAAACTTACAAATCACAATGACAATTCCAATATTAGATGACTTACTATGAAAGGAGGTAGGTACTTAAGTAAATCTAAATCTTGATGGGTGAGTGATGTAAGTGAATGTGTGTGGTGTGGTGTGTGCAGTGTGGATGTAGGGTGTGAATTTGTGTGGTGTGTGTGGTTTAGGTATAGGTGTGTTGAGCTTGATTAACATAATATGACCATAACCCATAATTGGTGTGAATCCTTATGCAGGGTTGTATGCATGGGATTAAGCAATTCAATGAACATCGAATTTTGTATTGAGAGCCTTATGTGAGACCTATCGTATACCTACTGATAAACAAGCAATCAATCTGCCTAGCCTTTTCCCAACTATGTTGGGGTCAGCTTCCAGTCTAACCGATGCAGCTGAATAGCTGAATACCAGAATTGTACATAGAGCGACTGCCTAGCTGACCTCCACAACCCAGTAGGTGATACGATACTCCTTGGTAAGAATGGTTGTCAGACTTTCGGGCTTCTGACGACTGGCCGACTGTCAATGGTCCACGAATGACAGCCGGGACCAACGGCTTAACGTGCTTTCTGAGGCACGGAGGGTCTCGGTAGATTGTCACCCAACCACGGACCGACCGCGGCACGACTAACAAACAAGCAAAACATAAAATCATCAGCACAAACCTCATTTCTCTTATTCAAATTGCACGAATTCCAGTCTAACAAAGCAAGTTCCCAGCCAATATTGACAAAGTAACTGATAAGGTAATGTCAGTTAATTAAAAACAAACATAATATATTGAGGATCGGAGGGCAATCGCAGAAGTCACGAAGATCGCCTAAAGCCAATGTTGATAGTTCTGATCGATGCACAGAGTAGCCGTGGTAGGTGGTGGGCCAGAGACGATACGTAGTATAGAATTGATAACTCGTATTTTAGAAACTATCGAACATAAAACTTAGAAATAATATAGATTTAAAGAGTGCCTTCATAGTTATTTTTAGGGTTCCGTACCAAAATGGCAAAAAGGAACCCTTATGATGCGACTCAGTCTGTCTGTCTGTCTATCACAGCAGGATATCTCAACAACTACTAATGCTATCAACTTGAAATTTGGAACAGTTTTAGATGACATTTGCCCAACTATTTTGAAAATAAGAAAGAAATAAAATATATATGGTTTTTTTGTAACAGGGACTGAAAAGGGGTTTTTAAAATTCGAAGTCGTGGTACTAGGGCATGTGGGATATCATATGAAAGAGCACCGTTTGCACAATCTTAAATATATTTTTCTTAGGTCGTATAGTTTTCGACTGTTGATGAAAAATGTAAAAAAAGAATACCGTTCCCGTCCCCTTATCTCCGAAGTTTGCATAGAGAGAAATCTGAAATTATATTATCTGATGGAAATTTATGTAAAAATTACAGGAAAAATAAAACGATGTCTCTAAATAGCACACTTTTTCAGAAATCGGAACGGAACCCTCGGTGCGCGAGGCCGACTCGCTCTTGACCGGTTTTTTAGGTATTATCTGCTCCTGCATAAGGTTTTTTTCTTGAAAGCGTTTTATCCCAAGCTTTATAAGTAAAAGATCAATGACTAGTCCATAATCAATAGTTTTTACAAAAAAAAAAAGTAAATATTTAATAAAAATCATCTAATAACCCTTATTAGATTTTTCGAAGACAATAAAACATATCTCAAACGGCGCAAATACTCGTATAACAACCTTATTGGGAGCTATATGTTTGAACCGTTTGGGGTTGAAAGACTTAGGGCCTTGGGGTCCGAGTGCTCATCGAGTATTTCGGGATATCGCCAAGCGGTTGGTCGACTCCACACGGGACTAGAGGGCTGGCCTATTTTTAGCCCAAAGAATTAGCATTGCCATCCAGCGTGGCAATGCTGCCAGCCTTTTGGGCACTTTTCCCACTGACAGCGATGCGGACGAATGTTTTGATGGCCTCTCCCTCCTTTTTTTTATTATTATATACTTGTACATAGTCTATAGAATTTATTATTAGCTTGTATATTTTAATTAAGTTTTGTTTATAATAGAGAAATAAAGACCTCGTTAAGCCGTTAAAAAATCATACATATAATATTGTAGTAAAATCTGTTCTTAATCAATGCTTACAAACAAAATGCTTGGTTGACCAACATTCTCTGAACTAATACTACTCTACACACACCCATTCATTACTTACCTTCATTACTACATCAATTAATTTCTTTGTTTCAATGTGTCAGTTTCAAATTGAGAAGCAAACACTAGTTAAAGTGAGCCCCTTCATTGACCGAGACAAACAATGTGTAAGAAATGACCTGTCCATCGATTTGATGCTTAATGAACTCCGAAATGGTGTGTATAACTAATAGGAAAAATAATAGCTTGATATACGGTTGAAAGGTATTTTAAATAGTTTTATAAACAGCGTTGTTTCTTTGGAGAGTGTAAACTGACAGACATTTTGAAATATAAAAATGTGGAGACCTACTTGTAACATCATATATTGGATGAATGACTTTTTCCTTTACTTGTGCTAGGAGACCTTGCTTCTTACCAAATTTAATTATTCCAGGTCAACGGGAAGTACCCTATAGGTTTTGATTTACTTGCGACAGTTGCGAGTATCAAAATGTGTCGTAAAATGCCCGTATTTTTTTATTGCGTTGACTTAGAAGCTTGATTTTTTTAGAACTCAAAGGGATCATAGACATACGTATTCGATATTAATTTCAATTTGATATCTCCACGCGTCCTTGAGAAAAAGGGTCATGACAGACTGACAGAGTTGATTTTTTTTTTTAAATGATAGAATTACAAATTAATCATTTTCGCACTTTTTCCTTTATTTGTGCTATGAGAGCTTGCTTTTTGCTAAATTTCATGATTCTAGGACAACGGAAAGTACCCTATAGGTATTGATTTACTTGCGAGTATCAAAATATATCTCATAAATGGCTGTATGTTGACTTGTAAGCTTGAGTTTTTTAGGACTCCAAGAGACCATAGATTTACCTCCACGCGTTTCTGAGAAAAAGGTTCTTGACAGACTGACAGACAGACAGGCAGACAGACAGACGGACAAAGAAGTGATCCTATATTATTATAGGATCACTTCTTTGTCCCTAAAAATATTTAACTGAAAGCCATTTACAAGTTTCTACTGAAAAACACTCAAAACGAAAAAAAGATCGGTATAAAATATTATAAAATAAATAGTAACACAATAGAAATCAATTACTTTCCCGTGAAGAAGCTTTTCATAAACAAATGCTTAAGCCGAGAAACCCTGGTATTGAATAATATTTGGAAATATTATTTTATTAATAATAGGTCTTTACCTATGAAATTGCCGTTTTGTATGAAAAAATTTAAACGAATTTTTTTCATGCATTTTTTATTTGTTTTAATCGAAGTAATCACCCATGCAATCAATGCATCTCTGCCAACGCAGTGGCAGTTTATTGATGCCCTTCTTAAAGAAATCAGCTGGACGGGAGGCAACAAATTCTTCAAAGGCATTTTGTACTGCCTCTCGGGTATTGAATTTTTTTCCCGCCAAGAAGTTATCCAAATTCTGGAAAAAGTAGTAGTCTGTAGGCGCAAGGTCTGGTGAGTAGGGCGGATGACGGAGAGCTTCCAACCCCAGTTCTTGCAACTTGGAGACCGTCTGCTGTGCAGTATGAGGTCGCGCGTTGTCGTGCAGGAGCAGCGGAGACGAGCGATTGACCAATGCTGGTTGGAGATGTGGCAGCTTCTCCATCATTGTGTTCAGTTCTTCATAGTACACATCTGAAGTAATGCTCACCCTGTTTGGTAAGAAGCTGTGATGAATCACACCGGCGCTAGACCACCAAACAGTGACCATCACTTTTCTAGGGGTATGTTTTCGTTTAGGGCATTGTTTAGGTGCTGAACCAGGATCCAACCAACTTGCTGAGCGCTTGCGGTTATCAAACAGAATCCATTTTTCATTGCAGGTAACAATGCGGTTCAAAATTCCTTCATTTGTGTGTCTGTTGAGCAGTGCAAGGCACGTCTCGACGCGTACTTCGCGCTGGCGATCATTGAGTTCGTGGGGCACCCATTTGTCAAGCTTTTTTACCTTGCCAATTTGACGCAAATGGACCAATATTGTTTTGACGCTAACGTCGAAAGCTGCTGCTAATTCAGCCGTAGATTGTGTATCATCAGCTTCCACAATCGCCTTTAATTCGTCATTGTCGACCAAAGTCTTCGGACGACCGCGAGGTTCATTTTTCAGGTCGAAATTTCCAGAAGGGAAGCGAGCAAACCAATAACAAGTGGTGCGTTGGTTTGTAGTGTTAGCTCCGTAAACGTCGTTGATGTTGCGTGCCGCTTGTGCCGCGTTGCTGCCACGACGGTACTCATATTCCATAATTACTCGAATTTTTAACGTATCCATGATGACGAAAAAGATTGAAATGCGATGAAAATGTAACACTAATCAATAAACAAATGACTACTGTTGGAAAAAAAAATCCATGTTGTTAAAATAAAATTAATTTGAAATTAGAATTCTTAGCCAAACAAAAATTATTTTGATTTGAAATGGCCAGTACTGCAGAACGGCAATTTCATAGGTAAAGACCTAATATTATTAATTATATCCAAATCACGTATGATTAGAAAAAGTTTAAAGTAGATACTTAGGTAAGCTCAATATTCTTGACCATAAGGTAAGCCAAAGTAAATGAATCTTAATTAAAAATTTGGTTCTAAAGCTGCGATTATCAGTTGCACACTCGCGAGCATCAATCAGAAACTTAAAAGAACATTACGAGCCCTTATTGATGAAGATTGCATTCGCGAAACAAGAGATTAAATCATATTTTTCAATCTCGTTCATCTCATTAAAAATTCGCATAAAGTAAATGACAAAAGAATATCATTGCACCGGAATGTCACTTGGGTGATTTAAGAGACAACCTGATGTCATTGCAGTGAGTAAATCACTGTAAGTCGTTACGAGATATAATGATTTATATAAACCAATTAAAAAGGCGTGTTATTAAGGATCGAGTATTTTTAAAACATTCGCGGTATCGATAAAGATCGCGTCACTAGTGGGTATCGATTTGTCTGTTTGTTTGGCGATGATACCGAAAATGAGTATCATGCTCGGATTGTTTTGCGGCTTGGGTCGCTCGATCAATAAATTAATAACAATATTTTTTACACAACCACTAATATAATAAAAAAGACCAGTCTTTTAATTGATACCTAGATGTAACTTGAAAGTTGAAATGTGGTTGCTGCATAGGTCTGCGTACCTTTGCAAACCAAAAAGCTAGTATTAGTACAAACCTAAAAAGTTCAACTTTCCAGAACTGTTACAGGCAAACCACATTTTGGGCAAAACCAGCCACCGCAACTAGTCAAAAACACAGAATGAGATTAAATCGATTCGCCTCGCCACAGTCATAAAGTGTTTTTGACAATTTACGTATTCTCCGTTAGAATTACTGCGGTACTGTGGTGTCCAGTAAATCATTATGCTTGGGGTTTGGGGACCTCCATCAAAGGGCCAGTATGATATACAATAATATATTTATGTCCATTTTCGCTAACCCTAAGCGACACCTAAATGAATGGCTAAATAAAACTGTGTTGTACTTTCAACGCTCGGTTCCGCCGCGAAAGTTTAAAAAAACCGGCCAAGTGCCTGTCGGAAGTCACACATTTAGGGTTCCGTACCAAATCTGATTTATCAATATATTGGTATTTGTTAGTAAAATATACGTAATAATAAACATTATCACCAAATTTCAAGTCAATGGGAAGTTAAAAAATTCTTCGGAATAAATTTTTTTAAATAAAAAGCTGACTTTGGTGGCTCCTCATTCCTTTGTTTTCTAATATAAAAAAAAAAATACAGTAAGTATTTATCTACTCAGCGAGTTCTAAACAAGCAACGTATAGTACTCGATCGGATAGATCAAAATTTATTTTTTCGCGCCTCCTTTTAGCTGTATGGGAGCCCCCCCCTTAAAAACATTAAAAAATATTTTCTGACAATTTGTATGGCTTTGAGTCAACAATATGGCTTATACTGTGAAAATTTGAAGACTATAGCTCAAATCGTATGGCCGTAAAACCTGTGGGACAGACGACGGACAGACGGACACGTGAGTGACAGCAATAGGGCTCCGTTTGGACCCTTCGGGTATGGAACCCAACAGCCAACAGCTTACTTTTATTTAGGCATTCACTTAGGTGTCGCCTAGTGGTAGTGAAAACGGGCAAAGTATATTTGCCAAACCTCGAAGGTCTGAATGGAGTCATAAAGTCGGCCTGAACGCGACATACAACCGACTCTTGCGTCGATTTATGAACCATTGTGACATTGGTTTTACGAAACTCCTGTGTAAACAAACGTTTGGACGACATTCGAGTAAGCTTGAAATTTTTAAGCTTAAATTACTTGAACTGTTTAATTTTTTTAGGGGATTTATTGGGTACTTAAATTGAGGGAAAAGGATTACGTTACAGCTGGGAATATTTTTCGAAATTACTGTGTTTAAATCTAGAAAATTTACACAAACTGGGTTTATGATCTCGTCTCAAATTAACGGCCACTTCAAATTATACATATAAACATATTATTAAGTACTGATCAATATTAATAACTATCATTCGACTTTATTAATATCATTAAACATAAATTTAATAAGTTATACATCAGTATACATTTACTTTTACCACCGAAAAACGTTAACATCTCCATAAATTAAAATTATCAACAACCACATCAATTCCCTAAAGCATACTTCAAACGAAAATGCTACTAATTGTTTACATTTCCTGTTCAAAGACTGAATGTTCCAAACAAAAAAACCATTGAGCCGCTTTATGAAAAAAATAATTAAATTTTACAACATCCCCGCCTATTTTTGGCTACCAAAATCACTCCCGTTTTGTATTCTATTAAAACTTAATTAACTTTTTTTCCTTTGAGGATATAAATAAGCTTTTATATTCGAAAAAGGACTGACAATTTGTTTTGCTACTTCTAAACGTCACTTGTATGTTTGATTAATGCGTTTCTGAGCTCAGAAAATTGCGTCTTGAGCGTTGAGACGCCGACAGAGGCATTTTATAAGGTTTCGAAGAAGTTATAATGAATTTTTATGAACGTTTCGTCAAGGTTTGCTGAGACTGATATATGAAGATTAGATTGGGATGTTTGTTATGTAAAACGACGTTAAAAGAACAGCTTTCATAGCCAATTGCCTACTGAATAAACTAAATAAATAAACTTTGCATCAAAGCTGTGTGTAATAATAATAATAGTCTTATTCAATGGTAAATACACAATAATATTTATTATACTAAATAATATTACAAAATTTAAAATCAAACACCTAATCAGCTGTTCCATATTTTGTCCGACGACAGCATGGAAGTGGGGCCTTCAAATATTTCAACACATTTGATAGTTATGATTGGGCCATCAATTAACTTCTCGATTAGGAATTTCGATTCCATTTATCATTTCTTAATCGATACTTAATCGGATCAATAATTGGATTAGTTCAAAACGGTAAGCTAATAACGTATCTAGCCGAGTGACGATTTCATATTTGGCTATTTGATTAAGTTACCAAGTAGTCCGTGAAATTATAAATCTAAATACCTGAATATTTTAACAGTAAGCGCACGATTTATTGTATTGATATTATGTTAGGTGTTGACATATAATTATATTTTAGGAAAGAATTATCACCTAACCAAATAAGAAAGTAATTATCTAGAATTCAAAAAGACTACTAAAGATAAAACGAAAAAACCGGCCAAGTTCTTGTAAGACCACGACGATGAAGGCTTCCGTAGCTGAAAAGAATTTATCCCAAAAACAAACACATTGTAATCCCAAAAAAAAAATTTTTTATGTGATAATATTACAAACTTTTGACTTTTTCCTTTACTTGTGCTGTGAGAGTTCCTTCCCAAATTTCATGATTCTAGGTCAACGGGAAGTACCCTATAGGTTTTGATTCACTTGCGAGTATCAAAATATGTCGCATAAATGGCCGTCTTTTTTTATTGCGTTGACTTAGATTGATTTTTTTAGAACTCTAAGGGATCATATACCTACGAATTTGATATTAATTTCAACTTGATACTTCCACGCGTTCCTGAGAAAAAGTGTCTTGACAGACTGACATACAGACAACGACAACGAAGTGATCCTATAAGGTTCCGTTTTTTTCTTTTGAGGTACGGAACCCTAAAACGAGTCTAACGCTACAAAAAGATATAAATAACCTACTTACCCAGTAATAACCTGGAATATTAAAATGAGAGCGATACCTAACAATGAAATCATTAACATCATCATCTAATTTAGTATTCTGTGCCTACGGAACACTAAATTAGATGAACCACAAATGTACCTACTCCTTCTGGTATACAAAAGGAGTCAATCAACTCTTTCGCATTCCACAGTTGACCTCAGCCTCCAACCGCAACCTCTCCCAAGCTGGTGACAGAACTAAGTACTAACAAACATTAGATGATTTGATTGAACTATAAAAAAAAATAGAAATCGAACTCCAAGATACCATGCAACATTTAAACGAACTTTTCTGATGTACAAAAGGAGTCAACCAAAACAAAATATCCAGTATAAACCCGGAATATTCAAATGAGGTCGGTAATGAGTGGCGGCGTATGATTTCTGGTAATATATGTACGTTATTTAGGTGGCCAGTCGGACGGGTGCCGCGGGCGCGGCCGCTAAATTAAAAACACGTCAAATGTTAAATTGGTCCGAGACATCTATTAAGGAGGGTTAAGGTATGTTTATATGGTAGGGTTTGTTTTAATATATTGTCGTAAAGTTAGGGATGTAAGATTTGTATTACTGCGAAGCAGATCATATGTTTATATTAACATTGATATTTGAAGCCAAGATCACTGAGAAATAATAAATAGGCGTAGAAGCACAAACGTTGGATTTTGTACTACTTATTACTATAACCTCTACAAGTTTTTAACAAGAAAGTTATACTAGAAGGCAGCATAAAACACGTTGTTGGAGGAGGAAGAACAATCCATCATCTATCAATATTTACTCACAAAATTTCAACAGTGAACAAAATCTAGAATCAAGATTGCACCCCAAAAAATCTCACCAACCAAAAATTTCTTAAGTTCTTTATCCTTTGACAAAACCGCACACTCGGGACACATCCTTACACTCAACTAGAGGTATCAAGAAACAAGAGCTCGAAGGCTTTTACTTAATTCAGGAGCTCAGCGGGTGTTCCCGAAACCATTGGAGCGGCACCGTGAAATATGGTGCGGCCGGCCGTTGCTCAGTGGCCTAAGGCCATGTCCCGCGTGTCTTGAATGCCATCACTTTGTTATTCTAAACTGAACGGTTTTAATGCATGAGATAATTAGCTGCGAATCGGTTTTTGTTGTCCTTTTGGGATCAATTTCGCCTTGGTTTTGTGTGACTATTGGAGATTTGGTGCTAGATGATCGTGGTATGTGATTGTTTGCGGATTTTTTTGATGCTAGTTGGACAGAGTTTTTGAGCGTCTTGTACAATTCATGCCACGTAAAAAGACCGCTGGCCAACCGCACAGCTGTAACGTTGTATAAATCGTGTCACGTATAAAGTGCGCTGACCAACCGCAAAACCAAACGTTGTATTAGTTCACTCCACGTAAAAATGGTATGGTATAGTAGTGCGGTTGGCCAGCGCTCATAATACGTGACACGATCTATACAACTTAACAGTTGTCCACAGGCCAGCGGTTTTTTTACGTGACGCGAACTATAATACCTACGTGATAAGAACTATACGGTGGATTTGTCAGTGTCTTCGTTTCCACGAATACCATAAGATTTTGAAACGTAATGATGAGATTCCAAAACTTTATCTACTTCATAGTTATAATAATAATAATAACTTTATTTCAGACAAAACATCCATAATTGTGTTAATGAGTACTTAAAATCTATGTTAGTATAACACAAAATAAAAACACATTAAAATTATGTACAAATTTTAGACACATGGAGTCCGACCGCCTATGAAAAGGACCGTCTAACCGGTCCGCTATTGTTTTCAGAATGCTGTTGGAGCTTGCTCTGATACGGTGCAATATGGAGGCCGCTCTCTTTCTCATGATGGCATGAAAGCCATCAATATGAGCCTCCATAAACATGCCAGATGCACTACAGCATCTCGGCAGCCCCAACAACATCCTGAAAGCATTATTATACTGCACCCGATAGTTATGTGGATAAAGGCAACAGTTTTTTTATTGATGTAGGCTTCAGATTTTTTCTGCCTCTCTAAAATGGCTACTAGACTAATTTTAACTAATTCAATCAAGAACTATTTCAATCTGCAAGATAATTAGCTTCTTCTTTGAGGCCAATGTCATCTGGTTTGGGTGTGTTAAGAAACTGAGTAACTTTTGTAAGGTGCGGTGCGGGTAATTTATCAATAGCTACAGTCAATGTGCTAAATGTTTGAATACCATCACTTCGTTATGAAATAGAGCTTCTTATTTGAGGCCAATGTTGACTTCTTTTAGTTTAATAGAACAGTGAATAGATTCTGTAGGTGCGGTTGATTTATTAGCGTTTTTGCGTGAACTTGTTCAACATTTGTTTTCGATTTCCTAATCTCAAGAGCCTAGCTTTGTGTGTTGAAGCCTGGTTTGCTCGATTTTTGGAAGAGCGATCCATGATCCAGGTTTATCAATGTTTGCAGCATGTCTTTTCTTCCACACTTTTCTATTAGCAGTTACCTCAGAAATCACTACCTTCTAGCCAAATCATATTTCACATAATCCATATATCTGTTCTGTGCTCTGTCTCTTCTCTGATGGGTAGGGGGATCATCAGAGAAGAGACAGAGTTTATGCCTGCTAATGTTTTACTTGTTATATACTCATAATTCCTTTGTATCACAATGACAACATTACGACAATTGACAAAGTCATAAAAAATATTAAAAAAACTATGTTCACACTTAGCATATTTATATAACAACATGTTTAGTAAAGGATAAAACCAAACATTTAATGAAACAGTCCCCGCACACAACACGTCCAATTTCCGTGCAATCGATACTCACCTGGACCGCTGCCTAGCCCCTGAACCCTGAGTCACATCAGTAACGGATTTGCGAGGTCAATCGAGTTCAAGCACTCAACTTTGACCGTTCGCCGTACGACGCGAATCCTTTCCTATGTCTTTTTGAGGATATCTTTACGTTTCATCTCTTGAAGTGTGATGGTTAGGAACGATGGTGTTAATCTGACATTACTGATGATTATTATCTGACATGTTGATATTGTATGAATAAGGCGATTGTGGTTGTTCGTGATCAAAAATAAATATACTTTTAAAAGTTGAATGGACAGTTCTAGATTTATCATTGCTAGAAAGGTAGGCATCTACTTAATTAAAGACTTAGGAGTGCACCATACCTAGGTCATAGAGATACTTGAATTAATCACCATGGTGTCCCCTTGTTTCGCAGACAGAAATTTCATAGAATTTCGTTTCCCAGAAAATGTTTCACATAATATTTGGTCCTTGTATTTTTATTTCGAATATTATTGTTTCAACTACTATTTACTTGAATGAAACATATTTTACAGAAACACATTTCAATGAATTTTATAATCACATTTTTTTATTTATCAAACTTATCAAACAGTACTTCTAGAATTATTTTTTAATGAATATTGTTTGTTCGGTGTAACGACCTGCTACCAGAAAAGTATGTGTTCTGCGTATGATTATTCTATGAAATGATATTATGAGAAAAATCTTATTAAAATACTGTCATAAAAAGTCAATATGTTGTGCTACAAAAGTTAGTGACAGAAACGAATCGCTGCAAAATCGACTCCACCTAGTCTTATCTGCCCTACCCTAGAGTGTAATTTAAATCCGCGTAGGCGCGGAGGGGCGAGGCGGGCCGCGAGCTGAGGAGCAGGTGGTGTTAACGCTCGCCGCCATGGCTGAGGCTGGCTGGCTTGGCCGGCCAGCAAGCCGAAGCTGCGGTGGTGAGCGTTAATACCGTCTGCGACGATAAGCTCGCGTGGGACCGCCGGTGCCCCGCAGCGCCGGAGCCGTGACACAAATCATGCCTGCCGCATGCTTGCCGCATGCTTGCTGCATGCTTGCCGCATGCTTGCCGCATGCTTGCTGCTTGCTGCTTGCTTGCTGCATGCTTGCTGCATGCTTGCCGCATGCTTGCCGCATGCTTGCTGCATGCTTGCCGCATTGCTTGCTTGCATCCTGCATGTTTGCTATATGCTTGCCGCATGCTTGCTGTATGCTTTCATGCTTGCTTGCTTGCACGCTGCATGCTTGCACGCTGCATGCTTACTTGCATGCATGGTGTATGCTTGTTTGCGTGCTTTTTACTGGGAAAAAAAAAACTACAAAACGATACATAAAAATTAAAAACGATACTTTACCTTGTGCACATGAAGTCACTATTAGTGAGAATAAAAAGATTGCTTTCCTGCTTGACAAGAATTTACCCGCATTATTTTTGTGAACGCGGTGTTGTAATTTTATATGAGGGTATGCATTTTATCAAAGGTATGAATTGAAACGTTTAGAAACTGTCACTCGATAAAATGTTATTCTTGGTAATAAGTTTTCTATTAAATAAATAATATAAAGAAAAATAATATTTGATTTGTTATTCTACGATATGAATATTCTAACATTAAACTTTATGTGAAACAAAAATCAATGATTTAATTATCTTCAAAGTAAGTATTCTGCGTATTGATTATTCTGTGAAATGATAATATGAGAAAAATTTTATGTGAAACGAAATTCTATAAAACAATTAGCTATAAAACAACGTACAACCAATCACCATGGTTATCAAACTAAGGACCGCCGTCTGGTTATTATCAGACCTTAGGAACTTTACTAGTCTTACCATCGCGGGGGACTCACTCGGTACAGAGACTAACTCAACAAAAAATTATGCACTAATTGGTTTAAAAACAGCTGACTAGACCCATTGTGTCACCCTATGTAAAATTTCTACATTTATATCTATAATTCGTATGATGTATATATTATTGTATTCAATTCTATTTATTTCTATTTTAGACTACGAGCCTAAGTTGAAACGATCAACGACAGTTGATCTATTCAGTACATCTAAAATGATACTAAATTGTAACAAAACACACTCTTTACCTATCAATGTCAGAGTCATATAGGCACCTATTACGTATTCATAGTTCAGAAAAGATTTACGAGTATATTAAAACTTTTTACGTCCGGCACTGATCACGTCATGTCTAATTTGACCATTGATCAATCTTCGTTTGAAAAACAAATCAATCTGTCAGTTAATATTAGATAACTATACTTCAAAACATGTTGACAGCATTCGATATATGAAAAGTTTAGAGCACTTGTAATGCATCTCGATATAACTTTTTATCATTATTCTTCGAGTAAAATTTTTTCTGCAACATGGTACATCATTATTAAGAGTACATAATATCACAAAATTGTTTCCTGTCCTTATAACGTTAAATCTTAAAAATAATATGGATATTTCGTAATATTTAGTAGGGCTTCAGATAATTTTTTCATCCTATCTAACTTTGTATACAAGGTTGATATGAGCGAGAGGCATTAAATTAAACCACATATACTTAGTATCATTTTCAGCCTCTATTTTAAAAATCAGATAAATAGAAGCAATAGTTTAGTCGCAGGATTATTTTTTAGTTTTTCTTTGTTGAAACACGATGTATCTGCGCTAACAGCTGACTAAGTACCTACGCATAGTTATCTAGGGTCATACACCTTAAAACGACAGAATTTTTGACGCAACGTTGCCGTTTTGCTACGCACGTCAGTGGAAATCTCTACAAAGGATGTTTACATTTTAATTCGATTACTAAGCTATTTAATTTGTTGGAAAAAAGTTTTTTCTTATTTTTCTCCTTAACTATTTTTTAATAGTTTCGAGTTAACACTATCTATAGTATATGCGGTTTAATTTAATGCTTCTCGCTCATATCAACCTTTATATATGTGAATTGTATATTTGTGAATTGTCACCTGGTTTGATCCTCCGTCTCTTATTTTTCTTGAATCCTTAGTCCATTAGATCCTCAATAACACCTATTGTTTGAAAATAAGATTATACGAGATAAAAATTATTATCTATTATATTATTATTATAATATATATTATAATATATATTATGATAACCTGTAGGAGCCTGTGAGGAGCTCGTGGCTAAGTAATAACAGCCGCACGGGTCGATCCATCAGGTTAAGCTACGCTTGCCGGGGTTGGTCCGTGGATGGGTGACCATCTTTACATACCGAGACTCCTCCGTGCTTCGGAAAGCACGTTAAGCCGTTGGTCCCGGCTGTCATTCGTGGATCTTTGACAGTCGTTACGGGTAGTCAGAAGCCAGAAAGTCTGACAATCAGTCTTACCAAGGGGTATCGTATTACCCAGTTAATGGGTTGTGGAGGTCAGATAGGCAGTCGCTCCATGTAAAATAATGGTATTCAGCTGCATCCGGTTAGACTGGAAGCCGACCCCATCATAGTTGGGAAAAGGCTGGGCAGATTGATTGAAGATAATCTGTACGTACAAAAAAGTTAAACCCAACTATCATAAATAACCTCTCGTTTAACCAACCGGTAGGAACCACAATATTTGTCACATAAGACCTTTTAACATTCCATCATACAACTTTAGAACTAATTTTGCACATAAATAGTCATAATTTGCTATAACACTGTCAATAGGCTATAATATATTGATAATGTTATATGTATTTTTATATTAAATGACATGCGTAAAATGGCGTCTGATAAAATTTAAAACGCGTTTACAATATTTATGATGTGTAATCTGTTCTGATATGTGTTAGGGAATATTTTATAAACTGATAGTATGATATTATGTAAACGATGCTTGACTTGTTTTTCGAGAAGATATTGTTCGAATAAATAAGTTTTTTTTTCATCGCCCTGTCCTGTAGTATTGAAACTTGTCATACCTTAATTTAGATAAAAGTCGAAACGTAACTTTATCTATACAATAACTTGCATAGCAGCATCGCGAACCAGGCAAGCATAATAAAAATACCTACAAATTTTCATGCTATAGAAACTAAACCATCCAACCAAGGATATGTGCAAAATCTAGAAGCACAAAAAGCTTATCCTACTAAGCACGTGAAGAATTTAATTTACGAGAGGTATCAAACCAGTACATGTAAGGTAATACACTCAATACAATGTTATGCGATGTAAATATCAAAGAGGTGACTTTTACTAGAGCTGACTCTATGTTTATGCGATCACAAATTCAACTAATGGCTTGAGCTATCAGGCAAAGCTAATAATAGCGCTGATTTTTAAAGAAGAAGCAAAGACATTAAGTTTTAGTACCAACTTATTAAAAAATAGTACCTACAAAAATAAGTAGATAATGTTACAATGACGAAAGAATTTAATATAGCCAAGACAACTCTAAACCTATATTGTGACTACAGATGTAGCTAAGCATTAGTGAACACTGCAAGCTTCCTTACATAGTACGAATATAAAATGAAGTCGCTTCCGCTGTCTGTTCGCCAAGATCTTTTAAACTTTTCAACGGATATTAATGCAGTTTTCAGCAATAGATAGAGTGATTCAAAAGGAAGGTTCGTAAGATGAGAAAAATTGGAAAATTTCGGAAAACTGAAAGTAGGTACATTTTCTATGGGAATTTTGTATAAATTATTGAAATTTGAAGGGGACAACGTCTGTCGGGTCAGCTAGTAGAAAGCTATCATTATTTAGGTAACTGAATCGATACAGAAAACAAGTCTTGAAGACTTTATAAGCTATCAATGACCATCTAAACTAAATGAAGGAGGTTGAATACCATGTCAACAGTAAGATAGTGGTTAAAGAAGACAAATTAAATAGGTAAGTAGGTAGGATTCCTTCCATTTAAATGAAGAAAGAATGTCAAACAAATATGAGAAACATACAAGCACCGAAAACAATTTAAAAAACGGTAGCGGTACGTACAGGCTCATACAATCACACACTAACGAGACCCTTTCCATACACAAACAAAGAAAAAACATTTAAAAAAAGTCGTGAAATTCATCAGTGAATCTTAACAAAGGATCAAACGACACATAATTACCACAAACTCATTTACAAAGGCAAAACTAACATTGTCATCAAACATTTACTAAAAACCCTTTGTCAGGCAAACAAGAAAAATGTCACGGCGTAAAATTGCAATCCTTTGCTTGCGATACCTCATCGGATTTTTTATATTTATCGCCAGGCTTTTAAGTTGAAATCTCGCCAATACATTTGGTGTCTCTCCCTAAAACAAACAATTTGTAATCCTGAATTATATGCTGCTGACTGCATACATTTAAGAGATATGAATCTATAAAACTAGAGGTGTGGGAATGTGTGAAGCTTCGAGAAGCTTTGTCGATAGATAGCTTTAGGATTGTCGATATTTATATTGATCCTTATAAACTAAAGTTTTAACTTCAAGTTCTTTTCAGTGTTCGAGATTTAATTGATGTTTTTAAATTCAAATTGTTACGTCAAGCATAATTTGTAGAATCTAATAAAATGAGATTCAGAGCAACTGTTTTTCTGGAAAGCTTTAAATTGAATCAGCGTTTACGACGAAGTAAAGTGTTAATATACTTAATACTAATGTATCTCTTGTCCAATTAATAAAACTATCGATGTTTTCCCTCACTAATATTAAGTCATCGACTTAAACAAATAAAAACATCGACGTGTCGCATCGCCCCCGACCTTTTCCAGTATGGCGTGACTATTTGTCACCTGCACTCGACTCCCGTACAAACTGGCGGCGAACATTCTGATTCGCATCACTAGCCGAGTTTTGAAAAATGCTTAGGAACACCATTTTAATTTGACAATTTAAACTTTAAATCGTGAAGCATTGGATATAAAATGTCTAGGTAATGGTTTTGGAGATAATCCCTTTGGATCCTTACACTCAAATTTATTTGTACACATCGCATTCAGGGACCATGTTGTTCTAACTGCATTGCGATCAATTTGGCAGACATTGCATGAATTCTTGAGTAGTTCTTTGAAAATAATAAACATGACAAAGTTATTGGTTATTTTTTTAAGAATTTAAGAGGGAGTACTATTTTTATAGCGTCTGGATTTATGCATGGTGTTTGATTATGATGGTACCTACCGTGGTATGTTTTATTTACATTTATTATCCACTCAGTCACTCAGGCCCATTCACAACACGCAAATACATACACACACATCCTCATACGTTCATACACATGCACACTCACGCATGTTAGTAATTAATTATTTCATTTCATGATATTGTAATATATACTTAACTACTTATTTAAAGTATAATCCTTGTTTTTGCATCGCACCACACTTGTAATGGCAGTTCGAACACAGTGGTGACGGAAGTATCTGGTGCTTATAGCACAGGAATCCTCCTAGTTTAAGCCTAGTTGCACTAGTTTTGTATCTTGCCAGTAACATAGTTCAATAAAAATGAAATAGGTTAAAGTCTTGAACAAATAAATATTATATTATTATAGGATGCAAGATTAGGTATAGTTGGTAAGTGATAGAGCTTCAAGTTGACGCTGAACTAGTGGATACAACTCTAAATGAGACGTGATTATTAGTGTACGAATGCTGTATGGCATGGCACTGACTGGCATTGAGCCTCCAAATATTCGCAGGACCATAGCCAGCTACACCGAGAAAGCGAAGCTACAAGCTGACTCACGTCACCCAATGCACAACTATGTCTCAGTGCCCCGGAGGTCAAAAGCCGAAAAACTTTTCTTGGGTACACAGGTCCAGCTATTCCAGCCAATAGTAGGAAACGGCTGCACAGCAAGATGTAATCTATGGCGGAAGCTGTATAAGCCCTCTGACAATTTTATCGAACCATCTGAGAGCTTTCCGCCTGGGCACGCGTTACTGAGGCTGACTTGAAAATCTCTAAATAGACTTCGAATCCAAGTCGGCCGGAGCAGACAATCTCCACAGATGGGGGTTCACAGACGGCTCACATCTCAAGTGCGTATGCGGCATCTCCTCACAGACAATGGCCCACCTTTAATCCTACGCCGACTGCCCTGTCACCTGTGCACTTGGTGATCTTATGACTGCGACAGTGAGCGGAATTCGCGCAGCTGAAATTGATTGCAAACTTTGTCGATGTTTGAACTTTTTGCCAAAGATACGCTACGAAGAAGATTTAAAATCTTTGTAACTTAGGTATTACTTATGACTACTATTCCCAAGTAAATATCTTAACTATAGCACTCACAATAATTTATCGATTTGATCTTCATTATTTGTCTATATCTAAGTTTCACGTTCTAGTTCAGTTATTTTATGTCACCAAATTCCTTAAAACTGTGTCCACTTACTCTGATATCATCTTTACGACGGTCTAGTCTTTTACCAAAAGTTATATTCATAAACAATAGCAATAGCAGTTTGAAATAAAGTCGTAACAATTCCAAGTTTTCTATGAATATAGATTTTACGATATTTGAATATTTGAACTCATACATAGTTCAGCTGACAGACTGTGAAGAGGCCGTTTAATACTGGGTTATTTTTATGTTATTATAGCGTCTATGAAAGTGTACCTAATTGGTGGCGCCAAGAAATGGACTACCGTTGATACATAGTAATGTTATGTGGATATAAGTAAAGGAAATATCCCATATAATAATGAATACATTTTACGCAACACACTGAAAGCTAAGATAATAAAGAATGAAGCAGTAGAATTTATAGCTACGGAACTTTTATGTAACTTGAAAACTAATACTCTATATTGCCATGATAAAATAAATAAACACTTTTTTACTTTTTTTATGATCTCCACATTGTAAGTTGTTTACCTACATTAGATAGTTAGGTATTGCTTCAAACCCAACCGACGAAAAGTCTTATGCCCGTTTTCATAATATGTACTAGGAAAACCAAAATGAATACCTAAATAAAAGCTCGCGCAATAATATTTTCTATGATACCTACATATGACATAACATGAATGGTGACCAATTAACAGCTAGTCATCACAAAGACGTTGGCTTCGTTAAGCCATAATAGTTAGAGATAATTGACCTTACTGAGCCAGCGAACCGGAACTTTTATCAATGATTTACAAAGATCCGGTATGTAAATAATTGTACCTACAATCACGCAATCACGATATGCCTACGATCAAACAATAAAATTTACCTTTGAGCCACGCGACCAAAATTTACGGCCAAGAACCAAAATATCATCTTTTCTACAAATAAAAATAATTGAGCGTTTAATATTTAAGAGCAAATGAGAAAAAAATTAAAGATAACAATATTAACAATATAACCTGTTAATCCAGTGTGAACGATATGCGTGGGCGCAAGCCACGCTATATAATGTTATAGTTGAGCTTGTCGTCACGAATAGACGAAATAATTGAACAAAATGTCGACAATTTATTTCTTTAATATTTTATACGGGAAAACACATTTAATTCTTTCAATTGTTTTCTGGAAAAGCCTCAATGGGAAGGCAAGATTTAGGAGGATATATTTACAATCCAAACCGCTTACCCATTAACTTTTATTCGGAAGTGAATTTTCACATCTGGAAAGTTTTTGACCAGTGAAGTGCTTCTTGAAACAATGTTAAATATTATTGACATAGCTTGGCTTACACTGGATACTCATTTTACAAAATAATGAAGTAAACCATACATCATACATATTACATCGTATTACGAGTCCGTCGGAAACTTTGTATAAAATTAAAAGTAAGTACTAAAAAAAGTTAATAAAAACAAACAATTCAAAGCAATCATCTTAATAGGTACGTGACTCAAATACCTAAAAGGAATGAAGACAACATTCTAATAACCATGATCAAAGATTCCAACGATGATAGGCATCCGACTTATGATATCAATGTAGTGTGAGTAACTACACACGGACCGAATCATAAATAACAAACGGTCAAACCTCGAATTAAGTTGAGTACCGAAAGCGATTTGATCATTACTCTTCATAAGACACAGTTCTCATCTAATGATTCCCAAAACTCCGACTACTGAACTAATAAACATCAATCAACCGCCAAAGCATTATTAAAACGAATCAATCATTGCATTGTCTATAACGAATTCGGATTTATGCAAACAGAACAAAAACGCTTAAATATTAAAAATTAAAGGGAATAACGTTTGACGTGTACCTACTGTGCAATATAAGAGAGAATCGATTAGTCATTATTTGATTTAGTTCGGCGGGCTGGCTCGGCCCCTGGCGTGCGGCGGCAGGGGGCGCCCACGAGCGCGGCTCAGCTTCACTGTTGCACTCGTCATCAGCCGAACCTTCCACACTTTATATAGGGAACGGAGAAATATAGATGACTATCATTCTATACCAGCTAGAGCATGCCGCACAATAAGAATCTAAAACAACCCAGTAAGATCTCCACCTTTTATACTGGTCACAACAATGAAGATACAAATACCGAAACTGAGAGCAATGAAACTGATGCATTTTAAAATTATTTCGCCGATAAATTTTTAGCAAACAATGATAAATGGAACCTGATTGAAACCCATTATGATACTCGTACCACAAATAACACCAACTGCTTTGAATAAAACGTCAGTCGCAACAAAGAACGATTTGATAGACATCGACGCATAAAAGGTAACAAACCATTCAAATCAAGAACTGCACACATTCATTTACTCGTACAGAAGTAATAAACGTCGAGGGGGGCTAATTATGAATAAGCAACCTCTGGTTCAATAAGTAAAAAACAGTAATATGAACTCAATGCAACATAATTTACAGACTTTACATGCTCATTTGTGATTAGTCGGCGCGAAAGGGCAAATCCTTTATTAAGATAGGTAATGAGGTTAAATTCGAGACGCAGTTCTAAAACGATACAACTCCATAGCGCGTTCAACGTAATTTATATTATAGTAATAAGTCTTACGGTGTTTATTACTGATGACTATACCAACCGTGCTGACGAAGATGCGGTAGAAAATGTATTACAAAAAGACACAATATTTAATATCGAATTAAATATTATGAACTTTAAAAGAGATGCGTGTAGGGTTGATATTGTAAGTGATGACGATAATGAAAGAGAGAAAGAAGTTAACGATGGATTGTGTGGTAAGTCGGCACCCTGCTGCCGCGGCCCCCGACCGCGCCTATCACGGACAAGACATCGATTAGTGATCGACTGAATTCAATTGCTTGGCGGGACAAGACGATACCGAATCGAGATCGACCGATCGAGATTTATATTGTTCGGTTTTTCGAAAATTTGCATTTTGAGAGCGTCATGTCAACGACAACGCTGAGTCACCTGACAAATGGAACGCAGTAGATCGTGTCTCTGATATCGAAATGCGTTGACCGTAAGCCCCGTTTTATTATTGTTGTAACGTGATTACTGTCAACCAAGACTGTGGATTTGGTTTTAAAAATCAAATCGTCACTGCACCGTCACTCGATGGGATCAACAATAGTGTCAATTTGTAATCCGTTTTGGTAGGATCTTTCCACATCTTAACTTTGTAGTTTTTTTAACAAGACACTTAATTTCTGTCTATAAGCATGGGAACTGTTTTGTTGATGATGGTTGATTATTAACAACCTATCCAAAAAATAAAACATTGTACAATTTATTGGGAAATCGAATATTTTGACACCTTGTACGATCTTTTGTCATGAAAGGGTGTTTATTTTCTGACAACCCTCTTGTTAATCAACGCCTCTGCCTTATTTTTCATCATAACCGCTTCGATCTATGCATACCATGTTCATCCACCGAACGTACCACCTAAGATGTTTCAGCTAAGTCTTCATGGCTTGGCCTTGTGGCCTCAACAGTCATCGATGATGAATGCATTATTATGTATATTTTAAACAACAAAAGTCTATTTAACATTTATCTATGTTTTGTTAAACGTCGATTATTGGTTGCGTGTAGCTATTTTTGTGTAACACGAAAGTCGAAATCACGCATGCGTCTCACGATCACATGATATTTCATGTTTATTGGTTTAAGTCA
This sequence comes from Cosmia pyralina, assembly GCA_946251885.1. NCBI lineage: Eukaryota > Metazoa > Arthropoda > Insecta > Lepidoptera > Noctuidae > Cosmia > Cosmia pyralina. The sequence continues at coordinate 15,733,843 of OX276359.1, read as the reverse complement.
TGACTTCGCTGTATGTGGTGGAAGCAATGACGGCCACACTTAATATAAAAAATTATGAGTTTATTTTGACTGTGGCGAGTTGTACGTCTTTCTGGCGTAAATATAGTGTTTTATGGGTCAGTAGCGGTAAATTTTATTGTCTCAGTATATTTTAATACCAGCTGTGAAATATTTCGCTTAATGTTTGCTGAAATATAGGGTATTTTGTTTATTATTGCGATGCTTGTTAGCCCTGTCAGTCATGACCAATAAGTTTTTTGTGACATGCGAGTTTACAAGGTTGCGTGTTGATTGTACTTTTGTTTAACTGTCTTCTTCGTTGAGCATACACTTTGAATAAATCGTATTATATCTTTGTACAATGCTTGCTATACTGTTACTTCGATTTATTAAATGTGGGGATAACAGTTTTTGATATTCACGTTAATTCTCAAAAAGAAAATGGGTGAAGTGAATTTTTGGTACTGTTTAATTGTTCTAAAACATAGTACAATTAAACAGTACCAAGAAATGCCTGTCTTAAAATACCCCATTATTATTATTGTCAATCATACTTAAAATAATAATGTGCATATAAACATTCTGAAGAAAACAGTTACAAGACTTGTATAAAACTGCAAAATATCAACAATTTATTTTTTCAATTAAACTCAAAAGTAACAGCAACATTAAATTATAGTTCATTCATATAAAAAACGGATTAAAAACTAATTATAATCATAAAACAATGTAATGCGTGCGTAATTTTAACGCAAGCTCTACAGTTTTACGCACATTTCGAAGTAATATTTCATTTAAAATAATACATACGTTCATTAAAACAAGAAGTTCATACATTTCGCATTCTCCACACAGTAGGGTCCCCACTGTTAATCTAATAAAGGAATTTGAATAATGCCATTAATAATCTCTTGGGTTAAACGTGGTCTTAACCTACTCTTTATGGTGCAGCCGATACCACTATGATATCTACTGGATAATAAATCAATATGGTGTGCCTGTAATTAATTTTAATAGGGATTTTTAAATTCATTATTTTTCATATTTTTTGTCTAGTGTTTTTCCGACACGCTAGTTTAATAGTAATCCAAAAGAAAAATACATTTTCTGCCGAGTCTCTATTTGTTTTTCCTTTTGTACGTCTTCAAATTGAAATTTTGGAAAAAGGTATTAGTATCTTTATGTATTTAATCGAACCTCAAATAATTTCCATTTTGTTTTCCTAAAAATGTTATTTCAACCCTAATATAATGAACGTGCCTCTTTTTATGAACCTCAAATATTTTCCATTTTGGGGTCTTAAAAACTACTAAAAGCTAAGTAACTTGGATGTAGCGCGGGCCGGCTGCTACCGCGGCACCACTCGCTTCGCTCGCTCGGTTCGCGTGCGGACCTTCAGGTATAGGTATTATAGGTAAGCCTTATTTGCCATTCAAATACTGAAAATTTAGCCAACATAAGTACTCTAATTAGGAAGATTCCTTCCAGACCACGCCTAATAAATAGATTAAAATAAAATGTAGGTAGGTATTGACATTTTCGCCGACTCACTCTGAACAAAGACAATGATAACTTGACCTGGCGCAAATCATGGCCTATATAGACCCTATAATATTGACACTCCCCAGCTAGAACATGTAGATTTAGCCCGTAACTTATCTATAATTACCTCAAAGCAATTGAATAATTTTAAGTAGGAATTGAAACAACACACAACGATTAAATTAACGAATTCGACCGGTTACATGTTCCGTTCCATCTTCTACAGGATTTTAGATCTTAGAGCTTGTAAATAAGTGTGAATTTGGTGTGGAGAATTTTGTTCAGAGTATAAAACTAAATGGGAATGCTGTATATAATTGATTTTGTGCAATCACGCTTACTTGTTTAATATAATTTGCGTAGGCAACTCTATCTTCTAGACAATTATTGGCTTGAGTAAAGGACGGTTAAGTGTGAGATATATTTAAGACGTTGGGTTCAAATGGGCTTTAGACCTCTATAGTTACAAGAGTTTAATGCTACGTCTAAGTGTCTTTGTTAAGTAATATTTTATCTAGATTTAGGTACCTGTAATGGATTTGAACGCAGCTTGCACCTGATTGGTGATTGACGATTCAGATTTTAGCAAACAAAATATTGCTTTCGATATAGTACCTATCTGAAAACATCTTACTAAATAATAATAATATAACAAATATAAACATAAAATCACGCCTGTATCCCCTGAAAGTTTAGAAAGAGGTGTAACTATAGTGCCTTCACCCACATTTAGCCAATGTGTAAGTTCCATATAATAGGGGGCGAGCCTATTGCCATCAACCGGGCACAAATCCAGACTCCAGGCTGCTATTGAGAAATTCCAGATAAAAAACCTAATAGGTAACACCAGACCAACTAAACAAAGAAATAATAATTTGGGGTAATTTAGGGGTCACTTTTAGGGGGCAAATAAGAAAATTTAAAAAAATGTTTTGGTAATTGTACCGTGTGACGTATCAAATAAAAGGGCTTACTATGAGGGTCTTAAATATATATTTTTTATAATTTTAAAATAAATTGTTTTAAAGTTATTTAAGAAAATACACGAAAATTGACCATTCTCCCTTATCTCCGAAACTACTGAGCCTAAAATTTTGAAAAAAATATAGAAAATAGTTCTTTACTATTGTGAGTACAAACTTACATTTACAGTTGGAATGTATGGGAGAACATGTTTTTCAACTAAAATGTTAACTTTGTTCTTGGGATAAATTCATCCCAACTACGGAACCCTTCATTTGTGCGTGGTCCAACACGCACTTGGACGGTTTTTTATCTACCCTGTATGATACTAAAACATTTTAAAACGAATTTCAAACCACGTAAGCATAGAATTGCTTTCGGAACCCTAAAACTTGCTATTCAAACTTTTTCATCCATTTTTTACCTGTCTCCATAGGTATGTTTACCAAGTCTATGGCTATTACAGAACCATTCAACTGACGAGTCGACATGTTTTGATCAAATGACGCGTGCTAATCGACTTAATTGTTACCACGGTGTAAACGCACGCGCAGGCACGGCCGATCTACGATCTATGTTTGATTTTTAGTGTTTTCATTTCGAATTATTTATAAAATAATAATTGGAGAAGTTTTTCTGCTTTATTATTTAAAGATAATAAAAATGAGTTGGTTTTGAAGGTTATTTTTAGGGACGATTTAGACAAGAGATTGACAGAGAGAGGCTAACAGCACCTATTTTGGCAATTGGTATTTGCTGAATAATTAAGGCCTTAAACCTTATTGATATTTTCTGAAAAAAATTCTTCAGTACTGTGACAGCATTTAATTTCGAATTCATATCTAAAACCCGTATATTCCCTGCTCGATGATTCGAATCATTTCTATCGCCGTGCCGCTTCGTTTGATTCAAACGAGTATAAAACCTAATGGCTGGCTCAACAAGAAATAATTATTAGACACTGAGCATCAAAGAACAAATCAAATTAATTAACAACGTTAACTCAATTCAAACGGGCCAATACAAATCAATAAATAAAAGCGCAAAATTGCATCGCTTTTGTAACAAATCGGTGCGCTTGAGCCGATCCCTGTTTACACGCGGAACGAAGCCGCATTTAATTGCGCAACAAAAACTTACAAATAAGACATTGTGCTAAGTAATTAGATTAGCACACCACGTTATTTGTCCGGTTCGTACCCGTTTATATATACTGGGTACGAATCGTACGAACAGTCGGGAGTCGTATAGAGTGGTTAATACCACGCCATTTGTATCCGTGTCAATTTGTACGAAAACGGATACTGGTAATTGCATTGCCGGACAGGTAGGGATGTTATTAATGATGCGAGGATGCAAGTAAGTGGGTACTACCAGTTCAATTTGCTGAAGTTATTATAGTGAGAGTTAGTTACTGGGGATTGCATGGAAAAGTAAGTGTGGTGCAAGAGAAACAAACTTCAAATTTTCTGATCTCTTATGACTTGGCAAAAATAAATTTCAACCCTTTTTTAAATTTTACATTGTGTAGACTGCCTTAATTTCATGATAACTATGATGAATATTTTGTAAAGTTCACATCTTCCGTTTCTATCATTCTTACTATGGTCAGTAGTTACCTACGCTGAAACCAGCTAAGGTCCCAAACCAAAAGTGGTAATATCAGCTCAATAGGATCTTAACCCACCGCCGGCGAGAGGGATACTAAATCGTATTTTAATCTATGCGAAACAATGTAATATAAATCTTAGATTGGTTTCACCTGAACTTTGTAATGCTGCAATTATTAGACTACGCTTCTGACTATACCAGTTTAAATTATTCGAATGGCGTTTATTACAGCGAATAATGTTGCCAATTTAGGGTTAAATAAGTATGTAAATATATCTTTTGAATGCAAAGTTTTAATGAGGGGAATGATTGCTGATATCGTTAAAATGTAAATAAGTACTGGTGAAACTAACTGTTGACTTATTTTTGGTTTTTTGAGTAAGTAAGTTTTGAGTAAGGATTTTTTCTGGCACATCGATATTTTGGGCGATTATTATACCTAGTCTGGTTGGTAAATCACGCACGATCGCATTTCCTTGTCATAAAGAAAATTATCAGTTTAAAATGTACATTTCTAGGATAAATAAAAAGGGGGACTAGAAATAAGGAGTACTTATACAACGTGCCGCTGCAATGACGACAATAATTTGACATGCGCATACGGTTCCGCGTTTTCGTTTTATAAAGATATTTTAACTTCATTAAACGTTATTATTTATTGATATACTTACTATTTTCTAAAATGTCATTTTCGAGCTGCAGCGATAGTGCAGACATGAAATTAAAACGAACGAGGAAAAAAAGCCCACGCCACTCGAGTTTTTTTTCTGGCGGTTTTGTAAAAAATTCAATCATGAAGCAATTTACAGCTAGGTCAGAACAATAGACAAACTTAGAAAAAAGTGTCAGTCAATGACCTTTTAACAGCTAGCATAGAACTTCATGAATGAGTCCTTTGCAATAGAGTGGTTCTAATTTTGGTTATTATTTAATTATTTAGTTTGTTTGAAAAAAAAAAAGTTTTTTTCAATTTACTCATTATTTTATATGATTATATTTTGTATGATTACTGGCCACTAGCCCTACCTGTGTCTTTAATTAATGTCGTAATTGCGGGAACACGTTGTATACTAACGATGCAAATAAAAACAGAAATATCCCTTTCTTTATACTTCGAAATGGAAACATTCAGTTTTAGTCCATCTTTATAACTTAAACTAATTGTTTGCTCCAGCATTTAGTCAAGTGAACAACATTAACAAACAACCGATTAATGAAACTTAAGCGAGCAATAACAACAACACAAATCAACTTACACAAGTTACCAAAACAGTACATAATATAAATTATCGTCTTTAAACACTATAATTGAAAATTACACTATTTGGACAGAATATAACTCAAAGTTTTGCCGCCATAACCTCTTATTACGTGGGTGTACAAACAGGATGTGCAGATTACCAGTTTTTTTTATTTTAATCGTTCCATATTATTACTAAATAACTAAACACCGCCAATTAGTGTTATCTCCTCCAATAATAAATTACTAATTAAAACAGTTAAAGTCAAATCATTTTAGTTAATGCTCATTCTAATAAATTGCGAGCCAAGTCGTAGTGTCGTCAATAAATCCGGATACCCGAAAGGATTTGGATCGAATTTAGTGCTGACAGTTAAAAGTATCGATATAAGTGCCTATCGATATTGACGCACGTGCTTCTGTCAAATTTACGGACCGTACTTTAATGGGCGATCCGGTAAGAATTATTGTGTTGTTCTGATGTTGTCTGATTGTCGATGAAATGTGGTGTTGCTTGTCGATAGATCGATTGGTTTTAATTGAAACATTATTTATGTAAGTGACCATTAAGATTTCGTATTCCTGAATAGCTATGAATATCATATCCGTGTCTACCAATTAAATTAATTCTTTAATTACATTATTTACTTTTTTGACCAATTAATCTTTTGAGTTTAATGATTAATTTTCTTTATTTATATTTCTTATCTGTTCTGTCCAAGGGTTCTGTTTTGTGTCCAAGGGTGTCAAGTTCTATTTTGGGTATAGGTACCTAGAATAGTCATGTCCCCGCAAAAGATGTCTAAATTAGATCTCGCAATGCAAGCAAGCAAGTTAAATAAAATTAAGCGTCGATGACAAAATACCGAAAAGCAACAGTTTAGTTATAATGGTATAAGGTTTGAGAAACAGGACAAGAGCTTATCAATATTAACCCAGCACAGTCATAAGGGCGAAAACAGGAATTGCGTCTGGAAAAAACCCCATACCAAAATTCGGACTAAAGATCTCACACTAGACAACCGTCTTGCTGCTGTAAGACTAATTATCAAGTAACCTATAGAATTTTTTTAAATAAATATTTGAGGAGGTAATCATCCAATTAATCCAAAAAAACGATATCTCTAATAACACATAATTCCCCATCACTATTCAAAAATCGTGTGTGGCATAAAAAAGACAGTGATTCGAGCTTTTATTTACTCAAATGCAGCTGTAAAACATAAAAAATCGCTTTCCTCCAAACTTTAATTGCTGGCAATGAAATAATTAAATGTGACAATCGTAAAACACTGAAGTCCTCATAAAACATTATAGCCGTGAACACCGAGGGGCACATTTACCGGTAAAAATGTTTGAGCACGCTTAATTCACGGAATTTAGCCTTTAAAATAATATTTACGCTGGTCCTTATTGTGTAAACAGACCATAATTTCGCGATATGATATAAAATTTAATTTTAACGTATGCTCGATTACAAGTTAACCATGTCTTTAGAATTTACAAAAATACACGTTGCTCAAGTTTCTTTAAAAAAAAAACTACTTACGATTACGTAACAACATAATATGGCATAACCCGTACTACAAGATGACTGGACGTGCTGGACAAAACCAATAAGTAATAGTCTTTTTTTTTTTTTTTTTGTGGATGGGAAATCATCAAATGACTTCTCCCGCTCTGGGCAGAGGCGGGAGGGCGTGTCAGACTTTTACTGACTAAAACCCACCCATGTTCCTTCAGCTGCCCGTGCCAGGGCCACGGTATCTCTTTCGAAACCCGCGACCCCAGCGGCATCGGCCCAATTGACCCCGTCACTGCTGACATCTCTTTGAGGCGCGCGTGGAACACAACGCGCCGTCGACCCGGGCCTGGTCCTTACCGGACGGCGAGCTGCCCATTACTCGTCTTCCGCAAGCCCGCGCCTACGGTGGCCGGGAATCGGCAATCGATTCCCGCCGCCCAGGGCGTCTCCTACGGCGGCTAGGGGCGCGAGGGCGCGGCTGTTGCCTCTCCCTCACGCGTTCCGCTTCCTCCTTCGCGAGCATTACTGCTTCGCAGAAGGAGGTGACGGCTTCTCATGCACTCTCGCTCCGCACCATGGCCTGGACCAGGTTTGGACGCGAGAGATCGCCGCCGCCGGTCGCCTCCGTGAGAACACGGCGGTGCTCCGCCCAAGCCGGGCAGACCTCCACTGTATGCTCCACCGTGTCCTCCGGGCGATCCACACAATGGTGACACCCGGGCGTTTCCTCCCGCCTTATCCGAAACAGGAACCTCCCGAAACAACCGTGTCCGGTGAGGACCTGAGTCAGGCGGAAGGTGAGGATGCCATGGCGCCTCTCCAACCACTCCTCAAAGAGGGGACTTATCGCCGCAATAAGTAATAGTCTGCATTAGTTCTAAAACCGAAATAACTGAAAGTAAAGCCGCGATTACACTAGAGAACAAAATGTCCCCCAACATGACGCACAGAGCACCATCTACGCGACGCTGCAACGTTACCCTGTGCCCTGCAACATGCCGCGCAGCATCTTGAGACACAGTTACGTGATGCGGAACATGTTGCTTTCTCTCGCTCCGAGAGCGAGCGCACGTGCTGCGTGTCAGTGCCTCGCTTATTCTCGCGTAAAATATTAATTATTTTTTCTCATTGTAGTAATTCCACATCCACCACTTCTTTTTTCGATTACGTTTCGCTAAACTGCTCGAAATACGCAGCACTAATCTCCACAACCTTCTCGGGCGACATTTCTGTAAACACACTACTAGTGTGACCTGCAAATGTTCCGCGACATTCTCTCAGCACGTTCACATATTTGTCGAGCGTCATGTTCCGCAACATTTCATTCCATTTGTCCCTTAGTATATATTCGAGGCTTAGGGGGGCCATTGCCCAGCAGTGGGATACTCCAAAGTCAAAGGCGAGTCATTAACATATTTCAACTAGTCAATTAAGAAAAACTTTTTTACAAAAAAAAAACAACCGACTTCAAAAAAAATACTACAAAGTGAAAAATAATTTTAATTTTGGAAATCGGTGTCTTTGGGTCTGTATTTTAGCTTTTTGTCACCGACTTTCGAAATTAAAATTATTTTTCACTTTGTAGTATTTTTTTTTTTAATTCGGTTGTTTTTTTTTTTGTAAAAAAGATTTTATTTTTCACTTTTTAGTGGGTCAGTCTGTAATTTATATATGTTAAAATTGCCTAATGTCAACTGCTCATCACCTTTTATAAAATATTGCTTTTCCCGATACAAGGACGTTAATTGTTGAAGAGTTCTCCCAGTAAGGAACCAGGAAAACTGGAACTGATGGTGAAGTCACCATCAGCTCCACTTCAACATATGTATTGTGACGAGCATAAATTGCTTAGTAATAATCGAATCGCAATTCGTGAAATACGAATTATTGAGTAGTTCCGATGGCCAACTGTGGTCTTCCTCATCAGTTTCACTTCACCGAATGGTGCTTTCCGGGAGCAAATGCACGAGTTACTATAAAAAATTGCCAAATCGCTATAGGTGTGCCTATAATATTTGAAGGTTCCCCTCGATTTCTCTAAGATGCCATCATCAGATCCTGGTTTCCTAATCATGGTACCACCCTTGGGATGTCTTCTTTACAACAAAAAAAAGAATCTTTAAAATCATCATAAATGACGAAGTTATCCGCGAACACACATAAAAAAAAGTAAAAAAATATAGGTATATACGGTCGAATTGAGAAACCTCCTTTTTTAACTACTCAAAAAAGGAGGTTACTCAATTCGACCGTATATATTTTTTGAAGTCGTTTAAAAAAAACTTTTGAATGTTAATATTGTAAATATTAGAAAATAAAATTATTTCTAGTTGCCCTTTCCAAAATATAGTCTCGTATGGAGTAGAATGAGCAACAAACTACACAATTACGTACTCTATTATAACGCAGGTTGATGATGGATATTTTCAGTCAAAATATTGAATAACAATGATTCAAATGATTTTATTTTTGTTTGACAAACGAAATAACGGTTACTCAAACGTCAACGGAACGTCAATCAATTCAAGATGGAACGGATGGCTGTTTTCCTAACTCAGTCTGTTAGTTTGATGATTTTGAAAGAATACAGGGCTTATTGGTTATTGACCAATATGCTCTTAAGAGGTCACTGTACTTATTATTATGAACAACTTTTACTATGGGACCAACTGAAATAGCGAAAAAAAAATCAGCTGCTCCCTATATTTTGACGAGTTTAATGGAAAATATCAAATATTTCATCTCCTATTTAATTTTATAGACGCTCCTGAGTACTGCGCTACTTTGTAGGTAGCCAGGAATTTTCAACAGCCTTCTTAGTTTTGAAACTCGATACATCGTTAAAGGTGACAATAAAAATTGTAGATCCTAATCATTGTTTTTAATATCTGTCTTTATGGGTTAGCGTTGGCATAAATTAGGATTTTATTTGGGTACATTCTATTTTGGCTTATTATATTATTGTATCCTTTTTTTTTTACAAAAACAGACGTCATCATTTTAGAATAAAATAGTTTATTTATAAATAAAATGAACTGTACATTGTACAGTCTCTCTGAAATCTCTATATATACATAATATCAACTTATACCTAATTAATTAATAAAAAAACTTGTGCGGTCGGGGGACACCCGTCACGGACGAAGTTCCTTCTCACGTATGATTTAAAACAAAAACAAAATTTTTGCATCCTCTATCTTTGATTTTCATTTTGACTTCACTATCGGCTTTAACACCCTCAAAAACCAAGAAAATGAAACCCATGATGAAAAATTTGAAAATTTTTGCATTTTCATTTTGACCAAATTCACACTTTCTCTTTTCGTCAGAGAGAGAAACTAGCATGGAGGGGGCATAATGCATTTTCGTTACGTGATGATTTCTACTAGTTTACTCCTATCGCAAGCCGCTATAATAAATTCGTATCAAAATAAAACTAAAATACTCTAAAATTATTAAACAAATGGCGTCGTTTGTTAATATGTTGTTACAATTTGAGTCAAATTCAATAATTGTTGACTAGAGACACTTCAACAACAATCCAGCTAGTAAAAATAATAAAAAGATGCTCCTAACTTGTTCATTAATCTTATTGTTTATCCAGCAACGGTTTACTTACCCAATTGAAACCTAAACTGCAAGAGCCATATCCTAAATCCAAATTCAAAACGCCAATTTCGATGTTACCAAGCGGATATTTTAAATCCAAACGTACTTTGATTTGTGGTCTCTGTCTAAACCTGTACATTGAAACGAGAAGGGAATAATAAACATGAATATAAGTACTCAAGGCTTGGGACTCCGAATATGTAAGAACCGGTTGTTTGCAATAATTTAAGCGCATAGCAGGTCGGAGGTCGAGTTTCGAGCCAAAACTTGAGACCTTTTGCTAAGATTACGAATGCTCGAGCTGCAATAGTCGGTACAAATCAGTTTGTAAAAGCTCTTGTGAGTTTTAGCCGATGATAGTCTGAGCTGTTTATTGATTTTGCATCGTAGGAGTGGAGAACAAGTTTATATTATTATTTACGCTGTAATCATTAATTAAAAGTTCCCAATTTAAAGAAAGTTTAGGATTTCAGTGAAACTTGGTAGGGGGTACCTTTATCACAAGCACAACGCTAATAAGATAGGTAGCAGCTCTTTTTAGATTTGTTCATAGAATCTCATAACTATTTTGTTCAGCCTACCTCCAATTAATTCTATTTATCTACTGATAAAAATGTCGCACGTAATTGTGATAATGAAGATTTTAGTGCAAAAAATAATATAATTTTTAAAGACAACCCCTAATTAAGATTAAATACTGAGGGTTGAGAGGGTGAACAACAGCAATTGCAATGCAAAAGCTAGTTAATTCCAATCGAGAATATTATTCATATGAAAGACAACCGAGACGCATTTCAGTCACACTTCATTAGAAGCCTAGTACATAAGTCAGGAACATAAGATAAATTAGGAACATAACATCTCTGTTTCAACCACTAACACTATAAAGTAAAGTTGTTTGTACTTGTGTTCAGCCGTATCGAAGCGAGATTAGAAATGCGTGTTCACTTTATCTTTATTCGTATTTATATTGCCTTTTACAGATATTTTGTAGATAGAAACACATTGGAGTTGTTTGTTAGACAGAAATGTTAAAACTTAGGTGAAAAAGAATTACAAAAAATTCTGCCACTGACGTTCAAAATTTATAGTTGTCCAAAAATCCATGAAATGGAGTTTCAGGTCGGCCGATGACCTGATGAAGGTCGCGAGAATCCGCTCGATGCGAGAAGCATAAGACTGGTCCATGTGGTGACGCTTTGGGTTCAGCAGTGGACGTCTTTCGACATTATGGTTAAAATATTTGCCAGTTAAGCCCACTTGCGCGTTCATGGGTTATCTTAGATAACTCGGAGTGAATAGCTAATTCAGGGTTAATCAAATAATTCATCTTGCGAGCAAAGCGAAGAGTTAGAGGTAAGCCTATAGTTAAACTTGTAAATATTTTTTAACCCACTGATGTAGGCGAGTTAAGTCGCTAAACTCTGAATTAGTGTAAGTGGTGCTAAAATAAATTGACGTTATGAGATACCTACCTGATAACTTATTTTTTTTATGTTGTTTGACGTAAGTAAAAATTCGGTACTGTATGCTGATATAGTACCGAATGTTGCGATATATTCATGCAATATATCCATGAACTCATCTGGAAATAAATACAAATTATAAAAAACTTTAACATATTTTTCCATCTGACGTTTTCGTCAATCAATAAACTAATTTGGTACAATTTCATCTTATAAAATTCAACTACAAGAAATAATTACGTATCGTAATGTAGAATAAAAGAGATGGGTATACAATTCCCGTTCATTCATTTTTGATCGGATTACATATATCAGGGAAAAAACATTGCAATTCTATTATAAATTTCGTCGATTGAACAGCTTAATGTCAGGATAACTAACCCGGTGTTACTTTTAGTGGCGGAACGCGTAATAATAGTTAAAATGTTACTTACTTAACTCCGAGTTTACAAACTCTACATTTAATACACTTCTGGACACATCTATTGGCCCACCTTAGAGTTTAGGTTTCGATGGCCCCTACCGAAATATGATTGCTAGATTGAACAAAAACTGTTGATGCAGTTTTAAACCTGATACATTTTACCATCTTTTTCGATCGTATTATTTTAAATTTGAATTCAGAATACCATACGACATGGAGCTACGCCTAACAAGTCGGATATGCGCCTTGTTAAAGGCAATTGATTTTTGAATAAAAAACATGTTTTATCAAATAAAGGTTTAATTTAATAACGCGTGTTGCCTCCATGGGCATTTACCACAGCTCTCATACGATTAGGCATAGAGTTTATCAACCGCTCTATGAAATTTTGAGGGATCATCTCCCATTCCTCTTCTATGGCAGTTTTCAACTCCTGCATCGTCTGGGCAACTGGCTGACGAGCCCTAACACGTCTTTTTAGCTCGTCCCACATGTGCTCAATGGGGTTCATGTCTGGGCTTCTGGCTGGCCAGTCCATAACTGTGATGTTCACATCCCGAAGATATTCCCTGACGATGCCGGCCGCATGGGCTCTTGCATTATCATGCATAAAAAGGAAATTTGGGCCCACATAGTCCGCGTATGGTATCACGTGAGGTGCTAAGCACTCACGAATGTACCTTTCAGCATTTAATGTTGGCAGCCGTGGTCCTGTAACAACCTCAAGTTGAGTTTTGCCGCTCGCGGATATACCGCCCCAGACAGTTCATGAGCCACCGCCATAAGCAACCCTCTCTTCAAAGCAGCATTGTGCGAAACGCTCTCCCTTACGTCGGTAGACCTTCTTCCTTCCATCATTGCCATGTAACACAATTTTAGACTCATCAGAAAAGAGTACACGGCTCCAATCTTGCTGTGTCCAATTTAAATGACTGCGTGCGAAATGAAGGCGCGCTGTTCGGTGGGCTCGCGTTAGTTTGGGGCCATTAGCTGGCTTGTGTGGTACCATATCGTGTTCTTTTAACCTTCTCCGAACAGTTCGAGCGCTCACAGATACTCCGTGGAAGTCGCGAAGTTGGTTTTGTATCTCAATGGAGGTAAGGTGACGATTTCTCAAGCTGGTCGTCACGATGAATCGATCCTGCCTTTCAGTTGTGACCCGAGATCGTGGCCTTCCTTGGCGACGAACAAAGCCGCCAGTCTCTAGGTACCTCCGATAAACATTTCGGACCGCAGATCGACTTAAATTAAGTTGAGCACTCACGTTTCTTTGGCTGTGTCCGGCCTGAATAAGTGCCACAGCTTGGGCGGCGACTTCAGGTGAAGTATCCATAGATTATTGATAGAACCTCACCTTAATGTTAAGAATAAGTAATGTTTGTTGCAAAACCAAAGATATCAATCACTTTTTCAAGAATTAAATCCAAGTAAACCAATAAAACCAAGTTTTCTTAGTATTCGATTGTTTGATATCAACAAACAGGCTCCAAATTGTCTTTTGTTTCTTTAAATTCTGTGTTCGAAATTCAAAAAAAGACTATTGAATGAAATTGTGAATGTGCCAGGTTCAAAACTGCATAAAAACTTTTTGCTCGACCTAATATAAAATTTTAGCTAGGACCAAACGAAACTGAAAATACAAGGTGGGCCAAAAGATGTGTCCAGAAGTGTAATTTAACCCGACTAATTAACGTGCAAGTGTGCCTAACCAAAGTGGTAGCAAGGCTTACCCAGGTTGCCCCGGATTTAGTCAATTATCACCACTAGTGTATAAAATGGTCATGAACAGTATGAATACCATGTGGAGCGACTGTAGATAGCACATCTTCGGGGAGATCACGTCATGAAATATATAGGGTGACTGGTAATTGTGACCGATACTTAAACACATGATTATACTCATGATAACAAACAACTTTTACTATGGGACCAAACTTGAAATCGCGCTGTCCCATACATTCATGTTCGCATAACTCGACAAAATATAGGGAGCAGCAGCTGATTTTTTTTTTGCGATTTCAGATTTGGTCCCATAGTAAAAGTTGTTTGTTATCATGAGCACTATCATGTGTTTAAGTATCGGTCACTAATTACCAGTCACCCTATATAGTCCACTAGTGACAGTATACCTGAGATATAGATATAGATAATGAGATATATTATTAAAGGCGAGTATGTCGGCCATTACGACTAGAGGAAGTGACACTAGTGTTGCTACACTATAATAATGAGTGGTAGTGTTATACCACCAAACAGTAGAGGCTATTAAGATGCTAGACATAATTTTTCTTACATGTCATAACTTTTTACAAAAGAAAACACGAAATGACTAGCGTTCTTACATAATTCGATGGAACATTAGGTACTGGTCAAGCACATACACTGTCGTAATTAAGTTGTATATACGTCATATTTTATACGTCTTAATCTGAACACTAATCTGTTACGTTTTCTCACTGCCCTCAATTACTGCATAATTTCTTAATGACCCGTAAGATGGATAGATTCACTTAGATATTATTTATCAAGACTGAATAAAAACTAAAAGCTGACTTTAATTTGAATCAACGAAGAAGTTACTAATAAAGTCTTCTTCTTCTGGACTGATTCTTACTTTCCTATTGTCTTAAAACTACCACAATTCTTATCAGTTGCTACGTCCTAAATAGTATTTCGAACTAAATTAGTACTTTTCATTGAACGCCAAATCTATTCTTTGATCCTTTCAGAAAATTTAAGCTCATCCACCACATCTTCTTTAATAATTGTACGTAAGCTTGGACACCCGTCTCAACATTACAATCAGCAATCAATTCCCTACAGTTGTAGAGTATAGAGATAGCTCTGTGCTCAACAACTGTAAGCCTGGGCATCGTAGGTATCTGAATGCAAATTGTATACGCGCGTGCGTGGTGTGGGCGCGACGCCGCGGTCACGCGTTGCATAATCATAGTGTGGTGGAAGTTATAAGAAATGTTTTGTTTTTGCATGGATCTACCAGAATTTGGGTAGAAATACTTTATACCAGGCCTGAGAACCGTTAATTGCAGTAACTTATGTGATCCGCATCAATTTTGCATTGCTTGGTGAAAAAGCTCAGCAGCTGAGTGGAATATCTATTTCACCAGTGTGGGGCACAATAAGATTCTTTGACTGACAATAAGGTCAAGGTCACGATGCAGGAGCGGTGACACATACAATCCTTAAACCCTGTATTCTGTATTGGGTTATCGGAATATGAGACTAGAAGCTAATCTAGAAGAAAAGAATAAAACAATGAGTTGATGCATTATTAACAACAAATTTTAACGTTTCTGCAAACGTATCTCCTGGTGTAGTTGTAATTCTCTTGGGATAGCCCAACTGTCTTCTATCACTTAAGCCACCTAATATAACACCACGATATCACACATAGTGGTCCATCAAGCTACGTGGGCAATAATAGCGGGCTCGTTATGATTAAACGGATAATTTTGGACGGTATCTGTGAAGTATGGCGACTATTATACGCTGTTAGCCCATCGTGTTTGAAGGAGGAGGTTTTATGGCAGACTGATGGTGTAAAGGTGAATCGTGATTAGATAATGAATGAAGCATGGTACGTCTTGAAGTATGAGCCTCAAAGAAAATGCGAGTTGTGTATGGCAGTGTGGTGTTTACCTATACATGACAGTGATTGCAGGTAGTCAAAGGGAATACGAAAATTGCTTAGTGGTAAACCTCATGAAATCTCTTATAATAGATTGTAAGAAGTAAGAGAGAGGTTGGTCTGAGCAATATAATGAATACTAACAAAGAAATTGCAATTGATGAAACTGCGTAAAACGTGATTAGCTAAATCAAAACGAATTTAGGTCCTTGGTTGGGACAAGGCTGGAGCTTTGTGCTTGAACAGAGCAGATGGATCACAAACAGAAATGTTGTTGAAAACACTATTTCTGAATTCTGTAGTACTCGGGATAAGAAGAAGACTTCTATGTACAAAACTTTTTTACAAAAAAATACAACCGACTTCCAAAAACAACACTACAAAGTGAAAAATAACTTTAATTTTGGAAATCGGTGTCTAGTTAAATGTATTTTCGTTTTTTGCCACCGACTTCCAAAATTAAAGTTATTTTTCACTCTGTAGTGTTGTTTTTGGAAGTCGGTTGTATTTTTTTGTAAAAAAGTTTTTATTTTTCACTTTTTAGTTGTGGTACCTACCCAACACAAATTCTAATACCACTACCTGCAAAACAAACTAGAACATCATCCATATAAAAGTGGGGAAAAAATACGTATTATTGAAGCTAACTCAAAAACTACCAAAGCAAAGTTAATCAATTTTATATGGGACCAACTGTGATGTATACCCTCTCGAATAAAAAAAAAAAAAAATCCAAATCGGTCTAGCCATCTTCGAGTAATCGGGGATTGAGAACCTCCTCCTTTTTGAAGTCGGTTAAAAAAGGTAAGTTATTCCGACGAATTGAGAACCTCCTCCTTTTTGAAGTCGGTTAAAAAAGGTAGTTACCAATCCATTTGCTAGCAAAACCAATTCCTCATTTCCATCATCATAACATTCAACTTCATCAGTGGTCTAATCTTTCCTAACACTCTCAGAAGTTTACATCTAATAAACACATATAAAATGTAATAACTACAACTGTATATTCTAACTCAATCAAAACTCTGGCTGTTTTATCATCATCAAGCTATCATAACGAGCCATACATGTGGTGCTCGACCTGTGACCTAATAATAATTTACCTATAAGTACCAACCGGTAATGGTGTCAATGAGACCATATGAGGCCATAGAACATGTAATGGCTTCATGTCTGTTACGGTTTTAGTAGTGGGTTCCGTAGATTTTATTTGGAAGTGAAAAGGAATATTATTTGATATTTGAATGAATGAATATGTAATGATGATAATATTAGCGTGAAGCGCACGATGTCTTGTCGTGTTGTAGGTACCTTACCTACTCAAAATATACAAATAAATTAATGCTATCATTTTAAAGTAGCAGCCATTTAGAAGAAAATTAATACTTATTAATTAACACATTTAGGTAAGCGTCTGATTAAAAATAAAATATGTTTTAATTAAATGTCAAAATAGTCAACTCGAAGATACTTTAACGTCTTCTTAAACATTTGTTATTAAATATTAAGCAAAGAGCAACATTTGATTATTATTAGGTCACAAAAGGTCATCAACCATATATAATATTTCTGAATCTAATATTTACAATTAAGGAAATCAAACAGTTACTGCCATCTTAAGTAACCCACAACATAGGGCGACCAAATCGATCGCAATAATTTATGGATAGTAGGTACTTACCTAATTCAACTAAAATCCACCGAAAAGTGCCAGACACGTTTGGCGAGTCAGTAAATCACGAGATAGCGTGGAGAAAGCCAAAGTACCAACACAATATATAAACTAGTGTGACCACATTGTTTTAGTTTCGGTGGGAGTGACATATGTGGTAATAAAATTGTGATAAACTCAACTTGATATCAGTCCAATCTAAAGATTGATGGCGCAGGAAATTAAGTTATTGATATTGAGTAATGTCCCGCTTCTAAGTAAGTTTATGGCCGTATTAGCTTTCCTATTAAATTTTAAGGTGAAAAATTGTTATGGTTTCGGGCTGTCACAGTCGGTAAAGTTTGTACGGAGTTATACAAATTAATAATGACGTTTGAAGAATGTCTTGGATTATTATGTAAATGAAAGCGAGAGTATGTTGGAACAGGAATTAGTTGAGATATCAAGATCAGTTAGATCAGACCAGACATAATTAAGAGGTCTAGATACACATAATGGTAACATATTGTGTGATGTTACAAAAATAAGCTTTCCATGTCTGAATGATGTAAGCTCTAAGAAAGACAACTTTTAAAGGTTCATTGAATTCAAATCATCATACATTATTTACGTGTTCAGAACTTGCCTTAGGTTCATACATCAATAGGTACCTACTCTCCCTTTTTCCTACCATCAGTGAGTTATGGTCCCGCACTCTTAAACTTCGTATGTTTAAACTTTGAGCCGTATTGACCTACCATGAATAAAAGCAACATTATCCCTTATTCTAAACTATGAATTTTCAATATCATATACACTCACATAGGTATCTGGGTTGTGGAGGTCAGATAGGCAGTCGCTCCATGTAAAATACTGGTATTCAACTGCATCCGGTTAGACTGGAAGCCGACCCCAACATAGTTGGGAAAAGGCTAGGCAGATTGTTAGATTTATACACTCGTAGCTTATCAGTTTATTTTATAATACTGAAAGGAAATACATACATACCATACATAAACTCACGCCTTCTTCCCATGGGGGAAAGCAGAAACAACAGATCGCCACCTGCTACGATCCTTCCGTACTCTTTTTGCCTCGTTTACGTACACACATCTGGTCATACACGCCAAATCACCAATGCGTACCTACTGATCAACCATGGCGATCAACGCTGAACTATTCTCTGTAAAAAATAACCCTACTGAGCACTGACAAAACAAGTGTGCTAGTATAGAATTCCATATCATAAGATACGAGTAGGCTGTATTTCTATCGGACATAACGGGCGGTCTCTACATACACAAAAACTCCCAAATTTCCATTCCAAAGACGCCTACACAAGTAAAGTTCTCTCAAAACATTTCCCGTCTCATAATCTAAGTACATGGACGTATTACTTATAGATAAATTAATTTTATATCTGCAGTAAGTCGTGAGCGCGCTCTGCCCCCGGGCGGCGGCGGCGTGAGAACCGACTCGTGCTCGGGCTATCGCGAATTAACGTACGTGGTACGACACGTGTCGTGAACTGGATTATCTTGTGCTTTGGATACTTGTACATCTTCATGAGATTCCTTTGTGACTTGTGTCATTAACAAAAGTTGGATCTGAAATATAAGAGGATGTAGAGTGATACCGTCATTGAGTAGTGGTTTGGCTGTAGCAATATTATTAGCAGTTGAAAGTCTGACAAAGTACTACCCTGTCATAAATTCTTGGTTTTAATTTTGCTTCAGCTCTTTAATCTCATATATCTTTGTGAATTGACTAATTCGGATTTCATCTTTTTGTTTAGGTTTTATTAGTAACAACAACCCTGCAATGCTAATACAATGCTGAATTTGAGCCTGGACTCATTCTAACAGTCCGTTTCTAAGCACTTATCTCTGTCTTTATTTCAATTTCTTTGGAGTCAGTACCTATACTTTGTTTTTTTGCCACTCATCTCTATGAGCTATCGTCACATAATTCACCCCCTTTCAACCCATATAATTTTTCACACCAGAAATAAAAAAATCTATTTACTTTATATAACTTTTCTACATATACAAACCTTTGGATTTCCCAATCTTTTATTGCAATAAACCGTACTTCCCATTTTCTCATGTCAATTGTTGCAATTGCAACGCTCTATTGGAGCATGGGCCTTTGTTTCTGATCAGTACCCATGACGATGCCTCGATAGTGTTGTCCGTTGGTGCAATAGCAAGTGGAGTGATAGACAAGCTGAGAGTTAAGTAACACATATAAGTGTAGATGTTCAGTGCTTAGCTTTATTTGTTTAGTTAGGCTTTGCTATACATTTGATGTCACCTTTAATAATATAAAGTAGGTTTGCAGGCATAAGCAGGCTAGCGGTTACTTGAATAGCACCACCGTTTAAGAAACATCGGTTAATTTTTGGATTAGTTATCATTTGTCAAAGAACTCCTAAGAAAAATGGTGAGATTTAGGCGCATCTGTATTGTGTGACCTTCATTTAATTAGCACACTAGTACATCTCGCTTTGCTTATGCTTTGGTGTTGACAAGATTACATGGTCTTATTTCCTTTCTCGCCACAACGAAAACCTTTTCCGTCATATTGTCATGTGACTTCTGAATCTTTTTTCCTCATTGGGAATTAGCTGCTTGCCATACCGTTTATAATTTCGAAGAGTTTTCTTTTTTTTTCTAAATATTATTCACCCCTTCAATAAGAGCTTTCTTCCATTTTTCCACAAATTATATTTCTCGCCACTTTATAAGGAACATAGCCAAATCATGATACCATCTGCTGCGGTCTACCTTGGCCAATGCCACTCCTTTAGAACATCAATCCGTCTCATAAATAATTGAATAGGTAATATTTCCAAAAGTGTTGTTTACTACAAGAAATTTTAACACAGCAACGTCGGCAATTCTCAAAGAAGCGGTTTCATTATTCATGTAGGTACCTACTTACTTATGTGTAAGCTATTAAAGTATCTACATTACAATAATTGTACATGATTTGTAATATTATTATCCCATTACTCATTAACAGTACAATTACAACTTTATAACTAGCAAAAGACTTCTATAAGTACGTAACCTACCTAACAGCACTTAAAATAGGTATTTATTGCGTTTGTGTTTTTGCATTATATCCTACACCTTCTCTTTTAGCTTTAATACTATAGGATACTAGCTGTTTAAAATATATTTTTGACTTAATCCTATCTACTTCATATTGCACTGCTTACGTCTTATTTCATTACGTTTTATTTTGCTATCATCATTTCATACAACCAGATATTTTGACCTTGAACACAAGTTTGACCTGCCCTGGAACAAAACATCAGCTAACATTAAGTATAATTGTTATGAAACTAGGTATGCGTAAAAAAATCTCAAGAAATCTATAGTAATATTATATCCATATTCTTGCAAGACCGTGATTTTATATGGCCATTTTTGTCAAAATATAAAAAAAATATTCTTAATTACAAAAGTTCTTAATATCACTAATGACTTTAAACACCAAGCATAAATTTCGAAAACCTTAATTCGGTCTTAAAACAGATTTAGTACCTCATTATACGATTAGGCTTTAATGTCTGATAAATATATTATAGGTCCTTATGATAAATATAGATAATTTTAGCAGTGATAGTTACAGCCAGTTAGACTTAGTCATAATTCATAAAGGAATCATAAAATTGGACGAAGTGACAATAAAATGATGTCTAATAAATTCGACGTCATGAATTACGATGGTAATTCTAAGCTATTATATTTTAAACGCTTATTAACACATTAAATCTTCATAATAGTTACCTTCGTCTAATTTTATAGGTGATTTTTAAATTTGCCCTGAATTCGTAGGAAAGATGATAATGATAATTATGGAAATTAACTATTTTAACATATTTTCGTAATATCCGAATGCGGTAAGACAATATCTTTGTAGAAGTTTACATACAGATTTGAGCTTCATTAAAGCCAGAAGCAATTAACTCACTAATTGACCCTGATCTAATTTTTAATTGCATTTGTTTGCGACCGAAACAATAAACAACATATTAAGTACAGGTTATTTTTTCTGAACCGTATAGAGCGGCATTTCACTCAATTATCCCTTTACCGATGCGCGTGACCCACTGACAAAACAAGCGAAGCGATCGCCGCATCACATTGTTTTCCCATAGCCCGAACGATTCCATTCAGAATCTCATTACACTTGAAAGGGGTTACAACAAATCTGGCGCAACGTTTTCTCATGGACGTGTCTGTCGTTAGGGCAGCGTGAGGTGACCATTACTGCGTACAAAGAGTTGCCTAAAATAGAGAGCTTTTGTGAGGCGGGAAGACAGGCGAGGGACGAGGTGGGGGCGGGGCGGTCGCCGGCTGCCCGGCGGCTCAGTCGCGCCGCGCCTCACAGCCGCCTCGCACGCCGCACCACGAAGCGTGCCTCTCGGACAGCGCACGCGCACGCGATACCTCCCCCGCCGCGCCCCCCACACAACACGTGCACATAATACCAGTGGAAGTCTACAGATGATATCGACCCCATATTGACAAAGTTTCACAATGCAAGAACAAAGTTCGTCGAGATCCAGCAAGTCCACGTTGAACTCTTTGGAAAGTGCCATCATCAAACTGAAAAACAACTTGCAGATACAGGACACCAAGACAACAACAGACATGAATGGTTTGTTGGCTGCCGACCCACCGTCGCCGCATTCGGACACGAAAACAATCGCAAGTAAGAGTCCTAGTTCTTCCCCATCTACAAACATTAACTTATCAATTGCATCAGCCGCATTGTTACAAGAAAACATGCTTCAAAGATCACTACAAGGAGTAGTAATATCACTTCAAAATGCAATGATGAACTCACTGCAACAAGCGGCGTTGTTACCGTCCAACTCTGCGGCGGCAGCTGCATTGAATTTACAAGCTTTGGAATCTTATTTGACATTACAACGTTTGACATCAGTGTCCTCGATAAACAACACAACTCAACCCACTACATCAGAGAATAGTTCATCATCTAAACAAGACATACTCAGGATAGCGACGGCAAGTGCAAAAATAAGTGAAATAGATGCGTCAGATACGTCTAAAGAATTCTCACCGAAAACACCCGAGGAATATCCGTTGTCAGACGCCATAGCAGCTGAAGACGTTGACTTGTCCGAAGAAGTAGAAGAAGACTTGGCCCTCTTAGATAATGAAGATGAATTCACACTGGAACAGCACTTGGAATCAACCTCAAAAGGTTATGGATATAGTTCATCACAGAATCTAGATAATGGATATCCCAGTCTTCTTATGAATGCAATGTATCAACAACAAATGAATGGTAGTCCATCACAAGCCCCATTGTCTCCACAAGCTACGAATTCTACAAAATCAACGAACAGTTCGACGTCATCGACGGGCAGTAGTGTATCTAATAAACAGAAGTCTGGAGGAAGTGGGCCTAGAACGAAGAAACAATTTATTTGCAAATTCTGTAACCGACAATTCACGAAGTCATATAACTTACTTATCCATGAAAGGACACACACAGATGAACGACCGTACTCCTGTGACATTTGCGGAAAAGCTTTCCGACGGCAAGACCACCTCAGAGACCACAGGTAAAAACAATATTTATTTGTTTTACTGTTTCTATTACGAATAAATACTAAAGATAATGAAGTCACTTTGACTAATATTATATATTGCATAACTTCTTTTTTAAAGTCTTGCTTTCAAGCTCATAATTTTTGAACTTATATATGTCTTCAAGGGGGTTCCACTTAATGGAAACAAAAACTACTAATGAATCAATAAAATCTAAGCCGTATCTTATCCATGATTTATGTTTCATTAGGCTTTAACCTTTTATGTTGTAATTAAACACCTGTTGATTTCTAAAGTCTTTTTAAGGCTTGTATCTTAGATAATACTAAGATTCATTTATGGTTTCTACTACAAAAGTACCCCGTGGCGGAGCTCTTAAATAAGATAAAACAATCTTTTAACCGTGTCGAGAAACATTTTAAGGTTCACGATACTCATTTTTCGATATCAATAAAAGATTTTGGTCGTCGGGTTTCAACGCGAAACATTATGAGAAACTTTTGAATAATGGTGGGGAACGAATAAAAATATTTTAAAACAAAAAGGGTTAAGTATGGACCGAGCAGATGGTATCGACAACTCTTTCGTCACGCTCGTAAATTATTTCGCCGCTAATCCCACGAGAGACGATGTTTTAATTTTGGCTTTTCATTTTGTTTTCTTCCCGACTCCTTCGCATTCCATATAAATCTTTGAGCATATCTTTTTTCGTATCAAAATATTTATCCTTTTAAAACGTCTCTACAATGCACTCAAATAAGATGTTAGTGACCGTTACAAGAATTCGAATTCCTAACATCACGGATCTCGAACACAATAAATATGATAATAGTGTACAACAGCTCTCAATCTATTTCTTCACTTATCTCCTCGAGATCCCCACCCAAAAAGAACTAAAGGTGTTGAATTTTTACACCTGTCTCTCGGCGATTTCCTCCCAAATCACCGTATCTCTGTGGCAATAAAATAAATTTCATGTAGACGCCGGAGGGTTAACCCGAGCTCGGCTCGGCCCGGCCTGTCGATGTTCAATCGATGTCCGTTGACACGATACATTATAATGGACCGGAGCGGGCCTTCGACGGGTTTTAACAAAGCACGTGGTGATCCTGACGTGAGGATTAATATGGATGACAAAAAAAATAAAAAAACCTTAGTAAATATTCTCCGCATACAAAATCAAGTTTCGATGTTCGAGATGTTGGGATTTTTTTGTGTAGATTGAAAGGATAATGGAATTAAATTAATTTGTAGCTTGTTTAGTAATTTGGACGCCGATTTTTGCGGTCCCAATGTTCTTCTTCACACACGGATTATTTTCATTAGTACGAGTATCAATAATTAGTATGGAGAATGTGAATTACATAGATCATCAGTCTGTATTGCGGGCTTAATTAATCGTGTTATCGCGTTGATTTGAGTTAGGCCTAATGCGGCGCTCGCGCCGGTGTCACGGTACGCTCGACTGCACGCGCACCCGGCCCGTCTTAATCGCCATAATCATCGCGTGTTTTAATATTGAAATTATTATTTCATTCATCATCTTGTAACTCAGCTTTATCGTCACCGATCTAACTAATCCCAACGATTATTACATGTATTACGTTACTTTGAACGGCTCGTAATTTTCTTGCCTCGAGTCTGTTTGTTTATACGATACGGATATAATTTTCTCGAATTGTACACTCGATCGCTGGTCCCTCGTGCTGCGTTATTATTGATTACACGTTACCCGGTGTGTTAATTATACGTTGTATAGTTAAATTTAATTTGAAATCAGTTGCTATCAACATTTGTGAGAAATATAAACCATATGTTTTATTATAATTAAAACTTACGTCCACGTAATTATATACTGTTTTTACTGGGTGTAAATCCAATAATAAGTAATTTATGGTTTCTCTAAAAGCACTTTTTGTATAAGTACCTACATAGATAAAATTCGGACGTTTAAGTCTTTGAATTTAATAAATTCACCTCATTTGTCTCCATGGTGTTTTGCAAATTTAAAATAAGGGTGTAAATTAATGATATTGGAAATAAAGCGGAGAGAGAACTGAAATTTATTACCAATAACCCTGGGGCTCTTGTTTGCTTCCTGGCTGCTCCCACAAGGTGCGCAGAACACGCGAGAGCGAATGTTGCGGCGCCTACAGACATGATGTATTTATTGAGCCCAACTCATCACAACAACATGTTGTAGATAGTACATAAGTACATGATTTAGATGAAGGAGCAAAATCATGCTTAAGTAACTGGACATTTTGCATAAGTTTTACCGTCATAAACACTAAATGGGTTACTTCTAATTGTAGGAAGATGACATATTGGCAAGAATTACATCTGTCTTCGGCTAGTAACTCTGTACCCTCTTGTACAAAAACACAGTAATAAACTAACTAAACTTACATTTATACTCTGTTAGATAAATTTACAAACATAGTGTTTAGTTTTCTTAAGTATTCAATGTCTTCACATCGAACAATAAGTAGAGGTAGTCTCGAGACTCTCTCGACATGTATAATGTTTCTAGTAACATTGTTGCGTGAAACTTTAACTACCTCCGAGCAAAAGAAACGATGTTTTCTAAGAACATTAACTGCACATCAAGCATAGCATTCTTACATTGAGTCAGTTTATATTGTGTTTTAAATCTTGAAAACTATTACTCGTTTCTATTAACTTCTACATGACATAGCAAAAAGAAAAAAAACTTTAACAGTAAATCTTTCTTTCAGGTACATCCATTCTAAGGAGAAACCGTTCAAATGTCTGGAATGTGGAAAGGGTTTCTGTCAGTCCAGAACGTTAGCTGTCCACAAAATCCTACACATGGAAGAATCTCCCCACAAGTGTCCCGTCTGCAGCAGAAGCTTCAACCAAAGGTCAAATCTCAAGACCCATCTTTTGACACACACGGACATAAAGCCATACAATTGTTCCTCTTGTGGGAAGGTTTTCAGAAGAAACTGTGACTTAAGACGACATAGTTTGACACACAACCTTGTTGGAATATCATCAGTGAACACATCTCCGAGCGGCAGCAATGGAAAAAGCCCATTGCTAAATCCGAACTTTCCAATCGACAGCTTAGATACAGAAGATGAGAATTAGCAGTTACGTTTATTAGTGGCAAATGCGAAAAGACTGATTTTTACTCCTAAAACGGTGCCTTCTAGTATTAAGATTTAGTTTACTGTTTAACTCATGCCACGAGTGCCTAATTTATACATAGTTAGCAGAAGAGGAATTTGTTTTTGAGTAGATATTGCGTTTAGTGTTAAACTGAATTTGTTTATGTGCTAAATTCAATGTGTATTGTGTTTTTCTTTCCTCTCGAGGAGTATTAGTAGATTCTATCTTAAATCTGAGTTTGGTAGTGGAAATTTTTGCGTAGAAATAAATTCTTCCTTACAATGTTTGGGTTTTAGTATTATGTACTTAGTTGTAGTTTTTTTCTTTAAATCTTGTAAATTTTCTGATCTCATTTTGTGTTTGTAAATATAAACTATAGCTAAGTCAATTTGTGCATTCCGTCCACCTTAATGTTTATGTAAAAATGTTTAATGTATTGTGACATTATGAGAGTTGTGTAAAGTTATGTCTTCCTGAATTTTGAGATCTTAAAGAACGAATGTAACATATTCAGATTCTGTCTCAAAACTTGTATTATCCAAGATCTTGTTTAGGTTATAATTGTAATGTAATTAAATTGATGAATATGAATATTATTTTTTTTATTTGACCTATCGTTTCAACAAGTTTCAAATTCGTGTGAAATTAGATAATTCCACATGAAATTTATTAACTGATACACCTATATACCAAATTCAATTGTAATTTCCGGGCTTTGTCAGGGACCGCCAGTAAAATTCTTCAATACTATCATGGATTTAAAATTACAGTTCTAAATATGTCGCTAAAATAAACGTTTGTAATAAAGCCAAGACTACCTGTATAGGTAGGTATACTGATTCTCAGAAAAAAATTAATCACGTTCATGACTTTTCCACACTATTCTAAGAAAAAGGTCCAGTAGTTATTATTTTCTGCTTTGTTTTGGATAATCATATCAGTGGAAGCATCGATTCCTCGATTTTAATTTATTAATGGTATTCAGAAAGACACCTACAAACTTGAGAACATCAGTGAAATATTTATCCAGATTGTATAAGTACCTACGGATGTATTGATTAGTGGCGTTGTATTGAATTTGTCCTAATATATATTATGTTTTAGAGATGTTGGTTAGTCTACAATGAGAGACCTATCATAATTATACATTCGAAAATAAAAAAAAATTATGCTAATAAATTTAAAGAGGGGAAAAGAGCTGAATTAGAATCAACAAAGCAAAATTCAACAAGCTGGTGATTTATCGCTGAGAGACATTACTTTCATAATTATTATTTTGAAAAAAACACAATGGTTGGTACTAGCAACTGAACAACTTCTTCCCGTTTTCACTTACAAAAGCTTGCTGTTGGATTTTCAACTTTCAAGGCTGATACCGAAAGTTGAAAATCCAATAGAGCGCTTTTATTTAGGCATTCATCTGGGTGTCACATAGTGTTAGTGAAAATGGGTACTTTAATGGGTGTTGCATTAGGGAACAGCTCTTTTTGGAAAAGCTCCATGTCTAGGTAGCAGAAAAACATGATAATGCTGTTGATCCTGTGAAATATTACTAAGGTATAGGTAGGCATCAAGTTATTTTCAATAAGTAAGTGTTAATTAATCATTGCTACTTTAAGTCTGATCATATGATCTTATATATGTTAGGTTTAAAGAAAGTATTGCCTGCATAAAACTTGAAATGGCCATAATTATTTATAGGTAAGCCCATTAGGCATATTAGGCATCCTCTGCTATAGACGTACTAATCACTAATCTCTATGACAAAGTTCACATGGTCGACAAAACAGACTCCTTTACACCTTAAAGTTGCTTTTTATATAGTGTGTCCGGACATGGACTAGCGAAAATTAAGGGGGTGGTACAGACGATCAAACTGAACAACTTTCTCCCGGGGACCAACATCGTAATCGTGAAAAAAAAATCAGTCATCCCATACAAAACTTCAATACCTACTCGGCCAAATGTATGGGACGACTGATTTTTTTTTCACGATTACGATGTTGGTTCCCGGGAGAAAGTTGTTCAGTTTGATCGTCTGTACCACCCCCTTAATTTTCGCTAGTCCATGTCCGGACACACTGTATACACTGATTCATCGACAAAACTCTGCCCCTATGGTCCTATGTTTTACTTTGTCATAAGTAAAATTGCAGCTTACAAGCAAAATTGTTTTAAAATTGGAAAGGCGTTTGTCGATGGTACCTACTATTGTAACATCAATTCTTCATTACTTAGTGGTTTTTGTGGAGACGACATCCATTCAGATCTTGAAACTGTTGTAATAAAAATTATATCATTTGGTTAAAATTGATTTTTTTTCTATTCTTTTGTAAAGATTATTTTCTATTTATGAATGTGAGAACGTTTTAGGCCTTGTAAATTCATAGATACTTCGATTTGTTGACCATTTTCTGTTTTACTATGGACCTGGTACTTGTTGACAGGCCTAAACATTCCTCCCATACGGTATTAACAGTGTAATTTGAAAACATTGTAAAAGTTACTTACTTTTAAAAGAGTAACCCAAACCGTGCAGTTTCTTACCGGCTCTTCTCTTTAGGAAACGGCCAATTTGAACCAGCACCTAGCTTCTGACGTTTCATAAACACATATCTACACAAACCTACATGGGGATCCCATGTAGGTTTATGTGAAAAAAAATCATTTGAATTTGAATTCGACATTTCTCAAATATACAATACAACTTAAGTACTTTCATTCTCCACTATCCTAATTTTCGTCATCTAATTATTTCGAAACAAAATTATTTTTATTTGAGTTTTAATCTGTCAGTCAGTTCTTGCTACTCTTCCAAATAAAACAAACCCCATGATCTCATGCACGGCATCGGCATTCAATCAATTATAATATCAAATCCTTTATCTGAATTTGACCTACTAGCCTACTACCTCAGTATATTCAAATTTTATTCTTCTACAGTTTGAATTAAGTTCTGCATCAGAGTAATAGATGGCGTTACTTGTCACATTAATATGCGCATGAGTTGAAGTCTATATCAGGTGGCATGAATTAAGCGCCATATTTAATTTCTGGATAAATATTTACATAAATTTATGGTAGGTTATAGAAGGAGATACCTACTGACTTTACATATTAACGTTACATTGTGTGAGCAATTTCATTGTGATTGCTATCGCTACGGTAAAAATAATTACGACAATTTAGATAACGTTTATGAATTTAGAACTCCTCCTAGTGGCTCATTGGAAGTCAGTGTTGGTACCATTAAGACATTTTATGAGCAATTACGATCACATACGGGTTTACCTACACTTGAAATTTGGGTTCATTCCTGTAACATCATGCTTAAGCTGCAATAAAATAGACTGGTTCTTGTTTGGATGTCTAACTATCAATTCAAATACAATGTTAATCACAAGGGCACTTCTGGTGATCAATAGTTCTGGAATTACAGGTCCAGTTAGATGTTCATCATCATCATCATCATCGACAACCTCGTTTTACCGCTAATTAAAGGCCTCTTCTCTTTTCTGCCATTATATTAGGCTCTCACATTGAAACTAAACGACAAAATTTTTTTTTTTACATAATCTGGACAATAGAATAAAATACAGATTAATTTCGCACCCAATCTGTTAAACGTAATCTTTTTCTTTAACGCAACAGATGTAGTAGGTAGGTACCGTATAATAGACGTAAAAGTAGTAATTATAAAGGTCAATGTAAAAGGCAAGACGAAACGCGACCATTAGCAACAAAGGACGACTACTGAGCTTGAAAAATCGGTTCAATTCAACACCAAATCGATGCAACGCAATTCACACGAATAAAAGGACTATTCGATTCAGTCCCACACAAAGACCCTTAAGAGTGTATCAAAATGACATAAAGCTCGATTCTTTTCATAAACACAAAACACGTTTATAATGGTCCACATGTCTTACTTTTTTTGTCAGTTTTTGGGAATAGATGACGTGTTAAAAAGGTAACAATTTGTATGCGTTCCGGAGCATCGTATCTTGTTTCTTTACTAACCGTCATATATTACGTCATTACATCGATTCGAAATTTGAAATGATCCGTTACGGATGTTGTGCATTTTTGATTGGCTGACGTTTCAGTTATGGCAATTTTGAATACGTTCTAATTACGAACAGGTTGCGAAATGTTGGATATTGAGGACCCGGCCGTGACCGAAATAATATTAATTATGAATATTATTATAATAATATTATTTATTTATAATGTTTTGAAAATTAGCTAAACTTTTTGATAGGCACACAGGCATAATAAATTCACAAGTTGAGATCTGTTTTAGCATCGTTCTCACGTAAAAACAACAATCACACACAATCATCAATAGATACTATTCACCGTTGAGTAACCTAATGTGATTGCGAATGCTGAAAGCTGTTCTAGATGAACAGGAGAAAAATGAATAGGTAATTTAATAAAAGAAATCGGTAGACCATTTCGATCATCATCATCATCAGCCTACAGAAGTCTACTGCTGGACAAAGGTCTCTCCAATTGCACGCCATTCAGCTCGAGTCTCGGCAACTTTCATCTAGCTGCTACCAGCCACGCTGCGAAGATCGACGCTCCAGCTAGCCTGAAACTCAAATTCATAAAATTATCATATAAATGTCTCAATCTTTGTAAATATAATTATAATTTTAAGTTTTCGAAAGAATTAAGCCCGAATCTCCGTGGAGCCATAAAACTATCATCCACAATAAAGTGAAACTATTACAAGGACAAACAATGTCAGAGATCAAGAGCACGGCAACAAAACAAATGCGACGCAAACGCACCTTTCTTAAATACGGTGACAACATAATAATGTGCGGCGTCTCCGCCTCCCTTTATAGCTGTAAATTATTCACAAATTACATAGCGATCGGAAATCCCGCTGAGTTAAACAAAGTTCTTCTTCTTCCCGTACTTTTTTTTTCAAGTATTGTCAACGATACCAAAATTACACTGTCACAAAGGATTACGCTCAACGGCTCAACTCAGAGGTGTTTGAAAAATATTTGCTTTTGCCGTTTCGAGTGCGCATTAAGTATCCCGTATTTAGTCGCCGTTTTTATTCGCGACCACACACACGCTGCAAAAATACAAACACAAAAAAAAATGTCGGTGTGAAATTATATAAGGTGTTTTGACAATGGTGAGTGTACGTGAGTTCCCGACGACGTTTCGTATTTTAAAACACGGTTTCATGTCGTTTTTGTCTCCGTTTCCAACGTAACATTTCGTACCTACTTATTTTTGGAAACATTGTTTTTTTTTTATTGAAGCTAGGCTAATTTTGTTGTGTACAACTTGCCCACATGATCAAACAAATTCAAATTCACTAATCAATTGATGATTTCATGATTAAATAATTTACAGACTGTTGAAAAAAATATCATTAGTTAGTATTTAAGGCGATTTCTATGAATTTATTTAAGGCGAGTAGAGATGCTAACTAGCCACCATTGAAAAAAAAAAAGCCTGGAGAAAAAATGTGTGTAAAAATGTGTAATGTGAGTCAATTTCAAAATATTTCATATATTTTGAAATTTCCTATGCTCACATTTTTAGTCAGGTAAGTTACAATTATTTGTATCAAAAAAATCAACACTAAACCTCCTAGGTTCTAGAAAATTCCAAAATGTTCCAAATCTACACACTTATTAATTTTTCAATGGTGGCGCTGCCGGTTAGCAGCTACACTCGCCTTAAGTTATAATAGAGGGTTCACACTTTAAGTAAAAGAGGTTTTGGGCTCTGTGGGGAAGGGAACTCAAAACTTTATTAATTTATAGAGGTTTTTACGTTATCCAGGTTTAACTTATTGAGGTTCTACTGTACTTATAATTATTATACATGATTTATTTATACGTACCAAGCTTATACATATTACATTGCTTAAGAAAAGCGATTATTAAAAACACTTACTATTTTTTTCCCAATGGTGGCGCTAGTTAGCAGCTCTACTCGCCTTAAACCATTTCAACCTGATTTTGACTGGTTGCTAAATAAAATTGAAAATTCTGTCCATCCAATAAAAATATATTATTGAGTTAGGTTGCTAATACTTATGATAAACTGTTTGTAGATTAGTCATGGTCATATTCGTCATTATACTTATTAGGTAAATTTAAGTTACAATCCCCTGCGGATGGAACGCACACCGTATTTCAATGCATTAAAAGGAAGTAGGTATTCCCGTTTGAGCTCCTACTTTTTGGGCACCTACGCATTGAGCACCAATCAATATTTTAACGTGGTGCTCAAAGGGGAACAATAAAAAGTATTCAACTTTATTCCCTTTTGAGCACATACAGTGCGTTAGCTTCTAGTGATGGGGTGTATAATAAAACATATAAAAATTGGCAGTACTCTTATTATCATATTAATTTCAGGAAACTAAGTAATTATTAGTATGCCTTATGTTATTTTCTAGGTACTTCACTTACTTAAAACAAATACAAGAAATGACATTCCTCGTAACAACAGTAGTAGTCTTGAAGCTTATTGTTTTTAAATAATAAAATTTCTTATTAATACTTACATATACAAGTAAAGTTTTTAGTCGTTTTGGAAAAAATATGAACTCTATATTTTTTTTTTGCTCAATGCATAGGTGCCCAAAAACTAGGTGCTCAAACGGGAATACTTCGTTAAAAGAGCCCCAGTGACGGTAAAGGTATCTTCAATACGTAGATACGTAAGCAGGACGGTAAGAAAATAGTTCAGTATCACTTTAAAATAAGTATCAAAGTAGACCAACAGCTTCCTGCAAGTCTTTCCGAAGCACTAATTTGTCTATCACGAATTTTGCGTTATTACTTTCTTATTTAATTTTTGTAATGAATGTAGAATTCTTACGTTACGGATTTTTTTTATATTACAAACGGTGAGAAGACGCGAAATAGATGTAGAACACTAAGTATATTTAGAAAGCGAATGACTAGTGACAATCGTGTAAGAGCCTAATTTGTTCGAAGTAAGTATCCAAGTCTTTTTTTTTTATTTTTAACATAATTTTTTTTTTGCCAATTGCCATAAAGGTACGGACAGACATGCTCATTAGGTGAGCAATTTCTACTTAGTAGCATGTAGTAATGAGCATGCTTATTTCGAGTATGCTCAAAAATCAATAGTCGTTTGATTTTCGAGCATGCTACCTGAGGCGTGGGTGGAAGGGGGAGTGCTCCAAGTGCGTCTAAACGGGTTTACTTATGATGAGCATGCTAGTATCGATTTGATTCAGTCCGCAACAGGTGTGTGTGACGCGTCTTCTATAAAAACAAATAGTTGCGTTGGGGAGAAGAAAGCAACCGGCCAAGTGCGTGTCGGACTTCGCACAATTAGGGTTCTGTACTAAATCTGATTTATTAATATATTTGTAATTGATAATAAAATATACGTAATAATAAATATTATCATCAATTTTATTTACTTGCGAATATCAAAATATGTCGCATAAAGGGCCGTATTTTTTTATTCCGTTGACCTTAGAACCTTGATTTTTTTATTAGAGCTCCAAAAGACTATAATACCTACGTATTTGATATTAATTTTAGCTTAATATCTCCACGCATTCCTGAGAAACTGGGTCTTGACAGACTGACATACAGACACACGGACAACGAAGTGATCCTGTAAGGGTTAATTTTTTTCCTTTTGAGGTACGGAGCCCTAAAAACTGACACTATTACCTACTTGTATATCTTTGTATGTTTAGGAAACCACTGTTTTGATTTGTATTTTCTTGCAAAGCTTCCATTTTGGCTGAGACAAAACGGAAGCTTTGGGTCAGTGCGTAAGGCGAGTAGTAATATGGAACATTTTGAAATTTCCTATGTTCACATTTTAGTCAGATGAGGTGGAATGTTTTGTATCATAAAAATCAACACTAAACCTCCTAGTTTCGGAAACGGCTGTTTTTGGCGTTAACTGTTAAGGCTAACCTAGGAAGTTTAGTGTTGATTTTTTTAACCACACCTGACCTACCTCATCTGACTAAAAATGTGAACATAGGATTCCATATCTCCAGACTTATGATTTTTATCTCAATGGTGGCGCTAGTTGGCAGCACTACTCGCCTTAAATAGCATGTGTGTCTAATTGTTTGCTTTGAGCACGCTTACTCGTATTTAGGAGGCTTATTGCTAGCAAATGAGAACAGATGCAGAGCATGCTAGTTTGCACAAGCATAGTTTTTTTTTAAGCATAACGTGAAGAGTCCAGGGAAAGAATGATCAATGTCACCCCAAAACATTTTTTGAGTAAATACTGCCATCTAGTTCATTAGACGCTAAGTTTACCTAGCCTGAATCAGAAAAAGGCTAATAACGTTCAAAGTCCCGAAAAATTAACTTTTATATTTTGGCATTAAAGTTAAAAGCGATCAGAGTCCAAGACTTTGATGATCGTTATTATAAGTTTTCGAACGAACATCTAAATGTCAAGTTGACAGCATGCTTCGTTTCTCTTCGAGGTTATCAACTTTGTGTATTTGTCGGTAAATCAAGCAGTAAATCTCAACTTTTTGCTGATATTTTATTTTAGCATTTGTGTGGCGTATCACTTTCATAAGGAATTATAAGTCTTCAAAGTTAAAGACTCGTTTTTCTCCCAGTTTTCCTCAGTTACTTTGATCACTCTTTCCCTGGACTCTTCGTGTGTCAGTAGGTACCTTAAAGCACTAATTGAATGAGTGGTGACAACTATGCGTAAATAGTTACATCAGTGCCGGATTAATACACTAACACACACACATACATACACATACTAACATAGTTCTTAGTTTTATTTACTAACAAAATTTTTACGATATTATTATGTATAGGTACTTAGGTTGAGGTATGTATCTATGGGTCTTTGTTACCTGAAAATAAATGGTTTATTTATTTATTTTATTTTATTTTATCAAACCAGTGTGGGGCCCGTCGCAATTTTATCTAGTGGCCCTTGATTTGCTATAGGATAGATAGAAAATTTTCTTGAAACTGTAAATTATTTTTCGTGTAGAAATAAGTTAAAATTTTAAATTATCGTTGTAGATTTTGATACCAACGTCTATCCATTAGCTGGTTATATAATAAGTTTTTTTTTTTATAGATCCTCCCCTCACACGAGTTCGGTGTGAATCGGGTCCGAGTAATTTTACCTAATATTGTACGTAGTATGAGTTTGTATGTATGTATGTATGTATACATTGTATGTATGTACGCAGTATGAGAACGTTAATAATAAAAAAATATTTTCTTGGTATAGAACTCATACTACGTACAATATTAGGTAAAATTACTTCACACCGAACTCGTGTGCTATCTTAATTGTAAAAAAATACTTCAGGCAGGGGGGTCTGGGTGCGCGATGCCCCTTGTATGCGGGGCGTGTAGCAATTGCTACTCTTGCTACATGGTCAATCCAGCACTGAGTTACATGTGTAAACTACTAATCTCTTCGAACTCAGCGCTCATATGTTAGAACTTCACACTTCACTTCACAGGTAAGTTCGTTTAATCATTAACATGCATCATCATCATTAATACATCTTACAGACTGACAAATTATGCGTTGCAATTAATTTTCTCGTTTCTTTATTTCTAGTGTTGATCTTTAAAAGTGCTTCCAGAAGTTTAACTAAGTTCAGTAATGCTATTCTGTATATATCTCACCGTGAAAACATGAGTGAAGTGATCTTACAGTGAGCTGTCAATAGTGTCAACCCCTAGCCCTCTAGGTGGAATGACGGCTCACTTCACGCTCACTTCACCTGAGTTATCACGGTGAGATGTTTACAGAATAGCACTACGGGGCTTTGACTCAAGAATTTGCAACTAAGTATTTATACTAATTCAAGAAAACTATGTACGACTTAAGTATTTGCCTGCTACTACTTAAAGTACCTACTGCTAATATTGCATAGATACAATCACAGATGATGACATATAGGTACCTAATCCTGTATAAACTACTTCTTTAAAAAAAATCACAAACGCACCAAAGAAATAGCTCACAGTAAATAATAATTAAAAAAATAAAACAGATAGACACACCCAAACATCTTTCATTCAATTTTAACTCCTATATCTTTCATATCTAAGTTCATATTCCACTTCATGTTTCTCGGAGTGGTCCATGCACCACGTGATTTAGGTAAGCATTTAAATGTTTGTAATTTTATTTATTTTAATAGCAGAGGTATAAGCGACATGTTATCGCAAGTATGCGAATTAACGGTGACAATTGTGATTGCAAACCACATTTGTGTTCAAGCTTCAGCGCTAAGTGCCGAGAGTATGCGTGGTGAGTATGAAAAAACAGAGAGGTGACGGTCTTGAAAGTTTTATGCCTAATAATAATATATAATATGAGATGATCTGTGATAGGAAATACCTATGATTCTGAAGGTAGGAATATTAATAGATATAGAGGGCCGTTTAGAATTTGCGTACAAAGCTTTAGAGGGTGATAGTTGACACCATTTATAGTATCTTGATCCATAGGACATGTCTTAGACGAAGTAGGCTTTTTATTTTTACATGCGATGTTTTAGTTTTTTTTAAATAACCCAAATTTTGACAGTTAATTGCCAACAGTGCCCCAATAGGTATGTTACATCTGGATACTTTTGAGGTTCCAGAGAACTTTTAAAATTTTAAAAACTTAAAAAATCAGAAATTGGGTTATTAAAAAAAAAACACTTCTTCTAAGACGTACGAGTATATGGCTCTAAATAATGTCAACTATCACCCAGCTTCCAAACACCCTGTAATTTTAAAAAATGATTTAAAATTGATAGCCGCCCGACCTAGCTTATTTTGAAAATGTATTGGATAGAGTAGGTAGTATTAGTATTGTCTTAAGGACGCTGTTACAAATGGGTAGTCAAATCATTACTTTTTTACACAAAAGCATGTTTATTAAATAAAAGGCTTTACAATCTTAAAATGTTTTTTGGCCAAATTGTTGATAGATGTGTCAGCCAGTCCAATCGTAGCTGCGAAACATCCCCCAAAGACAATGTAAAGGCCGCTAGGTTAGTATGGACGCGAAGATGGTTTGTGTCTGGGTGGATGTTGCCGCTACGATTGGTCTGGCTGCTTACAACTAATATTGAAATAGTTCTTCGAGAAACACTACATAAAAATTAAAACTCAAACTATAAGTAAGATGACGTAATTTTTTTGCGAGCTTTAAAGTGTCTGGTGGAAAAAACAACCGACGGGAAGTGTCTGGCAGTATTGATTATGAATTATTAACAGTATTAATTTTCTTTAAGAAAAGTGAGTAATATTTTTACATAACTGTAGTAGGTACGTTACTTACCTGATACCTGAAAATAGGCCACGTTGGTCGGCCCAAGCTAGCAGGTAGGTATGCGTGCTGTTAGGATGGCGCTCCGTGAAAACGCTCTAGTTCTGCTACATTGAATTTATTTTTATTAAAACTTGCACACCAAAATTACAATAGTATAAAAATATTTATCGGACAAAATTTGTGGGTGGGCTAAATTTTATATAGTACGTTACATGAATTCTCAAATCAGCAATTTTAAAGTAATGATAGAAATTATTTATAAGAGTATACGTTCAAAGTATCATACCACTACTCTATCCCATACATTTTGTAATCAGAAAATAAGTAAGGCAAGTAAAAAAAAATATTAGTAAGGCTTTGGAATGGGCAACTAGCTTCATCTTTCTGACTGACCGACCCATTGACAATTCAAAAGTGCCTGTAATTGGTTTATTTGAAATAAATGCTTTGAGTTTGAGTTTGAAGGTCTGATGGTGGCCCGGGGATCTTGCTCTAAAGGTTTTCATTACAGGATACGTATCGAGAATAAATGAGGATGTCTCTGAAAGTTAGGGAAAACAAAGAAAAAAAAACCGATAGATTGATTAATTGTGTGAAAGATGATGACCAGAAATGGAATAGATATTGAGATGACGGTTCATAAAGATGTATGAATGAAGAAGACAAAAGGGCTGCACTAACCCCAATTAAAGGGTGCAGTTGCTGATGATAAGGGTAAGTTTTGTTTTGTTAATTTGACAGATTGATACTACCTATGTAGGTACCACTACCTTATTAATTGCTGCTTTTCCAATCGATTTATGGAGAAGAAGATAAGATAGATATATAAGATACTGAAGCAAATTGAGACAAGTTTATTATGATAACTCGCTATATACTTAGATAGTGTCTGCTGGATATGATGTACACACACTGTGTATTATATTAAACATGGAAGTATTGCTATTGATGAACATTCTCATCTGTGTTAGTTGATCAGTGTCAGTGCGTGCTATCCTGTCGCAGCTGACAGTAACGACATCATCCTGATAGATTGCTAGATAGTGCCCGCACACGATGTGCACAAACTGTGTATTATATTAAACACAGAAATACTGCACTATTGATGAACAGTCTCATCTGTGTTAGTTGATCAATGTCTGTGTGTGCTATCGTGTCGCAGCTGACAGTAACGACATCGTCCTGATTGAATGCTAGATAGTGCCCGCACACGATGTGCACAAACTGTGTATTATATTATACACAGAAATACTGCACTATTGATGAACAGTCTCATCTGTGTTAGTTGATCAGTGTCTGTGTGTGCTATCCTGTCGCAGCTGACAGTAACGACATCGTCCTTATAGATTGCTAGATAGCGCCCGCACATGATGTGCACAAACTGTGCATTATATTAAACACAGAAATACTGCACTATTGATGAACAGTCTCATCTGTGTTAGTTCATCAGTGTCAGTGTGTGCTATGGTGCTGCAGCTGACAGTAACGACGTCATCATGATAGCTTGCTAGATAGTGCCCGCACACGATGTACAAAAACTGTGTATTATATTAAACACAGAAATACTGCACCATTGATGATCAGTCTCATCTGTGTTAGTTGATCAATGTCAGTGTGTGCTATCATGTCGAAGCTGACAGTAACGACGTCGTCATGATAGCTTGCTAGATAGTGCCCGCACACGATGTGCACACGATGTGTACAAACTGTGTATTTATTATATTAAACACAGAAATACTGCACTATTGATGAACAGTCTCATCTGTGTTAGTTGATCAGTGTCAGTGTGTGCTATCGTGTCGCAGCTGACAGTAACGACGTCGTCATGATAGCTCGCTCGATAGTGGCCGCACACGATGTGCATGAACTGTGTAGGTACTGGTTTTTTTATGATTGTGTATGTTTTTAATAGAGATTTATAAAAGTAGCTACCTACTATTAATATATTTTGCTGATGAATAATTTTTGGTGGTCAAAATTAATTTTAAGTACTTTTACTCGTTGTTTCGTTTTCCTAAAAACTGGTTTGTTTGCAGCTACACAATTTTATACATAGGAGTACCTACCTATTAAATGCTCTACTGTATTTATAAAATGAACAACAGGGATCTGATTTTCGCTTGAAAACATAGCAATAGGTAATAATATATGGGTCACCTAAACATAATGTTTTATAGAATACCTACTTAATTGTCTAAGTAAGTTATCAGTAGGTATCACACGTGTAATTATTTTATAAAGATGTTACATTGTTCGTAACAAGATCCCGATTCCAACGAGGTCATCTACCTAATTGTAAAACTCATGTCTTTACAATCCACCCAATCACTTTAGTGAGGACATTAACAATGTTGACGTGAGAGACATTTGATACGATTAAACTGACTTCGACCTTACAAAGGCACCTTTACGGCTATTGAGACCTTATCTTTAAATTTCCGTTTTCAATGAAAACCCTTAATAAAAACAAAACAGAAACAGTAAAACATCCGATCTCTATTATCTGTAACTCAATACTTAATACGAAACCGTGGTAGAAGGCGGTGGGAGGAGCTTGTAAGGCTCCGCCTAATCCCTCCCAAGCGGCGCCCCGATTGGTGGAGGGAGGGAAGTATCCATGCGTACGCGCATTCAAGCCCGCCGCGGCTGAAGAATGCAATTCAATTGAGGTGCTCAATGCTCTTTTATGTGAAGTACGGGTAATCGTTCTATTAAATGCACGGTACCTGCAATGAGCAGGGAGAATTCTTTGTTTCTAGCCTTAAGCACAAATAGCTAAAGTCATTTGCCACTATTAAATACAATTAGATAAACTTTGTGAACGACAGCTGAATTAGGAACGGGATTTTCCTGTTGTGGAAATTGAGATCCTGTAATTTTGTGATTTACTGATTGGCTCTACGAATTTTTATTACCAAAATATTCATTCATAAGTGGCCAGGATTTTTATTAGCAGTTTTGTAATTATTTAGCAGAATTATTGAAAAGCAGATCGTTGTTAAGGTAAAAATGAACAAGAAACTTGCGCTACCGACCTGCTTACATGTACCGACATGCTAACAAAGCAATCCCTCAAAAGGGAATATTTTTCTCAGCTGGGTCTATCAAGTCGTATCATGTAAAAGCTGCACACAACAAAAAATAGTACCAAAAGCTCTCTGCCAAGTCAGGTATAAAGTGAATGGCAATTAAGTACTTCTTCTAAAGTTCTGACTGTCCCGGTCGTTGTAAGACTCAATGTTCTGCAGATGATCCACTTTAAAGGTTGGCAGTAAAATAAAGTAGGTAGGTACCTTACACTACTCGTATAAGAAATAAACAGGTAATATTATGGGTGTAATGACCGCTAAAATGCGTAGGTAGAGGCAATTGACTGGCTATCGATTCTGACCATGAATCTAAATTTTTAAATGTTTGTAATTTTTTATGTGCACACACAGATGAAGTCTGCTAGTCAATGACTTTAAAGTCTAGACAGCAGCCCAGGTAATATAGCCAGCGGCATAAAGATAGAAGTCTGTCATCGCCGTCTTGGTCAACCGCAGTGAAGGTGATGTGACGATCTGGATCGCAAAATATCGAGGATGAAGAGAAGAGAGAGTTTTATAAGTATTTGCAGCAGCGGAACACAAAATAGGGAAATCAAAAAACCTATTGATGAAGAAATACATCCAAACCTTTAGGAATTCAGGACACATGTGTAGGTAAGGTAATCTACCAATAGCTACTTTACACTCTGCATTTATCCTTTATGCACAAGCACATATCTATACACTGTGTAAGTTTATCACCAGCCCATAACTGTAAGAAAACGTAAGGCACCATACATGGCAATTACAAATTCTAATGGTGATAAATATTACGAGCCAATGCTAGGAATCTTGTTAGGGTCAACTAGGTACTAACGACCCGATGCCATTGAAATGTTACATTGAATGCGATGTTCATGTTAGTAAAGTTGATTGTTATGAGTAGACGGATGAGCTGCTAATGCCTTTTACCTCGCAAAAAAAGTGAGAAAAATAGCAGCACCAAAAAAAACAGCGAAAATTATGATGAAAAGAGGATGTCTTATTTAAGTATTTAAATAACATCAGATTTTTGTTCAGGTTTTCTGAATTCTGCCAAGCATACTGAAGACAATGCTGATCACAAATGGGTTAGCTATGAAAAGAGGTGTTTCAAAGTCTCAAAGAAAAGTAAAAAGAACTATCTTGGATATGAATATCCAATGCTTGAAAGTTGGGGCTCAATTGAAAAAGAGACGCGTTCGCGACTTCACGCAGTGGCAGCTGGACCTAATGAAGTGCAAAGGATTCCCTGTTTTAATCTAGTAGAAGAATATAACTTGCTAGCTCTGAAACCTAAAATTCAAGAGTAGAGTACTCGTAGAGCTTGAAAAAATGTCGCGACCCGTTTTTTTTTTTTTCGGAATTGGCATCTCGTGGTTGTGACCATGAGAGGTCTCAACTACTTAACCGGACTTTCCTGTGAGTGCCTTTAAGCGAGCTCAAAAGCCTCCAGCCAGGGGAGTCGCGCCCCATTACATAAATTTGTATAAATACACTACGGTAAATGCGGTAGTGGGGCGCGTTATTGGGTTAGTGGCTGAGGGCCGCGATCCTGGAGGCACACGTCCCGGTGGGCCACGGTTTCTAATTATCTCGCTAAAGTCGGGCGCGGACTAATTACGACAAAAAAAACAACATTGGTTGAGCGAGCACGCGGTTGTTCAACAATTTACTGGAGGATATACATAATTGTGATAGGTAGTATAAATATATTTAAGACAAAACTCAAGAAACATGTAGGTATGTACTCTATAACGTCACCAACACCCCAGAGGCAAATATGATAATTTATTTTACTTAGGTAGATGTAAGCACTTTGTATCTCATTTTAAGTGAAATATTATTTAAGTTCTTATGAGAAATAAATTATTTAAACTTAAGTCGATAAAAAGTCAATCTTGCTTAAAAGTACCATCAGCACAAAAAGTCTTAAACTAAATTTTTTGTGTACTTTTTACGCCCGATTACTGCAAGGATTTGAAATAAAATTGTTGTTCTCTGAAATCATACAAACACTATTTTCTTTTTTTTTTTGTTTAAATTATAATAAAATTATTGAAATTATGATTCTGTTTCACAAAATTTTGAAATCAAATTCCTTTCGTCTCTAAGGCCACTTATTTTCCATATTTGGAACCACTATATGGCGGCAAAAACCAAACAAACACATTATCATACCTTGAAGCACTTTTTATGTCGACGGTACAAGTTGAAAACAATAGAAAAGTAACAAAGAAAATTTTTATCAAATTTATCAAAATCGTGGCCCTCCGGGACGTGAACCTGAGGGATCGGGGCCCTCAGTCACTAATCCGCGTCATTTCAGAGTGGACAAGCTCTACCATTCAAAGAATTTCCTTAACCAATATCCTAATCGATTCAAAACTCAAAGCAACCACTATAACTTTGCGAAATAAATCGATTTAAACTAACAATCGGTAA
Organism: Cosmia pyralina; assembly: GCA_946251885.1. NCBI lineage: Eukaryota > Metazoa > Arthropoda > Insecta > Lepidoptera > Noctuidae > Cosmia > Cosmia pyralina. The sequence goes on along the minus strand of OX276359.1, from coordinate 15,690,614 downwards.
GCATGTTCAACGCGACTATTTACTTACAAATAGTCGATTATTCGTGAATTATAATACAATTCTTACGCCAATCCGTTGTGGTTGCAAAACGGCTACTTTGCTATTTGTTATCGGTCTACGTACCTTGTTGACTTTGTTATATTGCTGGTATAGTGTTACCAATGGCAGGTTTCAAATTACCATACCAACAATTGAATGAACTCGGCAGGAGTTCCCACATTTATCTTGTAGGTAAGTGCCTCAGTTCCGGGATTGTTGGTAACCCTAACCTATCCACTGATGGATGGCGGGATAGCCACAGAAATAGCGAGCGGAAAATACTTCAGATAATACGAATTTACAAAGTTTCTGTATTGACCGCAAACCTTGCCCGATATAGTGATTTAAGGAGTGTAGTAATAAGCCTATTATCTACTTTAGTACGTACTACGTACGACCTTCCTGTTAGTACGACCAGAGGGGCAGTTCCCGTATTTTTAACAACGTTTGCAATCTCATCTCAGTCTCAATCTATCAAAAATTGTATAATGTTTACCTACATTTTTGACATTTGATTGTCGCTGACATGAGATTGTGACTTGAATTTGAACGTTTTTTGGTACGAGAATTGGCCTTCTGGACATTGATGTCAGTATCTCAACTGGTAGCATTAGATTGATGATAAGACAGCAAAAGTAATGAAAATGCTGCAGTGACATCATTATCAGGCTTAGACACTTATAGAAATGGACATGCATGACTCTTCAATTGCAAACCACTGAACTAAATCCTTTGGTTTTTGGTCTTTATCTATCCATTTCCAGCTTTAAGATCGTACAGCCTCATTTTTTGGACATGTTTATAAACTGTGATGACTGTGGTATGAATTGCAACTAAAGACGATGATGAAAATTCTCATTGCATCGAGCACAATTATTTTCCTTCGATGTTATGCTACTTTAAGCTAAGTTAGCAACACCACACACATCACTTAGGTATTGCTTACATTATTGATATATTAACAGCTTAACATCGAGTTGAAATTATGAATATTTATTATTTATCTGATTCTGCCTTAACATGTATTCATTGTCAAGAAACAGGTATCAAAATATTTTATGATTGTGCATATAAAATTTTCACCTACACAGATTATTGGCGTAATGCAAGAAAGAGATCATAAGGCAACAACTGACACGAACACATGCACATGCACTGGCATGAACTGTCAAAATAATAGTGATGTAACTTCAGTGTATTTGGGTTTATAATTAGGTAACATTTTTGGGTAGCATTATTCTACAGAGTGTAAACTTGAATAGAAGTTTAAGTTCTACCTTAGATCTACCTAGTTAATTTTCTTCCATCTCTCACTTGTGTTGTCTTTGAGGAAAATAACAATAAACTCGCTAAGATTGATGCATAACAGAATCAAGGCCGCTGGACACCTTCAAGTTTTGGACGGTCAACAAAAAGTTACTTAAGGCCCTACATCCAAGCGTGGTTTAGCTCGGTGTGTAAGTGAAATGGCGATATGGCTGTCTAGTTTGACGCGCGAGATAGAAGACTCTCACGCGCACCGGAATTATATCATTAAAATTTCAAATAAAATCGTAAAAAATTAGAAATTAACTATTTAATAATAAATAATCCATCACTGGATACAGTTTGGCATTTGAAATTTTATGGTATATTTTTAATTATAATTGTTAATGAAGGGATAAACTGCTTTTAAAGATTATTAAGAGGTAAGTTTGAAGATTTTTTTGATGCATTAAACTATGTTTAATTATGTTTTGAGTTCCATCACTGTATACGAAAAGGACTTGAGAATATCATATTTTTTTTATTTGTCAAAATTATATACGGTTTATGAGATACACTGCTTGAAAAAAACACTTTTTGACTGTTTTCAAGAAACGTCCGCCTTAAATGTAGTGGTCGTTTCTCTGCTCGGAATTAGGGTGATCCATATATCTTCCGGTAGCCGTTTTGCGTAGATGTGACGCATATTTTCCCCTAAACTTGCTTTTTACATTCTTATTTTATTTTGTTGTCCTTTGCGTCATGTTTACCGCAAATAAACGTATTTTCTTTCTTTCTTCTTTCTTTCTTTCTTTCTTCCTCCAACGTCTATTCATGTCAAGGCTTATAAGGATCATCCGATTAATAGAAGGTCAATCTTCGTTAGACGAAAAGCACTTAACGTTACCTAGATCGTTTTAAAGGTTTTTCCTTGTACGTAATTACATTACATAAAAAGGAACGTTTCGCATCATCTCCTCATACGTACAACATTCATCATATAACAAAAGTTCACACTTCATTCAAAATTAAATTCTATTATCTTTGACATCCGTTACAATCTTAAGTGCCTCGTTTGTGCATTAACTGGGCCGCCTGTTACACCGACGCGTATTTTGTTTTGTAGATCAATAACATGTTTCCTATTTTAATGTTATTGTTCTACAAAACAAAATACGCGTCGTAATCAGGATTTATAATCTGAAAGGTTATATTCAGTAGGTCGACTACCATAGGTAATAAATTAATGACAGATGCACTGAAGGCCAAAGGAGCAATTCAGGCGTCCTTAACTGTTCCTGAGAGGTACTGTAAAAACTTCTTCAGGTTTATGTCAGTAGACTGGTTATTATTACGTGTAAGTGATGACTAAAAGTAAGTACTGTTTTTGTTTATAGAGAAACGGCGGAGTACAGAGGTAGGGCATTGATCTCACAAATTCTTATTTCTTGGATGGCTTTCAGAAGATTAAATAAAAAGAAAAATTATCAGCTTAAAAGCAAGCACAAAGCTTTTCATAACATGGGTTATTCAAAGCTTTATTTCTCCACTTAAGAAATCTTTTTTTTCGATTACACATTCGTCTCGCGAACACACTTAGCCTCAACGTCCACTCCGGTGTAACAGCTGCCCCGCTAGCACGCGCTAGGCCGAAAGGTATTCACACAACAAATATTGACGCGCCGAAGCATTGTGTCGGCGTTAACTAAAGGTTATCTTATCAACTGTTTGAGCGCAAACACTAATGTTTGATGACAGACGCTCGTGTGTCTACGTTTGTCTCTCAAACCTTATCTCTAAGTAATTGACGTATTGAACTTGTAGAATTTCCGGGAAGTTTCCTGTCAACCCTTCTTTGGTGTTTTCTTAAGATTTCGAGTACTTAACGCCGTCCTTATATGGGCGATAGAAAAGTTTTGTTGGGACCATGTAAATTTTGATTAAAGGCTCATTGCAGTTGGTGAGATGATGATTCCATCTTGGGACAAATCGATTACCATGGACAACGTTATTTTAGTCAAAAATCAAGAAGTCCAGTTGCAATTTCATCAATTGATAGATTGATTTCTTAGATTTCTTGAGTTATTTGCCTCGAAGTGTTCTTTAGTTTTGTACTGTCACTTACTGAATCTTGCAAAATTTACAGTAAAAGTCGTATTACCTAGTCTGTTCTGGGTCGGTATTGTTGCGCTATGCAACAGCACCGTTAATAAGCCGTTGGTCCCGGCTGTCTTCTTGGATGTTTGGCAGTCGGTATGGATCGTCAGAAGCCCGAAAGTCTGACAACTGGCCTTACCAAGGGGTATCGTATTATCCAGTAACTGGGTTGTGGAGGTCAGATAGGCCATGAAAATACTGGTATTCAGCTGCATCGGGTTAGACTGGAAGCCGACTCTGACATAGTTGACAAAAGGCTAGGCAGATGTTAATGACTGTTGCGCTATACCTACAACGTATACAAAGGTCAAGCAGCCAGTAACTTATACAAAGGCTGCTTGCTTTCCGGCAAGTCGCCAGAAATTAGCCTTTGCGATTTTCTTTAGGCAATACTTTGCTCATTGTGCACACAATAGTACATCGAATAAGTACTTATTATTTCGTATGTGCTACCAATGGATAATAAACCTCAAAATCGATACAGCCTCCAATCCAAAAATACCCTGGAAAATAATACAAAAAAAAACTTTACAAAATTAAAATGTATAGCAAAAACCCGTTTTAAAATTTAATTGCAAATCAATTAAGTGCCTCTATTTAAGTCTCATTTTATTCTCGAACGTTCAAGTAGGCAGTCGTTTTTATGCGTTTATTGCACCAATAGCATCTGAAGTGCCTTTTCAATTAACAGCTTAATTTGAAAAGACCACCGTCTGTCCGTAATTAGCTTATGGACAAAATAGGGGCGAATAATTAAAATGTCTTAATTTTATTGAAGAAGGCCTAAAGGTTTATTGTTGAGTATTTATGTGTGTTGTAAAGATAGTGGAACTGGAGGGTATTTTTTTAAAGTATTGTTAGTGGTTCGATGCTCTGGGTGTGCTATTGTAGAAGAAAAGGTCGAATTAGGAATGGACTTTATTAAGGGTGGTTGAAAATTGGATGCGTCGTTCCTAAATAGAGACACAGTTTTGAGAGAAATCCTAATCCTCTTGTCTTATCTACAGAGCTTATGTTATAGGTTTAACTAATTGAGGTGTCTATAAAGTCAGAGGCCGTACGTGACGTGCTAAAGCCATCACTGTTCCAGTGTGAGAGAGATAGACGGAGCTATATAGGGTGACTGGTAATTAGTGACCGATACTTAAACACATGATTGTGCTCATGATAACAAACAACTTTTACTATGGGACCAAACCTGGAATCACGAAAAAAACACCTACTCCCTACATTTTGACGAGTTATGCGAACATGAATATATGGGGCAGCTGATTTTTTTTCGCGATTTCAGGTTCGGTCCCATAGTAAAAGTTGTTTGTTATCATGAGCACAATCATGTGTTTAAGTATCGGTCACTAATTACCACTCACCTTATATACGACCGCTAGCACCGTTCTTCTTTCACAACGGAATCATGATGGCACTAACACGTCGTAGAATGGGACTCCATTTTATAAAGGATGCCTTTCTATCCCAATCAACTATTTAGTATCACTGAAAAATTCGTAAAGTTCACGAAAGTATGATTTGATTCAATTTAATACCAACCTGTATTTTGTACCACAACAGAGGGGCAATTCCCGTATTTTTATAACAACGTTCGCAATCTCATCTCAGTCTCAATCTGTCAAAATTGTATAGAGTTTGCCTACATTTTTGACATTTGATTGTCGCTGGCTGACATTGCGACTTGGAATTTGAACGTTTTTAATTACGAGAATTGGCCCTCAGATTAAAACATTTCAAGGAGGTAATTATTATTACTTTAATTTTATGACCATCAATATGATTCTTAAACAAATTAAGTGTCGTTAAACGCCATCAAACAGAAAAACATACGATCGATGGCAACATCATATTCATTATTGGAAGCAATAAAAAACCTCAAGCATCGCGTTATGAACCCAATAACAACAAGACCGTGAAAAAAATGTCTTTAATTTCATTTAAAAAAATTAAAGTCTGCCGACGCCGCGACCAGAAAAGTAAAAAACTTAATAAATCGGGCCAAATAACACATTACGAGGCTAATTTAAACGCTAAATTCTCTTGTTTAAATGAAGTACGAAACGAAGGGATTTTTCACAATAAATAATACCCTAATTACTGGTCAGGGTCCCATCAAATTGTTTTTATGGCGACATGCTGCTCACAAAAAAGAATGATACTCTTAATTTGGACGACGTTATGCAAGATGAGCCCATTCCCTCTCGAAGAGAGGAGGCCTGTGTCCCAGCAGCAGCAATGTTCCCAACATTATAGGCTGAGTAAAGATGCAAGATGCTGGTAAATAAATGTTGTGTTTATCGTGAAAAAGAAGTTCTAAAACCTTAAAATCAAAAGTTACTAGGTAGGTATTACAAAAAACATGTTAGTATGAAGTCATCACTTTCACAAATTAACAGCAGAATTTTTACAATTGATGATAATATCAGTATTTTCGACTCCGTTTAATTACTATAATATTTTATATATTAATATAATATTATTGGGTTAAACAAATGGCGCACTCCTTTAAAGTGCATCAACAAGGAAGTGATAAAGTAGTTCAAGAATATTTGCCCAATATCTATAAATATCTATCTACTATATTTACCTAATATTGAAATGGTGTTTACAGACGTACTGGGCCAAGGCACGCTATTTTGCAAAATACCAATTATTATGACAAAACAAACCCCCATTTTCGTAGTTGTTTCCTCAAAACGTCCTTGACTTGACTCATTCTTCAATCAAACAAAATACAAAGATTTTTTTATGTGGCACACAGGTCGAACACGTTTTCTAAAAAAAAGTAAGTTTATGGGCGAGAGATTATACACCAATCAACCAAATTAATGTTAAAAAAAGTTAATGACTGTTTTTATATTTATTTTAATGGAAGCTCTTGCGTAAAATAAATACAATTATTACTAATAAATAACAACAACTTGAAAATAACAAAAATATAATGTCTTGATTCACTACAACATAAAGCGGTCCCCACAATTGGAGGCTTCCTCAACAGCCGCACACAATAAAATCACAGATTTGTGGACATTACAACGTCCAGTTTTAATTCCATACAAAATTAGTTCAACCAGCTTCTTCTGAGTTTATATAAAAACTAATCAGAATCACGTCGGGAGCTTCGTATAAATTCTATCTGTTAAATAAAGTATAGTTAAGCGTGGATGTCATTATTATTCAAAGTTCCGTACATCATTTAATAAGCAAGTTTGGGATGCTAAAACCCCCAAAGCCAAGTTTTATAATTATCTTGAAAAGAAATAAGTATTCAGATGTATCGGCTGTTGTTTTCAACTGAAACCAAGGTGTGCCTGAAAATATGATATTCAGAAACCAGTACCTAAATTCTATTTCGTTTTCTCAATTCAAAGGCGTTTTCTTTTCGGTGTCTACTGAAAAATTATTGATGACTAGCTATTGCCAGCGGCTTCGCCCGCGTGGTTGTTGGAAAATATCCCACAGGAATGTACTACCGGAGAATCGTTCCTTATTTATTGTCTACATTATAAAGGGAACCTCTGTGCAAAATTTTTGCTGTCTACGTTCAAGGGTTTGGGCTGGGCGTTTATAAGTCAGTCAGTCAGGACTTCTCTTTTTCTTATGGATTTTCATATGTAAAAATAAAAATCTGGAATAAAAACAGTTGGTCCCTTCTTGAAGTAGGTACGGAACCCAAAAAATTATTATTTACGATTGTGTAGGCTATTTTAGTGAGTCGGTCGGTAAGTGAGCACGAGACACATGTCAACATTTTTAATTGCATCGCTTCATGTAATTTATCGATTTGGTAATGGCCCAAAATAAAAATTCAATTAATTTTTCGGATCATTTTTGTAGTATTTGTTTTTATTTTAAGTACAAATACTTGAATGTTGATTAGTTTACCGATTTAAGGTAAATTAATGGGGTTGTTAAAATATTGCTTGTGGAGGTCGCAAGTGTTGATATATTTAACATAAATCTACAGTCAAAAAGGTTTGTCCAAAACGAACACATTAGCATATCAAATAAGAACAAGCCCATAGGTGTTCCTACAACTAGGTATGTGCAGTGCTGTTGTTGTTTAAGTGAGCAAAAGTGCGTTAATAGCGGTACTGCTTTCAACAAGAATTGACGGTGTGACTGCGGTGCGTGTTTACTCATTGAGCAGTTTGTGACACGGACTGAAACTATACTTTAGGCTTTTTAACTTTAAGGCATGAGTATTACGGGAAAAAAATAACAAGATTGAAACTTTAAGAAAAATGCTAATAAATAATCAAATTGACGTGAGTGCAAATAGCACGAATAAAAGAGATTTAAGACATTTCATGCGATTTCAGGAAAACTTTTTGATCATATTGTCTTGCGACAGAAACCAAGAAATCGCAGTATTAAACCGGTGGGCTACCATTTTTTATATTTTAAATGTTTTTATATTCTAATATTTCAAAAACAATTTATATGTGTATCCTACTAAATATTGTAAATGCAAAATTGAGTTTGTTTGTAACGCTTTCACGCTAAAACGGCTAAATGGATTTGCATGAAATTTGACACATGGGTAGGCCATGACCTGGAGTAGGACATAAAATACTTTTTATCCCCCGTGCGGGTGAAGCCGTGGGTAGAAGCTAGTAATGAAATAATAATATAATAATGATTTTTATTTCGGAACAAAGAATCCATAGGTAGTGTTAGTAACATAATATTAAAATAATAAAAATACAATTTTCTTTATTTCATTAAAATCACATAATTTACATTTAACTGTAAATATAACCTAAAAATAACAAAATTGTATACTAACATAACTAAAACCATTAAAAAAACTAAAATATGGCGTCGAAAAATTCCTCCGCATCGCTGTCGACTGGTAAAGTACCCAAGAGACTGGCGGCATTGTCACGTTGTATGGCAATGCTAAGCCGCTGGCCAAGGTAAAAGCCAGCCCTTGGGTCATGGGAAGTGTCAACCAGCCATTTGGAGATTTCGTTGAACAAACTATGAGCACTCGGACCCCACGGCCCAAGGGTTTCAACCCCAAACGGCTCGAAAATATAATTACCGATAAGGTTATTATACTTCCGCCGCTTGAGGTTTTCCGCAGCGGCAGCAGCAGTGCCAGCACAGCACGCAGAGCCAGGAAGATGGGATGGCGCAAGAGTATCGACACACGTTGCGTCCCACACTAAAGGCCTTCCCAACTTCCATGGAAATAAAGTCATGCCGTCCGGTCTCTTGCCATCGTCGCGTGCCAAGCCATTGGGAATTAAATTAATTGATTATATAGTGTTAGTACCAATCACCCTTCGAACAACTACTTTACAATTAGAGACCTGAAGCTCTCCGCTATAGTTCTCAGGATGCTGTTGCGATTGTCTCGTACTCTCCTCAGTAGTGCAGTTTTTTTTGCGAACAATCGCGTGAAACCCGTCGGTACGAGCTTGCGCAAAACATTTCCGACGCGCTGCAGTAGCGAGGAAGTCCCAACAACATCATGAAACCATTATTTGTTTGTGGTGCGGGTTCCGACACACCATCTCGACAAATTCCTAAAGGAAGAGTTTTGGCCAAAGTCTACCGACGTTTTCGCGGCAGGCTATGCGACACCGCGCAGCGTAACACGACGCCGTCACTTCGTGTGTCTTAGTTTTTTTTATAAGTTATGTTTAGTATATTTTTTGTTATGTTGTAATTTTTTGTATTTGTATTTTGTATGGGCCACAGCTGCCAGAAATAAAGGAAAAAATTTAAATTAAATTAAAAATTATTGACCCATATTACTCGTGTACAGGCTCTGGCAGTAAGCCTTAAATATAGGGAATAGTTTCTAAAGCCCCATTAAGACGATGAAAGTCTCTCGCCCGTGACATACAATAAAATTGAAGCAACAAATAACTTGCATCTTCTGAACTTAATCACTGTTTAGACGGTGCAACTTTTATTGTAGCTTCAAGTAATAGTAAGCCACATGTAATTACATCGCACCGGCTAATTCGGCTTTACACAGAAGAAGAATTACCTCAATCAATTGGCCTGTACAGTCTTTTCCCAACTATGTAAGGGTCGGCTTCCAGTGTAACAGGATGCAGCTGGATATCAGTATTTTACATGTAGTGACTACCTGTCTGACCTCCACAACCCAGTTACTGGGTAACACAAAAGTCTGACAACCACTCTTGCAAAGGGTATCCCTTCGGCAAGACTGGTTGTCAGACTTTTGGGCTTCTGACTATCCGTAACGACTGTCAAAGATCTACGAATGATAGCCAGGACCAACTGCTTAACGTGCTTTCCGAGGCACAGAGGGGTCGGTATATTATGGATGATTACCCATCCACGGACCGACCTCGTCAAGCGTTGCCTAACCTTAAAGATCGATCCGTGCGGCTGTTATTATTTAACCGCGAGCCCCTCAGAAAAAGAATTACCTACAGCTCACTTACACTGTAAAATTACAAACAACAAAATCAAAATCAAAGTGAGCACTTGAGTTACGACAAACAACGCAATAAAGCCAATACAATACAGTTATGAACAATCAGGAGAACGATAATGAAATAATCTGCAACACTTTATTGCAATTACTCTGCTCTATATCACAATCAAGGCATCATCGGCTTGGCGGGTGGTAATCGAGTAATGGACCGACACCCTTTCGTTACATTCGATTGAGGTCGAATTAACAAATTAATTTGTTTCGCTTTTTTTTCTTTAAACGGTAATCAGAACTGTGGTTGGATTTCTGCTACCTTAATTAGTGGGATTCACTTGTTAATTAAAGTAGGTAATTAACATATCCAGGGAACTTGTAATTTTAATTATTTAAAGATTATTTTATAACCGCATTTCCTGTTAAAAAAAAAATAGTATTCTGAATTTCGTAAATTTCAGTCTTTGTAAAACTATCTATGGGAAACTCTAATAATAAACTCTATCTATGGGAAAATCAATACATCAATCGATTTCAAAAAAAAATCCTTGGGTATCCTTATGCATAAGGATTTTTTTATATCTGCATTTTGAAAAAGATCAATGAGGATTATTATCTGTCGATTATTCAATTGAAAAAAATAGTAGGTAAGTATGATAATATGATAAAATTAAGATTTATTTTAGCAGCATTCAAGCATATGCAATCAATCAATTAGCCTTTTCCCAACTATGTTGGGGTCGGCTTCCAGTCTAACCAGATGCAGCTGAATATCTGTATTTTACATGGAGCGACTGACTATCTGACCTCCACAACCCAGTTACTGAGCGATACCCCTGTTTGTGAGACTGTCGGGTTTCTGACGACTCGTAACGACTGCAAAAGATCTAAGGATGACAGCTGGAACCAAAGGCTTAACGTGCTAACCGAGGTACGGAGGGGTCTTGGTGTCTTAAGATGGTCACCCATCTACGTACTGACCGCGGCAACCGAACCTGATCGATCGACCCATGCGGCTGTTATTACTAAGCCACGAGCCCCTAAATTTCTAAATTAAGAAAATAAATTCTAAGCGCTAACTCCATACAAAACTTCACCCGCTATATTTTTTGTATTACACTTTCTGCCGCACGAATAAAAAAAATAATATGTCGTAACCACACTTCATCACACAATTAAATCCCGTCAAAGAAAGGGTATCGTTGGTCCTCCATTATGGCCGCTATTGTAATATTCGACGCACAATGCCTTACTTATGGCCAGTTTAGGACATGAAAAAAGAAATGGCTAAGGTACCGTAAGATAGTGTTGGATAGTTCAGTTAGCAGTCACGAATATTAATATTGTGTTGCATTTTAAGTATCTGCTGGTCTACTCTGAAATGACGCGCCCCACTACTTAAATGTGTATACGCGTAGACTACGGTAATGCTGGTTTCACACGAGGGCAGAACAGTGAGGCAGAACAGTGGGACAAAACAGTTTGGAAGGACAGTGGCGTTTAATTATAGGACAGTCCGCAAGTGATAGTGATAGCGATGGAGCGTCGACGACGACGACGTATTCCCATCGAGTCTCTTATCCAATTCAGAGCAGAATCTCGCGCGGCTCTATTTCGATATAGAACAGAGTCACTTTGCCACAAACACTCTTTTTATTTGTAAAGTCTTATGAGTTTTATAGTGTCGTCCATTGATAATTTAGGAGGTGCCATTTTCATAACAAAACAAACAAATTTTAAGTAAAACAATCCACACGCCACAAGCAAAACAAGTCAGGACGCGTACACGCACACTGTCCTGCTCTTTGCACTGCTCTGCCCTCGCGTTCGCACGAGTCCAGCCACAAGACAGACGAGTAAGAAAGGTGGTCGGGGGTGCAAACTGCCCCGAAAAAATAGACCGGCGAGCTATTAACTGTTCTGCCTTTGTTACTGTCAAGACAGTACTGTTCTGTGCGTTCAAACAGTAGCAGTACTGTGCTGCCCACTGTTCTGCCTCACTGTTCTGCCCTCGTGTGAAACCAGCATAAATGCGGTAGTGGAGCGCTTATTTCAGAGTGGACAAGCTATAGTAGAAAATTTTAAATCTGAAATGAAAAGATTTAGCAACAGCACAAGAAAGAAGTCAAAAGAATAAAGCAACGAACACTGCCGACAAAACCCCTTGCTTTGACAGTTATTATTTTATATTCAATCTATTCATAACCTACAAAAAATAATACACACAGGCTCGTCACCACCTTTAATCAAAAAGGTATAAAAATGCTTTTACACTAAAATACGGTCCTCCGTTAGTAGCTACTGAATATTGTTAGTAAAGGAAGTACTCAGGTGAATTGGGTTTGTGTATGTTTTGTTTTAGTGTATGAACGTGAATGGAAAGGAAGACCAGTAAAATGATAAATCGATTGTGTGAAATTTGCTAGTGGCTGTAAATGGAATGATTGCTGATATGACGGCTAAAAAGAAGTATATATGAAAGTAGGAAACATACTGCACCGATCCCAAAAATAAATCAGGATAAGGACAGGAGGATGATAAGATAAGGTATGTGTTACGATTTCAGACATTCTTTCACCGCACTAAGTAACATACAAAATCTTATTCACAAGCCCGCTCAACGTTGGCAATCCTTGCCAGCCGTGTGTAGCCCACGTTATTTGAGACCATAACAAATTCGTCAGATCAACGGCAAAGGCGACTTGACGGTGCGTTATGGATTCCGATGTATGAATATTATGATTGTTGCTTATTGTTACTGATGCGGTTCGGTGGTTATTAAACTAAATCGTTGTTATATTGTAGTACTTTATGTTTTTTAGATATTAAATAATAATTTAGCTTTTTAGCTCGATTGCAGCATTACGGATGTCTCCTGAATCAATACGGATGATGCCTGGATAAAAAAAAAGAAATTCTATTTAGTCCGTCAGTCAGTTATCAAAAAAAAATTAGATACGTATTTTTTGCTTATTAACAAAAACTTAGATTTAGATGACAAGAACTTAGATGAGGAGCTCGTGGCTAAGTAATAACAGCCACACGGGTCGATCGATGGGTGACCATCTTTACATACTGAGACTCCTCCGTGCCTCGGAAAGCACGTTAAGCCGTTGGTTACGGCTGTCATTCGTGGATCTTTGACAGACGTTACGGGTCGTCAGAAGCCCGAAAGTCTGACAACTAGTCTTACCAAAGGGTATCGTATTACCCAGTTACTGGGTTGTGGAGGTCAAATAGGCAGTCGCTCCATGTAAAAATACTGGTATTCAGCTGCATCCGGTTAGACTGGAAGCTGACCCCAACATAGTTGGGAAAAGGCTAGGCAGATTGATTAAACAAAAACTTAGATAACACGCATTAACGTTGGGGAGTGGGGGCTAGCTACATCACTTCTGCGTATAAAATCTAGCTTGGCGTGACGTAATGCCATATTTTAACTCAAAATGTCGTGAGGAAAGTTTTGAGTATGAATGTCGATGGCTATAAGAGTAGGGGAAGACCAAAGAAACGATGGATGGATTGTGTGAAAGATGACATGGCTAGAAAGGGGGTGACTACCGAGATGACGAATAATAGAGAAGTATGGAAAAAAAGGACATGTTGCGCCGACCCCAAATAGATTGGGATAAGGGCAGGAGAATGATGGTATCGCCGTAATCTGTTGACTACGTAAAAAAAGAAAAAAATATGTGTCCAATATTTTTAATAATCTAGGTACATGACGGATAAAAAGATTTTTTAGTCATCATCCCTATTTTTTTATTTTTTATTAAATATGAACAACAAACAGCTACAAAATGCAATATTACCATAGAAAAACATAAATAACTTAACTAGTGGCTAATTTCACGTACATTATTTATTTCAGCTATACCAGTGCTAATTTCCCCAGGCTGAGAGCGTACTATATTGTAAAATCGATGAATTCTTATAACCTGCATACTTGCATAGATTTCGTATAAGATTGGTTGTAGTTGCAAGATCGCCAAATTTATCCCCCCGCCGCCCTTATGTAAGTTAGCGTTAGAGGTTATATGAAGAGATAGTACCCAAAGCTTTTTGCTGATAGCTTTGAACTTTACTAGTTTAGACTTAGGCATGCAAATACTTTATCTAATTAGATTAGGTCCAACGATTTAGGCTGAGTCGATTGTATGAATATCACGCCCAATCTGAAATGCCAATCTGAAAACCGTAATCTTGAAGGCTGGACGATGGTATCTATAACAGATGTCTTGCGATTGGTGGAAGATTTTGAAGCGTTTGAAAGTAGGGACCGTGCCTCTCCTATTTTTCATAGTGAACAGTTTTGAAAACGTGTTTCTGATCATCTTTTTATAAAGTTTTTAAGAAGAGCCTTTATAACGGTCTGCGGTATTTATGAAACTGTGGCAATACTTTCCACTTCTTGAATTTCGAAGTATGTATCTGTCTCCTCTTACGAATAATTACAGATGAAGAACAGTTGGTTGTTTCTGACCAACAGATGGACAATGGCCATCCCAAAAATTCCTACCACTAATTACCTATTATAACCTAAATACATACCCTGTCATACCTGCCCCAGTTCTGATATAACACCGCAATCAAATAAACGAAAATGGCGTCTGCTCTCGGACTTTACCGTATGGATAAACCAACTTATCATCGGTAATTAATCATACGATACTGAAGCGTAAGAAGATGAGAATAAGGAAGGGGTTGAAAGCAAATGGATTTATAGCTTTGTAATGGTCGCATGACAGTTGATTAAAGGGGGCCGAAAAGCGCCGAGGTTGGGGTCCAAGGGACAGCGCCCCAGGTGTGTCACAGTAGGAGGCCCCCCTGATGATTGTATTTAAAATAAATAAGAACCTCAATGAACGATTGTCCATACCGTGGCTTATGAACGCGATATTCGTATCGATAATTTATGCGACGGTATTTGTGGTCAACTGTAGAATTGGAATTTTAGTTTGTTTGTGTAGCTGTGTTATGATCTTCTTCTTTTCTCCAGAAGTGTCGTTTTACTTTCCAAAAATCTTCACAGTAGATTCAAGCTAATTTTTTATTCTATTTTCTTGGCTTCAGCACTCACATTTCAGCTACCGCTATCTAATTCGCTTCTGATTAGTCATCGTCGTGAGTAGGTAATTCGTATGTCTGACGAATTGAAGTAGCACCATTGTGCAAATGACTGCTGCTTTGGAAAAACCCATAAAAGGTAATTGTTAAATTTTTTGTTGAACAGTTTCTCAATTTTTTTATTGTAGTTCAAGCGGTATCCAGATAAAATATGTACCCAAAGCCATTAAATGATCACACAAAGATACACCCAAATTAAAAATAGCAACCCTTTCAGCGACACCCGTAACTACTGCACTATTAAGTATCAACCCCTCAAAGTGCACCACAAATAAAATCACGAAACACAATGAAAAAAACGAGGCGTAAATTCGAAATTAAATCCCTATCAAAATTGGGCAAAGAATATATAAATATGCATTGAATAGACCCGCCATTGCTATTAACCCTACATCTGTTAAAGGGTAGATGCGTTTATAATGGACTTATAAGCGTCCTATAATCATAAGATTATTCTTTTTTTCAGTGCAGCTTCATTAGTAATGTAATAATGTTTACAAAACGTATAATCATTGTAATATATCGGCAACCCGTCAGATAGTTTGGTAAATACGTAATTGTAGGTTAGAATAATAGTTTTAGAACAGATTTTTACGGTCCTTAGTGCAATGCCAGCTTGCGGTCCCCTAAAGAACCAACAAAGTTTTTAGATAGTTTCTGCTTGCTACTAATCCTTAATAGCTTTTTATTTAACAATTTCTTAGAACCCTATCAAAATAAATACTCATTACAAAGCAATTTATAATAACGCAATTTATAGTAACGACAAAGATGATGCTTCTCTCATAAAAGATACAGCGGTAACCGTGAACAAACCAACAGAGAACTTACATCAAGAAGCAACTTGACTAAATTCAGCTCCAGGCAGGTCTACAGACAGTGCACAGTATACCTAGTTAGACATAAGTAAGTTATTTTTTAATCGTACCACAAGACCTGACAATAATACAACGAATCGTAAATTTTACAGCCGTCTTCCAAGTAACCGGCGACGCTCCTAAGTAGAATCCTGTGTTTGTTTATTTTTTGATAGGACTGTGTAACCGCGTGTGCCCTTTCTTCACGAAATACTTTTTTTTTTCCTTGGCTTTTTTGTTTACGTCCCCCAATAAAGGACTTACTATACCTCTATGTATGCTTGGTGTTATTGTTTCAGAGAAATTGAGATATTCTGGGCTTAGCAAGCAAATATGGTGTTATTTTCTGTAGTCTCTTTCGGAGGGTTTGTTGTAAGTCTTTTATCAATTATCATGTATCAAGTTCGAATCCGGGTTAGTTGAGTCATTGGTTAAACCTAGTGATTCATTTAGCGATGATTTGTGTTCGATAGATCTTATAGATAAGAATCAATGTAGCAAGTTAATACCTACCCATTTTTATAATATATTACTCACAGTTGTAAACGGTATTTTCATTTCCTTTGGAATGTTAAGGATGTTGATAAGGATGTATTTAAACTTACCATTTGTAATGGATAAAGTGTTATATCATACAGTCAGAATAAATTTTAGAGGTAAGTAAGAAAACAATTTTCTTTATGTTGAAATATTGTGAATCCACAAAGTAGAACATCATCAAACAAAAATAGTTATTTGACTAAAAATAATTACCCACACGAGATCACCACTTACGAAATTCGGAAACCTTAAAATAACAAAGCAGTTACACATTTACAATCAGACAAAAATATTTAAACGACCACTGCCCTTAAAATTCATAGGACTCAACAAAAAAAGTATAACGCAGTAGGAATCCAAAATAAAATTATACACACATAATATTATATCTGTAAGATCCGTGTTAAAGTGTTAACAATAGATTTTTGTTCGGATTTCAATCGAGTTGTGACAAGATACGGTCTTAGATAACGGTGGTAGGACATAATGGCACATAATAATGTAGATAAAGAAGGTCCAGTCGATATTAAAATGCAACCTCACGCCAATAATATAATAACAGAAATACTGCAGTTAGATGCAGGTGAAAGTTTAGACGACCTTTCGAAAATAATTGCAGATTGATTTAATCTATGTGACCGTTATTATAGTATAGTTCAGCGTTTATTTAGTGGCCTACAAGAAAGCTTAGGCACAATGCTATCGAAAACAACGTTGGACAGGCCAACTTCAACCGTATAAGAAAACACACAACTTTATCTTACTCAAATCAACTGTACCTACATAGTTCGATTGCTGAACCTTCATAATTTGTGCAAGATAATTTCTGTCCTTATTATTTTGGTAGTTTACATCATCGTCGTTTCTAAGGACTACTTTACTAGTCCGCTCTACGGGGTAATTGCGTAACATACAAACAGTAGCAATGGCTTTCATTTTGACAGTTCAACAACATATTGCGTTGTTGTTGAGCAGACAAATTTTTCGAACATAATGAAACAATGGATTAGCAATATCCTTCAAAATCATTCAGATTCTGATTAAAAGTGTGATACGTAATTAAGGTGCCGGTCACTGTTAATTTCAGATTTTGTTGCGTTCTGTATCATTGCTTGTTTCAATTGATTTTCATTGATAATATCTATTGAAACTTCTGTAGGTATTCGTTTACTTTGTGTCCATTATAGTTTGTACCATGGATTAAAACGAGAATCATTGAATATTTTACGGGCTTTTATATTTGATTGTGTTCTGTTTACATTAGTATGTCTTTATTAGTCATTTTGACTCTGGAATTTAGATTAAATGTTTGTTTCTTGATTTTATTTTTGTATAAGAATCCATTTAAAAGTAATATCAAGTATTTGATCTTGAGTTTTTCGATATAATTTGGTACATACTTGGATATGACGATTATTTTATCTTTATTTAAAATTGTGTTTTATTTAATATTAATTATCTAACGACACTTGGTAGGCAGTCCACACTATTAAAGCTTCAGTATTTATTTCTGAATCCTCGAAGTCTTCAGAATTTCATAGGTATTGTACCATACCACTTTGCATTAATTGTGATAAAATCTTCCGATTTTAATAATCAAAACTTGTTCTTAGGCAAATGAACTTTATTACCCACATACACAGTCCTGACATCAGTGACAACTTTCGTAACTGCAAGACCACTGGCTCTAGACTGCATTTTACAATTTCAAAAAACTTTTGCCCGAGTGGGGCAAAAGTTTTTTTTCACTTAGAAATGACGGTTATTATGTTATTTGAGTGAAATAACATAATAACCGTCATTTCTAAGTGTTACCAAAGTAAAGTAACACATTCAGTTGCCAAAATAAAAATACATTTAAAAGCTTGTTACAATATTAATCAGTGTTGCCACAGTGAATATTATAATTCGGTAAAATAAGACATTTTTAAATTAAATCCAAACTTTCGTCGTAATCGATAAGTTTTAGTAGAATTCACAACTTATTTTCAATTAATGAGGCAAATGAATCTAGAAAATGATCACTATTTATTTGCAATTAAAACTTGAATTTGAAATAAGCTAACAATTGTGGCTTCTAGCTCAACAAGTCATCATCGTAATTGTCTACACCCCAGACCACATGCCAGATTTTCTCTATAAAATATTATTGTAATCATTCAAAATGTACCATAAAGAAAACTCTTTTTTTCTCTTTCAAATGCAAGCATCCCAAGAATGAGCAAACACAAAGAAAAGAAAAATTAAAAAATGTCTCAATTTGACAAATGTATTCACATAACACGGTGTCCGATGGGCGCCATGCCACTCGTCGTGTGTCTACGCACATTTTTATACGTCCTCACCTCGCGCACGCGCAATGCATCCAGTTGCTGAACAAATAAAACATTCGGTTTGTATAGCGATAGTTTATTGTGACCTTTTATAAATATTTTTATGTGAGCACTTCATGTATTATGAATACGGAGAATTGGTTATGAAGATTCTTGATTGCATAATGTAATAAAAATATAAGAAAAGTTTGAGTTGAATTGAGTATCGCGAGAGTGGGTCGTCAATTGGCATTAGATGGAAACGGTAGCGTTTTAGCTAAATGTGTGCAATAAATAGGTCGTATTTTTTAGTAATTTTTGTAGGCTTATCATAATCCGCATAACGTTTAGTAGTTTATAAAATTGTTGCATAATGACTGTATTAACACACCTCGTGTTTAATACCCAGTTATGTGCGGTTTCATAGATTACTTTATTTACTCTCATACATTCGAAATTCAGTACAACGAAACGTACGAATGGAGCCAAAACCCAGCATATCACCGCGCATGCGCTAAAGCGGGCGCTGCCGTGCCACGCTGCCACAGACATTTGATAATTGGAATCAAAACTGTTTTGCTATGCTATAAAAATGGCGCGTCCCATTCATATATGCGTCCCATTAGAAAAAAATAATTGATGTAAAATCATCTTCTTGGATTTACCCTGTATCGTATTAATAAAAAATATTTTATAACATTATTTTGTTCGAGAAAAAGTGTAATATTTATGATTTTATTTTTAAATTTCGGTATTGTGTTGATAACGTATGTCAGTATATACTCGTTTTGAAGTTTATAATTCGAATTTAACGATACCTATGACAGTAGATAAACGCTTTTATTGTACCTACCATTCGTTTCAGAAAACTTCAAAATCTTATATCAGACAGTGTCATACTTAAGGGTATTATTTATCCCTAGATGGCACTAGTTTCATTATAATTTTAAAGAGTAATAAAGCTCGGAAAAAAAAATTAATATCACCATACTCAAAATATGAAATTTACTAATTATTAGCGAAAACAAGTAAAGAATCGACCGAATAAAATACTGAAAATTCCGAAAAACCATACAGCATTTTGGTGACGTAATATTTTTCCACCGGCTTAAATTGCATTTTACTGAAAACTACAGTTAGTCATTTTCATCGTAACTTATCTATTATAAATTTAGAAATAACCTTACACATTTTATAAACTATGGTGCTTGTTAAACTATTGTGACATTATAAAAATACTTTTCTAAGTGATTCCATGGATACTCCTAAGAAATATTAAAATGTGCTTGTAATCAACATCATTCATTACTCTTACACTTACTTACCTGCCACTCTAATCAATTAATTTATACCTAGGTAAAGGTTATTGTAATGAACATGTATAAAATATAACGTGTTGAGTGCATAAATAAAAGTAACCCAGTATATTATGAATTAATTTAATACTTACAGCAAAAATATACAATATTGTACATGATTTCTACTGAATCTAATTGTTAGTAGGTACGTCATCATTGTAGTATAAAAGCAGGTCTAGACCGTTCAGTTGCAGAATGTACCTTTCGCACAATGCATCCCATGCGCAAAACGTACCATTCTCCTTTCGTATTACTTATGTAGCTTCCTCTTAATGCACCTTTCGCAAAACGTACCTTTTTTCTACTTTTACAGTGCTACAGATTATGAAAAGGCAAATAAGGGCACGGGGCTCCAATGTATGCCGGTCCCGATCGACGGAGCCCCGCTTAGCGGGGCTCCTATTTCTGTCTGTAGGGTTTGAAGGAACCTAACCGAACCGAACCTCAGAACCTAACTTAACATAACCTAGCACGGTTAGGATTTTCGGGTCAGGTTCGGAATAAACACTAATTTGCCTTTTCACATGAACGAATGAACGAAATGATAAGTTGAATGTGAGCACGCCTATCGCTCTGCACCCGAACGCAACCGATGTCACCCAAAGTACGCACGAAGCGCCCGCGCGGGCCGACTGGTAGGTAGTTATTTTCATTAAAATTGAGAGTTAAAAAAGTTATTCTATAACCAATAGTAGAAATTAAGCTGGTTTCTATACATAGAAATTAAGAAAACGATTATTTTTACAGAACATATGTTTTAGGAAAGTATTTTTTTCGGAAGTTTGGTTTTTTTTTTTGGAAATTTAGTTTATTATTTGAAATTACAGATTATTTTTCGTAGAATTGTAATTTGAATAAGCTCATGTTTGTTTGTTGAATACAATATTTTTTTTTTCGGTTCATTTTGTATAAATTTTTCGGTAATTCATTTTAACACAGCTTAGATAATATTACAGTCAACTACAGATCGCTGGAAGTTAATTTGTTTTTCGGAAGCTTTATTATTTCCTAATGTTTAATGAGTTATGTCATCCCTACCAAACATAAACAGAATAACAGTGCCAATTCACGGCTTGCGCGAGGTGGTCATCTATCTAAATGCTGTATAAAGTGTTGTTTGTCGATTTATGTCGATAAGTGATGAGTCAATTGAACACAATCTGTGGATTTATTCAATAAAAGTGAATTGTGTCGATAAATTATGATTTTTGTTATAAAAAATTGAGATAAGTTTAAGTTCTAACTCATTAATGATTTAAAAAGTGGATAATATTAAGTATCAGATTGCTGAGGATTGCTGAGTTACTGAGAGTCACAAGTTTATGTTCCTATTGTATTTCTTAACAAGAAAGTATTTTTGAACCGTTTTAATTAAACAATATTTCGTAAATTATTGGTTTTTTTTCATCATCAAAGTGTCACAATTCAACTTTTTTTTTTCATGTTTTCAGGATACCTGATTACACCATTTTGTAAAGCTGCACAAGCCATTGTAACTTACTAAAAAACTTTGTAGCGCAATAAGTTTTTTAGTTTTTGATTTTGTTATATTTTAAGACCCAAAAAAAGAAAAAAAGTTTTTCAAACGCCTTTTTCTCGAGACTTACGACACTATTAGAGCAGAGGTGCGAAATGGAATCCGCAAATCCACAAACACCGGCTAGTTGGTACGACGATATTCTTAGGGTGGCTGCTAGCTGCTGAATGAGAGTAGGATCCACGGATCAGTTTCGGCTGCGTATGTTTAAAGAAACCTAGGTCCAGCAGTATATTGCAATTGGTACTATTACTATTGCTATTGCTTTGTAAGATTTGTTATTGTCGTTATTATTTGTGTTTTTTGTAGGCTGGTGATGATGATGTTATTATGGCTCTTTCCATATCAAGAAAGAGGCTGCGTATTTTGGGATACCGAAAGGCTTAATTTATATACAACGTGACGTTTTGCATTCTCGTCAAATTTCAGGGTGTGATACAAAACATCAAACCGAATTACTTTCTCCATGGGACCAACATCGTAATCGCGAAAAAGTTTTCAATTGTCCCATAGAAAACTTCAATACCTACTCGACACAAATGTATGGGACGGCTGATTATTTTTACATGATTACGATGTTGGTGCCATGGAAAAAGTTGTTCGGTTATTGCACCAGTCATTCTCAACGTTTACAATTTCAATATCATCAACCCTAAAATGTGCGTTGAAATCCAACCCATTGAATGGCTCACATTTTTATTTAACCGCACAATAACCGTACCGCACGAAGCGCACGCGCACGACGCGGGGCGGGGCAAAGCGACCCGCGATTATCGTTGCCTTTTTTTTGTTATTTGCGCCGTAGATACCTTTTACATCGCCGTTCAATTACTGAAGCGCGAGTGTGGTGAGCGTTGGCCTAGTATGGATAAGGCCTTTGTTTAATTTTAATAGTTTTCTCTAAGATATTGTAAAAGAAAGGCCAAATCCAGGTTTTCTTAATACCCCTAAACCAAACTCATGGAGAAGTTTGATTGTAAATTTTATTGATTTATTACCAGTCTACTACTAATCCTTGACAGTCGTTACGGGTCGTCAAACGTCCAAAAGTCTGACAAACAGTCTTACCAAGGGGTATCGTATTACCCAGTAACGGGGTTGTGGAAGTCAGATAGCCAGTCGCTCCATATAAAATATTGGTAGATTCAGGAGCATCCGGTTTGACTGGAAGCTGACTCCAACATGGGAAAAGGCTACGCAGATGATTAGTAGTTCACTACTGGACATAGGCTTCTCCCAAGTTGCGCCAAATCACCCTCTTTTCTGCCTTCCATGTTCAATCTATCAGCAGATCTAATGGTACCATTTTTTCTATTTTAACTGAACTTAAAAACACAGAAAAAAACAAATTTCAAACAAAAATAAACAATAAGTTTGGTCACAATTCCTTACAAAATATGTATTTGCACATTGCATTAGTGCACATAATCTGATCAAACCCGACTATCGTGAGCATTGAGTATGACCGCCCAATATGACGTGGTATGAATATGTCCAATCTGATAAGAAATCAAAGCTGCCCAGTCAGTTGAGACACCATTTTCCTAAAACTAAATGGCCTACAAAACTTAGGTATATATGATGAGACTTGACATGTCTGCCACATAAGTACAGTTCCGGAAACGTACTGTCTCACCACCGTGAAACAAAATCCCGTGCACACGATGACCACATGTTTTTAGCCCCTTTTTGCGCACTATCAACAGAGTCAAATCACTTTCTGGACCACGACATTGCTTACCAAATTATTATTATTTTTACGATAAATTTTGGAGTTTTCTAGTCTAACAATGTTTTAGCCTACTGAAAGCTGGTTTTTGAATGTACGTTAAACGTGTGTTTATAAAATACATATTTTGATGATTTCATTCAAAATACTTTTTCTTACGAGGCAGACCTTCGCCGTGGTCAGCCTCTACGGCGATGTCCTCCCTCAGGAGTACGAAGCATTCCCATGAGAGCACCTATTTTAAGAGCACCAAAGGTGTTCCCATTTGAGCACCAATCAATATTTTAACGTGGTGCTCAAAAGGGAACAATAAAAAATATTCAACTTCATTCCCTTTTGAGCACCTACGGTGCGGTAGCTTCTAGTGATGGGGTGTTTAATAAAACATATCGATACAAATTGGCAGTACTTTTGACCACCATGTAATACCTCGAGAGCATGGACATTGACCTCAGGGGCATTGACCTTGAGGTCAAGGTCAAAATCCCGAAAGTCAATATTCGTGAATCTCCTCAGGTTACTGATCTTGACCTCAGGATTATTGACCTTGAGGTCAAGGTCAAAGTTCCGAAAGTCAAGATCGGCTATTTTCCTAAGGTCACTGATCTTGACCTCAGGATCATTGAACTTGAAGTAAAGGTCAAAATTAAAACCAAACCAAACCTCGGGGTACCCTTCGCTCGACATGGCGAAGATGCAACAGAGAGCGAAAGACAACCCGAGGTTAGGTATTGGTTAGGTTACTTTAAACCTTTTACACAGAAATACCAACCGCGAATTGGACCAACAGCGAATTGGACTTCCAGAGTTCTGACCTTGACCTCAAGGTCAATGACCTCGAGGTCAAAGTCAGTGACCTTAGGAAAAAGGCGATCTTGACTTTCGGAATTTTGACCTTGACCTTAAGGTCAATGACCCTGAGGTCAAGGTCAAAGTCCTCAAGGTATCCCATGATGTTCAAAAGTACTGCCAATTTGTAGAGTTATGTTTTATTAAACACCCCATCACTAGAAGCTACCGTAGGTGCTCAAAAGGGAATAAAGTTGTATATTTTTAATTGTTTCCTTTTGAGCACCACGTTAAAATATTGATTGGTGCTCAGATGGGAACACCTTTGGTGCTCTTAAAATAAGTTAAGCTTATGGATAAATCCTAAATAAAAAGAAGGAAGATATAGGTAGAATGAGTAACAGATATAGAAATAAGTAAGAAGATGATACTAAAATGCTTTTGATAAAGATTGACAGAGATACCGATAATACGAACGTCGAAGATTATAGTTCGTTAGTTCTATCTCGCGAGATTATAAAATATCGAAAAATTGTAAACTGCAACAAGCCATGTACAATTTAACGCATTATTTTTCGATAGTTTATAATCTGGTAAACCGACAAATCATCTTGCGCTAATACTAAATAGCCAAGTAAGCCGACGTTCGCACGGACGTAAAAATATCGCGGCGATTTTTTTTCGCCCATTGGATTTTCAACGCTCTGTTTAGCGCCGAGAGTTGAAAATCCAACAGTGTTTTTTTCGACGCGCTGGGATGCTTACTCTGTTGTTGTTAGGTTGGATTCTCAAAGCTCGACTCAACACCAAGAGTTGAAAATCCAGTGCCCGATAAAATCCCACCGCGATATTTTTACGTCCGTGCGAACGTTGGCTAACTGCGACCATCTTGGAAGAAGCGCTCGCCGGCCGCTACCGTGGCACCGCTCGCTTCGCTTGCTCGACTCGCGCGCAGTTTATCACAGTTCTAGCCTAACCTATTTGATAGGGATGCCCAGGCTTAGTTATTGCAACCAATTCGGCAACCGTCAAGATTTACCAATCAGGGACGGTACACAATTTTACGAGTGCTAAAATTTTACAGATTGTGAACCCTGTCGGTAAGTGCAGGTTTGTTCACAATTTGACGTTTGACATGGTTTGATATGGATAGAGTATAAACTATCTAAAATTAATACGTTATATTGTAAGCAGAAAATTAATATTTCTGATTATTTATAGATTTAGAGCTACAAATTTTGTACTATATGAACTAATTAGCTAGTTTCTGGTCCGATTTAAAAAATATTCTAATTCTAGTTACAACTTCGATGTTGCAATTTGCAATATCAAATGAGTTGCTATTCTGTGTCTTACGAGTATTGTTCTAGTGCCTTCAGATGGAAGAATACGTGTTGCGCCGACACCAAGTAACATGAGATAAGGGCAAACAAGTTGATGTGGAATGATACATAATTACTATAGATGCAATTTTCATCGATGCCGTGGTGAAGTTTTGGGCCATCAAAATTTAAAACACTGTCGCGTCATCGAGACGAAGAAGGAGAATTAATTGATAACTATACAACCCTGAAACTATTATTGTGTACCTACCTTCATTGAAGAAGAAACGGATTCATTTGCTGATTCATTCATTCTCTGCGTAGTAAATTTTATTTATGTTTTGTTATGTGTATTCATTTTGTGTTGTGTACCTATTTGTTGTCTTTTATTTTGTTTTTTAATGTATGTTATATTAGTGCTATAGTTTATAACTTATTTGTATGTGTGATCTATAACTTATATGTGTAGTATTTTACTATTAGTATAAGTTGGTCAATTAAATAAATAAATTTGATAGTTTATTTATTTATTTATTTATTTATTTATTTATTTATTTAAAGGTACTCCAACGACTTGTTCACTAATACATTACATAAATGAACTTATAAGTATACATATTATTATGGTGAATTCGTCACTTACAGAAGTACACAGCTTAAACATAATTATAATGTATACACAAATTATAAGATGGACATGTTAAAAGTAATTTAAAAAAAAGAGAAACTATTTTTTTGTTACAATGGAAGAAAACTAAGAGCCACTTTAACATGGGAAGACAATTTCAAACTCAAACTCAAACTCAAACTCAAAGCATTTATTTCAATTAAACCAATTACAGGCACTTTTGAATTGTCAAGGGGTCGGTCAGTCAGAAAGATGAAGCTAGGCGCCCATTCCAAAGCATAGTAGGTACCTATGGAGAAGAACGGGCAAGAAACTCCACGGACACTCTTTTAAATCAAGATATGGTTACAAAATAATGGTTACATCATTCATGTTGAAATTTCATATGTGAGAACGATGCAGAACGTTAAAAGCGTCCTTAAAAAAAAAACAATTCAAATATTTAAATTAAATTAAAATAAGCCCTGACCGCTAAGGTATGCCCAGCCTTCACTGACAGCGCTTATTCACGAACCTGACGCATGGATTGGCTAAATGATCCAACACGCGCCACCATCAGCGAGACATTAGTGTGAGCGTCACATACTCTCAGTCGCCAGGGCACATTCAAGTCAAACAAAGACGTACCCAGTAAATGGTAGCTTTAGAGTATGTACATAGTACTCACACATGTGCTATGCAATTATATAATACAAAGGAGATTGAGTCTATACAATGCAATGATAGTCTTACAATCTTCAGCATCTCCAACAGTATCTTCAAATGTTAATTAATTAGTTGTGGTTGTGGAGCAGGACCAGCATTGAGCCATATATATAAAAAATAATACTAAATAATAATATATATAAATAATATATATATAATACTAAATAATAATATATATAAATAATAATATATATAAAAAATAATAATATATAAAAACAATATATATATAAAAAAAAAATATACAACATCAAATTTACTTAATTAAATTAATAAGTAATAGATTCCCAGTCCAACCCCGGCGCGACCATTAACGCAACTGACGCACAATAATCACACCAAAATTAAACTGAAAATCCATTTCACGTAAGACGACTGCAATAATCGTGATCAAATGTTATGAATGGTTGGGGATCATAAGTTTTTTACGGAATTGGGAAAAAGTGTCGGCAAAGATGTCAATGTTACTGCTATTGTGAATTATATTATAATTAGCCATTAATCGGTTCATAGGGGCATTTCGACCAAGGTTTGTTCTTGATGAGGACATAGCAAATATATCTGTTCTACGTACAGATCTAGTTATAGTGCGCCTAGGAACAGTGATATTAAGTTCAGATAATAGCTCTGGAACATCGGACCGATTACGGATAATTTTATACAGAAATATCTGATCGGAAAGACTTCTACGTTGTTCCAGAGATATCATATTGAAATGGTTGAGTCTTTGAGGATAACTAGTGTCTCGATCGCAACTAGAACATCTGAAGCGCAGATACCTGGTGAAGGCCTTCTGTATACGTTCAATCCTATTGACATGGACGCGATATGTGGGATTCCATGCCGGAGATGCGTAATCCAGTATACTTCTAACAAGCGTGCTGAAAAGAAGTTTTAGGGTCGGTATGAACCGAAACTCCGAGCAAGTTCTCTTCACAAAACCTGACATTTTTGTCGCTTTGGATACGATTAGAAAATAGAAAATAGTTGTCAAATAACTATACAAAAACGAAATAAATAAACCTCAGAGCGTATCCACCCAATTCCCGTCGCTGCGCCCACGCACCCTGATTGCGCTCGCCTTGACATTAGTTCGACTGTCGCGACCGCCGCGTCTTGCACGCTTCACGTGAACACACACACCCGACACGAGCCGAATGATATATTTAATGTTACGAAACATTACTTTTCTTCCTGCAGTAAAAAAGATTCAATTTGACGGTCAGATGTTTTGCTTGGGGAGACAATGTCAGTTTGTGCAATTTGTTGAAACTCATCTGCATGATTTGTACATTTTGTTGCAATTAAAATGACGGCTCTGACTCTATGCTGTTTGTAAAACTATGTTTTAGTTTTATTGATTGGAAAGTTTTAATTATCTACTAGCTTTCCTTTTTCTGTATCTATCTGAAAGTAACGAGAAAACGAGAGTGACATCAATTTGGAAAACAATATATTTATGATAGGTATGTTTATGTTTCGATTTTTCGGCGATAACTATGGTCGTTACTCTCCAAATCTTATATTCGAGACTAAAATGGGAACTCCTTCCTATATTATCTCCTTTTTAGTGTGCCCACTAGTTATAGCTATTGTGCTACAATACGAACCCAAGAGCGTAAGAATCTTCATTCAGAATATCCGATGTTCTTGCTTGCTTTACTCGCTATCCTTTTGTCTCGATTCTGTTCGGTTCATTGAGCCTAGCATTATGTTAGGCTAAAGATATCTCCTTCAAGTCTAGATGTTCTGCATGATCTGTTTATAACATGACCGGAGAAAGATTTTAATGTTGTTCAAGGTGCGAAGCTCATGTTATCATAGAAATTTCTTTACAGCTGGAAATGCTTGTTGGTTTCAATCTTCTTACTCTATTGCTATAATAAAAAGAAAAAAAAACAAAGAAAATACGTTTATTTGCGGTAAACATGACGCAAAGGACAACAAAATAAAATAAACAATGTAAAAAGTAAGTTTTGGGGAAAATATGCGTCACATCTACGCAAAACGGCTACCGCTCAGCATAATGCTGCGACCCCATGTGAAACGGAGCCCGAGCGCTGGTTTAATAAGTTATATAGGTACTTACTTCGATTTTCTGTTTTAATTTTCTAACTTTATATGACTACCATATAAATAAACATCTTAATTAGTTATATTTTCTCTACATAAACCGATACTACAGAAACCAAGTCCGTTATTACTAAAATCTCATCATTATAATATTAACAGACAGAAACTTAATATCTCGAGTTTAAATTATTATTCCAGGTAGGTAACACAAGAATTCTTTTAAGTGTTGCCAGCTCATTATATACGTTCGCACTTATCATCAAATTGTTATTTCTTTTTATCTAACCACCACACATACTTTTAAAGACAAAAGCAACAGCCAATAAAAATCATAGGTAGTTTCTTCGTAACATCATTGACAAGTTTTATCGTCGATCTTACTTTCTTTAAACACGTATTTTATAATTACACGCCTGCTGACGCATTTTTGAAGCTGATTATGATTCCCCTTCACACTTTACTAGTTTTAATTGTTCTCCACTGCTTTCATCGAATTTTCCTCATCATCACGAATTGATTGAAATTAAAATGCAATTCCCATTATCATAAGGAGGTTCCAGCATTGAATTGCATTAGTCAATATTATTGTATATTTCCTTCCAGCAGGTTTGCTTGTTTCCCAACTTTGCAATTCAGTTTCAATGAGGTCGGTAACATACCTATTGTCAATCTTCTTTGTGTTACAGATTTCAGAGACGAAGGTGACCAGTATAAATTAGGTGTTATATGTATGAGCCTATTTGTTAACTACTAAACTGTATGTATTTATTCATTCTAAGAATCATTTGTAGTATTTTACCGGTACACCGTTTAAGAAGTAACGGAAACAGTAAACACTTCTGTAGGCGTTGATGCTACAAACTTTTGTGTCGTCGCAACTGAAGCGGCAGACCTTCAGTAACTAGGTACTTGTGCAGTGTTGTTAACTGCGAACGTATGCGTTATTGCTATAATAAATAATGCGGTACCGTTTGATTTCCTTTCTGCAACAAGTACTGCTTAGGTACTGAATAAAATTTTCATGGCTTTATGCTTTCTGCTTTCGTCAGGAACTGTGAATACTCTACCGTTACAGCTGTTTAATTTTATTGTTGTGTTCGGAGTAATGTAATTTCGTTTGGCTATTTGTTTTCACACTTGTTACCTCTGGGATCTTTGTAATGGCAATCAAAATGTTTATGTCATGAACATGTCGGTCATGGAACATTATTTCACTGTTTACTGTTGTTCGAATTTCATATCAGAAACAAACGTTTACTGACCATTTCCGATACCTGGTTAAAATTGAGTATTTTTATAGGAAGAAATAAAAAAGCTGCAATGTTATTTGCAAAAGCTTTATGATATTTTTGGATCAACTTACAAATAAACTTAAAATATAAAAATAACTTTAAAAAGGACAAAAATTCACCATCAAAATCTTATATCTCAATAACAAACCCATAAAAAAAACCTGAAACGAACAGGTTATCAACACTTTGAAACCGCACACCAAGATTTCGAATCTCAAAATCAATGCTAGTAGATAAGATAAGGACTTCAATCCGTACCAGTTGACTAGACCCTTTGGTTCGTTATTTTTTTTATGTTACGAGGGGTCTTTTAATACTGGTGGGTTAAAGTGAGCCTTAATTAGGTTCTGTAGTGTCCGTCACCGCGTATTAAGCCGTCGTTTCATCAGTGGAGTTGTTTCTGGATGAAGAAACAAGCGGCGCCTGGCGCTTGAGGCTTGTATGGCGACACATTGTCGCTGCGTCTCGTGTTACTGCGTTCTTCCAAGGCATGTGAAATGACGTCACTTGTATATAATGCTTGAATTTTGTTATTCAGAGTTAAGGGTGGAATTGTAGATGGGTTCTTATATTCAGCTTCTGCTTCACAGGTGAAATATTTTGTGGCGCCAACACGAGACAAGTCCTGCGTTTATTAGGATTTTTCTTTGAATTTTAAACGAGTAAAATCAAGGATCCTTCATCACTTTGATTATATAGATCCACCTGCCTCGTTTCCATGTTCCACCCTTAATGAAATGGTACCAATATTTTGTAGGTTAGGTATGCGAAACCCGTTCTTCCAAAAGATTAATTTCTTGAAGAATCCTTTCAAGCGGAAAAGTTTTTTCTTGGGCAGAGATTGAAATTCCTTAACAAAACATATTTTTTATACCTATACATCTTTTTCAAAGTGCTTGAATCAACTTTAAGTTTGATTTCATCAGCTGCACCTGAATCTCACATGATGCTGTCAATAAAGATAAAAGTACTTACCTACTAAGAAAGTTAAACAATAAAATTGCCTCCAACTATGTATACATGCGGAAGCTAGGGATGTCACAATTCATTGTCAGATATGTTGAATTGAGAATCCCATAAAACTGTCCATAGCGCCCACAATACAACTGTCATACTATATTTCTTTCGATACCAAGATACACCTCCGTCAATTTGAAATTCTTAGTTCATAAAATTGAAGATTAGTCGATGCAGGCATAGTGTATGCTATCTGTAATATTACGTAGGTGCATAAAGACGCTTAGTAAATTAAAAGTTTAATTTTTATATTCTTAATAAACGAAGAAATCAAATATTAAAACTTACAACATTTCAGTCAGATAACCACCAGAAATTGTCACACACTGATGATTATATAATAAAAGTTATTAAAAGAGAAAGCAAAAGTGACAAATGCCAGAGGAATATCAAAAGAATAAAGATAGAGAGAATAAGAGAATGTAGGAATATGCAAAAAATGCAAGAGAATAAACGTGATCAACTCAACCTACAAATAATTAAAAACCCAAGACACCGATCCAAAAACATTTTCAAACACATTGTATTCAAAAATTTCGTTAATCCAAAACAAATACTAACCATAGAATTGTTCAAACTTCACACCTTGGTATCCCATGGGAAATTAACCTGAACAAATTTACATACAAACTTAGAACTATGGGAAAAAAATGTCCGGCTTTAATCCTATTCCTACTGAGCTTTACAAAAATAAATCCTTGTTTGGCTGTCCAGATGGAGTTAACTATCTGACAGGTGACAAGCAAGTTAATAATTTCGTTAATCTCTATTATTAGAAGATCTTTTTCTGTACTGACATCAGCATCATGCTCTCTGATTTCAGAATTACTAGATGCATCTCATTAAGGTGCTTGTACACATCTTATCTCTATGCGAATGTTCTGATCGCCCATTGTTTTGTATGAATGTTCGTTGGTCTAGATAAGGAATCCGTATCTAGTCCCTAGCCTTTGTGTTCGAACAT
This sequence comes from Cosmia pyralina, assembly GCA_946251885.1. Classification (NCBI taxonomy): domain Eukaryota; kingdom Metazoa; phylum Arthropoda; class Insecta; order Lepidoptera; family Noctuidae; genus Cosmia; species Cosmia pyralina. The sequence continues at coordinate 15,658,502 of OX276359.1, read as the reverse complement.
TCCAACAAAATAATTGGCGATTGGTTTTCGAGGGCGATTGTGCTCTCTGCTCTGTACTAGAATAAGCAGAGCTCATGTATGAGTTATGGAAGTAATTAGTTTACAACGATTTCCTTCTTTCATTAGCTTCCATTATTTTATATACAGAACTTATTCTGCTTTTTTGCCTCGATATATGAGCGATAGATATAAACTCAAATGCAATAAACTATGCTAATAGATTCTTGCTCTTCCTGGTATAACCTGTCATTCTGCGCCATAATACCTTTGTTTCCATAAACAGGTAGCTTAAAAACGTATTTAATCTAAATAGCGTTACAATGTTCATCAAATCCCACGAATTTATCAAACAAATTCTTATCTAATCCCATTTAGTGATAATACTAATACGTGTCAGCTTTAGACAGTATCCTCTGGCTAAAAGAGCTAAGAGTCAGTTTACCGTGCAAACAGCAAACAAACATCCTCCCACGTAGAAAATGGGACTGGCCACTAACAAAACACATCTTTGTCTCAATCATAGATCGGTTTAGACGAAAAATATAATCGCATTTTAAATGTACAGTTATTGTTAAAAGTTATTGTTGTTGATTAAAATTATCCCACCCAGTTGCGGTCGAAATGTATAGAAGGGATAATGTACCCGTGTTTTGTCCATGATGGATTTACAACTTTGGGACATGTCTTGTTTATCCAATCAAGGATCTCTATTTCTTTAGGCGTTTAATCCTGGTTAGCTAGTCCATTCTTTGGTCCCCATTCAATAATGAACTTTAGCTTTTGGAGAAAAGAGCTTGGATTTGTTTGTGGGTGATATTTTAATCATTCACTTTTTGTCCTATGATTTATGACTTTAAGCGAGCTACTGTTTATTACGTTTGGATTTAGATAACTGTGTGAATTTTCGGGTCTTTCTTCCTTGATACTAATCCTTTCTGAGCCATCCATCACGCGCCCGTTACTTTTGCAGACTTTTTGCATGCTTTATGCACCGTTATAGTTTAACTTTTCTCTCCTTTAATGATTATAAAAAGTGTACCGCTATTTGTCACCCTTTTAAGCTTTTTGTATATTTTTAGCTGACTTTACCCGCATCTAACTTTGCCAGTAGTTTAGATTAAAATAAAAGAAATATATAAAAAATATCTATTTGTCTTTAGACAACAGTTCCAAAATTATCTTTTATAAAGGAAAATAAGAGCACCATACCTTTAAAACAACTTGATGAACAAAATCACACGAATCTAAATGAACTTACCAAAATAAAGACGTCCTTAATTTCTCTTAAAGCACTATCACGTCAATCGACACCATAGACGAATAATGAATACCACCAAGATACGGGCATAGAGTTTACTTTCCGACAAAACCCGATGATTTTCAAAGATGTCACTAAATAAAGTGATAGACCCGGAGTGGCTGTGGTTTCTTGTTATCGTATAATTATTGTGGTACCACCAGCTTTGAGGAGCCCAGGATATGTCCTGATTTTGTCTTTTAAGAAGGAAGTCAACATACCCAGAGACAAAAACAGAACCTCTTCCTTTTAGAGGTCTGTTAAAAAATACTTAAACTTGTGGTAAAAATGGTTTCCTGCAATTTAATAGATAACTTCTCATTTTCCAAAGAAGATTACTACTCATTTAAGAGCATTAGAAACTTAAATATTTCCGGGGAAAAATATCTGTCCGCTTAAAATGATATAGGTAGCAAAAATCAATCTGCCTAGCCTTTTCCCAACTATGTTGGGGTCGGCTTCCAGTCTAACCGGATGCAGCTGAATACCAGTATTTTACATGGAGCGACTGCCTATCTGACCTCCACAACCCATTAACTGGGTAATACGATACCTCTTAGTAAGACTGGATGTCAGACTTTCGGGCTTCTGACGACCCGTAACGACTGTCAAAGATCCACGAATGACAGCCGGGACCAACGGCTTGACGTGCTTTCCGAGGCTCGGTAGCAAAAATGCTGTGCAAAAATGTCTTTGGATCTATTGAATCATCATAATTATGCCTAGCTTTTTCCCAACTGTGTTGGGATCAGCTTAAAGTCTGACCGCATGCAGCTGAATACACGTATTGCACCTAATAAATCGGTTAATAAAGACATCTGTCCCAAGAAAGAACATTATTCATAGTCATACGACTTCATTATTACATCCGTCGTCGCCCGTCGGGTCTCACCGCTCACGAATTATCACTCAATTATTAAAAGAAAATGTAAGCATGAATATTTTCCAAGCAATTGTATTATTCCTAAGTTATACACTATGGAATAATACACTTGCTTGCTTGCTTCAACAGAATCTGTGGACCAAGTTAGAGAAAATACTGCTACCTACATATTATATGACACTAGCTGCGCCCCGCGGTTTCACCCGCTTAAGTCTCGATCCCGTGGAAATATCGGGATAAAAAGTACTCTATGTCCCAACATAGATCATGGTGTACCCATGTGCTAGATTTCATCCAAATCCGTTTAGCCATTTTAGCGTGAAAACGTAAAAAACAAACAAATAAACATTTAATAATAATAGTTTTTCACATTTAATAATATTAGTTAAGATTTTGGAGCCACGAAATCATGTAGTATGTATTTTTACACTATTCAGTAAAATACCTTCATCGAACAAATCCATCATGGTGCTGTTAGCCTTTACGAATCCGTTTCAACAACTGCTTATGGTATTAAGACATCAATTGGTATTCCCTTTGTTGTGCCATCGTGAAAACTTAATGTTGCAGCGTTTGCGCCGGTAGTTAGTCGTGCTCTACAAAATGTGTTTGTTTAATCATCATCATTTATTAAAAATACTCGACAATGCTAGCGCAAGCACATGATTATCTGATGCACATTTTCGTAGTTTTCGCGGACCACTAAAATTACATTTGTTTTAACAGTTTCTCATGCATGTCCAAACGTCATCATTTTTAGGGTTGCGTAACCAACAAGGAACTGTTATAGTTTCGCCATGTCCGGCCAACTGTCTGTCCGCGGCTTTGCTCAGAGACTTTTAGTACTAAAAAGCTGTAATTTGGCATGGGTATACATTATTATTCACGCCAACTAAAGTGGTAAATTAAAATCTTGAAAATAATGGCACTTGTATAACGAAGTTAAAAACTTTTTACAAAAAAATCAACCGAAGCGACTTCCAAAAAAAAAACACTACAAAGTAAAAAATAACTTTAATTTCGAAAGTCGGTGTCTTTGGTTTTGTATTTTCGAAGAATGACTTTAATTTCGGAAGTCGGTGTCTTTGGTCTTGTATTTTTGACCTTTGTAAACGTCGGTTGTATTTTTTGGGAAAAGTTTTTACTATTCACTATTTAGCTGTGGTACTACCCCACACAAATACGAATACCTGCAAAAGAAGTTAGATCAATATTACATAAAAAGTGGGAGAAAAATTTGTATTGAAAATAAACTAAAAAACTACCCAAGCAAAGTTAATAAATTATACATGAAACCAACTTCGAGGAGTACCTCCTAAATAAAACAAAAATGTTTCAATTCGGGCAATTCTGTAAAAAGTTATGCGTGGTCATACATAAAAAATAAATTCGTGTCGACTTGAGAACCTCCTCCTTTTTGTTCGTCGGTTAAAAGGAAAACTATCACAGCTAATAAGGCTTTACAAGTTAACGAGTAATAATCGACTAAATTACATTTGCGGTTGGAATGTATGGGAGAACATGTTTTTCATTTTTCATATTAAGTTTTGTTCTAGGGATAAATTCATCGCAACTACGGAACCCTTCATTGTGCGTAATCCGTCCGACACGCACTTGGCCGGTTTTTTATTTTTGTTTTGAAAACCGACTAAAGCAAAACAAAAAATCTTTATGACAAGCCAATTAGACAAATCGTTATTTAATTAAAGCTAGAGAACACTATAAAAACAAACGCTGTTGATTTGATAATGCGCATACACATTTAAACATTTGCAAAACCGTCATTCAGCTCTATGATTATGATGGGTTTTCCATAAGAAAACATGGCTTGCTTGCTGCAAAAAAATTGTTATTGACATGAATTTATTATAATGCACCCACAGATTTTTTTTCTTTTATTTGTAATTTTGTCCCTAAGCATTAATGATTGAGTCATAGATGGCGCTGCTAGTAACTATTTTAGATTTTTTTCGATTCAAGTTTTTGTATTAAAAATTTTGGTTCTAAGAAAAAAATTGTACCTACTTTGTATATACTCGTACTAATGGCTATATTATAACACCTTCAACCACAGCTACCCCTACCCGGCATATATCAGTGTTCACACAAAATTCGTACCGGAAAACAGTTCTAAAAATGGGACCAGCATCCACTGCGGTGGTCCCTTATCGGGTATATGTCCACCATCGCTTCCAATGAGACATTTCACCTTTTTTATTGCCGTGCTCTTCGCGACTTCACGACACAAAAATATCACACCACACCAAAAATCATAATAGGACTTTGGTGACTTAATAATAAGATTGGTTATCGTTTGTTTTTGAGTGTATGGTTAGCAAAACTAGTATTGTCGCCAGTATAGTTTTATCATGGTGCTTTCTCGCCTTTTTACGACGTAACGTGTGAGTCAAAGTGTCGTAGATACAATTATCGATTAGGTAATGTTATCGGGACCGATCTTTTGTCTTCCGGTATATTTTTGTTGGTTTAGGTCCGTTTTCGGTACTGGTGGCGTTATAGGGTGTCGGTTATGTTTGTTTCCTGTTTTGTTTCACACTATTCGGAAATGTTTATTTTTGTTCTAATACCTTTGGTGTGCAAAAATTATTTTTGCTTTTTAGGGTTCCGTACCTCAAAAGGAAAAAACGGAACCCTTATAGGATCACTCGTGTGTCTCTCTGTCTATCCGTCTGTCACAGCCAATTTGCTCCGAATCTAATGGACGGATTAAGTTGAAATTTGGTACACATATGAATTTCTGCGACCCAAACACGGACGGCTAAAGTAAATAAATGAATTTTGAATATTGGGGTACTTTGGGGGGCAAATAAGACAGTTAAAAAAAAAGTTTTGCAAACTAAACCGTGTGACATGTCAAATGAAAGGGCTTACTATGAGGGTCTCAAATATATTTTTTTTTATCTCCGAAACTACTGAGCCTAAAATTTTGAAAAAAATACAGAAAATAGATCTTTACTTGTAGATTACAGGAAAACCTATAAGAAGTTTGTAGTCTTAAAATAACATGGTAAATCTATCAATATTGTGAGTACAAACTTACATTTACAGTTGGAATGTATGGGAGAACATGTTTTTCAACTACAATGTTAAGTTTGTTCTTAAGATAAATTCATCCCAACTACGGAACCCTTCATTGTGCGTGGTCCGACACGCACTTGGCCGGTATTTTTCTATTGTGCGTTGTATTGTTTTTTCTAGTTTCAAGGCACTTTGTTTCACATCTGCATTTGTTTTTTTTTTTTTTTCATAATGTTGTCTACTATGTCTACAGGCCCTTTTTTGTTTAGTCAAGGATAGTGTACCATTACTACAAAAAACCGATACTCTCATTGCGTAACGTTTTTTTTTTTTTTGTTTTAATGTCCAAATGATTGCCAAAACCTGTAAACTCGACAGTAACAATAAAACTGCATAATAAATTTTAATTTACGTAAAGAGGGATCACTTTTCAACATGCACTGTATCTTTTTTCTCGGATTTCACTTATATCATATTAAGTTGTACATTTTATTATTCATGGATAACAATTTATTAATTAATTATACAAAGTACCAATATTTTACTTCACAGCATCCTTCGACCGCTATTTATAATTTGAGCTCTATTGTAGCTGATTAAAGTTTGATATCAAATGCAATCATTCGATAAGGCTTCTCAGGTGCACTGAACTGATAGGTACTATAGGCATATTTAAAGATACATGCGCGCGCGTTGATGTCGGATCAAATATTGTATAAGTACTGAGTGAAAAAAAGTTTTGATTGGTTTGCGAAATAGCGCTAAACATATTTAAATCATAATTCTGTCTCTGTCACCTTCCAACGATTGACAGAAACAGAGCGATGTCTTATATTAGTTTAAGCTTTGGTTTCCTAGGAAAGCGGTTCCGTCATATTATAACGGCCGCCATGAAAATCTGTCATTTTCACTTATATTCGACAGTAAGTGAAACCCCGCTGCCCATAGATTTATATCGCTAGACTTGCCCTCACCATACTAGTCACAAGAAAAGTGTCCATACTGAAAAAAGTGACCTCACACATGATTAAATAGCGTTCCCATGGCATCAAGTCATTTCACTGCGTCATTGTGTATTGGAGGTGTCAAAACGAAACAAAAACGCGACTACCTTTTGACGCGGTAGGGCGAATCTAACAATTTAAATCTTTGCCGCTGTCATAATTTTCATGCTAGCTGTCACTGCGGCCGTTAAGCGCGGCCACCGCTCTTTTAAGAAACCATAGCTTTAGCGGTAAAAGTATCTTGCGATTTGTAGTGCAAACGGGCTTTACCATCCTACCATGTCATACATGCAAAACTGGTTAATTTTTAGACTATTTGATTACTTATAATATTTAACCTTTTTTTAGCCTATTGATAGTGCTCAACACAAAAACCATAATTACTTCCTGGTGAATGCTTTTATTAATGGGATATCTAAAACTAAATTGAATGGCTTTACTCACTGTGGCCTATCCTTTAATATATTGCAACACAGCTAATAGGTGTACATTTGATAAAGTCTATTGCTCAACTTTCTTTAAAGACTCCTACAAACAGGCACCGTGTCGCGCGACGAGCGGTGCCTTTGTGTCGCGTGCGATTTGCGTCGCGTGTCGCGGCTGTTTGAAGGAGCCTTAATTCAATTTCTGCGTTACTCGCAACCAGTCTCTCTCCTCACCACTTCGTAAAACCACGTAATTAATTTAATAAATACTCATTAATAACAGACACAACAACTATTTCTGTTGTCCCTACACTTTGACGTCTTTATACGTTTGTATGAATGCAATAATATGCACATATTTAAGCTCACTTTTATGCAATCCGATGCCAGGAGACAATTTACAATGTCTTATGATTTTCTTTACTGAAGTAGCTTCGCTGTGCAGTGAAAATTATACTCAGGATTAAATTATAGCACATTTTTGCTAGAAATATTGTGACATGTGCGTTAGGGTTTAGACTTACTAGGGTTTATGAGATATGTAATTGTTTTGTTGTTAGTAGTTTTTTCTTTAGGTATAACAAGTGGATTTTTTGTCAAAGACTTCGTTTGAAATAGTTATACCTTCTTAAAGGCAGGTCTCTTAGTTCTGTTTGAGTTTAAGGCTCGAACAAACAGGTGCGACATGCGATATAATCGCGCGCGACACAAAGGTACCGCTCGTCACGTGACGAATTTGTACACTTGTTTACAAATATACCATCTAAAACGACGGAAGCTTTAAATTCCTCACCCGATGTCTCAATTGATTTATTAAGAGTGAACGTTCCAAGCTGCCCGGTTGAATTTCAATTTAAACATATAAACCCTACGGTAGTTATAAAAGCTTTTCGGCAAATTAAAATCAAATTGACCGAAGATCTATGGGGAATGTCTGTCAAAGTTTGTACATCCATAATCGAGACTATAGCACCATACTTAGCATTAATATTTAATTTGTGTGTGGATGAAGGAGTCTTCCCGGATTTAATGAAATTTAGTAAGGTCAGTGTCTAAATCTGGGGACAGTAAACACACCAACAATTATAGACCAGTATCCATGTTGCCGGTATTCAGCAAGGTATTCGAAAAGGTAATGCTCGATCAAATGCTTAATCATTTTAACACCAACCAAATCTTGCACGATCAGCAATTTGGTTTCACCAAAGGACGTTGCACGACTGACGCGGGTGTCACTTATTAAACACATATTTTCAGCGTGGAAGGAGGCCCAAGATGCCATAGGAATCTTTTGTGACCTCTCCAAGGCATTTGACTGCGTAAATCACGAAACCTTACTCTTGAAACTTGAGCATCACGGACTAGGTAAACTTGCGCTCAGTTTAGTAAAATCTTATTTAAATGATAGACAACAACAAGTTCAAATAAATGGTGTCAATTCACTCGGTCTAAAAGTACAATTGGGTGTTCCACAGGGCTCGATATTGGGTCCTTTCCTCTTTTTAGTATATATTAATGATCTACCCCATTTATTAAAAAACCAACCACAAATGGCTGACACAATTGCCACAATGGCCACAATTTGCTGACGATACATCCTTAATTTTTAAGATAAATAGACGTGCATCAAATCTTGACGACGTAAATAACGCCCTACTGCAGATCCATAATTGGTTCACTGCTAATAATTTAGTATTAAATGGGAAAAAGACTAAATGTATAAGTTTTGCTTTACCAAATGTTAAAAGTACTGATTGTGACATAGTATTGAATAAAGAGAAACTAGAATTCGTCGATAAAACTGTTTTCCTGGAGATCACGCTCGACTCAAGGCTGCAATGGGGTCCGCATTTAAAATCTCTTGCAGGACGGCTAAGTTCAGCAGCATATTCGGTGAGAAAAATCCGTCAATTTACTGATGTAGATACCGCGAGGCTGGTCTATTTCAGTTACTTTCATAGTATTATGTCTTACGGTATTTTACTATGGGGACGGGCTGCAGACATAGAGTCTATTTTTATTCTGCAGAAAAGAGCCAGCAGAGCAATATATGGCCTCCGCAGGCGCGATTCTCTAAGGGAACTGTTTAAAGATATTAACATCATGACGGTACCTTGTCAATATATCTACGAAAACATCATGTACGTAAGGAAAAATCTAAATCTTTTCGGTAAAAGAGGTGAAGGACACAATTATAGGACTAGAAATAGGGACCAATTAGTTCAACTAAGTTTCAGACTGGCTAAAGTAGACTCATCCTTCATGGGGTACTGTTTAAAATGTTATAATAAAATACCTCCCCACGTACTTCAGCTGAATGAAACGAAATTTAAATCTTGTATAAAACGCACACTATGCAGCCGGGCATATTATAAGTTGGGGGATTACATCGCTGACAAAAATGCTTGGCTGGATGCTTGTCCTGCTCCACAAGGACGCATTAACTAATTGATTAGCATTCGGAAATATTGATGGAGCTGCTGACGATTAAGACGAGAGAAAATTTTCTTTGCATTGTTTAAATTCAATCTCTTAGTATTATATAATTGCATAGCACATGAGCACTATGTAGCTACTATTAAGCTACCTTTTATTGGGTACGTCTTTCACTGAGTTGAATGTGCCCTGGCGGTTGAGAGTATGTCATGCTCACTCAAATGTCTCGCTGGTGGTGGCATGTGTGTTGGATCATTAAGTTCCCTTCAAAATGGTTGAGCTAATTGGTGCTGATCCATGCGTCATGTTCGTGAACAGGCGCCGTCAGTTGAGACTGGTCGTCTCTTAGCTGCCATGGCTTATTTTTAATTTTAATATTTAATTTAGTTGTTTTAGTTTTTATCTTTTTATTACGGACGCTTTTTAACGTGCACGTCTTTCTACATTGTTCTCACATGTATATTTTCAACATGAACAATGTAACCAATATTTTGTAAAAATATTATGATTTAAAAGAGTGTCCGTGGAGTTTCTTGCCCGTTCTTCTCCATAGGGATCTACTACTTCATCTTTTTGACTGACCGACCCATTGACAATTCAAAAGTGCCTGTAATTGGTTTATTTGAAATAAATGCTTTGAGTTTGAGTTTGACACGCGGTGCCTTTGTGTCGCGCGCGATTATATCGCTTGTCGCGCCTGTTTGATGGAGCCTTTATTTGTAATTACTGGCAGTATGTGAGATTCCATTAAGTTTACCTGTTGGATATGAATTTAATGTAGGTACATATTATACAAGGTGTAACTTAAATACGGCACAACCTCTTAAGGGGTCATTATACATAAGTATAATGACCCCTTAACCTTAAGAGGAGACCCCTTGTGTAGGATGGTAAAGTTGTACATAATGATAACATTATGTACAACTTTTACTATAGGTAGGACCAAACCTGGAATCGCGGAAAAAAAATCTACTGTTCCCTACAGTTTGACGGCTGATTTTAATTTTCGATTTCAGGTTTGGTCCCTTAGTAAAATTTCTTCATAATAATGAGTACGATGACCCCTTAAGAGGTTTTGCGTTATTTAAGTTACACCTTGTATACCTGATTCCCTAATAAGGGTTGAAATCTAAAATCATCATCATCATCATTCTCCTGCTCTTATCACAATTTATTTGGGCTCAATGCTACATGTCTTTTTCTTCCATACTTCTCTATTAGTCGTCATCTCGGTAGTCAGTCCCTTCCTAGCCATATCATCTTTCACACAGTCCATCCATTGTTTCTTTGGTCTTCCCCTACTCGTATAACCATCCACATTCATATTCAAAACTTTCCTGATGATATTCTCCTCATTCCTCCGCATCACATGACAACCATGGCATCCGTTTTCCACACAAATTTTCAGTCACCGAAATCTAAAATACGGGCTGCTAATGGACTGCTTTGGCTTTGGCGATTGCGCTCGCTACCACTAGACCAAGAAAGTAGTCGAAAGACTTATTTCTATCACACTAAATAAAGTAGACTTGTTCTCAAAATCCCTAATGTATCCCGACCTTAACTTTTCTAGTAGCCTTTGCACTATGTAATCTGAACATCGCGCACAATCGCTTGGCATCGCGCATCGCTACGAACACAATAATTTGCTGCGCAGGACTTGATACCGATATGCATACGAAACAGACGTTAAGAGAATATTATGTATCTTTGCCTTTTTATTGGCAATTGCTTTAATTTGTTTGCGTCGTTTTAGGTAGTAGCAATCGATATTCATTGGTAAAATTGTGAAGGAGTCCTGTACCCTAATTGCGTAACACACTAGGTATCAATCGCAATTGGTTTCATTTTGATAGTTCAACAATAATCATTGCGTTATTTACGCTGCTGAGCAGACGAATTTTTCGAACATATGAAGCAATGTATCAGCAATTTGCTTCAAAATGATTTAGATTCCGATCGATAGTGTGTTACGCAATTAGGGTGCTGGTTTTCAATTTTCAGAAATAAAATTATTATAAGCACTTCTGTTTTTACGGATTTCCGGTAAGCTTTAAAAAGACAGGTTCTATAACATTTCTTTAGGTAATACTTTTACTGTACCAAACTAACTGATACACGGCATAAGGATGTGACACACTAGCTAAACCAAAATTGTCTTTAGTGAGACTACGCTCTACATTATATAAAACAGTTTTTTACGTAGGTTTCAGATAGGACTCCTAACTGAAACCCTACCTAAAAACTGTTTTGACTCTGGTAAACTAAACTACACGGTAGTTAAATAAACTATGCTGTGTATGGTACCTAAAATTAACTTAAACAACCCCAGGAATTCCACTCACCCTATGCCGGAAATCAGTACAAAAATATGCACACAATGACATCACAAGAACATGCAAGATCCATTGGCGGCCCAAGTCCACAACGCAGGTGGGTACCGCCTTCCCGGTACCAAATTATACACCAGAACCTATAATTAATTTTGTCTCGTTACCCATGTTAATAAGACTATATTGTTACCAGTTATTTGTATGCAAATGTGCACTTTTTTGCGGTACCGATTAATTCCTGTTGTTTTTTGTTTAAATTAAAAATTTAAAATATTAAATGGCGATGTTTTTATTTTCTTTTTTGCTGACCTTATTTACCTATAATATAGTGCGGAGTATAAGACGCATCTTCATCATCATCAACATTTCAGCCGAAAGACGACCACTGCTGGACAAAGGCGTCCCTCCAAGGACCGCCAATTCGACCGGTTCTGTGCTTCCCGCATCCAGCGGATTCCTACGGCCTTTACAAGGTCATCGATCCACCTTGTGGGAAACCTTCCATGCTATAAGACACATTTATAGCCAAATTACTTAGAAGATTAATACCTATCCTAAAATCAATAGACGTCAATTTCGTCAAGGAAGTGGGCAATGGGCATCTTCTATGTTCAAATTAAATGATGACGTCAAAACAATAAAGCTCCGTTTACACCGAGTCCCACGACAAATTGCCGCCAGTCGAGACGGGTGCGACAAAAAAATCGCGCCAATTTGAACACAAAAACGTTTTTATTGCGACTAACGAGACACCCCTGATGCTATCGTATGTATTACTTTCAACCCTAATCTGTAATATTGTTGCTTTCGATGACCGCGCCCTTAATTGGGTGGTGGTGGGTTTACATGCCACACTGCATACCATGGTTTTAGTCTTTTGTCATTTTTTTTTATTAGTTATTTTCATATGAAACAAAAATAACGGTTAGTAGGTACGAAAGAATATTATAAAAAATAAATTATAGATACTTAGTAATAACGCTGTTATTTTTAATCTTGAGATATGGTTTATTTATTTTTCCTGCAAAACATTTTATATCCAATCTTTTTGTACTTGTCAAAGATACAAATACAAACGATTGCAAATATTTGTGAAAGTATTTTAAACGAGTTATCAAAAAACAATTCCAAAAACATCGATTTTTCTTTCTACCCATATTTCTAAATTTCCACCAATAAAGTTGCGTTTTGTAAAAATTAATTATTATATTGAAATAAAAAATGCACAGTTGTTGCGATTTAAATATCACTTGTAGTCTAAAAGCAGTAGCGAATTTAAACTTGAAAACGACCTCATTTAAATTTTTTTTGCATGGTATTTAATGTTGCTTAAAATTTTCAAATGCTCAGATTGAAGGATACATTCTATACATATCAAAGTTTCGTAAATAGTTTTTCTGGAATTTTCTGTAGGCTCATTTTAAAGCATTAGGTTCTCGAAAACGACCCTTTCACGACTATACTCGCCTTAAGACCACTTCGCAATAAACACTGCCATCCAAATGTGAACCAGCTCTAACATTTTTTGTCGCCCTAGTAACGATAATCATGTCACACGTTTTTTACAGCAAACCACACAGGACAAAATGGCGTTACCATCAGATTATCATAGGCTTGTGGTCGGATTATTACTTCATTTTTTTCAACCTTTGCCTACCTGTTCAAAAGCCCGAGATCCTTAGATGATAGCACCATTCCTGAATCGTTACCAATTGACCATTATACTTTGACCTATGGAATTAATTCTATAGAGTGCATACAGAGATCAAGTTATGTCGGTGGTATTACACAAATTAATAAGCCAAGCAAGCTTCTTAACCGGGTGAATATTTTGTTTATTATACCTATTAGAAATTTGTCGAAACATTTTGGTTGAGTGTGTTAAGATAAATACTACTATGACTTTTATTTTTGTTCCTCGCGTTAAATATTTGAGGGATTTGTTAGCATTGTCTGAATGTTTGATCAAATGTTTGGAGCTGATAACGATGGAATGTTTGATTCATAATTTAGAAGATTTGAAATTGAAGATGGATTATAAAAATTCCGCTGCCACTGAAATGTTAAAGTACTATATAAGGCAGTTATAGAACTAAATAAAAAAATAACAATCTGCCTAGCCTTTTCCCAATTATGTTGGGGTCGGCTTCCAGTCTAACCAGATGCAGCGGAATACCAGTATCTTACATGGAGCGACTGCCTATCTGACCTCTACAATCTATTAACTGGGTAATACGATACCCCTTGGTAAGGCTGGTTGTCAGACTTTCGGACTTCTGACGACCCGTAACGACTGTCAAAAATCCACGAATGACAGCCGGGACCAACGACTTAACGTGCTTTCCGACGCACGGAGGAGTCTCGGTATGTAAAGATGGTCACCCATCCACGGACCGAACCCAGCAAGCGTAGCTTAACCTGATGGATCGACCTGATGGATAGAACTAAATAAATTACTTGTTTATTAGCTTATCATAACGGTGAACCTAACTGCACCAAGCACTAACAACGTAACCTGATGACGTTAGAGTCTAAAATTCCCCAGTAATTGTTTCAAGAATGAATCAAACCGCTTAAATGTTTGCATCTAATCTAACCGCTTAAATTAAAGGTAATTAAAAAGCCGCCAAGTTGTGTCGGGCCACGCGGAGTAAGGGTTCCGTAGTTGCACAATGATGCGGACTAAGAAGAGGGTTTTTTGTTGTTTCATGAATATTTGACTATTACTCGTAAACTAGAAAAGCCTACTTAGCTGTGATAGTTTTCCTTTTAACTTCGTTATATATACTACTACCGTGAATTTTATCCAAAACAAACCGTTTAGCTGGCAGTGGGGAGGACACTTGACTCTAACAAAAATGAGCACTTTAGAGCTTAATATTTCAGAAACGGATCCATAAATTGTTTTTTTTTTTTGATATCGTAATATTTTTGAAAGACCCATCCAACAACACCCCAAAACATCCCCACTTTACGGGTACAGAAGGTACCTACTTACCCAAAAAATTTTTTTTTTATGATTTTATTTTACCACTTTGTCGTCGTGATGAATATGTATATCCATGCCTAATTATAGCTTTCTAGTACTAAGAGTTTCTGAGCTAAGGTGCGGACGAACAGACGGACGGATATAGCGAAACTATAAGGGTTCCTTGTTGACTACGGAATCCTAAAAAAGAGGATTACTTAGCATCAATTTGTGTTTTGCATCAGAATAATTAATTTCATCACTATAATTACTACCATAATTTCTCTAGGTGATATAAAGCATAGCGTTCAGCGTACGTGGGATGGGAGGAGCTCGTGGCTAAGTAATAACAGCCGCACAGGACGATCCATCAGGTTAAACTACGCTTGCTGGCGTTGGCCCGTGGATGGCTGACCATCTTTACATACCGAGACCCCTCCGTGCCTCGGAAAGCACATTAAGCCGTTGGTCCCGGCTGTGATTCGTTTCGCATTCGGATCTTTGATAGTCGTTACAGGTCGTCAGTAGTCCGAAAGTCTGACAACCAGTCTTACCAAGGGGTATCGGGTATGTGGAGGTCAGATAAGCAGTCGCTCCATGTAAAATACTGGTATTCAGCTGCATCCAGTTAGACTGGAAGCCGACCCCAACATAATTGGGAAAACGCTAGGCAGATTGATTTTGTTCAGCGTACGTGGGATCCGTCTGCCGAAGCCGTTACATTAACCATTTCAGCACATGCTTAAAAACCGATAAACGACATAGAAATGTTGGAATCTCGACAATTTATGTTAACACAAGTGTTTCGCTCGTACATTATCGGGTTTAACTGGTGTCAATTGAATTTTATAGGCTTTTTACACGCCTTGTGGCTTTACGAGCGAATAAGCGAAATTGAACGAGTCTCGTCCGTCGGCGTCTCTTGCTACACGTTTACACTAATGCATTTTTTATATGACATTCGATAGTTATTTTCTTGCAATCCTGTTGTATTTATGGCTATGCAAGTCTGTTGTGATTTAAAAGTCGTCTGTACGGAGTTGATCTGTTTTCTCGTTATGCCTTTAATCTATTACCGTATAATTATGTCTGTTCCATTTTTATTAGACTAGCGACGCACAGGTGCAATTTACATATGAAGACGGTATTCCGTTCACAACATATTGTGCACATCTTCTAATAACCTAACAGAGAGTACTAGGCTGGCAGAAATTTAAGATAAAACAATGTTGAATTCATGCCAGCCTAGTACTTTCATTAGTATTATTAAGTACTTATTTTTGTATATATTTACATAACATTATAGCCTATGTCCATCTGAAATAATGTACCTTTTAAATGGTGAAAGAATTTGTCAAATAGGAGCTGTGGTTCCAGAGATTACCCTCTACATAGGTACACACAAACTCAGAAAACTCGCTCTATCTCTTTTTATTATTAACTAGCTGTCCCCTGCAACTTCGTTTTCGTCATCCCCCGACCCGCCGCCGCGTTGCATCGACTTCGTTTTGGCTTTCCAACTTTGGTTTGGTTTTCCGACTTTTTTCTTTTTGCTCGGCTTCGAAGAGTCCGTAGCATGATGTTAAATAGCCTATAACCATCCTAGAATTGGGCTACCAAATACAAAAAGAATTATTCAAATCCGACTTTTTGTTCACAATTTCATGGGTTTTATTTTTTTTTGCGCGGAACTCTAATGCTTTTTCCAAAATAAAAGTGACTTAAGTTACTTCTTATAACATCAGCTATCTGCCAGTGAAAATCTCGTCAAAATCGGTCCAGCCGTTTTGGAGATTAGCCGGAACAAACAGACAGACAGACAGACGAAAAATTAAAAAAATGATTTTTTGTTATGAGTACCGTATATACTTTCATATGCATTTAGTAAAAGGCTGTTATTTTGACATTCCAAACTTAAATTTTATTTATTTGTATAGAAGATATAGTTATTACAGTATAGATTATACAAACTAAAGTTCTAACGTTAGATAAATAACAGCAGACTTGTGTTTTATATGATTAACTTGTGGCGGAATCTACGAGTACATCGCCACATACGAACTACGCGTCACACTAACGTCACGCAATCCTGCATCGCGCAATCAGAGTTTACCGCGCGACTAGCATATAATAGGTCTTTACCTATGAAATTGCCGTTTTGTATGAAAAAATTTAAACGAATTTTTTTCATGCATTTTTTATTTGTATTAATCGAAGTAATCACCCATGCAATCAATGCATCTTTGCCAACGCAGTGGCAGTTTATTGATGCCCTTCTTAAAGAAATCAGCTGGACGGGAGGCAACAAATTCTTCAAAGGCATTTTGTACTGCCTTTCGGGTATTGAATTTTTTTCCCGCCAAGAAGTTATCCAAATTCTGGAAAAAGTAGTAGTCTGTAGGCGCAAGGTCTGGTGAGTAGGGAGGATGACGGAGAGCTTCCAACCCCAGTTCTTGCAACTTGGAGACCGTCTGCTGTGCAGTATGAGGTCGCGCGTTGTCGTGCAGGAGCAGCGGAGACGAGCTATTGACCAATGCTGGTTGGAGATGTACCAGCTTCTCCATCATTGTGTTCAGTTCTTCACAGTACACATCTGAAGTAATGCTCACCCCGTTTGGTAAGAAGCTGTGATGAATCACACCGGGGCTAGACTACCAAACAGTGACCATCACTTTTCTAGGGGTAAGTTTTCGTTTAGGGCATTGTTTAGGTGCTGAACCAGGATCCAACCAACTTGCTGAGCGCTTGCGGTTATCAAACAGAATCCATTTTTCATCGCAGGTAACAATGCGGTTCAAAATTCCTTCATTTGTGTGTCTGTTTAGCAGTGCAAGGCACGTCTCGACGCGTACTTCGCGCTGGCGATCATTGAGTTCGTGGGGCACCCATTTGTCAAGCTTTTTTACCTTGCCAATTTGACGCAAATGGACCAATATTGTTTTGACGCTAACGTCGAAAGCTGCTGCTAATCCAGCCGTAGATTGTGTATCATCAGCTTCCACAATCGCCTTTAATTCGTCATTGTCGACCAAAGTCTTCGGACGACCGCGAGGTTCATTTTTAACGTCGAAAGCTGCTGCTAATCCAGCCGTAGATTGTGTATCATCAGCTTCCACAATCGCCTTTAATTCGTCATTGTCGACCAAAGTCTTCGGACGACCGCGAGGTTCATTTTTCAGGTCGAAATTTCCAGAACGGAAGCGAGCAAACCAATAACAAGTAGTGCGTTGGTTTGTAATGTTAGCTCCGTAAACGTCGTTGATGTTGCGTGCCGCTTATGCCGCGTTGCTGCCACGACGGTACTCATATTCCATAATTACTCGAATTTTTAACGTATCCATGATGACGAAAAAGATTGAAATGCGATGAAAATGTAACACTAATCAATAAACAAATGACTACTTTTGGAAAAAAAAATCCATGTTTTTAAAATAAAATTAATTTGAAATTAGAATTCTTAGCCAAACAAAAATTATTTTGATTTGTAATGGCCAGTACTGCAGAACGGCAATTTCATAGGTAAAGACCTAATATAAAACGTCCCGACATCAACCGTCGGGCAGTAGCCCACCAGACACAACACCCGACTGGTCGGAGGATCCTCCCTTTTCTATGGAGGATGAGTGAACTTCTCATCCTGTTCCTAAACAAGTAATAATGCGGGATAAAAATAACATATTTTTACCCTACATTATTGGAATATCATAAACCGCGATACTGTTCATCATCTTCTGCCAATGACACCATCACTCAATATTATCAACAATTTCTACATCAACAGAAAAATGCACCAAAAGTATTGTGCACTCAAAATATACCGTAAGCGCTAATTGTCAAATTAGCGCAGTTAAGGTACAGTTAGTCAAGCCGATAATTGGATGGGTGACCGATTTTAGTAGACAACTCGTTCTCCAAGGCGACCGAATACCACGCAATCAATGTAGCATGTGATTACAGGCTTTAAATTGTATGTATTTACAAGGTGATATTTTGGCATGCCTAGCGTAGAATTTATGGTGATGATTTGTTTGTAAAACATCTCCTGCAGTTGCAGTTTGCGAAGTCTCTATAATTTGAAGTCTAGGGTGAAAATTTGTTTGTAAAACATCTCCTGCAGTTGCAATTTTCGAAGTCTCTATTATTTGAAGTCTACGGTGAAGATTTGTTTGTAAAATATTTCCTGTAGTTGCAATTTGCGAAGTCTCTATTATTGAAAGTCTAAGGTGGAAATTTGTTTGTAAAACATCTCCTGCAGTTGAAATTTTTAAAGTATTTACATAATTATAACCACAGAATCATGAATACTGTACCAGAATAATGTACCAGACAATATAATTTGTAATTTTCTCAAATTCCATATTTTCTTTACAAACACAATACTTAACATGTAAATTTGTTAATTTTTCTTTAATTTTGTAGGTTCTTATTTTACCTAATTGCGATTTCAGACTTATGTTATGTAATATCTTGACTAACCATTTTGTAAATTAACAAGTCCTATCTAAATGAGCCGGGTGATCTGTAACTCAGGGCCCTCCTACTTCAGACACCTTTCTCTATTTAAGATTGTGCATCTATACTATCTAGTGTCTGTAATACTGATGTTGAGATAAATAAAGACTTATGATTATGATTATTATTTCATCTCTCTAAGTTAGCTATGTTTTCTCTAAGTTTGATTTCGGAAATCATGACATTTTGGAACAAATCTAACTAAGGGCTGATTGTTCAGTAGGTTGATAACTTTTACCTGAAGTATAAATGTGACAGTTTGACATATTTTCCATACAAAAGCTGTCAAACCGCCATATTTATTCCTCTGATAAAAATTATCTGACTATTGAACAATCAGCTCTTAGAGAGATGTATTAATGATTATTATGGTTATAATTATGTAAATACATATTTGTTACTGTCGCGAATCATATTTTGAACAACATATAATGACCTGCAAATTTCAAAAAACGTAAGATAATTTGAATTTCGCGGGCTACCTCTACGCATTCACCTTAACATACAGTAAACGCTAAATCTTAGACGATACAGTAGAGGTAGCGCAATGTGGGTGTTCTAGCTCTTTGTTTTATAGCCTCACTCTTTTTATTATAGTTGCCACCATAAAGTGTTCGTTTTATACTTAATAGCCATTTATAATGAGCATATGATTCACGGGTATTTGACTAGAAAATGCTTCTTTTTGAGGTTAACTTTGGAAGACCCTGATGTCACCATGAGTACCTAATGTGTTAATTATATTATTGAAAAACCATACAAAATAACTATCTTAAACGAACGCAATACATATCATACAAGTAATGGAGTCATTAAACAACCGTAAGAAGTAATGCAACACACATAAACTTAAACTTAAAACCACCCGATTCCCCGGATAACGTCCACCAAAAAAAACCGAACAACGAAAGCATTACCATTAAAAACGAGGACATAATAAAGCAACAAATTAAACGAAAAACAATACCTTTAAAAACAAGCGACTATCTTGGAGATAAACCACTAAATCCGTTGATTAATCTATAGCTGCCATCAGGTCGTGTTAATCACAAGTAAGAACCATAAAATGCAAAAAATCATTGAGCACAATAAATCAATAGGGGACCAGCTAAAAGTGAAACAAAAGGTACAAGCACAAGGCAGCTCAATCTTGGCCGAAGTGCGTTATTTATTAGGATAGATTATCGTAACAAATCACGGGGACGATTGCTATACTGGAATCATTTCGTGTAACCCGAGAACGCCCCTTATATTTGATGATTGGACAAATAAATATATTTTCCGTATCCTGTTTATCTGGTTTGGGGTGTTAATAAAAATGTAGAGGAGATTCGGTGTGAATGGACATGGTTTGGTAATTAAATTGTGTGATTTAATTTTCGATGTTCATTTCTCTGCAACGGTCTAGGTACCTACATTATATTTGCTTCTTAAGATACTTATAATATGGAATGCGTAAATGCAAAAACAAGATACAGATTTATAAAAAAGATTTAATTAAAATGCAGTATTTAGGTACGCGATGCACGTTCAATAACAGTACCTACTTAATAATCCGGCTCCTTTATAAAGTTTTTATACAATACCTTCATTGACATAATTATGATAAATTATGTTTCTAAATCACAAAATACAAGGAAACTTCATTATTTCCATTCCAAAAGTTTTTGTTACGCGATCGATTAAATTTATTATGAACTTCGCATTCTGTGTTTAAATTAAAAATGAACAATAACTGATTGATTTGACCTTTCTACTGGTTGTCTGAAGGTGTTTACATCGATTGCAAAGCAATTAAGTACTAAAGCATTATACGCTATATAATGAACAATCTTGTTCATAACTTTGGCATTGAATCATTTAATTGATTAATTAGTTACTGGCTTACTACGTAGCTACTTCGTTTACTTTGATCTCAGAACATAAAATTTTATCTTACGTTACTAATAAACATTTTTTATATTCCTACTTTGTCCTTTACATACAAATTAATTCTACCTACATCTCATTTATTAAAATTACAATTAACATCGAATCTACAAATTCAAAAACCAAAAACATAAATCCCAATCACCGTCAAAACTTTCTCCATAAAAAAACCACAACACAAAAACAGATGTCATCCGCCACAGGTCCAATTAGCCCGGACCTCCCCACCTGGTGTGAATGGATCCTTGGTCAGGGTGGCCGGCGTCAGTCGTCCTATCGTTCCCAATAAATTAGAAGCCACTAATACAAGCCGTGGCTTTACAGAAGACTGGTTGTGTCAAGCCTTCACTAATGTACAACCGCGATAACAGATTCAAAACCACTCATGTGCACATCACTAATATACGAAGGCCTCCCGTTTGTTCTACGTTTTTAGGAGTAAGTTCCTCTGTGATAGGTCTTGTGTTTCTGGTGGATTTGTTCGTACATTCGCTGTTTTGAGGTGCAAGGAAATGTTGCCTCTTTTATATCGTTAGTATAGAATTCAATGTCACGTGGTCGGAGTGTGTAATGTAAATTCTTGCGTACTTTATTGTTGAAGATGACCGGTAATTGATTTAGTGGTCGGATTTATGGGGGTCTGTTTTTTTTGTATTTTGGATCTGAATAGGATCTGGTTTCATCTGGAGCGATATTCAAAGGAATTTGGTTTGATTATAACTCACTGGTGTCATAATTGTGTATCAATGAGTATGATTCATACATTCTTAGTAGTGACATACATGCAAAAACAATTTTTCGATTTTCATTGGAAAAAGAATCTTAAATATAGAGAATGTCAGAATCATTAATGAAATCGAAAACTATTACAGAAATCATCAAAATCGCAGCCTATGGTAACATTGTTCGACTCTATCACAATCTACAAAGTCCTATTAGAATTCTATTAATAAAACATAAGAATAAATATGAAGGTATTGACGGCTAACGCATACGCATTAGCCGTCAATACCTTCATATTCACAAGCCATGAATCTTTTTTGTACGGTAACCTTTAGATCGGTTACAATACTAATATGTTCGCGGATAGGATCCGACGCATGAGCGCAGCGCGCAGCGGCGCGGAATAACGGACGGCGGCGGCGCATCTTGCGATTTGTCGCTGCGATCATGTCGTGATAGTGCGCAGTTCGACTAGCGTCAACCGGGAGTGTGCTGGATGGGGATCTAGAGGATGGTGGCAAGAACTTTCTCAGATTAAGCTAGGAATTCATGAACATGCAATGTCAAATCCTACCTTCTTGTATCCTTTCCAGAACATGGA
This sequence comes from Cosmia pyralina, assembly GCA_946251885.1. Lineage (NCBI taxonomy): Eukaryota > Metazoa > Arthropoda > Insecta > Lepidoptera > Noctuidae > Cosmia > Cosmia pyralina. The sequence continues at coordinate 15,636,352 of OX276359.1, read as the reverse complement.
CAAAATCAATTTGCCTAGCCTTTTCCCAACTATGCTGCGGTGGCTTACAGTCTAACCGGATGCAACTGAATACCAATATTTTACTTGGAGCGACTGCCAATCTGACCTCCAAAACGCAGCAACTAGGTAATACTTACGATACCCCTTGATAAGACTGGCTGTCAAACTTTCGGGCTTCTGACGACTGTAACGACTGTCAAAGATCCACGAATGACAGCCGGGACCAACGGCTTAACGAGCTTTCCGAGGCACGGAGGAGTCTCGGTATGTAAAGATTGTCACCTATCCACGGACGCCTATGCGGCTGTTATTACTTAGCCACGAGCCACTCCTCCTTACAGAATATGGACAATAAAGTAACAATGTAGCAGTGGGTAGTACCAATTCATAAATTAAAAATCGACTCACAATCATGATTTTAAATCATGCTGCACTTATTGGTAAGTAGAGGCTTGCCGATTTGATTTATCTACATAAGTTCTTACATAATATAACTTACTCAATTGAAAGCCCATTTCAGCATATTACAATGTTTTAAGACGCTCTACATAAAACTAAACATCCACTAATAGCCTCTAATCACAGCAAAATTGCATAAAACCAGACCAACAAAGCTTTCAGAACCCCACAGTTTGGTGACATCGAACATACAATCATTTATAATACCCCTTACAAAAAGTACAATCGAGTAAGCCTTGTTAAGTCCGTCGTCGCACAGGGCAAGACCGTACCAACTACTCGGACGTAATCGATTCGTCGCATCGGTGCTCATTCAATAATCGAAACATGTCGCTAGACTGCCCATATCTTTATGCTTGAAGCGTAATCTTTTTAATTTATTGAGCGCGTTTTAAATTAATATAGTAAATTGTTGGTAAATGAGAATGATAAGAGTGCAATGATTTGTTTTTTAAACACTACAGTGAGGTTACTTAAAGATTCCTGTACAAGCGGAAAAGTACTTACCTAATAATATTATAGATCGAGGTCTAGACCCCGACGTTTAGAGTTCTAGACATATATAGGTCTAGACCAGTTTTAAGAACAGTTTTAAAAGCACCTTAAATGGCAAGCCTAAAAATACTGGCACTGAAAAATCTAAATAGTTATATAGGCAGGTCACACCTACAAACTTATCGACAAAGTTCTTAGTTGAAACATGTCATAAAAGATACTATACAGGGTGTAATTTTAATCATCTTTGTCCTATTAAGCGGTCATTTAACTCATCATTATGAACAACTTTTACTACGATACAAATCTGAAATCGCAAAAAAAATCTGTTGTTCGCTACATTTATGTTCGCATAACTCTTCAAAATGTAGGGAACAGCTGATTTTTTTTCGCGATTTCAGGTTTGGTCTAGTAGTAAAAGTTGTTCATAATGATGAGTACAATGACCCCAAAAGAGGATAAAGATGATTATATAATATTACACCCTGTATATAGAAAGACGGAAAAAAAGAATTTTAAAAATATGTTTGTAGAATTATTACAGAACGTAACTATATCTAAAAGGAATTACTTAAAATTATCTTAAACAAAATAATAACTATGAAGCTATATGAAAAAATTTAAATACATTTGCTTGATTATGTTTATCTTTCTAATTATAAAATCACCAAACTACTACTAACCTAAAAACATAATTATGCAAAAGGGAATCAATAATTAAGCTAAAATTATAAATGCTTAAATCATAATTCATAACCTTATATGTACAAATTATAGGTTAACGAAACAAGCCAATATTCAAGATGGTATAATAAGCGGTTTCACATACAATGTTGCAATTTGATCTCTGTTTAATTATTGCTTTAAACGCATTAACGGGAGCTGTTTTTGCTAAATTCATCGTGGAATATTAATAGGTTTAGAATTCTAGGTATTGTGAAACTGTTTTATAATATAGGATTGTTCATATTGAGGGGTTTTCCTTTTAAGGCCCCGATTTTGTCTCCTATGTGTATATCTCCTTAACATTCGTCGATGATGGCAAGGGACTCCTTGTTCGAAATTGTACGAGCTTTTATAAAACAATCTTCTTCTTCATAAAAAAGTCTTGTAGATCATCATGTCACTGCTGGATATGAGCCTGTCGTATCTCAAACCACTTATGATCCCAGACTACTCTCATCTGGCTGCTATTATACTTGTATATGTCGTAGTAAGATGGTTGAAGCCGTAATATAGTTATATCCCTAGGGATTATAGCCATATACCGAAATATAGTTTTATAGACGCGGTTCATAACTGTCACCCTAATTTTGTTACTGCGATAAATTTCAACTTAGCGCTCGCCGGCCGCTACCGTGGCACCGCGCGCATCGCTCGCTCGGCTCGCGCGTAGTTGGTCACAGTTCTTACCTAGCCTAACCTATTTGGTTGAAGCGCCCTAATAGTTGCATTACTAGACCGTGCTCGTATCATAGTTATTTTCCTAGTAAGACAGTTAACTGTTTTCATATATACTTGTATAAAGCTTATATCCCGAGGGATATAATTATACCACTGCTTCAACCTTCTTACTACACACACTTTATAATGTTTCCAAGCAATTTTTCTCTACACTTGCTCTTTGCTTTCGTATTGGTTTCACCCCAACTATTGCATTTAGCATCAAAGATCAACCTAACAACTAAAACAGAATGCACACATTAACAAAAACATTACAAGAAGCGAAATCATCAATTTTTTTATCAACTCCATAACATCGGTCTATCTTATAATGAGCAGTCACACTGTTATGGTCATAACTAAAAATAAAACATTGATGATTGATTTTTATGCTGTAGGCCGGTTTACGACAGTGCGAAATACACACATTATGATTCTTGACCTCGTTAACATTATTTACGTTGGCTCTACTTTGTATGAAGCACGTGTCAAAAGTCTTTATGACTGAGCCTTTGTAAGCAGACAGTTTGTTTTTTTCGGAGAAGAGCATGTGGGTATATGTGTGAATGTCCCTTTGAAGACTGTTTGCTGTTAAAATGTATTTTGAGATTAATTTTCTTATATATCTTACAGTATATTTTAAGATGTGGTACAGAAAATGTAGTACAGTAAAACCTTATGAAAATAGGCGGGCTAGAATGCTTACCAAAGATAGAGAGCCAAGCCAAACGTCTTCATATAATATCTCCAATTTCAAAATTAACACCATATTTATCAGATCGTGAATATGCACCCCGGGTCTTTCGGTTACCTTTCCAATGAACCAGAGGAGTTATAACAATAAAGCTTAGCGGATTTATGAATAGTTGCAGCATGCTATAAGCAAATAGGCAGACGCTGCTACTCATCCTCCGCCATTTCCGATATTTTTCTTGTCTATTTATGTAACTGAAGACTACAATTTAAACAATTTTTCTCTTACTACATACCTATACTTACGTTCTTCATGCACCGTCCAATTCTCACGCCTAGCACAACTTATAGAAAGTCATATAGGTATAAACGTACGTCCATTGTGATGTCAAAACATTGTGGCGTATATAAAGTCGGCTGACCGTTGCCTATAATTAAGCCATAACTACTTAACTTTGATTCTGACCCATCAATCATAGCAATTGTTTAGTTATTGATTTATAGATACGAAGATTATTTGTAGATAAAAAATGGTGCGCTATGCGGAAAAAATGCATTGAAGAATGACGTAAATCCAACTTGCGTTTTTCTATTTTGTTTTTGGTGTATGCCAATTTTGTGTGCCTTATTATTTGCTTGTATCATCTTGATTTGATATTTTGTACTGTGTGTCACTAAATACAGATTTAACATAAACAATAACAGCTTGTAACTATTACAGGTCAAAGAATATTTATTTGTAATAATTCGTAATTTAGGAGAATGACAATCGGAGCAATGATTTCGAAACTAGAAAAAGATTCTGACGATATTTTCTGTAAGTACGTACCTATCAATCGAGTACTATTTGATCATGTTTAATTTTCATAGGATAGGTAGGATAGGGTTTCAAGTTGGTAAATTTTCCTCAATGACAATTTTAAAGAATTCGAAATTTATAGATGAGAAAAATGAGGTAGGTAAGTATTTCATTTAAAACTCAATTAACTAGAATCTATTTCTTGTTTGAAGTAGGCATTAATATACAAACTGCTACAACCAATAATAACAATTTTGCTGCATCACTAAAGCGTTATCAGCCATTATCGGATGCCAAACAAAATGTCACAAAAAAAAGAATCTTGACGAGAAAATTACACGTTAGGGTTGCCACAAAACGGAATGCTACCGCATAATCGTCGGGAGCATCTTTGTACCAAACAATTGATCCTTTCTTTACCCTTGAAGTTAAGATTGGCTATCACTCGTCCCATTACATATAATTATCTAATCTAAAACCTTTTAGGTGTAAAACTTTGGAGAGACTTCTGAGAAACATCAGGAGTAGGGTTGCCTCTGATGCTTACAGATAAGCATCCGATATTTATGTTTCTATGATTTTGTGTTGCCAATGTAGTATGTTTGCAGTTTGTGTGCTTATTTTTTTTTACAAAATTAGCCTTGATCATAAACAATTTAGGAAAGAAATAAACAAATCTACATTTGCTAGTTTATTTATTTGTTTATTTATAGCATGGAAGACTTACAGCTAAAAAAAAACTTAACAACAAAAACGGAAACAATAGTCAACAGAGAGCCAATTACAAGTCTTCGCGTTTAGCCTTCTATTAGAATTTATTTTGTGAGCATAAAGCAGAAACATAAAATAGTTCATTTTATAGCATATCAAATCAGATCTTTTCATACGGATTTACAATCACCGTACTTTGATTTAATCAAGTAAAGAACGCTACTTGACCAAAGAAATGGGTTACTATGAAAATGTTAGTTTAAAAAAAGTGCTTTTGCCATCCCTAGAGCCGTGGGAGCCTGCCGCAACATATCGGCGTTTAATCACGGGCTAATTACCAGTTTTGGCTATCAGCTATCACATACAGATAGACAGTGCATTAGCCAAAGGTCAGTGTAGACTCAGCTTAACCATTGTTTTAATTATTTAAGTTTTAGTTCACATGAACTTTGGCAATTGTCTTAGTCATTACTGCAATGTGAAGGCGGACTACCAATACTTATTCATCATCATCATCATCATCTTTGCTGGACATAAGCCTCTCCAATCACACACCTTCGGCTACTCTCATGGCTGCTACCATCGACCCATCAGCATAATTATATTCAGCCTTAATTATATTCCCACTGCTGGGATACAGGCCTCCTCTCTTCGAGAGGAGTATGGTGTAATCCACCACGCGGGCCCAGTACGGGTTGGTAGATGTCACGTGTCTTCGAATTTTTGGTTTTTGGTTTCGGTTCATGTGCCGGTTTCCTCACGATGTTTTCCTTCACCATTTTGATAGTAGCGTAGAGCCAGCAGCGAAGATCACCAAGTGGAGTAGGTAACTACACTGTACAATTAAACTACATTTATTACTATTTACTTTTGTTATTATTATTGTGACTGAGGAGCTCGTGGCTAAGTAATAACAGCCGCACGGGTCGATCCATCAGGTTAAGCTACGCTTGCCGGGGTTGGTCCGTGGATGGGTGACCATCTTTACATACCGAGACTCCTCCGTGCCTCGGAAAGCACGTTAAGCCGTTGGTCCCGGCTGTCATTCGTGGATCTTTGACAGTCGTTACGGGTCGTCAGAAGCCCGAAAGTCTGACAACCAGTCTTACCAAGGGGTATCGTATTACCCAGTTACTGGGTTGTGGAGGTCAGATAGGCAGTCGCTCCATGTAAAATAATGGTATATTAGCTGCATCCGGTTAGACTGGAAGCCGACTCCAACATAGTTGGGAAAAGGCTAGGCAGATTGATTGATTATTATTGTGACTAAAACTAGCTTAGATTAGCGAATCCATTATGTTTTCAAAATTATCAGTATTTTTCTTCTTTGTTTAACAGGCTAGCGATAACTGATTGAAGAAATGGGGTTTACACGTCGTACAAAAATGACATGATTTTGCATGGTCTTGCATTAAAATGTACCTTGGTATCGGAATGCTTAACACTTTAGCAATGTATCCAAAACAAATTAGCAATTACCGAGCTTGTAATAAGCGGCGCTAACGTCGATCGTTTTAAATTAAGGGGCAGTCATTACCTCGCGCTCATTTGCCAGCTTCTGTTACACCTTTTTGCGAAACGTAGTGAGCTCGATTACCAACCGATAATGTGCTGGCGATACACATCTGTGGGAAGAATGTGATGTAAAAGGTGTTTTTGTTTTGGAGCTCGAAATTGTAGAAAAAGCTACAAGTGTCTTTATTGATTTTACAAATTGTTTCTGGATTGGTTTTCTTATGTTCATTATTCTTCTGTTTGTGCTATGTTTTACGGATTGATATGATAGAGTCTTAAAGTCGGAATGGATTATGTTCAAAACAAAAAAGTTTCTTGACTTTTGAGAGGTAAATCAATAAAACAAGCACGCTGTGGAACTACTGCTTGAAAATTTAATCCAATCCCTGGAAACAAAAACAAAAATATAAACCGCGGCATGAATCTTGAGCGCTCAGTGAAGTGGTGGGGGTTGTTGGAGCATACGTATTGTTTCAGGAGTAAAGTCCAAAATCGCTTAAAGTAATTTCTAGGTCAGCGCTCAAGTTTCGTGCCGGCAACTGTTGCTAAGTACACTCTCTCATTCTCTCTCTCTCTCGAATAGATAATCAGACTACTTCAGTTACACTATCAATAATATCCTGAATATCCTAACTCAAACTCAAACTCAAACTCAAAGCATTTATTTCAATTAAACCAATTACAGGCACTTTTGAATTGTCAAGGGGTCGGTCAGTCAGAAAGATGAAGCTAGGCGCCCATTCCAAAGCATAGTAGGTACCTATGGAGAAGAACGGGCAAGAAACTCCACGGACACTCTTTTAAATCAAGATATGGTTACAAAATAATGGTTACATCATTCATGTTGAAATTTCATATGTGAGAACGATGCAGAACGTTAACAGCGTCCTTAAAAAAAAACAATTCAAATAATTAAATTAAAATAAGCCCTGACCGCTAAGGTATGCCCAGCCTTCACTGACAGCGCTTATTCACGAACCTGACGCATGGATTGGCTAAATGATCCAACACGCGCCACCATCAGCGAGACATTAGTGTGAGCGTCACATACTCTCAGTCGCCAGGGCACATTCAAGTCAAACAAAGACGTACCCAGTAAATGGTAGCTTTAGAGTATGTACATAGTACTCACACATGTGCTATGCAATTATATAATACAAAGGAGATTGAGTCTATACAATGCAATGATAGTCTAATATACTAAATTAAATATATTATTTTCCAAACACCCTGTATAGAGACACTACACATAAAATACGTCAGGCCCGTCAAAAAGACGTAGTGGCCGCGTCAATCAAGGGGCGCTCGCACCTTTTAACAAAAAAAAAACAGAAAAGCCGTCGCCAATTATTGTATGCTTGCCCTTAATGGGTTTTACATGTACACTGATTATGAAAAGTATTCTATTTCTGAAGTTGGTTAGCAGCACAATAAAAAACGATTGTTATGATTATCTGCTCAGTGTTTATTTACATTTTTCAGCCTGTAAAAGTGCACTGCTGAACATCATCATCTGCCTTGACATTTCCAAACTATGTTGTGGTCGGCTTCCAGTCTAACTGGATGCAGCTGAATACCCGTATTTTACATGGAGCGAATGCCCATCTGACCTCCAAAATCAGTTACTGGGTAGGTAATAAGACATCCCTTCGTAAGATAGACAGACCAAGACGACACGACACGGGTCGTCAGCAGTCGTTACGGGTTCTCAAACTTTCGGGCTTCTGAGGACCCGTACAGATCCAAGAATAACAGCCGGCACGGTCTCGGCAAATAAATATGGTCACCCATCTACGGACCGACCGCGGTGAGCGTAGCTTAACCTGATCGATCGATCCGTTCGGCTGTTATTACTTAGCCACGAGCCCCTCAAAAAGTGCACTGCTGAACGTGACATTGAATTAATTACTGACGATTAATTGCTGATATCTTGTGTCGCCAATTAGTTCACTAACAACCTAGGTGTGTTAGTTTTACCGTTAAGCTCATGATAATACATGATATGACACGGCAATGATTAGATATTAGGTACTCTAAATGGCCATACAAAAAGGGATTTCAAAACTAGCTTGCCTAATGTTTTTACAGTAAGCCGACGTTCGCACGGACGTAAAAATATCGCGGCGGTATTTTATTGAGCACTGCATTTTCAACTCTCGCTGTTGAGCCGAGCGTTGAAAATCCAGTGCACGAAACAAAATCGCCGCGATATTTTTACGTTCGTGCCAACGTCGAATAATATAATTGTTTGATGATACAATACGAAATAAAAAATGCATTCGTAAACAATATACACATGTTCCAGCTTCAACAATACCTTTGTTTCCGGAGAACGTTGCATTAAAAACGTATTCAAACGAAACGCACCTTGAATCGATTGATAAACATCATCGGCAGGAAATCACGACTCGATAGACAATCGAGACGAATCGATTTGTTAACATCCTTTATGTATATAAGAGATTTAAATGTAATTAACGTGATTGTTGTGAAGAAAGGATAAACTTTCGGCTGCTTAGCTTTGATGTTATTACTAATGTTCAGTGAATAATGTTTATTGATTGCAGTGAGAACGTTTTGTATGTCATGTTGTCCCTGGTTAAGAATTTAAAGAGATGTTGAAGAATATTTCAAGAAGTACCGGTTAAGACTTTTCATGCTATCTGAAGCCAAGTTAGGAACTCAGCTGCTGACTCAATCAATCTGCCTAGCTTTTCCCCAACTATGTTGGAGTCGGCTTCCAGTCTAACCGGATGCAGCTGAATACCAGTATTTTTACATGGAGCGACTGCCTATCTGACCTCCACAACACAGTAACTGGGTAACCCGATACCCCTTGGTAAGACTGGTTGTCAGACTTTCGGGCTTCTGACGACCCGTAACGACTGTCTAAGATCCACGAATGACAGCCGGGACCAACGTCTTAACGTGTTTTCCGAGGCACGGAGGAGTATCATGTCTGTAAAGATGGTCACCGATCCACGGAACAACCCCGGCAAGCGTAACGTGATGGATCGACCCGAGCGGCTGTTATTACTTAGCCACGAACTCAACTGCTGACTATATGTTTTAAATATAACATAACATAACGCCTGTAATCCCCAAAGGGTAAGGGTGTACTCACATTGTCAGTGGCAATAAAGATAGACTTATCAAACTTACTCTCACCTCAAATAACACTAAAACCACTTTATTTTTTTTAGAGTGACTAAAACCGAAATTGCGATGTCCTATCTTAAATATTTACCCCTTTATTCATAAAAAAACTAAAATGCTCTACACAAACTTAGTTTAGTTAAAATTGTGTTTTGTCAATTTCTTGCGAATTATGGTTTGAGTTTGAAATAAGAAGACAAAACACAATTTTACTAAAATAGAATTGTAGAGTGTTTTAGTTTTTTGTGAATAAGGGGAGACTTTAAAAGCTAAATGATGATTACATTTAAAAAAAAATAAATAATACCTTAGTAGATTGCTGACAGTTTCATCAATCTTTTATCTATTCTACAGAATGTATCAGAAAGGTGTGGTTAAACTTAAGGGTGTGGTACAGGCCATCAAACTGAACAACTTTCTTCATGGGACCAACATCGTAATCGAGAAAAGAAATATCAGCCGTCCCATACATTTGGGTCGAGTAGGTATTGAAGTTTTGTACGGGACAGCGGAAATTTTTCTCGGTTATGATGTTGGTCCCATGGAAAAAGTTGTTCAGTTTGGTGGTCTGTACCACACCTTTCTGATACACCCTGTCTAACACGAAGTTACAAAGCTATGGTTGAATTGGGGTACGGTTACTGAAGACCTCAAAAAAGGGCTTTAGAAAAAAAGTAGGTAGTTGAAGCTATAAATGTCGTTCAGAATGGATCCAAAAGATGCAACAATTTAATCTTTCTATGCCCTATACCTACACGAAAGATATACCGATACAAAAATATAGGTTACCTTGCTATCAGAACAGCTAGTCTATTCTGTAAAAATCTCACCGTGAAAACTTAGGTGAAGTGATCTTAAAGTGAGCTGTCAATAGTATCAACCCCTAGCATCAGGTGCAATGACGGTTCACTTCACGCTCACTTCATCTAAGTTATCACGGTAAGAAGTTTACAGAATAGCACTACAGCAGTGCTATTCTGTACAAATCTCACCGTGAAAACCTAGGTGAAGTGAGTTGTCATTCTACCTAATGTTAGATGGGATAGACACTATTGACAGCTCACTCCACGCTCACTTCACCTAAGTTTTCGCGGTGAGATTTGTACAGAATAGCACTGTACTTAACTACTTATTAACCCCTTAGCTATCGTGTTATATGTTACTTAAAAACCTTACATAACAGTCTCGTTTTAAATAACAACATTTAAAACAACGAACCGAAATCGGACCAATTAAAACAGAGACTAGCACATAATTAGATACTCGTATCATTTGATCGTCATCTTTGTGGTTTGTGCCCGATCGAGAAACCGTAATAACAGGCCCTCCTAGACAGGGGTTGTCAAAATGCTCATCTTATGCCACCGAAGGATGTTTTGATAGACAGACAAAAATTTTAATTGCATATTAGTTCACCGTAACTGGCAACGAATGTAGGTAATTATAAAAATTATAGCATTTAGTATTGTGAAGTTGAATTCTGTATGAATTATTCAGTATTTGGATATTTTTGAAATTGTATGAAATGAGATTGTAACAAAGATAAGACATGACGTGTATCAAAAAATAAATAAATAAAAAACCAGCCAAGTGCATGTTGGACCACGCACAATGAAGGGTTCCGTAGTTGCTATAAATATATACATGTTCTCCCTCACCCATACATTCTAACTGCAAATGTAAATTGGTTGACTATTACTCGTTAACTTGTAAAGCCTACTTACTACCTACTTATTTTACCACTTTTTCGGCATGATTAATATGTATACACATGCCGAATTACAGCATTCTAGTACTAAGAGTCTCTGAGCTATACCGTGGACAGACAGACAGACATGGTGAAACTATAAGCGTTCCTTGTTAACTACGGAATCCTAAAAAAGGTAGGCGTCGTTGTGTACTCCCCCAGTTCCATTGTTTTAATATCTAAATTAAAAAAAAATACCTAATGGTTGCATCGCAACATAACCCTAAATTGCACAGGCAAGTTGTCAATGCCATTGTGGTGTACCTACATACAAATCGATAAATACTGATGTTATTAATAATTCTAAGCGCGAAAAAAATGTGGACTTTTCTTGGCGGGAGACTTCATTGACGTAGGTATAACTAATATTTTAATATTTTGTAGCGATATTCAAACGCTGTAAAATTAATTTAATAGGTGGCGCTCCAATCAATACAGTTGATGAAACAAAATTGAGCCAATCAGGATCCTAGAAAAAAATATTATGATTTCCCTTCGAAACGAAATCGTAAACCTAACATTAAAAGCACCCGACTTTTTAACCCTTAAATACGTGTGTAACAAATCACACAATAAGAACGGATAAAACCAAACCAAAACCAAACCAAAGACCCAGACCAAACCAGACCAAAGACTTCCCAATAAACGAATCGATTAATTAAAAATAAGGAATAGTACCTAACGCGTGAACGGGTATCGCTATAAAATTTGTTTTTTTAATTATAGTTTATTAGGCCAAATTGGCTTTGTTTTTTCAAACGTTTGCGGGCGAGTTAACGGCGACGGAACCCTTTGTCCGGCCATCGGCCCTATTGATGATTTTATAAGGTCAATAATCATTATTGACAGTGATCATATAATTAACTAGTTTCAAGGAAGGGGTTTTGGAATTAACTATATAAAAAAAAATTATAAGTGAATCGTTTTATAATTGTTCTTTTACACTCAACGCGCTGATTAACCATATTACGCTAATTATTTTTTCGAAAATGTTGTTAATAAAAAAGGTGAAATATCGTTGGTCCCCATTAATTTGGAGAGCTCTGAGGTGGTCACAAGATAAGCTTGTTTGGACATTTTGTATTTATGCTGTGTTGGGACACACACCTTTTTATCTAAATTACAGTATTGGAAGCCCCGGACGTATCTGTCTCAATTAACATAGATATTTTGTGTTTTAAAAAGTAATAATTTTGTTTGGAAAGTAGGCAAATCCATTTGTTCGTTATAATTTATGCATTGATTTAGGCTGTGGTAAAGTTTACATATATTTTCTATACAAAACGAATCATTTATTATAAGAGATCTACAACAACAGATGAGATATTGATCTCAACACAATATCTTTTAATTATTCCACAGAAATTATCTTTATCTAAAATTGAAACCCAAAAATCCAACCATATGTAAACGAGAACGTATTCGTTTAAATTACAAATTAATTACGACCGCCAACAATCTGTTGTGTGACAAATTAATTTCGTTAATCAGCGTATGCGCAAGCGCAATGCATCACGAAGACAGCGCGCCGCAGATAACATTAACTTGATATACGACGCACCGAAAACGAGCGAGGTGTTAAAAGACCCGTCCGCATTGGCACGGTTAATGTACTTACAATACCTTGACAAATATTCCGTGGAAAAGTCTTGTTAGATACCTACGCAAAAGTTTTGTTGAAAGTGTCAAATGTTTTTGGGTTTTTTAGCGAATAATCTTTTTGTTTATTTTTTTCAGGTTATAGCTACGAGTATAGTCAACTAAGTATGTTGTGTAAAGAAAAGCTGATATTATAACATTAATCAATAATTACTATGAAATAAAAAAGGAATCTTAAAAATCATCAAAATCTCTAAAAACTCAAAAAAATAAAAAATTGTAACCTACTCAAATTAACCTGAAAAAGGTTGGGGTTAGAAACTTAGAAGGGATAATTGGGATGTTTCCTGGGTAAAAAAAAAAAAAATATATTTAGTCCAAGTATTTTCTGCTTTAACATATTAATAAAAAATTACTTAGACAAAACGCATTAAAGTTAAGGAGTGGGGGCTTGCTACGTCACAACTCACAACTATAACAAACTACCTACGTATCTAGCAAGGAGTGACGGCATGCCACATTTAACTTAATGTATCGCCGTAATCTTTTGATTACGTTATTTTGACGGACGATATTTTGACGGCCAAAAAAAATTTTGTCATCATTCCTATTATTTCAAAGTAAGGAGAACCAGAATACAAAAATGCCTTATGATAGGCAAGTTATGCATATTAATAGCCTACTAAATGGACAATTCTAGGCTCAAATCAATACTTTATTTATGAAATCACAACTTTAAAAAAATCATTGTAAAGATTTAAAACATCATATTAGTCCAAACCACCAAACAGTTTTCGTCGGCTTCAATCCTATTCTCCTATTTATTATTTATGTTATGTACAAAAAAAGTAGTACACGTTGACAGTTGGATGTAGGCGTGACTTTAGTATATTGTTACACGAACACGCAGACAAATCTATTAGTGTTGATTAATACTAGCTACTTTGTAAATGTAATGTGTGCTGTGAATAGTCTAGGAGCTGGAGACAGATCTTGAAAGATAACATACTGGAAGTTTTTCCAGCGGAATTTTCGAAAACATGTCAGGAATACAGGTTCATATTTGTTTTGTACTATTAAACCAGAAATGTTTTGTATAGTATTGGTACTCACAATATTCGCTATAACAACACTGCTTGGTCACTACCTACTCACTAAATAATATAAGCAAATTAATGTAGGTGTGTACAAGAATAATATTTTATACTAAACATCTATCAGTCATTAAGTACGTGAATCTCATGTATATTTCGGATCTGATCTGCTTGCTACGGAGCCGCTATAAAGTCGTAGATGTGTTTTGGCTACATGATGTAGTTTTTATGTCAGTAGTATTTGTCACTGAAGAGGTAGTTGTCTTGCAATGAAGACCTGGCAGTATCAACATAAAATTATCTTTGTTCTTCATTATCCAATACACAAAACATAAGCCAGTTACTTTTGATATCATAAATTTCCTTCATCGCAAATTTTCGAAGCACCGACTTGAAAGTTTCTACGACATTCCGCAAAATGTCTAGGTAGGTATTCAAAAGACTTTGTTTTTTCAACAAACATATTTTTAATTTAGTGAAAAGTGATGATCCTCCGACCAGACGGGTATTGTGACTAGTGGGCAACTGCCCGACGATTGATGTCGGGACGTTGTATATGTGCTAGTCACGCGGTAAACTCGATTGCGCGATGCAGGATTTTGCGAGACATCACTGTGATACGTAGTTTCGCATGTGGCTACCTGCCAACAATTTAACTATTACTGTTAGCTTGTATTATCCCACTGCTGGGCCTATGTTATGTTATGTCACAATAAATATATGGGCAATAAAGTAACTACGTACAAACGGTTGAAACGGCACACACACAGACGCGCGTGATAGAAATAGGGTACCTAGGTACCCTAAAAATATAGATATTACTATATATAGATATAGATATTATAGATATTACCTGTAGATATTACTAAAATAGCAAGCCTTGAATATCAGAATGGTTATTGGTTATTTACTGTGTATGAAAGTATTATGAATATGGTGTGTAAGGAAAGGGTTTCATGAAAAAAAATCGTTTAAATTTTTTCATACAAAACGGCAATTTCATAGGTAAAGACCTATTATTTTAACTAATTTACATTTACAGACATACTGAAATAATGAAAGACTTATTGAAATAATGTAAATCAGGTATAACAAACTTGTTACAAGTTTTAGGTTATGCAAAGCATTACAATTTTATCAATAACAATACCTATAATTAGGATAAATTAAAAGTGTATGTAAATCTATTGTTTGGATGTTCTATTATACTGAAATGTACCAAAATAACAATTAAAAATGGTAAATAATTTAAAAATAATCTATCACGCGCACGGACGAGGCCCCAAGCGATAGTCGCGGTGCTCTCAGTATACCTATTAGTGCGGCGTCGATGCGCGCGTCTGTGTGTGTGCCGTTTTGTACGTTTGTTCGTAGTTTCCCTACTGTGCATATTTATATTGTGGTAATATGGACCACTGGTCTTTTGTTTTCTCTAGCTCATCGCTCCATCTTCAACAATTTAACATGATAAAAATATCGAACACCACAACTCCTAGTCTAAAATTAACAATGATGTCAGTGACGTCAAACATCCTATACCCACAAAAAAATAAAAAGAGTCTATTAGATGCGTGATCAAGTCACATTTTAGGGTTAAAAACTTAATCTTTTATCTCAAAACCAACGGTTTTTGACACCGACATATTGCTACATGGTTTTGCAATTTTGTTCCGAATATTTTGTGAGTCAAAATGCCTACGTATGTTTTAGTATGTGTCACGTTTTTTATTCGACTAATAATGCTTATTATTATGTTGATAACAAATAAATAGACCTGTGACTTTTGTATAGCATAATAGCATAAGCATAATCAGCCTATAATGTTCCCACTGCTGGGACACAGGCCACCTCTCCGTGAGAGGGAGTGGGCTGTAAACCAACACGCGGGCCCAGTGAGGGTTGGTGGATGTCACATGTCTTCGGACTTTTAGTTCTAGGACATGCCGGTTTCCTTCACCGTTTTGAGAGCAGTGGTGATGAAATAATTTACACAAAGTATAGCGCTTGTCAGGGTTTGAACCTACGACCTACAACTGGTACACGCGTTGCCCTAGTATCGCGCGTGACTACCGCGTGTCGCGCCCGTTTGTAAGAGCCTTAAGTCGCGGTCGTTACCACTGCGCCACCACTGCTCCTTCCACCACATGACTTTTGTATGCTTTGTGTAATATTTTAATATTTAAGTCATTTACATGTCGTAGCACTCGTAGCAGTCGTAGCGTTTTGGCTACGAAACTCATTGTAGAGTAATGAGTTCAACTAAGTTACCTGCGTTGTCAACTATTGAGTTAATAAAACTATATTATTATTTAATAAACAACAAAAAATGTGCACTAGGTATTTAATCAGATACATAAACAAAAACAACCTGAATTAATTTAATTCTAATCGAAGTTAAGTGGTGTTAATACTACCAGTGAAACTTAAGGTAACACCACTACCTATATAATTATAATTAAGTAGATTATAGGGCATTTTAACCGACTTTAAAAAAGAAAAGGTTTTAAAACAAAGTGGACGATAGCCAGTGATGACGGAATAAAACATGCAGTCAAATTAAAAAATGCAATACCTACTTAATTCACTTACAAATTAGATTCATTGCTTTTTTATTTTAAACAGTCAAAGAGGTTGCTTAAACCCACCATCAGAAATAAAACACAAAAATTACCTACCTACTTAACACCACTAAAGACCCTAAAATTCAATAAAAAACATGACGTGACTCATTACAAAATTCCACTACACGCAAAATAAATTCATTACAAAAGGACCCACAAAAACGATGTGATTTATTTCGATAAAGTCAGCCCACAAGCAAGGCTTTATTTTAATTTGTCCTAAGGCGAGGCGTAGCATGCAGTGTAATCATCTTGCCAGCTATCTAACAAGATGACTGATCGCTTATTGTCCGCTTGCTACCGGTCTTACCTGCCCCCAACTTTACAAATAAAGACGCAAAAACCAACCACGGTTCAAAACAAAATCAACCTTTTAGTTTAGACAAAACAGTCTATTCTCCTTTAATGGGATCACGTAACTTATAACTCCTCACCAAAAATTTCGTGTAGCTACCGGTGTTACGTGGGCTGCCACTATTGATATTCTCAACTTTATCTTTAATGGCATAAAGATGAATTTGAGTTGTTGTGGTTCAGAATAAATTACCTAAGTTGTTGACAAAGGCGTTGAAGATCGTTTTCACGTGATTCCAATGCAAATGGTGAGTGAAAACACGCGAGTCCAAATGAACCCCGTATTTAGAAGAGTTGTATTGTTCTCACAAATATGCATATTGCAAGCTGTCGCATCAGATATAAAACGTGTATTATGTTACTTGTACTATGATTCAGTGATCTTGATATTTGTATAAGACAAAAAATTGACAGTGTGTCCTCCTTCCTTCTTTATTTCCTTTTCTATTTTAAAGACACCAATCAAATGTTCAATTAAGCTCTTAAATGTTAAAACATTCACAGAAATATTGTCACCAGTAACATTTTTACTTGGACAGCCATATCCAGGACCAATGCTTTATATTTACAGTATTATAAGTCTTGTTATGCTAGCACCATTCTGCTACGCAATGAATAGCTTGACATTGTAATCGCAGTATTTGTTTAAATTGGAATAAAATGCTGGCAGGCTTGTTGCACAGGCTTGATGCTTGTTTCTGATCCATTCTTAAATACACACAGACTTATAAAAACAAATGAAAATTGACTTCTTATTTTTTTACTCGTTCTTTCTAGTATCAAATCACATCAGCCGTAGTATTCGCATTGATTTAATAACATCAGCGGAGCCGATCGTTCGATTCCAAAATGCTTTTGATTTGCCGGGAAATTATTATAATCTGTCCCCGAAACAATGGTGGGCGGTGCCGATGCAGGCCGAGAGGTGCGTCCATTCATCGGTCCGCGCCGCGTCCGTCACGCATCCGCCAAGCTCACGCCACGCGCACGTCCCGCAGACGCCACGCAACATTACACAATGACAGTGTTGGCGCTTGGCGCATCTCTGCACAGAATAATGATGAGATGTTACATGTAATGTTTCTCGTAAGTCAAACAGAACATATGGACAGCCATTAATTTTGATGGAATTACTTTTGTGTGAGGTCGCTTGCCTCTTTGGTTAGCCTGGTGGGATTTATTTGTAGTTATTTCAGGGACTCTATACTCTTAGGTACACTTATTTTGTTAGCATATTAACTTTAATGAAGTTCAAAGCGGAAATATCAACTAACACTCCGAGTATTCGTGTCAACAAAGTGCTGACTAATATTTTTTTACTTCGCGAATTTTCTCAAAAACATTACTTCAAAAATATTTAAACGGTCACGTTTTCTATGTACTGGTATCTATTATTCTATTATTTACTATACAAAGTTACTTAAAATAAGCAAAGGTCAAACGGACGTCGAAATCCTGTCACGAACGAACTTTTCAAACAAAAAGCATTGAATGTGCGGAACAAACATGATCTCACTTCCCGTCCGACACTTCAAAGAAATACATTTTAGACTTAAATATAATATGAGGCGACAGGAAGAATAGATTTAAGATTAGTAGCGTCTTTGTTTTAAAGAGTTGATCTCAGGCTCAGATAAAGCTGAAATTGTAAGTAATGAAAGTGACACATTCCAAGTCGGTAATTTTGAAGTGTAGGTAATAGTTTCAGTACTATAACCAATTAAATCTTTTATATTTCAGTCGTCCTAGCTTGGAATATAGTAGGAGAAGTTAGATAAGAGCGCCATAATGATAATAAATAAAAATTAATAAACCATTTATTTCAGGCGACACGGCCCATAGATATATAGGTACCATAACCTAAACATACATATTTGAATATAAACAAAACTTGTGTTAATAAAACAGGCTTAAGACTATGTTAGTAGCACTCCTCTTTGCACTAGCTTGACTTTAAGTGCTGCCCTGTGGAACTTGTCCGCGGAAGCGACGGAACACCACGTCCTGCGGCCAAAAGTCTTCCTCCATGACGAGGGGCAGGTAACAGTTCGGTACACGCACCACAAACGCCTTGAAGTTGACGTTGCGGCGCGACTGAAATGAAAAAAATGAATGAATGAATGAATGGCTGATGGAGGTATGTATGTAGGTAGGTACGTTTAAAAACTTGCATTATAGTTTTCACTAGATAGTTTCGTGTAGTACTGATCAATTATTATCGTCCGTAATCATAGGTATTAGTAAGACCATCTCTGTATGGTGTAATTAGAAAAACAGAGGACGCTGTTAATAATTTGACATTCTCGACACCGACAGTAGAAAGGCCATTCATTGGAAATAGAAGGTATTCATTGCCGTGATCCAAACATAAATAATATCCAAATCTACAGCTCCAATTCAACTAAATTAGGGAATTTAATCCCGAAAGATAATTTCAATCCCGGTATTTTCGGAACTGACCATTCTTAATCGTACGGGATTTAGGTACCTACTTGCGGGAACCCGCAGGGTGGACGTAGACTTCACAAATTAATCATAATAAAGACCTCATTTTAAGGGTTTTAACTTAAATTAACCAAGTTTTTGGTACTTACACATTAAACTCTTCATTCATATTTTTAGACATTAAGACATGTACGTAATGTAAACAATCTGCCTAGCCTTTTCCCAACTATGTTAGGGTCGGCTTCCAGTCTAACCGGATGCAGCTGAATACCATTATTTTACATGGAGCGACTGTACGTAACGTAAACATGTCAAGAAAATTAAATTTTATTTTGAAAATAACTGCGCTAAAAAGTTAAAGTATTGATTGTATCGTCGGCTAAACGGCTCCATAACCTTACAGACTAGGTAGCCAGCAGCAGGAAAGGCTCGTTCTGCTTCTAAGCTAATAGGAACAATCATCATTCATGAATTAAAGGTGTATTGATTTTTTTTCACTTTTAATCCATCTGACTCAAAATAATTCGTCTCCTTCTTTATCAAAACATTAAGATTGCTATTGCCAGATCTAGGTTGGGGTGTTGTTCTAGATCTAGGAATTTTCATACGAGTTCATCTTGAAGCGACAATGGTGCTGCTTATGATGCTGCTGTATCTGCCTCCAGATTGGCGAAACTAGCGAGAGGGACGTCGTCATCACAATCATCGTAATCCCGCCAGTTCCGCATAATGCACGTGGGGTCCCGGAATTTTTGGATCCCGGTATCTCGGTATTGCATTCCCTTAACCAAACCATCGAATCAATCAAATCGCTACGAAAATTCTCCAACACAATGGATTTAAAGCAAAAAAAAAGTGATTAAAACAAAACATCGACATCTGAGTGCACATCGTTGTAATGGCAGACTGCAAATGAAACAACATTAGACATTTTAACGTACAAGGCTATATATTTACAGGCCCGCTCTTATGGGCCGTTTGTGATCTTATGTTGTCTGTCGCCACAGCTACGGGTTTAGCAAAAGATTGCGCCTGCGACGTAGAGATGTGCGGGTAGGGATGTGAAGGCTGTTGTTGTCGATAAATATTAATTTTTATTTATCTTTTGTAAAACCTTCATAGAAAGACTTTGGGAGACCTCTACCCAACAGTGATACAGTATGGGGAAGTCAAAAAATATGCTTAGGTATTAAATAATTTTGAGAAATAATAAAACTTTCACACTAATGGAGTAATTGACATCCCATATCATATTTTTTTAGTAGAAGTCTAATGTTGAATACTGGCCTTCTCATATCTAACAAAAAAGTCAAGTTCGTCAAGCACGTTGAGGCAGTGTGGCTGTAACGGTATTTGCGGTTTAGAAAACGAATTGCAAGACCAATTTAAGTACAGCAGCAAACCGTTTTCTAAAACTAGTGCTTTACGGTATGGGTGGTGCTCCTAAACTTTATTATCATTGATTTAAAGCTATTCTATTATTTTCTAGGAATGAGTAATTGCAACTAATACAGCTGCCATTTTCCATCATTTTCTTCATTAGTGATTCTACTAAAGCCTTGGTGATTTACGTTAATTACATTTGTAAACAAATTGATTCATGCAAAGCCATCTATTACTCGGATCGGTATGATCATAGCCATACATCACTTTGCATAAGTAGTTCAAAAACTAAACGACAGTTCTTAACGTATTTCAATTATTACATACCTGTTTAACCCTTGATTACCTATTAAACTATCGTAAAAATTACGAATCCTAGAAAAAACAAAGTTCGTGTCTTTCCCGCGTACCTCACTGTACCTTCCTAATTAGTTCCAAGAGTGTGCCACGCGTTGTCATTGTGGTTGGGTGTAATTTTTGTATTGAATTAATAATAATAATAATTTATTTCACAAGAAACACATGTATGGTTAACAAAAACAATTTTCCGAGTAAAAATATAATATTCCAGAAAGAAGTGTATCGTCTGTATTAATGATAAAATCATTGTATCACAAACACCAGCGCCTTCCAAACTAGGAATTATAGGCTTGACAACAAATTTTCATGAAAAGCAAAAGAGCCATATGTAGGCCTCACAACAAGAATATTTGTTGGAACTATGGTGTTTAGAGTAAAAATAAATACTATTTTTATTATTATGTGATCTCTTAAACCCAAAGAATGTAACTGTAACTTCTAAAATAATTAAATAAAGTTTATGATTCTTCAATTTATTCTGTCTTATTTCTATGTCGTATTTTTTACGAATGCTTAGTAATAACGTCACCTGAAAAATATCGTGGTATAGAAAATCTTAAATCTATCGATAAATCGTTAACCTCAGCACGTTCACATCCCTAGATCTCCGCCGCCCACGCGGGTCGCGATCGGCGCGAGCGCCGCCCCGCGTTCGTGACATAACATCACGGGATCGTTCAATATCTTTCGCAACAGTCCCACATCCACAACCTTTGGACGAGTACCTTCCATTAAAAATATACCCTATGATCCATAAACTCTGGGAAGAATTATCTATCTTTTAAACGTATTGCAATGATATGACCTTTACAGCAGAATGAAAATGAGTAACTAGGATTGAATGTGTATTTGTGAATGTCAAGTTTAGTTGTAATGAGACTTTGATATTTATATTTTCCGTTAAGTAATACACGAGTACAAGAACATATTAAAATCTAAAGGTAACGGTACAACATTTTGAAAATAAAAACTCACCTTCATTCCAATTTTTACTTTCAGAACAGCACATCTGGCTTCTAAGATCATTCTGGAAATCAAGACAATTTTAGCCCTTGATGCAATCCTATCAAAAACAAAAGTCTTAAAGCAAACATGTCTTTTTTATACGGTCAATAATTTAATCAATGAATATTGCATCACTGCCCACTACTAACATTTAAAAAACTATAAAATCTGAATTAATTAGCAGTCATTGGATGAACATACGCTAACAGCATAAGTTTGGCTACATTATGGACTAAGGTGTCAGAAGAATGTTGGAAGGTAAGACAATCTACATACTAAAGGAATTTATGACAAGAAACTCCCTCCAACAGTGTAGATACTTCAGTTCATCCGGCATTCCTTATTATCTTATCGCAGCATGAGCTTTGTCATAGAGCGGGAGCTGAGACGAGAGAAGAAACATCCCATTTAGTTGGATCCCAAACACATATATTCATTATTATTCTTTAGGAAGCCCATGTTTGAGTATTTAGCATGTTAAAGTTCACTAGCTGTAGCGAAGGAAACAGGCCGACTTGGACATCCAAAACTAGGTGTCCAACGCGTCCCCAATAGCAGTAAAATATGGGATTATTAATGTCACCAGTTCATTCAAGCCCCAATTACCGCATCCATTGACTGGCTAACAACGGTACCGTCCAGTCACAATATTGTAATATAATATCAGATCATTAAGGCACTTAAACGCGGAAGTGTGTGGGTTTAAAACCACCGTATCTAAACTATAATTTGAGATCTGTCCGATGTTCGGTCCGTTATACGTCTTGTAATAGCCGTGACGGGAATAATTGCTGTTGAGAGCGATCATTTGTTAAGCTAAGCCTTTTAATTGTTAACACGTGTGTTCTGTAGTGACGTTTATAATGTATCTGTATGTGTGGGTGCTCTCAGTGCCAACTTTCTATTTGTTTAGCCGTTATTATTGTTAATTAGTCGCGATTTTTGTTCGGGTCAGTGTTGTAAGAGTCATGGGTGGGCCTTACCCACGATATGTCCGACATTTTCTAGTAATTTATGTTGCGTTCTAACGTTATCATTAAAACGAGTATGAATTCGCTTCACAAAATCTTCTTTTCTACTACAGGGGTATGTAAATTAAATTAGTTACACATTTTCAAGATATATGCATCCTTTGCGTGCCAACACTCAGCCTAAATAGATAAGCGCTTCGGTAGGAACTGTCACACGTTTCAATATAGTTGCTTTTTTTTTTAATCTTTAAGATATTAGTTGTCAACCCCTACATTTAGCGAAGACTCGGCAACGGCATGCGACGAGTCAGTGCACCCCACACGTAGGGCATGCTATATGTACCATACATTTATATACTATACCTATTAGGCTGTGTCAGGTCAGGTAAAGTTTATTTCTTCCTCAGTTGCTTCTTACAACAAAATTCAT
Source organism: Cosmia pyralina (assembly GCA_946251885.1). Lineage (NCBI taxonomy): Eukaryota > Metazoa > Arthropoda > Insecta > Lepidoptera > Noctuidae > Cosmia > Cosmia pyralina. The sequence continues at coordinate 15,613,072 of OX276359.1, read as the reverse complement.
CATTCTCCTGCCCCTATCTCAATTAATTGCAACATGTCTTTTTCTTCCATACTTCTCTATTAGCCGTCATCTCGGTAGTCAGCCCTTTCTAGCCATATCATCTTTCACACAGTCCATCCATCGTTTCTTTGGCCTTCCCCTACTCGTATAGCCTGCATCCATACTCATACTTAAAACTTTCCTCCCTCCTCCATTTTTCTCATTCCTCCGCATGCCCAATGATCAAACAGCCGATTAATCGATTTCGATTGTCGATGACCTCTTTCAACAAAATTGCAGTAACAAATTTGTGTAACAGAAAACTAGCTACACTTTTAGACACACTCACAAAAAATTAGCGCAGTGTTGATTCTGAAAATATTTGAATTTGAATATGATTAAAATGGCGCTTAAGGTATGACAAAGAAGTCTGACAACAGTGTCCGCATGTAAGCACCAAACGATTGCCAAGCCTGGCGATTGAGTTATGTTTTCTCAAGACCTTGCAGAGAGAGGTGGCCTCTGTTAGAGAAAATTACAGGACAGTGTGATGAAGACATGCAATTTTCATGTCGGTTATAAATATTTGGATTGTCACTTAAATACCTTCGCTTCGAGGATGAATCGAAAACAAAGTGTCCAAGCCGACATATAAAGTGCATCATTAAATTTAAAAATAACTTACAAGTTTAAAAGAAAGGAACACATTTGACAAAGAAGTCGCGATTGCAAAACATCGAAAAAGTGTGGGAAGGTCAAAAAGCTTTTAAAGTCTCGCAAAAGTTCACTGAAATGTCAGTCGACGTGGTGATGAGACCCTGAAGAAGTGTGGCTTGTGAATAGAAAAGAGAATGAAATAAATATTTTTAAAACATCTAGTAAACTAATATTCAAAAATATCTTCAAATTTTATGGTGTGAATGTATTTTACAAGCTTTTAATTAGTTTCACCTGCCCCGGTGTCTATCTGTCTGTCTGTAATCTAATCTTGTATGTTAAATTTGACCTACTTCCCGGTTTCCGATTGAGCTGAAATTTTATATACTTATGTGAATTAGATGACAATGTATAATATTATTATAACATGGAGCTGATCTGATGATGGAGCCGGAAGGTGGCCATGGGAACTCGGTAATAACAAGGACTCTAGTCCTAAATAACCAGACTAATAAAAGCTTGTTTATTTTTTTTTTTTAATAAACCATTTGTTTTCAGTGAAAATGGATGTTGTTCTATTTTTGAGCATGTTTTATTTATTGGTTTGAAAATACTGCACTTGTGCATCCAACACCATCATCATGCATCAATGCACAAATAAATCCATAGAGATTCTGGTACTCTATAAGACACAAACTTAGCTTGCCCAACAAGGCACATAGGTTAAAGATAGGCGAGCATTTGCCATCGTTGCTTGCACCCCATCATGTGGTACAACGAAGCGATTTATTCAATGGAGATATCGCTTCAGTTTCACTTATATTGATAGTCATTTACATAGGGATAGGGTTGGCATGCGAATAGCTAAGTGGGTATAAATACAAAACTGTTTAATTAAAGTTTTCTTTAAATGTTTAACCTCCTCCTCCACCTTTAGAAATTGGGAAGGTAATTATTTGAATTATGATTAGATTTTCGAATGAGGTTAAAAAAATAGGTACCTAATGTAAAATAATGAAAGCCTTTGTTAATCTGTTTTTGTTTGTTTCAGCACTAAACAAAAGAAAACAATGCACGGCCGCCGGAGCATGCTCCCGTTTTCGACAATGTTTTTTTTTTAACATTATAAATAGTTTTAGATGTTTAATGTTAAAATTATACACATAAAATAAAGAGTAATCTGTATTTGGTCCTAAGACTGAATGTTTAATAGGTTTAATTAAGACCGTGAAACTGCGTTTTGAGGGACCTCGACGAACTACCCATCTACCTATTTCTACTCGTCTTTAATTAAACATGCGTAGTTCATATACAAACGAAATACCAAAATAACAAAATAATTTGCAAATAAAACTGAGATATTGAGATTTAGTTTTTAATTTTTATTTAAAAATCACCACGACACACACACACATCATACACACACACACTTACACACAAACACACACACCCACACACACAAACAAACAAGAATAATCCAAATATCAAATAAATAAATAAATAGTAATTTTCCAAAACCTGTAATTATGGTCTATATTATCTTTAGTTTAAAACACTTGTTCTGCCAGCAATTTATTCGTGAAACTTAAGTATGTATGGGCTTGTACGGCTTGTACCACTGCCTTTAATACAAGTTATATTATAACTTAGTAAGGGTGCTGCTTGCAACACCTATCTATGTTGTTAACTAGCTAAACTCAAGTGTACTTATTAATGATACCTAAATTTTAATGTTAACATTATTATTTTTGATTAAATAAATTATTAAAAATATTAAAAAAAAAAATATTCCGATTGGATTACAGAATATCTAGGTTCCCAAATATATATTTTGAAAGGACACTGATTTATAGACGAGATATGAGGAATTTCAAATCTCTATAGAAAACTTATATTTCTCATATTTCATGTTTAAATCAGTGTTCTTATTTAATATACATATATTTGGGAACCTAGGTATTCTATAAGGCAATTGGAATAAACACACACTACCTTAAGAATAATTATTGATTTACAAATTATTTTGTTGTTTCGTTTGCATGTGAACTACGAATGCTTAACCCGTCGCGCGCTAATTAGCAGACACAATTGAAATTCTATTGTTATCTGTACCTACACATGGTGTGCAATCGACATTTTAAGAGTTAAATAAAGACGAGTAGAAATAAAAATAATAGGTAGATGGGTAGTTCTTCGAGGACCCTCAAAATGCAGTCACACGGTCTTAATTCCTAACCTATTAAACATTCATTCTTAGGACTAAATACAGCAAACTACTAGGACTATCACGGCAAACTTTGATAACTTTTGTATTCTATTCATTGCATTGCATTTAATGTAATACATCAAATTAATCATGATATTAATGGTATCTCTTAATTTACAATAGTTAATAGGCATTATGCCTCTGTCACACGATTTTGCTAGTTTCGCGAACGCGCAACAAAACGGCACCTGTCTTCCAAGAGCGCCAACTTGTCGCTACAAGTTTTAGCTGCACAGACGCTTAGTAGTGTCCCAACATCAGTGGAGGAGACACGTAAGTACAGTCATCGCTTCAAAATAAAAAAAAATACGAGTTAAATTTCTTTGAATATTTTCAAGTCAAGAAACTTTCATGCGCATATTTTCAAGGATAATGTTTATAATTTTCCCACTTATGTTGAATTAAGGAATAAGATAGATCTTCAAGATTATTTCCAAGTATTTTGTTCGTTAAATTACGTTTCACTTTAATCGTAATTCTCAAAAATGTGAAATTTTCATAACTTTCGTGGCACAACGTTCATGGTCATTTCCAAATACGAAATCCACCGAAATGTAAAAATTTATTTAACTGCTGTAGTCTATGCACCGATTTACATATAGTAAAATTGTATTTATTATTTTTAAAGGCTTTTAAATGTGTATCCATTCATTTAAAATTTACTTTAAAAAAATATGTCGCCTTGAAAGTTACGCGGAGAATACTTTTTAAGAACCAATCCAGAACCCAGATACCGTCTATTGTGTTACTACACAAAGCAGAAGCCAGCAAAAACAGAAGTTTGGTCTCACAAAGAAAAACAAACAAGCGAGGTAGTTGCCTAACACACATAAAATAATAATTGATCACAATGGGTTTCATTTTGACAGTTCACCCACATTCATTGTGTTATTGACGTTGTTGAGGAGGCAAATTTTTCAAACCTATGAAGCAATACATAAATATACACTTCTGGACACATCTTTTGGCCCACCTTGTATTTTCAGTTTCATTTGGTCCTAGCTAAAATTTTATATTAGGTCGAGCAAAAAGTTTTTATGCAGTTTTGAACCTGGCACATTCACAATTTCATTCAATAGTCTTTTTTTGAATTTCGAACACAGAATTTAAAGAAACAAAAGACAATTTGGAGCCTGTTTGTTGATATCAAACAATCGAATACTACGAAAACTTGGTTTTATTGGTTTACTTGGATTTAATTCTTGAAAAAGTGATTGATATCTTTGGTTTTGCAACAAACATTACTTATTCTTAACATTAAGGTGAGGTTCTATCAATAATCTATGGATACTTCACCTGAAGTCGCCGCCCAAGCTGTGGCACTTATTCAGGCCGGACACAGCCAAAGAAACGTGAGTGCTCTACTTAATTTAAGTCGATCTGCGGTCCGAAATGTTTATCGGAGGTACCTAGAGACTGGCGGCTTTGTTCGTCGCCAAGGAAGGCCACGATCTCGGGTCACAACTGAAAGGCAGGATCGATTCATCGTGACGACCAGCTTGAGAAATCGTCACCTTACCTCCATTGAGATACAAAACCAACTTCGCAACTTCCACGGAGTATCTGTGAGCGCTCGAACTGTTCGGAGAAGGTTAAAAGAACGCGATATGGTACCACACAAGCCCGCTAATGGCCCCAAACTAACGCGAGCCCACCGAACAGCGCGCCTTCATTTCGCACGCAGTCATTTAAATTGGACACAGCAAGATTGGAGCCGTGTACTCTTTTCTGATGAGTCTAAAATTGTGGTACATGGCAATGATGGAAGGAAGAAGGTCTACCGACGTAAGGGAGAGCGTTTCGCACAATGCTGCTAGGAAGAGAGGGTTGCTTATGGCGGTGGCTCATGGACTGTCTGGGGCGGTATATCCGCGAGCAGCAAAACTCAACTTGAGGTTGTTACAGGACCACGGCTGCCAACATTAAATGCTGAAAGGTACTTTCGTGAGTGCTTAGAACCTCACGTGATACCATACGCGGACTATGTGGGCCCAAATTTCCTTTTTATGCATGATAATGCAAGAGCCCATGCGGCCGGCATCGTCAGGGAATATCTTCGGGATGTGAACATCACAGTTATGGACTGGCCAGCCAGAAGCCCAGACATGAACCCCATTGAGCACATGTGGGACGAGCTAAAAAGACGTGTTAGGGCTCGTCAGCCAGTTGCCCAGACGATGCAGGAGTTGAAAACTGCCATAGAAGAGGAATGGGATATGATCCCTCAAAATTTCATAGAGTGGTTGATAAACTCTATGCCTAATCGTATGAGAGCTGTGGTAGATGCCCATGGAGGCAACACGCGTTATTAAATTAAACCTTTATTTGATAAAACATGTTTTTTATTCAAAAATCAATTGCCTTTAACAAGGCGCATATCCGACTTGTTAGGCGAAGCTCCATGTCGTATGGTATTCTGAATTCAAATTTAAAACAATACGATCGAAAAAGATGGTAAAATGTATCAGGTTTAAAACTGCATTTCAGTTTTTGTTCAATCTAGCAATCATATTTCGGTAGGGGCCATCGAAACCTAAACTCTAAGGTGGGCCAATAGATGTGTCCAGAAGTGTATATTAAGGATTAGAAATATTCTTCAAAACTCGGATTATAATTGAAAATGAAGTGCCCACTTGGTTTTTCAAGACAACACTAAGCGCTTTGTCGACTCCTTACGTGACCAGAGGGCTGGCTTATTTTTTGGCCAAAGAATCAGCATTGCCATACAACGTGGCAATGCTGCCAGCCTTTTGGGCACTTTTCCTGTTGACAGCGATGCGGACGAATTTTCTGATGCCCTATGGTCCTTTCCCCTCCTTTTTATATACCATGTTCATATTATTATTTTAAATCTGTTAGTTTATATATTATGTATACATACAATTATAAACAATAGATTATTGAAAATGTGTTACGCAATTAGGGTGCAGGAACATAAGTCACCGTGTTTCAGCTAGATCAAAAGCGATCTAACCAATAAAATCTGATAAGTTTACTTTCGTCACAACCCTTCACCCACGATCCCGTCCGTAGTGAATGGGGGGCACTAAAGACCGTTCAACGGCCGAGCCATGTCGGACACGATGTACAACACCGTCCGTCGAACGTATGTAGTGTGTCCGCGTTATTTATGCCGTCCTGGTACTTGCTCCTTTTATTTTTCTTGTCCACCTTAAAGAATTGACGTTTCGGTCGCTAAAATGTTCAGGAATATATGTTCTTTTGCTGACTTTTTTGTGCTTTCGATTGAATTTTTAAATATTTTTCTTTTTAGCGTAATGATAAAGTCGATGAAAATCAGCCATTTTATAAAGTTCAGACTTTTCATCCTTTTTACTCAATAAGCAGTTGTCTCTAGACTTTTTTGTTTCTTTATCAAGATTTTTGCTTGTCATAGGTGTCATTCGCGGTGTTTCTGTATTTTCCTGCAAAACTATTGTGAAATGATCCTTTCAGCATAGTCGTCATAAGTCCACGAAACGTCTTTCTTGAGTAAATGGAATATAATTATGCTAAGGAAAGAGTCGATTAATGTCTGATCGATACAAAAAGGGTATTAAGTTAAAAAATATCTGTTTCGACAGGGTCCCGTGAAGATTTCCGGAATTAAAAAATACTTGTTGTCAATAGTTGTTGGGCTCCTTAAATCCAGAGTTGAGCTACACGATTTTTGACAAATGCTTGTACTGATTGGATAGGACCACTCTTTGTGTGGTTCTTTCCTCAAAAGACCATTTCAGACGTGGATCTACATGGTCCTCACATAATCTGACCAAGATTGTGTCTAGACTTTATAAGAGACTTTGCCCCTGAGTTTGTTTCGCCATTTCTTCTCAGGGTTAGTCAGATAGGAAATGTCGACTACATCTAGCTTGTTTTTTTTTTTTATTTTATTAATACGACGTGTAAAAGTGATTCCGATATCCTATTTACAGAATAAACAATTTCATTTCAATTCAATTCATTTTCATTTCACTTATTTCTAACATAAAGCTCAAATCGGTCAACAGAAAAATTAGGTCGCGTCAACATTGTGAGTCAAAAAGTTTCTCCGAAAGTCAATTTCACGGCATTTTACTGGACCGCAACCCGCAACCACTGACGACATGTTATGATCTCATGACAAATGATCGACCGCATCACTCACACGCACACAGAACTATAATGTGGTGCGGAATACTTTTCTGAGGATTTTGGAGTGTTTGTTTTTAGTATTGGAAGTGCAATATGTACAAGGGCTTCATTTAGACAAAACAAGAGATTTTAAACAAAAAGTTACTGAATTTGAAGGATTGTCTCCATAGTTTTGAAGTTAGGTTTCCTGTACCTACTTATTTCTAACAAATTAATGGACCACATGAATGCATGACAATGTCGATACCAAGCCTGACTTTTTTTCCCTACCGGTACGTCATTAATTTACTATTTATTAAAATCCTCCAAATCTCTGTGAGAGACTGTCAATTTATTCATGGTTCTTTTAGTGAGCAGTACTGACCCAGTGGTAACGACCCCTACTTACGATTTGTTCGAACCCAGGCATGCGCTTTACTTTGTGTAAATTAATTCATCACCACTGCTCTCAAAACGGTGAAGCAAAACACCGTGAGGAAACCGGCGTGTCCTAGAAACAAACATTCGAAGATATGTGACATCTACCAACCCGTACTGGGCCCTCGTAGTAGATTACAGCCCACTCCAGAAGAAAGGAGGCCTGTGTCCCAGCAGTGGGAACATTATAGGCTGATTATGCATGATTCTTCCAGGTTGTTTTCATTAGCAGGCATTAAGGCACTACTATCCATTCACTTGACGTTATCTCTTAGTTGACGTACGGAAAAGCAGCCCACCCGGGATCATTTGTTGTCAAGGTAGCACCCCAGCTGAATCAAAAATCTTCGTAGCTCCACGTATAGCAGATGTGTCATCCCACACAATGTTACACAAACTGATTTACTGGGCATAGAATTTCTTCTATCGACATATGATCCAACTTATTCCATATACAAATGTAGCTACATAATTTATTAGATGACATGTGGCCAAAGACCTGAATATAACGTGGTTTCAGTTCACCAAGATTGTTCTAAAGCTTTCAAAGGTGACCTATAACTGGATGCTGATAAGCAATAATGTGTCAACACACAAAAAGTCAAATTCGGAGATGCAGATGTATTCTGAAAATGCGTCCCGTATTTAGTAATATGCAAAAGTGTTTCAAGTCACTTAAATCAAATAAGTACGGAAAAGCTCATGTTTATCATAAAACAAATGCGAAATCACGTATATAACATTTTTCAATACGCCGTCAAGCTCCTTAACACGGTCGACATTTAAAGTAGTGTCATCTGTTGACACAATAAAGAAGTTATGAGACTTAACACTGTGTTGCGAAATCTCATTCAGTACATCGGCGCAGGGCCAAACAACGAGGTCCCCGTAAAAATTACAAAAATAACTCATATTCCCGTTGTAATTACTTGGATTAGTTTTACAAACCGTTGTTGTAGCGAACTGTATGCAATCCGCGCTGGGGTCATCAAGGAAAGTCAGTAATTATTCTGTGATATTAAGATTTTCATGTGATTTTTTTATAGGTTATGTTACCGATATAAATTAGAAAACGAATAATTTAAATAATTGTATAGTTACATTTCAAAGCTAAAGCTTTTCTTATACTAAAATAATGTAATTTGGTCCTATCAGATTGACATAATGTAACTTTTGTAACAAAATAGCCATGATAACCACTTGATTGATTAATGCTAAATACAAAACAATACTGTATATCATACCATGAAGCATAACACATTATTGTTTAACAGATAAGGACTTTTGAGTAAAACTTTAGCGCAGTTTATGGTGCTTAACATGTTATTGCTGAATGTAAGCTAGTTGTTTACGAGAGTTTTTTTTTTATTTTAAGTACCTTGAAATTATATTGGCACAATTGCTATTATTCAAAAAGATCTGATAATACCCATACAAAAAAGTGTCATGCTTGAATTTAACGCGAGTTGTTTAGGTATTATTTTCATAGACCAGCACCACTACTACTTACTTTTCCTTATTTTGTTGTAGAAAGATGTCAACACCGAAATCAAGGGGTCAATCTTGCGAACTTCAATACAAAAAAAGATTTTTAATAAAAATACTGAGCCTATCAACTCAAATAAGCCTCTTGATATCCCCGTACCTAATAACTGATCGAGAACGTAAGAACTGATCGAGATTTATATTATTCTATCGAATTACAAAACTCCAGATACCGTGGTCTTACTAATTATACATTACCAGATAATATTACAATAGATTTCACCAATATTTGAGTTAATCAAACATTCACGGATTAATATTGTAATAGAGCCTAATAATGTGGAGATAATTCCCTCAAGCTCTTTAGATACAATTATCATTATAACCCGTACATTGATGAAACGTTTCTTACCCAGTAATCAGAAAGACAGCCGCTCCACGCGGTCAGATAGGCAGTTGCTCCATACTGGTATTCAGCTGCATCCGGTTATACTGGAAGCCGACCCCAACATAGTTGGGAAAAGGTTAGACAGATTGATTGATGAAACGTTTGTAAACGATGAACCAAGTAAAGAACTAAAAACGGAGATAATTACTAATTTTAATGAAAAGCAGTGGTTGCACCGCTAGTGACGAGGATAAAAACTAACCAACTGAGATATCCACTAATGAAAATGACGAAAATATTTCAAACAAGCAGCATTCAATTGAGAATATTAATTCTAGTCCTGTTGAAGAAATTGACCCTCGTCCCACTATTGATGTAGGGCATGAAGCCACTGCTGATATTTAAGTTCCATTGATCAGAACGTAACAACATTGAAGACCCTGATTGTATACCCGAAACGAACGACGATGATTCTGGTGAGCCTGCATCCAGCGGATTCCTGCGGCTTTCACAAGATCATCAGTCCACCTTGTGGGAGACCTTCCAACGTTACATCTTCCGCTACGCGGTCGCCACTCCAGAACCTTTCGGCCCCATCGGCCATCTGTTTTACGAGCAATGTACCCTGCCCACTGCCGCTTAAATTTGGCAATTCTTCGGGCTATGTCGGTTACTTTGATTCTCCTGCGGATCTCTTCATTTCTGATTCGATCACATAGGAAAACTCCAAGCATAGCCCTCTCCCTTGCCCTTTGGGTGACTTTTAGCCTTAAGGCCCATTGTGAGCGACCATCGAGCATTGTAATGAGGTTCTCCATAGTCTCAGCCATGACTACTATATTGTCGGAAAACCGAAGATGAGCCTAGCGACGTACTCGCATTTGATGTTGATGCCTAGCAGTTTCCAGTCCAGAACCTTGAAGACATCCTCCAGTGCAGCGGTAAACAGTTTCGGAGAGATAACGTCTCCCTGTCTCACCCCTCGCTGCAGAAAGATAGGTTTCGAGGTCCAGTCCTGTAGTCGGACTGACATAGTGGTATTTCGTACAGACACTTCAGCACCTCAATGTACCGATAGTCCATCTGGCACCGTTGAAGAGACACACACCGTACAGCCCATGTCTCGATCGATTCGAAGGCTCGTAGTCCACAAACGCTAAGCAGAGAGTCAGGTTATACTCTTCGGTCTTCTGTATAACCTGCCGCAGCGTAGGTACATGGTCTACGATACAAAAGCCTTTAAATTATACAGACGTCTTGTTTAAAAAAAGTTAATTTCTTGTATTTTTATATTAAATAAAAGTTTATATTTACGACTTTTATTTAAAACTATTTTACAAACTATAAGTGAGAACATACTTTTATCAATAGTAATTCAAGCTTCTTAACATACATTTAATCTCATTAAATCTTGGAATCAGAATTTAGCAAAATTGTGTTAAGTTCCTTAATTTCCTGTTTCGAATATTATAGCGTGTTCCATATTTTGCAATATGTAATAATCTAATTTTTTGGAAAAACTTACTAGCTTTTTCTCGTTTTATGATACAAATCTACTTTAAATCCATTATTTCTTTTAACAAATATAGAAAAGAACCGGTAAATACATGTTTTATCAAACAAATGTATTAAGAATTGGTATGTTATCTTTAGATGCCATTTTCTCAAATGTGAGTACCTGTAACTGTATTGTCAACTCTTTTTACAGCAGGCTAAATGATAAAGACATTGTAATGACTTCTTTAAGGGAATGCATCGATAAATTTAGTGTTTTTGAAATTCATATAGAATCAAATGTATATATATGGTTAAACCATTTGGATTTTCCATAAGTGTTATTTGACTATATTGTCTACTACTGTACTAAAACCGAAACATGATTTCTTGAATTTTTTTCGATAGAAAAAAAATTCAAAATGGTACCGTCTATTTTTTGTTTTGTACGTGAACTTATTGTGCAGTAAAGTTTAAATCGAAGGTATTTAAATACCTATGTTAAGAATTTACTAAGCTAAAAATTGGTTTAAAAACAAAAAGGGAGGTAATCATAATGACAAGAAATGATGGACTAGTCTATGAATAATGTTCGTATCGAACATTTATGTGGTACTAAAAACATTGCTTCGCTGATATCTGTTACACACTGTAAATTAATTTGTTTACACTGAACAGATATTTAAAATTTCTTGGAACGACCTATGTTTAACCCTTTTCTTGACAATGTATCTCGTGAGATACAGTCAACTTTAAAAATTAATAGTTTTGAAAATATTGTGAGTGAAACGAAACATCACTCGTCCATTTATTTTATGCATATTTCAGAATGAATTTTTGTTTATCATGATAATCTTGTTGGTATCGCTGTTTTCTAAAATCAGAAAAGTTTAGCTGATACGACACGATCCACGCAAAGAGTTAAGAATATATTTTTTGTTTTTTTTTTTTACTAATTTCTCTGGGTGTGTTGCTTGTTTTTAGACACCTAAGAAAGTAAACAATAGTTTCAAGTGTGGTAATAAAACCAAATGTTTAGTATTTTGTAAGAAACTCATCGTGTTTGTGCATGTATCTCAAGGTGCACACTGCCAAGTTGTTACAGAATTACTTGTTCCATGTTATGTATCTCATGGTGCACATTGCCACATTTAGGGAATATCATGAACTAGTTTTTTTATATGTCTCCGCTTGCTGTATTTCAGTTATTTCAGTATAAAAGTAATTTAATCTAAGTACCTGTGTCCTTGCTTATTGTTCGAATGGTTTTCCCTTAGTAATATTAGTGTGGATGTTAGAAATGACCGGTTCCTTATGCCACAGGGAGATTATATTAGTTCGGTGCTTATGTTTGGTGTGGGTGGTGAATGCTTCATTTCTTTGCAGAATACCTTGCAATCAATGACGAAGAGTGGGTACCAAGCGAAAAAAATTCTAGCTTTAGTACCCAAATCCGGCCGGAAATCAGATTTAGATGAGACTTCAGATTCCGATACTGAAATACATCCCGTCTCCGAAGCAAGGTTGGACAGTCTTTCATCGTCCAATCCGCCTTCTTTGCCGTTGTCGTTTGACAATTTTAATTTATTATCCGATAAAGAAATAACTCCCATTCAAGCAGCAGTAACCGAGTCTCCATTTTTACCGCCGCCGATTATTCAACAGCCATCACTAATAATTGTTACACTACAGCGATCGACGTCAAAATTTGAATAGTAAAGTGGCTTGGTAATAAAGGCGTGACCTCTGCAAGCAGCTACTTGTATGTTGAGGCACATCCAGTGTCAACTATTCAACGCTACCGCAAACAAACAAAGAAGAAGTGTGCAGTGCCCTGTGCTGAAATAATTAAGCATTACAACTCGCAAATGGGTGGCGTAGACCTTGCCGACATGCTCACCGCCTGCTTTAAAATAAACTTGAAAGGTCACCGTTCTTATTTGCCCTTAATTTCACAATGAATGCTGGACATGTGTGTCAGTAATAACTGGTTGCTCTATCGCAGGCACATAAGATTTGAAAAATACATGCCTCTAAAAAAAAATTCGTTACCAGTTGGTACAAAGTGTACTGATGCACAAAAAGGAGACTGCATTAGATGAATTAGACGTGGCAAGGCCCTCTCCAGCTAAAACAATTAAAGCCCCTGTTATGCCAAGAAGCAGACCTTGTGTGATATGACCAGATTGGACATTCTCCAATATTCAGTACCAATGGGAGGTGCAAGACATGCATAAAAGCGACAATCCCCTGCTATGTGTTCTTACCCAATAGGAACTGCTTTTTAATTTTTCACACCGGATATTAACTAAGGTTAAATTGTAAAGGCTTTTAATGTTTGTGTTTTATTTTTATCGGTAAATCTGATTAAAATTTTATTTAAAGTTATATGTTGAGTTTTATTTTATTTCAGCATTGTATCCTCTCAGATACATTGACTCATGTCAACAAAAGTACAGATACTTGGCAATGTATCTCATGAGATACATTGAATATCTCCAAAATTAGACACCCTGTATTTTTTTTTTCTATTTTACCAAATCATCAATACTTGTCCTCAAAACAAAATAAAGAAAAAAAAACTTTCATACTTTTTTTTTGTTTTTGCCAAGAAAAGGGTTAACTAAGAATCCATAAAACCAATGAATCAAAACAAATAATTGCCAAAACCACAGATGAATGAAAAGAACATAATTGCCAAAACCGCAAATGAATGAACGAATTCAATTTAGTTTCCATAAACTACCATATCACACGCAAATGATTCTTAAAATTTGGTGTTCGTCATTCTTCTCCATTCATTAATTATGAACCATACGAAGTAATTAGTTTGCGGTTAGAAACACCACGGTACACAGTTACTATAGTATAGTTAAAATCTCGCTGCAGACTTGGTCATAAATCATAATCGGAGTAGGGATGTGCGCTAGTTGCGCGCGCTCAAGGCCATTATCGATAACGACGATGACGATGACTCAGACGAAGAATTTTAATTTTCTATTTTTAGTTTTATATATACGTTCTTTTGTTTATATATTTAATATGCTTTGTAGTAAATTTGGTAATAAAATAAAAAAAAATGTGTATTTATTTCTATTACCCATTTATTTATTTTTTTATTTTTTTTTTATATATTTTTTTTTTTATTTATATAAAACTATCGATATCACTCGTCGACTGCAGTAATGCACAAGACTACGTGTGGGCGTGGCCTACCCATAAGGCCCGTGAGTGGGAAAGAGAGCGAAACACTCGAATGATTTATGACCGAGTCTGCAGCGAGATTTTAACTATACTATAGAAACATCGTCAACTATAGTATCTTCTAGGATGAATGGTGGCACAGTAGGTATAATAAAGTAAGCAGTATTACATTTTCAAAGAAAACGGCCGAAACGACGCTCTTAAATCTCAGTATAAACCAGTAGACAACAGTTCGAGTACGGGGCAGTTTCTCACGGACGGACGCGTGTTTACCTACCGAGCGGCCTTAGGTAATTAATTCAAGGTCGCTGCCCAGATAAACTACTGTAGCTTTATTATTCTGGGATGGTAGTGTGGAAATATCAATATTTCATAGATATATAATTTTAGAATACTGACATATACTTATAAAAGTTTACAACACTGACTTACTATTTCATACTTTTGGGGATAGGTAGATGATGAAAGATTTCACTTCAAATTATATCCCTAGTTACTGTGATGACCAAAAGCAAATGAGCAAAACACTGGGCTTAAATTATCTAATCTATTAATGAAACCAATCAGTTCATAAAAGAGAAATAACTCATGTTAATGATAAAGGTAATATAGGTATCAAGAAGACGGGCTGAAAAGAAACATATGGTTGTATTAGTCTAATGAAGCAACTAGTCGCATATAAAGACCAATTTCTCAGTATGACTAACTTACAAGTCGGAAAAATTCATGAAAAAGTAAAAAACAAACAGCGAATTTTTAGCACACCAATATCAAATGAAATATTCACAACATTTCATTGACTGTTCAACCATTCATAATCCTACAAAACATATTGTCATTCATAGTTTTCCATTGACATCAGTCCATAGACTAATTGGTTTGCGGTTACCCGTGGAACGAATAAATTCAACAGAAATCTGGATTGGAGATTCGAAAACAAAATCGTCGGAACCAATGAATTGTATACTATTAATTGTATAACGAATTGCTATAAAATTTTCAACAATAAATATAGGTTCTTAGAAATTATTAATGATGGATTTACCTACGTCTTCATTAAAGACCAGCTTTTGCCCGCAGCTTCGCCCGCGTGGATGTCGGAAAATATCCCACGGGAACGTACTACCGGAAAATACTTCCTTATTCCTTGACTACATTAAGGGAACCTCTGTGCAGAATTTCAGTTTTCTATGTTCAAGGGTTTGGGCTGGGCGTTGATTAGTCAGTCAGTCAATCAGTCAGGACTTCTTTTATTATTTAAATAGATATAGAAGCATCATAATATAACATGGTATGTATGTTGGTATTTGAACAACATGCCCAAATCCCAAAAGATACTAAGGAATAATCCTTAAAAAAAAAAGCCATAAGCCGCAAAAGCCGGAAAAAAAAAGAAATTCTATTTAGTCCGTCAGTCAGATAATAAAAAAATATTAGAAACGTATTTTTTGCTTTATCATGTTAATAAAAAATTACTTAGATAACACGCATTAAAGTTGGGGAGTGGGGGCTCGCTACGTCACTTCTACGTATAAGATCTAGCTAGGCATGACGTCATGCCATATTTTAACTCAATGTATCGCCGTAATCTTTTGATTTAAAAAAAAAATACATGTCAAATATCTTTTTAATATCCTACATGACCGACAAAAAAAATTTTTTGTCGTCATCCCTATTGCTAATATCAAGCACATTATGAAAATTATAAGTAAGTACGAACACTGTTCTAACAGGCATCAGAAATTCTTTTTAGGTCGTTGTGGACGATGGACGTTGTGTCTTAAAATTTAACAAAAAATCTTGAAACTACAATTCAGGGTATACTAACGGTAATTGGGAGATTTAGGAAATCATCGACATAATGTCTGAAGAAGGATGGAGTGCTAAATTTCGACACATTATCCATGCGGCTAACATATTATGTTCTTAAGTTAGTGCATAGGTTAGGGCGTCCAGTATGGCTCCTTATACAAAGTATTTGTATAAGGAGGTAGAGATCTACTCCAATTACTATGCAATTAACAGCGTAACCTCGCGAAAGTTACGCGTGCCTATAAAGCTTAGGACATAAACATGTAATTGTACCACCTGGTAGAAGACAATGTGTGTGAACTAGCCTCATTAGTATTGGTTCGCCCACACTCGCCCACGCCTTGGCCAATGCTCGCCACTTATATTATGATATTATGCGGTGTTATTCGACTATAAAATGTGGCCAATCATGTAGTACCTACAGGGGGAAAATGCGGCGACGCTTGCTGGTGTTTTGAAGAAAATTCGCGAAACATGTGCTGTGGTGTTTGTCAGATCGGTAGTTGACTGTCAGTTGATTATTAATACAAGTGTAACCCCACAGTATAGTTTAAGCAGTCCACAACTAACTGAAGAAACATTAGGTATGGAATGCCAAGTAATATGGACCAAAACTAAAAAGCTGAAACTTAGAGCCGACAGTTTTACAACCGACTAATATTTTTCAACTTAAAACCAGAAGAACATGGAATCGAATGCCAATACTAAGATGAAATAGAGGTCTTATACCTTCAAGCTATGGGTACCAAAGGCATTAATAAGATATTCTAGTGTGCCTAACAAAAACACAAACAGTTAGGAAGAGAAAGTATGTTTATAGAAATAGCTGTATTTTATGAAACAATACCAAAATGTAAATACACAGACATAAACTACGAACTATTATGTAATCCAAATTACGATCAAATATATAAAACCGAAGCAATCATTAGAGACCATAACGTGAATGATCACGGGAGTCTCCATACATATTTTAGTGACATTTTAACCTAATGAGGAACAACGCCATATAAAATAAATGTTAAATTATAACCCGTCTAAATCAATAGTATTATCATATTAGGGAGCGATCCACTGGAAGATATAGGTAATATAATTTGTGGCTTTGCTGAACAATTTTTACCATGATAAAGCGTATCCTAAGAATGTGAGGATTATGTGGGTCACCATTTTTTTTTTCAGGAATTTTTTCTGATGGTCTCATCATCTGCCTACCCTTTTCCTAACTATGTTGGGGTCGGCTTCCAGTCAAACCGGATGCAGTTTAATACTAGTATTTTACATGGAGCAACTGCCTATCTAACCTCCACAACCCAGTTACGATACCCCTTGGTAAGACTGCCTGACTTGTCAGACTTTTGGGCTTCTGACGATCCGTAACGACTGTCAAAGATCCAAGAATGACAGCCGGACTAATGGCTCAACGTGTTTTCCAAGATACGGAGGTGTCTTGGTATGTAAAAATTATCACCCGTCCACGGACCAACCACGGTAATCGTAGCTTAACCTGATCGATTGACCCGTGCGGCTGTTATTACTTAGTCACCAGCCCCTCAGCCACAAGTCTGGCAGAGTAATTCATGCGTCCTACCCTAATAACTTTTCTTTGCCCGGTCGTCGAATCGTTGAGCTGCACGTTTACTGACAAATGCGTGCACTGACCGGACAGGTCCACTCAATCTGTGTAGTTCTTTCTTCAAAAGACTATTTCATACACCAGTATAGTTCACTTCAGACACCAGTATAGTTCAGTTCATACACCAGTATAGTTCACTTCAGACACCAGTATAGTTCAGTTCAGACACCAGTATAGAGACCACAACCAACCACATTTCGCCAGTTGTATTTTGTAAAACTGGATTAGTTACCAGAAAACTACGAGTTCCTTTAAATCTCTCGCTTCGCTTCCACTGTAGCATCACAACTTTAAGTTGACCTTTCATTTTAACGTCCATTCTACAGGACTATAGGACAAATATTCTTTGGATTCTTGATTAGATACATTCGTTTACAAGTTTGTGTGTTTGTTTAACATTGTAATGGGCTACCGAACCGTATAACAAACATTAATAATACTGCTGATAGAGATTTTTTCCTTCGAATTACTTTACAAACCACCTGAAAACAAAGAATATCATAAATAGGTCTAAATCACAACAAAGAAAGAACAGTCTAAAAACACTAATCCTTAGTTTTTTTTAATCGTGAAACTCGTCATTTGCTTCACTATTGCATATTTATGAACTTGAGAGTGGTAACGGTCGCGACTTACGAGTTTTAGATCGTAGGTTCGAGCCCAGACAGGCGCTTTACATTGTGTAAATTATTTCATCACCACTGCTCTCAAAACGGTGAAGGAAAACATCGTGAGGAAACCGGCTTGTCCTAGAACCAAAAATTCGAAGACGTGACATCTACCAACCCACACTAGGCCCGCGTGGTGGATTACGGCCTACTCCCTCTCACCGAGAGGAGGCCTGTGTCCCAGCAGTGGGAACATTAAAGGCTGATTACATATGTAACTTATCATCATTCACAGCCATTTTCATCCCACCTTTACCTTTTACGTAAATATTTTCTGCTTATTTTAACACCCATTTTAAATTTTCAGACAAAACACCTCACATAGTGATGAACATCATTACTACAATAATTAAATGTGATTTGAAACAAAACTATGACATCTGAACACGGCGATGCCAACAGTAATTATCACGAAATGCTGGCTGGAAGCCGAGCACCAATTCTTTACGACACACGCCCAACATCTTCAGGTTCATCGCTCAGCTCCGCCTCGCAGCTCATGGAAATTGCTCCAGACGTGAGTCCAGGATACAGGCCGCTGGAGTTGCGCCAAGCTCGAGCGAAGCATACTTGTCGTCGGCGACGACACCATCACCGGTACATCGGCGCGGAAGAGGCTGACCACTGACCAGCTTAGGACTTCGAGGTCCACCGGCCTCTGATATCCCGGCGGAAGTGTGCATGTACATGTATAGAACATGCAACGAAAACATGTAACGAAAATGTCATGCGCTCATACTTTGGGGCTACAAAGGGGGAAAGTAACGTGACTCCGTACCTTGGCCAGATGCTCTCTCTGTTTCAGGGGGTCTACTCCCTAAGCACGAAGCCCGTAGTTTCGGCCTTCGTTACGTGCGTTTCCTACTCCGTATCAACTACGGATGGATGATTGGTTCGGGGCCCGAATGAAGTATGAATGACAACGCGATTTGAAAGTTGTCCCTACTCCCGATGTGTTTTTGCCCGTCCGAAAAATTTAACTTTAACACTTGTTTTGATGGATGGTTATGTCAGACGGACGGAAAGACGGACAGACGGACAGACTTAGGGAGTAGACCCCCTGGTACCTATCTACACAACGATGATCGTGATCGCATCACTACAAAGTACCTACCAACAAAATAAAACAAACTATTTGTACTGCCACAATCCTGCAACAGTACAAAGCTGCCTTCCGCGTATTGTGTGATTTTGCCGTGAGCGAAATTAGCACGATACTACCACTTCGTGTGTTTGTTTTTGTTCAATTCAAACGTCTTGGGAAGTCCGATTGGCGATAGAAATAGTGTGGATTGGGAATTAACTCAATTGCATTAAGAAGAACTAACAGCTAGAGCATAAGAGAGAAAGCTAGGCAACGATTGTAGAAAGAAAGAAAGAAAAATGTTGCGAACGTAACGTTCATAAATATAAAAATTTCAAAACATCAAAAATTGTTCCCAGAAAAGGATTTAATTTAATTCCAAACACATACATATACTTACAGGTATAAAAAAAAAAACAATTTCTTAGAAATTATTGGAAGACGAGTAATGTTAATCATGGAAATACACAAACAAGAATTCCGATTGAAAATGTATCACATAAGTATTCAATGACAAATTTTGCAATTCACAATCTCAAGCACTTTACCCGCCTACAGGCACTTTACTTAAAGCACATGTTACAACTTTAGTGAGATAAGCTGAAGCACCTGAATTATTAATATATGATTATGGACAGCGGCGAACCAACCGGCTTAGTGTTATTTATGTTCTAAGTTCCAGTCTTGTAAGTGAATTGAGCATGCATTAAAATTTCATATGAAATTTTTAGTACGTCTTCTCTCAAATCGATGCAAACTAACAATATTAGCTAGATGGCAAAGTCCTGCTGAATGCCCAGGATAAACATCTACACACGTGTAGCCTATTATAGACTAATAATCTATTTTACGAGTAACTTGTCGAATCTACAAAGAGGCATTAGTTCCAATTTCCATTTGATTTTCAGCCGTTTCTTTACTAATGATTGCCATCCGTCTTTGCACTTCTGACTCAAACAATAGATTTTATTTAAATGCAAGTTCATCTCATTTCTATCTCATGACAATGAATTCACTATAAATGTTCTCAATATTGAGTTTGAAATAAAATAAAATATTTATTAATTTTTTATTTATTATTATGTACTATATTGTACACCAGAAAATACATAGCAAAAAATAAATTTAACACTACAAAACATACAATAGGCGGCCTTATCGCTTTCTGCGATCTCTTCCAGGCAACCAATATTTAGGTAGGCTATACGAGTATTTTAAATTAAACTTTTTAAACTTTCGCGATCTGTACACATTATAAAACCCGTTCTCGATGTTGTTTTATAATATATTATATATTATTTGATTTCAGTAGGTAGTTCCATATAACTCCATCGAGGTGAAGTGTGAACTCGTGACAACAAGGACCATGGCTGAACCCCACTGTCTTCACTACCGTTGTTCTAAGATAATGTTTACCTACCTTATATCTAAGTAGGTATAACTAATATTATGCTTTTATTTGCAACATCATCATCAATTACAGCCTTATTGGTCCGTTAGTCGAAAACGTGATTGCTGAGCTTATATCTCTGGACTCGGTCCCAAAAAAATATATTGGGTTTCAAAAAAGGTACAAGATTTTCAGAAGCAACCTCGAGTATGGTTTTCTTTAGGCTTGTTATATGTAATTTGTATTACTGGCATGATGAAAGCGTTGATCCGCTCCGGTCACAATAGTTCGCTATCGTTGTTGCTAACAAAAAGCATGAATTATATGTATTTGAAAATATGTACGAAATAAGAGAGATAGTAAGATAATGAGAATAATCTTGATTTCTTTGATGTAAATTCTGATGATCTATAAAATCCGATTGTTGAAATTATATTTTCAGCTCCATACCGCCAACCCTATGATATAACTGATTATACGGGAGAAGAGTCAAATAGTAATCTAAAATTCAGCAGTGAAATATTAGACGAAGAGGCAACCAATAACTAAGAAACACGAAATACAGAATATGTTGTAATGAAAAACTTAAAATCCTAATTGAACTTGATGAAAATCTAAGACAAAACCTTTTAACATTATAATATCTCAACACTCATTAGTAGAACATTTGAAACTGTGCCGTGGGAACTTGTAGTGACTTACAATATAAAAATTCAGCTTTCTCGCTTGCTTTGCTTCCGTTGGGCGACCCGAGATACGATCAGAGATGACCGATATGAGTCGCGAAACGAGAGGCTGACTCACGTTATGTTTCATGCTAGACGGATGCTGCGTATTGCTCAATTGAGGATTCTGTTGTTTGTAATGTTTCGTTAAACTTGCATGATTATTCATGTCAAGTTGTTAAATATTTTTGCTCAGCATTTTTTTAAATGGCAGCTTTTTGTTGGGGACTCGGCTTGCAAGTGTGCAATTTTATGCTTGTGAAACGTCCATTTTTGGGCTCAGTAGACATAAGCCAACCAGTTAATTATGTCCCTCATTAATAGCTTCAACACCTACTCCAATAATGTAAAAATGTTTATATCATTTAATTTTTTTTTTAAAACCTATATCATTGAAAATTTTATTTTTTAATGCCATCCTGGCAATGATCGCCGACAGGCTGGACTATCCTTATGTCCGGCATGACTGGCAGGCATGTTGTTGTTCCAATGCTGGTTATAAAATTATAATTATAATGTATCTTTTTACGACTTTAATGTGATTTAATTTTAATTTGATATAATTTTGATTTGATTTTAATTTAATTTTGATTTAATTTTAGTTTGATTTGGATTTTATTTAATTAACTTTGATGCAATTTCTTTTTGTGTATTTGTTTGTGTGTTGTTTGTTGTATGTATCCAAAGTTGATTGAAATAAATAAAATAATAATAATAAGGCTTCTGCACCCTTCTGTTAAAAACAATAAATTAAATAATGTATTAAATACTTCATCCCATCATTCCCATCCTAAAAGGATACCATGTCCACTTGAATCTGTATTCCATTTCCACCATTCACATCTACAGTATCTTACATTTTGTCGCCTACGTTTTTAATCTGTATTTATTAATCAACGCTTGATACATTTTCCATATCATATCAGCTCGTGTCCGTATCATTACATACATTGAGACAGCTATGAGTAACCGGTGCCCCGCCGTCTGGCCGCCACCGCGTTACGCGCGCGAACCTGTCCAGACAAGTCCGATGTAACTTGTGTGGAATTTACGCACTAGCTATACGAGCCACTTTGTTTTAAACTATAGTCTTTAGGTCCTTTTCTGTGGAGACAAAAATCTACGTGATTTTGTTGATAAATCTCATGTTTTTCAATTGCGAAGAAGGCCGTGTGCCTTTCGCAGTAAGTAATTGAGAAAATATCGTGAATCTTAAAAGTGATGTGTTCTTTACTTAAATTAAATAAAAATAGAGATAATACTTACTGGTATTTAGCAGCAGCAGTAGTTGGTGGTGGTAGTAGTGGCAGTAGTCCAAGCTCCTGCTTTTTGATAAAGTTGAATTTTCAAACATAACCTAGATACCAAAATTATCTACAGAAAATTATGGGACAAACGAAGAGCCGTAGAGCCTGCAGAAGTTAATGAGGCAAACGAAGTGCCTCATACAGTGGCAGAAAGTTAAAAATATAAAAGTAGTTATGGACGCTGTTACAAATGGGTAGTCAAATCATTACTTTTTACACAAAAATATGTTTATTAAATAAAATACTTTGCATTCTTAAAATGTTTTTTGGCCGAATTGTTGATAGTTGTGCTTGGTACGATTGTAAACTATAAATATAATTTTAGGTAAGTACATTATCTCAATAAATGTACCGAAGTAAAATTTTTCACTCCGGTACATTTATTGAGAAACTGTAGGTACATATCTAAAATTATATTTATAGTTCAGAATCGTACCATGCACATCTATCAACAATTTGGGCAAAAAACATTTTAAGAATGCAAAGCATTTTATTTAATAAACATACTTTTCTGTAAAAAAGTAATGATTTGACTACCCATTTGTAACAGCGTCCTTAAGACAATATACTTAGAAATGTAAAGTAGCTAGGAGTCTTTAAAACGCCTTCAAAATTAGCAGATTTATTTTTGTATTGTTTAGGATTCTTATAAAGTAAAGAGTAGTTTTCTCTTTCCACTTCGTACCTTTGTATAAAGTCATCTCTATTGCAATATAATTATATCTATATCAATGTCAAAATACAGACCTTTGTTATTATAAGAGGTAAAATGACAATACTGAACTGTTCAATTGAAGCCATCGGGAGAATCATCAACAGCCTACTGCAGTAGACCCTTGAGATATTGCTCTTCAAAAACGCCAAAAAATGAAATTCATGAAGCCGTTTTGCCTTTTTCGTTAGTATACCCTTGTGTATTTGTTATTATGTTATATATCAGTGGTGCAGCAGCTTCACCTGTACAGGACACCTGACTATGGAGATCTAAGCAGAAGTTTCAAAGTTCTGTCAGTTCCGAAGTTATGTACAGTCAACAAAATAGATATAAAGGCAGGGTATACTAACATTTGTATGTGAATTGCTTCATGTTCAATTTGTGTTGGTGTATTACAATGTAGGAGTATTGCGAAAAAAAGTAATAAATATAAAATTGAACATGAAGCAATTTACATACAAATATGTTAGTATACCCTGCCTAGATATCTCTTTTGTTGACTGTACATTATTTCTACTGTAAAGTTACAGAAACCGTCTATATACTATCGAGTCGCACTTGACGATCCAAATGATAGGCCACCGTCTATATAAGTATATCAAATGCTTCGCTCTTAACGTTAAGAGCTAATCACCAACGTCATTCATAAAAAAAGTCTGTAGCTCTAATACCGAACTCGTTTTCTTAGTAAAGATTGACATCATCAGTCGTCGGATCGTTAGTGTTAGTATATATTTCACAACATTATAATGATAGTGCATGACTAAAATGGGCTTCCCTAGCTTCTGTGTTACTCTCATTGAAACCGGTTTCTGTATTGCCTACGTTATCGCCTATTTACTTTGTAGTATTAACAGACTTGTCTTTTTATCCTGTTTGATAAGCTAAAATCGGTCACGTGCAAATTCTGTATGAATTTTTTTTGTTTGTATTTATTTTTCATGCTTTATTTTATTATTTTTAATACGTATTAGTTTCTCTAGCACTTCTACACCTGAATTGTTTTGTTTCTCTCTTTATATCACCTCTAAAAGGTCGTGTCCAAACAAATTCAGTGCCTTAAGACGATACGCACGCCAGAGTCAAAATGGTTTTTTTGTAGATATTTTGTCAATTTTACCCACTTACCTACGCAGTTGTAATTTTTTTTTGCGACTATGTGTGCCATCATTGTTTACATAGAACGATAGTCTATCAAAAATATAAACTGTCTTGACTCAGGTGTGCGCAGAGTCGTCGTCTATAGCGAAAATCACAATTATGATATTGCATGGTACAACTCCAATAAAATAACCACAATGTCTTATTACTCAATCATTTATTATCATTGATCTAAACAATGTAATGGAACATAAAAATACATACATAAAAATATATTCAAAAATATTATATTTTTTACATCTAAATCTATATCAAAAATATGGCTAATGACAGAGCTTTAACTCCGTCTATTTATTGGCACATGGAATATTATTTACCAAATCTAGATACATTTTTAATTTTATTAAAGCATAATAATTAATTAAGCAATTTTAGTGGGTGTCTTGTATTACAATTAATATATAATATATTTATATATCGTGTATATAGACAGCGCTTCATGAAACATATGAAAAGAAAAAAAAATTAAAATCCTTACATTTACTTCGCACAAATGTCGAAATACTGTAAAGTTTTATGGAAGCCAGGTTTCAAATGTTTGTTGATTTAATTATCTCAATAAATAAAACATATTTTATTTTGATAATTAGCTGCGATTATAAGTGAAATTGTTCCGATTGGAATACCATATTTCAAAACAGGATTTTATTGAATTAAGAATTGAGATCGCTAAATCAAAATTAAATAAACTTATGTATAATAAACTATAACTAAATATAATCGCTGTCTTAGTGAACGATTCCAAAGTGCGTGGATATAAAAAGCGTTAATAATGATAATTAAAAATATACGAATCATCATTTCCATTATTTTATTCATGGTTCATTTGGGATATTTAAAAAATCAAGTGGTTGGCATTTTTTTTTTGAAACACAATACCTAACTGTATGTTTTATATTAATAAAAAAAGCTTCGGCAATAAAACATTTTCACTGGGATCATATTGAGTTCAACTTTTTAGGGTAGGTATTCCTAAATAAACCATGAATTTATAATTTTTTATCCAACATTAATTTCTTTACTACCCATACGTTTTCTAGGTATTAGGAACAACCCTCATAATATACATTATTAAGCAATAAATGGAATGTTATACTTAAATTAAAATTAATTAAAAATAAATAAAACATATTTACGGGATGAACCGTTTTGTCAAATACTTACATCAACCGTTCACAAAAAAAATAATGAGAGGTCATGATTTTAAAACTGAAATATTATTTGAAAGTTATTTTCCAACCGTTATAAATAACTTTAAAATAACATATGAATATACGTCCTACGTATTAGAAAGTTTAATAACAATATTTTTTAAATATAATATAAATATTATTTTACATTAAAATATTTCTAAGCAGTTAAGCTGTAAATGCTACCATCACTTATCCTAATAAATAATATTTACAAAATCACCAGAATGTTTTTGTTTGTTTAATTTTGAATATTGAAAAAGTTACTTTTCAGTGGGGTCACTCTTAATAAACGTAGTTTTATCATTACAAATTCTGAATTAAAAAATACCTCAAAACATCATTCTCAATTAGCTTTTGTCCAATCAATTAACATTTTATCACAAGATTATATTTAAAACTACAAAAAATAAAACAAGAAAGATTAAAAGTAAAACATAAACAAGAGCAACCCCACTGGTTCAAATATCACAAAATTGTAGTCAAAATAATAAAATTAAAAAGTGCGAAGGTTTACGTGGAGACCGAAAATTTACAAAAAAAAATATCCAAAACATTGCAATATCCCATTCTGGCGGTGTTACTGACGAAGCACGAATACTGTTATGTAAAGTTGAAGCCCACAGGTGTAACAGGCGTTGATGACGTCATTATTCTTCGTGACGTATTTAATCACCATCGTAAGTACATGGTCTCCTTGTTAGGGTTGTAATGGATTTCTCTGTAACAAAAAAGTAATAAGTTAGAAAAAATAAAAAAATAAAAATCCTAATCCCAATTTTTTTCCACAAATTTCCACAAACTGTTAATATTATAATGCTTGTAGGGCATTTATAAACTGCACGACCAAGAGATTTTTTTTTTGTTCCATCATCAATTATTGCGGTCCTCCTTCATGATCGTACTTGGTTGTTTTAATGATCAATGATGATGTTTCATTTGATAAACAGGTAAAAATGTATTGATTAAATAGATTCTTACTCTATTTGTGTAAGAGAGACCGCTGTAGTAGGATCGTGCTTCCATCACCTTCACCGCCACAAGCATTGACTACATCTACAACAATTAAGAAAAAAAACATGTTATTACAGTTAAAAGTAAAAAAAAAATAACAGCCTGTTGTTCAAAACACCAACATCCCAATTCATAAATCAAACATATTCCTCAAAAACGAAATATTAGAATTACAAAAAAAAAAAAATATTAGAAATAAGTTAATTTCGTTAAAATGTCGCCAATATGGTTCATACCTAATACAAAATGAAAACAAATAATGGTGCCGATTCTCTTGTAAACCGAACTAAACTAACTAAACTATCACTAACATTCCTTACTTTTGGCTATGAGAATCTAAAATCTATTCTACAAAAAAAAAACTATAAATTTAAAAACAATTTTGACTCAACTAAAATCGAGTTTGGAAATCGCGACTCCGAGTGGTACTTGTTTGCCCGACCCCGTGAATGCTCTTAGAGCCGAAGGCGAGCAGGGAGGGCAGCCACAACGTGTTCTATATGGAATTTTTCACATTTTGTATGGAAAATATGAAAAATTATTACCTACATGTTGAGTTTTAGAGGATTACGGTTTCTATATAGGGGGCCCAAATTTTTATTATTTTTGCGATAGGACACACCGTTTTTGAATATAAGCAAAAGAAAAAAGATACAGTACTGTTTTTGCACTTGAAGTCAAGGTGTTGATGTGAATTTCATGACAACTAATTTTATTCCACACCTTTTTAATCTCGATTAAAAATAGTCTGATTTAGTTTGACAATCAAAATTTTTGGTGAAAAAACGTCAAATTCAGAATAGCAAAATTGCCATTTTCAATAAACTAATAACTCAGTGCCATCTTAGTGCTGTCAAACTATAGTTAAGTTGTGTCACTTTGGTCAATTTCAGAATGGGAAATCGTCGTTTGACAGGAATAAACTAAATTTTGGTGATTTTTAGTCTAGTTTAGAGGCTTTTTTGACAAGGGAATCAGCACCATGTATTTTTAAAAACCAGGAATTGTTAATGAGCATGCTGCCACAAAAAGTTGAAAGAGAAAAAGTCCACTGTGCAAAAATGTATATAAAGTGCATTAAAAACCAAAACTTTATTAGTTCATTGAATTTGAGGTGAAATAAATATTTTAAAAGTGCACCATTATGGCTAAAATCTTATAAACTAATCTTAAAAAACAAAATCCAGAAAGATTAAAAATAATTTCCTTAAAACTACTGTAAGAAAACAGTTAACAAAACATGTAAATTCAATGTATTACTTTTAAATAAAGACAGATCGCGTTGACTTTCTTAGAAATTATCAAAAATAATAATGTTAAAGCCTAAAATAAGATTAAAAATTGATCTCAAAGTCCCTGCTTGTAACTCAGAATCCCTTTTTAAGATTTTTCTGTACCGACCGCAACAAAGAATGGGTTTACTTTTTAAAAGGATTAATGTCAAACTTCAGAGGACTTATTTATGTAAAACGTCTTACTGCAAAAGATTTGCTGCTAAAACAGCAAATCTTTGCATTTGGTTTGATATTTTAAATGAACAAAATAATAATCATCTAGGTACCTATGCTACCTTTTTTACAAAAATAGCACTGTGCGAATTGAAACTTACAATCTAGACAAGTATCATTTTTTACAAAAAAAAATATTGGAAATTACAAGGTAGATTTAATCAAAACGAAGAAACTAAAATAAATCTGTTGGTTCACCTAATACATTTTATTGTTTTCGCCAATTTAGTTTCTCAATATTTGACCAGGCAACATTTGCGTCCGCAAAAAAATCAACGGTGATTAAAAAAGTTTCCAAGCGTGTAAGTGTCATCAATTCATCAGTTTAATTATGCGAAATCGTGATGGAGATATTAAAATGTCCGTGAACTCGTATCAGGTGTTAAAACATTTTTTTCCTTTTTGACGTAACAATCTCAACATTGTTTGTTGATTTAATAAACACCCGAAACAGACGCGGAAACAAATTATTTGTCATTAACTTTAAGATCCTTGATCACCTGGTTCGTGGCAAAAAAAATGGCAAAAATACACGAACGAATACAAAATGTATTTTTAGTTTTATTATAAAAATGGAGTCACGGTCATGAATAGGAGTTTCGAAACCGTTAAATACGAATTTAGTTGAGGCCTTTGCGTAACTAATACAATATTGATTACGAATATCGTTTCAAATATCGAATTTGGCATTCCGACTCCTATCGAAATCTAGAGCAACTTTACAAACGCGATTTAAAACAGTTTAGTTCTACAAAAAGCTTTAAAAACAAAAGGTAGGTACATCCTGATCGCAATCCGGCTAATAGTTCTCCACGTGTTTCGAACCCAAGTGTCTAGATCTCGATACAGTGCAGTAAAGGGCGCGGGTGACGGCCGACGCGGCTTTATCCACTTCCGTACGATACACTAGGTTACTTCGTGAGCGCACACCCTGTATGTGCGACTGTGGGAACTAAGCGGCTTTGTTCCCGTATACAGGCTGTTGTGTTACGTAATTCAACCATTAGATGAGACATTGTTTTGTGTAAGGAGTTTAAGCCGACGTTCGCACGGACGTAAAAATATCGCGGCGGGATTTTATCGCGCACTGGATTTTCAATTCTCGTTGTTGAGCCGAGCGTTGAGAACCCAACTTAACAACAACACAGTGCGTTCTAGCGCGTCGATAAAACACACTGTTGGATTTACAACTCTTGGCTCTAAGCAGAGCGTTGAAAATCCAGTGCGCGAAATAAAATCGCCGCGATATTTTTACGTCCGTGCGAACGTCAAATAACTATTGAAATGGTAGGGAGTCAGATTAAACTATTGAATTTGTGCGATTTGGTTTTATCGGCTACAGAGGTGGAAATTAATTTATTCAGTGTTGCTGAAATTAATCGTATCGTAGATTTGTTCAATCAATTTTAAGAACCTAAACTGAAGTGAAAGTTTTGACTAAAGAACACGTGAATTAAGTGTCTTTCCCATATCTTAAAGTGAATAAGAAAGATTTCTTAATTTTATAGTTCCTTAGCAGTTTAAGTTATATTTAAATTACTTATTAGCCAATAGGCTAGTCTGTAATGTGAATAAAGTATCACTGCCCATGATACTTTAAAAAAGGGAAAAAAAAATTAAGAACAACATGAATTTCTATAAAAGGTGTTCCATCAAAATCAACCAAGCTCTGTATTTGATGCTAGGTTCCAGTCATTCTAGGCTGAGAAACGACCGTATCGCAGAAGTAAGCAATATCATTTTCATGCTCTTTCAGAAACCTTTTTTTTTTCTTTTTCATAAAACACAAAAAAATATTTGACCAATAACATAACAATAAAATTGCCCTAAAGTACTAATTTAAATGACCACTAAAACAGCCTGTATATGTGCAAAGGGTGCCTAATTAACCGCATTGCCACCTCTGTGGCGCGACGGACGCGCGAACTATTGTGTACTATGAACTGAACTAGGGCCAATAGAACTGTGGAACCAATAGAAATAGAACTATACTGCACTAAAGGCGTTTGTATCAACTGCATCTGAATACAGACCTTTTAACGGTTGAAGATGTGAACGAATTTTCTTTAAGGATAGCTGTTGTAACTGTTTTGTTTTATTGGTTCAGTTTTAGTTACGTCGGAGTTGAGTTTTTAATAGGACATTAGGTACTTGTGTTGTTTTGTATTTGGTCTTATTCGCCATAACTAGCATTGAAGTGACAGCTTTATTACTTTTAATGATATGAAACCTTATTTAAATAAAATAATGAAATTGACGATTGTCTGTCTATAAAGCAAACCACCAAAACATAATTTTTACCAAAATCCTTTGTTTTATACTGCAAAATGAAGAAGAAAGAAGATCCCTCATTAAATGGCCATGTATATAGAAAATAATCGATATGTCAACTCGATTCTCTCGAGTCGTGAATCGAATGGATCGACCTATCGAGCGATGCAACAGATAAGTACTACGGCAGAGACTGGGCGTGCACCGATGACCTAATGCACTAACTATATGGGACATCGCACTCTCGATTCTGCTTAGAATCGTAATTAAGCAAGATGTATTGTTTTAGCCAGATTAATGAACGATGTATCGATTGTAGCGTGTTTAATTGGGAAAGCACGGGAATAATTAATGGCAATACTCGATATATACCAGGTTTGTGGTTTGTATGTGGGTTAAATTATAGCTGCAATTCATGAGTTAATTTTCGCAAGGCCTTTTATAATGTAGCCACTTATTTGTAAAGAGCGATCAGACTGCTTAGGTAGCATCAAATTCTTTCAATAAAAAAGCCAATCAATCTTATCTATCAATATTCATTATTTATTCCAAAGAGCATATGGTAGCCCTGAATACAACAGGAATAAATTGAAAAAAAAAACACAACCGATGCTGAATTAATTTCTTTCAATCAGAGAACGTGCCATCAATATTTTATTCCGACATAAAAAAAGATAAAAATGAAAAATAGCATCCGCACTTTTAGACGTCCATTCATGGACGTGCGAAACTGACAATAAGGTCTTTGGTACCCACGCATCTATGGTAATAAACACGATCGATCCGTACAATACAACTCGTCAATTCAAAGGCATGATCTTCATGAATTTTATGAACCATACGAACGGGTAACATTTAGCAAAACAATCAGTAGCGGTACTCTATGCCCGGGGCACTCACGCCGCCTTCCGAGTTTCCGGAGTTTCACACGATGCCTCATTATCCTTACATACAGCGATATGTGAAGGAAGTCTATGATGGTAAGATGCCAGAATAGGAAAGTGATGGTTTGGAGAAGGTTTTTGATCACTGAAGTGAATTGGCAACGGTTTTCGGGTATGTTTCGATTTTGGTAAACTAGATAGACGAGCCCTATTGAAAAGTCTGTTATACTGTGGTTCCTTTCTAAAGATGTGGAAAGATAACTTAGTCAAATAAGAAGACTTTCGTTTGTTTTTTTTATTATCTAGGTCTACATCCAGGTCGTGTCTTCACAATACATCGATCACTTGCCAATAATCCAAATATGCCATCGACACTCCACTTCCCTACCGACAAATTGCCGTAATCATCTTACTGTTAAGCGTGGTACACATTGTTGTGCCTTGTACGGCGAGGCATAAACTGCAAATTATACCGCTTGGGTCACGTGTGTTTCCCTGTTGAGGGCTACCGTCAGCGTTCGCACAGTTTCGGAAGCATTAGGGCCCATTAAGCACCGTTAACACACGGTCCCGTCACGAGCTCACGATTCACGCAGCATGAGCGATCTATCGGCGATCTCGCGGTAGCCCTGTGCTGGCTTGTGTCGTTTCACACGGGGGTACGCGTGCACTGAGCCAGTGTGTTCTAGAATTTTATTACACACGACAATTCGTGTTTTTGTGCCGCAATCCTAGAATGAAAGTCGCGGATTTTGTTGACAAAAGGGAGATGAGTTAGATGTTTGTTTAAATGAGAGTTTATAGGATCTCTATCTATCGCTCATGTTGTCTTTGTTACTCTGTCTATAGATTTCTACAACACTTAGGCCTAAAACAATGCTTGCTTGCTTCGACTATTCAAAGGTAGAGTACCTTTGAATAGTCGAAGCAAAACACATTTTTTTAGAAAACTAAATTTAAAAAGTAATATTTTCAAAAGCTTGAGTATGATTTTATGTGTTTATTATTCTTTAGAGTATAAGTAGATGAATAGTTAAAGCAAGTCACAAATTTCAAGATACCGTAGGTACACAATCTTCCCACTTAGATCCTGAGTCGGGAAAGGTCACAACAGTGTAGTAACGGCGTAATACCGCAGCATTATAGTTTTACAGCCGATTGTTATTGACGGAAGACCGAACATCGTACATGCTCAAATATGGGGGACTTTATGTGGAAGACGTGAAACTGTTATTTTTAGGGACTGAACGTGAAACTGTTATTTTTAGGGACTGAACGTGAAACTGTTATTTTTAGGGACTGAACGTGAAACTGTTATTTTTAGGGACTGAACGTGAAACTGTTATTTTTAGGGACTGAACGTGAAACTGTTATTTTTAGGGACTGAACGTGAAACTGTTATTTTTAGGGACCTTACCGTAGTAATGAAGAATTCATAAAAGCAGAAAATTTAGAATTTCAAATTTTTCGCTGTCAGTTTAACATTAACATTAGGGGACTCGTTCTTGGAGATGTAAATTTTTAGGCAAAACCTTTTAGAAACAATAATTTCGCAATATAAGAAGTTAAGTTACTAAAACCCAGTTTTTCACAAATTACAGGGAAAGTGGGAAATTCCATCTCAGAAAAACCTTGCCAAAGTTTTCCCCAAGAAAATGGCCGAGGACAAGATTCCTTTGTTCACAACACATTGTCTCAAGATATTTGCTTCAGGTCACGACCCTATCAACTTAAAGCTACCGTCACATTGTATGATAATTACGAGTGACAACCACGGAATGCCGCTCCAAATGACATGCGAATGTATAAGAAGTTTACTGAACCCGCATTCAAATTGTATTGACAGATGATGAGTTAAGAGGATTTTGTTTTTAGTTGGCAATTAGATAGTTAGCTAGAGGAGCTCGTGGCTAAGTAATAACAGCCGCACGGGTTGATCCATCAGGTTAAGCTACGCTTGCCGGGGTTGGTCAGTGGATGGGTGACCATTCTTAACATACCGAGACTCCTCCGTGCCTTGGAAAGCACGTTAAGCCGTTGGTCCCGGCTGTCATTCGTGGATCTTTGACAGTCGTTACGGGTCGTCAGAAGCCCGAAAGTCTGACAACCAGTCTTACCAAGAGGTATCGTATTACCCAGTAACTGGGTTGTGGAGGTCAGATAGGCAGTCGCTCCATGTAAAATACTGGTATTCAGCTGCATCCGGTTAGACTGGAAGCCGACCTCAACATAGTTGGGAAAAGGCTAAGCAGATGATGATGATTAGATAGTTAGCTATGTTATTATTTATGAATCAAGTTCGACTGTTCAAGAAAGGATAACTTTTTCTAATAATGGAGTTCAGTTGGTGAAGATTTTCTGAAATACTTGGAAGGGTAATGGATCACAGTGGGAATTAAAAATGAAGCAGATGATATAGATTTTCAAAAGTTGCAGGACATCTTTAGAAAGGTAATCTTCCAGCAGTTGTGTGTTTGAAGATATATTTAGATTGTGGAGTTGATATTGATACATTTTGAAAAAGTGGTCTCATGAAATATTGAATAGAAATAATACGAACATGACGTAATGTTACAACCACGTTGGGATTATTTCTCGTGTGTAATTCTAAAACTGTATATTTCAAAAACATCTGTGCACAATTTCTTACATGCACCTATCATCAGTTGCGATGAAGGAATCGTGAGGAACAACATAAAATATGTTTACAAGAATCTCTAGCGTGGAATAAAACCAAGATATGGATAGTTCCACATTAGAGTTAATAACTTAGATAGATAGCTTGTGCTACTACTATACACAAGCATTTGGTTGTATCCACTGACGAAGTCCGCTTAGTAAAACATGCACATTCTTAATTATATGGAGTACCTGCTTTGGGGCACTATTGTTCTCGACATTTAGAGAAAGGGGCAGAAGTTATAGAAAAGTTACAACAACAAACAAAAACAGTTTAAAAAGCTGCATTATTTACTGTATCAGAAGGAAACACTGTTATTAGATACAAAAGAGAAACACGACGAAATCCCACTAATTTATCTCTTAACTAGTACTGAAATTAAACCCCAATCCATCATACTAAACGTATAGACGTTTAGTATGACGAATTGGAGTTTAAATTTAGTGCAAGATTTTACTATTGTTGCGTCTATTCACAACAATAGTAAAATCTTGTCAAGTCTATACTTGGTATAGACCAAGTCTATAAGCAACAAAAGTAAAATCTTCCAGCTCTGATAAACGCTAAGTAAATATATTTAATTGCCTCAGTTTAAGAACGCAATGAGTCAATGTCACTAAGGTTTATGACCGTCCCTTGACTAAAGACTTGATGATGCTCTAATTAAATTTTATCTTTTACTAGTTTCCAGACTTTTCAGACGTTTTTTTCGTTTTGGACTATTAATCTTGGAGGGGTAAAAGGAAAAAGAAGGCATAGTGCTGCTAACTGCTACACGTCTAGTGCAATTTAATAAAAACAACGAAAGACTCGTAACTAGAAATGGCTTACAAAAGAGTGGCCGTCACAACGGTACGTATGCCAATTTAGTTAATCGTTCATATCAGCAGGGATATTATGAATAGATATTTGTTATTGAAACTAAGAAGAAAGCACCCGAATTTTGAATTTTAAAGAAATTTGGATGCACCATAAAAAAGGACTTGAAATGAAATTGGAAGATGGATCAACAAAACATGATATAATCTGAAAAGGAGTGACATATCATGCAAATATTGATGAAAATGGAGACGCAAAACGAAGCAAGACTAAATTCAATTGACTTACAAGTATCTTAAATATACCTTACAGCTAATAAAATTCTACTGTGAACACACACAGATGTGTGTTTTACATCATAGGTAAAAGATGATGATTACATCACAAAATTAGTAGCTTCATTTTACCTTAAAGGCCTCCTCAATTTTGTGCATGAACACCTCAATCTGCGGTAATGGTGTAACAGTAGTATATTACATTGGTCACTCGACTGCCTCCCTGAAGCTTAGGACCCTAATATATGGTGACTATAGTAACCACAACCTTGTCACACCTGACTGGTGATTGGACAGCTAACCGCGGACTATGTAGGTTAGCTAGTATACTAAGTTCATTCTTAAACTAAGTTCATTCTTAATCCTTTTATGGATTAGATAAGAGAATTACAACGGGAAAGAATTCTTCTACTGTTGCAGTAGGTACAGGTATGAGATAATCTGTTTCAAAAGATTTTGTAGGTAAATTGCATCGTTTGTAAATGAATATTATGCTTCTCTGATTGTAAGCTTGTAAGTATCCTCAGTGTTTTCACATTTGAAAAATGTTTAACGTTCTTAAGGTTTAATTTAAAGTAAACTTATCATAAGAAGTCACTTAGCGATGCGATGTTATTGCATAAAATATAACGGTAACTTTGAAGACACTTCAACCATCAAATAAATAAAGGACCATCTATAAAGATGAAAAACTGCTGATGTTACAATAGGACATAAATATAGAAACAACATTGCAGAAGTGCGCTTTAAATTACAGCAAGCTGTAAATGGTTTCTAATTAGTTTGAAACGATAACTGAAACTTGATTGATGATATTCTTGGAGGTAAAAACAAAAGAATTCATACTCTCAAAACATATTTCGATGAATATTAAACAGTAATAATGCAGCTTAATTTAGTAAACCATTTAGATAATTTGAAATCATTATAATGATGACAACATATTCCAAGCACACCTTCAAATGAGAACAGAGTTATTTCTTCTAATTAATTTCTTAAATAATTAAGAGACAACATTTGATGTAATTAATTGCTCTTAGAATCTGATCCGCTTAAACATTAATCTAATGTTGTTAATTATTTATTTATACCGTAAAACTAGGTTAAAGTGGTAAGAGAGTCGAGTCGGTCAATAATTATGTAATTTAACAGTCAACTGTTAAACAAAAAAAAAATAATGATATGTAGCTTCTGATGGCTTGAAATCAGTAGGTATAATTTTGGAATAAGGGTTTTTGGTTTTCGGATTGAAAATAAATGCTTTAAAACATCTAAGATACTGTAATTAAACCAGCTTCTAAATCAGAACAGAACATTTGACAGTATACATAATTATTGATATCCATTCAACCGCAAAAGTCGATGATAATTTTGATGCTATGAAATTAATTATTGTTGACAAAAATGTAATGACTAATTTTCACTACAAAACACTTTTGAAAATTCAATAATCATCACCTACTTTCGATGTTAACAGTCCTCTTAGTTAAATTCAGAACGATGATGAAGAAAGGAGAAAAATAAAAGATGATTGTTACTCACCTGTGCTGGCGCAGATTGTCCTGTCGCTTGAAACTCTTCCCGCAAACCTCGCAGCTGAAGGAGAGCTCCGGGCTCTTATGGGTCCGTTCGTGTATCATCAGGTTGTAAGACTTGGTGAACCGACGCTGGCAGTACTTGCAGACGAACTCGCATTTTGGGCGCAGTTTGCGTCTGAAATCCCGTGTGTGGTCCTCGTCAATTTGCATCACGGCGAACATTTTGTCTGGACTAAGATGTGATGCTTACGACGGGCGGGGCTTGAGCGCCTGTACAATGATAAGTTATCAAATGTCGTGTGCGTTCGATATGTGACTGTATGTGCTAAGTATAGAGTTCATGTTTCGGTGGCTGTCTTGTTAGTAAGTGTGCAGTGATAACGTTGTGTGTAGAGTATTTGGAAATGTTGTCGAATTTGTGTTCTGTCTCTCTCTGTTTGTGGTGTGTGAGGAGGATGGAATACCTAATGTCTAAGTCCCGTCATTAACCGTCGCAATTGATTATGATAATGATGAGAGTCAACACCTATTTAGTTAATGTGTTCATTAACACCTTTTTAAATCATATTTAAAAGATAACAAGAGGCGTTCACTGTGTCATTAATAAATAATGGAGTCAATATTATAAGAGCCTAACTGGTATGTAAATATTTAATAAGTAATTCAATACCATAATAGTATTTCACGCCAAATATTTAAATATACAAAGTATTTCTTGCTAAATGATCTCTATGGTGAAGATATTATAATTTCATTTCCTAACAAAGTAACCTCTATAAGTCACTCCAAGAATACTTCATTTTATTGTTCATAATAACACTATGAATTATTAAAATACGCACCTTTTTAAATCGATTGCCCACGAAGAAGATACTAAGCTTTACAAGCTTAACTTAACACTTTCACCAAAACTTTGTTAAATTAAAATTCGAACTTATGTGTATACAATTAAGACTGAAAGGAGAGTGTCATTATTTGAGCCCGGATTTGAAGTGACTAGATGTGTCAATGTGACAGTACGTGCGACCAACAGCGGGCGTGTTTAGCAACTGCGGCGGCGCGAGGGTGCGGAAACTACTGATAGCGTTACGCGGAAGGCGCGCGCAGCCCCCACCACGTGCGCCTGCGCCGTCAATGAACAGGTAGCACGACGGTAACCTGACGGCTCATACTGGGAAAACTCCACTGCAGATTTATTAGCTTGTGGTGAACAAACTACGTTTATGAATTATGAATGTGTGCTATAAATTTTATTTTCGCGACGTTAATAAACTTATTTCTTATATGAAAGCTCCGTTTTCGCTTGTTACATGTAGTACCATTATTTTACTTGTTTTTCCTTAGTGACTATGGTCATAGATTTTCTATTTTCACTCCGTAGTAATTGTTTATTTTCTGCTGACTCATTTTTCATTAATTTTACTTGCTTCGTACGGCTAAAAACGGTGATTAGCAAGCAGTGGCATACTTTAATATAATTTTCTTTAGATTAAGCTCTCTGTAAAATTTAAATTGATTACCCGGGCTACATTACTGTATCACATTTTTCACTTTATTTGAAATAATGTCAGTACCGATTACATACATATATATGGCATTATAAAACGGTGGGAAAGCGCCCGGTGGCTCGCGGCGCTACCGTGTATTGCACTCACGACACACGTCCCCGGCTATTTGGGCACCGTAGAGTTTACCGGTACTCTGTTTACCGGTAAATTGGTGATGATTTTCAGCTTCTGTCATTACCGCGCCCTCAGGCGTTATAGTGTACTTTCTAGCTGTCTTAGTTCTGTGTAATTAGGTGCGGTAAAAATCGATGTAATTGCAAGTGCGTGAATGATTGCGTTTCGTTTTAGTTATGGTGTTTATTCATTATTCATACAAGAGTAGTGTGAAGAATATGCTTAAATGCGTTTTGGAAGACTTCTTTAAATTAATAAATGGGCTGGATTCAAACATTTCTCGTATTTCAGATATGAAACATTCTAGACTGAAATATTGAGTGCACTGAATTAAATCCTTTTTGTTCCTACATTCCTACTCACATCCCTAGCTAGTTCACGCACTAAACATAAGAACTCGTTCAAAATACTCGCTGATTTTCACACAATATTCAAATTTCGCGTGTTAAAGAAGCTGTAAAAGTTAATTCTTGGTACAGTCATGAAGCGGCACTTATGACTTGTTTTATAGCCACGAACTCCATTCAAATTGTCTTAACCCTCGTATACCTACGCGTCTGAGTTTAAAACTCAACTTTAATGAGTATTCATAGTTAAATTTCTTAGTATGACTGGACATAAGTGTCTGCTGATTAGCAGTGTTGAATGGCTTTATTTTTACTTGTATTATTATGGAGTATTGTGTAACTTGTACTTAATTATGGGAACCTATTCTTGGGCTTCCAATATGTTACACGAATAGGTTTGTCTGCAAAATTCTAGGAATACAGAGTTAGTTTTCAATGACCAGCCAAATTTTCACAGGGCGTTCTACCCGTGAATATGAACAACTTTTACTATGGGACCAACTTTAAAATTACGAAAAAAAACAGCTGTTTCATACAAAAGTTCAATACCCACTCGACTAAAATGTATGAAACAGCAGATTTTTTTTTTCGTGATTTCAAAGTTGGTCCCATAGTGAAAGTTGTTCATAATCATGGGTAGAACACCCTGTGAAAATTTGGCTGGTCATTGAAAACTAACCCTGTATGTAGTAGTGAATGGTCTGTTATCTTACTTTCGACCCAAAACTAAAAAGAATGATAGGTATTTTTGACAGGTACCTGTCATAAATACATATTCAATGAATGTTACGTATTTCAGAAATCTACACGCTTTGATATTATTAAAACAATGCAATGCAGTCCATTTTATGGCACCCATTGCTAATAGCAAGGGAATGTGTTATTTAAAAATATAGAAAAGTATTCTAGCATCTGAGCCCTAGGTTATATAACCTATCAACATCATCTCGAATTCTAAATACAACCCGCATGCCTACAGAAAAACTAATAAAAAGACGCAATACCAACATTACGCGCAAAAAACCTTGTCTACTCCACCATATCATGCGAAAAAAGGTTGCATAAAACATTCCGCCATTACATAACCTTCTGCCGACTGCTTGATTGTCGATACAAGTCGTATCACATCTCGAAGTCACGACAAAGACAAAGTCTAAGGCGCCCGCGAAAAAAATCACCAATCATACAGATCTTTACATTTGGTACACATATTTTAGTCCCTAAATGGGCACACACACGGTTAACTTTTGATAACCATCGGATGGTCACGGCCAGTGAGATATGGTGGTCATAAAACCATTGTCGGTCAGGAGTTAAAAGTCCCGGTCACGGAGGGTAAATAGGTACTTGGCTACATACGGACTGCAAAGAGGTTTTCTTTGTTCCAAACGATTTATGGAGCTTTACGCTATTCGCTTTGAGGTCAGCAGAAGGCCTATAGTTCGATGGTATGCGGCGATACCTTTCAGAAGCTTCTGGCAAATAAACTGGATTAAAAACTATTTTTCTCATATCGTAGTTTAGATAAGACGTAGGTAGAAGAGCTGGAAAATATCTTACTTATTTATTGACATATTGTAGCCTTATTTCTTAGCGAGCTTTTATTTTTTTAACTTTTTGTCCCCTTACCTACACGAAAGCACCTTGGATTAATTAATTATCTCCATTCAATCTTTCGGTAGTCCTATTGGCAAGTTAATATTACGCAAAACCTCAATCAACCATTAATTTGCAAAAAAAAAATAGGATTCCTATACTAGATCATGCTCAATACCGAATCTTTAATACCGTAGCAAATCGAAGGTTATTCATGATTGTGAATTATAATTTAGCACTACGATCGTCTAAAGTGCAATTTGAATGTATTAGGAATATCATTCAGATTCAGTATGCCTGACATTGCATTAAGTGCCGCTCATTCATCACCAAAGGATTATGGCGCGAATATAATTTTACTGTTGTTTCATTATTAATATTAATCTTATTTTATTATGTGGTGAAGTGTGCGTGACAATTCCAACGGGTCAAGGGTTCTACCGGGAAAGACTGTACGATTTTAGAGATGGTTTTGTCCAGCTGTTCACAATTAAATTCAACGTCAATAAGGTTCTTTATGTGAAGCAGTTTTTTGATTATGAATATCCTTTTTGTTTTAGCTTATTAGCCGTTTCTGGGTCTTATCAGTAAAATCAGTGAAGTCAATAATATGCTTTGATATCCATAAGATGCTAATTTGGAATAGAGTTCCAATAGTTCCTACTTTATGTCAATCAATCTGCCCCTAGCCTTTCCCAACTATGTTGGAGTCGGCTTCCAGTCTAACCGGATGCAACTAAATACCAGTATTTTTATATGGAGCGACTGCGTGTCTGACCTCCACAACCCATTTACTGGGTAATATGATACCCCTTGGTAAGACTGGTTGTCAGACTTTCGGGCTTCAGACGACCTGTAACGACTGTCAAAAATCCACGAATGACAACGGCTTAACGTGCTTTCCGAGGCATGGAGGAGTCTCGGTATGTAAAGATGGTCACCCATCCACGGACCAACCCCGGCAAGCGTAGCTTAACCTGATGTATCGACCCGTACGGCTGTTTTTACTTAGCCACGAGCAGGAGCTCAGAGAGACAGGAGTCTTCTTTATGTCATGATTGTAAAAAAAAAATCAATTTAACCAAGGGTTCACACATAATTTTAGTTCTCCTGTGAGATTTCAAGTACTTTCCCTCAAACTGGAAACTTTAAAAATTCAGTGGTGTTAAAGTCTTAATTTACTTCACTAGATAGTCATGAAAAGATTTGAACAATATTATTTCATCATATTGTATCAAAACCACAAGATGAACTGATGCCATCATATTTGTACCTAGTTACATATTTAATGCGTCCAAGCGGATCTAGCGATGAGTCATGCACCACATGGGCTATAGGCCTCGGATTTATCTTAAAACTTGTCTGATGATTCACATCGATGTCCCTTGAACTGTTGACATTTGTTACTCGGATCGATTTTAATTACCGAGTTAACCGTTAATCGTTTGGTGCATATTTTGTAATTATGGTAGTGATTGATGGGGGATCGTTTTCCTTGATATAGGTAATTATAGGTTATGGCTTCTGAAATATCTGCATCTACAAATAGGTAATTTGTATGCTGTGGTCTAACACTTGCTTCATAGGTAAATGGATGTAAGAAAAAGGTACTGTTACTGTACCGGTTCTTAAAACGAGGGTGACACCATTACTTATTTGTCTTGGAAGGATAGAAACCTGGAAGGATAGTAGACTGAATACAAAATAACTGAATGTTGTGAGTCTTGCAATAGGTAGAGCAAGCGAATTTATTATATATATATATTTTTTTTTTGTAGAGGTTGTTCTGGAGGAGCTCGTGGCTAAGTAATAACAGCCGCTCGGGTCGATCCATCAGGTTAAGCTACGCTTGTCGGGGTTGGTCCGTGGATGGGTGACCATCTTTACATACCGAGACTCCTCCGTGCCTCGGAAAGCACGTTAAGCCGTTGGTCCCGGCTGTCATTTGTGGACCTTTGACAGTCGTTACGGGTCGTCAGAAGCCCGAAAGTCTGACAACCAGTCTTACCAAGGGGTATCGTATTACCCAGTCACTGGGTTGTGGAGGTCAGATAGGCAGTCGCTCCATGTAAAATACTGGTATTCAGCTGCGTCCGGTTAGACTGGAAGCCGACCCCAACATAGTTGGGAAAAGGCTAGGCAGATTGATTTTTTTTTTTTGTAGAGGTTGTTCTGAAGAAGATCCAGAAGCTGAGTGCGATGAAAATTTATTCAGCAGGGCATTGAGATACACAGGTATGAACTAAATCACAACAACGACAGCGTACAAAAAACTCCACGTTTGAGAAACTTAACTTCGTTTACCAACAATTCATAAGAAATTCACATATTCCTTGAAAGATAAATTATATTCAAGGAAATTCTTGTTATGACTGCTGATGACGCCAAATGGCACGCGTCATGCATTTGACATGTAACACGTATTGTAGTACGAAGAACTACGTGATAAGTACATCCTGACTGCATGAGACAGGCAGTCTGACTATTCACAATGACTTGGCAACTTTTAATGAACAAAGATACCTAGTTTTTTCGTTTCGGATCACAAAAACATTTTGTAAAAGTTCATGTTTACTTCGATACAAGTGAAGCTTTTGAAGTTAAGGGATCACTCAGTAATTAAATTTCTCAAAAGTAAAAATCAGGAAGATAAATATTGAAAATAAGCTGTCATTCAAGGCGATCTGGCTATGCAGACGATGATGATGTATACGTAAAATATTAGGTAGGCAGGTACACATACCTTAAGCGATGTGTCATAAGTAGTTTGCGGTTCACTTCAAAAGTGTTGATTCAAAACAGTGATTAATTAGCAGAGATTGATTGAGAAAACCAAAAGAATGTCGGTGACACGGTATCAGCATCCTACACAGAAAATCCTAAAACTAGCAAGATGATTATCAAGCTAAGTATTTAGCACAAGTTGGCGAGACGAAACATTTCATTCTTCAACTGAGGCTATATAGGATCGTTTTAATATGGATGATGACTGAACATTTTTTAGGACGTCTAGTTATTTTGACGACACGGTTGGCGCAGTGGTTGAGCGATTGACTGCTGCGCAGCATGTCGCGGGTTCGATTCCCGCACGGAACAAATATTTGTACGACCTACAAGTATTTGTTCCGAGTCTGGGTGTTTTTCTATCTATAATATGTATGTATTTACAAAAAAAAAAAAATGTATATATAAGTAGTTTATCAGCCATCTCGTTACCATAACACAAGCATTAGGTTGCTTAGCTTGGGGCTAGATGGCGTTGTGTGATATGTCCAAACATATTTATTTATTTATTTATTTTATTTTATTTATTATTGGGAAATATTTTACCATATTTTTTTTACGTAATCAAAAGATTACGGCGATACATTGAATTAAAATATGGCATCAACGTCGCATCTAGCTAGATTTTATACGTAGAAGTGACGTGGCGAGCCCCCACTCCCCAACTTTAATGCGTGTTATCTAAGTCAATTTTTACTAATATAATAAAGTAAAAAATACATGTTTAATATTTTGTTAATATCTGACTGATAGACTAAATAGAAATTCTTTTTTTTACCCAGGCATCATATCTTGTGTATTGATTGATAATGATGATTTGCCGAAACTAATGCAAGCATCGTCTATTATGATTTCTAGATTGTTCTTGAATCTAAGCAGGTATTTAGGTACATACTCAACAGATTAACCAGTATCTATAATTTTTCCTTCTTGCAAGATGAACTTAGTGAACTTATCGAACCTTTATAAATAATAGCAATAACGCAAGACAAGAAAATAAATAATTTCACAACAGATTACTGAACGCAGTTCATTAATACCATTGTATGGAATCTCGCGAGCCGTAAACATTGCACCTTAATAATTATCAACAAAAACTGCCACTACGAGCTTTAATTACTTAAAATTCCAGAATACATTGCAACACTTAACTACATTGTTGTGGAAATCGATAAATTTGAGTATGTTACCATACATTACTGTTCTCCTTCAGTAATGTTTCATCCAATTAGAGCAAAAAAGGCTGTGTATGATGAAGTAAAGGTTTATTCGAAAAAGTTGTGGCTATTCGGTTCATGGTACACAGAGTATTTAATGCTCCGTCGAAGCATTGAACTATTTGAACCATGGATCAAATGATGTTCATAAAACATTGTCAGTGGTACTGCCATGTTTTAAGGTTAGTAATTAAAATTCAACACAACATAATAAAATTTAGAGTGCATCGTAAACTTTGCTTGATTTTTATTCTATCTGCACTC
Source organism: Cosmia pyralina (assembly GCA_946251885.1). Classification (NCBI taxonomy): domain Eukaryota; kingdom Metazoa; phylum Arthropoda; class Insecta; order Lepidoptera; family Noctuidae; genus Cosmia; species Cosmia pyralina. The sequence goes on along the minus strand of OX276359.1, from coordinate 15,568,481 downwards.
GGCAGTAGTTATGGCTGAGTTTTGAAACAATGTTATTTGTATAGTATGTGCGCTTGCCTAGATTATGGCTTGCTAATGATTCATAGAACCAAGCAGAGCAAAAATTAAGTTGTATTTCCAACAATTTTTGTGGTTCCATACCCGAAGGGTGCCAAACGGAACCCTTACTAAGCCTCCGCTATCCGGCCGTCCGTCTGTCTGTCAGCGGGCTGTATCTCATGAACCGTAATAGGTAGACAGTTGAAATTGGAAATTAAAAGCGGTCTCCATACCTACAATAAACTTTTGATTTTGTAAAAATCGTTTTTCTTACCTTGGAAAGTGGGGTGTCATTGTCTAAAACTCAGCGAGTAGAGTACAAACATTTTTTTTTTTATCTTAAAAAATTAAGATATATGAGGCCGCAAAAGTTTTCAGTTTTAGAGCATTTTTTCACGAGCTCTATCGTTACAACTAAACACGTTAGGGATTTGGAACTTCTGTACATCATGCACCAAATACTGTATTTAATCATCAAATACTAAAAACGCCGATTCAGAAAATATTTTGTTTAAATATGAGCGATTTTCAGCAACTGCAAAAAATAACTTTGTAATTCACAGTATCATTATCAAATACAAAGTTATTTTTGCGATTGTTAAAATTTAAGATAAAAAATATTCTTCGTTAAGTTTTTTTTTGTTAAACATTGTACGGTGATACGGAACCCTACGCGTGCGAGTCCAACTCACGCTTGGCTGGTTTTTAACTTTGAACGACTAAATAACGTGATTGTTGAACACTAATTATTTTAACTAATGTTGATACTTAGGTATAGATTGACAGACCAAACATACTGAGCAACACAGTGGATTCTGAACATTCACGCATTTGAATTCGTTTACCTACTTTGGCGAACCTCAAAGGATACGCCAAAAAGATGCGATGCATGATATTTCTTGGATAATTTAACACAATAGACAGAACTACGTCTCCAATATTTATCAAGTTATTGTGTCAATGCCTTTATGGTAACATTTAATACGGTCTATTATGGGCATTGACTCTATTGTGCAGCTTTCAATGAGTCCACGTTGCCGAGTCAGCGTGAGTTCGTTCGGCTTTCGTCTTTCGGCATTCGGCGTTTGGCTTTCTAGGAATTCGATGTGTAACTATTGTTGATAATGTGTAACGAGTGTTTTGTTGTACAATTATTAATGTCATTAATGCTTGGGACTGCATTTATTTTTAACTAGTTGCGCCCCGTGGTTTCACCCGCGTAAACCGGGATAAAAAGCAGCCTATGTGTTAATCCAGGGTCTAAGCTTTTACCAAATTTCATCCAAATCGGTCCAGACGATTGAGCGTGAGTAACAAACATACAAACATACAAACACACACACTCACAAACTTTCGCCTTTATGATATTAGTGTGATTGTATGTAATTATATTAGGATTTCTGAATAAATTGACCACGAAAATTGGTAAACAAATCCCGATAGTAAGGAGACACACAAAGAGGAAACGCAAAGAATGTAAAGAGCTCAGAAAGAAAGACTGAACATTTTGTAGAAAATCTTTTTTCTACAAAATACATGAAGTATTTTACCAAATTCTTACGATGATTTAAAATGTAATAATTAATCATTAGCATCCATTTCTAAATACCTTGGAAACAATTTCTCAAAAAAAACAACAGCTCCGATATTTTTAAAAACCACCTCGTTAAAATCCTTGCTTTAGAAACCATATTTTATAAAATAACAAATGTTAACAAAACTCGCTCATAAATTAATCGGTCTTTTAACAAATACCAAGGGAACATAAAAGCTGATGATCACCCACATTTGAATAAAATTATTACCATCTCATTGTTCGGCGCGTGCGCGAGCGCATCGTTTCAACACGAAATTTTATGTTTATCATTCTATTTGACATTTTTACGAACAATGCAATGCCCGTCTCACTCCCATGTAGATCCATGGTAGTAAGAATGAAAGGGATGGAATGCGATTATCAGCTCGCTCCTTACATTTTGAAAGAATTCCAAACATGAGCTGAATCACGTTGTTATAATTACGATGTTTGTTTCATGAATAATTCAGAACGTATAGGGAGAAAATTATACAATTAGGAAGGGTAGCTGGAATTTTTAAATTTTTAATTAAAATGTCCCTACATTTTATTTATTTAATCAAAAGAGTAGGTAGTGCAAATAACAAACGGTTTTATAATTAGGAGCGTCTGTGTCATATTCTATTTCAACAACAAATTGTTTTTGAACCCTACGAAAAATTATAAATTGTGCCTTACAAGAAGGGAAGTGTATCTTTGCAACATCAAATTATATTCCTAGTATATCTTATAACAGTAATAATAAAGATTGAAATTCAACCCCACTTCGGCCAAATTATAATATACAAATGAGAGTGTAAGCAGAAATAACGAAACAGTTTATGTCCCGCACGTTCCCACAGGAAAGGTATGCGCTTGGATGGGAACACAGCCGGCCGTGGAGACGGTAATCGGTTATATTATTTTTAGAAGATTTATTTTCCTCTCTTCGCTGTTCTTACATTATAGGTACCTATAGGTTTAACTACAATACAAGCTGTTTTAGGGAACGGAGTTGTTTAACTTTTATTTGAATGTCGGAAAGACAAAGTCTATTCCCTGGGGTTTTCGTCAAATACCTAATTCAATTTATCATAATTTACCCAAAGGACGCTTCGATAAAGGCTCCAACAAACAGGTGAATCAAAGGCACCGCGAGCCGCGCGACGAGTGGTGCCTTTATGTCGCGCGTGTATCACGTCGCGTGTCGCGCCTGTTTGAAGGAGCCTTAATGTCTTGCAATAAAGAATTACGAAATAGGTTCTTAAATAATAATGCCCACAGAAAAATTTGTACGTCACGTGATGTTCACTTGGACAGTATTGATTGATACCATTGGAAATGAAAAACAAGTGGCGCTATTTCGGCGGAGTGTTCCTTCCACCACCAGTCCACCCACCCTCAGTCGTTTAAGTAAATACTTTAAGGAATTTACCAAAACTGTTCAATTTAATCCTATTCATTTACCAACAAATTATTTAAGTAACAAAATGTAATTCTAACACTTCTCCATTGAATCCTCTGTTTCGGTGCAACGAAGTATGCGCGCTGATATATTGGGCTTCGGTCGGATAGCCCCCGGCGGCTGCCCGGGCTATATCCCCTACGTCTTTGGGTACTCCACTGACCATGTAGTTAGCGGATTAACTTGTTGTATAACTAATTTTATACCTATAGTGATGTCAGTTGATTGAGGTTGTTAATTAACTATTTATTCTTACATGCCGTGCCAGATTTTTGCATAATTCGAGATCTATTAGACTTGCTCCAGGCACAACCCATTTTAGCGCACTTCTGGAATGTTTGAGTTTATAATTCGAATTTCATTTTACTATGATCACTGTAAGTTGAGGCTGTGCGTTGTCAGTCATTCACAAAATAATTTAAATGTAGAATGAGTTTCTTTTTTGCTCAATAAATTAATTATTTTTGTTCTCATACTCGTATTAAAAAGAACTAGGTACTTATATGAAAGCAAACCAGACACTAACAAAAAATACTCTACTCCTTTGTTGCAGTTAAACCACAGACTAATACATAAAACATTCCATAGTTCCCACGGTCCTCTCAAACCCTCACAGAGGGCGTGCCCGGTAGCTAAATAAATAAATGCATACGATACACATAATGTATAAGCCGCAGTCGGCTACTGGTTTACGCGGTAGCCAATCAATGAGTGTAGGTAAAATTTTTGTAGAATATAGGAACGTGTAACGTGTGGGCAGTTTTTAAGTATCATTTTATTCTTTGATAATTTTGCTTGGTAATTAAATTTGTATTTATTGGTATTGTTTTTGATGTTTAGCTAATTGTGTAGTTTTATTTCCTAATCTGGGGAAGAGTCGTTTTGAATAAGTTTGTTTACCAACATAAAAATATTTAGGTGTCTCGTGCATGTCAGACTGATTTTATGTCATGCTCTATTGGATCAATCTACCTCATCTACAAGTTTTTAATATCTCTCTACCTAGAGCATCATACGTAAGAATTTGAGTAGGTAGGTTTACAAGTTGTAACTTAAATAACGCACACCCTCTTAAGGGCTCATTGTAGGTAAGGAACTCATCATTATGAACAACTTTTACTATGGGAACAAACATGAAATCGCGAAAAAAATCAGCTGTTCCCTATATTTTTTTTATTTTGACGAATTATGCGAACATATTAATGTAGGAAACAGCTGTTTTTTTTGCGAGTTTCAGGTTTGATCCCGTAGTAAAAGTTGTTCATAATGATGAGTACAATGAGCCCTTAAGAGGGTGTGCGTTATTTTAGTTACACCTTTTATATCAGAGTTACAAGGATCCAATATCTCTGAATTTGAAAATCAAGACGAAACATTGCACCTCTACGAATCAATCTTAGTTTTTGGGCTATTTGTGCTATGACAAAAAGATGGGCGGAGGTCATGGTGTTGTAGCGCAGCCTGCCAGCCAGCCTATGTCCAGTAGCACAGTCTGCTTACGTAGTTCGCCGAACTTCGTATGCAGCTCGGGCTTCGTCGGACGACTGTGTGGACTGCAAAAGGCTGAGTTGATTGATTGTGCTAGGACAACGTATTTATAGGCAAAAGATAAATCCTATCTACTTTAGCCTGAAAACTTATTACTTATTTGCTGGTGACGAAAGATTTTACAGTCCTGAAATAATGTACTTAGTTAATTTTTTACAAAGTGTATGCAAAGAAGAAATCCCAAAGCAAACCATTTAATTGCAAGTTTCTAAAACATTTTTATGAAAAAGATTGTTGGGCAATCTTGATCTAAAAAGTTTGTTCTCAGTTTCTCACACATTAAATCTATCAATTAAGTGATTGTATTGCCTCGGGGACTACCGACCTTTAAATTAAGATGTCTGATCATGCAATATATTTTATGTTAATAGAACATTTAAGATTCGTGTGAGAATCTTTTGAATGTCGATACCTATGTGGACTAAACGCTCTCAATTCTTGTGTGGATGATTCTTTTAAAAGGTGTTACGTAAAAGTTGTTTTCAATGCTTTGCTCACCTACCCATTTTCACATTGTGAACCCTTGAATAAGATAGAAGCAGAGGAAATATTGTCGTTCTTAGCGAGTAAATTACCTATTGCCTTTTTATCAGTTACATATCCATTTTTTTCTTATAAATTATTATACCTACCTTCTATTGTCTTTGTATATTTAAGTCCTAATAACTGCAAAAATGATCTGTTGATTAATTTCGTAATCGTAGCGTCATTTATTGACAAGATATTTCTCCTAGTCTACATAAATGAATTAATTGAATTTTTGTATGATTGGCATCAGGTACCTACACAGCACAACAATGAATAACTGCACGATTTTCGTACAAAAAAAAAACTACAGTGACGTCACTCACATGACCTAATCAATTCGACACGCATCTTCGTGCGTGCGTGTGCACATGGAAAAAATTAAATCCGGCTACTGTTCACCAATCAGGAGGCGGGGGGCGGAGCGCGTAACACGGCAGCGAATTGTTGAACCGCGTTTTAAAAAAAAAGATTATTCATTTTTTTCACCGCTTCGTCGGCGCGTGAGTTGTGATCAGTGTGGGTGGGACTTTCTATAGCCCGCAGCGTTTTTCTCGTGGGATGCAAACGATCTTGCCTATACAGACTACACATTATAATACCGAACGGGTATCGTCAGTTAAATTTATATGGGAGAGTCGAATTGCCTTTTTATAGAGGTACGTATTTACGCGATTTTACGTCGACGTCTCGCGCTTATGTGGAAGTTTTAGATGGCTATTTTATTCACTGCTTAGAATTGAACGGTGGATGGTTTTAGGTAGTATAAAACGTTTGTTTTTCTCCAAAGTTCCACCTCCAGTACTTAAAGTATTACTATAAAACCGACTACATAGCAAGCAGAAACGAAACAAAAACACATTCAGCTAAAGTGAAAAATTTCTTGATACCTAACAGTGATATCTACAAAAAAAAACCTCACAAAACTCGAGACAAACACTCGATATCGGCCGGACAAAGGCGAACTGTAACATTAAGGCTATGCACACAATACAAAAAGCGGTCAGGTAGAACGTCACCTGTGGCGCTAACCGGCGGGATGTTTGCGGTCAAGCCGCGCAAATAGCGCCATGCGAACCCACCTTTACAAACAAACCGAACTCAATGGTAGTGTCGCTTGTGAATGAACGTGCTAAGTGTCTATATGGTATCGTTATATACCTTAAAATGTCAAATAATTTTACAGAAAAAAAAGTTAAACAAAGCTCAACAATTTCGTGATTAAACAGAACAAACGTGAAGATAAAATATTTGTTCAGAGATCAAGAAAACACGAAAAGATTTAATAATAAATTATCTATCCGATAATAACTGCTAGTAGAAAATATTTACACTGATACAATGTTTAATAGCTACCAAAACTATATTCGACTTACTGTTTGTGATTCATTTTTAGGCAAAGCGGCAATTCGATTCAAAGTTTTCGCCAAACTGGAAGTACCAATACTTCAAGATTACACCAAATCAATAATGGCCAATAAAAACGTTTCAATCTTCCCACCTATATCAGCTACAAATGGCATCAATACCTACCGACAATGCTATCTTGTCGGATTTTCTTCAAAGCGTACAAAAACCAACTCGTGCGCAAACATAAATGATAACTTATCTATTCGCCTCACCCACTATTTAAACTAAGATAAGATACAAAAGAATGTATCAATTCTTTAACATAACACCTATAATTGGCATTGTCGGTAATATTAGCAATTACTATCAATGTCTTTAAGTTGTCGATAAGTTTAAGTCCTGTTTGTAGATATGCCTGCGATGTTATTTTCTCTATCTTTGGAAGATAAAATTATTGCCTTTGTTTTTGAAATTTTCACTTTAACGAATGGATTCTGATGCGATTCAATTATTGATAATGAACACACCTTAAGATATAATTTTATGACTAAGGAATGAGAATGAAACGGCACCTCCATATTATAAAAGGCTATTGAAAAAGCTCTGATTCGTTGGGAATTGAAAGAGTCAAGTTTCATAACATAGGATCCAAAAATCTTTGAAAGATAATGGTGAAACGAGCACATTAGCCATCTTAATTGCAAAAGAACATATTCACATAATAGCGTCAACTACGGTTGATCAAAAAAAGCTATATAAAGAAGATGAAGAAAAGGAAACGAAATATTAATATAATTGAGGAGTTGAGGACAGATTTGCATTTGGACAATCGTGAGCATAAAATCAATCCGATTTTATCCACTACTAAATGTTCTGCATATTCTACGATACATAAGAACATCCCTACGTTATATTTCATAACCTATTATGAAACTATATGTTAATATTTAACACATCTAAACTTGGAATTCGTTTATCTATAGACGAGATTCCCGAGAGATAAGCCATAGCCGGAACCCACCAACTTTTGTATTTTATCTCGTTCAAACAAAGGTATCCTGCCTGAGCGCCAGTTTGCTTTGTTAACAAATTATGTTAAAAGTTAGAAGTTTCGTTATGTATAAATATATCGGCTTTTGTTGGGTTTGTCTGTGACACCTTCATTTGTATAGTTTTGGAGATAGCAGTGTCGGCTACGGTCAACAATTTCGTGGCTGAGATGGTTGACTTTTGATAGTTCCACTGTTATCATTATCTGTATAGCCTTTTCCTAACTACGTTGGTCGGCTTCCAGTCTAACCGGATGAATCTGAATACCAGTATTTTACAGGGAGTGACAGCCTATCTGACCTCCACAACCCAGTTACTGGGTAATACGATACCGGTCGGTACGGATCTATAAGAATAGATCCGTACCGACTGTCAAATATCCACAAATTACAGCCGCAACCAACGGCTTAACGTGCTTTTTGAGGCACGATCGGGTGAAAAGTAAGCTACTGGACGAAAACATGGGCACTAAAGTATTAGAAAGACATCATTTTAAAGCCAACAACGCTATTCGGCAAAGAAGACTTAATAGGGACTGTAAGATAATCGAAAAGCTGCTTTTATAAACGAAAAGCTTGAAATATTATCAGTGGGTTTAATTAAAGAAGGGTAGCTTACTGTGAAAATGTCATGCTGAAATGCTAGAAGGAATCGACTGAATGAAGAATGTTAGGTATATCGTAGATGGCAACTTTCCACAGTGCTATACCGTCATGTCGGGTTACTTTGACTCTAGCCCTAGAGTCTAGGGCATAACTTTGACCCAAATCGAGATATATGTTTACACACAACAGTCTGCAAGTACGCGTCCATATCACCATCTATTACGAAGGAAATACGATGTTCGATTGTGTAGCCGCGACACCGCGGGCAGTTTAAACATTTGTGTCGATTTGGGCCAAAGTTATGCCCTAGAGTCAAAGGCACCCACCATGACAGTATTTACATTTTGCGGTTGGCTTGCTTTTCGACTACAAGAACTTATCTTGACTCGTCCAGTACTGACTAAGGCTCTACAAACGCAGCTATAAAAAAGTCTCATCATGATTGTGTCAAAATCACTCACTCACTCATTCACTGTTGGCAACAGTTTTGATAATCGGCGCAGTGATTTACAGAAAAATGCTACCTTCTGTCTATTTCATATGATCCTTTAGACACCCACCAAAATATTGGTACTTCCTAGTAAATGCGACATTAGCATAACAATCAGATTCAGTATCCTAACTGTATATTATATTTACTTAATCGAATAATATCAGTTATAGCTTCAAAACCAACAACCATAACAACCTGTGTTCTCGATCAATATTTAAGTACCGAAAGGATATAAATGGTTACAATGCAACGTTCGGTCGGCGGTGTCATGACAAAAGCTTTTCTGATAATAAATAATCATTGTCTTCAGATTATTCCTCCCCATTGGTCGTAAACACAGGGCAATGTGTTAATACGTGCCCGTATGTATGTGACAGTATGCCTTTTATTTGTGGTGAAACAAGATAGTGATGGCCGTTCGTTACTATAGAATCGACTAATGCAAATCGACTAAGTCGATTGTTTAGCATCCCATTAAGTGGATCGTGAATGTGAGGAATATTTCTGCTTGGTTATTATAATTTGCATTCAGAATCAGATGCACGTTGTTTAGTTACGTTTATTTTGTGCAATTAAAAAACCCTTATAACCATAAAAGGATGAACTTGCAGACAAAGTATATCGTTTTAAAAAGAATAAGAAAGAAATGCAAGAAATAATATTTTCTAGGAAACAATACGATAAATAACATCCAACCCTTCCTTCACCTGTACACCCCTCACAAAAAATACTACAAATTATCCTACATATTATACTAATTCAAACCCTAATAAGAATAATCGATTATACATATAAGTCGATTAAAACCGTCCATCACTACTAAAAACCGAACGCGGTGTGGTTCGGCGAAGTTGAAAGAAAGTGGCGATGCGCAGGCGCCCCGTCGTGAGTCCTCGACATTCCCGAAACGTTCTACGGATTCGATATTTGAAAATTTAAATATGGGCACCTACAAGTGGCGAATTTAAAGGCCACTTTTTAATGTCAGCGGGACATATTCGTTTGAAATGAGCATTATAAAATGCTGTTGAGTTAACCGTGTTATGACTTTATAAAAAATAACGTTTATGAGTATTGATATTTAGTGATGATAAATTGCAAAACAGTCATTCAAAATTAAAAAGATTCGATACTTAGCAAATAGACTAGATAAATTTTTCCGATTGAAATACACATTTTTATGACCATTTTTTCTAATCACAATAGGTACAAGACTTACCTACAAATTGACTGATACATGAAATTCAACAACACATAGAAAGCTCGGCAGACTTTTTATTCACTCTAAAAAGGAAAACTTATTCATCCTATTTTTCTCTAGGTATCATTTTCCGTCAAATAGCAAATATTCACTTAATAAAATCTAAATGCCCATTCAAAAAGGCTACGATTATCATCAGCTATAATTGAGAGTGATCCACAATTTGCAAGGTGCGCAAGCGCGTGTTTCCCCGCCACTGTGATACGCTTTAGACCGGGAGCTCGATCATTTTATATTACGTTTATTACATTTATCGCGCGATTGCTGCGAAGGTTTATGATTTTAGCAATTTAATTTAGCAGCAAGTTTTTTTATTGTGCGAATGCAGAGTAATCAGAATGGTTTTAATTATTTATAGCGTGTAAATTTTGACAGAATGGAATTGGATAAATAAAGAAACACAAAGTTCAGTTTTTATGATAGGCACACAATAAGAATTGCATTACAAAGTGGAGCAAAGTGACACGCCTAAAATTTTGCAGTGAATCTGCCGAACAAATTCGATTTGGTGGGGCAGATTCCACTACCTACTCTAAAACCTTAGAAAAAAAGTACAAAAATAAATTGTTCGGAAATTTTTATTTCCTAAGTATTTGTTTCTGGAAGGAAATGAGTTGTAAATCACAGATAAATTACACGAGCTTAGTATAAAAAGTATTAATGAACCAGTAAGAACAAATCGTACGACATCTGTGATTTTAAAAGTTTAGTGTTGTTATATTTGATTCGTTGCTTTTGCCCACCACATCGCCCGCGTGGAGGTCTAAAATAATTCCACGGAAACGTACTATCGTATCGTGCACGCCAGTAACGCTCTTCTTCAATCATCTTCAACAATCATCGTCATTTTTCAGCCAATTTACAAAGAACATTAACGAATTAGACACCTAAACCTTCATCATGAATCAATCCGTCCATTGGTGAAAACCGTATGAAAATCCGTTCAGTAGTTTTTGAGATCATCGCGAACATAGATACATATAGGCAGACGCGGCGGGGGACTTTGTTTTATAACATGTTTGTTTTATAGAAATCTTGTAATTAATATGTGATTTACAATCTGTTTCCTACTAAAAACAAAAAGGAAATAAAAATTTTCAAACAATTATTGTTGTACTTTTACCAACCATAGCGGGGCAGAATCCAGCAAGATTTTAGAGTAGTGGAATCTTCCCTACCAAATCAAATTAGTGGGGCAAATTCTACTGCAAAATTTTAGGCATTCCACTTTGCCCCATCAGTGGGGCGGCTCGGTGGGGCAAAGTGGAATAATTCGAATTCGTTAGGTCCTTTTACATTGATTTTTTGGAGTCAGTTTTACTGAGATATTTAGGAGTGAGAAAACTTGATCCATGGGATCTACGTATAACTAAAACTCCAGGATGGACGGATGGATGGATGGATGGATGGAATGGACTTAATCGCTAGTATTTAACACACAGCAAAGACTTTCAAATCTTATTTTCTGATTCTCCATCTCTTAGCCTACAATGCCCACATTGTAAGTAATTATGGATGTAAATCGAGGCGCTTCGAGCTACAGAAATTGGCTCGACTTGACACATAAATAAGTAAGCTTTTTTACAGCTCGATAAGGATCACTCAAATTATAATTGTATTATTTTTTGGGTTTTATGCATTTAGAAACACGCAAGTTTTGTTTGAGATTGCTTTTAATAAACAGATGTTTTAACAACTTAGATTTTGAAAGAAACATTTTGGTTTAGCTAGATTTTTAAATCATATGTTTTTAATTAAATGAAGGAATGAATTTCCGTCTTAAGTGTACTCGAAAATAATTACTGTAAAAGTTTATCAGAACTCATTTAAAAAGAAAAATAATCCTTTAATATTTAAACCCTGTCAGTGAGATAAATAGCCATAAAAAAGAACTAGCTTTAAGTTCAAGAAATAACTACAGTATTGTAACCGATAAGTAGTTTTAACTCCGGTTTTATCATTATATAATTACTGTTCGTCGTATGGAGTTTAATTATCAACCGCAAATATCAAAGATTCATTTCAGTTTGAGTACAATGGCTGACCACTCATAAATTAATTTGCAGTTATTATTATGACTATAAAAGTGCACTTCCGTGTTAAAACATCACTTTTGGCCGTTAATATTTTTTTATTATTGTTGATTGTTTGGGAAAACAATTTCAGGGGAATATTTATTGGGCAGCTTACTCAACTTTTTAAATTATTTTGTGGTGTGTTGTGATATTTTGGCTGATGCTAGTCAAAACGAAGCCACATACTCTCAAATATGACTCGTTATTTTAGGTTTGAATCTTCGCCTTACGTTAACTTTACCAGGTAAATCAATAATTTAAATAGATTTTGCAATAACATGACGAATGGTAATAGAATTTCTTTAGCATGTTTTACTTTACTTTCAACATTTTTTCTAGTTTTATCAATAAATCCTTCGATCTACGCGAGACAATAGCTTTTTAATTGTTTCTGTAATTATACGAAAGGTTCAGGATATTCGCATAGCAGTCTCACGGGAACATATCGTAGAGGTGTCAAAATGTGTGTCTAATGATGCGTGCCATACAAAACTTTTGAATATCACAAAAGCCTCAAGTGTTACCTAAAAATATCTCTCAATATTTTTTTCTATACCCATTATTCTTTTATTAAATAAACCATAAATCGTTATAAAATGGTCACTATCTTACGTTGAATGGATCGGCCGGTGGGTGCACATGATTTTAGTAAAAAAATGTGTATAATAAGGACAATATTTTTGGATGTCCTTTGTGGTGCTAGCGCCGAGAGGCGCTAAGACGACATTTACATGATAATAGCCTCGATTATTCAAATAATATTTTTGTGTGTGTTTATGAAAGGATGGGAACATTTTTTTTCTATAATTGTTTGAGATTCCTCTATAAAGTTTATTGCATTCATTTCTTAAATGTGAGACTATAATTGTGGTCTGTATGAATAACTATTCTTAAAGCCCTGCTCCGTCCGAACTATAATTACAATACTCGCGATGTTTATCGCGAATGTATCAACATTTATAATACTGACCTAAAGACTCAGAACTGTGAACGTGTGATATCCAAACAGGAATCGCGTATGTGTGTGAGAGTGTATGAATATTATGATCAAGCAGAATGTGATGAAAATGCTAATTATGAATGATAATGAATTAATGAATGATAACTAAAGTTTTATAATATTTAATCTAAAAAGGACTTAGAATAACACAGAAATAAAAAAGTATTATGGATTCAATCGTATTATCTTAGAATAATATACTTTTATTTAAATTAATTTCCTTTGAAGAAAATGTGCAACAACTTTTACTAAGATTTTCCAAATGAAGACCTCAAGATATATGTATATTAAGAAAGCAACGATTGAATCAACAAATATAAGAACAAATGTCAGAGTACTCACTGTATTCGGGCGATAGTAACTGCGATATTGTTGATTAATGTTTATTATTACGTATAAATTAGGTACTCGGGTGCGCGGCGGTGACTGTTGCGTTTGCAGTAAAAAACAGTAATTTATTAGTGGCGACTTCTCGTGTTGGCACGGGCTTAACGAGTGTGTGGCGTGCGGTGCGGTGGACAGAAAAAACTGGCTCGCTTGGTACGTAGCTCGAGCAGCAGTGGCCTGAGGAAGAATAACCCCAGGAGTCGATGGGAGCTGCCACCGCTTCCGAACGTCCCCGCACCCCGCGCCGCCTCCACCCGCCCGATACAGATCACGCATTCTACGAATACCTTTAGCTACGGCGCCGACGACCACCAGCCATCTCTTTCGCTCCAATGCTGGTGCTGCTGCGCTGGAGGTCCGAAGAATCACTGTCGCGCGGGACGGAGGGGTTCTAATGGAAGTTTCACAGCGAACGACGCTTCCTAAGTTCACCAAGTAAAGGTCACACGGGCTAAGCGAGCCGAGCGACGCAGCGTGAGCGTGGAACTCAACCGCGGCGAGGTAGCAGCGCGTGCGCAACACCGGCAGCGCCCACATGACCGGCCGTTTAGCTGCGCGCCTACCAGCGAACCGATAGCTGTCCCGCTCGCACCTATTTGCAGACATATGCCTCTCTTTCTCACGCGGAGACGTGGAAAAATGTATCTAGTTCTGTAGAGGCGACGCGGAGTGCAGTAGCTAAGTTTTTTTTTTTCGTTTCAATAAATTTGTGGTTGTTCGTCTCGCTTAGGCGCGCGCCCGGGGCGTCGTCGAGCGAGACGGTGTATTGCCACCGGGTTACGCCTTCCGCGCGTTCTCGTTATTATGTAGGTTGGCCACGTATTAGAGCCTCCATGTACTGCGCAAGTATAAAATATAATATTGTCATAAATACGAGTTGTTTGCGGCGTGGTCGGTTATTTATGTTCGGTGCGCGCGGCTACCGTAGTACGCGCAGCCTCCTATGTTTCACATTATACAAAAGATACATAATATTGATGTGATATTATATTCTAATGTAAACAGCAGCTCTAAAGCAGTATTTATTTTAGAACGAATACTGACACAAACATTTATGGACTTGTCCTTAAAAAAAATTACTGTACAATTTTCTCCTATTATGGTAGACTTAGCAGATTCTAGAATGGGATATTAAATTAATTTTTTGATACATTCGTATTGCTACATGATTATGAAACACTTATTCGATACCTAACGCCTATTTTTATATCGAAAAATTATCTGAATGAAGAATACGTGCATATATTATTGCATTCCTGTATAGATATTGCTAAATATTTAACAAGGCGTGGGAGATGTATTCGGTTGTGAAGTAATAAATTATCAAAAACGGTTAAAATTTATTCAAACGATGAACTTTTTGTTCTCCTATTTAAAGGAAGCTATCATATATCTTTTTGATTCTAATTCCTATTAAGGAACTTAGACGTATAATGGATCTTCTATGATGTTCTAAGCTTTATGAGGACAATTTATGAGTTTTTCCAAACTTCACATTAAAAATTTCATCTGTTGAGATTGGGGATGTAGGTAATTTAAATTTCCTTTTATGTTTTTTTTAGAAATGCCAACCTACTTCAATGCACCAACAATGAAGGCAAAAGATTAACAAAAGCAAAATATTGTTTCTTTTAGCATCAATTTCAAAAAAGTTGTTTTAAGATTTCCTATGCTTCGGTAACTAAAGTAGGTACTTTTTACCCATACTATAACAATCATAATACAATCATGGACCTACCTACTTAATATTATATGATATAATATAATACCTACACCTAATCATAACTTTAATAATGTTACTTATTTTAGCTAACAACAAGTCGATGAAATCACACTATCACACTAATATTATAAGGGCGAAAGTTTGTCAGTGTGTGTGTGTGTTAGTATGTTTGTTACTTCTTCACGTTCAAACGGCTGGACCGATTTAGATGAAATTTGGTATGTAGATAGCTTATACCCTGGTTTAACTCATAGGCTACTTTTTATCTCGGTCTACGCGGGTGAAACCGCGGGGCGCAGCTAGTACACAAAAAGATTTGTAAGAGTGACCAGATTCTATTTATTTCTTAGAAATTTCTACCACTTTTTGGTTCAACTTCACTTTATTTTCAGAAATTTTGAGCATAAGTGAGTATTTTACTAAGTTTTCTAAAATTGACCTACCTACTCAAGCGAATTTCACTATATTTGGTCAATCTTAGGATACATCATACTTGTCGATCATAAAATTCGGAACATTCTGAATATTATTTTTTTATTAAGTAAAACAAAATCATTATTTTGCCATCAAGAATTTGTTGAATTATAAAAGAGAAACCATGTTCATCGTACCACGCGTTCATTCTTCATTATGAGCTTGATCAGCAATGGGTTAACTATGTCAGCAGCTGTTCACTGCAGTGGGCATCGAATTCATCATCATCATCATTCTCCTGCCCTTATCCCAATCTATCGGTCGGCGCAACATGTCTTTTTCTTCCATACTTCTCTATTAGTCGTCATCTCGGTAGTCACTCCCATTCTAGCCATATCATCTTTCACACATATCATTTATCGTTTCTTTGGTCTTCCCCTACTCGTATAGCCATCCACATTCATACTCAAAACCTTCCTCACGACATTTTCCTCATTCCTCCGCATCACATGCCCATACCATGACAACTGATTTCCGCACAACTTTTCAGTCACCGGTGGCATATCACGACGAATTATTCCAAAGATGAAATTAATACATATCACAAGTAAACAAATGAAAGTCCCATAACACACGAAATAAGAGAGATGACCCGTTCTTGCCCAGACCACACGGACACTAAAACTACTCTAGACAAGTCATATTGTCACAAACACAATTATTATAACGGACATTTCAAAGACACGCGCGAAACTACAATAGAAACAAAAGCATTGTGACTAAACGGACATTCCTTACAACAACGCCGTCACGGTTATAAACAAGCAATCAAGCGAACAAGCGGCTACAATGACCGAAAACATCAAAACATATTAGGGGATGAGTTGTTTTCGAAATTGGCATCTATTATGCGTGACGACGGGGGCTCATAGACTTATTCTTACATTATAAACAGCAAAGTGTCACAGAATGTTTGCTTACAATTATTAAGAAACAAACCTTTTATGGTGATGGAAAAAGTGTGATTGTCCGGCTTTTGTTGGCGTATTGAATGGTCACTGCGACCACACTGAGGGTTGGTGCGTTGCTAATTTTCTAATTTACGGGACTGTTGAATGTTATTAGGATTTGGATGTGACGGCTCACCTTGATGCGTTGCCGTCACCACATGACGCTGCCAGAATAGTCGACATCGGCTCAGTTGTCAAAGACGAAAAAAAAAACTAATATTTGGATGTGTTTCAAAGTTTGGCAGTTTTTCAATTACCTAGTTTTTTTTTTTGTTTGTTGACGAGTAATTGAAAAATATTTCGTAGGTAAATTCCACTTTAATTTAATATTTATTTATGAAAAACAAAAATAGTGAATATTTTTAATAGGATTTTTTTGTAAATCTGAGTGTATCAATATTATACAAAAGATAAGCGCGTTGATGTCTTTTCTTAGACCAATAATTTTGGCAGTTTTTGGTCCAATATTTTTCAACAGTATTGTTTGTCAGACTAATTACAATATTTTGTCATTATACAAATGTAATTTAATAGTGATGTAATTGTCCGGTAAATCGAATAAGTACATTCGATAACAGTACCGATTGTATACATGAACGAATCGTCTGTATCGATCGTCAAACAATCACTGCTAACATCGTATCGGAAAACTCGAGCGTGTTAACAACTAAGCACGCTACCGGCCCCATAAAAGCGAATTGTATCTGCACTCTGATCGCTGTATACCTTATAAAGCGGCCGGCTAGCCGAACGCCTTCTAAAAATAATGTTTTGGCTCATCATTAGCCCGACAATGCGACGCGATCGGTTCGTGCTTTGTCTTTTTAGTCGGTGACGCAATTCATACCGAAACGGAACAATAAAATTCTTAAAAACACCATAGAGAATTAAACCCTATTACTATTCAGTCAAGGTTGAAAATCAAATGAGTGACATCGTTGTTGATCTCCAAAAGAATTGTCCGTTGACAACAGAGACATCGATGCTGTTCTTTTTTTGAATATCGATTGTAAAGAGCATTCTCATGGGCTGTGAGAACTTACAAGATGTACAGTCGCGGCTTAAATTCTTTTCTATTCAACGTGTCTTTGTTAATGCTCATTGTCGGATGCTCGAAGACAGTTTTGTGCGTGATTATACAGCGGTCGGTAAAAACGATTGTGATCGGATATTTCTAGACGAGTATACCAGTGACAGGGTAAATAGTCGCATTTCCTTTTTCAGCGTCCACCCTATTTGTCTTGTAGACTTGTGCTTGGTTTCTGACGCAGACGCAGTGAAGCTCTTTGGCTATAAAAGCTGAAGTGTTCTTCTTATCAATTTCTGTACGAATTTTTTTTAGTGGCAGTCCGAAGTTAACTCGTGAATGATAAATAAATTTAGAATTAGATTGCATCGGGATATGGAAACCTATTCCGTCACCATTGTATACTTATTTTTTCAATAATTGATTTTCTAATGTCTCACTAAAATAAATGATTTGTTTGTTCACTTTAGAGCTTTTTCATGCCGCGGTCACACTAACGGGATATAGCGTTGATTATCGCGTTGAATGGCGTTAGCCTTAGGTGTAGCCACCACTAACTGCGATAATTTGACCGAATCTTGATCGAATTTAACTACCGCGATGTTTATAGCGTTTATGGTCATTGACGTTGACGTTATTGTGGCTCGGGCATCATAAATATGTAAGTACCCATTTTCCAAATTTTCAGCTTAGCCTACATTTACCTAATACAGGCTTATAAAACAAATGTCTGATTAATATAAATGCCAACCAACCGTTACGCAATACTGCAGCTGTAGGAAAACCTCATGATTAATGACGTGATTTGATACAAAACTTATCGATTACCTATAGTTTTAACGGCTTTATTAAAAACTCATAAAAATTTTAATACCTCATCTCATAGGCATCTATAGACCATAGAATATATTATTAGTCGTTTGTTTGATACTACAATATTTTATTATAGTTATGAATAATTATGTGGAAAATCTACAGGCTTATCTGCTAAGTAGAAGTTCATAGTTTAAGCAAGAGAGTCAATCAATCTGCCTAGCCTTTTCCCCATTATGTTGGGATCGGCTTTCAGTCTAATCTTACATGGAGCGACTGCCTATCTGACCTCCACAACCCATTAACTGGGTAATACGGTACCCCTTGGTAAGACTGGTTGTCAGACTTTCGGGCTTCTGACGACCCGTAGCGTTACGACTAAAAAAAAAAGACAGCCGGGACCAACGGCTTAACGTGCTTTCCGACGCACGGAAGAGTCTCGGTATGTAAAGATGGTCACCCATCCACGGACCGACCCCGGCAAGCGTAGCTTAACCTGATGGATCGACCCGTGCGGCTGTTATTACTTAGCCACAAGCTCCTTTAATCAAGAAAGTATGGTATAAAAAATTATCTTGAACAAGTATAAATAGGGGATTACTTACAGAGGATTTTGCGATACCTACCGAAATTGATAGGAAACTGCGTCATCAACCTCAAAGACATCATAACGTCACGCCTTGTTACTCCAAGGGTTGGGCAGAAGTAGGTAGGTACACCTACAGTTCGCAAGTTATGTTTAAGTCGCACGTAATAGGGGCGATCCTATTGCCATCAACCGGGGACTAATCCAGACTCCGGGCTGCTACTGCGAAATTCCAGATAAAAGAACCCAACAACACTTTGCCCGACCCGAGAATCGAACCCAGGATCTCATGCTCAGCAGTAGTGCTTCCGACCGCTAGACCAACGAAGCAGTCATCAAAGACGTTCAATGCAAATGCTGTTCATTAGTCACTTTAAAGGAATAAAAGCCTGAAATGAAAACTGACTATGTCGTTCATAAAAAAAAACAAACATTGTTTGCCTAAGATATTGGGTACAGTATATTAGTCAATCAACCAAATCAATCAACTCAGCCAATCGCAGTCCACTGCTGGACATAAGCCTCTCCCAGGCTGCGCCACAACACCCTGTCCTCCGCCATCCGCATCCAGTCTGTCCCAGCCACTTTCTTCAGGTCGTCGGTCCATCTAGCTGGGGGGCGTCCCACACTACGCTTACCGATACGCGGTCTCCACTCCAGGACTCGTCTGCTTCACCGGCCATCGGTCCTTCACAAACATGGCCAGCCCACTGCCACTTCAGTTTGCTTACCCTGCAAGCTATGTCGGTTACTCCTCTTCTTTTCCGGATAACTACATTAGTAATTGTTGACAATTAAACATAACGTGTACGTCCATAAAGGTGGATCCGCTCTGATTCACGAACTGATAACATAATGCTAGAACCACTAATCCATTTGTAAATAGCGTTGATTACAGCTACAACGTTACCTGCTCTATTATTTTTAGGGTTCTGTACCTCAAAAGGAAAAAACGGAACCCTTATAGGATCACTCGTGTGTCCGTCTGTCTGTCTGTCCGTCTGTCACAGCCAGTTTGCTCCGAATCTAATGGACCGATTAAGTTGAAATTTGGCACACATATGAATTTCTGTGACACAAACACGGACGGGTAAAGTAAATAAATTAAATTTGAATATAGAGGTCACTTTTGGGGGGCAAATAAGAAAATAAAAATAAAAATTGCAAACTACACCATGTGGCATATCAAATGAAAGGGCGTATCAAATAAGGGTCTCAAATATATTTTTTTTATAATTTTAAAATAAATTGTTTTAAGTTATTTAAGAAAATAGACGAAAATTGACCATTCCCCCCCCCCCCCCCTTATCTCCGAAACTACTGAGCCTAAAATTTTGAAAAAAAATACAGAAAATTGATCTTTACCTGTAGATTACAGGAAAACCTATAAGAAGTCTGTGGTCTTAAAATAACATGGTAAATCTATCAATATTGTGAGTACAAACTTACATTTACAGTTGGAATGTATGGGAGAACATGTTTTTCAACTACAATGTCAAGTTTGTTCTTAAGATAAATTTATCCCAACTACGGAACCCTTCATTGTACGTGGTCCGACACGCAATTGGCCGGTTTTTTATTATCAGCTCATTCTACGGTAACACTATTAAACAATCAACAAGGTTGGTATTAACTATCCAAAGTAGTTCGGAGGAACTTAGGCATGAAATAGTAACCAACTCAATTTCCTACCTGGAAAACTAAAATGTACTTAAAACTGTCACTTCTTAAACGTCAGATATAATATAGGGTGACTGGTAATTAGTGACCGATACTTAAACACATGATTGTAGGTACTCATGATAACAAACAACTTTTACTATGGGACCAAAAGTGAATTCGCGAAATAAATTCAACTGCTCCCTACATTTTGACGAGTTACGCGGACATAAATGTAGGGAACAGCTGATTTTTTTTCGGGATTTCAGGTTTGGTCCCATAGTAAAAGTTGTTTATTATCATGAGTACAATCATGTGTTTAAGTATCAGTCCCTAATTACCAGTCACCCTATATAAAAAACCGCATAGGTCATGTCAATGTGTGCTCGAGTGTCAACCGAACCCCATAAGATTCACAACTACTGTAAGCCCGCGGCCGCCATTGGATGATGGCATTTTACGTTTATATAAATACTAGCTGCGCCCCGCGGTCTCACCCGCGTAGACGGGGATAAAAAGTAACTGTATTAATGTGTTAAAATAAAAACTTTTTTACAAAAAAATACAACCGACTTCCAAAAACAACACTACAAAGTGAAAAATAATTTTAATTTCGGAAGTCGGTGTCTGATTAAATGTATTTTCGTTTTTGCCACCGACTTCCGAAATTAAAGTTATTTTTCACTTTGTAGTGTTGTTTTTGGAAGTCGGTTGTATTTTTTTGTAAAAAAGTTTTTATTTTTCACTTTTTAGTGGTTCACATGTGCTTTACCCCTTCACAGCGTACTGGCGTGATGTTATGTTATGAACTGGTGTGAACAACAAACAGACATGAGATTTCAGCAATCCCAGTCCATTTGCTATCATTTATTGAGGAGTTCCGTTGCCTATCTCAGAAGTTTTTCATCAGGTCTTCACCAAATTGAAATAGGACCACTCCAAGAAAGTACTCTTCCAAAAACTATCCAAATCGCTTCAAGTGTGGAAAATTGGAACTTCTATAAAATTGGAAGAGTTTTCTCTATTTCTCCAGGATCCCATCATCAGATCCTGACTTGATGATCATGGGACCACCTGGGAAGTATACCCTTTCAAACAAAAAAAAAAATAATCCAAATCGGTCCAGCCATCTTCGAGTACCTAATCGGGGAACATACATAACAAAAAAATAAAAAAAAAAAAAAAAAAAAGGTTCCGACGAATTGATAACCTCCTCCTTTTTGAAGTCGGTTAAAAATAGGGTATCAGCTACCTCTATACCAAATTTCATCAAAATTGGTCCAGCCAGTTTGAGAGCTAAGAAGTAATAAACATACACTCACAAACTTTCGCCTTTATAATATTAGTGTGATGATGATACACGTTTATATAATATTGTATAAAGTTTTTTCTTATACACACAAATCGTGCAATCGACGTTTGAGAGGGGTATCGTGTGGTCCTTTAGCCAGTAATAAAACCATAAAAAATTAACACCATTAACAAGGTAACATAGCAAATACCGTTTACAAAATTGTCTCACAAATCTTAATTCGCGAAATGCGAGAAAATTTTATCGCAAACATTAAACGTAACGGTTGACAAAACTAAAACAATAATATTATTAATTGCGGTATCGATTCGCATTCACGAGAAATCGATTAAAAATATACGGTATTCGACATGGAGTTTCCGAATGATTAATAATTTTGATCTGCAATCTGCCACTGAATTCCACTGTTGTACAGGTAGTCGCGTCTTCGCATTAAATTATAGTTCTTGTTAATTTTTTAATGTCAATAATAAAAGAAATATTTTTTTATTAAGTCGATGGTATTTTTATAGCTTTTGATATTATGATAAACTCATTCGCGAAGGTCTTAGTCAGTGCCTGAAGATTAATCAATAGAAGGGAACAGTTGCATTTTATGTATAATTATATTAAAGTAATTTATGTGAGGTGACCCGATATAAATTATATGCCCGTCTTTGTGACTTTGTATCTGTTTTCCTGCAATTCTAATGCACAGTCATATGGTAAACACGAATAGGACACCCCCCACAACCACACCTATCTGTTCGTCACCATTTCATGCCAGGAAAATGGAATTGAGAAAAACGAAAACTTTTTTTTTAATTTTCAGGTCTCTCGTTCCTGAATCAGAAGTCAAGGATTTAATGCGGATTTGGATTTCATTTGATTTGGATTTGACTTACGACATCCATAGTCCAATTGAACTGTGATCTTGAAACTGAGGTAATAAAGATGGTGGTATTGTAATGAAAATAGATGAAGATTTCTACAAAAATGATCGAATGGTGCTATGACTATGAATGATAGGCTGAGGAATGATGTAATAAGGCAACGGTGCGGTTTAAAAGAAGACTTGAAGAAAATTGAAAAGAGTATGCTTAGATGGTTTGGTCATGTTGAGAGGATGAATGAAAGGCGACTAACAAAAGGTATTTACAAGGCAGATGTGAGTGGAAACGCTAGGAAGGCTTAAACATAACCCCGCCCCCCTTACCCTGACCTTATTGGTGATGTTCTTCAGAAAGGTCAGGTGCGTAGTACTGGCAACCGGTGTGCGTGTAT
Organism: Cosmia pyralina; assembly: GCA_946251885.1. Classification (NCBI taxonomy): domain Eukaryota; kingdom Metazoa; phylum Arthropoda; class Insecta; order Lepidoptera; family Noctuidae; genus Cosmia; species Cosmia pyralina. The sequence goes on along the minus strand of OX276359.1, from coordinate 15,545,321 downwards.
GACCAGATGTATGAACGTAAACGAGGCAAAAGGAGTATGTAAGGATCGTAGCAGGTGGAGTTCTGTAGTTTCTGCCTACCCCCCATGGGGGAGGCTTGAGTTTATGTATGTATGTATGTATGTATGTTGTATGTTCTATAGAAACAAAGGTGCCCGGTGTTAATTTTTTTAAGGGCCGATGCCTGTACCCATATATGTTTAAGATAACATACCGCTTACAATACGATAACTATATACAATACCAACATAATACATTAAAAAAATGTGAACGCCTTTAAAATAGACAGACTTTGTAATAAGAAATATAGACGCTCGCAAGGTTTAGTCTCAACTTCAGATTTTGAGCATAAAACCTTCCAAAGAAACAAAGCCCCCTCCCCCCTCCTTCCCCCTCCCCTCCCCCTAAGTTAAGCCCCCCTAAACTCCTAAGCTTCCATCTTATAAATTACCCTTAATAATTTAATAACTATGATTACTTACTATCAGTCTAATCATGTGTGTATTGAAATCCCCAATTACCCTTTATACAATCCGTTCAATATAATAAATAATTCAATTTTGCGGTCCGAGGATTAAATTACGATCGTTCGCCCATTCTGTATGCGACAATAAAAATGCTAATACCGACCAACGATGGTGTAATTTACGACACCAAATATAAGACAATATAAGCCAATATAATAAGGTGACCGTCAAAGAATTCGATTCTTTTTTTCTCGTTCGTAAAATGGTAAAATGGTCGATGTGAAGCCATTAATGATTCTCATCATTAGCGCTGCGAACTTCTAAATTAATGTTATTTTGTTAATTAGCTTGTTATTATGTTTTTGATGGCTCTTAAATTGGGTTTGTTATGTGTTTTATTACAAAACAAAGCAAAGAAACTTAAAGGGATTGTGTGAGAACTACTACACAATATTGACATTAGATTAGACTAATATTGGGTATTGGAGCTGTAGTATAATAAAAAAAAACAAAATACAATCAAGCGACGTATTATCTTAGGAATATGGGTGCAGTCCACAATCGTTGTTGAAACACTTTTATTATGCTAACGCATGTGTCATTGTAGGGTTCCGTAAAAGTAATTCTAAACAAAAGCCAATCATAACCAAATTAACCTACATTGCCTCCATTCATTCACACTCAACGCGATAGTAAACTCATCTCAACAATCAAAATTGTTCATATTACTGAAGAATAGGAAAGTTTCTTTGAGATATGCTGTTTTTTTACTGAAGTCTACATAATGTTATTGTTAGTTGGTTAGGAATTATAAACACATTAATTATTATTTATGAGTGATTTAATTAAAAGCCTGTGTTGTCCCCCTGTCCCACCCCTGCAGCGCAAAGGTCTCCCTACTCTCTTTAAACACATAAGCCGACGTGCGCACGCACGTAAAAATATCGCGGTGGGATTTTATCGCGCACTGGATTTTCAATTACTCGGTGTTGAGCCGAGCTTCGAGAATACAACCTAACAATAAACCCCCGTTCGCACGGGCGTAATAAAATCGCGGCGAGATTTTATAGCGCACTGGATTTTTAACGCTCTGCTTAGCGCCGAGAGTGCAAAATCCAACGGTGTGTTTTTTCGACGCGCTAGAATATACTCTGTTATGGTTAAGTTGGATTCTCAACGCTCGGCTCAACAACGAGAGTTGAAAATCCAGTGCGCTATAAAAAAAATCCCGCCGCGATTTTATTACGCCCGTGCGAACGGGGGTTAACAGAGAGCATCCCAGCGCGTCGAAAAAACACACTGTTAGATTTTCAACTCTCGGCGCTAAGCAGAGCTTTGAAAAACCAATGCGCGATCAAAATCGCCGCGATATGTTTACGTCCGTGCGAACGTCGGCTAGATGTGACTATAAAATAAAACCGTTCTACGAGAAGTCAAGTCTACAGTTTGTAACATTTAAATTATTACAAAAAGGCACAGAACCGACTAGACTCGACATCAACAATTAACACTATATTAATGGCTATCTACACTTGTCCACACAAATCATTATACAAATGACATTTTCAACTGAGTTTTTTACATCTTATTTCCTTCCTTATCATTTTATTGTCCATATGCTTCTATTTCGTCATCAGAATAGGCGGCCACGCCAAAAAATCAATTTACATGTTATTTAATGAATGTATTATGCAGATTTAGTCAATTTTATTCTTCGAATATCGATAAATCTGTACAGGCGAGACAAATAAGTCATAACATTGGACCGGGGGTAAGGACAAGGCCAGATTATATTCTTTTTTTGCACATATCGATACAAGAATCGACAAGTTTTCGAATAAAAAAACTTTAATTCACTAGAATAAATCGTTGGTAAAAAATACTAGACTACGCTGTTTTTGTCACACAGTTTGAAAAGGACTAGATTGGTACAGTCAGCAACAAAAGTCGACTAACACTTCAGTTTTTTAAATCTTAATTATTGCTTTATTATTTTATTTAAAATCGGAACAGAAGTAAAATTTAAAAATCTACTAGACTCTTAGGTATTCTAGGAAAAAAAGGAGATAATCAAATCATTTTGTATTAATTTATACTATGTGTAAAAAAGTAGCAGTGTTAATCGACTTATGTTGCTGACCGTACTTAAATTATATTAACTTATAATTATACTTACTTATATTATATTAAGGCAGCCTCTGAAAACAAGGTACCTACGTACTTAGGCGTAGGTACTCACAACTACTTCGTTCAGATTTCCAATGAAAAAGAACCAGCACCTACTAGGTAAGCTGAAACTTGAAACATCCTGTAAATTCACTTTTCAATCCCTTCAGCTTCTGAATTGTTTCTAAAAGCAAGATTAGTCGAATCTGTCCCTATTATTTGTGCATATATCGAAATCATCTAATACCAACCTTCCTAGACAAAGTGGCGATCAGTTTTCAACGGATTGCATCATTCGTCTCGACATTTCTGCGAAGAAACAAAGACTAAAATGTTGACTACTGATATTCTTACATCGGTTTTTCTCGAAACCTCAAACAGAGGGTTTTGAGATGTGAAAAACCGATGTAAGAATATCAGTAATCAACATTTTAGAAAGTTTCTTCGCAGAAATGTCGAGGCGAATGATGCAATCCGTTGAAAACTGATCGCCACTTTGTCTAGGAAGGTTGGTAACGCAAAGGTGCTTTTCCTATGATAGATACTATTTACGATTTTCCGATTACCTACATAAGAAGACGTCGAGTACCTACCTAGTTAATTGTTGCCAAACAAGTTGCCAAATTCGGTTACAGAACTTAGTGACGGAAAGTTCAAAACCCACATTAAACGTGTCCTTATCAAAAAAGCATATTATAAGAATAAATACTACGTTGACGGCAAGAAAGTTCGGCAATCATTCTTTCTGCACATTTGGCTTCCCTGATAGGTACCTCATTAACGGCATAATTATGTACTTAAGTGTCTATTAAAACTGCTCCCAAATTACGATGCTTATTTTTTTATATTATTTTTTACATTCTTCCTTGACATAATAGATTATCATTAATCATCTCATTATTTGACATTAGAATAGAATAGAATACTCTTTATTATGCACACCATTTAAATTACAGGTAACATAACATTATATAACATAACATATCATCATCATTATATATCATAATTATTATATATTATTATTATTATTATTTCTTGTCTTTGGCTTATCTCGGGACCCTGGGGTCCCGGACCTTTGGAAGGCGTACGAGGGGCCGAAGCCAACTCGCAGAGGCCCCTTAGACAATTTCAAATGACGAGGAGGCACCAGCCGACGATTATCCCTGTATGCACTATGCAAGTGCACCCAAGGACAACCCCCGGTTGGTGCAGGACTATTGCAGAACATGGAAACAAAACACATTGGGCCTATGGGTTTGGGTGGCTACATGGATTGGGTACCTTGAACGATGGATGAACTATGTCCCCTGCCTGACCAATGTTATATAATATACACAGATAAATTGGCAGGGGGTGACTTGCACTCTCAATAATGGGCCTCCGGAAACGGTCGCTAGCACATAGTGACGTAGCGACAAGGGGCAACATGTCCTGAGGTGCTTGAGGAGTGGAGAGGTATTCCACGGCTCTCAGAATAATCCCAGAGCCCGGAAGATGGTCAAGATCCCTACAAGCACTTACTGGAATACTTCCTTCCTCCGAGCACGTTTGCTCTTGCGAATCTCCACTCAAGCCGGCCAAAAAAGGCAAGAATGAGGTGGGAGCTCTGTTCCCGTCAGTGTTCACTCCAGCCGGCCAATAAAGGCAAGCCAGAGGTGAAGAACAAGACTTCTCTCGGGAAATAGGGTCCGTGGGGTCGCTACTGCCCAACAGCTCGCCACATGCTGCCCTGCGGGTTCACGTATCTCTCTTGATCTGGCTCCTCACCCTAGACCTGTTTCGGCGAAGTAAACTCCACCGGCACAGACCCAGAGTTCGGAGCGCGCAAGCCCCACCACGACGTCAACGTAGAGATACGGCGGTGGGGTATTATTATTATTATTTATCATTATCATTCTATAACTACAATTCCAATTTCAACTCTAGGTTTAATAGTGGCTTTTGTGAACATGATATTTATTCAGATTTGTTACTGTAGTTGTAATGGCAATCATGTCATTTGTGTCATGTTATAGGTTTTTATTTTTAACCGACTTCAAAAAGGAGGAGGTTCTCAATTCGTCGGAACCTTTTCCCCGATTACTCGAAGATGGCTGGACCGATTTGGATTTTTTTTGTTTTATTCGAGAGGGTCATCACAGTTGGTCCCGTATAAAATTGATTAACTTTGCTTCGGTAGTTTTTGAGTTAGCTTCAATAATACGTATTTTTTCCCCACTTTTATATGGATGATGTTCTAGTTTGTTTTGCAGGTAGTGGTATTAGAATTTGTGTGGGGTAGGTACACAACTAAAAAGTGAAAAACAAAAACTTTTTTTACAAAAAAATACAACCGACTTCCAAAAACAACACTACAAAGTGAAAAATAACTTTAATTTCGGAAGTCGGTGGCAAAAAAACGAAAATACATTTAACTAGACACCGACTTCCGAAATTAAAGTAATTTTTCACTTTTTAGTGTTGTTTCTGGAAGTCGGTTGTATTTTTTTGTAAAAAAGTTTTTTTTATTCTTTTATTAATCTTCTAAATAGATTATTTTCTATTTTGTGAATGTGAGAACGTTGCAGGCCTAGTAGACTGTACATTTGTTGACTATTTTCAATTTTGGTTAAGTACCTGGTAGTTGTTGAAAGGCCTACATTCTCTTCCCATACCTATTAACACTATTATTAGAAAATATTGTAAAAGCCAATTATTTTTAAAAGAGTAACCATGTAGTTTCTTGCTGGCTCTTCTCCATAGGAAACGACCAATTTGGAACCGTGCACCTAGCTTCTGACGTTTCATAAGTGTAGGTTTATGTGAAATAAAATATTTTGATTTTGATAGATTAGATAGATTGCTCTTAATAGATTTATGAGTCCTCTGAGTAGGTCCCTAGATTTCTGGTTATTTGAACTTTGAGTAGCAAAAAACTGAAATGTTTTGGAACTCCAAATGTCATCCGTTCACTTCGGTTGACATTTAATACTATTTTCTGTGACGGTTACACGATTTGGCAAAATGGCAACACACAATGTTGCAATAGATGAACTCAATTACCATACCTAACATTACACTGTCAACTTATAGTGTCCAAAACAGTTTTTTTGAATATTCTTCGACAGAATGTTTTGGAAAAGTTGCTAAAATCATACCTATATCGAAAATATTCCATCAAATTGTTTTGAAACTCATCTCCAGAGTTTCAAATATTCCTGCCGGTCTATTCTATAAAAATCTCACCTTGAAAACTTATGTGAAGTAAGCTGACTGAATGTTTGACTTGCACCGGTGGAAAGGAGGGAATTTACATCTTGTTATTTTGCTAAAACTGTAAGGGATTTAGCTAAATTACCGGAGATCGATTTAAATTGCAGCTATCTATCTGTGGCAGTACCGATTTATGGTCCGTTGGAGCTGAAGTTTACATCTTTACTAGACTTTCAGGCACACCCAAAAACACTCCAGTGAAGACACCGCCAACAAAAAAACCCAATTACACTGCAAGTCGGTAAAGTCGGCGTTACTTTGTACTACGTGTACTAAAATTATGACTATTGCGAGGCATTACTCTTCCTTACTCATCGTATGAATGGTTGAACATGTTCCGTACAATGGCTTGCCTGTCCCCCTATTATTTCGAGCGGCTGCCTTTATGCGGACGTCATCCGATAAAGGGGTATAAATAAGCGCTTGCGCATGTCATGTAACGTGGCGACTAGTGATTGTAGCGTTATGAATCATCGTTCGTGTGTCGTTCGGGATTTATCGGGTCCGTGATGCTTTTTAACTGTTGTGTTTGTTGGTAGGTGGTGTCCTGGATTTGAGGATCAACTGTCTTAGGGGGACTCACTCATTCTGCCTAGCCTTTTCCCAACTACCTATATTAGGGTTGGCTTCCAGTCTAACCGGATGCAGCTGAATACCAGTATCTGACATGGACCGACTGCCTATCTGACCTCCACAACCCACTTTCTGGCTAACACGATACCCCTTAGTAAGACTGGTTGTAAGACTTTCGGGCTTCTGACGACCCGTAACGACTGTCAATGATCCAAGAATGGCATGCTTTCCGAGGCACGGAGGGGTCTCGATATATAAAGATGGTCACCATGATGGGATGGGATGATCCACGGGCCGACCGTGGCAAGCGTAGCTTAATCTGATCGATCGACCCGTGCGGCTGTTATTACTTAGCCACGAGCCCTATGGGGGACTTATTTGGGGGACTCACTATGTAGATAGGTATATCATTCGTTTTCTATACCCCCATCATCACAGTAGAATATTCGTTTGCTCCTTTGTATGTAGCAATTATCTCTTCCTCTACTAAGTTATTGGTGTTCACTTGTGCAACATAGATTTCCCATTACTACATTTAACGATAGTAGTTAATATGTATATGTCGGGACGTCAGGATTTACTCAGTTAGATTTAGACAGACACGTGGGCAGAAGATGGGTTTCCTGCAATGAAAACACACTGGGTGCGATACACGGTGTTTAAAATCACAATCTAACACAATCACTAAGCACAACGAATCGAATACAGTTCCGTGGCGTAGTAACCCCGATGTTGCTCCGATGCGATCCGACACTAGACTGTTCTTCTCGCCATCAGGTTAAAACATCACGACTCTGTAGAAGCGCGCTGTAGGCGTGGGCACCTCACGTGATGTCGCCTATGGCGCGCCTGCGATTCGTTACGTGTCCGTACTATTGACCGGATCCGACATATATATCTTCTTTTCTAGATGTAGCTAGCCACTCTTCGCAAATTAATGGCAGCAGATTTCTTCACAAACCACCAAATTACTTAAGATGGCCTCGGGGATTCCCTGATAAAATGGTGAGACAAAAGCTTCCCCACTAACGATCCATCATGTATCCCAAAACACTTCGTATTTGATCTACAAAACATATTTACGAGCGACCATTAAAAAAACAATTAATTCATCCTAACAAGTCAACGGCCTCCCATCGCGACTGCCACAAAAGTTCCGACTTATGTCGGTGGTCGCGGCAACTTGCGACATTATTTGCGAAATGTCACCACCAACGATGAGCGACAATAACATTCGGACAATAAAAAAATCGCACCCAGAAAACCCTGTCCTGAAAACCGCCACACTTATTGTTGAAGAAACAGAGTTTAATTTTGTATGGCTATGGGAATTTTCAGCAGCAAACATAACTTGGTGTTACATTAAGTAAAGGCTATAAATGCACCCTATCGGTTTTCCGCGTTGTTCTCAGAACGCGTATTATGTTCGTATTTTGGTTACTTGTTTGTCTGTATGTAGAGGCGACGTGGAAACTTTGTCGGCGCCAAACAAAGACTTCCTGTGTGGTACGACACATCCGCTGAATAACAGGGTTTTCACTGATATGAGAAAATAACTTGGAGTATGGGAATGGTTTATTTATGAAGTGTTTATGCAGAAAGTTGAATATGTCCATCCATATTATTATTGGTTACGTTTAACTGCAGAATATCATTAGTTTTACAAGATATTTATCACTGTAAATTTTTCCTTCTGAAGCTCCAATAAATGGCAGCCTGTTGCTCTCCCTCTACTGCAAATAGATATTGAATTATTCACATTTGTGGCAGGATTGATCACGTGTTGCTGTCTCACTGTATGATAGCAATTTCAGTCAATAAATTCTAGAGCTTTGATAAACACAGCTTTTATCAGCTGTAAATTCCTGCTACTTACTGAATTTTCTAAATTTGGTATCACTAGTTCTCATTATCAAACGAAGTCGCGTTCGCTAACTAGTGCAACAACCCACAAAGTTTCTTATTATAACTAAATTATATATCAATAAGGTTGTGTCGTGAAATATCACACTGTTGATGTCCCTCATCGGATTACACTATATCGATACATTATTTAAATGATGACAAAAGTATCTTTTTACGTTTTAATGTTCTTGGACCCTGCCTTTACATTGTTTGAAGTGCAAACATTTTAAATGTGACTGCAGCATTCTCGACTTGTCCAAATATGGATTTATTAGGTGTTTAACGCGTATGTTTTTATTTCGTCTTTAGCGCCTACAAAGTTCAAATCATGACGCAGAATATTACCTACACGTAAAGTATAGTGACGATTTTTGAAGTGAAAATTACTTTAGGCATTTTGCTTCACTTCGTTCGTCTACTTCACTTTGCGTTCTTTCTGAACAGTGAACGAAACTGAACCGTCACGCTCAGGTCAGTGACGTTATTAAATCGGGTATACTCGGCTCCAGTTGTCATCATCAAATTAGAAAAGCGTTTAATTTTTCACTTGTATCGTGTTCTACTATGTGTGTTTCATGCTGAATCCCGTATACTCGGCTCTAGTCGTCATTAGCAAATAAAAAAATCATATAAGTTTTCACTTGAATCGTGTTCTACTGTGTGTGTTTCGTAAGCACACACCCTCTCTTTTTTATTGAGCAAACAAGAAAAATAACAGCCTACAAAGTACAACGTTTAAGTATTAGGTACAATCAATCAATTAAGTAAACATTTTCAAAGAAAGAAGGAAAGTCAACTCTATTGCCACCATCGGACAAAAACAGGTGGAAAATTAAATATTGTTTCTCTAAGCCACGGAAAATTTTAAGCTAAACCGCTTAAATCTTCTAAACTATAGATACAATAGATTTTGATGCAGATTTCTCAGCTGAATACCAGTATTTTACATGAAGTAACTGCCTACCTGACCTCCACAACCCAATTACTGGGTAACACGATACGCCTTGGTAAGACTGGTTATCAGACTTTTGTGCTTCTGACTACTGTCGTAAATCTACGATTACGAGATTTACGAATGACAGCCGGCACCGACAGCTTAACGCGCTTTTCGAGCCACGGAGGAGTGTCGATATGTAATGGATGGTCACCCATCCACTACCCAACCACGGCGAGAGTAGCTTAGCCCCTCTATTATTATATTTAACTATGGCATAGCACAGAAATCTCGACGGTTTGACCTGTCGGATAGTGCTAAATAGGTTCCATTCGACTGTCATCACGTAAGTACACACGGCTACATATCAAGCTATATATTTCCAGTATAATCAGATCTCGCTTTGTATACGATTCCCGTACAATGAGAATTACGCTTAAACTGGACATGTATAGCTTGATATGTAGCCATGTGTACAACCAATAAAATAAATAAAATACTTTATGACCACATTTAGAATTTAAATAACACTTTTACAAATTCAACAGGTGTCTATGCAGCGATCATTAGCTATTATAAATTAAATCTTTAAAAATATAGGATTGCTTAATGATTTTCCTTAAATCATCGTAATCATAATAAAAAGCAGTATCTTTAATTCAACACTCTCTTTTAGTTTGTTATTTATTTTACAATTAATAAAATAAACAATCCATTATATACCTACCGTCAAGCTACAGTTATGTGCAATATTTATTCATTGAATCATTTTATTTTGTTAAACATTTTACACTTTTTAATATTTCTATAATAAAAACATTGGATAGGTAGGGTACACACGGCTACACATCAAGCTATACATTTCCAGTATAAGCTGATCTCGGCTTGTATAGGATTTCCTTATAATGAGAGGTCAGTGTAAACTGGAAATTTATAGCTTGATGTGTAGCCGTGTGTACCTACCTAATGTTTTCCTTACTTACATATAACATAGGCATTTGATTATAATACAAACATATTGAATCTAATTGCTATTCAATAAGAAAATACACACTTTAAAATAGTTTTATAATTTTATAGTGCCAATAAGGTGACAATCTTGATCTAAAATGACAAATTATTTTCACATACATACCTACCTACAAACACAGCAAGACGATATAAAACAAGAAGGTTCTGACGGAAAATCCCGAAAACAAAAGAAACTGGAATTTCAGAAGGTAGTTAGTAAACTAAGCCAAGTACTCGTACAATACGCGCCACGAAAGATGAGACTTGAAACACCACGTGGTTTGATTGCGCAGTGGACATTTTTAGGTCACTTTAGCAGTATGAGGTCTGAGGTGCGGAAAGGGACCGGGCGTCATCGAGGCGGCGGAAATAGCGCGGGAGGCGCGGTCAAGTCTCATCTTTCATGGCACGTATTGTACTTTTACTGAAAAAAAACTAACATAGGAATGCTGAATCCAAATAAATAAGCTCTTTTCCAGAGCAAAAAAAAGGGGAGACGAAGAATAAATAATACTGCTTACTGATCGCAGTAAGAATTCAGTAAGCAGTATTATTAATATTATTCGTTACTCTTTTTTGCATTGTCAAGTGAACATAGGTAAGTATCGACCATAATCAATCACCTAATAGGTGGTAAGGTGCATCCACACCGAAGTTACTCAACGTTTGCCAGTGCTATAACAAAAATGTATAGTAAAAGCCGCAAAAAATAGAGAAGCTTACTTAAAAAAAATTTATCATGTTGCAAAAAGTTGCTCAACAGAAAGTAACTGCGGTGTGGATGCACCTGTAGGAATGTAACAAACACCAGACTTTTACACCCAAAAATCATAGACAATCAATAACCCATTGACTTTATAACTTTTTGGTCCGAGACTAATCAGCGAACATAATCACCGAATGATTTCGTCAGCACAATCTAGTTTCCAAATCAACATAATGAAATACACAATCAACTCTCAGATTGATTGAGAAATACCAATCCATGAAACTCGTAGTTAAGGCTTTTCACATTTTATGGTCAAAATTTCGCAAATAATGGCCATATCTGTCAACACCAATCGATTGGACATCCAAAATAATTTTGGTGTTTGTCCAGTTTATTATAATCGGCAGTTTGGATGTAAATGAGAAGTTTTTTCTATTGATTCACTGGGACTGATTGATTTGATGAAATTAAGGTTTTCGAGTGATTTTTAATGATTTCGTCAGTGTTCTAAAATTAGGCGAGGCTGACGTTATTGATTGGTTTTTCACGGTTGAGCAAGATCTACAAAAACGAAAACGAGTGATTTCACAGGTGCTAAGAAGACACCACCCCTCTTACACAATTTAAGGATTCTGTTTTACGAGAAAACTAGTGTTAGAATTATTGGGTCTTTCGACTGATATTCTACGCACCTCCTACTGTTTAGTTGAAGTGGCGATATTATAGTCTTTCAAGGCAAAACGATTTTCTGAATCTTGTTAATCTTAATAATTCCCAAGTAAATCCTTCTACGTAAGTATGTAAATAATAGTAAATAACAAAACCGTTATTCTACCATCAAAATCATTTTGAAAACCAAACATTAATAACGGCACTAAATTCTGATTAAAGGGAGTTAAACCTCGTCCATTGACGGGAGTAAATCCAAGGAGGCTTGAGTGTTCCCACGGCAAAGTGCCGCAGGCTATGTCCGACTGAAACACGATGGAGCATTACCTCTCTGAAACCTGGTAAAAGCTAAGCCGTAGTTATGAGACACTCCGGTTAGATTGACGATCGGGTCCACCAACTGATTTGCTTTTTATCGTTTGCTGTTTTTTTTTTAACTTTGAATTTAGAACCAATCTTCGGAGATTGCATAATGATTTCGGTTTTGAACCGCAAAGAATTGACTCAATCCAGTAAGTAAGGCCAAAGGCGGGTATATAATTTAGGGCGAATATACACATGCCTGTAGCTGGTAGTACTAAACTATGCAACTAGCTGGCCTGCCATTGTGACATCGACCAATCAGAATTTGTTATATATGGCACACGGCATGCCAGCTACTTGCATAGTTTTGTATCAGTTACAGTTACAGCTTATGCACAGTACCTAATGCTTAATTAATACCTACGTAGGCGAAACGCTCAGAAGTCAGTAAGCAGTTCAGCTTATATTTCGATCGATAAAACCATCAAATAACTATGCAAAACAAGATATTCGCAGGAGCATAGTATGCCGCGCTCTCTGCAGGGATTCTCACGTTTTAACTATTTTATTACTCCAACTGCCCTGGTTAGTATTCAAGAAAATTAATGCGATAATAAACCTTATTGCAACGAGATAAGGAGGTTAGTTGGCAGGAGAATTCAGTGTCTATTTGCGTTGTGTTAATTTAAATGGTAAAGCAAACAACTACTGAATTTATTTTTGTTCGACAGTTTATTTTCACGTAATATAAGGGTTTCATTGAATAAGTAGATGGATATTTTAGATACCAACTTAAGCAAGTACCTTAGTATTTACATACGTGTAGATGCAAGCAAATACATAATGCTTGATTGAATGTTTTCTCTGAAATGAATGGAACAAATGGGAGCATTTTCTTCTTATTATTTCCAGTTTTATCTGCAGGTAAGCGTGCTACAGGTGATGTGGTTCTTACCAGCCAATGTCCTTCTATCGAAGAGAGGTTGTAATCACAGGAAGGTTTCACTGCTAGCACAACTAGTAGACCCGTTTGTACCTCAGTATCTAGCGCAACATGGTACAGGACTGACCCATATCGGTGCTGATATAACCAAAAATAAGCAAAAACCATTAAAAGGTAGAAATTGTCAGCTTATCCACCTCCGAAAGTCTGGATGTAGCTCAATCAAATCCATGTATAAATCCGAAACTCAACGAAGCAGAATTCCCTTTTTAACCAAATCACACTTGACACAAAAAATCACACGTCCCAAATAAGAAATTAGTATTTTCATCCGTCTCTACAAATATTAGTCACGATCAGGCGGGCTGGAATCGGCCGGATACAAGAAAAAATAATCGATGATCGCCTTGTGCGGCCTAATTAAGATATGTATCGATGGCCAACCCACCCCTGTTTCAAGCACTATTGTCCCTCACTACATAAAAGACCCACCAACCAACAGCTTAAACGAAAATGACCCTTATTTATATAGCATACTTAATTATGTAACGAATAATTGATTGTATTTACGATACATTTCGTTCGGAAGTGAGGAATAAACGCGAGATCTTTATGTTCTATTATAGTTTTTGTTTTACTGCTTGCGTAGGTGTAAACTTCGAATTACAGGCGATTCTGATTGATAGTGATGGGCGGGGGAAAATTCTTGACGGTATTATTAAGTTTACGACTGTAAATTGAAATATAAAAATCACATTTTGCAGTCAGTCAGTCTGATAGATTTTTGTGTAGGTTGAAATTCCCGTCTCTAATGAGACGTAGAAAACGATTAAACCACTTTTCTTAGAAAGTTTCGGTATCAATCAACATGTATGAGGTGTCTACATATCAATGTGTTTATTTAAACCGTGTGGAAAAAAAGTTGCAATTTGATAGGTACTTAAGTTACTTATAAATGCACCGTAATTGATATTACTTCATCAAAAATTCCAAAGTCAAAATCTTGAAGTCGCTTAATTAATTAAGCTTAACATTATCATCAAATATGATTATAAAACTGCCGGGCATCCGAGTAAATCTGTTCATTACGTGCAGCATCATGAAAACGTGTTTATTAAAGCATGTATTTCTTTTATTATAGGCGTGTGCCGACAAACTCCGTAAACACATTTGCATCCCGACCGAAAGCCCGCCGCAGAAACCTCAATCGATCGCTAAAAAAAATTCATCGCATTATAGGTACCCGACGGAACTACCTATATAACTTTCGATACAAAAACGTTATCTGAAGTTCAAAAAAATGTGAATACAAAATTGAATCTTGCGTCGTTGATATAAAACCGGTGTCCACTCTTCGAACATAATCTCATAAGCTGTTGTGAGCAGTAGAGATTCCAATACAATAATACGTGCACTGGGCCGGCGCGCGCGCACTCTGATCTGACCACTACTGTGCATTTCCCACGGGCAGCGTATTGTGCCGTGCTCCTCACTCTGTATAGCGTTGTCTCGCTCGCTCCTGATGGACTGCCGCTCTTTCGTTAAACGAAGCACTCCCACACACGCCGTCGGTATTTCAGATTGTTCTGAGGTGGAGACCGACATACATTACGTCAGCCCACAGCTTAGCTGCTAGAAGTTTGTTATCGATGTAACACTATGCTTTACTCGCCCTACCCGACACTGCTTTAACTTGTCTCGACATTTAGAAATTATACAACGTGACATTCAATCAGATACCTATTTATTGCATCATTGCTCTTCAATTAAGTAGAATAGGTTGATGGTTGAAACCCTGCGTTTGGAGGTCAGAAAATAAAATAGGTAGAAAAGTCAGTTTCTTCGCTAAAAAAACTTCAAAATCCAAATCGCCGGCATCACTTCTTAAAAGTTTTGGCACTTTTTCTACTAAAAGATATCTTCGAAAATCACCAGCCCTCTAATCTTTGTGTCAGTATAGATTCTAATAAATGTTACGATTTTCTAAAATCATCTAAATTGGCAATAATTTTATCCTCGGAAATTAGCTGAAGAATTCCGCCAATCACAAATTGCAGCAGTTGAAATACTAGCGGGTGGTAACACTGAATAGTCTTTTATACACATTCGCCCAGTTTCCGATACATTACTGTACCTTGAAGATCTTCGTCTCTTACATGACTATTAAAACCGTCAATGTATGTGGAAGAATAGGGGATAATCATTCAAAGAAATGGAAAACAAAGTATAGTGGTATTAAGTTGTCTAATTCACATCTGTCTAGAGAGCGCGTGCATTCGGCGTCTCCTGTCAAGCAAAGCCGCGGGGCAAGACTTCATTGCAGCTAATTAGGGCAAAATATTTAGGAAACAGTTTAGAGTTAGACCATTCGTGAAGCAATTGAGTGACACGATAAAGGGATAATTTTAGAGCATTTTTTATCGATAAATTTTAATACTTAGGTACCTACCTAATGCTTTTTATACAGTCAGCCCGTTTTCTGTCTATGTATTATGTATTTTTCGTGACTTATGGAATGGATGCGCTGTCCAAGTTATCTTCACGGTGCAGTTGGTTTTAGATCCAATAGAGTCCAGTACGACAAAACTTGGATGTAGCATAGATTTAAAAATTTGCATTCTACGTATTTTAATTTTACGAATGTTTGAATTTGTTTATATGACTTTACAAGTTATTGCGTATGTATGTGTAAAAATCATTTTCGCCTAAACTAAAGCAGTAATAAAGATTGGTGTTGTTGAAGGCGCACAGTTCGGATCGTGATCGGTTTTACGAATTTTGCCGATGCTTCATCTAAGTTGTGTCGTACTGTACCTACCTCCCTACGGAATTAGTGTAGGTAAACATCGTGATCTGATAATAATAAACGAAAATTTGACACTTACCTATCCGCGCAATCAATTTGCCAGCTTCTTGAGTCTTGACATCCCCTCAACAAAACTTGTCGATCTGCAATATGAATAATGATTTTACTTAGGTAATATTTTTTCATAATAATAATAATTATCTCCCCCATAATTATCTCTATGTTGACGTCGTGGTGGGGCTTACGCGCTCCGAACTCTGGGTCTGTGCCGGTAGAGTTTACTTTGCCGAAACAAGTCTAGGGTGAGGAGCCAGATCAAAAGAGATACAGAAATCCGCAGGGCAGCATGTGGCGACCTGTTAGGCACAGTAGCGACCCCACGGACCCTAGCTCCCGGGAGAAGTCTTGTTCCTCACCTCTGGCTTGCCTTTATTGACCGGCTGGAGTGAACACTGACGGAAACAGAGCTCCCACCTCATTCTTGCCTTTATTGGCCGGCTTGAGTGGAGACTCGCAAGAGCAAACGTGCTCGGAGGAAGGAAGTAAGTATTCCAGTAAGTGCTTGTAGGGATCTTGACCATCGTCGGGGCTGTGGGATTGTTGTGAGAGCCGTAGAATACCTCTCCACTCCTCAAGCACCTCAGGATGTTGCTTCCTTGTCGCTACGTCACTAAGTGCTAGCGACAGTTTCCGGTGGCCCATTATTGAGTGTGCAAGTCACCCCCTGCCATTTTTTCCATGTATAATAAAACATTGACCAGGCAGGGGCCATAGTCCTTTAATAGTTCTAGGTAACCAGTCCACTTTAGCCACTCAAATCCATAGTCCAATATCTTTATTTCCATATCCTGCAATCATCTGCAATAGTCCTACACCAACCGTGGGTTGTCCTTGGGTGCACTTGCATAGTGCGTACAGGGATAATCGTCGGTTGGTGCCTCATTTCATTGAAAGTGTCTTACGGGCCTCTGCAAGTTGGCATCGCCCCTCGTAACTACGCCTTCCTAAGGTCCGGGACCGTAGGGTCCCAAGAATTGTCAAGAGACCAAAAAAAACATTTTATTTTGTTTTTAAGGTGGTGTGACGACCTGTGGTTTGCAGGGCCATCATGGCCAGAGATCGCACAATATAGGGAGGCTTGGAAGTAAAAAGGGCCCAGGAGTGGGATACAATGTAGGCTAATAAAAAAAATATAAATGATATTGTGTAAGTAAATGAAATGAAGAACTAACTAGTAGTTCTGCGAACAGTAGACCTCGCGAGCACATTTTTTTTGCAACAATTAATATACCACTAAAGTTACTTATTTAAAATGGGATATTTACCATTTATTTTTTCATCAAATCTTCACCAAAATTTTATGTGACCAACTTAGTTACTACCTTTCAAAAAAAAAATGAACCAGCGAAATCGGATCTCACAAGGCGGAGATAGCCAGTAGCCCTTTTTGGAGGAAGTACCTACCCGCTTCATTATGTTCGAAAACGTAAATATGCGTGCGTTATTTACGTTGTCGAGCAGATAGACGTAATGAATTTTGTTGAACAGTCAAAATAAAACCGCCTCCGATTGATAGATGGTATTACGCAATTAGGGTGCTGTATACCAAGCTTAGTCCAGATCGGTTGTAAAATACGACCTATAGCAATAAACTGACAGACGAAAGCAAAATTTGCCAGACTTGAAGCAAAGACGCTACGCTCGCTCGGTCAATTATATCCACACCGCGCGCCGTATCTCTACGTTGACGTCGTGGTAGGGCTTGCACGCTCCGAACTCTAAGTCTGTGCCGGTAGTTTACTTTGCCGGAACAGGTCTAGGGTGAGGAGCCAGACCAAAAGAGATACAGAAGCTCGCAGGGCAGCATGTGGCGAGCTGTTTGGCAGTAGCGACCCCACGGATCCTTTATCCCGGGACAAGTATTGTTCCTCATCTCTGGCTTGCCTTTATTGACGAGGAACAGAGCTCCCACCTCATTGAGTGGACATTCGCAAGAGCAAACATCCTCGGAAAAAAGAAGTATACCAGTAAGTGCTGGAGGGATCTTGACCAGCTTCGGGGCTCTGGGACTGTCCTGATAGCCGTGGATTACGACCAAACACAAACAACAGCAAACAAACGAAAAACTTAAATGTAGGGAAAGAAAAAAAAACACTTTAAAAATACACTAATAATATTGTCATAACTTTTAATTATAGAACTGTAATATCTGCAATCGCATCAACCTGAGGTGAACAGTGGCGAGCTACAGGTCGAACTTTGAATAAAAACAAAAATTACACTATTTGAAGTCGGAGCAGGACATAAACAACGAGGAGCGGGCCGACCGCGTCCGGTACATTATGCTACTGATAACTCGGCAGAACGAAGAGTCAGAGAAAGCAGTTTAATCCCGCCAAAAAATGCACCGGTAAAAGCTGGACCCGAGCCAACCTGACGGCGACTTCGTTAAGATGCCCATCCATTGATAAATGTCACCATCTCTCCACAATTCCATTGCTTGCTATAGGGTGCACACTCGGTAGGCTATATAATCCTTATTCATATCCTAAGGGCAAGTCCTTCCTACCATTATCGCGCCCCCCGGATACTCCTTGATATACAATGGTCTCTGTTGCACCCTATATACAAATGTACTCTGTGGTTGCACCATGAGAATCTATATAAATAAAAAGAGTCCTGACTGACTGACTAGTCAACGCCCAGGCCAAACCCTTGGACCTAGAAAGATAAAATTTTGCACAGAGGTTCCCTTTTTAGTGTAGACAAGGAATAAGGAAGGATTATTGTTCCCGTGGTATATTTTCCGTCATCCACGCAGGCGAAACTGCGCGGGAAGTGCTAGTGTTGAATAAAAGGAATAGTTGTTTTTCTACATTCGTTTCTGCTTAAGTGGTTCGTTCTGCCTTCCCTTCCCCTATTATCGTGAAGCAGTAACAGAAACAGTAAGTTATTGAAAAAAAAAAGGTGCATGCATTGGGACTTTGTGATAGAAAATAAAAACATTGTATTTGTACAAAATGATTTATTACAAAAAAATACCAGAGTTCTCTTAAAAAATAATCAATTATTACAGTGCTAACGGTTTTATAAAAAAACTCAGTTAAATCTAGACTTAGGCAGGTACCTACATGATCAATTCAGACCACGAAAAGGTGATGCAACAATTTTTATCGGCATCTTAGCTTCTGCGAACCTCGAGAACTGCTCAACCATCCTAACAAAATCAATTTCCTTAGATATTATGCAATCTAAAGTTAGATCGTAATTCGCTTTTTTACTCATTTACAAGTAGTCAATATTTAGAGCTCCGCGACAAATTGGATCAACTATACAAGTATTCAATTAAATCAACTTTGTTTTAAGTTTTTAACGAACTTAAAAACGGAAGTTACCTATTATGCGTTCACATAATCAGCCTATAACGTTCCCATTGCTGGTACACAGGCCTCCTCTCTGTGAGAGGGAGTGGGCCGTAATCCACCACGCGGGCCCAGTGCGGGTTGGTAGATGTCACAAGTCTTCGAATTTTTGATTCTAGGACATGCCGGTTTCCTCACGATGTTGACGATCAGTGGTGATGAAATAATTTACACACAAAGTAAAGCGCCTGCCTGGGTTCGAACCTACGACCTACAACTCGTAAGTCGCGACCGTTACCACTGGGCCACCACTGCTCCTATGCATTATTATGCATTCAGCGAGTTCTTAATTTTAAGAAATTAAATGATGTTTATTTCTATAAGTTGATCTTCTAAGACACTTTTACAAGTGAAGGATGGGAATCAGAATACTCGCACACATAACATTATTAAATGTCTTAAAAAAATAGGGCACTTTCTAAGAACTGGTCCTAAATATTAAAGACAAAGACTATGTAGCTTTTAACATCGATATAAATCTCTTAGAATGCTTATTTACATAAAGATGGAATGGTTGTTTTATTAAAATCAGAGTCATAGAAGTTAACACTACACTTTACATTAAGACCGCCCATTGTGTCACTCTATGTAAAATTTCAACATTGTAACCTGTAATTTAAATGGTGTGCATAATAAAGAGTATTCTATTAATTATAAGAAACATTGACAATGTTTATATTTATGAAGTGATCTTCATAAATATAAACATTGTCTCATTGTTGTCTTGTTGTCATTGTCATTGACTGATGTCAGCGCGTTCATTATCAATTTGTCAAAAAACTAATCGACCATTCTGCACGTCAGTGTGCACTGACCTTTAAATAAAATTTAAAAAAAACAAATTCAAATTGGAAATGAAGAATGTTAGTTTTAAAAGTAATATCGACGATATTATCATTTGAGCATGAAACATGCGAGTATTAAAAATTAGGAACAGTAGTTAAAAAATTAGGGGTTAGGAATATTTTTGGTGTTTCACTAATACTAAACCCATACTTTAAATTAACTCGAGGTAGTCAATCAGATCACAAAAACATTTTAAAAGAAAACAAAAAGTAAACTATGCTAAAAAAAAAAATCAAACTCATAGCAACATTTTAATTAAATGCGCAAGGAAAATTGCTGAAGTTGAGTAGAAGGTACATGAAGTTGTGAGGGATTTCTATGCTTTGGCACAGATTAATATAGATGGGACACTCCGCAGTTTAGGTATGAAGCTACAAGTACGCGGCGGGCTCATCTCACTGGGTCAATTCAGTGTGGGCTGCCGCGCACCGGCCGGCTCGCACGTTAGTTCGATACTCATTCACGCGCCGCGTCATAAAAGAAGACAACCCTAACGAGTCAGAAGGTATAAGAGTTACGCAATAGGAGGGGAGGCAACTTATAGGTGAATATAACTGTAGATAATGAAGCGTTGTACGACCTGAATTGCACTTTATTGTGTCGTAGCAAGTCGCTTTTTATTTAAATGATTTTGCGGAGTGTCCCATCTGTATTAATCTGTGGCTTTGGTGACGCCGCTTCTTTCACGTATAATGTTCCGGATCTTATCCTTCAAAGAAACTCCAAGCATAGCTCGCTACAGGGTTAGCAAACTGAAGTGGTAGTGACTGGCCATGAATGTCAAAGGGCGGACGGCTGGCCATTGGAGCAGACAAGACCTCGAATGGAGGCTGTGAGTCCGCAAAAGTAACCTGGGACACCCTCCAGCTAGACGAATGACTGACGACTTTAAAAAGGCGGCTGAGGCAGACTGTATACGGAAGGCAGTGAACAAGATTAGCAACTTGGGAGAGGCCTTTTCAAAGATACTTCCCATAATAATAAATGACGCATACGAAATTATTGATCAGATATTAGAAGACAGAAGTTGCCTATGCAATTCTTCCTATAAGAAGTACCGGCAAGAAACTGCATGGATGCCCTTTTAAACTATGTAAATTATTAGTACCTACAACATTTAAAGATGTATGCAGCATTCCTCATTGTAAGCTGAATGTTGGGTGGCGTGGTATTATTTTAAAGAAAACTTTTGAAAAGTAAGATATGTTATGCTTTATTCTGAGCAATACACTTGGACATGCTTACAAAATTTCTGTATGCAATTGTCTTAAACTCAAGGCATTTATTTCAATTAAATCATTTACATGTCAAATTTGCTAATTAATTTGACAAACATCCTATCGCTGAACGGCAGGATTAAGAATCTGCAATCCTATTCTGTAAAATCAGACTATGGAAACTGATGTGAAGAGTCCGTGAGTGCTGCTGTCATCTTGTTTTCAACCCCCGACGCAAAAAGAAGCGTTGTTATAACTTTGGTATATGGCTTCGTAGCTCCCAAATGAATGGGCCGATAATAGAAAGCTGTTTTAATTAGAATTTATCAATCTCTAGGAAAGGGTGTCCCCTTTCCTTTGGGGACTTACGAGTATGTAGGATTGGAGGAGCATATCCCGCACTCCCCGACTCATATTATAGTAGAACACAAGTGGGTTTCTCGTGTCCTTGATGCTCGCTGCGGACGGATAACTTTTTAACATTTTCATACATTCTTCTTATATGATTGAAATTGTGCAATAATTTAAAAAAAAATTGAGCAGGACTAAAGCGCAGGCCACACTGGGAACGAAGCGAAACGGAGCTAGGTTCGGTTAGCTTTCCTCCGCCTCTGTTCATACTTCCGTTTTCGTTTCGATTAGTACGCGGTGTGAACCGAAGTATGAAAAAACGTTTCGCATTGTTCCCAGTGTGGCCTGCGCTTTTAGCGGAACTAATAATATTTTGGCACAACGTATACACAACATAATAAGCAGTAATCCACCACGCGGGCCTTGTGCGTGTTAGTGGATGGCACATAAAATATGTTCGAATTTTTGTTGCTAGAACCTTTTTGAGCCGTGGTGATTGATGGTTATGATACAAACTGCACGAAGTAGAGTGAGCACCTGATTGGGTCAAACCCACGACATACAACTCGGTAAGTCGGGGTTGTTCTGACTACGGCCTAGGTCCAATGCTCTCATCGCATATATGAATTCCACATAAATGAACAAACTTATCCAATCTAAACTTATTTGTGCATTACCAACAAGTGCAAAGATCTTGTCTTTGCACTTCATCATCATTCTCCTGCCCTTATCCCAATCTATTTGGGGTCGGCGCAACATGTCCTTTTTTTCCATACTTCTCTATTATTCGTCATCTCGGTAGTCACCCCCTTTCTAGCCATGTCATCTTTCACACAATCCATCCATCGTTTCTTTGGTCTTCCCCTACTCTTACAGCCATCGACATTCATACTCAAAACTTTCCTCACGACATTTTCCTCACTCCTCCGCATCACATGCCCATACCATGACAGCCGATTTCTGCACAACTTTTCAGTCACCGGTGCCACTTTTAGACTTCCTCTTATGTACTCATTTCTTATTCTATCCATTCGTGTAACACCACACATCCCTCTTAGCATTCTCATCTCAGCTGCATGCAACTGCTTTTCATTTATCCCTTTTGTGGCCCAACATTCTGATCCATACAAGACAGCAGGTCTAACCATTGTTTTATATATCTTCCCCTTAAGTTTAAAGGGAATGCGGGAGTCGCAGATTGTCCCCGTGACCTGCCGCCATTTCATCCATCCAGTGTTAATCCTATGCTTAACCGTCCGATCTACTTCGCCATCGCTTTGCACGAGTGAACCGAGATACCGAAAGTCGGAGCAGACTGGGAGAAGCGCGCCATCAAGCACTATGCCTCCAGAACTGGAGATACCGCCGAAATCGCAGAACATATATTCAGTTTTGGTTCTGCTGATTTTCAAGCCAACATTCTCCAGTTTCTGTTGCCATTTCTCCAATCTTTTCCGAATCTCAGGTAAATCTTCACCGACAAGAACAATGTCATCGGCAAACAGCATGCACCAGGGTGCCTCTTCCTGTAGATTCGACGTCAGAGCATCCAACTTGTTGGCAAAAACTGATCAAATGATAGAAAACAAAGAGTCGGGATTTACAATTTCATCTTAAAAGTAGAAAAAGGCACTAATTGTACTTTAAGTAATTCAATAATTAGTTTTGTCAGACCTTCAATCGATTTACGACGCTCAGGCTGAAATATTTCTTTTATTGATATCGTATACTTACTTACAACCGAAGATTTAAAATTAACTCAACGGTAATAATTCGATATTCCATAAAATAATTTCAGACCTAAACACGGATAGGCGGATTCTTAAAACTATGTACTTATTTTTTAAGTAGTTACTAAATACAAAAATAAAAAAGACTAAAAAAAAAATTAATTACGTATTAAAGTAATATGAAAACTTTAATATGCGCTGTATTTTTGTACCAATATTAAGAGTGGGTTACGTCATTGATTTGAGTAATTAATCATGACTTAATCAAGCCTCATAAACAACTATTGATGATTTGGCACACGTGGATAAAGGCGGAATTCCACTGCTGCGTACGGAGAGGACACGTTAGCTGCGTGGTTCATTTTAGAGCAAGATCCCCGGGCCGCCAGACCTTACTTATTTTCTGACTAACAAAATGTATGACATAGTGTTAATATGTACTTTGAACGTACGCATACGTGCTAGCTTGGGCCAAAGGCAAATTTTCAGGTATCAGGTGTACCAAAGTTTGTTTCGGGAGGCAGGACCCTCCCGAAATTCCGAATAAGGCGGGAGGAAACGCCCGTGTCAACATTGTGTTGTGTGGATCGCCCGGAGGACACGGTGGAGGTCTGCTCGGCTTGGGTAGAACACCGCCGTGTTCTCGCGGAGGCGATCGGCGGCGGCGATCTCTCGCGTCCGAACCTGGTCCAGGCCATGGTACGGTGCGAGAGTGCTTGGGAGGCCGTCACCTCCTTCTGCGAAGCAGTAATGCTCGCGAAGGTGGAGGCGGTACGTGTGAGGGAGAGGCAACCTCACGCCCTTAGTCGCCGCAGGAAAGCCGAAAATCGCCCACCGCTGCGAATCTATAGCCGATTCCAGGCCACCGTAGGTGCGGGCTTGCGAACGGCGAGCAATGGGTAGCTCGCCGTCCGGTAAGGACCAGGCTCAGGTCGACGCTCGACGGCGCGTTGTGTTCCACGCGCGCCTCAAAGAGATGTCAGCAGAGATGGGGTCCGATAAGGCCGACGCCGCCGGGGTCGCGGGTTGTTCGAAAGAGATACCGTGGCCCTGGCCACATGCAACTGAAGGAATACGGGTGGGTTTTAGTCAGTAAAAGTCTGACACGCCCAGAACGGGACAAGTCGGGAGGCCTTTTGACAAACACATTTAGCCAAAATTCAACCATTACTTAAGTACTATGTTTAACCATTGGTTGTGTTAACTACGGATTAAGAAACCGGCCCTTAGCCGTGGACAGCTATGGAATAGCGCCTTTATGATGGCAACCCACCCTTCATATTTTTTCCAACTTTAGCTTACCCGTAACTTTTGGACATTCAAGTAAAATAATCACTTTTCTTCATTTTATTTTACATTTTCTCAATCAATCATATCACAAAATGAATTACATAAATGTTGAAATCAGTCAAATTATATTCTAGCGGTGGGAAGAGACTTGGTAAACAATGTGTAATGAAATGAAACTCGATCGCATAGTCACACATGCATCCACACAAAATTGTAAATGCAGTTTGTTTGTTTGTCTGACTGAGTAGCTAAACTGCTCAACTAATATTGACGAAATTAGCTCGGAACTACTTTGCTCTCAAAACAGCTAGTTTACAATAAAACTTTATACGCACAGAAACTTTAACACCGCGCATATTAACAACAACAAAAAAACGAAAATAAAAGATCTTGCCGTACGAAAACGTTATTCTACGTTTAAACTAATCTACAAGAAGAACAGTTTGTTAGACAATGTTGAAGCAGGAATTGAATGTACGCTCTGGCCTACGAGATACGCCAACTTATGTGCGTACTGACACGGCGCTGGGACACGTACCGTGCCGGGCCAGTTGTAGTACAAATGGCACAATTTGTAGGTAATTCTTTGACATTGGTCCGGCGTCATGTCGCTTGTGTCGTGGATAACTACGTAG
This sequence comes from Cosmia pyralina, assembly GCA_946251885.1. Lineage (NCBI taxonomy): Eukaryota > Metazoa > Arthropoda > Insecta > Lepidoptera > Noctuidae > Cosmia > Cosmia pyralina. The sequence continues at coordinate 15,520,094 of OX276359.1, read as the reverse complement.
TGAGTTGGTGTTACTGTACCTTGGTTCACCTTTTGGGATACTATTAGGAAGTCGTACCTGGAATTAAAGGGAGACGTTTAATTTTATGAATTAAAGGTTATCGTATTACCCAGTCACTGGGTTGTGGAGTTCAGAAAGGCAGTCGCTCCATGTAAAATACTGGTATTCAGCTGCATCTGGTTAGGCTGGAAGTCGACCCCACATTGTTGGGAAAAGGCTAGGCAGATGATATGAAAAAACCGGCCAAGTGAGTGTCGTACCACGCACAATAAAGGGTTCCGTAGTTGAAAAGAATTTATCCCAAAAACAAAATTGTAATCCCAATTTTTTTTTATGTGATAAGATTAAAAATTAAAACAATTTTCGGACTTTTCCTTTATTTCTACTGTGAGACCTCGCTTCTTACCAAATTTTATGATTCTAGAGCAGTCAACGAGAAGTACCCTAGTTTTGATTTACTTGCAAGTATCAAAATATGTCGCATAAATGGCCGTACTTTTTTATTGCGTTGACTTAGAAGCTTGATTTTTTTAGGACCATAGACCTACATATTTGATATCAATTTCAATTTGATACCTCCACGCATCCCTGAGAAAAAAAGGTCTTGACAGACTGACAGACTTAACTTGTGATGTGAGACCTTGCTTCTTGCCAATTTTCATGATTCTAGGACAACGGGAAGTACCCGGATAGGTTTTGATTTACTTGCGAGTATCAAAATATGTCACCAAAGTGGCCGTATTTTTTTATTGCGTTGACTTAGAAGATTGCTCTTTTAGAACTCCAAGTGACCATAGACCCACTTATTTATTATTAATTTAAACTTATACCTTCACGCGTTCCTGAGAAAAAGGGTCTTGACAGACGGACGGACAACGAAGTGATCCTATAAGGGTTCCGTTTTTTTTTTCATTTGAGGTACAGAACCCTAAAAATTGTTTTTTTTTTTGTTCGGATAAGTTCCATTGTAAGTTCACGCGAGCGATACCCATGCCCAGTGCCCACAGTCAAGTAATGATACTAATAGGGAAAACAGAAAAAAACACCGCTTTTAACGATAAGACCGCCCATTGGGTCATCGTGTGTCAAATTTCTACATTTGTATCTGCAATTTTTATAGTGTACTATCAAGGAAATCTAAATCTAACCAATTTGAAACCCCGTGCACACGATGACCACATCTGAGACCTTAGGCGTCGTCCTAATTGGCTAACGATCGTACAAGCAAACGATGCGATTTTGTCGCACGATAAAAATGTATTCCTGTGCTCGCGCGATGACTTGCAAGCTTCTATTAGGACACTAAAGAAATGTGTGTTTAATCTCGTCGTGCGACGAAATCGCATCGTTTGCTCGTACGATCGAAGCCAATTAGGACGACGCTTTAGTGCGAGTTTTTATACTTATTCCTCACTCGATCACGTTAATGTAAACTTTAATTTGTACTGAAACTAAATAAGCGCCGTCTGGTGGCTACAAAGGGAAATACAATTATTCCTTACAACGCGATCGAGTAAGTATAAAAACTCGCACTAAAGCCACTGTTAGCAAGTGTTACTATAGCGGCCGAACGCTGCAAGCAAGAATAGTCCTTACGGTGTATCGATATAAGTTTCCTCGACAGTACGTAATAAAAATATCTGAATTTACATACCAATCGCGTCTAGTAACGCCATGATCTAAAACAGTCCCAGGGTTCGGGTTTTCTAAACCACCACCACACTTCATAAATATCCTGGTGTTGATGCGTTTCTGTACCACTATGTAGGTAAGTGCGGGCTTGTACTCAGCGCCTAGTACAGACAGACAGATCATCATTTGTGGTATTTCGTACTGCTGCACCACTTTCAATTCGCCATCACCGACGCCGTCCCTGTTAACAAAAGGAAAAGTTAGGTGTTTCCTTTCTTAAATGTTTAGTTTCGTAGCTGGACATAGGCCTCCAGCGTCTCCACATCGACCATCAGTCTTGTGCTCAACGGTCCTCCTTGTTGGAGGCCTTCCAACGCTTCGCCTTCCGTTACTTGCCGTCACTCCAGCCAGAACCTTTCGGCACCATCGGCCAACCGTTCTGCAAGTAATGTGCCCCGACCACTCTCCTAAGTGTGGCAATACTTCGGGCTCTATCAGTTCAAAATGTATTTTAGTAACAACTAGCGACCCGTCCCCGCATCGCAGGGCTTTTACAACTTGACAAAACATCGATATTTCTTTATCATATGCAAGTTTAATATAATGTATCACACTAATATTGTGAAGGCAAAAGTTTGTGATTGTGTGTGTGTGTTTGTTACTTCTTCACTCTCAAACGGCTGGACCGATTTGGATGAAATTTGGTATTTAGATAGCTTATACCCTGGATTAATACATAGGCTACTTTTTATCCCGGTCTGCGTGTGAAACCGCGGGGCGCAGCTATATTATACAGATAAATCTTCCGAAATAAATTCTCCAAATGATGATACCGCCTCCAAACCATTGCGTAGTATAGAAGAGCAACGCACTCACACATACAGACACGAAAAGCGTATTTAATTTATAAATGATTTTCTGCGACATACCTGTACATAATAATTCTTTCAGGCAAGGTTCCATTAACACTGAGGAAATGTTTGAGGGACTCCACGAGGCAGTCCTTAAGATGATCGATTATCTCCTGCCCTTTCGATTGGAACACCACCCTTGAGTACCAATGCGTCATCGCCTGATTGAATGACGCTACGAAGGCTGGAAACAAAAAGGTTATAATATGTAAATATTTATTTTTGTGCAGTGTATTGATTGAAATTTTATTAGAATGCTTTTACATGCATCAAAACTCAAATTGTTAAGCCAGTAAGCATCCAGTACTTCATCCACAGGCTTGTCCCCTTTTACATGATACGTAACAGAGATTGTTCATAAAAAAAAAAATACACTCGAAACGACAATAAATGCAATCGTGAAAACCGTTGAGCGCTTACATGTATACGGCTTCTATACACCAACGATTTAGGTAATTAAATAAAGGTAAACAAAAGAAACCACGTATCTGGTTAACCGACTAAACGTAAAACCTGTCACTTCAGTCGTCATGCTACGACACAGTTGTACTCTTCAATTTAGCAACGTTATACAACGAATTATATTATAAATTGAAGCGTACATATTCTGTGTTGTAGCATGACAACTTAAGTGACAGGTATTACGTTTAGTCAGTTAACCAGGCACGTGGTTTCTTTTGTTTACCTTTATTTGTAATAATATTTTTATTGTATTTGAAATGTAATTGCCCAAGTATCCTTAATATGAACACTATTAAATATCTTGGAGTAATTATAGATGCTACTCTTACGTTTAAAAATCACATTGACCTATGCAGTAGAGTCCGTAAATTGATGTTCATTTTCAAGAAAATTCGTCCTTTTGCCGACTCTAAGGTGATAAAACAGGTATATTATGCTTTGTGTCAATCGATCATTACATAATGCATTACCTCATGGGGAGGAGCGGCTAAAACAGTTTTGCTACCATTGGAGCGCGCTCAAAGAGCTGTATTGAAAGTATCCACATTCCGGCCTATCCTATTCCCGACCCAACTTTTATATCAATCTTGCAATGTTCTGACAGTGCGGCAGTTATTTATTATGAATACTTTATTAAAACAGCACTCTAAATTGCCTTACAATACAGTTGTCACTGATAAAAGACGTAAAGACATCTGTATGGATAATTATAGATTAAGGCATTCTTTTATGTATAGATTTTTTATATTCTTAGGACCATTTCTTTATAATAAAGTAAACGCAATTTTGTCTATGTCTGCATTAAACACGGTACATTGCAAAAATGTAATTAAAACTTGGTTACAAAAATTGTCTTATGATGACACAGAAAAGTTACTGGTTGTTTTAAGTTAAATATTATTTTTAATTCAATGTTTTCATTTCATTAGTCTGTTATGTTATTCATTATTTATGTATTATGTTTCTTTCAAAACACAATAACACTTTGAAGAAAGCATCTCAATTATTGCCTTATATACTATAAATAGTTAAGATATACGTACTTACATTCCCTTTTAGTTACCTGTGTTCTTTCAACATGTAAGAAATGTCGCGGTGACTATGGTCTCAGCGAGCTTGAGTTGTCACTGTCAAGTGTCATTCATAGCGTCTAAATTTTTGCCGCCAATGTATACGTAAAATATTTTCGCTCGATAATTTTAATCGAAAATGAGTAAAGTTTCAGTTAAAACTTTATTAAAAGTGAATAAGAATAGTGCTTGTGGTAAGTGATATTATATAGTGTTACGCTGATCGTGAGTCAGCGAAGTGCCGAAGTGGAGATCGATACCTCAAAATATATACATGGTCGCCAGTGCCTTTGGAGAGCAACCGTTTGTATTTCGATTCTCCTAAGTGCTGTAATGGGGAAGAACGCTCTTCCCACCGGCTAAAACCAGGGTAATGAGATCGAAATGATTTCCTGTAAGACCGACCTACTCTATGCACTTACCTACAACCGAATGAGTACTAAGAGTAGCCAAGTAAGTGTTAAGTTTCTGCTAACATGACACAATTTCCACATTATATCACCAAACCTTACTAAGACGACCCACTGACCTTACTCAGACACATTATCAATAAACTTCTAACCTGCTTCTTGCTATTATTTACATTAGAAGCGCATTGTTGTTTTCTAAACAACCCGGTTGTGTTTAACTAAATAGACAGAAATATTACAACTTAAAGATTTCAGTGCAAATTATGATAATTAGGTAGTAATTCCTAAAGCAAATGCAGAATGTCTAGAGGAGCTAAAGCTATTCAAGCAGTTTTTGACATTCAACCATGAAAAGTTATAATCCGTTATAAGAAAACCTTACATTTATGCTCACTCACCCCATGTGTTTCACACAGTGCATTAGAAGTAAATGAGTACTTATGCCACTCAACAAAACTAAATCCTACTATTTAGCCCCCGCGGAGGGAGTTTTGGCTGGGATTTCTAATGTAGGTCTAGAGCAGGCAGAGCTAGCTGCTAAAGTAAGGTCTACAGGGACTTGTTATTTGGGCAGCAACCTACCCACTACAACTGTATCCTACTTTCCCTTTCGGAAGTCCAAACACTCCCATCGAGAAGTGTATTTAAATTACAATTTTATTGTTTATGCTTGCAGGTGGTATGCAATTGTTACTTTCATTGTAACAAAAGATAAGTTAGTTTTTTAAATCACTTTAAAATAATTGTTTGTATATATTTACTATTTCTGGTTAAGCTGTGTACTTTTTAAGTGACAAAGTCACCACACTAATAAAATAAAGTTCTTTTGTAATATATTATTAATGCATAAGTTGTTGGAGTACCTATATATAAATAAATAAATTAATTAAAGAGGTTCAGCACCTCTTATGAACTCTAATCTGCAATTAGAACATTAAAATACTACTAATTAAAGTTTACATCAAGTTTTATAGGTACTTAACTAATAAGCAGTGCTAAATAAAAAAAAAATATAATTTATAATGGTATACTGTATATTTTTTCTATATTTGTAATAATTATGGAAATCTTATAATTATGAGCAGGATCATAAGTGCTCTATCAAAATTAGAAATGGAACAAATACAGCCACCAAACAATTTAAAACTGACAAGATATTATTTAGAGCAGGAATAGTTCTTGGATTATTTTAAAAACATGATAAATCGGATCATAGCAACAATAACTAGGCCAAGATTCATAATTTTGACAAGATTCAGGCTGCCTAAGGAACCATGTAAAAGCTTGGGAATGAAAGTCTGCAAACCTGTTTCTGTTCCTGAAGATCATAACAGGAAATGAAATACTGAAAATATTAACATTCAATACAATTCTACTTTGAGCTATATATATTAAATAATAAAGCTACTAGTTAAAATAATGAATACAAATTAAATCCATAATAGTCTATGCAGAAATCTAAGATTATGATCATAATCAAATAGCCTATTGTTTACACTCTGTTATTACTAAAAAGTAAGACGGAAGCAATGATATGTTAATGAAGGGAAATTGTTCACACGAGTTGACAGAACACCCTTTTGACATTTTTTCAGTGCCCTGGTTATGTGAAGCGGTGGGCAACTGAATGACAGAGAATTTGAGAGCGTGTGGTATCTGCATTCTTGTTTATTTAGTTTAGATAATTTCCTACTGGTCCACTAGGAAAAGATGCATTTTTGATTTCTGTCTCGGAGACTCTGGGTCCTAACAAAGCTTGGGTGACGAGTGAATTTCCTAAGTCAATTCTAAACCTCAATCAGGAGCTACAATATGTAGGCCTTCTTTTGAGCACTGCTACCAATCACAAGGCCCGGCCTGCAGGCAAGGTTGAAAGGAAGATAATAATATCAACACTTTGTTCCCTGAAACAAGTTCATAGTTCATTAACACAAAAATGTTGTTATCCCTGTATGGGAATGCTTGTTGCCAGACAAATATTTGAGAAGGGCAGACCAGGACAAATGGAAAAAGGTTGCCCCGCTGGTTTGCATAGAGTTAATGTGGTGGCCAGAGGCTACTGATAGACCACAGCTCAATTCACTTACACAGGGGTAGAGTAACCCACTTCCTGTCCACACTTTCCGTGGAGGAAGGGTAAGGAGCCTACATGAACGGGCTAATATATTCATGCAAAGGGAGTCCAAAGGATGTCTTTAAAATATCGCTTTTAGTGATAAGACTGCCCATTGTGACCCTAGTGGTAAGGTGTACATAATAAAGAATATTCTATTATATCCTACTCTAGTCAGGAACTTGACCAAACCAGAAAAAATTGTACTTGAACTTGCGAGAGATGTTTGCCATATATGCAGTATTGCCAAAAAGCCAGTCTTCAGAGTGCACATATTAGATTCAGAGTTCAATCCGACAACAGACCATTTGTCGCACATTTAAGATGAGCGAGGGATACGTCCCCTAGCGTTTCTGAACCTAATTTGCAAGATGGAAGTTAGCAGATTAGCTGAACACTCTGTTAGCGGTTTACCTCCCGGGGAGGTTAAAAGTGTAACAACGGGTTAGCCGACCGCTTATCTAGGAACAGACCAGCAGAAGTGGCTCCTGTTGCTCCAGGCCCCAGGCCTCGGAGGCCATGTTACAAAGTGGGGCGTCCCCGGCGTCGACGTTTTCACGTCAGATAAGTCGGCCGTTTGTGCGACAGTACGTCATATGGGACTCAAATGATGGCTTGGCAAGCTTCTGCGATGCTTTCAGTCAGAGGTGACAGCATCAACTAGCATGGGTTTTTTCTCGCCCGACTTAAGAGAGAGTGCTCAGTCATGTGAACTCGGAAATGGGACGGGGACGTACTATGTAGAAATCGCCCCATACTGAACCCAGTGTGACTGGCTCCCGTATTTGGAGACGAGGCCTCGGAGAGTCAGTACCAGTATAAGATCTATGTAAGATCGTCTTAGACCTGATAAGCTGCAACTCCTACCCTGGAAAGTTGGGGGGGAGGGGGGCAATCAGGTTGCAAGGCTTGGTAGACAAGAACCTTGCTAAAGTGTAATTGGAGATAATCTACAGTAATTACTTATAAAGCTCCTATTCAGAGGTGAATGTCATAGTGTAGAGTGCATGGCATTAGTCCTAAATAATCTGATCCCAATTTATTTATATTTACGCATAAAGCACATAATTATGGTACCAACCAACTGATGTTAGATCTAAACAGTTTTGTGTCCATTGTTTCAAAAGCATTATCCTTAGCTAAACCACTACCCAGAAAGTCATGAAATGAAATTAATTCCAGAATGATGAGGCTGCCAGAAGAGTTTTACATACTCTAATATTGTAAGTCACAGCTTTTAAATGTTGAATAACAGTGCGACCAAGGTGTGGTTCAATCAAGAAGTTTACTTAAAATCTACCACAATCGTTGTTGATTTTGATTTACAATAACGTGTGTGGCTAAGCTTGCTTGAAATATTTTTAAACAGACTAAGTTACGAAAAGCCTTCTGGAGGTACATAAAGTAGTCTGTGGTAGCCTTCGGGAGGCTGACTGGAGAATAGTTCATCAAATGAAATTAAACTGGAAGAGCCACTAGGCTTACAGAATTATTACTTTTATAAAGTAGTAAAGGAGATGGTTACCTCTCAAGATAATTAAGAATGACCAGCCTATAAGATTCCCACTTTTGGGACAAAGGACACCTCTCTGTGAGAGAATAGGGTTTATCATTATTATAATTATTAATTCCCTATGAAAATATTTATAATATTTATTAAATATATTTGTGTAGAGGTACATGATTCACATTTCAAGACATTTTAATTGATAAATGAAGAGACTTATACTAGAATTCCTTCTTAGATCATTTACATGTGTCTACTACTTAGACTAATCTGTTGACCAAAGTACTTAGTGTAAAGAAGGGTCCTAAATATATTTTAGTTTCAATGGAATTTTAACTGTGTCATGAATGACATTGATTTTGTTTTTCCACATCTTTATAAAATTATGAGATTCAGAAATATTTGTTGATTGATCTCATAACTTCCAAGTACTCATATCCAACATTACCTAACTTGTGTTAATTAAGTATATGAGTGATCCAATTATCCTTTAGTAATGAGATTATGATTTTAATTCAGTTTTAGATCTTATTGATTTTGGATTATCATTAAAGCTTGATAATTCATGTTCACCTTAAATAAGGTACTTAAATAGATTTGATTCAACTGTCGACCAACCTCATAAAGGTTGGTAACAATAATATAGTGATTTAATTGTGTCTCATACATAGCATGACAGTTGAACGTTTCTAATAACATTTTATGGAATTTGTTCATTTTTGCAGTTTCTAGGATAAATAGATGGAAAACTTGTAATTATTTATTTGAACATTTAATGAATACATATAGACCGTAGTATTGGTTCATTCCATATATATATATATAATTCACATAGCGTCTACATCCTTCAGGTATTCTTTCACCAGCAGATATCAAACAGGTCTTCAAAGTGTTATTGTGTTTTGAAAGAAACATAATAGAAATGTTTTGCATTAAAACAAAACAGTTATTATGTTATGAAAAACACAATAACATGAGTAAGGCGCTTGCTGTTGAATTTTGAAGACTTCTATGAATGACACTTGACAGTGACAACTCAAGCTCGCTGAGACCATAGTCACCGCGACATTTCTTACATGTTGAAAGAACACAGGTAACTAAAAGGGAATGTAAGTACGTATATCTTAACTATTTATAGTATATAAGGCAATAATTGAGATGCTTTCTTCAAAGTGTTATTGTGTTTTTCATAACATAATAACTGTTTTGTTTTAATGCAAAACATTTCTATTATCATCAATCATAGGAAATATTTTTGTAAACTAATTTGCACTTATGATACCTGAGATACAGGTTTATCCTAGTTCAGGTTAAGCCCATTATTATATACCTACCATTTTAGTTTAAGCCTTAATATTGTAAATATGCATTATTTAAATGAATGAGTAAATAAATTAAAAAAAAAAAAAAAAATTGTTACCTAAACCGATGGAGTATAGTATAATGTGCGCGCAAGTGCTATTCACCGCCTGAGGTATGTGAGCGGTGAAATGAGGGAGGGCGCGGTTGACTGAGTTAGCTTGGCCTTTGTCTACCTCCCCCGTCTCACCTCTCACATACCTCAGGCGGTGACTAGCACTTGCGCGCGGACTAGGCGATCGTTTGACATTTGTCTGTGTACTTGTAACACCTCTGCCTAACCTTTCTCTGGATATCCAGGTGTGATGTTATATTATATTCACTGTCTCAGCATCTCAAATCTACTACAGACAGAGAAAATATAAGTTGCCAGAACACTTATTAGTATTACATATTCAGAAGATTTTTGATTTCAGTTTATTGTTAGGCAGAAGTTTGTTGCTGCCATATCATGCTGTCGTGTTATCTTAACTCCCGTCCGGTCGGTTCGCCGCCACTCTAATGATCTGCGTTTAACTTTTATCGCCTTTTACGATTCTCACGTGTCAAATGTTGGCCGGCCTGTACTTGTCCGAGAATAAAGTAAAACAGACTAATCCTTTAGAGCTCCATTTCTATCTTGTTCTCCACCAAAACAACCGACTTCCAAAAAAAAACACTCCAAAGTGAGAAATAACTTTAATTTCGGAAGTCGGTGTCTTTGGATTTGTATTTTAATTTTTTTCCACAGACTTCCGAAATTAAAATTATTTTTCACTTTGCAGTGCTTCTTTTAAAATAAAATAAAATAAAATGTAATTTATGTATAAAATAAAAGTAAGATTTAAATTAATTACGAGGAAAATTTAATTCTAACTGTAATGTAGACCTGCCTGATCTAGGTTTATGAAAACCTGTGTTTTTGAAAATCAGTTGTTTTTTTTTTATTTGTATTTTTTTTTTTAATATTCACTTTGTAGTAATTGTCGATCCATCAGGTTAAGCTACACTTGCCGGGGTTGGTCCGTGGAAGGGTGACAATCTTTACATGCCGAGACTCCTCCGTGCCTCGGAAAGCAAGTTAAGCCGTTGGTCCCGGCTGTCATTCGTGGATCTTTGAAGTCGTTACGGGTCGCCAGAAGCCCGAAAGTCTGACAACCAGTCTTACCAAGGGGTATCGTATTACCCAGTTACTGGGCTGTGGAGGTCAGATAGGCAGTCGCTCCATGTAAAATACTGGTATTCAGCTGCATCCGGTTAGACAGAAGCCGACCCCAACATAGTTGGGAAAAGGCTAGGCAGATTGATTGACTTTGTAGTAATTGTGGTACCACCCCACACAAAATTCCTATACTACCGCCTACTATTTAAATATCAGTGACAAGAAATTATTATAACATCATCAGCATATACCTATGAAAAAAATACGTACATGTTATAGAAGTTAACCCAAAAACTGCCCAAGCAAAGCTTCCTATACCAAATGAAAAAATAATTTTCACAATCGACGAAAATATCGTTGAACATACATGAAAAATACATACAGACGAACATAGAACCTCCTCCTTTTTTGATGTCTGTTAAAAACTTTAACTTACCGCAAACACTCTGCTTCTTTCTAGTAGCGTCATGATGACTGTCAATGCCGACAATCATAGCACTCTTGAAAGGTATACTGATACTCCACAGAGTACCGCCAAGCTTGCAGTTCATTTGAAGGAGAATCTTTTGTGTTATAGAGCGTATTTTGTCCTGTCTCATAAGCGTGCGGGCGTTTATTACCTGAAATTAATAATTAGCAAGATTAGCTTCAAGTGACGGCATACCATTAAACATCCAGCCATTTTATACAGATTGCATGAGATCTATACGCCAACATTGTTTTTTAAACTGGAGGGAACACTTTGATCAGAGGTCTGTGGAGAAGGGGGTGTGGTATAGAACGCTACAAGGAGAACCATGGAAATCGCCATGGTTCGATTCATGTTTTTTAAGCAGAACAGAAACTGTGACAGCTCTCAGACTTCGTTCTGGACATATCCCCTTAAATAAGTTCGCATATTTAATGAAAAAAGTTCTTTCCCCCAACTGTACAGAATGTGGAAAAGTGGAAGACATTCTTTCACATCATGGTGGAGTGTGCCCGGAACGAAGATCTCAGAGCTGAGTTATTATTACACTTTGGTGTTGATATTAAAGAGTTGGGAAGATGCAATATCATTCTAGCATCCCCCGTTTGATTGTATATACCACATGCCTAAATTTGACGAGAATGCAAAACGACACGTTGTATGACTCAATTTCTTATATCTTAAGATAGCTGTTCGACGACAGCGTTGATTTTTAGGGTTCCGTACCTTAAAAGGAAAAAACGGAACCCTTATAGGATCACTTAAGTGTCTGTCTATTTGTCCGTCTGTCACAGCCAATTTACTCCGATCTAATGGACCGATTAAATTGAAATTTGGTACACATGAATTTCTGTGACCCAAACACGGACGTGTAACGTAAATAAATGAATTTAGAATATGGGGGTCACTTTTGGGGGGCAAATAAGAAAATTAAAAAAAAAAGTTTTGCAAACTGTACCATGTGCCAAATCAAATGAAAGGGCTTACTGTGAGGGTCTTAAATAGATATTTTTTTTTATATTTTTAAAATAAATTGTTTTAAAGTTATTTAAGAAAATTGACGAAAATTTAACATTCCCCCGGCCTATCTCCGAAACTGCCTAGCCTTTTCCCAACTATGTTGGGGTCGGCTTCCAGTCTAACCGGATGCAGCTGAATACCAGTCATTTACATAGAGCAACTGCCTATCTGACCTCCACAACCCAGTAACTGGGTAATACGATACCCCTTGGTAAGACTGGTTGTCAGACTTTCGGGCTTCTGACGACCCGTAACGACTGTCAAAGATCCACGAATGACAGCCGGGACCAACGGCTTAACGTGCTTTCCGAGGCACGGAGGAGTCTCGGTATGTAAAGATGGTCACCCATCCACGGACCAACCCCGGCAAGCGTAGCTTAACCTGGTCGATCGACCCATGCGGCTGTTATTACTTAGCCACGAGCGAGCCTAAAATTTTGAAAAAAATACAGACAATTGTTCTAAACCTTTACACGAAAACCTAAAAGAAGTCTATGGTCTTTAAATAACATGGTAAATCTCTCAATATTGTGCATACAAACTTATATTTGCAGTTGGAATGTATGGGAGAAATGTTAAGTTTGTTCTTGGGATAAAGAAATCTCAACTACGGAACCCTTCATTGTGCATGGTCCGACACGCATTTGGCCGGTTTTTGTACCACTATGCATTTCAAGACTCGAATCAATAAAGTCTGTTATTCAATGTAATCAAAAAACCGCACTACGCTCTTCCCAGGCTGTGCTGAATAAATAAATTATTTACCTGTGATGGAACAGGATTATCAGCGCAGCATATCTTCTTGATAGCGCCATAGCGGTCATCTCTAGCCGTGGGACAGATAACTACCACAATCTGCAAGCTGGATGTTATGACCTTCTTCAGGGTGATAACGTAAGAGTCGGTGCGGTCGTTCGGCATTCTAACCATTTGGGGTTCGGCCACATTCATGCCCATAGGACGACAGGAGCGCTTCACCGTTTCTAGGAAGTCCTGTGGAATGTGTTTTATTATTTATTTATTTAAGAATTACTAAGGAGATACAATACAAGTATCTTGTTCATCTTGTACAATAATAAAACTTGTATAGTAAATACGGTTTTAACATATTCAATGGTCATACATAAACTAATGTTTCAATCAACATAATATCAAACTACTTACACTAGCAACCTGCTTATCCCTATCAGTGTGCAGAATGGCCCATTTGATGATATCCACGGCTTGCATCACATGTTGCCTTGTGACGTCACCGTTCCAATCTGCGTTGGGTTTGCCTGGCACCTTGACGTTGTTACCGAAGTATAATGTTTCTGGCTGCAGCGTACGAGCAGTAAGGTTGATGGTCTCTGGCGCTATGCTTAGACCCCAACCGGCTAGGCGATTCCTTGCAGTTTCGTTTTTCATCACTGTTTCTATGTACTGAAATAACATTGGGAAGATTGGATGAACAAATTATAAAAGGCTACCAATAATACAATTACCAACCAATACCAATAATATAATTACAATATAGCTAAGAATTATTATTAAAAAAAAATCGTACCTTAAATACGATTTTGTTAAGGGTTCAATTAAAACAGTTAAAATAATCAACAGTTACCTATTGGTAACAACATAAAACCCTCACATTGATGTTTCAAGTCAACATACCTTTGTATGCTGACTTGAAAACAGGTGTAAAAAGACGCGAGTCACTAATACTCCCCATCATAATGATATTTTTTTGTACTGGACCGTATGTACAGTCAACAAAACAGATATCTAGGCATGGTATACTAACATATTTGTATATGAAGTGTTTCATGTTCAATTTTATATATTTTACTTTGTTTTTGCAATAATCCTACATTATTAACACACCAACACAAAATTGTATAATAGGTCTTTACCTATGAAATTGCCGTTTTGTATGAAAAAATTTAAACGAATTTTTTTCATGCATTTTTTATTTGTATTAATCGAAGTAATCACCCATGCAATCAATGCATCTTTGCCAACGCAGTGGCAGTTTATTGATGCCTTTCTTAAAGAAATCAGCTGGACGGGAGGCAACAAATTCTTCAAAGGCATTTTCTACTGCCTCTCGGGTATTGAATTTTTTTCCCGCCAAGAAGTTATCCAAATTCTGGAAAAAGTAGTAGTCTGTAGGCGCAAGGTCTGGTGAGTAGGGCGGATGACGGAGAGCTTCCAACCCCAGTTCTGTTGCAACTTGGAGACCATCTGCTGTGCAGTATGAGGTCGCGCGTTGTCATGCAGGAGCAGCGGAGACGAGCGATTGACCAATGCTGGTTGGAGATGTGCCAGCTTCTCCATCATTGTGTTCAGTTCTTCACAGTACACATCTGAAGTAATGCTCACCCCGTTTGGTAAGAAGCTGTGATGAATCACACCGGCGCTAGACCACCAAACAGTGACCATCACTTTTCTAGGGGTAAGTTTTCGTTTAGGGCATTGTTTAGGTGCTGAACCAGGATCCAACCAACTTGCTGAGCGCTTGCGGTTATCAAACAGAATCCATTTTTCATCGCAGGTAACAATGCGGTTCAAAATTCCTTCATTTGTGTGTCTGTTGAGCAGTGTAAGGCACGTCTCGACGCGTACTTCGCGCTGGCGATCATTGAGTTCGTGGGGCACCCATTTGTCAAGCTTTTTTACCTTGCCAATTTGACGCAAATGGACCAATATTGTTTTGACGCTAACGTCGAAAGCTGCTGCTATTTCAGCCGTAGATTGTGTATCATCAGCTTCCACAATCGCCTTTAATTCGTCATTGTCGACCAGTCTTCGGACGACCGCGAGGTTCATTTTTCAGGTCGAAATTTCCAGAACGGAAGCGAGCAAACCAATAACAAGTGGTGCGTTGGTTTGTAGTGTTAGCTCCGTAAACGTCGTTGATGTTGCGTGCCGCTTGTGCCGCGTTGCTGCCACGACGGTACTCATATTCCATAATTACTCGAATTTTTAACGTATCCATGATGACGAAAAAGATTGAAATGCGATGAAAATGTAACACTAATCAATAAACAAATGACTACTTTTGGAAAAAACAATCCATGTTTTTAAAATAAAATTAATTTGAAATTAGAATTCTTAGCCAAACAAAAATTATTTTGATTTGAAATGGCCAGTACTGCAGAACGACAATTTCATAGGTAAAGACCTAATATTTTCACAAAATTGAACATGAAGCAATACACATACAAATATGTTAGTATATCCTGCCTAGATATCTCTTTTGTTGACTGTACTCGGAAACCTTCTGGTTGCGAAGATTTTGACAGAGGTCAAAGTCCCAACTTGCTTTTTTACTTTTTTTCACAAAAAAAAAAGTTTTATATGATAGATCTTAACTCGAAATACCTTTACAAAGCAAAGGACAGGAGTAGACCTGTCCTTTGCATCCACCCATAGCCCCAATGTCTTGCGTGCGTTACATTGCGCGCTGCCGTAAACAGCGATTTTCGCTCCCCCAGCATGAATTTTTGCTCATGTTACTTAGTTAGATGTAGAATACGTATGTAGATAATCGCTAGGTGATGGGTATTTTCACATCCTGTATTCCTAGATGATATTGCGAGTTTATAATATTACTAACTGCGCCCGGCGGTTTCACCCGCGTAGACCGGGATAAAAAGTAGCCTATGTGTTAATCCAGGGTATAAGCTATCTACATACCAAATTTCATCCAAATCAGTCCAGCTGTTTGAGCGTGAAGAAGTAACAAACATACAAACTCACACACACACTCACAAACTTTCGCCTTTGTAATATTAGTGCGATGCGATTTTAAGTAATTTTCTGTACAGGAGGAACAGACAAACAGATACATAAAGATGCTAATAAAAGCAATGAATAATCATTCTTACCTTTTTGAATGCTGCATGACGTTGGTTTGGCGTAATTTTGGTGTAAGTAGCGACATCCTTCATCAACCTAAAGTTGCTTCGTTGATCATCCGTGAGGCCGGTCAACTGACACAGCTCAGGGATTAAGCAGATCATGAAGTCAGTCGGTTTTTCCTGGCCTGGCATACGTTTTGAATCCCTAGAAGAATAATGCTAACATTAAGAAGCATAATTTGCGATTGCAGCTAAATGAACGCGATTACACGACCATAGCAAGGTTGCGCGAATCGGCTTTAACACCCTCGAAAATCATGAAAACGACACCCGTGACGAAAAATTTGATAATATTCGCAGCCGCCATCTTGGATTTACATTTTCAACGACTTTTACTAAGGGAACAACTCTGAAAGCACGAGAAAAAAATCAGCTGTTTCATACAAAAGTTCTATACCTACTCGACCAAAATATATGAAACAGCTGACTTTTTTTTCATGATTTACGGGTTGCTCCCATTATGAAAGTTGTTCATATTCATGAGAAGAACACCCTGTGAAAATTTAGCTAGTGATAAAAAAATTGCCCTCTATAGTCAAAAAATACTTATCAATTCCGGAATCGCGAGATTTTTACGATCGATACAAAAGTGCATTCCATATTAGCCAACAACAACATGTATGATTTAATTACCTGGATATTAGCAATGGCTGATCCCAATCTTTGATTTCTATGCCATAGTTGTCCTTATAGTAATCAATGAAGGAAATCTGCTTTGGTTGACCATCCACCATCTTCTCAAATGTTGATTTTGGTGACTGTGTATCATCAATACTGTCTACCCTGTAAAAGGTAAAGTCAGAATTTAGAACATTTTAAGACCTAAAGAGGACAAAGTATAATGTATATGATTGTATGTATAATTGGCAGCCTTAGGCCCGTTGTACATGGCACGGTTTCTTTAGGGTACAGTCAGCAACAAAAATCGATTAACACTTGCAGTTTTTTAATCTTAATTACTAAGCGAAATATTTAATTCAATTCGGAACAGAAGTACTTAAAATTTTAAGAACATTAAGTCTTAACAGTTAAACGAAAAAAAAGCAGTCTATCAAGTCATTTTGTGTTCATTTAGATGATGTCAAAAAGTTGCAGTGTTAACCGACTTCTGTTGCTGACCGTACTGCGTACTTGCCACCAGGAACAACATGTGTGTACAACGGGCCTTACACATTTTGTTGTCATACTGTTTCGTTGTTATTGTTGTCAGCACCCAAAACAAGGTTTTGTCTAGGTCGATTTTGTGTACACAATAATCTGAAATATTCGTAATAACCAAGTAATTTTATTATAAACTAGCAGCGCCCCGCGGTTTCACCCGCGTAGACCGGTATAAAAAGTAGCCTATGTGTTAATCCAGGGTGTCAGCTACCTCTATACCAAATTTTATCAAAATTGGTCCAGCAGTTTGAGCGTGAAGAAGTAACAAACATACAAAGACAGTCACAAACTTTCGCCTTTATAATATTAGTGTGATTACAAATAACGAATCGTAGGAATATTAGGAGTTTCTCAAGTTCTCTCATTACACTCGAAGACTTGGAGAGTACTTACCTAAACATTTTCTTGTTATACATAGTCATGACTGAACTGCCGACCAATCGTTCAGCCATTGCTTTCTTCCAGCCAGCTCCTTCTGCTTGGACGGTCTCTTTTATAAATGACAGCACTGACTGTGTGCGGAGTACTTTGTGCGTAGAGTCCAGGGTCAACATGAGACCCCCTTCGTACTCGTCGACCGCAGTCACGTAACTGAAGGTGGAAAAATATGTGATATATAAAAGTTTGTTGTTGTTTTCTTGCTGACTTATCGAGATAATTAAGCAAACTACTGGTAAAGATTTGTGAATTTTACGAGTAAGTATATTTTTTACTTGCTGTCTTTGGAAAGTCTTAATCGACGTTCGCACGGACGTAAAAATATCGCGGCGATTTTTTTTCGCGCACTGGATTTTCAACGCTCTGCTTAGCGCCGAGAGTTGAAAATCCAACAGTGTATTTTTTCGACGAGCTGGGATGCACTCTGTTGTTGTTAGGCTGGATTCTCGAAGCTCGGCTAAACACCGAGAGTTGAAAATCCAGTTCGCGATAAATTTTGGCCGGCCGCGATATTTTTACGTCCGTGCGAACGTCGGCTTACTCTATATCACAAATTGACACGTATCGTTTTGATCGTGAGAACGATCGATCGACGTCGACAGATCACATTTTCAAAAGATCGATGCATCGATCGATCTTGCTCGAGTGAATGTGATAACAGGCCAAAGAACTTAACTTACAGTCAAATCCGTTCTGAACTTCTGACTTTTAGCTGTAAAGGTGTTGTTTAACGAAACATATAAACTTTTAAACATAACAATATAACATCACACCTGTAATCCCAGAAGTTATAGGCAGAGTAGTAGGTACCTATATCCCCATTTCGTCAGTTATGCTTATATCCCACGTAATAGGGCCTCAACTTTTAAACTTTCAATAATATCAAGATATACAGATAGTGCAATCCACGAAGCCGCGCCCCACTATTCCTCCTAACCGTTTATAGTATGTGTGCAAGCTTCCGCCAATGTTTGAGTGTTATCGGTACACACTATAGTTAGTACACGGTAATTAGTGTGTACCGATAACACTCGAAACATTGGCGGAAGCTTGCACACATACTATAAACGGTTAGGAGGAATAGTGGGGCGCGGCTCGTGGATTGCACTATCTATAATTATAGTATTAACTATTTGCACAACATACCCAGGCCAAACTTCTAGTTTATGCTGTGGAATCTGTATACCAGCTTTATCATTGAAATGATCGCGATTAATCCTTATAAGCTGCAAATCTTTCATAATACACTTGAATATCACATTGTAGATATGTATCATTTCGCTAAGACGGCGGGTTCTACGGAATACAACCTGTAGAAAAGTAACAATTTAGAATGCACACTATTTAAAAATTAATTAGCTAAATAAAAACGACTTATTGTTGCTACATAAAGGCTCCTGCAGACCGGCGCGACGCGACTCTGGCCGATGGAGCAATTTCTACGAAAACTTCATTAAAACAGTTCTACCGGAGTCGCGTCGCGCCAGTCTGTACGAGCCTCAACTTTTTATAATAAATAGTGTCTCTGTAACAATACTACTTGGGTGTATAAGAAAATAAAAAAAATAATGTAACGTGGATAAACAGAAAACTAAACTCAGTAAACTAAAGTGAAACATAGAAAATATATGATGATAAAAAAACAAGATTTTAGTAAAAAAAAAAACCGGCCATGTGCGCGTCGGACCAAGCACAATAAAGGGTTCCGTAGTTGGGATTAATTTATCCCAAAAACAAACTGAACATTGTAGTTGAAAAACATGTTCTCCCATACATTCCAACTGTAAATGTAAATTTGTACTCACAATATTGAGAAATTGACCATGTTATTTTAAGACCACAGACTTCTTACAGATTTTCCTCTAATCTACAGGTAAAGAACTATTTTCTGTATTTTTTTTTTCAAAATTTTAAGCTCAGTAGTTTCGGAGATAAGGGGGAATGGTAAATTTTCGTCTATTTTCTTAAATAACTTTAAAACAATTTATGTTAAAATTATAAAAAAAAAATATTTTGAGACCCTCATAGTAAGCTGTTTCATTTGGTACACAGTACAGTTTGCAAAACTTTGTTTTTATATTTTCTTATTTACTCCCCAAAAGTGACCCTAAGGGGGTCATAATTAATTTATTTACTTTACCCGTCCGCGTTCGAGTCACAGAAATTCATATGTATACCAAATTTCAACTTAATCGGTCTAATAAATTCAGAGCAAATTAGCTGTGACAGACGGACAGACAGACAGACACAAGTGATCGTTTTTTCCTTTTGAGGGACGGAACCCTAAAAAGAAAGGAAATATATTAATCTAGGGTATCTTCAAAATATTCATTAATCGAACTTAAATTACTTTCTCAGACTAGCTTCTGCACAAAGACCTAAAATGAAGATTATTTTTGTTTCAGATATACTTACAGTGATTCTGACTTTGCTGTTATCAAAAGGATTGGTGGACACCAGGTTAAGAGCTTCTTCAGGCAGTTTATGGGGCACATACAAGGTAGTACCATCAAATGTCTTCTCTTTGAAGTACTGACGGTGTTCTGAAAAATTAAGGTGAAATTGTGAATTCGAAGCTCAGCTGTGGCACTAAAGAACAATGTGGAAGTACTAAGTAGCATTCTACTAATACTAATTTGCTGCCCCAAAGTATGTAAGGCGAATGTGTAATAATTATTGTAAAAATACAATAATGTAACAGGCACGCGTAATTACAAATAAAGCCTGTTGATTTCAGCCAGGTACTTGGCCCAACCACTGGGGCTTTTAAAGTAGACACCCTCACTTTAATCCCCTGAGTGTTTCGGCCAGTCAAGGGGCCGAAATCAACAGGCAATTAAAGTCGACGTTTTATAATACTGCCACTACAAAACCCTAAGAGGCAGGTGTAGACGGTGGTGGAATGGGAAGTTTTATTGAAAGAAAACAAAACAAACATTTCTGCAGATTTATAAATTGAATGTAAGACATCAATTGAAGTCTACGTAAATTATGAATTTAAAGTTAATTTTGCACTTTTTTGAAAAATCTACTATCAAACATAAAAATGTAATTACTTATTTTAGTTTTCACTTTTTTAGCCTATGCAGTCCTAAATCAATACTTAGGCTTATACATTGCCGCCGGGGTCGCGGGTTGTTCGAAAGAGATACCGTGGCCCTGCACAGGCAACTGAAGGAAAACGGATGGGTTTTAGTCAGTAAAAGGCTGACACGCCCTCCCGCTCCGCACAGAGCGGGAGAATTCATTTGATGATTTCCCACCCACAAAAAAAAGGCTTATATTATGTATTATGAGGCCTCTTGCGGGCTTTTTTGGCTGATTCTTCATTAGAAGGGCGTCCAGACTGAATTTGATTTCCCCCATTTATACCTCTGAACTCGTATTATAGAGGTCGGTTGGACTCTTTATCTCTTGCCGTGCCGCTATGGGTTTTAGAGTAAACATACCTGCACCTACAATTCCATGTTAGAGACAAATACATGCTGGGGGAGTCACTCGGGCTTTTGTAGTTTGAGTAAACCGACTGATCTACTCTAATAGCCTGTTGGTTTGGGCGAGAAGTGAGTGTGTCTACTTTAAAAGCCTGAGTGGTTGGCCAAGTACCTGGCCGAACAACAACAACAACAACAACATCAACAGGCTTTTGTAATCACGCAACAGGCACGGGCCATAGTCTTTCCATAGTCCTAGATAACCAGTTCACTTTAGTCACCCAAACTCATAATCCAACCTTTGTTTTTATATCCTGCAAAAGTCCTACACCATTATGAAAGATGACATGGCTAGAAAGGGAGTGACTACCGAAATGACGACTAATAGAGAAGTATGGAAGATACAGACATGTTGCGCCGACCCCAAATAAATTGGATTAAGGGCAGGAGAATTTTGATGAGTCTTAGGCCTCTTTTCCATTACACGGTTGTTCAAACGTACGGTGTGTAAGCCGTACGGTTGAAAAAACGTGCTAGCTTGTACATGATACGGCAAAATCACCGCGCGAGACATTGGTAAGTACTGGCTAGTAGCGCTTTTTTTTTTCGCTTTTTTCACCACTTAAATCTTCAAATGTGGGCTGGAAATGAATAAATATTTCTTTCCAGGAATCATATTTAAGCCGCTTATTTTTATAATCGTCGATGGTCTTATCCCATATTACAGGCCTTTCTTGAATCAACGTAATTAATAAATCTTGATTTATGTTCATTTTATAATAAAATCGCGAAACAGCGTATATAAGCGGTCACGAATCCGTGCGTACGTCCGGCACCGTCGACACACCCCGATAGACTGCCATACAACACTGGTGAAAATCACGCCGTGCGTAGACGCGGCGCGCCGAGGGGCAGTCACGGCGCACGCGGCCGCGGCGCCGTGCCTTGGCGCCACCGTGCATGTCGACAAGCTCATATAGTGATCCATACCACACTGACGACCGTGCCTACACGCGGCGAATTAACCGTAGATTTTCACGGCGAGAAACCGTGTAATGGAAAAGAGGCCTTACACCTCACCTCAACCAGGGGTTGTCCTTGGGTGCACTTATATAGTGCGAACAGGGATAATCGTCGGCTGGTGCCTGATTTCATTAATAACATCTAACGGGCCTCTGCGAGTTGGCTTCGGCCCCTCGTCCAAAGGTCCGTCCGAGACCCCATGGTCCCGAGAATTGTCTTAAATAACGTAATTAACATATTTATAAAAAGCGAGTACAAACCTGCAGTTTATGTTTATTACGTTATTTATGCTGCGTCCCGCGGTTTCACCCGCGTAGACCGAGTCAATACATAGCCTATGCGTTTATCCAGGGCAGGAGCTATCTACATACCAAATTTCATCCAAATCGGTCCAGCCGTTTGAGCGTGAACAAGTAACAATCAAACATACAAACACACATACACTCACAAACTTTCGCGTTTATAATATTAGTGTGATTATGTATTGTAAGTTGGATGTGCATCTGGATAATAAACGATTCATTAAACACTTCCAAAATTGTTAGAAAGAAAATATTTCCATCTTTTATTTAGAAATTAATTCAACTATTTTGGCATAACACTGTATCTTTAACCTTAGTAATATGTGGAAACGCCGTGGATTGTACATTAGCTTATTAGTGTTGTAATATTTACTGTAACATATACCTATTGAACAATTGTTTGTTTTCCCCAAGTAAATAAATAAATAACTTTTTACTTCATAGCATAATAAACTTACCAGCCAAGAGTTTAAACCGTAAGTTCTTATAATCTTGATCGGGATCGTATCTCACTTCGTACTCATACACACTGTTCTCTTCAAAGTTCAGGTGTATGTAGTTGGCAGTCACTTGGACGGGTGTGCCGCTTGTGCCTTTCATTGTAACGGGTGGTGTGTCCTTTACTTCTCGCTGTAAAGAGGTTTTAATATAAGGAAGCATCACGCCCATATTCACCGAAAGGTGTGGGCAGAGGTTTATGTATAGTACACCCACATTTCCTAAGTTATATTAGTCTCATTTTAGTTGCATAATTTTGTTTTTCTATTTATTACCAACGAAAAAAAGGAGGAGGTTCTCAAGTCAACATAACATAACTTCAGCAACGTCATCATAACATAGCGTCATCATCGTCAGCATAACTTTTTACAGAGTTCCGATTTGAAAGATTCTTGTTATAGTCGGGAGAGTATACCTCGAAGTTAGCTTCAATAATACGTATTTTTTTTTCCACTTTTTATGTGGATGATGTTCTAATTTCTTTTGCAGGTCTAGTGGTATTCAAATGAAATATAACTATAATTCCGGAAGTCGGTGGCAAAAAAGAAAATACAAAACCAAAGACACCGACTTCCGAAATTAAAGTTATTTTTCACTTTGTATTGTTTTTTTTTGGTCTTCCTGTGCGAGTCACAGTAAATACCTTTTCTTTCTTTCTTTCTCTTAACCAGACACAAATTCAGACTCTGGGCTGATGTTTAGAAATACCTAATGGAAACACCCCAACTACATTTTTCAACACAAAAATCAAAGCCAGGACGACCCAAGCTCAGCAATCGCGTTTGTATATTTAAACTTCTCGCATACAATAAGGTACTTAATGCCATAGCCATTCTCTACCAGCCAAACAAGGTTGTGAAGAGATAAGATGGCAGGTGCTTTAATTGAGAGGAGTAAAAAAAAAATTTAAAAAGATTATTTAATTATAAATTTAAAGAGACATAATTAATTATAAATAAAATAGGTACACAAGTACATAAATCTTTATCTTTACATAGTATAAACTGAAGTCGCTTCTGGTGTCTGTTCGCTTAGATTTTTAAACTCCTCAATGGAATTTAATGCAGTTTTCAGCAATAGATTGAGTGATTCAAGAGAAAGGTTCTTAAGAAGAGAAAAATTGGAAATTTTCAGAAAACTGAAAGTACATTTACTATGGGAATTTTGTACGAATTATTGAAATTTGGACAGGACAATGTCTGTCGGGTCAGCTAGTAGAATAGAAACGTATAATACACTTACATACATATTCACTATAATCTTAACCTACAATATAAATATGCACTTATTAGAAAAATGGTATTTGAAATGCAGTCATCTCAATTGCCTTTTTTCTTTGCAAATTGCAGTTATTTTCAAAACAAATAGAGTAGAGTTAAGATTTTGTTTTGAAAATAACTGCAATTTCCGCTTACATAAATGCATACCGACTGGTGGCCGTCGTGATATCACGCGTTTGCGACCACTAGAACCCCACCTATTACCCTACTCTCTCCCTATCTCTCTCTCTCTCTCTCTCTCTATGGGGTAATAGTTCAAGAGAAAGAGAGCTCAATAAAACTATACTCAAACGTTAAGGTCGCGTTAACCTTTTTTTTTGGAATATTGAATAAAAAGTAATAAGAATACAATATTGTCAACTTACATAGGCTTTCTTCTTACGGTCGTCTCCAGGCGGTTTGGATATGGCCACAGTTGTTTCAGCCATTTTCTCCGTTATCTGCTGGACATCTGACTTAGAGCTATCTCCCGCCGCTTTAGAAGCTTGTCTGAACAAAGGAACTTCTGTTAGTGAAATACTTACCTATAAAAATATCATGTCCTAGCGCCCAGCCCTGGTTTCGCTCGAGAGATAAAACCTTCCTCGACATAATTTCTTAGTTGAATTATGGCGAAAACTGCAACCCCATTAATTAGTTGCAAAGGCGTAACCGTAAACAAATAGACATGTCGCCAGCGACTACATTTCATACCGCTTTGATTAGAAGAAAAGAGATCGCCTCTAATACGTATTCATTCGACTAGATTTAAGGGGCATTTTCTCGAACGAAAAATAATGCATTTATTAAGAGTCCGTAAACCACTGCCATTGGTTGAAAGATTGATCAACAGCAAATCGCAGCAGTTTACGCGCGTTTGTTAATTTGTCACTTTCGTTTCAAGGGGGATGCGCTGTGGTAGCCCATTCGTTTTTTTTTTGGGTTTTTTGCAATTTGCAGGTCCATACCAGGTTGTATCTTGATCAAAATATGATACGCTACAATAAAACATATTTATTTACATAATTTTAACCATGAAAATCATCGATACATCTCTCTAAGTTAAATTTCGTGCAGATTCGTCGAACGAACGAAATCTAACAAAGCTCAAGCTAACGATCAAGATACAACCTGACACGGATCTGCAAACTGCATAAAACGCAAGAAAATTTGAATTTCGCGGGCTACCACAGCGCATCCTCCTTAACGCGGCCAAACCGCGTACAAAAAGGCGCCGTCTGCCGCGGAATATGAATCGCGCGCGTAGATATACGCTCCGGCTGCCTACTGTAACTTATTTTGGAGCGTTGATCTACATTACATTACGACTGGTTATACTATCATTTTCGTTCGAGAAATTGGCTCTAAATATCGCAATACAATCTTTGCATCATACTATTTTACATATTGACTTACAGAGATTGTAACAGTTTCAATCCTCTTCCGGCGCCTCTCATCGGAGAAAGGCCTGGGCCGACGTCAGCAGCAGGAGAAAAGAGCGCTGGCCCTACAGGAAAGTACAACTTATAAAAATACTAGCTTTTGCCCGCGTGGATGTCGGAAATTCTGGCACGAGAACGTACTACCGGGATTAAAAGTATCCTAGGTCATGGGAATCCGTGGGCCAAATTTCGTCCAAATCCGTTAAGGCGTGAAAAAGTAAAAGAGGCAGACAGAGAGTTAAGTACTTTTGCATTATTTTATATGGAACTAGCGATAGTCTTGAGTCAAGACTGTACAGGGACAAATTAAATTAGCTAGCGGAACTCCGCAGACGTGATGGGTAACGATATCTAATAACATGATAAAGCAAAAAATTAATTTGATTTTTTTTTGGGTCATCAACCGCATTGTAGTTGAAATATCACGCATCTTTGCAAGAAAAACGTGTTATCTCGAAAAATGCAATTTTACATGAAGCAATAATATTGCATCTTGTAAAATTGCATTTACTACAAAATTCAAAAAAACAAAAGTGGACAAAAATGATGACAAGTAAATTAATGTTTTTACGTTAAACGAGTTATCATAATAAACTTTTAAAAAAATACACAAAAAGATTATACAACCGAATATTCAATTATCGAATAATAAAAACAAACACCTTTTCCGAAATGTCACGTTTTTCTTGCAAAGTCTAACAAATCTGTATTTTTTGTGTAAACTTCAGACGTGATAGGTATCGATATCTGAATACAATAAAAAAAAAAAATACAGATTACACAACTCATACTTCAAGTAACAACACTACCACTACCAACGATCATTGCCTGTCTGTATTCTCCAAACAGTTAGGCAGAAGTGAGTACACCCACATTTCGCCAGTTGAATCAAGTTAGCGTTTTAGTGACAGTCAAAAAGGACAATTTTACAAACCTCCTGGTTTTTGTTGTGCCTTTGCAAGGAGCATAGCTGCCATTTTGCCCCGTCCACCAATTGAAGTGGCCCCAGATGTGGTGGACGAACATACCTAAAATTTTTATTACAACATAAATAACATCACCACTCGCTCAAATTAATGATCTAAATGGTTTCCTCAAAAAATCTTTATCTTCACTCAACACTGTTCAGAGAGAAAAGTTACTAAAAATCTCCTGAACTTTTGACAATATCTCTGTTAGCAGTGATTTGAATGCTAATGAGAGTCAAGGATCTTTTTGAGGAATACAACTAATAATATAAATTACTGTGTGTTTCATTAATATATATACCTTCTAATCAACACATAAGGTAAAATATGTAAAATCGGTTTAATTGTGAGGCAAGATGATATTATGAAATAACTGAGGTTTCAAATTAATGTTGTTCTTGTCAAAGGACCTGCGGTTTATTTTATCATGTCATGAACCAATGAACAATGCAATGAACAATTTAAGTATACATAATCATAAATCTGTCAATAATCAGCTAGTTCTAATAAAATGATATTTAGTAGCTTATTATTTTTAACCAACTTCAAAAAAAGGAGGAGGTTCTCAATTCGTCACGTATATATCTTATGTAAGTTTTTTTTTTCTGATTAACTATTGCCAAAGTTTGTGCCAGTATGGTTTAAATTGTTTTGTCTGATGAAATTTGTCTGATGAATGAAAAAGTTGGTTCCATAATTGAAAAATTAAGAGAATGGCAAAAAAAAATAACAAAAACAAGATAATTATGCTGGAATGTATTCTTACATTCATTCTTCAGGTTGGACAAAGTTAGAAAGATGAAAGACCTTAAAACTGGACTTCAATGGCAAAATATTGAATTTAGTAAAAACATGCAAGTAACAACATTAACCAGGCTAGAAAGGGAGTGACTACGGAGATGACAACTAATAGACAAGTATGGAAGAAAAAGACATGTTGCGCCGACCCCAAATGAATAATAATAATAATAATAAAAATAATAAAAAAAAATAAAAAAAAAAAAAAATATTTATTTCATGAAAACAAGAACACATTGCACTGTATACATTGTAGATTATAAATTTACAATTGTCACACTATTAGCACAATAATATAGTCTCTATCCCTTAAACTAGGTCTAGCCTGTATCTTAAGAGATAGGGTTCAGCCATATGGGTACAGTAAGTAATTGACATTCAATAACAAGTTAGACAGTGTAGATGTTACATAATCAATAGTAAATTCTATGAAATAAGTGTAGGTAGATTTTATTAGTGTGTTGTGTATGTGAGTGAGAGTTCGTGTGCGTGCATATTGGCATGAGTGTGTGTGCATGTGTGTGTCTGTGCGTGCATGTGTGTGTATATGTGTGTAGATAATGCGATTGTAATTTTAGGAGATGAATGCTAGAAGATTCTCCGTTGTGATGTAGTCCTGTTGAAGTAGCCATTGAGTAATTTTGTGTTTTAGTGTGTGCCTGTTTAAATCAAGTATGTTTAGTATTTTGTGTAGTTTCTTATATATGTAAGTACCAATGACGTAATATTGGTGTTGGGCAAATCTAGTTTTATGCGTTACACCTGATGGAACATTTGTTGAATAAGGGCAGGGGAATGATGATGATGAAGAACCAGATTAATATTGTTTGTTTTTTATAATCATCATTTCAGCAAAGACATCCACTTCTAGACATAGGCCTCCCTAAAGCATTGTCACATCCTCTACTCCTGTGCTTCTCGCATCCAGCAGGTTTCCGTAACCTTCAGCATGTCACCAGTCCACCTTGGTTGTTTCTTACAGAAACAATCAATATAACACAAGTCACAATAATATTGCAGTTAACTATGGAAAAATGGACTATGACTGAATGGACTACAAAGGACTATGGAAAAATAAGAGTACAATATAACTTACACTAGCAGGAATACTAGGGGTTGCTGTGCCAGCAACACTTGGAGCAACACTTGGGGTTGCACTGGTTTCTGGTGTAGACTCTGGAGTAGTTTCGTCAGATGACAGGCCCGTTTGGGCCTTTTTCAAAGCTTGGAGAAGGGCCAAGCCCCTGCCACGGCCCCTCATTGGGTCTGCCATATTGTCCTGCTATCAAAAACATTGAGTAAATGAGAATATGTTTGTTTTCAAGTCTACATCCGTCTGTTCTGGATGTTCATTTAGGATTTATAGCATTTAGTGAACAATAATTTCTATTCTTTTATTAGATAAAGGCAGCATGTTAAAACTGACTAGATATTTTAAGACATTCAGCAAAAATTATCGTCGGAATGTTAGCCTTTGTATTCGTACGCACCAAATCCAACAGAGCGCATCCAAGGGCGTCAAATAAACCGCGCTGTTGGATTTTCAGCTCATAACCAGCGTCGCGGTAAAATTCGCCCGTGCGTACAAACGAAGGCTACAATTTTGACGACGCGTTGTAATACAAAACCTGAGGGTAGGTACCAGTAGGTACTACCAGTAAGTACCTACTCTACTTTAGGTATATTCATAATTTCCCAAACGTAGATAACTGTAGGCATCAAAGAAGTTATTTTACAACACACTTAGATAATGTAGTTAGGGCAATAGCCCTAACTACATTATCAAAACCTAAAGAAGCACAGAATAAAACCCAAAAGAATGGTAAACTGAAGCAATGCACGTTTTTATTCTGCCATACCCACTGACCAACAAATGTATTTAATATTTCAGTTCAACGAGGCAAAAAGCAAGCCTTCTAAATTACAAGGAATTCCAATATTTAGCAAAAATGATTGCCTCAACATTATTGTCAACAGCCTTGCCTCAGCCTCAACATTATCAACGATCGCCTAAACATTTTAACGAAATTGTTAATCTACGCATCAATAATATCAATGTGACATTAAAATAATTAATTTTAAGTAGAATACATAACTTTGTGTTACCTTTTTCTATTTATTCTTCAAAACACGAAATTATGTGTAATACAAAACTTGCAATTTCTCACAAACGAAATAGTATTGCAAATTCTTGTCTTCCAGACTTCCATAGACTTTTGTCTTTGATCTTTATTTCTTTTTCTTCACGACAATAAACACAGACAACAAATAAATAAATCAAAGACTGGATAGAATTTCATAGAATCTCAAGATACAAGATTGTAATAGATTATTGTGACGGTGCCGGTGGTGGGGCGAGGTGGGGCGAGATCAGTGACAAGTAAAGGCATGGAATTAGTCTGAGGAATTAGTACATACTATAGAGTATACTATTTTAGATAAATGGGGTTGTTGGTTGTCATATTACATGCTTAATTTATTATAAAAAAATAACTGCCCGCGACATTTGCGAAAAGTGAAATTTAATTACACTCCTACCAACTTATCTGTGAAATCGTGAAAATTGGAACTACGGCCGTCATTCGAGTGTCAGTGTCTACTAGTTTTTTACATGACAGCCGTAAAAAGGAGTATTGTGTTTTTTTTTTCATTAGGGTTCATGTGTGTACTCCATGCAAGGTAAAAGAAAGAGTGGACTCCGTAATGTTTCTATACACTAATGTCGGGGCCACACCAACGGGATATACCGTTGATTATCGCGATGATGAACGTTGGCCGTAGTAATAATAATACTTTATTTTCAGACCATGGTGTCCATTTTGTTAGTAACAATGTTCTTAAAGACTAGTGTTAGTAACATTTAAAACTACCCACAACAAAACATATAAAAATAAAGTATACAACAAACACTACTGCGCCATTCCATGAGAAATGGCGCAGCAATGATTGATGTAGGTACAATCAAGGCGACTAGCGATCATGCTAAGGATGCTGTTGGCGCTGCCACGTACTCTACGCCCCAGGGATGCGCACCTTTTATTTTTTATCGTAGTGTAGCCACAACTTATCGCGATAATTTTACAACGGCATTCACATTGCCGATTGATGTGGTCACTCAATATATCGCGATATTTATAGGAATAATTACCGCGATGCTTATGGCCTTAGACCATTTACCTCTAGACGTATCCATGATTACAGTATGACGTGTGGAAGTGAGACGCATATGTACGAAATTAGTAGGAAAATTGAGACAAAGCATCGTATCTTCTGGCCCTAACGGTGCGGCGGCGTGCTGTATTTTTGCATGGCAAACATTTACATGTTAGCCAAACAAAGTGCTGTCACTGTCAGTACTGTCACAGAATTTATGTTGTGCCGATTATTATTTTTTTTTTGCACAGTTTTTGAAATTATTGTGATAGTTTTAGTGTTTTTATGAGAAATAGACTCAGTTAGTTATGTGTTTAGTGTATGTTGTATGCTTTACTATGGGAGGATGCAATAATATTAGGCTGTAAAAGCCGCACAGAAAAGGCAAATAATTAAGTCACTTTTCACTCGTAAGTATATAATACAGTTATTGTTACATTATATTTATTGAATTTATACATTTGTGCGTACGGATTGACATGGGTTTTAGTCCAAAATATGGAAGATTTCTTACGTTAATATTCATTTCTCATACTCCATAACCTAGAAATAGTTACTTGCTGTGTTGTTACTGTTTGACACCTTTTCCCCTAACTCTGGACCCATTGTAAATAGATATTCAAATCGAATCTAATCAAATAAATCGATGGTGGCTATAATACACACAGTTTACAAAATATGGTGTCAAAACCGAGTGAAACACTATAGTGTGGCCAGCATAACTATCTCGGTGCCGATTTTATGTGCTAATAGAGGCATGAGGAACAGGGTGTAAAGTTCACTCATCCTCCATAGAAAAGGGAGGATCCTCCGACTAGATGGGTGTTGTGTCTGGTGAGCTACTGCCCGACGGTTGATGACGGGATGTTGTATATAATGCCAATTGCGTTTTGTGTGATGTCAGTGTGATACGTAGTTCGCATTGTGGTGATTACCTAAGTAGATCACTCACCACATCACTCCCCTCCAGAGACCGGTTAGCGATACACAGTGGATCGACTCCATACAAACTGGTGGACATTCGACTACTTATAAAAATATGATTTCAAGATTTTTGAAAAACAAGTGATGCCAATGTGCTCTCCTTGATAATCTAAATTGAAAGTAGGTACTCTTATGGTTTTTTCGATTAAACCTCAATTTTAGGAGTAATGTGAGTAAAACTGATTGCAATGTATGGAAAATAGGCAAAAATGTTTTCCTGCGCTTCGCGCACATTTTCCAGTTTTGACGCTTATAATATATTTTGGCATAATAGTTAGATAATAAGAATAGTGAGATTTCGTCCGAACATACTTATGTCCCCTAGTGTCACCCTTGGAGATAAAAATAACAAATATATGATTTTTATTTTTTGTATCAATAACTCGTCTTGTTATATGATTTTAGTGCGAATGAGGCTTTAGTTTTGTACAAAATATAAATAATCACAATCGCACCATTACACAATGTGAGTATTGTTAGTAAATAAGTGTGAATATCAGCAGCTGCTAGTAAGATAATCATCGCAATTAGTTAGTTGGATAATATACCATCATTTGTCAACTTTCCATTACAACTCCTTCTTCCAATCCTTTGTTCATTAAGAATACTTAGATAATTACGCATTTCTAGTAATAGTAAATGCGATAAATGAGGGTAATTCGTATTTAAAAACATAAGGCTATAAAAGATCTTGTGATGAATAAGTGTACCTGCTTAGTTAAAATTGGAATTTCCTCCCAGTGACATCATTGTGGCCTTCCGTGGTTTTGTTCTAACTTGGACCTTTACGTTGCTTTACAGAAGCACGAAGACATTTGCGATCATTTATATTTGTGCAGTGTTCTTATAACAAACTCTTATACAAGTTTGAATGAAAGTGACAACGCAGAGTTACAAAAATGGTGTCGCAGAATTTGTTTTCGCGTATATGCGAAATGGATGTCTCCATCAAACAGTTGTTCCAAAAATTTAATGCTACATCTCATGATTGCTTGATTCACGAAAATATATCTGGGCCCCACATGAGACTAAATATAGTCTCATGGTGGAGCGAATACAAAATAAATTTGTTAGATTTTTATATTTGTGGCTCTATGGAGTATATCCTTTTTACCCGCTTATGTATCCAACCTTGTTTATATTAGGCATGGTTGGATACAATGAGCTGAGAGTTAGGCGTGAGTTCGCACTTGCCTCTTATTTATTTAAAGTAATTAGAGGCAAGATACATAACGCCGACATATTAGGGCTGGTGTGTTTGAGTGTGCCCGACAGATATGTGTGGCGGCGACGGCGGCCTCAGCTGCTGGCTATACCTCGTGGCCGCACTAATCTGTTAAATGAGGCGCCCCTGACGCGGGCGCTTCGCACCCTTAACCTTGTAGCAGAGGAGGTAGACGTTTTTGCGTGTACACTGAGTGAATTCACAAGGATAACATTATATGTAATAAGTTTTAGATAATAAGTTTTTAATTTTGCTTCACTATTGTATTGGGTTACACCTGTAAAAATAGTTGTAAGTGAGGATATAAATAAATAAATAAATAAATAAATAAATAAATACCAATATCTGGGTCCAGTGAAAATGATTTGCTCAACAAAATTTTCACTGGACCCAGATATTGGTATTTTTCTTAATAAACACTGGTTATTGAATGTCAGAATCAAGGCATCATGAGTTCACACTAAAATCATATAACAAGACGAGTTATTGATACAAAAAATAAAAATCATATATTTGTTGTTTATCTCCAAGGGGGGACACTAGGGGACATAAGTATGTTCGGACGAAATCTCCTAAATATTATGCCAAAATATATTATAATCGTCAAAACCGGAAAATGTGCGTGAAACGCAATAAAACATTTTTTTGACTATGTTTTTCCATATACTGCAATCAGTTTTACTCAAATTACTCCTAAAATTGGGGTTTAATCGAAAAAACCATAAGAGTACTTTCAATTTAGATTATTAAGGAGAGCACATTGGCATCATTTATTTTTTAAAAATCTTGAAATCATATTTTTATAGTAGAATGTCCGCCAGTTTGTATGGAGTCGATCCACTGTGCGATAGTGGGCTGAGTCGTGATGATATTTTGTTATTGTCGCGAATCATATTTTCACTTTAATTCGGCAGCATTGCATTTCTCGGAGGGACCACGGGTAACAAAATTCCCCGTGGTCTCTTCCAGTAATTACGGCAGGGACCACGGGTAATAAACGAAATGCTCTAGTAGTATTTTATTTAGTTCGATCAAGTTAAAATTGAAAGTGTACAATCCTACGTGAAATCATATTTACCTACACATAGATACTTTTGCAATCCTAACACGTACCCTGCATAAATTATAATTTTTAATAGTACCTACTTAGTGTAGTCCGCCCAGATATCATTTTGGTCATATTTTGGGAAAATTTTACCTAATAGCAACACTGAAGTTTTAAATTGCTGTCTCATGAGTGGCCACGCAGTGGATCGATCTAGATGTCATTATATCATTGCTTATGGCGATGATGAGCATTGACGTTGACGTTGTTGTGGCCCCGACATAAGAAGTGTCTCTCACAGATCAAGTAGCTTTTGCTGTCACTATCTCACTGACTGTCAGTGTCACACAACGTCACTCACTGTCAAAGTCAGCGACAGCGTTGAGTGTTCAAGTTTTCTTTCTACTTGTGCAAATCACAACCAATTAATATAATATTCTGAAAAGTGCTGTAAATTAGTGAACCGCATTACTGTAAATACATAAACGATGTTGAGAAGTTTATTTAGAATTCATAAAACGGGTACTCAATGTGGACGTTTTTGCGCGGCATCTGTGCTCAGGTAAAACTTGATAACATCAGGGAGTGCATTTTGTGAGGCTCCAGAGCCAGTGGCTTTAAATAATTACGTCTGATGTACCCTGGGCAATCAGTCGAGCTACCACCCATCCTGCCTGGCATACATTTTAACCACGAACTAAGCACAGGAACTGGTGCGGATACGAAAGTGTAATTTTTTTCTACGTAGTGATGTATTATTTACACACATAAACATAACAAAACAGCATGCCTGTATTCCCCGAAGGGATGGGCAAAGGTTTTCCTATATACACCAACATTTCGCCAGTTACGTTTGAGTTCCATGTAATAGAATAAGGGGCGAGCCTATTGCAATCCACCAGGCACAAATCCAGACTCCGGGCTGCTACTGAGAAATTCCAGATGGAAAAACCCAATAACACTGTCCGACACAG
Source organism: Cosmia pyralina (assembly GCA_946251885.1). Classification (NCBI taxonomy): domain Eukaryota; kingdom Metazoa; phylum Arthropoda; class Insecta; order Lepidoptera; family Noctuidae; genus Cosmia; species Cosmia pyralina. Next base: position 15,485,394 of record OX276359.1, on the reverse strand, counting down.
GAATCAAACTCAGGACCTCATGTTCAGCAGTAGCGCTTGTGACCACTAGAAAGACTTGCTATAATATTTTAGTGAAGTCCGGATGGGTCAGCGAAGTAAGAGTAAATTTATTTCGTATTTTAATTCAAGCATCAGTTGTAGAAATTGGAAAAATTGGCTGTAAAGAAAACCACTGTACTGCCTCGCTAAGCACAAAGATCTTATCTGACATATTTAGGCTTTCACAAAAACAAATAGTCGGCATTCAACAAAACACATTTTTTTCTTTCCTGCAAAAAGAATAATTTGGCAGATAGGACTTAGCAGGGCAGTGTAGATGTAGAGACTGTTGAGTGTACAGGAGAGGAGATAGAGTCTCCAGTCTCAGAGAAATTAATATGGGTATGGGTATGGGTGGTTATTGGTATGGTGGTGGGTGGGTATGGGTGGTGGGTTGGTATGGGTGGTTGGGTTGGGTGGGTATGGGTGGGTGGTGGGTGGGGTTGGGTGGGTAATTAAAAAACTCAAAACAACATTAATATGTGAAAGTATTTATTAAAATAAAAAACATACAATATTTTTTATGCTTAGCTATGGAGAGACGGGGGGTGTAATGTTATTGATTTGTGCAAGCAAATATTAAAAAAGCCAGACTTGATTATGAGTCCAGACAAAAGTCTGGACATGGTTGTCAAATCCGGATGTATGGCAAGCCTACCGCTAGACCAATGAGGCAGTTATTTACCTGTAGGCATAAATATGTTTTTTATACATTATGTAAAACACACACACACACAAATATTATGCATATTGCTATATTTGCTATTATCATGCTATATTTGCTACTGGGATGCATTAAAGCAAAACAACTATTACCTCGAAATATTTGTAGAAGGCTAAATCTGATCTATAATTTTAATTTTTCACATTATGTTTTGGAAGTACAGAATTTATTCGAATTTTCAGCCAAAACAGCATCAAGCAGTTCAGTGGACTGTCACAAGCTGTCCATAAGAATGTCAACACAAAGGCTCCTATTATCAACACTTGTGTCTGCAGAACAATGTTCATACAGACACAGGACACTCCTAATCCAAACAGCTTGAAGTTTCTACCAGGAGTTAAAGTACTGGAGACGGGACAGACAATGGACTTTCCTAATATTGGAGCAGCGCAGTGCAGTCCTTTAGGTAAGTTATTCACTATTGACTTATTGAGTAAGGTATGTAGGGTACCTACCCTACATACCTTACTCAATAAGTCAATAGTGACCACACCTTTGAGTGACCACACCTTTCTGGTATACCTATACCAGAAAGGTGTGGTCAAACTTAAGGGAATGGTACAGACCATCAAACTGAACATCTTTCTCCATGGGACCAACATCATAAAATCAATCTGCCTAGCCTTTTCCCAACTATGTTGGGGTCGGCTTCCAGTCTAACCAACATCATAATAGACAAAAAATTATCAGCCATCCCATACATTTGGGTTGAGTAGGTATTAAAGTTTTGTGTGGGACAGCCAACATATTATACAACTATTGTCAATTTTCTGTTTAGATGAACGTTGTAGAGAATCTGAGGAATTAAATGTTATTAATATCGACGTCCCCGGGGAATAAACCCGTAATCGCAAAAATCAAATTTTACAGGAAAAATGATTTAGTGTTTTTGGGGTATATCTATTCAACAAAAGATAATTATGACAACATTATTATATGACGGAAAAGCTAATTTTTACCCGAAAAGTTTATAGTATTAGGTGTAACTATTAAATATACACAGATTTAGTTATACACCAAAATACATATTACCGAAAATGGTTTCATTCAATTTTTAGGATATTGATATCTTACAATCCTGACTTATCAATATTATTCCAGTAATGTTTACTTACCGAGTTATTCTTGTAAATTTCTTAAAAATCATAGGCATAATATTGCTTTACTGGATTATTAAACGTGTTTTTTCATTACAGGAGAGAGATTGTAATGTTCAGTTACCGACTTATTATGGTAAAATTTTAAAGAACCATAAAAGGGTAAAGTAGTGTAACCCATATTTTATAGAACATTTTCGGTAGTCTTAATATCGTAATCATTGAAAACCGACTATGTAAAATAAATTTGTCGTCGGTATCTTCGAGGGAATAATTAAAGAAAACTCACAAAATTTATTAAAATTATAACTTTTATTGGGAACAAAGTTCTCATAGAGATCACAAATTACAATCAGTAAAAGTATAAAAAAGTAGCCAAGTAAAAACAATAATAACTAATCGGTATTATCATTAGCATCATCATTATCATCGCGATCGTCACTGTTTTCTACAGAAATTAAGGATTCATAAAATGCGTGGTAATACCGTGGAATCGCTCCACTATTGCATAAAGACAGTAAATCTGTATGCAACGCCTTGCTTATAGGAAGAGGTTGATGATAAGCACGTGCCAATACAGGATCTTCTATCAAAGCATCTGTCTTAGGTTTTCTCCCACGTCGTTTGGTTTGAAATGAATATGAAATATCTAATTCAGAATATGCCTCATCATAATCATATTTAAAGAAAACCTTGTCCTGTTGGGATGATGATACATGAATTTCCATTACATCAGACCAGCGTATCGTATTCCCATCTATATCGCGACGCCAATTCAAAGGATTTACCAATTTTTTAATGTCTAAAATATCTGTTTGCTCCAATTCTTTCATAGTATATTTTTCTCCCGAGACTTTGGAGTTTAGAATTATATTATATATTTGATCAGGTGTGTAAATAGACTTATTTCTCATGTTCCTTTCAATACACGCATGCATTGAGTCGCCCTCGTTCTGGCTATGTCCAGTCTCGAAAAATCTGTGCGTTATAGACAAATTTAAAGATTTTGCTGCATACGCATACAAGGCAAAAATGAACCTGTTCTTATTTTGGCCATAACAACCATCCGAATAAAAATATATTTTGTTAACACCTCGCTCCTGTTCACTCTTCAAGAATTGCAACAAACAACTCCCAATTTCTATGCAGCCTCGTTTTGCTATTTGGGAATGCCACACGTAGCAATACCCTTTTTTACGTAGAGCGTCAAAAATAGTAAAATTGTACACAGGGTACTTGCGTTTATAATGAAAAATGCCTACAGCAGATTGTGGAATACTTAACACTTTTTGCAGGTCGAAGATAGCAATCGTGCTATCGTTTTCGTCAATTGTAATTTTTTCTTCATGTTTAATTTGCCGAATTCTCTCTTTTCTATTTAAATGACGTCTATAGCTTTCTTCTAAAGATTCTTTTTCTGTTGGACTGGCTTGCTCATATACAAAACATGTTGAACATTGATCTTTTTTAGGCTTAAAAAATGAGTAGTTAAATTTTGTGTTAAAAATGGTTTCATATTGACGTTTTGTCGCCATCGTAACTTCAACATAATTTTGCTGTGGAAACCACTCAGTGTACAAACGAAACATTTTTGAAATGTTGAGGTCTTGTGACAAATATTCTCGAGTTGAGCTTTTTCTTGTATAGTGAGACTCTACTTTAGGAAATAATGAAATATGCTTCTCAATACTCGATTCTGTGCTGGAGCTCATTTTACGAGGTCTATTGGTGTGCTTACCTCTTAAGTCTGTAATCCCTTCGTCTAATTTAAATTTTTCTATTGCTGTATATACCATTTGTTCATTAATTTTTAAAGTGTTTAGGAAAAATTTCTTACAAACAAGAATCTCTACATTATTTAAAGAAAAAAAATATTTTATAGTCTGTGTGCGATTATTTTTCCGTTCTAGAGTCATTCGTTTGATATTTTCGGTTTTAGTATGTTTAATAATATACATCCATTGGTGTTCTCGATCAGAAAGTTTATAAAATTTATCAAATAAGTCCTGCCTCTCTGAAGAGGTAAATTTGCTGCCACAGTTCATTTTACATGAACACACAGGACCCATGACCTTTTGTGGATACTTATTCTTATTATGACAACCTTCGTAAGCTTGACCAGCGTTTTTAAGTAATTTATTTTTTTTGCTAGACCACTGGTCTTCATTAATTGCACGTTTTCTGGTTTTTCTTTTTTCATTTTGTGAAGTGGAAGGTTCGTCTGAATTGGTTGGCTCAAATACTAATGAATGTCGTGTTAATTCAGTTCTAAAATTGGCATGTTCATTTTGAGAACTGTCGGTTAGTGTGATATCAAGAGACATGTTGACGTCAGTTTTATTAACTTCGGGGGAGCTTTCAGGTTGTAATGTTTCGTCGAATTCTCCATTTGACAGATTATCGGCTAAAGGATAACTAGGTACTAAGCTTAAATTTGAAAATTGCTTTTCTTCATTGTACTGGACAGCATCAATCGTTGAATTATGTTCATTATTTATTTTATAAATGCTGGTAGAAGAAGCGATGAAATCGCAGTTTGTTAAAAGTAGCGATAAATTAGAAATAGTAGAGGGAGTATCAATTACTTTTGAGGTGTTCAAAATTCTATCTATGCATTGAGAATCTCCGCTATGACCCGAAAACGTACTTGATGGGCTATTGACTGCTATCCTTTCTGGACTTGGAACATATTCTGAACAATCTGGAGAAAAATCAGCATCACTCACATCTTTATCACAATCAACGTATTTTTTCTTTACTCGATCTGAAATCAAAATAATATTATTGAATAAATAATTGCCAAAAATTCTAAACTCAAACACAAAAGTTTTTAGAAAAAAAATACTATAAAAGAGTTGGGAACTTGGGAGCAAACAGCTGATATTTTAAATATAAAAAGTTTTTCAACCCTTTAAATTGGCATCGCGATAATGATAAGAAAACAATAGGCTGGTGTGATGTAATTAAAATGTATGTATCACAACAAGACAAGATTTTCTTTAAATACTTATACCTATGTACAGATATTAGTAAGAATTATATTCGTACATACCTCGTAAATTATAATCAGTTATTGTTTTGATGGACAGTGATTCTAAAGATTTGCTCTCTTGCACGATATTAGCACAGTTCCTATTTGAAGTAAGTCCAGAACCTGAAAACACATTAAGTATAGTTAGTTTGACGGCACAATTGGCGCAGTGGTTAAGCAATTGGCTTCTGAGCTCCGTGTCGCGCGTTCGATTCCCGCACGAAACAAATATTAGTATAGTTGTTCCGGGTCTGGCTGTTTGAGTATGTGAGTTTGTAAACGCACCACGATACAAATGAAATTCCTAGTGGGGCAACGTTTAAAAAAAAAGATACGAACTTAACTAGGTTACTTATAGCATCTCGTTTTTTCCCTGAAAGGGTAAGTTGTACAGTATCACACCAAATTCTCGCCAGTTATGTTAGGGTTAGAGGGCGACCCTATTGTCATAATAATGTGTATAATTCTTGGCAACGGGCAAATACTGAGATATTTTCAAAAAGTATCGTTTTATCCGACCCGGGAACTGAACCCGAGACCTGCACAAAGTAGTACCAATTACTAGTACAACTGCTTTCTGCAATCTTACTGTGTGCGAGATTCGAACACGCAACACCCAGAGCCGCAGTTAAATCGCCGAGTCAAATGATCATCACAATATAATAGATACGAGTACATACGAGTATCTATCCTTTAATCAAAATTAATAGCGCTACTAATGCCAACGAATGTACATAATTATAAACTAAATACAATGTTAATTTAATTAAATAATTTATTTTGATACTTACTTGTTGCAACCTGATCGTCAGTATCGTCAATCATCAACAACATTCTTCTTACTCGGGGGTTTTTCAAAGTACGATTTTGTTTCGATGCCATAACACTTATTTTCTTTAGAGATAATAAAATATAATTAATATCAACACGATGCAAAACGCTAAACTTTGCAACAAAAATCACGCACAATAGCTATTACATTAATAACGTCAAGTCACTTTAAAACAGCAAATGCAACTAACTCTCATGTTTCGCGTAAACCAATAATTAGTGTGTGCGTAATAATCTGTCGCAGTTTATTTCCGTGAAAAAAAAGAGATGCACTGATCATCGCGGACACCGCATATTAGTATTAGTATGCGTAATGTGCGTTACATGTAGGAACGCGTTCTTGAGTCGCCGAGCGCGAGCTAGTTACCGCCAATACGTATGGTAGGTACACATTTATGTCCCGGATGATAACTGTAACAGTTCATTACCGAAAATGTCTACCACAAAATTTACGATAATAAACCTGTAATCGCGTTAACCAGAAATTTTGGTGAAATATTCTACAGTAATATTACTTTACCAAAATTTAGCCACTAAATTTTATTTGTAATAATGTATTTCGTTATTTTTCTAGTAAAAAAAAATAGAAAATTTCCAAAGAATAAAAGTGTTCTAAGGAAAACCGTTGGAAATTACCGCAGAAAAAATTTGAAAAAAATTGCATAAGTGTATCCCGGCCCATAGATACCGTAAATGGTAAAACAGTAAAAAGTCAGTAATAGTATATTACAGGTTTATTCCTTGGGGGCGTCGATATTATATTCATAACTACAGCTAAACTGAGGAAATAAAACAGAAATATTTACCAAACAATAGGAAAGATTTTGAGTGTTTTGACCATTAAAATCATAATATTTTAAAAATTGGTTTTTATTTTTAACTTTAAAATTTTAATTGTGAGCCCACAAACAGGGTTGTTGTGGATATTCGCATCCACACTAATCAAAGCGGAGCTCATACAGATGGAGATGTGAGTGGAAACGGGCAAAAGAGTGAATATAAGTAAAATCATAATCTACAAAATGGAAATTACAATAATTGAAATCATAAATATCGAAAAAAAAATCAATCACAAAATCGATGATCATGATCTAAATCGTCACATTTTTAAGAAATAAGCTGTAGGTATTGATTTTTAAATGATTATAATTTAGTCATTTTATTATAATTTCCGCAAGTTGAATTATGATCAACATACAACGAAACAGCGCTGCAATTTGAAAAAAAGTAAGAAGTTTTGAATTTCGTTTTGCCGCCTTGACGCACCCTTGAGTTTAACATCAATAAAAAATATCTAAATATTTTATTTCACATAAACCTACTAGGGTACTTATGAAAAGTTACATGCTAGGTGCACGGTATCCGCATCCGTATCGCGGATGTGATTCACCAAAAAGCCGCATCCGCGGATATTAAAAAATTTGCATCCACAACAGCCCAGGACAAAAACAATAAAAAATGTAGTTAAATTGACACGAAAAAAAGAAGAAAAAGAGGAGATTGATAAAAATCATTTTACATTCTCTTGTAAGTTAGTTTGAAGTTTTACCTATTGGAATGAACACTATCAATACCTATTTACTTTTTTAAAATTTCAGCAAAAATGATCTTCCGCATTGATGGTGTGAAATCAGTTTTCTTTGGCCCCGAGTTTGTGACAGTAACCAAACAAGATGATGATGTTGATTGGAGACTTCTGAAACCTGATATATACGCAACTATTATGGACTTCTTCGCCAGTGGCTTACCAGTTATCATTGACGCTAAACCTTCAGGAGATACACGTAAGTCAACACCTTTTTTTATCATTACAAATATTTTTACTGACTATGTACACACAGCTACACATCAAGCTATACATTTTCAGTTTACACTGACCTCTCATTGTGAGGAAATCCTATACAATGCGAGATCAGCTTATACTGGAAATGTATAGCTTGATCTGTAGCCGTGCGTACTACTGGTGACTGGTAATTAGTGACCAATATTTAAACACAAAATATTGTACTCATGATGACAAACAACTTTTACTATGGAACCAAACCTGAAATCGCGAAAAAAATATTTGATGTTCCCTACATTTGCACGAGTTAAGCGGACATAAATGTAGGGAACAGCGGATTTTGAAGGTTGTTGACCAGTAGAAAGAATAAAAAACAAAATATATCTTGAGTTTTTGCGACTTATCCAGCAGAAACCTTACCTTACCTTACCTTACCTTTTTGATTTCATAGCTGGTTTGCTTCACTGATTGGCTAATGCAGCCCTAAAGTACCACGTAGGCCAGTCAAAATTTTGTTACATCTCTAAACATACTGCTATTATATAATTTATGATTGAAATTTTTAGAAATACATGATGATGATGATGAGACAGTCCAAATGATAAAGGAGCTTCTAGACACGCGTATCAGACCTACAGTCCAGGAGGATGGTGGTGATGTTCTGTTTGTGGACTTCAAAGATGGTATATTGAGGCTGAAGATGCAGGGATCATGTTCTTCATGTCCTAGCTCGATAGTTACTCTGAAGAATGGAGTGAGTTGAACTTTTATTTTGTTAATACTAATTTTTAAGGGTTCCGTACTTCAAAACGGTAAAACGGAACCCTTATAGGATCACTTCTTTGGCCGTCTGTCTGTCAAGACCCTATTTCTCAGGAACGCGTATCATGTTGAAATTAATATGAAATACGTAGGTGTATGGTCCCTTGGAGTTCTAAATAATCAAGTTTGCATAGTTTTCAAAACTATGCAAGTAGCTGGCATGCCATTGTGACATTCACCGATCAGGAGTTGTTATGGCACACGGCATACCAGCTACTTGCATACTTTTTGTGCAAGTTACAGGCATGTGTATTCTCGCCCTAAGTTTCAAAAGGGTAGGTGAAAGTGTGTATATAGTATAGTTAAAATCTCGCTGCAGACTTGGTCATAAATCATAATCGGAGTAGGGATGTGCGCTAGTCGCGCGCGCTCAAGGCCATTATCGATAACAGAATCATTAAGGTTAGTCGATGAAGCCATTTCCAATGTCTCCATTGAAAATTGGCAAAAATGTGTGGAACATGCAAAATTGCTGCAAGATGAAGACTTAAGAAAAGCACATTTATGCGAAGAGTTCATCATTCATGTGGATGATGATGACGATGACTCAGACGAAGAATTTTAATTTTCTATTTTTAGTTTTATATATACGTTCTATTGTTTATATATTTAATATGCTTTGTAGTAAATTTGGTAATAAAATAAAAAAAATGTGTATTTATTTCTATCACCCATTTATAAATATATAAAACTATCGATATCACTCATCGACTGCAGTAATGCACAGGACTACGTGTGGGCGTGGCCTGCCCATAAGGCCCGTGAGTGGGAAAGAGAGCGAAACAGTCGAATGATTTATGACTCGAATCTGCAGCGAGATTTTAACTATACTATAGTACGATTTCGGCAGTTAAAAGTAGTAGGGCTCCAGCTTATTGCTATTGACTTGGCCTGAATCCCGACTTTGGGCTGCTGCTGAAAAATTCCTAGTGGAAAAACCCAATAACTCTATCTGACCCGGGAGTTGAACCACTAGATGACAACCCTTCACTAGACCAACAAGGTCTGATAACATCCCAGATTAAAGCTGCGTTTCCACTAGAAATGAGCGAGGATGCGTAGCGAGGGATGTCTGTAAAACTAACGAATAACATCGCTTCATTTTCTTAGCTTGAGCTAAGCTAGTGCTCTTATTGGTAAGTTTTACACATATCCCTCACTACGCATCCTCGCTTATTTCTTGTGGAAACGCAGCCTAAAAGTACTTAGTCTTTATAGTTTTTATATTGAGTCCTCTTCTATTACAGGTCCAAAATATGATGCAATTCTACATCCCGGAGGTGGTAGCTGTTGAACAGATCGACGATGAAGGAGACAAACTTAGCGAGAAAGTCTTCAAAGAATTCGAGCAGCTTAAAACCAAAGAGAATGTGGAACCGAAATAAATGAATCTGTTAATAATATGTAAGTAGAAACACAATAATTATGTATATATACAGTCCTGTTTTTTTGTTAATTTAAAAATAGAAAATAAATTGTGTAAGTATGTTGAAATTATTGTGTGATTTTTTTAACTTTCCTGTTAAGGACGCTGTTACAAATGGGTAGTCAAATCATTTCTTTTTTACACAAAATTATGTATATTAAATAAAATGCTTTGCATTCTTAAAATGTTTTTTGCCCGAATTGTTGATAGATGTGCAAGGTACGATTCTGAACTATAAATATAATTTTAGATAGGTACAGTTTCTCAATAAATGTACCTATCTAAAATGATATTTATTGTTCAGAATCGTACCTTGCACATCTATCAACAATTCGGGCAGAAACATTTTAAGAATGCAAAGCATTTAATTTAATAAACATACTTTTGTGTAAAAAAGTAATGATTTGACTACCCATTTGTAACAGCGTCCTTAACCACCCGCGCGATGAATGTCCGAAAGTGACCCGGAACGAACAGTGACAGCGCGCGCGTAGTGGTTAAGGCACAATGTATAGTCACAACATACAAAGAATTTAAATTTAACGGGTCACAAATGCAGATGTCAAAACTACAACCAAAGAATCTAAATCGTATACACTCCTACCAACTTATCTGTGAAATGGCGAAAATTGGAACTACGGCCGTCATGTTGAAATGTCTTCGATTGTGCCGACGCATGTCATTCGATTGTGTCGACGCATCGATGGTGGCGTCCTCTTTCAGTTCACAGATAAGTTGGTAGGACTGTACAACCGAAGCTGTCCTCCGTGTTACCGTCCGCCCCGAAGCTTTTAACGCGACTTCGCGTTTGGAGCGAAATTTCGTTTGCATACGATTCTTTTATGCTTCTATTTTTTATTTATCAGTCTATTCATTTATTTGGCTTTATATACATTTTAAAGGCTGAAACTAATGAAACTCAGATTTTTTATTTACTAGACCAAAATGACAGCTGCAGTCGATATGTTTGGCATTTTGACATTTTAGTCTAGCAAATTAAAAATCAGAGTACCTATATACACTATTTAAACACGTTTGAAACAAAATGTTAATAAATAAAAAGTCATTATTATAGTCTATTGCACTTTTATTATTCAAAGGTAAAAGTTTATTTTATTTTATCTGAGTATCTTAGGCTGCTTTCCAACGAATTTGATAAATCAACATTGCCCAAAATGTTTTCGTTATAATTTTTACTATAAAATAGAGATCGACTTTAAATTACACATTCATTTGGAAAACCGTCTCTATACGTTTCACACATAAAAATATAAATAAAAATAATGTAGCCTAGTTAAAAAATATATTAGTAGTTGTCCTTATACAAAAAGGTATTAATTAGGTTGTAATACTAGCTCCTAAACAAAAATCTACAATTACAAATTGTTTACAAAACCAATAATATCAATTACAAAATCGATAATTTTCTACATCTTTTGAATAGATAAAGTACCTATTAAACTATACAATGGCAGTGTTCCATTTCATATTTTGAAACTAAATTAATTTTTCGACATAAACTATATTTTATGATATGAGTACAGTCAACAGCAAAATTCATGATTATGATGTCGAATAAAAATTTACAAAAATGACGTGAGAAATGATTTCTGCTTATGACTGTACCAAGTTTAAAAATAGATATTTATTAGAGACATAAAATCATAAATAGGATTGATAGTCGAATTGAAATAAAGTCAACATTTTTATTCAAACATTGATTACGAAACAGCTTTTCATAAAGTCAGTACCAATTAGCTGGCTAATTTAAAAGAAAATATAGTACTTACTTAAATGATAATTGGGACAATACTGTACCGTTGATCTAGGTAGGAAATCTATAGTTTGCCCAAGGGACACTTGAAAACTAGTCACTTATAAAGTGTTTCTGTTTTTCTTGATCTAAAAATATAAGTAGATGCGTTGTCAACCATTTCGTACAAACTTCTGACGTTGTCCGAATCACATTACTTAAATTACAATTCTATCATAATTACCTAACAGCGCAGCGGGGTAATTTGTTTTCATTTTGACAGTTCAACAACATTCATTGCTATATTTACGTTGTTGAGCAGATAAATTTTTCGAACATATAAAGCATTGGATTAACAATATGATTCAAAATCATACATATTATGATTGAAAGTGTGTTTCGCAATTAGGGTGCTGATCACAGACCATGGTAGTTATCAAAAGAATCACAAATCAAGGATAGGAAATAGGCCACGAAACATTCCAGTTCCCATGCTACGTTTCTAGCAATCCTACTTCCAATATTATTAAACAGAAATCGTAAATGCTAACTGCTCAAATTCATTTAGGGTGCGCCTTCGCACCTAGCGTTGGTCCAGAATAGACGTCGAACGTATGTACAGTTTCGATGTAATCAGTTACGTCTACGCATCGTATGCATTTACGCAACATCTACGTGACGTCAACGCCTTCACTGGACATACGCTCAGTGCGAAGACACTAGGACCAAGTATTAATATAAAGATGTGTGTGAATCAAGGGTTGCACCTACACACACAACAGGAAGGGAATAAGAACCAGTCCATGAAAATACCAGCACAGTCGTCACTTGGGTCGTACGCCAGCAGTCTGTGCCATTTATACTTCTGTTCGCAGCCGCAGTCGCGTGTACATCTCGCCGTCGTTGTTTTGCTGAAAAATATAATGACTTCTTATTGATTGAAAAAAAAAGTGTTAAAGTGATGGTCAGTAGACTCTTTAGAAAAGTGGGCTGAATTGATACGTAGCTATCCATTTAAATTTATTCTTCAGCTACTCCTCCCAGCTTTAAACGGCTATGGGTTTCAGAAGGAAAAATTTATAGAACAACATACCTACTACTTAAGATCCCGCTGTACATAAAAAGAAGAAAGAAAGAAAGAAAATAAATTTATTTAGCACAGACTAAAAGGCACACATAAGTGCCTACGCATTAAACTGATAGATGATGAGCTCTCAATGACCTCTATAAAACGAGCGGAACATTTGGGCCAACATAAACGTGACCGAAAAACATTGCCCAATCATAAAAGTACCTACTATGTTGAAAGTACCTATTTCAAAATGAGGAGTTACGAGTAAGATTATAGTCAGTTTACTTAAAGCTGGTGCACAACTGCACATTTGAATACAACACAACCAACCTGCACGTCTCCTGATGTATCGCCTGCTCAAAATGCATAGTGTTGACGATGGCGCGCAGCTTTCGCGCCGAGTTGAGTGCCCAATACGGCGTCATTATCTCCGTCTTGCTCTCGCATGCATCCACTCTAAAATTACGAAATACATGATTTGTTGAGAAGAGTTTTCCGGTAAAGTGGATAGGTAATCGTATCAATTGGGTAATTTACCGACATGGTGGTGATTCCGCCAAAGAAATGGAAACCTCATCAACTCATCGCTTTTAAAAGGTAACTAAGAGATTATGTCAACAGCACTCTAATTGCGTAGCACACTATCAATCGAAATCTGAATCATTTAGAAGCAAATTGCTAATCCATTGCTTCATATGTTCGAAAAATTTGTCTGCTCAACAACGTAAATAACGCAATGAATGTTGTCGAAATGTCAAATGAAACCGATTCCGATTGATAGTGTGTTACGCAATTAGATGCAGGATGGAAGGTCAAAACCAAACGGCATACTGCGGACACCACTTATCGTAAAATAAATGAAATCTAGTCATCATCTACCCACAGCGTTTTTGACCCACCGCAGGGCTAACCGTCCTCCTTTTTCCGCCATTCGTCCCTGTTTTTTGAACTTATGTTGTCCAGGACGTCTCTGGTTTGTCGTCCATCATCTTATCGTCGGTTTTTCTACGCTACATGAGCCTGACCTAATCTAATCTCGGTATCAATGCTGTTCATCTTCTACTCCTGACTCTGTCGCCGCATCTAGTCAAATGTTTCAGCCTCGACCCTTCAAATTTGTCTCATGGAAAGTTTGTATTGTGTCTCTCTATTACTCACCTGCCAGTATTATTGACTGCCTGTGCATCAGGCAGCGGTGTATTAGCAGCCTGTCGCACATGTCTGAAGTAGGAGTCGCCGGTCGCATCATGCATGTCCGGAACACCGGGCGCGCGGCGCACTCGGTTCCCCGCCGGCGTCGTAAACGAACCGTACATGCGCTTTATTAAAGCTTTGTTCTCGTCTATGAAGTTCTCGATTTTGTCTCTGTAACATGTTGGAAAATAAATAAATTATTGCTCTTAGCCTTTTTAAAATCCGAACAGAGTAGATCCTACCCTCAATCATTTAAGGCAGAAAACAGGCAAATGAAAAATCTAAATGCGGTGGTTTGGTCCTACTGGTACCAGAGCACCAGAAGTGTACTAGGACTTTCGAAGATGCTTGGTAGCTCTCAACAATCTTGTTAAAATACTTTAGTTTCCTTAGGTACGTCGGGAACAGTTTTCAAATGTCATTATCTATGTTTATTTATTTTTGAATTTGCCTAGGCTGAGTTTCAATCAATTGATAAACGAGAAGACAGACTCACGAGGTATCCTTCTTATTAATTATTAATTTCAATGATTAATATCAATCTGCCTAGCCTTTTCCCAACTATGTTGGGGTCGGCTTCCAGTCTAACCGAATGCAGCTGAATACCAGTATTTTACATGGAGCGACTGCCTATTTGACCTCCACAACCCATTAACTGGGTAATACGATACCTCTTGGTAAGACAGGTTGTCAGACTTTCGGGCTTCTGACGACCCGTAACGACTGTCAAAGATCCACGAATGACAGCATTCTTATTAATTATTTTTGTATAATTTGTGCCTTCTCGAATTATCACAACATCCTCCAACGTCACACTTAGCAACAGATATAGCACAGAGTACAGATTTATGTAAATATACAAGTATTTGTGCTCACAATGGATAGGTATTGCCTGCCGTTGGACAATACAACTGGAAGTTACGCTTCACGCACGGAACACCTCTGATGATTTGACCTTGAAGCTCGTAGCCCAGTGCTAAAGATAGCGCAGTCCATAGTATCTGGAAATAATTATAAAAGTCATTAAGTACTTAATAATACGTACGTAATAATGTTTTTTTCTTGGTAGTTAATACTTATCAAATTCCGTGCATTCAACCGACTCTTCCATTCTACTTAATCAGTGGAATTATTTTGTTGGCCTGTTATTTACGCATGTGTTTTTAGGGTTCCGTACCTCAAAAGGAAAAAACGGAACCCTTATATAATCACTTCGTTGTCCGTCTGTCTGTGTGTCAGTCTGTTAAGACCCTTTTTCTCGAAACGCGTGGAGGTATTGAGTTGAAATTAATATCAACTGGAGCTCTAAAAAATCAAGCTTCTAAGTCTTTGAAATAATAAATACGGCCATTTATGACACTTATTTTGATATTCGCAAATAAATCAAAACCTATAGGGTACTTCCCGTTGACCTAGAATCATGAAAGGCAAGAAGCAAGGTCTCACAGCACAAGTAAAGGAAATAGTCCGAAAATCGTTAATTTGTAATTTTATCATCAACATTTTTTTTTGCGATTGAGTACAAACTTAAATTTGCAGTTGACATTAATGTAAGATGTTTTTCAACTACAATCTTAAGTTTGTTCTGGGGATAAATTCATCCCAACTACGGAACCCTTCAATGGGCGTGGTCCGACACGCACTTGGTCGATTTTTTTTTGTGATAAGGCTTTTTGACCATCCCCTCTCTACTACTGTTGTTGTTGTTCTTGTTGCGCCACTTCTTCCCAGCTAAAGCACTAGGAAATGGTGAAGGGCGGGCGTTTTGTGGAACTGTCTTATGTAATTTTGACGTTCAAAAAGTGCTGATCCTCAGCCTAATTTGATAAGCCAATTAGATAAGCCAACAACACAACAACAAACACACACACACACACACAACAACACACACAACACACACACACACACACACACACACACACACACACACACACACACACACACACACACACACACAACAACACACACAAAACACACACACAACAATACAATACACACACACACACACTACAATGGTCAAATGGCTCCGAACGGTCGAATTTCGCAAGTCGCATGTCGCAGCCGCTGGTTTTCTGAATAGAGGAAATTCCTCAATTTTCAACATGGCGCCTAGCGGTTTTGACGGACGACCTCGTAATTGCTTTACCACCCTGAGGTTGAATTTCATTTGCAAGGCATAAAACGACAAGGTATATTTGTCTATGTGACAATTGCATAGTTTCTTTATGGTAGGTACCGCGCCGTAGAAAAAATGTGTCTATCAACAAGCTTTAATAGTGATCCATACAACACTGACGAGCGTGCCTATACACGGCGAATAAGCCGTAGTTTTTCACGGCAAGAAAATCGTATGTGTCTGTCAACAAGATTCCATAGTGATCCATACAACACTGACGACCGTGCCTACACACGGCGAATAAACCGTAGTTTTTCACGGCAAGAACATCCTATGTGTCTGTCAATAAGCTTCCATATTAGTGATCCATACAACACTGACGACCGTGCCTACACACGGCGAATAAACCGTAGTTTTTCACGGCAAGAATATCCTATGTGTCTGTCAACAAGCTTCCATATTAGTGATCCATACAACACTGACGACCGTGCCTACACACGGCGAATAAGCCGTAGTTTTTCACGGCAAGAAAATCGTATGTGTCTGTCAACAAGGTTCCATAGTGATCCATACAACACTGACGACCGTGCCCACACTGCGAATAAACCGTAGTTTTTCACGGCAAGAAAATCGTATGTGTCTTTCAACAAGGTTCCATAGTGATCCATACAACACTGACGACCGTGCCTACACACTGCGAATAAACCGTAGTTTTTCACGGCAAGAAAATCGTATGTGTCTGTCAACAAGGTTCCATAGTGATCCATACAACACTGACGACCATGCCTACACACTGCGAATAAACCGTAGTTTTTCACGGCAAGAAAATCGGTATGTGTCTTTCAACAAGGTTCCATAGTGATCGATACAACACTGACGACCGTGCCTACACACTGCGAATAAACCGTACTTTTTCACGGCAAGAAAATCGTATGTGTCTGTCAACAAGGTTCCATAGTGATCCATACAACACTGACGACCGCGCCTACACACTGCGAATAAACCGTAGTTTTTCACGGCAAGAAAATTGTATGTGTCTGTCAACAAGGTTCCATATTAGTGATCCATACAACACTGACGACCGTGCCTACACACGGCGAATAAACCGTAGTTTTTCACGGCAAGAACATCCTATGTGTCTGTCAATAAGCTTCCATATTAGGTATCCATACAACACTGACGACCGTGCCTACACACGGTGAATAAGCCGTAGTTTTTCACGGTAAAAAAATTCTGTGTGTCTATCAACAAGGTTCCATAGTGATCCATACAACACTGACGACCGTGCCTACACACTGGATAAACCGTAGTTTTCCACGGCAAGAAAATCCTATGGTCTGTCAACAAGCTTCAATAGTGATCCATATAACACTGACGACCGTGTCAACACACGGCGAATAGATTGTAGTTTTTCACGGTAAAAAAATTCTGTGTCTATCAACAAGGTTCCATAGTGATCCATACAACACTGACGACCGTGCCTACACACTGGGAATAGTTTTTCACGGCAAGAAAATCGTGCGTGTACAAAGGGCCTTAAAGCTGGGCACTCACAGTCGGTCCATCGCACCAAATGGCGTGATGTTATCCAAAATTTGATAGTGAGTGTCGATTCTTATATTTTGGCGCGACGTCAATCCACGGATTTTCCGTGCGCACCGTAATCCATAGCCTCACGCCGTTTGGCGTAGCGCCATTTGTCCGTGAGTGCTAAAACCGTGGGCCACGGCGTGGTGGCATCACGATACGTGGCATACGATTATGCTGCTTATCTACAAGTTAACACGAATCAATTTCCTATGCAAGTATCCAAATGGACTGACCGTGAGTGCCGTGAGTTTCAATTTACTGAGAATTGTTATCAAATGTGGTACTTAGGTAAAACAATAAAATTACTAGGCTGATAAACACGGATAGGTCCTATACCCTATCTGTGAAAACAGCCAAGATTGATCTGAGAAATGTTAGCATTTTCTTCGTCGTCGCTATCCTGCCAAAGCCGCTAAACGTTTAGGTAGGTATACGTGCAGGTGCATTTACGTTTTACATTATGTACCAAAATATTATTAACTGGCTTTTTCCCGCGGCTTCGTCCGCGTGGATATGGGAAATATCCCACGGGAACGTACTACCAGGAAATCCTTCCTTATTCCTTGTAGTGTAGCTACATTATAAAGGGAACTTCTGTGCAAAATTTCAGCTTTATAGGTCCAAGGGTTTGGGCTGGGCGTTGATGAGTCAGTCAGACTTCTCTTTTAATTTATGTAGAAGATGGATAAGTAGATTGTACACCTATAGTTAATAATAATTAACGAATATCCTACTGTATATTTTTGAACTAGGCGGTAATTATTTGAACACTGTTGTATGGTTGGTCAAAGTATAACAACTCGAAAGACAAGCGATGAAGTGATGCCACCACCACTTCAGTAAGTGGTTGTATGAAACAACGATCCATTAAAAAATATAGTCAAGCAGTTAAGCATTATTGTGCAATTGTTTGATAACCTGAAGGAAAAAAAAAGCCCCCGCCTCCGGCCCGCGTCTGTCTGTCTGTCTGAACGCGATAAATTCAAAAACTACCGTACAGATTTTCAAACGGTTTTCACCAATGGACGGAGTGATTCATGAGGAAGGTATACCTAGGTATATAATTCATTAGTTTTGTGTAAATTGGCAGAAATTTGACGATTATTGTTGAAGATTTCGGTCAAAATCATGCCGACTGAGCTTTACTGGCGTGTGCCGCGTAAACCTGAGATGAATAAAATTAAGGTTCTACAGGACATTTTAAAAAGTTCAACAAAAAAGGCCGCAATAGTATAATTATGTATCTTATAAGGATATCCCACAGTAACCATTTTAATCTTTCAGAATTTGATAAAACATTTTTATTCATATTTCCGAATTTATTTTGACCGGTATTATATTAATCCTTGTCCAATAAAATATGTTATTGTTAAATGGGGCATTTAATTTAGATTAAAACATGCCTTGACATCATATCATTTAAATGAATAAGTAGGTACTTTAAAAGATATCACAGATTCAAAATTACGCGTAACAAAATAATTATGGTTGAGGAGTCAATGACCTTTTCCTCGGCTCTTAGGTATGCGATGATCGCTTCGCTTCCTCTTAATCCGGGTAGTACCTACGTTCCCGTTGGATATTTTGCGACATCTACGCGGGCGAAGACGCGGGCAAAAGCTAGTAATACAAACAAAAACCTAACTTAAAAATAATAAACTACCTACGTAATTGTACTGCTATCAGCTGTTTCTATCAAAATGAAAATGCTTTAACGAGTCTTTATTTTTATGCAATTATTTTTGGGAGAGACTTCAAATGAATTAAATAACTAGGTATTAACAAAATAATTCAAAATATGACGGTAATATTCCAGTAGCCACATATTATTATCACTACCTACATTACCACGATATAAGTATGTTACTAGCAACTTTTAGTACTTATGCCTAAGGAAAAAAAATATTACATTGACTGCAAACAAATTATGTGAAGCTTTTACACTCACTCCTAGCCAATATATCATTATAATGTGTGAAGATATAACTAATAATTTCAATTTATCTTCCTACTTCCAAATAAAAAAAAAATAAACTCACGCTCAAGCAGAACAAATCCATGTCCGGACCGGATTAACGTTTTAATTAATACGTCCTGCTACTGCAGAGTGTACTAATTAACTGAACGGATTCCAAATAAAAAACAATAAACAGAAAAAATCACGTTTAACTCAACTCGACCTTACAACACTGGATCATGTTCTCAAGATACGTCCGGTGATATACGATGTAAAAATTCAATATTTTCCGCCGCATACATTCGTTTTTACAGAACTACAAACCTTACGGCCTTACAAAGTATAAAAAAAAAAAATTTTAATTTTGCAATCCTTTGTTATTCTAGTATATGCAAAAAATGTGCCTGACATAAAACACTCATTGAGATTCAAAATAGCCAGCGACACAAAACACGCACCCGCTCAGAATATTGAATTTCTCGTGCAAGAATATCTAAGTACTTTATCATATCTATATAAGTAAAAAGAGATGTCCTGACTGACAGACAGACTGACTTATAATCAACGCCCAGCCCAAACCATTGGACCTAGAAAGCTGAAATTTTGCACAGAGGTTCAGAGAGTTCCTTGTCTACAGTATAAAGGTATAATGTAGACAAGGAATAAGGAAGGATTTTTGTTCCCGTGAGATATTTTCCGACATCCACGCGGGCGATGCCGCGTGGGAAGTGCTAGTTTAAATAAAAAAAAATGTTGTACGTAGGTACCAATGCATATTTATTGCAGTGATTTATAGCGAATTTAGATTGCGCAATATAGATGGGAAACTGGATCGTGTCATTAATTTAGCAAGCGCTCGTTATTTAGCAATTCTAAAGTTATCCAGCATATTTTAGACGCAACTGTGTCAATAACCTTGCATGGAATGAAATAAATTTACATACTTACTTATTTATGTACAAGAAAAAAATTTGAGAAGCGAGGCGCCCATCTTATGGCGCCTCAAGTTTGCAAAAGAAAATGATTTATTAGATTTAATAGTTCACTTTGTACGACTGTAAACTGTTTCATTACCAGTTGTAAAGTTCACAGATGTAGCACTTAAAAATCATTAGCTGAAGGTTTACGATGTTACGAAAAAAAGTCTTTAACTTTATCGAGTTGTTTAATTGTAAGAAATATTCCCAGATCCATCATTTAAATTTTAATGTCTGTTAACGACCGTACAAAGGTCAAAATATACCTAATTGAAAAATGCTAATTAATTTTGCTATGTAGGTGCATTAGATGTTGCTCAATATATCTTAAGATATATTAGATGTTGTTTCCCGCTGTGTAACTCAGTAAGTTGTTAGTGCCGAGTAGATCACTTAATTTAAAATTAAAATACTTGATTCTCGGTAGCAACTAGGTAGATACGGGTAATCGATTTGCCATGTTACTTTGTACTTGATTTATAGAGATTGAGCGTATTTTTTTCACATTTTATTGTATACAAATTATTTTTAGTCTATTGTGTTCAATTTTAGGTTTTTCGTCATTGCTTGGTTGTTCTTTTATTTATTTAAATTTTCTCTTTAAAAAACCAGTCTGCGGTTCAAAAAAAGCATCTGAATTCCACTAAAATACCCGTTCTGTCCCATA
Source organism: Cosmia pyralina (assembly GCA_946251885.1). Taxonomy (NCBI): domain Eukaryota; kingdom Metazoa; phylum Arthropoda; class Insecta; order Lepidoptera; family Noctuidae; genus Cosmia; species Cosmia pyralina. The sequence goes on along the minus strand of OX276359.1, from coordinate 15,464,315 downwards.
CTTACCTACATTAAATTATTTATAAGTATTAGATATTTAGGCATTCAGAATAAACTAAACTAAACTAACAGACTGAATAAAACCGTTCAATTGTTTTATTTTTTTGCCTTCTTGGCGCCAATGACACCTGCAAGATAAATCCCTTGATATCATTCGTGTCACGTTTATTTTTCGTAATTTATTGATATTTGATAATCGATTGGCCTATTTTGGTGTGCACTTAATCTGCATATAAATATTATTCAAACAACTTCCTATTTAATCAGCAATTAAGCCTTATGTTAGTTACTAATCAATGAAGATATAATAAATTGTTATTTTTATTTCTTTATTTGTGCTGATTAGGTCTATTCTAAGGTCAATTTTGACAGAAGGCCGTTTAACCCCGCGTCCTAACCAAAAATACCGTTCGCGCAAATACTGATCGTCGCGTTCTGAAGCCACTAATTTGTTCGGAAAACCGGAAGACGCCCTCTGTCGACGCGACCACGCCACGTCGGTCGGGTTCACCGAACAAAATTAACGCGACGATCGTGTTGGTTAGGACGCAGCCTTAAGAAAATAGAAGCTATTCGAAAATTAGAATCAGTCCAAGATCCAAATCCAAATTCAACCTAGGCGTTCTGTGCATGATAACTGTACGTCAGTGCACGTCAAAGGCAATAGTTTTAACTTTGAAAGCACCTTTTTTCGTAGTAGCAACTCTGTTCTGTTTTTGTGGTTCCACGGTTTAGGCTGTAGTACGGTTGTTCGTTACTTACCTGTATTAAACCAAAAAAGGGTAGGCAGTTACGAGTATACAGTACCACAAGCTAATGGCCTAGCTAATTAATGACAAAGTACTTAACACATTATTTTAATGCGTCAGTATACGTTTAATTGAATATTTCGAACGCACGTGGCGACGGCAAGACAGACCCATGAGGCCATAATGACTACTATCTACATACATTCTACGCCCGCAACTTCGTTCGCATGTTCTTATCTTTTGGCTTTTATTACAATTTGTGGTAAAATATAGAAGAATACGAACATAATGCAATATTGCTTATTCTCCCATAGAAAATAGCGTGATAATTAATAGCCTAGGTACAAAGACTATACTCTTTGCCTAGGTAGGTACCTATGCAAATTTTGAACATAATCTTTCTGGTAGTATTTTGCGTGATGCTGGAACATACATACAGACAAAGATTCTAAAAACTATATTTTCTGCATTAAAATCGTCCCCAGACCTGGTAGCAATTAAGTAGGACTTTTTTTCAAAAATATTCAATGTACAGTTTTGACATTCGCTGCGATTTTATTAAATGTGTAGACAAAACATTTGTCTTCTAATTCTCGTCTATTCCGTTCACGTTCACCGATGCCATTTTGATGTGACTCAGGCAGTTTACTTGAAACTCAGAAATTTTATTCGCTTATATGCGTCTGTATGACGAAGGTGTAGTCAGGTTTTGCATTTTGATTGTCGTACAATATCATTGTCACGCCTATGACATGTAGGCAAAAGTTTTAAGTGTCGTGCGACCACAAATCACCAATATGGCGTTGGCCGTAGACTTGTTTTTTTATCGGTAGTGCCATTAAGTGTTGGAGGCATTTATAAGACCCAGAAGGAAATTGTTAATCCATTGCTTCATAGGTTTATAAACTTCGTCTGCTCAACAACAACAACGTAAATAACGCAATAAACATGGCTGAACTGTCAAAATGAAAGACATTGCTATTAATTGTCATTTTATGTGTTCCCCACTGACCTCTAATATACAAGTACGCTGGACTAAACATACTACTATAAGAAATGACAGTTGATTTTTGGGCCGATTCAAAGCGCCCCGCTCGAGCGTGTCAGGAACTAAAATTGACACATTGTTGCAAATGGCCGACGTGTTGTTTTAGCAAGTCTCTGATGTTCTAGATCTAAATCGTGAAATAAGATTTGTTTTGTGAATTTTGTGTTTACTACGTGATATTTAGAATTTTTTATCATGAGAGTATGCGTATTTTTGTAAATTTCTCTATCTTAAAGGCAGCGGAATAACCTTCCACAATTTAATATGAGTTCCATATCAAATGTCAAAAAATCAATATAATATTAGTTCCATGGACGCTCACGTTGCTATCAGCGCCAAAATAGCGAAAATCAAATGTCTTCATTTTGACATCGATATTATGAAGTCCAGCGTACTTGTATACTTAACCCGTCGCGCGCTAATTAGCAGACACAATTGAAATTCTATTGTTATCTGTACACATGGTGTACAATCGACATTTTAAGAGTTAATAGAGGTCAGTGGTGTTAACACAATTACCCCATAGAATACACCTACAAATTAAACTAGCCGGAATATTTGCAGTTTGATCATCGATGTCATCACTTCGTTCGGTCGATATCAGTTGAGTGGATATCATTAGAACATTCAGAAAAATAGCTTTTAGCTTCAACAATGCTTAAAACAGATAGAGGGATCTCTGATCCCCTAGCGGCTTGACTTAAGTCACTCCCTCTGTCTCTACTGTCCTCCTTGGACAGAGGGACCTCTAAAGTCCCTCTAATGGAGTGACTTACGTCGCCGCCATCGGATGCTGTTGTCATAATATTCTTCCTTGGAGTAAGGCACTGCAGCCTCATTTTCTTTCCTACCCTGCTGCCGGCTATGTTCTGCTGCAGATCCTGCTACTGCGCGCGTCTAGCGCTGCAGATCTGCATCCTGCTGCACGTTCAAGACTCCGAGCATCTCAAGCTGCAGATCCTGTTACTATCTTTATGTTTTTTTACTAGGTATCTCTCTGTATTTTTTACTAAACCTACAATTTTAATTTTTGTTACTAACTAATTGCCCCGGCTATTCGTTACGTTACAAGGCGTTACCTTTACCTACGTTCTTTGATAATTGCGAGGTAGCTCTCTCTACCTATACTTAACCTGCGTGCATGAATTCAATGAATACCTTCTTACCTATTACCTAATAATATTATAAAAGAAGTAAGCGACTAATGCCTGGTTTCTGAAGAATTCTTAAACGGAGTTTAAACTCCCAATAGCTATTGATGCGAATTCCTTCTTAAAGCCCCATTTACTACACGGTACAAGTTTATTGCTTGTGGCGTACCATAAAATTGAAGGGCAATTAACTGGCACCGTCTAAACAACACGTACAATTAAGTCGCACGCGATTGTATTGAATGGCAAAACTTGCATTAAATTATTTTGTATGCCATTTTATGGAATCGCACGCGTGTAAACACTTGCGTGCAATTCTTGGATGGCAATAAAATTGAACGTGCTTTATGGCATGCGATTGTTGCTCTTGTACGTTCCAGAAACTTGCACCGTGTAGGTAAACGGGGCTTTATGCTCGGTTTTTGAGGTCCTCAGATAAACCCTCGATAGTAATACACTCGACTTTTAAGCTAAATTCTTCCTTAACGACGTGTTCAGAAACACGATATCCAACCAATAATCACTATGGAATGGATAAACTCCGTTTAAAAACCTCAGAAACCGGGCATAAAACATACTGCTTGAAATGAGATCAATGAATTGAGATTCATGGGAATTCCCACCCTAAAGCGTGCACCCTAATTGCGTAACACACTTTCAATCACAATTCGAAAGATATTGAAGGAAATTGCTAATCCATTGCTTCATGTTTGAAACATTCGTCTGCTCAACAACGTTACAATGCAATGAATGCTGTTAAACTTTTAAAATGAAAGGCATTGCCATTGTGTGTTAGGCAACCACCGCGCTGATTTAAACGGTGCAATTTAATTGCCTGCATTATACCATAAGTTGAAGCAAGAATAAAAGTTGCACCGTCTAAACAATGTTTAGACTATGTACCTAAGGCATTTGTTGCTTCAATTTTATTGCATGCCACAGGCAAGAAACTTGCTTAGTGTAAATGGGCTTTACCAGCAAAGGGTAAAGACTTGAAGAGGAAAAACATTAAAACAACAGTTTCATGCAAGTGACTTGGTGGCGAGTAGCGTAAGTAGTTTACCTGAGTAGATTATAATAGCGAAAGTGAGAGAACAAAGTATTGCTAGTGGCTACTACCTACTCAAATAAAAATCGGGCACAATGTCGCTGCAATAGCAGACCAAGGCAAGGTGACAAAGCTTTCAGTATCAGAAATGTAGGGCTCAGTGTATTGAAATTGATGGGATCATGAAGGAATTAAAAAAAAATATAAAAAGATCATTATGGAAATATCGTCAGTAGAGAAAAATCTTAGCACCAAATAATGTAAAGTTGTGTCTATTGTACGAGTATCATTATGGAAATATCGTCAGTAGAGAAAAAACTTAGCACCAAATAATGTAAAGTTGTGTCTATTGTATCATTATGGAAATATCGTCAGTAGAGAAAAATCTTAGCACCAAATAATGTAATGTTGTGTCTATTGTATCATTATGGAAATATCGTCAGTAGAGAGAAATCTTAGCACCAAATAATGTAAAGTTGTGTCTATTGTATCATTATGGAAATATCGTCAGTAGAGAGAAATCTTAGCACCAAATAATGTAAAGTTGTGTCTATTGTATCATTATGGAAATATGGTCAGTAGAGAAAAATCTTAGCACCAAATAATGTAAAGTTGTGTCTATTGTATCATTATGGAAATATCGTCAGTAGAGAGAAATCTTAGCACCAAATAATGTAAAGTTGTATCTATTGTATCGTTGGCAATCGTTGGTTTTCATTAAAAATTCATAACAAGATTCTAAGTACCTATTTCATACAAAACATAAGTTTTAAGGAAAAGGTGAACGCTCCAAGCCGTAATGGCAGTCAAATAAGGTTATAAATAATGGCGACAGCATGCCGTGTATCATATAAATCCGTCACGATTTATATTTTATCGCAGAGACAGAGGAGCCCACGCTTGTGACTCACAGTGACTTAGATCGAAGTGTCGGACGCTTCTAGTGAACCTACGCTGTCGCAATTTTAATCAGGCATTGTGTATATAAATAATGGCATTATCGGAAATGTAGTGCGGGTTATATTGCTGTTGAGACGTGGCTGTTTTGAAAATCTAGAAAATATGTTCTGTTTGTGGTAACTTTACCAACAACGTTGTATTCGAATCAGGGACCATTTTGATTACCCATTGAAAGGGTTTTCGATAGGGTTTTTCTAAGCAGTTAATCAAAAACCCATACAATGTAGGTATCCCTTTTGGATGGCTTTATAGGACTATTTGGTTATCCATTGCAAGGTATTTCGATAGGGTTTTTCTAAGCAGTTAAACAAAAACCCATACGATGTGGGTAACCGTTTTGAACGGCTTAAACATTCTGACTCGGAGCAATGTAATATGATCTCTCGATGATGGGCATACGTTCCAAATTGCTAATATGGTTACCCGTACAAAACCCTTATATTATATAGGTTATTTTTAATGAACAGCTTCTGATTTCAATCTGTGCAGCTTACACATGATAAAGGTAGGTAACCTCATAAACGGCTTACCCCTTCAGAACACTTAACTCTTAACCGGGTTTGTGCGGTCCCTGATTCGAATACCTGAGTGTTGTACTGGAATAGTTGGCGTTGAAGACAGATACAACTGAACAGTTTATTTGGCAACAAAACAGCTTCTGATTTCAATCTGTGCAGCTTACACATGATAAAGGTAGGTAACCTCATAAACGGCTTACCCCTTCGGAACACTTAACTCTTAACCGGGTTTGTGCGGTCCCTGATTCGAATACCTGAGTGTTGTACTGGAATAGTTGGCGTTGAAGACAGATACAACTGAACAGTTTATTTGGCAACAAAACAGCTTCTGATTTCAATCTGTGCAGCTTACACATGATAAAGGTAGGTAACCTCATAAACGGCTTACCCCTTCGGAACATTTAACTCTTAACCGGGGTTGTGCGGTCCCTGATTCGAATACCTGAGTGTTGTACTGGAATAGTTGGCGTTGAAGACAGATACAACTGAACAGTTTATTTGGCAACAAAACAGCTTCTGATTTCAATCTGTGCAGCTTACACATGATAAAGGTAGGTAACCTCATAAACGGCTTACCCCTTCGGAACACTTAACTCTTAACCGGGGTTGTGCGGTCCCTGATTCGAATACCTGAGTGTTGTACTGGAATAGTTGGCGTTGAAGACAGATACAACTGAACAGTTTATTTGGCAACAAAACAGCTTCTGATTTCAATCTGTGCAGCTTACACATGATAAAGGTAGGTAACCTCATAAACGGCTTACCCCTTCGGAACATTTAACTCTTAACCGGGGTTGTGCGGTCCCTGATTCGAATACCTGAGTGTTGTACTGGAATAGTTGGCGTTGAAGACAGATACAACTGAACAGTTTATTTGGCAACAAAACAGCTTCTGATTTCAATCTGTGCAGCCCGCATGAGTATTCATTGCCAATGAAACCTTAGACAGAGGTCCCACTTACATCAATTTGCAATTATGGAAAATTGAATACTCACAAAGTTGTGAATCATTTGTGACAAGTGTGATTAGTCCATAAGGGTCAAAGTGCTGTGTACATTGCAAAGCATTACTGTACTACACTTCGGGTGTTGACTCTGCTCTTGTGACGGTGTTTCTACACGCAATTAGCACCTTTGCATTACGAAGTCACTAACATTGTTTAGTAAACGATATCACAATACCTTAGAAACAAAATGTCCGAATGTTTGACGAAATATTTTGGGAAAATACGAATATTTAATGAAAATAAAGTATAACTGGGTAGGAAAAAGTGCAGCAAAGGGGTAGAGCTCATGATGCTTCCGCCCTTGTCCCAATTCGCTTGGGGCTGGCCTTAGGGCCGGCACAGCATGTCGTTTTATTCCATACATATCTACCTATTAGCCCTTATCCCACACAATGTTCAGTTCCTTCCTATCCATATTATCTTTTACACAATCCAAATCAATATTTTCTTTGGGTGTCTGTTTTTTTTAGTCATTCACATTTGTCATCCACATTTATTGCCGTTTTTAATGTTAATAGCGTTCTAATATCGCAACTAATTAACTCTCATGTATTAATACAAAAAAAAGGTAATAAAAATGAAATGCTGTGCGTTGGTACCTAAGCGCATCACTTGAGAACGGCTGGACCGATTTGGGCAATGTTTTGTTTAAAACGTTCGTAATAGTCCGAATCAGGTTCTTACGGTAAGGAAAAATAGAAAAGTTGTCGAGATAATTGGAAAATTCGGGAAAACTGAACGTAAATTTTCTATGGGAACTTTGTACTTACCCAGTGAGATGTCAAAATATCGGAAAGAAAAATTAGAAAAGTTTCCGGGAATTATGGAAAATTCGGGAAAACTGAAAGTGCATTTTCTATAGGAATTTTGTATGAATTAGGTTTTCAAATTTGGAAAGGACAACGTCTGTCGGGTCAATTAGACTTTCATAAAAATCTAACCTTTCTCGGGGTTGCTAAAAAAAATTTGCAAATGGGAACAATGCATCATTAGGAGCCGTGGTTTCCAAGTAAACCAACGTGACTGAAACCTCTCCATTATTCAACATTTTGAAACTATAATAACGTCATAGAAAATATTTTTTTTAGATTTATTTACTTAAAAAAAAATGCAATCTTCGACACCATTCCGTCTGAGTTGCCAGCTAAGATTAAATTGATATTTGTGAAATGTACTGTAATTACTTTGCAATGTTGCCTCAACAAATAAAGGTATTGAATGTTGTTCGGTATTTGCCTTTGTTTTTATAGGCATAGTTTTAATTCACGGATAATTATGTAGGTCATGAATGTAGCTTAGGAATTAGTGCAATGGTGCAACGCAGTCTACAATTCTTATTTTTACATTATAGTTAGGTACTTACGGTATCAGATGCTGTCCTATTTCAGGGTCTCTTTAGTGTGGTAACATCTTGGGTCCAAATCTCTTTCTTTTAGTTGAAAAAATGGGATTACTAAAGCGTGAGATTCTGAAATACTGTTAGACTTATTGAGAAACAGTTTTGCTACGCCTAATCTCTACGTAAGAAGTACCTAGGTACCTACTTGAACTATTAAGACAGGCTATTAAGTTTATAATCGGTCTTAATTATTCAGTATAAACATAATAGGGAACCCAGGAAACTTGACACCTACGACTTTTAAATAAACCGTTAGGCACAAATCCTCGCCCACTATGAACATTATGCATTAAGCAATATTTTGTTCAACTCAAGCCTTCGGAAACGTGACGAACAATCATTTGTTTTGTCTTAACTCAAATAATGCAGGTTTGCTTAACCTAGCTATGACAATTTTCATTTACTCAAATCATTCAGCGACTTACTACGTATTTGCGAATGCCATAAAATACGCAGTAATTACTCCTTTGTGTAAACGCAGTGTGTAAACAATTTTTATGCTTATAGTTATAATACAAAGTGTTTAGTCAATGATTATAATTCTAGCGCCAATATGATTTTGTAAAATTGTCACCTTTTCACTGGCGATTGCAAGCCTACAGATATACCTACTGTAGAATCCTGTTGATCCCGAATTCGTATTAATTTGAGCTTATTAGGTATATCACTACACTGACTCATCACCACATCAAGCCTATCGCACGCTTCACGTTCAACTATTTCCCGCCGTTCGTGGTGACCTGACAGTTGACATTAGTGACAGCTACCTCAATATTGATGTGTATGAGGTGTTTAGTTTACATATCTAAGCTTTAGTAAGCGTTATCTACTAGCACCTCATTAACGATAACATCTGTTTTGGTTATTTAATTGATCTTTACATCTATCTATCTCACGTGCTGGTAAGCAATCATCAAGTCGACGATGATGCACGCTTGCCTAGAAGTAACTTGTACATTCGAGACTCCCTGGTAACTCATGATATTATAAAGAAGTCTTACAGGTATTTGGTAGAAGGAGCCATTGTTGATCGTCCGGTACGACGTCAGAGGCACCACGGGAACTGATCCGTTGCGTAGGAGTATTGGACCCTGGAGAGGAGTCACTGAAGGCTGGCCTGAATCTGGAAAAGACAAATTAAAGGTTTTAGATATAGATAAATGCGTAGAGGAATTGTATTTTGGATTTCTCAAGGTACCTTGTGTGACGTTTATTATTGCTTCAGGTAGGTAAGTTTGGATTTACAATACGAGATCCTAATTATAACAGTAGAAAAGTTTAAGAAAAATAAAGCTTGACTTTATTAATATTTCTAAATGAAGATGTGGATTTTCCAAACTGGGAGACCCCAGTACATGCGGCAAGATTGGAATCAGAATCAGTTACCCATGTAATTTCATGATATAAAAGTTACAAATCGGAATCTAAATTACTAATGCGCAAACACTAAACATATTCTGCGAAAACAAGTATATATTCTACTATAAAGATACCAAAACTTACATAATCAAACAACTACAAACTTCAGACAGCATGAGAAATTAAGAAATTATAGAGCAATTTGTATCGAATCATCTGACTGACACCGCCGACGTGCTCATACGCATACTATTAGTTGTAAAACAACATAATTTCATCACTCGCTGTCTCGAAGGTGCGTCACCAGATCCAGGTCATGTTACGAAACGACTAATCTTCCACATGTTAAGGTCATGCTTCAATGGCCTAGTGGATATGAGTAAGATTTGTTAGTAGCTTAAGAACTCCTGCGCAAATAGACGGGTTTTTTTCCTTTTTACTTGGATAGAAAGTGAGAGGGAACTTGGATTCGATTGTTCGATCCTAGACATAACCACAAAACCTGGAGTAGGTAATTATGTCCAGCAAAACTTAAATCTTGGACAATGTTTGGCTAGACCAGAGTTAACAGAAGTAGGTACCTCCTAGAGGAGGTGGTACAGAGGTACCTACTGGTGTAACTTCGGGTTTATTTTTGAAGGTTTGAAGGATTGAAAATTTAACCTTCAGTGTTGAAGAATCATCGTTCTATATGTACCTACTTGCAAATTAGCCGTTTTATCTGCGACACGACAGAACCTACGTCTGTGACAAACTATCTTCCTAAGGTCACGAGATTCACGCAATTATAATTATAAGGTCATCACTGATGTCTATAGCTTTCGTTTCTAATCATCAATCACACGGCGCTAACCACGATCGATCTGTTAAATTATTTATAGGCACAATTCAGATGTCACCATACAGACACAAAGACACAACACTAACATTAAATAACTAAGTCTAATGGTTACATAAATTACAGACATGCATTGAATTCCAATAGTACTTAGGTATAAGAATAGAACCCTGCGGTACTCCAAGCTCAATTAAAATGAGTACCATCTAAGGTCACGTAAATATAAGTGGGAAAAGTTTTCTATCCAAATAAAAAGTTCCTATTTCGCTTCAAACTTTTATTTTGCGAAGAAGTAGGTTCCTAAGTCCTTCTTAACGAATAAAATACACAAACAAGGCCTTTTTATCTTCTAGTAGCAGTTAATTTTACATATTAAGTTAATTAAGCAGTTTGTTTTCAATTCTATGGGCTTAAACCAAAATGCATATTTCTTAAAATCATTCCCATTAAGGACCACAGTTTACTCACGACTTGTAAACTAGATACTTACGATACAAACCAGTTTATTGTTTTATCGCATTATGAGTAATATTATGCAGTTCATGAATAAGGGTTTGGTGGTCGACATCGTCAAACGCTTTAGCAAAATCTACGTTGACTTTGATAAAAGGAATTGAGTCTGTGTCTGTTTGAGGAAATGTAGATCTTGAGTCGTTATTACTAGTGGCTAATGAACTTGCGGTTAATCGTTACAAATAATAAGGCTGACCCCCGAATTCTCAAACGACACTTAAGACATTCTTAGGTAGCGTTTTTGTTTCTACAATAAATCTTAACGCCGATCTGCGTTCAAGTGGGTTTGAGTATTTGGCCGCAAAACTCAAAAGTTAGTTTCTAATGCTAATTGATAGGTCACGGGATCAAATCATGATTGCAATCATACATAACTCTGTTTACTTGAAGAGGTTGACAAGAATATCCTTAAAACGTGCTTCGTTGCAAGTGTTAATCAAATAATAGCTAACGAGCTACAGGGTAACTGCTGTAGTAATTGGCCACGCTTTAGTAATTGGCCACGCTTTAGTAATTGGCCACTCATTAAAAAGAGGTAGAAACACGCTAATGCAAGCAAGCTCATGAATGAAAAGGACCAAAACTTTTTCGTCTTTTTCATTCATGAGCTGCCAGTTACTAAAGCGTGGCCAATTACTACAGCAGTTACTCCATTTTAAGTGTTACAAATCACGATATATAAAAGTTTTAAATAAAATATAGAAATAATGTGATAGTAACTAATTAAAACACATTGATTTAATTATGTAACCAGCAAGGTCTTCTTCTTATATTAATCATCAATGTCAGTTTCGTACAATGAACTGATCTAAATAAGAAGTAAGCGCATCGTAAATATAATTTTAAATTATACAAAGACGCTTCAGATTCTAGATTTTAACTTATTTTTGGGATTGTACGTGATTTGATGTGAATTTTTAATAGAATAGGTACTCCATTTTAAGCTATTTATCTTAATGATTTTATAACAGACCAGATTCAACATGCTAGAAGGATTCTCAAGAAAACAAGAAACGTTTAGGATAGTCAGAAATATTTGAGAAATCGCTTTGAAATATCTACAATGGTATTAAGGCTAAGTAGCCTCGTTAAAATTAAAAAAAAAATAATAGAAATAAAAATGTTTATTGCATCAGCTTAAATAACTTATTCTAGTTACAATATGGAGAGAATCCTTTTAAGCAAATAGTTTGCTTGTGTTAGGATGCTCCGCCCTTCCCCAGGTTAAAATTACAGACACCCACGTGGCTTCGGGTGGAATTACCGATGAAATAAATAAAAACACCACAAAGAGTCCCCAATTAAGAATGAAGACTCAATTATCGAATATATACAGTGAAAGTTTGACACATGATCATGTGATCGTTGTTCATGAAGAACCGGCTCTTCCATAAGTGGCAATATTTGTCTCTTGTCAGTCAACATTATGTAACTATACCTAAAATTGGCTGGTTCTGCGAGTCCAATCGAGAATAAAATTCTTAATTTTCTTGAAAAACTTCACCAAATGTAAATTAAGTTTATCATGACTGTATCCACATCCGCACATCCGTCTGCTGCACAAAGACATCTCTCAAGCTACCCCACAACACCCTGTCCTTCGATCCGTGGTGTGATTAAATATGACAGAATTGTTATGAAATATACAATTCTACCTTTACATGTCCATGTCATGTCTTTACGTGTCCTTTTCTTGCGGACCGCAAAAATATCCGCGGTTGTATAGTTCGATTCAAACTTAATGTGGCTCGGAACTTAGCTGCGAGTGCAGATAAAGTACGATTCAAACTTAATGGAGCTAAATCTTTTATACAATATTAAATCTAAATTTTATAAATACTTATTCGAGCTTAACTAAATGGAGCCAAAATTATTGTCAACTTGACAGTACCTGCACGGTCTGCACTCGCAGCTAACTTCCGAACATGATGTCATGTGTGGTGGGATGTTTTTGCTATAGTAGTAGACAGTGCCAGTGGGACGACCGACCAAGACCATTCTGTCCCAGCGTCCACCACTGGTGGCAGTATAAGTGGCGAGAATAATCCGCTAAGCTTAGTATCCTGTATAACTCCAGTTAATAGTAAATCTAACGATTCATCGGTGGAGAACAATGAACAAAACAGGATTTTAGAACGTTTATTGCCATTGAACTTATTTATTGTGAATGCGCATGCAGTCGTGACTGTCGCTGTTAGACTAGCTGTGGGCTTTGGTTCCGCTCATGTCATAATCTAGCCTAATGTTATAGATTTTTGTAGACACAGTTTAGGCTAGGCACAATAAATCTGAGTGGAATACGCGACGGATCTTCGTGCGCGTAATTTCTCTCTATTGTTGTAGCAACTTGGAGGAGGAGCTCGTGGCTAAGTAATAACAGCCGCACGGGTCGATCCATCAGGTTAAGCTACGCTTGCCGGGGTTGGTCCGTGGATGGGTAACCATCTTTACATACCGAGACTCCTCCATGCCTCGGAAAGCACGTTAAGCCGTTGGTCCCGGCTGTCATTGGTGGATCTTTGACAATCGTTACGGGTCGTCAGAAGCCCGAAAGTCGACAATCAGTCTTACCAAGGGGTATCGTATTACCCAGTTAATGGGTTGTGGAGGTCAGATAGGCAGTCGCTCCATGTAAAATAATGGTATTCAGCTCCATCCGGTTAGACTGGAAGCCGACCCCAACATAGTTGGGAAAAGGCTAGGCAGATTGATTGATTCTTTGTTGTAGCAACTTGTTAGAATAAAAGTCATATGTATCTAAGCTAAAACAAATTCCGTTTTGGGTCTTTGATTTCCCATTTTTCATAGTTTCAATCATCTGAGGTTTCATAAAAAAAAATACGCTGTACTTAAGTAATAAAATATGTTACGATTCATGAAAGAGTTGCACTAATGGATGTCAACCAAAGATCTGCCAAGTTTATGGCACCATAGTAGGCAGGTAGGTTAGAAAAAGGTAGAAGTAGAAGTTGGCGAATATTTAATCTGAAATTGACTCTAAATGTAAATGGTTTTATTTCTTTAATTATGTTTGTACAAATACTTTTACGTGTCAAAAATAAATTTAGGGAATGTTCTTCCTCATGTCTAGATGTCAGGTAATAGAAGATCTTTATTAGCATTTATCTATAGAGTTCTCTTCCTTCCTAGCCTTTGTATCTGCCTATTAATTCAACCATCTTTTCTTTGATCTGGCCATTTTCTTGTAGCCAGACATACCTACTTAAAACTATTGTTGTTTATCGTTAATTCTCCCATTAATTTAGTTACAATCTATAATTTTTATCCAATAAGGACAAACAGAAAACAAATTACTATCTTGTCACCATAAATAACAGCAATGATATATCTGTATCATAAAATAAATATATGCAATAATATGTGAAATGTTTGACCTTCGTCGGTATTGAACTTGACAATAAAAAGGGCTCTTAAGGCTGCCCGTCGACTGGAGCGGAAAGGAGCGGAGCTGTGCCAATATTAACCAATAGATTCTAACAACGACGAATATAACTCAGCTCCAGAGTTAAGATTCTATTGGTTAATATTGGCACCCGCTCCTCTTATCTCTTCTCTGCTGTAGTGGACAGGCAGGCTTATGCTTGGTATAACAACAAACAGACATAAAAAAGTAATAAGCACGTGTGGGCAAACTTCCGGGCTTGTTTTCCTTCCTAATGATTGAGCAATTATTAATAACTACTAATTGAACTCTATCTAAGCGAATTACGTACTATTCATGACATAAATTAGGTACGGCTGTGGGTGGTCAAACGACTTCTTGGTTAGAGACCGGTAATTAAATCGCAAAAACTGGACCATTGTGTAGGTCTTTTGTTTTATTTCTACCTACCGCTTTCTTCATCACAGGAATGGTTAAGATTACACTCCGGCCGTCGACAGAATGCGTTTCTGACACCTGTCACTTGGACAATTTATAGTAGTAATAAGGATTAAATTCGCAAAACACATATTCGTTAGTATGAAACTGACAGGTGTGCCAGAACGCATTCTTTCGATGCACGACGGCTGGACTGTATAAGAATTTAGATAAGGGATTACCTATTCACCGACACCATTTATGTAAGTATGACCAGCACTTCCCGCGCGGCTTCGACGACGTGGATGTCGAAAAATAGCCCAGGGGAACGAAAATCCTTCCTTATTTCTTGTCTACATTATAAAGGGAACCTCTGTGCAAAATTTCAGCTTTCTTGGTCCAATGATTTGGGCAGGGAGTTGATGAGTCAGTCAGTCAGAACTTTTATTTTTATACACGGTTAATTTTACATCGTTCTGGAGCCGAAACACAGTAACTCCAGACGAGTAATAGTTACTATTGGCATTGTTATTGCTTTTTTAAGACATCTAATAAAGAAGTTAGAAATTTATCACTTACTTTCTGTCATTCGAGTTAAATATTAGTAACGCTTCTACTATTTCATTCATAAACGCAAGATCGTATGGAACAAGGAAGGGCGGGCGGTCGGCTAGACTGTAAGGGTGGGGTAGGGGGTAAGGGGTCGGGGGCGTGGCTTGCGGATTATACTGTCTGATCAATGAATGGATTTTTCAATGGGTACCGTTCGCATGTCTTGCCGTTTGTTGATACGTTTTACACATACATATGCATTGATCGCAAGGAAGCGTTACTTCGGGTTCTCATTATTTCACAAAAAAAAAAACAATAAATTTAATTTTTCGTGATTTTTTTATTGTTACTTTTTGAAAATAGTAGTCCCAATCGATTCGGTGTCGATGATCGAGTTCATGGCTTTCAGTTCCAGAACGACCTAAAATTAACCGTGTATATTATAAGAAGAAGATTAAGTACTTAACACAATCATTTGCTTTTCAAAGTTTCCTCACTAAATAGACTTGCTGGATACAAAAATCCGAAAGATTTAACTGGTTCGTTTAGTATAAGCTCAAAAATAAATTTCAAGAAATAATGTGATAAATGTTTTATTATTATTTTATTAAAATGTGCTTGTCTAGCAACTATTTTTTTTCGAATAAAGTAAATGTAAGTAGGTAGAACTGGTACGGTACTTATTATTTATGCTACTACTAGCTTTTGCCCGCGGCTTTGCCCGCGTGGATGTCGTAACATCTCACGGGAACGTATTACGCGGTATAAAAATGTTAACCCTGCACCATAATTTGCGTAACACACTATCAACCAGAATCTGAATAATTTTGAAGCTTATTGCTAATCCATTGCTTCATATGTTCGAAAAATTTTGTCTGCTCAGCAACGTAAATATCGCAATGAATGTTGTTGAACTGTCAAAATGAAACCGATTCCGATTGACAGTGTGTTACCCTATTACCCCGCCGATCTTGGTTTACCTGTACCTATGCCAAATTTCATCGAAAGGTAACAGACAGACAGGTGGACAGACGAACAGACAGAGTTACTTTCGCCCTTATAAGTATGGATTGAAGTATGGATGCTTATTCTATACAATGAGCGAGCACTCCTCTG
Source organism: Cosmia pyralina (assembly GCA_946251885.1). Classification (NCBI taxonomy): domain Eukaryota; kingdom Metazoa; phylum Arthropoda; class Insecta; order Lepidoptera; family Noctuidae; genus Cosmia; species Cosmia pyralina. The sequence continues at coordinate 15,448,238 of OX276359.1, read as the reverse complement.
ACTGACATAATTTAAAGTTATGTGGACCGCTACTACCATTTCCGATCGTGTCTTGACTATCTTTAAAATGTAAATTTATTTTCGTGTGGAAACTCTATGACATTGAGAAACAGATCGTTAACTAAAGCAAGGTCGGAATCGGAATACGATTGATTATTAGGCCTCAATATAATATACAGTATACATTGATCGGAAAAAAGTATTTCAACACTTGTTCCGATCAGTGTGATGACGACAACATGACACTTACAATGATACCTCGTTTATCAAAATACGACGAGTAGTTTATGAGTTATGAAGTTATGAGGGATCAGATGAACATACATACCTACATAACCTGTTAAAATAACCCTTCTTTAGCTTTGCCGTAGTCGGGTAAAAAGTATTACAACACTTGTCGATAGGTAGGTACCTACCTAAGTATTTGTTTAGATAGTTTCAGAAGAAGTTAAATGTGTGGAAAGAAATGGAATGACTTTTTGAGATAGGACGAAAATTAAACTATGACTATGATAATCAAAACTAGTAAGTAGATTAATTAGGTACAGTCCGCGCGCGAGTTCCGAGGAATCATAATTTTATCAAGGAATGTAGACGTAATGAGCTAGAGTTGTGATTTAGTCGATATTACGTTATCGATACTAACACATCATTTGCCCACGCGCATTTAATAAATTATGAAATAATTCTATAAGGTTAGTATGTGCTAGAAAACAGCCCGCTTCTTCAGCCCCCGATTCCTCGGAGATCGCGAGCGGACTGTAGATGACATGGGAACACTAAACGAGGATGGGAATGTATGGAATTGCAACCTAATTGCGTTACGCACTCATGCCATGATGGCCATCGCTGTCATTTTGACACTAAAGCGAAATCAAACTTAGGAAGCTATTAACTTATGGATAGGAACGTTTGAAAAATTGTTTTTATCGACAAATACGTATAACGTTGTAATTTAGGTAGGAATTGTTTAAAATTAAATCAGTATCGTGCCCATTAAATAAAATGTATTTAAGAATACCAGCTAATTCATTCAAAAGTTCAATACCCACTACATCAAAATGTATGAAACCCTTGATATTTTTTCGCGATTTTAGTACCTATTCATCATTATTAACAACTTTTACTATGGGAATAGTAAAAGTTGACAGTGACCCCTTAAGAGGGTTTGCGTTAATTACGGGACATGTTGTATACATAAAATATAGCATAAGCTTAATCATCAGCCTATAATGTTCCCACTGCTGGGACACAGGCCTCCTTTCGGAGAGAGTGGGCCGTAATCTATCGGACGTATCACATGCCTTCGAAGTTTTGGTTCTAGGACATGGCGGTTTCCTCACGATGTTTTCCTTCACCGTTTCGAGAGCAGTGGTGATGAAATAATTTCACAAAGTAAAACGCCTCTCAGGGTTCGAACCTACGACCACTTAAAATATAACTTATTCAACTTATGCATGTAAGCATGTATGGCAACTTGGGTTATCTAGTATACTAGACAGCCTAAGTTGGAGCCTAAGGAGGAGCTCGTGGCCAAGTAATAACAGCCGCACGGGTCGATCCATCATGTTAAGCTACGCTTGCCGGGGTTGGTCCGTGGATGGGAGACTCCTCCGTGCCTCGGAAAGCACGTTAAGCCGTTGGTCCCGGCTGTCATTCGTGGATCTTTGGCAGTCGTTACGGGTCGTCAGAAACCCGAAAGTCTGACAACCAGTCTTACCAAGGGGTATCATATTACCCAGTTAATGAGTTGTGCATGTCAGATAGGCAGTCGCTCCATGTAAAATACTGGTATTCAGCTGCATCCGGTTAGACTGGAAGCCGACCCCAACATAGTTGGGAAAAGGCTAGGCAGATTGAGATAGCCTAAGTTGCCATACTATTAAGTAGGTACCTTTATAAAAAATAACTACCTAAGCTATCAAAGTGATCTCATTCTAACGAGTAGAACGAAATTTAATAAGTTTTACGAGTTGTTTATCTAACTGAATACGAGTATTTGCAGCATCAATTAGAGACAAAACGCATCACCATAACGTTTAAATAATTACTCGAGTTTTATTATTCCGTCTGTATTTTTTGTTACCGAATTAGGTCATCAACCCATTATAAATATTATTTATACGTCCGTTTATTCAAATGTTAGGAAATAAGTCATGTTTAAATATGGAACATTTGTCGATGACCGAATAGTTTTTTTTTTAATATTGACTTTTATCAATGTATTTTCTTTTTTTTAATGAGGTATAAAAAAAAAACTTTTATTTAAATTTTTAAAGACAGCCTGTCTGTCAGATGGCCCATAGACAAGTCTTTGAGAAAATTGCCTGTAATAGACGGCCTACAAAAGTATTCCAATTGAATGCAGCAGTTTTTTTAGGCACCAATTTCTATTATCACAATATAGAAAAACGCCAAATATTTAACCTAATACAAACAAAGACTTTATCCTAATACTTGAAATAGCTTTATTCAGACCTTAACACACAATTCAATACCTACAAAGTCAGTGTTAACGCACAAAGAAACTGGTCCAGCACCTACCGAATGTAAGGTCGGTATTTGAAAGGGCTGTCTGGGATATTTATGCGTTTAATTTTCGTTAGTACCGAGGACTTTGGGCTAAGCTAACATAAAATAGACGAATCACAGCTTAACGCTGGGTTTTGCCTGAGGCTGCGTCTAGATAGTCACTGATTTATGTGCGACAATACACGAAACGTGGTCCAATTATGTGAGAAACTTTGTACTCAGACCCAGTACCTACTTGCCCAAATGTTAAGAAAGAAAGAATAATAGGTTTACCTATTTGTCACAGAAACACATGCATACAAAAAGATAATAAACTCGAATAATAAAGAAAAATAAAAAATAATAGACCCCTCTGTGCTTCGGAAGCCACGTTAAGCCGTTGTTCCCGGCTGTCATTCGTGGATCTTTGGCAGTCGTTAGGGGGTTTTCAGTGGTCACCCGAAAATTACAGATATTACGTTTATTGTTGTAATGTTTTTGAATTTGAAACGTCACAGGTAGGTATAAATAGCTAGTAGTAGCAAACAAAATAAACAGACATTATAAAGATGAGGATAGAAGAAAAAAAAAAGAAAATAGTTCAAATACTCACAGCAATCACAGCTGTTTAAAGTTGCCATAATTACGGTAAAACCGAAGCGGTACAGCAACGACACAAAAAAAAAAAAAACACTGTTACTTTCCAGGCACTGAAATGTTCTCGGATTTAAAAGTTTTACAGATATTGTTTAGAGAAGAATAGAACCTACTTTGTCGTATTTAATGATCGGACATCAAAACTATAAATCGTGAAATTCTATCTGCGAACTGTTGCCGGTATTCACGCGCCCCTCTAGTGAATGTTACGAGATGCTACTCTTTATTACGACACGCCAGACTTACCATACACTTACATAAACAATGTCAATGATTCGGTGCTAAAAAGACTTAAAAATATAAACATCTTCACGTTCGAAAAAATAAGTAAATAGTCGCGGTTTGTTGAAAGTCGAAAGCTTAATTAATTTAGAAATTGCAATTGAAGGATCGAAAAATCTAATTATCATGCATAACTAAACTAAAAAACTTTTTTACAAAAAAAATACAACCGACTTCCAAAAACAAGTACAAAGTGAAAAATAACTTTAATTTTGGAAGTCGGTGTCTAGTTAAATGTATTTTCGTTTTTTGCCACCGACTTCCGAAATTAAAGTTATTTTTCACTTTGTAGTTGTTTTTGGAAGTCGGTTGTATTTTTTTTGTAAAAAAGTTTTTATTTTTCACTTTTTAGTTGTGGAACCTACCCCACACAAATTCTAATACCACTACCTGCAAAACAAAGTACTCGTAGAACATCATCCATATAAAAGTAGGCAAAAAATACGTATCATTGAAGCTAACTCAAAAACTACCAAAGCAAAGTTAATAAATTTTATATGGGACCAACTGTGATGTATACCCTCTCGAATAAAACCAAAACAATCCAAATCGGTCCAGCCATCTTCGAGTAATCGGGGAACATACATAAAAAAAAAAAAAAAAAAAAAAAAAGGTTCCGACGAATTGATAACCTCCTCCTTTTTGAAGTCGGTTAAAAATGTTAACAAATAAGACGATTATAAAATCCTTAAAAGTAATGTAATAAAACCTACCTACCTCTTGCTGACTACCACATAAAATATTAGCGAATTAAATTAACAAACATGAAACCCCATTCTTATAAAAAAGCATAAAACAGACAAATTCGGCATAGAGATAACATTTAAGTAATGACATCATTGTCTATACATTATACATATATTTTTGTTTTAGCAACAACAGAATTACAAAACAGAATACATATTAAAATTCCATTAAAAAATCACAGTCATAATAATTCCGCGTGTGAAATGTAACATGAATAGTGAGGTTATTCGTTTAATTCCGATGTGGCGAGTGCTCCGACCTCTTGAGATGATGTTATGAGTTCGAAAGTGAAACCAAGGTCGCTGTTCCAAGTTTTTGTGTTACTTATGTACAAGTTGCAGACATGGCTGCAACATGCACGTCTTACAAGTTATGTGAATGGTCACCGGTGTCATACGGAAACGATCATCAGAGTTAGGTAACTTTATAAAATATTTTAATCCAGATATTACCTACCTCGTTTTCGATCGTCACGTAACGTGTTGACATGATTAAGTGGAACTGTGGAATTTTTGTTAATGAATGAGCTAGTATTTTTTAACAGAAATTTTTTGAAACAGTGATTTCTTTTGGAATACAGTCCACATGAATTTTTTGCACAATAACAGCAGTGACGTTTTAAGTAGCAGAAGTCTTTAGTGCATTTAAACCAGTTCTTTCTGGGATTATTATAGAGATGATATCTGTGTTTTTCAATTGACACTGGCTGCATGCCAATTAATTATACTATTGTTATGAGAATGGGAATCCCTCAGGGCCGTATTTTTATGATGTTCTCTTGAAATGCATGTGCCAGTTAAAATAATATTTTCATCACTGATGCTCTGAAAGCAGCTAGTATATAATTCAAAATGCGGGTTGTAAATTCGATTTACCTCACATGGGAGGTAAGTAAATTTGAAAATCGAACGAGGCATCCTGACATTCACAAACTAATTTTTTTTCAGTCCGCCACTTGGAGAAATCGTCATTTAATTTTGTTTTTAAATATCTCTTTTTTTATATTGGAGGTAACAGATTTTCTACGATTACCTTTGCTTCTAGTTTTATTGATTCAGGTTGGATTCCGGCGTCAAATCCAAATCATCATCACTTGAACACATCCTAATTATTTTAATTGAAATTATTTTTGCAACAACGTCAACTTTTTTTTCTTTTGATTTTTTTCGTGCGGTCGTCTTGCCCACCAGTGCGTTTTTAAAATAACTCCAATGAATTGTGTAACTTAAGCGGTTTTATACAAAATAAGAGTTGTAAACACACCAATTATAAGAAAGGCACATTTTTTCATAGATATTGCTAGTAGAAATAAAATACAGACCAACAACACAAAAAGTGATCAGGCAGAGCAATAAAATTAATTCATTCATTCTTTAATTATATTAATAAAAACTGAAAGAAAAATTAACCTGTAAAATTACGGTCTTTATTTTTTTCATGCGGCAATATTTATACCAAATATAATTCTGATATGAAATTAATTGAGTATGATTCAGCTAATAAGTGTCACCATTTTACGAAAATTAGAGGAATTGCTAATGCATTGCTGGGAATTCAGGAAATTAATCGTGTTTAGAGGAATTGCTTAATGCGGCCGTTTTAGGCCCCCAGGTATTTTTCATTGCCATTCCATTTAGCTAGACGAAAAAAAAACATTTTTTTTTGTTTGTTTTTTCTAATTTCCTCGTATTAGTGATGAAAAGTAGAGTGTACTCGGGTGTAATTGATTACTTACATCCCATTGTGCGTCCCATGTTTAACAATGTACTATTACTTTTCTTTCTAGACGGTTGAATGACAATTTTGACACTATGGCAATAATTGACATTATGGACACGCAGTGTTTGATAAGGTTCTGGGTTATGGTTATGTATAAAGATTGCAGAAAAATTTAAACTAAACTTACTACGCGAAACCATTTTCAATGGGTACAACTAAAACTTAAACTAAAACTTATAATCATAATAGTATGTCCAGCCAGGGATTCTAAAAAGATATCTTCAGAGAGAGAGCGAGAGAGAGAGAGCGAGAACTATATGCAAGTAGAACGTACCTATTACTATTGTATTTATATCCCTGTGTAAAGCAAAGGTCAGATATAACATTAATTTCCGCTTGACCTATAAACACAATGCTTTTGAAAGGAAAGAGAACAAGTACATAATAAAAGTACCAATGGTAGAGGTGATGTAATTTCTATTCTAGGTTAAACTAAACACTTGCGTATCTGGGATTGGTGTTTAATAAAGCAAAACGAATTCTCACGGCTTTATCATATTATACCAATTCCTAGATGAACTAAGAATTTAGTTAATAAAAATGAACAATAAAACGATAATATAAATTAACGAAAGACCTAAAATAATCAAAACACATACTGAATATAACATTTTTGTAAACATCGTTGAAACTATGGTTGAAACACAACAAAAGTTCATTGCAGTTACAAAAACAATTACAACAGGAATAGTAGAACTGTCATGTACGTACCAAAATAAATATTTCGAGTAATATATATAAAAAAAGATTTATGTTTAACAAACCACATAACTTACGTATTGACATACTGAATAAGGACTTAAGGAATCGAGCACCTTATTTAATTGGAACATAAAGAAATAAAGACAAAAATATATAGTTCAAAAGTGAAAGGAATTGGCAGACCAAATTATCGTCTCGCGCATAAATACCACTTGTAGCGCAACGTAACATGGGTAAACTTAAATGATACCACAACACCATAGCATTGGCTGCATCATGCTTGAAGACAAAAATGGTCCAAAGCGATGCAAAGCACGGTAGAATCAAGAAAATGAAGATCCTATTAAAAACTACAATGGTGGGCCTTAATAAAAAGCAGGAAGATATGGATATAAGGAGAAAAAAGTAAGGAGGTAATAAAATAATGGTATGTGAAGTGGTCGTTGGAATGGAAGGTGCTTTTGATAAAGATTGACAGATATACCAGTAATAGGGATGTTGAAGATGTGAATACAAAACGAATATTTCTGATTAAAAATATAGAGCTACGAACTTTGTTATGAACTAAGTAGCATGTCTTTCTGGTCTGAGTTAAAAAAATTCTAATTCTAGTTACAAGTTCAATGTTGCAATTTGCAATAGCAAATGAGTTGCTATTCTCTATCTTATTGTTCTGCTACCTTGACATTGAAAATTAACATTGTTACGTATCATAAACTAAAGTTATCTTTATTATTACATCAGATTACGTTTTGCACAAAAATGGATGATATTATGGTTCGTATTACGTAGATTTTAAGGAAACTTGTTGCTGTCGTGTCATAAGAGGCAGGCCCAATTTTGATTGTGAGCTCAAATTCTATAGCTACAATAGCATTACGCATGAAACAAATTTACCTGCATATTATCTTTATAAAATAGAAATGTAACAGAAAAGGTGGTGTGAATCCTAAGAGATAAGTATCCTAAAGAGGGTTATAGGTACAATGCCGGGAACATAGCTAAGATAAATGATAAAGTGATAATATCAGGTACCAATTTGTCTAAAGAAATTACAGACAGATTTAATTCAACCATGTTCCTTCACTTACTCGATAACAAGGAAATGGAATACAAGCCTGAAGGCGACAATGCAAGCATTGTACTGCAGTAGACTATCCATTGTATGTATGGCATTGGCGACCGGTTAAACGATCGAAGGTCTTTGACTTAGTTAAGTGAAACGTGTTAGCTGTTAGTACGTTGGTACTCCAATTACTTTGACGTATACAAGTATACATACATTATGTCTAGCGTGGTGGAGTCACTGCGTTCTGGAATTGTGACGGTGAAATTATAGGGCGTTGGAGCATTGGTATGGTCAAACAGAAAATATAGAATTTTAAAAATATATTTTTTTAAATTATATATGCTCTGTTACATTTAAATCAACCCATAATTTAATTGTGAACGTGTAGACGAAATCTTATTGAAATTGCTTTAATTAAAATAAAATAAAATAAACAACTTTTTTTCATGAAAAAAGCTAATTTGGAGTAAACTACGATTTTTTTGTACCGAGCCAAATTGTATCAGTCATTTTAGCCCTCATAATTTACTAAAGAAAATCTTAAATTTTTGTAATCATGATCAAGAATATGGCAAATTTGTAGTTTTTGAAGACAAAAATTGATTTTGCAGTCTAAATACGTTAAAATATCTTACTTGGGACCCATTTCACATTATAGAACATGAAGATGTTATTCCTATTTAGTTTTTTACAAGTAAATATATTCATTGGTGGCACCTGCACCCTAATTCCGTAACACACTATCGATCGGAATCTGAGATCGGATTTTGAGCAAATTGCTAATCCATTGCTTCATAATGTTCGAAAAAATTGTCTTCTCAACACCGTAAATAACGCAACAATGCTGTTGAAATGTCAAAATTAAACCGATTCCGATTGATAGTGTGTTACGCAATTAGGATGCTGGTCGATGTGGCGACGCTTGGGGGAGGCAAAGCCAGCAGTTCAAGTACTATCTACTCTGGCTTTTTTTGAATTTCAAGCTTGAAAAGTTTCTTAGCTTTTAGGTTGCCCACTATCGTGGACAAAGCACTTAGTATTACAGTAGATTAATATTCCGAAGGTTATTACTTAAATTGCTTTTTGACCAAAAATCTGATCCAGTTTCAAGTCTAGTCGCGATTAATGATTGCTATTAAACATTTAGGTGGCAAAAGAAGCCGTGATAAACAAACGTTAGTTTATTTGCTCGACTGTTGACAATATAGAACTGCAAGGATTTCCTATATCGACGAATAAACAAAAGCGAGAGATAAATCAAGGTAAAAGATTCCACTTAAAGGAAGGTTAAACAGTAAAGATGTTGATTATTTCATGTTCATGACTCTAATAAGAACTTCTTTAAAAACTGGAGGAGCTTCAAAAAGTATTTCTAATTTCTCAATAGTATCTAATTATGCCATTAGGTATACGACGAAGGAAAAAAAATGGCAGACCAAAAATTTCGATAACAATAGATTATTAGACCCTACAAAAGAGAAACATGGTGAAATCTTAGAAATAAATTCTTACCTAGACTTGGATCGTCGTAATATTCATCATCGTCATAGTCAAGTACCGCATGTAACTGCGTGTTGCCACCAGTTCCACCTGATTCCACTTTAGTAAACCCTCGTGGTCTTTCCGGAGGATTTTGTCCATTCTCACTACCACCAGTCTTGCTACCCTGATTACTAGGCGGCCTGGCCGGAGCTGCTGTACTACTACTAGGCGGCCTGTTAAAATTGAAGTTATTCACATTTTGATTCGAGTTTTCATCGAACCTTCGACTAGATGAAGGGTTTGGCTTTGTTGTCGGCGGGTATGGTGCATCCGCGTACCCAGGGCTGTACCCCGGCCCTGGCGGGCCCTGGTTCATTCTCTTCTGTTCATAATCATAGTCACCAGTAGGATCGTGTACGTATTGTCCTGTGTTATCGTACTGTCCGGCGACATCGTACGGTGAGTTCACTTCTTTGACGCGCTGGTTCTCTATCTGTACGTTAAGTCTTGAGTTTTGTTGGTAGACCTGTGTATGTAGGGGTGCACCGTAGGGGTTTTGTGGAGCCTCATTTTGGTAATGCGTATACTGATTGGCTGGTGGTAGGTAGGCTGTACCGGCACGTTTTCTGACTTTAGGCCTGTGCTGAATTGGTGGAGTGAATGGCTCGTTCTCTGGTGGTTGTGCGGAGAGTGTGTCTTGTTGATATTCGGCGGGAGAGTAAAGTAGGTCGTCGAGGCCAACTCGGAGGGGTGTCGAGGAGGTAGGCACGAACGCCGGCGTGGCCGCGCCGACGCCCGCGAGCGTAAAGTTTGTCAAAGCCATTGCCTACACACGCGGCATTGACGCGAAATGTCAACTCACTAAGTCAACAGCCCCGGAGATGTTACTAAAGCACTCGCATGACGTGAACGGTTTGATAGTTATCACCAACGTCTTCTCATTTTAGGCACACAACACTATGCACTGACACAATTCACTGCCGTAACTCATCCGCTTGTTGATCTGTAACAAGAAAACATTGTTATGCTTAGAATCGAGTTTTAAATCTTCACTTAAACAAAATTAATAAATAAACAATGTCAAAGTCAGTTAGATAACATAGGAATTACTGGTAATAAGTTGGCATAACGATCCTATTTAAGACTTTTTGATTAGGTATTAAACTGTCAAATCAATTGTCGAAACTGAACCATATATCGTGCATTGTTGTAAACTTTTATGGCTGGATTTCCCCCAGGTTTCGTGATATCCTTGCCACTTTACAAATGTCATCGATTTGAAAGGCGAATCGTGATTTCATTGATGGACACGATTTTGGAATTGAAACAAGGGGAAACCCAAACATGGTCTCTAAAATAATGAAACTATGTTTTATACTTAAAATACTAGGTATTAACTATATTGGCTTAAAACATTGTGTAAAAAAATAACTAATAAGATAAACGTGGTAATAAAAGTGATAAGATGCAGCCAAACAGTGCCAACATCATAGTGCATTATTTATTAGAAACTAGCTGCTCGTGCCCGGCATTGCCTGGGTGAATTTTCTGACTTTCCAAGTGGATTTCTCAAACAAAATCTTTCATACAAACTTTATCTTGACAAATACAAACGCAAAAAAAAAAAAATCAGCCAATTCGGTTGAACCATTCTCAAGTGATGATCTTTCATACATGTGGCAATTGGTTTTTTTATTTATATCGATTATACTAGCCGCGCCCCGCGGATACACGAGCATAAGCCTCAATCTCGTAGGAATATTGGGATAAAAAGTATCCTTTGTCCTATCCCAGATTCTGGTCTACCCATGTGCCAAATTTCATCCATATCCATTCAGCCGTTTTAGCGGGAAAGCGTAACAAAACAAATAAGCAAACAAAGTCATTTTCCTATATATAATATTAGTTAGTATTAGGATTAAGGTGAGCGTCAAGATGAAGGGACCAAGTCTTGGATCTCAAATCAGCCTACATAAAAGTTTAATACTATAAATCTACTATTTGCTACCTATGCAATAATTTTAGCTACCTCAATGTATACGTAGTTATTTAAAAAAATCCTTGGTCCCTCCATTTTGACGTCAAAATGGAGGGGTCAAGGATTTTCTATAAGGATATCCAAGGATATCTCAAGGATTTATATTAGATTGGTAGATTTATAGTATTAAACTTTTATGTAGGCTGATCCAAGACTTGGTCCCTTCATCTTGACGCTCACGGATTAAGGCATACACTTCGCTAGAAGATGGGGCAAAAACTTGACGAATTAATGAATTAAGAACTTGGATGTCCTGCAACATGAGAAGTTGACGACATCAGACAAATCGCATCCAACACATGAATGCGACTACCTCAGTGGTCCCCGAAACGAACAATTTTTTTTGATCAATAAATATGATTGATCAATTGCAATTGTTTCGGGATTTCTGTTCACCATTTCAATTGCATTTGCGCATCAATGTGTATCAATCACGTAACGTCCCACCAACTTATCTGTGAAATGGCGAAAATTGGAACTACGGCCGTCATGTTGAAATGTCTTCGATTGTACCGACGCATGTCATTCGATTGTGTCGACGCATCGACGGTGGCGTCCTCTTTCAGTTCACAGATAAGTTGGTAGGACTGTAAAAATAGACAATGGAGAAGGCAACTGTCAAAATGGCGCTGTCGTAGCTAGTTCCCAACACAAGCTAATAATACAAGGCGTGAGGTGGTTTTATTTTATTTTTGTGAAAATGACGCGTTGATGTGTTCCTAAATACTCCGAAATTGGAGTCCACCATTACCCGAGAGGCCCTAAAATTAGAAGAATGTGGATTAAAGCTAAAGATTAAAAATAATAATAAATAGAGTTCGAAAGATTTTGAAAGTGAGAAACGAGGAAATATTGGTTTTAAATTCAGACACTTTCCATGTCAAAAACTTCATTAAAAATATTGAAATAACCGAAAATAACGAAATAGTGAAATAATACCAAACTCGTGAATAAACAAAATGTAAAATTCATTATAGGCCTACCAAGCCAAGCACTATTATTTATTCTGTGAGCTAGCTATGATCACGCCATCTACAATTAGTTTTACCCGAGCTTCCCCATTGCAATTAATCGTTTCGGGTCCTTTCAGGCTAAAGAGGCGTAGGTACTTAGTAATGGGAAAGTGGGGGCTAAATATGGTGATGGTAATGATGAACAACATTATCCCTGAATACCTAGTTATAATTGTCTTTGTGAGTAGAAGATCTTATTATCGTCTGTAACTTTCTCCAGTTAATTTAATCCTGTACATTAATATTTTGATGTATTATCGTCAGAGGCGGATTTGCAGTCTTGGCCGCCCTAGGCTGGGGCCTAGGGCGGCCAAGACTGCAAATCCGCCATGTAGTAAAAATAGGTACCAGCCGCTCCTTCCTCAGCAACCATCATATAGACTGCATAATGAATTTACTGTATTGCCAACTTTTATCGAAATCGAGTTACTGATTTTTTTTTGCGATTTCAGGTTTGTTTCCATAGTAAAAGTTGTTCATAATGATGAGTACAGTGACCCCTTAAGAGAATATTGGTCAATAACCAGTAACCCTGTATATACGAGTGATTTAAGAAGATTATTGTTATACGATGCGGTGCAGTGCGGCCCGCCATAATGTGCGCGAGTCTTTAGAATATTTAGGTACTTTCAGTTATTTCTTGTTACATCAGTTTTTTGTCAGATTCAATCAATCAACTCAGCCAATTGCAGTCCACTGCTGGACATAGGCCTCTCCAAGGTTGCGCCACAACACCCTGTCCTCCGCCTTCCGCATCCAGTCTGTCCCAGCCACTTTCTTCAGTCAGTCACTTTTGTCAGATTGGCCGCCATAGGCCTGGGCCTAATGTGCCTTAGGATAAATCCGCCTCTGATTATCGTTGTGATACTCAATTTATAGTTAGAGCTAACGTGATTTTCCTGTTAATTCAGAATTGTTCGCGCCGCGACCGTTCTACTTTGAGCACATAGTGATTTATTAAACTGAGTCGTCCCTTCACTTAACATTTCGAGAGACTGTCCTTAAATAGCTCCACATTTCTGCTTAGTGACAACGGATTCTATTGCATCGCTAATTGTTTGCATCTTCACCTCGAAGATTAAAACCTAATTCACAAGTATTTGTTTATAACGAGATTTTTTTTTGTGTTGATGACATAAATGTATCACCAATCTGCTCTAGCCTTTTCCCAACTATGTTGGGGTCGGCTTCCAGTCTAACCGGATGCCGCTGAATACCATTATTTTACATGCAGCGACTGCCTATCTGACATCCACAACCCAGTAACTGGGTAATTCGATACCCCTTGTTAAGACTGGTCGTCAGACTTTCGGGCTTCTGACGACCCGTAACGACTGTCAAAGATCCACGAATGACAGCCGGGACCAACGGCTTAACGTGCTTTTCGAGGCACGGAAGAGTCTCGGTATGTAAAGATGGTCACTCATCCACTGACCAACCCCGGCAAGCGGAGCTTAACCTGATGGATCTACCCGTGCGGCTGTTATTACTTACCCACGAGCTCCTCCGAGACATAGATATATTACCGTGGTAGGTAAAAGAGTTTTCAGTTTTCTTTAGTATCCATGGAGAAATTCGTCGTGTCCCTTGGAATTTAAAAATAAATAACTAATTATTCAAATTCATGCACTGCATCTGAGCAACTAAAAGTAGAAACGCCATCATTTACCTATTATGTAAATAGGTGTTTGATGGCGCTAAATAGAAATATGACAGAAGGACTTACATATGCGAGAGAACTAATTAATTTATACTTCGAACAAAACATAGATTAAATCATGATTTAAATGTACAATTTGTTGCTAGCCAAAGATATAATAAATGCATCGTCAATACAAAAGAATGCTGCCATATAAAGAACATATAAGGCGAGGTAGTGACTCAGGTTCAGGTCATTACAGAATTTGGTTAATAAAGTCCATATTTTATTTATTATGTCTCATAATAATGTTTGGTAAAAGGTTCTGTGTCTTGTCGTGTCAAGTAATATAAAGAAGAAGGAAAAATAAAGACAGTTCACTAACTGCTTTCTAAGAATACAAAGTGAAGATTTTGTCGGAGTAAAAGTTCCTCTGAGTACCTGCAAATGTGGATGGCTTTAAAGAGTTGGAAGACCCAAGAAGCGATGGAAAAATTATGTGTAAAAGAAGGAGGGCCAAATTGTACCTGACGACGAGGCGGTGGTGTACAGATATGCCATATATATGAAAAAATCCATTATTTTTAAGGTCTTAAAATCATAAGAAATAGATATTTAAGTCGCCAGAAAAAAAAGATATGCACATTTTTTTGTTTATAGCATAATTTGGAAATTATTTAGAATAACATGTTCAGAACGCACCTATTGACGATTCATTTTGCTTAGGAAATGATTTAGTACTCAAAGATTATAATTATTCACGTTTTTTTGAATAGTTATTATATGTAATTGTATATTGTATTGTATTGTGTATTGTTGTTGTGTTGTGTTGTATTGTGTGTGTGTGTTGTTGTGTGTATTGTTGTATTGTTGTGTGTATTGTTGTATTGTTGTGTTGTATTGTGTTGTTGTTTGTGTACTTTTGTGTCAAATCAACTAGTGCTGTTTTTATTATGTATTGGATTCTTGTCATAAAAATAATTATGTTGGTTCATAGTGTAAGTATCGGCATTTTATTCAATTACATATAACGGAACGTCTTAATATGTCATCGACGCGTGCCATTGATTGACAGTGTCAATCACACGGGTGTCAATTTGACACCCGGCGGCGATCATTCGCAATTTCGCATTGTTGTTGTTGTTAGTGTGACTATTGTGATACGTACTGTACTGTTTTAGATTTCCTTCTGTTGTTTGACTTTGCATTGACTGTTTTACGGACTGATAACTACCGCTTAGCTTCGCCGCTGTCGAATAAAAACTGTGTGTCGTCTGCCTAGCATTAAATCGACTTATTTATTAATTCTACCTCAAAAGTGTTTTTTTTTCATTATTAAAATATCTTGGCTATTTAGATATTATTTTCAAACGGGATGGTAACTTTACTACATAAAAAAATAAAATCTCATTATAATTTGTTTCTGTACACTGAAAATAAAACTCAGGTCCAGCTTCTATAGAAATTTGGCCGATGTTCTTTAGAACTAAAATCTACAATCTGACGTTTCATTTCACGTTGTTTTACATAACCTCTAATCGTTGACCCGCTGCATTGATAAATGCAAAGCTTTTGGCAACTCTGCGTTAAACGTCGTTCAGCTATTTTACATAACAGAGCTGTTTTGTAAAACAGCGGATTCGACAATCCATCTGCGACATACGTAAGAAGAAGACATGCCGCGTCGGTCCCAAATAAATTCGGATGGCAGCATGACAAGTGTACTTACGTATATGCTATTATATAATTTTGTTTTATTTATTTGATTTGAAAGATGAGCATGGGAAATCAAAGAAATCTTTCTTTAGAAAAGCTATTAAACAATGAATAGGTATATAGATAGGATACTCTTTATGGCGCCCGCAGAAAGGTGCGTCACACCGTCGGCGTCGAGTCGCGCCTTTCTTTGGGAGCCCTTGTACGGTCAGCAACATAACTCGATTAACACTGTTACTTTTACACGACATTTAAATTGATACAAAATGATTTGATTATCTCCTTTTTTCCTAAAATACCAATATAAGAGTCTAGTAGATCTTTAAATTTTACTTCTGTTCCGATTTTAATTAAATCTCTTGCTCAATAATATTGATTTAAGAAATTGAAGTGTTAATCGACTTTTGTTGCTGACTGTACACTACAACAAATTAAAAATAAGAACTTTAAAGTTACGTGAAATGTGGAAATTAGTTTTCTCTTTCATCTCAGAATGTCATTATTATTAAACTGTGATTTTGCTGACAAGTCGGAAGTACTCGATCACTTCTTGTTGAAGAAAAATTTAATAATTTTTAGCTCATAAAATATTATTATTAGGTCTTTACCTATGAAATTGCCGTTCTGCAGTACTGGCCATTTCAAATCAAAATAATTTTTGTTTGGCTAAGAATTCTAATTTCAAATTAATTTTATTTTAAAAACATGGATTTTTTTTTCCAAAAGTAGTCATTTGTTTATTGATTAGTGTTACATTTTCATCGCATTTCAATCTTTTTCGTCATCATGGATACGTTAAAAATTCGAGTAATTATGGAATATGAGTACCGTCGTGGCAGCAACGCGGCACGCAACATCAACGACGTTTACGGAGCTAACACTACAAACCAACGCACCACTTGTTATTGGTTTGCTCGCTTCCGTTCTGGAAATATCGACCTGAAAAATGAACCTCGCGGTCGTCCGAAGACTTTGGTCGACAATGACGAATTAAAGGCGATTGTGGAAGCTGATGATACACAATCTACGGCTGAATTAGCAGCAGCTTTCGACGTTAGCGTCAAAACAATATTGGTCCTTTTGCGTCAAATTGGCAAGGTAAAAAAGCTTGACAAATGGGTGCCCCACGAACTCAATGATCGCCAGCGCGAAGTACGCGTCGAGACGTGCCTTGCACTGCTCAACAGACACACAAATGAAGGAATTTTGAACCGCATTGTTACCTGCGATGAAAAATGGATTCTGTTTGATAACCGCAAGCGCTCAGCAAGTTGATTGGATCCTGGTTCAGCACCTAAACAATGCCCTAAACGAAAACTTACCCCTAGAAAAGTGATGGTCACTGTTTGGTGGTCTAGCGCCGGTGTGATTCATCACAGCTTCTTATCAAACGGGGTGAGCATTACTTCAGATGTGTACTGTGAAGAACTGAACACAATGATGGAGAAGCTGGCACATCTCCAACCAGCATTGGTCAATCGCTCGTCTCCGCTGCTCCTGCACGACAACGCGCGACCTCATACTGCACAGCAGACGGTCTCCAAGTTGCAAGAACTGGGGTTGGAAGCTCTCCGTCATCCGCCCTACTCGCCAGACCTTGCGCCTACAGACTACTACTTTTTCCAGAATTTGGATAACTTCTTGGCGGGAAAAAAATTCAATACCCGAGAGGCAGTACAAAATGCCTTTGAAGAATTTGTTGCCTCCCGTCCAGCTGATTTCTTTAAGAAGGGCATCAATAAACTGCCACTGCGTTGGCAAAGATGCATTGATTGCATGGGTGATTACTTCGATTAATACAAATAAAAAATGCATGAAAAAAATTCGTTTAAATTTTTTCATACAAAACGGCAATTTCATAGGTAAAGACCTATTATGTACTATTCTAATATACCTGATAATAATCTAGAGCGTGACTATATTAAACAGTACGCATACCAACGTATGCGCATTTAGATTAAAATATTCAAAAATATGTAACTAGTTCACTTGTATAAAAACATTTCGAGTGATTTATACTTTCGATTTGTAAATTTGCAGTGATCAACAACGATTCTGACATCTAATTGATTTTGTAACTCAGTTAACTATCAATTATATGAGAACATTAAGCAAAACATTACCTATGTACAAATAGGTTTCTCACGTTTCTCGCCTACAAACTTTTACACCCTTTTAATAGTTGCGGTATAAAGTTACAAACTTACAACCAGTGTTACCTTCAGATTAACGAATACATTTTTAGAGGTTTTAAGTTTGACATAACTTACTTTGCGTTTATGAATACCTAAGGGGTTCAAGTCTTGCCGCCGGGGTCGCGGGTTGTTCGAAAGAGATACCGTGGCCCTGGCACAGGCAACTGAAGGAATACGGGTGGGTTTTAGTCAGTAAAAGTCTGACACGCCCTCCCGCTCCGCCCATAGCGGGAGAAGTCATTTGATGATTTCCCATCCACAAAAAAGGGGGTTAAAGTCTTTGTTTTATTAACACGCTTTTAGCTATCTATATAAATAAAAAGAAAAGTCCTGACTGACTGACTCATCAAAGCCCAGCCCAAACCCTTGAACCTAGAAAGCTGAAATTTTGTACAGAGGTTCCCTTTATAATGTAGACAAGGAATAAGGAAGGATTTCCCGGTACTATGTTCCCGTGGGATATTTTCCGACATCCACGCGGGCGAAGCCGCTAGCAAAAGCTAGTTAAGTATGTAACTAAACTAATGTATCAAGTAAGTAAATAATCGTCAAGTTACCAAAAATACAGCGTCAGGCAGCATCTGTCTGGCATTAATGCTGAAATGAACCTTTTTGGCGCAGCCGTGAGGCACACACTATTGTTTTAAAACATTATTTTAATTTTTTTTTTCTTTTGTTTTTGTGTTTCACGAAGTATGTCCAAATAAACGTTTTTCTTTCTTTTCTTTTTACAGTGAACAACTCTGCATAAGCAGAGACGTTTGCATTCCCCGAGGGAATAATCGTTCGCGGAATACAGAAGTGTTATGTTTAAAAATGTATGAGTCACAAGTTTTAAACTTGAAAGTCTAATTTGTGCAATCAAACGCAATATTCGCATATAATTTTATGTATTTCGATCAGAAATCGCGTCTAAATCTAGCTCAGCTCTTGACCATAATCTTAAAAGTTGTATCGATGGAACCTTGGCACACTAGCACACGTGTTTGTTAAGAAAATGTTAAGTAATGGCACCTATCTAGGTTTGTGCGTATACATTATTTTATCAAAGTGATTGAACGACTGTCTGCGGGCTATTAATTGGATGGGTGCTCTATGGTAAAGTTTGCTTTTATTACAATAAAGTGTTTGTACATTTGTTGTTAGAAGATTATACGTTCGTATCCGTCTTATCCAAGGAATTGCAATATGATATGTTTGCACCTAAATTTTATTCTTTCAATATATTTAGGATAATTATGTTCTTAATTTATCCTATTTAGATTTTTTAAAACTGAACTTCAAGCACGGTACTTCCGAAATCATTGCTTTCCTTTTCAATC
The DNA here is from genome assembly GCA_946251885.1 of Cosmia pyralina. Taxonomy (NCBI): domain Eukaryota; kingdom Metazoa; phylum Arthropoda; class Insecta; order Lepidoptera; family Noctuidae; genus Cosmia; species Cosmia pyralina. Next base: position 15,429,086 of record OX276359.1, on the reverse strand, counting down.
AAACTCAAACTCAAAGCATTTATTTCAAATAAATCAGTTTCAGGCACTTTTGAATTGTCAGTGGGTCGGTCAGTCAGAAAGATGAAGCTAGTTGCCCATTCCAAAGCGTAGTAGATCCCTATGGAGAAGAACAGGCAAGAAACTCCACGTACACTCTTTTAAATCAAAATATTTTTACAAAATATTGGTCACATCGTTTATGTTGAAAATATACATGTGAGAACAATGTAGAAAGACGTGCACGTTAAAAAGCGTCAAGATACAAGATACAAGATACAAGATATTTATTTTGTAAAACATGAGTGCAGAATTATACAGGTCTTAAAAATAATAAGAGGTAGCTACATGTTTTGCCAATCATGGCGTACAAAATTAGTCGCACTAAGACAACTATTACAAAGATAATTATAAAATCGTTAATAATAAATTAAAACAATGACTTACAAAGAGGAAAAATACAAATAAAAAAAAAACATAGGATTAAATGAAAATGTCAACAATTTAAATTCAATTTAAGTAAAATACATATTAGAAAAAATAATAACAAAGGTACACAGTCCAAATTCTATTGCAGAAGATTATCATTTAAAAAGTCATCTACGCTATAATAGCACTTATCTAGTAAAAACCCCTGAACGGACTTTTTAAATTTGGTTAAAGGTAAACATTTAACAACATCAGGTATTTTATTATAGATAATGGGTGCCCTTCCAAATAGTCCGTAATATAAAGATAAAAACTAAAATAAAATAAGCCGTGGCAGTTAAGAGAAGACCAGTCCCAACTGACGGCGCCCGTTCACGAATATGACGCATGGATCAGCACCAATTAGCTCAACCAATTTGAAGGGAACTTAGGCAGTCGCTCCATGTAAAATACTGGTATTAAGCTGTATCCGGTTAGACTGGAAGCCGACCCCAACATAGTTGGGAAAAGGCTAGGCAGGTTTTGTTGTAAAGATGTGAACGAAAAGTAGCATGACGTGCTACTAACAATACGATGCAGATTTAAAAAATCGGCCAAGTGCGTGTCGCACCAGGCACAATGAAGGGTTTCGTGGTTGAAAAGAATTTATGCTAAAAACAAACTTAACATTGTGATTGAAAACATGTTCTCCCATACATTGAAATACAGTCACGGTCTATTCTCCAACTGCAAATTTAAGTTTGAAATCCCAAAAAAAAAAAAAATTGTATGTGATAAAATTACAAATTAACGATTTTCGAACTTTTTCCTTTACTTGTGCTGTTAGACCTTGCTTCTTGCCAAACTTCATAATTCTACGTCAACGGGAAGACCCTATAAGTTATGATTTAGTTGCGAGTATTAAAATATGTCGCATTAATTTACCTCCACGCATTCGTGAGAAAAAGGGTCTTGACAGACTAATAGACGGACAACGAAGTGATCCTATAAGGGTTCCGTTTTTTCCTTTTGAGGTACGGTACCCTAAAAACGATACGATGCAGCCTTAAAAACAAAGTAGAAATTCAAATGGATAATAAAACAGCGAAGAAATCGTGACAAGAAGTACTTGACATTTTTCAATAACAGACGGATTACGTTGCAAATTTTGAAGTTCACTTGAGTATGCGCAAATTTGGCATGACCCCGTGAAGGCACGTTTGACACTAACTGCTATCGCCGAAGAGCATCTAGATCACGCTTGCGCGCGCAGGAACCGTGGGAAAGACGTCTGCGCATTATGGGAAACATTGTACAATTGTACTAATTAGCTTTAAGAAAAACTGTTATACGAGTATTACTCAGAATGTGAGTAAAGGGGGCCATACCCTAGATTTTTTGACGGTACACACATACATTTCATCGTGATGTTTTTTGCAGGGTGGCTGGTTGCAGCTAGATAGATAGATCGATCAATAGAATACTAAAACTACTCTTGATTGCAAACAAAAAAAAAAAAAAATAAAGGAAAATAAAATACAAACGAGTAGCCGAGGATCGAGCTAAATGATGACGAACACACATTTTTCTTGGATCATGGGACTTTATAAAAATCATACGGATCGATCTCTGCTGCGCATTCGCTACTTTTGGGTCTCATATTTCTAATCTGTTTCGCGACCTCAATATGATATATTTAGTAGAAGAAAAAGGCCAAATTTGAACTATTACATAATATTTATTTAACAAGCTTGAATGGTTTTATTATTTCAGTCGAGTGATCATATTACAATATTAGGTCTTTACCTATGAAATTGCCGTTCTGCAGTACTGGCCATTTCAAATCAAAATAATTTTTGTTTGGCTAAGAATTCTAATTTCAAATTAATTTTATTTTAAAAACATGGATTTTTTTTTCCAAAAGTAGTCATTTGTTTATTGATTAGTGTTACATTTTCATCGCATTTCAATCTTTTTCGTCATCATGGATACGTTAAAAATTCGAGTAATTATGGAATATGAGTACCGTCGTGGCAGCAACGCGGCACAAGCGGCACGCAACATCAACGACGTTTACGGAGCTAACACTACAAACCAACGCACCACTTGTTGTTGGTTTGCTCGATTCCGTTCTGGAAATTTCGACCTGAAAAATGAACCTCGCGGTCGTCCGAAGACTGGTCGACAATGAATAATTAAAGGCGATTGTGGAAGCTGATGATACACAATCTACGGCTGAATTAGCAGCAGCTTTCGACGTTAGCGTCAAAACAATATTGGTCCATTTGCGTCAAATTGGCAAGGTAAAAAAGCTTGACAAATGGGTGCCCCACGAACTCAATGATCGCCAGCGCGAAGTACGCGTCGAGACGTGCCTTGCACTGCACAACAGACACACCGACAACCGCATTGTTACCTGCGATGAAAAATGGATTCTGTTTGATAACCGCAAGCGCTCAGCAAGTTGGTTGGATCCTGGTTCAGCACCTAAACAATGCCCTAAACGAAAACTTACCCCTAGAAAAGTGATGGTCACTGTTTGGTGGTCTAGCGCCGGTGTGATTCATCACAGCTTCTTACCAAACGGGGTGAGCATTACTTCAGATGTGTACTGTGAAGAACTGAACACAATGATGGAGAAGCTGGCACATCTCCAACCAGCATTGGTCAATTGCTCGTCTCTGCTGCTCCTGCACGACAACGCGCGACCTCATACTGCACAGCAGACGGTCTCCCAAGTTGCAAGAACTGGGGTTGGAAGCTCTCCGTCATCCGCCCTACTCACCAGACCTTGCGCCTACAGACTACTACTTTTTCCAGAATTTGGATAACTTCTTGGCGGGAAAAAAATTCAATACTCGAGAGGCAGTGCAAAATGCCTTTGAAGAATTTGTTGCCTCCCGTCCAGCTGATTTCTTTAAGAAGGGCATCAATAAACTGCCACTGCGTTGGCAAAGATGCATTGATTGCATGGGTGATTACTTCGATTAATACAAATAAAAAACGCATGAAAAAAATTCATTTAAATTTTTTCATACAAAACGGCAATTTCATAGGTAAAGACCTATTATCAGGATAGGTCAAGCACCTCACCAGCTCGCACCAATATCAACTAGATTTTTTTGATGTCATTAAAAAGCAATTAGGCATTAAGTTGAATAAGTGCGTTTACTGATTATCTATTTGGTATGGACCTATTTACATAGGGAATGTAATTTGATGCAACAATAGACTCATAATTACTTGAATTAGCATTTGTCGTTTCAGAATGATTAAGTATGACTTTTTAACCGACTTCAAAAAGGAGGAGGTTCTAAATTCGTCGGAACCTTTTTTTTTTCTTTTTTTTTTTATGTATGTTCCCCGATTACTCGAAGATGGCAGGACCGATTTGTTTTTTTTTTTGTTTTATTCGAGAGGGTATACATCACAGTTGGTCCCATATAAAATTGATTAACTTTGCTTTGGTAGTTTTTGAGTTAGCTTCAATAATACGTATTTTTCCCCACTTTTATATGGATGATATTCTAGTTTGTTTTGCAGGTAGTGGTATTAGAATTTGTGTGGGGTAGGTACACAACTAAAAAGTGAAAAATAAAAACTTTTTTACAAAAAAATACAACCGACTTCCAAAAACAACACTACAAAGTGAAAAATAACTTTAATTTCGGAAGTCGGTGGCAAAAAAACGAAAATACATTTAACTAGACACCGACTTCCAAAATTAAAGTTATTTTTCACTTTGTAGTGTTGTTTTTGGAAGTCGGTTGTATTTTTTTGTAAAAAAGTTTTTTATATATATGTATAGATTAAGAAACACTTAATTGAAGTAGGATGTGAAAATAAAAATTGACATGCAGGTAAGCAAGACCAATGACCAACACGCAATCAATTAAAAGCTTTATTAGACTAATAATAAAGCTGAAGAGTTCGTTTGTTTCAACGAATCGGATTTGAAAAATTCTTTTTGCATATGGTAGCACAGTTCTTGAGGAAGGCTATAGGCTATTTAATATCACGCTATGACCTTTAGAAGCCAATTAAAAATTAAAAAAAGTCAGAAAGAACGCTATACGAAAACGAAGTAATAACGTGGGCAGGTGATGCGGTGCGACGGGGTGGGTCGGGGGTACAAGAAATTTTACGCGGACGAATCTAGTTCATAATAAATGTGACATTAAGAACCTACAAAGCGTTTGAATAATGACGCAAATCGTATACAGAATAATATAATGTAGAGCACTTCCTGACAAAACTGGTTGTGGTAGGTGTTTGGCTGCCTCTAGATTTATACGCGTGGTTGCGTAGGTACCTGTTAAAACAATAGGAGGAAGCAGTGTGTCTAATTCGCCTTGGGGTGTGTCGAATCGGACACGGCGAAGTGCGACGCGATTTGATCCTAGTTCGACACACATCTACTATCGAGGAACCTTACATCTGACCAATTTGGAAACAAAATACACAATAGCGGCCAAGCGCTGCAAGCAAGAATAGTCTTTACGGTGTGTTCGTTTCTCCGATAGCCTACCTATCTACTTCTTAGAGTGTCGATGCCAATCTAAATAGAGTCAGCCCAGAATTTGGCAACGAGTTTGTATGTCCTGTTTTCTGTAACGAGCAGACAACAGGACATGCTGGACACGATATTAAGTGTCCCATTGTTTGTGGAACAGCACTACCTTTACTGGTCAACATTCGTAGATCTTTGACAGTCGCTACACGTAGTCAGAAGTCTGAAAGTCTGACACCAAATCTGACCGAGGGGTGTCGTAAACTAGATACAGGGTTGGGAAGGTCGAAAAGGCAGTAGCTTCTGTAAAGTAATGGTATTCTGCTGCATCTGGTTATATTGGAAGCCGACCCAATTTAGGCTTAGACTTTTTTTGTGGATGGGAAATCATCATATTCAACACTCCCGCTCCGCCCAGAACGGGAGAAGTGTGTCAGACTTTTACTGACTAAAACCCACCCGTGTTCCTCACGGTATCTCTTTCGAACAACCTGCGACCCCGGCGACGTCGGCCCTATCGGACCCCATCACTGCTGAAGTGCTGACATCTCTTTGAGGCGCGCGTGGAACACAATGCGCTGTTGACCCGGACTATTCCTTACCGGACGGCGAGCAATGGGTAGCTCGCCGTCCGCAAGTCTGCGCCTACGGTGGCCGGAAATCGGCTATTGATTCCCGCCGCCCAGGGCGTCGCCTGCGGCGACTAGGGGTGTGAGTTTTTGAGCGCAGCCATAGCTCTGCTATGGCTGCGCTCAAGTTGTAGCAAATTTTATACTTTAAAAATGTATAGTTATTTCCGTAGGATGAACCGTTTAGAAGTTATAAGTCAAAAACTGATGGAAAACCGAACTTTTCGAAGTTTTTGGAGCAATACACAGTTAGCACAGGTCTATCGAAGCTGTAAACTTAGTTCTACACTAATGGCATCTATCTTAACAACATCCCAAAAATTCAGTAAGTATTATAGTGCAAATTTTTGCGATAGCTACGATGTTTTAAACGACTGGCCTATTAAGGTAATTTAAAATTAGAACTTCTGGTTTTAATTATACAAAAAAACAAATCAAATCACTCAATTTGTAAGTGGAACTACTAATTGGCTCCACAAGTAGGTACGTTTTCTGACCCATTTATTTACATTTTCATCAAATACTTTTGGAACAGAGTATAGGTCTCCGTTCAGAGTACCTACATATTGAAGATCAGACTCCATGTAAGTAATTCATATAACACATGTAATGTATTACAAGAAAATATTTGCGAATACTGTCGCAGATACGCTGGTACCTATATCAGAAAAAAAAAATACTGACTGTTACACATTCAGGGTCACTTGCATTCCTTTGGTCTGTTCGAATTACGGCGGCAAGGTCGCAGATTGTTACCGACTTAGAATTAGCACAAACACATGATATTGTATCGTTTAGTATTATAGGCTAGCCTCTCTAATGTATACAGATTTATTTACCTAGTAAAAACAAAAGGTATAAATATGTATTATAATCCTGAGTAGGTACTACTGTTACTTGTCCGGCTGTGCTGTGTCACTTTGAACGTTCGGCAACACAATCTGTTTTTTACTAATTAGGTATTGGGCCACCAAGATACAGGCTGCGCCTAGTTATGGGGCCCACGGTTATTTCTTATGTTATATAACTTGTGTAAGTGTGTAAATAAATAAATAAAGGTAAAAACAAAAGCTAACACAAACATCTTTAAAATACCGCGAAAATAAGGCGATTGATTTTTTTCAGTGTAATGAGATGCTCTAGCAATAGTAAAAGGTATATCCTGTCAGTAAGATGGTAGCTAGGGCTCGTGGCTAAGTAATAACAGCCACATGGGTTGACCGATTAGGTTAAGCTACGCTTGCCTCGGTCGGTCCGTGGATGGGTGACCATCTTTACATATCGAGACCGGAAAGCACGTTAAGCCGTTGGTTCCGGCTTTCATTCCTGGATCTTTGACAGTCGTTACGGGTCGTCAGAAGCCCAAAAGTCTGACAACCAGTCTTACCAAGGTGTATATCGTAGGTATTACCCAGTAACTCGGTTGTGGAGGTTAGATAGGCAGTCGCTCCATGTAAAATACTGGTAATCAGCTGCATCCGGTTAGACTGGAAGCCGAGCCCAACATAGTTTGGAAAAAGCTAGGCCATAGATATAAGAAAGAAGCTAATTTTTAATATTTCTATAGGCTATGCAGATGATGTTAACTTGGTAGCGTGGTTGACTGCTCAACACGATACCTATAGACACCATAAACTCAAAAGACTGCACGTCAGTCAAGTGGCAGGTACCTAATCTTGATAAAATGCTTTGGCGTAAAGCAAAAAACAAAAAACGATCGTGTTATTAGAGGTTTGTATTGAACAAATATTTCTTTTCATGTTTTTAGGCAAATAAGCATGCGGTCACCTAGGGACTTCTGTGCGATCGAGAGGCATCGCGGTTTTATTCGGTCGATGTGACTGAGAACCCAGAATAAAACCATCCTTTTTCTCTCTTTTTTTATTGCGTTGACTTAGAAGCTTGAATTTTTTAGAATTCCAAAGGACCATCGACTTACGTATTTATTAATTTCAAGATGATACTTCCACGTGTTCCTTAGAAAAAGGGTCTTGACAGACAGATGGACAACGAAGTGATCCTATAAGGGTTTCATTTTTTCCTTTTGAAGTACGGATCCCTAAAAACATCAAACCATATTTTTTACGTAGTCATCACGACTGCGGAGTTTCGTTAGTTAATTTATTTTGGCCCTGTAAAGGTACTAGGGACCTACTTATACACACATCCCATCCATTATAACATGAATATTAGGTCTTTACCTATGAAATTGCCGTTCTGCAGTACTGGCCATTTCAAATCAAAATAATTTTTGTTTGGCTAAGAATTCTAATTTCAAATGAATTTTATTTTAAAAACATGGATTTTATTTTCCAAAAGTAGTCATTTGTTTATTGATTAGTGTTACATTTTCATCGCATTTCAATCTTTTTCGTCATCATGGATACGTTAAAAAATCGAGTAATTATGGAATATGAGTACCGTCGTGGTAGCAACGCGGTACAAGCGGCACGCAACATCAACGACGTTTACGGAGCTAACACTACAAACCAACGCACCACTTGTTATTGGTTTGCTCGCTTCCGTTCTGGAAATTTCGACCTGAAAAATGAACCTCGCGGTCGTCCGAAGACTTTGGTCGACAATGACGAATTAAAGGCGATTGTGGAAGCTGATGATACACAATCTACGGCTGAATTAGCAGCAGCTTTCGACGTTAGCGTCAAAACAATATTGGTCCATTTGCGTCAAATTGGCAAGGTAAAAAAGCTTGACAAATGGGTGCCCCACGAACTCCAATGATCGCCAGCGCGAAGTACGCGTCGAGACGTGCCTTGCACTGCTCAACAGACACACAAATGAAGTAATTTTGAACCGCATTGTTACCTGCGATGAAAAATGGATTCTGTTTGATAACCGCAAGCGCTCAGCAAGTTGGTTGGATCCTGGTTCAGCACCTAAACAATGCCCTAAACGAAAACTTACCCCTAGAAAAGTGATGGTCACTGTTTGGTGGTCTAGCGCCGGTGTGATTCATCACAGCTTCTTACCAAACGGGGTGAGCATTACTTCAGATGTGTACTGTGAAGAACTGAACACAATGATGGAGAAGCTGGCACATCTCCAACCAACATTGGTCAATCGCTCGTCTCCGCTGCTCCTGCACGACAACGCGCGACCTCATACTGCACAGCAGACGGTCTCCAAATTGCAAGAACTGGGGTTGGAAGCTCTCCGTCATCCGCCCTACTCACCAGACCTTGCGCCTACAGACTACTACTTTTTCCAGAATTTGGATAACTTCTTGGCGGGAAAAAAATTCAATACCCGAGAGGCAGTACAAAATTCCTTTGAAGAATTTGTTGCCTCTCGTCCAGCTGATTTCTTTAAGAAGGGCATCAATAAACTGCCACTGCGTTGGCAAAGATGCATTGATTGCATGGGTGATTACTTCGATTAATACAAATAAAAAATGCATGAAAAAAATTCGTTTAAATTTTTTCATACAAAACGGCAATTTCATAGGTAAAGACCTATTATTTAAAAGCACGGAAGTGTGACAGTGCTAAGTAACAATTGACTTTCAAATAAATGTAATTAACGAAACGTTTAAGTACAAACTCTTAATTACGTACTATCCTTTGTTCAACGCGCTTATGTAATTAAGCATCAAGCAAAGGTTGTCAAAGGAACTAATATATTTAAATTAAATACTCCATGTTGACAGCTAATACTGACATTTAAAGTCAATAGTTAGCAAGCAATTGAAGATGGAACTACTTAACGTACTTGTATGTGAAGGATACAAATTCAACGCAAATTATTTGTATTTTTTAAAGTGTACTTTTGTAAATAGAGTACTTTAAGAGCTCGTGGCTAAGTAATAACAGCCGCACGGGTCGATCCATCAGGTTAAGCTACGCTTGCCGGGGTTGCTCCGTCTATGGGTGACCATCTTTACATACCGAGACTTCTCCGTGCCTCGGAAAACACGTTAAGCCGTTGGTTACGGCTGTCATTCGTGGATCTTTGACAGTCGTTACGGGTCGTCAGAAGCCCGAAAGTCTAACAACCAGTCTTACCAAGGGGTATCGTATTACACAGTTACTGGGTTGTGGAGGTCAGATAGGCGGTCGCTCCATGTAAAATACTGGTATTCAGCTGCATCTAACCGAGACTGGAAGCCGACCACAACATAGTTGGGAAAAGGCTAGGCAGATTGATTTTAGTTGAATTGAAAGAAAAACCCAATAACACTTTGCCCAACCTGGGAATCGAACCCAGGACCTCATGCTCACAGTAGAGTTTACAGTATCTATAAAAATAAAAATCAACTGCCGAATGTATGAAAGCGCAATCACTTCAGAACGGTTGCACCTAATTGGCTAATTGTTTTTAGGGTTCCGTACCTCAAAAGGAAAAACGGAACCCTTCACTTTGTTGTCCGTCTATCTGTCAGTCTGTCAAGACACTTTTTCTCAGGAATGCGTGGAGGTATCAAGTTGAAATTAATATTAAATACTTGAAATTAATATTAGGTCTAGGGTCTCTTCGAGCTCTGAAAAAATCAAGATTCTAAGTTAACGCAGTAATAAAATACGGCCATTAAGCGGCATATTTTGATACTCGCAAGTAAATCAAAACTTATAGGTTATTTACCGTTGACCTAGAATCATGAAATTTGGCAAGAAGCAAGCTTTCACAGCATTTGTAAAGAAAAAAGTCCGAAAATCGTTAATTTGTAATATAACCATATAAAAAAAAATATTACAAACTTTGCAGTTGGAGTACTGATCGTAAATCAATGTATGGGAGAACATGTTTTTCAACTACAATGTTAAGTTTTTTTTTGGGATAAATTCTTATCAATGGAACCATTCATTGTGCGAGGTCCGACACGCACTTGGTCGGTTTTTTTTGTTGTAGGTATTTTAATTGTCACGACAAGGTTCGTATGATAGATTTTTTTTTTGAAAATTCACCGGAAAGGTCGGAGTTTGGTAATTTTGTATGAAAACAGATGACATAAAATTCTTTCGGGCGCGCGGGCGACGCCGGCATATAACATATAAACCTATTTTAGATAAATATTAATCGCAGGCCTTGTCACAATCTAGATCAGATACAGATATTTTTTTTTTTTTATAAAATATCGAAAAGTTTCACGTGATTTATATCACTATAAACTCAAACGATGATTAATAAAAAATGGCTGCCCACGCGTTCAGATTTCAATATTTTAAGAGAATTATCTTTAATTTTGTGTTTGCTACATAAGTGGAGCAGTTTATGAATAATATTTATCACTATGGCTTAAAAAAGTTAGCAACTTTATGACGTTAAGGTGTATTCACACAGCCCGGCAGCACGAGCGCGGCCATATTTTATGTGTGGATCCACTTTTAGAATGACAATCACAAGCTGCCTTTTTGTCGAGCCGTTTTGTTGATTGAATGATCAATTAGAGCAAATATAATGTTTATCTTCTTTATGAACACAAAAGACCAGACTTAATGAATGCCACTTGAAAACAGAGGATAATTATAAAAAGAGAAGAGAAAGCTGACACAAAGTCAAGCATAGCATATTCAGCCTATAATGTTCCCCTGCTGGGACACAGGCCTTCTCTCGGTGAGATGGAGTTGGCCGTTATCCACCACGCGGGCTCATTGCGGGTTGGTAGATATCACACGTTTTCGAATATTTGTTTCTTGGACATTCGACGTTCGAACCTACGAAACACAACTCCTATGTCGCGGCCGTTAACACTGGATCACCACTGCTCTCAAAGTCAAGTCAAGCATGACAAAAGCAAAATAAACAGGGCAAAGGTTAACTAGAAAAACCATCGTTCATTTCCCATCGTTCATCGATCGATAGTCGGTTATTTATCGATCCCTCAACTTTGATATGGTTAGTTTCGACGAATTTCGACTGGTCGTCGATAGACCATAGACTAGTTGCACTTAGACCATTGTAAAATTCTATGGTCGTATTATGATCCCGGACTCCAGAATCGAGCCACCTTGCACTTTTTGTATACATATAAGCCTACTAATAACTTTTTTTAAACTTTTTCAAATTCGGAATAATCACGACACCAAAATGATGGCCAGTATGTTGGCTTCGAAATTGCATAAAAACTTATTCTTTGACTCATCATTATTTTGATGGGTTTAGGCCTTTATACCTCACATGGAATTAATTGCATGGTGGCTCGATTTAGTAGTCCGGGAAAGATTACCTTGATAAAAACTATAAACATTATTGGAGTGTATAAACAAAAGAGACTACAGAAACGATTCGTGACAATTGTTTGACTTTTATTGAATTCCATTTGTGTTTCATGGACCTCCCTTCCTTTCATAAGAGTCAGTCGTCAGAAAGGCCAAGGCTAGTTCGCGTCGTTCGTTCAACTTTACTGCGAAATCTGTCGTGTGGCATATTGTGTGGTGTAGGTAGGTAGATGGTTTCCAGCAAAGAACAGGCTAGCTTATTCGATTATGTCACGAATATAGGAAGCTCCGTCTTCTATATCAACAGCCTAACCAGTCCGATTCTTTTTTAAAAACTGGCTTCTGCCCGCGATTTCGTCCGCGTGATTTTTTTTACATACATACATACATAAACTCACGCCTTCATCCCATGGGACCTGCTACGATCCTATCCAACATAAAAAGTGAATTATTTAGATTTTTGAATTATCTGTCCATTGGTGGAGGACCTCGTGGCTAAGTAATAACATCCGTACGGGTCGATCAATCAGGTAAACTACGCTTGCCGGGGCTGCTCCGTGGATGGGTGACCATCTTTACATACCGTTGGTTCCGGCTGTCATTTGTGAATCTTTGGCAGTCGTTATGGGTCGTCTGAAGCCTGAAAGTCTGATAACCAGTCTTACCAGGGGGACCTCCACAACCTAATAACTGGATAATACGGTTTCGTATTATCCAGTTATTGGGTTGTGGTGGTCAGATAGGCAGTCGCTCCATGTAAAATACTGGTATTCAGCTGCATCCGGTTAGACTGGCAGCCGACCCCAAAATAGTTGGGAAAAGGCAAGGCAGATTGATTTTAGTGTACCTAATCCTCAAATGATTAGATCGTCAGCTTTAGCAAAAGATGCATGCAATCAATAATTTTAGTCACTTTTTTACAAGGAGATTTTAAATTTATACACAAAAACAAATAAAAAAGTGCAATGTGATGATGGGATAACGAACATTAATAATGTGCTTTTAGATGTAGTTTATTTATCTTAATTAATGAGTTAGTAGCCTCTGAATAACGGACTACCGCAAGATTTAGGTCAGGTTGCGCCATATCTTAAGTATCCGACTGCGCGACGGGAAACATAGGGTTAGGTTTAGGTCGGGTTGCGCCTTATCTTAAGTATCCGACTGCGCGACGGGAAACATAGGGTTAGGTTTAGGTCGGGTTGCGCCTTATCTTAAGTATCCGACTGCGCGACGGGAAACATAGGGTTAGGTTTAGGTCGGGTTGCGCCTTATCTTAAGTATCCGACTGCGCGACGGGAAACATAGGGTTAGGTTTAGGTCGGGTTGCGCCTTATCTTAAGTATCCGACTGCGCGACGGGAAACATAGGGTTAGGTTTAGGTCGGGTTGCGCCTTATCTTAAGTATCCGACTGCGCGACGGGAAACATAGGGTTAGGTTTAGGTCGGGTTGCGCCTTATCTTAAGTATCCGACTGCGCGACGGGAAACATAGGGTTAGGTTTAGGTCGGGTTGCGCCTTATCTTAAGTATCCGACTGCGCGACGGGAAACATAGGGTTAGGTTTAGGTCGGGTTGCGCCTTATCTTAAGTATCCGACTGCGCGACGGGAAACATAGGGTTAGGTTTTTCACGCGTATCTTTGAATGCGGGATTATTTATATCCTCGAAGCATCCTAACGACTGGATAAATTTATGGTACGATGGATAAAGGCGAGGTTTTATTTTTATACAATCAAAATGGCGGATTTCAGACGGCAATATGTAAACACTTAAAAAAAATTGTATCATGGCCATGTGGTATCAAAATAAAGGGCTTGATACGGAAGAGACGATTAAAAAAAAATATAACATTCTAAAAGGTTAAAAATAAATTGATAATATGCACAAACGCGACTGCAACTAAAAAGTTCATAACAAGCTCACTTCAAGTTTGATGCGGTTGGTGGTATTAGTAGTTTTTTTAGTTCAGTCTCAGATTTGATGATACCAATTGCATGAGACTTGAGTATATTGAGCTTGTATTAAACTTTTCAGTTGCAGTCGAGTTTCTCGATTTTTTATAATTTATTTTTGGCTGTTTGTACTTATCAGATAATTTTTTAAGGGATCCGTACCCGAAGGGTGCCAAACGGAACCTTAGTACTAAGCCTCCGCTGTCCGTCTGGTCGTCCGTCCGTCTGTTTGTCAGCGGGCTGTATCTCATGAGAACAAGAAACGTGTTTTTTTAAACTGAAGTTATAATAATTATGTGGTGTTATTATATTGCACGGTGGTACGGAACCTTTCGTGTGCAAGTCCAACACGCACTTGTCCGGTTTAAAAAAAATTATTACTGTTTATGTAACCAGTGGCACCCAGTCAGCCACTCAAGAAAGAAATAGCTTACACACTTCCCCCCATACCCCTCCCCACCCCATATTAAGTACATAGGTGTTATCGTCGACCAGCGGCTATCATGGTACCCACACATTGAGCAGGTTTCCAACAGTCAGAAAATTAAGCTGGATGTTCAGGACTCTTAGATACGTCGTTCCCAAGACAGCCGGTAATCATTCGGCCATCAAAAAGATTTCCTTCAGATGATTTATGTTGCGCTAGTGCAGTCGGTACTTTCCTATTGTGTACCTGTCTGGGGTGGTGCAGCCAAAACAAAATTTCTAACGGTGGAAAGGGCACAACGCGCTCTTATTAAGTGCATGTATTTAAAATAAAGAGATATCCTACTGAAGACCTATTTTGAATTAGTAACTTGCTCTCAGTCAGGAAACTTTACATTACACAAATTATATTAAAAACAACATAAGTCTCTTTCCTATGATGCTGGCATACTGAAAAAAAGAAGGAAAGATATGATATTAAATATCCTTAGGACAAGGACTTTGCTTGCCTGTAGGCAGTTTAGTAAAATATCTGCAGCGTTATATAATAAAATTAATAAATACATTTACATTTATCCCAAAAACTACTCAAAAATCAATCTGCCTAGCCTTTTCCCAACTATGTTGGGGTCGGCTTCCAGTCTAACCGGATGCAGCTGAATACCATTATTATATCTATATATATATTATATCCCAAAAACTACTATGATAGTAAAAAACATATAATAGAATGGATACAAACGCTTCCCTATAATGATACCAAAACACTTCTGGGACCTTGACACATACACACCCTCACACTCATGTACTCTCAATCACACCTACAGGCTACACTTTCACTCACATATACTCACACACATACCCACCCTTACACACATTTGATTTATTTTAAATTAATGTTAATTTATGTAGTTTTAGCATAAAAATTATACGTTTTGGTTTCTATATTAACACGTCTTGTTATGGAAGAGCGGACTCTCCTAATACAGGCACTATCTGCCTAAAAGGAGGATTTAATCAAAAATGTTTTTTCCATAAAAATCGCCATAGTTTTTTTCCCCTTTTTAGCAACTGAGCTAAAAAGAGATGACGAAAGATGCTACGCAGGCCAAAATCACATTCACAATCCTGCATGACCTGCATCATTCGACTACCATGTAGGTTAGTGAATGGGCCACTTTAACCAATGATTGTGAAGCACTCGCTGTAAGGAGGCTGAGATCCGAGTTGGCCCAATTCAATCAATCAGTGTTACGTCACCCTTAATGGTTTTTGTTAATGAATGTGGATAAGTATCACTCACTTTTAACTACTGTTCACGATGTATGCTGGTATTCTTTTTAAAGGTACAATTATCATCAAGTTAATTATGTATACGTTTTTCAACATTGCGAAATAAATTTAGATGAAAAGTGTTTTTTCAGCACGCGTAGCATAATCATAGTAGTTTTCTTTTTCTACAGCGTGATGTCAAAAATTATGAACGACTGATTTTTTTTCGCTATTTCAGGTTTGGTGCCATAGTAAAAGTTATTCATAATGAGTAGAATGACACCTTAAGAGGTTGTGTGTTATTTAAGTTACACCTTGCTTATAGTTATAACATAAACTGCTGCAAAAACTGCAAACTGCTTTTGGACAAGATAGCCTACAATGGCATTCGTGGTAATTTGTTAAGGTGGTTTATGTCTTACATTAAACAGAACACAGAAAGTCGTTATCAACGGTTTCGAATCCGACTCAGTTGTTGTTACTTCCGGGGTTCCTCAGGGATCAATTTTAGGTCCCGTTCTGTTTATTCTGTTCACAAACGACATAGGACATTGTTTCACCAACTCACATTTTGTGATGTATGCCGATGACATCAAAATCTATAAGTCATGCAAGAACATACAAGACTGCATACTACTTCAAGAGGATCTTGACAGGCTCTCCAACTATTGTAGACATAATAAACTCCACCTTAGCATACCAAAATGCAACGTAATATCTTACACAAAAAATAAAAATGTTACAAAATTCTGTTACACTTTACAAGGTACCTGCCTTCTAAAAGTTGACCACGTCCGTGATTTAGGTGTCATTCTAGATTCTAAACTGCATTTCAATCTTCACATAGATAACATCATTAACAAAGCGTATAGAATGTATGGTTTCGTAATGCGATCTTCAAATGATTTTAAACGTCCGCACACGTTTCTTACTTTATACAAAACATTAATACGTTCCCAATTAGAGTACGCAGTCCCAATTTGGTGTCCTTTATACGATAAGTATAAACATAGTCTCGAAGGTTTAGGCGCATTAGGGCTAATTCTCATTTTGGCAACCGACTCCCTAATGGAGTACTTCTCATTATGGCCACTTCTCATTTTGGCTACTTCTGATTAGGGCTACTTCTCACTTGGGCTACTACTCACTTGGGCTACTTCTCACTTGGGCTACTTCTCACTTGGGCTACTTCTCACTTGGGCTACTTCTCATTAGGGCTACTTCTAAAAATTTGGGAATGTTTATTGAAATAAGTACTGTCTATAAGTATATAAACATGTTTATTCATTCATAAGAGATCAATTACATTATTTTAAGAATAAATCAACATTAATTGAACCAATGTAATAGGTAAGTATACAATATTATGAGTATTACTTCTTGTAATTACTTTAGTCTGGTTTGAAATTAACATTTATTTATTTATAACGAAGGCGAAAGAATTAAATTTGACTAAAAGAAAAGAAACAAGACAGATTATAAGAAAAATAGCTATTTTACCACTTTTACCCGCAGAAAATATTCCAGAGGGTTGCCAAAAACTAACAGAGATTATTGAAAATGAATCGTTGTTGCTATTGTTTGAAACGTTTTTAAAATATCCACGGTATCCACGAATGAACCCTGCTCTTCTTAGTTGCTCTGGACAACGCCACCGCACTAACAACGCTCTTGAGGGGTGGCACCATAAGTTTATTTTTATTCTTACAGAAGCTCCGAAAAGAAGCCAAGCATTTTGACTCCAAACTCAAGAACAGCCATATTCAACCAAAAAAAAAACGGCATAACAAGTACATTCCTTTCGACAAAAAGTATAAAAAAGTACTTACGAAACTAAAAAATGGTCAAATAACAGTTATTACATTTTTAAAGAAAATGACTTATTACCAGCTTCTTATATAAAGGAATCTAATTAATACTGATTGTTAATTTTACTATTGTGTTCATTTATGCTTATATAAAGATATACCTAATTAATATTGTTTGTTGATTATTGTGTGGATTTATGTCGATTTTATTGAAATTAAAGTAATTAAAAGAAGTGACACCTAGTAATGTTTACCTATCCTTTAACTATTGATTTGTGTATGTTATAAATAAATAAATGTTAATTTCAAACCAGGACTAAAGTAATTACAAGAAGTAATACTTATAATATTGTATACTTACCTATTACATTGGTTCAATTAACGTTGATTTATTCTTAAAATAATGTAATTGATCTCTTATGAATGAATAAACATGTTTATATACATAAAGACAGTACTTATTTCAATAAACATTACTAAATTTTGAGAAGTAGCCCTAATGAGAAGTAGCCCTAATGAGAAGTAGCCCTAATGAGAAGTAGCCCTAATGAGAAGTAGCCTTAATGAGAAGTAGCCCAAGTGAGAAGTAGCCCTAATCAGAAGTAGCCAAAATGAGAAGTGGCCATAATGAGAAGTAGTCCATTTGGGAATCGGTTGCCAAAATGAGAATTAGCCCTAATGCGCCTAAACCGTCTCGAAATGGTCCAAAAAAAATTTTTACGCTCCATGCACTTCAAGTGCTATCATTCAAAATTGTCTTACATAGCATTATTAAAACAATATAAACTTCTTAGCCTGGAGTCCAGACGCACGTTATTGATGGCCATGATGGTTCATGGTATATGTAATAACAAGTTTGACTGTTCCGATATTACAAATAAAGTTTGTTACACTGTACCCAGAACTGTAATGCGGCGAGGGGTGCGCGTTCCCCGGCTGTTCCACACTGCACAGTGCAGAACCCGTGCTGGTGAGCGGGCACCTCTTCGCCGTCTCTTACAAATATATAACACACACTTTATTGATCTTGATTTATTCTCTTTATCCCTTACAAAATTTAAAAAAATGGCCGTCGAATTGCTTCAATAATTTCAATTCCTCAAAATGCTGCTTGTGGCCTGACGCGCGTTCTTTTTCAAACTTACCCTAGTATATTTATTCCGCGGACATTAGTGTGGATTACATGTTTACCCTAGCCCACTTCACCTCATAACTTTTATAGTAATATTATAACATGTAATTGTTTTGTGTCCCAATGTAGTAAAATAAAAATAAATAAAATAAAGTCACAACACAAAGAAAGTTAACAATAAATTATCTATAATATAAACGCACATAAAAAACAGAAAAAAAAAACGTCAAGACATTGACATTACATGGTAATTAGTCATATCTCTGTATCAATAATGATAATTACAGATTGATTTAATCATTATTATTTAAATCTGATCAACATAATGCCACAGGCGATTTGAAGTACTTGAATATCAACATGGCGTAGTCCGTGTCACACGTTTTGATAGTTTTTTGTTTCAACCAGGAAATACTTACTTAATACATTTTTTTTCTTATCTCCGATGTAAATCGAAAGTTCGTAAGCAATTAAAACAAGTTTTAATGAGTGACAATTTAAACATGCATCGTTATTATGTATTCCGGGTTTATAGCCTTGTATGAGGTGATATGGTTGCGCTTTCGGGGAAATTATAAGGGGAATATATCCGAGGAGAGTTGGTGTTATCTTTTTATTAATATATTGCCCTTATATATATTAAAAGAACAGAAGTACCTCCCGTTTAAAATAATAAAAATTTAACACACACTCTCATCGGATATTTTCCCCTTATAATTTCCCCGAAAGCGCAACCATATCACCTCATACAAGGCTATCAACCCGGAATACATAATAACGATGCGTGTTTAAATTGTCACTCATTAAAATTTGTTTTAATTGCTTACCCATAGTATTCCTATTATTATATTTGTCAATTAAGAGGTTTAGTCAAAAGCTTTCCAAGAAATGAACAGGAGCTACAGAATTCCTAGAAACTGTGCCGCTATCGCAGTTTGTAAACAAACGCGCGCAGCGGGCCGAATGACGTCAGCGGGTGGTACGGTCAGCAGCAGAAGTCGGTTAACACTGCTACTTTTCGACATCATTTAAATTAACACAAAATGATTCGATAAACTGCTTTTTTTTCGTTTAACTGTTAAGAGTTAGTATTCTTAAAATTTTAAGTACTTCCGTTCCGGGTTGAATTAAATATTTCGCATAATAATATTAAGATTAAAAAACTGCAAACGTGTTAATCGACTTTTGTTGCTGACTGTACAATCGACTAGTTTTTTTAAGCGGGCGCTCCTGCTCTTGTGAGCGGTTATTACCAGCCCTTTGAGAATTTACACATACATCGTTATTATGTATTCCGCGTTTCTATAGCCTTGTAAGAGGTGACGTGGTTGCGTTTTCATGGACATTATAAGGGAAATGTTCGAGGAGAGAATGGTGTTTATTTTAATATACTGCCCGTACAGCATTCCTATGATTATCTTTGTCAATTGAATACTGACCTATTTTATAACCAGCCTATAATGTTCCCATTGCTGGGACACAGGCCTCCTCCCTTCGGAAGGGAGTGGGCTGTAATCTACCACGCGGAGCCATTGCATTAAAGGTTGGTAGATGACACAAGTCTTCGAATTTTTGGTTCTAGGACATGCCGGTTTCCTCACGATGTTTTCTTTCACCGTTTTGATAGCAGTGGTGATGAAATTATTTACACAAAGTAAACCGCCTGCCTGGGTTCGAAACCACAACCTTACAACTTGTAAGTCGGGGCCGTTACCACTGGGCCACCACTGCTCTGTAATAATATTAATACCAGTCTATTAGTGTCCCACTGCAGGGCAAAGGACCCTTCTTATATAGAGAAGGCACGAGCATTGATCACCACACTTGCTCAAGATGGGTTGATGATTTCAGACTTATACTAACTACAAGTCTAGGTTTCCTCACTATGCTTTTCCTTCACCGATGTCAGTGCTTAAGGCGAGTAGACCTTTTTTTTTTTTTTTTTTTTTTTGGGATGGGAAATCATCAAATGACTTCTCCCGCTCTGCGCAGAGCGGGAGGGCGTGTCAGACTTTTACTGACTAAAACCCACCCATGTTCCTTCAGTTGCCCGTGCCAGGGCCACGAACTACCCGCGACCCCGGCGGCATCGGCCCAATTGACCCCGTCACTGCTGACATCTCTTTGAGGCGCGAGTGGAACACAACGCGCCGTCGACCCGGGCCTGGTCCTTACCGGACAGCGAGCTGCCCATTACTCGTCGTCCGCAAGCCTGCGCCTACGGTGGCCGGGAATCGGCAATCGATTCCCGCCGCCCAGGGCGTCTCCTACGGCGGCTAGGGGCGCGAGGGCGCGGCTGTTGCCTCTCCCTCACGCGTTCCGCTTCCTCCTTCGCGAGCATTACTGCTTCGCAGAAGGAGGTGACGGCTTCCCATGCACTCTCGCTCCGCACCATGGCCTGGACCAGGTTTGGACGCGAGAGATCGCCGCCGCCGATCGCCTCCGTGAGAAAAGGCGAGTAGACCTGCTAACTAGCCCCACCATTAATAAAAAAAAAATAAGTCTAGAAATATGAAATATTTTGAAATTGACTATGCTCACATTTTTAGCCAGATGAGGTAGAATTTTTTGTGTCAAAAAAATCAACACTAAACCTCCTAGGTTCGAAGCCTTAGCAGTTAACGCCAAAAACGGCAGTTTTTATGAATTGAAAAAGTCACATTGGTATAGTTGCCATAAACGCGTGCATCTTGACCATCGTGTAATCGGTAGATCTTGCCAATCGAAATTGAAACGTTTTCATTACTCAGTACTTACCTACATTGCAAAAAATATTTCTCAATAGTTTTACAGTAATTATTGTGCAAGGGTTTTGTGTGAAGACTTTAAATTTTCTCGTAGGATAAGTAGGATAAGTGTGCCAGGTTTTGTGCGTCAAGTCATCAAAAGCACTTCGGAATGAAGTGCACTTCGGAATGCTTTTTCATGTTTTGAGTAAAGTTTTTTTTTTAAATCTTTATTTAAGGAGCTTGGTCACCAAGACTAAGTCGCTCCGTAAGGCTTTCTTATAATATTATAATGTACACCATTTTATAAATATATATACACTTATTATTATATGAGTTACTATCTTCTACGTATACCAATCCACTCAACTTTATTTATAATAGTCTCGCTGTTTCTGACAAGGGGTATGCTAGAATAATATTGCATCTTCCCATCTTTTGAGTAAAGTTATTAAAGATAATCTATCTAATGTGCTATATTGATAAATATAGCACATTTCTTTAAGGTCGTAATTTGATTGATAGTTAAGATAAAGATACGCACGTAGGTATACATTTAGGTCATGCTAAAAAAAGGACACCAATAAAAAATCGATTCACATAATTAAATTACTTTACGTAACGCAAAAACATGTAGGAGGTAATGTCAATTCAAGCATTTATGTTCTTATCGCTTTTCAGTTGATTACCACCTGCAATGTAAAGTCGATAAGTAACAGTTTCAAAGATTGTATGGGTCTCTTGAACTTGGTACATTTTTTAATAACTTTAAATTTGGTTTCCTCTAAATACAAAAAAAAATGACTTATGATTTTATTGCATGGAAGTGTCGATACATCGAGTGAAAAGCCCGAGACGTGAGTATCATGTTTTTTTTTCAGTGAGTACCAACATAAACATCAGCATCACTACTGAAAAAATTAAAAGAAGCGAAAAGCTTTTTTTAAAAACTTTTTTACGAATAAATACAACCGACTACCAAAAGCAACACTACAAAGAGAAAAATAACTTTAATTTCGGAAGTCGGTGTCTGGTTAAATGTGTTTTACGTATTTTGCCAAAGACTTTCGAAATTAAAGTTATTTTTCACTTTGGGCTTTTGGAAGTCGGTTGTGTTTTTTTGTAATTTTTTTTTTATTTTTCACTTTGTAGTTGTGGTAGCTACCCTACACAAATTTTAATACCACTACCTGCAAAAGAAACTAGAATATCATCCACATAAAAATAGGGAAAAATACGTATTATTGAAGCTAATTCAAAAACTACCCAGGCAAAGTTAATAAATTTTATATGGGACCAACTTTGAGGTATACCCTCTCGAATAAAACAAAAAAAAAAAATCAAATCAGACAACTATGTACACAGTTAAAAAAAAAGTAAAAATGTTTATTGATAACATAAAACATGTGTACAAAATTGGTGTGACACTGGATCCCGCACTAGGCAACACAGGGTGTGTTGCAGGATCCAGTCTCTTTCGACATATGCGTGGTCATCAATAAAAAAAAAATATACCTACGTGTCGAATTGAGAACCTCCTCCTTTTTTATCGTCGGTTAAAAAAGAGTTTAAATATAATTTAACTCTTATGAGACCTTAGAAAATAAAATACAACTAAGGGTCTGCGTCGAATTTTAAACTTAAAGTCAATATTGATACAGTTACTTATTCAGAGAAAATTAAAAAGTGCTCGAGCATCCGCGAGAATTTTTCCGTTTGGTGGAAACTGACCTTTATTGGGATGGAAAAGCTTCTTTGAACTTTCATGCTAAAATGGCTCAACAGATTTGAATGAAATTTGGCACATGGGTAGACCATGACCGGTTAAGTAGGACATAGAATACTTTTATCCCGATAGTCCCACGGGATTAAGACATTATGCGCAATGCATGTAGCGCTGCGGTATTTTTTTTACAAATATCGCAGCATCATGCTGAGATAGAAGCTGAGAGCTGAGATTTTGTTAGTTTTAATGTTCTTTTTTTATTGTTTTATTTCCTGTGCGTGTCCCGAATAAAGTATTTTTCTTTCTTTATGCGGGTGCAACCGCGGGGCGCACCTAGTATACGATAATAGTACCTACATAGCTTAAATTTTTTGCCCCGAAAAACTTGAATGAAATAAATACAAATAGTTTGACATGACCAGCCAAGACTTCGAAAAATTATGCAAAGATCCACTATACACGTGGATAAAAACTTTTTCCATTTATTATTTTATATTATTCAATAATCGCTGAGTATGTAGTTACGTTATGTCATTAGTTAACTTTGTAACCGAAACGTAGAGACGACGCGTTTGCGTAAATATTGGCGACGGAGCCTCAAGGCTGTTCCAATTAAGCTATGCCCTGGCTAAAAATAAAATGCTTAAAATAATCATTACACGAAGACAAATAATAGTGATCGGTCCATTACGTTCGGAATGGTAATGATATTTGCCAATCGAAATATTTTTTTATCCATGAACTTTGATTTGCTTATACCTTGTTCAAAGCGTGCTTATTTCATTTCCAAGCTCGTTCACCCGATGCACTCAAAAGGACAATTTTATAGCCGCGCATTGCACTCGTCAGAAAAAGTCAATTGTTATCAATTTATGTATGTTAAGTAACAATTTCGTTTTATTGTGAAACCAAACGAATAAGATTCAAAAATCGATGCAACCAATTTTGTACTTTATCACTGACGCTTTAAAGCATATTGGGAATTAAATTTTTCACAGATTTCCTTGAAACTTAGAAACAGAACTTCAAGCAATAGATTTATGTATGAGTGGCCCTCGTACAGTGTTGTGTTAATACATACTATTTTGCATTTGTTTAAATTAAAGCAGAAACACGCGGTAATACAGTGACAATAGAATTATTCATAGAAGGTATTACAAAATAAAAATACTACGTACTTATACGTAGGTATACAAAGTTGACCGATAATAAATCTGATAAGCTTTACCTTTATTGTCCAACGCCTCCGAATGATCACGAGAAAAATAACTTAGTTAACCAGTCCACTTTCAATCAACTGTCACGTTCGATTTTTTAATTTAAGAACACACTTTAAAAAGTGAAGTTTTGGCGGGTGTTGCGCAAGATAGCGCTAGGGTCACGCGTGCGCTTGCGCGGGCGATCTCGCGGGCACTGATCGAACCTCCTTTCCTTTTACTTTGAGACCTCTGTCTGCAGTGGCAGTGGCACTGGTCAGTAGAATAGATCAGCATTCGACTTCCGATGATGTATGCATGTTCCGGTTGGGAATTGTGATTAGTCGCGATCCATTTGTAGTAGGGGAGCCCAAGCGGGGATTTCGGGATTTACTAAAGCGCGGCAGATTAATATACAGGAGGATACCTTGTACCCGGTTAAGTACCTCCACAAAACATGAGGCCCATATATAAGGCCGCCCGTGAAGGATACAGGATCAGATTAGTAAAAAAAAATTGACCATCAGAAATTCTCGAGCGCGTCAGATTAAGGTAGGGTGAGTTAATTACATCCTAAAAAGTGTATATTCCACTAATCTGACAATTTGAGAGTGACGTAAAAAAAGGGGAGGGCAACAAAGTTGTAAAAAAAAAACGTCATCTCGACATTCTCGAGCGTAGCTAAACTTTTTTTTATTTTGAAGGAAATAATTCAAGAATAATGAAAAATATATAATCTGACGATTTCCGCAAGCCGAAATAACAAAAATTCGTCGATAAAGTTAAATGCGTGCAGCTGCGTGATGCCTACATTTCCTTCTCCGCGTTTCTAAAAAAAGCATACACTTATTTATTTGCATGCTATTTCCTGAGCTTTTTAATTAATTAAGTTCAATGATTTAAAAAAATAAGAAAAAAAATTTTTTTGAAAGTGGTTTTTTTGGAATAACTTTTAACCGGCTTTATCGATTAACTTCAAAAACTAATCCGCCTTTGAGCTTGAAAAACCACGTCGATCGCCACCAAGCTGGTCAAAATCGGTTGATTCGTTCGAGAGGTATCGTGAACGAAAGAAACCCGAAAAAGTGTTTTTTCGGGATTACTCCGAAATTTGTGGTTCGATCAATTAAAATTGCAAAATTACTTATGAGGATGATAAAACTGCGTCGAATGCTGCCAACCGCGTGAAAATTGGTTGATCCATTCAAAAGTTATTGCGGTTTGGAAATTCCAAAAATAGTGTTCTATGAAACTTTTATCAGACTTTCGAGCTGGGAGTGCTCAAATGCATAGAAATATTATTTCTTTGAACTCAGCGAGCTCAAAATATCACATAAATTATATTTTGAGCTCAAAAATGTCATAAGTACAATTTCAAGCGCCCAGGAATGGAATTAGCGGGAAGTTGCAGGGATGGCCTTTAAAGTGAACCGTTTTTCTAATTTTTTTTTTGTCAGATCAGGCGAATCCCTCTAGATAATCGTCAGATTATGAGACAGTACGTTTAGAACATAAAGATGAACCATATATATCTTAATCTGACGCGCTTGAGTATTTCAATATGGCGATTTTTTTTTGCACATTATGAAAATGGCCGCGAGTTTGCGTCCCATCGAAATCGTCAGATTAGTGAATGAGAGCTTTTTTTTGGTGTACTTAACACTCCCTTAGAAAATCTGACGCGCTCGATAAAATTTTTTTTTTTTTCATTTTCAACCCTTAAATACAACCACCCGCATCATGCAAACGATCAGATTAACATACGTACATTATTAAAAATACGTAGGGCATTGATGCTATCAATATATGATGCGCTCGAGGATGTCCATGCAACAGTTTTTTTTTACATATTTAAAAATCTATAGCCGCTTCCCCCACCGATGTAAATGTATATATCATATAACATTTTTTTCTTCTTATCATCTAAGCTTTGCATCCCAATAGGTCTCTACGACGCTCGAGTAAATCCCCATTTAGCCTCGTGGGCTCCCCTACTATTGTAATAGGATATGGAAATTACTGAGTTTGAAATAGCCCCGTTTTTTTTAAAGGAATTATGTGGTCTGATTTAAAGGGTATTGGTATCTCCCACTGTTGGTTGGGTCGTAGGTTTTAAAACAGCCTGTCTAGTATGACAAGAGTATAGCTGCCCTCAGAATTAATAAAAAAGCAAGACGTAGCGCTGTCAACAGTCACGTGAGGCCGGTTTCGTAAACATGTGTGCACTAAGTGAGGTTGGTGAGGTGTAGTTTAGTTGGTTGTAGTTTGGTTTAAATGTGTACGTGACTGCGTGTGAGCGTCTATGCACAGAGTGAGGTGTAGTTTGCGCATGCTTCTCTGTATTATTCGCAGCGTTGTGGCTTGGTTTTTTATTTTTAGTCTGAGACTGCATAACTAATTTAGAAGTAGAAGATGACCCCTTAAATACTGGGAAAGAAAGTAGTTATGTTGCTTCTTTATGGCTTTACGCTGTTGTTGAAAGGTAGGATACCTGGTATAAGGTAGGTTTATACAGACACAAAAAAAAAAGTATTTGAATTAGAAAATTTGAAGTTCTGCAAAATTACTTATTTTCCATAGAAAAGACATCAACGAAATCATACAACCTAAAATAAAACATTAAAATATTTTGAACTAGCTTTAGCCAGCGGCTTCGCCCGCGTCTATGTCGGATAATATCCCACGGGAACGTACTACCGGGAATTCTTTCCTTATTTCTTGACTAAATTATTATTATTATTATTTATTCAGTATCAAGTAACATAGACTCGTTATTATTTTCATTATTTACACAATTATAACAAAAAATACACAAACAAATACAGTAAAATAAATTAAATCTAAATTAAATCAAATTAAATCAAAATCTTAGCAAATTAAAATAAAATCAAAATTACATCAAATTATGTCAAATTAAAATTAAATACATTACGGTCATAAAAAAAAACAACACAAAACATTATAATTAGAATTCTCTAACCAGCATTGGAACAGCTACATGCCTGCCACAGCCATGCCGAACATAAGGACAGTCCAGCCTGTCAGCTATCATTGCCAGGATGGCATTGGGGCTGGCCCGCACCCGACGCACCAGGGACGCACACCGCTTGCGCATAGAAGCGTGGAAACAGTCAGTGCGTGCCATCGCGAACATCCCTGATGCGCTACAGAAACGGTGCAGCCCCAACACCGCCCGGAACGCGTTGTTGTACTGGACACGGAGGGTACTGCACGCCTTTTCAGTATAGTCAACCCACAGGCTACACGTGTACAGTGATGTGCAGTACGCTCTAAAAAACGTGACCTTTACACTGGCAGAACAACGCGAAAACCTGCGGGCTATCATGTTGGCTCGCACCGACAGCACCCTCCGTTCCCACTCCATGTCAGCATGGTCTTTAAGGTCCTCGCTGAGTAGATGCCCTAGATATTTAAATTGGTCAACTCGGTCTATTGGAACACCATCAAGATGAACACCCGGTATGTTCATAGGGCTCGACACACCGATGGCCTGAAAAACCATGTATTGGCTTTTCTTCTCATTATATTTTAAACCATGTCCACGCGCGTACTCCGTACACGTAATGAGTAGCCTCCTCAGCCCACAGATCGACGCGCTCAGCAGCACCATGTCGTCAGCATAACTCAAATTGTTGACACAAACTCCGTCTACATGGCATCCGCCATGTTGACTGCTGAGCGAGACAATCAGTTCGTTCATATAGATGTTGAACAATGTCGGCGAGATCAGACCACCCTGTCTTACGCCACATTCGCTAACATAAGGGTCCGACATCGCCCCCGCCCATCGGACACTATTAACCTGGTGCCCGTACCAGTACCAGAGTATACTAATGAGTTCCTTCGGTAAGTCCGTGCCCTCCAGCTTCCCCCAGAGGATATCGTACGAGACGAGGTTAAAAGCCCTGGATAAATTAAGGAAGCACGCGTATACCGGGGTCTTTCTCATCGTATAATATTTAACGGTGTGCTTTAAACACAGTATTGCATTCTCTGTGGACAGTTCAGGTCGAAAACCAAACTGGTTCTCATGAAGTGTTACGTGTCTTTTTAAATGCGTGTTCTACACCGTCAAATACTTTCGCAACTACAGTTGCAAGCGATATAGGCCTGTAGTTATTTTTATCCGCCATATCGTCCGCTTTATTTTTAATCACGAGCACTACAACTATCCTCATAAAGTCTGCAGGAGTGGCACACACACAGCGAGAAGAACATTGCAAGAACTCTCGCCAGGTGCGGTCCAGCATGCTGCAGGTGCTCAATACTGAGTGCGTCGTGCCCAGGGGAGTTTCCTCGCGAAATCTGGCTTATGGCTTTTGCGACATCTTTCGCGAGGAAACTTATTCCTACAGTTTTATTGATCGGATCAGCATTCAGCACCTTACTCGCCGGACCAAGCGGGGACCGAACCGAAACTGTTCTTTAAAATAATAAAATTATAAAGGGAACCTCTGTGCAAAATTTCAGCTATCTAGGTCCAAGGGTTTGGGCTGGGCATTGATGAATCAGTCAGTCAGTTGACTTCTCTTTTTATTTATATAGATAACAAAAATCGGGTAACTGGATCACTGTAGGATTTCTCTAAAAATATGTAACACTCGTATCGTATCGTCTCGTATCGTACAATTATAAGCTGGCAAACGCAATCTCTTAATTATCACTGAAATCGAAGATCCAGTGATAAAAAATTAGTTAAATTATCATAATAATCATATCCTTTTAATATAAAACATAACTTTTCTACACAAAGAAAACAATACACAATATATTACACATTTTACACAAACCAAAAGTGAATATTTCATTAAACTTTATTACGTTATCAAATAACAGAAAGAACATTATCATTACGAAGACGACTGTGAGTCATTTGTGTGTTTAAAACATACCTACCTACTTAGATGCCGTTTTATTGCTAATGTGAGCTAATTGAGTTTCCGTGCATGTTATGGTATAATAGTTAGTTAAAATGATAATGTGAAGTGCAGAAGTTCCAAGCCAAATAATCCTTAAAAGAAGCCTTTGAAGTGTGACTAGCGATTCTAGGACACTTTTATGTAAAAACCAAACTATTAGCCGACGTACGCACGGACGTAAAAATAACGTGGCGGGATTAAATCGCGCACTGGGTTTTCAACTCTCGGTGTTGAGCCGAGCATTGAGAATCCAACTTAACAATAACAGAGTTCATTCTAGCGCGTCAAAAAAACATTGTTGAATTTCCACTCTCGGCGCTAAGCAGAGCGCTGAAAAACCAGTGCGCGAAAAAAAATCGCCGCGATATTTTTTAAGTCCGTGCGGACGTCGACTTACTGTTAGCCAGAGCAGTGGTGGCCCAGTGGTAATGGCCGCGACTTACGAGTTGTAGGTCGTGGGTTCGAACCCAGGCAGGCGCTTTACTTTGTGCAAATTATTTCATCACCAGTGCTCTCAAAACGGTGAAGGAAACATCTGGAGAAAACCGACATGTTCTAGAACCAAAAAATCGAAGACATGGTGACATCTATCCAAAGAAAGTAGAGACTTGCTGTGTGCCAGTGCCAGTAGTGGGAATGTTATAGGCTGATTATGACTGTAAGCCAATCATTGATTCCTTTAAAAATTGTGCCACTGACGCTTCTTCTTCTTATAGTATAGTCCACTTCACCGTATCTGGCGACAGCGAACCAGACTATTTTTCTTTCCTTTTGTGACCTCTCTGATGACTGGCAAAACCAATTTTGGTCTTGAATTTGGTATTTTTGAATTTCTTCTTTTTAGAGTGTCGATAGCAATCGAAATGAAATCAGCTCAGAATTTGACAGCGTGTTTGGCACCTTCACTAGCGTCCTAGCCTTATACCGCATAGGTTCATGTCAATATGTGCTCGAATGTCAACCGAACCCCATAGGTTCATAACTACTGTAAGCCCGCGGTTGCCATTGGATGATGGTATTTTACGTTTAATATAATATGTATAGGGTGACTGGTAATTAGTATCCGATACTTAAACACATGATAACTAACAACTTTTACTATGGGACCAAACCTGAAGTCGCGAAAAAAATATTTGCTGTTCCCTACATATTGGCCCCATAGTAAAAGTTGTTTGTTATCATGAGTACAATTATGTGCCTAAGTATCGGTCACTAATCGGTCGGTCGGTCTAGTCACCCTATATACCTATTATATTATATAGGTACCTATTATCATCATTCTCCTGCCCTTATCCCAATCTATTTGGGGTCGGCGCAACATGTCCTTTTTTTCCATACTTCTCTATTATTCGTCATCTCGGTAGTCACCCCCTTTCTAGCCATGTCATCTTTCACACAATCCATCCATCGTTTCTTTGGTCTTCCCCTACTCTTATAGCCATCAACATTCATACTCAAAACTTTCCTCACGACATTTTCCTCACTCCTCCGCATCACATGCCCATACCATGACAGCCGATTTCCGCACAACTTTTCAGTCACCGGTGCCACTTTTAGACTTCCTCTTATGTACTCATTTCTTATTCTATCCATTCGTGTAACACCACACATCCCTCTTAGCATTCTCATCTCAGCTGCATGCAACTGCTTTTCATTTATCCCTTTTGTGGCCCAACATTCTGATCTAGGTACCTATTATATTATATTAAATATCTGTGGACTTCGAAAGCTTTTTCTTAAGATCCAATGGTGTATCGTCCGACGCTCCAGAGGTTAAGTGTCCCATCGTTTGCGGAACAGCACCATCGTTTGTGTGGTCGTCTATGATGCGTCACCCGAAGTACGGTGCTTGGACTTAAGGGCTACCATTCTACTAAATAATCTGGAGCTTATATTAATTAAGTGACGACTATGGCACCGCTCTTACCTACTGGTAAGTAGTCGTTGTTCATTTGAAGGTTTACCCTAGATTGGTCACACTAACCAGCATTTCTGGTATGCTTGACGGCATTGGTCTCGTCATATTGAATCGAGTATCAAGTAAGTTACTACGACTTCCTCTGCACAGTAAAGGCAGAAGTGGCGTCGAAACTTTTATCACCATTTCAAATTCTGCAACTCGTCTTGGCAATGTTAAGCCTTAACTTAAGTAGTGCTCACAATAAAAATATTCAAACTGGGCTACGTTGATTATAGAAATGGTGTGTGGACCTTCTCTTATTCCCTTGTTTTTGTTTAAACGGTAAATCGTTTATAGTAATAATAACTAGTGACCCGCTGGCGATTTTACATACGTATGCAGATAAAATACCAAAAATTTTCTTGAATAACATGTTGAGTCGTCTAGGCAACAAGAAAATCCGTCATCATTCACTGTTGGTAAGTAATGTTTATTATTTATTTAATACTTCAAGCACACAAATGTACAGAGGCGGACTTAATGCCATGGGCATTTTCTACCAGTCAACCTTTGGGTGGTATGTTGGTACAGGCCTCATTGCTTCTGCCAATCTCCACGCTCTTCTCTCCAGTCTCATCCAAAAACTTATCAGTAAAACATCAATAGCCGCATCCAAACCTACTGAGCACGGCTCGCGAGGCAGCCTTGCGAGTCAATGCCTCGGCCGGTGTGGACGTGGCTTGAGCTGCCTCGGGGGCACGTTGCCTCGGCCGAGCGCCGCTTGCTCGACCGTGAGCCATACGCCCGAAGCAGCCCGAGCCAAGTCCACACCGGCTGAGGTGCTTGGTCAGTCTGGACAAGGCTAGTGAGTTTCCCTTTGGATAAATCTACAACAATGCCAATTCAAACCTGGAAATATAGAACACATCCTTAATCTTTCTTCACTGCTTTTGTTAGCATTGGTACTTACTTCATTGTAATTTTTTTAGTGTTCCATTATTTTTTGTACAGTCGACGGCACTTCGGTGGTAACAATTTGACATAGGCAGCGACATAAAGTAGTAGCAGTAAGGATCTTTTTTCTAATTTTACTAACCAATCCGTATAAAGAAGTCGTTTAAATTTCGCTACAGACGATTCTAGTTTGTCAGGAAAAGAATAAATAAGACCGTGTAATGAGTTTGGACACGGCAATACATTTCATTTGAATCCTTGGAAGTTTTTGTAGGGTTGTCACTTCGGAAGTGCTTTTGGTTCGATTTCTTGATATGTTCTAAAAACTCAGTTAAGGAAGAAAGTTTTAAGACAACTTTATCGAATTGATAACTATTGATTTATAATATCAGAACCTTCCGTAATTATTCTAATCTCGATTTAATCTTAATTTATGACTACATTGGCTTCGTAGTACCTAATTACCGAGAAATACGTTTTATGTAATAGACATGAATCAAATGAATCATCACTCGTAAAAATGGTCACGTCACTCTACCGATTATGTCACAATCTATAATACTATGCTCTTTACACCATAGTGATAATAAAATGACATTACTGTAATCCTTTGTATCTTAGTAGGTAGAATTTTTGCCAAAAAAAGACATTTTGCTAGTGCAAAATGTCTTTTTTTGGCAAAAATTCATAGTTAAAGCAAACATATAAACATATGTCCTGATTCTTTCAAGCCTATTTACCTCTATGGTTGTAAATAGGATCCAAAGAATAACGTTACTATTATCAATTTATTCTCAACTTTCGACCCACGGTTTGCGCGGATAGCGACATGTCAAACATAGATTTTTCTGTGCTGCCTATATCTAAGTTAAATATCAATGTATTAAACACATAAACCTTCCAGAATAAAGGCTCTGAATGATGGTGAAAACCGCATCAAAATCTTTTGTGCACTTTAGAAGATCTAAGCGGTCACACAGAGACTCGAAAAGCAACTATGTTTTACACTATGTATCCTGACTAATATTAGGTACAAATACGAACGTGAGTTTGTTTGTTTGTTATGCTAACACGGCTAAATAGCTGAAACGATTTTTATTAAATTCGGTATGGGGATACTCTGAACTCTAGAAAAGGACATAGGCTACTTTTTATCGACATAACACGCGGGGAAACCGCTATAGAATATAGATTCAATAATATTCTACTTTGCTTCCATATTGCTGACTGGCTGTTTACACCTCGGTACTTGTGGGCTATTAGTTCGTACCGTTACGGGAAAAGTCATTATCATAGCATACGAAGAAGCGGTATATTTGTAACCTCACGCCAGTTATACTTAAGTCCCAACACAATACTAGAAAAGAAAATAATGAACAAAAAAAAAATGAAAACAAAAGTAACAAAAACAAATGATTAGCTAGCATAGATACTCAATAGTCATACATTCTATACAAAGTGAATTTTCTTTTATTTTCTTAATTTCTGACATTGTGGCGTAAAATCTTTCAACAATCCGTTGTAAAACAAAAGTACCTACATAAAGCACTTCGGATCGACAACCCTAACTGCAAAGTGACCAGTCGTAACATCCGTAAACTGTAGCAGTGCCCGACTTTGGAAAAACCACGTCTAAATAAAAATTCATTGTTTGCTAGACACACGGTGTCGCGCACATACAAGACTCTCACGATTAAATTAATCATTCGATATTGCAATCTATTTCAATGCTCTTTAGATTCAAATGCTAAATTTTTACGGTTTATCATACTTTAATTCACTCAAAAATAATACAATTATTATTATGAGGAAAAACATACTAATTATTAAGTAATTAGAAATTTGCTACATTTTTCAACTAGTTTTCTAGTTTGTGACTACATACAGGCTTTCACTAGTTTGCCAATTTAAAAATAATTAGTTAAAAATATTACAAAATAATTTTACTAGTTTGCCCATTTAAAAGTAATTTACTAATGGTAATTATACCTGGTGGTAATGGTAATAATAGTAGTAATTTGCTAATTAAAATACTAATGTATCGAGAACTAATTATTCCAACTAGTTATAGAATTCCTTAGATTGGGCTACGTCGTAACATTTTTAAACTTGTGTTCTATTTGCGTAAATTTAAAGTTTGTGTCATTATTTATTTATTACTTACTTGAACAACATTTCAAAACCGAATGATTCATAAAAGAACGACCTTCCTTGTGACAAGGGAGTTCGAACTTTTCTTTTCAAACGAATTAGTTGAGTAAGACAGGTTGACTCACAAATGCATAGGTGTACCTACCAAGGTTTCTGCTTAAAGAATGCAGTAAAGTTTTATCATGTGTTAAGTAGCCATTAAATCTGTTACACCTTGCTTTCAGAGATCAGCTTATACTGGAAATGTATAGATTGATAATGTACTATGTAGCCGTGTGTACATTGTGTTTTTGTTTAGGATAGATGAGTTGTACTCACATTTGTTAATAAATAGTACATTTTGATACAAGTGGAGAATATTTGTTATTGCATTCGAGGCGGAATTAACACCCGAGCCGTAGGCGAGGTTGTTTTTGAGCCGAGAACTGCAATAATAAATGTCCACGTGTATCAAGTGACATCTTTCAATACACTTTTGAAGAAATAAAATAAAATAACGAAAAATATTTTTGTCATGAATTATTAGGAAACCATGATTCAAATATTCTTTTTTTTTCTCCGCGCTTTGCTTTCGCCAGGTTGAAGGAGAAGCAAAGGTATAAAGCCGATAAACAAAACAGCCTAATTTAAGTTTAGAACACAAATAAATGTTAATTTGTTCATAAACGTTTTTTTTTTATTGTAATATTCATGGTTTTTGATAATATTCTATTTATAAACATTACTAGCTGCGCCCCGCGGTTTCACCCGCGTAGACCGGGATTAGCCTATGTGTTAATCCAGGAAGTCAGCTACCTCCATACCAAATTTTATCAAAATTGGTCTAGGTGTTTGAGCGTGAAGAAGTAACAAACATACACAGACACTCACAAACTTTTGCCTTTATAATATTAGTGTGATTTAAATATTCAAAAAATATTAACACTGTAAAGATCTTTGCCGAGATTAAAAAAAAACCCCGAATAGAGAGACGGTATGAATAGAGGCATTGAACCAATTTGGACTAAGTATAGGTATAAGTTATCTGTGGCAATTTTTATTTCCGCACACGTGTTGGAAAATGAAAAATCGCACGCGTGTGAAATACATTGCATTGTGAACCTAATCGTAGTGCGATATGAACCAGTTTTTTGTGTATTGAAAAAAAAAATATTATTATTGAGTTGACTGTAGGTCAACTCAACTTTGAGACTTTTTAAAAAAAGCATATTTTGGGAATATTTATGTATATTTTATTTATGGCAACGAAGGATCGCGTCGGCTGAAGAAATTTCCATGTCCCGACTTCATTAATCTGATATCAAGAACTTTGCACAAAGCTTCTGCTATCATATTTAGCATACCAGCTTTGTAAAGCATATCTTTTCCCTGGATTTGTTATGAATGAATTCACATAGCCACGCGTATTTCGTCATCAACCTTATCTTCGCATAACATCAGGTAAGACATTAGATAAACGTTTATATATGTATAGTTAAGAGTAAAAAATGGCTTGGCACGTCATAGCAATGACGCAAACCAGATTTTTATTATTTTTTATTTGTAGAATGGTCTTACTAGTAAGCACGTAACATGAATAGTTGGGAATTCCTTACTTCCGTCTATGGGGTTTTCTCTTTGCATGCCCGTTTGTAGCGAACCGGACAGAAACGGTCACTTAAGTGGATTTTCATTGATCCTTCATTGTTGTTTGTAGGTACTTAGTATGTTTTACCAGTGGGTGTAGTCATCAACGAGATTTTATTCGAAGAGAATCACCACAAAAAGTCACCGTCTTCGTAGACGTACTTGCAGAGTTATTCAGAGTGTGTCAAGAAAGATGTGGTCTAATTTAAATACTTAAATAATATTTATTTGCATAAAACATGGTATATAAGTATAAAGAGGAGCTCGTGGCTAAGTAATATCAGCCGCACGGGTCGATCCATCAGGTTAATCTACGCTTGCCGGGGTTGGTCCGTGGATGGGTGACCATCTTTACATACCAAGAATCCTCCGCGCCTCGGAAAGCATGTTAAGCCGTTGGTCCCGGCTGTCATTCGTGGATCTTTGGCAGTCGTTACGGGTCGTCAGAAGCCCGAAAGTCTGACAACCAGTCTTATCAAGGGGTATCATATTACCCAGTTACTGGGTTGTAGAGGTCAGATAGGCAGTCGCTCCGTGTAAAATACTGGTATTCAGCTGCATCCGGTTAGACTGGAAGCCGAACCCAACATAGTTGGGAAAAGGCTAGGCAGATTGATAGTGTAAGTATAAAGATGTTCTAAAGATGTTTGATTATGCTATTTGTTTTTTTTTGTTTGTTTGATGTTTGTGTGATTTTGTTGTTGTTATTCAGGCCACACTCTTATAATGTAACTTTCTACAGGGTGTATCAGAGAGGTTTGGCCAATTTTAAGGGTGTGGTACAGCCTAGACCATAAAACTGAACAACTTTCTTCATGGGGCCTATACAGTTGGGTCGAGTAGGTATTGAAGTTTAGTAATAATAATAATTTGATATGTTTGGTGATTTTTTCACGATTACGATGTTGGTCCATGGAGAAAGATGTTCAGTTTGATGGTCTGTACCACACCCTTAAATTTGACCACACCATTCTGATACAGCCTGTATAAGATCTATCTATTAATACACGAAATCTCTTAAGAGGTCATGGTACTCATCATTGTGAACAACTTTTACTATGGGATCAAACCTGAAATCGCGAAAAAAAGTCAGCTATTCCCTACTTTTAGATATGTTCGCATAACTCGACAAAACCTAAAGACCTTATAAAACGTGTCGTTTTGAATCCTCGTCAAATTTAAGGGTGTGGTATAGACAATCAAACCGACCAACGTTTTCCACGGCACCAACATCGTAATCGCGAAAAAATGATCAGTCGTCCCATACATTTGCGTCGAGTAGGTATTGAAATTTTTTATGGGACAGTTGAAAATTTTTTCGCGATTACAATGTTGGTCCCATGGAGAAAGATGTTCGGTTAATTTGATGTTCTGTACCACACTCTGAAATTTGACGAGGATGCAAAACGACACGTTGTATATACTCGTACTATTAAGTGAACTATGACAGTGGGCTGGTTATGTAGACAAAGGACTCTGAGGACCATCGAAGAAATGTAAAAAGAAGATGGCGTCTTTGGTGTATAGACCTTGAATCAGCAAATGATGCCGTCTAGTCCCATTGGCTCGAGTAAAATATAATTCAAGGCTCACCAGGCCAAACGACGTGACATGGCATGGCATGGCAAAGGATTTTCGTAAGTGGAAATAATTTTGAATCCTATTACCATATCGTCCAAGGGGACTTGATCATACCGCGGGAAGCTGCGGTATGTCGCAGAAGACATAGGGCCATACAAAAGTTAAGAGCGTTCATCCCCCGCCGGCTGGCAACGTCGCTTTTCTCGAGGTTTTTGTGATTATTTTATTTAATTTAATTCAAAGTAGTACTATTTTTTACAAGCTTAAGCTTAGTTTTAAAATCAGTAACAGTACCTTTTGTGGAATACATAAATACGATGCATATGTTAGATTACTCTGGCGACAATAAAGATTTTTTTAATTTTTTTTTTATATATTTATTTTCAGTCAAGTAGGCTAGGTCGTTGGTTATATTATATGTATAAGTATGTATGCTATTTTTTTTGACAGTTATTTTGGTATTCACTCATAAAAATTGACATTAATGTCAATAATTTTCTATTTGCAGTATTACGATTAAATATCTTTATTTACTATAGAGTAAATGTTAAAAATAATTATAAAATACAACGATCTAGTTATATGACTGAAAAAAAATAGTACTTTGATTTAAAACAAAAACCTCTAGAAATGCGACGTTGCCAGCCCGCGCGGGATGAATTCTCTTAATGTTTTGCCGTGCCATGCCGCGTCGTGCTGCCTATTGTAATTTGTGCCTTCTCTCTTATTTACTTGAAAACTCCCAGGTCTAAAGAATGCAACGGGATTGCACCAGGAGTACCTCCTTCAGTGGAGGGCCGGATGTCGGCATATAAATTAAGCCAGGCCTCTATTCAGCAGTTGATTGATTGACACGGTTATGGAAAATAGGGTAAGAAAACCCATATAGGTACATAATGTATGTAATGAATTCTGATCGTGGTATTTCCACGCGGAACTTCAAATGTGTAAGGAGTGTAGGTGACTATTCATAAACAATGATTGCTTATTGTCACTATAAAACTTTTATGTCACCTACTTTAATAGCTTTAACACAAATGAAGAAATAGTTTTAATTTTCTTTGTGGTATTCAGGCATCACATCGACCATACGGTTTAGGCGCATTAGGGCTAATTCTCATTTTGGCAACCGACTCCCTAATGGGCTACTTCTCATTATAGCCACTTCTCATTTTGGCTACTTCTGATTAGGGCTACTTCTCACTTGGGCTATTTTTTCGACTCAGTTTTCAATCCTATAATTACCATTTCAAAATCATGTTTCTTCAGAATCATAGACCTTTTTAGTCTGAGGCCATCTAAAGCAACATTCCAGTCATATTTTCAATACCTCTTTTGCTATCGAGATTTTTACGCAAAAACACATTATCATTATTGGTAGTTCTGCGCTTGCGACGCCGACGCGACGGCTTAACGAATTAAGCTACCTATATCTAAAAAAAATTTAAGTACTTTATTTATTTATTTATTTAGGCTAGCCAACAATTGTTTACACTAAACATTTAAAAAATTTTGCTAACAATAGGCACTTACATTTATAAGTGCAACAATTACATATAGGCTAGCACAACATGCACCATTTATGGTTTTACATAATAAAGAAAAAGTGAAAAAGGATATAAATTACAATTATTAAAGCTATTAATATTTTTAAACAATAATAAAAACAAACATTTCATTGTAAATAATTTAAAAAAAATGACTTTAAGCGTGTATCCACGACAATGTGTCGTATCCGGCTGTGATTATGGTAATTAATTTATTATTGGTTTATAATAAGAGCTCAATAAAACTTAGTGACGGCAATATGTCACGGTTGTCGCCTGTATTACCGGCCGGCTGGTGTTAAGGCATAGTGTCGTAACATTTTAATTTTCTTAATTGCGTAACATAATAACAATCGGAATCTGAAACATTTTGAAGCAAATTTCTAATCCGTTGCTTCTCGAAAAATTTGTCTGCTCGACAACGTAAATAACGCAATGAATGTTGTTAAGCTGTCAAAATGAAACGAAATCCGATTCATAGTGTGTTACGTAATTGCCCCGTTGAACTGTTATTAAACCTACCATTTAACTGTCACTGTGTTAAGTTTGATGAAACTTTAAGTAGGTACAGCTTAAGTTTAGAGAGTCAATTTTTATTCTGCAGAAAAGAGCCATCAGAGCCATATATAATCTCCGCAAGCGCGATTCTCTAAGGGAACTGTTTAAGGAAATTAACATCATGACTGTACCTTGTCAATATATCTACGAAAATATCATGTAGGTACGTAAGAAAAAATTTACATCTTTTTAGTAAAAGAGGTGGAAGGCATAGTTATAGTACTAGAAATAGGGACCTATTAGCTCAACCAGGTTTCAGACTAGCTAAAGTGGACTCATCGTTCATTGTTCACTGTTTAAAATGTTACAATAAAATACCTCCACACATACTTCAACTGAATGAGACTAAATTCAAAACTTGTATAAAACGAACACTATGCAGGCAGGCATATTATAAGTTGGGGATTTACATAACTGATAAAAATGCTTGGCTCAATGCTGGTCCTGCTCCACAACCACAACTAATTAATTAACATTTGAAGATACTGTTGGAGCTGCTGAAGATTGTAAGACTATCATTGCATTGTATAGACTCAATCTCCTTTGGATTATATAATTGCATAGCACATGTGTGAGTACTATGTACATACTCTAAAGCTACCATTTACTGGGTACGTCTTTATTTGACTGGAATGTGCCCTGGCGGCTGAGAGTATGTCATGCTCACTCTAATGCCTCGCTGATGGTGGCGCTTGTTGGATCATTTAGCTAATCCATGCGTCAGGTTCGTGAACGGGCGCTGTCAGTGAAGGCTGGTCATATCTTAGCGGCCACGGCTTATTTTAATTTAATTTAAATATTTGAATTGTTTTTTTTTTTTAGGACGCTTTTAACTTTCTGCATCGTCCTCACATGTATAATTTCAACATGAATGATGTAACCATTATTTTGTAACCATATCTTCTGTGGAGTTTCTTGCCCGTTCTTCTCCGTAGGTAGGTCCTACTACGCTTTGGAATGGGCGCCTAGCTTCATCTTTCTGACTGACCGACCCCTTGACAATTAAAAAGTGCCTGTAATTGGTTTATTTGAAATAAATGCTTTGAGTTTGAGTTTACGCAATTAAGGTGGTGATAACTATGCCTTAACAGTAGTCGGTAGCGCCTTATTGTGAGGGCGGGGCACGTTCACCGTACATTCGCCTGTTGCCTGTCTCAGTTGGAATGTACTCAACTACCTAAATGTACACTACCGGTTTGGAGGCACAAGCAATAGCTGCCATAATGTTTAACTGAGGTTTTTTTTTCAATATTATGTCTTTTATGGAACTGTGGTCTATACCAAAAACAAAATCCCTAATTCGGTTAGCCGACGTTGCACGGACGTAAAAATATCGCGGCGGGATTTTATCGCGCACTGGATTTTCAACTCTCGTTGTTGAGCCGAGCATTGAGAATCCAACTTAACAACAACAGAGTGCATTCTAGCACGCTAGAATGCACTCTGTTGTTGTTAGGTTGGTTTGTCGAAGCTCGGCTCAACAACGAGAGTTGAAAATCCAGTGCGCGATAAAATCCCGCCGCGATATTTTTACCTCCGTGCGAACGTCGACTTACCCTAGGAATATTAGACTCATTTGATGTTACGAGCTGCTCGCTACTTTGTTGAAAGTTGAAAGCATCGACAAAGATTTTCGTACTACTACACATTAATTTCATGTTTCTATGTTTCTTCAGGCTATGTCTGTCAGTCACGGAGTTCCGTACATAAGTTCCGTGACCGATCAAACGACCTATGCATAGAAAATTAAAAGTAAGTCAACAATTCTTAATTAGTGTTGAGTGGTCAAGTTTTGGAGGCAGGGTTACAAATAAATGTTATAGTCACGATTCTATGATAAACTGTCGGTTAGTTAACATTATAATAATATCCTTTAACAATACAACTCACTGTGGTATGTCAATATAAATTGTAATAAATTATACGTAAGGGTATTTTCACTACCGGTTTAAGACGTTCATTTGTATGCAATTATGTTTGATTAAGTACTCATGCGCATGCTGGCAGACACACACCGACACATATTTATTGATGTATGTTTGACACATCGACACGCGTTGTCTGTCGAACTGGTGCAATTTAGAACTTTGCAAGATACTCCTACGCACAGCTACAGATCAAGCTATATAATTCCAGTATAAGCTAATCTCGTATTGTATAGGATTACCTTATAATGAGAGGTCAGTGTAAACTGGAAATGTATAGCTTGATCTGTAGCCGTGTGTAAGGTTTACCTTTGGGAGGCTTGTTTCCGGTTTCTGAAAGCTTGATCAGTAAAATCTGCCGTCGGATCCCATGTTAGATAACCCATGCAACTTGGAACTTGGGATTTGACAATACATTAATTATCTACCTAACAAAGTTTAAACCGGGGTTAAATTGTTACTGTGGATTATCTGGGAAAGGCTAATCACCAACGCCACGGTAGACAAAGGCACCTATGATGATGAGATATTAACAAAAATCAATGAATTTTGTTAGTTTTTTTTTTTTTTGTAAAATACTCGTATATCGTAAACAGGTTTTTGTCTGTGAGGCGTGTACTTTTGGATTTTCCAAATTTCCTTTATTTTGTCAGCAGTATAGCTTCTATGGACTCCAGACAGTTTCCAAGTTAAAATGCGTATCCATACAAGGTGTGCAGAATTAGTATTAGTCAGTAGTGAATGCTGCTACTATCTGTCATAATTAACGTCGGCCTAATGTCGTGAGATCATGACTGTCCGACCGGGAGCAAACTAGGGCTGAGACCAATTTTAAAATTATTTGTTTCCAGCCTCATCGACAGGACGATGATTACAGTTTCTTTTATAACTTGAATGTAAAAAGTTGATGGGGAAAATATAGCTTCTAGAGTAGTAAGTAACAGTGTTAACATTTATTTGTCTGATTCCTATAATAAACAAAAAATGTGACGTTTTCCTATTTCAAAATTTTGATGAAGATGTATTTTTTCTTCGCACATTTTGTTTACATCCAGAGTTTTTCAAAGGATCAGATAGGACATGTCAACATTTTCATGATTTTCTATAAGAAAAATCCAGTTTCTATTTATCACACTAATAACACTATAACATAACACTTAACACTATAACACTAATAACACTATAACATAACATAACACTAATAATAGGTCTTTACCTATGAAATTGCCGTTTTGTGTGAAAAAATTGAAACGAATTTTTTTCATGCATTTTTTATTTGTATTAATCGAAGTAATCACCCATGCAATCAATGCATCTTTGCCAACGCAGTGGCAGTTTATTGATGCCATTCTTAAAGAAATCAGCTGGACGGGAGGCAACAAATTCTTCAAAGGCATTTTGTACTGCCTCTCGGGTATTGATTTTTTTTCCCGCCAAGAAGTTATCCAAATTCTGGAAAAAGTAGTAGTCTGTAGGCGCAAGGTCTGGTGAGTAGGGCGGATGACGGAGAGCTTCCAACCCCAGTTCTTGCAACTTGGAGACCGTCTGCTGTGCAGTATGAGGTCGCGCGTTGTCGTGCAGGAGCAGCGGAGACGAGCGATTGACCAATGCTGGTTGGAGATGTGCCAGCTTCTCCATAATTGTGTTCAGTTCTTCACAGTACACATCTGAAGTAATGCTCACCCCGTTTGGTAAGAAGCTGTGATGAATCACACCGGCGCTAGACCACCAAACAGTGACCATCATTTTTCTAGGGGTAAGTTTTCGTTTAGGGCATTGTTTAGGTGCTGAACCAGGATCCAACCAACTTGCTGAGCGCTTGCGGTTATCAAACAGAATCTATTTTTCATCGCAGGTAACAATGCGGTTCAAAATTCCTTCATTTGTGTGTCTGTTGAGCAGTGCAAGGCACGTCTCGACGCGTACTTCGCGCTGGCGATCATTGAGTTCGTGGGGCACCCCTTTGTCAAGCTTTTTTACCTTGCCAATTTGACGCAAATGGACCAATATTGTTTTGACGCTAATGTCGAAAGCTGCTGCTAATTCAGCCGTAGATTGTGTATCATCAGCTGCCACAATCGCCTTTAATTCGTCATTGTCGTCCAAAGTCTTCGGACGACCGCGAGGTTCATTTTTCAGGTCGAAATTTCCAGAACGGAAGCGAGCAAACCAATAACAAGTGGTGCGTTGGTTTGTAGTGTTAGCTCCGTAAACGTCGTTGATGTTGCGTGCCGCTTGTGCCGCGTTGCTGCCACGACGGTACTCATATTCCATAATTACTCGAATTTTTAACGTATCCATGATGACGAAAAAGATTGAAATGCGATGAAAATGTAACACTAATCAATAAACAAATGACTACTTTTGGAAAAAAAAATCCATGTTTTTAAAATAAAATTAATTTGAAATTAGAATTCTTAGCCAAACAAAAATTATTTTGATTTGAAATGGCCAGTACTGCAGAACGGCAATTTCATAGGTAAAGACCTAATATTATAAAGGCGAAAGTTTGTGAGTGTGTGTGTGCGTGTGTGTGTATGTTTGTTACTTCTTCACGCTCAAACGGCTGGACCAATTTGGATAAAATTTGGTATGTAGATAGCTTATACCCTGGATTAACACGTAGGCTACTTTTTATCCCGGTCCACGCGGGTGAAACCGCGGGGCGCAGCTAGTGATTTATAAAACAATCGGAATTAGGTATATTTTTATCCAATCGAAATGGTTCATACAGTTATTTTTCTAACTGAGAACATTATAGTTGGCAAAATGAACTCAAGTAAGTAGAAATTTCGGCAACCCTATCTTGCACGTGAATTGAACCAATAAATTATGTTAAGATCAAGATTAAATAACAATTACAAGCCCTTTTAGTGCGGTCACCTGCTGGGTAACACTTGATTCGAAAGGTGACACGAACAAAGCGAATTCAGTGGCTTTGCTACCACGTTGAGTAACGTAACTTCGGTAATCTCTGGTGTGGAATTAAAATAAGCAAGTGTGATCAATGCTCCTGCCTTCTCTATAGGGACGTCGGCAGGGGGGTAGGTTTGGGGGTTCAAACCCCCCTAATGCTAATGCGAGTATTATAAGTCTGTACTCTTTATTTACCTTCTCTAAAATCAGAAATTCTTCATTTCTTCAAAAAAAAGTTGGCAACCCTAATCCATGAAGTGAATTCCTGGCTACGACCCTGCTTCTCTATATCAGAAGAGGCCTGTGCCC
Organism: Cosmia pyralina; assembly: GCA_946251885.1. NCBI lineage: Eukaryota > Metazoa > Arthropoda > Insecta > Lepidoptera > Noctuidae > Cosmia > Cosmia pyralina. The sequence goes on along the minus strand of OX276359.1, from coordinate 15,384,719 downwards.
TGCAGCGGGACAGTAATAGGCTGGTAGGTAAGTGAACTCAGTTTACTTAACGATTATTTCGAGCCAAGTAGAAAGCTTGTAACAAACTTTATACCGCGAGGGAAATAGCTGCAATTAATGCAGAGCTAACTGATAAAACGTATCGTATAAAAAAAAAACGAAAAATTATTTTACTAGGTATTAACAAGCGACTTCCAAAAAAAAAAAACACCACAAAGTGAAAAATAACTTTAATTTCCAAATCGGTGGCAATAAACTAAGATACTGATCGAGAGACCCCTTGTAAATTCAAAAGTGCTTGTAATTGGTTTATTTGAAATAAGTTATTTGAGTTTGAGTTTGACCGACTTCCGAAATTAAAGTTATTTTTCACTTTGTTGTGTTTCCAGCATGCCAGACCAAACTATCGACCGCCGCGCGCCGCTGGGGTTCATACGTCGTTCCGAAACGACAGCTTGGAATGGCGCGTTGTGTTTCCAGCAGTCCGAACTGTACGTGTAAACCCCGCTAATCAGTCAGTCAATTCATTGCATAGGTAGTATTAAAGATTTTGTAATGGCCCAGCCAGGCTTCTTATTACCATCGGCCAGTAATAGAGGGACTAACTATGCCTTGAGCGCTAAAAACACCTTCCAATAATACATTACTAGCTCTTGGGCTATTAGCTGTCAAACCTAATAAAGAATTACGCACAATAGGCCTCGAGCTATTCCGATCAATTTGCTACCGGATCAAAATAGTTTCTTTAGCGTGTTGATATAAATATTAGATTACATTTGTTATTCATAAGTCGAGATCTCGACTTCTCGAGACGGAACACTTGGACGGTGGCCCGCAAAGCATTTGTCACTAGTGCGAACCAAATGCATAATTAAGCTTGAGAAAACTATACGTCACGCTATGGTATGCCACTGGATCGTGCTCGATTCTCATGATAAAATCTGATAGTTGGTATACCTTTGACCTCGCTAAAATTAAATAAAACGAAACTGACGAAAGTATTATAGATAGTAAAAAAACTGTCAGTGGGTGATATAAAAGATGACTAATGGTATAATATGGATATGTCAATACTGCTGAGCAGCTGGGGTCACGGGCTGCTAGGGTCACGGGTTCGACTCCCTGGCCAGGCTGTGTTATTGAGTTTATTTTGTAAGTAATTTCTTAACAGCCCACGAGGTAATTGCTTATCACACTTACGGTAAGAATAGGTTTAATTTTGATAGTTCAACAACATACATAAAAAGGGCACAAAAACGAAATAGTTAACTACAGGCCTATTTCCAAACTGTGCATATTAGCAAAAGTTTTTGAGAGAGTGGTCTATAACCAGGTTTACGCAGCACTCAGTCAGTGTTTTAGCCCTTCTCAGCACGGTTTTCTTAGGGGTCGTTCAACTGTGTCTAACCTGGCTTTGATCAATGACTTTCTAACTGACAAAATGGATAGTGGGGCACAGGTGGATGTCATTTACACGGATTATAGTAAGGCATTTGATAGAATTGACCACAATATTCTGATAACCAAGCTTTTTATCATTGGTATTAGAGGAGATCTACTTCGTTGGTTTACTTCATACCTAGAAAACAGATCTCAGGCTGTCGTTATCAGTAACTACATGTCAAGCTGGGTTTCAGCACCTAGTGGTGTTCCTCAGGGTTCTTTGATGGGCCCGTTACTTTTTATAATTTATGTGAATGATATCGACTCCTGTTTTCGCAACTCAAATTTGCTTTGTTTTGCCGATGATATGAAGATATTTTCTGCAATTTCGTCAAATGATGACATGAATGCTCTCCAATCTGACCTGGTGCGATTGGATGATTATTGCTTGATCAATAGGCTTGATTTGAACCCTGTTAAATGTTCAGTAATCACCTTTAGCAGAAAACGTGTCCCTCTCCCTACAACCTACAAACTTAAAGGGCAGCCATTACAGAGATGTGACGGTGTTCGTGACCTTGGCGTTTTTCATGATTCCAAACTTTTATTTAGTGTGCACATTGAGCAAATAGTTGCCAAAGCTTCGAAGTCTCTGGGTTTTGTTATGAGACTCGCAGGGTGTTTCAAGAAGGCCAAAACCCTTAAGATTCTTTATTGTTCTTTTGTGAGAAGTCATCTTGAATATGCGTCACAAATCTGGAACCCGTGTTATGGCAAATATATTGACCGTATTGAAAATATTCAAAAAAGATTTGTTCGTTTTCTTTGTTTTCGGCTTCGTATACCATACCATTCTGATAATTATATAAGTCTCTGCAAGAAACTTCACCTTCAGCCACTAATAAATCGTCGTCGACTGGCTGATTGCACTTTTCTCTTAAAAATTTTATCTAACGAGATTGACTGTCCGGATCTCCTGCATAAATTGCGTTTTAATGTCCCCCAGAGATCAGTTAGATTTAATCCGCCTATCTTCATTCCCTTTACCTCTTCCAACTACAGGCAAAACTCATATATGGTGCGGGCGAGTAAGGATTTTAATGTTCTTTGTAAAGAGTTCTCATTTGATCCATTTACCACCAAAACCTATACTGCACGCAGTCGGCTGAACGCTGACTTCTTCAAAACTGCATAGATTTTTGTACCTTTTATATATTATGTATGTAGGTATATAATATTGTTTTTGTGTTTTTTTTTTTTTCTTTCTATCGTGCTTGTTAGTGATCTTAAGATTTGTACTACTTTTTCTGTTTTTACCCGTGAGAACCTGTAATTGGCTTTATGTTTTATATTCAATTGTTATCTATCTGTTAAAGCTGTTGGTTCTCCTTAAAATAAATAAATAAATAAATAAATAAATAAACATTCATTGCGTTTTTAACGTTGTTGAGCAGACAAATTTTTCGTAAATATGAAGCAATGGATTAGCAATATCCTTCAGAATATGATTGAATAGTGTGTTACGCAATTAGGGTGCTGGAGTCTGAATTTTTGCTTGGTTAATGTCAATCGGCTCGCCCCCTATTTCATGGATATTCTGTAGGTACACTTCTGATGGAAAATATTCCGTAAAATATGTTAATTTAATGTGATTCATTCAATGCTTCTATTACCTACTTTGATCGGTGCATACGCTGGCTGTCAAGTGAAAATAGTTATAAAACTATTTTAAAATTAAGTGCGTGTCAAAGAGACGAGTAAATGATATTAATTGCAATTGTTCCGAGTATACGGAGGAAACCACTTCCATGAAATAAAGAGTGGTCAGACCGGTCCATCGAGACTGGGTTGCTTATATTTGTTTACGCAATCTATTGTTACTGCCTTGGTTGAGTTGAAGATGTGAAGGACTAGGTGTGATTGTTAAGAGGTAGGAGGAAATGTGACTAATAATGATAGGTTTGCCATAATTGCCCGACGACACTTTCGTGTACAAAGTTCCCTTATGTACAATAAAATCAACAAGACCCTATCAATTTATAAACTTACCCTGCATAAGGTCAAGCTGAGTCTAAAGCCTTGGCTGCTGTCCCTCAATTACGACGAAACAGAGCAAATTCTAAAAACTCTTTCGTAATATAAATTCTAGCCTATGAGAGGCACTCAACTTCACCCTTTACTCGCGTTCCCAGTCAACCTTTCCTGTACATTCAATTTCTATTTACACACATACTCACATACTTCAAGCACACACCCACACACATACCCCCACCACACATAATACACGCACACACACACATACACAATTACCACTACAGGCTTTTTCTAAACTGTTTTTCTTTTTACTTATTGTGTATTAGTTTTACAAAGTGAAAAATAACTTTAATTTCGGAAGTCGGTGTCTGGTTAAATGTTTTTTCGTTTTTTGCCACCGACTCCCGAAATTAAAGTTATTTTTCACTTTGTAGTGTTGTTTTTGGAAGTCGGTTGTATTTTTTTCTAAAAAAGTTATTATTTTTCACTTTTTAGTTGTGGTATCCCCACACAAATTCTAATACCACTACCTGCAAAAGAAACTAGAACATCATCCATATAATAGTGGGAAAATACGTATTATTGAAGCTAACTCAAGAACTACCAAAGCAAAGACCCTGTAAAAAGTTACGCGTGGAACACGTGTCGAATTGAGAACCTCCTCATTTTTTTTTCGTCGGTTAAAAATAATGTCGCTGAATGAATTGTATGATAGAAAACTAAATCAATAGACAGCATATACATGCATATATGCAAGAACAATACACACACGCGGTTATGTGTATAAGTGCATTTAGGAGATTGGTTTGCAAGTTTGTTACAAAACCACAAGCCCTCACAATGTGTTATTTATCAATCAATCAAAGGAATCATTTATTTTCCAGATAATAAAATGCAAATTTATAGTCTTTCTTATACAGGGAAAACCCTCCGCAGACATCAGCGTGAATTCAGTATATCATACTAAAATTACCGGTACATTAAATTATTTCAGGAACGTTATTGTTGGTTCCAATAAACCTGATTTGTTTGTATTTTTGTGCGCAAATTGGGCCGTCTGTAACTAGTTGGGATGGCTAAGTAATAGATACACGGTGAGTTCTGTAGCTAAGCAGAAAGTGAACAGCATTTCACGCGTCGTTCGTCAGAGTACATTTCAACATCCATTGCTGGTTTCTTTTTTTTTTTGCTGTTTTTTTTTTACTTAAATAGAGCGCTGCGTTCAGAGAATATAATTTTACAGTGATATAAAGGTAGTAACTGAAAAAAAACGATAAAAAAAAATGGAAATTTTCCTGAGAAATTTTCCGGTGGAATATGATTCAAAATAAGGAGCTAAATGCAACCTGTTAGTTTGCTGAGGACTGTCCCTTATACCCTGTACATATTATTAATACAACCATTTAAAGGGGTTGGTGAATTTTGTAGGGGAAAGTTCGAAATCCACGCGAACGATGCGCGGGCGAAATGCTAGACTGATTACATATTAGTGTTAGTATTAGATACAGTGGGCTGCATCAATTGGGTACCCCAGATGTATTAAAATTTTAACACAACTGGGGTACCCAATTAATGCAGCCCACTGTACGAGTACATAATTTATGTAAGTATTCTTATTTACTATACAAATTCTACTATACAAATACTGCAAAACATTTGTATCTCTATGTTCTGCACAGACAATAGCTAGACACAGACACCGACATTCCAGTCGTATTCTGAACCGAATCCTTTCACTCCATGACATTATGAATTCGGCACTACTTGTTCTGAGAATAAAGCCTCACAATGCTGGCTTGGTAAAAATCTGTTATTTAGTACTCAGGGCCACGCCAATATACTTAAGAGTCGATGACGGTGCACTTCCTATATTTTTATGAGCGTAAGAAATACCATACTGAGTTCTTATGCAAATTGGGGATTGGAAAGCTGAAATTGGACTAGACATGACATATTTGTCGATTACCTGATCATCTCAACTGAAGAATCATTAGGATTGAAATCGACGGCAAGAGAAGTCCAATTAAAGGAATTGGCAAGGCGAGTTAGACTTTTCACCGAACAAACACGTGGGTTGAAAGAGTAGAGGATTTCCTTTATAACAATTACAAAATATGCCTATCTTTCAAATTGTTCCCAAAGGGTTTGAAGAAGGAATGTCGCTGGCGCCTCGTCGCCAAAAGGTCATAACAGCGGAATGCCGCGCGAGACACATTCGATGGCACAAACCGTGAACTTTCATATGAGAAACAGACAAAGACATCCATAAAATAATGATATCACATAGGTATCATACCTAGTACTTATTGATTGTTGTAATGTGTAAACATTTTGTAATGTAATTTTAATAATTAGATGATGATTAGATTAACAATAATAGAAATCTTTGCACACCTTATTAGGTAATGATACAGAGTACTTTATATTTATTTGTGTAACATCTGTTTATTCCTACCTGTGTTATGCAAATAAATAATTTGATTTGATTTGATTTGAATGACACCTTAAGTCAAAGATGCTAAGTATAGAAAAGTGAAACATGCAGGAAGTGCTGCAACGCACTATTGATGATAAAACATTATTTTTACTTTTTTTTTTGTTATTTGTGTTTCACGAACTGAGTTCACAAATAAACGTTTTTCTTTCTTTAACAAGAATCATGATGCTAATTAAACTGAATGAATATTGGTTCGAAGTTAAAGGTGAGATATTAATTTTATGTACGAAGTGGCTGCAATACTTGGCCAAAGAAGAAATTGCCATTTAATGCGCAACACTAGCCAAAAGGATTTGGGTATTGTAAGCTTAGTTAGCTAATAATTAAATGAAATGAGTAACATTTGTATCGCTTGCTTTTGTATTAATCCAATAATTGTTACAATAAATCATGGCGACATAAACTGAGAATTATTCCGAAAAATGCAACAATGTCACTCCACTGTGAACTGTCAACGAACACCGGCACAGACGAAGTAGAACAGCGGTCACTGGAACGCCACTCACGTTCGATATCTCTTACAGTACGAGTATGTTCGCGATACATCTTACTTTTTACTTCATAAGTAGATAGGGAAGGGGTGGCCTGATGAACTTCCCAATTTTTAGGGAACAAGCGGTTTATTCTGTAAAAATCTTATCGGAAAACATAGGTGAGGTGAGCTTGAAGTGAGCTGTCAATAGTGTCAATCCCTAGCATCAGGTGGAATGCCAGCTCACTTCACTTTATTTTTACAGAATAGATTGGCTTGACTTTTTACTTTCCAATTAAATTCGTAAATATTTATACAAGCTGCAATGAACTCTTTACCGTTTCAAGATGGCGGCTAATTAGTTTTCGGCTTTTCTCGACCAACAACGGCAGGTGGCCTCGGGTAACAGGAAACCAGTGAAATGATCAATCAGACTTGTCCTTCTTAAACTCACCACGTCACTTCCTCAACGAGTATTTGGATTGATGAAATGTCATGCGCTGTGGTCACCATGGTAAACGTACCAACGGGACAATACCTTCTCTTATAAAGATGACATAAATCTGGGAATCTCAATCCCTATTAACCGCATAAGTGTCGCTTTGTCTTATGAACCTATACGATATCATGCGACACTCAAGGGGTTGAGACACAGTCAAGTTATTAAATATTAATTCCAAGAGACATATTATGTGCAATATAAAATTCCGAAAACTTTTATCGCTGCGAGCTTAACTTTCTGCTAGTTATCAATGAGTCTAGGTATGTAGAAGATATGGAGTAGGTATCTAATTTTGCATCTTCTTTCGTCGTTACTTGCCGCGGTTGGTCCGTGGGTGGGCGACCATCTTTACATACCAAGAGTACAAGACCCCTCCGTGCCTTGGAAAGCACGTTAAGCCGTTGGTCCCGGTTGTCATTCGTGGATCTTTGACAGTCGTTACGGGTCGTCGAAGCCCGCAAGTCTGACAACCAATCTTGCACAAGTGCTATCGTAATAACCCAGTAACTGGGTTGTGAAAGTCAGATAGGCAGTCGCTCTTTGTAAAATACTGGTATTCAGCTACATCCGGTTAGACTGGATTCCATCATTACATACCAAAGTCTGTCATTAAGACCTCAACTACCTACCAAACCAACATAATATACCTAATTATGCATATTTCTACGACAGTAATATTTAGGAAGAAGTATTTAGACCTAAACAGGCTGTCTATAATAATTTGGAATTTAAACTTCTCTATACAGGTAAAAAGTACACGAGCATTGGATAGTCATGGTCTCTATACGCAACGGTGACATTTACTTAGACGACGCACTGAGGCATTGAAATGCGTTGGACACGTGCTGACATTATCCAACCAAGCACAAAGAACGTAAGTACACGGGATGTGACTTAGGTACTGTTAATAAAAAAGTAGATTATTTAATAGTCGATTTTTTTTTGTTCATATCAAATTGATTATAGAAAAAAACGTTTAGGTACTTACTTAAAAAAAAAACCGACTTCCAAAAAAAAACTACATAGTGAAAAATAACTTTAATTTCAGTAGTCGGTGGCAAAAAACTGAAATATAGATCTGTATTTTAGTTTTTTGCCACCGACTTCCGAAATTAAAGTTTGTTTTTAACTTTGTAGTTTTTTTTTTGGAAGTCGGTTATTTTTTTTTGTAAAAAAGGTTTTTTTATATTTCACTTTTTAGTGGGCAGTTTGTAATTTATCTAAGTTACAATCGTTACAATAGCCTAATGTCAAACTTTTCCAAAATATTGCTTTTCCCGATGCAAGGACGTTAATTGTTGAGGAGTTCTCCTGTAAGAACCAGGAGAACTGCTGAACCAGGAGCTGATGGTGACTTCACCAACAGTTTCCACCAGCATATTGCATTGTGACGAGCATAAATTGGTAGGTAATCGAATTGCAACCCGTGAAATACTTATTATTGAGTAGTTCCGATGACCACTTCAACAAATGGCCGAAAGCAAATGCACGAATTACTGTAAAAAATACCCCGATCTCTATAAAATTTGAGGGTTTCCCTCGATTTCCATGGGACCCCTCATCAGTTTCTGACTTGGTAACAATGGGACCACCTCGAGACCTACCCTTTCAAATAAAAAAAGAATTTTCAAAATCGGTCCACAATTGACGGAGAAATCGGTATACATACATAAAAAATACGCGACAAATTGATAACTTCCTGCATTTTTTTAAGTCGGTTAAAAAAGGGGTCGAGTTAACCAGAGATTTTAATATCCTCCTCGTAGGTTGCGGTTTCGCCACAGTTTGCAATTTTCATTATGTACCAATTTACCGCCCTTACGGGTGGTACATCTGAATGATCGTCAATTTAGAGCAGTTTGACGAATACTGGCTTCCCTCGAGGCGACTGACCCCCGATGGATATTAAAAGTAAAAACTATATATGCAAAGACGTCCGAAAATTTTGGTGCGCGATTTAGAACTTTGAATGGTTGATCAGTCAGAGTGAGTTAAAATTCGAATTCGAGTTTGTTTTTTCATATTGTAATAATTAAGACCATACAGTGCAATATTAAAATTATCCTTTTTAAAAAAGTAACAAAACAGAAATGGAAAAATATCCAAAAATAATTGCAGTTGCTGGGTTTCGAATCCATGACATGATTGGAAACTGTGTCCTTTTCAAATAATCTAACGATGCGGTAGGGTACCTAGTTATTAAAATACGGGCAGAAATTATTACATTTAATTTCTTTAAATTAACAAAATTTCTGCCGTTTCCTTTGAAACATTTATTATAGATAAATAGATAGATAGATAGTTTATAACCTGGATTAAGACAGGATACTTTTCATCCCGGTCTACGCGGGTGAAACCGCGGGGCGCACAGCTAGTATACCTATAAAAACCTGCCAAATGCGACTCAGACTCTCTCACAAAGGGTCCCGTAAGTACCACCAAAACTTTTTTAGTTTATCTTCTTTTTATTATTTATTAAGATAGGATAGAGGCTAAACCTAGTAACACGCGAATTCAGAGAAAACAGCCGATCCTACTAATAGAGTATTACGATTAAAAAGATACAGTCTTGTGACAGACGGAGTCATAATAATAGGGTCCCGTTTTCACCCTTTGGTAGTGTTGCCCAAATTCAGTCTTGGTCTTGCAGTCTTGGTCTTGTTCTTGCGTTTTTGCAAGACCAAGACCAAGAACAAGACCGCGTATTTTTAGCAAGACCAAGACCAAGACTGACCGTGCAAGACTTGAGCAAGAACAAGACATAGCCTGCAAGACTCTTGCGTCTTGCAGCTAGGACTTAGCGCTATTTCACTGAGTAGTTGGGTGTAACAGTTCGGTGTATAGGTAGGTACGCTTAGGAATTCTATGAGACGCAAAAAACTGTATCAAAGAATATGAAAAACTGGACCTATGCGCATTACGACTAATACCATAAACATAGCGAATAAAAAAATATCTATTAAAATCAAACTGAGTGCATGCATAGTTATGTTTTAACCATCGGCACTTTGATAATGCGGCATCAAAGGTTTTGTACTTACTTCTCAAAGAAATTTGCCGCTTTTCGGAAGTACATGGTTATGATACACGCGCCGGCGGCTTCTTTTGAAATCTAAAACAATCGTTGCCGCCACGCCGAAATCATAACATTTGACACTATTTGATTGCCGCCATAGGGCGTAGGTATACTCATGCAAAATAATTTCCTAGTAGAGTACCTACAGGTGTTCCAAAGAATAAATAAGTTTCAGAGTGCTTAGAATGAAAATGAATACATTATACTGATCACGCAAGTAGTATTATGATTAGGATAAAATGGTAAGGATAGGTAGTAGATGTCATATTAATTCATTCTAGTAAGTATATATTATAATATTGATTACTTATATGGTTTTAAACTAATTACTTAGGTACTATTATTGTACATTTAGTCATTATATTTCTTAAGTTTTTACAAGAAAAAATAGCAAAAAAGTGTTCAAATATCACCCGTTTAATAAATATTGTAGCCACTTTTAAATATACTTGAAACGTGTAAAAAAATTCTACAAAACTAATAAAATAATATAAAAAGCGTAGGTACTTACCTACTAATAAAATAAAAAGCCTGCGATAAGAGTTTTGTATTACTTACCAGCCCGAATATCTCTGAGAGAGATGATGAGAGTAAGTATTTACTAGCTGTGCCCGCGACTTCGTCCACGAGGAATAGTAACTTTGGAGGTATAGTGACGTTCAGGACTTATTTATTTATTTTAAAACTTCTGTCATCAAACATACAAACGAACTCTTCAGCTTTATAATATTAGTATAGATGTACGCCAAAACATTCACTTATATGTAAAGAATAGTGATTGGCACTAATTCTATTTTATTCACGCGTCGTGTCTGTACAAGTAGGTAATATTTAGTGTGTGTTTGTACGCCGCACGCGGCATTGTTTGATTTGCGGCGGCATCCTTTTCATAGAGCCGGCACGTGGCGAGGCGGCGCGGTAGAAAGCAAGGAAACGTACTATAAATAAAGGAATTATTTTAATTCCAGTCATTTCCAATTGAGCTGTGCTTCGAGTCTAACTTAATAATTGTTTTTACTAATTCTCGTTGTTTTCTAAAAACGTATCACGTGTACAATTTAATATGAGTGACGAAGATTCAAATTATTCTAGTCCGAGTAACGAGAGTTTGAGTCACAGGTCTAAAAGACCCAAAAGCAAATTTGAGGAGTTTTTCGAAATAATTCATGCATCCCAAACTGCCTTCTGTAAATTGTGCCAACATAAAAAGATTGAAATAAAAATGAAAAACAGAAACACTTCAGGCTTAAGGAAACATCTAATATCTTTCCACAAAAAGGAATCAGAAATATTTCTTCCTGTTAAACCAAAATTAAGTGGAGATATCACAAGCTTTTTAGTAACCGCTGGAAGAAGTGGACAGGTAAGAATATTTTTTTAACAGTTAAAAGAATTTTAACTCCGCGTAGCTATTCATGCGATACTTTCAAAAACGCCATTAACTTACGTAAGTATTTTTGAGTTAGTGGTGTTTTCACAGTTTTCATCTAGGGGTGCGACATATTAAGTATGTAATTATCGTCTTAAATATTTTTTATAAACACCCATATTTTCATTTAATCGGCCAGTAACAACTAAGTACTTTATTTTGGTAAATTACAGTACAGTGCAACCTTAATATAACAAATATCAATTTAACGATTTTCTCGATTTAACAACAACAAACCTCCTCCTCTTATACGCTCAAACCTAGTATGTTTTAAATAATAACACAAGATTTATTGTTTTGTTTCAGTCGGAAAACAGCAGTGACAACATCACGACAGCTACAGTTGATTGGGTGGTGAAAAAATATCTTCCCTTCTCATTTTTCGATGACGAAGCTACACAAGTATATTTTCGACGTATTTGCCCTAATATGGTGTTTCCTAAAAGGTCTACACTTAGAAGGAAAGTCAAAGAGCGATTTGAAGAGCTCCAATTGAATCTCAAGGAACGACTTCAACAATTATCATCTAAAATGTCTTTTACCATTGATGGGTGGACGTCAATTGCTGGTAGGAGTTACTACGGGGTTACTATTCATTATACAGACAACGAATGGAAGTATCAATCTGTAGTTCTTGATTTTATACCATCACGCGGTCGACATACTGGGGAAGATATTGCAACGATTTTCCATGAATGTTTATTGGAATATGGCATAATTGATAAAATACAAGGTATCACGGTCGACAACGCAACTGCAAATACCAAATTTATGTATGAACTGGGCAAACAGCTGCCGCCACACTTTGATTCAGACAATCAACATTTCCGGTGCTTTGCTCACATTTTAAACCTTGGTGTACAAGATTTATTAAAGACCTTAGCATTACACTGTGAGTTTGACACTAACGCGCAAGATCAGCAGTACGAAGACTATGCAGACGAAACTGAGGATGAGGAAGATGAAGAATCTGCACCAAATATTGCTGACTCGCGTACATCTGTAACAAAGTTACGCAGTATTTCCAGTAAAATAAAAAGAAGTGAGATAGTGAAGAAGAAGTTTCAGTCTGCTTGTGAAGCAGCTGGCGTGCCATCAAATCTAAATGCCATTCTTGACTGTCCAACGAGATGGAATTCCACACATGATATGATTGGATTTGGTTTAAAAGTGAGAGCGGGCATTGACATATTGTGCAGTTCTGTCACCGAATTAAATGATTTTCAAATCACAGCTAATGAATGGCAGGTACTCGAAAAATTACATAAATTTCTAATAAACTTTAAACTTTTAAGTACAAAACTTGGTGGAGACAAATATGTTACATTACCGCTAGTCATTGTATCATTCAATCTCTTGCTAGATAAAATTGAATCCATGGTAAAACAGTTAGATGAGAAACCTAATCGATCTGAAGTGGATGAAAGGCTCATTCTAGCTTTCCAAGCAGCTCGAGACAAAATGCTTAAACATTACAAGAAGAGCAACTGGATTTATTGTACTTCTTTAATTTTAGACCCAAGGCATAAGGCTCAGACTTTTGACCTGACAATGTGGGGGAAGCAACTTAAAACAGAAAGTCTGCGCAAGTTCAATGAACTTTATGAAGAATATAAAAGTCTACACTCACTGAACAAATCTCTGGAATTACCAGAAAAAGAAAATAAAGTATGTGATGAAGATGAAGACGTAATAGACTTTGATAAACTCTATGAATGTCCCTCGACGTCATCTGGATCTTGTCTTCAAGGCTTAGTGATAGACGAGTTGGAGGAGTACCTGAGAAAACCAAGAACTGCCAGCTCGGAAGACATTTTAGATTGGTGGAGGACGCATGAGACAGAGTATCCGATTTTATCGAAAATGGCCCGTAATTTTCTCTCAATACCTGCAACTTCAGTACCTGCTGAGAGGTTATTTTCTAAAGCATCATTAGTAATTAGAAAACATAGAAATAGGTTAAGTGATGAGTCAGCCAGATGGTTACTTTGTATTAATTCTTGGTCAAAAAAAATTATATAAAGTATCATAACCTAATGATAAAGCTGTTGATTTGTGTTGTATTTTATTTTTTATTCAAATAAATGATAAATCGTAAACTCTTTTATTAAATTTCTTATAAGTTGAGGGTTCAATCTCTTTCTAGACAGATAAGTATTGTTCTTTAAAATACAGTCAAGTTATTGTAATTAATTTGTTTTTTTACATGTTTTAGCAAATGTAAGCTTATAAATCATAAATGTTTATTAAGAAACAGTTACTTCCATGGAAAACGACATATAGGTCAGTTGATTTTTCGAATTTCTTATCAAATCTTCAGTTATTTATTAATCTGCTTGATCTTTACTATGGCTATGTTAATTCAAGCTCACAATGTTCCAATTCTAATACGTTTTTCTAAGATTTAAAGTAAACTTTAATAAATAGTAATAGACTAATAGGTAATTGCAAGACTTGCAAGACTCTTGCTGCAAGACCAAGACCAAGACCAAGACTGGGAGCGCAAGACCAAGACCAAGACCAAGACCAGGTGTATTGGCGCAAGACCAAGACCAAGACTGGCTAAGTCTCGTCTTGTTCTTGCATTTGGGCAACACTATACCATATCGTCCAAGGGGACTTGATCATACCGCGGGAAGCTGCGGTATGTCGCAGAAGACATAGGGCCATACAAAAGTTAAGAGCGTTCATCCCCCGCCGGCTGGCAACGTCGCTTTTCTCGAGGTTTTTGTGATTATTTTATTTAATTTAATTCAAAGTAGTACTATTTTTTACAAGCTTAAGCTTAGTTTGAAAATCAGTAACAGTACCTTTTGTGGAATACATAAATACGATGCATATGTTAGATTACTCTAAGATGAATGTATTAACTGGCGACAATAAAGATTTTTTTTATTTTTTTTTTTTAATATTTATTTTCAGTCAAGTAGGCTAGGTCGTTGGTTATATTATATATGTATGTATGCTATTTTTTTTGACAGTTATTTTGGTATTCACTCATAAAAATTGACATTAATGTCAATAATTTTCTATTTGCAGTATTACGATTAAATATCTTTATTTACTATAGAGTAAATAAAGAAATTTATTTACTCTATAGTACGTCGTGCTGCCTATTGTAATTTGTGCCTTCTCTCTTATTTACTTGAAAACTCCCAGATCTAAAGAATGCAACGGGATTGCACCAGGAGTACCTCCTTCAGTGGAGGGCCGGATGTCGGCATATAAATTAAGCCAGGCCTCTATTCAGCAGTTGATTGATTGACACGGTTATGGAAAATAGGGTAAGAAAACCCATATAGGTACATAATGTATGTAATGAATTCTGATCGTGGTATTTCCACGCGGAACTTCAAATGTGTAAGGAGTGTAGGTGACTATTCATAAACATTGATTGCTTATTGTCACTATAAAACTTTTATGTCACCTGCTTTAATAGCTTTAACACAAATGAAGAAATACTTTTAATTTTCTTTGTGGTATTCAGGCATCACATCGACCATACGGTTTAGGCGCATTAGGGCTAATTCTCATTTTGGCAATCCTACTCCCTAATGGGCTACTTCTCATTATGGCCACTTCTCATTTTGGCTACTTCTGATTAGGGCTACTTCTCACTTGGGCTATTTTTTCGACTCAGTTTTCAGTCCTATAATTACCATTTCAAAATCATGTTTCTTCAGAATCATAGATCTTTTTAGTCTGGGGCCATCTAAAGCAACATTCCAGTCATATTTTCAATACCTCTTTTGCTATCGAGATTTTTACGCAAAAACACAGTATCATTATTGGTAGCTCTGCGCTTGCGACGCCGACGCGACGGCTTAACGAATTAAGCTACCTATATCTAAAAACTTTTTAAGTACTTTATTTATTTATTTAGGCTAGCCAACAATTGTTTACACTAAACATTTAAAAATTTTTGCTAACAATACTTACATTTATAAGTGCAACAATTACTTATAGGCTAGCACAACATGCACCATTTATGTTGTTACATAATAAAGAAAAAGTGAAAAAGGATATAAATTACAATTATTAAAGCTATTAATATTTTTAAACAATAATAAAAACAAACATTTCATTGTAAATAATTAAAAAAAATTAACTTTAAGCGTATATCCACGACAATGTGTCGTATCCGGCTGTGATTATGGTAATTAATTTATTATTGGTTTATAATAAGAGCTCAATAAAACTTAGTGACGGCAATATGTCACGGTTGTCGCCTGTATTACCGGCCGGCTGGTGTTAAGGCATAGTGTCGTAACATTTAAATTTTCTTAATTGCGTAACATAATAACAATCGGAATCTGAAACATTTTGAAGCAAATTTCGAATCCGTTGCTTCTCGAAAAATTTGTCTGCTCGACAACGTAAATAACGCAATGAATGTTGTTAAGTTGTCAAAATGAAACGAAATCCGATTCATAGTGTGTTACGTAATTGCCCCGTTGAACTGTTATTAAACCTACCATTTAACTGTCACTGTGTTAAGTTTGATGAAACTTTAAGTAGGTACAGCTTAAGTTTAGAGAGTCAATTTTTATTCTGCAGAAAAGAGCCATCAGAGCCATATATAATCTCCGCAAGCGCGATTCTCTAAGGGAACTGTTTAAGGAAATTAAGATCATGACGGTACCTTGTCAATATATCTACGAAAATATCATGTACGTAAGAAAAAATTACATCTTTTTAGTAAAAGAGGTGGAAGGCATAATTATAGTACTAGAAATAGGGACCTATTAGCTCAACCAGGTTTCAGACTAGCTAAAGTAGACTCATCGTTCATTGTTCACTGTTTAAAATGTTACAATAAAATACCTCCACACATACTTCAACTGAATGAGACTAAATTCAAAACTTGTATAAAACGAACACTATGAAGGCAGGCATATTATTCACCTCCTTCTGCGAAGCAGTAATGCTCGCGAAGGAGGAAGCGGAACGCGTGAGGGAGAGGCAACAGCCGCGCCCTCGCGCCCCTAGCCGCCGTAGGAGACGCCCTGGGCGGCGGGAATCGATTGCCGATTCCCGGCCACCGTAGGCGCGGGCTTGCGGACGACGAGTAATGGGCAGCTCGCCGTCCGGTAAGGACCAGGCCCGGGTCAACGGCGCGTTGTGTTCCACGCGCGCCTCAAAGAGATGTCAGCAGTGACGGGGTCAATTTGGCCGATGCCGCCGGGGTCGCGGGTAGTTCGAAAGAGATACCGTGGCCCTGGCACGGGCAGCTGAAGGAGCATGGGTGGGTTTTAGTCAGTAAAAGTCTGACATGCCCTCCCGCTCTGCCCAGAGCGGGAGAAGTCATTTGATGATTTCCCATCCACAAAAAAAAAAAGGCAGGCATATTATAAGTTGGGGATTTACATAACTGATAAAAACGCTTGGCTCAATGCTGGTCCTGCTCCACAACCACAACTAATTTATTAACATTTGAAGATACTGTTGGAGCTGCTGAAGATTGTATGACTATCATTGCATTGTATAGACTCAATCTCCTTTGGATTATATAATTGCATAGCACATGTGTGAGTACTATATGTACATACTCTAAAGCTACCATTTACTGGCTTTATTTGACTGGAATGTGCCCTGGCGGCTGAGAGTATGTCATGCTCACTCTAATGCCTCGCTGATGTTGGCGCGTGTTGGATCATTTAGCTAATCCATGCGTCAGGTTCGCGAACGGGCGCTGTCAGTGAAGGCTGGTCATATCTTAGCGGCCACGGCTTATTTTAATGTAATTTAAATATTTGAATTGTTTTTTTTTAGGACGCTTTACGTTTTGCATCGTTCTCACATGTATAATTTCAACATGAATGATGTAACCATTATTTTGTAACCATATCTTCCGTGGAGTTTCTTGCCCGTTCTTCTCCGTAGGTAGGTCCTACTACGCTTTGGAATGGGCGCCTAGCTTCATCTTTCTGACTGACCGACCCCTTGACAATTCAAAAGTGCCTGTAATTGGTTTATTTGAAATAAATGCTTTGAGTTTGAGTTTGAGATTACGCAATTAAGGTAGTGACAACTATGCCTTAACAGTAGTCGGTAGCGCCTTATTGTGAGGGCGGGGCACGTTTTCCGTACATTCGCCTGTTGTCTGTCTCAGTTGGAATGTACTCAACTACCTAAATGTACACTACCGGTTTGGAGGCACAAGCAGTAGCTGCCATAATGTTTAACTGAGGTTTTTTTTTCAATATTATGTCTTTTATGGAACTGTGGTCTATACCAAAAACAAAATCCCAAATTCGGTTAGCCGACGTTGCACGGACGTAAAAATATCGCGGCGGGATTTTATCGCGCACTGGATTTTCAACTCTCGTTGTTGCGACCTCCGTGCCCTCCCTCCGTGCGAACGTCGACTTACCCTAGGAATATTAGACTGATTTGATGTTACGAGCTGCTCGCTACTTTGTTGAAAGTTGAAAGCATCGACAAAGATTTTCGTACTACATTAATTTCATGTTTCTATGTTTCTTTAGGCTATGTCTGTCAGTCACGGAGTTCCGTACATAAGTTCCGTGACCGATCAAACGACCTATGCATAGAAAATTAAAAGTAAGTCAACAATTCTTAATTAGTGTTGAGTGGTCAAGTTTTGGAGGTAGGGTTACAAATAAATGTTATAGTCACGATTCTATGATAAACTGTCGGTTAGTTAACATTATAATAATATCCTTTAACAATACAACTCACTGTGGTATGTCAATATAAATTGTAATAAATTATACGTAAGGGTATTTTCACTACCGGTTTAAGACGTTCATTTGTATGCAATTATGTTTGATTAAGTACTCATGCGCATGCTGGCAGACACACACCGACACATATTTATTGATGTATGTTTGACACATCGACACGCGTTGTCTGTCGAACTGGTGCAATTTAGAACTTTGCAAGATACTCCTACGCACGGCTACAGATCAAGCTATACAATTCCAGTTTAAGCTAATCTCGTATTGTATAGGATTACCTTATAATGAGAGGTCAGTGTAAACTGGAAATGTATAGCTTGATCTGTAGCCGTGTGTACAAGGTTTACCTTTGGGAGGCTTGTTTCTGGTTTCTGAAAGCTTGATCAGTAAAATCTGCCGTCGGATCCCATGTTAGATAACCCATGCAACTTGGAACTTGGGATTTGACAATACATTTATTTATCTACCTAACAAAGTTTAAACCGGGGTTAAATTGTTACTGTGAATTATCTGGGAAAGGCTAATCACCAACGCCACGGTAGACAAAGGCACCTATGATGATGAGATATTAACAAAAATCAATGAATTTTGTTAGTTTTTTTTTTTTTTTTTTTTGTAAAATACTCGTATATCGTAAACAGGTTTTTGTCTGTGAGGCGTGTACTTTTGGATTTTCCAAATTTCCTTTATTTTGTCAGCAGTATAGCTTCTATGGACTCCAGACAGTTTCCAAGTTAAAATGCGTATCCATACAAGGTGTGCAGAATTAGTATTAGTCAGTAGTGAATGCTGCTACTATCTGTCATAATTAACGTCGGCCTAATGTCGTGAGATCATGACTGTCCGACCGGGAGCAAACTAGGGCTGAGACCAATTTTAAAATTATTTGTTTCCAGCCTCATCGACAGGACGATGATTACAGTTTCTTTTATAACTTGAATGTAAAAAGTTGATGGGGAAAATATAGCTTCTAGAGTAGTAAGTAACAGTGTTAACATTTATTTGTCTGATTCCTATAATAAACAAAAAATGTGACGTTTTCCTATTTCAAAATTTTGATGAAGATGTATTTTTTCTTCGCACATTTTGTTTACATCCAGAGTTTTTCAAAGGATCAGATAGGGCATGTCAACATTTTCATGATCATATATGATATGTTTATCACACTAATAACACTATAACATAACACTATAACATAACACTATAACACTAATAACACTATAACATAACATAACACTAATATTATAAAGGCGAAAGTTTGTGAGTGTGTGTGTATGTTTGTTACTTCTTCACGCTCAAACGGCTGGACCGATTTGCATAAAATTTGGTATGTAGATAGCTTATACCCCGGATTAACACATAGGCTACTTTTTATCCCGGTCCACGCGGGTGAAACCGCGAGGCGCAGCTAGTGATTTATAAAACAATCGGAATTAGGTATATTTTTATCCAATCGAAATGGTTCATACAGTTATTTTTCTAACTGAGAACATCATAGTTGGCAAAATGAACTCAAGTAAGTAGAAATTTCGGCAACCCTATCTTGCACGTGAATTGAACCAATAAATTATGTTAAGATCAAGATTAAATAACAATTACAAGCCCTTTTAGTGCGGTCACCTGCTGGGTAACACTTGATTCGAAAGGTGACACGAACAAAGCGAATTCAGTGGCTTTGCTACCACGTTGAGTAACGTAACTTCGGTAATCTCTAGTGTGGAATTAAAATAAGCAAGTGTGATCAATGCTCCTGCCTTCTCTGTAGGGACGTCGGCAGGGGGGTAGGTTTGGGGGTTCAAACCCCCCTAATGCTAATACGAATGCTAATGCTAATTAGACGTCTAGCCGACGTAGTTCCTCGCAATCGACGGGATAACAGCGTGCTATGTCTAAAGTCAGCCAAGACAGCACTTATGCGCAAAAGTGTCTACTGCATGGCTCCAGTAATTTTCAACAAAATACCGAAGAGTTGGAAAGAGCTTCCGCTTACTTTATTTAAAAAAAGACTTCGTAGCTTTTTAGTGGTGAAAGGTTATTATAATGTAAGTGAGTTCCTGAATGAAAAAGATTTTTAAGTTAGTGTATTTTTTTGTATCTTTTGCATGCCTATATGGTAAAATATGGCTGAACTTGTTATGATTTTTGTTATCCTTTATACCCATATTTGCAAAATAAAATGATCTTTTATCTTTTATCTTTACGAGTAATATAAATCTGTACTCTTTATTTACCTTCTCTGAAATCAGAAATTCTTCATTTCTTCAAAAAAAAGTTGGCAACCCTAATCCCTGAAGTGAATTCCTGGCTACAACCCTGCTTCTCTATATCAGAAGAGGCCTGTGCCCTGCAGCGGGACAGTAATAGGCTGGTAGGTAAGTGAACTCAGTTTACTTAAAGATTATTTCGAGCCAAGTAGAAAGCTTGTAACAAACTTTTATACCGCGACGGAACTAATTGCAATTAATACAGAGCTAACTGATAAAACGTATCGTATAAAAAAAAACGAAAAATTCTTTTACTATTAAAACAAGCGACTTCCAAAAAAAAAACACTAGAAAGTGAAAAATAACTTTAATTTCCAAATCGGTGGCAACACTAAAATACTGGTCCAGAGACCCCTTGAAAATTCAAAAGTGCTTGTAATTGGTTTATTTGAAATAAATTATTTGAGTTTGAGTTTGACCGACATCCGGAATTAAAGTGAATTTTCACTTTGTTGTGTTTCCAGCATGCCAGACCAAACTATCGACCGCCGCGCGCCGCTGGCGTTCATACGTCGTTCCGAAACGACAGCTTGGAATGGCGCGTTGTGTTTCCAGCAGTCCGAACTGTACGTGTAAACCCCGCTAATCAGTCAGTCAATTTATTGCATAGGTAGTATTAAAGATTTTGTAATGGCCCAGCCAGGCTTCTTATTACCATTGGCCAGTAATAGAGGGACTAACTATGCCTTGAGCGCTAAAAACACCTTCCAATAATACATTACTAGCTCTTGGGCTATTAGCTGTCAAACCTAATAAAGAATTACGCACAATAGGCCTCGAGCTATTCCGATCAATTTGCTACCGGATCAAAATAGTTTCTTTAGCGTGTTGATATAAATATTAGATTACATTTGTTATTCATAAGTCGAGATCTCGACTTCTCGAGACGGAACACTTGGACGGTGGCCCGCAAAGCATTTGTCACTAGTGCGAACCAAATGCATAATTAAGCTTGAGAAAACTATACGTCACGCTATGGTATGCCACTGGATCGTGCTCGATTCTCATGATAAAATCTGATAGTTGGTATACCTTTGACCTCGCTAAAATTAAATAAAATGAAACTGACGAAAGTATTATAGATAGTAAAAAAACTGTCAGTGGGTGATATAAAAGATGACTAATGGTATAATATGGATATCTCAATACTGTTGAGCAGCTGGGGTCACGGGCTGCTAGGGTCACGGGTTCGACTCCCTGGCCAGGCTGTGTTATTGAGTTTATTTTGTAAGTAATTTCTTAACAGCCCACGAGGTAATTGCTTATCACACTTACGGTAAGAATAGGTTTAATTTTGATAGTTCAACAACATTCATTGCGTTTTTAACGTTGTTGAGCAGACAAAGTTTTCGTAAATATGAAGCAATGGATTAGCAATATCCTTCAGAATATGATTGAATAGTGTGTTACGCAATTAGGGTGCTGGAGTCTGAATTTTTGCTTGGTTAATGTCAATCGGCTCGCCCCCTATTTCATGGATATTCTGTAGGTACACTTCTGATGGAAAAATATGTTAATTTAATGTGATTCATTCAATGCTTCTATTACCTACTTTGATCAGTGCATACGCTGGCCGTCAAGTGAAAATAGTTATAAAACTATTTTAAAATTAAGTGCGTGTCAAAGAGACGAGTAAATGATATTAATTGCAATTGTTCCGAGTATACGGAGGAAACCACTTCCATGAAATAAAGAGTGGTCAGACCGGTCCATCGAGACTGGGTTGCTTATATTTGTTTACGCAATCTATTGTTACTGCCTTGGTTGAGTTGAAGATGTGAAGGACTAGGTGTGATTGTTAAGAGGTAGGAGGAATTGTGACTAATAATGATAGGTTTGCCATAATTGCCCGACGACACTTTCGTGTACAAAGTTCCCTTATGTACAATAAAATAAACAAGACCCTATCAATTTATAAACTTACTGCATAAGGTCAAGCTGAGTCTAAAGCCTTGGCTACTGTCCCACAATTACGACGAAACAGAGCAAATTCTAAAAACTCTTTCGTAATATAAATTCTAGCCTATGAGAGCCACTCAACTTCACCCTTTACTCGCGTTCCCAGAAAACCTTTCCCGTACATTCAATTCAATTTCAATTTACACACATACTCAAATACTTCAAGCACACACCCACACATTCACACCCCCACCACACATAATACACGCACACACACACACACACACACACAATCACCACTACAGGCTTTTTCTAAACTTTTTTTTTTTCCTTTATTTTGTATTGGTTTAGTCTTTTTATTTTTTCATTGTTAGTCTTATTGCATAAGTTTTCAATAGTATTTATTCCCGGGAGAGGGCACTGGCTCTTGTAACACAGGTTAATCACCTAGCACAAGTGTCAGGGACTTCACACTATTTGTAATTCACATTCTTATGTAATAAAAGATTATTATTATTAATTTCAATCAAATTATCTATGCATAAAGTTACATCTTTTTCTCATCGTGGTTAACTAACCACGATGAGAAAAAGATGTAACTTCTTACTAAATACTAACTAATTCTACTGGATGTACTGTATGTCCTACATCCTACAAACGTGTATAAAGCTAAAGAAGTCTCCTGCTTTATAAACATTTGTAGATAGGTACTACATCTGGTCATCACAATTTTATTTCTACTTATGTAGATAACGCTAGGTCACTGTGGCCATAGTTTCTTAAAAAAACTTTTTTAGAAAAAAATACAACCGACTTCCAAAAACAACACTATAAAGTGAAAAATAACTTTAATTTCGGAAGTCGGTGTCTGGTTAAATGTATTTTCGTTTTTTGCCACCGACTCCCAAAATTAAAGTTATTTTTCACTTTGTAGTGTTGTTTTTGGAAGTCGGTTGTATTTTTAGCCGACTTCAAAAAGGAGGAGGTTCTCAATTCGTCGGAACCTTTTTTTTTTTTATTTTTTTTTTATGATGTTCCCCGATTACTCGAAGAAGGCTGGACCGATTTGGATTATTTTTTTTTTTGTTTGAAAGGGTATACTTCCCAGGTGGTCCCATGATCATCAAGTCAGGATCTGATGATGGGATCCTGGAGAAATAGAGAGAACTCTTCCAATTTTATAGGCACACTTGAAGTGATTTGGATAGTTTTTGGAAGAGTACTTTCTTGGAGTGGTCCCATTTCAATTTGGTGAAGATCTGATGAAGAACTTCTGAGATAGGCAACGGAACTCCTCAATAAATGATAGCAAATGGACTGGGATTGCTGAAATCTCATGTCTGCTTGTTGTTCACACCAGTTCATAACATAACATCACGCCAGTACGCTGTGAAGGGGTAAGCACATGTGAACCACTAAAAAGTGAAAAATAAAAACTATTACAAAAAAATACAACCGACTTTCAAAAACAACACTACAAAGTGAAAAATAAGTTTAATTTCGGAAGTCGGTGACAAAAACGAAAATACATTTAATCAGACACCGACTTCCGAAATTAAAGTTATTTTTCACTTTGTAGTGTTGTTTTTGGAAGTCGGTTGTATTTTTTTTTAGTTATTATTTTTCACTTTTTAGTTGTGGTATCCCCACACAAATTCTAATACCACTACCTGCAAAACAAACTAGAACATCATCCATATAAAAGTGGGAAAATACGTATTATTGAAGCTAACTCAAAAACTACCAAAGCAAAGTTAATCAATTTTATAGAATAAGAATAAGAAATTTTATTTGCGCAAACATGTATGGGACCAACTTTTAGGTATATCCTCTCGAAAAAAACAATTTTTTTTTAAATCGGACGACTGTAAAAAGTAACGCGTGGAACACGTGTCGAATTGAGAACCTCCTCCTTTTTTTTTCGTCGGTTAAAAATAATGTCGCTGAATGAATTGTATGATAGAAAACTAAATCAATAGACAGCATATACATGCATATATGCAAGAACAATACACACACGCGGTTATGTGAATAAATGCATTTAGGAGATTGATTTGCAAGTTTGTTACAAAACCACAAGCCCTCACAATGTGTTATTTATCAATCAATCAAAGAAATCATTTATTTTCCAGATAATAAAATGCAAATTTTTAGTCTTTCTTGTAGAGGGAAAACCCTCCGCAGACATCAGCGTGAATTCAGTATATCATACTAAGATGACCGGTACATTAAATTATTTCAGGAACGTTATTGTTGGTTCCAATAAACCTGATTTGTTTGTATTTTTGTGCGCAAATTGGGGCGTCTGTAACTAGTTGGGAGGGGTAGGTAATAGATACGCGGTGAGTTCTGTAGCTAAGCAGAAAGTGAACAGCATTTCACGCGTCGTTCGTCAGAGTACATTTCAACATCCATTGCTGGTTTCTTTTTTTTTTTGCTGTTTTTTTTTGCTTAAATAGAGCGCTGCGTTCAGAGAATATAATTTTACAGTGATATAAAGGTAGTAACTGAAAAAAAACGATAAAAAAAAATGGAAATTTTCCTGAGAAATTTTCCGGTGGAATATGATTCAAAATAAGGAGCTAAATGCAACCTGTTAGTTTGCTGAGGACTGTCCCTTATACCCTGTACATATTATTAATTCTACCATTTAAAGGGGTTGGTGAATTTTGTAGGGGAAAGTGCGAAATCCACGCGAACGATGCGCGGGCGAAATGCTATACTAATTACATATTAGTGTTACTATTAGATACAGTGGACTGCATCAATAGGGTACCCCAGATGTATTAAAATTTTAATACAACTGGGGTACCCAATTGATGCAGGCCACTGTACATAATTTATGTAAGTATTCTTATTTACTATACAAATTGTACTGTACAAATACTTGAAAACATTTGTATCTCTATGTTCTGCACAGACAATAGCTAGACACAGACACCGACATTCCAGTCGTATTCTGAACCGAATCCTTTCACTCCATGACATTATGAATTCGGCACTACTTGTTCTGAGAATAAAGCCTCACAATGCTGGCTTGGTAAAAATCTGTTATTTAGTACTCAGGGCCACGCCAATATACTTAAGAGTCGATGACGGTGCACTTCCTATATTTTTATGAGCGTAAGAAATACCATACTGAGTTCTTATGCAAATTGGGGATTGGAAAGCTGAAATTGGACTAGACAGGACATATTTGTCGATTACCTGATCATCTCAACTGAAGAATCATTAGGATTGAAATCGACGGCAAGAGAAGTCCAATTAAAGGAATTGGCAAGGCGAGTTAGACTTTTCACCAAACAAAGACGTGGGTTGAAAGAGTTTCCTTTATAGCAATTACAAAATATGCCTATCTGAGATTTCCTTTATAGCAATTACAAAATATGCCTATCTTTCAAATTGTTCCCAAAGGGTTTGAAGAAGGAATGTCGCTGGCGCCTCGTCGCCAAAAGGTCATAACAGCGGAATGCCGCGCGGGACACATTCGATGGCACAAACCGTGAACTTTCATATGAGAAACAGACAAAGACATCCATAAAATAATGATATCACATAGGTATCCTACCTAGTACTTATTGATTGTTGTAATGTGTAAACATTTTGTAATGTAATTTTAATAATTAGATGATGATTAGATTAACAATAATACAAATCTTTGCACACCTTATTAGGTAATGGTACATAGTACTTTATATTTATTTGTAACATCTGTTTATACCTACCTGTGATATGCAAATAAATAATTTGATTTGATTTGATTTGAATGACACCTTAAGTCAAAGATGCTAAGTACAGAAAAGTGAAACATGCAGGAAGTGCTGCAACGCACTATTGATGATGAAACATTATTTTTACTTTTTTTTGCTATTTGTGTTTCACGAACTGAGTTCACAAATAAACGTTTTTCTTTCTTTAACAAGAATCATGATGCTAATTAAACTGAATGAATATTGGTTCGAAGTTAAAGGTGAGATATTAATTTTATGTACGAAGTGGCTGCAATACTTGGTCAAAGAAGAAATTGCCATTTAATGGGCAACACTAGCCAAAAGGATTTGGGTATTGTAAGCTTAGTTAGCTAATAATTAAATGAAATGAGTAACATTTGTATCGCTTGCTTTTCTATTAATCCAATAATTGTTACAATAAATCATGGCGACATAAACTGAGAATTATTCCGAAAAATGCAACAATGTCACTCCACTGTGAACTGTCAACGAACACCGGCACAGACGAAGTAGAACACCGGTCACTGGAACGCCACTCACGTTCGATATCTCTTACAGTATGTTCGCGATACATCTTACTTTTTACTTCATAAGTAGATAGGGAAGGATGATGAACTTCCTAATTTTTAGGGAACAAGCGTTTTATTCTGTAAAAATCTTATCGGAAAACGTAGGTGAGGTGAGCTTGAAGTGAGCTGTCAATAGTGTCAATCCCTAGCATTAGTAGGAATGCCAGCTCACTTCACTTTATTTTTACAGAATAGATTGGCTTGACTTTTTACTTTCCAATTAAATTCGTAAATATTTATACAAGCTGCAATGAACTCTTTACCGTTTCAAGATGGCGGCTAATTAGTTTTCGGCTTTTCTCGTCCAACAACGGCAGGTGGCCTCGGGTAACAGGAAACCAGTGAAATGATCAATCAGACTTGTCCTTCTTAAACTCACCACGTCACTTCCTCAACGAGTATTTGGATTGATGAAATGTCATGCGCTGTGGTCACCATGGTAAACGTACCAACGGGACAATACCTTCTCTTATAAAGATGACATAAATCTGGGAATCTCAATCCCTATTAACCGCCTAAGTGTCGCTTTGTCTTATGAACCTATGCGATATCGTGCGACACTCAAGGGGTTAAGACACAGTCAAGTTATTATAAATATTAATTCCAAGAGACATATTATGTGCAATATAAAATTCCGAAAACTTTTATCACTGCGAGCTTAACTTTCTGCTAGTTATCAACTAGTCTAGGTATGTAGAAGATTTGGAGTAGGTATGTAATTTTGCATCTTATTTCGTCGTTACTTGCCGCGGTTGGTCCGTGGGTGGGCGACCATCTTTACATACCAAGAGTACAAGACCCCTCCGTGCCTTGGAAAGCACGCTAAGCCGTTGGTCCCGGTTGTCATTCGTGGATCTTTGACAGTCGTTACGGGTCGTCGAAGCCCGCAAGTCTGACAACCAGTCTTGCCAAGTGCTATCGTAATAACCCAGTAACTGGGTTGTGGAAGTCAGATAGGCAGTCGCTCTTTGTAAAATACTGGTATTCAGCTGCATCCGGTTAGACTGGATTCCATCATTACATACCAAAGTCTGTCATTAAGACCTCAACTACCTACCAAACCAACATAATATACCTAATTATGCATATTTCTACGACAGTAATATTTAGGAAGAAGTATTTAGACCTAAACAGTTGGTATGCAGATAGGTCTATAATAATTTGGAATTTAAACTTCTCTATACAGGTAAAAAGTACACGAGGATTGGATAGTCATGGTCTCTCTATACGCAACGGTGACATTTACTTAGACGACGCACTGAGGCATTGAAATGCGTTGGACACGTGCTGACATTATCCAACCAAGCACAAAGAACGTAAGTACACGGGATGTGACTTACTGTTAATAAAAAAGTAGATTATTTAATAGTCGATTTTTTTTTGTTCATATCAAATTGATTATAGAAAAAAACGTTTAGGTACTTAAAAAAAAACCGACTTCCAAAAAAAAAACTACATAGTGAAAAATAACTTTAATTTTTTTTGGAAGTCGGTTATTTTTTTTTTTTGTAAAAAAGTTTTTTTATAAGTATTTCACTTTTTAGTGGGCAGTTTGTAATTTATCTAAGTTACAATCGTTACAATAGCCTAATGTCAAACTTTTCCAAAATATTGCTTTTCCCGATGCAAGGACGTTAATTGTTGAGGAGTTCTCCTGTAAGAACCAGGATAACTGCTGAACCAGGAGCTGATGGTGACTTCACCATCAGTTTCCACCACCATATTGCATTGTGACGAGCATAAATTGGTAGGTAATCGAATTGCAACCCGTGAAATACTTATTATTGAGTAGTTCCGATGACCACTTAAACAAATGGCCGAAAGCAAATGCACGAATTACTGTAAAAAATACCCCGATCTCTATAAAATTTGAGGGTTTCCCTCGATTTCCATGGGACCCCTCATCAGTTTCTGACTTGGTAACAATGGGACCACCTCGAGACCTACCCTTTCAAATAAAAAAAGAATTTTCAAAATCGGTCCACAATTGACGGAGAAATCGGTATACATACATAAAAAATACGCGACAAATTGATAACTTCCTGCATTTTTTTAAGTCGGTTAAAAAAGGGGTCGAGTTATCCAGAGATTTTAATATCTTCCTCGTAGGTTGCGGTTTCGCCACAGTTTGCAATTTTCATTATGTACCAATTTACCGCCCTTACGGGTGGTACATCTGAATGATCGTCAATTTAGACCAGTTTGACGAATACTGGCTTCCCTAGAGGCGACTGACCCCCGATGGATATTAAAAGTAAAAACTATATATGCAAAGACGTCCGAAAATTTTGGTGCGCGATTTAGAACTTTGAATGGTTGATCAGTCAGAGTGAGTTAAAATTCGAATTCGAGTTTGTTTTTTCATATTGTAATAATTAAGACCATACAGTGCAATATTAAAATTATCCTTTTTAAAAAAGTAACAAAACAGAAATGGAAAAATATCCAAAAATAATTGCAGTTGCTGGGTTTCGAATCCATGACATGATTGGAAACTGTGTCCTTTTCAAATAATCTAACGATGCGGTAGGGTACCTAGTTATTAAAATACGGGCAGAAATTATTACATTTAATTTCTTTAAATTAAAATAAATGTAAAAACAAAATTTCTGCCGTTTCCTTTGAAACATTTATTATAGATAAATAGATAGATAGATAGTTTATAACCTGGATTAAGACAGGATACTTTTCATCCCGGTCTACGCGGGTGAAACCGCGGGGCGCACAGCTAGTATACCTATAAAAACCTGCCAAATGCGACTCAGACTCGCTCACAAAGGGTCCCGTAAGTACCACCAAAACTTTTTTAGTTTATCTTCTTTTTATTATTTATTAAGATAGGATAGAGGCTAAACCTAGTAACACGCGAATTCAGAGAAAACAGCCGATCCTACTAATAGAGTATTACGATTAAAAAGATACAGTCTTGTGACAGACGGAGTCATAATAATAGGGTCCCGTTTTCACCCTTTCCCTTTGGGTACGGATTCCTAGAAAAGATTACCATACCGTGTTAAATATTACATACATACCTGTAGTGTATCTATTGAATAGATATGTAAACACTGTCTCATACACACAAGTGTCAGGTAGCTGTCACTAATGTCAACTGTCAGTCATGAGGAATGGCGGGAAGACAGACGTGAGGCGTACCGGGAACTACGACTTGGATGCGCTGGTGAGCCAGTGAATAAACGAGATTTAATAGCCCTGTTATTATATAATAATAAACGGACACTACAATACATAAACTCACGCCTTCTTCCCAAGGGGGTAGGCAGACACTGCAGAACGCCACCTGCTACGATCCTTTTAAACTCCTTTTGACTCGTTTACGTTCATTGGTCATACACGCACTCCGCGCCGCGCCGGTTGCGAGTACTACGCACCTGACCTTTCTGAAGAACATCACCAATAAGGTCACTCTAGATTGTCTTCCTAGGGCGATCCCTTCCAGCGTTTCCACTCACATCTGCCTTGTAAAATACCTTTTGTTAGTAGCCTTTCATTCATCCTCTCAACATGACCATTAAACCATATAAGCAAACTTATATAGTTCATAAAAATCGATTTCTAAGAAATAATAATCGTTTTTTTTTTTAATACCAACCGATTATTTTTTAACATCCCTAACACCAGCTTTATCTACTGATCCAATTTCGATAATACATATAAAAGCTATTGCCCCCTTACATTTTATGGGAAATTCTTTTTCTAGTATCCCATGTCACCATGCCCAGGGCTTATGCTTTCTTTTTGTCAAATTTTGTCTAAATTCGTTGGTATACCTAGTTGTTATAATGTGTGTTACCAACTAAATGTCGCACCTTTTGGAACAAAGGGTCACTTTTGCATATTCCAACTTTACAGGAAGATCAATCTGCCTAGCCTTTTCCCAACTATGTTGGGGTCGGCTTCCTGTCTTAACCAGATGCAGCTGAATACCAGTATTTTCCATGGAGCGACTGCCTATCTGACCTCCACAACCCATTAACTGGGTAATACGATACCCCTTGGTAAGACTGATTGTCAGACTTTGGGGCTTCTGACGACCCGTAACGACTGTCAAAGATCCACGAATGACAGCCGGGACCAACGGCTTAACGTGCTTTCCGAGGCACGGAGGAGTCTCGGTATGTAAAGATCATAGAAATATAAATATATCTATGGTAAAGATGGTCACCCATCCACGGACCAACCCCGGCAAGCGTAGCTTAACCTGATGGATCGACCCGTGCGGCTGTTATTACTTAGCCACGAGCTCCAACTTTACAGGAAGAGCATTTATAATTTTTTTTTGACGTATTTGTCTAATAACTCTGTACCTACTTACTGTTTTAGTATTAATTAGTTCTTCACGGCCAATCGTGACTATTTTTAAAAAAATACAAGAAGGGAAAATGCAAAAAATTGCAGCAGTGACGCTTTGATCCCAAAGGTGTGATGTATAATTAAGTAGCTCAGTCGGTCGCCGTTCACCTACTAAACATCTTGAAACTTTAGGTATTCGATACGTCACCAAACGCTTTAGTACTATTATTTAATCTGTGGCCAAACGGAAATGGTTATTCCAAGCTCTGAAAGCTTAGACCATTTTATATCATTGTCTGAAAGTGAGTATGACACATTTTTTTTTTGTTTCGTATTAGTGAGGTAACGCCACCTATCCAATGAATCAAGAACTAGCTGTAGCAAGATTCTTTGGAGGCAATTTGTTACTATTTTGACGTTGTACTGGAGTTCTGAGTTGCCTTAAATATAAACTAGATGGCGTTACTAGTTTAACCTGTGGAGTGTTGTAAACGATTGTTGAATTTATACTGGATCTGCCACATTCTATTAATTATTATTATCTTAGGTCTAAGATTAGATTAGATGAATCAGGTACCTCCAATGACTCAGCGTTGTTTGATATTCTGGCCTTGCTGTGATCTGCTAATGATTTCCATGAGTGGCCTTTACATAATAGGTACCTACTTTCTACCCGACTGCCCCAGTAGGAGGGTAATGTTTTCGAGAATATGTACGTATGTATGTATATTTCTTTGGCACGGCTTGATGGATTTTAACATTATGAGGTGTCGTTAGATTTGTCTTAATTGTGAGAGTGACATAGGCTTATAGTAGGTACTTAATATAATATTTATATATTGTATCTGGAAATACCAAAAAAATGGAGGGGAAGGTTTTTTTTTAAATAAATTTCAACAATATTGGTATCAGATAAAAGTTAATAATGAATCAATTCCAAAAATATATGAATAAAACTAAAAAGATTTAAATAAAAAAAAAATATTAAAAAAAAAAAACAAATAACCCGACTGCAAAAACACATACCTACTTAACTGAAAAGAGAAAAACAAGCATTGGGTATAATCTATAGAATTTTGGTATTGCAGGCCCGACAAATATAAGTTACCTACTCCATATTTTTCAGGTTATTGGTTTGTCCCCGCCTGCAATACCAAAACTCTATGAAATCATAAGATTTGAGGTCAATTCTAACTTATGGAGTTGTATTGCTGATTTTATTGATTAATTCTGTAAAGCCATTCTATGTTCTCTATGTTAAGATTTTGGTTTCCGCACTTAGTCCTTCATGTGGACCATTGTGCGTGAGCCATGGCAGCCGTCGGGGGTTTATTCCAACCAGCCCACCTCCCTCCAGAAGTCAATCAAATCTCCGGGTTTGTTAAGAACATCTGTGAAAGATCCTTTTATCCATTGCAGTGTCACTGTGTTGCGGTTCGCTACTCGTTCGAGTGCATCGTGACATTTTAGTATTAATCTCGAGGTAAAGTATTTTTCCTGTAGGGATTGGAACACTGAGGCACTCTCTGAGAGTATTCGTATATAGGTATCCGTAACTCTCCTGGCTTCTATGGCATAACACGCTTGTATGATGCCCACACACTCCGCCTGGTAGACAGTGTTGAATACTCCAAGCGGACTGGATATGTTAATGTTAAGGTCGTATGAGAAGACTCCGACCCTGGTTCCGGAGACGGTCTTTGATCCATCGGTGTATACCCTCAACTCTTGCGGGCCTGAGTAATCACACCGTTCTTCCGTGAGTATTATGTTATAATGCTTCTGAAAGCAGTGTTGTTTCAGGACTCTATCGCATGGTGATGCCATCATTGGCTGTCGCCTGATCGCATCCTCTTTTATGCGTATGTGCTTAACTCTAGAGTCCTTGCTCAGTGTTTCTGCTAAACTGATTCTAAAGGCGGCTGGGGCTGCCTCTTCACGCACGATGAGGTGTAGTAGCGGCAGTCCAAGCATTGCTTGTAGGGCAGCAGTGGGTGTAGTTCTCATGCAGCCAGTTATTGCTACACAAGCGAACCGTTGCAGTTTCTTAAGATCCTTTCGGGCTGTACTCAGGTCTGTCCTGGGCCACCAGACCAGTGAGCCATATGTGATAATTGGTCGGATTACTGTGGTGTATAGCCAGTAGGTGACCTTGGGGCTAATCCCCCAATTCCTGCCGATCAGTCGCTTGCACTGCCTCAGGAATATACTGGCTTTTGTGATGATGTAGTTGGTATGTTTCGCCCAATTCAGCTGTTTATCCAAAAAGATGCCCAGGTATTTGGTTTCAGTTGATAGGCTTAGGGTCCAAAGAAACGCGGTAGTTGTAATGTAGTCAGCTTCCTCTTTTTTGTAAAGAGAATCAGCTCGGTTTTTGTAGGGTTCACTGATAGTTGGTGTTTGTTGCACCAGTCTTCTACTATGTACTGTAAAGCCATTTAGATTAGTTACGGGCGCGAATCGTAATCTGACACTGACCTGTAAATTGCAAAAAACGTAAGATTTGAATTCCGCGGGTTACCTTATGGCACTCCGCGCCAACGATCATATGTGCTAAAACTCATAAACTTGTCGTTTTAATTTTATTAAAACTAATAAAATTATTACCTATTATTTTATTATTTTCTTCGTTTTTTTTATACACCGGCCCGTGAACATAAGGTACCTGGGAAAAGAGGTACCTCTGTGTTTTAGTTACGTATACACCGGCGCCGATGCTTGTTTTTCTCAATTCCGTTACTTATGTGTTTTTGCAGTCGGGTTTTTTTTTTTTTTTTTTTTTTTTTTTTTTTAATAATTATTAACGTTCGTTTTCTGTAAGTACCCTTGCACCTTATAATACACACTCCGAATAAGTACTAGGTAGGTACATTACATTATTGCCACTTATGAAAGCAATTTTAACGCACCTTGTTCTGCAGTGGGAGCTTCAGGCTGATAATGAAGATCAGCAGTGGATAAAAGAGGCTTTAAAGGCAGACAGACGCGACGCGATAGCGTAACGCGACTCTAATAGAATAATTTCTATGAAAACATTATGGAAAATTGTTCTACCAGAATCGCGTCGCGTCGCATATGTCTGCGGGAGCATTTATCTGTCGGCAGTTTATTAAAAGTTCCGGCAAGCGTAGTGTGAGACGCCACCCAGCTAGATGGACGGATGACCTTAAAAAGGTGTATGGGACAGACTGGATGCGGAAGGCGGTGGTCAGATTTTTGTGGCGTAGAATGGGAGAAGCCTATGTCAAAGTCAAATCATTTATTTGAAATAGGCACTTAAAATACACTTTTGAACGTCAAAATTAATGTATATGTCAGCACTTTCACTCAAACTGAAAATAATGTGAGTAAGCTCTTTTCAGATTTCCTAGGAAACTACCTATTCGAAAGCGGTAATGACTCACGTATCCTTTAATTATTCAATTTTGATCCATATTGCGTTGGAACAAGGTCGCAGACAGCTTGTAATGGGTGGCTTAAAAACCTTGAATGTTTTTCCCCTTGCTTGATTGTGCATACGCTACTTATTTGCCTAGATTAATCCAAGTAGATCCTTAATTGTTTGGTGTAATTATTTTATAATTTTATCATCTATCATTCATACATCGCGTGCATTTACAAATGACTCGTCAAAACATGCCTATGTACGAGTATGTCATATGTTCACATAACACTGTGTAGTGATTGTAACCGGAGCATGCGTAGTTCATACAAACGAAGTACCAAAATAATTTGTAAATCAAACATTTAATTAAGGTACAGACGCCAGCAGGTCAAGCCACCCGAAACTGTCAAATTTTCCCAACCAACCTTGAACCTAATGCTTAAGCGATAAAGATGAAAATCTATTAAAGAAATTTGAAAGATTGTAGTAGCTTGATGTGCTGGCGTCTCGTCTGTACCTAGTGTTATTTATTCCGATTGGATTACAGAATATATAGGTTCCCAAATATAATATGTATATTTGAACTACGCATGCTCCGGGGGCTTCTTAAGCAATGAGCATTGCCTTCGATTCCTTGGTAAGTTTTATAGGGTTTCCATTAGACAATAGTAGCCAAGAGTCTAGATTTGTGCTAGATGATTGGCAATCGCTTTTTTTTCCTACACGAAACGAAATATTAGTGAATTGCACCTCTGCCCGTCCCATCGGGAAATACAGGAGTCAGGAGTGTTTTTTTTTCATTGTCTTATCGAATCAAAGAACGCAATGTTCACAATTGAACAAGGACCTCAGCTAATCTTGGAAGATAATGCCGTACTCAGTATGCTGGGCATGGTGTTTGGCGATAAAGTATGACGTCATTACCAACCTTTATTGTATGTTTTGTATTATGATGAGTACGAATGGATGAAAACCTATTAGTAATCCCTGTCACGCTGTCTGTAAGTCTCGTTAGGAGGTCTATGAGAAGATTTCTGATTTTAAACTCTTAATATAGCTATTGATTCGACAAAATTATCTATTTAAGCGAATTCCTTCCTTATGTTCGGTTTTTGAAGTCCCTAGATAAACCGCTCGATAGATTCACTCGACTTTTAAATTAAAATTAATTTATTTCGGAACCAGTCCATATTATGCATGTAGTACATAAGATATTAAAAATATTATATAACATTAAAAATTCATTAAAATATTACAACTAAACAATTACACAAAACATTACAAAAGTTATGAATAAAAACATTATAAATTACAATTTTACTATAACAAAAAGATATAATAATACTGGGATTGTTCTGAGAGCCGTGGAATACCTCTCCACTCCTCAAGCTCCTCAGGACATGTTGCCCCTTGTCGCTACGTCACTATGTGCTAGCGACCGTTTCCGGGGGCCCATTATTGTGTGTGCAAGTCACCCCCTGCCAATTTATCTGTGTATATTATATAACATTGGTCAGGCAGGGGACATAGTTCTTCCATAGTTCAAGGTACCCAATCCATGTAGCCACCCAAACCCATAGGCCCAATGTGTTTTGTTTCCATGTTCTGCAATAGTCCTGCACCAACCGGGGGTTGTCCTTGGGTGCACTTGCATAGTGCATACAGGGATAATCGTCGGCTGGTGCCTCCTCGTCATTTAAAATTGTCTAAGGGGCCTCTGCGAGTTGGCTTCGGCCCCTCGTACGCCTTCCAAAGGTCCGGGACCCCAGGGTCCCGAGATAAGCCAAAGAATAATAATAATAATTTTAAACACCTGTAGAATAGTTAGGAAATTCATGCAGTTAGAGGAAGAAAATACACCCTCATCTTAAATACACACCACACGCTGCATTTACTTGGCTTTGGCCCGTAAATGTAGCTAAAACCAGCCTACGAGCTGAGAAAAAGAACACACTCGAAAATAATAATAATAAATCATTTATTTCGGGTAACAATGACCCATAACATAAATACCTTACAGACTATCATACATGTTTATTAAAACCACAAAATATTAAAACTATTGTATACGAAGTGACGGCGTCGTATTGCGCTGCGTGGTGTCGCGTAACCTTCCGCGGAATCGCCGATACACGACACCCTTCGGCCAAAACTCTTCCTTGAGGACGGTCTCAATATATTGAGTCGGAACTCGCACCACGAACGACGTGAAATTCGTGTTGTGGCGCGACGCCAACTTCTCGGCCCTTAAGATCCAGCTGGTCTTCGCTCGAACATACTCCACAATCTCCTATTTGACCCCTCACACGAGTTCGGTGTGAATCGGGTCCGAGTAATTTTACCTAATATTGTACGTAGTATGAGTTTGTATGTATGTATGTATGTATACATTGTATGTATGTACGTAGTATGAGAACGTTAATAATAAAAAAATATTTTCTTGGTATAGAACTCATACTACGTACAATATTAGGTAAAATTACTTCACACCGAACTCGTGTGAGGAGATGATAATTATACTCGTAGTAAGAGAGATTTAAGGAGGATGCGCTAAGGTAGCCCGCGAAATTCAAATTTTCTTACGTTTTTTGCAATTTGCAGGTCAGTGTCAGTTTGTATGTTGATTAAAATATAATTCGCGGCCGTAACTAATATGGCTTTACAGAAGTATAATCATTACAATCAGCAATACAACTCCATAGGTTAGAATTGGCCTCAAATCTCATGATTTCATGAAATAGTCATTCAATAGGGTAATATGAACTTTGAGTTGTATTGATGATTTTTATGATTATAATTCTATAAATAAATATTTGATACGGCCGCGAATCATATTTAGATCGACATACAACCTAATACTGACTTGCAAATTGCAAAAAAACGTAAGAAATTTTGAATTTCGCGGGCTACCCTGGCGTTTTTGCCAGCTAAATTCGTCATCTCGGTAGTCACCCCCTTTCTAGCCATGTCATCTTTCACACAATCCATCTATCGTTTCTTTGGTCTTCCCCTACTCTTATAGCCATTGACATTCATTCTTAAAACTTTCCTCACGACATTTTCCTCACTCCTCCGCATCACATGCCCATACCATGACAACCGATTTCCGCACAACTTTTCAGTCACCGGTGCCACTTTCAGATTTCCTCTTATGTACTCATTTCTTATTCTATCCATTCGTGTAACACCACACATCCCTCTTAGCATTCTCATCTCAGCTGCATGCAATTGCTTTTCATTCATCCCTTTTGTACCTCAGTACCTCATATCTACCTATCCTCCATTTTGTGCCATGCCTTGCGGACTTTAGTATTTGGCAGAAATTGGGTTCATGGGCCGGCTTTTGGTTCCCGAAAATTAATATTATGATAATTATGACGGATCAATTGTGGCTTATTATTATAATTTCCATCCAGTTTGTATCTACTTGTTTGTGCTAAAGTTGTAGCCATTGTAGGTACTTACTCAGTCTAAGTACGAATATTTATCTTTACAATAAAATACTGTTATTTAAACCATAAACCTAGTTAAGTACAGAAGTAATGATACGGTAATAATTTACGTTGAAAAATATCCTGTGACCCACTATGGTGTTTATAAGCAGGACTTGTCTACAAATTGAACTCATCCGAATAAGATTCACTTTAGTATGATAAGTCACTGTGACTTGTTATTCCCGACCTACCTCTGGTTTTATAGTCATTTATTTCACCATAATAATACAAGTCTTTCTATTGATATTGTTTGTATAACTTTCACAGTTATAAGGAAAGAAAGATGCCACGAAGGCACCTTTAGGTCAGAGTGACAAATAGGAAATAACAATAAACATGTTGACTCGAGTCACAATGAAGTGTAGGTATCGTATGATGAACGCATAGTGGAAGATACAAATACCTATCTACTTTTTGCAGCTCGACTAAGGTACCTGCAGGGTAGTTGCATAATACACAAAATGGCAATCGATATTTGACACTTCAGCTACGTTCATTTCGATAGTGATGTGTAACATGCTTCCTCTCGCTTTCCTGCAATCTGTGGGAATGATTTCGTGAAAGGAACGGAAGTAACGGAAGTGTGTAACAGGAAGTGTTTTTTTTTTTCTAAAAGTTTCGAGTGACGGATAGAAATGTTGCCAAACCATATATATTTTTATTTGTTAAGGAACTAAAAAGTACTTTTACCAAGATGAAACGTCAGAAGGCTAATTCTCGTACCTAATCACGTTCAAATTCAAATCGTAATCTCATGCCGGCGACAGTCAAATGTCAAAAATGTAGGTAAACGCTATACAATTTTTGACAGATTGAGACTGAGATGAGATTGCGAACGCTATTAAAAATACGGGAATTGTCCCTCTATCATATCTGACGTTTCATCATACTGTAGGCTCGCGCGTTTTTTTTTACTTTGTTGAGCAGACAAATTTTTCAAACCAATGCAATAAGCAATGGATTAAGAATTTCCGTCAAACTCAAAACCCTCGAATTGTGATTGAAAGTGTTTTACGCAATTAGGGTGCTGGGCAATTATCATGAGAATAAGGGCCTTAAGTACAGAGGCCAGCACCTCAAGCTATCCCAATCTGTCAAATTTCTTTGATGGATTTTCAACTTTATGACAAAGGAATAAGGTTCATATTCAATTGGTAAAATTTGACAGATTGGGATAGCTTGACGTGCTGGCCTCTGTACATCTGCGACGCGAAACCGCGAAATAGCGAAACCGCATAATGTTTCACTGATGTTCCGCTGATGTACCGCTACTCGAGTAGCGAAACATCATGCGAGTCAGTTGAAGTAAACCAAGTACTGCGATTTCACTGCTATGGTTTTGCGGCGGAGGTGTGATAAGGGCCTAAAGAGCCAGGGCAAGAAGACGGTATCGTAACATAAATGTCACTGCCAAATTGAAATTACTGTCTATGTGCAGCTTGTATGCGGATGATATGGCTAATGTTTTAGTAGCATGTGTAGGTATTCCAGGCTAAGGGGGTGACTCTGAGATGACGACTATAAGAGATTTAAGGAAGAAGAAGACGTTTTGCTGACCCCAATTATATTGGGGCTAGAAAGAATTATTATTAATATGATTAAGTACATGTAAATGCGATTTCAAGATGCAATAAAGTCTAGCCTTTTCCCAACTATGTTGGGTTCGGCTTCCAGTCTAACCGGATGCAGCTGAATACCAGTATTTTACATGGAGCGACTGCTTATCTGACCTCCACAACCGAGTAACTGGGTAATACGATACCCCTTGGTAAGACTGGTTGTCAGACTTTTGGGCTTCTGACGACCCGTAACGACTGTCAAAGATCCACGAATGACAGCCGGGACCAACGGCTTGACGTGCTTTCCGAGGCACGGAGGAGACCCGGTATGTAAAGATGGTCACCCATCCACGGACCAACCCCGGTTAGCGTAGCTTAACTTGATGGATCGACCAGTGCGGCTGTTATTACTTAGCCACGAGCTCCTCCAATATCTAAGTTTAATATTAATGTATAATACACCTTAAAAAAAAATAAAAAAAACCTTATTAAACCTTTCAGAATAAATGCTTTAAATATTGGTGGAAATTACATCAAAATTCATTGTGCAGATGAAGCATACAGGGGCAAAACAAGGAATGTCACAAGAAATTCAAATATATGTTAAGTATGACAACATTTAGGTTTTTGTGCGTATTTTTATGTAGCATAAGAGGCTACCGAGCGCGCAGTGGTGCCCTCATCGTTTGTTTGGTTATTTCTTTTATTTTAGAATGAAAATGCAGTAAATAAGCCGGAATAGTTGTGCTCCACTAGACTATACGTTATTATTATTACAAGTAATAGCTTTATATTGTTAAGTTTTATTTTAATCGTTAAAACAGAAAAAAATATCGTAAAAACAAGCATAGTCCTTCATATCTTCAATATTTCAAAACACTGTACAGGTGCAAAAGGGGGAATGTCCCTAGTTTAGTGAAACGTAACAAAGATTGGGTTGCAAAAAAGGGAATGTCCCTAATAACGAAACAGAACAAGGATAGGGTTGTGGAAGAGGGAATGTCCAAGGTTATGTTTTGCATTAAAATGTTAAATTCGCAAAATCCGGGTATACTGACTTTCCTTGTTTTGCCCTTGTTTGTGTTGTGGGTTTAGAAGACCTAAGCGGTCAGACAAACACGATAAGTGATTTTGTTTTATACTATTTACTGGCAACCCCCCTGCTTCGCACGGTTTTTACGACTTGACAAAACATGGAGATTCTTTTATCATAATTAAGTAAATTAATTATGCAAGTTTATGTTAACGTATTACCGTCATGGTGGGTTACTTTGACTCTAGGGCATAACTATGGCCCGAATCGAGACCAATGTTTGAACCGGCCGTCGAACGTCATATTTCCTTCGGTAACTAATAGATGGCGATAGAGACGCATACTTGCGGTGCGGAACTGTTGTGTGGATGTAATGACACTAAATATCTGTCTCAACTTGGCCCAAAATTATGCCCTAGAGTCAAAGTAGCCACACATAAATCTTCCGGAATAAATTCTCTAAATGAAGGTGAAATTCGAATCAAATTCCACTGCGTAGTTTAGAAGAAAAACGCAGAAACACAGCCAGACGCGAAAAGGGACGTTAATTCATAATATGTATAGGTAGACTAACAACCATGTAAATTACTGGTATTCAGCTGCATCCGGTTAGACTGGAAGCCGACCCCAACATAGTTGGGAAAAGGCTAGGCAGATTGATTGATTTAAGTAGACTAAAGACCCGGCCCTGGTTCGCAGGGTCTTTACAACTTGATAAAATTTCGAAATTTATATTTATTTAAGTTTAATGTTAACGTTTCATAGGACACGTAAACCTTTCCGAATAAATTCTCTAAATGATGGTAAAAACCGCATCAAAATCCATTGCGAAGTTTAGAAGAACAACGTGGTCACACAGTCACATAAGAAAAACGAATTTGTTGTTTTATACATTCGATCAATTTGCCTAGCCTTTTCCCAACTATGTTGGGGTCGGCTTCCAGTCTAACCAGATGCAGCAGAATACCAGTATTTTACATGGAGCGACTGCCTATCTGACCTCTACAACCCAGTGACTGGGTAATATGATACCCGTAATGACTGTCAAAGATCCACGAATGACAGCCGGGACCAACGGCTTAACGTGCTTTCCGAGGCACGGAGGAGTCTTTGTATGTAAAGATGGTCACCCATCCACGGGCCAACCCCGGCAAGCGTAGCTTAACCTGATCGAGCGACCCGTGCAGCTGTTACTACTTAGCCACGAGCTCCTCACTGTTTTATAAATTCATTTATAACTATGATAACGGCAAGAGGATGATTTGCAGTTCGAAGGTAGGTCTTTTAAATGTAGGAAAGCCACTAGTTTGTTTTGAAGTACCTATGTGTGACGGAGTGCAACAATAGCAAATTGATAAGAGCTTTAACACTACGTTTAAACAAAATTATGGAGAGCACTTCAGATAGGTATGTACCTACGTCAGCGATATCTGAAATGTGATCTAATTCGTTGTAATAACAACTAATAATCGTAAAAGTCAATGTTCCCGTGAAGTAAATAGATGAAATCCTTGTAAAGAATGACAAAAGTTCGACAGTTATGTCGTGGGAACGTGGGTGCTACATTTTATGCAGAAGGGACTTCGTTACCTCATCGACCCACTTTTTAAACAACAAATTCTTGAAGAGTACGAAACCATGTCATTTTGAATTATTAATAGCTCTGTAATTTAATTGTTACAAAAAAGAACTAAAGACATGGCTTAGTCAAAATAACTTTTATACTATACCATTTTTTTTTACTATAAGGGTTAAATTAGATTTATTTAGGTTTAAAAGATAATTTAGTAAGGTATTTTTTAGTAAAATTAACGTGTTAAAGTATTTTTTTTTAAACCCATTTTTAGATTTGTAATTAGGTTGTTGTTAGGTTGTTTGTTAAAGTTATTGTTGTGTTTTTATTGTTCATTTTATATTGTAGGTTATTATTATTATTTATTTAAATCGAACACAAGATTCATATTGTTGTTAGTAACACTTATAAAACTATGTTAGTAACAATCCTCATTAATTAATTATAGGTACCCGAGAATAATAATTAATGTGTCTCTATGTCTATAGTTTTAAGTGTTCTATATTGTTATATAGAGTATAGGTATGTAGTTTATAAGTTAGGCTTTATGCCCATGTGCACATAGTATTGTAAATATTCGTATGCCGCTTTTAGCGGCGGATGTGTCCTGAACACAATTATTTTATATACCAACTTTGTTGCTACCATATCCGACGAATAAATGTCTTTGTCTTTAGGTGAAATTATAAAGTGGCTTGATAAG
This sequence comes from Cosmia pyralina, assembly GCA_946251885.1. Lineage (NCBI taxonomy): Eukaryota > Metazoa > Arthropoda > Insecta > Lepidoptera > Noctuidae > Cosmia > Cosmia pyralina. The sequence continues at coordinate 15,342,104 of OX276359.1, read as the reverse complement.
AATAATTTAAAATAAACTAAGTAAAACTAGAATAATGCATTTCCATCAACGTCGTCCAAGCCCAACGATTTCCGTTACTTGTAACAACTGTTTGATAGAAGAGGTCACTAGTAGTAAGTTTTTAGGTTTAACTATCGACAATAAACTCACTTGGAAACTCCACGTAGAAGATATATGTAAGCGCATGAGTAAATCCGCATATGCACTATTCCAATTATCCAAAAAAGTAAATATTATAAATACATTACTGACAGCGTATCATGGTTTAGTAGGTTCAATTCTCTGATAAGGTGTTATTTTCTGGGGACAGTCAACTGACAGAGAAACCATATTCAGGATGCAAAAGCGTTGTATTCGGTCTATGTGCGGTCTACAAAACACAGACAGTTGTATGCCTTACTTCAAATCATTAAAACTTGTTACATTTCCGGCACTATACATATTGGAAACTGCACTTTTTGTAAAAAGAAACCCGCATTTATTTACTAAACTATCAGCAATCAAGAAAACTGAATTGCGTGCTCAGTACAAACATCAATTATGCAAATGCAAGACTGCTTTGATGTACAAAAGCTTTTTCGGAATTGCTCCTAGAATATATAATACCTAACATTCTTAATTCCATAAAAATTATGCCACTGTCAAAATTTAAAATTGCATTGCAGAAACTTCTTCTTGACAAATGCTACTATACAATAGACGAGTTTTTAAACGATAAAGAGTTACAATAATTATAAATGCTACATTTAAAAAAAAAAAAATAATTTTGACTTATCTGTAATTTTTAATGAATAATAACATATTTCTTTTATTAATGGTATTTTTGAAAATGACAAATGTAATACAATACACGAGTTTTTAAATGATAAGCATTTAAAAATAACAATTAAAAAAAAAAAATGACATCTGTAATTTTATGTGAATGGTAGGACGTTTCTTTTTATTAATGACTTTTGCCTTTTTTATTTGAAGCATATTTACTTTGCATGTTACCATATTTGTTTGTCTTAAGACAAAACATAGCGTACTTTTTTATATGTAAGACCTATTGTATACTTACCTATGTTTCACAAATAAAGTTTATGATTATGATTATGAATCAACATGGAAAAATTATAGTACTATATCTCTTTACATAACGTCATAATTGACACACCTGCGATAAAGTGATACCAAGGAAATCTAGAGTTTTCCTCTTCATTCGTAGGTACCTACCTACCGATAGAGGACACATTTCGGTATAGCGCCACAAGGTTATTTCGGCGCGTGACCAAAATTGGAACTAACCTCGCCATCTTGTTTTTTGTATATAAGTCCTATAGAATCCAAAGCGGATATCTGTATTTTGACTAAATAGTGGCAAAGAAAAAAGATTCATGTTTGATTTTGAATCTATTACAGAAAGCCGGATTTGTTACTTTTGAGTGGATAGAATTCATTAGAAACTATTTAAATTTTAAATGTTGCCATAATCACAGTTAGTTTTAATATCGCGGCGATTTTTTTTCGCGCACTGGATTTTCAACGCTCTGCTCAGCGCCGAGAGTTGAAAATCCAACAGTGTGTTTTTTCATCGCGCTAGAATGCATTTTGTTGGTGTTAGGTTGGTTTCTCAATGCTAGGCTCAACAACTAGAGTTGAAAAACCAGTGCGCGATAAAATCCCGCTGCGATATTTTTACGCCGTGCGAACATCGGCTTACAAAGATTTTCATCTACGTCTATGGCATCGGCGCGAACTTAACAGGAATAAAAAGCAGCTTATGTGTTAATCCAGAGTATAAGCTATCTACATACCAAATTTCATCCAAATCGGTCTTGCCGTTTGAGCGTGAAGAAGTAATAAACGTACAAATACACACACATTCACAAACGTTCGCCTTTATAATATTAGTGTGATTATAAAGTGGTTGTTTGTTTGTAAGCATAAGCATAATCAGCCTATAATTTCCATTGCTGGAACACAGGCCTCCTCCCTTCGAGAAGGAGTGAGCTGTAATCTATCCACGCGGGCCCAGTACGGACTGATAGATGGTAGATGTCAAAGTTTTAAAATTTTTGGTTCTAGGACATGCCATTTGTGTGTGGTTGTGAAATTATTTACACAAAGTAAAGCGCCTGCCTGGGTACGAACCCACGAACATGTATAGTATTATGTTTGTAAAAATTAAATATTTTCTATGTATGTAAAATGAAATTACGGAGAAAGAAAGTAGCTACTCTATTAGCGAATAAACTATGTTTTTTCGTGGCTAAGTAATAACAGCTGCTCGGGTCGATCCATCAGGTTAAGCTACGCTTGCCGGGGTCGGTCCGTGGATGGATGACCATCCTTTTACCGAGACTCCTCCGTGCCTCGGAAAGCACGTTAAGCCGTTGGTCCCGGCTGTCATTCGTGGATCTTTGACAGTCGTTACGGGTCGCCAGAAGCCCGAAAGTCTGACAACCAGTCTTACCAAGGGGTATCGTATTTCCCTGTTAATGGGTTGTGGAGGTCAGATAGGCAGTCGCTCCATTTAAAATACTGGTATTAAGAGACTGAATGCCGACCCCAACAAGTTTTTACACAACACGAAAACAATAGACACAACATGTAAAATACATCATATAAGTAAGTAGTGAGGAAAAGCAAAACAATTGAAGGGGGTAATAATGATACGTATCTTGGAAACTGACAGTCAAAGCTGCCCTGAGTACCTGACCTGTCGTGACTTTGTTGTTATAAACAGGGTCAAACAGGGGGATTTAATAAACAAGCCATTGGCCTACTTAGATAGGATCCGAGGCGCCTCCCTTCCCGTTTGCGAAGTTAGGACGACTATCGCATTGTTAGACGGAAAAATTCCGGGCACTAAAGTAGATTGCGGTATATTTACATAATACTGCCACTTTTTCATTGGGTTGTTGTGCCATAATGTGTCATGGGCTGATTATGATGTTGATTGGTATGATCGATCCTCACCTAAACTAAATAAATATGGCGTACCACAAGGGACCGTTTTGGGCCCCTTACTATTTTTACTTTAAATTAATGATTTACCCGATTTAATTAAGTATGATAGTGTCTTATTCGCTGATGATATCTCTGTTATAGTGCCTAATAATATTAAAAGTTAAAGTCATGAAAGTAAAATACACGAAGCCGTAGAGTCAGTAATCAAATGGCTTGATGCAAATAACCTAGGTGTAAATATATCTAAAACAAAACTAATTAAATTTTGTACATACAAAAGCAAACTCCCCGATCGTATTAACATTAAAATAAAAGATAAAAACATAGAAGAAACAGAAAATATTAAAGTCCTAGGTATAACTTTAGACAATTTTTTTAATTGGAAACAACACGTTAACAAAGTATGCAATAAACTAAATAGATTTTTGTACGCATTAAGGAAACTTCGTATTGTGTCAGATGAAAAAACAGCTCGCGTAGCATATAGTGGATATGTTGAATCAATATTAAGATACGGACTTATAATATAGGGAAATTCAACAGATAATGATAAAATATTTATTGTACAAAAGAAATGTGTAAGAGCTATATGCGGTGTCGGTCTACTTGAATCTTGTAGGCCTTTATTCAAAAAGCGGAAATTATGTATTTGTTTGAGGTATCAGTTTTTGTAAGGAAACATAGAGAGTTATTTAGATTCAAAGGTGACAGTTATACCAAACAGAGACCAAGGGATGCAAAAATAATTTTAATTCCATTTTGTAATACAAAGAATATTTATCATATGTGCATTACTATTTTTAACAAATTACCAAAATATTTAAGAGAACTCCCATTTAAGTATTTTAGAGTAAAACTGCGCAGATAGTTAACAGAAAATTGTTTTTATACACTTCATGAATTTCTGCAACATAGGGAAAAAACATTATTTTAAGGTAATATTATAGGTAAATAAAAAATTTTATGTTAAGGTTGTTTTGTAATTTATATTAGATTATATTAAGGTTTTGTGTTTTAGGTTATATTAAGGTTGTCTTGTAATTTATAGGTACATTGTTGTAAATCCTACTAAAAATAAATAAGTAAGTAGTTAATAAAATAAGTAAGTAGTAGATTAATAACTAATTTGCATGCCCTAAATAGGCAAAATATGGACTGTGCTAAACCACCAATTTTTACATCTGGTTAAACCTGTATTTTCTGCAAATAAATTATTCTTAGTCTTATTCTTATCACCATGCAGACCACAGAAAATGTAAGTTTTTAGGGTTCCATACCTCAAAAGGAAAAAAACGGAACCCTTCTAATGATCACTCGTGTGTCTGTCTGTCTGCCTGTCAGTCTGTCCGTCTGTCACAGCCAATTTGCTCCGAATCTAATGGACCGATTTAGTTGAAATTTGGAACACATATGAACTTCTGTGACCCAAACACGGACGGGTAAAGTAAATAAAAGAATTTTGAATATGGGGATCACTTTTGGGGGGCAAATAAGAAAATAAAAAAATAAAATTTTTTGCAAAATATACCGTGTGACATATCAAATGAAAGGGCTTACTATGAGGGTATCAAATATATTTTTTTATAATAAAAAAAAAATTGTTTTAATGTTATTTAAGAAAACAGACGAAGAATGACCATTATATACCCCCTTATCTCCGAAACTACCGAGGCTAAAATTTTGGAAAAAATACAGAAAATACTCGTATATCTTTACCTGTAGATTACGGGAAAACCTATAAGAAGCTTTAAAATAACATGGTAAATCTCTCAATATTATTATTATATAGTAAAGACGCCACCTCAGATTATAAGGTCATCAAGGATAAATTGTGCCTGGAAAAGCTCGAGTAGATGTTACTTTGTGTTTATTTTTATAACCTTGTTGCAAGTTTGTTAGTTTAAGTCATTTTCAATGCTTAATATAATATACCAAAATGTTAGAGGGTTGCGTAGTAAAACACACAATTTTAAGACCTCTGTAAGCATGACTAATTATGACATCATAGTACTAACGGAAACTTGGCTCAATAGTGAACTGTACAGTAGTGAAATATTTGACGACAGATACATTGTATATAGGAGAGATAGAGAGACTGCTAGTTATAATAGTAAAAAGGAGGGTGGGGGTGTATTGATTGCCGTATCCAAAAAAATTCATTCTCAAAGACTATCATGCAGAGAGAGCAATTGTGAGGATATTTGGGTATCTGTTGATTTAGACATTGGCTCTCGCAATACACCACGCCGACTGGATATATGTGCAGTTTATCTTCCTCCACCCGTCAACAAATCAAAACTTGATTACTTCGTGGCAAATTGTAATAATTATTTAGATAAATCTGATGCTTATGCCTGTGTCATTGGTGATTTCAATGTTGCTAATATTAACTGGGTTGCAGTCAATAATTCCATTGCAGTAAGCAATACATCTGCTCTTGGCGATGTGCTGACCGATTTTGTCGCTGTTAATAACTTCCAGCAATGTAACTACGTCACCAATGACAGTGGCAAAATCCTCGATGTTGTACTAACAAATGTCCCCTCTTGCTATGTACAAGAAACTGGACCGTTAAGTCCGATAGACCGTCATCACCCTCCTTTAGAAATAGAGTTATCAACCATCAACACAGTGAAACTTGAACCTAACAAGAATAACGAACAGAGAGACTGGTATAAGACTGACTACGCACCTATAAACGAGCATTTAAAAAGTATAAATTGGGATGAACTGTTTGATGACTGTGCGACTGTTGATGACATGGCAAACATTTTTTATAATGTACTGGAAGCCACCATAAAAACTTACGTCGCCTTAATTCGCAGAAAAAGTAATAAGTACCCGGCTTGGTTTAGTGCAAAATTAATAAAAATGCTGAAAGAAAAAAATACCATCAGAATAAGATTTAAAAAATATCATAATCCACTAGACGCTTTATCATTCAAATTATTAGCTAAACGTTGTGATTCGCTGTCTAAAGAATGTTACAAATCATACTTAGATAAAGTGGAAAAAGCCATAAACATAAATCCAAAATACTTTTGGACGTACATAAAAAATAAACGTGCTCGCGAGAGTAGCTACCCTGCTGTCATGACTAACGGATCAACTGAATCGTCTGATGGCACTAAAATTTGCGACTTATTTGCAAACGCATACGCAGAGGTTTATAGCAACACGCCGCCAGACAACGTTAACCAATCATTTTATACACATCAGGTTATTACTCATGAGACTTTTTCAACCATAGAAGTAGGCCACGAGGAGGTACTCAAAAAGCTAAGTCAGCTGGATACATCCAAAGGTGCTGGTCCCGATGGAATATCTCCAAAATTTATAGTAAATTGTGCGCAAAGTCTTGTAGTTCCGTTGACGGCAATATTTAATAAATCTCTTAGCTCAGGACAATTTCCAAAGGTATGGAAACTTGCAAAAGTGGTGCCGGTGTTTAAGAGTGGTGATAATCGTGTAGTTAGCAATTATAGACCAATTTCCATCCTGTCCATCTTTGGCAAGGTCTTAGAATCCTTGCTCTGTCCGTACATACAGCGTTACTTCAAAAAAATCATTTGTGAAGACCAGCACGGGTTTGTTAAAGCTAGGTCGACATGTACAAATCTTGTATCTTACATAGAGACATTATCTGCAGCGATGGACACGGGTGCTCAGGTAGACGCTGTGTACACGGACTTTAGCAAGGCATTCGATAGGGTTCCCCACAAAATTCTAGGAGACAAGCTTTCAATGTATGGTGTCCACGGAGCACTTCTTAATTGGTTCAAAACTTACTTGTGCGATCGAGAGTTTTATGTTGTTGTTAACGGTTTCCGTTCAGCCTGTTACGCTATCGCATCAGGAGTCCCACAGGGTTCGCATTTAGGTCCTATTCTGTTCATAATATTCATTAATGACATCATTACATGCTTCGATAATACTATTCCATTTCTATTTGCCGATGATATGAAAATTGTAAAGATAGTGACATCACCTCGGGACGCTGACTTGATGCAACAGGATTTGGATAGACTATCTGAATGGTGTGCCCGAAACCAAATGCTGTTGAATTGCGCAAAGTGTGTACACATAAAATTTAGCCGGAAACTGCGAAATATAGATACAATTTACAATATAAATCAAACCCCGTTAGCAGAAGTCAACTGTATAAAAGATCTGGGTGTCACGTTAGACAATAAGCTGACATTTGTACCACATGAAGATAGTATTATAAAAAGAGGGTTACGCGCATTGGGATTTGTGATCCGTAACAGCAAACTATTCCAAAAATCTGAAACGAAAATATTGCTATACTGCACTTTGGTTCGCAGTGTTCTGGAATACTGTAGCACTGCCTGGCGGCCTCATTACGCTGTTCATTGCCTTAGGATAGAGCGAGTGCAAAAAAGATTTTTAAACTACCTCGGATTCTCAGTAGGGAAAAAAATCAAAAGGAAGCCATATAGCTATAAGCTGGGCCTTTTCAAAATGACGTCTCTTGAGAAACGGAGAGATATCCTGGACCTAAGGTTTGTCTACAAGCTACTCAGGAATAAAACTGACTGTCCGAAACTCCTAAGCAAATTCTATTTTCGAGTCCCACGTAGACAACCACGAAAACCGATCACTCCTCTAGTCCCACCCTTCCGTCGAACTAAGTCAGGCACTAATTCCCCAATTCCACGGCTGTGTAAGTTAGTTAATGAATACAGTGATCTCAATGATATCCACATAGAAACACTAGAAACATTCATCCGTAATACTAACATAAACAAATAAGTTAGGTTGCATCAATTTAGTTATAGTTTAAGCCTACTTTCAAGCTGGCACTTCGTTATATAAATATATCTCCAATACTGTACAATAAATTGCTGTCCTTTGTAAACTAAAATAATCGCATGTTGTGTTTACCTGTAATTGGGTGTGCAGTAGAACTAAGATCTGTTGTTATATTTTTTGTGTATGTATAGCTGTAACATCTGTTGGTAAACCATGAATAAATAAATACAAATAAATATTGTGAGTACAAACTTACAGTAACAGTTGGAATGTATGGGAGAACATGTTTTTCAAATGCAATGTTAAGTTTGTTCTTGGGATAGATTCATTCCAACTACGGAACCCTTCATTGTGCGTGGTCCGACACGTACTTGGCCGGTTTTTTTTACAATGTCTCAGTTACTTTGAGGAAAAAAGTTGAGTTTGGTATCTATGCTAAGTATCGTTGACATGAAGATATCGAAAATACCTGCGTAATCTTAAAAGGCACAATATCAATATTGAATCAAGTTTTCGGGTTCATTCCTACTGATTTATTGTGCCTGACTGCAGAGTAACAGGCAGGTCGCAAATGAATTGGAACAGTTTAGGGACTTTGATCTTACAAAGGCTTCATCGTCATCATATCAGGCCGAAAGACTTCCACTGGTGGACATAGACCTCCCCCAAGCACTGGGTATTAAATTATTTAATTTCCTAATTCCTACACACACTTATCTTTTAGAAATAAAATAATAAAATATTTTTTAAATACTTACACTATTTCACCGTATCTTCTGTGTGTTGGCAACCCAATGTGTCACTTGTTTTAGAGAAACAGTTCTGTTTCCCTTAAAGAGTAGTTCCACACACTTACATTTACTAGGTTTTCCTGAAAGGATAAGTGAATTAGCTATATTAATTATTGCAGCTTTGGGGCTGTTAGCTAGCGGAGACTGGGTAATTATATTATTACTAGCTGCGCCCCGCGGTTTCATCCGCATAGACCGGGATAAAAAGTAGCGTATGTGTTAATCCAGGATACCTCCATACCAAATTTTATCAAAAATGGTCTAACCGTTTGAGCGTGAAGAAGTAACAAACACACACACTCACAAACTTTCGCCTTTATAATATTAGTGTGATAATATTAGTGTGATAGTGTGATATTTATTATTTTACAAAGGCTTAGTTTATTGTAATTTGACAGCTCAGAAAAGTATTCGAAGTAGGTTGCTAGGTATGTACCGCAGAAACATAAAGGTCTCCCCCCTACTTGAAAATAAATGCATCGTTATTTTAAGGTTCTTTTCATTCGATTTTCATAGCTTGTTTGAGACATACTGAATTTAACATTACATAGTCAGCCTATTATGTTCCCACTGCTAGGACACAGGCTTCCTCTCTATGAGAGGGAGTGGGCCGTAATCCACATGTACACGTAGATGTCACATGTCTTCGAATTTTTGGTTCTAGGACATGCCGGTTTCCTCACGATGGTTTCCTTCGCCGTTTTGAGAACAGCGGTGATGAAATAAATTACACAAAGTAATGCGCCTGCTTGGGTTCAACCTACGACCTAACTACTCGTAAGTCGGGGCCGTTACCACTGGGCCACCCACAGAACAGATGAATATCTGTTCTGTGGGGCCACCACTGCTCCTGTTGAATTTAATATTGACTTGACTTTAAATCCTACTTAATATTATAAATATGAAAGTTTGGATGTTTCTTACTCAATCACGCAAAAATGGCTGAACGGATTTGGATGAAATATGGCACGCAGATAGGATACTTTTTATCCCGATATTCTTACGGGATTGATATTGTGTGGGTGAAGCCGCGGAGCGCTGTTTTTCATAATTAAGTATGCATAATCTGGTCTAGATAAGATACTCTTGAAGCTTAATAATTTGGTTGAATGTAAAGGCTTCGAGCCTAGGAAGTTTAGTGTTTATATTTTTGATACAAAAAATTCTACCTCAAACTCGAAGCATTTGTTTCAATAAACAAATTACAGGCACTTTTGAATTGTCAATGGTTCGGTCAGTCAGAAAGATGAAGGTAGTTGCCCATTCCAAAGCGTAGTAGGTCTCTATGGAGAAAAACGGGCAATAAACTCCACGGACACTCTTTTAAATCAAAATATTTTTACAAAATATTGGTTACATCGTTCATGTTGAAAATATACATGTGAGAATAATGTAGAAACACGTGCACGTTAAAAAGCGTCCTTAATAAAAAGATAAAAACTAAAAACAACTAAACTAAATTAAAAATAAGCCGTGGCAGCTAAGAGACGACCAGATCCAACTGACGGCACCCGTTCACGAACATCATCTGACTGAAAATGTGAGCATAGGAAATTTCCATATCTCCTCTAATTTTTTTTTTTGTCAATGGTGGCGCTAGTTGGCAGCACTACTCGCCAAAGGAATTTAGTGCTTAAACCAAAGTTTTTCAGCACAATGTAGACAAATATTTATGAACCTTAATTTGTAGTTAGACTTTCTTCAGTTACTGCTGCATAGAAATTTTAAACAATAAGTACTTACTTGATTACAAAGCGAAGATATAAAGGACTCATTGTTATTTCAATGGTGCATATTATAGTTACATAATAGTCATATAACCACGATACAACAAAAAAAGTGAATCAGGGTTATGAAATTACAGTACTTATGTACAAAAAACAATTTATTGAACGGAAACCTCATTGTTCGAACCATATTTATTCAACTGATTAGTTTTTCTTTTTCAGTTAAAAGTCTGAAGTTCAGTGAAGTTTTTATTCACTTTTATTCAGTTTCAGAGCCGAGACAGTCGGTCTGCATTCCCGAATGATCTCGAAAGATTCCGAGCTCCCGAACTTTAAATGAACATCCAAATTCTGTGTGCAGTTTTTATGTATTCCTCAGTTTTACACCAATGACTGAGATTATATAATGGTAGGTACTTCTTTGTCTGTCAGCCTTGATACTTTCCATACTTCCCTAGGGGGACAGTCGGGCGGCATAACCAATTATAAACCATGCGTCAGAAAGGTGCGGTCAATTTTAAGGTGACGATGAGTGGTGGTGACCTTGTGCTACTGGGCGGTGCGTTTTCGCCGCATGCCGTTCCGTTCTGTTTCATAGGGAATATTTATTTTTAGTAACGAAAATATGAATAGGTATTTGAGAAATCACAGATAGGTATACTTAGTAATAAGTTTTGAGTTGAGCTGCACGATTACTGACAAATGCGTGCACTGACTGGACAGGTCCACTCAATCTGTGTGGTTCTTTCCTCAAAAGACAATATGAGACATGGTCTTCACATGATCTGACCAAGATTATGTCTGGACTTCAAAACAGACTCTGACCTCTGAGTTTGTTTCGGCCTTTCTTCTCAGATTAGTCAGATAGGAAACGCCGACCTCATCTAATTTTTAAAAATAATGATTGACGTGTAAAAGTGTTTGTACAAACCTACTTACAGAAAGAAGTTCAGTTCACAGAGTACATTTGTATTTAGGAGTTCAGTTTAGAAGAAAGTGTAGAAGTCACAGGTTAGCTCTTGAATTCCAAACGCGAATATCTATCTTTCAACGAATTTGGTTATAGTCTAAACCACAGATTAGTATTATGTAGCTAGCTACAGATGTGACAGTCGAATTTGCTTAGTTCCAACATTATCAGTTATGGCGCTGATGTCGCCTCAAGTTTGACATGATGCATGACACACACATATACATATAATAGTGCTTTCAATTTAATAGATATTCAATATGGCAGTTATCGATAATTTTTAGTGTAGTATAGTGATGTACCCGATATCGACAAAATCTGCTAGGGTCTAGGGGTTTTTATCATTAATTCTGTCATGTAAATAAATAAATAAAACAAATCATACATTTTGTAGTCATTTATTAGTTTTCTTTTGCTTATGGACAATTGCAACGTAGTAATACACCCTTCAAGGCATGGAGGGCGCACAAGTCTCGGCTTTGCAGTATGCCTAGCCAATTTACTATTGGTGTCAACATATTTAATATTTTTAAGGGATTTCATCGCTTTTTGCCAAAATTCTTGATGAGACGAGTTTGGTTTCACTGCGCATCTAAGTATATGCAAAATAGGTATCCTTAGAAAGGAAGTTGTTGCGTACACTCTTTAAAAGAAGCGGTGGATCATGAAAAAAGAAAATATCTTGTCCAGCTGTGTGAATTGTAACATCTGGAAGAATAAAAAAAAAATTAAAATAAAAGAAAACAATACTATATGTAGGAAATCACAGCATGCTTATATAGTTGTTATGTTGACGCGACAGAGCTGGAGATGACTGAGTATTGATGCTTTGTGTAGTGAGAAGGACAAAACACGCAAGAAATACGTCTTTAGGATGACAATTACAACCAATGCCAATTTAATCCTTTTGATACTCTGAATACTTTCCAAAATGTTGATTGTTCGTATATATTAGACTTGTGTCCAAGTGATACTTAAAGTTGTTGGTCTAGGCTAGGATGTTATGTTCTTATGCTTTAGGCAACAGCTAGTTGCATAAAAATTTGTTTAAAATAAAGGTTTAAGAGAGCAGTGGTGGCTAAGTGGTAACGGCCCGGGTTCGACCCAAGCAGGCGCGTACTTTGTGTAAATAATTTCATCACCACTGCCTCAAAATGGTGAAGGAAAACATCGTGAGGAAACCGGCATGTCCTAGAACCAAAAAAATTCGAAGACATGTGACATCTACCAATCCGCACTGGGCCCGCGTGGTAGATTACAGCCCACTCCCTCTCGAAGAGAGAAGGCCTGTATGTTGTGTCCCAGAAGTGGGAACATTATAGGCGGATTATGGTTAAAGATTTAATTACTTACCCTTAGCAAGTGGTACGCCATGAGCAATTTCCAGTTCCGTAAACAAGCAAGGATAGGAATAACGGATTCTAACACCAGCCTGTGAGTTTGATCAAAATGTTTTACACAAACACGTTTTGTCATTAATTGGTTCTTTGTCAATCCGAGTAGATTAGGTTTTATAAGAACTAGAAACGACAACCACAAATTGCGTAAATGGTCTGCGAGTGTTACTTGTTGAATCACAACCACCAACTCAACACATACTTACGAGCAATGATATTATATGTAGAAAGAGGTAGATAGGTTACACACGCTCCGCAAGTGGCACGTCAAAATCTGGCTAATTAGCCACATTTTCGTCGTCTTGTCTCTTTTTCGCTCCCGATAATTAAGACATGCCGTCCTACTTCCACATGTCATCTAATCGTACAAAATTGTGTCGTTTTTGAACAACGAATGTTGGGTCGGTAACCTATCTACGTCTTTTTACATATAATATCATTGCTTACGAGTATTTGACGCCATGACAAGAAAGTATGGAGCACAGTGAAAGAAATAAATATCACCGAACACGGTACAGAGTACCACAAAGCGTGGAATTGTATCGTACAACAGGAGGATGGTGGCTTCTCAAGTATCTCAACTCAACATAGAAGAGAACACAAAATAAACTGGTCGACTCGCTGCTGCACAAAACAACGACCGATTTACATTATTTATGTCAAATTACCAATGACATACAATGTCACTTCCCAATCTATAACTATACTCTATGAATGTCACATTATCAATAGCCAAAGGAGTATGTATGTAAGGATTGCAGCAGGTGGAGTTCTGTAGTTTCTGCCTATCCCCATGGAAAGAAGGCGTGAGCTTATGTATTTATACACACACAATGACGTAGATGACAATATGGCGACTACACCGCTACAGCAGCGCCAGAACTATACAATTGGAACTAAAGCTGTCAGCCCCCTGGTCTAAACTGACAATGAAGAGAGAAGAGAATACGTCGCAATGATAAATTATTTTATATGAATTAAGTTGAAAGAATCACCATCACATAACTATAAATCAGCAAATTTTTTTTGTACAAACATCCAAATGTGAATAATTCATTTATAATCTAACAATTGTAAAAAGTCAGAGAAAATCTACTTTTTGTATAATCATAATCAGTCATCACCGAAATACACAGCCCAAAGCACTCCTTCAAGGGAAGGAGAAGAGAGGGATCAAAAGTGTAGAAGAGGATTAAATCTAAATCATCACGGCGCTGAAGACGCGACGCCAGTCCGTCTGTCACCCGGCAACGGTTGCCAGGGCTGCGGTGACATGTATTGGCTGTACGGCGCCCTAGGCCGCCAAAGCGACTGCGTCGCTCCCGTCAGTTGTCATCGGTGTCACATAGACTTTTTCGACGTTTTAGTGTGTTTTAATAATTTAGTTTTTGTTGTTATTTAATTTGTAAATTTAAACCATATAAATGTTCCGTGGCAGCAGCGATGTGGTGGATAATTTGCTAGTCAACCTTCGACATCACTGAGCATCCTGGAGAGTTGTCCGCTATGTACCTAGGCATGGTTTTTTAAAGGTAAGCGGGGTCTGAATGTGCATATCGGAAAGGTGCACACACCACTTAATGCAATCATATCAGACCCTGTCTCAACAGCTACACCTACAACACCAGGTATTTCCACTTTTGACCCGTTTTGGAAAACTCTTTCAAAATTCAAAAACTCTATTCCTGTTTTGAAGCGAGTACCCCGCGGCGCTAGACCTCTAGTGGCACAACACTTAGCAGGTTGTGTTCGTCTTGCCGTCCGGGAGAACTCACAAAGTGCTTGGGAACAGCTGCTCACCTTCCCTTACAGAATTCTACATGTACAAAAGAATTTGGCAACCAAAAAGACTTTAACTGCACAAATTAAAGAAAACTGTAATATTTCGGCTCATAATTTAGATTCAAAATTACCGACACAGAGATATACCTCTTTAAGAGGTATATCCCATCTGGTAGAATCCATGTTAGGGGGAGGTGACATTAGCGGAGCAGCCAGGATTATTTTTAGTAGTGATGTGGTGGCACCGTGTTCTCCAGAAACACTCGCAGCTCTGGAGAGCAAACACCCTGCTCCAGCGGATGGCCTTTCTTTTCCCGACCCCCCTGATCTGGATAATCACTCCCTCACCATTACAGGTCGAGAGTTGGTCACAGCCGTTTGCTCCTTCAGGAGCGGCTCCGCTGGTGGCCCCGACGGCCTGAGTCCTCAACACCTTAAGGACCTTATTTGTTCAGGCGCCGGGGCAGCTGGTGAGTTGCTCTTAAAGGAGCTTACGGCTCTGATTAACCTCATGCTCTCCGGCAACGTGAACGAGGCCGTCATCGACGTTCTATACGGGGCCAATCTATGCGCCCTGCGTAAGAGGGATGGCGGCATTCGTCCCATTGCCGTGGGAACTACTTACCGTCGTATGGCAGCCAAGATTTGCTGTAAATTTTATGGTGAGGTTGTTTCGGAAAAATTGCAGCCCCTGCAGCTAGGTTACGGCTCCAAAGGGGGCAGTGAGGCTGCCGTACACGCCTTATTGACCTACCTAAATTCTGGCAAAGGTGAGGTCATCCTGAAGGTTGACATAAAGAATGCCTTCAATTCTGTTAATAGGGACACCTTTTTTTTTTTTTTTTTTGTGGATGGGAAATCATCAAATGACTTCTCCCGCTCTGGGCAGAGCGGGAGGGCGTGTCAGACTTTTACTGACTAAAACCCACCCATGTTCCTTCAGCTGCCCGTGCCAGGGCCACGGTATCTCTTTCGAACTACCCGCGACCCCGGCGGCATCGGCCCAATTGACCCCGTCACTGCTGACATCTCTTTGAGGCGCGCGTGGAACACAACGCGCCGTCGACCCGGGCCTGGTCCTTACCGAACGGCGAGCTGCCCATTACTCGTCGTCCGCAAGCCCGCGCCTACGGTGGCCGGGAATCGGCTATCGATTCCCGCCGCCCAGGGCGTCTCCTACGGCGGCTAGGGGCGCGAGGGCGCGGCTGTTGCCTCTCCCTCACGCGTTCCGCTTCCTCCTTCGCGAGCATTACTGCTTCGCAGAAGGAGGTGACAGCCTCCCATGCACTCTCGCTCCGCACCATGGCCTGGACCAGGTTTGGACGCGAGAGATCGCCGCCGCCGATCGCCTCCGTGAGAACACGGCGGTGCTCCGCCCAAGCCGGGCAGACCTCCACTGTATGCTCCACCGTGTCCTCCGGGCGATCCACACAATGGTGACACCCGGGCGTTTCCTCCCGCCTAATCCGAAACAGGAACCTCCCGAAACAACCGTGTCCGGTGAGGACCTGCGTCAGGCGGAAGGTGAGGACGCCGTGGCGCCTCTCCAACCACTCCTCAAAGAGGGGACTTATCGCCGCAATTGTGGCGTGCCCAGCGCTGGGTTGCGACAATCGCACTCTCCATGCCGCCATGAGATCCCGCCGGAGCTCTGTCCGCTGTACCGTGATTTCTCGCGGCAGCGGAGTTATGCCCCGGCGTTTCGTCTCCTCGCGCCACTCCCACACGTGCGCGAGGACTTTTGCCTCCAGGTCCCATGGCGGTAATCCGGCAAGGAGGCTCGCCGCCTCACAGGAGACAGTGCGGTATCCCCGGACTAGCCGGATGGCCATGACCCTCTGGGACGCGTTCAACCGGCGGGCCGGTCGCAGCCTCAGGGAACGCGCCCACACCGGCGCTCCGTAAAGGGCCATGGACCGCACGACCCCCGTGTAAAGCCTCCGGCAGGAGGCGTTTGGACCCCCCCAGATTGGGCAGGAGCCGCTTCAAGGCAGCCCCAGCCCGCTCCAGTCTGGGAGCCAAACGTCGGAAGTGCTCCACGAAGTTCCACCGGCTGTCGAGGACGAGTCCCAGGTACTTCATCGTCGACTCAACCCCGATGTGAACCCCTCCTACCGTTATTTGGGAACCCGACGGTGGCACGTTCCGAGGACCATGAAAACACATGACCTCGGACTTGTGCAGGGCCACCTCGAGTCCCAACTGCCGGATCCTCTCTACTATTGTCGCAACCCCGCGTGTCGCTAGTTCGGCCGCCGCCTGGTGCGACCTCCCTTGCGCCAGGACCAGCGTGTCGTCAGCGTAACATACAACGCTGACGCCGCTAGGGAGGTCGGCGCGCAGCACCCAGTCGTACCCGATGTCCCACAGATGTGGCCCCAGGACAGATCCCTGTGGGACACCGCACGACATCTCTCGCCGGTTCCACTCTCCTTTGCTGGCAGAAACTAGAAAAGAAATACCCCAAATTTATAATTTCCTTTGGCAATGTTACAGACACCCTTCTAAATCACTGTATCGGGACAACCTTCTGGAATCTGCTGTTGGCTGTCAACAAGGTGACCCCCTCGGGCCAGTGATTTTTAGTTTAGCCATTGACCCAATTATTCAACAGCTAAATTCCAAATTTAACGTTTGGTATCTTGATGACGGAACCTTGGGAGGCGATGTAGAAACTGTTTTAAATGACCTTCAATTCTTAAAAAATGAACTTTATTCCATTGGCCTTGATCTCAACCTTTCGAAATGTGAACTATTCTTAGCGGACGGTACCGACAGACATCTAACACTTCCCAAATTTAACGCAATAGCCCCGGAAATCAAAATTATTGAAAAAAAACTCTCTTCGTCTCCTTGGGTCTCCTATCTATGAAAATTCTTTTCCTGTTTTTATTGAAGAAAACATTCAAAATTTCAATGACGTTTCGGAAAGATTGTTCCAAATTAACATGCACTCGGTCATAACATTAATCCGTTACTGCTGTTTCGGCCATAAATTAACATATTTCCTTCGCGCTTCCCATTTATGAAATTACACTCACCTTTTAGATAAAATGGACAAAATTATCCGACAAACTTTAACTTCGATCTTAAATGTGGTCATGGACGACCGCGCTTGGGCACAAGCTACTCTTCCCATTCGTATGGGAGGCCTCGGCGTCCGCAAAATTTCTAGTATTAGTTTACCGGCATTCATATCCTCGGTCCACGGCACAGATAAATTAATCAGGAAAATCCTAGCCTCCACACTGGTACATTTTGATGTGCCTTGTGTCACCGAGGCTATAAATGCCTGGAGACTCGCTTGCCCGAATTCAGACCCACCCGACAATCCATTTTCCCAGAGACGGTGGGATGAGCCGCTCTGCAGAGTAGTACAGAACAATTAACTTGACACGTCTGCTACTACTGCGGAGCGTGCGCGTCTGCTGGCTGTGGGTAAGTGGGAGTCGGGTCTGTGGCTTCATGCACTACCGTAGTCGAACATAGGCACTTTGTTCGACTGCACTACTTTTCGCCTCGCTGCTTCCCTGCGACTAGGAGCTCCTTCTTGTTCTCTTCATCGCTGTCACTGTGGCGAAGTTGTCAACAGCCTCGGACACCACGGCCTGTCTTGCAGCCGAAGTGCGGGTCGCTTAGCACGGCACGCGAACATCAATGACATCATGCGACGAGCCCTTGTCACCGTCGGCGTTCCAGCTGTATTAGAACCCAATGGCTTGGCACGCGACGATGGCAAGAGACCGGACGGCATGTCTTTATTTCCATGGAAGTTGGGAAGGCCTTTAGTGTGGGACGCAACGTGTGTCGATACTCTTGCGCCATCCCATCTTCCTGGCTCTGCGTGCTGTGCTGGCACTGCTGCTGCCGCTGCGGAAAACCTCAAGCGGCGGAAGTATAATAACCTAATCGGTAATTATATTTTCGAGCCGTTTGGGGTTGAAACTTGGGCCGTGGGGTCCGAGTGCTCATAGTTTGTTCAACGAAATCTCCAAACAGCTGGTTGACACTTCCCGTGACCCAAGGGCTGGCTTTTACCTTGGCCAGCGGCTTAGCATTGCCATACAACGTGGCAATGCCGCTAGTCTCTTGGGTACTTTACCAGTCGACAGCGATGCGGAGGAATTTTTCAAGGCCATATTTTAGTTTTTTAATAGTTTTAGTTATGTTAGTATATAATTTTGTTATTTTTAGGTTATGTTTACAGTTAAATGTAAATGATGTGCATACTAATTAATAAAATCAACTCAATTAACTTACAGAAATAAATAATTTATTTATTTATCATTTTTCAATACCTATTAAAGATATTTTTATGATTTTTAGGGTTCCGTATCTCAAAAGGAAACATCGGAACCCTTTTATGATCACTTCGTTGTCCGTCTGTCTGTCTGTCTGTCAGTCTGTCAAGACCCTTTTTCTCAGAAATGCGTAGAGGTATCAAGTTGAAATTAATAACAAATACGTAGGTCTATTAAGTCCCTCGGAGTTCTTCTAAACGAATCAATCTTCTAAGTCAACGCAATAAAAAAATACGGCCATATATGCGACATGTTTTGTTACTCGCAAGTAAATCAAAACCTATATAAGGTACCTACTTCCCGTTGTTCTAGAATAATGAAATTTAGCAAGAAGCAGGTCTCACAGCACAAGTAAAGGAAAAAGTCCGAAAATTGTTAATTTGTAATTCTATTACATACAAAAATAATTTCAAGTCTGTTAGTCTGTCAAGACCCTTTTTCTCAGGAACGCGTGGAGGATTAATATCGAATACGCTGATAGCTGATTATTTTTTCTCGATTACGATATTGGTCCCATGGAGAAGGTTGTTCAGTTTGATGGTCTGTACCACCACACCCACACATTTCTGATACACGTTGTATGCATATTTTTGTCGCCCGGCTGCTGTGCCGAATCATGCCAAACTGAACAAGTGTGAAGCACGGCATAAGTTATGGCCCATAAAAAAAAAAACTGTTATGATTTGTAACTTTTACTATTTGTAGTAAGTGCAGATTATCTTTCATCAGTTTCTTGCTCAGCTGATAGTGCCGGTTAAATGCGATCAATGACTATTTACATAATCCAACCATTGTATTAGCAAATGAACACTCTATTCCAGGGTTTCCCAACCTCTTTCTTTGCGCCCCCTAGCGCAATGGCTCCCGGGCCCCTAAAAATAAAACAAGAAAAACTGCTTCTTCTCGCTTTCCTGCAATCTGTGGGCGAGATTTCGTGAAAAGAGATGGAAGTGACGGAAGTGTGTAGGGAAGTGTACAGGAAGTGAAAATATTTTTCTAAAAGTTTTGAGTGACGGATTGAAATGTTGTTTGGTATGAAAGTACTTTTACCAAGGTGAGATGTCAGATGTCACACATCATGTGACCACTGTGAGGCTCGCTAGTTTTTTATAAGCTATACTAGCTAGCTTAATATTCTAATGTAAACGCGCGAAGTTCCCGAAGGCGCAAGCCGAGAACATTTTGGATTGTGTAGGAAAACTTAATTTATATTTTAAAAATTGAACTACGATTTTTTGCTGAAAACTAAAATACCGGAATAAATTTTAAGTAAAAAAGTCAAAAATATGAAAAAGATTAATTGGAGCAAATTAATTTGAAAAAAGAAAAAAAAATTGTTTTGAGTATGAATGTCTGGCTGTAAAAGTAGGGGAAGACCAAAGAAACGATGGATGGACTGTGTGAAAGATGATATGACTAGAAATGGAGTGACTACCGAGATGACGACTAATAGAAGAAGAAGAATAGAAGTATTGAAGAAAGGGACTACTGTGCTGATCCCAAATAAATTGGGATAGTGGGTTGTTACTTGTATCAAATCTCCACATATTTAGTACAGAAGTGTTAGTAAATAGACTGTGTGACAATAAACTGTGTAGAAGTTGGAGGAGCTTTTTCACTCGTTTACCCGTATCCCAATTCTGCGCCCACGACTATACAGGATGTGGCGTAAATAGTGGTCCAACGATAAGGAGGATGCGCTGTGGTAGCCCGCGAAATTCAAATTTTCTTGCGTTTTATGCAATTTGCAGGTCCGTGTCAGGTTGTATCTTGATCAAAATATGATACGCGGTAATAAAACAAATGTATTTACATAATTTTAACCATAAAAATCATCAATACATCTCGCTAAGTTAGATTTCGTGCAGATTCGTTAGATTTCGTTCGTTCGACGAATCTGCACGAAATCTAACTTAGAGAGATGTATTGATGATTTTTATGGTTAAAATTATGTAAATGCATTTATTATAATGCCGCGTATCATATTTTCAGCATGCATGCATGAGAGGTCAGTGTAAACTGGAAATGTATAGCTTGATGTGTAGCCGTGTGTACCTAGTAGTTTTATTCGATTTTTTTTTTGTCAAAAATGCCTTTTTTAGCTTCTGGCCTTTGGACTCAAAAGTCCGGCAATTAAATATGAGTTTTATTCGATATTTTTGGCAAAAATCCTTTTTTTCTTAGCGTCCGGCCTTGGTATTTAAAAGTCCAGCCTTTTTAACAGCTAAGTCCGCCTTTTTGATTTTTAGAGATGGCAACGCTAATTGCAGGTACGTTTAATCGACTTTTGTTGGTGACCGTACTGCTAATTTTTCCACTTAAGATTTAATTATCTTTGTTCCGATTTTAATAAAAAATTTAGCTCAATCTTTCACTGATTGTACCTTCTTTCATATATCTATGGATTGTACCAACGTAGATTGAGATTAGTCAATGATTAAGGACGCTGTTACAAATGGGTAGTCAAATCATTACTTTTTTACACAAAAGTATGTTTATTAAATAAAATACTTTGCATTCTTAAAAAGTTTTTTGGCCAAATTGTTGATAGATGTGCACGGTACGATTCTGAACTATAAATATAATTTTAAATAGGTACATTTTCTCAATAAATGTACCGAAGTAAAAATGTTCAGTCCAGTACAATTATTGAAAAACTGTACCTATTTAAAATTATATTCATAGTTCAGAATCGTACCATGCACATCTATCAACAATTTGGCCAAAAAAACATTTTAAGAATGCAAAGCATTTTATTTAATAAACATACTTTTGTGTAAAAAAGTAATGATTTGACTACCCATTTGTAACAGCGTCCCTAAGATAAGTTTGTTTATTACAATCGTTTTAATTGGGCGTAATAACTTAGATGTTTTTCTCCATAGAGTTACCTATGTTTAAGGAAAATAAAGTAGGTAATAAATTATAGGATGATTAATAACACTACCGTTATTAATCATAATTTTATTCGCATTATTATAAATATTTTAGTAAACAACAAATAGGTAACTACTATGTTAAAAGGAAAATCTAGTAAATAAAATAACAATTACACTCCGTCTTGCAAGTTCGTTACAAATGATATTGATATTGTGCTGTTTGTTTGTTAATTACTGTAGCTACTGTCCTGTTAATACTGTAATGACTTCCTTTACATAACTGGCAAAAAGAGGGTGTACGGTAGGTAGGTACATGATACACCTCTGCCTTACCCTTCGGAGAATATAGGCATGAAGTTATATTAATGTTATCATCCTAGATAATCCCATCATACGATTATCTTCCCTTTGTAGGTATTGATCATATACATTGTAATATGTATACAACGTGTCGTTTTGCATTCTCGTCAAAAAGGATGTGGTATAGACAATAAAACCGAACAACTTTTTCCATGGTACCAACATCGTAATCGCGAAAAAATAATCAGCCGTCAATACATTTGCGTCGAGTATGTATTGAAGTTTTTTATGGAACAGTTGAAAATTTTTTCGCGATTACGATGTTGGTCCCATAGAGATAGTTGTTCGGTTTGATGTTCTGTATCAAACCCTGAAATTTGACGAGGATGCAAAACGACACGTTGTATAGGTATGTATATAATATTATCTATCATCTTTGCCACAGATGTTTAGATTATGTAGTTTCTCGCAGACGAGAACGAGAGATATTTTTTATGTTAACAAGGAAATAAGCGAAACGTTATTGTGCGTTATTGCAATTTATCAGCTAAACTAATTTTATTTTATTATTTTATTTTCTTGCGCGTTCTTCTCCATAGGTACCTACTACGCTTTGGAATAAGCGAATAACTTCCATCTTTATGACTGATCGACCTCTTGACAATTCAAAAGTGCCTGTAATTGGTTTATTTGAAATAAATGCTTTGAGTTTGAGTTTACCTTTTTCCAACCGTCTGGCTCTGGGTCAAGACATTCTATGTAGGTATATTTTATCCTCATAATTATGATGACTGCAGTAGAGATCCGTGGCATCTAATAGTAGGTAATGAGCACATATGAGATATCTTATCAGGTCAGAATTTCCTCGATCAATAGGTATACTGATCAAGGTAATTCTGATCTATAAGCGAGCTTGAATAGGTGAATGGGAATGCAATTTTCCGACAAAACAACAAAATTCGAGTATTATTTTCCTCAAATACATATATCCAACGTCCTTGGTAGCCAATTAATCATTTTGTTATTTTTATCCAAGAGGGAGTTTAAAAAGGTCAAGTTTCGCGTCTATAGCTGATGACGTCACATAGTCTGGCCTGGAAAAAACGAATAACAGGTCCATAAATAATTCTTGGGTCACATATATAAATCTCTCAGAGAACTTGCTTATAGTAAAAGTTATTATACACTGATCAAAATGTCTTGCTGAACTTTTTAGTGAAAAAATTGGGTGCATCAAAATCTCCGCGTTTGGCGATGGGAAAGGCCTCCTCCATTTCCGTCCATTTTCTCTATCGACTGCTATTCAAGTCCATAATTTTCCTTCTGTAATTTCCAGCTCGCCGCTCGTTGCTCCAGCGTTTTCTCTGCCTTCCTCTGTTTCGTTTGCCATTTCTCGGATACCAGACTGTTGTTCTTTTGCTCCATTTGTCTGAGCCTCTGAGAGTAGTTCAGCCCACTTTCATTTAAGTTTCCTGATTTTTAGTGTGCAGTCACCGCCGATACTTGTTTTATATCTTTGTTTTTAATCCGGTCCTTTCTTTTTACTTCCATCGTACCTTCTTTCCATGGCACAGCTAATTTGTTGGCTTGTTAATTTGTTGAAGCCCAAGTCTGGCATACCATTGATTATTACAATAATTGCTTATTATTATTAAACCGTATTTCCGCAGTTGTAAGATGATTCAGTTTTTCCCTTCGTTACCGCAGTTAATTAGTGTGTATTCATGATTGGCTTGTTAGTCATTCCTAGTCATTGGTTTCCTTCTAAAATTTTGTTATTAATTCTCCTGTAAATGTGTATAAATAATGTTTTACTGAGAAATACCTACAGAGACAGATTGACTTGTATTACAATGGTAATAGGTAGTTATTCATTTCTGTAATACCGTTTCTAGTTTCCTCGTTTATTGTTGGGTTTGAACTATGGACTAGGTTATCCAACTTCAATTTAACCAGAAGTAGATGAAGAAGTATGCAATAGAAAGGAGTATTTTATTTATAAAAAGAAGGGATAGAGTGAAATTAAAAAGAAAACAAAATTTAAAAATGCACTCACAGCTTACAGACAGCTTAAATGGCGTTGGACGGGACATATGTTAAGAGAAAGTAAAGAGAAATGGACTAAGTTAGTAACAGAATGGTATCCAAGAGATAGCAAAAGAAATAGAGGCAGACAAATCAAAAGATGGGAAGATGACCTCAAAAAAATAGCTGGTCCGATATGGATCCGTTTAGCAAGAGACAGGAATACGTGGAAATCTTTATGGGAGGCCTTTGTCGACAGACAAGCTGTTCCACACAAACATCCATTTGCCGAGCATTCAAGTGCTAGTTAGAAATATTTAAATCAATTTAGTTTTAGTAAATAGGCATCTATTTCAATGAAGAAAAAGAAACAGCAATAAAGGCTATTTTTAATTTTTAATTTATTTAATATTTTAGGTGAAGAAGGGAATAATTCATCTAATTCTATTTAAATTAGAGGCGAACTCCGCAAACCTCTACTGTTAAATTAGTATAGACATAACGTGGCTCATTAAAAATGGTGTTCATGAAAATTTAACTACAACCCGCTAGCTGACGCTTGGGAATATAAAATAACTCTATAATTTATGTTGTTTAGTCATTATAAATCTCTAGAGTACTATTTACATTTCATACATAAATAAATAAATAAATATGACATCATCAGAGTCAAAACATGCGAGTTGCTCGAGACCTTCAATGAGACCATCAAATAGATAGACAAAATGACGCATTTTTGTCACATACATTACGTCATAACTAGGTGCGTTGTATACTTTGGTATATCTTTGTCGTATCTATGAAGAAATTTGTCGAGTATACGAGTAACTTTGTCATATATCTATGAGGAAACTTATCGTGTCGAAGCCGCTTTTCTAGAAATAACTTGAAGCGGTTTTTAGAGGATAAGAGAGGAGAGGAGGTTAAGTTAGTGTGTGGAATTTGGTTGTATGGCCACAGTCACTATAGTTGATTTAAAAACGTGTGAACGATTTGTGCATGTTTATGTAGCCAAGAAAATGTGTTGAGGTTCTCGACAAAAATAAAAAAATACTATTATTCTACAATCTAAATTCAACCTTGAAATTAAGAGATTTGGATGTCCATAATCGTGATCAAGACCATGGACCACAGAACCGTAATAAAAGGTAAACATTACACAAATCACGGATGCATAACGAGCAGACATAATTATTGAAGTAACAATGGCACATCGGGCATCCATTACTGAATAGGTATATATCCAGTAGCAAAGAATAGGGCAGAAGGTCTGCTAAATATTGTTAGCGAAAACGTATGCAGACTTTGATACGCTCCACGTTCAGCGAGTGCACTCGCAAGTCGCAACTGACTAGTTAAGATAGTACGAGATCGCCGTATGTACATACGCATAATATAAATACTTGTGTGCGTTTGCCTGTTTTCGCTCGTGTAAGGAGCCGACCTTCTGTTTCTACTATTCTATGTTAGTAGGTACCCATAGACTATTGACAAGTCACGTACCCATGACGAAAGACAACGTTTTTTGAATTTGTTATGAGGTTACATGCCGGTTTTGAGGTCCATACATAGCAGGTGTTACAGCATCACGGAATTACGGTCCTTTTAATATGGACGCGCGCATAGACTAATGAGGTACAGAAAATGGCCACCATGCCTCTACCTGTGGATGCAGGTAGTCAAAAACCGTTTATGATTTTAAAGGCGATTATAGCCGCCATCGATATAAGCTGCTAAAAGCGCCATCATTGAGAAAAAAAAAAATAAGTCAGGAGTTATGGAACATTTTGAAATTTCTATGCACAAATTTTTAGTCAGAAGTCGTAGAATTTTTTCTATAAAAAAAATCAACACTACCCTAGGTTCGAAGTTATGACAGTTAACGCCAAAAACGGTTATATCTACAGACATATTAATTTTTCAGTGGTGGCGCTGCCTATTAGCGGTTATACTCGCCTTAATAGACTCATTCGGTGTTTATGAAAACAAAAAACGGAAAATCCATCATTGAAGATTCTAGTTTCTAAATAAAGAACTCGTAAACAAAGTAAAAACGCTACTGGTTTGTTTCAATTTTAATAACAAAGCTTAAAATAGTATTTGCACTTGGTGCTAGCTTGCGGATTGCGTTTATCAAAGAGTTTTCAAATATTAGGTAGATAGATATAGGTAAGCTAGTAATTTGAAGTAGGTATACTGATGACGAGAAAATAAAGTGTCTAGTTTAAAACTAAGTAGTTGAAAATCCGTCCGATATTACTCCAACGCACTGCGCCTATTACGATAACTCACCCATTGGCCAAGACTGGAAGATCGTTTGTTGTAGAAGCTGGGAGACACTTTCTTTGTATTTTCCGGTCTTGAAGTGATTATGCTGTTTGTGTGTGATAGGTCCTCAAAAAACAAGTGACTGCTGAATGTTGACTGCTAGCACTGCTAGTGCTCATCTCAAACTCAAAACGTTTATTTAAAATTAGCTGACCCATCAGACGTTGTCCTGTAAAAAATTCTATTCCTTTTTTGTTTTCTTTTAAACCCCCTGCACGTAGTATTTTATTATCTGTGACCTGCAAACTAAAAAAAATTTAAATCGGTCAAGCCCTTTTTGAGTTTTAGCGAGACTACCGAACAGCAATTGACTGATAATAAATACAATTTGTACTCATGATAACAAACAATTTTTATTATGGGACCAAACCTAAAATCGCGAAAAAAAATCTGCTGTTTCCGGTGGCTGTTCCCTACTTTTGTGTTTGCATAACTCGTCAAAATGTAGGGAACAGCTCATTTTTTTTCGGGATTTTTGTTTGGCCCCATAGTAAAAGTTGTTTGCTGTCATAAGTACTATCATGTGTACCGGTCACTAATTTAATAGGCACTTTTGAATTGTCAAAGGGTCCATCAGTCAGAGAGATGAAGCTCATTGCCCCATAGATCATAGATCAACATATAGTCAAGGTGTAATAAGGATGAGGGGTAAGGTGCCTCATTCGATACTTTTTATGATGAATACTACTACTTTGTATGACTCGTACAAAAACAAACGTAGTCTTGGGTATTACCACCAACGTATTAATTAAAGTACCGAGAAAAGGGCTAATGTGAGTAAAGAACATTTTTCGCACAAGACCACGACTTTTTTTAAAGCATCTCCATTCAAGTATCACCAACAACGCGCGTAGTTAAAACCTATCAAACGTCGCGTGTACACCCGGGTGTTCCGGACGGACGGGGACGGGCGGTTACATGTTCAAAGGGTTAAAAAATAACAAAAATATATAGAAATAATATCAGCACAAAAGAGATTTGATGTTCTTATACTGTAAGATTATTTTGTGTTTCAAATAAATAAATAGGTAGTAAGCCGTCCGACCGTGTGAAGAGGCAACTTTGTTACGTGGCGTTGAACAAGAATCATCAACAAGAACATTTTCCTGTTCCTACCTGAGTCATGTTTGAAAACATTGGTCAGATGATCATTATTCATAAAACATAACATAATAAAATTGTCACACTGTAGCATGAGATTTCCGAAACGTGATTCGGCAATCTCACTTCGTCTTGTTGCTGATATCGCAAAAGACTTGTAACAGCTTTTCCACTCGACTTTCAAGTGGTCTTTAAGTCGACGTTCGCACGGACGTAATAATATCGCGGCAATTTTTTTTCGTGCACTGGATTTTCAACGCTCTGCTTAGCGCCGAGAGTGCAAAATCCAACAGTGTGTTTTTTCGACGCGCTAGAATGTACTCTGTTATTGTTAAGTTGGATTCTCAACGCTCGGCTCAACAACGAGAGTTGAAATTCCAGTGCGCGATAAAATCCCGCCGCGATTTTATTACGCCCGTGGGAACGGGGGCTTATTGTCTATAATATAATCTAAGAGCCAAAATTAATTTTCACTTCAGTTCAGTTCAGTTCAGCATGAATGACCGCGAATGAGAACTTACGGCTTTATATCATTGTTTTAGGTCATTCATTCAATGGAGGCAATGGTAGTACTATTATTTATTGTGTGATGTAACTAATAAAATAAAATAAAAATATAAAAGCTTTTCCTGATTCCGTTCAACAAAAATATTTTGAAGTAATTGTGTTAGTAAATAAATAAAAATCTTATCAATCAATCAATCAATCATTTATTTTGTAAAACATAGGTATGATTACAGATAGTATATTTATTAAAAATACGTGCGCGCTATGTTTTGCTAATATATGGCGTACAAAGTTAACACAAAGAAGCAATTCTATTAAGCTGGCATGCCAATAGTACAGTAAAAATATAAAAACAATAACAATTCATTTAAAATATGTCAATTAGACACATTCATATTAAATAAATAAATAAAATCATAAGCGTTTAATTAGCAAGTCGGGATCGTCATACCTCTGTTTATCAGTAGTAAACTCAGTGATGGAGTAGTAACATCTATCTAAAAGTAATTTAAACAAACACCTCTTAAAGGATCCCAGACACTCTTTATTTCGAATAGCTGCTGGTATACTGTTATATATTTTTGGGGCCATACCTAGCACACTTTTGCCGAAAAATGCGGTTTTATGAGAAGTAACATGAATGGTATTCTAATAACGGCGAGAGCGTAGTTTTTCAAATAAATGCAGATTACAGCGAACAAACACTCCCATTTCATATATAATATTATGTACATAGACGGTAGATTGAGCAAACTACGTTCCTTAAACAATGGTTTACAACTATCAATCGATTGTAATTTGGTAAATGATCGCAAGCATTTCTTCTGAGCTTTAAAAGCAATGTCTCTGTCCATTAACTCATATTTTTTACAAAGTATAAAAAATTTAATATAAAACAAATTCTAAGACATGACGTAATTTATCATGTCTTGTCACAAATGTCTTGGGTACACCCGTGCTCGCGCCGCTGCATACACATTCACTCTCACTCGCACCCTTAGAGGTACACACACACCCCATACTCACCAATCATACACTTACACATACTTGTTCTGTCTCACACAAACACTCACACACATTACACACCGGCACATAAACGTATGACTTAACCTCCCTCGCGCTAAACACTCTGGCTGCAGCTATACCTACATGATATACTGCCCTGTATGGCCTAACACTGTCTCCTAAGATACAGGACTACCTAGTTTAGGAGACAGGGTTACATGCTCTGTGTAGATTTATATAGACATCCGTGTTTTGTTGTTTTGTACATGTGCTCTTGTGTACCTATGATAAATCTTGAGTGTGTAATAAATATTATTCTTATTATTCAAAAATAATTTTAGACAACATCCCTATTCAACTCACAACCTAGCGCAACAGTCAATAATACCTACTCATAAAAACAGTGCAAACTTGGAAATTGAATCCAATATACAAAGAGAATAGATACGATTATTCCAGATATAGAGTCGTCTTCATCATCATCAGCCTATAGCAGTCCACTGCTAGGCATAGACCAATCCACGTTTGAACTACTTCTATAAGTACCTATCTATACTTACCTACTTTTAAATTAAAGTAACTTTTCTTGTTTGGCTGTGTGATCGCGTCGTCCTTCTAAACTGCGAAACGGATTTCGATGCGGTTTTCACCATAATTTAGAGAATTTATTCCGAAAAGTTTATGTGTATACTAAGTACATTAATATTTAATTAACATATTATTATTATTTTATTTATTTAATTTGACAACATTTCGTCCACTGGTTAGTATAAAAAATCACACAAAAACTTATCAACTAAGGGTTAGTAAATTATTATTATTAATTAATTAACTATACATTTTTACTCATCCCTGCCGCACGAGCAATTGGGCAGAGTGTCTGAGTATCGGTGTATCGTGCTGTTTAGCTAGGGTTTTCAAAATGCTGTTGCTGCTAGCCCTGATTCTGCTTATTAAGGATGCGGTCTTCTTCCTCATAATAGCATAGAAGTAACTAACCAACATAACATAGTAACAAAGCAGCATAGTAGTAGTAGCATAGTAGTAACTTATCTATAATTCTCTTAAATAATGATATTAACTTGTATGTATTTTCTTTATAATCGACTTTTTCCTTTGACTATATGTGGAGGCTTGTTATTAGCTATTTTTTTTATATTACATTCTCTGTATTATTGGTTTGTTAGTCTGTAAGCCTTCTCTAAAATAAATAAATTAATTAATTAAATAAATCATCAGTTCGTGCTACAGCAAACATGCTAGACGCGCTGCAGAACCGGGGCAACCTCAACAGCACCCTGAAGCCATTATTATATTGCATGCGCAGAGCATCTAGAGCCCTCCGCGTACAGTTAACCCACAAACTGCCCGTGTAGAACGCTTGACAATAAGCTTTAAACAGAGTTATTTTGACTTCGTTACTACAACGAGCGAATCTGTGAGCCAATATGTTGCATCTGGCTGCTAGTGCCCTGCGCTCACGATCCATATCTACCTGATCCTTGAGATCCTCGGTGACATAGTGACCCAAGTATTTAAATTGGGCGACCCTTTTAAGTTCTCGTCCATTGAGGGATATTGAGGGCTCGTAATTTAGATGTTTCTCGGGAACAGCAAATATCAAGTATTCACTCTTAATTACATTGTATAGCAAGCAGTGGTTTGCCGCATACCTTTCACAGACGTTCAGCATCTCCCTGATTGAGCCAGCCGTTGGACCCAGCAACACCATGTCATCAGCGTAGCTTAAATTATTGACGCTAAACCCACCTATTTTGCACCCAACTGGTCTGCTGCTGAGTTCAACGATCAACTCATTTACATACAGGTTGAAGAGCTTAGGTGAGGTCAACCCCCCCTGTCTCACCCCACACTCCAACCTGTACGCTTCAGATAGAACGTCATCCCAACGAACTTGATTTAACTGGTTAGAGTACCAGTACTGGAACAAATCCGTCAACTCAGGTGGTACATCCGCTCCCTTGAGCTTACCCCAAATGACATCGTATGACACAAGATCAAATGCCCTTGAGAGATCAAGGAAGCAGGCATAGACCGGAGTACTCCTATCCTTATAGTATTGGACTGTCTGCTTTAGACAGAGGATAGCACTCTCAGTGGAAAGTTCAAGCCGAAACCCAAACTGTGCATCATGTAAAGTTACCCATTTGTGAAGTTCCTTGTCAAGCAGACCGTCCAACACCTTAGCAATCACAGTGGCCAAGGATATCGGTCTGTAATTCGCCTCGTCCGACAGATCCCCAGTCTTTTTCTTCACGATTGGCACCACTATTGTTTTCAGCATATATTATATTAAACTAACATAATTATAATATACATATATATCATATTATAATTATGTTAGTTTAATATTAAAAAAATATCGATATTTTCTCAAGTCGTAAAAACTACTACGTACTTAAGGTGAATGTGCAATGGTAGTATTCAGCCGTGAAATTCAAATTTTCTTACGTCAGTGTCAGATTGTATGTTGATCAAAACATGATTCGCGACCATAACAAAATGTATAGACATATTCATCATCAATCCATCTCATCGCATCAGAGATGTATTCTGATGATTCTTATGCGTATTCACCTTAAGCTTGAAGTATATACATTGTTTGCAAGAATCATTAATACCTATGTAAAATGGTGCTTGTCATCTACGAGAAGAGCTCGTGGCTAAGTAATAACAGCCGCACGAGTCGATCCATCAGGTTAAGCTACGCTTCAGTGGATGGGTGACCATCTTTAAATACCGAGACTCCTCCAGGCCTCGGAAAGAACGTTAAGCCGTTGATCCCGGCTGTCATTCGTGGATCTTTGACAGTCGTTACGGGTCGTCAGAAGCCCGAAAGTCTGACAACCAGTCTTACCAAGGGGTATCGTATTACCCAGTTATTGGGATGTGGAGGTCAGATAGGCAGTCGCTCCATGTAAAATAATGGTATTCAGCTGCATCCGGTTAGACTGGAAGCCGACCCCAACATAGTTGGGAAAAAGCTAGGCATATTGGTGCACGTCATCTACCATGAATCAGCATAACACCAAAAGTCTGTTATCTTTTCTAGCTAAAGTGTGGAAATAAATCTTTTATAAAAGATAAGTTTGGTCAAGCATAAGGTTGGCAACGAGTATAAATTTAATTACACTACGACTCGTTAAGCCAATATTTCTTGAGAAAGAGACTGGAAACTTTAAACTATAAGGATATTTTTTTCGTGAAATGTAGAGCTTGTTACCGCAAATTATGATATCCATCATGGTTATTACTTTACTATTTGCACCGAATTCATTTTTAATTATCATGCGTATAGGTCAATCATTACGATGCACGATGAAACAACAAAGTGACTTGAGATAGATAAAGAGAAAAAGGCCTGACTTATAATAATTATGGGTGATTTAAAAGTTATCATCATACATGTAAGCACGACATTTTTTCTTGACTGCAATGATATGTTTTTCTTTGTTTTATATAATACACACGTCAAAAGTGTCTAGGGATTGTAGCCACCACGTTTTGACACTCCGTAAAGAAACAGTGAAAACAACAGTTCTGAAAAGAACTTGTAGCCACCACTGGCCAGCACCTTTTGACACTCCGTAAAGAAACACTGAAGCAAACAGTCCTGAGAAGAACTTTTGGGTCTGCTAAAGAAACAGTACAGCGGTACGGGAACCGCGACGCCACACGCCGCCGTCGGACAACGCGCACACGACCTTTCTGGACGCCGCCTCGATTAATACTGGTGCACAAACGTGTGCCACCTATATTTATAAACTTCGGCGTTCCGAGCGGCGAGATGCGCTAGCGCGCGCCTGCAGCGACACACTGCGGAACAAACTGACAACAGGGTGCTGTGATCTGATTGGTCAATACTTGTACATAGGCAGTAGTTATCCTAGTTTGTAAGTAGATGTAAATAGTATTTAAGCTGACACATTTTGGAAATAAATTCTTTCGACGCTTGGCTGCCGTTGCGAGCGGTTGTGTGCTGCCGCTCCCTCCCGCTGCCCCGGCTCGCTGAGTCATCGCTCCCCACCCGTCACTGCGCTGCGCTCTCGCGGCGCGCTTCGTAGTCGCCCCGACTACGTCCGATCCTTCGAGGAATTAATTATTTATTTAATTAATTCCTCGATCTATGGTCACCAAAGAGTCTTTTTCAAGACTATTGTTTCTTTAACGTTATCGTCGAACCGTGTCTAGCTGCACTAGGCCCCTTCGGGGCAAATCCACAGTTTCGTGGTCCTCGGTGGAAACCTTACGGTGCCAACGAAGCCGAGTGGGGTGTTGACCCAATACACCCGCCGAACCCCTTCGGGGTGAGGCAGTCAATTGGACGGGTCCCAGTGTTAACCGGCCTTGGGGGATCTCCTAGTCGGCACTGGTGTACAGTCTTCCTTTCACAGCTTGCACCTAGTGTCTTTAGGGTGTGTCTACACCCTTCGCGCTAGATTGGTTAGGGCCCCGTTCGCACATTAAGACTGGCGACGGGTACACACAGCTTAGGGCACACCGTAGGTACACACCTCCCTGCCTGCACCCGGCAGGGAGACTTACACATCCCCGGGCCAACCCACCCGGGGAGTTAGATATAGGGTTGTCGCGTCGTGACCATGTCGCTCGATAGAGAGCACCTCTTCGATTTCATTAAGGAGCTCCTCCTAAAGGAGCCCGATGTGTTCCTGGACGCAGTCTTGGGGAACGAGAGCCTCAAGGCGCGTCTAGCCGCTTTTCAGCGGTCCGGTCCCACCCCCCCCTCCCCCTCCCCTTCTGTCTCAGGCATCGCTGATTTCAGCGATGCCCTAGAGCCCACTCCCGTCCCTCCTTGTGAGGATTCAGGTGACTCTATGGACACCTCCCCGGTGTCCGGGAGACCCACCTCTCCCTACTCTTACATTTCTGAGGCATCCGACTCTGAACCTGCTCAGGATCAGCCAGCCTCCCCGTGCCCTCCTTCTTCCCCTTCCTCCGCTGAGGACGATGGTTTCGCCATCGTCCAAGGTAAGAGGAAGAGGAAGAAGAATCGCGTTGATTCTTCTGCTCAATCTAGGAAGGGAAGGAAAGTGGGTGATTCCCCCACTCCTCCCTCTGCGGCTTCCACCGCTATCCCTCCCCCCCCTCCGACCGCGGATCCCACGGCCTCAGTTGCCCCCACCGCCACCCCCCCCGTTTCGTCTTCTGTCCCCAAGAAGGCACCTTCCCCCCCTCCTGTGTACATCCAGGACAAGGGGAAGTGGACAGACGTCTCGCGTTGGTGTACCGATCTTAGGATCAATTACACCGCCGCACGATCTACCCAGCAGGGTATCAAAGTGAGCATCCCTACGTCTCATGACTTTAGGGAGCTCACGAAACTCCTTAGGTCGAGGAACGTGTCTTTCCACACGTATACTCTCCCTGAGGAGCGCCAGACTAGAGTGGTGATCCGCAGGATCCCGAAGGAGCTCTCCGTCAAGGAAATCAAAGACGACCTTCTGTCGCAAGCTATCCCGGTGGATGAGGTCCATCGTATGCACCGCTCCAGGGCAGGAGAAGCATACGACATGGTCCTAGTTATCTGTCCCCATTTCGAGGGGTACCACCCTATTTTCCAGGTCAGATCGATCTGTAACCTCACGGGTTTCGAAATCGAGAAACCCTGGAAGAGTGGCATCATTGGTCAGTGTCACCGCTGCCAATTGTATGGCCACTCGCAGAGGAACTGCCACGCGAAACCCAGGTGCGTCAAGTGCCTGGGGGACCACGGCACTTCGGACTGTTTGCGTCCGAAGGATCGTACCCTGTGCACCGACCTGCCTAGCTGTGTGCTATGCGGCGAATCTGGGCACCCAGCCAATTACCGTGGCTGTCCCAAAGCCCCAAAGTCCTTCTCCTCCTCAAAGCTGAACAAGCGTGCAGACGCTCGTCAGCAGAGAGAACGCCCTCCGCTACTCCCCATCCCATCTTCCCAGATGCCGACCCGGCTAAGTCCGCAGCGACCTAACCCGTGGTTTCCCCTACACCACCAGCAGGCTTTCCCTGCATTGGCGTACTCCCAACCCCCTCCCCCTCCCCCGCTCGCTCCTAGGGATCCGAGAACCCGCGCTCCCCCAGCCGTTCTCTCTCAGCCCCCTAAACCCGCGTCCGCGCCCGCTCCTAAAGCCACCCCTCCCGCCGCTTTGGCTCCTCCCCCCCCTACCATACCCCCAACCATGCCAGTGCTCAGCCAAAATGTTGACTCGTTCAGCATTATTGCTGGCACTTTTATGGCTTTCTATACCCCCCGCGCTAGACAGATGGCTCTTGAGCTAACCGCCGCCAGAAATGTCGGCGATTTGCCCAGGATCATCAATATATTCAATGCGTATCCCGAGATTACGCAAGCCTTGAATTCCTTTTCCAACAACTCAAATAAATAATGGATAAAGGAATCATAGCTAGGATCAAACCCCGATCATTAAACTTAGGCTTTTTCAACGCGAATGGCTTTGCAGGCCAACGCGATGAGATCGCCACTTTTCTCCGCGACCACCATATCGACGTTTTCCTCTTACAGGAAACGTTCTTGAAGCCCCATCACCGAAGTCCGTCGATTGCCAACTATCGCATAGTTCGCAATGACAGGTCTCGGTGCCACAAGGGTGGGACTATGATTTACTATAAATCGTCCCTATACTGCATCCCTATGGACCCTCCCCCTCTCTCGCGATTAGAAGTGTCTGTCTGCCGCTTAGGCATGACAGGTCACCAGCCGATCACTCTTGTATCGGTCTACCTCCCCCCCCGCGGCCCCCGCACTTCAGAGGATTTCCAATCCCTCTCTGACGATCTGACCATTCTGTTGGGCTTGAGTGACTCCGTTATCATAGCGGGCGATCTCAACGCCAAACATACCTCCTGGAATAGTTCCACCACCACTTCTAGAGGAAGACACCTGTTCGACCTCTGTCCCATTTTGGTTTTCGATGTCATTGCCCCAATGACTCCCACTCACTATCCCCATGACCCCGCTCATTCCCCCGACGTACTTGATGTAGCGCTTCTAAAGAATGTCAACCTTCGGTTGGACTCTATAGAAGCGATACATGAACTAACGTCTGATCATCGTCCCGTGATCTTAAATCTGGCCCCCCGCATAGGTCTCCGCGATCCCTCTCAAACTCTCCCCACCCGGTTGGTGACGGACTGGAGGAAAGTAAGCGAATGTCTGAAATCCTCCTCATCTCCCCACTTAGACTCTATTCCTGATCAGTTTGACTCTCTCGCTGACACGACAGCTGCGATCGACTCATTCACGGAGCACGTACAATCAGTCCTGAACGATTGTTCAAGGGAGGTTCCAGCGGTGGATGACCATCGCTGGAAGCTGCCGGACGATGTACGTGCCCTGATGAATGAGAAGAACGCGGCTGTCCGTGCCTACAGCAGCTTTCCCTGCCGCTTGAACAAAGTCCATATGCGCTATTTGCAGAAATCTGTAAAGAAACGCATAGAGGAACTGCGTTCCACGCGTTGGGACAAGATGTTGAGTGAGCTCGAGCCAACTCATCAGGCCTTCTGGCACCTACAGAGGAAACTCAGGTCCTCAGAGACAGCTTCTATGCCCCCCTTAGTACGCCCAGACAATACCATCGCTTTCGATGATATCGACAAGGCCGAATGCCTTGCCGATAGTCTTGAGGCCCAGTGCTCACCCAGCTCTCAACCAGTAGACGAAGCCCACCTCTCTGAGGTTGACGCTGAAGTCGAACGTAGAGCCTCCCTTCCCCCCGTTGAGGACCCTGATTGTCCCTTGCCTCCCGTCACTCCTGACGAGGTGCACGAGATAATCAAGGGTCTAAAACACCGTAAAGCCCCCGGCTCAGATGGAATCACCAATAGGGTGTTCCAACTCTTCCCTGCCCGTTTGATTATGCTCATGACCATCATCTTCAATGGTGCCATGGGTAATAATATCTTTCCTCTCGCCTGGAAACAGGCTACCGTTATCGGTATCCCTAAGCCCGGCAAGCCTAAGAGCGAGCCCTCTAGCTACCGGCCTATCAGTCTGCTCAACGTCTTCGGCAAAATCTATGAGAGGCTTATTTATAAGCGTCTCAGAGATTATGCCGAGACAAAGGGTCTCATTCCCGACGAGCAATTCGGTTTTCGAACCCAGCACTATTGCGTGCAGCAGGTCCACCGTATTGTCGAGCACATCAGCGTTGGGTTCCAACGCGGTGCGATGACTGGTGCTGTCTTCTTTGATATAGCGAAGGCCTTTGACAAAGTCTGGCACAACGGCTTATTATATAAGCTGTACCAACTCGGTGTGCCGGATCGTCTCGTGCTCATCCTACGAGACTTTTTGTCAAACCGCACCTTTCGCTATCGCATTGAAGGAGCACTTTCCTCCCCCCACCCTATTCGCGCAGGAGTCCCTCAGGGCTCTGTGCTTTCCCCCCTCATATTCATCCTCTTCGCCAGCGATATCCCGAAGAGTAAAAAGGCACAGTTGGCGCTGTTCGCAGACGATACGGCCATTTTCTCCAAGGGAATTCGCCCTGACTCGATCGCTCGCACCCTCCAAACCGCAGTCGATGCCCTCGGCAAGTGGTTTCGAAAGTGGAGAATCGAAGTCAATCCCGATAAAAGCCAAGCCATTCTCTTTACGAGACGGCGTAATCGGCTCACCGCCCCTCCTCGGCCGATCACCATGTTTGGCAAGCAGATCCCTTGGGAGAAGCGAGCCAAATATTTAGGTGTGACGCTCGATAGTCATTTATCATTTTCAGAGCACATAAAGCAGGTTCGTTCGCGGGCCTACTTTGCTCTCGGCCGTTTACACTCCGTTCTGAATGCACGCAGCAAGTTGTCCCTTAAGTGCAAGTTGCGTATTTACACAGCGTGCATTCGACCTATCATGACCTATGCGGGCCCAGTCTTTGCGCATGCAAAGCCCCACCTCATCCATAGGATGCAGACCCTTCAGAACCGTCTCCTCCGAAAGGTAACGGGAGCCCCCTGGTTCGTTCGGAACGCGGACCTCCACCTTGACCTTAAAGTCCCGACCATCCGTCAGTACTTGAAACGCCTTTCCAAGCGTTTCTTTGATTCCGCCGTGAAACATCGCAACCCCTTGGTTGTCGAAGCCGCTAGCTATGTCCCCAGTAGAATCAGTAGTATCCGCCGTCCGCGACATGCCCTCACTGAACCCGATGACCCTATCACCCTCCTCCAGGAAAGTAGTAGGGACACTAGCACAGTCCAACACAAACACAGATCTACATTCCGGCCTCGCCGCCGAGGCCCACCGCGTTTAAGACCATCTAACGTAAATGTAAATTCATGCCCCTTGATCGGTTTAATCGAGCCAGCTGGTGGCGTAGCTGAGCCTGTAGCTTTAAACTCCCCTGATAATAATAATTCCCCTAACTTGATCCAGCCTATTGCTTTGCCTTGTATATCATTGGTCAATGACAACGACTCCCTAAGCCGAGGTCCGTACCCCACAGGGGGTGCCCTTAGTGCGCAGTCGTTTAGTTTATAATTTAGTTAGTATTTATGCCCCTGGCTGGAGGCTTTTGAGCTCGCTTAAAGGCACCAACAGGAAAGTCCGGTTAAGTAGTCGGGACCTCTCATGGTCACACTACGAGATGCCATTTCAAAAAAAAAAAAAAAAAAAAAAAAAGAAATAAATTCATTCGTTCCACATCTTGACTGGAGTATCATTCTGCCTACCTACTTCGAGACCTGCAAAGTGGTGACCCCGAACAAAGCACACCTTACCTGACGAAGACCACCGAAGAGTCATCCCGCTTCAAGATGCTGAACCCCAGCGAAACGGAAAACCAGGCAAACCCAGCGACATCACACGCTATCACGAAGGCTGAAGCTGCCGGCATATCTCTCACCATGCGCATTCCACCATTTTGGCGCGATCGCCCACGGCTTTGGTTTATAAGCTTTGAAGCCGCAACCAACGACCTCAAGAAAGGCCAAGCACAGCTCGCCCAGATGGTCATAGCACAGCTGGAGAAACAAGACATCGAGCAGATCGTGGATCTACTGTACAACCCACCTGAGACGGACCAGTACCAAGCCATTAAGGAAAGGCTCATATCCGCCTATGAAGAATCAGACAGCCGCCAGTTCCAGAAGTTACTATCAGAAATGGAACTTGGAGATCAAAAGCCGACCCAACTACTCCGGCGCATGCGAAACCTTGCCAGAGACAAAGTTCCCGACTCCACTCTGCGTCTCATGTGGACGAATCACCTACCATCACACGTTCGCTCAGTCCTTGCAGTCAGCGAAACGTTCAGCACAAAGACAGCACTCGAGGAACTCGCGTTACTCGCCGATAAAATGATGGAGCAGACTGCAACAACAGAAGTCGCAGCCGTCCAATCACCCGCACCACCGCCGCCATCCACGCCGCAAGCAGATACGCAGTTTCTCATCAATGAGATAAAAAAACTGTCGCTAGACATAGCCGAGTTAAAATCAAGACCACAATACGACAACCGCCGCCGCAGCCGCTACCCATCTCGTAACCGTCAAGCGTCACGATCACGCAATCGATCAATAACACCATCACCATACTGCTATTATCACCGACGATTCAAGGAGCAAGCTAGACGCTGCACATCGCCTTGCTCATTCAAGAAGCAAAAGTCGGAAAACTAGACAGGACGTTGGCAGAGGCGGACACCGGCGTTCCAGACAAATCGCACCGCCTATATATCACCGACAGAAACTCAAAACTATCTTTCTTAGTCGACACGGGAGCCAACATTTCCGTGTTACCAAGAAGGAAGGGACAAGTAGCAACGCCGCTACCTTTTCAACTATACGCAGCGAACAACACTACAATAGCTACGTATGGCGAGAAGTCAATGACACTCGATTTCAATCTCCGACGCCCTTACAAATGGAAATTCATCATAGCTAACGTATCGAAGCCAATACTCGGAGCCGACTTCCTGAAGCATCACCAACTCATCGTCGACCTCAAAAATAGAAGACTAATCGACGGTGTCACGAGCTTAAAGGTCAACGCCCCGATACGACTATCAAACGAGCCAACCGTACGCAGCATCGACATGTCGCAATCATACCACGACATTCTAGCTCAATATCCCGGCATAACGAGATTATCATCGATGAAATTAAACTCCAATATCAACGTGCAGCATTTCATCGAAACGCAAGGTCAACCAATACATAGCCGCGCTCGACCAATCCCACCGCATCGCTTCGAAATAGTCAAGAAAGAATTTGAAAACATGATTGAACAAGGATTATGCAGGCCAAGTAAAAGCCCGTGGGCATCACCTCTACATATCGTACCCAAAAAGAATGGCGATATTAGAGTTTGTGGTGACTATCGCCGACTCAACTCCATCACCATACCAGATCGCTACCCCGTTCCACGCATCAAAGATTTCACACATCATCTATCCGGAAAAACAATCTTCTCCACAATAGACCTCAACCGTGCATACCAACAACTGAACGTACGAGAAGAAGACATAGAGAAGACGGCGATCATTACACCAATGGGATTATTCGAATTTCCACGTATGTGCCCAGGTTTGAAAAACGCGGGACAAACGTTTCAGCGGTACATCCATGAAGTACTGCGAGGATTGGATTTTGTGTTCCCATTCATTGATGATTTATTATTGGCATCAGAAGACGAAGCTCAACACCGAAAACACCTACGCATCGTCCTAAAGAGATTAGAAGATAACGGTATCACCATAAACCCCGCCAAATGCAGCCTAGGCCAACCACAAGTTCAATTCCTAGGATATACCGTATCAGCAGAAGGAATCAAACCTCCAGAGCATAAAATACAAGCAATCACCAATTATCCCAAGCCAACTACAATCGAAGAGTTAAGAAGATTTATCGGTATGATCAATTTCTATCGCGATCACTTACCTAACGCCGCTGCACTACAAGCACCATTGAACTCATACCTACATAATGTCAAGAAGAGAGACAAAAGTCCAATCACATGGAACGACGAAGCAAATCAAGCATTCGAGCAATGCAAAGCGAGCATAATAAATGCCGCTATCCTCGCTCACCCATCGCACCATGCAACACTCGCCTTATTCTGTGACGCATCTGACAATTCAGCAGGCGCAGTATTACAACAATACATCAATGACACATGGCAACCTCTCGGATATTATTCCAAAAAGTTCACTGACACGCAAAAGAAGTATTCAACTTTCGATCGTGAATTAGCCGCAATCTACATGGCAGTCAAACATTTTCGCAAAACATTCGAAGGGCGCCATCTCATCATATTCACCGATCACAAGCCGCTAACATTCGTAATGTCGAAAACTAACTCAAACTCAGAAACACCAAGGCGAACAAGACAACTTTTGTTTATCAGCGAATTCACCACCGACATAAGGCACGTGAGCGGTAAACAAAACATCGTCGCCGACACACTCAGCCGCATAGAAACGATATCATGCCCGTCTACAATCAACTACAGCGACATAGCAAGCGCGCAAGAAAGGGACAGCAACATTGAGCAATTATTGTCAAATGACAACATCACACTCAAGAAAATAACAATACCAAACACCGATGTCGAGTTATACTGCGAAACATCTACCCCATATGTACGACCGTACATACCCGAGCAATACAGACGAGAAGTTTATGACAGCGTGCACAATGTCAGTCATCCCGGGACGCGCACGACTCGCAAACTTACAACACGAAAGTACTTCTGGCCATCAATGAACGCAGACATCAGCCGCTGGACTCGAACCTGTATACATTGCCAGAAAAGCAAGATACAACGACACACCTACTCGAACATCACATCCTTTCCGCCAACCGAGCGTTTTCAACATTTGCACGTCGACATCGTCGGACCGCTACCTACAACAGCTCAAGGTCACCGTTACTTAGTAACAATGATAGACCGATTAACGAAGTGGCCCGAAGCAATACCGACCGATGAAATAACAGCAGATCGAATAGCTGAGATCGTCTATCAACATTGGATAGCAAGATTTGGATGCCCGAACACACTAACAAGCGACCAAGGTCGCCAGTTCGAGAGCCATCTGTTTCAAAACCTTATGAAGCAAATGGGAATTAAGAAAAATCGCACAACACCATATCATCCACAAGCTAATGGTATCGTCGAACGGTGGCATCGATCACTTAAAGCTGCATTACGCACCAAAATCTCCGACTCAAGTAAATGGATCGACGAGTTACCTACCGTGCTACTTGGGCTACGAGCCGCGCTTCGCACCGACACCGGTGTGAGCGCCGCAGAGCTTACCTACGGTTGCACCTTGCGCCTACCCGGCGAATTTTTTTCTGCACATACCCCCACACCAACGATGGATTATACTTACGA
Organism: Cosmia pyralina; assembly: GCA_946251885.1. Lineage (NCBI taxonomy): Eukaryota > Metazoa > Arthropoda > Insecta > Lepidoptera > Noctuidae > Cosmia > Cosmia pyralina. The sequence goes on along the minus strand of OX276359.1, from coordinate 15,299,894 downwards.
ATACAAAAGGAAACCAGTCTCTGATAGTCTAAACTCACCCTGGGTCTGCACGTAGTTGGTATTGGTGACCTTAGCGGAGTCTTGTGTTCCTAGCAGCATGTTTAACTTTGAACGCTTTGTTTTTTCACTCGGTGATTGATTATTTTTCTTTTTTCTTCCGACTTACACAACACAACACATTCAGTTATACACTCAACAATACTTTATATTATTTATTTGCACCATTTTCTTGTCGTATTTATTATTCACTCTTTGTTTATTTGTGTGACTTTACTTCCTTTTTTACATTAATGCACATTGACAGCCAGTCGCCTGCGCCCGCGTCTCATGCATGGTCTCATCGCTTGTCATAAATATAGACAATAGTCTATAGCATAGACAAGTGAGGTTGGACCGTCGGGCGTCAAGCGTGAGTCGATCTTTACACCTTATTGACGGTTTTTGTTTTTTTCTTTTCAAGTATTCTAGTATTTGTATTTTATTTTATTTGATTTTATTCCCCTTGCTATTTTTAATTGATATCCGTGGGTATGTCCGTGGCATCACACAGGCCCTATCAGAATACCAGCGTTGCGGTATTTATTTTTTAAATATCGCAGCTTTATGCTGAGATGGGAGCCTTTTTGGCCTCGCACAGGTCTCTTTTTTTTTTTATTCTGATTTCTTTTTTTTGTTTTTTTGCTTTTTAATGTTTATTTTGTTACTTTTATATGCTCTTTTTTAACTGTATTTCCTGTGCGTGTCCCAAATAAAATATTTTTCTTTCTTTCTTTCTTTCTTTCTTATGTAGAAAAACTGCGAGATATTATTCAAGCAAACAAGCCGGAAGCCCTAACGGAGCATCACACGAATAATAAACGCATGTTCGTGCATGAAGATTTAAGCAAGTGCAGTCACGTATTTGTCAGAACAGATTCAGTAAAAAAACCATTACAGACACCTTACGAAGGCCCCTATCGAGTTATAAGCCGAACAGAAAAGGTATATAACATTCAGCTACCAAATAGACAATCCAACATATCAATCGATCGACTGAAACCTGCCTATATCGTCACGGAACATACCAGTACCTTACCGACAACCAAGATTACCGTACCAAGCAAAACCGTTACCTTTACCGAGCAAACCAAGAGTACCTCCAAAGTACCAACCATTACCAAGCAGCGAGCGCAAGCACCACCGACCAACGTGTCGTCACAGCCCGCCGCCATCAGGACAACACGCTCGGGACGTGTCATCAAGCCGGTACGCTTCGCTTGAAGGGGAGTACTGTAGCCACCACGTTTTGACACTCCGTAAAGAAACAGTGAAAACAACAGTTCTGAAAAGAACTTGTAGCCACCACTGGCCAGCACCTTTTGACACTCCGTAAAGAAACACTGAAGCAAACAGTCCTGAGAAGAACTTTTGGGTCTGCTAAAGAAACAGTACAGCGGTACGGGAACCGCGACGCCACACGCCGCCGTCGGACAACGCGCACACGACCTTTCTGGACGCCGCCTCGATTAATACTGGTGCACAAACGTTAGTTATTAGTTATAGTTAGTTATTTATATATGGCATCTCGCAGTTGACCACTAAGGGTCGAGACTGCTCAACCGGGCGTTTCCTGTGGGTTCTTTAAGCGAACTTAAAGCCCCCGGCCAGGCCTAAAACTAAGGTAAATTATTAGTCGACTGAGCGTCGCTAATAATAATATGACAGCCAGACGGGGCAGGCTGGATCATGACGGGGGGGACAAGTGCTACAGGCTCAGCTGTGCCCCCAGCTGGCACAGCTTCACCGAGTAGGGGATAGGGGGGGGGGCGGTTACGATTGCGACCTCGGCGGCGAGGTCGGAATGTATTCCGGGGTGGTCTACGTTTATAAACCGTACTGGTGGCCTTGCTACTCTCCTGAAGGAGGGTTATGGGGTCATCAGGGTCGGTGAGAATATGACGCGGACGGCGAGTCTTACTAATTTGAGAGGGGGTATAACGCGCGGCCTCGACAACCAAAGGGTTGCGATGCTTCGCGGCGGCATCAAAGAAACGCTTCGAGCCGCGCTTCAAAAATTGATGGATCGTGGGGATCCTGAGGTCAAGGTGGAGGTCCGCGTTCCGAACGAACCAAGGGGCGCCCGTTATCCTTCGGAGGAAACGGTTCTGTAATGTCTGCATCCGATGCAGATAGCGGGGTTTGGCGTGTGCAAATACCGAACCCGCATACGTCATGATGGGACGAATGCACGCAGTGTAAATGCGCAATTTGCACTTAAGAGATAGTTTGCTGCGTGCATTTAAAACGTAATGTAATCTACCGAGGGCAAAAGCGGCCCGTGAACGTACCAGCTTAATGTGCTCCGCAAAGGAGAGGCGTTGATCGAGAGTCACCCCCAGATATTTGGCTCGCTTCTCCCAAGGGATCGGCTTACCAAACATGGTGATTGGTCGGGGAATGGAACGTGAGAAATACGGTTTCAAAAAGAGAACCGCTTGACTCTTGTCAGGATTGACCTCGATTCTCCACCGACGGAACCAGCAGCCGAGGGTATCGACTGCTGTTTGGAGATTACGAGCTATCACGTTTTGGTCACGTCCCGAACAGTATATGGCCGTATCGTCTGCAAACAGAGCCAACTGAGCCTTTTTACTTTTCGGGATGTCGCTAGTAAATAGTGTGAAAATAAGAGGAGAAATTACGGAGCCCTGTGGGACCCCCGCGCGAATCGGGTGGGGGACTTTAAACTATAAGGATATTTTTTTCGTGAAATGTAGAGCTTGTTACCGCAAATTATGATATCCATCATGGTTATTACTTTACTATTTGCACCGAATTCATTTTTAATTATCATGCGTATAGGTCAATCATTACGATGCACGATGAAACAACAAAGTGACTTGAGATAGATAAAGAGAAAAAGGCCTGACTTATAATAATTATGGGTGATTTAAAAGTTATCATCATACATGTAAGCACGACATTTTTTCTTGACTGCAATGATATGTTTTTCTTTGTTTTATATAATACACACGTCAAAAGTGTCTAGGGATTGTAGCCACCACGTTTTGACACTCCGTAAAGAAACAGTGAAAACAACAGTTCTGAAAAGAACTTGTAGCCACCACTGGCCAGCACCTTTTGACACTCCGTAAAGAAACACTGAAGCAAACAGTCCTGAGAAGAACTTTTGGGTCTGCTAAAGAAACAGTACAGCGGTACGGGAACCGCGACGCCACACGCCGCCGTCGGACAACGCGCACACGACCTTTCTGGACGCCGCCTCGATTAATACTGGTGCACAAACGTGTGCCACCTATATTTATAAACTTCGGCGTTCCGAGCGGCGAGATGCGCTAGCGCGCGCCTGCAGCGACACACTGCGGAACAAACTGACAACAGGGTGCTGTGATCTGATTGGTCAATACTTGTACATAGGCAGTAGTTATCCTAGTTTGTAAGTAGATGTAAATAGTATTTAAGCTGACACATTTTGGAAATAAATTCATTCGTTCCACATCTTGACTGGAGTATCATTCTGCCTACCTACTTCGAGACCTGCAAAGGATCAAGCATTTTTATGCGGATTTCTTGAGATTGAGATGTGGCTTTGTAATAAATTTATGATTTTATAAATTTATATGGATCCTTTTTGGTGCATTTCATAATTTGAATCAGGAACTGTGAATCAAATTCGAGTAAAAGATGAAAATCAGCTGTCAATATTTTCCCTATAAAAACATACAACGCATTGAAGACATTATTAGTGCTACTGTTTCCCTACTACTGATTAAAACCAACGTTATTATGGAGCGGCGACGTCATTTAAGCAGGGAAGAAATGCTCAGAGCCGTGGGAATGATAGAAGCTGGTTCCCGGCAACGTACTGTGGCTTTAGCTCTGAATACAAGTCAGAGTGTTATCAGTCGACTTTGGACACGTTACCGAAGCACTGGTACCGTGGCTGAGCGCCATGGAGGACGGTATCGCTGCACCACACGGAGACAAGACCGATACATTCAAATCTTAACTCGAAGAGCTCCAACTATAACCGCCATGATGTTAGCCGTGAGGCTTCATCACTCTTCAGGGAACTTAATTAGCGACCAAACAGTCAGAAACCGCTTGCATGAAGTGAACCTTCATTCCCGAAGACCGCTACGGGTACCACCTATAGCAATGCACAATCGTAGGATTCGATATCAATGGGCTCTTGAACACAGAAATTGGGCAGAAGAACAATGGCGTTTCGTGTGCTTTTCTGATGAGTCTCGTTTTGGTATGAGACCGGATACAAGACGTATATGACACTGGAGAACCCCTGGACGCCAACAGCGATTAAAATCCTGCCAGGAAGTCCATCCTTATAGTGGTGGAACCATCATGGTATGGGCGGGTATTTGGATCGGCGGAAGAACTGAGTTGATTTGGATCAGAGGCAACCTCAACGCTCAAATTTATGCTGAGACGATTGTATCAGACGTCATCGTTCCTCAAGTGCAAATCGGTCCCTTATTTCAGTTAATGCATGATAATGCACGACCGCACACCGCAAGAGTTGTAAGACAGACTCTCGCCGCAGCTAACATCAATGTCCTGCCCTGGCCTGCTCAGTCGCCAGACTTGAACCCGATTGAGCATGCATGGGATATGCTACAGAGAAGAGCTCTGCCGAATATGGAGGGTATCCAGTCGCAAGAAGACCTTTTTTTGTTGTTGCAACGAACATGGGCGGCCATTCCACAGCGTGATTTGGATGAACTCATTTTGAGTATGCCAAACCGATGTTCTTGTGTTGTTAGTGTTCGCGGTAGAAACACGGATTATTAGTTGTTTAAGTTACCCAATAAAATTTTAAAGAAAACTGTTATTTCAGTCTTTTTTTCGAACTTTAATGTTAGTGGTTCAAATGTCAAAAATCCCTTTATTAGGAAAATGGCAAATTTCTTTATTAATGCAAAGGTGACTTGGTTTATCGTTACTGTGACAAACGAAAACACTTTATTTGATGAATCCTTAAAGAAAATTTTAATTAATATCAATCAGGAGAAAAGTTATTGCAAAAATATATGTTGATCCCTAGACACTTTTGATGTGTGTATAACTATAATGGAATTAGTAGCTTGTCGAATCGAGTATGAGAAAGCACGTAGGTAATCCAGAAAGCGTGATGTTCTTTAAAAAAACTTTTTACAAAAAAAAAAAAAAAACAACCGAAATCCAAAAAAAACACAAAGTGAAAAAAAAAACATACGTGTCGAATTGAGAACCTCCTCCTTTTTTTTCGTCGGTTAAAAATAACTTTAATTTCGGAAGTCTGTGTCTTTGGATATGTACTTTAGTTTTTTGCCACCGACTTACTCGTATGTTTGAGTTATTATCACTTAATGGTATTTTTTTTGGAAGTCAGTTGGATTTTTTGTAAAAGTTTTTATATTTCACTTTTTAGTGGGTCAGTTTGTAATTTATATAAGTTACAATAGCCTAATGTCAACCTTTTACAAAATATTGCTTTTCCCGATGCAGGGAATTTAATTGTTGAGGGGTTCTCCTAGTAAGAACCAGGAGAAAAGGAGCTGATGTCATCATCGACTGGTCAGATGATGACTGGTGACACAGTGAACATACCTTGACACAGTGTGTTGTGATGGTGACTTCACAGTCACCATCACCATAATACGCATTATAACGAGCATAAATTGCTTAGCATAAATTGCTTATTTCACGGGTTGCGATTCGATAACTTTAATATGGTTATATTAAAGTTATCGAATCGCAACCCGTGAAATACTTAGGTTTAATTGAGTAGTTCCGATGGTCATCTGTGGTCTTCATCGTCAGTTCCACTTCACGAAATGGTGCTTTCCGAGAGCAAATACACGAGTTTCTATAAAAAATACCCTCGATTTCCATAGGATCCCCTCATCAGATTCTGACTTGATGACAATGGGACCACCTCGAGAGCATACCCTTTCAAACAAAAAAAGAATTTTACTAATCCGTCTATACAACGTGTAACGTTAAATGCTCAAAACCTCTTAAGGGGTCATTGTACTCATCATTATGAATAACATTTACTATGGGACCAAACCTGAAATCGCGAAAAAAAAAAATCAGCTCTTCAGTACATTTATGTTCGCATAATTCGTCGAAATGTACTGATCATCTAATTTCTTTTCGCGATTTCAGGTTTGGTCCATGGGTACAATGACCCCTTAAGAGGTTTTGCGCATTTAACGTTACACGTTGTATATGACGGAGTTACCTATGCCCGAACATATTTAACTTACATTAAAAAAAAAACTAAACATCCGAATTATGAAAGTTTTCTTCCTTTTTTGAAGTCGGTTAAAAACACATTTTGTTTTGGTGCATTACGTCAGGACTCAGACGCCCATAACATTTGTATCTAGCTGACTCGCCTCGGCTTCGCTCTGCTAGCCTTGACTGAGTTTTGAGCTGAAACATAACACATAATATGTTTAGATCATATACTAGACCTTCTCCGAGAGGCTCGTCAGCTCGTGACAAAATAATAACAGCCGCACATGTCGATCGAAGATTAAGCTACGCTTGCCACGTTTGGTTCGTGGATGGGTGACCATTCATTACATGTCAAGACCCCTCCGCGCGTCGGAAAGCACGTTAAGCCGCCGTTGGTCTCGACTGTCATTCTGTAGATCTTTGACTTGTCGTTACGGGTAGTCAGAAGGTACCCAGTGGTTAGTGTCGTGGTTGTGGAGGTCAGATAGGCAGTCGCTCCATTTAAAATACTAGTATTCAGCTACATCCGGTTAGCCTGGACGCTGACCCGAACATAGTAGGGTAAAGGCTAGGCAGATTGACTAAACCTTCTCCGAGACAAAAGCTATCAATTAGTGAAAATTTAAGATGGTGATATAAAACCATCGATGTGCATTTGTTTTATATCGTTGCTTATCATCAGCATCAGTGCAGCATTCAATCATACTCAAATCATATTTGGAGTACCTTATGAAATTTGCAAAGAAATGACTGAATATACAGGATAAGTTTTTAAGCAGTGCGCAATTTTTCATTTTTTTGTGTTTTTGTTGTATCAATGGAAACAGCAGTAGGTATTCGAGAATTGAAGTTTCCCAAATCATAATTAAGTTCCATCTTTCTGGGACTTTATTTAAATGTAATAATAATCACAATTGATTCAAATGAAAGTCAATGTTAGACGGACACTCCATCTAACCTTGAACTTTCATTTGAATCAATTGGCCATATTTTTTGTACGTTTATGCAATTGGCATTATGGTATCCAAAATAAAACTGTTATGTATGCTCTACGAACGATTGTCAGACTAATGATTTCTGATTGGTTCTCGAACCTACTCATAGTACGTAGGGGACTTATTGTATAAGCAAAAAAGAATTGTTATTTTTCAAGTAATGGTGTTAATAAAAACGATGGGATCAGTGTCTAGAAAAAAAACAATACCCTAAGGTAACCTTGAATATTTTCCGTTGATGTCCTGCCCGGAGATTTAGTACAAGTATATTTCTTTAGTCGGACAGTACAGTGACCAAACGATTCGGAAGATGGAATATTAGAAACCTGTCTCGATCTCCTCTTCTAAGTATTAATTTATAAAATAATACTATTGAAACAGTAAGTGGGACGGGACTCGACTCTATTTTACTGATACCTACAAAAATCTAATTTGTTTTTAGATTTTTTTTATAACTCTTCAAGGTATTAACATGTTTCCTTACATTCCCCTTTTAGTATTTTCGGGTAAAATGACAAAAAAATAATACCACTGTTGAGTACCTACCTACATAAAAATATGATAATTGGTACCTAACTACCTATACTTAAGTAGGAGGAACTAAGTACCTAATTACCTGTAGGTAGGAGGAACTAAGTACCTAACTACCTATAGGTAGGAGGAACTAAGTACCTAATTACCTATAGGTAGGAGGAACTAAGTACCTAATTACCTGTAGGTAGGAGGAACTAAGTACCTAATTACCTGTAGGTAAGAGGAACTAGTTACCTAACTACCTATAGGTAGGAGGAACTAAGTACCTAATTACCTGTAGGTAGGAGGAACGAAGTACCTAATTACATGTAGGTAGGAGGAACTAAGTACCTAATTACATATAGGTAGGAGGAATTAAGTACCTAATTACCTGTAGGTAGGAGGAACTAGTTACCTAACTACCTATAGGTAGGAGGAACTAAGTACCTAACTACCTGTAGGTAGGAGGAACTAAGTACCTAACTACCTATAGGTAGGAGGAAGTAAGCACCTAACTACCTATATTTCACAAATAAATGATTGGTGAACATGAATATTTTCACCTCATAGGAAGGAAAAAACACCATTGCTATACAAACAATCATCCCCAATTTCAGCCTGGTACCTACAGGACCTTCAAGTCTTCTTTAAACAAAAATAAATCAATTGCCCAATGTATGTAGGCGCATCACTTCAGAACGGTTGCACCTATTTGGCTAATTCTTTTTTTGCTGTCATATCATTGTCTCAGGACAAGGTTTGTATGTCAGATTTTTTTTGGAAAATTCACAAATTTGGGCTGGCATTTTTGTATAAAAACAGACAACAAACAGCCTAAACCAAAGGAAATAGAGATATGAAAATCAACCGGGCGACGCCGGGCACGAATAGCTAGTTATTTATAAATACTATGTAGGGGCCGACAAAGACCATTTTAAAACGACTAAATAAACTTCCATCCGTAAGTTGACGGGACTTTGCTGAGTAATTTAGTGTTGGTTACCTCATGCAATAATAAATTACTCAACACGTGATTTGACGGAAGACAATGCCTGAAAAAGGAAAACAACTGAATGTACCTACCTTATTCTGAGTCACTGACACCTATTAGTTTTCCTCATGATTTTCTTACTTGTGCGCACATTTTTTTCTGCGGGAATACAGCTTCATCGTAGAAATTCACAGAATATACTTTAGTATTGGTCATTTTAGAAAGCACCCTTTGGTGATGGGATGGATATGAGCGTTCGCAATAAACTACTTCAGTCCTACATCTACCACATAAATATGGCAGGATGTTGTGAGGATCAGCAAGTTCAGCGTGGTAATTGACGACAAGGTAGCTTTCAACTTTCGATCAAAAAGATTTTGAACAATGGATTCAGTACACAAATGCCTGTCGTACCCTTTATTCTATTAATTATTTTATTAAAGACACTCATTTCTAAAAAAGTGGAGACGTGAACTTTTTTTGGTGGCTTATCAGAGCTACATTGAACATATCATATTATGTCATTCCTTTCATTCCGCCACTAGAAACTGACGGAGTTCACTTGAGCACTGATGCAAATCTGATTAAACATTGTCATTGTCTGCCAAAATCTCTATTATTTTAGTTTTAATAATAACTGTTAGAAAGAAGTTAATTTCATGTACGTACCTGTTAAGATGTTAATTGGATTATTTTAGACTCAGGCCATACTTGGTAGGAAGGCCAACCAAAGACACTGAAGTCATGGTTGCATGTGATGTCACTAGTGATACCATAAATAAGTTATAGAATAGTTTCCACACATTACGTGATGTGCTTGCTAGTTGTCATGGTACAGTCACAGTCATATTTTGTAATGCAGTTTCGTCTACTAAGCTTTTAGAGGTAGGTAAGAGGAACCGGGTGGAAATTTTCTCATCCTCCTTTGAAAAGGAAGGATCTTCCGACCAGACGGGTTTTGTGACTGGTGGGCTACTGCCCGACGGTTAGTGTCAGGTTTCTGTATATCTGATTGCGCGATGTAGAATTTTACGTGGCGTCATTTGTAAAGCTTAGTTCATATGTGGCGTTATAAATGCCGCCACAAGCTACTAACGTTTTTCTTGACGACCGTTTGGAGGAGAAACAGCCAAGTATTTTATTTTAAGGTACTTAGCAAAGAGTGCTGGAAAGAGTCTCGAATGCCAGTAACCCAAAAGGCTTTCCAAAAGCATCAATATCATTAATGTTGACTTGCATACACTGCACCACGTAACTAAAACGTATGATAAATACCAACAGCCAATTAAATCACTTGAAATGCAATGAAATAAATAAATAAATAGGAATTCGGAATCACGTTTACACATCATATTAAAAAAAATTAAAATAAGCCAGATGGAGTCGACATTTCCTATCTGACTGCCCCTGAGAAGAAATGGCGAAACAAACTCAGGGGTCAAAGTCTCTTTTAAAGTCCAGACATAATCTTGGCCAGATCATTGTGAGGACCATGTAGATTAGTGTCTGAAATCGTCTTTTGAGGAAAGAACCATACAGATTTGAGTGGACCAGTCCAGTCAGTGCAAGCAATTGTGTAGCTCAAATATGAATTTATATCAGCTTAATTTAAATAAGCTTTTAGAAACCGGGGGCCTAGGAAGTCGGCACCCTAATGGCGTAACCTACACCAATGATAATTATTCCTTTCATTTGTACTAACGCACAATATACATCGCGCTTTTTTTGCCGGCGACCAGACGAGTTTTTCAAACACATGAAGCTTTCATTTGATATTAGATACAAGTACAAGAAAACTTGCTATAATATCAAATTAATGAAGGATTTTCATTCCAAGTGTGTCACGCAAAGGGTGCTGAATGTATTAAGGAAGATGCTGGGAAATGTATGAAAAACGAAGACTGTCCTCAATAACATCCGAGACGGGTATACCCTACGTTACGTGTAAATGCGTTGGTCGGCGTCGAGCTGGCGGGCGGGCGCGGCGTTCATCGTCTCAGTATCGTTCATCCGTGCCCCGAGCTCAGTCGTTTGCCGTGATTTAAACAAATACACAAGAGAAAATGGCAAGATACGGATTCACCGCATTGAACCTAGCCGTTCTACTGGCTTTATTTGAAATTGGTACGTATTTTTTTATTTTTACAAAAAAATATTTTGTATTTATTAAACTTACTTTTGGTCGTAAGTGTACTTTCATAAGTTTATCATGGCTGAGTATCTATGCACTTTAAAGTTATTATGATAAGATTATTGTGGTATCAGTTATCTCATTTTCACGTTTTATCGTTTCCAGCTTTTTCTTGATTTGTATTTTACTATGTAGTTTGGTGGGTAGCAAATGTTGGAACTGTTAAGTAACTTTTATTCTGAGATCTTGTTAGTCTTGAACTAGATAAAGTCGCTTATACGGAAAGCCTGCTTTCATATACATGGCACATAGTAAAGTTAAGATTACATTAGATTCGCTTCGCTAATACAACTGTTGGAAACTTTTTCTACATTTTTCTTATACGCAATTTTCCATAAAAAAAAAAGAATTGCTTTTTATGTACTTATTTCAATTGATTGTAAAAAGTTCTTATCGCTTCCATGCTATGTAGACTGAAATATTATATGAAATGTATGTTTTATATATACATTCAGTGCCAAGAAATTATGTCAGCTTTTGTAGACGATAATACTTATAAAATTTAGAGTTACAGTTGCCCTTTACTTATTGCACAACACGATATATTTTTTCAATATTAAAATTTAATATTAAAGTTATTAAAATGCAATAAAATATAAAATATCAAGCTCGTATTCCTGGAAAAGGAAAGGAATACTGCCCTAGAGGTACCTACTTTTGCTATATAAATTAAAATGTTTTTAAATGCCATTTAATAGCTTCTGACCAAATCATGTCCCATAATATTATGTTCGAGAGTCTAAAGTGTCCACTGCACTTCTGAGGACCTTACAACGCCACTGATGCCGTGATTAGCGTGGTTAGGTACCTACTGGGCCCAACTCATCTAACATAATAATATATTTACACTAACAGCACCCTGCGGTTTCACTCGAACCCGTAGGAATATTGGGATAAAGCTATTCTATACTATCTGTGACCCAAATTTCATCAAAATCCGTTTAGTATTTGCGTGAAAGAGTAACAAAAACATCCATCCATCCATCCTCACAAACTTTGACGTTTGTAATATTAGTAGGATAGTAGGATTTAAGAGAGAAAATGAGAAGTGCCATTAATAAAGAGCCATCCTATTGAAAAGCAAATTCTTTCTATTCAAATATTTCAAAATATTATTGGCACGAAGTACCTTATTTTATTGTGAAATATTATGATAGGATTTGTCTCCCCAATGATACCTACAGTTGTCAACAACTTGTTCAATCAACCGGAAGTGATATGAAACAGGAAACTATTTGGCGAGCGATTAATGAAAAAAAAAAAAAGAAATGACTGTCGGCTATCGAAATTGTTTCGTTTTTTTTTTTGTATGAAATAATAAAACTCAGATGATAAAAATATATCAGTAAAATATATCACATGATAAATATATATATATCTGAGTTTTTGAGTAGTTGTTTTCGTTTTTTTTATTTAGCTACTTAAGGTAAAACAAAACAAAACATACGTACGAGTATATACGTATGTATTTAAAATCATGATGTCATTCATGATTGTCGATACATTCTTAACAAGCATGCTGCGGTCAGGTTTTTTAGATAATATATTTAAAAGCTTTCGTCTTCGAACAAGTATTTTATTTATGTTAATTAGGTATGCTATGTTCACACTGAAAGATATGAACAAATCTCAATAGTTGTGATCGATGAAATTGAAAATTGAAATTACCGGTAAGAGGTAAACGTGCAAATCAGTTTTAGTTATCTATCGCCTTGTCTATTTTTTTATCTATCTCGCTTAGACCAAGATAAAGTTCAAAAAGAGTTAGACTATTTGAGGAGGTGGTTAGGTAGCTAAATTGGCATTAGACACTATAGTCTGTTTTTTTTAACAAACGAGTACTGAATTATATCTCTCGCACATTTCCAATATTGACAAAGTGAGATGGGTCATTGGTAGGGGTGGGGCCAACGCCTTTGTTTTGTTTTGAAATTGTTAAGGCCCGTTCATATTGAATACTTTTAAAATTTACTGTACAGGAGACATGTCCGCCATGACTCACGCACAAACAATATCGTCTGGTTCACTCACTAAAACACGTGCGACGCGCAGGTAGTCGATATTATGACAGCGTTTGGTTTGTGTGGAACGACACTTTATGTTGATTACGTGGACCAATAGCAACGCAGTCAAAATTGTCGGTACTCGTTTGTAAAAAAACAGAGTATAGTAAGTACCTTCTCTTCGTTTTCAATATTCGGATCTATAAAGAAACTAGAGCAGTTTTCAGTCAATACACCAACATTACCAACAAAATCCTACTTTGCCCCATTATGTCCATTGCTAAATTAATATGGTCCGCATAAAAAACCAGTACCTTCAACGAATGGTCCCCCATTACCCTAATCACCATGTTTAACATAATAATGTTAACAAAATGCCGTAAAAGGTGACAGGTCAAAAAGACCTTAAGTATAAACACATCCTATACTATTAATGAGCAATATTTGTATATTTGTAATTACCTTCTCGAAAACGGGAGCGAAAAATCGATCTAGCTAGGTCTGTCTGGGAAAATTTGTTTTCTCTATTTTCACCCGAGCAGAGCTCGGTCTACCAGGTACTGACATATTTATTATTCGAAGGATGCACAACAGCATTCATCTCCATCATCATGATCTTAATAGCCGATAACATCCACCGCTGGACCGCCCTCGCTATCACTTCGTTTTCGCTTAGCGTTCTTTCAGACATTTTTATTTATTTCTGCTTGGTTCCAAAGGGTCATAGCAAGATGTTAAATAACTTATGTATAACCTTCCCCAAGAATCAGGGTATCAAATGCATTTTTGTTTAAATCCGACGTGTCATTCCAGAGATTAGCGCGTTCAAAAAAAAAAACAAAGTCTTCAGCTTTTTTATATTACTATTGACTTCGGTAAGTCTTCTGCAATATCACTCAGACATTGTGCAGCTTTTGGAAATTGTTTATATTCATCCGTTATTGACATGGGAACTGAAATATAACAATAATAAAACAATTACAGAGGCAATACATTTAAGTATATTATTATTTTGAAATGTCATCTCAGCCATAAAAGTAACAGTAGACAAAACCTATTATAAAAAATAGATGAACAATTCAATGCCATAAATAAACTAAGTTACGTATAAACCGCGTAAAATCAAAATAACGGTGAAATGTGAAACATGATATCACCGTTATTTTTTTATGAAAAACATGGATTCTTTATCAAATTGACCCTGCGATTATTGCAAGACATTGCTACATAGCATTAAAAATGAGATTTCTAGGTATTTGTGGTATTACGTACAAAAATACTTTTATTATTGTTGTGAAATATCATCTCGTAGGTCCACCTTGGAGGTTGTTGCTGCTGAACCGGGGTTTTCTTGTGGGTGCCTCAATAAATTAAGGCCTTCAGCCGGGGCAAAAACTTAAAAACTAAGCGACAATTCGCTAAGGACACCTCCTGTGGGGAACAGACCTTGGCTTAGGACGTTGCTGAAGGAGGACAGCAAGGGACAGGCTGGATCAGATTATCTTTTATTATCCTCATCAAGTGCTCTTATATAGTAGGTTGGACCGGTTTTATTTCAAACCGGAAAACTTATAAAAATCGAGTGACTTAGCCGCGACTTCGTCCCGTTAAAGGATGTTTTGTTAAGAATCAGTATGCTTGTACTCAGAGGTAATGCACAAAATTTTATTAAAATCAGTTCAGCAGTTTAGGAGAGGAGACGTGACAAACAAACAAAAAGGGGACTTCAGCATTCATAATATCGTTGGAATGGTTATGGATAACCACCTATAAGCCGCAAAAGGCAAACAATATCTATCAATAACTACCTGTTGATGCCAATTGCCTAACATTAAGTACTTCTAATAGAGATAGGTACAACGTTCAATGATAAAACACTTAGCATGAGTCAACGTTGAAGATGGCAATCACGTAAATTGGAAATATCAGATATGATATCATCATTTCAGCCAAAAGACTTCCAATACTTACTGGCCACCCCCAAACACCACAAAAGCGCATCATAATATAAATAAAATAGAATACCAGCACAGAAGCTAATTCTATTATTATTGCCATGGCATACGTATCTATAATCTGGCCAATAAAACAATTCATTCATTCATTCAACTGGGTAAGATACTTCGAATAATTATCACCTTGATAGTTCACTTATTGAAGCAAATCGTCAGTTTCTGTGAAATAATTATAATATGACTATAGTGAATAAATATTGAAAAAAAAAAGGTTTTTCGCATATATTTGCAGTTTGCTGTCCCCAATAGCATTACGATCTTCAGCTGACCTTTCTAGACTATATACGAGTAGGTAGATAAAAAGTTCATTCATCAATTAAAACGCCAACCTTCACTGACCCAAATCGTCGAATTATGAAATGTAATTCGGTCTACAAACGTGTAACGTGTTCATAATATAGATGAACGTAAAATTGCTGGAAGATTTCCAGATTTTTTACGATTTTGCGCAATATATAGTTAACTATGTAAGTAGAATGTTTCGTAGACATCTAATACGCCTGTGTGCCCATTTTACGACCTGATACTGTCACAGAAATAAAATATCCAAGTATTGTGTCTTCTCATACGGCAAGAAAAGTTTCTAAGCTTAGAATGTGTATTTAATATTTTTCCACGGGGTCCGTGATAAAAGAATGAATTAATTCTAATGTTTAGTCACCATCAATTTTTTTTAAAAACAGCCGAATTGGGTACCAAAAATGGATTTCTAATGGATGATGACAAATTTTTTTTGTCCGTCATGCAGATTTAATTTTTGTTTTTCATTTTTTACGTTAGTATTGATTACTTACGAAGATTACGGCGATACATTGAGTTAAAATGTGGCATGACGTCACTCCTTGCTAGATTTTATACGTAGTTTGTTAGAGTTGCAACGTGGCAAGCCCCCACTCGCCAAATTATTTAAGTAATTTTTGGTAATATTGTGATAAAGCAAAAAATTCAGTCTAATATTTTTTTTTATTATCTGACTGACGAACTAAATAGAACTTCTTTACTTTTACCCAGGCATCATCCCTGCGTAACACACGTATAATCACAATCCGAAGGATTTTGAAGGAAATTAGTAATCCATCGTTTTATGAAAAATTGTCTGCTCGACAACGATATACGTTGTCGAGCAGACGAATTTTTGTTCGAAAGCAATGAATATTGTTCGATTTTCAAAATGAAAGTCATTGCCATTGGCAAAAGTCAATAGGATCTTCCTCACTGAATCCTTTAGACATGATTCCCCCAAGAATGAACGTGACACAATCTTTGCCATCAACCATACGACAATAAAATTATGTCATCCACGAATCTAAATATTAGTAGATAATCTCTGAACTGATCTCTGATCTTTCCGCCTACTGAGCGTGATTATTATGGTACTATTGTGCCAGAATAGAACATTCTAGCTGTCTGGGCCTACCATAATCGTTTGCAGGGCAGTTTCAATGCAGGGCAGGTCAAGGTGAAAGGTAATAGTTGCACCACATAGGGTACAAAATTGCTTGACACTTCTCATGACATTTCACCTTTTGTCAAAAAAACTCACACCTTCTTCACATGGGTGTAGGCAGAAACTACAGAACGCCACCTGCTAATTACCTTTTGCTTCGTTTACGTTCATACCTACAATATCTGGTCATAAACGCACGCCGCCGGTTGCGAGTACTACGTACCTGACCTTTTTGAAGGTCGTCATCTTTATTGCATGGCATGCCCCCTGTTGATGCTCGACACTATCACTCAACAGTGACAAAGTAAAGCTTCGAATTTTCGAAAGAAATTCACAGTTTTGATGCAATTCCTCGCAAACTGAAGTTCTGAAGTAAAACAAGGATTGGTGTTTTTAGTTCTGGCCGTTTTACCAGTAGTGTATATAACCGTAACATCACCAAGTTTCCGCATTACGAGATTGATGTTACAATGTTCTATCTGTTACCTACATTGTAAAGATACTAGCCTTTTATTTCAGCTGTAGAGTCAGTCGTTCCCAGGTACTATATGCTAGCTAAGTTTGCTGCTATACTTGTCTGAGTATAAAATTGTTAAGTTTGAAGACGTAACTTCTCTTGGTAAGGGCTTGGTTTGCAGGCAAAGAATAAACATCTTTATACTAGACAAGTAATATTATTTGTTGTTAAGTCCGTAGGTGAGACTTTTTAAACAAGAGACATGTCTAATACTACTCAGTACACGCACAGCATGGGTTCAAAACTAGTTGAAGTCTCTTGATAACTGTATATCTTAGGATTCTTTAACGTGCTATTCCCAGCCGCAACAATCGTTGAAATATGTTTGGCTCTTTCATAGAATGCATAATCAGCCTATAATTTTCCCACTGCTGGGACACTGGACTACTCTCTGTGAAAGGGTGTGGGCCGTAATCCACCACACGGGCCCAGTGCGGGTTGGTAGATGTCACATGTCTTCGAATTTTTGGTTCTAGGTTTTGCCGGTTGCCTCACGATGTTTCCCTTATCCGTTTTTAGAGCAGTGGTGATGAAATAATTTACAAACTCAAACTCAAACTCAAAGCATTTATTTCAAATAAACCAATTACAGGCACTTTTGAATTGTCAGTGGGTCGGTCAGTCAGAAAGATGAAGCTAGTTACCCATTCCAAAGCGTAGTAGATCCCTATGGAGAAGAACGGGCAAGAAACTCCACGGACACTCTTTTAAATCATAATATTTTTACAAAATATTGGTTACATCGTTCGAGTTGAAAATATACATGTGAGGACAATGTAGAAAGACGTGCACGTTAAAAAGCGTCCGTAATAAAAAGATAAAAACTAAAACAACTAAATTAAATATTAAAATTAAAAATAAGCCATGGCAGCTAAGAGACGACCAGTCCCAACTGACGGCGCCCGTTCACGAACATGACGCATGGATCAGCACCAATTAGCTCAACCATTTTGAAGGGAACTTAATGATACACAAAGTTAAACGCCTGTCTGGGTTCGAACCTACGACCTACAACTCGTAAGTCGCAGCCGTTACCACTGGGCAACGATCAATTTTGTCTAAAACAATTGAAAAAGCTATGAGATTTTTCATAGACAAATTATTATGGATTGCTTTGCTTGTATCTCGATCTAGACGTAAACACGTCGATATTATTTAATTTCGATGACGCCATACTATTTATATTACATCACGTCTATTATTAGTCTGTAGTCAATGTTACTTTGTTTATAGGTTCCAGCTTTACATTCTACCTCTATCATAGAATAAGCAAACGTGACCATATAATCACGTATTGTCATTGGTTTTTTTCTATTAGACCTACTTTATAGCGCGTTTTTACGGCTTTCTTTCAATATCTTAATGTTTTCATCTGGATCGGGAAAATAATAAAACAGTTATTCGTGATAGGTTTTTATGACTGTTGACGTTGCATACAACATAAATCAGAAAGAAGTGAGCCGAGATTACGTGGAGAGAAAGATTGAAAAGTATTTCAGCGTCATAAATTTCTAGTAAACATAACTTAACCAATATTACTACCGGCTACAATCAACTGAGCTGCAAAATTAAAAAGCAAAAGCATAGATAAGCATTATTGCTAAGTACTAGCTGAAACAATGGGAACAAATCTACAGTAACACATGTTCGTACAAGCCAAGGGCTAAGAATTTCCACACTACTCTTAAACAATTCAAATACAATGTAGTAGTATTTTTAGGGTTCCGTACCTCAAAAAGAAAAAATGGAACACAAGGATCACTCGTGTGTCTGTCTGTCTGTCACAGCCAATTTGCTCCGAATCTAATGGACTGATTAATTTGAAATTTAGTACACATATGAATGTCTGTGACCCAAACACGGACGGGTAAAGAAAATAAATGCATTTTGAATATGAGGGTCACTTTTGGGGGGCAAATAAGAAAATAAAAGTTTTGCAAACTGTATCGTGCGACATATCAAATGAAAGGGTTTACTATGAAGGTCTCAAATATATATTTTTTTATCATTTTAAAATAAATTGTTTTAAAGTTATTTAAGAAAATAGACGAAAATTGACCATCCCCTTATCTCCGAAATTACTGAGAATAAAATTTTGAAAAAATACAGAAAATAGTCTTTTACCTGTAAATTACAGGAAAACCTATAAGAAATCTGTGGTCTTAAAATAACATGGTAAATCTTTCAGCGTTGTGAGTACAAACTTACATTTACATTTGGAATGTATGGGAGAACATGTTTTTCAACTACAATGTTAAGTTTGTTCTTGGGATAAGTTCATCCCAAGTACGGAACCCTTCATTGTGCGTGGTCTGACACGCACTGGCCGGTTTTTTTTAAATTCCTTTTACCCTCAGTTAACAAATCTACTTAGAACTCTTTGCTGAACAGTGCCTTTTCAATCCTTTATTAATTTAAGCAGATGAAATATAATCGAAAATAAAATAACAACATAGTGAAATAACATAACATTAAAACATAGGAGTGTTTTATTTAAATCTATGTTTGGAATTCGATAATCCAAATGGTCAGTGCCGTGACGTGTGGTTGTTTTGTTTTATCAATTCCAGTTAGTTGGCTCCAGTTGATTTTGAATTGTCCGTTATTCCGGTTAGAGGGTCCAATTTTGCCGTCGGGACTTGTGCTGTACCTACTCTAGTAGTAGTTATGCAGATATTTTCGTTTAAATTTAGATGCTACAAGCTATGTGGTACAATTCTAGGCCCTGCAACAAGAAAATGTCTGTCTATTTAAACTCAAATCATATAAAACACTTCAGTATAAATTTTAATTATCTCAGTGGAGATTAATTTCTGGATATAATTTTTTTTCGATTCCAATTTCCCCCCCTAAGGGAGACTTTCTGGGGGATCTGTCTAATAAGTCGAGAAAGACAATTCTCTATGTCAAAAATTTGTCGTTTGTCCCAGTCTCGTTGAGAAATTTTCTACGTTGATTGTGTCTCTTGATATTTTATTTCTCATAAATGGTATATTATGTTTTGTAAGATATTAGGTGGACCACTTGATCGTAATTGGGCACAAACGTATCGCAGGATGCGTTGCCTTCCCAGACACTGAAATATTTCAAGTGCCTGTGTAAATAGCTTTACTACCTACTACAAAAACATTCTTATTGAAAATAGTAAAACTGCTTGTTATTGTGTATAGAAACGTGATTCGTAAAGGCGTTTACTATTAAGTACTTCAAACATGGATTCCTAGTTAGTGACATAGTCTTGGAATGTGTTGTGTTGTGACTCAGATAGTCAATATCACAAATAGATTAATATCTAAATATCACATACTTAAACCACAGTTTTAATATTCTGTGCTTATACTTTGTACCAATAGGATTCCGTTCCCATTCCCACCTAATGACAAATGTTCCTTTATACAAATATAATAATTAATATGTTCTGCCGCATCTGGTTAGTACCATATCTGCGCCTTTGGGAAACTAAAGAACACCACTTATCTACCAATTAGTACTACTAATCATCATCATCTGCCTAGCCTTTTCCCAACTTTGTTGGCGTCGGCTTCCAGTCTAACCAGATGCAGCTGAATACCAGTATTTTACATGCAGCGACTACTTAGGTACTTACTTACTTAGGTAGCCCCTTGTTAAGAATAGTTTGTCAGACTTTCGGGCTTCTGACGACCCGTAACGACTGTCAAAGATCCACGATAACAGCCGGAACCAACGGCTTAACGTGCTTTCCAAGGCACGGTTAATTAGTATTAATAGTTAATCAGTAACAATTAGTACTACTAATATTATACTTGAATACGAGTGTTATAATAATACCTAATAGAAGTAAGTACCTTTGATTTGCAAATAATGATCTGAGGGCCAATTCCCGTATTTGTAACAACGTTCGCCGAAATCTCATCTCAGTCGCAATCTGTCAAAAATTATATAGCGTTTACCTACATTTTTGATATTTGATTGTCGCTGGCATCAGATTGCGACTTGAATTTAAACGTTTTTAGGTACGAGACTTAATATTGAAATGTTTATTAAATAAAATTAATTCTTCATTTTGTAAATAAAAAGGGGTACCTAACTGAAACGTTGCAGAGAACCATTTATTTTAGTTTTTACTTTGTGTTTTGTTAATGGATTTTATGACTTATGTTATGAGTAAGCGGTCTTTCCTGCATATGCTTTGATTGTACTCCATGCAAAGGTTATCTGTAAAAGATTGCTTTAAGCGATAAGACCGCCCATTATGTCACCCTATGTAGAATTTCTAGATTTATCTGTAATTTTTATGGTTTAGCTACATATAATAAAGAGTTTTCTATCTATAAATTGTACTCAATAAGACGGCTCCTGAATTAAGGCCACTTTGAGCTGTTTGTTTAGGTACGTTATTCTAAAGGTTTGATGTGTAAGGAAAAGTAAATACATGAAGACCTGTATTTTTTCAACGCTGCTCGAAGACATTTATCTATTCAATCCCCTATTTAACATAGGTATACCCAAATCATAGCAGTTTGTTAATGCTAAGCATAAAAGCTACAAGTTAAATGCCTTACAAGACTCATTAATTCATCAATAAGTTTTCCTTACATATCGGAGCTGCGTGCGTAGTTATCTGAACCATTTATTGACTATCAACCAATTGCTTCAATCAACACGTCGGCGTATGTTGCAGCCAGAGATACTCGTAGGTTCGTAGGACTCTTCCGAATTGGGCGTCAAGGCAACTGACATTTATAGAAAATGTCTAGTTTACTATCTCTGATCTGTGGCCTTAGTGCAAGTTTTACTCGATAACGTTAACGTAAACTTCAATTTGTACTGAAACTGAATAAGTGCCTTCGCGCGTAATGGGAAACACAATTATTCCATACAAATTGACGTAATACATCAACTTTAAAGCGGAGATTTCTTGAAAACTGTAAGAAAGGTGGTTTTTTAAAGCAGTGTATCTCATTAACCGTAAATAATTTTGACAAATAAAAAATCATTATATTTTCAAGTCCTTTTCGCATACAATGATGGAACTCAAAACATAATTAATTATGTTATGTTGTTGTTGTGTGTATGTTTAAACATACTTCAATGCACCAAAAAGATCTTGAAACATCTTTAAAAGCAGTTTATCCCTTCATTAACAATTATAATTATAATTAAAAATATAGCATAACATTTCAAATCCCAACCTGCATCCATATTAAATAGTTAATTTCTAATTTTATACGATGTTATTTGCACTTTTACGACATAGTTCCGGTGAGCGTGAGTCTTCTATCTCGCGCGTCAAACTACATAGCCATAACGCCATTTTACTTACACATCGAGCTAAACCACGCTTCGATGTAGGGCCTTAACGCAAAACGCGATCATAAAATAAAAACTTGCACTAAGGCTACTGTGACCAATTAGTGTTCTTTAATGCAGAACATCCATCATATTATATTAAAAAAACTTTTTTACAAAAAAATACAACCGACTTCCAAAAACACAGAAGTGTTTTTTTTTTTTTGTACATAGTGAAAAATAACTTTAATTTCGGAAGTCGGTGTCTAGTTAAATGTATTTTCGTTTTTTGCCACCAAGTCGGTTGTATTTTTTTGTAAAAAAGTTTTTATTTTTCACTTTTTAGTTGTGTACCTACCCCACACAAATTCTAATACCACTATCTGCAAAACAAACTAGAACATCATCCATATAAAAGTGGGGAAAAAATACGTATTATTGAAGCTAACTCAATAACTACCGAAGCAAAGTTAATCAATTTTATATGGGACCAACTGTGATGTATACCCTCTCGAATAAAACAAAAAAAAATCCAAATCGGTCCAGCCATCTTCGAGTAATCGGGGAACATACATAAAAAAAAAAAATAAAAAAAAAAAGGTTCCGACGAATTGAGAACCTCCTCCTTTTTGAAGTCGGTTAAAAAAGGCCATCGCCCATTGACTTATCTTCGATTAGTTGGTTGCCATAAAGTGTCATTATTATCACAGAGTCTAGTGAATAATGCACTTAAAAATTTGGACACCCTCCAAAATGTCGTGAAAATGCGCAATGTATACTAGTGACTGCTAATTTACGAATAATGTTTCTCTATACAGATGAGTAAGAGAATTTTATTTTGTAAAGCTGTTTATTTTGTCAACAAAGCGATTTCTATGACTTTGTACTGTTATTGTGACTAAAGTGACTTTAACTTTGTTTGAAATAAGTATCAGAACATAAGGACCATAATTAGTCTAATAAGCGGACTTTATGGCAAGTAAATGGCTTTATTGCTCTTGTTTTAAATGACGTAAGACAGATTCAAAGTACAATGCCAATCTTTTGTGTACATAAATTGGTGTATCTGCAACATATTGTGATTTTAGTTGCTGATTTTGAACATAATTAATTTTAGTACCTACTTAAGACTTACCAAACACTAGGTAATTTCTTACTAAAATCATTGATCTTATAAAAAAGATCTATTTACACTGACCACAATTAAAGTTCGGAAAATTTGTCGAAATCTTGCAATTCAATTTATGAAATTTATGCAGAAGAAAAATTATTAGTAAGTACCTTAGTAGCTACCTAAAAAAAACCCACTATTTGCGACAAAATATGCACCTATCGCAGTCGAATGGCCTATGCTATAAAAATAAAGCTTTATTAAGTACTATATGATAGTAGGTATCTACTATCATATAGTATAATAATGAATGCTTGAACTATTGACATATTTGATTCAATTTAATAGCTAGCATCATAATAAAAGTTTAATTTCCACAGAATTAGTATATAAATATTGAATGCTAGAACTATTGACATGTTTATTTCAATTTAAAAGCTAGGAGTTAAACTATAAAGTTACAGAAGGTACCGAGGCTTAAATGAAACACAACAAGCGTTTGAAAGAGACAGTAGCTGTCTCACAGGTATGGGTGAAAGAGATGACGCTCTAGTACAAAACAGAACTATTTTTAAAACTTGATGAGCAACAAATAGACAGATATTGTAAATGTGTCATTCACCTTTTTAAAGCTACACGAACTTGTTTAAAACTTGTACATCATAATAATGTGAGCAAGAATTTTATATTTTTTCTATTTAATATATACTACTCCAAGCATTACTGGGTACGTTATGTAGGTATAACTACCAGTTTTCATCAACTAAAACCATTGTTTGTAAACAAATGTGTAAAAAAGTATCGTTATGCCTTCGAGAACAAAAAACTCGTTTTCCCAAGGTGAACCGTGTGCTCATGGCCTTATTATATAAATGGCGTTGCATGACATCACCAGTTTGGAAATGAATGGTAGGTACTACTAGTTACCACATCTAGGAGTTCGCAAGTAAATATTGTGATATTACCTACACTGCAAAGTGTGTTTTTCTTTACTAGTATTTTTTGGTAAACAATCATTGCGTACGAGTACAACTGAGCTTGCGATATTGAGATTTTAATATGTTTAGAGCAATGGTGGCCCCAGTGGTAACGGTCGCGACTTACGAGTTGTACCTACACACGGCTACACATCAAGCTACATTTCAGTTTACACTGACCTCTCATTGTAAGGAAATCCTATACAATGCGAGATTAGCCTACACTGGAAATGTATAGCTTGATCTGTAGCCGTGCGTACTCAGGTCGTAGGTTCGTACCCAGTCAGGCGTTTTACTTTGTGTAAATTATCTCATTTTCACTGCTCTCAAAATGGTAAACGAAAACATCGTGAGGAAACCGGCATGTCCTAGAACCAAAAATACAAAGACAAGTGATATCTACGATCCCGCATTGGGCTCTCGTGGTGGATTATGGCCCACTCCTTCTCACTGAGACTCACTCTCTCTCTCATGTGTCCCAGTAGTGCTATGGTAAATTCAATGCAGATTTTGATGAAATTCATACCCTATACTGTGTTTCTTACGGCAATACGAATTGTGTAAGATTGTTTTGATGCGAAAACCCGTAATTCTCGAAGCTACTTACAGAGTTTGTTTGCAAAAATGTATAAAACAGCTACGCTGTTCACATTCCACTATTGATACTCTTACCTCATAAATAACATAAAGTATGAAAACATTAGTGTCGTTTTAGAACTGTATTTTATAATTTTATGATCTTTACGACTGTTTACGCAGGTAACAATTGAAAATTAATCCCAAAGCGCAAAAACAAGTGTACAGTGGAAAAACTGACATCTGATTCATTTCTGTACGCACGGCTACAGATCAAGCTATACATTTCCAGTATAAGCTGATCTCGAATTGTCTATGATTTTCTTACAATGAGCCTCAAAGAGATGTCAGCAGTGACAGGGTCCAATAGAGCTGATGCCGCCGGGGTCGCGGATTGTTCGAAAGAGATACCGTGGCCCTGGCACAGGTAACTGAAGGAACTCGGGTGGGTTAGTCAGTAAAAGTCTGACACGCTCTGAGAGGTCCGCCAGAGCGGGAGAAGTCATTTGATGATTTCCCATCCACAAAGAAAAAGAGGTCAGTGTAAACTGGAAATGTTCTTGATGTGTAGCCGTGTGTACCCCTGTGTATTAGGTAGACTGAGAATTAATTTCCTACTCCAAATACCTACTTAATAGCTCTGAGAACCTGTCCTATGTTAGCTTTTTTATGATTCAATTAATCTACTACAAAGGTCAATGAGAGAAGTATGAGTACAAAATATAGGTATAGTGTCCAATATGTCCCGCAATTCAAAGGCACTTTACACTCTAGGTGTGTTTGAAGTGACTAACCACCGTAAATGAATCCAATTTGCTGTTTAACTAATCTCTTGGACGTGAGTGGTGACTAACGGATGCCCTCTTAACCTCAGACAATGACGACAATATTATTCCAGCCACTGAACTGAATAGTTTATAACTGACGCACATAGTTATCACACCTTATAATAATATGTTTGGTTGAATGCGCAAAGGAAGCAATTTTGATCCTCGAGTTTCGCCAACTGGCAACCCGCAACTAAAGCTGGCTAAAATCGGAACGTGGTCGGAACTAACGTCGCCATCTTGTTTCTTCCATACATTTCACACCAAAAGATCTTCTTTTGGCGCTCGAATGACTTTGACAGGGGGACGCTATTGGTAAACATTTGTGCAATGTGGAAGGCGATTGTCAAAATGGCGCTGTCATAGCTAGTTCCCAACACAAGCTAATAAAAGCTAATAATACAAGGCGTGAGGTGTTTTATTTTATTTATGAGAAAATGACACGTTGTTGTGTTCTTAAATACCCCGAAATCCATCATTTCCCGCGAGACCCTAAAATTAGAAGAATAAAAAATAAATAATCGGCGTTCTACTCACAGCACGATAGCGAAGAAATTCTTTAATATCTGCTAATTATAATTGGCACACGCAAGGAAGTAATTTGTTAGGTGGCCGATATTGGAATCGATAACAGGGTCTGATATGCACCTACTTACTACATTTTTTAATCCAGTGCTGCGATTACAGCAAGGAGTTAAAATATTCCGATGTAGAATATTATTAAGGCAGTTTTATACTTCGCCAAAATAAATATCAGTACTGTGAGAACTCGAATCTCACAGGGAGAGTAGCTATAAGCTACTAAATGATAAAGGATCCACGTTTAACTCTGATATATTAAATATAAAATTTTAACACCGCTTTTTCAACTAGCCTTTCGGCCTGAGGCCGACTAACTGACAGATGTTAGTCAAATCAGATTCAAATTTCAAATATAGAGCTTAGATAAGCTCTATATTTGAAATTTGAATCCAAGTTTGTCTCGTAATCTATTTAATTACCTACCGCGAAGGTTGCATGCTAATACGCTTAAGGTTGAAGTCTCTACAGTACCTAACTGAAGATTCAATGAGATTCCTCTAAAAAATCAATTACAAGATCCTTTAAAAGTAACATGAGCCATGATTATCATATTTTTATGAATCACAGGTTTTCTGATAGAACCATTGCAACAAATACAGCTATAGACGCCATTATCGATAGACCTGAAACAGTTGATCAGTGTTTGATGCTTATACTATTCCTCTTCTCTATTATTTGCCATTAATTCTATGTATGTCATAAAACATTAAATTTGTGCCCGGTTAATGGCAAAAGGCTCGCCCCTGTTATATGGGACTAAGGCCTCTGCCTCAAATTTCGCGGGCAGCGGGGCGGCAGCGGCGGAGGCGCGGGAGCGGCAGGATTTTATACATAAAAACAAATTTACCGGACCTCGAAAACAGCGGCGCGGAAGCGGGGCGGGACAATGCGAGACGCGGCGCCGCCGCCGCCGCCCCGCTGCCCGCGAAATTCGAGGCAGAGGCCTTAAAGATAACTGGTGAAATGTAGGTGTACTACATGTAGGTACACCTCTGCCTACACACCTACCCCTTCGGTGAATGCAGGTGTGATAATGATGTTATGTCATAAAACATTTCCAAATCACGTGAAACAGAGTAAAAGGATGGTCATCTCCTAGAAATTGGGTTACGTCTGAATTGACAGTCACTTCGCCTAAAACGCTGACATTTAGCCGCATCTAGTTCAGTTAGTCTAGAAGCTGACCTCAATACATTTGGGAGTAGATCATAGATGAACGTAGCAGTATATGTACCAAATAATGTAATACTATCGTCAACTTATTGATCTGTTTGTCTTGCTCAATAGAAAAGCTAAGTTTTCATATCACAGCAATAAAAAGTTTTCCCTTCGCTCCCTTGTTTTGCGCTATACTAGACCAATTTTATGAGCCCCATAGATGCTTATGAATGTCGAATCTTGTACTTGCGACGTTGTTCCGCTACAGTGACTTCTGGCGTAATCATCACGGTTGGCAAGAGGATTAATTGCAATGATATTTTTATTTTTAGAATTGGAGACTGGTTCCTTAGACTTTGGTGTGTCTGTATTTTTTTTTCTTCTGATATGACACTGTGAGCACAGTATAAAAACATAGACTGTGCTGTGAGATTGATTGATTCAAGAAGTAGGTAATCGCTCTAGCCGTCATCTTTAAAAATAAAACTGAAATTTTCCAAATTCCCTTTATAATGTAGACAAGGAAAATTGAAGGATTTTCCGGTAGCACGTTCCCGTGGGATATTTTCCGACATCCATGCGTGCGAAGCCACGGGTAAAAGCTAGTAGTTTATAGATCTTGACAGAGTAACTGACACACGGTATAGGTCAGATCAGACGGATCTGAAAATAGAACCGAACATTTATGATAGCCTGAAAGCTAAAAATGGGCCTACAGAAATGTCAGCTACAAGCGAAAAAATTATCATAATCACTTGATGATCGCCGATGGTTGTTATTCTTGTCTTAATATTAGCAGATTCGAGGACATAATTCTGTTACTCATGCACATGTCATAATGCATTTTATGGATTGCGCTTCGAGCGGGGACCATGAGGATCTTCGTTTATTATAGTTGAGTTAGTGGTTTTACGATTCAGCATTAGTAGATAATAATTATTTCTGAAGAACTACTCATGCTTTGTATTGTTTCATAAGAATTTGTAATTACCTATATTTAACAACGCACGTCACCTGCGTAAATGAGTTCACAGCAGGGTTGATAAAAATCATGACTAATTTAAAAAATCAAATTAATCGGATTTATTTGATTTAAATTAGATTTTTTTGATTTATTCCAATTTTTTTTTTCGTTTGGAAGTCAGTTATTATTAAAAAAAAACATGTTAACTTTAGTTATAAAATAAAAAAGAAAGTCGTCTAAGTCGACGTTCTGATTGCAATCCTTTTCTGCCACACATGTTTCTAAATGTTTATTAATTCTCGCTACTTAGTACTATTCTGTAAACATCTCACCGTGATAACTCAGGTGAAGTGAGCGTGAAGCGAGCCGTCATTCCACCTGATGCTAGGAGTTGACAGTATTGACAGCTCACTTTAAGATCACTTCACTCATGTTTTCACGGTGAGATATTTACAGAATAGCACTACTGATCCCATTAACTCCTTATTACAACTTTTAGACACCACTTTCCGCAAGCAGACTATTTTTTGCGTAGCATTGGACGTATGTGTGCGCCGTATTTTATGTCGGGCAAGTTTTTGACACTTTTTAGTTGTTTTTGTTGCATTAAATTACTTTAAAAAAAGTAAAAACCGAGTTCAAAACTAAAAACGAATAAAATAATTTTCAAAAAACACTTATCAGCTTCTGAAGTGTCTTCGGCTTCTAGAGTGCATTGAAGAATTGAAGACACCGACTCCAGAAGCTGTTAAGTGTTTTTTGAAAGTTATTTTAATCGTTTTTGGTTTTGAAGTCGGTTTTTACTTTTTTTAAAGTATGTTTATTTTTCCATTTTTAGTTGAATATACAATTACTTAAGTAGGTAAGCCCAAGTCGAACGAAAAGAAAAATCATCAAAATCCGCTTAGAAATGCCGGAGATACAGTGCATTTATGCATATAAATTTGTACATAAGAATAATTACATAATGTATTATAAACTAAAACCTTCCTGAAAGTATGTAGATTACGTTAGTGAAAGAATCATCAAAATTGGTTCATTAGTTTTTGAGAAAATCGCGGACAAACAAACATACATACATACATACATACGGGTCGAATACAGAACCTCCTTTTTTGTAGTCGGTTAAAAAGGTATTGATTTAAATTAACGATTTATTTTAAAAATTACTTGATTTTAATCACAGATTAAAATTAGGTGATTTAATTCATCTCAACACTGGTTTTAAGATATTTTCTTGAAAAAAATATTTTTTTTTTCAACTCAACGCTTCTGACGCGCTGATGCGCTACGCTTTAGAATGCTAGGTAGGTATAGCAAAGTTTCTTAAGACCTAAGATAAAATCTCAATATCGTATTGATTGGACAAAGTTATTTATTCAAGCCATTGAAGGTTCAAGCACGAAATGTGGAACCCATAACATTATCTATGTAATACATAATCTCCGGTTAATCCTCAGAAACGCTAACTAGTCGCTTCATAATCACTGTTATTTTAACATCATTTTTTCTTTTCTTTTCAGGATCCTGCTTACATTGTTACCAATGTAATTCTGAGCAAGACCCGGCTTGCGGTGATCCCTTCAAAAGCACAAGGCATTTGGTGGTAAGTTAAATAATAAAGCCTATATGATTGGTTTAGTGGTTGGAAGCGCTACAGCTGAATGTGGGACCTGCATCCTATTTCAAAGTCCGGCGAAGTGTCATTAGGTTTTGCTATAAATTTTTGGAACGAAGTTCTTTAACGAGGCTTTCAGTAGGAGTAAAACTAGCTAACGAAAAAGCGTTCATACTTCAATTGAATCTCGATAACTGGAACCTTGATAAGTTGTAATCCTCAGTAAGACGAAAAAAATTGCCATTCCCTTCGAATATTAACTCGAATAAAATGTTATTTTCCTGCGAGGGATACCTCGCAAATATGGACTTTTGATAATCCATATATTTATTCCATTCCATATATTTTATATTCCATGGAGAAGCTCGTGGCTAAGTAGTTATTACCCGTTAGTGGTCCTACCCGTGCGGCTGTTATAGCCGCACGGGTCGATCCATCAGGTTAAGCTACGCTTGCCGGGGTTGGTCCGTGGATGGGTGACCATCTTTACATACCGAGACTCCTCCGTGCCTCGGAAATCACGTTAAGCCGTTGGTCCCGGCTGTCATTCGTAGATCTTTGACAGTCGTTACGGGTCGTCAGAAGCCCGAAAGTCCTACAACCAGTCTTACCAAGGGGTATCGTGTTACCCAGTTACTGGGTTGTGGAGGTCAGATAGGCAGTCGTTCCATGTAAAATACTGGTATTCAGCTGCATCCGGTTAAACTGGAAGCTGACCCCAACATAGTTGGGAAAAGGCTAGGCAGGCAGAAGCAGATATTTTATATTCCATATATTTTATTATCTTAAACTCGAATTTCAAAAAGTAGACCTCTCTAAGTCGAAGTTAGTAAAATATAATGACGTCTTGTCGAGTCGATGGCAGATTGACTCAAAAAGAAAAAGAAGCCCGTCTAATGTCAATAGCCACACACAAATCTGGCGTAATAAGGGTATACTACACCTCTGTAAGATACTACAGAGGTGTAGTATGCCTTTATTACGCCACCCTTTGGACAATACAGGCGTGATGTTATATCCTACTAATATTATAAATGTGAAAGTTTTTATGTTTGGATAGTTACTCAATGACACAAAAACGGCTGAACGGATTTAGATGAAATTGGCACTCAGTTTCACTCAGGATTGGACTTAAGATACGTTTGGCCCCAATTCTGAAGTCCACGCAGACGAAGTCGCGGACAGAAGCTAGAATTATATAATTTATTTATGAAATTAGTGTTTTATTTAGCAAAAGAACGTATAGGACTTTGCAAATACAAGGTAATCAAATCCAAAACGATTACTTTACTGTTGAAAAGACAGTATCGAGCAAAACTAAGAATAGACGTGATTCAATTGGGCAAGTCTTGGAAGAAGTGATCTAAATTATAATATTAGTGTAAGCTAGCCAGGCGATAAGGCCGCTACCAAACTTTATGTGCATGAACTATATTTTTATATCTTGTATGTTCACATGTAAATTATGTGGAAAGCCAAATGATATTATAGAGAAAATTCTAAGTACTTCACTACTAGATTTATCAAATACAAGTAATTCGTAGAAATAAACACTGTTTTCCTACCAGCAGGGCTCAATGAAATGTGCCTAATACTTTACGAATCTTAACGGTCAATCAAGATGTCTTGAAGAAATGGTTAAAAAAATTCGTGCCTGGGCCGGGCCATTCCTAGTACATTTTATATAGATAAAATATTTTCTGATGTACGAACACAGAGATTGGTATATACAGGCAGGTAACCATAACTTGCAAATACTAGATGTTACAATATTGTGAGTGTCCTGAGAAGTCCAGTCTTAGACATCACTCGTTTACTCACATAATTAAAATGTATATTGCTAGTGTAGTGGAAACATAAATATTTATGCCTGTCTAGCAAACTCTTTGTTCAACTGTACAATGGCGGTAAAACTTACATAATAAGTTATCCTTTTTAACATATCGTGTCTGTGATGTTTGATTAAAACCGCTTCCATTGTATCTGTTCTAGGATTGCATGACGCAAGACTCGATCAACTACAACACGCTGTACCTACGCAATGTGCTTCCCGGTGAAGTGTTCGGCAGCGTGGTCGGAGCACCCAGATATTGTCACAAAATCGTAATGCGTGAGTATTTTAGAATATTACGTACTTTGCTCAGTTGTTGTTTTCCTAGGCTTGGATTGAGTGTGAATAGTTGGTTTTTCGGGACTAATGGACGACTTAAGGCATGAAATTCAATAGGCGACAAAATTTCAAGTGGCATTTGCCTCTCGAGAAGTCACGCTACTTCCCTTAGTGAATGAATACAGTGATGGCCTAAGGCTATTTACACGTTCACGCTAACTATGACGGCTAGCCGACACTCGTACCGTACGTTGTAACGAATCTACCAAACTAGTGGAATAATAGGGGAATATAGACTCAAAACAAAATATAATTTGGAAAAGGAAATAAAAAATACAGAACTAGATTTAAAAAAATACACTTCCTACCTAGTATGACTGAAATCCTTGGCTTGATTAGCTTTACAGAAACCGGACGTAAGTTTCTTCAGCCAACTCACAATAAAAAATCACAGTATAAATTGTAGTATGGCGTTAATGACGTCGACAGACGGTTCATTCACGAGGACTATGTCGAATTTGTTGAGATAGTTTCTCAGGTTGCCATCAGCATTGCTTCCTAGGAAACCCACTTTGACGACAACGTCACAATGTTCCATGCCCTCGGCC
This sequence comes from Cosmia pyralina, assembly GCA_946251885.1. Classification (NCBI taxonomy): domain Eukaryota; kingdom Metazoa; phylum Arthropoda; class Insecta; order Lepidoptera; family Noctuidae; genus Cosmia; species Cosmia pyralina. The sequence continues at coordinate 15,267,177 of OX276359.1, read as the reverse complement.
ACGCCCGCGGAGCAAGAGGCAGGCTTAAAAAATCACTCATCGCTCCAAAATCAGCCGGCCAAAAAGAAATCTCTCCTTCAGTCCAGATCCTCCCGTTTTCGATTCGCAAAATATTAATGCAAAATCATAGAAGTAAGATATATACATGTATTAATGAATGTAAAGTGTAAGTATAGGATGTAAAATGTCTGTAGTACGTAGATACTATAACGTCCCAGCATAAACGTGTGAAATGGGCCATAGGGTAAGCCGTGTCAGGTGACGGTAGAACGTTAGGTGTGTTCACACCCTGTAGGAGTATATTTTTTTAAGTTTCCATTTAGGAATATTATTTGGCGTCAGTCTAATTCCCGTTACGAAGAGTTTGAAAACTTTTTCAGCCTTTGTCTATATCATAGCGTTCGACTAATGCGGTGTCTTTTGTTCTATTGCAGAGACTGGAGCCGTAGTCCGCACGTGCCTGGATGCCAACCCCGCCGACATCAACCATACTTGTCGCTCCTTGGAGAACAGCTCTTCCAAACTGCCCAACACCGAAGCCGGCAGGAAGATCAAGCATTGCAGCGTGTGCGACAAGGACAACTGCAACGCAGCCACATCCCTGTCCTTCTCTCTCCCACTCGCCACTTTAGCTCTCATCGCTTCATACTTGTTCTGCAAGCAATAATATCTGACAGACTTCAAAGCAAGTGAACAATTTGGTCTAGCTTAGGCGCCTTGAGTGTACCGCTTGCAATTTTTAAAAAATGGGGTGCCAAAAAATCTCGATTTCAACGTTCATAGAATTTGTTACTTAACATAAGCAATGTCTTAGTCATTGGTCAAGCCGAAAATGCCTTTAAAATTAACATCGGACCGTCCAATTGATTGTTTGTTTGCTTTGTATGTTTATTTAGTATTGTATCTAAAATAGGGTAAATAACGTGGCTGAAACACGTTGTGTCTTATAAATTAATACTGACACCGTTATGTACCAAAAGTAATTATGTAACCAATATATAGTTAGTGTTGATAGCAATAAAAATAATCTGTACCTGGGAATTGATAAGTAGATTAACAAATTTTAAAAAATCTATAAAATAAGACACGTGTTTTTAAAAGATGGTGTATTTATTTATAAAGTGCAGTTTGTATTAAATATAGCAAACACTATTGTGGAAACAATCTTTTATTGCATGACACAGATAATAATAAAATCATGAAACTATAAAATGGTTATTACATGTATAGCTTAAAGTTTTATGTGATTAATTCACACATTGTTAACGAGACATTGTATAAGCATTTATGTATTTATGTATAGTTAAAGGCCGTCCTTTTAATGTGTATGTATGTATTTTTTAATAAAATTAAAGAAAAACATGTTCTTACGTTATTCAACCACCAAACGTCGTCATTAAATACTTTTCTAAACTAACTATAACAAAAACAAAAATGGATTTGATTTTTTGTTTGTTTTTTTTATTACGCTTTCACGCTAAAACAGCTGAACGGATTTGGATGAAATCTGACATATAGATAGCCTTGGACCTGGAGAACATCCTGGATCACAGATGAAGTCGTGGGCAACAGCTAGTTTTATAGATATAAGCACCTGTCTCCTAATGACTGACTGATCTTTACTTAATTCTCTATCCCAACTGCATTTTCTTTGAGGCGGAAATTGGACCCAGATGCGTATGGACTCTTGTTTTGCAGAATACGGAAGGAACTAACTAAATGTAATCCTATCTGGTCTTGTGGTTTAACTATCCATGCTTGGCAAATGGAATATATTATTAATAGACTAGCTTTTGCCAGCGGCTTCGCCCGTGTGTATGTCGGAAATTATCCCACGGGAACCTTCTACCGTGATGAAAAGTATCCTATGTCTTAATCCAGGTTATAAACTGTCTGTATACCAAATTTCATCCAAATCCGTTCTGCCGTTTTTACGTGATTGAGTAACAAACATCCATACATCCAAACATACAAACTTTCACATTTATAATATTAGTAGGATATAAGATTATTGTGAAGCTGTAAATTTTCATACAAAAAGCGATAACGTTTTCCCCCTCCGTAATCATAGTCTAATTGTCATAGTTTTTGGAATTGTTGTAGATATAATGAAATACTATACCTAACTTAATCTAGGTCCGTAAGTTTTATTTTAAAGAAATATTGCGTGCGATATAAGTTTTAGCATCTAAATATCTATATTTTTGATTTTAAAACGTCCTCGAGCGTTTTTCTTTTCTAATTAAACTAAATTGAATTACTAAAAAAGAAAAACGTAAGTATAGACCTAGATAAAGTTATACTGAATCTAATGAGACCTTATTCCTAGAATAAGAAAATTGTCTCATTTCATAAAGGGTGATAACGTTATCGCCCGAAACAATATTTCAAAAAGGAAATGTAGGTAATTGCCTCCAAGACTTGCAACTCTTTCTATCACGCCCGGAGGGAGACAGAGCAAGCGGCATACCGCTTGTGTCATAAAACAGATAACATTTTTGAAACTATATATATCGCGCTGCGTATCGGCACTTCACAGTCCTCTTAAGGTGAGACTAAGGTCTATTGCTAAACATGAGTTTTTCTATGAGTCATTCCATCATCTGCAGAGGATCGAGTTGAACAGCGTGTGCAGCAGTGAACTGATAGCAGCCTATAGAGCCTGATAATGATGCCCATCATCATCACTATCAAATTATTATGATACCATCAATTTAACCAGACGAGGAAGGATAGGTTGTGATGATAAAAAGGCATAACACAATACCTAGAGGCCCGCACCAACACCTCAACGCAAACAAGAGCCTGAGATCGTGAGGAGCACCTTATTAGGTTACGCTAATAAATTGTTATTTAAATCACCCTACTGGGCTTGACTAGATTTAGCAACATAAATAATTAGGAACTTGCTTAAAATGCGTACGCGAAAACTAAAATAAATAAATAAGACTGTGGTGAGAACTATGTATAGTTTAAAACAATGAGAAATAGGCTGCCTTTCCAGCAGAGATGTTTGAGGTCGCTAAGCGGAGAAGCTACGAAATATATGACCGTATACTTTTGTTTCATTTAATATTTTTCGAGCGGAAATAAACCAAACTACGCTATGAATATCAAACGATCATAATATTGTGTATCCAATAATTATGATCGTTTCCATCCATTCGTCCCATCCATCGCTACACAGCTTAGCACATCTCGGGTGGAAAGGCTGCGTTAGGATAGTTATAAAATCTGGAATGTGTCTACCAGATGCTTATAACATGGACGAATTCAACATACTAGTAAGCCTGTCAGAACAGTGTAAACCGGAAAAAACGGAAAATAAAACAAATCTCTCACAAACAACGCGCAACGTACCCCTTTTTTATTCAAACATAAAATATTTATTTCTAAATCTGAATAAAAGCCATGGCAGTGATAAGACGGCTAGTCCCAATAAGATGCATGGATCAGCACCATTCAGACCCTTAGTCTTTTTAACCATTGTGAAAGGAACCGAATGGTCCAACACGTCATGCTGTTTTGTTTTGTCTTTGTTTTTTGCTTTGTTTATATTCAAATATGTATGTTTAGGTTAAGGTATTTATCTATGGGCCAGTGTCGCCTGAAATAAATGGTTTATTTATTTTTTATTTTATTTATTATAAACTTAAACTAAACTTACACGTATTGTAAGTCCAGTTGGAAATCCATAATAGACAACGAGATATCGATTTTAAGAATATATCGAGCTAAAAGTGCAAAAAAGTATGGCTGTGTTTATAAACAAAATAAAAAAAGAGCACAAGTTTGGACGTACAGTCCTACCAACTTATCTGTGAACTGAAAGAGGACGGCACCGTCGATGCGTCGACACAATCGAATGACATGCGTCGGCACAATAGAAGACATTTCAACATGACGGCCGTAGTTACAATTTGGGAAATTATTAATCGCATACCAGAAAAATATTCATACATCAAATGCTTTACTTGTAATAATCTACATGCACACCAAATCAATGATTGCACTACTAATTAACTAATTGAATATCAAAACTTCTACAAATAATAATCATTATTATACATAAATTTTTGTCCAAAGTTACAACAAAAATATTAATTACATATCAAAAATACTAACTGTTCATCAAAAATAATAAATGCGCATCTAAAAAACTTATTATTTCACTATTAGTTAACTAACTGAATATCAAAAATTGTACAAATAATAATTATTGGGCACCCCCTGGGCAGACCCTGCAGATAGAAATAGGGGCCCCGCGCAGCGGGGCTCCGTCGACCTGACGTTAAGTTTAATTTATTTAAACGTGCAAATTTTGATGTGCAAACAGTATTTTTGATGTATGTATTCTGTTGGGAAAAGTTGGTAATTTTTGATGTGCGTTTATTTAAACGCACATCAAAAATTACCAACTACCCTTACAATTTTCGCCATTTCACAGATAAGTTGGTAGGAATGTAACAGTAACAGTAGGTTTCTATGGCGACGAGTGACAAGTGAGTGAATGAGCGAGTGACAAGTGAGTGAATGAGCGAGTGACAACTACAATCAGTTTCCCGATGGCTGTATTTTTTTACTCAAAATCTTTAAAAAAAAATTGCTTTGAAATTAAAATTTCAATATTCATTCATACAATTTAATTCAAAAGTATTGTCCTTTTTGCCCATTTAACTTCTCAGATAAGTATAGCTGTATCACTACAGAAAACTATCAGATTTGGTCGCGAGACCATTACCTTTGCCACGACTGCGAGTCGTACTAATCTTGGTAGCACCGCACCCATGAACCGTCTAATGGGAAACTATAATAAAATCGCTACACGAACCAATAGCATCGACATCAGCTACTCTACCCATGTCTGGAATGCGAAGTAATATAGCCAATACAGGTACAGATACAGATAATAACTAGTTAAGATGAGACGTAAGGTGGCGCGAGACGGACAGATATACTAGTCTATGGCCTGAGGGTCGGATCCATGGACCTAATAATATAATATAAACAGGACTGAGCTCTCCAAAAATCGTATCACACAAAAATCAACTATAAGGATTGCACCTTAGGTTTACATTTGATAGCATATCTTAGCAGAGGCAAAACAAGACGAGAGAGATAGCTCGAACGGAGGCTGTTTGTCCCGTTTGCTCAATTGCCAAAAGATAAAAATGTTAAAGATGGTAGAAAATATTTCACCATTTACAAGTAAAATAAGTTACGTATAATTTTTTTAGCATTTAGATTAGTTTTAAATAATTTTATTTACAGGTTTACAATCTGTAAATCATAGTCAATAATTTTATAAAAATAAAATCCATAAGTAAAAATAATCAAAATAATATGATTGTTTGGTAGTATCATATAATTACTCTGGTAACACTGAAATCTGACAGCAATGGTTTCATGGCGGTTCTTTTTCAATTTAAATAGTGAAAATAATGGTGAGAAAGTGTTGCATCAAGAGATGTAAAAGTGAATCTTATGCTGGTTGTGTGGCATTTCATTTCACATCCGAATAACAAAGATTTTATTTAATAATAATTTTGAGTCTAAGTAGTGTGACCATGCTCTAGACGTTTTGTAGACGGAAGACGCTAAAGCTTTTGTGTATTTCTCATTAAAACTATTAATATTAGCCGAAAATACAATTGGTACCTATGTATCGCGTGATTGAAATAACATAATTTTTATGTTGGTTACAGCTTTCCATCGAAAGAAGAAATGAAGCAAAAATCCAACCAGGATATAATTCCCGAATCACAAACAATTACTGAAAATTCTGTGGTGTGTAGCCTTCATTTCAAGTCGGCAGATTATTATATAGCAAAATCTCGATGAGGGTTGAATGCTAATGTAGGTACCATAATTTTTTCCAGTAGTAAGGATATTGGTTTTATAATTTGTATTATCAGATTTTATTTCTCAGCCTAGTTTCAATAAATAACTTTTGATTTTGATTTTTGACACACTTAAATTTTATTTCCCTTTGCTTCCCTTAAATACCTAAACACCAGCTCTATAGAGCAAACGAAAAAAGAGCAAGAAAGGGCCATGTTCCCGGAACGAGATTCTACATGCACCCTTGCCTACTTCATAAGCCACGTATCATGTACGTGATCATATTTGATGAATCGACACAAGACTTGTCTCAACAATATTGTAGTCTACAAACAATAATAACAATATTGTACACGGTTCAAAATAATAAAATAATTTGAAATCACTTAATGTCCACCGGACCCAAATTCTCTTTCTTTGAATTTTCCTGGTCGCCTCCGAGTTTGAGGGCATCTGCTTTGATTTTATCCGGGCCAGGCGCCTTCTTATATTTAAAACGTCTCAGCGCGAATCTGATTTCGTCTATGGAGGTGGGGTCTAGAGGCTGGAAAGGTGTGGTCTTCTCTGTGCTCTTGTTTTCATTGTTTATCTCGGCTTCTGTGATGATCGCTGCGGCGAAGGACGTCGATGGTTTATTTCTTGGTTGCATTGCATTCGCCACACCTGGGCTCTGTTGTTCTGTAGATCGATTATTATCTGGGTCCATTTATCGTTGCTATATTCCACGAGTGCTTGTTGGACCTGGTGTTTCAGACGATTGTAGGTTCTTCTTTGTAACAGAACAGAATAACGGAACACCGTTATTCTGTCCTGGTTGAAGCATATCTTCTCTTATGAGCCACACCTCTCAATTTACAGCCAGACCTCACAATATAGGTACACAGTTAATGTGAATATAATCGGCTTCTCACTTATGCATGCAATCTAAATTTGAATTCTTAAAAAGCACTCATGATGATATCACTAATTGCTAAATGACACATGAAGAAATGTCATTTAGCAATTAGTGATATCATCATTATTAACAGTTTTAGTTTTATTCCAAGTTGACAATGCATACTTCCGTGTGGTGTGATATAATGGCAAATGTTAGACTTAGCTAACGTGTTTTCTGCAATTTGTAGGATGTTTTTCTTATTATCATTACTTAAAATACAAATTTTATTGCGTTCTGCGTTATATTTTTCTTGTAGCTTGGTTGTAGTTTGAGTGTTATTGGTGACTTTCCATTTCTCATTACAGTATTTTTGTTTTCTTGCATTTCGGTTTGAGTCTGTTTGTTACGTTTTTAGGGTTCCTTAACCCAATAGGAAAAAAGCAACCCTGTGCGTGTCAGACCACGCACATTGAAGGGTTCCGTAGTTGAAAATAATGTATCCCAAAAACGAATTTAAGATTGTGGTTGAAAAACTAGAAATCCCAAAAATATTTTTTTTTTATGCGTGAAAATTACAAATTAACGATTTTCGGACTTTTTCCTTTACTTGTGCTGTAAGACGTTGCTTCTTGCCAAATTTCATGATTCTAGGACAACGGGAAATACCCTATAGGTTTTGATTTACTTGCGAGCATCAAAATATGTCGCATAAATGTTCGTATATTTTTATTGCGTTGACTTAGAAGCTTAATTTTTAAGAAATCTAAAAGACTATAGAATATATGATATTAATTAGGTATAACTTGATACGCTTAGATAATAGAATGTCCAGATTCCTAGTAGGCTACCGTAAATTGATACCAAATTTGAGTAGCCAATATTGTCAACTCGTTCGATCTCCGCGCCATTACGTCAATGAACGTTCGCCACGCAAACGTCACGAGCCGGGTGTTTTAATTTTAATAAAAATGGCAGTGTGTGGTATGAAATCGTGTAAAAATTACACTACAAAAAAAGAAAAGGGCACTAACATCTCATTTCATACGTAAGTATTCAATTTCACCGTTTATTTCTTAGTTAAATTTGAAATCGAAAAATAACAATGTGTCATTGAATGTGACACAATATAACTGTTAACTGTTGCCTAGGGCATGAAAAAAATTACCCAAATACCTCACGAAAAAGACGAGGAGTTTTATTAACATGGACGATGATTGTTTTTATGAGTGTTTGTTTCTTTAACCGTATAGTTCGGAAGCGCACCCAATTGAACCCCAAAACACGAACCTCCGTCGGCTCCTTAGTGGAGTCAACATACGACACCCTGAATTGAATAGGTAAATATTTATTATGCTACCCATCAAATCTTATGAATGTGCGTTAATTAATAGAGTTGGATAAAAAAACTCATTTGTTAACGCCATTGAATCTGTCATCTTTAGCCGCAAGTTTATTAATTTACCTTTATAAAATCCAAGCCTGTAAATGCGATAATCGTGTTTTAACAGTTTTACTTTTCACAAATATCACACGCGCACATGTGAATATAGTAAACTCACTCAAATAAGTGATAGTCCTAATTTCGTGATAGTCTGTTTCGTTAAGTTAAAAAAGTTAACAAAGGTTTCGATTATTAGCTATAAGTCGTCTTAAGTAAGTTTATTATCCTAATTATTGTAAAAGAAAGACTGCTTTATGTTCCTAATTCAAATAAAAATGAAGATTTTACTAAAGTATCTAAGTTTTATCACATATTTTGTTTTATCACGAAATTGGATGAGTTCACCCTACGATCTAAAATGTGACCAATATTATTCAAAATATTATAAACAACAAGAAAATTCCCAGATTTTACCTATATACAAACACAGGTCCAATAATTCGTAATATTCACTACCACTATTCAATTTGTGTTCAAAATCGATGACCATTACTGTTTTTTTTTACCCGACTGCGACGAAGCCCAAAAGGAGTTATGTGTTTCACCTGTATGTATGTATGTATGTATGTGTGTATGTCCGTTTCTTTGTTCCCTCGTAACTCCTAAACGAATGAACGGATTTGGATAAATTATACGTCGTTAGATTTGTCTTTGTAGCGCGAGTGTTACTGGCTACATTAAAATTAAAAACAAGGTAAAATGGCGGATTTGGGGTGCCATATTGGTCGAAATTTTTTTTCTTCGAATACCATCGAGTGGGATAACAAAATGAAGGGCTTTAAAAGGTGATTACAAAAATATATGCAACTTATATGGTTAAAAGTAATTTGAAGTGACAAATCGTAAAAAACACAAACAAATTACAACAATATTGGTATCAAATAATAGGTCTTTACCTATGAAATTGCCGTTTTGTATGAAAAAATTTAAATGAATTTTTTTCATGCATTTTTTATTTGTATTAATCGAAGTAATCACCCATGCAATCAATGCATCTTTGCCAACGCAGTGGCAGTTTATTAATGCCCTTCTTAAAGAAATCAGCTGGACGGGAGGCAACAAATTCTTCAAAGGCATTTTGTACTGCCTCTCGGGTATTGAATTTTTTTCCCGCCAAGAAGTTATCCAAATTCTGGAAAAAGTAGTAGTCTGTAGGCGCAAGGTCTGGTGAGTAGGGCGGATGACGGAGAGCTTCCCACCCCAGTTCTTGCAACTTGGAGACCGTCTGCTGTGCAGTATGAGGTCGCGCGTTGTCGTGCAGGAGCAGCGGAGACAAGCGATTGACCAATGCTGGTTGGAGATGTGCCAGCTTCTCCATCATTGTGTTCAGTTCTTCACAGTACACATCTGAAGTAATGCTCACCCCGTTTGGTAAGAAGCTGTGATGAATCACACCGGCGCTAGACCACCAAACAGTGACCATCACTTTTCTAGGGGTAAGTTTTCGTTTAGGGCATTATTTAGGTGCTGAACCGGGATTCAACCAACATGCTGAGCGCTTGCAGTTATTAAACAGAATCCATTTTTCATCGCAGGTAACAATGCGGTTCAAAATTCCTTCATTTGTGTGTCTGTTGAGCAGTGCAAGGCTCGTCTCGACGCGTACTTCGCGCTGGCGATCATTGAGTTCGTGGGGCACCCATTTGTCAAGCTTTTTTACCTTGCCAATTTGACGCAAATGGACCAATATTGTTTTGACGCTAACGTTGAAAGCTGCTGCTAATTCAGCCGTAGATTGTGTATCATCAGCATCCACAATCGCCTTTAATTCGTCATTGTCGACCAAAGTCTTCGGACGACCGCGAGGTTCATTTTTCAGGTCGAAATTTCCAGAACGAAAGCGAGCAAACCAATAACAAGTGGTGCGTTGGTTTGTAGTGTTTGCTCCGTAAACGTCGTTGATGTTGCGTGCCGCTTGTGCCGCGTTGCTGCCACGACGGTACTCATATTCCATAATTACTCGAATTTTTAACGTATCCATGATGACGAAAAAGATTGAAATGCGATGAAAATGTAACACTAATCAATAAACAAATGACTACTTTTGGAAAAAAAAATCCATGTTTTTAAAATAAAATTAATTTGAAATTAGAATTCTTAGCCAAACAAAAATTATTTTGATTTGAAATGGCCAGTACTGCAGAACGGCAATTTCATAGGTAAAGACCTAATAAAAGCAAGAAATGGGTCCAGTCCAAATACCTAAACATATTAAAAAAGCTAAAAAGCTTGAAATAAAACAAATTATTAAAAAAAAAAAAACCCGCCTGCAAAAACACATAACTGAAAAGAGAAAAACAAGCATTTAAAATCCATAGAATTTTGGTATTTCAGGCGGAGACAAACAAAAGTTACACCATATTTGAGGTTATTGGTTTGTCTCCGCCTGAAATACCAAAATTCTATGGATTTTAATGCTTGTTTTTGTCTTTTCAGTTATGTGTTTTTGCAGGCGGGATTTTTGTTTTTTTTTAAATAATTTGTTTTATTATTGTAATGATGTGCGATAGCGATTCTGCGAAACAATTTTTTTTTTTTTATTTGGTTTGATGCGATTAATTAATATGACGAATGTCAGAAATCGATACTTGGAAATTTAAATAAAATTGTTTTAAGCATTAGATATAATAAGCATTGTATATAATAATGATTAACACTTCTTATGTAATTTTAATAGTTTTTCGGAGATCATATTATTATTGAAACCGAGTCAACAGACGGGGCATAAGTACCTACCTCATTTATTAAATTTTGTGCCGAAGTGTTTCTATATTTAAATTTAAATTCGGAATGCGCTCGCTGTTCAAAATTATTTTATTCTATTGGACAAATTATTTACTATGAATTTTTTTTTTTTATATTTTTTGGTAATTTGCTACAGAATGTCCAGTATACATTTTTTTTAGATAGACAGCAAAATTTTGTTTGGGAATGATGATAAATTAATTCTATAAATTGGATATTCCGCAAACACTTACATGTCAATATTTTTGTTAGTTGTACATGAGCTTAGTAGTTTAAATGGTTTATTTTTTGTGGTAGATTTTAAAATTTCGGCTGGTTTTTTATTACTGTTTAAATTCTTATTTGGAGTAGATATCGACTAACGTTTATAGTAGATACTATAATATACTATGATGTCTGTAGTACGTAGATACGTACTACAGACATTTTACATCATATACTTACACTTTACATTAATATGTGTATATATCATACTTCTATATTGATTTTGCATTACTGTTTTGCGAATCGGTCTAAAACGATTTTTCTTTAATTTTCATTGTTATGACACTTATGTCAGGCTGTCAAGCTATCATCACTTTTTCATCCAAATTTTCTCTCATAGAGTTTCTTCCTAGCTTAGTCTATGAAGGTTACTTTTGATTTATATAATTTAAATTATTTTTATCAATATGTTAGCCCAAATATTGTATTTTATAGATAATTATGATTGTTTACTGAATAACTGTATCCTAAATTAGATTTATAAAAATAATTGACACGCTCTCCAAAATCAATATAGGAGTATGAGATATACATGTATTGATGTAAAGTGTAAGTATATGATGTAAAATGAATGTAGTACGTAGATACTATACGTTTAACTGGAGTACCTACTGGTAACTTTATTGTAAATATATTTTTTTCCATTAGAGTTTCATTCACGCTCTTCAAGTTACGGTTTTCTAAAGAAACAGCTTCAACTTCTGAATGAGCACTCTGCAATTCTATAAATATGCAAGATTTTGGAATTCTTGGTCTGATGCTGTAGCTAGGATATCCAGAACACTCTTGAAAAAATAATAGCGTTTGGATTCGTTTTTTAACTACAGCAACTAAGATCAAAGATTATTTAGAAGACAAAATTGTACTTATCATAACTTCTTTTGTAACTAAGTTTGAAATTTTTAAAATAAATATTATATTTTTAAAAACTCCCAACGCAAAAAAGAACAGCGAACATTTAAAAAGTCAAAAATAATACCTATGGCTCAACGATGTAAAATTACAGAAATTGATGGATGGCACGATAAGGTTTGCTCTTCTGACTTACTTAAGCAGTATTGCCATTCACGTGGGCGAAGCCACGGGCAACAGCTAGTATTATAAATGTGAAAGTAAGTTTTTTTGTTTGTTACGCTTTCACGCTAAAACGGCTAAGTGGATTTGGATGAAATTTGGCACATGGATAGACCGTGACCTGGGTTAGAACAAAAAATACTTTTTATAGAATATCGGATTCTCACGATATCGAGACTTGTGTGGGTGAAACTGCGGGGCGTAGCTAGTCTAAATATATGTATTTTCAGGAAATAAATGATTCTAATTCTGATTTAAAGATCACGTTTATCGCTATTGTGAGTCATCAACATCAAGAACTCAACGATAATGTTTAAGTTGGACACTTGTAATTACTTATGCATATGGTGTTTGAAAAGATTATTGATTTGATTCTGATACCAATTCATAATATAAACATATCATCACGCCTGTATTTGCCAAAGAGTCTAATTAATATGTAATAGGGAGCGAGCATTTTGCCATCTACTGGGCATAAGATTTCCGACTCCAAGCTGCTAGTGAAAATGGATTGACAAAAGTCTTTCGCACAAGTATCTTTCGCGCAAGAATACCAGATCCCTTTGCCCGATCTAGGCTTAGAATCCAGGAGCCTACTCTCAACAGTCGCACTTGTAGCTAGTGAACCAACGAGTCAGTCAATCTATACTAAAGAAACCGGGATGTCCACAAGTGCGTTGTGCTGACGATATAGTCAAAGTCTTTGGAAACACTTACATGAGGGCGCTTGGAACCGAGAAGTATGGCAGAGTGGAAAGAAAGGAGGAGAAGGATTCCAGATTGAAATTGTAATGATGATGTCTAAAAGCACGCACGGCATAATGAACCTTAGCATTTTATCATGCTGAAATTAAACATGTCTAATGAGTAAACATTTTAGTCATAACTTGCAAAGTTTTGTAGCTATTTGTAATATGGTGTGGTTTTAACTTCTTGCGTGTCGACTGTGCATATGGGTGTACATAAGGAAAAATTCTTTATATAATAGGTATATAAGCTTATATCATATATATATAAACGTAAAAAAAACATCATGCGATGGAAAAAAATCATCATCAGTAGTTGTGAACCTATGGGGTTCGCAACTAACAACCCCCCCCCCTCCTCCCCCTGGGGTTTTAGGTTCATAAATTAGTACATAATTTACATCCAAAGGGCTAATCTGGGGAGTCCCGTAAGCGCACTTTTAGCCCAGTTATTTGTCACAACAACCTGTATAATATTATCGTTGTGTTTCTCATTTGATATAAAAGTAATCACAATACACTGATAGTCCTCATTTGAAGTAGACGTTACGGAACATTAAACCAGAATATTATAATAATAAAAAATGGCGAAGTTATTCAATATTTTCTCGTTGGTGATTGTTTGTGCGGCTATCACAGGTACCTATAGTTTCTTTTATTTACTTACCTATCTTTGTAACATTAATTACGTATTTAATTTGATTTGATTCGATTTTATGTTAGTACTTTTCTATGATACAAATAGTAAAAAAAAATAAAAAACAAATGCGATTAGTAGTCACAAATTGTTGTTGCGTCTATTAACTTCATGTCTGTGTTGATAAATCAATTTATATTTTTAAATATAAAGATGTTTTTGATAGAGCTCGATAAGTATGGTATGTCATTTACTCCCGGTTACTGTGGTGCTAGTTAGTTACAAACTAAATTTTTAGGTCTTTCGGTCCATCTATATAAAAAACTTTATTAATTTTAATCTGGATTAAACCTGAAATAAAAAAAAAACTGATTGGCTTAGGCAAAGTATTTAGTGTTTATAATAATTCTTTTATTGTCAGGCAACTAAGGCCCAAAGATAAAATACACAAATTATTGTTACAACATTAATAAACATATTAAAAACATTAGGCACTAGTAATATATTAACTTAGTAGTATCTACGTTGGGTCGGCGACGTATTGCGCTGACTCGAGGTGTCTTGTAGCTTTCCGCGAAAACGCTGATAGACGACACCCTTCAGCCAAAATTCTTCCTTCATGAAGGTCTCCAGTTGATGAGTCGGAACGCGCACCGCATAAGATTAAAAGTTAATTTGTGGCGCGATTCCGACTTCTCGACTCCCTCTCACGCGCGTCGCATGATACACCATTGTATCATAAGAAAAAACTTTAAATAATATGTATATAAACGTATAAATATAATAAACGTAAAATACCATCATAAAATGGTGACCGCGGGCTTAATTATGAACCTATGGGTTCGGTTGACATTCGAGCACACACTGACATGAACCTATGGGATTCTTAAGTATGTAGGCGGACGCCTGAGGGTCTTTATCATTACACGATCTCCTGTGTCTTCGTGGAATGATGTAAACGTGACACGTACAGCTGCGTCGATGGAAAAGCGGGACGCAGCAACATATTCGGACCAGTCAATGCGGTACCGCACTGATTGCGACAAGCAGGCTTCTTCTTCTCAACACGTATGAAGCCTTCTTCATCGGCCTGTCCTTGACTTGTTGCCAGCGGAAACGGGCTTCGAACTAGTTCAGAGCACCCCTAGTATATATCTCGTATATTTTGCTGGAGCTGCAGTAAGCTCGTCCTGATGTGGACGAGCTAATATTCGTCGGTGTCCCAACGATGAAGGACTCGGGGGTCCTCCCCGAGTCCCTCATCGCGGTGCGGTTTTGCATCGCTCGCAGTGGCAGCGGCCGGCAACGAGTCGTATTTTGCTGACTCGAAACTCAGTTGCGATGCATTGAGTAGGTACGCCGTGACGCGTGTTGACGCTGTTTGCTGGCTCGTGTGACTTACATACCGCGTTGCGTAAATCCGCTACCTCAGTACGTAGATCACTGATGGTGGATTCCGATGCTTCCAACTTTAACTGCATCCCGGCCAGGCTTGATCTCAGGCTTGTGATGTCCTATAGCATCCTGGTGACATCCACGTGGTCGAATGTGACGGGGGGGCAGCTTGCGCAATTCGGCATGAAAGTCGGCACGTCGTGCGGGTCGGTCTCCTTCAACAATTTAATAATGACTTAGAGACTCCTCTCTCCCTTTTCATCCCTCCTGCGGGACGGCATTCGGTTGGCCATTTCTAGCGACTCGTACAGCACTGTTTTAGCTCTGCGTATCTCATCTTAGTTGAAGTTGGATGTGAAGATCTGGATCACAGTTACCTCGTCTATGACGTCTAGCTGGTATTGCAGGAATGGCAGGACCTCGTTTGCCACAAGTTCTTCCGAACTAGAGATGGGTAGCACACTCTTTTAAAATGAGGATCGTCGACACGGCACACACGCGGCACAGTAGGCACACACTGTGACTAACACAGCTCGCACGAGTGATGATGAGGGAAAGAGAAATGAGAATGCTTACTGTGACGTCGTCAAACGAAAGCAAAAGACGGCAATTAAACTTAGATCTTAACTCCTTTGCTTAGAATCGTAAATATTATTGAACAATCAGTACAATCGTACAAAATGTTCTGTGTAGCTAATCTGTGGTGTGTGCTAGCACATCAAAATAAAAAGAGTGAGTGACTCTTTTTATCCAAGTGAGTAGCTACAACTGTACACATGTGCTGAGTTACCCAACACTGTTCTGCACGCATGGTCTTTCATGTAAATAATAATTATTTGTCAGAAACAAGTAATAATTTGCAAGGTTTCATTCATAGATCTCTTCTGAAACCTTGGATAGTGCTCAACCAATTCTTCTGTTGACTGTACCTATGGCACTCATATTTTCTAGTTTAACACCGATAGTACGATGATATCATTATGAAATATTGGTGACTGGCGTTATTATACATAAATCACAGCTTAGAGTGCAACCAGTAGCAGTAGTACCTACTTTTCAGAATTTTTAGGTATTATAACATACTGCACAGATAGAATTTGCAATTTTACAATTTGTAAAACTACACCATAATGTAGAAATCACATTATTCATATTTATTTGGGTACCAGCTAGTAATATTCCTGTTAGCAGTTTTTCAGGAGCACATTGGAGTCTGGTCTTGAGACCTGGCGGCCGCCCTGGGCTATCTAGGAATAAAACTTATGTTTAATCGACTCGTGCTCGTGATTATATTATTATGTAGTTCTATTTTGTTTATTTTTTTGTTACTCGAGTTAAATTATCTTTTCGTATTTTCTGTGACAAATAAACTTGTTTTTATTTGAATCTGGTGAAATATGGGTGTACTATACACCTCTGCCTTACCTTCGGGGAATGTAGGCGTGATGTTTTATTATGTTATTCTTCTTACACCATTCGCAGAGGCCTATAGTTTTTGTAATATCTACGTTACATTAAATGGGTACTTAACAGATAACGTGCAATACATTACAGGAATCATTATCTCTCATAAGTAGTATAAGATTATGATTATCACTCATCCCTATTTATTATCCTTGTATGCATTGCATCACGTTTTGACAAATACAATTCTTTGTGCAATCGCTTGATAGTTTGTAAACTCTAAACATGTATCTGCCTAGCTTTTTTTCAACTACATAATTATGTTGGGGTCTGCTTCCAGTCTAACTGGACGCAAATGAATTTTACATTGAGCGACTATCTATCTGACCTCCACAGCCAGTTACTGGGTGGTCCGATACCTCTTGATAAGACTGGTTGTTCGGGCTGCTGACTACCAATAATTACTGTCAAACATGTCCATGAATTGTAAATCCATAATTTTAAATTATTATCTGTATATTTTTGTAAACTACACTATTTATATTTAAAAAAAATTGTTTAAGGTGACGCTAGCGGCAAAATGATTAATTTTGTATTTTTAATTATTTTCAGCTAACGCACGAAAATGTTACGTGTGTCGCGACTGTTCTAAAGTGAACTCAACCCACATACAAACATGTGCAAGCACAAACCCAATTACAACTACCGCTGTCCCGGCCAGTCCAAGTTCTAGTTCAACAACACCTGAACCGAGTTCGACTACTGATCCAACAAGTGGCCCCCCGACACCACACACACCCGACACTAGCAGTGTATCCCCGAGTAGCACAGGGACAGGCCCGACGTTACCGACTAGCTCCAGCACTGAACAACAGCTAACTACAACGGATGCCACAACTATTGAAGCACCGACAACAACTACCACTGATGCCACAACCACTGCAGCACCGACAAAAACTACCACTGAAACAACTACCACGTATGTCACAACCACTGTAGCACCGATAAAAACTACCATTGAAGCAACTACAACGGATGCCACAACGACTGAAGCACCGACAACAACCACCACTGATAAAACTACATCGGATGCTACAACCACAGAATCACCAACAACAATTGTCACTAAAGCAACTACAACGGATGCCACAACCACTGAGGCACCGACAACAACTACCTCTGATAAAACTACATCTGATGCTACAACCACTGAAGCATCGACTAGCTCCAGTACTGAACAACAACTAACTACAACGGATGCCACAACCATTGAAGCACCGACAACAACTACCACTGATGCCACAACCACTGCAGCACCGATAAAAACTACCACTGAAGCAACTACCACGGATATCACAACCACTGTAGCACCGATAACCACTACCATTGAAGCAACTACAACGGATGCCACAACCACTGAAGCATCGACAACAATCACCACTGATAAAACTACATCGGATGCTACAACCACAGAATCACTGACAACAATTACCACTGAAGCAACTACAACGGATGCCACAATCACTGAGGCACCGATAACAATTACCTCTGATAAAACTACATCTGATGCTACAACCACTGAAGCATCGACCAGCTCCAGCACTGACCAACAACTAACTACAACGGATGCCACAACCATTAAAGCACCGACAACAACTACCACTGAAGCAACTACCGCGGATGTCACAACCACTGTAGCACCGATAACAACTACCATTGATGCAACTACAACGGATGCCACATCCACTGAAGCACCGACAACAACCACCACTGATAAAACTACATCGGATGCTACAACCACTGAAGCACCGATAACAACTACCACTGATGCAACTACAACGGATGCCACTAACACTGAGGCACCAACAACAATTACCACTGATAAAACTACATCGGATGCTACAACCACTGAACCACCGACAACAAGTACCACTGAAAGAACTGCAACGGATGCCATAACCACTAAGGCACCTACAACAACTACCTCTGATAAAACTACATCTGAAGCTACAACCACTGAAGCACCTATAACAACTACCACTGAAGCAACTTCAATGGATGCCATAACCACTGAAGCACAGAGGAAGGTATAAATGAAAAAGAAATAATTTAGTTTTATAATGTGCAAATGAAGCTCTTCCATATGATACCCTATTTAACCAAGAAGCTTATCTAGTAGCCTCTTGCAACGAAAATTATTTAAGAGGCTATCGAGCGCGTAGTGGTGTTCTCATCGTTTGTTCGGTTATTTTTTTTGTTTTAGAATGAAAATGCAAAAAATAAGCATGTTAAATTGTGCTCCACAAGACTGTACGTTACTATTATTACAAATAGTAGTTTTACATTGTTAAGTTGTATTATAGTCCTTAAAACGGAATAAAGTGGCCAATAAGCTCCGTTTTAAGGATTAATAAAACTTAATAATGTAAAACTACTCTTTATAATAATAATAACGTACAGTCTAGTGGAGCACAACTTAACATGCTTATTTTCTGCATTTTCATTCTAAAATAAATAACCAAACAAACTATGAGGTCGCCACTGCGCGCTCGGTAGCCTCTTAATACTAGCGACCCGCCCCTGCTTCGCACAGATGCAGTATACCTACTGATGTCGTGTCACGTCAAACTGACCAATAAGCGGTACACAGACAAACACGAAGAGCGACTTTGTGTTCTACAGGGTCAAATAAAATTTGCTAGCGAAACTCGACAGACGTGATGGGTTTCGATATCTAAACATAATAAACAATATATGATTCGATGATGTTTATTTTGGGGTTCAACGACTGCGGCTAGAGAAATATTTTCTGAACTCATACTTCAAGCAACAATGCTTGAAGTATGAGTTCAGAAAATATTTTATTTTTGTTTTATTATATTTAGGTATCGATATCCATGACATCTGTGAAGTTTACACAAAAAAAAAAAACTGATTTTTACACTGATAAACACTAATAAAAAAAAAATTATATTCTTTAGTATCAACGACCGTACCGTTGACCCTAAAAAATATAATCTATTTTTTTCGTTTTGTTTCACTATTAGATGTTGAAAACCGTCACATCTGCAGAGTTTCGCTATCAATTTCATTTGACCCTGTATACTAAGTATTGATTTTTTCTCTTACAAATATGCAATAATGATGGGCAAGCGTTATTTAAAACTTTCAACAAAAGATTTCAAGCCGATATAAAGTAGGTAATTAGTAGATCCTGAAATTAACAGCTGTGACTGAAAAGCAGATGAAGTTGCACTAAATTTTACTATTTTGATACGAAACCCTAATAATTTATAAAAAAAAAATAGTTTCTAAGTCCTTCTCAATGAAGGACTTAGAAACTAAAAAGTTAATTTACTAAATAAGTTGACAGTCTTTTATATATCTTTTTCAGAAGTCTTACCATGGAACACGATCATTGCTGCAGTTTAGAGAAGATGAGGTGTCAGAATCAGAACCTCAGTGTATCGAAGCAATTTACGAAGGTAACCTATGAAAGTCGGTAATTTTTACAAAAGAGTTATTGAAATTACGAAATCCTTTGGTAGTAGCAACTAGGAGAATGGCATATCATAATTCATTTGTCAGTCCTCTGACCAGGCAAGCTGATTTTTATTATCACTACGAATTATTCAAGAACTATACGTATCTATCTACTGCCAACTCACATAATCTCACAGATTTTTTTTTGGTTTTCAGAAAATGGTGTAACGAACTTCATCCGGGACTGCTACTACGAACCTGAAGAAACAGAAGACTCTACAGACCAATGTCGCGACATAATTGGGTCCAGTGGAACCATCAGGAAATGTAACATATGTACCAAGGACCTATGCAATACCTCAGCGAAGCCAATAACGACAATTTCTCTAATCGCAGCCGGCTTGTTATCAAGTTTTTTCTACTATAAACAGTAGCTATCAGTTTTGATTAAAAACATAGCTACGTCATCGAATAACCTTTTCAGTTTTTCTGAAAAGAATAGATCATTTACGTCTTTTCAAATATATGAAACGACTTAAATGACCTATAATGTTCCTATTTTTATTATAGCTAGTGAATTAATGAAATAGGCTGATTAAATTAATAGATTTTTAAGTTAGACTTACTTTTTATTTTTATTTATATAGGACAAAGTATTTTTATTATACATCAAGTGTAGTTTTTTTTAGCCTTGTTTAGAAATAGTGAAACAGCAAAGATTTAAATCGTAAAGGAGCAGTAATCAAGATCTTTCTGCATTCAAATTCAAAGCATTTGTTAGGCATTACTGCTGAATTAGACCTGTTTGGCGCAACCGTGAGACACACACTATATTTTTTAAATCACTTTTTATTTTTATTTCTGTGTGTGTGTGTGTGTAGGAGCCAATAAGTACGGCGATGAGACCGTACATATTGGCAATCCCCTAAAGAAGCTAAGATGAGTAGAGATGAGACCGAAACAACATTGCCTTTATTTTTGATTAATTGTATACATATTTACTTTTTTTATTATAACATTTGACTTTACAAGCGTTTCTTTCTCTCTACTCATCATAGCTTCTTTAGGGGGTTGCCAATATGTACGGTCTCATCGCCGTACATTTTTCTGCTTACTCTGTAACCTACTTTAGGCCAACGATGCGCGTCATAATTTAGCATTATAAGAATAACATGACTAACAAATTTAAATATAGCGAACTTATAACTGTGTAGCTATCAACAAATGACAGAAATAATCGACTTCTACTCTAGAACTGTTACTTACTCTTAACTTAAATAAATTTAACTACTAATCAATCTGCCTAGCCTTTCCCCAACTGTGTTGGGGTCGGCTTCCAGTCTAACCGGATGCAGCTGATTACCAGTATTTTACATGGAGCGACTACCTATCTGACCTCCACAACCCCGGTAATACGATACCCCTTGGTTAGACTGGTTGTCAGACTTTAGGGCTTTTGACGACCTGTAATGACTGTCAGAGATCCACGAATGACAGCCGGGAAGCTGAATTAATAGTATTTCGTACTTAAGCTTTAGAGTAGTTACGACTTTATGAGACAACAAAAAAAAAAAACTGTTAATAAAGGCACAAAGTAACAAAAAAATGCATTAAAAAAAATTAAATATTTTTGAAATTCCTACTTTTTTTTTTTTTTTCGGCATCTACTATATTTTTACAGGCAATTCCTTCGAAAATACTATATGTGTTATAAAAAAAGTTGAGAACCCTAACTACAACCCGTAGGTACATTTCGAAATCCCGTCAATCTACTGTTATATTCGTCAGAATTAATCAGTAAGAACGCATCAGTCAGTGTATCAGTAATGTGCCATTAGGATCAGTGGCTCCACACACACACACACACACCACACACAACACACACACATTGTGGTTTTTGTGTCATATGCATATGGATTAATAGAGAAGTACCTATGGAAGAAAAAGACATGTTGCGACGACCCCAAATAAATTGGGATAAAGGTAAGAGAATGATGATGATGATGCAGGAACGAAGGCGTTCATTAATTTACTAAAATTGCTACTGAAGGCTGCGGGTGTCGACGAGGATGAGCTGCTACTCATGCGGACAACTGTACGTCGCCGTCACTTGCTCCCGCGTCACCAGTCGTGTGTAGTACTGACATACGTAGATTCGGTCGTGTGTAGTGCGGTAAACCACTTTCTTCCAGAACCTGGTTGACTTTGGACAGGAACTGCAGCCTCCTGAAGTCTTGATCTCGCTGCAAGACCTTTGTCCTGCAGTTAAACGGTTCACATTTTGATACCGTGCCGCGTCGAAATGACTACAGAGTTTGCCACAACCTTCTATACTTACAAGCAGCTCTTTAAAGTACTTGTAAGACGATCACCAGTGAATCATTGATTATTTAATTCACTGAGTTATGAACTAATACCCACCAAAATCGGAATTCGTAATTCAGATCATCAATTCAATTAATCCATACTCCAGCATTTTATGAGGCTAAGTACTTACATCATAGACCAGACAAAAACCGGAACCACTAGACCAGTCTAGACAAAAGAAGATCTCAGCTTTATGTTTTGCTATTGCAAAACAAGCTTCATATTAAGGCGCTTCCCCGAGCGAACGACCTTGAGCCTTCGGTCCTTCTCTGTCCCGCCGCTCTTACCCGCTATTTCCCGCTCCCTGCACACGCCCCTTGATTTCACACAATGTTTGTCTTTTTTTTTAAATATAACGTGAATTAATCAGATTTTTAAATTATCTATCCATTAGTGTAATCCTCAAATTAATAGAACGTCTCCTTTAACAAAACACGCATCAATCAATGATTTTAGTAATTTTTTACAAGCAAATTTTTTTTTTTTTTTATTTTTTTTTTAATCTTTTTTTTTGTGTGTGTATGTTTTTATGTGTGTGTTGTTTGTGTGTGTGTGTGTATGTGTGTGTGTGTGTAATTTTGTATGTGTGTGTGTGTGTATGTGTTGTGTGTGGATGTGTGTGTGTGTATGTGTGTGTTGTGTGTGTGTGTATGTGTGTGTGTGTATGTGTGTGTGTATGTGTGTGTGTATTTTGTTTGTGTGTATGTATACACAGAAACAAATAAAAACGTGAAAAATGATGATTGGATAACGAACATTTAATAATGTGCTTTTAAATGTGAGTAGTTTATTTCTCGTAATTAATGAGTTATTAGTCTCTGAATAACGGACTATCGCAAAGTTTTGCTTGGGGTAGTGCCTTAACTTACTGATGATAGGTGCTTTTTTGTAGACGAAGTGGTAATTGGCGCTATAATGACGATGTGGTAGCCTATCATAATCATTGCAGGGTAGATGATGTACTGGGAAGTTCAAGGTGATAGATAGTTTACAGTTAGTCCATCCACGCGTCACGGTACAAAATCGCATAACACTTCACTTCTTATAATAATAAATAATAATAATAAACCATTTATTTCAGGCGACATTGGCCCATAGATAAATACCTTAACTTAAACTTACAAATTTGAATATATTAGGTTGGGGAAAAAGTCTTTTCGCATTATAGTATGTATGAACTTAAAATAAAATATCTTTGGCTATACTATTTGTATCTGGCTGGTTTTGGTATCATTGAAAGTTTAAATTTTAACGAACATAATTCCAAATTCAAATTAGGAAAATGTGTGATTTTCATTTGTTTTTCGTACTGTCAAGATGATTGAATCTAATGAAGAAATTCGATACATTTTAAAAATTTACTACAAAAAAGGTAAAAAAGCAACGCAAGTCGCGAAAAAAAATTGCGATGTTTATGGACCCAGTGCAGTGTCTGTGAGAGTAGCACAAATTTGATTGAAGCGTTTTCAATCCGGAAATTTTGATGTCAAAGATGCACGTCGCTCTGATCGCCCTATTACGGATAAAATGGATGCCATTTTTGAAAAAGTGGAGCAAGATCGGCATATCAAACTACTGATACTGAAGAACTGGGAATTGACCACAAAACAGTTTGGGCGCATTTGAAAAAAACTGGGAACACAAAAAAGCTCGATATTTGGGTACCTCACGAGCTCACTGAAAGAAACCTAATGAACCGTGTACTCATTTGTGATTCTTTATTACGACGTAATGAAACCGAACCATTTTTGAAGAACCTGATAACTGGTAATGAAAAGTGGATCACGTACGACAAGAACGTGCGAAAAAAGTCGTGGTCAAAGGCCGGTCAGGCTTCACAGACTGTGGCAAAACCCGGGTTAAGGTGATGCTGTATATGTAGTGGGATTGGAAGGGCATTATTCATTATGAGCTGTTACCACCAGGCAGGACCATCGATTCTGAACTCTACTGCGAACAACTGATGAGATTAAAGCAAGAAGTTGAGAGAAAGCGGCCGGAATTAATCAACAGAAGGGGTGTGGTTTTTCATCATGATAACGCTAGACCTCACATATCTTTAGTCACTCAGCAAAAATTAAGAGAGTTTGGCTGGGAGGTGTTAATGCATCCGCCGTATAGTCCTGACCTTGCACCTTCAGATTTCCACCTGTTTCGGTCTGTTCAGAATTATTTAGGCAGTGTCAGGTTAACATCACGAGAGGACTGCCAAAACCACTTGTCGCGGTATTTTGATCAGAAGTCCCAAAATTTCTATAGCAATGGGATCATGTCCCTACCTACAAGATGGCAAAAAGTTATCGAACAAAATGGTACCTACATACTTTAGATAAATGTAAATAATGTATATTAAAAAAAGTTTTGAATTTTCTTAAAAAATGCGAAGAAACTTTTTCCCCAACCTATTATACAAAAACTTGTGCTAATAAAATAATAAAATAAATAATAAAATAATAATAATATAATGAATCTATCTGCTGTATAAGTGTATGGTAAAGTCCTTTTTAGATTGTGTCTTAAGAGGGTTGTCGCATTTTGTCACCTTTCTCGCTCACACGGGTCCAAATTTTTAAAAATGTTAAATAAAATTAAAAGAAATGAAATTAACACATTTTTATTGTGGCATTTATTTAACTCATCTCAAAAACAGATAATATTTTTTGAACTGAGTTTATTAGATACCTCAAATCTGTTTTAATAATTAGGTACTATTAAATTAGATGACATTTTCCAAAAAAGTATTTGTTCATTTAACAATCTTAAAAATTTGGTCCCGTGTGAGCTTAAGAGGTGACAAAATGCGACAACCTTCTTAAATGGCTGATGAAATTAAAGCTTAGTGGCATTGATATAAGACGGATATTTGGTGAGCATTATGTTGATTTTTATTATTTTCCAACTTTCACGTGTAGGTACTTACGTGGTGCCTGCGACTCCATTCAGGTGAAACCGAAACCGGAAGAGGCAAAGTATTTATACATACGTGATAGTCAGTAAACGAGGAGCTCGTGGCTAAGTAATAACAGCCACACGGGTCGATCCATCAGGTTAAGCTACGCTTGCCGGGGTTGGTCTGTGGATGGGTGACCATCTTTACATACCGAGACTCCTCCGTGCCTCGGAAAGCACGTTAAGCCGTTGGTCCGGCTGTCATTCGTGGATCTTTGACAGTCGTTACGGGTCGTCAGAAGCCCGAAAGTCTGACAATCAGTCTTACCAAGGGGTATCGTATTACCCAGTTAATGGGTTGTGGAGGTCAGATAGGCAGTCGCTCCATGTAAAATAACGGTATTCAGCTGCATCCGATTAGACTAGAAGCCGACCCCAACATAATTGGGAAAAGGCTAGGCAGATTGATTGATAGTCAGTAAACCCAATGGGTAGGTTTTTTGAGCACTTAAATCTATACTATTAATAAAGCTGAAAAGTTTGTTTTTTTGTTCGTATATTTGAACGCGCTAATCTCTGGAACTACCAGTCGGATTGGAAAACTATAGGCTATTTAACATTGCGCTACGGCCTTTAAGAACCGAGCAAAAGGAAATGTCAGAAATAACGCTAAGTGAAAACGAAGGTAGTACTTAGCGCGGGCAGGCGATGCGATGCGACGGGGTTGGTCAGGGAATCAAGAAATTTTACGCGGACGAAGTCGCGGGTAGAAGCTAGTATTTTATAGATAAAACATCTATTTGGTGGACATAAAAGGCACCAAATCACACAAAACAAGGTCCAATAAAAAAAAAAGAATAACATCAAACAAATCAAACTAATAAATCTATCACTAATCTAATAAATGATTTGATTTGATTGAAAGAAAGAAACTTGTTCATTTCTAGAAAAATTCAACATCAAAACTAAAATTAAACAGCAGAATACAGCCAAAAACTAAGTACCTATTCATAGATGTCATGTGCATTCATATGTAATCATTTATTTGTGTATGAAAAACTTTCATTATTACTAATTATAAGAAACTAGCTTTCGCCCGCGGCTTCACCCACGTGGAGGTCGCCAATTATCAATGCGAACGTACTACCGGGATGCACCATCCATGTGCTAAATTTCATCCAAATCCGTTCAGCCGTAGTTTTAGAAATTTAGTTGACAATGACATAGCTCTGCACTTAATACAACAACCTAGAAGGCGAGGAACCTAATATAAAGGAGTCATGCATGCATGTAGTAGCCATTCAGAAAGTAGAATGTTCACATAGTTTAAGTTTGTGTTTTATCACTATCACAATAAAAATCTCATTATGTAAACTTAGGAGTAAGACAGTATTTGTAATGCCACACCTCCGAGACTGCCTTTTTATATTTCGATGAGTCATCAAAATTTAACAATGGCTGGAATTAAGCTATTCGGAGACGGTATAAGACAGTGTCCTCTAAACCAGCTGATAGTAATAATATTATTTATCATAGATCCCAATTTACATGACCATAATTTGTATTAACTATATCTGCAAAAATTTACATGAATAAAAATGTCAAAATGAGCTTGCCGTTTTAGCGTGAAAGCGTAACAATCAAACTCACTTTCGCATTTATAATATTAGTTAGGAAGTTAGGATAATCACACTAATATTATAAAGGCGAAAGTTTGTGAGTGTATGTGTGTTTGTATGTTTGTTACTTCCATAGCCTACTTTTTATTCCGGTTTACGCGGGTGAAACCGCGGGGCGCAGTTAGTAATAATTATTATAAATGCAAAAGAGTGAGCTTGTTTGTTTGTCACGCTTTCACGCTAAAACTGAACAAATTTAGATGAAATTTGCCACATGGGTAGACCATAACCTGGATTAGAACGTAGGATACTTTTTATCCCGGTAGTACGTTCCCGTGGGATAATTTCCGACCTCCACGGGCGCAGGCGCCTGCAAAAGCAGTTTATAATATTAGATTAGGATAAAACTTATATATAACTTTTAATATACCTAACTATTTACACTAGGCACTAGATTAAATTACTAACAAACTAACTATACAAATAAAAACAAATGGACACTTAGGCGTCGAAGTACTCGTCCGCATCGCTATCATCCGGAAATGTGACAAGAAGACTGGCAGCATTGCCACATTAAATGGCAATGCTAATTCTTTGGCCAAAGAACGAGCCAGCCCTCTGGTCACGTGAATTGTCGACCAGACGGCGAGGGAGACGCGCACTAGTGCCCCTTGACCCGAGCGTTTCAACTCCAAACGGTTCAAAACTGTAGTTACCCATAAGGTTACAGTATTTGCGTCGCTTGAGGGTCTCAGCAGCCGCAGCAGCAGTGCCAGCACAGTCCGCCGTGCTTGCAACATGAAAAATCTTGATTCAGATCCGATATATACAGACAGAATTAAACCGTAAGTAAACTTGGTATAGACACTAGGATACTGCATGCAATAATCAACAAGAGAATTGTTTATGAATAAATAAATTCAACGAAGTATCTGTTCTGAAGAGCAGTGATGGCCCAGTGCACCCAGTTGTAAAGGGCCCGACTTACGAGTTGAAGGTCGTTCTTACCCAGGCAGGCGCTTACTTTGAGTTCTCATTTATTTTCATCACCACTGCTCTCAAAACGGTGAAGGAAAACATCGTGAGAAAACCGACATGTCCTAAAACTAAAAAATTCGAGACATGTGACGTCTATCAACCCGCACTGGGCCCGCGTGGTGGATTACGACCCACTCCCGAGAGGGAGTTCCTCTCTATGAGAACAGAGGAGGCCTGTGTCCCAACAGTGGGAACGTTGCTGATTATGCTTATACGTATAGGTATACAAGATCAATCTGCCTAGCCTTTTCCCAATTTTGTTGGTGTCGGCTTCCAGTCTAACCGAATGCAGCTGAATACCAGTATTTTACATGGAGCGACTGCCTATCTGACCTCCACAACCCATTAACTGGGTAATACGAAACCCCTTGATAAGACTGGTTGTCATACTTTCGGGCTTCTGACGACCCGTAACGACTGTCAAAGATCCACGATTGACAGCCGGGACCAACGGCTTAACGTGCTTTCCGAGGTACGGAGGAGTCTCGGTATGTAAAGATCCACTGACCGACCCCGGCAAGCGTAGCTTAACCGATGGATCGACCCGTACAGCTGTTATTACTTAGCCACGAGCTCCTCCTATACGTTTAGCTATACAACACCCCTGAAAAGTCTTATTACCAATGTGACTTTTCATACCAAGTTTCAAATTAGGAACATACCTACATGGTATCAACTTTATCGGGAAGTCCTGATCATGACTGGCAAAAAATTGGGAAGACAACACAACATATACATTACGCCTGTATTCCCCCAAAGGGCAAGCAGAGGTGTACCCGTAGCAAAGCCACATTTCGCTAATTATGTAAATAAGATGAAATAATAATAATAATAAAAAAAAAATATATAAGTTAGTTTTATATACTCCGTTAATGCGTTAATATTATTGCACTGTTAGAATTTCAACTCTCAGCGCTGAGCTGACCGTTGAAAATCCAACGGTGCGCTTTTATTTAGATGTCGCCTAGTGTTAGTGAAAACGGGCTTCACGGTCTGAACCTTTACTTTAAGGACGCTGTTACAAATGGGTAGTCAAATCAATACTTTTTCACACAAAAGTATGTTTATTAAATAAAATGCTTTACATTCTTATAATGTTTTTTGACCAAACTGTTGATAGATGTGCATGGTACGATTGTGAACTATAAATATAATTTTAGATATGTATAGTTTCTCAATAAATGTACCGTAGTGAAAACTTTTACTTCGGTACATTTATTGAGAAAATGTTTCATTTTATGTGTCATTTTATTTAATAAACATACTTTTGTGTCAAAAAGTATTGATTTGACTACCCATTTGTAACAGCGTCCTTAAGTGTTTTCTTATCCTGTTTATCAAAGAGGAAGGGTTTTTGTTTTTATCAACATTATATTATTATGTGGAGCGGTACGTACGTAATGTGTAGGTACTCGAAGATAAATTTTCGAGAGTTAGGTTCGAAGTGTTTATTGCACACATGGTGTTTAAAAAGTAATTAAATTAATGTATGTCCCTGTCCCCCTGTCTTAACATAATGAATTTTAAGACAGGGGACATACATTAATTTACGTTATGTTATATAGGTATCTCTAGTTTTTACCTGATTGCGGCGAAGCCCAAAAGGAGGGTTATGTGTTTGACCTGGTATGTAAGTATGTATGGGTGTATGTCCGTTTCTTTGTTCCCTCGTAACTCCTAAACGAATGAACGGATTTTGATAAATTATAGGTCTTTAGATTTGCCTTGGTAGCGCGAGTGTCACTGGCTACATTAAAATAAAAAACAAAGTAAAATGGCGGATTTGGGGTGCCATATTGTGGAGATCGAATTTTTTTTTCTTCTAATACCATCGAGCGGGATATCAAAATGAAGGGTTAAAAAAGGTGATTACAAAAATATATGCAACTTATATGGTTAAAAGGAATTCAAAGTGAAAAAACGTGAAAAACACAAAAAAAAGACTAGGCTATTTTTGTGCACTTGATCCAAAAAAATTACTCTCACGACCAAAATTCCTAAATCGTCTGCGAAATTTTTCACATTTGTAAACTAAAAAGAAAGAAATAAAAAAAAGTAATTTAAAAAAATAAAAAACCCGACTGCGTTAAAAAACTGAAAAGCTAAAAACAAGTCCATTTTAAATTAAATAAAATTTGGAAGCAGGCGTGACCCAGTCCATTTTTATATTTTCTGACTCAAATGGGCCCCGCCTGCTTCCAACTTTTATTTAATTTAAAATGGGCTTGTTTTTAACTTTTCAGTTTTTTACCGCAGTCGGGTTTTTTAGTTTTTTTAATTAGGTACTTTTTTTAGCTACTTAGGTACGTTTTTAATTTGCTCAACGATTTTTATTATCCTTCAATAGTGCATGCAACTAGAATTTCGCATAACGTAACATTATTTTAAATGTATTGTGTTTGTAAACAATTGTTGGCTAACTTAAACAAATAAATAAATCATGGCTGTAATCCACGAAAGAAAGGTTTGGCAGGGTTAACATTTTGCAAGTTATGTTCAAGTCCCATGTTCCGCCTATGCCCTATTACTTAACCGGGCACAGATTCAGAATCCGGGCTGCTACTGATAAATTCATAATAGAAAAACCCAACTTTTTTTTGGTGTTTTTTATTTTTTTTATTTACCTAAAATTCTAGTCTATCATTATATTCACTATGCAGCTTAGGTAATGACTATTTACATATAATTAACATTTTAACACGTGCTATTATAGGTCAACCTTTTCAAAGACAAACACATTTATTCCTCGGATATGGTAGCAACAAAGTTGCTATATAAAATAATTGAGTTCAGGACACATCCGCCGCTAAAAGCGGCATACGAATATTTACAAAAATATGTGCACATGGGCATAAAACCCAACATATAAACTACATACCTATACTCTATAAAACAATATAGAACACTTAAAACTATAGACGTAGATTGTGATGGGGATCGGAACTGTTCCTCCTAAACACATTCTACATAAGAGAACAGTACGGCACGCTATAACTAGGTTAGAAACTTTATGCTTGTGCTATATATGTTATGGACCAAGTGATAAATTGGGCATTATACATAATGCACGGTCATTATGAAAAATGCCCAATATGAGAGTGCAATTTGATAATAATTATTCAAATAATCAAATTGACCGGGCATTATACATATTGTCCATCCCCTTTTGGGCAGAGTAATACAAACATATGTAATTACTATTTTTTTATTGTTATTGTCATTTAACTTAAAATAAACTAAATATTAAACCATTTAAATAATCAGACTCATTATTTGGATTAATTATCAAGGACTATTGAATAAGAATAAGAATAAAGAATATTATACATTAAGAATCCACTAGTTTTTGCTTTTAAAACTTAAGGAAAGTCATATTAACAATATAACATAAAACGTTTTAAATTTAAAATAAAAATATCACTACATATCTTTGTTTTATAGAAATGACTTATCATTATAAAACATAAAATAAACTAAAGTTTAAGCAATCAGACTCATTATTTGGCGTAATTAGCATCTTCTCGTAATAAAAGTCAAATGAAAATATAAGTAAAATTTAACTAATGAAAATATAGCTTACAATGAAAAACTGAACAAAAACAAAATAGCGCTTGAAGTCCGCCGCACGAGCCGCACGCTGAATGGCGGTCTCTGATTGGTCAAAGCGTGTCACGACTCACGCCATGCGTGCTTCCCTCCCCGCCCTCGCATCGCGTCAAATTTAGCTTTATTATCAAATTGCCCAATTGTCATGTAGCAATATAATAATGACCATGCAATGTGATAAATAATGAATTTAAGATAGTAATTAATCACTTAGTCCGATAGAGCTAGACATTATTCATAATGTTCGTACGTTATTAATAATGCCCGCATTAATCACATGTTCCATAACATATATATTACCTTGCCTTTTAATCTAGCCGTAGCTGAACAATGAATATATTATTATTACATTATTACTTATTTATACTTTTTAGGATTCTGAATGTCCGAATGAAAAAACGGAACCCTTACAGGATCACTCGTGTGTCTGTCTGCTTGTCTGTTTGTCTGTCTATAACAGCCAATTTGCTCCGAATCTAAAAAGTTAGGTTAAATCTAAAAAGAAAGGGCTTACTGTGAGGATATTATATTAGTATATTTTCTTGATAATTTTAAAATAAATAGTTTTAAAGTTATTTAAGAAAATTGACCATTCCCTCCCGAATCTCTCAAACTACTGAGCCTAAAATTAAATATAAAGACAGAAAGTACTTCTATAAATTCAAATTCAAATTCATATTGTTTATTGGCACAATTAACATATTATATACTAAGACGTGTTTGGAGCCTCCCTTTAAGCAAAAAATGCCTGTATTAGGAGACTCCGCTCTTCCATAACATTGCAGTATTATACATTATACTAACTGTGTGCTAGTAATAAAATAATTGGTGAAAAATATAAAAAATTAAATTAAATTGATAAATTAAATTAATTACTAACAATAAATAACACAATTTATTGTTGTTGTATGTGGAGTAATGTGTGGTGTGGTGTAGTGTAGAGTGTTGTGTATGGTGTAGCGTAGTGTGGCGTGTGTGGGGTAGTGTAGTGTGGTGTGTGTGGTGTAGTATAGTGTGGTGTAGTGTAGTGTAGTGTAGTGTAGTGTAGTGTGGTGTGGTGTGGTGTGCGTGTGTGGTGTGGTGTGCGTGTGTGGTGTATTAGATTATGGTATATTATATGGTATGAGTTTCGGCTACTAACCGTGTTCCAGCAGTGCCTCGGTTTCCTCGTAGGTAAGTGGTTTTATCCAGTCAGTAGTTTATACTTTTTTTACAGTCTCGGTAATTTTTATTATATACATACACATGTTTATTAATTCTGTTGTACAGTTGTGCCGAACATTTGTTAAATTGCCTGCTTGCAAATCTAGTTTTAGTTTGTGGAATTTGGGAAACTAAATCTTTTCTCCTTTTAGATTTTTGGCTAATATTATATGGTAAAGCTTTATGTTTTTTAAGAGCGGTTTGGGTTATATACAGTTTTCTAACACAGAGTAAATCACATATTTGGTATAAGCTTTCAGTGGAGAATCTTTTATTTTTAAAATACATAATTTTTATTAATGTACGTTGTGCTCGTTCTACATCTATAAATTTAGTTTTAGCAGCACCACCCCAAATTGGGATGCAATACATTAGCAAAGACTGGGCCAGTGCTACATATAATTCATTGAGGAGATTTCTGAGACGGTTCTTACTGCTCACTACTTTACATGGGACAATATGCCTGAGGGTTTTAAAGATCCAACTGAGTTTCCCCATTCTCCCACAAGTTTGCTCAATATGGGGATACCAGGACAGTGCTTGGTCTACCACAACTCCCAGATATTTAGTCTTAGTGACCTTCTCAATGAATGGGCAGTTACAAATTGTAGTAGTCAAGTCTCCACAGGTGTGTACCTTTAAACGTAAGTCATCAATAGGCTGTGTTCTGTTAGTGATACTGAAGCATATGTAGTTAGTTTTATTAGTGTTTAGTGAAAGTAAGTTACTTTTTAGCCATTCAGCTACCCGAGCCATCCCTGCCTCTGCACTCAGATTAACCTCTTTCCAGGAAGAACTCGTGAATACAATAGATGTATCATCAGCGTACGAAAATACTTTTGCATTTTTTATTTCCATATTGCAGAGAGCATTAATATAAATGAGAAAGAGGGTAGGCCCTAAGACACTACCCTGTGGGACGCCGTATGACACATCCTCATCGTCACTGGTATACTGTCCTATTTTTACTCTTTGCTTCCTATTGGTAAGATAGTCTTTGAGTAAACTGAGCGCAGTCTCTCTTACTCCGGCTTTTTCCAGCTTATTCACAAGGATTGGGACAGAGACGGTATCAAATGCTTTTTTGAGGTCTAAAAATACTGACAGACATTTCTGTCCTTTGTCAAGGTGCTCGGTTACAAAAGAGCTTAACGCACTTACTGCATCCTTAGTACATACACCTTGTCTAAAGCCAAACTGTGAATTAGATATAATATTATATTTTTTGAGATAATGAGTTAGTCTGATATTTATAATCTTTTCAAGCACTTTTGATATCGACGGTAAGACGGAAATGCGCCTCTAGTTGTTGATATCGTCTCTGTGCCCTCCCTTGTAAACTGGGATAATAACTGATTGTTTTAGTGGAGCCGGGAAGACGCCCTTTTGGAGACATAGATTGGCAAGATGAGCTATAACGGGAACAGCTTCCTTTCTTATATGTTTAAAGAATTATGTCGAGATGTTGTCCCAACCTGGGGCACTGTCAGATTTCAGGTTCATTAGTATACTTTCTACTTCAATATTGTCAGTGTCTAGTAGTACGAGCGTATTGAATCGTGAACGTAATGCATGTATTCGGCTTTTAGAAACATTACTTAATCCCGGCTTAATTTCTTGAGCAAGTTGTTTTCCAATATTTGCAAAATATTCATTGATGTAGTTTATTGACTCTGTACGAGTTGTTTTTAAGTTTAATAATTCTATATTTTGACTTTTATATATAAGTATTTATAAATTACAGAAAAACCTATTACTTAAGAAGTGTAAGGTCTTAAACTAACATGGTAAATTAGTGCGTACAAACTTACAATTGCAGTTGGAAGTATGGGAGGACATGACAGATGACAAGACAGATGTCAGGACAGGACATTTTCAACTACAATGTTAAGTATTTAATCTTAAAATAAATTTATCCCTACTATGGAACCCTTTATTCGTGGTC
The DNA here is from genome assembly GCA_946251885.1 of Cosmia pyralina. Taxonomy (NCBI): domain Eukaryota; kingdom Metazoa; phylum Arthropoda; class Insecta; order Lepidoptera; family Noctuidae; genus Cosmia; species Cosmia pyralina. Next base: position 15,232,603 of record OX276359.1, on the reverse strand, counting down.
CGACATGCACTTGGCCAGTTTCTTTTGTCGACTTATATCTGCTCCATCTAATTGCCTTCCTCATCATATGCGGAAGGGGTGGAGAGGGGTGGGTATTCTTATCGATAAGTATATGAAAAATCTGATTGCAAACAACATGCTGTATAATTATTATTAAAATCTATTATTCATAACAACTACGCGCATTACAACTAATACTCAAACAACTCAACTCAACTCTACTCAAAGATCGTTATTTCTATAGTAGTGCTCACGTCGCTAACAACAATTTTATTTTATTTTTTAAGGTCAAAAACAGTTACCTTCATGTAATAGAGACACATGACAACTCCACACCATCGTCCAAGTGTTAATAATAAAGAATTAAAAGCAGTGAAACACTGTGATTACAAATTAGTTTACAAAGGTGTAAATGGGGAAGACTTTGTTTGTATTAGTGCTTGTGACTTTTTGTGCAGTATTCAGGGGTAAGTTTCGGTAGTAGTTTGAGGTTTTCTGCGGCTGCGGAAAACCTCAAGCGGCGGAAGTTTTTACCTTGGTCAGAGGCTTAACATTGCCATACAACGTGACAATGCCGCCAGTCTCTTGGGTACTTAACCTAAATTAAAAACATAATATCCTAAACTAACTAACACTAATAAAAAACTAAAATATGGCATAGAAAAATTCCTCCACATCGCTGTCGACTGCAGTCGAGTAGGATATTATATTTTTTAAATTTAATAATACTCTTTATGTGTGTGTCTCTTTGTGTGTACCTTAAATAAACTTTGGAAGAACAGAGAAAGAATATAACATACGTATTTAAAAAATTACGTCTGTTTTGGAAGTCTTTAGTTTTATTTCATTTTTACCATCGTCTGTTTTCGGCTTTTCTACGGCTGGTTAAAAAATACAGATTTTTTCACCGTCTTGTTGGTTATTTATGTAAAAATGAAATGAATGTCCATTTAACATTTTTTTTTTGTTTTTAGCTAATGCACTACAATGTTTCGTATGTCGGGGCTGTCGAACAGTAAACTCAAGCATGATACAAACATGTCCCACAAGAAAACCAAATACAACAACTACATCTTCCCCAACAACAATAACAAGCACAAGTACAAGATTTCCGACCAGCGCAAGTACTGTAACGACAACCACCACCAGCACAAGCACAGCAGCGCCAACAACAACAAGCACAGATGCACAAACAACAATAACCACTGACGCCACAACAACTGATGGCAAAAAAACTACCTCTAATACAATTACAACTACCACTCATATACAGACAACTACTAGCACTGAAGCACTAACTAAAACTACCACTGAGATACCAACAAAAATTACTACCGAAGAACCAACAACAACTACCACTGAAGTAGCAACAAGAACTACCACTGAAGCACTGACATCAACCACCACTGAAGTACCAACAACAACTACCACTGAACCACAGGCATCGACTACCACTGAAATACCGACAACAACTACCACTGAAGCACTGACATCGACTACCATTGAAGTGCCGACAACAACTAGCACTGAGATACCGATAACAATTACCAATGGAATACCGACAACAACCACCACTGAAGCACTGACATCAACTACCACTGAAGTAACAACAACACGTACCACTGCATCACAGGCATCGACTACCATTGAAATACCGACAACAACTACCACTGAAGCACTGACATCGACTACCATTGAAGTATCGACAACAACTAGCACTGATATATCGATAACAACGACTTCCGAAGAACCAACAGCAATTACCACTGAAGCACTGACATCAACCACCACTGAAGTACCAACAACAACTACCACTGAAGCAATAACTACAACTACCACTGAGATACCGAAAACAACTACCACTGAAGTAGCAACAACAACTACCACTGAATTACCAACAATTACAACCGATAAAACAAACACTGATGCCACAACTATTTCCACTGTTGCAACTACATCAGATGGCATAACCACTTCGACTGAAACAACAACACGAGACGTCACAACTACTACCACTGCAGCCACAACAAGCGATGGCACAACCACTGATGCAACTACATCAGATGGCACAACCAAAACGACAGAAGCAACGACACCACATGGCACAACTACTACCACTGCAGCCACAACAAGCGATGGCACAACCACTGATGCAACTACATCAGATGGCACAACCAAAACAACAGAAGCAACAACTCCAGACGGCACAACTACTACCACTGCAGCCACAACAAGCGATGGCACAACCACTGATGTAACTTCATCAGACGGCACAACCACTTCGACTGAAGCAACAACACCAGACGGCACAACTACTACCACTGCAGCCACAACAAGCGATGGCACAACCACTGATGCGACTTCATCAGACGGCACAACAACTTCGACTAAAGCAACAACACCAGACGGCACAGCTACTACCACTGCAGCAACAACAAGCGATGGCACAACCACTGATGTAACTTCATCAGGCGGCACAACCACTTCGACTGGAGCAACAACACCAGACGGCACAACTACTGCCACTGCAGCCACATCAAGCGATGGCACAACCACTGACGCAACTACGTCAGATGGCACAACCAAAACGACTGAAGCAACAACTCCAGACGGCACAACTACTACCACTGCAGCCACAACAAGCGATGGCACAACCACTGATGTAACTTCATCAGACGGCACAACCACTTCGACTGAAGCAACAACACCAGACGGCACAACTACTACCACTGCAGCCACAACAAGCGATGGCACAACCACTGATGCAACTACATCAGATGGCACAACCAAAACGACAGAAGCAACAACACCAGACGGCACAACTACTACCACTGCAGCCACAACAAGCGATGGCACAACCACTGCCGCAACTACGTCAGATGGCACAACCACTTCGACTGAAGCAACAACACCAGCCGCCACAACTACTACCACTGCAGCCACAACAAGCGATGGCACAACCACTGACGCAACTACATCAGATGGCACAACCAAAACGACTGAAGCAACAACACCAGACGGCACAACTACTACCACTGCAGCCACAACAAGCGATGGCACAACCACTGATGTAACTTCATCAGACGGCACAACCACTTCGACTGAAGCAACAACACCAGACGGCACAACTACTACCACTGCAGCCACAACAAGCGATGGCACAACCACTGATGTAACTTCATCAGACGGCACAACCACTTCGACTGAAGCAACAACACCAGACGGCACAACTACTGCGACTGCAGCCACATCAAGCGATGGCACAACCACTGCCGCAACTACGTCAGAGGGCACAACCACTTCGACTGAAGCAACAACACCAGCCGCCACAACTACTGCGACTGCAGCCACATCAAGCGATGGCACAACCACTGCCGCAACTACGTCAGATGGCACAACCACTTCGACTGAAGCAACAACACCAGCCGGCACAACTACTGCCACTGCAGCCACATCAAGCGATGGCACAACCACTGACGCAACTACGTCAGATGGCACAACCAAAACGACAGAAGCAACAACACCAGACGGCACAACTACTACCACTGCAGCCACAACAAGCGATGGCACAACCACTGCCGCAACTACGTCAGAGGGCACAACCACTTCGACTGAAGCAACAACACTAGCCGCCACAACTACTGCGACTGCAGCCACATCAAGCGATGGCACAACCACTGCCGCAACTACGTCAGATGGCACAACCACTTCGACTGAAGCAACAACACCAGACGGCACAACTACTGCCACTGCAGCCACATCAAGCGATAGCACAACCACTGATGTAACTTCATCAGACGGCACAACCACTTCGACTGAAGCAACAACACCAGACGGCACAACTACTACCACTGCAGCCACAACAAGCGATGGCACAACCACTGATGTAACTTCATCAGACGGCACAACCACTTCGACTGAAGCAACAACACCAGACGGCACAACTACTACCACTGCAGCCACAACAAGCGATGGCACAACCACTGATGCAACTACATCAGATGGCACAACCAAAACGACAGAAGCAACAACACCAGACGGCACAACTACTACCACTGCAGCCACAACAAGCGATGGCACAACCACTGCCGCAACTACGTCAGATGGCACAACCACTTCGACTGAAGCAACAACACCAGCCGCCACAACTACTGCCACTGCAGCCACATCAAGCGATGGCACAACCACTGATGTAACTTCATCAGACGGCACAACCACTTCGACTGGAGCAACAACACCAGACGGCACAACTACTACCACTGCAGCCACAACAAGCGATGGCACAACCACTGATGCAACTACATCAGATGGCACAACCAAAACGACTGGAACAACAACACCAGACGGCACAACTACTACCACTGCAGCCACAACAAGCGATGGCACAACCACTGACGCAACTACGTCAGATGGCACAACTAAAACGGCTGAAGCAACAACACCAGACGGCACAACTACTACCACTGCAGCTACAACAAGCGATGGCACAACCACTGATGTTACTTCATCAGACGGCACAACCACTTCGACTGGAGCAACAACACCAGACGGCACAACTACTACCACTGCAGCCACAACAAGCGATGGCACAACCACTGATGTAACTTCATCAGACGGCACAACCACTTCGACTGAAGCAACAACACCAGACGGCACAACTACTACCACTGCAGCCACAACAAGCGATGGCACAACCACTGATGCGACTTCATCAGACGGCACAACCACTTCGACTAAAGCAACAACACCAGACGGCATAACTACTACCACTGCAGCAACAACAAGCGATGGCACAACCACTGCCGCAACTACGTCAGATGGCACAACCACTTCGACTGAAGCAACAACACCAGCCGGCACAACTACTGCCACTGCAGCCACATCAAGCGATGGCACAACCACTGATGTAACTTCATCAGACGGCACAACCACTTCGACTGGAGCAACAACACCAGACGGCACAACTACTACCACTGCAGCCACAACAAGCGATGGTACAACCACTTCGACTGAAGCAACAACACCAGACGGCACAACTACTACCACTGCAGCCACAACAAGCGATGGCACAACCACTGATGCAACTACATCAGATGGCACAACCAAAACGACAGAAGCAACAACACCAGACGGCACAACTACTACCACTGCAGCCACAACAAGCGATGGCACAACCACTGCCGCAACTACGTCAGATGGCACAACCACTTCGACTGAAGCAACAACACCAGCCGCCACAACTACTGCTACTGCAGCCACATCAAGCGATGGCACAACCACTGACGCAACTACGTCAGATGGCACAACCAAAACGACTGAAGCAACAACACTAGACGGCACAACTACTACCACTGCAGCCACAACAAGCGATGGCACAACCACTGATGCAACTACATCAGATGGCACAACCAAAACGACAGAAGCAACAACACCAGACGGCACAACTACTACCACTGCAGCCACATCAAGCGATGGCACAACCACTGACGCAACTACGTCAGATGGCACAACCAAAACGACTGAAGCAACAACACTAGACGGCACAACTACTACCACTGCAGCCACAACAAGCGATGGCACAACCACTGATGTAACTTCATCAGACGGCACAACCACTTCGACTGAAGCAACAACACCAGACGGCACAACTACTACCACTGCAGCCACAACAAGCGATAGCACAACCACTGATGCAACTACATCAGATGGCACAACCAAAACGACAGAAGCAACAACACCAGACGGCACAACTACTACCACTGCAGCCACAACAAGCGATGGCACAACCACTGATGCAACTACATCAGACGGCACAACCACTTCGACTGGAGCAACAACACCAGACGGCACAACTACTACCACTGCAGCCACAACAAGCGATGGCACAACCACTGATGCAACTACATCAGATGGCACAACCAAAACGACTGAAGCAACAACACCAGACGGCACAACTACTACCACTGCAGCCACAACAAGCGATGGCACAACCACTGATGTAACTTCATCAGACGGCACAACCACTTCGACTGAAGCAACAACACCAGACGGCACAACTACTACCACTGCAGCCACAACAAGCGATGGCACAACCACTGATGTAACTTCATCAGACGGCACAACCACTTTGACTGGAGCAACAACACCAGACGGCACAACTACTACCACTGCAGCTACAACAAGCGATGGCACAACCACTGATGTAACTTCATCAGACGGCACAACCACTTCGACTGGAGCAACAACACCAGACGGCACAACTACTACCACTGCAGCCACAACAAGCGATGGCACAACCACTGATGCAACTACGTCAGATGGCACAACTACTTCGACTGAAGCAACAACACCAGCCGCCACAACTACTGCCACTGCAGCCACATCAAGCGATGGCACAACCACTGATGCAACTACATCAGATGGCACAACCAAAACGACTGAAGCAACAACACCAGACGGCACAACTACTACCACTGCAACCACAACAAGCGATGGCACAACCAAAACGACAGAAGCAACAACACCAGATGGCACAACTACTACCACTGCAGCCACAACAAGCGATGGCACAACCACTGATGTAACTTCATCAGACGGCACAACCACTTCGACTGGAGCAACAACACCAGACGGCACAACTACTACCACTGCAGCTACAACAAGCGATGGCACAACCACTGATGTAACTTCATCAGACGGCACAACCACTTCGACTGGAGCAACAACACCAGACGGCACAACTACTACCACTGCAGCCACAACAAGCGATGACACAACCACTGATGTAACTTCATCAGACGGCACAACCACTTCGACTGAAGCAACAACACCAGACGGCACAACTACTACCACTGCAGCTACAACAAGCGATGGCACAACCACTGACGCAACTACGTCAGATGGCACAACCAAAACGACAGAAGCAACAACACCAGACGGCACAACTACTACCACTGCAGCCACAACAAGCGATGGCACAACCACTGATGTAACTTCATCAGACGGCACAACCACTTCGACTGGAGCAACAACACCAGACGGCACAACTACTACCACTGCAGCCACTACAAGCGATGGCACAACCACTGATGCAACTACATCAGATGGCACAACCAAAACGACTGGAACAACAACACCAGACGGCACAACTACTACCACTGCAGCCACAACAAGCGATGGCACAACCACTGACGCAACTACGTCAGATGGCACAACTAAAACGGCTGAAGCAACAACACCAGACGGCACAACTACTACCACTGCAGCTACAACAAGCGATGGCACAACCACTGATGTAACTTCATCAGACGGCACAACCACTTCGACTGGAGCAACAACACCAGACGGCACAACTACTACCACTGCAGCCACAACAAGCGATGACACAACCACTGATGTAACTTCATCAGACGGCACAACCACTTCGACTGGAGCAACAACACCAGACGGCACAACTACTACCACTGCAGCCACAACAAGCGATGGCACAACCACTGATGTAACTTCATCAGACGGCACAACCACTTCGACTGGAGCAACAACACCAGACGGCACAACTACTACCACTGCAGCAACAACAAGCGATGGCACAACCACTGCCGCAACTACGTCAGATGGCACAACCACTTCGACTGAAGCAACAACACCAGCCGGCACAACTACTGCCACTGCAGCCACATCAAGCGATGGCACAACCACTGATGCAACTACATCAGATGGCACAACCAAAACGACAGAAGCAACAACACCAGACGGCACAACTACTACCACTGCAGCAACAACAAGCGATGGCACAACCACTGCCGCAACTACGTCAGATGGCACAACCACTTCGACTGAAGCAACAACACCAGCCGGCACAACTACTGCCACTGCAGCCACATCAAGCGATGGCACAACCACTGATGCAACTACATCAGATGGCACAACCAAAACGACAGAAGCAACAACACCAGACGGCACAACAACTACCACTGCAGCCACAACAAGCGATGGCACAACCACTGATGTAACTTCATCAGACGGCACAACCACTTCGACTGGAGCAACAACACCAGACGGCACAACTACTACCACTGCAGCCACAACAAGCGATGACACAACCACTGACGCAACTACGTCAGATGGCACAACTAAAACGACTGAAGCAACAACACCAGACGGCCCAACTACTACCACTGCAGCCACAACAAGCGATGGCACAACCACTGATGTAACTTCATCAGACGGCACAACCACTTCGACTGGAGCAACAACACCAGACGGCACAACTACTACCACTGCAGCCACAACAAGCGATGGCACAACCACTGATGTAACTTCATCAGACGGCACAACCACTTCGACTGAAGCAACAACACCAGACGGCACAACTACTACCACTGCAGCCACAACAAGCGATGGCACAACCACTGATGCAACTACATCAGATGGCACAACCAAAACGACAGAAGCAACAACACCAGACGGCACAACTACTACCACTGCAGCCACAACAAGCGATGGCACAACCACTGATGTAACTTCATCAGACGGCACAACCACTTCGACTGGAGCAACAACACCAGACGGCACAACTACTACCACTGCAGCCACAACAAGCGATGGCACAACCACTGATGTAACTTCATCAGACGGCACAACCACTTCGACTGAAGCAACAACACCAGACGGCACAACTACTACCACTGCAGCCACAACAAGCGATGGCACAACCACTGATGCGACTTCATCAGACGGCACAACCACTTCGACTAAAGCAACAACACCAGACGGCATAACTACTACCACTGCAGCAACAACAAGCGATGGCACAACCACTGCCGCAACTACGTCAGATGGCACAACCACTTCGACTGAAGCAACAACACCAGCCGGCACAACTACTGCCACTGCAGCCACATCAAGCGATGGCACAACCACTGACGCAACTACATCAGGTGGCACAACCAAAACGACTGAAGCAACAACACCAGACGGCACAACTACTCCCACTGCAGCCACAACCAGCGATGGCACAACCACTGATGTAACTTCATCAGACGGCACAACCACTTCGACTGGAGCAACAACACCAGACGGCACAACTACTACCACTGCAGCCACAACAAGCGATGGTACAACCACTTCGACTGAAGCAACAACACCAGACGGCACAACTACTACCACTGCAGCCACAACAAGCGATGGCACAACCACTGATGCAACTACATCAGATGGCACAACCAAAACGACAGAAGCAACAACACCAGACGGCACAACTACTACCACTGCAGCCACAACAAGCGATGGCACAACCACTGCCGCAACTACGTCAGATGGCACAACCACTTCGACTGAAGCAACAACACCAGCCGCCACAACTACTGCCACTGCAGCCACATCAAGCGATGGCACAACCACTGACGCAACTACGTCAGATGGCACAACCAAAACGACTGAAGCAACAACACTAGACGGCACAACTACTACCACTGCAGCCACAACAAGCGATGGCACAACCACTGATGCAACTACATCAGATGGCACAACCAAAACGACAGAAGCAACAACACCAGACGGCACAACTACTACCACTGCAGCCACAACAAGCGATGGCACAACCACTGACGCAAGTACGTCAGATGGCACAACTAAAACGGCTGAAGCAACAACACCAGACGGCACAACTACTACCACTGCAGCTACAACAAGCGATGGCACAACCACTGATGTAACTTCATCAGACGGCACAACCACTTCGACTGGAGCAACAACACCAGACGGCACAACTACTACCACTGCAGCCACAACAAGCGATGACACAACCACTGATGTAACTTCATCAGACGGCACAACCACTTCAACTGAAACAACAACACCAGACGGCACAACTACTACCACTTCAGCTACAACAAGCGATGGCACAACCACTGACGCAACTACGTCAGATGGCACAACCAAAACGACAGAAGCAACAACACCAGACGGCACAACTACTACCACTGCAGCCACAACAAGCGATGGCACAACCACTGATGTAACTTCATCAGACGGCACAACCACTTCGACTGGAGCAACAACACCAGACGGCACAACTACTACCACTGCAGCCACTACAAGCGATGGCACAACCACTGCCGCAACTACGTCAGATGGCACAACCAAAACGACTGGAACAACAACACCAGACGGCACAACTACTACCACTGCAGCCACAACAAGCGATGGCACAACCACTGACGCAACTACGTCAGATGGCACAACTAAAACGGCTGAAGCAACAACACCAGACGGCACAACTACTACCACTGCAGCTACAACAAGCGATGGCACAACCACTGATGTAACTTCATCAGACGGCACAACCACTTCGACTGGAGCAACAACACCAGACGGCACAACTACTACCACTGCAGCCACAACAAGCGATGACACAACCACTGATGTAACTTCATCAGACGGCACAACCACTTCGACTGAAGCAACAACACCAGACGGCACAACTACTGCCACTGCAGCCACATCAAGCGATAGCACAACCACTGATGTAACTTCATCAGACGGCACAAACACTTCGACTGAAGCAACAACACCAGACGGCACAACTACTACCACTGCAGCCACAACAAGCGATGGCACAACCACTGCCGCAACTACGTCAGAGGGCACAACCACTTCGACTGAAGCAACAACACTAGCCGCCACAACTACTGCGACTGCAGCTACATCAAGCGATGGCACAACCACTGCCGCAACTACGTCAGATGGCACAACCACTTCGACTGAAGCAACAACACCAGACGGCACAACTACTGCCACTGCAGCCACATCAAGCGATAGCACAACCACTGATGTAACTTCATCAGATGGCACAACCAAAACGACTGAAGCAACAACACCAGACGGCACAACTACTACCACTGCAGCCACAACAAGCGATGGCACAACCACTGATGTAACTTCATCAGACGGCACAACCACTTCGACTGAAGCAACAACACCAGACGGCACAACTACTACCACTGCAGCCACAACAAGCGATGGCACAACCACTGATGTAACTTCATCAGACGGCACAACCACTTCGACTGAAGCAACAACACCAGACGGCACAACTACTGCGACTGCAGCCACATCAAGCGATGGCACAACCACTGCCGCAACTACGTCAGAGGGCACAACCACTTCGACTGAAGCAACAACACCAGCCGCCACAACTACTGCCACTGCAGCCACATCAAGCGATGGCACAACCACTGACGCAACTACGTCAGATGGCACAACCAAAACGACTGAAACAACAACACGAGACGTCACAACTACTACCACTGCAGCCACAACAAGCGATGGCACAACCACTGATGCAACTACATCAGATGGCACAACCAAAACGACAGAAGCAACGACACCACATGGCACAACTACTACCACTGCAGCCACAACAAGCGATGGCACAACCACTGATGCAACTACATCAGATGGCACAACCAAAACAACAGAAGCAACAACTCCAGACGGCACAACGACTACCACTGCAGCCACAACAAGCGATGGCACAACCACTGATGTAACTTCATCAGACGGCACAACCACTTCGACTAAAGCAACAACACCAGACGGCACAGCTACTACCACTGCAGCAACAACAAGCGATGGCACAACCACTGATGTAACTTCATCAGGCGGCACAACCACTTCGACTGGAGCAACAACACCAGACGGCACAACTACTGCCACTGCAGCCACATCAAGCGATGGCACAACCACTGACGCAACTACGTCAGATGGCACAACCAAAACGACTGAAGCAACAACACCAGACGGCACAACTACTACCACTGCAGCCACAACAAGCGATGGCACAACCACTGATGTAACTTCATCAGACGGCACAACCACTTCGACTGAAGCAACAACACCAGACGGCACAACTATTACCACTGCAGCCACAACAAGCGATGGCACAACCACTGATGCAACTACATCAGATGGCACAACCAAAACGACAGAAGCAACAACACCAGACGGCACAACTACTACCACTGCAGCCACAACAAGCGATGGCACAACCACTGCCGCAACTACGTCAGATGGCACAACCACTTCGACTGAAGCAACAACACCAGCCGCCACAACTACTACCACTGCAGCCACAACAAGCGATGGCACAACCACTGACGCAACTACATCAGATGGCACAACCAAAACGACTGAAGCAACAACACCAGACGGCACAACTACTACCACTGCAGCCACAACAAGCGATGGCACAACCACTGATGTAACTTCATCAGACGGCACAACCACTTCGACTGAAGCAACAACACCAGACGGCACAACTACTACCACTGCAGCCACAACAAGCGATGGCACAACCACTGATGTAACTTCATCAGACGGCACAACCACTTCGACTGAAGCAACAACACCAGACGGCACAACTACTGCGACTGCAGCCACATCAAGCGATGGCACAACCACTGCCGCAACTACGTCAGAGGGCACAACCACTTCGACTGAAGCAACAACACCAGCCGCCACAACTACTGCGACTGCAGCCACATCAAGCGATGGCACAACCACTGCCGCAACTACGTCAGATGGCACAACCACTTCGACTGAAGCAACAACACCAGCCGGCACAACTACTGCCACTGCAGCCACATCAAGCGATGGCACAACCACTGACGCAACTACGTCAGATGGCACAACCAAAACGACAGAAGCAACAACACCAGACGGCACAACTACTACCACTGCAGCCACAACAAGCGATGGCACAACCACTGCCGCAACTACGTCAGAGGGCACAACCACTTCGACTGAAGCAACAACACTAGCCGCCACAACTACTGCGACTGCAGCCACATCAAGCGATGGCACAACCACTGCCGCAACTACGTCAGATGGCACAACCACTTCGACTGAAGCAACAACACCAGACGGCACAACTACTGCCACTGCAGCCACATCAAGCGATAGCACAACCACTGATGTAACTTCATCAGACGGCACAACCACTTCGACTGAAGCAACAACACCAGACGGCACAACTACTACCACTGCAGCCACAACAAGCGATGGCACAACCACTGATGTAACTTCATCAGACGGCACAACCACTTCGACTGAAGCAACAACACCAGACGGCACAACTACTACCACTGCAGCCACAACAAGCGATGGCACAACCACTGATGCAACTACATCAGATGGCACAACCAAAACGACAGAAGCAACAACACCAGACGGCACAACTACTACCACTGCAGCCACAACAAGCGATGGCACAACCACTGCCGCAACTACGTCAGATGGCACAACCACTTCGACTGAAGCAACAACACCAGCCGCCACAACTACTGCCACTGCAGCCACATCAAGCGATGGCACAACCACTGATGTAACTTCATCAGACGGCACAACCACTTCGACTGGAGCAACAACACCAGACGGCACAACTACTACCACTGCAGCCACAACAAGCGATGGCACAACCACTGATGCAACTACATCAGATGGCACAACCAAAACGACTGGAACAACAACACCAGACGGCACAACTACTACCACTGCAGCCACAACAAGCGATGGCACAACCACTGCCGCAACTACGTCAGATGGCACAACCACTTCGACTGAAGCAACAACACCAGCCGCCACAACTACTGCCACTGCAGCCACATCAAGCGATGGCACAACCACTGATATAACTTCATCAGACGGCACAACCACTTCGACTGGAGCAACAACACCAGACGGCACAACTACTACCACTGCAGCCACAACAAGCGATGGCACAACCACTGATGCAACTACATCAGATGGCACAACTAAAACGGCTGAAGCAACAACACCAGACGGCACAACTACTACCACTGCAGCTACAACAAGCGATGGCACAACCACTGATGTTACTTCATCAGACGGCACAACCACTTCGACTGGAGCAACAACACCAGACGGCACAACTACTACCACTGCAGCCACAACAAGCGATGGCACAACCACTGATGTAACTTCATCAGACGGCACAACCACTTCGACTGAAGCAACAACACCAGACGGCACAACTACTACCACTGCAGCCACAACAAGCGATGGCACAACCACTGATGCGACTTCATCAGACGGCACAACCACTTCGACTAAAGCAACAACACCAGACGGCATAACTACTACCACTGCAGCAACAACAAGCGATGGCACAACCACTGCCGCAACTACGTCAGATGGCACAACCACTTCGACTGAAGCAACAACACCAGCCGGCACAACTACTGCCACTGCAGCCACATCAAGCGATGGCACAACCACTGACGCAACTACATCATATGGCACAACCAAAACGACTGAAGCAACAACACCAGACGGCACAACTACTCCCACTGCAGCCACAACAAGCGATGGCACAACCACTGATGTAACTTCATCAGACGGCACAACCACTTCGACTGGAGCAACAACACCAGACGGCACAACTACTACCACTGCAGCCACAACAAGCGATGGTACAACCACTTCGACTGAAGCAACAACACCAGACGGCACAACTACTACCACTGCAGCCACAACAAGCGATGGCACAACCACTGATGCAACTACATCAGATGGCACAACCAAAACGACAGAAGCAACAACACCAGACGGCACAACTACTACCACTGCAGCCACAACAAGCGATGGCACAACCACTGCCGCAACTACGTCAGATGGCACAACCACTTCGACTGAAGCAACAACACCAGCCGGCACAACTACTGCCACTGCAGCCACATCAAGCGATGGCACAACCACTGACGCAACTACATCAGATGGCACAACCAAAACGACTGAAGCAACAACACCAGACGGCACAACTACTCCCACTGCAGCCACAACAAGCGATGGCACAACCACTGATGTAACTTCATCAGACGGCACAACCACTTCGACTGGAGCAACAACACCAGACGGCACAACTACTACCACTGCAGCCACAACAAGCGATGGTACAACCACTTCGACTGAAGCAACAACACCAGACGGCACAACTACTACCACTGCAGCCACAACAAGCGATGGCACAACCACTGATGCAACTACGTCAGATGGCACAACCACTTCGACTGAAGCAACAACACCAGCCGCCACAACTACTGCCACTGCAGCCACATCAAGCGATGGCACAACCACTGACGCAACTACGTCAGATGGCACAACCAAAACGACTGAAGCAACAACACTAGACGGCACAACTACTACCACTGCAGCCACAACAAGCGATGGCACAACCACTGATGCAACTATATCAGACGGCACAACCACTTCGACTGGAGCAACAACACCAGCCGGCACAACTACTGCCACTGCAGCCACATCAAGCGATGGCACAACCACTGACGCAACTACATCAGATGGCACAACCAAAACGACTGAAGCAACAACACCAGACGGCACAACTACTCCCACTGCAGCCACAACAAGCGATGGCACAACCACTGATGTAACTTCATCAGACGGCACAACCACTTCGACTGGAGCAACAACACCAGACGGCACAACTACTACCACTGCAGCCACAACAAGCGATGGTACAACCACTTCGACTGAAGCAACAACACCAGACGGCACAACTACTACCACTGCAGCCACAACAAGCGATGGCACAACCACTGATGCAACTACATCAGATGGCACAACCAAAACAACAGAAGCAACAACACCAGACGGCACAACTACTGCCACTGCAGCCACATCAAGCGATGGCACAACCACTGACGCAACTACATCAGATGGCACAACCAAAACGACTGAAGCAACAACACCAGACGGCACAACTACTCCCACTGCAGCCACAACAAGCGATGGCACAACCACTGATGTAACTTCATCAGACGGCACAACCACTTCGACTGGAGCAACAACACCGGACGGCACAACTACTACCACTGCAGCCACAACAAGCGATGGTACAACCACTTCGACTGAAGCAACAACACCAGACGGCACAACTACTACCACTGCAGCCACAACAAGCGATAGCACAACCACTGATGCAACTACGTCAGATGGCACAACCACTTCGACTGAAGCAACAACACCAGCCGCCACAACTACTGCCACTGCAGCCACATCAAGCGATGGCACAACCACTGACGCAACTACGTCAGATGGCACAACCAAAACGACTGAAGCAACAACACTAGACGGCACAACTACTACCACTGCAGCCACAACAAGCGATGGCACAACCACTGATGCAACTACATCAGACGGCACAACCACTTCGACTGGAGCAACAACACCAGCCGGCACAACTACTGCCACTGCAGCCACATCAAGCGATGGCACAACCACTGACGCAACTACATCAGATGGCACAACCAAAACGACTGAAGCAACAACACCAGACGGCACAACTACTCCCACTGCAGCCACAACAAGCGATGGCACAACCACTGATGTAACTTCATCAGACGGCACAACCACTTCGACTGGAGCAACAACACCAGACGGCACAACTACTACCACTGCAGCCACAACAAGCGATGGTACAACCACTTCGACTGAAGCAACAACACCAGACGGCACAACTACTACCACTGCAGCCACAACAAGCGATGGCACAACCACTGATGCAACTACGTCAGATGGCACAACCACTTCGACTGAAGCAACAACACCAGCCGCCACAACTACTGCCACTGCAGCCACATCAAGCGATGGCACAACCACTGACGCAACTACGTCAGATGGCACAACCAAAACGACTGAAGCAACAACACTAGACGGCACAACTACTACCACTGCAGCCACAACAAGCGATGGCACAACCACTGATGCAACTACATCAGACGGCACAACCACTTCGACTGGAGCAACACCACCAGCCGGCACAACTACTGCCACTGCAGCCACATCAAGCGATGGCACAACCACTGACGCAACTACATCAGATGGCACAACCAAAACGACTGAAGCAACAACACCAGACGGCACAACTACTCCCACTGCAGCCACAACAAGCGATGGCACAACCACTGATGTAACTTCATCAGACGGCACAACCACTTCGACTGGAGCAACAACACCAGACGGCACAACTACTACCACTGCAGCCACAACAAGCGATGGTACAACCACTTCGACTGAAGCAACAACACCAGACGGCACAACTACTACCACTGCAGCCACAACAAGCGATGGCACAACCACTGATGCAACTACATCAGATGGCACAACCAAAACAACAGAAGCAACAACACCAGACGGCACAACTACTACCACTGCAGCCACAACAATCGATGGCACAACCACTGCCGCAACTACGTCAGATGGCACAACCACTTCGACTGAAGCAACAACACCAGACGGCACAACTACTACCACTGCAGCCACAACAAGCGATGGCACAACCACTGATGTAACTTCATCAGACGGCACAACCACTTTGACTGGAGCAACAACACCAGACGGCACAACTACTACCACTGCAGCTACAACAAGCGATGGCACAACCACTGATGTAACTTCATCAGACGGCACAACCACTTCGACTGGAGCAACAACACCAGACGGCACATCTACTACCACTTCAGCCACAACAAGCGATGGCACAACCACTGATGCAACTACATCAGATGGCACAACCAAAACGACTGGAACAACAACACCAGACGGCACAACTACTACCACTGCAGCCACAACAAGCGATGGCACAACCACTGACGCAACTACGTCAGATGGCACAACTAAAACGGCTGAAGCAACAACACCAGACGGCACAACTACTACCACTGCAGCCACAACAAGCGATGGCACAACCACTGATGTAACTTCATCAGACGGCACAACCACTTTGACTGGAGCAACAACACCAGACGGCACAACTACTACCACTGCAGCTACAACAAGCGATGGCACAACCACTGATGTAACTTCATCAGACGGCACAACCACTTCGACTGGAGCAACAACACCAGACGGCACAACTACTACCACTGCAGCCACAACAAGCGATGACACAACCACTGATGTAACTTCATCAGACGGCACAACCACTTCGACTGGAGCAACAACACCAGACGGCACATCTACTACCACTTCAGCCACAACAAGCGATGGCACAACCACTGATGCAACTACATCAGATGGCACAACCAAAACGACTGGAACAACAACACCAGACGGCACAACTACTACCACTGCAGCCACAACAAGCGATGGCACAACCACTGACGCAACTACGTCAGATGGCACAACTAAAACGGCTGAAGCAACAACACCAGACGGCACAACTACTACCACTGCAGCTACAACAAGCGATGGCACAACCACTGATGTAACTTCATCAGACGGCACAACCACTTCGACTGGAGCAACAACACCAGACGGCACAACTACTACCACTGCAGCCACAACAAGCGATGACACAACCACTGATGTAACTTCATCAGACAGCACAACCACTTCGACTGAAGCAACAACACCAGACGGCACAACTACTACCACTTCAGCTACAACAAGCGATGGCACAACCACTGACGCAACTACGTCAGATGGCACAACCAAAACGACAGAAGCAACAACACCAGACGGCACAACTACTACCACTGCAGCCACAACAAGCGATGGCACAACCACTGATGTAACTTCATCAGACGGCACAACCACTTCGACTGGAGCAACAACACCAGACGGCACAACTACTACCACTGCAGCCACTACAAGCGATGGCACAACCACTGATGCAACTACATCAGATGGCACAACCAAAACGACTGGAACAACAACACCAGACGGCACAACTACTACCACTGCAGCCACAACAAGCGATGGCACAACCACTGACGCAACTACGTCAGATGGCACAACTAAAACGGCTGAAGCAACAACACCAGACGGCACAACTACTACCACTGCAGCTACAACAAGCGATGGCACAACCACTGATGTAACTTCATCAGACGGCACAACCACTTCGACTGGAGCAACAACACCAGACGGCACAACTACTACCACTGCAGCCACAACAAGCGATGACACAACCACTGATGTAACTTCATCAGACGGCACAACCACTTCGACTGAAGCAACAACACCAGACGGCACAACTACTGCCACTGCAGCCACATCAAGCGATAGCACAACCACTGATGTAACTTCATCAGACGGCACAACCACTTCGACTGAAGCAACAACACCAGACGGCACAACTACTACCACTTCAGCTACAACAAGCGATGGCACAACCACTGACGCAACTACGTCAGATGGCACAACCAAAACGACAGAAGCAACAACACCAGACGGCACAACTACTACCACTGCAGCCACAACAAGCGATGGCACAACCACTGATGTAACTTCATCAGACGGCACAACCACTTCGACTGGAGCAACAACACCAGACGGCACAACTACTACCACTGCAGCCACTACAAGCGATGGCACAACCACTGATGCAACTACATCAGATGGCACAACCAAAACGACTGGAACAACAACACCAGACGGCACAACTACTACCACTGCAGCCACAACAAGCGATGGCACAACCACTGACGCAACTACGTCAGATGGCACAACTAAAACGGCTGAAGCAACAACACCAGACGGCACAACTACTGCCACTGCAGCCACATCAAGCGATGGCACAACCACTGACGCAACTACATCAGATGGCACAACCAAAACGACTGAAGCAACAACACCAGACGGCACAACTACTCCCACTGCAGCCACAACAAGCGATGGCACAACCACTGATGTAACTTCATCAGACGGCACAACCACTTCGACTGGAGCAACAACACCGGACGGCACAACTACTACCACTGCAGCCACAACAAGCGATGGTACAACCACTTCGACTGAAGCAACAACACCAGACGGCACAACTACTACCACTGCAGCCACAACAAGCGATGGCACAACCACTGCCGCAACTACGTCAGAGGGCACAACCACTTCGACTGAAGCAACAACACTAGCCGCCACAACTACTGCGACTGCAGCTACATCAAGCGATGGCACAACCACTGCCGCAACTACGTCAGATGGCACAACCACTTCGACTGAAGCAACAACACCAGACGGCACAACTACTGCCACTGCATTCACATCAAGCGATAGCACAACCACTGATGTAACTTCATCAGACGGCACAACCACTTCGACTGAAGCAACAACACCAGACGGCACAACTACTACCACTGCAGCCACAACAAGCGATGGCACAACCACTGACGCAACTACGTCAGATGGCACAACTAAAACGGCTGAAGCAACAACACCAGACGGCACAACTACTGCCACTGCAGCCACATCAAGCGATAGCACAACCACTGATGTAACTTCATCAGACGGCACAACCACTTCGACTGAAGCAACAACACCAGACGGCACAACTACTACCACTGCAGCCACAACAAGCGATGGCACAACCACTGACGCAACTACGTCAGATGGCACAACTAAAACGGCTGAAGCAACAACACCAGACGGCACAACTACTACCACTGCAGCTACAACAAGCGATGGCACAACCACTGATGTAACTTCATCAGACGGCACAACCACTTCGACTGGAGCAACAACACCAGACGGCACAACTACTACCACTGCAGCCACAACAAGCGATGACACAACCACTGATGTAACTTCATCAGACGGCACAACCACTTCGACTGAAGCAACAACACCAGACGGCACAACTACTGCCACTGCAGCCACATCAAGCGATAGCACAACCACTGATGTAACTTCATCAGACGGCACAACCACTTCGACTGAAGCAACAACACCAGACGGCACAACTACTACCACTGCAGCCACAACAAGCGATGGCACAACCACTGCCGCAACTACGTCAGAGGGCACAACCACTTCGACTGAAGCAACAACACTAGCCGCCACAACTACTGCGACTGCAGCCACATCAAGCGATGGCACAACCACTGCCGCAACTACGTCAGATGGCACAACCACTTCGACTGAAGCAACAACACCAGACGGCACAACTACTGCCACTGCAGCCACATCAAGCGATAGCACAACCACTGATGTAACTTCATCAGACGGCACAACCACTTCGACTGAAGCAACAACACCAGACGGCACAACTACTACCACTGCAGCCACAACAAGCGATGGCACAACCACTGATGTAACTTCATCAGACGGCACAACCACTTCGACTGAAGCAACAACACCAGACGGCACAACTACTACCACTGCAGCCACAACAAGCGATGGCACAACCACTGATGCAACTACATCAGATGGCACAACCAAAACGACAGAAGCAACAACACCAGACGGCACAACTACTACCACTGCAGCCACAACAAGCGATGGCACAACCACTGCCGCAACTACGTCAGATGGCACAACCACTTCGACTGAAGCAACAACACCAGCCGCCACAACTACTGCCACTGCAGCCACATCAAGCGATGGCACAACCACTGAAGTAACTTCATCAGACGGCACAACCACTTCGACTGGAGCAACAACACCAGACGGCACAACTACTACCACTGCAGCCACTACAAGCGATGGCACAACCACAGATGCAACTACATCAGATGGCACAACCAAAACGACTGGAACAACAACACCAGACGGCACAACTACTACCACTGCAGCCACAACAAGCGATGGCACAACCACTGACGCAACTACGTCAGATGGCACAACTAAAACGGCTGAAGCAACAACACCAGACGGCATAACTACTACCACTGCAGCTACAACAAGCGATGGCACAACCACTGATGTTACTTCATCAGACGGCACAACCACTTCGACTGGAGCAACAACACCAGACGGCACAACTACTACCACTGCAGCCACAACAAGCGATGGCACAACCACTGATGTAACTTCATCAGACGGCACAACCACTTCGACTGAAGCAACAACACCAGACGGCACAACTACTACCACTGCAGCCACAACAAGCGATGGCACAACCACTGATGCGACTTCATCAGACGGCACAACCACTTCGACTAAAGCAACAACACCAGACGGCATAACTACTACCACTGCAGCAACAACAAGCGATGGCACAACCACTGCCGCAACTACGTCAGATGGCACAACCACTTCGACTGAAGCAACAACACCAGCCGGCACAACTACTGCCACTGCAGCCACATCAAGCGATGGCACAACCACTGACGTAACTACATCAGATGGCACAACCACTTCGACTGGAGCAACAACACCAGACGGCACAACTACTACCACTGCAGCCACAACAAGCGATGACACAACCACTGATGTAACTTCATCAGACGGCACAACCACTTCGACTGAAGCAACAACACCAGACGGCACAACTACTACCACTGCAGCTACAACAAGCGATGGCACAACCACTGACGCAACTACGTCAGATGGCACAACCAAAACGACAGAAGCAACAACACCAGACGGCACAACTACTAGCACTGCAGCCACAACAAGCGATGGCACAACCACTGATGTAACTTCATCAGACGGCACAACCACTTCGACTGGAGCAACAACACCAGACGGCACAACTACTACCACTGCAGGCACTACAAGCGATGGCACAACCACTGATGCAACTACATCAGATGGCACAACCAAAACGACTGGAACAACAACACCAGACGGCACAACTACTACCACTGCAGCCACAACAAGCGATGGCACAACCACTGACGCAACTACGTCAGATGGCACAACTAAAACGGCTGAAGCAACAACACCAGACGGCACAACTACTACCACTGCAGCTACAACAAGCGATGACACAACCACTGATGTAACTTCATCAGACGGCACAACCACTTCGACTGGAGCAACAACACCAGACGGCACAACTACTACCACTGCAGCCACAACAAGCGATGGCACAACCACTGATGTAACTTCATCAGACGGCACAACCACTTCGACTGAAGCAACAACACCAGACGGCACAACTACTACCACTGCAGCCACAACAAGCGATGGCACAACCACTGCCACAACTACGTCAGATGGCACAACCACTTCGACTGAAGCAACAACACCAGCCGGCACAACTACTGCCACTGCAGCCACATCAAGCGATGGCACAACCACTGACGCAACTACATCAGATGGCACAACCAAAACGACTGAAGCAACAACACCAGACGGCACAACTACTCCCACTGCAGCCACAACAAGCGATGGCACAACCACTGATGTAACTTCATCAGACGGCACAACCACTTCGACTGGAGCAACAACACCAGACGGCACAACTACTACCACTGCAGCCACAACAAGCGATGGTACAACCACTTCGACTGAAGCAACAACACCAGACGGCACAACTACTACCACTGCAGCCACAACAAGCGATGGCACAACCACTGATGCAACTACGTCAGATGGCACAACCACTTCGACTGAAGCAACAACACCAGCCACCACAACTACTGCCACTGCAGCCACATCAAGCGATGGCACAACCACTGACGCAACTACGTCAGATGGCACAACCAAAACGACTGAAGCAACAACACTAGACGGCACAACTACTACCACTGCAGCCACAACAAGCGATGGCACAACCACTGACGCAACTACGTCAGATGGCACAACTAAAACGGCTGAAGCAACAACACCAGACGGCACAACTACTACCACTGCAGCTACAACAAGCGATGGCACAACCACTGATGTAACTTCATCAGACGGCACAACCACTTCGACTGGAGCAACAACACCAGACGGCACAACTACTACCACTGCAGCCACAACAAGCGATGACACAACCACTGATGTAACTTCATCAGACGGCACAACCACTTCGACTGAAGCAACAACACCAGACGGCACAACTACTACCACTGCAGCTACAACAAGCGATGGCACAACCACTGACGCAACTACGTCAGATGGCACAACCAAAACGACAGAAGCAACAACACCAGACGGCACAACTACTAGCACTGCAGCCACAACAAGCGATGGCACAACCACTGACGCAACTACGTCAGGTGGCACAACTAAAACGGCTGAAGCAACAACACCAGACGGCACAACTACTACCACTGCAGCTACAACAAGCGATGGCACAACCACTGATGTTACTTCATCAGACGGCACAACCACTTCGACTGGAGCAACAACACCAGACGGCACAACTACTACCACTGCAGCCACAACAAGCGATGGCACAACCACTGATGTAACTTCATCAGACGGCACAACCACTTCGACTGAAGCAACAACACCAGACGGCACAACTACTACCACTGCAGCCACAACAAGCGATGGCACAACCACTGATGCGACTTCATCAGACGGCACAACCACTTCGACTAAAGCAACAACACCAGACGGCATAACTACTACCACTGCAGCAACAACAAGCGATGGCACAACCACTGCCGCAACTACGTCAGATGGCACAACCACTTCGACTGAAGCAACAACACCAGCCGGCACAACTACTGCCACTGCAGCCACATCAAGCGATGGCACAACCACTGACGCAACTACATCAGATGGCACAACCACTTCGACTGGAGCAACAACACCAGACGGCACAACTACTACCACTGCAGCCACAACAAGCGATGACACAACCACTGATGTAACTTCATCAGACGGCACAACCACTTCGACTGAAGCAACAACACCAGACGGCACAACTACTACCACTGCAGCTACAACAAGCGATGGCACAACCACTGACGCAACTACGTCAGATGGCACAACCAAAACGACAGAAGCAACAACACCAGACGGCACAACTACTAGCACTGCAGCCACAACAAGCGATGGCACAACCACTGATGTAACTTCATCAGACGGCACAACCACTTCGACTGGAGCAACAACACCAGACGGCACAACTACTAGCACTGCAGCCACAACAAGCGATGGCACAACCACTGATGTAACTTCATCAGACGGCACAACCACTTCGACTGGAGCAACAACACCAGACGGCACAACTACTACCACTGCAGGCACTACAAGCGATGGCACAACCACTGATGTAACTTCATCAGACGGCACAACCACTTCGACTGAAGCAACAACACCAGACGGCACAACTACTACCACTGCAGCTACAACAAGCGATGGCACAACCACTGACGCAACTACGTCAGATGGCACAACCAAAACGACAGAAGCAACAACACCAGACGGCACAACTACTAGCACTGCAGCCACAACAAGCGATGGCACAACCACTGATGTAACTTCATCAGACGGCACAACCACTTCGACTGGAGCAACAACACCAGACGGCACAACTACTACCACTGCAGGCACTACAAGCGATGGCACAACCACTGATGCAACTACATCAGATGGCACAACCAAAACGACTGGAACAACAACACCAGCCGCCACAACTACTGCCACTGCAGCCACATCAAGCGATGGCACAACCACTGACGCAACTACGTCAGATGGCACAACCAAAACGACTGAAGCAACAACACTAGACGGCACAACTACTACCACTGCAGCCACAACAAGCGATGGCACAACCACTGATGCAACTACATCAGATGGCACAACCAAAACGACAGAAGCAACAACACCAGACGGCACAACTACTACCACTGCAGCCACAACAAGCGATGGCACAACCACTGACGCAAGTACGTCAGATGGCACAACTAAAACGGCTGAAGCAACAACACCAGACGGCACAACTACTACCACTGCAGCTACAACAAGCGATGGCACAACCACTGATGTAACTTCATCAGACGGCACAACCACTTCGACTGGAGCAACAACACCAGACGGCACAACTACTACCACTGCAGCCACAACAAGCGATGACACAACCACTGATGTAACTTCATCAGACGGCACAACCACTTCAACTGAAACAACAACACCAGACGGCACAACTACTACCACTTCAGCTACAACAAGCGATGGCACAACCACTGACGCAACTACGTCAGATGGCACAACCAAAACGACAGAAGCAACAACACCAGACGGCACAACTACTACCACTGCAGCCACAACAAGCGATGGCACAACCACTGATGTAACTTCATCAGACGGCACAACCACTTCGACTGGAGCAACAACACCAGACGGCACAACTACTACCACTGCAGCCACTACAAGCGATGGCACAACCACTGCCGCAACTACGTCAGATGGCACAACCAAAACGACTGGAACAACAACACCAGACGGCACAACTACTACCACTGCAGCCACAACAAGCGATGGCACAACCACTGACGCAACTACGTCAGATGGCACAACTAAAACGGCTGAAGCAACAACACCAGACGGCACAACTACTACCACTGCAGCTACAACAAGCGATGGCACAACCACTGATGTAACTTCATCAGACGGCACAACCACTTCGACTGGAGCAACAACACCAGACGGCACAACTACTACCACTGCAGCCACAACAAGCGATGACACAACCACTGATGTAACTTCATCAGACGGCACAACCACTTCGACTGAAGCAACAACACCAGACGGCACAACTACTGCCACTGCAGCCACATCAAGCGATAGCACAACCACTGATGTAACTTCATCAGACGGCACAAACACTTCGACTGAAGCAACAACACCAGACGGCACAACTACTACCACTGCAGCCACAACAAGCGATGGCACAACCACTGCCGCAACTACGTCAGAGGGCACAACCACTTCGACTGAAGCAACAACACTAGCCGCCACAACTACTGCGACTGCAGCTACATCAAGCGATGGCACAACCACTGCCGCAACTACGTCAGATGGCACAACCACTTCGACTGAAGCAACAACACCAGACGGCACAACTACTGCCACTGCAGCCACATCAAGCGATAGCACAACCACTG
The DNA here is from genome assembly GCA_946251885.1 of Cosmia pyralina. Lineage (NCBI taxonomy): Eukaryota > Metazoa > Arthropoda > Insecta > Lepidoptera > Noctuidae > Cosmia > Cosmia pyralina. The sequence continues at coordinate 15,205,793 of OX276359.1, read as the reverse complement.
ATGTAACTTCATCAGATGGCACAACCAAAACGACTGAAGCAACAACACCAGACGGCACAACTACTACCACTGCAGCCACAACAAGCGATGGCACAACCACTGATGTAACTTCATCAGACGGCACAACCACTTCGACTGAAGCAACAACACCAGACGGCACAACTACTACCACTGCAGCCACAACAAGCGATGGCACAACCACTGATGTAACTTCATCAGACGGCACAACCACTTCGACTGAAGCAACAACACCAGACGGCACAACTACTGCGACTGCAGCCACATCAAGCGATGGCACAACCACTGCCGCAACTACGTCAGAGGGCACAACCACTTCGACTGAAGCAACAACACCAGCCGCCACAACTACTGCCACTGCAGCCACATCAAGCGATGGCACAACCACTGACGCAACTACGTCAGATGGCACAACCAAAACGACTGAAACAACAACACGAGACGTCACAACTACTACCACTGCAGCCACAACAAGCGATGGCACAACCACTGATGCAACTACATCAGATGGCACAACCAAAACGACAGAAGCAACGACACCACATGGCACAACTACTACCACTGCAGCCACAACAAGCGATGGCACAACCACTGATGCAACTACATCAGATGGCACAACCAAAACAACAGAAGCAACAACTCCAGACGGCACAACGACTACCACTGCAGCCACAACAAGCGATGGCACAACCACTGATGTAACTTCATCAGACGGCACAACCACTTCGACTGAAGCAACAACACCAGACGGCACAACTACTACCACTGCAGCCACAACAAGCGATGGCACAACCACTGATGCGACTTCATCAGACGGCACAACAACTTCGACTAAAGCAACAACACCAGACGGCACAGCTACTACCACTGCAGCAACAACAAGCGATGGCACAACCACTGATGTAACTTCATCAGGCGGCACAACCACTTCGACTGGAGCAACAACACCAGACGGCACAACTACTGCCACTGCAGCCACATCAAGCGATGGCACAACCACTGACGCAACTACGTCAGATGGCACAACCAAAACGACTGAAGCAACAACACCAGACGGCACAACTACTACCACTGCAGCCACAACAAGCGATGGCACAACCACTGATGTAACTTCATCAGACGGCACAACCACTTCGACTGAAGCAACAACACCAGACGGCACAACTATTACCACTGCAGCCACAACAAGCGATGGCACAACCACTGATGCAACTACATCAGATGGCACAACCAAAACGACAGAAGCAACAACACCAGACGGCACAACTACTACCACTGCAGCCACAACAAGCGATGGCACAACCACTGCCGCAACTACGTCAGATGGCACAACCACTTCGACTGAAGCAACAACACCAGCCGCCACAACTACTACCACTGCAGCCACAACAAGCGATGGCACAACCACTGACGCAACTACATCAGATGGCACAACCAAAACGACTGAAGCAACAACACCAGACGGCACAACTACTACCACTGCAGCCACAACAAGCGATGGCACAACCACTGATGTAACTTCATCAGACGGCACAACCACTTCGACTGAAGCAACAACACCAGACGGCACAACTACTACCACTGCAGCCACAACAAGCGATGGCACAACCACTGATGTAACTTCATCAGACGGCACAACCACTTCGACTGAAGCAACAACACCAGACGGCACAACTACTGCGACTGCAGCCACATCAAGCGATGGCACAACCACTGCCGCAACTACGTCAGAGGGCACAACCACTTCGACTGAAGCAACAACACCAGCCGCCACAACTACTGCGACTGCAGCCACATCAAGCGATGGCACAACCACTGCCGCAACTACGTCAGATGGCACAACCACTTCGACTGAAGCAACAACACCAGCCGGCACAACTACTGCCACTGCAGCCACATCAAGCGATGGCACAACCACTGACGCAACTACGTCAGATGGCACAACCAAAACGACAGAAGCAACAACACCAGACGGCACAACTACTACCACTGCAGCCACAACAAGCGATGGCACAACCACTGCCGCAACTACGTCAGAGGGCACAACCACTTCGACTGAAGCAACAACACTAGCCGCCACAACTACTGCGACTGCAGCCACATCAAGCGATGGCACAACCACTGCCGCAACTACGTCAGATGGCACAACCACTTCGACTGAAGCAACAACACCAGACGGCACAACTACTGCCACTGCAGCCACATCAAGCGATAGCACAACCACTGATGTAACTTCATCAGACGGCACAACCACTTCGACTGAAGCAACAACACCAGACGGCACAACTACTACCACTGCAGCCACAACAAGCGATGGCACAACCACTGATGTAACTTCATCAGACGGCACAACCACTTCGACTGAAGCAACAACACCAGACGGCACAACTACTACCACTGCAGCCACAACAAGCGATGGCACAACCACTGATGCAACTACATCAGATGGCACAACCAAAACGACAGAAGCAACAACACCAGACGGCACAACTACTACCACTGCAGCCACAACAAGCGATGGCACAACCACTGCCGCAACTACGTCAGATGGCACAACCACTTCGACTGAAGCAACAACACCAGCCGCCACAACTACTGCCACTGCAGCCACATCAAGCGATGGCACAACCACTGATGTAACTTCATCAGACGGCACAACCACTTCGACTGGAGCAACAACACCAGACGGCACAACTACTACCACTGCAGCCACAACAAGCGATGGCACAACCACTGATGCAACTACATCAGATGGCACAACCAAAACGACTGGAACAACAACACCAGACGGCACAACTACTACCACTGCAGCCACAACAAGCGATGGCACAACCACTGCCGCAACTACGTCAGATGGCACAACCACTTCGACTGAAGCAACAACACCAGCCGCCACAACTACTGCCACTGCAGCCACATCAAGCGATGGCACAACCACTGATATAACTTCATCAGACGGCACAACCACTTCGACTGGAGCAACAACACCAGACGGCACAACTACTACCACTGCAGCCACAACAAGCGATGGCACAACCACTGATGCAACTACATCAGATGGCACAACTAAAACGGCTGAAGCAACAACACCAGACGGCACAACTACTACCACTGCAGCTACAACAAGCGATGGCACAACCACTGATGTTACTTCATCAGACGGCACAACCACTTCGACTGGAGCAACAACACCAGACGGCACAACTACTACCACTGCAGCCACAACAAGCGATGGCACAACCACTGATGTAACTTCATCAGACGGCACAACCACTTCGACTGAAGCAACAACACCAGACGGCACAACTACTACCACTGCAGCCACAACAAGCGATGGCACAACCACTGATGCGACTTCATCAGACGGCACAACCACTTCGACTAAAGCAACAACACCAGACGGCATAACTACTACCACTGCAGCAACAACAAGCGATGGCACAACCACTGCCGCAACTACGTCAGATGGCACAACCACTTCGACTGAAGCAACAACACCAGCCGGCACAACTACTGCCACTGCAGCCACATCAAGCGATGGCACAACCACTGACGCAACTACATCATATGGCACAACCAAAACGACTGAAGCAACAACACCAGACGGCACAACTACTCCCACTGCAGCCACAACAAGCGATGGCACAACCACTGATGTAACTTCATCAGACGGCACAACCACTTCGACTGGAGCAACAACACCAGACGGCACAACTACTACCACTGCAGCCACAACAAGCGATGGTACAACCACTTCGACTGAAGCAACAACACCAGACGGCACAACTACTACCACTGCAGCCACAACAAGCGATGGCACAACCACTGATGCAACTACATCAGATGGCACAACCAAAACGACAGAAGCAACAACACCAGACGGCACAACTACTACCACTGCAGCCACAACAAGCGATGGCACAACCACTGCCGCAACTACGTCAGATGGCACAACCACTTCGACTGAAGCAACAACACCAGCCGGCACAACTACTGCCACTGCAGCCACATCAAGCGATGGCACAACCACTGACGCAACTACATCAGATGGCACAACCAAAACGACTGAAGCAACAACACCAGACGGCACAACTACTCCCACTGCAGCCACAACAAGCGATGGCACAACCACTGATGTAACTTCATCAGACGGCACAACCACTTCGACTGGAGCAACAACACCAGACGGCACAACTACTACCACTGCAGCCACAACAAGCGATGGTACAACCACTTCGACTGAAGCAACAACACCAGACGGCACAACTACTACCACTGCAGCCACAACAAGCGATGGCACAACCACTGATGCAACTACGTCAGATGGCACAACCACTTCGACTGAAGCAACAACACCAGCCGCCACAACTACTGCCACTGCAGCCACATCAAGCGATGGCACAACCACTGACGCAACTACGTCAGATGGCACAACCAAAACGACTGAAGCAACAACACTAGACGGCACAACTACTACCACTGCAGCCACAACAAGCGATGGCACAACCACTGATGCAACTACATCAGACGGCACAACCACTTCGACTGGAGCAACAACACCAGCCGGCACAACTACTGCCACTGCAGCCACATCAAGCGATGGCACAACCACTGACGCAACTACATCAGATGGCACAACCAAAACGACTGAAGCAACAACACCAGACGGCACAACTACTCCCACTGCAGCCACAACAAGCGATGGCACAACCACTGATGTAACTTCATCAGACGGCACAACCACTTCGACTGGAGCAACAACACCAGACGGCACAACTACTACCACTGCAGCCACAACAAGCGATGGTACAACCACTTCGACTGAAGCAACAACACCAGACGGCACAACTACTACCACTGCAGCCACAACAAGCGATGGCACAACCACTGATGCAACTACATCAGATGGCACAACCAAAACAACAGAAGCAACAACACCAGACGGCACAACTACTGCCACTGCAGCCACATCAAGCGATGGCACAACCACTGACGCAACTACATCAGATGGCACAACCAAAACGACTGAAGCAACAACACCAGACGGCACAACTACTCCCACTGCAGCCACAACAAGCGATGGCACAACCACTGATGTAACTTCATCAGACGGCACAACCACTTCGACTGGAGCAACAACACCGGACGGCACAACTACTACCACTGCAGCCACAACAAGCGATGGTACAACCACTTCGACTGAAGCAACAACACCAGACGGCACAACTACTACCACTGCAGCCACAACAAGCGATAGCACAACCACTGATGCAACTACGTCAGATGGCACAACCACTTCGACTGAAGCAACAACACCAGCCGCCACAACTACTGCCACTGCAGCCACATCAAGCGATGGCACAACCACTGACGCAACTACGTCAGATGGCACAACCAAAACGACTGAAGCAACAACACTAGACGGCACAACTACTACCACTGCAGCCACAACAAGCGATGGCACAACCACTGATGCAACTACATCAGACGGCACAACCACTTCGACTGGAGCAACAACACCAGCCGGCACAACTACTGCCACTGCAGCCACATCAAGCGATGGCACAACCACTGACGCAACTACATCAGATGGCACAACCAAAACGACTGAAGCAACAACACCAGACGGCACAACTACTCCCACTGCAGCCACAACAAGCGATGGCACAACCACTGATGTAACTTCATCAGACGGCACAACCACTTCGACTGGAGCAACAACACCAGACGGCACAACTACTACCACTGCAGCCACAACAAGCGATGGTACAACCACTTCGACTGAAGCAACAACACCAGACGGCACAACTACTACCACTGCAGCCACAACAAGCGATGGCACAACCACTGATGCAACTACGTCAGATGGCACAACCACTTCGACTGAAGCAACAACACCAGCCGCCACAACTACTGCCACTGCAGCCACATCAAGCGATGGCACAACCACTGACGCAACTACGTCAGATGGCACAACCAAAACGACTGAAGCAACAACACTAGACGGCACAACTACTACCACTGCAGCCACAACAAGCGATGGCACAACCACTGATGCAACTACATCAGACGGCACAACCACTTCGACTGGAGCAACAACACCAGCCGGCACAACTACTGCCACTGCAGCCACATCAAGCGATGGCACAACCACTGACGCAACTACATCAGATGGCACAACCAAAACGACTGAAGCAACAACACCAGACGGCACAACTACTCCCACTGCAGCCACAACAAGCGATGGCACAACCACTGATGTAACTTCATCAGACGGCACAACCACTTCGACTGGAGCAACAACACCAGACGGCACAACTACTACCACTGCAGCCACAACAAGCGATGGTACAACCACTTCGACTGAAGCAACAACACCAGACGGCACAACTACTACCACTGCAGCCACAACAAGCGATGGCACAACCACTGATGCAACTACATCAGATGGCACAACCAAAACAACAGAAGCAACAACACCAGACGGCACAACTACTACCACTGCAGCCACAACAATCGATGGCACAACCACTGCCGCAACTACGTCAGATGGCACAACCACTTCGACTGAAGCAACAACACCAGACGGCACAACTACTACCACTGCAGCCACAACAAGCGATGGCACAACCACTGATGTAACTTCATCAGACGGCACAACCACTTTGACTGGAGCAACAACACCAGACGGCACAACTACTACCACTGCAGCTACAACAAGCGATGGCACAACCACTGATGTAACTTCATCAGACGGCACAACCACTTCGACTGGAGCAACAACACCAGACGGCACATCTACTACCACTTCAGCCACAACAAGCGATGGCACAACCACTGATGCAACTACATCAGATGGCACAACCAAAACGACTGGAACAACAACACCAGACGGCACAACTACTACCACTGCAGCCACAACAAGCGATGGCACAACCACTGACGCAACTACGTCAGATGGCACAACTAAAACGGCTGAAGCAACAACACCAGACGGCACAACTACTACCACTGCAGCCACAACAAGCGATGGCACAACCACTGATGTAACTTCATCAGACGGCACAACCACTTTGACTGGAGCAACAACACCAGACGGCACAACTACTACCACTGCAGCTACAACAAGCGATGGCACAACCACTGATGTAACTTCATCAGACGGCACAACCACTTCGACTGGAGCAACAACACCAGACGGCACAACTACTACCACTGCAGCCACAACAAGCGATGACACAACCACTGATGTAACTTCATCAGACGGCACAACCACTTCGACTGGAGCAACAACACCAGACGGCACATCTACTACCACTTCAGCCACAACAAGCGATGGCACAACCACTGATGCAACTACATCAGATGGCACAACCAAAACGACTGGAACAACAACACCAGACGGCACAACTACTACCACTGCAGCCACAACAAGCGATGGCACAACCACTGACGCAACTACGTCAGATGGCACAACTAAAACGGCTGAAGCAACAACACCAGACGGCACAACTACTACCACTGCAGCTACAACAAGCGATGGCACAACCACTGATGTAACTTCATCAGACGGCACAACCACTTCGACTGGAGCAACAACACCAGACGGCACAACTACTACCACTGCAGCCACAACAAGCGATGACACAACCACTGATGTAACTTCATCAGACGGCACAACCACTTCGACTGAAGCAACAACACCAGACGGCACAACTACTACCACTTCAGCTACAACAAGCGATGGCACAACCACTGACGCAACTACGTCAGATGGCACAACCAAAACGACAGAAGCAACAACACCAGACGGCACAACTACTACCACTGCAGCCACAACAAGCGATGGCACAACCACTGATGTAACTTCATCAGACGGCACAACCACTTCGACTGGAGCAACAACACCAGACGGCACAACTACTACCACTGCAGCCACTACAAGCGATGGCACAACCACTGATGCAACTACATCAGATGGCACAACCAAAACGACTGGAACAACAACACCAGACGGCACAACTACTACCACTGCAGCCACAACAAGCGATGGCACAACCACTGACGCAACTACGTCAGATGGCACAACTAAAACGGCTGAAGCAACAACACCAGACGGCACAACTACTACCACTGCAGCTACAACAAGCGATGGCACAACCACTGATGTAACTTCATCAGACGGCACAACCACTTCGACTGGAGCAACAACACCAGACGGCACAACTACTACCACTGCAGCCACAACAAGCGATGACACAACCACTGATGTAACTTCATCAGACGGCACAACCACTTCGACTGAAGCAACAACACCAGACGGCACAACTACTGCCACTGCAGCCACATCAAGCGATAGCACAACCACTGATGTAACTTCATCAGACGGCACAACCACTTCGACTGAAGCAACAACACCAGACGGCACAACTACTACCACTGCAGCCACAACAAGCGATGGCACAACCACTGCCGCAACTACGTCAGAGGGCACAACCACTTCGACTGAAGCAACAACACTAGCCGCCACAACTACTGCGACTGCAGCTACATCAAGCGATGGCACAACCACTGCCGCAACTACGTCAGATGGCACAACCACTTCGACTGAAGCAACAACACCAGACGGCACAACTACTGCCACTGCATTCACATCAAGCGATAGCACAACCACTGATGTAACTTCATCAGACGGCACAACCACTTCGACTGAAGCAACAACACCAGACGGCACAACTACTACCACTGCAGCCACAACAAGCGATGGCACAACCACTGACGCAACTACGTCAGATGGCACAACTAAAACGGCTGAAGCAACAACACCAGACGGCACAACTACTGCCACTGCAGCCACATCAAGCGATAGCACAACCACTGATGTAACTTCATCAGACGGCACAACCACTTCGACTGAAGCAACAACACCAGACGGCACAACTACTACCACTGCAGCCACAACAAGCGATGGCACAACCACTGACGCAACTACGTCAGATGGCACAACTAAAACGGCTGAAGCAACAACACCAGACGGCACAACTACTACCACTGCAGCTACAACAAGCGATGGCACAACCACTGATGTAACTTCATCAGACGGCACAACCACTTCGACTGGAGCAACAACACCAGACGGCACAACTACTACCACTGCAGCCACAACAAGCGATGACACAACCACTGATGTAACTTCATCAGACGGCACAACCACTTCGACTGAAGCAACAACACCAGACGGCACAACTACTGCCACTGCAGCCACATCAAGCGATAGCACAACCACTGATGTAACTTCATCAGACGGCACAACCACTTCGACTGAAGCAACAACACCAGACGGCACAACTACTACCACTGCAGCCACAACAAGCGATGGCACAACCACTGCCGCAACTACGTCAGAGGGCACAACCACTTCGACTGAAGCAACAACACTAGCCGCCACAACTACTGCGACTGCAGCCACATCAAGCGATGGCACAACCACTGCCGCAACTACGTCAGATGGCACAACCACTTCGACTGAAGCAACAACACCAGACGGCACAACTACTGCCACTGCAGCCACATCAAGCGATAGCACAACCACTGATGTAACTTCATCAGACGGCACAACCACTTCGACTGAAGCAACAACACCAGACGGCACAACTACTACCACTGCAGCCACAACAAGCGATGGCACAACCACTGATGTAACTTCATCAGACGGCACAACCACTTCGACTGAAGCAACAACACCAGACGGCACAACTACTACCACTGCAGCCACAACAAGCGATGGCACAACCACTGATGCAACTACATCAGATGGCACAACCAAAACGACAGAAGCAACAACACCAGACGGCACAACTACTACCACTGCAGCCACAACAAGCGATGGCACAACCACTGCCGCAACTACGTCAGATGGCACAACCACTTCGACTGAAGCAACAACACCAGCCGCCACAACTACTGCCACTGCAGCCACATCAAGCGATGGCACAACCACTGAAGTAACTTCATCAGACGGCACAACCACTTCGACTGGAGCAACAACACCAGACGGCACAACTACTACCACTGCAGCCACTACAAGCGATGGCACAACCACAGATGCAACTACATCAGATGGCACAACCAAAACGACTGGAACAACAACACCAGACGGCACAACTACTACCACTGCAGCCACAACAAGCGATGGCACAACCACTGACGCAACTACGTCAGATGGCACAACTAAAACGGCTGAAGCAACAACACCAGACGGCATAACTACTACCACTGCAGCTACAACAAGCGATGGCACAACCACTGATGTTACTTCATCAGACGGCACAACCACTTCGACTGGAGCAACAACACCAGACGGCACAACTACTACCACTGCAGCCACAACAAGCGATGGCACAACCACTGATGTAACTTCATCAGACGGCACAACCACTTCGACTGAAGCAACAACACCAGACGGCACAACTACTACCACTGCAGCCACAACAAGCGATGGCACAACCACTGATGCGACTTCATCAGACGGCACAACCACTTCGACTAAAGCAACAACACCAGACGGCATAACTACTACCACTGCAGCAACAACAAGCGATGGCACAACCACTGCCGCAACTACGTCAGATGGCACAACCACTTCGACTGAAGCAACAACACCAGCCGGCACAACTACTGCCACTGCAGCCACATCAAGCGATGGCACAACCACTGACGTAACTACATCAGATGGCACAACCACTTCGACTGGAGCAACAACACCAGACGGCACAACTACTACCACTGCAGCCACAACAAGCGATGACACAACCACTGATGTAACTTCATCAGACGGCACAACCACTTCGACTGAAGCAACAACACCAGACGGCACAACTACTACCACTGCAGCTACAACAAGCGATGGCACAACCACTGACGCAACTACGTCAGATGGCACAACCAAAACGACAGAAGCAACAACACCAGACGGCACAACTACTAGCACTGCAGCCACAACAAGCGATGGCACAACCACTGATGTAACTTCATCAGACGGCACAACCACTTCGACTGGAGCAACAACACCAGACGGCACAACTACTACCACTGCAGGCACTACAAGCGATGGCACAACCACTGATGCAACTACATCAGATGGCACAACCAAAACGACTGGAACAACAACACCAGACGGCACAACTACTACCACTGCAGCCACAACAAGCGATGGCACAACCACTGACGCAACTACGTCAGATGGCACAACTAAAACGGCTGAAGCAACAACACCAGACGGCACAACTACTACCACTGCAGCTACAACAAGCGATGACACAACCACTGATGTAACTTCATCAGACGGCACAACCACTTCGACTGGAGCAACAACACCAGACGGCACAACTACTACCACTGCAGCCACAACAAGCGATGGCACAACCACTGATGTAACTTCATCAGACGGCACAACCACTTCGACTGAAGCAACAACACCAGACGGCACAACTACTACCACTGCAGCCACAACAAGCGATGGCACAACCACTGCCACAACTACGTCAGATGGCACAACCACTTCGACTGAAGCAACAACACCAGCCGGCACAACTACTGCCACTGCAGCCACATCAAGCGATGGCACAACCACTGACGCAACTACATCAGATGGCACAACCAAAACGACTGAAGCAACAACACCAGACGGCACAACTACTCCCACTGCAGCCACAACAAGCGATGGCACAACCACTGATGTAACTTCATCAGACGGCACAACCACTTCGACTGGAGCAACAACACCAGACGGCACAACTACTACCACTGCAGCCACAACAAGCGATGGTACAACCACTTCGACTGAAGCAACAACACCAGACGGCACAACTACTACCACTGCAGCCACAACAAGCGATGGCACAACCACTGATGCAACTACGTCAGATGGCACAACCACTTCGACTGAAGCAACAACACCAGCCACCACAACTACTGCCACTGCAGCCACATCAAGCGATGGCACAACCACTGACGCAACTACGTCAGATGGCACAACCAAAACGACTGAAGCAACAACACTAGACGGCACAACTACTACCACTGCAGCCACAACAAGCGATGGCACAACCACTGACGCAACTACGTCAGATGGCACAACCAAAACGACTGAAGCAACAACACTAGACGGCACAACTACTACCACTGCAGCCACAACAAGCGATGGCACAACCACTGACGCAACTACGTCAGATGGCACAACTAAAACGGCTGAAGCAACAACACCAGACGGCACAACTACTACCACTGCAGCTACAACAAGCGATGGCACAACCACTGATGTAACTTCATCAGACGGCACAACCACTTCGACTGGAGCAACAACACCAGACGGCACAACTACTACCACTGCAGCCACAACAAGCGATGACACAACCACTGATGTAACTTCATCAGACGGCACAACCACTTCGACTGAAGCAACAACACCAGACGGCACAACTACTACCACTGCAGCTACAACAAGCGATGGCACAACCACTGACGCAACTACGTCAGATGGCACAACCAAAACGACAGAAGCAACAACACCAGACGGCACAACTACTAGCACTGCAGCCACAACAAGCGATGGCACAACCACTGACGCAACTACGTCAGGTGGCACAACTAAAACGGCTGAAGCAACAACACCAGACGGCACAACTACTACCACTGCAGCTACAACAAGCGATGGCACAACCACTGATGTTACTTCATCAGACGGCACAACCACTTCGACTGGAGCAACAACACCAGACGGCACAACTACTACCACTGCAGCCACAACAAGCGATGGCACAACCACTGATGTAACTTCATCAGACGGCACAACCACTTCGACTGAAGCAACAACACCAGACGGCACAACTACTACCACTGCAGCCACAACAAGCGATGGCACAACCACTGATGCGACTTCATCAGACGGCACAACCACTTCGACTAAAGCAACAACACCAGACGGCATAACTACTACCACTGCAGCAACAACAAGCGATGGCACAACCACTGCCGCAACTACGTCAGATGGCACAACCACTTCGACTGAAGCAACAACACCAGCCGGCACAACTACTGCCACTGCAGCCACATCAAGCGATGGCACAACCACTGACGCAACTACATCAGATGGCACAACCACTTCGACTGGAGCAACAACACCAGACGGCACAACTACTACCACTGCAGCCACAACAAGCGATGACACAACCACTGATGTAACTTCATCAGACGGCACAACCACTTCGACTGAAGCAACAACACCAGACGGCACAACTACTACCACTGCAGCTACAACAAGCGATGGCACAACCACTGACGCAACTACGTCAGATGGCACAACCAAAACGACAGAAGCAACAACACCAGACGGCACAACTACTAGCACTGCAGCCACAACAAGCGATGGCACAACCACTGATGTAACTTCATCAGACGGCACAACCACTTCGACTGGAGCAACAACACCAGACGGCACAACTACTACCACTGCAGGCACTACAAGCGATGGCACAACCACTGATGCAACTACATCAGATGGCACAACCAAAACGACTGGAACAACAACACCAGACGGCACAACTACTACCACTGCAGCCACAACAAGCGATGGCACAACCACTGACGCAACTACGTCAGATGGCACAACTAAAACGGCTGAAGCAACAACACCAGACGGCACAACTACTACCACTGCAGCTACAACAAGCGATGGCACAACCACTGATGTAACTTCATCAGACGGCACAACCACTTCGACTGGAGCAACAACACCAGACGGCACAACTACTACCACTGCAGCCACAACAAGCGATGACACAACCACTGATGTAACTTCATCAGACGGCACAACCACTTCGACTGAAGCAACAACACCAGACGGCACAACTACTACCACTGCAGCCACAACAAGCGATGGCACAACCACTGCCACAACTACGTCAGATGGCACAACCACTTCGACTGAAGCAACAACACCAGCCGGCACAACTACTGCCACTGCAGCCACATCAAGCGATGGCACAACCACTGACGCAACTACATCAGATGGCACAACCAAAACGACTGAAGCAACAACACCAGACGGCACAACTACTCCCACTGCAGCCACAACAAGCGATGGCACAACCACTGATGTAACTTCATCAGACGGCACAACCACTTCGACTGGAGCAACAACACCAGACGGCACAACTACTACCACTGCAGCCACAACAAGCGATGGTACAACCACTTCGACTGAAGCAACAACACCAGACGGCACAACTACTACCACTGCAGCCACAACAAGCGATGGCACAACCACTGATGCAACTACGTCAGATGGCACAACCACTTCGACTGAAGCAACAACACCAGCCGCCACAACTACTGCCACTGCAGCCACATCAAGCGATGGCACAACCACTGACGCAACTACATCAGATGGCACAACCAAAACGACTGAAGCAACAACACCAGACGGCACAACTACTCCCACTGCAGCCACAACAAGCGATGGCACAACCACTGATGTAACTTCATCAGACGGCACAACCACTTCGACTGGAGCAACAACACCAGACGGCACAACTACTACCACTGCAGCCACAACAAGCGATGGTACAACCACTTCGACTGAAGCAACAACACCAGACGGCACAACTACTACCACTGCAGCCACAACAAGCGATGGCACAACCACTGATGCAACTACATCAGACGGCACAACCACTTCGACTGGAGCAACAACACCAGCCGGCACAACTACTGCCACTGCAGCCACATCAAGCGATGGCACAACCACTGACGCAACTACATCAGATGGCACAACCAAAACGACTGAAGCAACAACACCAGACGGCACAACTACTCCCACTGCAGCCACAACAAGCGATGGCACAACCACTGATGTAACTTCATCAGACGGCACAACCACTTCGACTGGAGCAACAACACCAGACGGCACAACTACTACCACTGCAGCCACAACAAGCGATGGTACAACCACTTCGACTGAAGCAACAACACCAGACGGCACAACTACTACCACTGCAGCCACAACAAGCGATGGCACAACCACTGATGCAACTACATCAGATGGCACAACCAAAACAACAGAAGCAACAATACCAGACGGCACAACTACTACCACTGCAGCCACAACAATCGATGGCACAACCACTGCCGCAACTACGTCAGATGGCACAACCACTTCGACTGAAGCAACAACACCAGCCGCCACAACTACTGCCACTGCAGCCACATCAAGCGATGGCACAACCACTGACGCAACTACGTCAGATGGCACAACCAAAACGACTGAAGCAACAACACTAGACGGCACAACTACTACCACTGCAGCCACAACAAGCGATGGCACAACCACTGATGCAACTTCATCAGATGGCACAACCAAAACGACAGAAGCAACAACACCAGACGGCACAACTACTTCCACTGCAGCCACATCAAGCGATGGCACAACCACTGACGCAACTACGTCAGATGGCACAACCAAAACAACAGAAGCAACAATACCAGACGGCACAACTACTACCACTGCAGCCACAACAATCGATGGCACAACCACTGCCGCAACTACGTCAGATGGCACAACCACTTCGACTGAAGCAACAACACCAGCCGCCACAACTACTGCCACTGCAGCCACATCAAGCGATGGCACAACCACTGACGCAACTACGTCAGATGGCACAACCAAAACGACTGAAGCAACAACACTAGACGGCACAACTACTACCACTGCAGCCACAACAAGCGATGGCACAACCACTGACGCAACTACGTCAGATGGCACAACCAAAACGACAGAAGCAACAACACCAGACGGCACAACTACTAGCACTGCAGCCACAACAAGCGATGGCACAACCACTGATGTAACTTCATCAGACGGCACAACCACTTCGACTGGAGCAACAACACCAGACGGCACAACTACTACCACTGCAGGCACTACAAGCGATGGCACAACCACTGATGCAACTACATCAGATGGCACAACCAAAACGACTGGAACAACAACACCAGACGGCACAACTACTACCACTGCAGCCACAACAAGCGATGGCACAACCACTGACGCAACTACGTCAGATGGCACAACTAAAACGGCTGAAGCAACAACACCAGACGGCACAACTACTACCACTGCAGCTACAACAAGCGATGGCACAACCACTGATGTAACTTCATCAGACGGCACAACCACTTCGACTGGAGCAACAACACCAGACGGCACAACTACTACCACTGCAGCCACAACAAGCGATGACACAACCACTGATGTAACTTCATCAGACGGCACAACCACTTCGACTGAAGCAACAACACCAGACGGCACAACTACTACCACTGCAGCCACAACAAGCGATGGCACAACCACTGCCACAACTACGTCAGATGGCACAACCACTTCGACTGAAGCAACAACACCAGCCGGCACAACTACTGCCACTGCAGCCACATCAAGCGATGGCACAACCACTGACGCAACTACATCAGATGGCACAACCAAAACGACTGAAGCAACAACACCAGACGGCACAACTACTCCCACTGCAGCCACAACAAGCGATGGCACAACCACTGATGTAACTTCATCAGACGGCACAACCACTTCGACTGGAGCAACAACACCAGACGGCACAACTACTACCACTGCAGCCACAACAAGCGATGGTACAACCACTTCGACTGAAGCAACAACACCAGACGGCACAACTACTACCACTGCAGCCACAACAAGCGATGGCACAACCACTGATGCAACTACGTCAGATGGCACAACCACTTCGACTGAAGCAACAACACCAGCCGCCACAACTACTGCCACTGCAGCCACATCAAGCGATGGCACAACCACTGACGCAACTACATCAGATGGCACAACCAAAACGACTGAAGCAACAACACCAGACGGCACAACTACTCCCACTGCAGCCACAACAAGCGATGGCACAACCACTGATGTAACTTCATCAGACGGCACAACCACTTCGACTGGAGCAACAACACCAGACGGCACAACTACTACCACTGCAGCCACAACAAGCGATGGTACAACCACTTCGACTGAAGCAACAACACCAGACGGCACAACTACTACCACTGCAGCCACAACAAGCGATGGCACAACCACTGATGCAACTACATCAGACGGCACAACCACTTCGACTGGAGCAACAACACCAGCCGGCACAACTACTGCCACTGCAGCCACATCAAGCGATGGCACAACCACTGACGCAACTACATCAGATGGCACAACCAAAACGACTGAAGCAACAACACCAGACGGCACAACTACTCCCACTGCAGCCACAACAAGCGATGGCACAACCACTGATGTAACTTCATCAGACGGCACAACCACTTCGACTGGAGCAACAACACCAGACGGCACAACTACTACCACTGCAGCCACAACAAGCGATGGTACAACCACTTCGACTGAAGCAACAACACCAGACGGCACAACTACTACCACTGCAGCCACAACAAGCGATGGCACAACCACTGATGCAACTACATCAGATGGCACAACCAAAACAACAGAAGCAACAATACCAGACGGCACAACTACTACCACTGCAGCCACAACAATCGATGGCACAACCACTGCCGCAACTACGTCAGATGGCACAACCACTTCGACTGAAGCAACAACACCAGCCGCCACAACTACTGCCACTGCAGCCACATCAAGCGATGGCACAACCACTGACGCAACTACGTCAGATGGCACAACCAAAACGACTGAAGCAACAACACTAGACGGCACAACTACTACCACTGCAGCCACAACAAGCGATGGCACAACCACTGATGCAACTTCATCAGATGGCACAACCAAAACGACAGAAGCAACAACACCAGACGGCACAACTACTTCCACTGCAGCCACATCAAGCGATGGCACAACCACTGACGCAACTACGTCAGATGGCACAACCAAAACGACTGAAGCAACAACACTAGACGGCACAACTACTACCACTGCAGCCACAACATGCGATGGCACAACCACTGATGCAACTACATCAGATGGCACAACCAAAACGACTGGAACAACAACACCAGACGGCACAACTACTACCACTGCAGCCACAACAAGCGATGGCACAACCACTGACGCAACTACGTCAGATGGCACAACTAAAACGGCTGAAGCAACAACACCAGACGGCACAACTACTACCACTGCAGCTACAACAAGCGATGGCACAACCACTGATGTAACTTCATCAGACGGCACAACCACTTCGACTGGAGCAACAACACCAGACGGCACAACTACTACCACTGCAGCCACAACAAGCGATGACACAACCACTGATGTAACTTCATCAGACGGCACAACCACTTCGACTGAAGCAACAACACCAGACGGCACAACTACTACCACTGCAGCTACAACAAGCGATGGCACAACCACTGACGCAACTACGTCAGATGGCACAACCAAAACGACAGAAGCAACAACACCAGACGGCACAACTACTAGCACTGCAGCCACAACAAGCGATGGCACAACCACTGATGTAACTTCATCAGACGGCACAACCACTTCGACTGGAGCAACAACACCAGACGGCACAACTACTACCACTGCAGCCACTACAAGCGATGGCACAACCACTGATGCAACTACATCAGATGGCACAACCAAAACGACTGGAACAACAACACCTGACGGCACAACTACTACCACTGCAGCCACAACAAGCGATGGCACAACCACTGATGTAACTTCATCAGACGGCACAACCACTTCGACTGGATCAACAACACCAGACGGCACAACTACTACCACTGCAGCTACAACAAGCGATGGCACAACCACTGATGCAACTACATCAGATGGCACAACCAAAACGACTGGAACAACAACACCTGACGGCACAACTACTACCACTGCAGCCACAACAAGCGATGGCACAACCACTGATGTAACTTCATCAGACGGCACAACCACTTCGACTGGAGCAACAACACCAGACGGCACAACTACTACCACTGCAGCTACAACAAGCGATGGCACAACCACTGATGTAACTTCATCAAACGGCACAACCACTTCGACTGGAGCAACAACACCAGACGGCACAACTACTACCACTGCAGCCACAACAAGCGATGACACAACCACTGATGTAACTTCATCAGACGGCACAACCACTTCGACTGAAGCAACAACACCAGACGGCACAACTACTACCACTGCAGCCACAACAAGCGATGGCACAACCACTGCCGCAACTACGTCAGAGGGCACAACCACTTCGACTGAAGCAACAACACTAGCCGCCACAACTACTGCGACTGCAGCTACATCAAGCGATGGCACAACCTCTGCCGCAACTACGTCAGATGGCACAACCACTTCGACTGAAGCAACAACACCAGACAGCACAACTACTGCCACTGCAGCCACATCAAGCGATAGCACAACCACTGACGCAACTACGTCAGATGGCACAACCAAAACGACAGAAGCAACAACACCAGACGGCACAACTACTAGCACTGCAGCCACAACAAGCGATGGCACAACCACTGATGTAACTTCATCAGACGGCACAACCACTTCGACTGGAGCAACAACACCAGACGGCACAACTACTACCACTGCAGCCACTACAAGCGATGGCACAACCACTGATGCAACTACATCAGATGGCACAACCAAAACGACTGGAACAACAACACCAGACGGCACAACTACTACCACTGCAGCCACAACAAGCGATGGCACAACCACTGACGCAACTACGTCAGATGGCACAACTAAAACGGCTGAAGCAACAACACCAGACGGCACAACTACTACCACTGCAGCTACAACAAGCGATGGCACAACCACTGATGTAACTTCATCAGACGGCACAACCACTTCGACTGGAGCAACAACACCAGACGGCACAACTACTACCACTGCAGCCACAACAAGCGATGACACAACCACTGATGTAACTTCATCAGACGGCACAACCACTTCGACTGAAGCAACAACACCAGACGGCACAACTACTACCACTGCAGCCACAACAAGCGATAGCACAACCACTGCCGCAACTACGTCAGAGGGCACAACCACTTCGACTGAAGCAACAACACTAGCCGCCACAACTACTGCGACTGCAGCTACATCAAGCGATGGCACAACCACTGCCGCAACTACGTCAGATGGCACAACCACTTCGACTGAAGCAACAACACCAGACGGCACAACTACTGCCACTGCAGCCACATCAAGCGATAGCACAACCACTGATGTAACTTCATCAGACGGCACAACCACTTCGACTGAAGCAACAACACCAGACGGCACAACTACTACCACTGCAGCCACAACAAGCGATGGCACAACCACTGATGTAACTTCATCAGACGGCACAACCACTTCGACTGAAGCAACAACACCAGACGGCACAACTACTACCACTGCAGCCACAACAAGCGATGGCACAACCACTGATGCAACTACATCAGATAGCACAACCAAAACGACAGAAGCAACAACACCAGACGGCACAACTACTACCACTGCAGCCACAACAAGCGATGGCACAACCACTGCCGCAACTACGTCAGATGGCACAACCACTTCGACTGAAGCAACAACACCAGCCGCCACAACTACTGCCACTGCAGCCACATCAAGCGATGGCACAACCACTGATGTAACTTCATCAGACGGCACAACCACTTCGACTGAAGCAACAACACCAGACGGCACAACTACTACCACTGCAGCCACAACAAGCGATGGCACAACCACTGACGCAACTACGTCAGATGGCACAACTAAAACGGCTGAAGCAACAACACCAGACGGCACAACTACTACCACTGCAGCTACAACAAGCGATGGCACAACCACTGATGTAACTTCATCAGACGGCACAACCACTTCGACTGGAGCAACAACACCAGACGGCACATCTACTACCACTTCAGCTACAACAAGCGATGGCACAACCACTGACGCAACTACGTCAGATGGCACAACCAAAACGACAGAAGCAACAACACCAGACGGCACAACTACTACCACTGCAGCCACAACAAGCGATGGCACAACCACTGATGTAACTTCATCAGACGGCACAACCACTTCGACTGGAGCAACAACACCAGACGGCACAACTACTACCACTGCAGCCACTACAAGCGATGGCACAACCACTGATGCAACTACATCAGATGGCACAACCAAAACGACTGGAACAACAACACCAGACGGCACAACTACTACCACTGCAGCCACAACAAGCGATGGCACAACCACTGACGCAACTACGTCAGATGGCACAACTAAAACGGCTGAAGCAACAACACCAGACGGCACAACTACTACCACTGCAGCTACAACAAGCGATGGCACAACCACTGATGTAACTTCATCAGACGGCACAACCACTTCGACTGGAGCAACAACACCAGACGGCACAACTACTACCACTGCAGCCACAACAAGCGATGACACAACCACTGATGTAACTTCATCAGACGGCACAACCACTTCGACTGAAGCAACAACACCAGACGGCACAACTACAGCCACTGCAGCCACATCAAGCGATAGAACAACCACTGATGTAACTTCATCAGACGGCACAACCACTTCGACTGAAGCAACAACACCAGACGGCACAACTACTACCACTGCAGCCACAACAAGCGATGGCACAACCACTGCCGCAACTACGTCAGAGGGCACAACCACTTCGACTGAAGCAACAACACTAGCCGCCACAACTACTGCGACTGCAGCTACATCAAGCGATGGCACAACCACTGCCGCAACTACGTCAGATGGCACAACCACTTCGACTGAAGCAACAACACCAGACGGCACAACTACTGCCACTGCAGCCACATCAAGCGATAGCACAACCACTGATGTAACTTCATCAGACGGCACAACCACTTCGACTGAAGCAACAACACCAGACGGCACAACTACTACCACTGCAGCCACAACAAGCGATGGCACAACCACTGACGCAACTACGTCAGATGGCACAACTAAAACGGCTGAAGCAACAACACCAGACGGCACAACTACTACCACTGCAGCTACAACAAGCGATGGCACAACCACTGATGTAACTTCATCAGACGGCACAACCACTTCGACTGGAGCAACAACACCAGACGGCACAACTACTACCACTGCAGCCACAACAAGCGATGACACAACCACTGATGTAACTTCATCAGACGGCACAACCACTTCGACTGAAGCAACAACACCAGACGGCACAACTACTGCCACTGCAGCCACATCAAGCGATAGCACAACCACTGATGTAACTTCATCAGACGGCACAACCACTTCGACTGAAGCAACAACACCAGACGGCACAACTACTACCACTGCAGCCACAACAAGCGATGGCACAACCACTGCCGCAACTACGTCAGAGGGCACAACCACTTCGACTGAAGCAACAACACTAGCAGCCACAACTACTGCGACTGCAGCCACATCAAGCGATGGCACAACCACTGCCGCAACTACGTCAGATGGCACAACCACTTCGACTGAAGCAACAACACCAGACGGCACAACTACTGCCACTGCAGCCACATCAAGCGATAGCACAACCACTGATGTAACTTCATCAGACGGCACAACCACTTCGAATGAAGCAACAACACCAGACGGCACAACTACTACCACTGCAGCCACAACAAGCGATGGCACAACCACTGATGTAACTTCATCAGACGGCACAACCACTTCGACTGAAGCAACAACACCAGACGGCACAACTACTACCACTGCAGCCACAACAAGCGATGGCACAACCACTGATGCAACTACATCAGATGGCACAACCAAAACGACAGAAGCAACAACACCAGACGGCACAACTACTACCACTGCAGCCACAACAAGCGATGGCACAACCACTGCCGCAACTACGTCAGATGGCACAACCACTTCGACTGAAGCAACAACACCAGCCGCCACAACTACTGCCACTGCAGCCACATCAAGCGATGGCACAACCACTGAAGTAACTTCATCAGACGGCACAACCACTTCGACTGGAGCAACAACACCAGACGGCACAACTACTACCACTGCAGCCACTACAAGCGATGGCACAACCACTGATGCAACTACATCAGATGGCACAACCAAAACGACTGGAACAACAACACCAGACGGCACAACTACTACCACTGCAGCCACAACAAGCGATGGCACAACCACTGACGCAACTACGTCAGATGGCACAACTAAAACGGCTGAAGCAACAACACCAGACGGCACAACTACTACCACTGCAGCTACAACAAGCGATGGCACAACCACTGATGTTACTTCATCAGACGGCACAACCACTTCGACTGGAGCAACAACACCAGACGGCACAACTACTACCACTGCAGCCACAACAAGCGATGGCACAACCACTGATGTAACTTCATCAGACGGCACAACCACTTCGACTGAAGCAACAACACCAGACGGCACAACTACTACCACTGCAGCCACAACAAGCGATGGCACAACCACTGATGCGACTTCATCAGACGGCACAACCACTTCGACTGAAGCAACAACACCAGACGGCATAACTACTACCACTGCAGCAACAACAAGCGATGGCACAACCACTGCCGCAACTACGTCAGATGGCACAACCACTTCGACTGAAGCAACAACACCAGCCGGCACAACTACTGCCACTGCAGCCACATCAAGCGATGGCACAACCACTGACGCAACTACATCAGATGGCACAACCAAAACGACTGAAGCAACAACACCAGACGGCACAACTACTCCCACTGCAGCCACAACAAGCGATGGCACAACCACTGATGTAACTTCATCAGACGGCACAACCACTTCGACTGGAGCAACAACACCAGACGGCACAACTACTACCACTGCAGCCACAACAAGCGATGGTACAACCACTTCGACTGAAGCAACAACACCAGACGGCACAACTACTACCACTGCAGCCACAACAAGCGATGGCACAACCACTGATGCAACTACATCAGATGGCACAACCAAAACGACAGAAGCAACAACACCAGACGGCACAACTACTACCACTGCAGCCACAACAAGCGATGGCACAACCACTGCCGCAACTACGTCAGATGGCACAACCACTTCGACTGAAGCAACAACACCAGCCGCCACAACTACTGCCACTGCAGCCACATCAAGCGATGGCACAACCACTGACGCAACTACGTCAGATGGCACAACCAAAACGACTGAAGCAACAACACCAGACGGCACAACTACTCCCACTGCAGCCACAACAAGCGATGGCACAACCACTGATGTAACTTCATCAGACGGCACAACCACTTCGACTGGAGCAACAACACCAGACGGCACAACTACTACCACTGCAGCCACAACAAGCGATGGTACAACCACTTCGACTGAAGCAACAACACCAGACGGCACAACTACTACCACTGCAGCCACAACAAGCGATGGCACAACCACTGATGCAACTACATCAGATGGCACAACCAAAACGACAGAAGCAACAACACCAGACGGCAGAACTACTACCACTGCAGCCACAACAAGCGATGGCACAACCACTGATGTAATTTCATCAGACGGCACAACCACTTCGACTGAAGCAACAACACCAGACGGCACAACTACTACCACTGCAGCCACAACAAGCGATGGCACAACCACTGATGCAACTACATCAGATGGCACAACCAAAACGACAGAAGCAACAACACCAGACGGCACAACTACTACCACTGCAGCCACAACAAGCGATGGCACAACCAAAACGACAGAAGCAACAACACCAGATGGCACAACTACTACCACTGCAGCCACAGCAAGCGATGGCACAACCACTGATGTAATTTCATCAGACGGCACAACCACTTCGACTGAAGCAACAACACCAGACGGCACAACTACTAACACTGCAGCCACAGCAAGCGATGGCACAACCACTGATGTAATTTCATCAGACGGCACAACCACTTCGACTGAAGCAACAACACCAGACGGCACAACTACTAACACTGCAGCCACAGCAAGCGATGGCACAACCACTGATGTAATTTCATCAGACGGCACAACCACTTCGACTGAAGCAACAACACCAGACGGCACAACTACTACCACTGCAGCCACAACAAGCGATGGCACTACCACTGATGCAACTACATCAGATGGCACAACCAAAACGACAGAAGCAACAACACCAGACGGCACAACTACTTCCACTGCAGCCACAACAAGCGATGGCACAACCACTGATGTAATTTCATCAGACGGCACAACCACTTCGACTGAAGCAACAACACCAGACGGCACGACTACTACCACTGCAGCCACAACAAGCGATGGCACAACCACTGATGCAACTACATCAGATGGCACAACCAAAACGACTGAAGCAACAACACCTGACGGCACAACTACTACCACTGCAGCTACAACAAGCGATGGCACAACCACTGATGTTACTTCATCAGACGGCACAACCACTTCGACTGGAGCAACAACACCAGACGGCACAACTACTTCCACTGCAGCCACAACAAGCGATGGCACAACCACTGATGTAATTTCATCAGACGGCACAACCACTTCGACTGAAGCAACAACACCAGACGGCACAACTACTACCACTGCAGCCACAACAAGCGATGGCACAACCACTGATGCAACTACATCAGATGGCACAACCAAAACGACAGAAGCAACAACACCAGACGGCACAACTACTACCACTGCAGCCACAACAAGCGATGGCACAACCACTGCCGCAACTACGTCAGATGGCACAACCACTTCGACTGAAGCAACAACACCAGCCGGCACAACTACTGCCACTGCAGCCACATCAAGCGATGGCACAACCACTGACGCAACTACGTCAGATGGCACAACCAAAACGACTGAAGCAACAACACCTGACGGCACAACTACTACCACTGCAGCCACAACAAGCGATGGCACAACCACTGATGTAACTTCATCAGACGTTACAACTACTTCGACTGGAGCAACAACACCAGACGGCACAACTATTACCACTGCAGCCACAACAAGCGATGGCACAACCACTGACGCAACTACATCAGATGGCACAACCAAAACGACTGAAGCAACAACACCAGACGGCACAACTACTACCACTGCAGCCACAACAAGCGATGGCACAACCACTGATGTAACTTCATCAGACGGCACAACCACTTCGACTGGAGCAACAACACCAGACGGCACAACTACTACCACTGCAGCCACAACAAGCGATGGCACAACCACTGCCGCAACTACGTCAGATGGCACAACCACTTCGACTGAAGCAACAACACCAGCCGCCACAACTACTGCCACTGCAGCCACATCAAGCGATGGCACAACCACTGACGCAACTACGTCAGATGGTACAACCAAAACGACTGTAGCAACAACACCAGACGGCACAACTACTACCACTGCAACCACAACAAGCGATGGCACAACCAAAACGACAGAAGCAACAACACCAGATGGCACAACTACTACCACTGCAGCCACAACAAGCGATGGCACAACCACTGACGCAACTACATCAGATGGCACAACCACTTCGACTGAAGCAACAACACCAGCCGGCACAACTACTGCCACTGCAGCCACATCAAGCGATAGCACAACCACTGACGCAACTACATCAGATGGCACAACCAAAACGACTGAAGCAACAACACCAGACGGCACAACTACTACCACTGCAGCCACAACAAGCGATGGCACAACCACTGATGTAACTTCATCAGATGGCACAACCACTTCGACTGGAGCAACAACACCAGACGGCACAACTACTACCACTGCAGCCACAACAAGCGATGGCACAACCACTGCCGCAACTACGTCAGATGGCACAACCACTGACGCAAATACGTCAGATGGTACAACCAAAACGACTGAAGCAACAACACCAGACGGCACAACTACTACCACTGCAACCACAACAAGCGATGGCACAACCAAAACGACAGAAGCAACAACACCAGATGGCACAACTACTACCACTGCAGCCACAACAAGCGATGGCACAACCACTGATGTAACTTCATCAGACGGCACAACCACTTTGACTGGAGCAACAACACCAGACGGCACAACTACTACCACTGCAGCCACAACAAGCGATGGCACAACCACTGATGTAACTTCATCAGACGGCACAACCACTTCGACTGGAGCAACAACACCAGACGGCACAACTACTACCACTGCAGCCACAACAAGCGATGGCACAACCACTGATGCAACTACATCAGATGGCACAACCAAAACGACAGAAGCAACAACACCAGACGGCACAACTACTACCACTGCAGCCACAACAAGCGATGGCACAACCACTGCCGCAACTACGTCAGATGGCACAACCACTTCGACTGAAGCAACAACACCAGCCGGCACAACTACTGCCACTGCAGCCACATCAAGCGATGGCACAACCACTGACGCAACTACGTCAGATGGCACAACCAAAACGACTGAAGCAACAACACCTGACGGCACAACTACTACCACTGCGGCCACAACAAGCGATGGCACAACCACTGATGTAACTTCATCAGACGGCACAACCACTTCGACTGGAGCAACAACACCAGACGGCACAACTATTACCACTGCAGCCACAACAAGCGATGGCACAACCACTGACGCAACTACATCAGATGGCACAACCAAAACGACTGAAGCAACAACACCAGACGGCACAACTACTACCACTGCAGCCACAACAAGCGATGGCACAACCACTGATGTAACTTCATCAGACGGCATAACCACTCCGACTGGAGCAACAACACCAGACGGCACAACTACTACCACTGCAGCCACAACAAGCGATGGCACAACCACTGCCGCAACTACGTCAGATGGCACAACCACTTCGACTGAAGCAACAACACCAGCCGCCACAACTACTGCCACTGCAGCCACATCAAGCGATGGCACAACCACTGACGCAACTACGTCAGATGGTACAACCAAAACGACTGAAGCAACAACACCAGACGGCACAACTACTACCACTGCAACCACAACAAGCGATGGCACAACCAAAACGACAGAAGCAACAACACCAGATGGCACAACTACTACCACTGCAGCCACAACAAGCGATGGCACAACCACTGACGCAACTACATCAGATGGCACAACCACTTCGACTGAAGCAACAACACCAGCCGCCACAACTACTGCCACTGCAGCCACATCAAGCGATGGCACAACCACTGACGCAACTACGTCAGATGGTACAACCAAAACGACTGAAGCAACAACACCAGACGGCACAACTACTACCACTGCAACCATAACAAGCGATGGCACAACCAAAACGACAGAAGCAACAACACCAGATGGCACAACTACTACCACTGCAGCCACAACAAGCGATGGCACAACCACTGACGCAACTACATCAGATGGCACAACCACTTCGACTGAAGCAACAACACCAGCCGGCACAACTACTGCCACTGCAGCCACATCAAGCGATGGCACAACCACTGACGCAACTACATCAGATGGCACAACCAAAACGACAGAAGCAACAACACCAGATGGCACAACTACTACCACTGCAGCCACAACAAGCGATGGCACAACCACTGACGCAACTACATCAGATGGCACAACCACTTCGACTGAAGCAACAACACCAGCCGGCACAACTACTGCCACTGCAGCCACATCAAGCGATGGCACAACCACTGACGCAACTACATCAGATGGCACAACCAAAACGACTGAAGCAACAACACCCGACGGCACAACTACTACCACTGCAGCCACAACAAGCGATGGCACAACCACTGACGCAACTACATCAGATGGCACAACCAAAACGACTGAAGCAACAACACCAGACGGCACAACTACTACCACTGCAGCCACAACAAGCGATGGCACAACCAGTGATGTTACTTCATCATACGGCACAACCACTTCGACTGAAGCAACAACACCAGACGGCACAACTACTACCACTGCAGCCACAACAAGCGATGGCACAACCACTGATGTAACTTCATCAGACGGCACAACCACTTCGACTGGAGCAACAACACCAGACGGCACAACTACAACCACTGCAGCCACAACAAGCGATGGCACAACCACTGATGCAACTACGTCAGATGGCACAACTACTTCGACTGAAGCAACAACACCAGCCGCCACAACTACTGCCACTGCAGCCACATCAAGCGATGGCACAACCACTGACGCAACTACGTCAGATGGCACAACCAAAACGACTGAAGCAACAACACCAGACGGCACAACTACTACCACTGCAACCACAACAAGCGATGGCACAACCAAAACGACAGAAGCAACAACACCAGATGGCACAACTACTACCACTGCAGCCACAACAAGCGATGGCACAACCACTGATGTAACTTCATCAGACGGCACAACCACTTCGATTGGAGCAACAACACCAGACGGCACAACTACTACCACTGCAGCCACAACAAGCGATGGCACAACCACTGCCGCAACTACGTCAGATGGCACAACTACTTCGACTGAAGCAACAACACCAGCCGCCACAACTACTGCCACTGCAGCCACATCAAGCGATGGCACAACCACTGACGCAACTACGTCAGATGGCACAACCAAAACGACTGAAGCAACAACACCAGACGGCACAACTACTACCACTGCAACCACAACAAGCGATGGCACAACCAAAACGACAGAAGCAACAACACCAGATGGCACAACTACTACCACTGCAGCCACAACAAGCGATGGCACAACCACTGATGTAACTTCATCAGACGGCACAACCACTTCGACTGGAGCAACAACACCAGACGGCACAACTACTACCACTGCAGCCACAACAAGCGATGGCACAACCACTTATGTAACTTCATCAGACGGCACAACCACTCCGACTGAAGCAACAACACCAGACGGCACAACTACTACCACTGCAGCCACAACAAGCGATGGCACAACAACTGATGCAACTACATCAGATGGCACAACCAAAACGACAGAAGCAACAACACCAGACGGCACAACTACTACCACTGCAGCCACAACAAGCGATGGCACAACCACTGCCGCAACTACGTCAGATGGCACAACCACTTCGACTGAAGCAACAACACCAGCCACCACAACTACTGCCACTGCAGCCACATCAAGCGATGGCACAACCACTGACGCAACTACGTCAGATGGCACAACCAAAACGACTGAAGCAATAACACCTGACGGCACAACTACTACCACTGCAGCCACAACAAGCGATGGCACAACCACTGATGTAACTTCATCAGACGGCACAACCACTTCGACTGGATCAACAACACCAGACGGCACAACTACTACCACTGCAGCCACAATAAGCGATGGCACAACCACTGACGCAACTACGTCAGATGGCACAACCAAAACGACTGAAGCAACAACACCAGACGGCACAACTACTACCACTGCAACCACAACAAGCGATGGCACAACCAAAACGACAGAAGCAACAACACCAGATGGCACAACTTCTTCCACTGCAGCCACAACAAGCGATGGCACAACCACTGATGTAACTTCATCAGACGGCACAACCACTTCGACTGGAGCAACAACACCAGACGGCACAACTACAACCACTGCAGCCACAACAAGCGATGGCACAACCACTGATGCAACTACATCAGATGGCACAACCAAAACGACTGAAGCAACAATACCAGACGGCACAACTACTACCACTGCAGCCACAACAAGCGATGGCACAACCACTGATGTAACTTCATCAGACGGCACAACCACTTCGACTGGAGCAACAACACCAGACGGCACAACCACTTCGACTGGAGCAACAACACCAGACGGCACAACTACTACCACTGCAGCCACAACAAGCGATGGCACAACCACTGATGCAACTACATCAGATGGCACAACCAAAACGACTGAAGCAACAACACCTGATGGCACAACTACTACCACTGCAGCCACAACAAGCGATGGCACAACCACTGATGTAACTTCATCAGACGGCACAACCACTTCGACTGGAGCATCAACACCAGACGGCACAACTATTACCACTGCAGCCACAACAAGCGATGGCACAACCACTGATGCAACTACATCAGATGGCACAACCAAAACGACTGAAGCAACAACACCAGACGGCACAACTACTACCACTGCAGCCACAACAAGCGATGGCACAACCACTGATGTAACTTCATCAGACGGCACAACCACTTCGACTGGAGCAACAACACCAGACGGCACAACTATTACCACTGCAGCCACAACAAGCGATGGCACAACCAGTGATGTTACTTCATCATACGGCACAACCACTTCGACTGAAGCAACAACACCAGACGGCACAACTACTACCACTGCAGCCACAACAAGCGATGGCACAACCACTGATGTAACTTCATCAGACGGCACAACCACTTCGACTGGAGCAACAACACCAGACGGCACAACTACAACCACTGCAGCCACAACAAGCGATGGCACAACCACTGATGCAACTACATCAGATGGCACAACCAAAACGACTGAAGCAACAATACCAGACGGCACAACTACTACCACTGCAGCCACATCAAGCGATGGCACAACCACTGACGCAACTACGTCAGACGGCACAACCACTTCGATTGGAGCAACAACACCAGATGGCACAACTACTACCACTGCAGCCACAACAAGCGATGGCACAACCACTGATGTAACTTCATCAGACGGCGCAACCACTTCGACTGGAGCAACAACACCAGACGGCACAACTACTACCACTGCAGCCACAACAAGCGATGGCACAACCACTGATGCAACTACATCAGATGGCACAACCAAAACGACTGAAGCAACAACACCAGACGCCACAACTACAACCACTGCAGCCACAACAAGCGATGGCACAACCACTGATGCAACTACATCAGATGGCACAACCAAAGCGACAGAAGCAACAACACCAGACGGCACAACTACTACCACTGCAGCCACAACAAGCGATGGCACAACCACTGATGCAACTACATCAGATGGCACAACCAAAACGACTGAAGCAACAACACCAGACGGCACAACTACTACCACTGCAGCCACAACAAGCGATGGCACAACCACTGATGTAACTTCATCAGACGGCACAACCACTTCGACTGGAGCAACAACACCAGACGGCACAACCACTTCGACTGGAGCAACAACACCAGACGGCACAACTACTACCACTGCAGCCACAACAAGCGATGGCACAATCACTGATGCAACTACATCAGATGGCACAACCAAAACGACTGAAGCAACAACACCTGATGGCACAACTACTACCACTGCAGCCACAACAAGCGATGGCACAACCACTGATGTAACTTCATCAGACGGCACAACCACTTCGACTGGAGCATCAACACCAGACGGCACAACTATTACCACTGCAGCCACAACAAGCGATGGCACAACCACTGATGCAACTACATCAGATGGCACAACCAAAACGACTGAAGCAACAACACCAGACGGCACAACTACTACCACTGCAGCCACAACAAGCGATGGCACAACCACTGATGTAACTTCATCAGACGGCACAACCACTTCGACTGGAGCAACAACACCAGACGGCACAACTATTACCACTGCAGCCACAACAAGCGATGGCACAACCAGTGATGTTACTTCATCATACGGCACAACCACTTCGACTGAAGCAACAACACCAGACGGCACAACTACTACCACTGCAGCCACAACAAGCGATGGCACAACCACTGATGTAACTTCATCAGACGGCACAACCACTTCGACTAGAGCAACAACACCAGACGGCACAACTACAACCACTGCAGCCACAACAAGCGATGGCACAACCACTGATGCAACTACGTCAGATGGCACAACTACTTCGACTGAAGCATCAACACCAGCCGCCACAACTACTGCCACTGCAGCCACATCAAGCGATGGCACAACCACTGACGCAACTACGTCAGATGGCACAACCAAAACGACTGAAGCAACAACACCAGACGGCACAACTACTACCACTGCAACCACAACAAGCGATGGCACAACCAAAACGACAGAAGCAACAACACCAGATGGCACAACTACTACCACTGCAGCCACAACAAGCGATGGCACAACCACTGATGTAACTTCATCAGACGGCACAACCACTTCGACTGGAGCAACAACACCAGACGGCACAACTACTACCACTGCAGCCACAACAAGCGATGGCACAACCACTGCCGCAACTACGTCAGATGGCACAACTACT
The DNA here is from genome assembly GCA_946251885.1 of Cosmia pyralina. Taxonomy (NCBI): domain Eukaryota; kingdom Metazoa; phylum Arthropoda; class Insecta; order Lepidoptera; family Noctuidae; genus Cosmia; species Cosmia pyralina. The sequence continues at coordinate 15,172,416 of OX276359.1, read as the reverse complement.
TCGACTGAAGCAACAACACCAGCCGCCACAACTACTGCCACTGCAGCCATATCAAGCGATGGCACAACCACTGACGCAACTACATCAGATGGCACAACCAAAACGACTGAAGCAACAACACCAGACGGCACAACTACTACCACTGCAACCACAACAAGCGATGGCACAACCAAAACGACTGAAGCAACAACACCTGATGGCACAACTACTACCACTGCAGCCACAACAAGCGATGGCACAACCACTGATGCAACTACATCAGATGGCACAACCAGAACGACTGAAGCAACAACACCTGATGGCACAACTACTACCACTGCAGCCACAACAAGCGATGGCACAACCACTGATGTAACTTCATCAGACGGCACAACCACTTCGACTGGAGCATCAACACCAGACGGCACAACTATTACCACTGCAGCCACAACAAGCGATGGCACAACCACTGATGCAACTACATCAGATGGCACAACCAAAACGACAGAAGCAACAACACCAGACGGCACAACTACTACCACTGCAGCCACAACAAGCGATGGCACAACCACTGCCGCAACTACGTCAGATGGCACAACCACTTCGACTGAAGCAACAACACCAGCCACCACAACTACTGCCACTGCAGCCACATCAAGCGATGGCACAACCACTGACGCAACTACGTCAGATGGCACAACCAAAACGACTGAAGCAACAACACCTGACGGCACAACTACTACCACTGCAGCCACAACAAGCGATGGCACAACCACTGATGTAACTTCATCAGACGGCACAACCACTTCGACTGGATCAACAACACCAGACGGCACAACTACTACCACTGCAGCCACAACAAGCGATGGCACAACCACTGACGCAACTACATCAGATGGCACAACCAAAACGACTGAAGCAACAACACCAGACGGCACAACTACTACCACTGCAGCCACAACAAGCGATGGCACAACCACTGATGTAACTTCATCAGACGGCATAACCACTCCGACTGGAGCAACAACACCAGACGGCACAACTACTACCACTGCAGCCACAACAAGCGATGGCACAACCACTGCCGCAACTACGTCAGATGGCACAACCACTTCGACTGAAGCAACAACACCAGCCGCCACAACTACTGCCACTGCAGCCACATCAAGCGATGGCACAACCACTGACGCAACTACGTCAGATGGTACAACCAAAACGACTGAAGCAACAACACCAGACGGCACAACTACTACCACTGCAACCACAACAAGCGATGGCACAACCAAAACGACAGAAGCAACAACACCAGATGGCACAACTACTACCACTGCAGCCACAACAAGCGATGGCACAACCACTGACGCAACTACATCAGATGGCACAACCACTTCGACTGAAGCAACAACACCAGCCGCCACAACTACTGCCACTGCAGCCACATCAAGCGATGGCACAACCACTGACGCAACTACGTCAGATGGTACAACCAAAACGACTGAAGCAACAACACCAGACGGCACAACTACTACCACTGCAACCACAACAAGCGATGGCACAACCAAAACGACAGAAGCAACAACACCAGATGGCACAACTACTACCACTGCAGCCACAACAAGCGATGGCACAACCACTGACGCAACTACATCAGATGGCACAACCACTTCGACTGAAGCAACAACACCAGCCGGCACAACTACTGCCACTGCAGCCACATCAAGCGATGGCACAACCACTGACGCAACTACATCAGATGGCACAACCAAAACGACAGAAGCAACAACACCAGATGGCACAACTACTACCACTGCAGCCACAACAAGCGATGGCACAACCACTGACGCAACTACATCAGATGGCACAACCACTTCGACTGAAGCAACAACACCAGCCGGCACAACTACTGCCACTGCAGCCACATCAAGCGATGGCACAACCACTGACGCAACTACATCAGATGGCACAACCAAAACGACTGAAGCAACAACACCAGACGGCACAACTACTACCACTGCAGCCACAACAAGCGATGGCACAACCACTGACGCAACTACATCAGATGGCACAACCAAAACGACTGAAGCAACAACACCAGACGGCACAACTACTACCACTGCAGCCACAACAAGCGATGGCACAACCAGTGATGTTACTTCATCATACGGCACAACCACTTCGACTGAAGCAACAACACCAGACGGCACAACTACTACCACTGCAGCCACAACAAGCGATGGCACAACCACTGATGTAACTTCATCAGACGGCACAACCACTTCGACTGGAGCAACAACACCAGACGGCACAACTACAACCACTGCAGCCACAACAAGCGATGGCACAACCACTGATGCAACTACGTCAGATGGCACAACTACTTCGACTGAAGCAACAACACCAGCCGCCACAACTACTGCCACTGCAGCCACATCAAGCGATGGCACAACCACTGACGCAACTACGTCAGATGGCACAACCAAAACGACTGAAGCAACAACACCAGACGGCACAACTACTACCACTGCAACCACAACAAGCGATGGCACAACCAAAACGACAGAAGCAACAACACCAGATGGCACAACTACTACCACTGCAGCCACAACAAGCGATGGCACAACCACTGATGTAACTTCATCAGACGGCACAACCACTTCGACTGGAGCAACAACACCAGACGGCACAACTACTACCACTGCAGCCACAACAAGCGATGGCACAACCACTGCCGCAACTACGTCAGATGGCACAACTACTTCGACTGAAGCAACAACACCAGCCGCCACAACTACTGCCACTGCAGCCACATCAAGCGATGGCACAACCACTGACGCAACTACGTCAGATGGCACAACCAAAACGACTGAAGCAACAACACCAGACGGCACAACTACTACCACTGCAACCACAACAAGCGATGGCACAACCAAAACGACAGAAGCAACAACACCAGATGGCACAACTACTACCACTGCAGCCACAACAAGCGATGGCACAACCACTGATGTAACTTCATCAGACGGCACAACCACTTCGACTGGAGCAACAACACCAGACGGCACAACTACTACCACTGCAGCCACAACAAGCGATGGCACAACCACTTATGTAACTTCATCAGACGGCACAACCACTCCGACTGAAGCAACAACACCAGACGGCACAACTACTACCACTGCAGCCACAACAAGCGATGGCACAACAACTGATGCAACTACATCAGATGGCACAACCAAAACGACAGAAGCAACAACACCAGACGGCACAACTACTACCACTGCAGCCACAACAAGCGATGGCACAACCACTGCCGCAACTACGTCAGATGGCACAACCACTTCGACTGAAGCAACAACACCAGCCACCACAACTACTGCCACTGCAGCCACATCAAGCGATGGCACAACCACTGACGCAACTACGTCAGATGGCACAACCAAAACGACTGAAGCAATAACACCTGACGGCACAACTACTACCACTGCAGCCACAACAAGCGATGGCACAACCACTGATGTAACTTCATCAGACGGCACAACCACTTCGACTGGATCAACAACACCAGACGGCACAACTACTACCACTGCAGCCACAACAAGCGATGGCACAACCACTGCCGCAACTACGTCAGATGGCACAACCACTTCGACTGAAGCAACAACACCAGCCGCCACAACTACTGCCACTGCAGCCACATCAAGCGATGGCACAACCACTGACGCAACTACGTCAGATGGTACAACCAAAACGACTGAAGCAACAACACCAGACGGCACAACTACTACCACTGCAACCACAACAAGCGATGGCACAACCAAAACGACAGAAGCAACAACACCAGATGGCACAACTTCTTCCACTGCAGCCACAACAAGCGATGGCACAACCACTGATGTAACTTCATCAGACGGCACAACCACTTCGACTGGAGCAACAACACCAGACGGCACAACTACAACCACTGCAGCCACAACAAGCGATGGCACAACCACTGATGCAACTACATCAGATGGCACAACCAAAACGACTGAAGCAACAATACCAGACGGCACAACTACTACCACTGCAGCCACAACAAGCGATGGCACAACCACTGATGTAACTTCATCAGACGGCACAACCACTTCGACTGGAGCAACAACACCAGACGGCACAACCACTTCGACTGGAGCAACAACACCAGACGGCACAACTACTACCACTGCAGCCACAACAAGCGATGGCACAACCACTGATGCAACTACATCAGATGGCACAACCAAAACGACTGAAGCAACAACACCTGATGGCACAACTACTACCACTGCAGCCACAACAAGCGATGGCACAACCACTGATGTAACTTCATCAGACGGCACAACCACTTCGACTGGAGCATCAACACCAGACGGCACAACTATTACCACTGCAGCCACAACAAGCGATGGCACAACCACTGATGCAACTACATCAGATGGCACAACCAAAACGACTGAAGCAACAACACCAGACGGCACAACTACTACCACTGCAGCCACAACAAGCGATGGCACAACCACTGATGTAACTTCATCAGACGGCACAACCACTTCGACTGGAGCAACAACACCAGACGGCACAACTATTACCACTGCAGCCACAACAAGCGATGGCACAACCAGTGATGTTACTTCATCATACGGCACAACCACTTCGACTGAAGCAACAACACCAGACGGCACAACTACTACCACTGCAGCCACAACAAGCGATGGCACAACCACTGATGTAACTTCATCAGACGGCACAACCACTTCGACTGGAGCAACAACACCAGACGGCACAACTACAACCACTGCAGCCACAACAAGCGATGGCACAACCACTGATGCAACTACATCAGATGGCACAACCAAAACGACTGAAGCAACAATACCAGACGGCACAACTACTACCACTGCAGCCACATCAAGCGATGGCACAACCACTGACGCAACTACGTCAGACGGCACAACCACTTCGATTGGAGCAACAACACCAGATGGCACAACTACTACCACTGCAGCCACAACAAGCGATGGCACAACCACTGATGTAACTTCATCAGACGGCGCAACCACTTCGACTGGAGCAACAACACCAGACGGCACAACTACTACCACTGCAGCCACAACAAGCGATGGCACAACCACTGATGCAACTACATCAGATGGCACAACCAAAACGACTGAAGCAACAACACCAGACGCCACAACTACAACCACTGCAGCCACAACAAGCGATGGCACAACCACTGATGCAACTACATCAGATGGCACAACCAAAGCGACAGAAGCAACAACACCAGACGGCACAACTACTACCACTGCAGCCACAACAAGCGATGGCACAACCACTGATGCAACTACATCAGATGGCACAACCAAAACGACTGAAGCAACAACACCAGACGGCACAACTACTACCACTGCAGCCACAACAAGCGATGGCACAACCACTGATGTAACTTCATCAGACGGCACAACCACTTCGACTGGAGCAACAACACCAGACGGCACAACCACTTCGACTGAAGCAACAACACCAGCCGCTACAACTACTGCCACTGCAGCCACATCAAGCGATGGCACAACCACTGACGCAACTACGTCAGATGGTACAACCAAAACGACTGAAGCAACAACACCAGACGGCACAACTACTACCACTGCAACCACAACAAGCGATGGCACAACCAAAACGACAGAAGCAACAACACCAGATGGCACAACTTCTTCCACTGCAGCCACAACAAGCGATGGCACAACCACTGATGTAACTTCATCAGACGGCACAACCACTTCGACTGGAGCAACAACACCAGACGGCACAACTACTACCACTGCAGCCACAACAAGCGATAGCACAACCACTGATGCAACTACATCAGATGGCACAACCAAAACGACTGAAGCAACAACACCAGACGGCACAACTACTACCACTGCAGCCACAACAAGCGATGGCACAACCACTGATGTAACTTCATCAGACGGCACAATCACTTCGACTGGAGCAACAACACCAGACGGCACAACCACTTCGACTGGAGCAACAACACCAGACGGCACAACTACTACCACTGCAGCCACAACAAGCGATGGCACAACCACTGATGCAACTACATCAGATGGCACAACCAAAACGACTGAAGCAACAACACCTGATGGCACAACTACTACCACTGCAGCCACAACAAGCGATGGCACAACCACTGATGTAACTTCATCAGACGGCACAACCACTTCGACTGGAGCATCAACACCAGACGGCACAACTATTACCACTGCAGCCACAACAAGCGATGGCACAACCACTGATGCAACTACATCAGATGGCACAACCAAAACGACTGAAGCAACAACACCAGACGGCACAACTTCTTCCACTGCAGCCACAACAAGCGATGGCACAACCACTGATGTAACTTCATCAGACGGCACAACCACTTCGACTGGAGCAACAACACCAGACGGCACAAATATTACCACTGCAGCCACAACAAGCGATGGCACAACCAGTGATGTTACTTCATCATACGGCACAACTACTTCGACTGAAGCAACAACACCAGACGGCACAACTACTACCACTGCAGCCACAACAAGCGATGGCACAACCAGTGATGTTACTTCATCATACGGCACAACCACTTCGACTGAAGCAACAACACCAGACGGCACAACTACTACCACTGCAGCCACATCAAGCGATGGCACAACCACTGATGTAACTTCATCAGACGGCACAACCACTTCGACTGGAGCAACAACACCAGACGGCACAACTACAACCACTGCAGCCACAACAAGCGATGGCACAACCACTGATGCAACTACGTCAGATGGCACAACTACTTCGACTGAAGCAACAACACCAGCCGCCACAACTACTGCCACTGCAGCCACATCAAGCGATGGCACAACCACTGATGCAACTACATCAGATGGCACAACCAAAACGACTGAAGCAACAACACCAGACGGCACAACTACTACCACTGCAGCCACAACAAGCGATGGCACAACCACTGATGTAACTTCATCAGACGGCACAATCACTTCGACTGGAGCAACAACACCAGACGGCACAACCACTTCGACTGGAGCAACAACACCAGACGGCACAACTACTACCACTGCAGCCACAACAAGCGATGGCACAACCACTGATGCAACTACATCAGATGGCACAACCAAAACGACTGAAGCAACAACACCTGATGGCACAACTACTACCACTGCAGCCACAACAAGCGATGGCACAACCACTGATGTAACTTCATCAGACGGCACAACCACTTCGACTGGAGCATCAACACCAGACGGCACAACTATTACCACTGCAGCCACAACAAGCGATGGCACAACCACTGATGCAACTACATCAGATGGCACAACCAAAACGACTGAAGCAACAACACCAGACGGCACAACTTCTTCCACTGCAGCCACAACAAGCGATGGCACAACCACTGATGTAACTTCATCAGATGGCACAACCAAAACGACTGAAGCAACAACACCTGATGGCACAACTACTACCACTGCAGCCACAACAAGCGATGGCACAACCACTGATGTAACTTCATCAGACGGCACAACCACTTCGACTGGAGCATCAACACCAGACGGCACAACTATTACCACTGCAGCCACAACAAGCGATGGCACAACCACTGATGCAACTACATCAGATGGCACAACCAAAACGACAGAAGCAACAACACCAGACGGCACAACTACTACCACTGCAGCCACAACAAGCGATGGCACAACCACTGATGCAACTACATCAGATGGCACAACCAAAACGACTGAAGCAACAACACCAGACGGCACAACTACTACCACTGCAGCCACAACAAGCGATGGCACAACCACTGATGTAACTTCATCAGACGGCACAACCACTTCGACTGGAGCAACAACACCAGACGGCACAACCACTTCGACTGAAGCAACAACACCAGCCGCTACAACTACTGCCACTGCAGCCACATCAAGCGATGGCACAACCACTGACGCAACTACGTCAGATGGTACAACCAAAACGACTGAAGCAACAACACCAGACGGCACAACTACTACCACTGCAACCACAACAAGCGATGGCACAACCAAAACGACAGAAGCAACAACACCAGATGGCACAACTTCTTCCACTGCAGCCACAACAAGCGATGGCACAACCACTGATGTAACTTCATCAGACGGCACAACCACTTCGACTGGAGCAACAACACCAGACGGCACAACTACTACCACTGCAGCCACAACAAGCGATAGCACAACCACTGATGCAACTACATCAGATGGCACAACCAAAACGACTGAAGCAACAACACCAGACGGCACAACTACTACCACTGCAGCCACAACAAGCGATGGCACAACCACTGATGTAACTTCATCAGACGGCACAATCACTTCGACTGGAGCAACAACACCAGACGGCACAACCACTTCGACTGGAGCAACAACACCAGACGGCACAACTACTACCACTGCAGCCACAACAAGCGATGGCACAACCACTGATGCAACTACATCAGATGGCACAACCAAAACGACTGAAGCAACAACACCTGATGGCACAACTACTACCACTGCAGCCACAACAAGCGATGGCACAACCACTGATGTAACTTCATCAGACGGCACAACCACTTCGACTGGAGCATCAACACCAGACGGCACAACTATTACCACTGCAGCCACAACAAGCGATGGCACAACCACTGATGCAACTACATCAGATGGCACAACCAAAACGACTGAAGCAACAACACCAGACGGCACAACTTCTTCCACTGCAGCCACAACAAGCGATGGCACAACCACTGATGTAACTTCATCAGACGGCACAACCACTTCGACTGGAGCAACAACACCAGACGGCACAAATATTACCACTGCAGCCACAACAAGCGATGGCACAACCAGTGATGTTACTTCATCATACGGCACAACTACTTCGACTGAAGCAACAACACCAGACGGCACAACTACTACCACTGCAGCCACAACAAGCGATGGCACAACCAGTGATGTTACTTCATCATACGGCACAACCACTTCGACTGAAGCAACAACACCAGACGGCACAACTACTACCACTGCAGCCACATCAAGCGATGGCACAACCACTGATGTAACTTCATCAGACGGCACAACCACTTCGACTGGAGCAACAACACCAGACGGCACAACTACAACCACTGCAGCCACAACAAGCGATGGCACAACCACTGATGCAACTACGTCAGATGGCACAACTACTTCGACTGAAGCAACAACACCAGCCGCCACAACTACTGCCACTGCAGCCACATCAAGCGATGGCACAACCACTGACGCAACTACGTCAGATGGCACAACCAAAACGACTGAAGCAACAACACCAGACGGCACAACTACTACCACTGCAACCACAACAAGCGATGGCACAACCAAAACGACAGAAGCAACAACACCAGATGGCACAACTACTACCACTGCAGCCACAACAAGCGATGGCACAACCACTGATGTAACTTCATCAGACGGCACAACCACTTCGACTGGAGCAACAACACCAGACGGCACAACTACTACCACTGCAGCCACAACAAGCGATGGCACAACCACTGCCGCAACTACGTCAGATGGCACAACTACTTCGACTGAAGCAACAACACCAGCCGCCACAACTACTGCCACTGCAGCCACATCAAGCGATGGCACAACCACTGACGCAACTACGTCAGATGGCACAACCAAAACGACTGAAGCAACAACACCAGACGGCACAACTACTACCACTGCAACCACAACAAGCGATGGCACAACCAAAACGACAGAAGCAACAACACCAGATGGCACAACTACTACCACTGCAGCCACAACAAGCGATGGCACAACCACTGATGTAACTTCATCAGACGGCACAACCACTTCGACTGGAGCAACAACACCAGACGGCACAACTACTACCACTGCAGCCACAACAAGCGATGGCACAACCACTTATGTAACTTCATCAGACGGCACAACCACTCCGACTGAAGCAACAACACCAGACGGCACAACTACTACCACTGCAGCCACAACAAGCGATGGCACAACAACTGATGCAACTACATCAGATGGCACAACCAAAACGACAGAAGCAACAACACCAGACGGCACAACTATTACCACTGCAGCCACAACAAGCGATGGCACAACCAGTGATGTTACTTCATCATACGGCACAACCACTTCGACTGAAGCAACAACACCAGACGGCACAACTACTACCACTGCAGCCACAACAAGCGATGGCACAACCAAAACGACAGAAGCAACAACACCAGATGGCACAACTTCTTCCACTGCAGCCACAACAAGCGATGGCACAACCACTGATGTAACTTCATCAGACGGCACAACCACTTCGACTGGAGCAACAACACCAGACGGCACAACTACTACCACTGCAGCCACAACAAGCGATGGCACAACCACTGATGCAACTACATCAGATGGCACAACCAAAACGACTGAAGCAACAACACCAGACGGCACAACTACTACCACTGCAGCCACAACAAGCGATGGCACAACCACTGATGTAACTTCATCAGACGGCACAACCACTTCGACTGGAGCAACAACACCAGACGGCACAACCACTTCGACTGGAGCAACAACACCAGACGGCACAACTACTACCACTGCAGCCACAACAAGCGATGGCACAACCACTGATGCAACTACATCAGATGGCACAACCACTTCGACTGAAGCAACAACACCAGCCGGCACAACTACTGCCACCGCAGCCACGTCAAGCTATGGCACAACCACTGACGCAACTTCGTCAGATGGCACAACCACTGACGCAACTACGTCAGATGGCACAACCAAAACGACAGAAGCAACAACACCAGATGGCACAACTACTACCACTGCAGCCACAACAAGCGATGGCACAACCACTGATGTAACTTCATCAGATGGCACAACCACTTCGACTGGAGCAACAACACCAGACGGCACAACTACTACCACTGCAGCCACAACAAGCGATGGCACAACCACTGATGCAACTACATCAGCTGGCACAACCAAAACGACTGAAGCAACAACACCAGACGGCACAACTACTACCACTGCAGCCACAACAAGCGATGGCACAACCACTGATGTTACTTCATCAGACGGCACAACCACTTCGACTGAAGCAACAACACCAGACGGCACAACTACTACCACTGCAGCCACAACAAGCGATGGCACAACCTCTGATGCAACTACATCAGATGGCACAACCAAAACGACTGAAGCAACAACACCAGACGGCACAACTACTACCACTGCAGCCACAACAAGCGATGCTACCCATTTGTAACAGCGTCCTTAAGGGGTTTACCTTGCTCAAATCCCAAAAACACCATATGTATAAAGAAAATTGTTTATGAATCCTTCTGTGCGTTTTCCATAAAAAAAATATATGGTATACAAGGTCGTCAATAAAAAATCAATTATATTGTTTAAAATTTTAATAAACTTTCCCAAATATTGGGAAAAAATGTTTGAAATAGGCTCTTTTGCAAACTAAATCGTAATTTGTCTATGCAACGGCTGAATAGTCCGGCATGAATTTTGTACCAAAAATATGTAATGACGAATTTCACAATTTCTATTGTTTTTTTTTTTCTTATTTCTTTTGATATTTTTATAAATGAATGAATGAATAAAAACAAGGACCTTCACCAGTTCCCCGCTGAAGCACGGGCGCAAAGGCCTGTGACACGTACTCAGAACGCGATACGTCAGTGCCGCGGCGACGCTTGTAACGGGTCGACTGTGCGCGCGTTGTTTTATTCGAAATAAAATAAAAAAAGCTAACGTTTTGAATGATTTTTGAATGAAACCATATTGTAAATTGTACAAATATAAAATTATTTTGATTTGAAATGGCCAGTACTGCAGAACGGCAATTTCATAGGTAAAGACATAAATATTTCGTAGAATAAGAATATAAATTAAGCTTGTAAATATGAATAAAGTACTTTGTAATTTCATCTTGTTTATTGAACCTGTCATAGAGTAAACCTGGCAATGCGAATAAAATGTGAAGCGTGGCCGAGGTCTCCAAAACCAAATTTTGTACCTACCTGCCCTCATAGTGGATACATTATTTCTATTGTGTTTATTTTTTTATCGTTTTTAGCCTGCAAAAACATCAAGGATTCTGCTTTATCTGGCAGGAGTCTGTTACGTTTTTGTTGGTATACATTTCTTGTCTCTGAGAAAAGTCGCTCAGAGTATATGGAGCTTCTAAGAGGCGATAAAAATAACCGATAAGCACTTACCTGGTCATCATCAGACCTTTAGAATGTACCATGTAGTAGCGCCCGTGCTCAATTAGATAAATGTTGAAAGCTACGTCATCCTAACTATTTTCGTTACAGGCTTACAGAGTACGATAAGCATTTATCTGGTCATCATCAGACCTTCAGAATGTATCATGTAGTAGAATAAAAGCTAGGTTAGCAGGCAAAGTGCATCGTTTATTTCTAAATAAATATAAACTATAATGTAGCTACTCGTAAAGGTGTGTCCAAATATAGCGCGGTATTTGAGCGCGGCTTTCGCGAGCAGCTTGCTGCACTCTGTTTAGACAAGTGCCGCGCGCGGCGGTGTAGTACGCGCGGCATACGCAGTCAGCATTCGTCATTGCTCATGTCTGTACGTAATCTTGAAATGGATAACAAACAATATTTTCGCTTATTGGAAATCTATGGATCTTTAGGAATTGAAACTCGGTCCTTTTGTATTATATTTGTATTTGTACCACAGCACAATATCCAAACGACGACAGTAACATTATCTATATACACAAACACAGGATAGGCATCTAGTTGAATAACCACACTGAGATCATTATAGGTCTTTACCTATGAAATTGCCGTTCTGCAGTACTGGCCATTTCAAATCAAAATAATTTTTGTTTGGCTAAGAATTCTAATTTCAAATTAATTTTATTTTAAAAACATGGATTTTTTTTCCAAAAGTAGTAATTTGTTTATTGATTAGTGTTGCATTTTCATCGCATTTCAATCTTTTTCGTCATCATGGATACGTTAAAAATTCGAGTAATTATGGAATATGAGTACCGTCGTGGCAGCAACGCGGCACAAGCGGCACGCAACATCAACGACGTTTACGGAGCTAGCACTGTAGTAACCAACGCACCACTTGTTATTGTTTTGCTCGCTTCCGTTCTGGAAATTTCGACCTGAAAAATGAACCTCGCGGTCGTCCGAAGACTTTGATCGACAATGACGAATTAAAGGCGATTGTGGAAGCTGATGATACACAATCTACGGCTGAATTAGCAGCAGCTTTCGACGTTAGCGTCAAAACAATATTGGTCCATTTGCGTCAAATTGGCAAGGTAAAAAAGCTTGACAAATGGGTGCCCCACGAACTCAATGATCGCCAGCGCGAAGTACGCGTCGAGACGTGCCTTGCACTGCTCAACAGACACACAAATGAAGGAATTTTGAACCGCATTGTTACCTGCGATGAAAAATGGATTCTGTTTGGTAACCGCAAGCGCTCAGCAAGTTGGTTGGATCCTGGTTCAGCACCTAAACAATGCCCTAAACGAAAACTTACCCCTAGAAAAGTGATGGTCACTGTTTGGTGGTCTAGCGCCGCCGCCGGTGTGATTCATCACAGCTTCTTACCAAACGGGGTGAGCATTACTTCAGATGTGTACTGTGAAGAACTGAACACAATGATGGAGAAGCTGGCACATCTCCAACCAGCATTGGTCAATCGCTCGTCTCCGCTGCTCCTGCACGACAACGCGCGACCTCATACTGCACAGCAGACGGTCTCCAAGTTGCAAGAACTGGGGTTGGAAGCTCTCCGTCATGCGCCCTACTCACCAGACCTTGCGCCTACAGACTACTACTTTTTCCAGAATTTGGATAACTTCTTGGCGGGAAACAAATTCAATACCCGAGAGGCAGTACAAAATGCCTTTGAAGAATTTGTTGCCTCCCGTCCAGCTGATTTCTTTAAGAAGGGCATCAATAAACTGCCACTGCGTTGGCAAAGATGCATTGATTGCATGGGTGATTACTTCGATTAATACAAATAAAAAATGCATGAAAAAAATTCGTTTAAATTTTTTCATACAAAACGGCAATTTCATAGGTAAAGACATATTATTTTACATTCAGATTCAAAATCCTAGTCCCTTGTTTTTTGTCGTGAAACATAGACAAACCCTCTAGACCAACTAGTGTTATCAGATAACTAATAGTGGGAACCATAAATATTAATTAGGTTCGCCACACACTACGGAGAAAAACAAGGTATACACACAAAGAAAATAAAAGATAAAAATTATAAATCTAGAATGTCCCTAAATTTAACCCGTCTGCCAGATCTGGTGGTGATAATGCCTGAAGGAGACGCAAGAGTTGGCGAAAGAGAAGTTGGGTTTGACGAAGGAGAAACTGGAACGGGAACTGTAATAGGTCGTGAGGAAATCAGTTCAGAGTCCAGGTAAGCTGGCTTAACACGGTCTATGCTGACCGTAGCCTCTCTTCCATTCATCTCCAAGGTAAGGGTTTTATCCCTTCTCCTCAGGATGCGGTATGAGCCAGTGTAAGGAGGTTGCAGAGGCCGTCGAACAGTGTCATCACGGAGTAAGACATGGGTCGACATCGCCAAATCTTTGAAAACGAAGGTGGACGGTCGAGCGTGTCGTGAGGCTGGAATTGGACGTAAAATTTCTATCCGGCTCCTCAACTCCGTGACGAAATCTGCAATGTCGTTTGAGCTCCTGGGTTCTTCCGCTACCATGATTAATTCTCCAGGAAGACGGAGAGGTTCTCCATAGACCAGCTCAGCGGACGAGGTATTCAAGTCCTCTTTGAGGGCGGTCAGGAGTGCTAGTGGAAGTGCCTTGCTCCACGTTTGGGAATGACACATTAAAGAAGCTTTTAGTTGGCGGTGCATGCGTTCTACCATGCCATTTGCGCACGGGTGGTAACTGGTTGTGCGAATCCGCTTTGTTGCGCACACGTTCATAAGGCCACGAAATAAGGCAGATTCAAACTGTCGACCTTGGTCGGTCGTCACAGTACTTGGCACCCCAAAACGGGAAATCCAACCAGTCACCAGCGTGTCTGCCACTTCTTCCGCCGTGATACATGACATAGGCCACACTTCGGGCCAACGCGTAAATCTATCAACCGCGGCCAGACAATATGTGAAATTGTCTGAAGGTGGCAGTGGTCCTATGATATCAATGTGGATATGACTAAATCTGTTTGATGCGATCGGAAAAGACATTAGCGGTGCAGATGTGTGCCTGGTCACCTTGCTACGTTGGCACTGTAAGCATGACTTCGCCCATTGTCGACAGTCGGTGTTAATATGAGGCCATACGTATCGCTCTGCCACCAATCGTAAGGTTGCTCTCACGCCTGGGTGACTAAGACCATGTAGTCGATCGAAAGCTGGTCGACGGAAAGGTAAGGTGAGGTATGGGCGAGGTCTACCTGTCGATGTGTCGCAAAGTATGGATGTGTTGGTTCCAGGGACAACAATTTTCTTCAATTTCAAAGAAGTAGATGAACCCACCTCTTTGAGTTCTTCGTCTCTCTCTCTTGTGATTCAGAAAGAGCTTGGTAGTCCTCCTCTAATAAAAAACTTTTTTACAAAAAAATACAACCGACTTCCAAAAACAACACTACAAAGTGAAAAATAACTTTAATTTCGGAAGTCGGTGTCTAGTTAAATGTATTTTCGTTTTTTGCCACCGACTTCCGAAATTAAAGTTATTTTTCACTTTGTAGTGTTGTTTTTGGAAGTCATTTGTTTTTTTTTTGTCAAAAAGTTTTTATTTTTCACTTTTTAGTTGTGGTGCCTACACCACACAAATTCTAATACGTGGGGAAAAAATACGTATTATTGAATCTAACTCAAAAACTACAGAAGCAAAGTTATTCAATTTTATATGGGACCAACTGCAATGTATACCCTCTTGAATAAAACAAAAAAAAATCCAAATCGGTCCAGCCATCTTCGAGTAATCGGGGAACATACATAAAAAAAAAAGGTTTCGACGAATTGAGAACCTCCTCCTTTTTGAAGTCGGTTAAAAATGGATTCAACCCGCGACATTGCATCTGCGACTACGTTGTCGGTGCCTTTAATAATATATATCGAATGTCGGTGGTAAATTGACTAATAAAAGTTAGTTGGTTGAGTTGTGTTGGTGGAAGCTTGTCTCGACGCTGCGTTATGGTCAGTAAAAATTGCTGCGTTTTGCACTTCTAGTATGTGCCGAAAGTGTTGAACGCTCTCGTACACAGCTAGAAGTTCCCTATAATAAGCAGGCCACTGAGATTGTTTCTCGGTTAGCTTCTTGCTGAAATATGCTAGGGGTGCCAGTTACCATCGACTTCCTGCTGTAAACATGCACCTATGTCCAAGCTAGATGCATCGGTAAAAAGACCTAAAGGGGCATCACTATTTGGGTGTGATAAAGTGCTCTTCTTGCAGTCTTCAAAACATTGTTCGAGCTCAAGCGTCCATGGAAATGGTTCTGCGCCTTTGCTGTTAGTTGCAGCGACTGCAAGGTGCCTGATACTTGGCGGCGTTAGGCAAAAATCTGCGGTAGTACTTAAGCATACCCAAGAACCTACGCACACCTTGCACGGTCTTAGGGAGAGGAAAATCCACTAAAGCGCGGATACGGTCTTCGGAAGGAAAAGTGCCGGCAGCATTAATAAGGTAACCTAAAAACGTTACCTCGGCTGCCCCAAGTACACACTTCGCCGGGTTGATGACCACTCCATACTGGTGCAGTCGGCTAAACAAGAGCCTTAGGTGTTCAGCATGTTGCTGGGGATCTTTCGAGTACACGAGGATATCATCGACGTACGCGAAACAAAAATTAAATCCCCGAACAACTTCGTCAATGAACCTTTGAAATGTTTGACCGGCATTTCTAAGACCAAAGGTCATGTAGGGAAATTCAAAGAGACCAAAAGGTGTCATTATGGCTGTTTTACAAATATCATCGGAATTCATTGGAATTGTGGCGCTTTACGAGACGTGAGACTATGCGGACGTGTTTTTTGTATTGATTATTTTGTAATAATCAATTAAGACAAATAATTATAATTATTTGCGCCGTCAGTATAAAAGTAAAGTGTGTCGCGTGTGACTTGTAGGTTTTTACTGACTTTCATTTGCAAGATG
The DNA here is from genome assembly GCA_946251885.1 of Cosmia pyralina. Taxonomy (NCBI): domain Eukaryota; kingdom Metazoa; phylum Arthropoda; class Insecta; order Lepidoptera; family Noctuidae; genus Cosmia; species Cosmia pyralina. The sequence goes on along the minus strand of OX276359.1, from coordinate 15,155,182 downwards.
ATCTAAATAATTTTTACAAACAATAAATAGTGTTTCTGGTGGAATGTCGAACCCAGGATCGAGCCCGTTTGATCGTAGCCAAATACTACGGCGAACTGCGCCACCAACGCCTACCGAACCATTACCCCCGTGCGACCCCAATCCACCAGCACCAGCGGAGAATGTTTTGCCGAATGAAGTCATCAGTACGCCGGAGATCCAGAAATGGATAGGATCTATAGATGCCATTCTGAACGAAGTTGTCGCTGAAGGGAAAATGTACTCGGACCAGAAGCTTCGTGTCTCCACTCTTTGCCGGAAGGTCTCAAGTGGGACTTCTCAGATGGCCGTATTATACCAATCATTGAAGTCGAAAACGATCCAGGCCCATACCACAATCCAGCACTTACAGGTTCATCAGAACGTTGTGGACTCTATCCAGCACTTCAAAGAGGTTGTAGAGAATAAGTTGAATCCCTCGGAAAATACTTCTTATGCTAGCATGGTGAAGAAAGGTTTCGATAACTTCGTCCATCCTGCAAATTTGAGATCAGTCGCCATCTATCCCAGCGATAAGACCCAAACAAGTGACGACACCAAGTCACTTGTCCAAAAGATAATCTCCCCTGAACAACTTAAGCTTCATGTCCGTGGCCTGAGAATAGTGAAAAATGGGGGCGTTCTGATTAGCACGGAAAATAAAGGCGATATTGACAAACTGAAAAATTCAGAAAAATTATTATCATCGTGCCTTACAATAGAAGAACCTTCTAAGCGCCGCCCTAGAGTCGCTGTCATTGGTGTACCCGTTGCCCTTAGCGAGAGCGAGGTATTCGACTGTATTTACGAGCAAAACTTTTCAGTCAAGTTTCCGAGTATAACTCGTGAGTCCTTCCTTGAGAGCATCAAATTAAGCCATAAATCGGGTAAGAAAGGCCTTCCTACCTGTAACTACATCTTGGAATTACCCGCTAGCATAAGGAAAATTATGATAAACCAAAGCCGAATTTTTATTGATTCAAACTCAAACTCAAACTCAAAGCATTTATTTCAATTAAACCAATTACAGGCACTTTTGAATTGTCAAGGGGTCGGTCAGTCAGAAAGATGAAGCTAGGCGCCCATTCCAAAGCATAGTAGGTACCTATGGAGAAGAACGGGCAAGAAACTCCACGGACACTCTTTTAAATCAAGATATGGTTACAAAATAATGGTTACATCATTTATGTTGAAATTTCAGATTGGACATCATGCCCTGTGAGGGATTTCACTAAAGTCACCAGGTGCTTCAATTGCCAGCAATTTGGGCACGCAGCCAAGTTTTGCCGAGAAACTAGTCTTACTTGTAACCACTGTGGAGAGACTGGACACTCCTTCAAGGAATGCAGCAGCAAACCTTCTCCCTCTCAATGTGCGACGTGCAAACGGTTTAAGAGAAAATGTGACCATTCAACTGGCGATGCAGATTGCCCGGCGCTCAAATACGCAGAGGTCAACTACATTAACTCAATAGATTATGAAGGCGCCTAAGAGCGCCCCCGAATACTTTTATTTAGTAAGCACATAAACAGGTAAATTATCCTCTATTTATATTTCCACGTAGTGTGTAACTATCATGACAAACCAGCAAATTTGTGATCTAGATAGTTTTTCGGTGTCGTCTGGATCTAAAGTTTGTAATGTAGGGGACTGTAAACACCTTCTTCCTTTTTTTTTTTTTTTTTTCGTGGATGGGAAATCATCAAATGACAGGGCGTGTCAGACTTTTACTGACTAAAACCCACCCGTGTTCCTTCAGTTGCCCGTGCCAGGGCCACGGTATCTCTTTCAAACTACCCGCAACTCCGGCGGCTTCGGCCCTATTGGACCCCGTCACTGCTGACATCTCTTTGAGGCGCGCGTGGAACACAACGCGCCGTCGACCCGGGCCTGGTCCTTACCGGACGGCGAGCTGCCCATTACTCGTCGTCCGCAAGCCCGCGCCTACGGTAGCCGGGAATCGGCGATAGATTCCCGCCGCCCAGGGCGTCTCCTGCGGCGGCTAGGGGCGCGGGGCGCGGCTGTTGCCTCTCCCTCACGCGTTCCGCCTCCTCCTTTGCGAGCATTACTGCTTCACAGAAGGAGGTGACGGCCTCCCATGCACTCTCGCTCCGCACCATGGCCTGGACCAAGTTTGGACGCGAGAGATCGCCGCCGCCGATCGCCTCCGTGAGAACACGGCGGTGCTCCGCCCAAGCCGGGCAGACCTCCACTGTATGCTCCACCGTGTCCTCCGGGCGATCTACACAATGGTGACACGCGGGCGTTTCCTCCCGCCTTATCCGAAACAGGAACCTCCCGAAACAACCGTGTCCGGTGAGGACCTGCGTCAGGCGGAAGGTGAGGATGCCGTGGCACCTCTCCAACCACTCCTCAAAGAGGGGAATTATCGCCGCAATTGTGGCGTGCCCAGCGCTGGGTTGCGACAATCGCACTCTCCATGTCGCCATGAGATCCCGCCGGAGCTCTGTCCACTGTACCGTGATTTCTCGCGGCAGCGGAGTTACGCCCCGGCGTTTTGCCTCCTCGCGCCACTCCCACACGTGCGCGAGGACTTTTGCCTCCAGATCCCATGGCGGTAATCCGGCAAGGAGGCTCGCCGCCTCACAGGAGACCGTGCGGTATCCCCGGACTAGCCGGATGGCCATGACCCTCTGGGACGCGTTCAACCGGCGGGCTGGTCGCAGCCTCAGGGAACGCGCCCACACCGGTGCCCCGTAAAGGGCCATGGACCGCACGACCCCCGCGTAAAGCCTCCGGCAGGAGGCGTTTGGACCCCCCAGATTGGGTAGGAGCCGCTTCAAGGCAACCCCGGCCCGCTCCAGTCTGGGAGCCAAACGTCGGAAGTGCTCCACGAAGTTCCACCGGCTGTCGAGGACGAGTCCAAGGTACTTCATCGTCGATTCGACTCTGATGTGAACCCCTCCTACCGTTATTTGGGAACCCGACGGTGGCGCGTTCCGAGGACCATGAAAACACATGACCTCGGACTTGTGCAGGGCCACCTCGAGTCCCAACTGCCGGATCCTCTCTACGATTGTCGTAACCCCGCGTGTCGCTAGTTCGGCCGCCGCCTGGTGCGACCTCCCTTGCGCCAGGACCAGCGTGTCGTCAGCGTAACATACAACGCTGACGCCGCTAGGGAGGTTGGCGCGCAGCACCCAGTCGTACCCGATGTCCCACAGATGTGGCCCCAGGACAGATCCCTGTGGGACACCGCACGACATCTCTTTGCCGGTTCCACTCTCCCTGATGACCGGGGTAGATGACGGTCCTGTCCGTCAAATAGGCCTCGACCACTCGACGGAGGTAGGTTGGCACCCGGTGATACCGGAGTGCCTCCCTGATGCAACTCCAGCGCAGGGTATTGAAGGCATTGGCGATGTCACTATTGGGCCACCATTGTTCTCATGGGCCTCATTAGAAAGCTGAAAGTCACTTAAAGGACAATAGAGAGGGCTATGCTTGGAGTTTCTCTACGTAATCGAATCAGAAATGAAGAAGTCCGTAGGAGAACCAACGTTTATATATTTCGCTTAATATAGCACGTTGAATTTCTATCTGTCCTCCAATCTGAATTTGTATCTTAATCATGTTGATTCGCTTCAACTATTGCGTACCTTCAAGCTCATTGGCGCGTACAGAATCTACCCATTGTAATGATAACTTGTTCTATAAAAGGATTAATTGAAAATTTCGCATCTCACTTTATTCATTTGCAAAGGAAAATGTCAAGACTAGCTGTGACAGTTTTAGCAGTATTCACTGTAACAATTAGTGTCAGATGTCTAGCAGAACCATTAGGTAATTTCATTTGTTTGTTTATTGGATTAGCATGAAGTGATCAGGGGGCCTAGACAAAATCCCTTTTCTGAAAGAAAGAAAGAAAGAAAAAAAAATACGTTTATTTGCGGTAAACATGACGCAAAGGACAACAAAATAAAATAAACAAAGCGTTAACGCCAACGGAAAGATCAAATTGTATGGAGTTGACATTAGCTTCAGAGATGTCAGGTGACTGTTGCTGTCAACTCCATACAATTTGATCTTTCTGTTGGCGTTAACGCTTACAGAAAGTCTCGGAATTTGGTTAAGGTGTGGTATATGTGAGACACTGGTGTACCTACTCCACACGAGATCCTGGAATGCATTCATTACATTCTAAGGGTTGTCCCAGTGTGGTTTCAGTGTACAGGATTCCACCAAACTAGAGATGAAAAAAAAATCTAAATCTTTACAATGACTTCAAAAATGTTATTTTTCAGACGAATCGGAATCACAGCTGAGTCGAAGAGATGAAACAGATAACTTGGAATCGGATCCAGAGGAAGTCGATCGGTCAGCGTCACCGCAGGCATATGTATCAGTCAATAACCGGTTTGTGCCACCCTACCCACCGAACCAGATACGGCTGGTCCAATGTTACGCCTGTACAGACTGCCCGAAGGTCTTAGCTAATACCACCTATAAGTACTGCCCGTACACCAATGACTATACTAAAAATAACAAGTGTGTTGTCTACGCTGAAAAATACAATCGTGAGTATTACTGTGCTAATAACATCAGCGTCCTAAAACATTATTATTAATGAAATCTGCCTAGCCTTGTCCAACTATGTTGGGGTCGGCTTGCAGTCTAACCGGATGCAGCTGAATACCAGTATTTTACATGGAGCGACTGCCTATCTGACCTCCACCACCCAATTACTGGGTAATTGAAAATAAGACTGGTTGTCAGACTTTCGGGCTTCTGATGACCCGTAACTACTGTCAAAGATCTACGAATGACAGCCGGGAGCAACGGCTTAACGTGCTTTCCGAGGCACAGAGGTGAGTCTCGGTATGTAAAGACGGTCACGGTGGTAAGCGTAAGCTAAGCTTAACTTGATGAATCAACCCGTACGGCTGTTATTACTTAGCCACGAGCTCATTCCGAGTGTGTTCCGCAAATAAGGTACCTACAGTAAGCAGGCTATTACATCCTAAACAGCGTTACATTTTGAAGTTTATAGGCTTTAATATCTTTATAAAGTTATTCGCTGCAGATTGCGATAAGTAATATTGCCTTGTACAGTTCAGGTGTCTAATTCAAGTGGACTTTGAGTCACGTTTTTCATGAAAAATTATAGAACTATGCTTCGGTACTTTTGGGAAAATGTTATTTGATAAATTCTTCCATTCGTCGTTATCACACTTGTGAGACTCAAGAGTCAATTGAAAGTACTTAATGAGTAATCGCACAATCTTAACTCCTCTGCATTGTTGTGTAGGGGCAGTCCCACTTTCACGATAAGGATGGCATTATGAAATTTCTAATATCACATGACGAGAAACGATTTCCGATACGATTACACTATTTTAAGTTTTAAGCATCGCAGCCTGAGTTTAGAAAAGTTGGATTGGACCTACAAACAATGACTATACAAATCATCATCACCATCATCATCAATAGCCCACTACTACGCATAGACCTCTCGTTGTTTGTCAGTCTCATCCACGTTCTCCTACCCGCAACACAGTCTACGAGTATACTATATATCTACCTATACTCATAATAAATATATATTAGTTATTGGTTGGTTGGTGGCATATTGGTTTGTTTGAACGCGCTATTCTCTGAAACTATCGGTCGGATTTGAAAATTTTCTATTTGCATTTGATAGCCTATTACTTGAGGGTATAGTAGACTATTTAGCATCACCCTTAAAAGAGGACTCTCAAGAGTCGAGCAAAAAGAAAAAAGTAAGAAAGAACGCTAAAAGGAAACGAAGTAAGCCGACGTACGCACGGACGTAAAAATATCGCGGCGGGATTTTATCACGCACTGGATTTTCAACTCTAGGTGTTGAGCCGAGCTTGAATAATTCAGCAGAGTGTATTCCAGCGCGTCGAAAAAACACAGTGTTGGATTTACAACTCTCGGCGCTAAGCAGAGCGTTAAAAATACAGTGCGCGAAAAAAAATCGCCGCGATATTTTACGTCCGTGTGAACTTCGACTAATAGCGCAGGCAGGCGATGCGGGCGGGGTGGGTCGGTGGAACAACAAATTTCACGCGGACTAAGTCGCGGGCAGAAGCTAGTATCTTATAATATACTCAGACCAACATGAGCGACGTCCCTTAGATGTTCGTTATTTTATTATATGGACTAGAGGTTGCCTGATAATTTACTAGCGTTCTAGGGAAACTAAATAGTTCATGAAGATTACCTTAGATTAGATAAACAAATCTAGGGCATAATCTATTTCTGTTATACATTTCTCCTGTTCAGCCACTGATGCGAGGAGAGATCAATTTGAACAGACGCTGATTAGATTCATTCAACCAACTCGGCGTATTGCAGTCCACTTGTGGACATAAGCCTCTCCCAGACTACGCCACAATACCCTGCCCTCCGCCTTCCGCATCCAGTCTGTCCCAGCCAGCTTTTTTAAGGTTGTCGGTTCATTTAGCTGGGGGATGACCCACACTACGCTTGCTGATTCAAAGTTCTGACCGAATGTGTGAACATACACTAAATCTTAAGATTGTTTAGTTATAACGATTTGCTTCTCATAATTTCTAATCTGATCTTGAGGTTTTAACTGCCACAGAGATCTGAAGGTAGAACCAACCATTTTTAATTGAGGAGCTACCTTATTAACCCTGTAAGCCAACGTGCGCACGGACGTAAAATTATCGCGACGATTTTTTTCCGCGCACTGGACTTTCAACGCTCTGCTTAGCGCCGAGAGTTGAAAACCCAACAGTGTGTTTTTTCGACACGCTGGGATGCACTCTGTTGTTATTAAATTAGATTCTCGAAGCTCGGCTTAACACCGAGAGTTGAAAATGCAGTGTCAATGCAATCCCGCCGCGATATTTTTACGTCCGTGTGTACGTCGGCTAACTGTTTCATATTGGTAGTATCCCTGTTTAAATATGAGTCATGCATGGCTCCTCAATCCATAAGGACACAATTTAAGTACTTACTTATTGAAAGTTTTCTTGTAATCTTCCAGAAATGGAGAAGACATGGTACATACGCGGCTGCGCTTCGGAGCGAGGATCATGCGCTGACATAACAAGAGCTCACGAAAATGCGAACGCGAGATTAGTCAAAATGTTATACTGTTCGGAATGCGACGGAGACAAGTGCAACACCAACGGAGTTTACCGATCTCTACCGAACTTCGCGGCTGCAATACTTTTTGTAATAATAACACCTTTATTTGGAAAATATGCTCTCTCATAATACTTATTGGTTATTGTGTCAAATACGGAAGAATTTTTGTAAATTATGATAGCACAGGTGTCAAATCCGTTTGCTTAGAATATCCAGTTTGTATTATCCATTAAAGCGATGTTCAATATCAATAACAGTTTGTTTTTTTTTTCCTGTTTCAGGATGTACTTATCGCAGCCAACTAGCTTAATTAGCTTTTCAGCAACCTAGCTTTTAATTATACGGCGCTGTTCAACTAGCGGCTTAAATGATTGAACAAACAACCTCGCGCGAGCCGAGCGAGCAAAGCCAACGGTGCCGTGGGAGCGGTCGGCGAGCGCTACTACCAAAGGCCTAATTAAACTAGTTGGCTGCGACATATCTACCTAGTTTAATTAAGTTTAAGGGGGCGGGCCTGTTGTCATCAACCGGGCATACATTCAGACTCCAGGTTGCTAAGTACTAAGATATTCTTGAAAATCTCAATAACACCCACCTTTTTATTAATATTCCGTATGACATTCAAAAAGCCAGATACATGCCAGAATTATACAACCTTCAACAACACCTACAACTTCAGTACGGTACCATTGAATCGGGGCTTTGAAATCTTCCATGGAATGCACATCGGAGCTAGAGCAGGTTCGAATGCACCCAGATAGGCTAGACGCTAGACCACGGACTTGGCTAGACGAAGTAGTCAATCCAAGGTGACTGCCGTACTTACTATTTCTAATGAGTGATAGACACATTCAGGGATCTTTTCATCAATCAATCAATCAACTCAGTCAATCGCAGTCCACTGCTAGACATAGGCCTCTCCAAGGTTGCGCCACAACACTGTTCTCCGCCTTCTGCATCCAGTCTGTCCCAGCCACTTTCTTCAGGTCGTCAGCCTATTTAACAGGGGGGCGTCCCACACTACGTTTACCAATACGCGTCTCCACTCCAGAACCCGTTCTCCCGGGATCTTTTAATCAAATTGGAATAAATATAGGTACCAAAATTGTCCAATAATTCTTATAAAAAAAGTTATCATTCAAAGTAAATCGATTTCAAAAACATGATTCAGCATTAATTAATTAGTATTACTTTCAAGCGACATCTATCCTTTTATTATATAACTAGACAGAGTGCCATCTAGTTTCAGAAAATGATTATAGTACTTCACTATCAAGTTATTTAAAAATAGATGTCACTGCTTTAAAGAACGATTCGTATATTACAATATTGAGATTGAAGGGTGGCAGAACTAAAGGAAGGTGTGCTGAATTTACTTAGTTTCAAATCCAATCAAATCAAAATCGTATATTTGCATTAAATGTGGTGGGTACAAAAGATTTTACATAATAAAATTTAGTGCAAAGACATATTCCGCCATGCAGTGATGGCATGCAAATATATACCTAAATGATGATAGCTAACATAAAAATAAAATTATAGACAAAATAATAAAAAAAATAATGTACTAAATTCGAGTTTGAGCGTTAAGAATTCTATAAAAGATAAAAAACTTTTTTACAAAAAAAAAACAATCGACTTCAAAAAAAATACTACAAAGTGAAAAATAATTTTAATTTTGGAAGTCGGTGTCTTTGGATGTGTATTTTAGCCTTTTGCCACCGACTTCCGAAATTAAAATTATTTTTCACTTTGTAGTATTTTTTTTGAAGTCGCTTGTTTTTTTTTTTTTGTAAAAAAGTTTTTTATTTTTCACTTTGTTTAAGCACAAGAATGGAATTCTTTAAGAAAACTCATCGATAAATTGAGATTTGTATAATTTACATAATTTTTGCACATTTTCTTACGGAGCCGAAACAATGAGTACGAAAAATATTTTTCCTTCTACCAACACAATAGTAAAAAAAAAAACAAGCACAGAGACGCAAAACACGCGGGTGATGATTTGCCCAAACAAAATGAGCAGGCGCGAACATAAGCTCCCCCCGTTGAAGGACGCAGTGCTTCAACCAGGAAACTCTTCACATGCAGGCAGGGGACACAGGCGAACTAGAGATCGACGCACGCAGCCTCTTGCCGTATTGATATCTGCGACACGAGATATGCCATCGGGTCCAGGGAAAAGTCTGGCAACACGTCCGAGGCGCCAATTGAGTGGTGGTGTATTGTCTTCTTGTATAATAACAAGATCTCCGATATTCAGCTTCTTAGCGTCAGTCTTCCATTTGGTGCGTTGATTAAGTTCTTAGATATATTCCTTTTGCCAGCGCTTCCAGAACTCTTGCCTTATTTGCTCAAGGCGAGCGTACCGATTAAGATGGTTTGCCTTGTAATCGTCTTGAATTGGGGTTGGCAGCGCAGTGAGTGATCTGCCAATCAGGAAGTGCCCTGGGGATAAGGATAGGAAATCGTCAGGGGAGGAAGACATTGGGCACAAGGGGCGACTATTTAAAACTGCCTCTACTTGTGCGAATAAGGTACCTATTTCTTCGAAAGAAAGATGGGAATTTCCCATGACTCTTTTGACATGATATTTAGCAGCTTTGATTCCAGCCTCCCAAATTCCACCGAAGTGAGGGCTGTAAGCAGGTATGAATGAAAATTTTATTCCTTCTCCTGCTGCAAACTGAGAGAGAGATTCGTTAGTTAGTTTTAGAAAAGCACTAATTTCCTTAGCAGCGGCAACGAAATTTCGTCCGTTGTCAGAATAAACCTCCGCTGGCTTGCCGCGACGGGCCACAAATCGACGAAATGTCATAATAAATGCTTCTTTAGTCAAGTCACTGACGGGTTCTAAATGAACGCATTTAAAACGTAAACAAATAAATAGACATAAGTAGCACTTTACTAATCTAGCACCACGTCCCTTGCGATTTAATATAAGGAAAGGACCTGCGTAGTCAATCCCAACAGATTTGAAAGGAAAATCAACGGAGACACGGTTTGTTGGTAAGTTGCCCATTTTTGGGGATATGGTTTGCCCACGAACACGCACGCAAGTAACACATTGTTTTACAATGTTTCTAGCTAATCTTCTTCCGTTCATAGGCCACACAGATTCTCTGACCGTTGCTAGCAATAGCTGTGGACCAGCATGCAAATTTCGTAAGTGTTCGTGTACAAAATAAAGTTTTGTTACATAATGAGAAGAATCCAAGAGTATTGGATGTTTTTTATTAAATGAATAATTAGAGTTAAGTAATCTCCCCCCAACTCTTATTAGGTTAGTTGTGGGCTCAAAGAATGGAGATAAGCTTAATAATTTAGATTTAGGCAATAATGATTTTGATTGAATTCTTTTATATTCAAGAGGATAAGATTGTTTCTGTGCAACACGACAAATGAAAATAAAGGAATTATTTAACTCATGCACTGTTAAAGGGCCAGATAAGCGATTAATCCTATTTGATCGTTTTGAGTTGTGTAAAAAGCGTAAAATATATGCAAATGTTCTTTGTAATTTTGAAAATTTTGAAAATACCTTGAAATCGAATGTAGATTCAGGTAAATTAATATAATGACTGTTTATTTCAGGTAATTCAATGTTTTGATTTTGATGTAATTTAGGCCATTTTGATTCATCGTTGTATAAAAACGACGGGCCTTGCCACCACATCAAATTATCACGAAGGTGATGAGCGTTTACACCTCGAGAAATTAGGTCAGCGGGGTTAACGTCAGTGGGAACATGACGCCAATCCTTGCGATTAGTAAGATCTAAAATTTCAGCTATTCTATTTGCCACAAATGTTTTTAGTTTGCCTGGATCATTTTTTATCCAGCATAGTACGATGTTAGAATCGCACCAATGTGTAATTTTTGTAGGAGGAAGCCTTAAGGACTCGGTAACAGATCGACATAGATTAGCTGACAGCAACGCCGCGCAAAGTTCGAGGCGAGGAATGGTGGTGGGCTTTATAGGAGCAACCTTGGATTTCGAACATAACAAAGTCACTGTCACCTCATCGTTTTCGTTTAGCGTTCTCATGTAAATACAAGCCCCATAAGCGACTTGTGAGGCGTCGCTGAACGAATGCAGTTCTATGGACTTTGGTGAGTCACCAATCACTCTACGTGGAATATGAAGATCTGCAAGTAAAGGTAAGTTTTTCGAAATTTCATTCCAACCTTCCTGTATGTCGTCAGGTACAGGTTGATCCCAGTCAATTTTCTTGATCCACAACCTTTGAATTAAGATTTTAGCTTGAATTATACATGGGCTTAATAACCCAAGTGGAACAAAAATACGAAGTGACTGCGACATTATAAACCTTTTAGTGATTATTGTGTTGTTTATGTCATTATTTTTTACAGGAAAATTGAACGTGTCATTACTTGGATCCCACCCTAGACCAAGAGTACTAGAGGATTCACTCAAGGTAAGTTTTTCTTTTGTATTTATTTCTATATTATGGAATAATTTAGGTAAATTAGTTTTATATTTTCGTAGGGGAAAACAAGCTGCATTTAAAGCATCAGCAAGTGCCTTTTGTATGTATATAAGTTGATCTTCATTGTCTGAGCCTGTAATGACGTCGTCGACAAAGAAGTCATTTTGTATTATAGTTTTAATTAATTCATCATCACACTCTTCTCCTACTTGCCACAGACATTTCGTGCTAAGATAGCTGGCACTTGCAGTACCGTAAGTGACAGTATCTAAACGTAAAGTTTGGATAGGATGCGACTCATCTTCTCTCCATAATATTAATTGAAGATCACAATCATGTGGATCCATAGCAATTTGTCTATACATTTTAGCTATGTCTCCAGTCAAAATGTACTTATATTGACGTGCTCTAATTAGAATGGAGAATAGAGAATTCTGCAGATTAGGACCAACCATTAAGATGTCATTTAGAGAATAGCCAGAGGTAGTAGGAGTTGAGCCATCAAACACTACTCGAATCTTGGTGGACTCACTGTCCTCTTTGAATACAGCATGATGACATAGAAAGTATGAAGGATTTGGTATTGCAACTTGTGACTCAGTAAGATGTCCCAAGTTTGAATATTCACGTATAAATTCTACGTAATGTGACTTTAGTGTCGGATTTTTCCTAAATCTTTTTTCGAGATTTTTGAAACGTTTTTTGGCTTGGTTATGAGAATCACCGAGGCAGTCAGGTGAGTCCTTTAGTGGTAACTTCACTCTAAATCTGCCATTACTCAAACGAGTTGTAGTTTCGTGAAATTGTTTTTCACATGCTATTTCGTTGGGACTGAGAATCTTTCTTTGAGGAAGACTCTCAAGTTCCCAGAATTTAGTGAGCATTTCATCCAAATTGTTGTTTGGAACAATTGCATGATTGCATTGAATATTTTGATTGCATTTTTGTGCATTGATAGGGCCAGCTATAATCCAACCTAATTTAGAATTTTGTAATTTAGGATTATTTGGGCCTAGGGATCGTTGTCCGCTAACTACTATATCCCAGAAAATGTCTGCACCAATGATTATCTCAATGGTAGCAGGTTCATTGAATTTAGGATCAGCTAATATAATACCCTTTGGTATTTTCAGGTGATTTATATCGACGAAGACCTTTGGAATGTCTCCGGTAAGTTGGTTGAGAACATAGCTAGACAACTTAACTTGGTAAGTGCCATGGATTGATTTTAGGTGCGTAACACAACTTTCTAATACTGTGTCACACTTATTGTTTCCTATTCCTATAACATTTAATGCATTTAACGGATTACACACTAAACCTAATTTTTGTTGCAGGGATTTTGTAATAAAAGTAGATTGGCTGCCACTATCTAACAGCGCGCGAACCCTTTCGGTTTTGTTATTTCGAGGATTGTAAACTTCTATAATAGCCGTAGACAGAAATACATGACCATTATTTTGTTGAGAGAAAGCCACTACGGTCTCCTTTTTACTATCGTCATTTGCGTTTACTGTGTTACAGTTAGCTGGTACGGTAGGATCGTGGAGAAGAGTATTATGCTTTTGGTTGCAATGCCGACACGAACCCATGCCGCACTCCGACGCAGGATGACCTTGGCGCAGGCAATTTTTACACAATTTATATTGGGATATGCATGACATTTTCTCTTGAATGGATTTTGACTTAAAAGTTGGACAATCATAAATCCTATGATTTCCATTGCATACTACACACAGATAAACAATTGAAGAATTATTACGAGATTGAGAAGTGGATGCAAAAACATTAGTATTTTGGTTACGGCTTGATTTATTAAAAGAAGGTTTATTTTTATTTGATGGAGATTGATTAGAAGAGGGACGTGGGTTTTGTTGTGATTTAGAATTATTGTTATTGTTGCTCATAGATTTATTCTGATTAAATGATTCTAGTACATTGGCGCGGTCAATTAAAAATTTATTAAATTGCTCTAAAGTGGGCACGTCATTCACGCAATCTTTTGTGTTGCGATATTCTTCCCATTTTAGTATGGTACGACTATCCAATTTAAGCAATAAAATAAATATCAACAACATGTCCCAATGGTCTGTAGGTAGACCTAAACTCTTTAAGGCTCTTAGATTTTTAGTGACGTTATCAACTAAACACCGAAGAGACTTATCTGATTCGCGTGTTATTGGTTGAATATTTATTAAAGAATCTAGGTGATGATTCATAAGAATTCTTTTGTTATCGTAACGCTCACAAATCTGTTTCCAAGCCTCTTGGTAATTAGCCGAAGATACCTCGAGGTTTGATATGACACGCGCAGCGTCACCATCCAGGTAAGAAACTAAATAGTGAAACTTATGTATATCTTGAATGCGCTCATTTTTATGAATCAAACTAAGAAATGTGTCCCGAAATTCGAGCCAGCGGAAGTGTGATCCATCGAACTTAGAAATTTGTATTTGAGGTAATCTAAAACCCACGTTTTGATGATCCGAATCCGCATTTACAAAGATAGATTGACGGCGCTTACCATTATCATCATTATTATATTGTTGTAACTCCGTCTTGGCTATAGCTATATTTTGAACTATATCTTGTTCAATGCGTTCTCGTTCATCAAGTTCTACTTGAATATTTGTAGCATTTAAAACTTCAATCTCTGTTTGCAAGTCATCAAACCTTGTCGATAATCCTTGAAACTTATTTAATCTTAAACTCAATTCCGCAAGGTCTATGTTTGATAACTCGGGTAATTTAGTAATTTTGTCTAAATAGTTTTTAAACTTTGTAATTTGTCCTTTAATTGAACTACGTTTTACTAGTAGTTCTCTTAAAGACACCTTGGCAGAGGATTTATCGCCATCTTCAGGCGGCATTTTGAAGTATAAATAATAATATAAATTGAGTTCAAGTGAATTAAAGGTATAACTTTAGTATTATACTTAAAACCAATGTAATTTGAATATATCGACAACGTTTAAACTCTAAACTGATTCGGAAAAGGTATAAAACAATGATATTCTCACGCTCCTCCCTTCGGTGGAATCTCCTGGGACCTGATCTCGGATGGTTGCAGTGCCTCACTCAGCAAGCGGGCAATGATGGTTGTAAAACTCAAGTCTGACTTGTCCCTCAGGATAACGCCTGAAAATTTCGGCAAATCGGCTTAAATATAGGAAACAAACCGAACATATCGAGTTAGGAGTATGACAATTAGGATTAAGATTGATTTACTTAAGTGTAGGTAAGTTATTTTGCAAATTAATTAATTGAACTAGAAATTGAATTTGGAAAAAATCAATATGATTTTATAGTGGACGGTACATGTAAGTACTTTTACCTATATACTTATTTGGCACAATAAAACCTATAAGATTAAGGAATATAGCACAAATAAAGGCTAGTTATTGGAATAAAGGTATTTTAGAACAGGTTATGATGTATGGAATTTGGAAATTGGTTGTGTTTTGGTGAGGTAGAACGGAACACAGGAAGGCACTTAACTTGGTGATTTTGATGACTCCATGGAATTCCGGTACGATCTTTGGCTGATTCGTTGGCACGGAAGACCAGCTTGGTTGCTTGTAAGTACTGTAGTAGCTTCCAATTTCGTTCTCCTTTGGCTCTTCAGTATCGCCGACGATGACGCAATACTAAATTATCCAATGTTCTTTTGAATAGTCCTGTCACGGTCGCCAACTTTCTTGTTTAAGCACAAGAATGGAATTCTTTAAGAAAACTCATCGATAAATTGAGATTTGTATAATTTACATAATTTTTGCACATTTTCTTACGGAGCCGAAACAATGAGTACGAAAAATATTTTTCCTTCTACCAACACAATAGTAAAAAAAAAAACAAGCACAGAGACGCAAAACACGCGGGTGATGATTTGCCCAAACAAAATGAGCAGGCGCGAACACACTTTTTAGTGGGTCAGTCTGTAATTTATCTTAAGTTAAAATAGCCTAATGTCAACTGCTCATCACCTTTTATAATAGGTTGGGGAAAAAGTTTCTTCGCATTTTTTAAGAAAATTCAAAACATTTTTTAATATACATTATTTACATTTATCTAAAGTATGTAGGTACCATTTTGTTCGATAACTTTTTGCCATCTTGTAGGTAGGGACATGATCCCATTGCTATATAAATTTTGGGACTTCTGATCAAAATACCGCGACAAGTGGTTTTGGCAGTCCTCTCGTGATGTTAACCTGATACTGCCTAAAGAATTCTGAAGAGACCGAAACAGGTGGAAATCTGAAGGTGCAAGGTCAGGGCTATACGGTGGATGCATTAACACCTCCCAGCCAAACTCTCTTAATTTTTGCTGAGTGGCTAAAGATGTGTGAGGTCTAGCGTTATCATGATGAAAAACCACACCCCTTCTGTTGATTAATTCCGACCGCTTTCTCTCAACTTCTTGCTTTAATCTCATCAGTTGTTCGAAGTAGAGTTCAGAATCGATGGTCCTGCCTGGTGGTAACAGCTCATAATGAATAATGCCCGTCCAATACCACCACACACACAGCATCACCTTATTGCGAGTTAACCCGGGTTTCGCCACAGTCTGTGAAGCCTGACCGGCCTTTGACCACGACCTTTTTCGCACGTTCTTGTCGTACGTGATCCACTTTTTATCACCATTTATCAGCTTCTTCAATAATGGTTCGGTTTCATTACGTCGTAATAAAGAATCACAAATGAGTACACGGTTCATTAGGTTTCTTTCAGTGAGCTCGTGAGGTACTCAAATATCGAGCTTTTTTATGTACCCAGTTTTTTTCAAATGCGCCAAAACTGTTTAGCAGTTCTTCAGCTACGTTGTAACTACTGATATGCCGATCTTGCTCCACTTTTTCAAAAATGGCATCCATTTTTTCCGTAATAGGGCGACCAGAGCGACGTGCATTTTTGACATCAAAATTTCCGGATTGAAAACGCTTAAACCAAATTTGTGCTACTTTCACAGACACTACACTGGGTCCATAAATATTGCAAATTTTTTTCGCGGCTTGCGTTGCATTTTTACCTTTTTTATAGTAAAATTTTAAAATGTATCTAATTTCTTCATTATATTCACTCATCTTGACAGTACGAAAAACAAATGAAAATCACACATTTTCCTAATTTGAATTTGGAATTATGTTCTTTAAAATTTAAACTTTCAATGATACCAAAACCAGCCAGATACAAATAGTATAACCAAAGAGATTTTATTTTAAGTTCATACATACTATAATGCGAAAAGACTTTTTCCCCAACCTGATAAAATATTGCTTTTCCTGATACAAGGACGTTAATTTTTGAAGAGTTCTCCCAGTAAGGAACCAGGAGAACTGGAATTGATGGTGAAGTCACCATCAGCTCCACTTCAACATATGTATTGTGACGAGCATAAATTGCTTAGAATAATCGAATCGCAATCCGTCAAATACGAATTATTGAGTAGTTCCGTTGGCCATCTGTGGTCTTCCTCGTCAGTTCCACTTCACCGAATGGTGCTTTCCGGGAGCAAATGCACGAGTTACTATAAAAAATAGCCAAATCGCTATAGGTGTGCCTATAATATTTGAAGGTTCCCCTCAATTTCTCTGAGATGCCATCATCAGATCCTGGTTTCCTTATCATGGTACTACCCTTGGGATATCTTCTTTACAACAAAAAAAGAATCATTAAAATCGGTTCATAAACGACGAAGTTATCCGCTAACACACATAAAAAAAAGTTAAAAAAAAATATATACGGTCGAATTGAGAATTTCCTCCTTTTTTTGAAGTCGTTTAAAAATAACAATATAATCAAGTCAATAACAATTTAAATTCAAATTACACACTACATATTATTTAATTAGTAAAGTAAGTAGCTAGCGATTAGGTAACTAACTTACCAAAGTAACTTAAAATAACTAAAAGTGACTACAATGCATTCCTAAATTGGTAGGAGTGACATGATTTTTTTCATGAGAAATTCGCCGATTGAATAAAAATTGCGCTATATCAACCGTTTTTTCAAAACCACGCAGAAATTTTGTAAGGTAGTTCTGTTATCCAGTTAGGTAATGAGTTATAATATTAGGTTGGGGAAAAAGTCTTTTCGCATTATAGTATGTATGAACTTAAAATAAAATCTCTTTGGCTATACTATTTGTATCTGGATGGTTTTAGTATCATTGAAAGTTTAAATTTTAAAGAACATAATTCCAAATTCAAATTAGGAAAATGTGTGATTTTCATTTGTTTTTCGTACTGTCAAGATGAGTGAATCTAATGAAGAAATTCGATACACACAAGCCGCGAAAAAAATTTGCGTTGTTTATGGACCCAGTGCAGTATCTGTGAGAGTAGCACAAATCTGGTTTAAGCGTTTTCAATCCGGAAATTTTGATGTCAAAGATGCACGTCGCTCTGGTCGCCCTATTACGGATAAAATGAATGCCATTTTTGAAAAAGTGGAGCAAGATCGGCATATCAGTAGTTACGACGTAGCTGAAGAACTGGGAATTGACCACAAAACAGTTTTGGTGCATTTTAAAAAAACTGGGTACACAAAAAAGCTCGATATTTGGGTACCTCACGAGCTCACTGAAAAAAACCTAATGAACCGTGTACTCATTTGTGATTCTTTATTACGACGTAATGAAACTGAACCATTTTTGAAGAAGCTGATAACTGGTGATGAAAAGTGGATCACGTATGACAAGAACGTGCGAAAAAGGTCGTGGTCAAAGGCCGGTCAGGCTTCACAGACTGTGGCGAAACCCGGGTTAACTCGCAACAATGTGATGCTGTGTGTGTGGTGGGATTGGAAGGGCATAATTCATTATGAGCTGTTACCACCAGGCAGGACCATCGATTCTAAACTCTACTGCGAACAACTGATGAGATTAAAGCAAGAAGTTGAGAGAAAGCGGCCGGAATTAATCAACAGAAGGGGTGTGGTTTTTCATCATGATAACGCTAGACCTCCCACATCTTTAGCCACTCAGCAAAAATTAAGAGAGTTTGGCTGGGAGGTGTTAATGCATCCGCCGTATAGTCTTGACCTTGCACCTTCAGATTTCCACCTGTTTCGGTCTCTTCAGAATTATTTAGGCAGTGTCAGGTTAACATCACGAGAGGACTGCCAAAACCACTTGTCGTGGTATTTTGATCAGAAATCCCAAAATTTCTATAGAAATGGGATCATGTCCCTACCTACAAGATGGCAAAAAGTTATCGAACAAAATGGTACCTACATACTTTAGATAAATGTAAATAAAGTATATTAAAAAATGTTTTGAATTTTCTTTAAAAATGCGAAGGAACTTTTTCCCCAACCTATTATATACTCGTAAGTGGCGCCACATACACACAACTGCGCCTGAATAGTTCTATCTTAGGTAAAGGAATTTTCAATAAATAAGTAGTGAGTAACTTTCCGTTTGTTAAAATTGTTTTTCGCTTCAAAGAGTTTAAGAGTTAATTTCGTAAATATAATTATGTATACAAGGAGCAGTAAGAAGCTTGGGAGATTTAAACACAGGTCTACATGATTCAGACCAGGGGCCGTACTCTGACGTGAAAAAAACATCATGGATCCATCATGGATCCTTTGAGCAAAAAGGATGGTGCTATAGGTCGTATATAGCTCTGTCTCTCTCTCACACTGGAACCGTTCAACTTCTGCCCCGCTATAAGAGCTCTTAGTAAGGCCCTCCATGATTGCTTGGCTGTTTTGAAACTCTCCGATAAGCGATGGGTCTGTGCTGTACTTTTACTAACTACTAACTACCTGGGTTTCGGGATCTAAAAACAGTAAAAAAAATATAGGCACATGTGTTACATGTATGTACTTTATTATTATTATTAATAATAATGATCTTCCCTCTAAATTAGATTTTGATCTATTTAGCACATTAAGGCGAACTACATACTTTCAACTGTATAAATAAAGAATACTTTATTAAAGACCGCAAAGAGGAGCATTATTCATCACTAAAGTATGTACATACGAGTACATGTAACACATGTGCCTACATTTAGTTTTTTTTATTGTATTTAACACAATTAATAAACTGTGTCACGTTATTAAATACTACCTAAATACGATTCAAAAATTCTAAGATCTTTTTTATGTTTCGTTTTAAAGAAGAATTTATTTTGTTTTGTTTTTAAAAGTTACATTTTTTTTTTTTTTTTTAATTTCAAGAAAGTACCACTACCTACATAGTTTTTAATTTGTGGAAGCTTGTACATAACTTACCTTAATAGATTTTGGACTGTAAGCTTTGTGAAGAATAAATAAATAAGCCTACTGTATAAGTAGGTAAGTACCAGTAGTTGCTCTTGAAACTTGAGCATTACGGACTTGGAAAACTTGCGCTCAGTTTAGTAAAATCTTATTTAAATGATAGACAACAGCAAGTTCAAATAAATGGTATCAGTTCACTCGGTTTAAATGTAAAAATGGGTGTTCCACAAGGCTCAATATTGGGTCCTTTCCTCTTTTTAGTGTATATTAATGATTTACTCCATTTCTTAAAAAATCAACCACAAATTGTGTTATTTGCTGACGATACTTCCTTAATTTTTAAGGTAGGTAGACGTGTTCCAAATTTAATGACGTTAATAACGCCCTACTGCAGGTCCAAAATTGGTTCATTGCTAATAATTTAGTATTAAATGGGAAACAAAACTAAGTGCATTAGATTTTCTTTACCAAATGTAAAAAGTAGTGATTGTGAGATAGTATTGAATCAAGAGAAACTAGAATTCGTCGATAAAACCGTTGTCTTGGGGATCACGCTCGACTCAAGGCTACAATGGGGTCCTCATTTTACATCACTTGCAGGACGGCTAAGTTCAGCAGCATATGCTGTCAGAAAAATCCGTCAATGTATCTGATGTAGATACCGCGAGGCTAGTCTATTTTAGTTACCTACTTTCATAGCATCATGTCTTACGGTATTTTACTTTGGGGACGGGCTGCGGGCTTTACTAGGTTGTTGCATGAAGGAGGGATCCCACAAGAATGGTGCAATAGTTCGCTAGTGCCCATCTTCAAGAATAAAGGTGATGTACAGGACTGCAACAACTATCGAGGAATAAAGCTCATGTCACATAGTATGAAGGTATGGGAGAAAGTAATAGAGAAAAGACTGCGAGAGGAGAGTGAAATTACCCCGAACCAGTTTGGGTTTATGCCAGATCGAGGAACAATAGACGCCACTTTTGCACTCCGCCAATTGTGCGAGAAGTACAGACCTGCACACAAGAACTTGCACATGGTGTTCATTGATCTGGAGAAAGCGTATGATAGGGTACCTCGGGATGTGTTGTGGTGGGCCTTGAAAGAGAAAGGTTTTCCCGGGAAGTATGTAGAGTTAATTCGTGCTATGTACAGTCAATCTCGTACCTACGTCCGGTCGGCTGCTAGGAATACCGACGAGTACAATGTGGCTGTTGGCTTGCACCAAGGGTCGGCTTTAAGTCCTTACCTCTTCCTGTTGATTATGGATGCTCTGACGTTGAATCTACAGGAAGAGGCACCCTGGTGTATGCTGTTTGCCGATGACATTGTTCTTGTCAGTGAAGATGTACCTGAGATTCGGAGCAGATTGGAGAAATGGCAACAGAAACTGGAGAATGTTGGCTTGAAAATCAGCAGAACCAAAACTGAATATATGTTCTGCGATTTCGGCGGTATCTCCAGTTCTGGAGCCATAGCGCTTGATGGTGCGCTTCTCCCAGTCTGCTCCGACTTTCGGTATCTCGGTTCACTCGTGCAAAGCGATGGCGAAGTAGATCGGACGGTTAAGCATAGGATTAACACTGGATGGATGAAATGGCGGCAGGTCACGGGAACAATCTGCGACTCCCACATACCCCTTAAACTTAAGGGGAAGATAAATAAAAAACAATGGTTAGACCTGCTGTCTTGTATGGATCAGAATGTTGGGCCACAAAAGGGATGAATGAAAAGCAATTGCATGCAGCTGAGATGAGAATGCTAAGAGGGATGTGTGGTGTTACACGAATGGAAAGAATAAGAAATTTAATTTAATTTATTTATTTATTTAAATGAGTACATAAGAGGAAGTCTGAAAGTGGCACCGGTGACTGAAAAGATGTGCGGAAATCGGTTGTCATGGTATGGGCATGTGATGCGGAGGAGTGGGGAAAATGTCGTGAGGAAAGTTTTGAACATGAATGTCGATGGCTATAAGAGTAGGGGAAGACCAAAGAAACGATGGATGGATTGTGTGAAAGATGATATGGCTAGAAAGGGGGTGACTACCGAGATGACGAATAATAGAGAAGTTTGGAAAAAAAGGACTTGTTGCGCCGACCCCAAGTAGGTTGGGATAAGGGCAGGAGAATGATGATGGACGGGCTGCAGATATCGAGTCAATTTTTATTCTGCAGGAAAGAGCCATCAGAGCCATATCCGCAAGCGCGATTCTCTAAGGGAACTGTTTAAGGAAATTAACATCATGACGGTACCTTGTCAATATATCTACGAAAATATCATGTACGTAAGAAAAAAATTACATATTTTTAGTAAAAGAGGTGAAAGACATAATTATAGTACTAGAAAAAGGGACCTATTAGCTCAACCAGGTTTCAGACTAGCTAAAGTAGACTCGTCGTTCATGGGGTACTGTTTAAAATGTTACAATAAAAAACTTTTTTACAAAAAAATACAACCGACTTCCAAAAACAACACTACAAAGTGAAAAATAACTTAATTTCGGAAGTCGGTGTCTAGTTAAATGTATTTTCGTTTTTTGCCACCGACTTCCGAAATTAAGTTATTTTTCACTTTGTAGTGTTGTTTTTGGAAGTCGGTTGTATTTTTATGAAAAAAGTTTTTATTTTTCACTTTTTAGTTGGGGTACCTACTCCACACAAATTCTAATACCACTACCTACAAAACAAACTAGAACATCATCCATATAAAAGTGGGGGAAAAATACGTATTATTGAAGCTAACTCAAAGTCAACCGAAGCAAAGTTAATGAATGTTATATGGGACCAACTGTGATGAATGATGAATGACCCTCTCGAATAAAATAAAAAAAAATCCAAATCGGTCTAGCCATCTTCGAGTAATCGGGGAACATACTTAAAAAAAAAAAAAAAAAAAAAAAAGGTTCCGACGAATTGAGAACCTCCTCCTTTTTGAAGTCGGTTAAAAATAACTCCACACATACTTGGAGACTAAATTCAAAACTTGTATAAAACGCACACTATGCAGGCAGGCATATTATATGTTGGGGGATTACTTAACTGATAAAAATATTTGGCTCAATGCTGGTCCTGCTCCACAACCACAATTAATTAATTAAAATTTGAAGATACTGTTGGAGCTGCTGAAGATTGTAAAACTATCATTGCATTGTGTTTAGACTCAATCTCCTTTGTATTATATAATTGCATAGCACATGTGTGAGTACTATGTACATACTATAAAGCTACCATTTACTGGGTACCTCTTTATTTGACTTGAATGTGCCCTGGCGGCTGAGAGTATGTCATGCTCACTCTTATGTCTCGCTGATCAGGTGGCGCGTGTTTGGTACATTTAGCTAATCCATGCGTCAGGTTCGTGAACAAGCGCTGTTATTACTTAGCCACGAGCTCCTCTATATTTGTACCTATAGTAGATATAATTGAAAACTCTGTTACTTATTTCCTATCAAATAAATATTTTACACTATAAAACAATTGTACTTAGGAAACGATCTATTTTTATAACTGACTGTCATCATCTATTTCGGTACACGCGACGATACAATAAAAGTAGGTACATAGTTACGATTGTGACCAAAACTGTTCTCAAGAATGTGGGAAGTTGTTGAGTGACAAACATTCTATTATTAAAATAGATTTTGTATGTCAACAAAAGAATCATTGATACAGCAAGGAAAGGAATTTTGTCCAATTCTGTCCAAATGTCATAAAGGCTTTTAGCCCACGTACGCACGGCTTAAGGGCGATTTTTTATCGCGGTGATTTTTATCGCGCATTTAATTTTTAACGCACTCCTTAGCATCCATAGCTTAAGTACCTAGGTCACTTGATCATCATTTGGACCATGGATTGGACCTTAAAGACAATGCTGGTATTGAGAGGGAACGGATGGTTCTTTCCGTGCGTGCGAATATGATAGCCCGCAGGTTTGCACGTTGTACCTATTGCAGACGTAAAGGTGACGCTCTTTAGAGCATTATGTAGGTACTGTGGTGAAAAATTTTGTTACGAGACGCGGCTTTATAAGCAAGGACCACCACTTTCCAGTTTTTCTTTCGATCCTGAATTCCGTGAGGGAAACATCTCCGTGACAAGAAGTCAAAACTATTATACCCTACTGCTTGACTCGGGGTCTCCGTGCTGAGGAAACCGACCCGTGCGTGCTACTTTGGATTTATCAGGCTTCAGCGCTGATGAGGCCTGATATCTGGCCTGCCCTGGTGGTCGTACTTCACCTTTCCAACCGACCGCAGCGAAGCCCAAAAGGAGTTTATATTATAAAAAAATCTGAGAGCGTGTGTCAGAAGGAAGTGTTTTTTACTATAATTTGTATTTTTTATCTTTCTTTAAATTATATTGTGTTTACGTGTCTATTCCCCTTTTATTTCAATAGATTCGTTACAGTACTCACGGCTACACATAAAGCTATACATTTCCAGTTTACACTGACCTCTCACTGTAAGTAAATCCTATACAATGCGAGATCAGCTTATACTGGAAATATCTAGCTTGATCCGTGCGTACTACCTACTCGGGCTTCGTATGGAGCTTCGTGTCCAATTTAAGGCGATACCAAAATAAATTAGGGGCTTTTTCGTAACCATTTATTTCACTATTACAGCATGTATGGGTTTAATTTTTGGATATATGTTTATTGACTATTAATTTAATTAATTCAAGGAAAATGCAACTGGGTTTAATTTTTGTCGACAGAATTAGTTCCGAAAAGACCTCTACCATAGATATAAGAAAGAAGACCTCTACCATTTTTTTTTCTGTAATTCTAAAATCAGTAATTTCATTGCAAAATTGCATTCAAAATGTGCGTAATAAGTAATTGAAAACTCTTGCTGAAAACATTTTTGATAGATAGCTTCATTTATTTATAAAAAAAAAATATTTAGTTTGGCGCTTTTATTTAGGTTCCAGCGCATTGCTGCGCTCTCTTTTTTTCGTATGTGGAAGTAATTGACTCTGTCACTTTCTTATTCCCACCCAGTTCGCTTTTTACATATCACCTTAATAGCGTGTTCTGATCTGAAACTGATGGGGTTGCCATGGTGTTTCAGTGCGTCAGGGTTGTTTGCGGCGGCGGCGGCGGCGGGCGCGTGTAGATGTTTTTTACACAAAAATGCGCAAGCGCGCAGCATCAGCATCGATGGTGGCTGGAGTCATGGCCAGCCCTAACAGGGTTCTGAAAATGATTGCCGATAGAGGGACTGTCCGTATATAATCCACTGCTGTCAGTTACATTACATGTGCCATCATTTCGTGTTGTTTACTAACACTAAGGGCATGTTTCACCACAGAAAAGGTCTCTCAGAAAATCTCTTTATTTGTTCTGTGTGTTTCACCACCAACGATTAAGTTCCTATTAACTTACTTGGCAGGTAAATTCATACAAATTCTGTTCCATTTTTATATAAAATATACATATAAAACAATGGTTAGACCTGCTGTCTTGTATGGATCAGAATGTTGGGCCACAAAAGGGATGAATGAAAAGCAGTTACATGCAGCTGAGATGAGAATGCTAAGAGGCATGTGTGGTGTTACACGAATGGATAGAATAAGAAATGAGTACATAAGAGGAAGTCTAAAAGTGGCACCGGTGACTGAAAAGTTGTGCGGAATTCGGCTGTCATGGTATGGGCATGTGATGCGGAGGAGTGAGGAAAATGTCGTGAGGAAAGTTTTGAGTATGAATGTCGATGGCTATAAGAGTAGGGGAAGACCAAAGAAATGATGGATGGATTGTGTGAAAGATGACATGGCTAGAAAGCGGGTGACTACCGAGATGACGAATAATAGAGAAGTATGGAAAAAAAGGACATGTTGCGCCGACCCCAAATAGATTGGGATAAGGGCAGGAGAATGATGATTATGTTCCATTTTTTAATTTATTCGGTAAGTAGTGGTTATTCGGACATCGTTAAATAGGGCCTTAGTTTTAAGGACGTTACTAACCCTTTATTTATGAGTCTACACTCGATTTTTTTTTTTTAATTTCTAAGATTTGAATTTAGCGCCGAGACTTGAAGATCCAAGTGTGTTTTATTAACGCGTTGGGATGCACTCTGTTGGATTCTCAATGCTAGCCTCAATACCGAGAGCTGAAAATCCAGTATACGAAAATAAAAAGCTATTCTGTTGAAAAAGCTTCTGCTGTGTTCCGTAAATAATTCTGTGAATACATATTATTTACGGTCGCGAATCATACTTTAATTAGCATAAAACCTAATACTAACTTGCAAATTGCAAAAACACGTAAGAAATTTGAATATCGCGGGCTACCCTGGCGCTTCCCCTAAAAGTCGTAGCTATGCAGCCGTACACGCATAACGTTTTGTTACGACACCAATTTTATTTGTCTCTGCTGCTCGTCGTTCGCATGTTACTGCAGGGATCCAGCAGAATATCAGCGTCAGGCGTGACACATACTGCTCTGGAGTCCCATTTGGTGCAATCTTGAAACGCACACCGAACAGCGTTATTTGATTTGAAATATCTTTGTCATCGTGTCACTCTATTTCCTTATTAATTGTTTTTCTTTTTAGGGTTCCATACCTCAAAAGGAAAAAACAGAACCCTTATAGGATCACTTCGTTGTCCGTCTGTCTGTCGAGACCCTTTTTCTCAGGAACGCATGGATGTATCAAATTGAATTTAATACAAAATACGTAGGTCTATGGTTCCTTGGAGTTCAAAAAAAATCAAGCGTCTAAGTCAACGCAATAAAAAAATACGGCCATTTATGTGACGTATTTTGATACTCGCAAGTAAATCAAAACCTATAGGGTACTTCCTGTTGACCTAGAATCATGAAATTTGGTAAGAAGCAACACAGCACAAGTGAAAGAAAAAGTCCAAAAATTGTTAATTTGTCATTTTATCACATAAAAAAACTGGATACATTCTTTTCAACTACGGAACCCTTCATTGTGCGTGGTCCGACACGCACTTGGCCGGTTTTTTGTATATTGGCACCTTGTTTTTATAATATTCATGTAATTTGTTAACATTTAATTGTACCTTTGTGTGTTGTGCTGTCTTTTAAGTGCACTGAATAAATGTTTTATCTGTGTATAAGTTCTGCGGTCTCCGTGAGATTATAAAACATGTTGTAACATCCGAAGTCGGCTCGTAGAAATTAAAACTCGTTACGAAACGAAAATATCCCAAGTCAGCGACACTGTTTCGCAACACGCGTTTGGGACCAAAGACTAGATTAAACAACGATTAACAGAATGGTCACTTCTAATATGTTGGTACCTACTAACCAATTAGATAGGTACCAACAGAATACAGATTACGAAACAAAAAACTTTTTCTAAAAATAAACAACTGACTTCCAAAAAAACACTACAAACTGTATTTTTTACTTTTCAGTTGTGATAAGTGCCTACCTACCTCATAAAATTCGTGTACCACAACTTGATGTGTCAATAACATTGACATGAAGTTATTATAACATCATCAACGTACGCAATGTGGAAAAGACGTATTACTGAAGCTAAAATTCTACCTTCAAAGTTCCAAACTATTCAATCATGTCTTTAATTAATGTTTTCCATTTTCAAACAGGGTGTGTCAGAGTAAGAGATGTCAGATAGTCTAATAAAAGATAGTTCAGTGTCCTGTCTGTAGGCTCATTGATCGTTGGACACGTAGTACGCAGTATCTACCGTATTCGCGCCAACTACCGCGCCTTATAAACCGGTTTTAGTGTTCTTAAAGAACAGCGTTCAAAACGCTGCGTTTGTACCGCATGAAAACTCTATATATGTATACAATAATCTTCTTATACATAAAAATCAACTGCTGTCCGTAAGACCCGCTAAAACTCAAAAACAGCTTGACCGATTTGAATAGTATTTTTTTTTGTTTTATTCTCCTCTTTACTGGCAGAAACAAACAAAAAAAAAAGAAATTGTAATTTTGACAGGACAACGTCTGGCGGGTCAGCTAGTCAGAAATAGTCGTAAAAACCATGTGAAGCAGGGGAGAGTTCACATGGTTTTTACGACTTGACAAAAGATTATTTCTGTTTTATATTATGTAAGTTTAATAATATATTAATGTATTATGCACATAAACATTCCGGAATAAATTCTCTAAATGATAGTGAAAACTGCAACAAAATCCATGGCGTAGTTTAGAAGAACAACGCGACCACACAGACAAACACGAAAAGCGACTTTATTTAGTAATATATAGATTAATCATCAATTCAATAATTAAAGCAATTAGACTAGATTACAGACTTACATCACTTTATTCAGGTAAAATGGGTTAAGTTAGTATGCATAAAAAGTTACTTTTAAATCACATTAATTAGAAGAAAAACAAAAGTTAATCTATAAAAAACGTTCACCAGAATTAGAATCGAGCTCAGCGTTTTGTCCGCCGCGTTTTACACGCTAGTTTGTAAGTCACAGAAGAGCCATTGCAGTTTCATTCTCGTGTTCCCGCGCCATTCGCTCGCCGAATGAGAAACGAGACGAACGTAATTATTAGTTTTTGTGTTGTTATTTTCGTAAGCAGTGCCGCGTGACTTTCTACAATAACAATGGCAAACTTCAGCGTATTTGTGCCCGTACTACTCCTGGCTTTATTCATAAAAGAAGGTAAGTTTTATTTTGAATTCAGAAGCTTTTCACGTCGCCCCCAATTCAGTTGTTTTTTTTTATGCGTTCGATTTTCGGATTTAAACATTTTTTTTTTCAATTCTTGTTTATATCTTATATGTAAATTAGGTTATTGACTTTGACGTCCCGTTGCTAAAATTGCTTATTTACTGGACACAAAAAGATTAATTTAATTAAACTCTGGGGCGACAATACATTGACTCAAGAGGGGACATTTGAAGGGACAGTAACTAGAGTCTTCCTACCGTACTTACTGAAGTTGCACTCACTCGACCTTGTGCAAGAAACTTATGAACTTCTGAGGTAGTACCCTCGATCGTAGGTTAATGATAGATCCTAGAGTAGAAAATACCTATTTTGTTATAGGTAAGTAAGTACTTTAAACCGCAGGCCACATCTGGGAACGAAGCTAAGTTCGCTCATCTAGCTACTGCGTCTTTTCCTACTTTGATTCATAGTTCGCGGGTGAACCGAATAATTTAATGCAAACACGCGGTAGCTACATGAGCGAAGCTAAACGAACTCCTGCGCTTAATACTGTTCAATAATCTAAATAAACCTTGGCATAAGAAAATACATTCAATTAATCAAAATGACTCGAAATTCTGATGAACGACTTACAATTATCTTCCTTTATTTTGGCTGATCATTGCATTCAGGACTACCTTTACTTAGCATCTTATTTATTTTATTACTATTTATGTACACACAGAAAAATATATAGAGATACATCTAACCATTTCTCGAATAGAAATGGGCTAGTTAGATTACGTGGAAAATTATGTCAGTCATTACCATCGTATGGTGTTTATTCACACACGTATCCTACCTATGTTTACTAAAGATAAAGACGACACAAGTTAACCGCGTCACCCGTTATTTATAAACACATTTACTAGCGATGCTCTGGCTGCCTTGAGAACTAGTAATACTATCGACCTTTGCCAATACCATCGGAATAGGACTGGTCAGGAAGGTTTTTAGTAGGTACCCTTTTTCCGTAGGTTTTATAATAAATAACTAAGTGGGTGGGACAATAAAAGTAATAATTTTATGAAAAAACGAAACAGGTTTCTTTAAAAAAAACTTCGTTTATTAAGCGCCATAACCCAATTAGAATAATAATTCAAGACAACAACTGAAATTACAATGATGGCGGCATCTTACTTGTCATAATAACGCTATGCTTAGTTAAGTTTCATTCATAATAAAGGCGAAAATTACTATGATGACAGCAGTTTATTACTAAGTGCTGTAGCTAAGTCTGGCGATAAGCTAAACGATATTTCGTTGTTAAGATTTTAGTTTTGTTACGGCGCTGCGCACTGCTTCAAGCGGGACACCTTAAAACGTCCACTTTTTCGTCGCACAATTAGCCGTATTGCTATTATATTACATGCCCAAAAAAATACAGTTTATAGTGAAGTGTAGAAAAAAAAGACTTAATACAAAGTTATCTTATAGGAACGTTCTAGCATCTTGGAAAAAAAAATCGCAAAAAAGTTTTCGTCTCCTTTTTTGCGATTTTTTTATAACATATTTTGAGCGACAACTACTCATTTTTGCGTAACTATAAAAAAGGAATTTTAACTTATGGTGTGTGTTTTTTTTTTTTAATTAAATTAAAACTGTAATATAACTTTCATATTGGCGGACACGACATTCAACTAAAATCAAACGCATCGCCATTTTCAACCGTATTTGTATACCTTTACAATTTATTTATTCATTTATTGCACAATGTACAAACAGTTACAGGCTTTGCTTACAACTAATGAGTACATAACCCCGTTGGGGCGCGGCAAGATAACTTAAAACTAGATTATTGTGCCTGTAAAATTATTAATTAGAGCATTATTAAATATAAATGTTTACATTAAGTCTAGAATTTTATTACATTATTAAATATAATAGGTCTTTACCTATGAAATTGCCGTTTTGTATGAAAAAATTTAAACGAATTCTTTTTCATGCATTTTTTATTTGTATTAATCGAAGTAATCACCCATGCAATCAATGCATCTTTGCCAACGCAGTGGCAGTTTAAAGATGCCCTTCTTAAAGAAATCAGCTGGACGGGAGGCAACAAATTCTTCAAAGGCATTTTGTACTACCTCTCGGGTATTGAATTTTTTTCCCGCCAAGAAGTTATCCAAATTTTGGAAAAAGTAGTAGTCTGTAGGCGCAAGGTCTGGTGAGTAGGGCGGATGACGGAGAGCTTCCAAGCCCAGTTCTTGCAACTTGGAGACCGTCTGCTGTGCAGTATGAGGTCGCGCGTTGTCGTGCAGGAGCAGCGGAGACGAGCGATTGACCAATGCTGGTTGGAGATGTGCCAGCTTCTCCATCATTGTGTTCAGTTCTTCACAGTACACATCTGAAGTAATGCTCACCCCGTTTGGTAAGAAGCTGTGATGAATCACACCGGCGCTAGACCACCAAACAGTGACCATCACTTTTCTAGGGGTAAGTTTTCGTTTAGGGCATTGTTTAGGTGCTGAACCAGGATCCAACCAACTTGCTGAGCGCTTGCGGTTATCAAACAAAATTCATTTTTCATCGCAGGTAACAATGCGGTTTAAAATTCCTTCATTTGTGTGTCTGTTGAGCAGTGCAAGGCACGTCTCGACGCGTACTTCGCGCTGGCGATCATTGAGTTCGTGGGGCACCCATTTGTCAAGCTTTTTTACCTTGCCAATTTGACGCAAATGGACCAATATTGTTTTGACGCTAACGTCGAAAGCTGCTGCTAATTCAGCCGTAGATTGTGTATCATCAGCTTCCACAATCGACTTTAATTCGTCATTGTCGACCAAAGTCTTCGGACGACCGCGAGGTTCATTTTTCAGATCGAAATTTCCAGAACGGAAGCGAGCAAACCAATAACAAGTGGTGCGTTGGTTTGTAGTGTTAGCTCCGTAAACGTCGTTGATGTTGCGTGCCGCTTGTGCCGCGTTGCTGCCACGACGGTACTCATATTCCACAATTACTCGAATTTTTAACGTATCCATGATGACGAAAAAGATTGAAATGCGATGAAAATGTAATACTAATCAATAAACAAATGACTACTTTTGGAAAAAAAAAATCCATGTTTTTAAAATAAAATTAATTTGAAATTAGAATTCTTAGCCAAACAAAAATTATTTTGATTTGAAATGGCCAGTACTGCAGAACGGCAATTTCATAGGTAAAGACCTAATATATATTAAATTGTATTGTATTATTTTATCACTATAATCTGTAATCTATGATTTACTACCTAAGCTTGAAGATTTGCGCCTTACTGCGCCTTAACTCTCAACACAGTGTCCAGAAAAAAACATTTTAATTCATGTATAGAATAAAAGGTCCATACATGGTGTACCAGAATGATGTGCACAAACTTAAGGATGTGGTACAGACCATCAAATTGAACAACTTTTTCCTGACGACCAACATCGTAATCGTGGAAAAGAGATCAGTCATCCCATACAAAATTTCAATACCTATCTGTGTATATAAGGGACAATTGTTTTTTTTTACGATTCCGATGTTGGTCCCCGATAAAAAGTTATTCAATTTGATGGTCTGTACACATCATTCTGGTACATTCTGTATACAATTATTAGAAAACTATTTACCTAGTGTCAATAGTTACATGTCTAATGATTTGTATACTACTACTAAATGAAATTATTAAATGGACTAATAAATACAGAGTTGGTCATGAATCATGATATCGAACCAATAGCAACCAATTAGCTCTATCGAATAATTGAAGTTAAGGCGACAATAAGCGACTTTTAATGATTTAAACTGAAAATCACGTCTAAACGATTAGACTTAGTGATTTGGAAAAATATAATTATGTTAAATTAGGACATTTTTTTTATTAACGTAATATGTAAATATTTTAGACTTTGTTTATATTTCATAGGAGGAGCTCGTGGCTAAGCAATAACAGCCGCACGGGTCGATTCATAAGGTTAAGCTACGTTTGCCGGGGTCGGTCCGTGGATGGGTGACCATCTTTACATACTGAGACTCCTCCGTGCCTCGGAAAGCACGTTAAGCCGTTGGTCCCGGTTGTCATTCGTAGATCTTTGACAGTCGTTACGGGCCGTCAGAAGGCCGAAAGTCTGACAACCAGTCTTACCAAGGGGTATCGTATTACGAGTACCTAGTTAATGGATTGTGGAGGTCAGATAGGCAGTCGCTCCATATAAAATATTGGTATTCAGCTGCATCTGGTTAGACTGGAAGCCGACCCCAACATAATTAGGAAAAGGCTAGGCAGATTGATTGATTGATTGTTTATATTTCATAGTGTAATTAATTTGTAAAGCTAACGCGGACAAAAACTGAGAATCACGCAAAAACTATCAAGCGTATTTTTATGAAACCTTCACTATTTTAAAGATAATTTAATTATTTATGTTTTAGTATACGTGTTTTATTAATAATACCTTTTTGTTTTATGTGCAATAAATTAATAATGCGTCTAAATTAAATTCTTGATGGGTTAGTCCTATTACTGGGTGGACGTACGACGCGTTGAGTGAGCTCAGCACAGCACGCAAGCTAACCACTCAAGGCAGCTGGCACTTATCTGCGTCTTAAAAGGATCTGAGACGGAAAATTTGCCAACGCCGAAACAGCTAAATGGATTAGAAGGAGGCGGAATATGTATTGCGTACCAAAGGGTGTGTAAAGGGAGCGTAGCGCGCAGGTAGCGCGTGTTGTGAACTCGAATTAAAATGGTGGCAACTTTACTGTCGATTTTTTTATTTGGATAACCGAATAACCGACCTCCTTAGTTCATAAATTCAGTTCAGATTATAACGATAAAAGTTATTGAATAAGTTTTCTTAAAAGTTTTCGTCTGCACAAGAAAAATGTTGTTAAAAATACTATTTATATGGACAAAAACATCATTGTGCAGATTTAACGAATTTTATTTACTACTCGAATGTTACATAAAACGACGTGGGCGAGTTTACTACAACCGGTTAGACCGGATCGAAATGAAACTTTATTTTTACTCTCGTTTATGGAAGAAAGTGAATATTTCATTTTGTTACGTAGGACTTGAATGGTTTTATATTATTGTACATTTTCCGTGTTTATACAAAGTTGTTTTATATATGAATGAAATCATAACTTAGCTTACAATCCAAAAAAACACCTTTTATTCTTTTTAACCCTGACCTAGCCTTTAAAACAATTAAACAAAATCTGCAAAAGAGGATTCTTTGAAAGAATCTAAAATCCTTAAGTCATTAGGTATATTACTCACCTGTCGATATAATTAATTAAAAACCATAGCTCCAAAGTAAATATTTGTCACAAATGCTAATGCGTCGAAGTTACATGATTCATTTGAAAATACGTTGAGCACCATTATTTCATTAGATAAATAAAAACTTTTTTACAAAAAAATACAACCGACTTCCAAAAACAACACGACAAAGTGCAAAATAACTTTAATTTTGGAAGTCGGTGTCTGATTAAATGTATTTTCGTTTTTGCCACCGACTTCCGAAATTAAAGTTATTTTGCACTTTGTCGTGTTGTTTTTGGAAGTTGGTTGTATTTTTTTGTAAAAAAGTTTTTATTTTTCACTTTTTAGTGGTTCACATGTGCTTACCCCTTCACAGCTTACTGGCGTGATGTTATGTTATGAACTGGTGTGAACAACAAACAGACATGAGATTTCAGCAATCCCAGTCCATTTGCTATCATTTATTGAGGAGTTCCGTTGCCTATCTCAGAAGTTCTTCATCAGATCTTCACCAAATTGAAATGGAACCACTCCAAGAAAGTACTCTTCCAAAAACTATCCAAATCGCTTCAAGTGTGCCTATAAAATTGGAAGAGTTCTCTCTATTTCTCCAGGATCCCATCATCAGATCCTGACTTGATGATCATGGGACCACCTGGGAAGTATACCCTTTCAAACAAAAAAAAAATAATCCAAATCGGTCCAGCCATCTTCGAGTAATCGGGGAACATACATAAAAAAAAAAATAAAAAAAAAAAAAATAATAAAAAAAAAAAAAGATTCCGACGAATTGATAACCTCCTCCTTTTTGAAGTCGGTTAATGAATCTGATAGTCCAAAATCCTAACAAGGACTTTCGTTGTACATAGGAAGACATAATTACCTATAGTAAAATTAGTGATGGTCTTCAGAAAGGTTAGGTGCGTAGTACTCGCAACCGGCGCGCGTGTATGACTAGATAATTATATGAACGTAAACGAGGCAAAAGGAGTATGTAAGGATCGTAGCAAGTGGCGTTCTGTAGTTTCTGCCTATCCCCCATGGGGGAGGCGTGAGTTTACGTATGTAGTCATCAGTTTCATGAACCAACACATTTTTTTTGTTTTACATAACGTGAACCAACTGAAGAACAAAAATAAAACCAACGCTATTTTAGTTTTTTTTTTATATAGCAAATTGTATTGACCTCACAGAGAGGAGGTCTGATTCCCAGCCTTGGGAACATTGTAGGTTGATTATGTAATGTTATAATATTAATTCTTATCAAGGTTGCCGACTGAAATCTGAGATCTGTGCTAAAGAGGATGCATTAGAACAATTTACAAATATGACTTAATGCAACTTACTCCCACACACGATATTATAATAACGAGATCAAAATGGAAATATGACATCAGTACTTTGTGTACCGATAGAAAGAGAAGCACTACACTATACTATACTAGTGAATATAACTGCAGGTAATTAACGCTGTGCGACCTGAATTGCACTTTATTGTCTCATAACAAGAGTCGCTATTTATTTAAATGATTTTGCGGAATGAATCTTCTGTACTTGTACTATTTATTATGTATTCTGTGGTTATACCTAGTGAGCTTGAATCAGCCACTAGGATACCTATTATAACAGTGGGGAAATTACTGAAACGCCTCTGTTCATTTTTTTGGGTTCCGTACTCGAAGGGTTCAAACCATAGAAATATAAATCATATATCTATGGTTCAAACGGAGCCCTGTTGATGTTGTCTGTCACACAGGTTTTACAGCCAAACGGTCGGAGCTACAGTCTTCAAATTTTCACAGTATAAGCATCTTGTTGAGCCAAACC
Organism: Cosmia pyralina; assembly: GCA_946251885.1. Taxonomy (NCBI): domain Eukaryota; kingdom Metazoa; phylum Arthropoda; class Insecta; order Lepidoptera; family Noctuidae; genus Cosmia; species Cosmia pyralina. The sequence continues at coordinate 15,119,644 of OX276359.1, read as the reverse complement.
TATACAAATTTTCAAAAAAATATTTAATGTTTTTTTAAGGGGGGCGGGCTCCCACACTTGTAAATGGGGGAGTGAAAAATTTCGACCTACCCTATTAAGTGGGGTATCGTTGTTTAGAACTGGTCGAGTAAATAACTACTGTTTTTTTTTTTAATATTAGAAAACAAAGGAATGAGAAGCTACCAGTCAGTTTTTTTTTACAAAATTTTGTTCCGAAGAATTTTTAAACTTTCCATTGACATATTAACTTGAAATTTAGTCATAATGTACTTTAGTACCATAGACCATGCAAACATAATATGCAAAAATTAAAAAAAAAATGGGGCAGAAAACGTACCTGTGGTACCTGTGGCGGTGAAATTGATTGCATTGATTTGATTATTTGAACACTTTTAAACCAGAAATTCTAATTCTAAAAACTCGCCTCGATAATTCTGTATTTTTTTTAATTCCTATAAAACCAAACGTATATGGTTAAAACATTTGGATTTTCCATACATATGTGCTATTTGATTATATTATCTACTGTTGTACTAAAACCGAAACATGATTACTTTTAATTGACATTTTTTCAATAGAAAAAAATCCAAAGTAGTGCCTATTTCCTTATTGCGCAGTAAAATTTGCTTTAAATCTAAGGTATTTAAATATGTTAAGAACTAACTAAGCTAAAAATTGATTTAAGTATAGCATTTTTGGTAAATCTACATTAACACGGTGCGCGTGAAAGTCTTCTATCTCTCTTGCGTCAAACTAGACAGCCATAACGACATTTCACTTATAATTATGTATACCGAGCTAATCCACGCTTCAATATATTATCCTCTTATAGATGTTTTTCATTTATTAATTTTGTAATCTCAATTATTTTCGTCAATGATATTTCAATTGCAATTTAGTAATATTATTAAAACAATATTATTGTTGGAAAAAGACGGTTAGATTATAAAGTTGAACCTTCCAAATACAGATGAATATATGTTACTAATTCCCTTTTGCGAGTAAATATGTATATATAAGAACTTAACCTGAGCAGAGTTTGTTTACATTTTCATCGGATACTTTTGAAACAGACTATACCTATTGTCATTCAAATGTAGAATAGGTAATATGTGACGACCGCAATAGTGAAAAAAGTACCAAGATTGTTACGCAGTCCATAAATATTTAACACCAGCCTTATACGATGTAACACCAAGGTGCTATAGTACGCGGTACTTCAAGTACCAGTAAAAGACTTAATAGTAACTTTCAATGTTCTTGGTTACGGTCGCTTTCACTTGTGTTATCACATCGCCATTTGCTTGACACACTTAGCCCTTCGCCGCCGGTAGAAAAATATGCGGTGAAGGGACTTTCTACAGCTACAAGATTAATGTATTCATGATTTTATCGTGAGGTTTTTTTAAACTTATGTTTGGTTATCCGGAAATGAGTGAAACTGTGGGAGAATTTTGTTATTTGTTGTAAAAATTGTGTATCTTAAAGTGGCAATGAAGTTATTAATGCCCGGTTTCTGGACGGAGTTTAAACTCTTATTATCTATTGTTTCGACAAAATTATCTATTTATGCGAATTCCTTCCTTATGCTCGGTTTTTGAGGTCCTCAGATACCACTATAGTTATAATTGACTAAATTCTTCCTGCTTCAAGTTCGGAGTGTTCAGAAACACGATATCGAATCAATAATCTCTACTTATCGAATGGATAAACTCCGTCTAAAAACCTCAGAAACCGGGCATAAGTTGTTGATATTAGCTTCTGAACTGTTGTATTGTTAGAACAATATAACAGTTCAGAAGCTAGTAGTAGTAGCTAGGGCGCAGCTAGTAAAACCATAAAATACAAATAGATTTGTACTATATGGTTTTACTAGCTGCGCCCCGCGGTTTCACCCGCGTTGACCGGGATAAAAAATAGCCTATTATAAGCTATCTACATAGGTACAAAATTTTATTCAAATCGGTCCAGCCGTTTGAGCGTGAAGAAGTAACCAACACACACACTGACAAACTTTCGCTTTTATAATATTAGTGTGATTAGTGAAAGTTTTAGTGTAAGTATTTATTATTTTAGATAAAGAACAAAACTTTAACATACTACAAAAGTAAGTAGTTAGATTCCGCGTGTTCCAAAATAATTGCTAAAGATTTATTGACGTTCGTGAAAATTTGATTCCTAATTCTCCAGTGAACACGTTTTTATGAAATTCCTATTACAAAAGATCATTCATCTTAAGTTACTTAATTAGTAAGAAATAGATACTACCTACTATTACAAGTACCAACAGCAAATCAATTCAAAGAACAGCAATAAAATCCCTTAGGACACTAAAAAGTGAAACTAGGTCGATGCTCCATCTCCATAAAATAAACTTTGGTAGCTATGTTTTCATAATAGGTAGGTATTCATGCAATTTAATCATTGACAATTGACATTTAATCATCATTTCCGCTATCTACAAAATTAACGGAATTGACATAATAGGCGTGGCCAGTAGCGTGACCTGTTTACAAATAGGTACTTACCTACTTATAATTTGTTAATGACGTTTTTGGTTTTCATTTTTTTTTTTGCAGATTTAACTGGCAGATAGGTAGGAGGTACCTATAGGTAGGTACACCAATCACAATAAGATTAGACATTTAGGGCTGATTGTTCAATAGGTTGACAACTTTTACCTGAAGAATAAATGTGACAGTTTGACATATTTTCCATACAAAAGCTGTCAAACCGCCATATTTATTCCTCTGATAAAAATTATCTGACTATTGAACAATCAGCCCTTAAACAAACCTTTTTTTTTTAACCAGCGCTGGGGCTCCGTTTCGCATGGGGTCGCGGCATTATGCTGAGCGGTAGCCGTTTTGCGTAGATGTGACGCATATTCTCCCCAAAACTTGCTTTTTACATTCTTATTTTATTTTGTTGTCCTTTGCGTCATGTTTACCGCAAATAAACGTATTTTCTTTCTTTCTTTCTTTTTACAGTCCGTTCAACGTTCAAGACTTTGACTTCTAGGGTCGCGCAGAATAGACCGACTGACGTTTAGCGGAAACACGCCTACTAAAAAGATTTTAAACGCACTAAACACTAGTAATTTGCAACAAAATCATAAACCGCAGTTTATAATACTGGCGTAGTTCCACCAATAAATGAGGTATTAGAGATTTAAGACGTCACTGTTCCCTTCATACCAGCAGAGAAGCTAAAAATAACTTGAATAGTCGAAGGTCAAATGAATAAATATTATGCAGACAGGTAGAGGTAGTTACTACGGCTATATTTACTATTTACTACCCTATGACTTCCTGTGATGACGAAAATGTATGTAAATAGGTTTAAGAGGAGCTGAATACCGGAATTCAGTTGCATCTGGTTAGACTGGAAGCTGACCCCAACAATCAATCTGTCTATCCTTTTCCCAACTATGTTGGGGTCGGCTTCCAGCCTAACCGGATGCAGCTGAATACCAGAATTTTACATGGAGCGACTGTCTATCTGACCTCCACAACCCATTAACTGGGTAATCGATACCCCTTGGTAAGACTGGTTGTCAGACTTTCGGGCTTCTGACGATCCGTAACGACTGTCAAAGATCCACGAATGACAGCCGGGACCAACGGCTTAACGTGCTTTCCGAGGCACGGAGGAGTCTCGATATGTAATGATGGTCACCCATCCACGGACCGACCCCGGCAAGCGTAGCTTAACCTGATGGATCGACCCGTGGGAAAAGGCTAGGCAGATGATGATTTCACATTTATTATGTCATACATAGGTACCTATAATTTCCTCATCATAAAACAACGTAGTATTGGCCGTTGAGTTATAATAGGTCTTTACCTATGAAATTGCCGTTTTGTATGAAAAAATTTAAACGAATTTTTTTCATGCATTTTTTATTTGTATTAATCGAAGTAATCACCCATTCAATCAATGCATCTTTGCCAACGCAGTGGTAGTTTATTGATGCCCTTCTTAAAGAAATCAGCTGGACGGGAGGCAACAAATTCTTCAAAGGCATTTTGTACTGCCTCTCGGGTATTGAATTTTTTTCCCGCCAAGAAGTTATCCAAATTCTGGAAAAAGTAGTAGTCTGTAGGCGCAAGGTCTGGTGAGTAGGGCGGATGACGGAGAGCTTCCAACCCCAGTTCTTGCAACTTGGAGACCGTCTGCTGTGCAGTATGAGGTCGCGCGTTGTCGTGCAGGAGCAGCGGAGACGAGCGATTAGCCAATGCTGGTTGGAGATGTGCCAGCTTCTCCATCATTGTGTTCAGTTCTTCACAGTACACATCTGAAGTAATGCTCACCCCGTTTGGTAAGAAGCTGTGATGAATCACACCGGCGCTAGACCATCAAACAGTGACCATCACTTTTCTAGGGGTAAGTTTTCGTTTAGGGCATTGTTTAGGTGCTGAACCAGAATCCAACCAACTTGCTGAGCGCTTGCGGTTATCACACAGAATCCATTTTTCCTCGCAGGTTACAATGCGGTTCAAAATGCCTTCATTTGTGTGTCTGTTGGGCAGTGCAAGGCACGTATCGACGCGTACTTCGCGCTGGCGATCATTGAGTTCGTGGGGCACCCATTTGTCAAGCTTTTTTACCTTGCCAATTTGACGCAAATACACCAATATTGTTTTGACGCTAACGTCGAAAGCTGCTGCTAATTCAGCCGTAGATTGTGTATCATCAGCTTCCACAATCGCCTTTAATTCGTCATTGTCGACCAAAGTCTTCGGACGACCACGAGGTTCATTTTTCAGGTCGAAATTTCCAGAACGGAAGCGAGCAAACCAATAACAAGTGGTGCGTTGGTTTGTAGTGTTAGCTCTGTAAACGTCGTTGATGTTGCGTGCCGCTTGTGCCGCGTTGCTGCCACGACGGTACTCATATTCCATAATTACTCGAATTTTTAACGTATCCATGCTGACAAAAAAGATTGAAATGCGATGAAAATGTAACACTAATCAATAAACAAATGACTACTTTTGGAAAAAAAAATCCATGTTTTTAAAATAAAATTAATTTGAAATTAGAATTCTTAGCCAAACAAAAATTATTTTGATTTGAAATGGCCAGTACGGACGTAGACGTAGATAGTAGGACGGCAATTTCATAGGTAAAGACCTAATATTTAAGGAGATTTTATTTTTAATTTTAATATTAAATATTTTGTATGTTCATTTCTTTTTTTTTAATTTTAGGTACATAGTTTTTAATCTGTGGAAGCTTTTAAATGGCAATTGTAAGCGATATTGTACATAATTTACTTTTATAGATATTAAACTGTAAACTTTCCGAAGAAGAAATAAAGAAATAAATAAGACTTTTCTATTCAAAGTTTCCAGATCAAAATTATAATTTTCAATGTACCAGTAATGGTTAGATACTCTTTAGTGAATCCATTTCGACATCTTCAACTAAATTGTACTTCATCAAAACGTTCATTAAAATTTTTCAAGACACACTGGGCTTGTTTTGTAAACAAAAAACGGCCTCAATGAAGCATTGTCTCATAATTGGATAATGGTCCAAGGACTAAAGCTATATTTTATCTTAGATAATCAGTATGATTCATATGATATGAGACCTTTTAATTACGCGGGCACAGTCATCCATATAGCCTTGTCAAGTAGTTTTAAATTCTTGGATGCAAGGCAACGGTGTGTTTCACGAAGTGTGTCCAAATAAACGTTTTTCTTTCTTTCTTTCTTTAAAGAAGATGTAGTGACAAAAATTTAAAAGAGTACCTATGCTTAGATGGTTTGGTCTATTGAGAGGATGAATAAAAGGCGACTAAGAAAAGGAATTTACAAGGTAGCAATTTTTTAAGCAGTTGGTCCCGGCTGTCATTCGTAGATCTTTGACACTCGTTACGGCTAGTCAGAAGCCCGAAAGTCTGACAACCAAGGGGTATCGTGTTACCCAGTAAAGGGGTTGTGGAGGTAAGACAGACAGTCGCTCCATGTAAAATACTGGTATCCAGCTGCATCCCGTTAAACTGGAAGCCGACTCCAATATAGTTGGGAAAACGCTAGGCAGATTGATTTTTAGAGGCACCAGAGATGCGTTACCAATAACAAAACTTAAATAAGTATTTCATGTTCCTGCTGTAATAACACCGGCTGCCATACCCGGCAAATAGGAACTCAGCAAAGTTGTAAAGATCCCGACGACTGCGTGGTGCCTCAAATACATTCGATATCGATACCCACCACGTCTCCAGAGTTTCGCTAGCTAATTTAATTTGACCCTGTATAATTGTATTGGTCAAAATCCTATATACATACAGGAGAGGCGAATGAATGAATGATTGAATTAAATGAATTTTATGTATAAGTGATTATTATTTATTGGGACTTGGTGCCTGACTAATAAAATATATTATTATATCTAATACCTAAGTACAGTAAATAATTTAGGTAAAAAAGCATATTATAATAACATTAGATTTATGTTTTTCAAAGCTTCCTCTCTCCTACTATTTTTGCTGTGCCCGACAGGGTCCTTAATGCTCACATATGAATAAGTTACCATCTAAGTACACATTGTGGAATGCAAATAAATTATTGAGTATTGAGGTAAACAAAATAAGGAAGTAACAAAAAAGGAATACTTAGCTGTTTTGTAAAATAATTTATATCGGTTAGATTTATGTCTCTGCCCGCATAATCCCAAATGGGATTCATTCAATAAAAAAGCCATGACCTCACCACCAAGCGTGACCAGGTCTATTGTGTTCACAATGGCGGCAAATCACACCATTGGTCAGAATTAATAGACGCTATTGACAATTAATTTTCTATTGAAGTCGTAAGAAGTCGTCAATTATTGTATTTAAGTGCAAATTATCCCTTCGTATGAGACGATTATGATTTTATTGGTTTTCGTTTGAATCATTCTTACACAACATTTTTTACTTAAAATAAAATAGATAAACATAAATATATTTAGCTAAGTAAAATATAGCTGTGTCTCGTAATAGGTACGAGAACCATTTTCATTCATTAATTGAAAATTTTCTCTGGCTAGGGTGTACTACTCGTAGTACTAGAAATAAGATACTTACCTAAGCTACACTTCTGGACACATCTTTTGGCCCACCTTGTATTTTCAGTTTCGTTTGGTCCTAGCTAAAATTTTATATTAGGTCGAGCAAAAAGTTTTTATGCAGTTTTGAACCTGGCACATTCACAATTTCATTCAATAGTCTTTTTTTGAATTTCGAACACAGAATTTAAAGAAACAAAAGACAATTTGGAGCCTGTTTGTTGATATCAAACAATCGAATACTAAGAAAACTTGGTTTTATTGGTTTACTTGGATTTAATTCTTGAAAAAGTGATTGATATCTTTGGTTTTGCAACAAACATTACTTATTCTTAACATTAAGGTGAGGTTCTATCAATAATCTATGGATATTTCACCTGAAGTCGCCGCCCAAGCTGTGGCACTTATTCAGGCCGGACACAGCCAAAGAAACGTGAGTGCTCAACTTAATTTAAGTCGATCTGCGGTCCGAAATGTTTATCGGAGGTACCTAGAGACTGGCGGCTTTGTTCGTCGCCAAGGAAGGCCACGATCTCGGGTCACAACTGAAAGGCAGGATCGATTCATCGTGACGACCAGCTTGAGAAATCGTCACCTTACCTCCATTGAGATACAAAACCAACTTCGCGACTTCCACGGAGTATCTGTGAGCGCTCGAACTGTTCGGAGAAGGTTAAAAGAACGCGATATGGTACCACACAAGCCAGCTAATGGCCCCAAACTAACGCGAGCCCACCGAACAGCGCGCCTTCATTTCGCACGCAGTCATTTAAATTGGACACAGCAAGATTGGAGCCGTGTACTCTTTTCTGATGAGTCTAAAATTGTGTTACATGGCAATGATGGAAGGAAGAAGGTCTACCGACGTAAGGGAGTGCGTTTCGCACAATGCTGCTTTGAAGAGAGGGTTGCTTATGGCGGTGGCTCATGGACTGTCTGGGGCGGTATATCCGCGAGCGGCAAAATTCAACTTGAGGTTGTTACAGGACCACGGCTGCCAACATTAAATGCTGAAAGGTACATTCGTGAGTGCTTAGAACCTCACGTGATACCATACGCGGACTATGTGGGCCCAAATTTCCTTTTTATGCATGATAATGCAAGAGCCCATGCGGCCGGCATCGTCAGGGAATATCTTCGGGATGTGAACATCACAGTTATGAACTGGCCAGCCAGAAGCCCAGACATGAACCCCATTGAGCACATGTGGGACGAGCTAAAAAGACGTGTTAGGGCTCGTCAGCCAGTTGCCCAGACGATGCAGGAGTTGAAAACTGCCATAGAAGAGGAATGGGAGATGATCCCTCAAAATTTCATAGAGCGGTTGATAAACTCTATGCCTAATCGTATGAGAGCTGTGGTAGATGCCCATGGAGGCAACACGCGTTATTAAATTAAACCTTTATTTGATAAAACATGTTTTTTATTCAAAAATCAATTGCCTTTAACAAGGCGCATATCCGACTTGTTAGGCGTAGCTCCATGTCGTATGGTATTCTGAATTCAAATTTAAAACAATACGATCGAAAAAGATGGTAAAATGTATCAGGTTTAAAACTGCATCAACAGTTTTTGTTCAATCTAGCAATCATATTTCGGTAGGGGCCATCGAAACCTAAACTCTAAGGTGGGCCAATAGATGTGTCCAGAAGTGTAGTTGGAAAATGGCTTTACTATCTTTTTTAAATACATACAAACATTTTGAATCTAAGTTTTGTGCATTTGGCGTACTTACCTACTTAATTGTAGGTACTAAAAATTTGTACCTATAGTCTGTTTTTTAATCTCGGAGACTAATTTGACAGAAGCATAATGTCAAACTATGAAATGAAATAATGATACATGTTACATGCAACATTTGAAATGTCAAATTAGTCTCCGAGATTAAAAAAAAACAGACTTTCCAACCATTTATTTTACTTCATCCATGAAGTATTGCAGTTTTTCGTCTATGGTTGCCTGTCAATACATAAAGGCGTGCTTATGTCAAAAGTAAAATAAATGATTGGAAAGAGTACCTATAGTTGCCTAAACATCGTTATCTCAAAGCAATGCCGGCTATTTTATATCAACATGTTACAATTTGGTTTTTTAAAACCCAAGTTTCGCAATATATGTAGGCATAACAGATTATAAAATTATCCGCTTGGACATCCGCTTGAAAATGATAGCAAAACAAATTGGATTCATATTAAGCAATAACAATTCACTTAAATACAATTGGTCATTTAATAACAGAAACAAAGAAAATTATGAGGAAAACATTAAAATTATTATTAATTTAATTTCGTGTAACAATAACTGTAAACATACTTATCACCTCTTGATGTACCTGAAATAATCTGACATACAACCTACTTTGTAAATAATTTATTTCAGTTTTTCAACAAAGCAAACAGGAAGATTTTATTTAGGTACCTACCTAATACAATGAGTTAATTCAGCTTAGTCCACCGCTAACACCTCAATCTTCAATCTGCCTAGCCTTTTCCCAACTATGTTGGGGTCGGCTTCCAGTCTAACCGGATGCAGCTGAATACCATTATTTTACATGGAGCGACTGCCTATCTGACCTCCACAACCCATTAACTCCTAAAATGTCGATTGCACACCATGTGTACAGATAACAATAGAATTTCTATTGTGTCTGCTAATTAGCGCGCGACGAGTTAACTGGGTAATACGATACCCCTTGGTAAGACTGATTGTCAGACTTTCGGGCTTCTGACGACCCGTAACGACTGTCAAAGATCCACGAATGACAGCCGGGACCAACGGCTGAACGTGCTTTCCGAGGCACGGAGGAGTCTCGGTATGTAAAGATGGTCACCCATCCACTGACCAACCCCGGCAAGCGTAGCTTAACCTGATGGATCGACCCGTGCGGCTGTTATTACTTAGCCACGAGCTCCACCGCTAACACCTATACTAAGTTAATACTATACCAAGTTAATTTTAAAATTGCACACAAAAGACATGGCACATCACACAAAATTACAATTAAAATAATTTAAATACAAGGTGCCAACAACAAAAAAAAAAGAGAAGAAAAACATACATAAAGTAGTAACTGAAAAAACTATTAAAAAAATTAAAATTTTCCTGAGAAATTTTCCGATGGAAATTGATTCAAAATAAAGAGCTGAATGCACCTTTTAATTTGCAGAGGGTTGTCCCTTACACCCTGTATAATTTAGCTATAACTAAATGTTGTTACATTATAAGATGAAACACCAACCGGTTAGAATTAAACACAAGTGGTCTTTAGTCACATTAAGAGCCGACCTTAAGATATGATACGAGGGCAATAAAGTCAGGGCATGGGTCACTAGACCTCTTTTAGATACTACTGTTTCGCGCCGTGGGAAAAGTGTAACAATATATAAAATAGTTAATTGTATTCACAATGTATTTTAAAATGTAGGTACCTATTTTTATTCGAGGTCGTAAGCACAAAGATGAAATATTCCACATCTGCGATTTCATTTTTTTTTTTTATGTATTTGAAACAATATTCTTTATTTCCAAGTTAAGTAAGATGTGTACTATAAGTAAAAACAAAATAAAAAACTTTTTTACAAAAAAAAACCACCGACTTCCAAAAAAGTACTACAAAGTAAAAAATATCTAATTTTAATTTCGGAAGTCGGTATCTTTGGATCTGTATTTACCCGATGTAGTTTTACCCGACTTCCGAAATTAAAGTTATTTTTCACTTTGTAGTATTTTTTTGGAAGTCAGTTGTTTTTTTTTTTAATAATTTATTTGCATATAATGTATACTTATACAGATCAGATGTAATATTTATAAATATTTCCGATCATTTTACCTTACGGCATGCAAAATTTTCAAATAATAGAATTTGTATAAATTGTAGAATAAAAGTAATAACAGAGACAAAAAAAATATAACAACACGTCAAATAACCCGCCCCTAACTGTTCCTGGCGCAAAGGTGCCCATAACACTTGCAGCGTTGCCACGTTGGATGGCATTGTTTTTTTTTTTAAATAAAAGTTTTTTATTTTTCACTTTTTAGTGGATCAGTCTGTAATTTATCTAAGTTACAATAGCCTAATGTCAACTGCTCATCACCTTTTACAAAATATTGCTTTTCTCGATACAAGGACATTAATTGTTGAGGAGTTCTCCCAGTAAGGAACCAGGAGAACTGGAACTGATGGTGAAGTCACCATCAGCTCCTCTTCAACTTATGTATTGTGACGAGCATAAATTGCTTAGCAATAATCAAATCGCAACCCGTGAAATACGTATTATTGAGTAGTTCCGATGGCCATCTGTGGCCATGTGTGTCAGTTGAACTGATGAGGAAGACCTCATCAGTTCAACTTCACCAAATGGTGCTTTCCGGGAGCAACTGCACGAGTTACTATAAAAAATACCCAAATCACTATAGGTGTGCCTGTAAAATTTGAAGGTTCCCCTCGATTTCTCTGGGATGCTATCATCAGATCCTGGTTTCCTTATCATGGTACTACTCTTGGGATACCTTCTTTCCAACAAAAAAAGAATCATCAAAATCAGTTCATAAGCGACGAAGTTATCCGCGAACACACATAATAAAAATAATATACGGTCGAATTGAGAAACCTGCTTTTTGAAGCCGGTTAAAAGAAATAGGACTATAAAAGTAGTTTTTTTTTTTTAAGCATCGAATAAGTTACCCAGTACAAGGTAGTTAGCATAGAAATATAATTATATATGGTGGTTAGAGTTTTAAATTGAGGCACCTTGTCTACTTTTTATTTATCTAAAACATAACATACCTATCATGCGGTGGTCCCCGAAGGATTAGGCAGTAGTGTAGGTACCTATAATACACTCAAATTTCGCCAGTTATGTTTGAGTTTCATGTGTTAGGGGGGCGAGCCTATTGCCATCAACTGTCCATAAATCCAGACTCCAGAAAAACCCAATAACACTTTGACCGACCCGGGAATCGAACCCAGGATCTCATGCTCAGCAGTAGCGCTTACGACCACTAGAAAACGAGTAATTAATTTAAAATAGCAATAAACTAAGTCTTCTGACAGAACTTTTCTTGTTATAAAATAAGCTAAGTGCCGCACCCAAAATATTCATTCAATCAATCTACCTAGCTTTTTCCCAATTATGTTGGGGTCGGCTTCCAGTCTAACCGGATGCAGCTGAATACCAGTATTTTATATGGAGCGACTGCCTATCTGAGACATCCACAACCCAATTACTGGGTAATACGATATTCCTTGGTAAGACTGTTTGTCAGACTTTCGGGTTTCTGACGACCCGTAACGACTGTCAAAGATCCACGAATGACAGCCGAGACCAACGGCTTAACGTGCTTTCCGAGGCACGGAGGAGTCTCGGTATGCAAAGATGGTCACCCATCCACGGACCAACCCCGGCAATCGCAGCTTAACCTGATGGATCGACCTGTACGGCTGTTATTATTTAGCCACGAGCTCCTCACCCAAAATATGAATACCCAAAATATTCATTCATCATTTGATTATTATTTTCTGTAGTAAGTAATTTATCAAGATTAGATTAATATCATGATGTGATTAATTTCATCGTGGCTACTATGTGACTTTCCGCATTGTCAGGGGCAATTATGTTTGTTATATTATTATCTCTAGCTTTATGACGTGACGTCATAATAGAGTCGAATAGAAGGGGACCCTTAACATTTTAAGGGGGCCTATTAATGGACATGAATCACGTTGTAATTGACGGTTAAAAAAAACAGGGTCACAATTATTTTATCCTTCTTGTTACTAAAAGTACGTGCTGGAGTTTGCGGAATAACAGTTTTTTTTTATTTTGACCGAGCGAGCGAAGCATCTCTGCTTTAGTCTGGCAAAATTTGCTTTCGTCTGTCAGTTTGTTGCTATTCCTTACAGGTCGTATTATACAACCGATCTGAATGAAACTTGGTATACCTACAGGCTTTACTACTTTATAATTAGATTTTTTTTGCCGTCGGAGATTTTTGATCGGAGGGGTACCCCTCCAAAAAGAGGCAAAAAGAGGACTACTAGATATCTTCGCCATGAGATTGATTTCAATAGTTATTTTTTTATTTGAAAGATATCTTTAGTACAGTATTAACTTTAAGTTGGCCTCGTAAAAATTTGGTAAAAATCAGATGAAAAAAAAAACCGTGGTAAATTTGTTGCAAAAAAGTTTGTGCTTGTGAGGTCTACTGTTCGCAGAACTACTATTTATTGGTTTTTCAGAAGAACTTACATATACACGAGTTTGTAATTTTAAGGGTTTTACCTACGTCTTATAAGGTACTAGCGACCCGGCCCTGCTTCGCATGGTTTTTACGACTTGACAAAACATGGAGGTTTCTATATTAAGAAGTTAATTATTCCTGTATTATACATATAAACCTTATGGAATAAATTATTTAAATGATATTCAAAACCGCATCAAAATCCATTGCGTTTAAGAAAGTTTAAAAGAGCAAACGCGGCCACAAAGATAGACACGAAAAGCGACTTTATTTTATAATAAGTATACAAGAAGATGTGTGAGGAATAGAATAGAATAGAATACTCTTTACTATTCACACCATTTAAATTACAGGTTATAATGTTACAATGTTGAAATGTTGAAATTTTACATAGAGTGACACAATGGGCGGTCTTATCGCTAAAAGCGATCTTTTACAGACAACCTTACCTTAGGAGCTCGTGGCTAAGTAATAACAGCTGCACGGGTCGATCCATCAGGTTAAGCTACGCTTGCCGGGGTTGGTCCGTGGATGGGTAACCATCTTTACATACCGAGACTCCTCCGTGCCTCGGAAAGCACGTTAAGCCGTTGGTCCCGGCTGTCATTCGTGGATCTTTGACAGTCGTTACGGGTCGTCAGAAGCCCGAAAGTCTGACAATCAGTCTTACCAAGGGGGATACACCCCCACAACCCATTAACTGGGTAATACGATAGTATTACCCAGTTAATGGGTTGTGGAGGTCATATAGGCAGTCGCTCCATGTAAAATAATGGTATTCAGCTGCATCCGGTTAGACTGGAAGCCGACCCCAACATAGTTGGGAAAAGGCTATATAGGCAGATTGATTTTATACAAGAAGATGTGTGGTGTTATGTGTTAACTTATGCCTGTTATGTTCTCCAGAATGATCTTTAGTTACTTCTCAGGTATGAAATCATTAATTCCTAACATCTTAAAATTAGAAATAAAAAGGTAGGATTAGGCTAACCTTTTTTTTTCTAAGAGAACTAGAAGTTAGCAGTTCCTTTAATTTTTTTTGTGCCAAAGAAGCTGGAACGTACCCCTACGTGGTTTTACCTTACGCAAAAAGAGGCTTAAATGCATACTGTATATTTAAACAATAATATTTTATAAAGGTAAAATTTTTGAGCTTGCATGTACGGTAATCTTCGGAACTAGTGATCCGATTTCGAATTTTTTTTTTGTTTTTTTTTTTTATTGCCGATTGTCATAGGATATATTTACAAGAAATTTCACGCGGACAAAGTCTCGGCTGAAGCTAGTTTATTATACAGGGCGGTTTATACCCTGTGTAATAAATATAGGTAGCCATTGTACCTGACCGCTCGTTGTCAGGTTAAATTATTTACATAATAGTCTAATACTATAACTAACTAACTTACTCATTTTATAACACTATGGTCACAAAAGCGGCACTCCTATGCACCACGTTCAATGATAATAAGGTCACTAGGTCAGGTTGTCGACTAAAACACATGTTAAGTTGCCGTTTGAGGGCCTTGCTTCTAATGGTATTGTGCCAGCCCTAAGCAAATATGTTTTCGACAGTAATGTGAAAGTTGGCTCGATTCACTGCACTCGGAGAGCCGAAGCAACTATGAAACGTAAATAATTCACTGCACTCGTAGGGCCGAAGCATGTATGAAACGTAAACGTAAATGTACATTCGACGAGGATGCAATACGACCTGTAGTGCTATTCTGTAAACATCTCACCGTGATAACTCAGCTGAAGTGAGCGTGAAGTGAGCCGTCATTCCACCTGGGTTGACACTATTGACAGCTCACTTTACGATCACTTCACTCATGTTTTCACGGTGAGATATTTACAGAATAGCACTACTGATGTATGATATACGTTTATATACCTATTAGAAAAAGGGTTCTTTTTGGTTTTTCCTTACGCACACATGGGGTGCGTCTGACATTTAAGAGGAGTAAACTGGAAGAAAATGAAACGTAACGGAAAATCGTCATGACCACCATGTTTTTAATTCAAAAATAAAAACTTTTGACACTTAAAACTTGAGACCATACTAGATGTACCTACATAATATAGGTACCTACAGCGAACGGATCTTCGTTCCAATCAGGTGTCCCACGACACCTCCCGACTTATTTTTTCTTTGCTATGGTAAAATAGATGAGAAACACGTAGTTATTTAAAAAAAAAAAACCGGTCAAGTACATGTCGGACCACGCACAATGATGGGTTCCGTAATTGAAAAGAATTTATCCCAGAAACAAACTTAACATTGTAATCCCAAAAAAAAAATTTTTTTTGTCATAAAATTACAAATTAACAATTTTCGAACTTTTTCCTTTACGTGTGCTGTGAGACCGTTCTTGCCAAATTTCATGATTCTAGGACAACGGGAAGTACCGGTTTTGATTTACTCGCGAGTATCAAAATATGTCGCATAACTGGCCATATTTTTTTATTGCGTTGATTTAGAAGCTTGATTTTTTAGAACTCCAAGGGACCATAGACTTACGTATTTGATATTAATTTCAACTTGATACCTCCACGCGTTCCTGAGAAAAAGGGTCTTGATAGACTGACATACAGACAGAAGGACAACGAAGTGATCCTATAAGGTTTCCGTTTTTTCTTTTTGAGGTACGAAACCCTAAAAAGAACGATGAATGTACTTTTATAAAACACATAACTAGTAATATCATAAATCCTGTCTTCAGTGTATTATGTCGTACCTAACATTTCAATAAACAATGAAATTATACTAATGGGTGCCGCTAAGAATGCGTGAATGGAATATAACCTACGTATTGGAATAGGATGTGTCCTATGTTATAAATAATTATTGTTTGCCTTCTTAAACAATCAATTCACGTCACCAACCTACCATAAATCTTTATCTTCATCGAGGTTGCAAGAAGTATCTAACCCATCTTAAAAGCGAGTGGAAAACCGGGTTTTTAAGCCTCAGACTAAATAAAAAACCAAGACATAGCGCTGTGAACAATACAGTGCACAACTACACCTCGTTCTGTGCATACACGCTCACACACACATTTACACCAAACTACAATTAAACTACACCTCATTAAGTGCACACATGTTTACGAAACGTGATGCCTCACATCACTGTTGACAGCGCTATGTCTTGGTTTTTTATATATTATAATCTGAGCTTTAAGCATCCCGGGGGGCAACTGAAATTTCTGTTTCACCCGTTCCTTTTCACCCGTTTAGAGTAGTGAATACTCCTAGGTATTTCTAAAACACTTTATTAGGATACCTGCATAGAAACTGACTGTTGCCTATTAAAAAGAACACATAATCAGCCTATAACGTTCCCACTGCTGGGACACAGGCCTCCTCTCGGTGAGAGGGAGTGGGCCGTAATCCACCACGCGGGCCCAGTGCGGGTTGGCAGATGTCACAAGTCTTCGAATTTTTGATTCTAGGACATGCCGGTTTCCTCACGATGTTTTTCTTCACCGTTTTGAGATCAGTGGTGATGAAATAATTTACACACAAAGTAAAGCGCCTGCCTGGGTTCGAACCTACGACCTACAACTCGTAAGTCGCGACCGTTACCACTGGGCCACCACTGCTCCTATTAAAAAGAACAAGAACAATAAATTAATAAGACAGAATATTAAAAAATAATAACTTTGAAAGAAGGGTTCAAGCGTAATCTAAAAACGCATAATGACGGAATCATAAATTTTCTCATTGCCAGATTGCCCATGGTTCATGAGGTAATTAATGTAATTATAGGTTAAAAGTCGCATTGGGTTAAAGCCAACACTAATAATAACACGACCTCAATTTTTTTTCAGCGATGCCTTATACCCGGCTCCTGTGTATTCATAAACAAAGTCTTACACTTATTTGATATACCATTGGTTTCGATTTATATATAAACACGTTATGTTTCTGGATATTTAGCTTCTAAGTACTTACATTGAAAATATACGTGAGGACGATGAGGACGAACTCGAAGAGTATTGTTGTATATCAGGAATAAAAGATTATAACATAGCATCATGCCCGTATTCCCCGAAAGGTTGGGCAGAAGTGTACCCCCACATTTTGCCAGTTATGTTTGAGTTATGTAATAGGGGGCGAATCTATTACCATTACCCGGGCACAAATCTAGCGGGTCAATTGCGTAACACATTTACAGTAGGAATCGGTTTCATTTTGACAGTTCAACAACATTCATTGCGTTATTTACGTTGTTGAGCAGGCAAATTTTTTGAACATATGAAGCAATGGATTAGCAATATGCTTCAAAATCATTCTGATTGTTACGCAATTAGAGTGCAGGCTCCGGACTGCCACAGAGAAATTCCAGATAGAAAAATTCTCCCCGACCCGGGAATCGAACCCAGGACCTCATGCAACAAGGTAGTACAATAAAAGATTATAGACTGTTTAATTAGAATAAGGTGGCACTAATTATATATTACCAAGAAAGTCCACCACTTGCCACTTGCCAGTCGCGACTTCTTACTCGGCGAAAATGATTACATAACATCTGCGACACGTATGATTGCTTTTGTGGCTTAAATATAGGTATTGATGTCGGCAGCAATAAAAAGATAGGTACATTGCTTCAGTCATTCGAAAATTAAGTTTATGTAAGTAACCAAAATAGCATGAAGTTTTTTTGCTTCTTACAAAATACAGGGTCAAATAAAATTAGCTAGCGAAACCACGACAAAATAAAAATGATTTTTTTTTTGGTCAACGACCGCTGGTTGTTACTTACTTTGAAGTACCTATGAGTTGAGAATTCTGTTTATTTTTGTTTTATCGTGTTAAGATATCGATACCTATTACGTGTGTGAAATTTACCTACATAAAAACACAGATTTTTTTAAACTAATATTTCAACTACTCTGCGGTTGAAGACCCAAAAAAAAACAAAAAAAAAATTGCTTTACCTATCATGTTTAGATGTCGATACCGTAAGGGTGGGTTACTTTGACTCTAGGGCATAACTTTGGCCCAAATCGAGACAACTGTTTAAACTGCCCGAAATGTCACGACCACACAACTGAACGTCGTATGTCCTTGAGTAACTAATACATGGCGATATAGACGCGTCCTTGCGGAATTTTGTGTGGATTTAATGACACTAAACATCTGTCTCAATTTGGGCCAAAGTTATGCCCTAGAGTCAAAGTAACTCGCCCTTACGGTACCCATCTCGTTTGCGAAGTTTCGCTCGCTAATTTAATTTGACGATCAATGTACCTACTTACTACCCATATGTATATAATAATATGTATACATAGGTATACCTGGTCGCACCTCTTCATGAAATAAATATCTTGAATTTGAATTTGAAAAAAGAACAATGCAACCTTAGTACGATGACCTAAGCTAAACTCGTTTGCCTCCTAAAGTTCACGATGTCCGAGTAGCCACTACATACCGAATAAATTCAAAAATGGAACAAATTTTGTATGACATTATCTGCCAAGGTGAAACAGGCCCTAAGAGCAATAAACTTATCCAGCATGTAATTAAATCCGCTAATAATTCTTAATTAGCATCTTTAGACTTAGGCGTTTCGTTTAGGTTTGGGTCGACTCCCTTACCTTCATCTAACTTTCTGCCCAAGTTTGGGCCATCTGCAATTCAACTGAATTGCCTTTAAGTAAACTTAAAGGCTCCCGCAGACAGGTGCGACGCAGTAAAACAATACCCATGAAGTTTTATAGAAATTGTTTTAATAGAGTTGCGTCGCGCTATCATGTTGCGTCGCGCCTGTCACGTACAGGATCACGGATATTCTCTAAAGCTAAAATAACTATGTTAACATAAGCTTTTCAGCCTCAGTGCTTCAAAATTCAGTCCATTCTGTAATAGGAAGGATAATCCATAATCACATAATTACCCCGGATCGTGAGGATAAATTAATACAGGGCGAACGTCCATAATCGAAAGACGATGAAGCCCCTTAAGTGGTTTCACATCCTTGTTAATACAGGCCTCAAGTTTCACTAGGGATTGGACTAACACATAATTCAATAATATTGAGCCCCGTATTTTTTTTTACTATTGCCCCGGGTTTCACTAGGGATGGGACTAACACATAATTCAATAATATTGAACCCTTTTTTTTTACTTTTGCCCCGGGTTTCGCTCCCCACAAGAACCGTGCATTTTTTTCGGGATACAAAGTAGCATAAGTCGATCCTCCGATCCATAAAGTAAGTGTTTTTTTGCAAAAAAACACGACCAACCCACACAATCAACCCACCAAGCAAAAAACATACGCATTTATAAGTTGTCCCCGAAACGATTAATCGCAATTATTTATTTATTTTATTTATTTATTTCCAATACACGTATTAATTATGCACAATTGGTTTAAGCCACACAACGAAAACCTCTCAGGGCTTATCTGTGTGCTGGCAAGCCGCTCATTTAAATTTACAAAATTGATCAACTGCTATCAATTTCTACTGTAGTAATATTGTCAATCGCTTCAATTGCACTTGCTAGACGATCAGTTTGCTCATCAATGTGTATCAATCACGTAAAAAAACTTTTTTACAAAAAAATACAACCGACTTCCAAAAACAACACTACAAAGTAAAAATAACTTTAATTTCGGAAGTCAGTGTCTGGTTAAATGTATTTTCGTTTTTTGCCACCCACTTCCGAAATTAAAGTTATTTCTCACTTTGCAGTGTTGTTTTTGGAAGTCGGTTGTATTTTTTTTTTGTAAAAAAGTTTTTATTTTTCACTTTTTACTTGTGGTACCTACCCCACACAAATTCTAATACCACTACCTGCAAAACTAACTAGAACATCATCCATATAAAAGTGGGGAAAAAATACGTATTATTGAAGATAACTCAAAAACTACCCAAGCAAGGTTAATCAATTTTACATGGGACAAACTTTGATGTATACCCTCTCGAATAAAACAATTTTTTTTTCAAATCGGGCGACTGTAAAAAGTTATGTCATACATAAAAAAAAAAAACATACGTGTCGAATTGAGAACATCCTCCTTTTTTTTTCGTCGGTTAAAAATTACTACGCTTTGGAATGGGCAACTAGCTTCATCTTTCTGACTGACCGACCCATTGACAATTCAAAAGTGCCTGTAATTGGTTTATTTGAAATAAATGCTTTGAGTTTGAGTTTGAGTTTGAATTGACAAAAATTGCAATTGATCGTTCCGGGAACCCTTAACACTAGTAGCACAGAATAAGTAAAAAACGAGCGAGCCTTACAGTAGTCGCATAATAATACTACTTTTTTGCTTATTACCAAGGTGAGATGTCAGCATCTCACCTTGGTAATAAGCAACAGTATCATTAAATCCAACTCTAGCACCGCGCGCGCTCATTGGTCAAATCAAATAGGGCGCGCTTCCCCGGCTTCCTGTTACACACTTCCGTCTCTTTTCACGAAATCGCTCCCACAGATTGCAGGAAAGCGAGAGGAAAGATGTTACACGCTATAACAATCAATCTGCCTAGCCTTTGCCCAACTATGTTGGGGTCGGCTTCCAGACTAACCGGATGCAGCTGAATACCAGTATTTTACATGGAGCGACTGCCTATCTGACCTCCACAACCCAGTAACTGGGTAATACGATACCCCTTGGTAAGACTGGTTGTTTCGGGCTTCAGACGACCCGTAACGACTGTCAAAGATCCACGAATGATAGCCGGGACCAACGGCTTAACGTGCTTTCCGTAGGAGTCTCGGTATGTAAAGATGGTCACCCATCCACGGACCAGCCCCGGCAATCTGCCTAGCCTTTGCCCAACTATGTTGGGGTCGGCTTCCAGACTAACCGGATGCAGCTGAATACCAGTATTTTACATGGAGCGACTGCCTATCTGACCTCCACAACCCAGTAACTGGGTAATACGATACCCCTTGGTAAGACTGGTTGTTTCGGGCTTCAGACGACCCGTAACGACTGTCAAAGATCCACGAATGATAGCCGGGACCAACGGCTTAACGTGCTTTCCGAGGCACGTAGGAGTCTCGGTATGTAAAGATGGTCACCCATCCACGGACCAGCCCCGGCAAGCGTAGCTTAACCTGACGGATCGAAGCTTGCGGCTGTTATTACTTAGCCACGAGCTAGTAAGCTGTAACAATGTATAATTAAATATTAAGTAATGCAATGGTGGCACAAATCACAAAGATAGTTGGTACGCACGGTTACAGATCAAGCTATACATTTCCAGTATAAGCTGATCTCGTATTGTATAGGATTTCCTTACAATGAGAGGTCAGTATAAACTGGAAGTGTAGGTATAGCGTGATGTGTAGCCCTGTGTACCTACATAGCTCATGTCGGTAAGTATACTATGAGAATCTACGATGAGATGATGCAACGCAATCGAGTTCCAATTTTCTACATTACATAATAGAAATATGAAAGTATTTTATATTTTGTGCTTTCATTAAGCTAAAGTAAATCTTATACTGACGTCGATTGACTTGAATTTCGTTAATTTCTTTGATTTTTAAATCGGACAAGTCCATAACGTTCTGGGTTTTTATACATATTTTTTAAAGCTTCTGCTTTTCATTAAAGCACGATCAAATAAAGTTTCACATTGCCTTTGTCAAATTTTACACATAATTTAGGGACTTGTCAAACAATGGCATAACTCACTGTTTTAGAAGTGTGTCAGTGACCTAAATGCGTAGTTCACGGACTCTTATAGAAATATATCAATAGTGTTTAAAATACACGGAGCCTTATTGTGTGCAAGTCATTAATAATTCGAACTCGAGCCCAATCTAAACAACAATGGGGCAATCGGTACTCGACGGTACTAACTTTGACCCAGAAAAAGTGTTGGGAAACAATATTCGAGAATTTTCGCACTCTCCATAAAGGTATGTCAGTTAGTTAGTGAGTGACATAAAATAAATGAGTAACACTATTTATTTTTAAAATTTGCGCAACACAATTTATTATTCGTCCTTAAGAAAAAGGTATTCTTTTGGCTGCACAATTAAGTAATCGTAAAATCTCACAGAATTTTTTTTTTAACACGGTATCATCGACAGGCTTGATTATTTCAATCTTATTAATAGTAGGTATTTAATTAAACATTTACTTAGTTAGAGTTACTAATAAAAAGTGTAATGAATGATTAAGCAATTATTGCATTAGCCAAATAATTAAAGAATCTTTACATTAAACTACGTCTGGCTTTGGTACCTAGTTTCCGCCTTTCAATGCTACCTGCCTGTCATAATGTGATCATCTGGAATCTAAACTTTACAAGGATAGAATCTAAAATTCAAAATTGTTTCAGACGCTAGCTCAATAGAAGTTTTATTGTTATGATGTCTATGAAGCACCTGGGAGTCTTCCTCAGTTGCTAAACCACTTTTTCTACCATCACCGTAAATATTTTTAAAGTCAGTTTTACATGGAGCGACTGCCTATCTAACTTCAACAACCTTGAACCCAGTTACTGGGTACCTAATACGATACCCCTTGGTAAGACTGTTTGTCAGACTTTCGTGTTTTTGACGACCCGTAATGAATGTCAAAGATCCACGAATGACAGCTGGGACCAACGGCTTAACATGCTTTCCGAGGCACGGAGGTTGTAAAACACAATGAAAATCTCTAGGCTAACCTTGAAAAGGAAATTAGGTATATCAGTTTGTTATAGCCTTCTGTAAACTGCTAAGAAAACAAACGATAATACTTTTCTTTTAACAATACAAGCATGCGTGACCAATTCCCTTTAAAACGACGTAACAGCCAACAGGTTTTTCGATTGCGAAACTCTTGTTTGTCAATACAATGCTCCGTCTCGTCTTTTAGCGTATGACGGACAAGGACAGCCAATCGGAGGCTGTAGGTACAGCGAAACGTATACGTAGGTGCAAACATATTTGAGTCAAGGGAATTGCGTTTATAGATGTAGAGATGGGCTTCATCATCGAATATTCCCTTTGAATAGTTCTTCGATTGCTTGAAAGTTTTTTTTATAGGTGACTAGCCATACCTTTTAGTTTCTTTTAAACAGGGTCTTAGGAAGGAATTATTCTGCGGTAAAAGTCTACATACAATCTAATTAATATTTGCAACTACTTAATTAAGTTTATCTAACACCATGTTTTTTCAAAGAGTATCAGTATTTTGACCTACTGATAAAAATTTGCAAAGAGCCAACATTACTTCAGTATTCGATAAAAACATGACATAATAGTCATTAAATTATTTTAAAAAATAGATAAGAATAAATTATTGGACAAAGATTCGAAAACTGGATAGGTACTAATTAATTCACATGGCAGATGAGTTATTCGAAAGCTTTCGAACAAATCATTCGACATCGGTTGATATTTCTGACATTTGCCCATCACTAGTTGGAAGGGCACATACCTAGTGCGTTTAGGCTTCGCTGTTCTGAACCGGTTCAGGTATCTTTGTTAGAGCCGTGTTAATCAATGAGGCACCTCTTACAAGGAGTTTCTGAAGGTCACGCGTTATGTAGTAGTATATGAGCAAATAGTATATAACCTATGGTACTTATATTTATGTAGATCACGTCATTATAGAGGGTGATCGATACTTAAACACATGAATGTACTCATGATAACAAACAACTTTTACTATGGGACCAAACTTGAAATCGCGAAAAAAATCAACTGTTCCCTACATTTTAACGAGCTATGCGAACATAAACGTAGGGAACAGCTGATGTTTTTTTCGCGATTTGAGGTTTGCTCCCATAGTAAAAGTTGTTTGTTAGCATGAGTACAATCACGGAACAGATAAATTATCTTTTCTATGAGTACAATCATGATGTGTATCGGTCACTAATTACCAATCACCCTAATATTTTGAAGTTTGAACTGCGATTAGTAGAAGAGATTGCCAAATCGGGTTAAAAACACACGCATGAATAAATTTACGTTCACGTTTCGGGGTTTTAAACAATATTCTTCATTCTATCTTGACAGAAGTTGAGGAAAAAGTATCAGAAATTTAAAGCCTGCATACACTACTCGCGAAGTTGATCGAAGTTAACTTCGCTTAAGCGAATACGATTCTCATCTCTTTACTCATCGACTTGTTGTTCATCGCAATAAACAAAAGATCATCATAAGAAAAGTTAATTCGAGATAAGAAGATAAAGTTATCTCGGTTACTTGATTTTAAAATTATCTCTCTTCGTCATTCCCTCAATGCTCAGGATCGCGGCGACATCATACGACACGTCTCCAAACTACCTATGCGGTCTTCTGCAGTATGGACCGCTCGTTAAATGCTGCCTCCAACAGACTTCTTGATCGCGTCTGATCAAAACATTAGGATAACTTAAAAATGTTTGTAGATTTAAAGAAACAAAAAAATATGTACATAAAAACATGGGAGTCAAGTTTACTATTTATTATTACAGTTCACTCATCAATTGACTTCACCCTTCTTTTTCACATTCACTTCAATTTCTTCGGAATATGAATCGCCACCGGATCCGTTGTCAATTTTTCCACCAATAAACTGACGTGGCTAAATAATAACAGCCGCACGGGTCGATCCATCATGTTAAGCTACGCTTGCCGGGGTTGGTCAGTGGATGGGTGGCCATCTTTACATACCGAGACTCCTGCGTGCCTCGGAAAGCAGGTTAAGCCGTTGGTCCCGGCTGTCAATCGTGGATCTTTGACAGTCGTTACGGGTCGTCAGAAGCCCGAAAGTCTGACAACCAGTCTTACTAAGGGGTATCGTATTACCCAGTTACTGGGTTGTGGAGGTCAGATAGGCAGTGGCTCCATGTAAAATACTGGTATTCAGCTGCATCCGGTTAGACTGGAAGCCGACCCCAACATAGTTGGGAAAAGGATAGGTAGATTGATTAAAACTGACATTCAGACCAGCAAAATGGAGGGTGTTTAAAATATTTTTGATCATTATTTTTTTTGTCGTCACATTCGAGAGTGTGGATCACAGAACAGATAAAGAGGTCTCTTTATCTGTTCTGTGGTGTGGATCGTGTCTGGAATTTCGAATGAGATCATTGCTAATATTTTTGGCGTTACCGAAAGCTTCACATTTAAATAAATATTTAAAAACCTGTTTCACCATTACGTTCCCAACTATATAGGCTGAATACGATACATGTTATTAAAGTCACTTTTAGTGTCTGTCTGTATGGGTCACACTGCTCTTCTAAACTACCTACGCAATGGATTTTGATGCGGTTTTTACCATAATTTAGAGAATTTATTCCGGAAGGCTTATGTGTACAAAATATTATAAATAAATCTTGATGTTTTATCAATTTTTCATAATCCTGCGAAGCTGAGGCTAGATCCTAACTATATCCTAACCTAACTAATATTATAAAGTAAATGCGAAAATGAGTTTATTTGTTTTGTTGTTAGGATTTCACACTAAAACGACTGAACGGATTGGGATGATATTTGTCACACAGATACACCATAACCTGGGGAAGGACTTGGCTACTTTTCATCCTGGATCGCAGACGAAGTCGCGACCAACACCTAGTACACTATAATTTACATAATGTAAATACACTGTAGGTAGCTACGGGATATAAGTAATACAGTTGAACACGTTACTTAAGGAGATACATCGATAATTTTGTGTTTTTAAAATACCTATAAAACCACACATCAATCTGCCTAGCCTTTGACCAATTATGTTGGGGTCAGCTTCCAGTCTAACCACATGCAGCTGAATACCAGTATTTTACATGGAGCAACTGCCTATCTGACCTCCACAATCCATTAATTGGGTAATACGATGTCCCTTGACTGGTTGTCAGACTTTCGGGCTTCTGACGACCCGTAACGACTGTCAAAGATCCACGAATGACAGCCGGGACCAACGGCTTAACGTGCTTTCCGAGGCATGGAGGAGTCTCGGTATGTAAAGATGGTCACCCATCCACGGACTGACCCCGGCAAGCGTAGCTTAACCTGATGGATCGACCCGTGCGACTGTCATTACTTAGCCACGAGCTCCTCCTATAAAACCACATGTATATAGTTAAATCGTTTGGATTTTCCATATGTGGTTATTTGACTATATTGTCTACTGTTGTACTAAAACCGACACATGATCACTTTAAATTTTTTCGTTAGAAAAAAAGTCCATAGTAGCACCGTCTATTTTCTGTTTTATACGAATACGTAAACAGTTCCTTATTGTGCAGTAAAATTTGCTTTGAATCGAAGGTATTTAAATATATTAGGAACTTACTAAGCTAAAAATTGATGTGCTTTTAGATTCCGGTGCGCGCGCGTGTCAGCCTCCTATCTCTCGCGTCAAACTAGACAGCCATAACGCCATTTCACTTACACACCGAGCTAAACCACACTTTGATATATCCTCTTAACCAAGCGAGTACTTGTTACACATAATTTTATTCTAGATTGATCGTCAGTCGTCACAACAAAGTAATTTTCCTCTTACGCAGTGGCAGTGACTATTGAAAGGGCGTATGTACTTAAAAACTCCATAATAATATACAATTGTACCACGAAGGCATTGTCTTATATGTAGGTACATAAACGACGCGATCTACATGCAACGTAGTTTCGTTTGCATGATCTTATTTCCTCGTGTAAATAGCTGAGCGGGAAATCAAATCAAGCGATTTAACTCGGTTTTTTTTTATTAGTCCTTCAGATACTTAATGGTATTTTTTTGACTGTCCAATTTAAGTATCTAATCCTATATCGGAAAATCTGACAATTGTTTTTTTTTTTTTTTCTAAATACGGAATCATCGACAAGCTTGATTATTTAAATCCTGTTAATAAGCCTATTTACTTCATTAAAAATGTACTTAGTTACAAATAAAAAGTATTGTAAACTTTTGCATTAGCTAAAATACAACGTGTCATTTTGCATCCTCGTCAAATTTCAGGGTGTATTATAGAACATCAAACCGACCAACATCGTAATCACGAAAAAAATTCCACTGTCCCATAGAAAACTTCAATACCTACTCGACGCAAATATATGGGATAGCTGAATATTTTTTCGCGATTACGATGTTGGTGCCATGGAAAAAGTTGTTCGGTTTGATGGTCTATACCACACCCTTAAATTTTACGATGCAAAACAACACGTTGTAGAATCCTTACGTTGGACTCTGAGTCTAACGATGACTAACCTGGAATCTGAACTATAATTTTAAGGATATAGAATCGAAAGTTAAAGTTAATCAAAGAAGTCTGCCACAATACCTACTATGTATAAATCCTTAGCAAGTCAAAACCATGCCTTATTTCGAAGTTGTAAAAAATTTATATTTATATATAAACGACACGATCTGCATGCAAAGTAATTTTGTTTACTTACCTACATTATTCACTCGTGTAATAACTGAGCGGGAAATCAAATCTAGTGACTTTAAATATGCGAACTAGTTTTTGCCGAAATCGATAACTATCCCACGGGAACGTATCCAGGATAAAAAGAATAACCCGGTAATAGTCTACCTGTGTGCCAAAATTCATCGAAATCCGTTCAGCCGGTAACTGACAGACAAAACGAGTTCCTAGCATTTTTATTATTATTATTTGATTACGATTGCCTTGTTAAGCTTGTTTATTTGAATCGAATATTATATTAAGCCATGCATCTGAAATCCAACATAAAAAAATATTATTCGCTGACGTATTTATTTGTTGTTTATGGTAATAACCGAAAATATAATCATAAGACAACTAAGACATAAGATAAAAATGTCTCGTTTATTTGATAGTTGCCTACATGCGATTAATAAAAATAGGTAAGTATTCAAAATACCTAAAGGCTGGCACAGACAGGCGCGATGACGCGACTATGGTGGAACAATTTCTACAAAAACTTCATGGAAATTGTTCAACCGGAGCTGAGAGAGCTTCTGTCTGCGGGGGCGCCTCCTATAAGTAGAATGACGAGAAAAAAAACCGGGCATGTGTACCAAATTTCAACTTAATCGGTCCATTAGATTCGGAGCAATTTGGCTGTGACAGACGGGCAGACAGACAGACAGACACACGAGTGATCCTTTAAGGGTTCCGTTTTTCCTTTTGAGGTACGGAACCCTAAAAAGACATGGGAGTCAAGTGCACAAAGTACCTACCTACTTATTATTAATTTCATGGTCATGCTAACGTTACAAAAGAAAAAAAATATAATAAACACTGATTCACAGACCGCGAAAGCCTTGAGAGGTGACCATTAGTTTTTTATTAACATTCTCGAAGGTTGACACGTTCCGAAGCATCGAAAAAATTATCTCTTTCACGGTTACGCTTTTTGTGCAAAACACAATGAAAGAAACTGTAAAAACAGATAAAAACTTGAAGAATTCCAATGATCATTCGAATTCTTCATGGTTTTAATAAAAATCAGATTTGAATGCATATTCTCCAATTTACGAAGTAAATGAGATGACATTTCTATACGTATTGTAGAATAGGTTTGATGATACAGTGTCTGTAGTTATTATTTATCACCTGAGAATTACTTAGTGATTAAATCCGATAAAGCAATTATTTATGTATTAAAAATTTATGCACAACTAAAAAAAATACAACGTACAAAGGCGGACGGAGAAAATGCCTCAGGCAATACCTACCTGAGGCATTTTCTGCCAGTCAACCGTAGGGTGATGCAGAGGCAAAACATGGCAGGTGCAACATAAGGGATAGATAATACGAAAATATGTTGCAATTGCTTTGCTTTGTCCGAGGAAAAATGATAAAAGATTTTGTATTATTTATTTATTTTATTTTATTGTAATCATTCGTGGATCTTTGACAGTCGTTACGGGTAGTCAGAAGCCCGAAAGTCTGACAATCAGTCTTACCAAGGGGTATCGTATTACCCAGTTAATGGGTTGTGGAGGTCAGATAGGCAGTCGCTCCATGTACAATAATGGTATTCAGCTGCACCGGGTTAGACTGGAAGCCGACCCCAACATAGTTGGGAAAAGGCTAGGCAAATTGATTGATATTTTGTAATCGGAAAACAAACAGTATTAACAAGTCAACTAACAAATTTAACATCAAACTAATCAACTAGTAACCAATTACATGATTTCGCATTTAATTTACTATGAAGAGCACACTTGTTACAGAGAAAAAGAAAGAGAAAACAAAAGAATTACAAATGTGGTATGTACCTGAAACAATAACATTCAATCATCATTCAATCATGATGTGAAATAAAACAGTTATTGAACCAATTCGAAGCAATGTTTAGTAAACAATCGAATAAATACATGCTGCTTAGTGGTGAACAAGTCAACCAATTTATTGTGGGACTTAGCGCATCTTATAAAGAATGAATTCTGTCTGTAATTTGTGCGGCAACGGGGAACGTTAAGAAAAGGAAAGGGTATTCTAGCAGATCTGGTAGGGGCGCGTAAATTAATCTTTGCGAGAAGTTGCGGGGCGTCGATGAAAGATCGAGGAAGGAGATATCAGTTATATTACTCCTTCTCTCCCTAAGTGGAAGTACATGGTACCTTTTCCACCTCGACTCGTAATTGTGATCGCGGGTGTTACATTATACTGCAGGTATCTTGTAGTTTCGCTGGACAGATTCCAATCTTGAGATATAAACAGCATACATGGGATTCCAAACTTGCGAACAATATTCAAGTGCGCTACGGACGAAGGAACAGTAGGTACAATATTTAAATTATTTCGACATCTGTGAACTGGGAGCAAGATCTTTTTAACTCTTCAGGTGATATCATATACTAATTTATAAACCCAAAACCCCCAGGGGGGGGGGTTAGTTGCGAACCCCATAGGTTCACAACTACTTAGGATTTTTTTTTTCATCGGATGATGTTTTTTTACGTTTATATATAATATATAAGCTTATGTACCTATTATGTAAAGGGTTTTTCCTTATGCACACATGGGGTGCAGTTGGTCTTTGAGGGGAAGAACCCCATGGCTTTATTAGCTTTGTTAACTATGTGACCTACGTTATTTAAACACTATACCCTGTTTTTGTAAACTGAAGCATAGATTAATAAAATTTATTTTATTTTATTTATTTTTCAGTAAATAATCGTCGTGTTATTTTCTGCTGGGTTTCTTATCTTAATATACTACCTATACAGAAAATGGTTCCATTACACGTCTGTGAACAGCCATTGTTTAGTTACATAATCACGATTAAAGAATGTACCAACACTTACCGAAGCGAAGCAAACAAAAGGTGTCATGCATTCGGATCTAATTCTCCCAAGCAATGTTCGAAAACCTAACATAAAAAAATCCTTCTGCAATAGTGCTAAAATGTATTGATTAGAAGCCCTTATATAATTCCACCAGACAAGTCAAAGTTGTTTTTTTTTAGACTGACTTGGGGCGAATTTCACCAATGAAACTGAACGCTCTATCATCTAAACCGCGTTCAAGTGCTGTCAGTTTTAATACTCCACTACAATGATGACACTGATGACTCTTGAATGCGGTTTAGATGAGCTGATCACGTTTAGTTCGATATAATATGCCAACGGCCTTGAGTGGTCTGCGCTGCGGATAGCTTGCGTGTTGTGTGCTGAGTTCACGCAACGCGTCGTACGTCCACCCAGTAACAGAACTCGCTCATCAAGGAGCGCTGTCCCAAATTAGACGCGATTAATTTATTACACATAAAACAAAAAGTAGTATATTAAAAGACGTATAGGTACTAAAGCATAAATAATTAAATTATCTTTAAAATGGTGAAGGTTTCATAAAAGTAAGCTTGATAGTTTTTGCGTGATTCTCAGTTTTTTATCCGCGTTAGACATAACTTTACTTTAATTAGGTACATGCTTTGTAATGTAAACATAATCTAAAATGTTCACATATTAAGTTATTAAAAAATGCTCTAATTTTACATATATTTTTTTTCAAATCATTAACACTATACTCGTTTAGACGTGGTCGTCAGTTTAAAATCATAAAAAGTCGTTTATCATCGCCATTTTGGCCTCTTTTTCGTTTCCGTTCAATAAAACTGACTTGACATTTAAGTTAAGAATTTTGAAGTCAGTTACTTAGGTACCTATACTCTTGCGTGTAAAACCAGCGTATAACTTGTTTTTAATAAATTACTTGCACGCAAAGACAATCTTAACTTAGGTACAATCATCATCGTGATTCAAACACATAACGATTGTGACGTCTTTTAAGTTAACTACGATAACTTGGAATTCCATTTGCCCTATAAAAATAACGATAACAGTGGAACGTGTTGAGGTTAACTTAGAAACGTTATCTAAAACCGAACCGGTTCCTTTTACTTTAGATAAATAGTTAGGTGCTCTACAGAAACTTGAACATCTTAGGGGGTTGCACCATCTTTCTTTAACATTAACAAACATCGCAGCTTCAGTTCGATGTTTGTTATTGTTAAAGTAAGATGGTGCAACCCATGTTTGTTAAAGTTCCTGATAGGCAAAAAATGGGTTGTTGCATTTGATAATTTGTTAGCTGACGTCGTAACTTTCGTTATGTTAGCTTCGCTGGTTATAGTTATTGTTAGATAACTGTCTCTTCTGTCAGATGCGTTGAATGTCATGTCTCTGCTCCGAACTTTATCTTTTACATTTGACATGACGATGACGGTGCAACAGCAGGTAATTTTAACTTTGACGCGTTACGATTGGATGTGGACGGATATGTGGGGAATATTGGATTATTTACTTATGAGCAGATTAGATGGGTAAAGATTTTGATTTTTTTATGGTTATGTGATGTACACATGGTGTACAATCGACATGGAGTTAGGGGGGGGGGGGGGGGTTAACGACTGCTCGAGAGACATACACCAAGACAGAGGAGGGACTTTGGCTATGTGTATCGGAAAGGTGTGGTCAAATTTAAGAATGTGCACGGATCATTTAATCTAACTGTTATCTAATAAATGAAATGCTAAAAAGCTGGTTATCGTATCATTTTATGTTAATTTAGATGATGTCAAAAAGTAGCAGTGTTAACCGACTTCTGTTGCTGACCGTACAAAGCTACTATAACTAGTCGACCCAAATGTCGATGGCTGATATTTTTTTCTCGATTACGATGTTGATCCCATGGAGAAAGTTGTTCAGTTTGATGGTCTGTACCACACCCTTAAACTGGACTAGGTACACTTTCTGATACACTCTGTATAATACGAGTACTTATTAATTATGCAGAAAATGACATAATTAAGTCCCGTTCACGACGCGGCGACGTTAACAATGGGAGAAAATGTATTGAGCAATCATTGATACTGTTTTTATTGTGGCGCAATGAGCTCACGATTGTTCTTGAATGACTAACCGGGTAAGTGTACACACGAGCGGCACGCGCAATGGCGTAGCTAGTCATAAAGGGGCTCTAATATCAAAAAGTAAAATGGTTTTTACCCGACTGTGGCGAAACTCCAAAAAAAGAGGAGCTCCTATAGCTTGGGGGCCTGTATCATTGATACGGCTGATACGGCGGTAGCTACGCCCCTGGGCAGGCGTCAACGGCAGGTTGGCAGAGGCAACAAATACACGAGCGACACTCGTTGATGGCTGCCGATGACAGACGTGTGTGTGACGATGGCTGCAGTTGCCTCTGCCGTTGACGCGTGCCGCTCGTGTGTATGAGCGCTAAGGTCGAAAACTGTAGGTACTAGATACCTATATTAGGTATTCAATCAATATAAAACATTCAAATATAACTAACCAGCTACCCTTGACTTCGTTCGCGTGAATCCTCTGAGTCTGTATGTATTATAGTTTTTTTTTCATGGATTTTTGCTAAGCTTTCTAGTTACACCTCCTACAATGTTATCTCAAAATCAATCTGCCTAGCCTTTTCCCAACTATGTTGGGGTCGGCTTCCAGTCTAACCGGATGCAGGTGAATACCAGTTTTTATATGGTCCTATCTGACCTCCACAACCCAATTACTGGGTAATACGATACCCCTTGGTAGAACTGGTTGTCAGATTTTCCACGATCCACGAATAACAGCCGGGACCAACGGCTTAACGTGTTTTCCGCGGTACGGAGGAGTCTTGGTATGTGAAGATGGTTACCCATCCACGGACCAACCCCGGCAAGCGTAGCTTAACCTGATAGATCGATCAGTACCTACGGCTGTTATTAATTAGCCACGAGCTCCTTCTCCTACAATGGTATCTATCATATTTAACTATGACAATACTCCGCTAATCCAATAATTATTCAGAGGAATATATGAAATTGTACTTGTAGGTCTACGACCATAGAAATATAAAATATATCTATGTCTACGACCCTCTTTATTTTTTTTATTTATTTATGTACAAACAAAGTTTTGAAACCCAACTTTTGTCGGTTATCTTCATTACGGATAGAACTTATTGGTACTTAATATAAATATGCAATAAAGCACACGTAGGACAATTGACTTATAGACTCCCAGGATTTCCATTAGATTCCAAATTTTCCATCGTCTACTGAGTGCAAAGTTCCAGTTTGCACTTTTACAAAGTCTGTGTGTGATCTTATCCTAATGTTATTTTACAATAAACAAAACACAATCGTAATTCTTCTTTTCTCTTTTCAATTTCAGGAGAGCCTGTACGTTGCTGGACATGTTCTTCTGAGCTGAACCCGCTGTGCAACGATCCCTTCCTCGCCGGAAGATCAGACAATTCATACCTGTTCCGTCTGGAGAACTGCGACTCCAATGCTGGGGCAACTTACCCATACTTGACGTCATCCAAGTCTGCTTGCAAGAAAATGAAGAAATACAGTAAGTCTCTTTCTTTTCAAGTCCCATATTGTGTGAAAAAAAGAAAGATTTTTTTTTTTTTTTTGTGAGCCTATTGTCATTAAGGACGCTGTTATAAATGAGTAGTCAAATCATTACTTTTTCACACAAAAGTATGTTTATTAAATAAAATGCTTTGCATTCTTAAAATGTATTTTGGCCAAATTGTTGATAGATGTGCATGGTTTGTTTCTGAACTGATAATATAATTTTGAATAGGTACATTTTCTCAATAAATGTACCGAAGTAAAAAATTTCACTCCGGTACATTTATTGAGAAACTGTACCTATCTAAAATCATATTTATAGTTTAGAATCGTACCATGCACATCTATCAACAATTTGGCCAAAAAACATTTTAAGAATGCAAAGCATTTTATTTAATAAACACTTTTGTGTAAAAAAGTAATGATTTGACTACCTATTTGTAACAGCGTCCTTAAGTGGGTACGAATCTACGTAGACACCAGGCTACTCTTAAGATTTTTCTACAGCAATACCCAATAACACTACCCAGAGGAAAAAACCCGGGAACCTATCCATGCTCAGTCATCACGATCGCGTCCACTGACTAACGTGGAAGTTTCGACAAATATTTTATGATTGAAAATTCCTCACTGTGATTGGATTACAAATCATTAATGCAGACAAGGCGACTATCATCGATTTATAGTGACGCCAATACCTATACCTATAATGATTGATATAATGACCGGTCGACAGCTGACATCATTTGTATTCTACCTATAAATGCTGAGACCATAGATATAAGAAAGAAGTTTTTTTATATTTCTATGGCTAAGACTGTCATCATGTTTAGGCCCTCAAAATTAAATTTATTTGAAACACGTCGTCATTGTCACATGGTACGAGTAACTAAGTAGATAGGTGAGTTCATCTAAATATCTTCTATCTATATCTCTAAACAGAAAAAAAACCGACGAAGTGCGTGTCGGACCACGGACAATAAAGAGTTCCGTACATGAAAAGAATTTATCCCAAAAGCAAACTTAACATTGTAATCCCAAAACATTTTTTTTTATGTGATAAAATTACAAATTCACAATTTTTGGACTTTTTCCTTTACTTGTGCTGTAAGACCTTGCTTCTTGCCAAATTTCATGATTCTAGGTCAACGGGAAGTAAGTAGGTACCCAATATGTATGTTTTGATTTAGCTGCGAGTACTGTCAGAGAACTGTCAAAATGAAACTAACTCCGATTGATAATGTGTTACGCAATTAGGGCGCAGGTAGTCAGGGCTGTCGCTTTGAGACAAGTTACCTACGCTGCACGCTGCACGTGCATTTAATTTTAAAAAAATTGTTGGCAACCCTAACACCCGTTGCAGCTTAGCTTTTGTTTTCACAAAAAGGGCCTAGTTGAAGTGGGTACCTACTGCTCATATTTATACTGTGCCACCAGTGCCACAGTATTCGGGCATCTCTTCGACAAGCTCTAAACATGGTTGAAAGAATTTATCCAGCATTTTCTATCTTATTGGCTGGATAGAAAGTTGCTCAGGAAGTCCTTTCCTGAGTAACTGTTTGCGTGGTAGATACTGCTATCAAGTTATCAACCACAACTTCTTATATTCCTTAAAAGGAATGGAAGTGGTCTGAGGCATGGCAGGATACTGGCAAGAATGCAGCGTTTAACAGTGTTTTGTTTAAAATAAAACATAAACCGTATTCTGTCACCATAATTTGACGGATTTTTAAACTGTCGAGCCGTTTCTGGTCTAAAGTGCGACATACGCACAAGCACATACCAAAGTGTTCTTAAATAACGGTAGTGTAACGCGACATTGTTGTGGTCAAAAATAAAAATAGATGTGACTCGTTTTAAATGCCAAATCCGCCGCAAAGAATTATTATCACCTCCAAAATGATTCATATCTCGAATAAAAAAAAGAATATTGCAAACACACATAAACTTAAAAATGGACGTAGGACGTAGTTAAGTAGAAAGGACTCAATTCACACAGTGGCCAAAATTGAGCTAATGACGCCATCGTACTCCTGAGGGTCGAATCTATCATGTCATGAGTGAAAACCTTATTTTTAAAATGTACACGGAAACTAGTTTTTCTCGCTAAACCGACTCAACCCACAGTATAAATTATCCATAATATCCAGTATAAACTATCCGTTTAATTAAAGAGCAAAAAATTTTGAAAAAGTAACTTTGTGTTATGTTTGTATGAAACTTCAAACGCCCATACTTAACACAAAAGTGACTGTGTGGATTGAGACCTTTCTGCTTTTAACTACGTCATAAGTAATCTTTTGTTGGGGTTCCTTAAGAAATAAGTAAATAAACATTCAATGGATTTTAGTGGTGGTTATGGAAGTTGCTTTATGGATAGTAGCTACAAACTAAGACGAAAATGGAAAAGGAAGGTCTCTTGTCTTGACATAACAGTCAGTTCAACCGATTTTGACTTCTATTGCGTCGGTGGCATGACAAATGGCAGCTGCAGTAAACAGTTGGTATTGTAACCACTTTTTTGCCTTTAATGCCATCTTTAAGCCTACGGAATAGAAGTCAAAATCGGTTGAACGGGCTGTAAAAAAGGTTTGTTTAAATGTCTATCTTATTGTAAATGGAGCATAGTAAATAAGTAATTATAACGACACAACGTAATGACATAATAGGCCAAGACTTTATTGTCAAACATGGTTATTGTCACGGTTGAATGAACACCTTGACACTTGCCTGTAGTGCTTTGCAGAGGCTTAACGTGTCCCTTATAAGCATGAAGAGACACGAATGTTTTCCCAGTAAAATTATGTAGGCCACGTGAAGTCACGCATTCAATGCAGTTATAATTATAGACGTGTAAGAATACTAGAAAGAAATGGCCCATTTTGTAACAAAACATGAGATTGTTATGCCGGTCGTGCATTCCGGCAGTGGGCGTAGCGGCCAATGCGCATTTCTAAATATTTAAACAGACATAAAGCTGGCAACGTTTGATAATAAAATTCGGGACATTGATACACAATGCGGAAGAAAGTTTTCAGAAATAGGTAAGTAGGTACGTATACATATTATCGAAACCTGCCCGCAGTGTAGGCTGGCTGAAGTTCAATAAACACTAAAGCAAATGATGTAACTGCGACAAACCTTAAATTGGGTGCCCATTTATTACTAGCTTCTGCCCGCGGCTTCACCCGCGTTTAACTCGGAAATAATCCCACGGGAACGTACTACCGGAATGAAAAGTATCCTATGTCCTAAACCAGCTCATGGTCTACCCATGTTCCAAATTTCATCCAAATTCGTTCAGCCGTTTTAGCGTGAAAACGTAACAAAAAAAACTCACTTTCGCTTTTATGATATTAGTTAGGACTAGGGCCTATTTCACGATGTCCGAATAGCCACTATAACTTACCGAATAAATTCAAAAATGGAACAGAGCTTACGAGTAAGTATATGAAATTATCTGCCAAATAAGTTAATGGTGAAACATGATGATTTTATCATGTAGGTAGGTATTCTCAGCATTTAGGTAGGTAGGTATCGCTCCTAACTTCTTTCCAAAACCAACCAGTAGGTAGGTACCAAAGTTACATGCTCTATGTAGATTGGTATCACACAGCAGCCAAAAACCGAATCATTAAAATGTGAAATGTTTCGCCGTGTGCAACCCTAGGGCAGAGCCCAGCAATGTTACGGTTGGTAAGTTTTAAAGCGGGCCCTAACTCGCGACCAGTTTATATTTGATAACCGTTACTACCGTTAGTTGACCCCATTGCTATAACACCATGAGCATAATCATTGTAGGTCCTACATAATTATAAAAGCATTGCCGTGTGCAATACATTAAATTCTCTAGATGTATAAATTCAGCATTAGGTTTTTGTATCTTTAAAACTTTTTTACAAAAAATTACAACCGACTTCCAAAAACAACACTACAAAGTGAAAAATAATTTTAATTTCGGAAGTCGGTGTCTGATTAAATGTATTTTCATTTTTGCCACCGACTTCCGAAATTAAAGTTATTTTTCACTTTGTAGTGTTGTTTTTGGAAGTCGGTTGTAATTTTTTATAAAAAAGTTTTTATTTTTCACTTTTTAGTGGTTCACATGTACTTACCCCTTCACAGCGTACTGGCGTGATGTTATGTTATGAACTGGTGTGAACAACAAACAGACATGAGATTTCAGCAATCCCAGTCCATTTGCTATCATTTATTGAGGAATTCCGTTGCCTATCTCAGAAGTTCTTCATCAGATCTTCACCAAATTGAAATGGGACCACTCCAAGAAAGTACTCTTCCAAAAACTATCCAAATCGCTTCAAGTGTGCCTATAAAATTGGAAGAGTTCTCTCTATTTCTCCAGGATCCCATCATCAGATCCTGACTTGATGATCATGGGACCACCTGGGAAGTATACCCTTTCAAACAAAAAAAAAAATAATCCAAATCGGTCCAGCCATCTTCGAGTAATCGGGGAACATACATAATAACCTCCTCCTTTTTGAAGTCGGTTAAAAATGAGAGAGTGAGTGAGATGAGAGTAGTGGACGCAGTGGCCCAGGAGTATCGGCTCCAGCTTACGAGTTGTAGGTTGTGAGTTCGAATCCAGACAGGCACTTTACTATTTTAATTTCATCACCATTGCTTTCAAAACAGTGAAGGAAAACATCGTGAGGAAACCGGCATGTCTTATTTATTTATTTATTTATTCATGGTTTACCAACAGATGTTACAGCTATACATACACAAAAAATATAACAACAGATCTTAGTTCTACTGCACACCCAATTACAGGTAAACACAACATGCGATTATTTTAGTTTACAAAGGACAGCAATTTATTGTACAATATTGGAGATATATCTATATAACGAAGTGCCAGCTTGAAAGTAGGCTTAAACTATAACTAAATTGATGCAACCTAACTTATTTGTTTATGTTAGTATTTTTGGTCTTAAAACCAAAAATTCGAAGACATGAGGAGGCCTGTGTCCCAGCAGTGGGATCATTATAGGTTGTTTATGCATAGGCTAAACATACAAAATTACCTATTCAAAAAAATTTATGAATACAGCCTCGTTGGTTCTGTGGTCGCAAACATGACTGCTGATCTTAGAGGTCCCGGGTTTGACCCTCTGTTGGACAGCAGTTATTCCACTGAGAATTTCTGAGGCGCAGCCTACAGTCAACCTGCAGTCTGGATTTGTGTACCTATAGGATAAGTCTTATGTGCAAATCCACACACATTTACACAAATATGGGTACTTATTAAACACCTCTACCACTTTTTGTGACACAGACGAAATGTTATAATCTTTGGTATGAATGATCGCAACACAACATTTGAAATATTGTGTTAGTCTTTTACGTCTGTTTTCTTAATCATAGCTGTCAAATAGGTACCTACAGTCTTTGTGACCTACCCAGTACCATAACTCACACTTTCATTGTCCGCGAAGCAGATGCAATAGTTAAACAATCGCCGTGAATCATAGGTATTGCCTATGTTGTTCGCTGGACTACTGGGAAGATTTAATTTAAGTGTCTAATGACTTCGCAGCCATATAGACGAATATAAACTCTAGTATGCGATCTCTATGCAGGATTTTCATCCGAAAACGGGAAATTCGGGAAACTCACAACAACGGCAAAGTGCTTTGTAGTCAATATTATCTTAAAAATATCTCAAACTATTCCGCTGATGAAGTGATGACTCTTAAGAAAACAAATTGCCTCATTAGTCTTGTCTAAAATTGTCTTGTGTAAAATAACTTCAGTCACACCGTCATACGCTGCCTGGTTATGGAGGCAGGAAGGCAATTTGTGACATTTGCTCATTTCAATGTCAAGTGCCCGTTAATTATACCTAAGTACTACCTGTGTGAATACCACAGAAAAGATAAATCTGTTCTGTGGTGAATACCACTTCTATTGTTCATTATAATCGTCGCTAATTTCTGATGTCATTTGTTTCGGTTCTAATTCCCTACCTTCGGGAAAACGGGCGTGACAAGGCCATGTGTGAGCCATATTTATGATATACGAGTAATACCGACCTACATGGTGTAGATACAGTCTGCAACTAAAGTCGGTTAACACTTGCAGTTTTTTAATCTTAATTATTAAGCGAAACATATATATATATATATATTATATATTCTTAAAATGTTAAGTACCTACTTCTGTAATTAAAGATAAAAAAAAAATCAAAAAGAAAAAAAAAAGAAAATTAAAGAAAAAAAAACCGTCCAAGTGCGTGTCGGACCACGCACAATGAAGGGTTCCGTCGTTGGGATGAATTTATCTTAAGAACAAACTTAACATTGTAGTTGAAAAACATGTTCTCCCATACATTCCAACTGTAAATGTAAGTTTGTACTCACAATATTGATAGATTTAGGTACCATGTTATTTTAAGACCACACCTACTTAATTAGTTTATGTGATACTGCAGCTTAAGCTAGATTTAGGTACATGACGAAGTACCTATCCACCTATGAAAAACTAAATATAGAGGGTTGAAATTAATATAATAGGTCTTTACCTATGAAATTGCCGTTTTGTATGAAAAAATTTAAACGATTTTTTTTCATGCATTTTTTATTTGTATTAATCGAAGTAATCACCCATGCAATCAATGCATCTTTGCCAACGCAGTGGCAGTTTATTGATGCCCTTCTTAAAGAAATCAGCTGGACGGGAGACAACAAATTCTTCAAAGGCATTTTGTACTGCCTCTCGGGTATTGAATTTTTTTCCCGCCAAGAAGTTATCCAAATTCTGGAAAAAGTAGTAGTCTGTAGGCGCAAGGTCTGGTGAGTAGGGCGGATGACGGAGAGCTTACAACCCCAGTTCTTGCAACTTGGAGACCGTCTGCTGTGCAGTATGAGGTCGCGCGTTGTCGTGCAGGAGCAGCGGAGATGAGCGATTGACCAATGCTGGTTGGAGATGTGTCAGCTTCTCCATCATTGTGTTCAGTTCTTCACAGTACACATCTGAAGTAATGCTCACCCCGTTTGGTAGAAGCTGTGATGAATCACACCGGCGCTAGACCACCAAACAGTGACCATCACTTTTCTAGGGGTAAGTTTTCGTTTAGGGCATTGTTTAGGTGCTGAACCAGGATCCAACCAATTTGCTGAGCGCTTGCGGTTATCAAACAGAATCCATTTTTCATCGCAGGTAACAATGCGGTTCAAAATTCCTTCCTTTGTGTGTCTGTTGAGCAGTGCAAGGCACGTCTCGACGCGTACTTCGCGCTGGCGATCATTGAGTTCGTGGGGCACCTATTTGTCAAGCTTTTTTACCTTGCCAATTTGACGCAAATGGACCAATATTGTTTTGACGCTAACGTCGAAAGCTGCTGCTAATTCAGCCGTAGATTGTGTATCATCAGCTTCCACAATCGCCTTTAATTCGTCATTGTCGACCAAAGTCTTCGGACGACCGCGAGGTTCATTTTTCAGGTTGAAATTTCCAGAACGGAAGCGAGCAAACCAATAACAAGTGGTGCGTTGGTTTGTAGTGTTAGCTCCGTAAACGTCGTTGATATTGCGTGCCGCTTGTGCCGCGTTGCTGCCACGACGGTACTCATATTCCATAATTACTCGAATTTTTAACGTATCCATGATGACGAAAAAGATTGAAATGCGATGAAAATGTAACACTAATCAATAAACAAATGACTACTTTTGAAAAAAAAAATCCATGTTTTTAAAATAAAATTAATTTGAAATTAGAATTCTTAGCCAAACAAAAATTACATTGATTTGAAATGGCCAGTACTGCATAATGGCAATTTCATAGGTAAAGACCTAATACTTATGATAACCTATGATCTCTTGAAGCTCTAAAAAAACCAAGCTTCTAAGTCAACGCAATAAAAATAACGGCCATTTGTGCGGCATACCTACCTATTTTGATAGTCGCCCTATAAGCCCTATACCTAAGGTACATCCCGTTGACCTAGAATCATGAAATTTGGCAAGAAGCAAAATTAAAGAAAGAGTTCCAAAAATCGTTAATTTGTATTTTTTGTTTTGCGATTAGCTTCAAACTTAGATTATCAGTTGGAGAATTGACCGTGACATAAATCAATGTAGGTACCTACCTATATAAATACTTACATAAAATATAAATCAATCTGCCTAGCCTTTTCCCAATTATGTTGGGGTCGGCTTCCAGTCTAACCAGATGCAGCTGAATACCTGTATTTTACATGGAGCGACTGCCTATCTGATCTCCACAACCCATTAACTGGGTAATACAATACCCCTTGGTAAGGCTGGTTGTCAGACTTTCGGGCTTCTGACGACCCGTAACGGCTGTCAAAGATCCACGAATGACAGCCGGGACCAACGGCTTAACGTGCTTTCCGAGGCACGGAAGAGTCTCAGTATGTAAAGATGGTCACCCATCCACGGACCGACCCAGGTAAGCGTAGCTTAACCTGATGGATCGACCCGTGCGACTGTTATTACTTAGCCACGAGCTCCTCCTACAAAAAATATAAATATAAAAAAAAAACTTTTCAACTACGGAACTCTTGGCCGGTTTCTTAGTATCAACGCTGCGTGAATTTCAGGCATAGGTACCTACACGATACAATAACATACCAAGTTCTCTCGAACTGTCGAAGCACGTAGGTACGTAGTAATCACAAACGTACAAAGTAGGAATATAGGTGCCGCTCTACTAAGCACATAGCAGGTACTTACCTACCTACCTACCTACATACAATGCACTTTAACGGCCCACAATACAGTGCGACTGACAGTGGCACGGCCACCATCCGGGATTGTAATTTTGATAACATGAAAAATTTGTCGAAAAGATTTTATAGTGAACTAATCGATCTAGCTCTTGGACTATACTTAAAAATTGAACTCAATATATCTTCCAAACTAAGACCAGATTAAATCTGTGACTTGGCGAAAACTTGCTACTAATTAGCGACTAAATCTGGGAGAAAACAGATCTTTGTTAGGTGGCCCAGTTTTTGAGATATAAATGTGGCCAAGCTGCTTTTGAACCAGTGACTTATTCTGATATTTGGCGGCAAATTTCGACTAATTAGCGACAAATTTTTTGTGTTATCAAAATTAAAATCCTTGATGGTGGCCATGACAGTGTCAGCCACACCACCTCACCCTCCCTCTCCCTCACCTCTCTGTGACTACAAAATACAAATAATTTCTAAGGAATGAACATCGTTAGCCTACGCTTCTTGTAATTAATAGTTACAAAGGGTAATCTTAATTACTCTGGGTATTAAGACCTCTACAAATTAGGTCACGCACGACCGTAGTTATCCACTTCATAAGACAAATCAGACTAATTTCAATGCCAAAGGTTATTGTAGAACTTTAGGAGCGAAGTACCTTTGTATGTACTTTTACAAGGTTGTATAAAGCAGTCGTTGAAACCTTTGTGATATCGGATGAAATGGCGATGGCGATGAATGACGACTGTCTTTCACAATACATTTCGGTAGGACTGTTGGGCTAAATTCGATATTCATCGAATTTATTTTATTGATCTATTAGCCAGATTTTGGTTTTAGTATTTGATGTGAATAATGATGAAGATTCTGATTTCTGTCGTCTCATGCGTACCTACCTACCCGCCGCACACTATGGGGGGTGGGGGAGCGGGACACATCCCCCTCCTTCATACCCTTTGCTTATTGCTGCGAGCCGGTGATTATTCCTTATGTTCACCACTGGGGGACAGTGAAACAACTTTAAAAAAAAAATATTCTCGTTGTCCACCACTGGAGAATAGACCTAACCTCAAAACACTTTAATTTTGCTTCTGCATCGTCTGGCGCTGCGGGAAGTGCAACCCCTTCGCCCTTACGTAACAAAGGATAGGCACCCATGCTCACCTCCGAAGTTTCGGCTTGTTGGTCGCCTCCGGCGACCAGCTTCAGCCGCTACGGCTTGCACGGGTGCCTCTGCTTTGTTACAGCGGGCGGGGGCTGCTCTCCCTCCGCGCCTCCGGTTTTTATATACACTTTAGGGGTAGCAGCCAAAAGACTACGTCGTCGGGGTGCCCCCATTCGGTTTTGGAACAGAGTCGACCTATTTTAACCAAGAAGTGGTGGTCAGCGGGAAATATTTTTAAAAGTTGTTTCGCTGTCCCCCAGTGGTGGACCTCGGGAATATACCCGAGCCGGGACGGACCTGCGGGCGGCGTGTAGGTAAAGCAGGGAGCCGATACTTCAGAATAGGTGATATGAACAAACGGGTATTAGCCAGACTCCTAAGCAAACATGGGGGGAGTTCGATTCGGGTAGCGTTATTGGATGTTTTCATTAGGGATTTCTCAGTACCCAGTATATGGCAGAAGGCTCGCCCCCTAATAGGTACACAGAACTTAACCATCACTCACTGGGCCAAATTTAGCGTAATTAGCCGAAGTATCCACACAGTGAATAATCATCTGCTTTTCATTGTTTACAGTCAACGGCCAGCTGGTTGTCAGCCGTGGGTGCACATGGAAGCGTCAGGACGACTACAGTACTTCATGCCCAAGTGCCTCCAACGGACCTAATGAAGTTACCTCCTTCTGCGAAACCTGTGAATATGACGGCTGCAACGGCGCTGCCACCATCAGCAAAACAATCGCACTCTTAGCCGCACCACTCACCCTGCTTCTCTTCAAGTAACCAACATAACAAACATACCAATACATAGTACAAATATATAGATTTATTTTATTGTCTACCGTGGGAGCATGCCGAGATAATCCCCAGTGTACCCAGGTACCCACCGCAACAGTTTTAAATCTTGTTTGTCTCACATCGAAATGTTGTAGATTGTTTTTATTTTTATTATTATAATTTACGAATAAGAATACTTTCTTTAGTGTTTTGTGAATAATAAAGCAAAAATGTATGTGACTAAATACCATTTTTTTCTCTCTTAGTTCTTGCAAT
The DNA here is from genome assembly GCA_946251885.1 of Cosmia pyralina. NCBI lineage: Eukaryota > Metazoa > Arthropoda > Insecta > Lepidoptera > Noctuidae > Cosmia > Cosmia pyralina. The sequence continues at coordinate 15,074,649 of OX276359.1, read as the reverse complement.
AAAATATAACTTGTGATGTCACCATATTAATATAGTTTGTTCTCACTTGCTGGTTTAGGAATTATTTACCTGTAAATATTTTAGGTTCGCCTCTAACTTACAATTACTACAATACATTAATTATTAAGTTAATAGGTAATAAGTATATGAAATATATCTAACATAATCTCCCGTTTAGCACTAATTCCAATAGGTGCCTTATTTGAGAAAAAATACATTGAATAAAATATTAAGTACTGTTAAGCATTTAAGATTAAGGGCTGATTTTAGGTCAGATAACTTTTATCTGAAGAATAAATATGACAGTTTGACATATTTTCTATACAAAAGCTGTCAAACCGCCATATTTATTCCATAAATATAAGATATCTGACGATTGAAAAATTTGCCCTAAGAACATTAAATCTCAAAATCTATGCAGAGCACGAAGTAAATGCTAATGTTGTTTTAATAAATTTTATCGTAAATAAGAATTGTTTTTTTATTTTTCGTAACTGGGCTTTGGACAGTAGCTGCTGAAGAGCCCACGAATTGTCGTTTTCTGATTCAAAATGAAAATTAAACAATTAACTACTTTTAAAAGATAATTGTATATTTATGTCAACAATAAAAAAAGGGATGATTTATACAATACATGGACGGGATTCAGTCTTATAAATCTAAATTATTTGTATGCAACTTACAAAACAAGCTCATAGACAAGTGGTGTAATAAAAATATATATTTATCAAGATTGTTTTCACTGTTACATAACCATGTTGTTTATAAACATTCAAAGTAGACCCACATGTTGATTGTATTGGCATAAACAACTTTCACCAAACATAATATTAGCATAATATTTAGCTTAAACGTAGCTTTCTTTAAGTAATCGAGTCAACGCACGCAGTGCCCACACTGCCCAGTTAAAGTCAATTTGAATAGCGCTGTGAGTACTTAACCTTATGCTACTCTTGTCGTATTAAACGGGCTACATACGAGCAGTTACAACTGACCGTTTTAACCATAGAAATATAAAAAACAGGAGAAGTGGCATGCGGGCGTGCCTGTGTCCACGCGTTATGCGCACGCTGTGCCTTTACTCGCCAAATGGCCGTCTCCGCGAACTAGTACGCTTTCGACCATGGTCACGATAAATTATAAAAATGCCGTGTTGTTCAGTGGTTTCCTGCAAAAACCGAAGTGATATTAAAAACTTCGTATCTCACGGGATCACTTACCATATGTAAGTAAAAGTATTTTACTGTATTTATCTTTAAAATCATAAAAAACAACAAATCGTAAAATATTTCTTGCTTTTACTACGTTATTTTTGTTTTCAAATATCGCAGCGGCTGTACTATTTTTGCAGCAAATACATTGCTACTTAACCACTACCTTAAGTATGTCGCTAAGCGACTGGACAAGCAATGTAAAAATAACAAAACGATACTTTATTTACGCGGAGCGTCGCATAGTACAGCCGCTGTGTCTTGCGGCGAGATAGTGATGAGGTTAAGATCCACTAAAGTAGGCTATCGATAATAATGTCGATTGCCCAACGAATATTATATTGCTATTATAGTTTATTTTTCAATTTGTCAACCGTTTTAGCCCGGTTGGAACACTTGAAAAGATGACGTTTAAGTACGGTTGGGAAACCTTTGAGAATGTAAAATAATCTTTTTTACTGTTTTTGATTATTTTACAGCGTACCTAGTAGAGAAATGCATAACCAACGGTCGTAAAGTAAGTTTATTAATGTTTAGGTGGAGTGTTTTTGGGTTTAAATTATCGCATCTTCGTGCTATTTCCTTACTTTTTTTTGGTTTTGGTATTTTACTTCCGCTAAAGTCTTTAACTATGCACCACAAGATTCAAATGCGTTGTAGTAATCGGTATGGTTCAGATAAAATATTAGTGATTTTAGCTTAAAATAAGTCAACATATTCATGCTATTTATTTGTTATGCATGAGTATGGTATGTGTTTGTTTTCATATATTTAACTATTTCTTAACTAAGGGTTTTTTTTTAACAACAAAAGCCTATTCGCCTGTTGCCTGCTACCTGCTTACTCATCGTGAGGTTAAGAAGTATAGACCACGCCTTAGGTATGTGAGCGGTGGGATGGAGGAGCAAGGGCGCATTACTCAGTACGTGCGTTGCGAACCGCCGCCTCACCCCTGTCTCAGCGGCCAACTAGTTCCTAGACTATAGACTATAGCTTAAGATACTTATTATGTAAATGATAAATAAGTTCTTATAGTACGTTTTTAGCTTCCCAAAAGATACAAATACAAAATAAGAATGGATTGATGCCACAGTAAGGCCACCTAACTGGCTCCCAACAAAATATAGCACCATACTGCCCACCATACACTAAAGTGCAGTAACAGCAAAATCACGATTTCGAGTAAAACGCATTTAAAGTTAAGAATTGATTTTAAAAAATCAACAGAATGTATAAGCAAAAAAATTTGAATGCAGAAAGGTTGTAAAGGCATAGGTTCACACGTTAAAGCAATAAAAAAAAATATATCTTAATAACTGAATTTATTATGGCCATTTATTCTTTTTGGTGCCTATTACTGCATAGCCTTTTTTGTAAAAAATACCATTTTAAACTTAGTAAAATGCAGCAAAAAGCCCTATTACTGCGTTTGGATCAGTTATTTTGTCAAGAAACCCAACTAACATGCAGTAAGGTCAAAAAAATACTGCATTTTAGTTAGTTTTTTAAGAAAAAAGTGTTCAATTTACTAGTGCAGTAAGAAAAACAGCTAGTTCACATTTTAAAGACCGTTTATTTCTTATTATTTAATCACAATAATTCAACTCACTTATGTAAAATTTACATATCAAAAATAAAAAAAAACATCTAATTAATAAAGGACCCTGCGCAGAATGCACAACCTCCTTTGACAGTTTTCTCTTAATATTAACATTTATTTTATTCAGTTATATTATTCAGTAAATTAACAATTAGTTTAATTTACTATAATTTGTTAAACTTGATCCCAATTAAAATGCAGTATTTAAAACATTAACTGCACTTTAGCTAGGAATAATCATATCTGTGTCATTATGCTATCCAAACTAATCTGCAGTAATGCTGTATTTTACTGCGTGTTAGTCAGTTTATAATGATAAAAGAATGTTAAGTATTCACAACTAAAATGCGACAAGCTTTGATTTTACTGCATTTTAGTTGGGAGTTCGTGACAATAAATTGTATTTTCTTAATTTGCAGTAAAAATAGCTTGTATGGCGGTAAATTTTACTGCGTATTAATTTTTTTTTTAATTTTTTTCCAGAAATATAAAACTATCTAAAGAACTGTAAAATTATATTGCTTACTGCATTTTAGTTACGAAACCTTAAAATTTAATCTGCAGTATAATTTATACTGTATTTTAGTTGGGAAATCACGCCAAATTGTTAATTTTTTTCGTTTGCAGTAAGTGAAAACTGTTAAATAAAAACCATTCTAATAGTCTTAGAAATAAGTAAGTTAATTCAATAGAAAGCTTAAGAAACCCGCTTTCAGAATCACTAATAAAACGAAAAATCACAAAAGGGCTGTTACTGCTCTTTAGTCTCTGGTGGGCAGCATATGCTCAATTCACTTTAAGGCAGAAATGTTCCAGCCTCTAAAGAAAACTCGCAGGCTTTTTGAATGGGCAATCCCAAAATTAAGAGTACGTCAAGTACTGAACAAATACCTCCACTTTACAGGTCAGTGAGTAAACACATCATAACAGGGTTCAACAATTCCTATGGTTTCACAGCCTAAACCAACTTAACCGGATTGTTTTAATTTATTGATTCGTGTTTTTTTTTTTTTAATATACATTTTTTTTTAATTTAAAATGTATAATACTTTCTGGACATATCATTTTTTATTTTATTTTCAGGACCCCAAATTTTTCTTGTACAGTAATAAATGGAAGTATCGATAACTTTCCGTTTTAGTCAATCACTAGCGTATATGTAAAATAAATTGCTTTTTGCACAACACAATAATAGCGACAAATGTTTTTGTGTGAGTAAGTTGTACGGTGCATGGTAAATGCACGCTGTGTGTGACGAGTTAAGGTTTATAATTGATTGTGTAGTATGTTCTGATTTATGAATTGCAAGTGTGTGCGCGACTTTGTATCTATTGCTTTTATTGAACTACATGTGTAGTAGTGGCGCGGTGGTGGGGCCTACCTAGCGACATCGGGTTCTGATACATTTTCAACTACCGGGCATATCTCCTTCTTTCATATAAACTGGTTTTAACTGTTCAGTCGGACTAAAGAAAGTGAGTAGAAAAAACTGAGAACTGTACAGTTGAACTGATAATTAATCAAATTGCCATTAGATACAACTGAACAATGAACTCTACAGTTAAAACTGAATTTCTGTAGCAGGAAACTGTGCAGTTGTCAGTTTTGCCATAGCATTCATAGCGAGTAGGTACACGTATTTTTTTTTCCTCAGGATTCCACGTTTTCGCGTCTTCTAGCCGAATTTCCACGTGATAATGCTGATCGACGAGAATGGTTAGAAGAATTTATAAAAATGTATCATTCCGAACTTTGTTTATGGAAAATTATATCGAAAGAGCAAACATACACGAAGAGTAAGTACACAGCGGTAAACGCGAATCAGCATATGCAAAAGTACTGTCGAAGCTTCGAGAAATTGATGCTACAAGTGATAAAGACTAGTGAAAAAAAATATTACAAAAAGAGCTTAAAAAGTTACGAGCGCCAACAGATTATAACTGAACCAACAAACGATAAACTCACCGTGTGTAGAAAAAAAAAGGGGGGGGGGGGGAGGAGGGAGGCCTTATAACTGTAGTTAAACCTAAACAGTTAAAACTTATAACTGCACATGTGCAGTGCGGAAGGGGTATTGCCTCCCGCACCGCGCAGCTACCTCAGGCATTACAGTAAACCCTCGATCCAACGGGCGATTTTTTATCGCGCACTGACCTATCAACACACTGCTTAGCGCCAATAATCGAAAATCCAAAAATGTATTTTTTGACGCGCTGGGATGGAGTCTGTTGGATTCTCAATGCTTGGTTCAACACTGAGAGTTGAAAATCCATTGCGCGATAAAAACCGTCGCGTTAAACAAAAGCCCGTGCGAAACTGGGCTTAAACAGTAGGTATATAGTTAAGATTATAACTAGGGGTGCTATCGATACCGATACAGGTGCCGATTCGGGTTTGCCGATATATCGGCTTGGGCGATATGTTTATTGCCACAACGGTACAACGATACTTTTCAAAACGCGACTGCTGTTTCGTCTATTTCGTTGCACGCGAGAACAAACGATGACGTGTTATACCCAAACTTGAAAAAAATGGCGCTGAAATACATTAGTTTCCAAATGAGCTCTGTCGCAACCGCGTGATAATTTTCCACCGCAGGTCTCATTCAAACAACACTTGCGAAATCGGCTATCTCCGTAAAACTTGAGAAATACTTTGATTTTTAAACAAAAATCTTATTAATGTTAATTTTAATTACTGGCACTATAATTAACCTTAATTATTCATTTCAATAACTAACACAATCTCGTTCAAAGTCTGTATTTTTTTATAATAATTGAAAAATTAACCCAACTTGTGTTTTATTTATTTTACCTTCATTTAAATTCAATAAGCGTATCGGCACCGTCGGTATCGGTATTGCCGATATTTTCATAAGAGTATCGATATCGGTATCGTTTCGGGAAAAAGGATTATCGATACATCCCTAATTATAGGGCCTATTTCAAGATGTCCGAATAGCGACTACTCACCAAATAAATTCAGAAATGGAACAGAATTTGTATGAAATTATCTGCCAAGTAACTAAATCATAGGTGGTGAAACGGGCCCTTAACCGTTTATACATTAAGTAATCAGTATGGACAGATAATATGACATTAACATGCAACCTAACATCTATGCCCCTTGACTGGTGGCACAAACAAATAAATTCAACTGATTTTACAAAAGTACTTATCGAAAAGGCTTAAAGAAGACAAACTACATATAAAGTCACACAAATGCTTCAATTGTGCACTATTTTACAAATTAACAGTTGGCTTAATTTATTCTTAAAAGCTGCGTAACGTTTTATTATAGATACTATTTTATATTTATATCTACACTAATTTTATTTCATTTATTGGACGGAATTAATGATAGCATTTTGTACAATGACACAATAGAGCAATTCAACATTTATTTCTTATATTTAATTAGAGTTTAAAATCCTCCCTAAGTCTTTCTATTTGTTTAAATCATAGCTACCACTAATGGAAATGCATCGAAATTCAACAGTTTTTAAGTAATAAGTATGAGCATTTTATGTACCCATTAAAAACAAAAATCATTTGAAAAAAAAAAGACAGAATTTGAAGCAACTGGTACAATGCTACATTGTTTTTTGACTGACTTAACACTTTGTTGGACACTAAACCCACCCAGACGTAATTGTCTCTCATTCAGTGTCCTTCAACCGATTAATACAAAAATATTAATTTAATACTACCCACTGGTTTTTTCAACACAACTAATAATTTCCCTTTTAAACAGACTACTCCAGAATGAGAATGTGTTAAACTTTTTGATAGATAAAGTATTATGTATGTACTTAAAAATATATAAATTGAAGAGATATGGTCCAATTTCTTGCAATAACATCAAAATTATGATAACCACTTAAGAAAACCCGAGGACAGTATAAAAACGAATAAAGGTAACGGGCTAAACATTGAAGATGAATTACATCCATCTTTACTGTTGCACGTGCAGTATTCAATGAAGATGTTGTATGTACCGGTTCTCATGAGACAGAATCTCTCGTCACCTTGGATTCCAACGTCTCCTAAATACGCACAGTCTCTGAAGTAGCGCCATTCTCCATTAACTGAAAGTAAATAATAAGGAGTATTATTATGAGTAAAACATTGCTGTTTCGATACTTAAAGTTCCACAGAAAAGACTGATAACTTATAATTTAAACTTGTATTGGAATACAAAAACAAGGTAATCTGAAGGTTAAGGTGACCTATGCTTTATTTAAATAGGCGTAAAACATGAAAGGAACTCATAGAACCTTGAAGAAGAATTGTATAAATATTTTAGTTAGGTATTAATGAAAAAAAAAACAAACAGCTCTATAGTACAACAATGGAATATGGAACTTTAAAGGTTCCATCGTTTATTTTAGGAAAACCTGAACTTTGCTGAATTAAATGTGGTGAATTAAATTAAAACTGGTCCAATAAGAGAGAGACGGAATTAGTGTGTCAATCTATAATAATTTAGGTGGGAATATAAATCAATTTCTATTGGTTGATAGTCACATTTTATAATCTATACTTACTATTATTAAAAAGAGGTAAAATTTGTGAGTTTGTATGACAGAGGTAATCTTCAGAACTACTGACCCGACTCCGAAAATTCTTTCACTAATGGGAAACTACAGTATTGCCGAGTTTCATAGGATATAATTATTTTTTATGTCATGTTAAAACAAGAAATTTCACACGGACGAAGTAGCGGGTGATAAGCGATAAGGCCGTCCATTGTATATTTTGTAGTGTTTGATAATGTATTGTCTTTTTTTTGTTATGTATTTTTGTGATGTATAATAAAGTATATATAAATAAATAAATAAATAAAACGGTATTGTATGTTGTAGGAGTACAAACCTTTTTGTCTGATCTTGCGGCACATGGAAGGTCGAACTCCTGGTAAATGAGATAACCCCTTCTCTTGTTTACAGTCCGTTATCGGCACCGTACTGTTGTCGAAGGGATCGGCGCATTTCGGGTCATTACTCGACCGGCAATTCCAGCATTTGATACTGAAAACTAACATCAACAAGTGTTATTTTGGCGCAGCTAGGGCGTGACCATTGTTTATGAATGAAAAACATCACTTACCGTAAGGCACGACGTTAAGTACGATGCAAATATATATGAAATATCTTACACTGGTACACATGTCGATAATTGAGTGTATGCTTTATTGATAAATCTTAAAATCGCCGCATTAGACAAAAATTTATTTCAGTTAGAAATTATTTACGATTCGACCAAAGCAAGTGTGACGTTCAATTTGACAGTTGAGAATAGAGGAAAGATGAAGGAAACGTTGCTATTTCGATTTTATACATACCGGTTTTTGAGTACAGACTGCCTAGTATATTTTAAAAAGCGGCCAAATAGAAATTCTGTTACCAGAATTGTGTTTGCCGCGTCTTGAATACTGACTACCTAGGTTAGCGCAGATTTATTCATTTTATTTTTATTATAAGTGACCAATCGTCGCCTCAGAGCTTGTTTGTACTTTCGACCTTTATTGAAAATTAACTGCAGTATTGTTATGACTTAAAAATAAAAAAAAATATTAAAACTAGCTAATAATGTTGGTATAACACATTACAACAGCGCTGCCAGTTCACGCACAAAATTTTAATTACTAACCACATTAAAAAAAAATTACAAGTAACAATCAATCTGCCTAGCCTTTTCCCAACTATGTTGGGGTCGGCTTTCAGTCTAACCGGATGCAGCTGAATACCAGTATTTTACTTATAGCGACTGCCTATCTGACCTTCACAACCCATTAAGTGGGTAATAAGATACCCCTTGATAAGACTGGTTGTCAGACTTTCGGGCTTCTGACAACTCGTAACGACTGTCAAGGATCCACGAATGACAGCCGGGACCAACGGCTTAACGTGGTTTCCGAGGCACGGAGGACTAGGCATGTAAAGGTGGTCAGCCATCCATGGACCAACCCCGGCAAGCGTAGCTTAATCTGATGGATCGACCCGTGCGGCTGTTATTACTTAGCCACGAGCTCCTCAAAAATTTACAAGTAACAGTTACGGTTATTATTATTAAGCCGTCATTGTTTTGACTAATTCACAAATGACGTTACCGGTTACCGGTTTTGCTCTACTCTAAACAAAGTTTGGGTTGGGTGTGTGCAGTTCGTTATTTTGTGATTTTTATTATTTTAATAATTTTTATGACTGAATAACATCAAAATGTTATTAAAGGCGCTCATAATTACGTTTCTGTGCATCTTGCCAGCCGGTAAGTACTTAATTTTATTATTTGAAACAACTTGTAATGTTTTTGTACAGTGTTTGAATGTCGTTTTCTCATTTTATTTCAGTATTTTGTGTAAGATGCTACCAATGTGCATCTTCTCAAGATAATAAGGGTGAAGATAACTGTGGCGCCTACAAGAAATTCAATAAAGAAAGCCACATTGCAGTGGAGTGTTTCAGTGATGAATCTCATATGCCTGGATCTTTCTGCATGAAGCTGACTCAACAGGGACCCAAAGGATTTATTTGTGAGTTAAATTTTTCTAAAATGTTGTTTTTGTACCTCCTTGTATAACAAAGCAATTGTCTGTATTGTTGTTTTAAATTCTTAAAACAAACAATCCATGTAGGTACTTACCTAAGTAACTTGGAAATCATTGTAACATTGTGTAAATAGGTTGCATGTGATATTACGTGTGCACGGTATAAGTTTTATAGAAAAGAGATTTCTTCCACCTTCAAATCACTTTTTATAATATCGTCACCATCATTTTAGCTCTAAATCACCCACTGCTGGGTATAATAGGCTTCCCTCCTTTTCTGCCATATTTTCTGGTTCTGTGGACCCTCATCCAGGTGTGTGTTACCTACAAACATAGTGGAACATTGATATTTAAATGACTTTATTTTTTTAAACCCATATGTAGGTATTGTCCAATTTAAAATACTAATGCAAATTCTTTAACACGTTTCCAGGGGATGGTAGATGGCGACAAGTTATCAGACGCTGTGCATCGGTAGCTGAGACTGGAGTCACCGGTGTATGCAACTGGGGTGTGTATGAGAATGGAGTCTACTGGGAGGAGTGTTACTGTTCCGCTGATGAATGCAACGGTTCCTCGTTTGTCACATCATCAATCACACTTATTCTGGCTACTATAGGAACTGTTTTCTACTTACACAAACTATTATAAGTAGGTAATTCAAAATATTTTTAACCATGTGCCTTAAATATAACTTTTTACATTATGGTATTTGCCACACACAAATTATATATAATTACTATTATTTCTTGTTATGGAATACATGAGTCAATTGGTATCAAAATTAGTCAAATCCATTTATGATAACTTAGCAGTATGATGAAAGTTTTAGTTTCACTATATGCCAGCACCTGAGAATGTTGAGAATATGGCGGTATATTAAATTAAGTTTTGTGAAGATAATAACACAATAACAATTTTAAGTCTCATACAATAAAACTCCAGAATTTAGCTTTTAAATTTGGATTTGACTTAGTTTGATAGTGAAATGTGGATTTGACTTAGTTTGATTGTGATATTTGTGGATTTGACCACATTTGAAAGTTAGTTGTGTGGATTTGGCATATTTTAAAAATAACGTAAGTTAAGGTCAGGGGTTGTCAATCTTCAATAATTAATTCAATGATTAAATAAAAAACATTATTTAAGTTAAATCGAAAGAAATGTATTTATTTTGGAAAATTATACAATCAAATTCAGTCATTCTTATTTTATCTCACATCTTTTGAAAATTGAAAGAAAAATATTGATTTTGGTAAATTAAACAAACAAATTCGGCAATTCTTTCTCCATCTCACATCTTTCATTTGAATAAAAATTAACGTCACTAATTGGTCTTTCAAAAACATTTTTATAGTACTGTAGATCAGGTAAAAGTTCCCATTGCTCTCCGTAGTGAGCTGCTAGCAACTTTTTAACATCTATAATTTTTTCTTTTTTTATTGGCACATTTATAAGTATGCTGTTTGGATTTATTAGACTGACAGTCTTGTTCTTTTTGCAAATATTTTTGTATAAACCCAAGGCATTATTATAGGAGTCTTCTGCCCGAACTATTACATTGCTCTTCTGTTTGTTTCGTTTTATAAAAAATCTTTTACTTTGCTTTATGGAAAAATGCATCGCATTTGTAGATTTTAGTACTTCAGTACTAGCCTCTTTCCAGTTATAAACGCCCACTTCTTCTCCTAATTTTAAAACAGTTCCATGTTCTTTGAAAAAATCATAATAACCTTGCGGATTTGGTATAACTTCTGTCTTTTTAATTTTCTTCTCAATTTGGGCAAATACGCGATCTGGCGGCAAGAACGAGTGACCCACTACTGGAAAAAGTAATTCCAGAGTCTTTATTCTTTCTGGTGCATAATCCTTGAGATATTTGCAAAGCATTCCCAAAACTGATGAATTTTTGTTTTGGCCACTGCATCCATCGGCCACCAGTCTTATGGTCGTTACCTTCTCGTATTTTTCAATGTTAGAGCAAAGGCAATGAAATACAGCACTGGCGATCTCATTTGACGCTTTTGGTAAAATATCTTCGGTCCACGTGTAAATAAAAACATTGTCAGTGCCTAATTTTCTTTTAGAACTGCCTAATACAATCGTAAAATTGTAGGTGTACAATTGTCGTGAATAATAAGCACTTTGGTCTGGAACTTTGGGCATTGGTTGGTTTTTTTGGCAATCGAAACTTAAAGTTAATAAATCATCTTTTTCTTCTTTCAACAGATTGTAAAAAGCCTTGGCTCTTAAATTATGCACTCTTTTCGAAATCATAAGATCTTTTTTCTTATTTGTGTCCTTTTCATGTTTAATTTGCTCTTGTAATGTTAAGCATGTTGAGCATACGTCTGTGGCCGGAGTGCCAAAACCAATATTAAATGACGTATTAAAAATTCGTCGGAAGTAAGACGCCTTAACATTTTTAAACTGTTCTTCAGCTTGTGCGATATACATTTTATAAAGTTTATTTATATTTAAATTTGACGCAAGATACTGTCTGCTTTTTATTTTACTGCGACAATAGTGAATTTCAATTGGCACTAATTTTTTTATGAAGTCTTTTATTGATTTCCTTTTAGTGGCATACTTCTTTTCCTTACGGTTTCCTCCTCTATTTTCGAATGCAGATGCACCATCGCTCTTGAAATTGCGAATAATTACACCATTTACTCTTCCTCTTTTCAGTCCTAAAATTGATAGAAATGTCTTTCTGCAGATGGGTACCAAGCTATTTCTTCGTCGTCCGTAGTAAATGATGTTGACGTTTTTCTTATTACCAGTTCCTGTTTTAGGACGTCGGCGATGTACAGGAGAAATTTTTGTATATTGAAGAATAAAATTGTCTTGATCAATTTTGTTTGTTGATTTATAAAAAGCATTGTTAAATTTTATTATGTCATTTTTTGCCAATGAAGTGCATCTATAAGCTTTTGAAAAATGTTGACACGGAATTCTGATATCTGGTGGTGCTTTAGGAGAATATCTGTAAAGAACACATAAACACATATATATACATGCACACACACAAGACACATATACATGCACAATAATAAAATTCATTGCATATAAAAACATATTTTTAAATTATTAAAATTCATAGCGTGGTTAAAAACGTTACATTCAATAAAAAGGTTGCGAATCACTGTTATACGAAAACATTGTTTGGTAGTCTGAATTTTTACTTACCTAGAAACCTTATCTCTATTGCATTTCCATGCGGATTTTTGCTGCAAAGGCTTCCTTGACAAATTAGGAGGTGTTTCAACAATTTGGATTAAGTTTTCATCCATTTTTTACATCAAATTTTAATTAAAATCACACAGCACGCACGTTATCGTAACACGAACAGATTGACACTAAAAAAAATGGCTGACCCGCCAAAGAGAATCCTCGACGCTGATTGGTCAACTTGGATTTGACTAAATTCGATTGTTAATAGTGCTGGATTTGACCAATTATGATACCAATGCCGTTTTTTAAATAATTTTTTCTTAACAATATCGTGGATTTGGCTGTTTTTGAAAAGTATTCATTTAATATTTACATGCTGACGAATATTTCGTTATACGTAGTTTGAAAATGATTTGTTTTGGATTTGACTAGTTTTGATACCAATCAACTCACATAGAAAAATCTGCAGACTTATATTGAAGCGACTTGATCTATTCATGTCCTTATGTCAAACATGACCAGTCTAAGCACTAACTTTCGCAGCCATAAAGATTTGGTAAAATTACTTTATAAACTGATAATATTAAAGTAATTATAAACTTACATACAATATCAATCTGCCTACCCTTTTTCCAACATGTTGGGGTCGGCTTCCAGTCTAACCGGGTGCAGCTGAATACTCAATGTATGAGTGCAAAATGGCAGCTAGCATTCAAATTAAGTTGACTGCCAGACAGTAGACACAATAGAATGCTCCGGTCACCGTTGACTGGCGTGGCATAACTGCCACCACAACACCTAACACCCTGCTAACACCTGTTAATACTTACCACATCTGAATCTGAATCATGTATTGATATGTCTGCATAGCAGCTATTCATTTCTTTACCTGCAGCTGTAGGTCAAATCTAAATTGCTACAAAAAGTTGCCCAATGCATGGATTAAATTTAATAGATTTTATTTTGTTTTGTATATTCTGTGCTTGAAAGCACAATGTAATTTTAACTTAAGACTAATAGTATCCGTCCAAACAATACTTTGATTATAAGAATTCCAATAAATTTATATTTATGTGAATCTCATACTTTTTGTAGACTAGAAACTAAGATATGAATGTTAATTGAATTCAATTACTAAATGTATGATAATACAGTGTTAAGTTTCAAAAATTGATCTTGAACAAAGAACAATTTAGATTGAAATGGTGAAGGACTTTGTTACCTCAAAAACTGTTAAACAAATCATGTTGAAAACTTGAAACATAGGTACCTGTGAATGTAATTGGATGATAATTTTGTGTTCAACACCACTTCAACTGACTGATAACAATAAATATTGTTATACATTGATTAGTTTGTTTTTCTAGGAAGTACCAAGGCTACCATAATTCTCTTGAGAAGTTGTGAAATGTTTCCTAAGGTTCCTCAGCAAATAGACCACAATTCCGTCCAGATGAGGTCCATATTCAACCTTGGACATAACGGCAGGATAATGACCTGATTTTCTGAAATACCATATCAAAAATGCACCAAAAATTTATTTTAAACTAGCTTCTAGCTTCCGCCCGCGGCTTCGCCCGCGTGGTATGTCGATAAAAAGTAGCCTATTTCCTTTTCCAGGTCATGGTCTACCCGTGTGCCAAATTTCATCCAATTCCGTTCAGCCGTTTTAGCGTGAAAGCGTTACTAACAATTATATTAAATATTTGAATATCTATCTACCTACAGAGCAACGACGACACGGTCGTCTGAACTAATATTGTGAACCTACCTACAGTTGCGTGCAGTTTTGCACGTCCGCTGTTTGTTACCAACGAGCGTACCTACCTATAATAGGTACCTATCAGCCTATTATTGTCCCACTGCAGGGCAAAGGTGTCTTCTCATACACCACGAGAGATTACGAGACGGCACCAGCATTGATCACCACGCTTGCTCAAGACGGGTTCGCGATTTCAGACATAACCTATAGGTACCTATAAATGAGGAATATTTGTATACAGGTGGTCCAAATAGTTACGTCAAAAAAAATTCTAAATTCCTCATACCCAGGGATATTCTAAAATATTTTCCCCTTTTTATGTTCCTCGATTTTTTGTAATTTTCGAGTTATTTTCGTTTTTGTAATTATTTAGTTTTCTGCCGGTGGAGCTTCAAAAATTCAAATCTTTTTTTGTAGTGTGTATTTTACAGTGAATATTTTTTTTTTTTTTTTGGGCAGAGAGTATGAATGAGTATGAGTTGAGTAGGTATGTATGTTTTGGTATAAATTGAAAAAGTCACATTGGTACTGTGAGGACCTGAGCCTCTCACAGGGGGTTGGTAACTACTTTATAATGAATGAGGTAAGCCGGAGAGCGAATTTATTAATTACTAGATTATCTGCCCGCGACTTCGTGCGCGTGAAAAATATATCCTATGACACTCGGGAATACTGTAGCTTCCCATCAGTGAAAGAATTTTTGGAATCGGATCAGTAGTTCCGAAGATTACCTACCCCCTACTTACAAAATTACAAACTTTTACCTCTTTATAATATTAGTAGGTATAGTAGATACTCAATTTCAAACTTAAAAATATCACACTGCCTAAGCGAAGCCCTAATCGAATCTGCACAGACTACTTAGGGGATACTACGTATCGAATCTGACTGCCACCATTGAACAAAAGCAAGCTTCGCCTTTTTCAATAGTCATTCGATTTTTGAATGATAGAATGTATGCCAGTAACATGCTAAGGTTGCCATGTGCAAAAAAACCTCTACAGTACCTACTTGCCCGGATTTGAAAACCTCGTGTGAGAGGCGAGGTCTATCTTAACCACTGGGCCACATAGAGCAACACGGCCCCCGGCGGACCGGTCCGCCGGGGGCCGTGTTGCTCTATGGTGGGCCATCACGACATTTTTAGCGTAGGTACAGTCAGCAAAAAAAGTCGATTAACACTTGCAGTTTTTTAATCTTAATTATTAAGCGAAATATATAATTCAAATCGGAACAGAAGTATTTAAAATTTTGAGAAATTAACTATTAACAGTTAAACGAAAAAAAAAGCAATTTATGGAATCATTTTGTGTTAAGTTAGATGATGTCAAAAGTAGCAGTGTTAACCGACTTCTGTTGCTGACCGTACCTACTGCACGGTAATCGACTCGCCAACCTACCTCTAAACCATGATGACCTTCATGGCAAAACAATAATATATGCTCTGCAGTTTAATTAGGTATCAATCAGAAACTCTTCAACCATGAGAATAATTTTGCGCTGCGCGAATATAACTGCTGTTTTCTAAGCAACTAGCTTCAGCCCACGACTTCGTCCGCGTGAAATTTCATGTTGCCCCGACCCACCCCGTCGCCGCGACGTCGCGTCGCATCGCATCGCCTGCCTGCGCTATTACTTCGTTTTGATTAGCGTTCTTTCTGTTTTTTTTTCTTTTTGCTCGGCTCCTAAGGGTAGTAGCGTGATGTTAAATAGCCTAGGCTTCCTTAAAAATTATTAAATGCAAATAGAATTTTTCAAATCCAATTTTTTTTTTTTCTCTCTTTATTTATTATTAGGGACTTTTATACAGTTGTACATGCCAGTCCCATCGGAGCTTATAATGTAAAACGTAACAACACAAACTTAATTAAACTATAAGCAGCTCCGGATTTAGGTGACGACAAAATATGATGGAACATGCAAACATCGTACATATTTACCTTAAGCTCTTTAAGTAGATCTTCTCTTGCAGACTGAAATCTGACACACTCCATCAATAAATGTATAACATCCTCCAGTGTGCCACATACCTCACAATTAGGTGAATCAATTTTTTTCATTAAAAATCCAAAATTATTGAGCGGCATGTGTCCAGATCTCAGTCTGTGAGCCGTAACTATAATTCTTCTGCTAAACCTAGTACTACCAAACCACGGTACATGAGGAGGCTCCGAAACTATAGACCTATACCATATTCCTTTTTCTTTAGATCTTTGATTAAAATATTCTTTCCTAACTTCATGACATTTATTTTTATATCTAGGCAATATTTCTATATAATTAGTTCCAATGTTTTTTTCCCTTCCCCCAACAATACCCAATTTTGCTAAACGGTCAGCCTTTGTACCTATATGTGAGGGAACCCATTGCAACTTCAGGTCTATATCTCTTTTGGATAAATTGTGTATTTTAGAAAGAATTTCATAAGCTATCGGTGCACCTCTGTAACCAGAGGCGCATCGAGCTATATGTTGTAGTGCACTTTTGCTGTCTACACAAATTAATATCTTTCTATTATTTTCAATGGATAGAATATAAGTGAGTGCTTCTGAAATTGCAACAAGCTCCAAAGACATGACTGACACATAATTATTTATTTTAAAGCAAGTATTAGTATTATCCGTATTCAAAGGATCGTAGTAAGCAGCGCCATTACCATTAGCGCTCTTAGACCCATCAGTATAAATTTTATAATATTCTTGATATTTATCCGATAATTCTCTCAAAGTTTCTGCTTTAACCCGTCGCGCGCCAATTAGCAGACACAATTGAAATTCTATTGTTATCTGTACACATGGTGTACAATCGACATTTTAAGAGTTAATTGAATTCACATCATAAGTCCTCTTAGGTTTTTTAATTGAGTCCAAATTAATCTTTATTATATTTTGGATGTTAATCCTAGTTACCCATACATCTAATGAGAACATTTCTGAAATCGGAGATGACCTTATACTTTCTTGCCTAACTTCCTCAAAAACACTAACAAGTAGTGGAAGCTTTTAATTTGCCCAATATCTGGTGTCTAAAAGCGCTAAGCTCTGATAGCTGCTTTATTATTACATTATCGGATACAGAATATGACTTTAAGCAATATTTAAATGCTAACCATCTTCTCCTAACGTGCAGTGGAGGAACACAGAGCTCGCACTCCATTACGTGTATCGGTGTGCTTCTTATAAAACTCCCTACTACTCTTAAAGCCTGATTTTGGATTTTTTCTAGTTTGTAAATATTTGTTTTAGCACTATTGTCATATAAGAAGCACCCGTAGTCTAGCCTACTTCTAATTAAAGCTATATATAGCCTACGGAGATGAATCTGATGGACACCCCAAGAGGGACTCGTAAGAATTTTAAGTAAATTGAGAAGCCTCTGAACTTTTTCAACTATTTCATTTTGTTTACCCCAGCGTAATGTCTTATCTAGCCAAACACCCAAATATTTATAATTACATAGGTACATTGTTAAGTTCACTATTATTTATAAGAAGCTGTACTTGCTGTTGTCTATATCCCCTACTAAAAACACAATACTTCGATTTACTTACTGATAGTTCCAATCCTAATTCGTCCAATAAAAGTGTAAAAGTATTTAAAGCAATTTGAATTTTGTCTCGGCCCTCTGTGATATCCTTACAAGTAAAATACAATACGAAGTCATCTGCATACTGGCACGAATACACTTCAACAATATCTCGACAAAACTTATAAGTAATTGGTAGTTCCAGAGATTAGTGCGTTCAAACATACAAACAAAAAACAAACTCTTCAGCTTTACTATTATGCAATGCAATAAATGGTACCTACCATGCATGGAAATTATACTGCAGTACCTACCTACTCAACTGAAGACCCCGGAAGACAGTCGTCTGAGGAGTTGTTATAATCACACGTATGTGTACCTACTTAGGTACCTGGTTTAAGTGGGCACTAACGATAAAATAAATACTTAAGAGTTGGTTGATAAACAAACGCATATAAATTGTAAAACATTATTTGATCACCGCATTTTCTGTTCACTGTTTGATATAACTTGTCTATCAGATTAATAATGAGTTTTAACGACAAAGTGGTTATTGTGACGGGGGCTAGTTCAGGCATCGGTGCTGCTACAGCCATCAAATTCGCGGAAGAAGGAGCCAACGTTGTTCTCGTGGCGAGAAACCAAGCCAAGCTGAAAGAAGTGGCCGCAAAATGTCAAGAACACCGCGGTATCTCTGACCATGCGCGCCCGAAGTCCTTGACGATTATCGCTGACGTCACTAAAAACGAGGATGTCAAGAAAATAATATCCCACACCATCGCTCAGTTTGAAAAAATCGACGTGTTGGTGAACAACGCTGGAATAGCTGGGAAGGCGGCAATCTGGGATGGGAATGCGATGGAGGTCTATGACAAAGTCTTGTCGACTAATCTTCGCTCCGTAGTGTACTTGACCCATCTTGCAGCTCCTCATCTGATCCGATCTAGAGGTAATATTATCAACATTTCTAGTATTGCCGCAGTAGATGTTATTTCACCTGAACACTTCGCTTACTGTACTTCGAAGGCTGGAATGGACCATTTCATGAGGTCTATAGCACTGGACTTTGCGTCCAAAGGCGTCAGGGTTAACAATGTGAATCCTGGGCCCGTGCAAACTGACATTGTACAAAGTCTTGGTGTGGAAAAATCCGATTTTGACAGCTTCTGGAAAAGGATGGAGAATATTACTGCTCTTGGCCGGATTTCGGATCCTGCAGAAATAGGTGACTTGGTGATGTTCCTGGCTAGCGACAAAGCGAGAGCTATTACGGGATCGGCTTACATTACCGATAATGGTGCATTGTTGAAGAGAAATAATGCAATATAGGTAAAATCATTACCTATTAATGTTTTTTGTACCTATACACAAGATGTTTTTATTCGATTTAAGTAGTAAAATCTTTAATAATAAGTATTGTTTGTTTAATTTTTAGTTTATCACGGGTTTTTTTAATAATACGGTTTTCGGATTTTTTCCTTTACTTGTGCTAGTCAACGGGATACTTCCCGTGGATTCCTTTGTTCCGGAATCAAAACCTATAGGGTACTCCCTAATTACCTATAGTTGATACTAGTCATACTCAATATACTAGTATAACTATATAGTGTTGATTAAATTATAGTCTTACAAAAATATTAATTAGGTAGATACATCATTATGTTGCATTTATAATTAAATGTGAGAACGCGATGCGATGTAAAAAAGACGTACCTAAGCGTTAAAAGTTAGCATACGGAAACAAAAATAAAATAAGCCGTGGCAGCTAAGAGATGACCAGTCCCAACTGACGGCGCACGTTCACGAACAACGCATGGATCAGAACCATTTTGAAGGGAACCAAATGATCCAACATGGATCCAACACATGCGCTACAATCAGCGAGACATTTGACTGCCTCGAATGTAGGTATTTAAGGCTTTTGCACGTTGCCGCGAAAATGCAACGGAAGAACAAAGATCTAGTAACTGATGAATAGCTGAGGGTTGAGTTAAAGACGTGCGATTAAAGGGCCCTATTTCCAGCAGTAGACTTCTATAGGCCGATGATGTGATTGTCACAAGGATAAAGTCCGGAATGCCTACCTTAAGCAAGGTGTAGGCAAGGACATCGTCGCACAATAGGTAGGTACATGATTGATAGACCCCACAGCGTAAAAAATTTTCATTGGTTATTACGAGCTCAAAATGTCCTATGGAACAGCAAATTTTTTTTTAATAATTGTCGATAAATTTCAACGCAGCGGGGTCTAGATCCAGAATCATCATGGAATCC
Organism: Cosmia pyralina; assembly: GCA_946251885.1. Classification (NCBI taxonomy): domain Eukaryota; kingdom Metazoa; phylum Arthropoda; class Insecta; order Lepidoptera; family Noctuidae; genus Cosmia; species Cosmia pyralina. Next base: position 15,054,554 of record OX276359.1, on the reverse strand, counting down.
ATGGTCAGGTACTTACTAGTCGATGTTTCTGCCACCCTACATCCGCATTTTCTTTCTTATGTCTATGATCCGCATCTACTTGATAGGTAGGTACCTACCCATTGCAAATATAATTCTAAAAATGTATTTTCATATTAGGCTATTTATCGGCTTTATACCTTTGCTTCTCCTTCAACCTGGCGAAAACAAAGCGCGGAAAAAAAATAAAATTTAAATCATAGTTTCGTAGGTAATAAAAAAAATCTGCCTAGCCTTTTCCCAACAATGTTGGGGTAGGCTTCCAGTCTAACCGGATGCAGCTGAACACCAGTATTTTAGTTGGAGAGACTGCCTATCTGACCTCCACAACCCAGTAACTGGGCAATACGATACCCCTTGGTAAGACTGGTTGTCAGACTTTCGGGCTTCTGACGACCCGTAACGACTGTCAAACATCCACGAATGACAGCCGGGACCAACGGCTTAGTTTCCTAATAATTCATGACAAAAATATATTTCGTTATTTTATTTTATTTCTTCAAAAGTGTATTGAAAAACGTCGTTTGATACACGTGGACATTTTGTTATTGCAGTTCTCGGCTCAAAAACAACCTCGCCTACGGCTCGGGTGTTAATTCCACTTCGAATGCAATAACAAACATTCTCCACTTGTATCAGAATGTACTATTCTCAACATGTCACACACGCGCGGTCCTCCTAGCCTCCCCTTCAGAAGGTAAGTATCATTGGGAATCTGATAGGAGTAACAATTCGTTTGTCAAGCGTGGCATGTAGGCGTATTGTGCAAATATCTGTGACCGTCCATTGTTGCGGTTACGTTCATTATTCAGTATCCTTAGCACGAACACACTACGGATATTATTTGTAACGTTAGGTAACATAATATCATGCCAGTGTTCTTCGAAGGGGTGAGCAGTGCAGTAGAAACCTATGGTAGTAGGTCATGACCTACATTTTCGCCAGTTATGTCTAAGTCCCAAACCATGGCCTTTAACTGTGAATACCTACCTACACTACACATCTACCTAGCCTTTTCCCAACTATGTTGAGGTCGACTTCCAGTCTAACCGGATGCAGCTGAATACCAGTAGGTACCTATTTTACATAGAGCGACTGCCTATCTGACCTCCACAACCCAGTCACTGGGTAATACAATATCCTTTGGTAAGACTATTTGTCAGACTTTCGGGCTTCTGACGACACGTAACGACTATCAAAGATCCACGAATGACAAGGCACTGAGGGGTCTTGGTATTTAAAGATGTTCACCCATCCGCGGACTAACCTCGGCAAGCGTAGCATTCTTTTAAATGCATTTTCTTTTTCTTCTAACTCGACAGGTCTTCGGCAGCCGCATTTTAATATCATCATCATTCAGCCTAAAGACGACAATTGCAGACATAGGCCCTATTCTCTATTCTGTGGGCGTACCTACCCTAAGCACATCCAAGCGGCGCGGGCGGGGAAGTTGCGTAACACACTAACTTGCTTTCATTTTGACAGTTCAACAACATTCATTGCGTTATTTACGTTGTTGAGCTGATAAATTTTTCGAACATATGAAGCAATGGATTAGCAATATTATCCAAAATCATACACATTGTGATTGACAAATTGTGTTACGCAATTAGGGTGCTGGTTTGTACTTCTCGCATACCTACATCGGATTCCCGCTATATATAGATACCTAAATAGAGGTCGCATTTTGTAAACTTCATTTTCAAACAAGTCTTGAAGTTTAGACTCTGAACGCAACACTAGTATGTACCTTACCTGTATATGTGTATGTGCGTCAGGCCTCGGCCTCGAATTTCGCGGGCAGCGGGGCGGCAGCGGCGGCGCCGCGGGAGCGGCAGGATTTTATGCGTAAAAACAAATGGACCGGACCTCGAAAACAGCGGCGCGGAAGCGGGGCGGGACAATGCGAGACGCGCCGCCGCCGCCGCCGCCGCCCCGCTGCCCGCGAAATTCGAGGCCGAGGCCTTATTCTTGTTAGCCCCCGTTCCCACGGGCGTAATAAAATCGCGGCGGGATTTTATCGCGCACTGGATTTTGAATTCTCGTTGTTGAGCCGAGCGTTGAGAATCCAACTTAACAATAACAGAGTACATTCTAGCGCGTCGAAAAAATGGCTTATTCCACTTTTCCCCGTTGGATGATCCCCATTGATGGGGATTAGTGAACTTTTTGTTCACTATTCCCCGTTGACCCAAAATTTTTATTTAATGGGGATAAGTGAACTAAAAAGTTCAATAATCCCCATTAGGTAGGTACGTTAAAAAAATAAAAATATATGAATCATGTTACATTTAATTAAAAATATAACTTTCTTATACCTAATAAAATCACAGATTGTACAATTATTAATTTAAAATAAAAAATATAACTTTCTTATACCTAATAAAGTCACAGATTGTTACAATCATTAATTTAAAATTGTAGCATGAAAATATTTCTTTCTTATACCTTGTAAAATCAAAGATTACAATCACTTAAGTTTTTCTAATTAGGTACGTTAAATAAAAACAATATAAAAATAAAATATATGAGTCATGTACTTTTATTTTTATAAGGTAAGAACAAAATTTTAAATTACCTACATACCTACTTTACGATTTTATTAGAACGAAAAACAGATTGTTGCCCCAACGAAATTGTTCTAACGATGTTTGGGAATAAGACCTTATATCTATCTATCTAATAAGATACACAATACTGTAAAAGATGCTCATTTTCTAGAGGCGCGCGCGCAAGGCGGTGGCGGAGCGGGGTGCGAGTTAGCTCGTATGTGATTGGTCGACCCATCTTTTGTTTTTGTTTCGTAGTCGTTAAGGGTTAGTAGTGTGTAGTGTAGTTCAAGCGTGCAGTTCTTATCAGTTCGCAGTTATTAGTTTAATATAGGAATAAATAAAGGAAATGGCTGGTAGTTCAACTGACGTTTGTTTAGAGTACGTTAAAAAAGGTAAAGCTACCATACTTCTCCGGGCCGGACATCAATACAGTAAAAAATGCAAATATAAAAATGGTGGAGTTTTGTGGGAGTGTACCACAAGAAAACAAAGTAAATGTGCCGGATCCATCACTGTCATGGTAAGTTACTTATTATATTTTGTGATTAATAATGACAATAATAACTCAGGTTATGTGTGTTATCAATATCACGTTTATCAATATCAAAATTTAAAAATCAACGTTAAAGTTTAAACACTGTTTCTGTCATGGCGGCACGTGTGACGTCATTCTTTTGTCAAACAAGTCTATTACACCTAGTGTAAAAGAGTGTAGCTGAAGTGAATTGTATATATTTAATTATTATTACATATTTTAGTTAAGCATAAAGTGAAATATGTTTTGTTGAACTATTCTGATAGGATAACAACAATTTGTTATAAGTTTTAAAGGTTGTTAAATAGCCTATTTAATTTTGTATTCTATGTAAGTGCAATATTGTTTACTTAAAAAATAATGTAAAGTAATTAATTATTATTACTTAATTTTACAGGACAATCAAGTTGTAGCTGAGAAACGACACAATGTTTGTGAACCTGATTTTGCGCGGAATGAAGTTACCTTGAGGTTATTCAAACTAAAAACTACACTTGCGGATCCAGAAGCACCTGCTATTCCCACTGCTTACAACGCGGCTGTGAGCTCACTAAAAGATACCGGAATTGACAAAATAAAAGAATTCCCTGCCCTGAAGTCTATCAAAACAACATTATATAAACACAGAAATGCAGCATTTGAAGTAAGTAAAATTGAGTTCAAAAATGTTGAAGAAGTTAAAGTACCTCCAGCTCATCAGGAATTTATTTTAGCAGACTACAATGACAGTGGTATCCGTGTAATAGCTTTTTGCTCTGAATTTGCCCGACATCAAATGAAAAATTTGAAGATGTTCTTGGGTGATGGAACGTTTTGGATCTGTCCATCTCCCTTTTACCAACTCTACACCATTCATGGGGATTTGGGCAGTACAGAAAAACACATAAACATTGTGCCACTTGTTTATGCCCTCATGAGCCATAAAAATCAACAAACATGAAATTTTATTTAGTATGCTAAAATCTGCATTACCTGATTGGAATCCAGAAATATTTAAATGTGACTATGAAGTGGCTCCGATGAACGCAATGCGAAATGTTTTTGTAAATATATCTATTAGCGGCTGTTATTTCCATTTCACCCAGGCAATATGGAAGAAAGGAAAACAACTCAAACTAACAAAAGATAAATTAACCAGAAGACAAGTTGCACTTAGCACTGCTTTGGCTTTGTTACCATCAGATAAAATCATTGCGGGTTGGTTTTATGTTGCCTCTCAAAGCCCTGATGACGATGATAATAGCAAGGAGTTTAGAAATTACATGCTCAGACAATGGCTACAAGATGATTTTATTAAAACGTGGTGTGTATTTGGACAGACTCATCGCACTACGAATTTAGTCGAAGCATGGAATAATAAAATAAAAAAGCGTGTGAAAATAAAGAAACCCAACATTATGAAGCTCCTCACAGCGTTGGCTGAAGATGCATCGTATTACGAAGTTCTTGCATTGGGGGTTTCTGAAAATAAAGGTATAGCGGAAAAAACAAAAAAAAGCATCAATCGCGATAATTATATACAGGAGGTCCAAATGGAACTCATTAATGGTGAAATTACGATTGGGCACTGTTTAGAAAAACTTAAGTGAGTGTAATCTTTGATTTTACAAGGTATAAGAAAGAAATATTTTCATGCTACAATTTTAAATTAATGATTGTAACAATCTGTGACTTTATTAGGTATAAGAAAGTTATATTTTTTATTTTAAATTAATAATTGTACAATCTGTGATTTTACTAGGTATAAGAAAGTTACATTTTTTATTTTAAATTAATAATTGTACAATCTGTGATTTTACAAGGTATAAGAAAGAAATATTTTCATGCTACAATTTTAAATTAATGATTGTAACAATCTGTGACTTTATTAGGTATAAGAAAGTTATATTTTTTATTTTAAATTAATAATTGTACAATCTGTGATTTTACTAGGTATAAGAAAGTTACATTTTTTTATTTTAAATTAATAATTGTACAATCTGTGATTTTACTAGGTATAAGAAAGTTACATTTTTTATTTTAAATTAATAATTGTACAATCTGTGATTTTATTAGGTATAAGAAAGTTATATTTTTAATTAATAAATGTAACATGATTCATATATTTTTATTTTTTTAACGTACCTACCTAATGGGGATTATTGAACTTTTTAGTTCACTTATCCCCATTAAATAAAAACTTTGGGGTCAACGGGGAATAGTGAACAAAAAGTTCACTAATCCCCATCAATGGGGATCATCCAACGGGGAAAAGTGGAATAAGCCTGGATGATCCCCATTGATGGGGATTAGTGAACTTTTTGTTCACTATTCCCCGTTGACCCAAAATTTTTATTTAATGGGGATAAGTGAACTAAAAAGTTCAATAATCCCCATTAGGTAGGTACGTTAAAAAATAAAAATATATGAATCATGTTACATTTATTAATTAAAAATATAACTTTCTTATACCTAATAAAATCACAGATTGTACAATTATTAATTTAAAATAAAAAATGTAACTTTCTTATACCTAGTAAAATCACAGATTGTACAATTATTAATTTAAAATAAAAAATATAACTTTCTTAAACCTAGTAAAATCACAGATTGTACAAATATTAATTTAAAATAAAAAAATGTAACTTTCTTTTACCTAGTAAAATCACAGATTGTACAATTATTAATTTAAAATAAAAAATATAACTTTCTTATACCTAATAAAATCACAGATTGTACAATTATGAATTTAAAATAAAAAATGTAACTTTCTTATACCTAGTAAAATCACAGATTGTACAATTATTAATTTAAAATAAAAAATATAACTTTCTTAAACCTAGTAAAATCACAGATTGTACAATTATTAATTTAAAATAAAAAAATGTAACTTTCTTATACCTAGTAAAATCACAGATTGTACAATTATTAATTTAAAATAAAAAATATAACTTTCTTATACCTAATAAAGTCACAGATTGTTACAATCATTAATTTAAAATTGTAGCATGAAAATATTTCTTTCTTATACCTTGTAAAATCCTAGATTGTACAATTATTAATTTAAAATAAAAAATGTAACTTTCTTATACCTACCTAGTAAAATCACAGATTGTACAATTATTAATTTAAAATAAAAAATATAACTTTCTTATACCTAATAAAGTCACAGATTGTTACAATCATTAATTTAAAATTGTAGCATGAAAATATTTCTTTCTTATACCTTGTAAAATCAAAGATTACACTCACTTAAGTTTTTCTAAACAGTGCCCAATCGTAATTTCACCATTAATGAGTTCCATTTGGACCTCCTGTATATAATTATCGCGATTGATGCTTTTTTTTGTTTTTTCCGCTATACCTTTATTTTCAGAAACCCCCAATGCAAGAACTTCGTAATACGATGCATCTTCAGCCAACGCTGTGAGGAGCTTTATAATGTTGGGTTTCTTTATTTTCACACGCTTTTTTATTTTATTATTCCATGCTTCGACTAAATTCGTAGTGCGATGAGTCTGTCCAAATACACACCACGTTTTAATAAAATCATCTTGTAGCCATTGTCTGAGCATGTAATTTCTAAACTCCTTGCTATTATCATCGTCATCAGGGCTTTGAGAGGCAACATAAAACCAACCCGCAATGATTTTATCTGATGGTAACAAAGCCAAAGCAGTGCTAAGTGCAACTTGTCTTCTGGTTAATTTATCTTTTGTTAGTTTGAGTTGTTTTCCTTTCTTCCATATTGCCTGGGTGAAATGGAAATAACAGCCGCTAATAGATATATTTACAAAAACATTTCGCATTGCGTTCATCGGAGCCACTTCATAGTCACATTTAAATATTTCTGGATTCCAATCAGGTAATGCAGATTTTAGCATACTAAATAAAATTTCATATGTTTGTTGATTTTTATGGCTCATGAGGGCATAAACAAGTGGCACAATGTTTATGTGTTTTTCTGTACTGCCCAAATCCCCATGAATGGTGTAGAGTTGGTAAAAGGGAGATGGACAGATCCAAAACGTTCCATCACCCAAGAACATCTTCAAATTTTTCATTTGATGTCGGGCAAATTCAGAGCAAAAAGCTATTACACGGATACCACTGTCATTGTAGTCTGCTAAAATAAATTCCTGATGAGCTGGAGGTACTTTAACTTCTTCAACATTTTTGAACTCAATTTTACTTACTTCAAATGCTGCATTTCTGTGTTTATATAATGTTGTTTTGATAGACTTCAGGGCAGGGAATTCTTTTATTTTGTCAATTCCGGTATCTTTTAGTGAGCTCACAGCCGCGTTGTAAGCAGTGGGAATAGCAGGTGCTTCTGGATCCGCAAGTGTAGTTTTTAGTTTGAATAACCTCAAGGTAACTTCATTCCGCGCAAAATCAGGTTCACAAACATTGTGTCGTTTCTCAGCTACAACTTGATTGTCCTGTAAAATTAAGTAATAATAATTAATTACTTTACATTATTTTTTAAGTAAACAATATTGCACTTACATAGAATACAAAATTAAATAGGCTATTTAACAACCTTTAAAACTTATAACAAATTGTTGTTATCCTATCAGAATAGTTCAACAAAACATATTTCACTTTATGCTTAACTAAAATATGTAATAATAATTAAATATATACAATTCACTTCAGCTACACTCTTTTACACTAGGTGTAATAGACTTGTTTGACAAAAGAATGACGTCACACGTGCCGCCATGACAGAAACAGTGTTTAAACTTTAACGTTGATTTTTAAATTTTGATATTGATAAACGTGATATTGATAACACACATAACCTGAGTTATTATTGTCATTATTAATCACAAAATATAATAAGTAACTTACCATGACAGTGATGGATCCGGCACATTTACTTTGTTTTCTTGTGGTACACTCCCACAAAACTCCACCATTTTTATATTTGCATTTTTTACTGTATTGATGTCCGGCCCGGAGAAGTATGGTAGCTTTACCTTTTTTAACGTACTCTAAACAAACGTCAGTTGAACTACCAGCCATTTCCTTTATTTATTCCTATATTAAACTAATAACTGCGAACTGATAAGAACTGCACGCTTGAACTACACTACACACTACTAACCCTTAACGACTACGAAACAAAAACAAAAGATGGGTCGACCAATCACATACGAGCTAACTCGCACCCCGCTCCGCCACCGCCTTGCGCGCGCGCCTCTAGAAAATGAGCATCTTTTACAGTATTGTGTATCTTATTAGATAGATAGATATAAGGTCTTATTCCCAAACATCGTTAGAACAATTTCGTTGGGGCAACAATCTGTTTTTCGTTCTAATAAAATCGTAAAGTAGGTATGTAGGTAATTTAAAATTTTGTTCTTACCTTATAAAAATAAAAGTACATGACTCATATATTTTATTTTTATATTGTTTTTATTTAACGTACCTAATTAGAAAAACTTAAGTGATTGTAATCTTTGATTTTACAAGGTATAAGAAAGAAATATTTTCATGCTACAATTTTAAATTAATGATTGTAACAATCTGTGACTTTATTAGGTATAAGAAAGTTATATTTTTTATTTTAAATTAATAATTGTACAATCTGTGATTTTATTAGGTATAAGAAAGTTATATTTTTAATTAATAAATGTAACATGATTCATATATTTTTATTTTTTTAACGTACCTACCTAATGGGGATTATTGAACTTTTTAGTTCACTTATCCCCATTAAATAAAAATTTTGGGTCAACGGGGAATAGTGAACAAAAAGTTCACTAATCCCCATCAATGGGGATCATCCAACGGGGAAAAGTGGAATAAGCCGAAAAAATACACTGTTGGATTTTGCACTCTCGGCGCTAAGCAGAGCGTTGAAAATCCAGTGCGCGAAAAAAAATCGCCGCGATATGTTTACGTCCGTGTGACGTCGATTTACTGTCGCACAACTTTCAAACCACAAGTGCAAGATAGAGATGGGAACATGTATAACTCAAATTAAGGCGAGTAGAGCTGCGCAGCAGCGCCACCATTGAAAACTTAATAAGTCAGGAGTTATAGAACACTTTGAAATTTCCTATGCTCACATTTTTAGTCAGATGAGGTAGAATTTTTTATATCAAAAAAATCAACACAACCTCCTAGGTTCGAAGTTATAGCAGTTAACGCTACCCACAGCTCCTGACTTATTAATTTTTTTCTCAATGGTGGCGCTGCTAGCAGCTATACTCTCCCTATATGATAGGTACCTATCGTTTAAAGATTTCGGCCTAAGCTATTTGCCAAATAAATCTCAATTAAGATGACAAATTAATGTTTGGTCTATCGTCCGGGATTCGTTCATTCCGTTCGTAACCGCGACTAGGTACAATGCTGCAATGGTATAGGGTACTTATATCTACAATGATGCCGTCACTCAAACTAAATTACTGCTAAGTAAGATTAATCAATGGAGTTTAGAAGTCAAATGTATTAAGTTTCAATCAAGAAGATTAGTTATGGAATCTCATGATGATTATGACGCGTAGAAACTAGAAAGTTAAGGAAAAGTTTCGCAGTTTCTCACTCTTCATTTAATTTTTAGGGTTCCGTAACCAAAGGGTAAAACAGGACCCTATTACCACAGTCTATACATCATACAGTCGTCCGACGAGAGCCCGAGCTGCCTACGTAGTTCGCTGAACTTCGTATGCAGCTCGGGCTTCGTCGGACGACTGTATGATGTAAGACTGTGCTATTAATAGCACAGTCTATTTATTACTAAGACTCCGCTGTCCGTCCGTCTGTCTGTCCGCCTGTCACCAGGCTGTATCTCATGAACCGTGATAGTTAGACATTTGAAATTTTCACAGATGATGTATTTCTGTTGCCGCTTTATCAACAAATACTAAGAAACAGAATAAAATAAATATTAAAGGGGGTCCCACACAACAAACATGATTTTTTTGCTCGTTTTTGCTTGATATTGATAACGGCAACAGGTAGACGCTTGAAATATTCACAGAATATTTAGTTATTTAGATTTATTTAAAAAATAAATAATTACATTAAAATAAAACAAATATTTAAGGGGGGCTCCCATACAACAAAAGTGATTTTTTTGCCGTTTTTATAGACAATGGTGCGGAACCCTTCGTGCGCGAGTCCGACTCGCACTTAGCTGGTTTTTAGGGTTCCGTACGCAAAAGGGTGAAATTGGGACCCTATTTGTAAGCCAACGTCGCCTCGTCTGACTGTCTGATAGCCTCTGAGGTAATGACAAATAATAGTACGTACAGTAAGGCCGATTTATCTTGGCAAGTCCGAACTTAGCGCAGAAGGCTGCGCAGTAACATTTTTTGGGAACTAAATGGTACTAACTAAACGCGAAATTTCATAACGTCTATGTTTAGTCTTGCCAAAGAAAAAGAACCCCCCTTTGGAACATATTTCTGTGTGAATTGCTTCATGTTCAATTTCGTGAAAATATACAATTTTGTGTTGGTGTGTTACCACAAAACAGATCTTTTCTGTGTGTGTTACAATGTAGGATTATTGCAAAAACAAAGTAATATATATAAAATTGAACATGAAGCAATTCACATACTGTGTCGGTGTGCCCTGCCTAGATATCTCTTTTGTTGACTGTACCCTTAGCCCGCAATTCCGACTAGCAATTGGCCGGTTTTTTTTGTATAAAACACAGGAACATAGTTACTGCCTATCCTTCATGTTTAAACATAGGTAGGACATGCTTAATTAACACGTCTACAAGAAGATCTTATACTACATAAGTAAGCTAAGCGTAATTATTGACCTAGTAGTTAGAATCTCCACTGTTGAATATTAGCCTCCTAATAACAGATAATGAATAAGCCGTTAGGGAATATCCTACCATAGATATAAGATATTTCTATGATACCGTCCTACCCCTACAATCCTAATACAGGATGTATCAGAAAGGTGTGATCAAATGTAAGAGTATGGTAGGTACAGACCATCCAAACTGAACAGCTTTCTCCATGGTACAGTCAGCAACAAAAGTCGATTAACACTTGTAGTAGTAATCTTAATTATTAAGCGAAATATTTAATTCAAATCGGGACAGAAGTACTTAAAATTTTAAGAACATGAAAGCAGTTTATCGAATCATTTTGTGTTAATTTAGATGATGTCAAAAAGTAGCAGTGTTAACCGACTTCTGTTGCTGACCGTACCAACATCATAATCGAGAATCAGTCGGTCAGTTTGATGGTCTGTACCAAATCCTTTTTGGCCTCACCTTTCTGATATACCCTGAATAAGTAGATAACTAATTACCACGCCAGGAAAACGAATTATTATTGTCGTTGTCTAGAACGGTAAACTAACATAACATCACGCCTTGTTTCCCCGAAGAATTGGGCAGAGGTGTAGAGATGGGTGTAGGTGGGTGGGGTGTGTTAGGTATGTCTATGAGGATCGTGAAGTGACAAAACGTGGCGCGAGTTGGTATTTTCAAAAATAGGTACTGTCTGTTTCATACCGCTTGCTCTACCTCAAGAGTTGTAAGGCTCAGGCGATAACGTTTTCACCCCCCTAAACCTTTACGGAATGAGACAATTTTGGTCTCATTACATACAGTACACCTTAATCTAAGTATGCACGTTTTTTTTTTTTTTAGTAATTCGGTTTAGTTTAATTTTAAAAAAAAACGCTCGAGGAAGTTTTTAAGGCAAAAATATAGATATTTAGATGCTAATAACTTAATATATCAATAAATATTCCCAATATTTCTTTATTAATAAAAATATACAGACCTAGTTTTTAACCGACTTCAAAAAGGAGGAGGTTCTCAATTCGTCGGAACCTTTTTTTTTTTAATTTTTTTTTTTTATGTATGTTCCCCGATTACTCGAAGATGGCTGGACCGATTTGGATTTTTTTTATTTTATTCGAGAGGGTATACATGACAGTTGGTCCCATGTAAAATTGATTAACTTTGCTTGGGTAGTTTTTGAGTTAGCTTCAATAATACGTATTTTTTCCCCACTTTTATATGGATGATGTTCTAGTTTATTTTGCAGATAGTGGTATTAGAATTTGTGTGGGGTAGGTACACAACTAAAAAGTGAAAAATAAAAACTTTTTTACAAAAAAATACAACCGACTTCCAAAAACAACACTACAAAGTGAAATAACGAAAAGTGAATAAACGAAAATACTTAAATGTATTTTCGTTTTTTGCCACCGACTTCCGAAATTAAAGTTATTTTTCACTTTGTAGTGTTGTTTTTGGAAGTCGGTTGTATTTTTTTGTAAAAAAGTTTTTTCATTATATCTACAACATTTCCAAAAACTATGAAAATTAGAATAAGTTTACGGAGGGGGAAAACGTTATCGTTTTTTTATTAAAATTTACAGATTCACAATCCTCTTAGTCTCATGTATTAGGGGGCGAGCCTATTGTCATCAACCGGGCACAAATCCAGACTCCGGGCTGCTACTGTGAAATTTCAGATAGGAAAACCCAACAACACTGCCCGATCTGATAAACCAAAACCGGTAAACTAAATTTGTTACAAATGGCATTCGCAATAGCCTGCAGCTTTCTATCATTCACAGCTTTGAGCTAAATGTAGGTAAAAAGGACCAAATTAAGACTATCTTTATCACTCATTCAATAAATCTATTCTCATGAATTCAAAATTTCAAAGAAACCCTTGGCCCTTACATCAAACGAATGAAGAAAAGGAAAGTGGAAAATGTCCTTTTCATAATGAATTATGGTTGCTCATTGAGCTTTCAGCGGTTCATCTCTCGGCTATCCTCGCCCCTCTTCGGCGAACATCGGGCCGACCACAGAGCTTCGTAGCAAACCAATCGCTTTACGCCTTGCCTTTTCTGACTCATAGCTGAGTCAACGCTCAGAGTGAGCAAGCACACGTGCGTCGCCTCTCCCCAACTTGTATATTTTCATTCGAATCCCGGTCGAGGCTTGATATTTTCCCGTAGGCCCGAACCTTCAGTCCTCTGAAAGTCGTGGTGGGACTTCCACATTTCCCCCGAACTTCAAACCGGTATAACAGTTTCATGTGGAATGATTAAGTAACCATTTGGGATGCTTTGTGAAACCGAGTGATGCTAATGATAATACGTGAATTATTGTGTTTTAAGTGTTGATTAATTGATAAAATTGTTCGAGGGCTCGGAGGGAATAATTGGTGGTGACAAAACGAGGTTGTATTACCGTCCTTGTGAACGCATTAACGAATTTAGGCGCCGTAAGTATTTTTTTTTTGTTTTTATTGTTGCACTTTATATTGATCTGCGTTTGATTTGTTTTGACGAAGGACGTACCTAAGTATGCTAAAGGTTACGACCCCTGCTCCGTGGAGGCTGGAGGGAGGGAGCTTGTGACGTTATCTAACTATCCCTTTGGAAAAATAGGGGTTTATCATACCTCTTAATGTCACATTTAAATAGGTTTTATTCATGATATTTATATTCAAATTCGGGCTTAATCTCAGTATCTATTAAATATTTTATTTGTTATAGGTGTAGACCTACAGCAATTAGACAATAATCAAAGTTGACTATAAATAGAATATGACACTAATAATATAATAGACGACAAGAACAAACACGGGAAAACTTAAGAGCGTTTATTCCACACGGGCTGGCAACGTCGCATTTCTACAGGTTTATCGTGATTATTTTAATGAATTTAAACCAAATTTCAATTTTTTTTGCACATGCACTAGATCATTAATAGTTATAAGTAGGTATGTATGCTATTTTTTTGCAGTTATTTTGGTATTACTCATAAAATTTGACGTATAGACAATAATGTAAATGTTTATGAGTAAATACCAAAATAACTGTAGAATACCGGCCAAGTGCGTGTCGGACCACGCACAATGAAGGGTTTCGTGGTTGAAAAGAATTTATCCCAAAAACAAACTTTTTTATATGATAAAATTGCAAATTAACTATTTTTGAACTTTTTCCTTAACTTGTGCTGTGAGACCATTGCTTCTTGCCAAATTTCATGATTCTAGGTCAACGGGAAGTAAGTACCCAGGTTTTGATTTACTTGCGAGTATCAAAATATGTCGCATAAACCGTATTTTTTTTATTGCGTTGACTTAGAAGCTAGATTATTTTAGAACTCCAAGAGTCCATACTGTCCATAGACCTACGTATTTAATATTAATTACTACTTGATACCTCCACGCGTTCGTGAGAAGGTCTTGACAGACTGACAGACAGATAGACGGACAACGAAGTGATCCTCTAAGGGTTCCATTTTTTCCTTTTGAGGTACGGAATCCTAAAAAATAGCATACATACTTATTAATACTAACGATCGAGTGTATGGCAGGAAAAAAAATAGTAATTTGTTAAAATAATCACGAAAAACCTGTACAAAGCGACGCTGCCAGACCGAGTGGGATAAACGCTCATAATCTAATTTTTTTTTTTCTGAATCAGGTATAATTGTTATGGATATTAATGAAGTACCTACCTACCTATGTAATTTATCTGAGGAAAATCATAATGTATCAAAAGATAATTATTTACATTACAGAAGGAAGATTATATGACACCATATTAAATTCATACAATACAGGTAAAGTTTTTCGCGAAGATAATGCCTAAGTAGGTACCTATTTTAGGACATTGTATCCAATATTTATTTTAAAAGGAGCTTGAACAGAACCAACATTTCTTTTCACCTCCAAGAACCCTTAGGGAATCGCTGAATTACATGGCCCACCTTTTTGTAAAGTGCTGTCATACCACAAAACCTGACGGTATCGGAATTTAAAAAACCGCATAAGTACGAGTATGTTACCTAAAAGTTCTAGCAATTTTTGCCTAAAATTCATTATGATAATGGAATTTACTTTGCCTTCGTAATTTTTGTTTTTATCACAAGAACCAATTTGGGGCAGGGGAGGCAAACTAAGTATAATTAATCGGCCTTATTAACATGAATTTGTTAATTTTTAAGAAAATAATGTTAATTAAGCTATCGAAAACCAATCGTGTTAAAACATTGAGACACGTTGTAGGAAGGAATGTATGAAAAACTTTTTTACAAAAAAATACAACCGACTTCCAAAAACAACACTACAAAGTGAAAAATAACTTTAATTTCGGAAGTCGGTATCTAGTTAAATGTATTTTCGTTTTTTGCCACCGACTTCCGAAATTAAAGTTATTTTTCACTTTGTAGTGTTGTTTTTGGAAGACGGTTGTATTTTTTTTGTAAAAAAGTTTTTATTTTTCACTTTTTAGTTGTGTACCTACCCCACACAAATACAAATACCACTACCTGCAAAACAAACTAGAACATCATCCATATAAAAGTGGGGAAAAAATACGTATTATTGAAGCTAACTCAAAAACTACCCAATCAAAGTTAATCAATTTTATATGGGACCAACTGTGATGTATACCCTCTCGAATAAAACAAAAAAAATCCAAATCGGTCCAGCCATCTTCGAGTAATCGGGGAACATACATAAAAAAAAATAAAAAAAAAAAGGTTCCGACGAATTGAGCACCTCCTCCTTTTTGAAGTCGGTTAAAAAGGAGTACCTACCTATGTATGGATCGTATTCGTAGCAGGTGACGTTCTGTAATATCCGGCTACCCTCATGGGAAGAAAGCGTGAGTTTATTTTTTTTTTTTGGATGGGAAAATCATCAATGACTCTTCCTGCTCTGTGCGGAGCGAGAGGGCGTTACAGACTTTTACTGAGTAAAACCCACCCGTGTACCTTCAGTTGCCTGTGCCAGGGCCACGGTATCTCTTTCGAACAGCCCGTGACCCTGTAGCGTGAGTTTTTCTTATGAAAAAAATAGCTACCGAATCAACGTTTACTTACCCACAGGATTAATCCGTACTGTGTTTAGCTTTAAGTACAGTGCTTTTATGAATCTCACATAGCTTTATCTAAGACGCAGATATTTGTCAACGGCCTTGAGTGCATAGCTTGCGTGTTCTGTGCTGAGCTCACGCAACGCGTCGTACGTCCAGCCAGTAATAGGACTCGCCATCAAGGAGCGCTGTTCCATATTAGATTAGATCATTTCAACCGAAAGACGTCTATTGCTGTACGCATGTAAAACACGTATATAAACTAATTAAGATAAATAATTAAATTATCTTTAAAATGTTGAAGGTTTCATAAAAATACGCTCGATAGTTTTTGCGTGATTCTCAGTTTTATATCCGCGTTAGATATAAACTTATAAATTAATTACACTATGAAATACAAACTTATATTTATATATTCACATACTAAGATAATAAGAAAATTCTCTCATTTAACATACATTTTTTCCAAATCATTAACAGTATCTACTCGTTTAGACGTGATCTTCAGTTTAAAATCATTAAAAGTCGGTTATCGTCGCCCTAACTGGAAGATTCCAGGGATGCTAATTAGGCTGGCAAGAAATAGTATTACCTACTTATAACCTACCTACTAGTAGGTACTTACCTAAGTCATCATCTGCCTAGCCTTTTCCCAACTTATGTTGGGGTCGGCTTCGTCTAACCGGATGCAGCTGAATACCAGTATTTTACATGGAGCGACTGCCTATCTGACTTCCACAACCCAGTTAATGGGCAATATGATAGGTACCCCTTGGTAAGACTGGTTGTCCGACTTTCGGGCTTCTGACAACCCGTAACGACTGTCAAAGATCCACGAATGACACGGAGGAGTATCGGTACCTATGTAAAGATGGTCACCCATCGACGGACCAACCCCAGCAACCTGATGGATCGACCTGTGCAGCTGTTATTACTGAGCCACGAGCTCCTAAATGTTGCCATAAAATAAGAAATAAAAGTTACGACCCTGGCCAAACTCTTTAAACGAGGAGATTAACTATAACTAAACTTAACATTACCCAACGCTATCCTAAGTTTACCTGTACAAGGTGTCCCGTAATTAATGGATAACCTAGTAAGGGGTCATTGTATTTATCATTATGAACAACTTTTATTAGGGGACCAAACCTAAAATCGCGAAAAAAAAATCTGCTGTTCTCTACATTTTGACCAGTTAAGCGAACATAAATGTAGGGAACAGCTGATATTTTTTTCGCGATTTCAGGTTTGGCCCAATAGTAAAAGTTGTTCATAATGATGAGTTGTCCCCTTAGTTACGGGACACTCGGTTTATGGCTCGTCGTATATTAAATTAAACTTTATTGGCACTCATCACCATAAAACTTTCACGGCATTTATCAATAAAGAAATGTTTTTTTATCTTTTATTAAGGAGAATTATTGATTATAATCTAGCCTAATAAGCAATTTAACTCTAACTTAATATTTATTATAAGTACGTGATAGATTATGATAAAACTAAGTGTCAATTTGCACTTTTACACAATAGGAATGATGCCTGGGTAAAAAATAAAAATCTATTTAGTCCCTCAGTCAGATAATAAAAAAATATTAGACTCTTATTTTATGCTTTATCATATTAATAAAAAAGTTGCGGTGTGGGGGCTGGCTTCGTCACTTCTACGTATAAAATCTAGCTAGCCGTGACGTCATGCCATATTTTAATTCAATGTATCGCCGTAATCTGTTGATTGCATAAAAAAAGAAAAAATACGTGTCCAATATTTTTTAATAGTTTACATGACGGACAAAAAAAAAAGATGATTTAGTCACCATCCTTATTCCGAAGCACTTCCTTAATAAAAACACTTTGTTCATTTGTGTTGCATGTATAGCACAACATTGTTTCATTCAATCACTAAACACACCCACACACACCCCACCTCACACACGCATAATACAACACACTCACACATACACACAAAACACAACAAACACACACACATACACACCACTCAAGAGCGCATGCTCTTGAGTAAAATATAAAATATATTATCATAAAACGAAGGCAATTTAGTGCATGCATATGCACTAAATTGCCTTCGTTTTATGATAATATATTTTAATTTTGTTGCATAAATTGTTAATGTTCCAAAATCGGGTGAAGAAAGTGACTCCTGTAACACAACCACCTAGCTCAGGAGTTAGGGCTTCAATTTAAAATGTTACTCTATTTTTTATGACAATATTTTTTTTTTTTTTTTTTACTAACACTACACTAACTCCAATGGTTTAACTCAAACGAAACGCATATGACTAAAATAGTGATGAATATACATGTTGATGGATGGAGAGGCAGAGGAAGGCCAAAGAAAAGAAGGATGGATTGTGTGAGGAATAATATGAAAGAAAAGGGAATGAATGATAGCGTAACGGTTGACAGGGGAGAATAGAAGAAGAAAACGTGTTGCGCCGACCCCAAGTAATATGGGATAAGGGCAGGAAGATGATGATTAACTCAAATGGTTTAGTTCTCTTTAGCCTACGCTCTATGTCCGTGTTGTAAGTATGATGTATGGCAGCTGGATTGCCTCGACATCACATGTCGGTGAAGTGACAGCCGCAGCCGGTGAACGACTGAAGAAAGACTTCAATCATGATATAGCAACAGCTGATAACATTTGAGACAATCATTTGTTTGCAAGTGGCAAAGGTTTATTTTCATACAGAGAAGACATAGCATTGATCATTACACTTACTCAAGGCGGATAAGCGATTTCAGACTTACCTATATTTATTTGGAGGAGCAGTGGTGGTGCAGTTATAACGGCCGCGACTTACGAGTTGTGATCATAGGTTCGACCCAGACAGGCGCTTTCATCATCATCGTCATCATCACTGGCATACTGGTTCCACCCACTGCTGAGTACAGGCCTCCTCCCTTTTGTGCCATGCTCTCCTGGTCCGTGCGAGTCTCATCCAGGTCTTCCTCGCGATCTTCTGTAGGTCGTCCACCGTCCTGGCCATTGGTCTGCCAACGCTCAGGCGCTCATTGTGTTATCTATTTATTTCATTACCACTATTCTCAAAACGGTGAAGGAAAACATGGTGAGGAAATTCAGACATTTTTTTTTTTAAATCTTTATTTATTTAGAGGCTTTTACCTTACAAAGTTACGTCAGCCTCATCATATCCTTATCTAACTAATTCAATCAATCTGCCTAGCCTTTTCCCAACTATGTTAGGGTCGGCTTTCAGTCTAACCGGATGCAGCTGAATACCAGTATTTTACATGGAGCGACTGCCTATCTGACCTCCACAACCCATTAACTGGTTAAGACTGGTTGTCAGACTTTCGGGCTTCTGACGACCCGTAACGACTTAATAGGTGTAGATAATATTCTAATGAAAGCCCCAACATCCATATTAACTTTTAACTCCCGCATCACTATCTCCACCTCTCTCTTGTTCTTTTCACATTCCAACAGCAAATGTTGGACATCTTCGACAACATCATCATCATTTTGTTCTTCATCTTCGTGGTAGATAGATGCCCCAGCAGCGAGATGGGAATATTGTAGGCTGATTATGCTATATTTATTTATGTATGCATGGAAGATTTCCAGCTAAAAATACTGAACAATTAAAAACATCATAAACGGGAAGCCAACAACAGCGACAAGTCTTCACGTTTATCAATAGAAGTCCAGGTTTCCTCACGTGTTTCCTTCAGAGCATGTCAGTTTAAAATGATGGATGGATTGTGTGAAAGCTGATATAGGTCGCTAGAAAGGGGGTAAATATACTGAGATATCTACGGCTGATAAAGATGTATCTATGGCGGAAGAAGACATGCTGCTCTGAACTCCAATAAATTCTGATTAAAGGCTCCCCGCATTATGTTTGATAATTTATTCTATTCAGCATGTTTGTACCAAGATAATATTTGTACGCCGATAACGGCTAGACATAGCGTTCTTACAACACTTGTACCTAACATACCTATGTTCATAAAATAAAAAATATTTGTATTTGTATAGCAAGCGCTACGCAACGGTGCGACGCGATTCTGGTAGAACAATTTCTATGAAGCTCAGAAATTGTTCTACTAGAGTCGCGTAACGTCTGTCTGCGAGAGCCTTAAGGGCAGTATGACGATGAAAGAGATATCGTGGCTCTGGCACGGGTGACTGAAGGAACATGGGTGGGTTTTAGTCACAGAAAACATAAAGAGGTCTCTCTCTCTTTATCTGTTCTGTGGTTTTAGTCAGTAAAAGTCTGATCCGCCCAGAGCGGGAGAACTCATTTTATGATTTCCCATCCACAAAAAAAAAAAAAAAACAAGGGCAGTATGACGATTTAGTCTACGAATTAAAGTGGGGAAAGGATGATGTAGATAGGAAACCACACATTCTCAATTCATTTCACAATACAGAAAAAACTCTTGGAAGAGTTTAGAACTTTACTGTCTTTAAGACACGCCCAACATTGAAGGTTCGTTAATAAAATCGATCCACTTTGACGTATCTATTCGGTAAACAAGGATCCTCTAGGGGTAAACCGTCGGTACATTTTTCTCAAGAATTTCCTTCGTAAGTATATGTAGCACTTTCAGTGATTTTGATATGCCTCTAAATTATTAGGGTTGACTTTTGAAAAGAGATATAAAAAGAAAAACGCTCACTCCGACTTAACTACATGAAGCATGATTTATTTAGAACTGATAATATACCTAATGAAATTAGAATTTCAATTAATTAAAATGTTATTTATTATTCTGGATAGTACTTTAAACTGAACTATTTATTTAAACACGTATGTCAACATGTTTACAATTAAAATATGATTTCCATATTTTAACTAGGAAACAAACCACAAATCGTATACATATTTGTGTCGGAAAACCAGAAATAGTATTCCTCATCATTTGTGACTAATTGTGACAAACTGTAACGCTATGTTTAATACGAGTACCTACTCTTGACAATGTCCTCAGCAATGGTAGTACGAGTATTTAGGTACGTACTCTAATGTCAATTAAAATGATACACTTAAACTTACTCAATAGAGTTTAAAATCTACTGAACCATCAGACCGTTTAAATATCCTACAGGCTATAGCAGCCAGCCACACAAAATGTAACAGTTACAAACAAGGAATTTACTTTAAATCGTTGCAATGGAAATTCACTCTCCAACTCGAAGTGCCGAAGTTTAACAGAGGGTATTGATTTTCAGAGGGCGCAAAATCTTTGAATTTACATAAGTATATATTACCTCCTTCGTAAGAAAACTTGGTGGCAAAGGCACTCGACATACGCAATGAACTGTACGAATTCCAAGTTTGAAAGAAGTAAAAGAAAGAAATAAGCTTCAGCAATACGCTATGGAAATAAATTCAAAGATACGGGGAGGATCTACAGGGAGATCCGTGTGCTCGAGGTTTATTTAAATCCCCTCAACCTGCGGTGGCTGATGTGCCTCGTTTGGACCACCCTTGAGAGGCTACTAAGTTTTTAAATCACGGAATCAATGACCGGCGGGTCAGAAAGGACCCCAGGCGTTAATAAGACACATAACATAACATCACACCTGTATTCTCCGAAGGGTTACGCAGGGATGTACCTATAGTACACCCATATTTCACCATTTATGTTTAAGTCCCATGTAAGAGGGGGGAGCCTATTGCCTTAAGGCAATAGCAACACATCTAGCTTAAAAAAGAGGCTGTTACACTAGTATGAGAGGAGATGCTTTAAAAAGCCGAACCGTGCTAAAACCCTATGAGGCATATTAACGGCCGGGTGCTGAACTAGAGTGGAGAGGAGCTGGTGGCTAACTAATAACAGCCGCACGGGTCGATTGGTCCGTGGATGAGTGACCATCTTTACGTATACATACCAAGACTCCTCCGTGCCACGGAAAGCACGTTAAGCCGTCGGTCTCGGCTGTCATTCGTAGATCTTTGAAAATCGTTACGGGTCGTCAGAAGTCCGAAAGTCTAACAACCATTCTTACCAAGGGGGTATTACTCAGTAACTGGATTGTGAAGGTCAAATAGGCAGTCGCTCTATGTAAAATATTGGTATTCACTGATAAGACCAAAAATAATGGAGTTTAGAGGAGGAGGCCTATAAGCATTGGATGAACAAAGACTGATAATGAAGAAGAAGAAAAAAGACAATAGAGAGATGATGTAGTAGATACGACAATGCGCCTTCTAAACCTACCAACATACAAACTATTGATAGTATAGACTGCATGGCATACAAGTGCATTCCCATTTATTGATGCCAATTAATATTACAACTGCCAAGTTCAAATCAATCTGCAAGATTGAATGAATCACTACTTTACTAGTTAAACTACCGAGTTATATTGTACATGACATTTGTGCTGCGAAGTGACTTCATTATTGGTGATTCTATTAATTGTGTGGTAAATATTGTGAAATAGCTGCACTGCTGTGACAAGTTTTCGGGTTTGTAGACCAGAAAACCGGCCAAGTGCGTGTCGGACCACGTACAATGAAGGGTTCCGTAGTTGGTTGACTATTACTCGTAAACTTGAAAAGAGCTGTGATAGTTACCTTTTAACTTTATTATATATACTACTACCGTGAATTTTTTCATCCATCCAAAACTAACCGTTTAGCTGGCAGGGGGGGACACTTGGCTGTAACAAAAATGAGCATTTTAAAGCTTAATATTTCAGAAACGGATCCCTAAATCGAAAAATTGCTCTTACAAACCCGCAATATTTCTGAAAGACCCATCCAACTACACCCCACACCATGGGGTAGACGAGAAAAAAAAACATCCCCACTTTACGTGTACTTACCCTAAAAAGATACCCTAAAATATTTTTTTTTTTTCATGATTTTATTTTACACCTTTGTCGGTGTGATGAATATGTATATCCATGCCAAATTATAGCTTTCTAGTACTAAGAATCTCTGAGCTAAGCTGCGGACGGACAGACGGACGGACATAGCGAAACTATAGCGGGTTCCTTGTTAAGTACGGAACCCTAAAAAGGTAGAATATAAAGTATTTGAAAAATGTTTCGTGTATTTTGGGCTTTTCAGGACTTAAGCCCTTTTACGGTATTAAATATCCCTGGTCGAGGCAATCTTGCTTAGCTTCTTAGGGTCTTAGGGTCTGTAGTGCAGACGCCAGCACATCAAGCTACTACAATCTGTCAAATTTCTTTAATAGATTTTCATCTTTATCGCTAAAGTATTAGGTTCAAGGTTGATTGGGAAAATTTGACAGTTTCGGGTGGCTTGACCTGCTGGCGTGTGTAAGGTGGATGAAAATATATAAATGAAAGAGGCCGAGGATCAAGCTCAATGGTGTGCCGTAAGATTGATCAGTTGATATTATCTTCTGATGAAAACTCATGAAGCAGTTACGTCAGCCCAACGTGCATTATGGATACATACATTAAATTAATTCTCCTTTTCAGGAGAAGCCTATCTGTCGACGTAGGTAAGTGACTCGTTTGATATACCTACTTAGTATACCAATATCTTAGGGTAACCATATTATTTATTTTATTTTTAGTCTGTGTTGTCCCACTGCAAAGTCAAGGGTAACCATAAACTACGATGAAATCCTTTGTTTTCCGGCCTTAGGTACCTATCTCCACAATAACGTCATTTTACCGAGCTATTCATTAATAATAATTATGAAGAATACACGCTGACATCATCTCCCGTTATAACAAGTCCAAAGTAGGAAAGGGATAAAAATATTGAGTATCAGTTCCCAGCTCATGTTTTAATTTTGTGTTTGCTTAGCGAATTTCCCAGAGGACTTGCAGATTACACAAATACGTACTATGAATCTACATGAAATATTTGTCTCTGGAAGCGTACAGCATAGTCGCAGAGTACATATAAATACCTATTTAGAGCAGTTGTTAGACATAAAGACATTTTCTTCTTAAGGGGTCATTGTAGTCATCATTATGAAACAGCTTTTACTATGGGACCAAAACAATCAGGCATCATCATCATCAATATGCGTACTACATTTGTAGGGAACAGCAGATTTTTAGTTTCGGGATTTCATGTTTGGACCTATAGTAAAAGTTGTTCATAAGGATGAGTACAATGACCCCTTAAAAGGATAACGGTGTTCACAATATACACCCTGTTTAAATAGATAAATCCTTTATTTATTTTATTTATTAAAACTTTATGCACAAATAAAAAAAATACCGCACCGCATACCGTAGGCGTACCTGAGGCATTTTCTACCAGTCAACCTTAGGGTGGTGCAGAGAGAAAAAATGGCAGATGCAACATAAAGGATAGATAACACGAAAATAACTATAAAATACAAGAATAAATACATACATATATTTATTTAGTGTATACAAAATAAATAGCACAACTCACAAAAGTACAATTAAATGATAAAATATTACATGAACATAAAGAAAATACAAGGCGCCAATCATCTGCCTAGCCTTTTCCCAACTATGTTAGGGTCGGCTTCCAGTCTAACCGGATGCAGCTGAATACCACTAAATGAGAGTCCATATGTCAAGAAAATATACCTGATGCTGACGCTGATATTCTGCTTGATCTCTGCAGTGACTGCAGTGACTTACGGACGTCGAGTAGTCGAGATAAATACCCGAATTATTCTTGTTGTAAAGAAGTATTATGTGCGGAGTGAAATTATATATGATGTTGGTAAGTATACTCAAAATTGTTTGTGTTCAGCCCATCACAGGCTTCAGGTTTTCAATTATCTTGTTTATTCTGGACGAAGCAGGTCCTACCGGAACGTGTGTTGCTTTATGTAAATTGATGGTAGTTAGTTAGATGCTCTCGGCAAAACATGTGTCGTCTACATCATCGGCAGGACGGCCATGTCACTGTCTTTGACGTAAACTAAATGGCGTGTTAACTATCCTGCTTGATTACCTATCCATTAGTCCATTTATTTATGTTCCTTTATTTCATTTACAAACATATTATTTATATTTTTAAATATTTTTATAAAAACATATAAAAAATGGTAGCCCACCGGTATCGGGAACAGGGTCCAAGCTACCGGTAGTCAGGGCTCTAGAGAGAGGAACCTCCTCACTATGCGTGCCGTGTCCAGGAGTACTGCTTTCTGAATCAAGCCCTTGACCCAGCCGCGCAATGAGAGCCTCTTGAGGTGTTGGTCGAGGCTCTCCGCTATTAGGCCATTAACCGTAACGATTATCGGTACAACGATTGCAGCATTACTCCATTTATTATTATGCATTAACGGTGCAAATAACGGTGAAAAATTATAGTTATATTTTTTAATAGATTAGAATTTTTAGAGTTTAATTTTAGATAAGTACCTACTTATTTGCATTACTGGTCTCTAGATTAAATTTTTTCGTATGCATTATCGTAAAATAACGGAGCTTATTTGACGCTTTTATCAAAAAAATGTCTCGTTATTTACTGAGACTATTAAATCTCGGAAAACGAGTAGGTATAAACGAAGATTTTAATTTAATAAAACTAGCTGACCCGACAGACGATGTCCTGTCTTGACTATGAATATTCTAATGTAAACGCGTGAAGTTAAAATGTTTTTTCTGAAATTTTCCAATTTTCTGCGAAATTTTATTAATTTTTTTTTTCATAAGAACTTTCTCCTGACAATCATAACACAACAAAAAAGAATTAGCGAAATTGTTCCATCCGTTCACGCGTGATGCGATGACCAAGGGAAATAGGGATTAAATTTTATATGTAGGTATATTATACTGGATGACTTTTTTTACCGTCTTGAAAAAAATAGGCTATATGAGTAATAGGTGAACGGAGTAGAAGAAAGAATATGGCATAACTAACTTTTTTTTTTCAAAAAAATAAATTTTAAAAAAAATCAAAATTCTAATCATATGCACGTTGCACGTTGCATATGATTTGAATTTAGATATTTTTAAACAATTTTTTATTTTTATTTTTTTCAAAAAATTCTGTTTTTGTTGTTCTAAAATGAAAAGTTTACATCGAATTTGTAGTATTTATTGATACTTACACATTTTTTTCTGACTAAGCTATTAAAAAAAAAAACTAGGTATGCTATAGCCTTCTGCTCCGTTCACCTAATTAACCCTATTTTTTTCAAGACGGTAAAAAAAGTCATCCGGTATATTAGGTCTTTACCTATGAAATTGCCGTTCTGCAGTACTGGCCATTTCAAATCAAAATAATTTTTGTTTGGCTAAGAATTCTAATTTGAAATTAATTTTATTTTAAAAACATGGATTTTTTTTCCAAAAGTAGTAATTTGTTTATTGATTAGTGTTACATTTTCATCGCATTTCAATCTTTTTCGTCATCATGGATACGTTAAAAATTCGAGTAATTATGGAATATGAGTACCGTCGTGGCAGCAACGCGGCACAAGCGGCACGCAACATCAACGCCGTTTACGGAGCTAACACTACAAACCAACGCACCACTTGTTATTGGTTTTCTCGCTTCCGTTCTGGAAATTTCGACCTGAAAAATGAACCTCGCGGTCGTCCGAAGACTTTGGTCGACAATGACGAATTAAAGGCGATTGTGGAAGCTGATGATACACAATCTACGGCTGAATTAGCAGCAGCTTTCGACGTTAGCGTCAAAACAATATTGGTCCATTTGCGTCAAATTCGCAAGGTAAAAAAGCTTGACAAATGGGTGCCCCACGAACTCAATGATCGCCAGCGCGAAGTACGCGTCGAGACGTGCCTTGCACTGCTCAACAGACACACAAATGAAGGAATTTTGAACCGCATTGTTACCTGCAATGAAAAATGGATTCTGTTTGATAACCGCAAGCGCTCAGCAAGTTGGTTGGATCCTGGTTCAGCACCTAAACAATGCCCTAAACGAAAACTTACCCCTAGAAAAGTAATGGTCACTGTTTGGTGGTCTTTCGCCGGTGTGATTCATCACAGCTTCTTACCAAACGGGGTGAGCATTACTTCAGATGTGTACTGTGAAGAACTGAACACAATGATGGAGAAGCTGGCACATCTCCAACCAGCATTGGTCAATCGCTCGTCTCCGCTGCTCCTGCACGACAACGCGCGACCTCATACTGCACAGCAGACGGTCTCCAAGTTGCAAGAACTGGGGTTGGAAGCTCTCCGTCATCCGCCCTACTCACCAGACCTTGCGCCTACAGACTACTACTTTTTCCAGAATTTGGATAACTTCTTGGCGGGAAAAAAATTCAATACTCGAGAGGCAGTACAAAATGCCTTTGAAGAATTTGTTGCCTCCCGTCCAGCTGATTTCTTTAAGAAGGGCATCAATAAACTGCCACTGCGTTGGCAAAGATGCATTGATTGCATGGGTGATTACTTCGATTAATACAAATAAAAAATGCATGAAAAAAATTCGTTTAAATTTTTTCATACAAAACGGCAATTTCATAGGTAAAGACCTATTATTTAAAGAAGATAGATGTACTTAAAGCTCTGC
This sequence comes from Cosmia pyralina, assembly GCA_946251885.1. NCBI lineage: Eukaryota > Metazoa > Arthropoda > Insecta > Lepidoptera > Noctuidae > Cosmia > Cosmia pyralina. Next base: position 15,027,174 of record OX276359.1, on the reverse strand, counting down.
AGCTTAGTTGTAACAAAATTGTAACGGAAAAATAAATACTATTGATAAATCCGTTTCCAAATTCCGTTTTAGAATTGAATAGCACCAATTCTAAAACGTGACCAGTCGTTCATCTCTGTCAGCGAAGCCTTCTGTCGATGAAACCCTTCACATTGATATTCGTGACAGAATGTAGATCCAACTGAAGCGTAAAGCAGTACCGGCTGTCATGCCTGTTCTGTTCTTAATTAAGGATTTGAGGCTTATGTAATCGGTTTGTGAAACCCGAAAATGAAGTGGAAGCTTCTCATTTATTTAGGAAAACAAACCAAAATGTATGGCTATGGAGAGTTTTATGCAACGCGTCTTCTTAGTCTTACCCAGTTTTTTGTAATAAAAAACCATGATTGGAGGTTTTTGAGTTCTGTCTTTACTAATTTGAAATTTAAAAAGTGCTGATTTTGCTACTCTTTTTAATAATAATAATAAATCATTTATTTGCATAAATAATTTAAAATCTAATGGTCTTACAAAAATAATATGTACAAGTACCTATAAAAAAGGAGTGGAAATAATCATAGGGCATCAAACATGCATAAAACATCGTATACAATGGTGTTAAATATTTTATTATAAAGGCACATGTTCAGCTAGGATAAAAACATAGCATGCAAATTCTTAGGGTTTTTTGAAAATGTGACCCTTACAGTGCATCAACATTTTTTATCCATAAATTATTTTTTAATATAGAAGTTACACTCATTTAGCTTTATCTTAAATATTCTCAAAAATATTTTGAAATGGCTTGTTAAGTTGTTATAAATATGCACGCACATTGCTAGGCAGTTTTATTGTATTTGGCAAGTCTTGGCAAATCATTCAGTACTAATTTATAAGGATCTCGTCTGATAAGAGGATTTACATCAGTTGCTGTCTTAAACAATTCTTATTATCTACAAACACACATATTTCATAAAATGATTGAATGTACAGTGGGCTGCATCAATTGGGTACCCCAGTTGTATTAAAATTTTAAAACAACTGGGGTACCCAATTGATGCAGCCCACTGAACCTACTTGAGTTTTGAGTACGATTGTTGATCAGCGCAGTGTTTTATTCACACGGGTTGCGGACTTTTTGTATGAAACAAATAAAGGACAAACATTGGTGTGACCTACTAATGGTAGTTTGGTGTGACTTCTTGCATCATTTGTCAACGAAAAAAAGAAAGCGTGAGCTTGTTTGAAAGATATTATGCTGTCTACTAAGTTAGCAACTAAAGAAATCCCTTTCATTGTTTACATACTCGTTGTGCATATGCAGCCAACCAGCTTAATTAACCTTTCAGTTAACTTAGCCTTTTGACTAAACGGCGGCGTTCAACTAGCAGCCTGAATGATATTCAGTTATAGGTTAGGTTGGAACTGACCAACCACGCCGCGCAAGCCAAATCGGTCGCAGTAATTAAGCCAGGGCACCCCGATCAAATGGGTTAATAGTACTGCCAACTACCGCCACTGTTAGTCCAGCCATTAAGGCTTCGAACCTAGGAAGTTTGGTGTGGATTTTTTTTATGCAGAAAAAAATTGTACAACATCTGACTAAAAATGTGAGCACAGGAAATTTCAAAATGTTCCATATCTCTAGACTTAAGATTTTTTCCTCAATGGTGGCGCTGGTTGGCAGCACTACTCGCCTTAAGTTAGAACAGTGACCAACCGAGCGCGAGCCGAGCAAGCAAAGCGACCGGTGCCGCGGCAGCGTTCGGCGACCGCTAGTTCCAAATCCTAATTGGCCGCGACACATTTGATTTCAAAGCAGTAGTAGTAGAATTTACGTTTACACCTCTTTATTCAGCGTACTTTCACACTGACACCATTATCAATACTTATGTACATACTTTAATCATTTTCATGTCAATGACGCTCTTTAGCTTAAACCAATAACACATACTCAGTAATAAGACATTTACTATTAAACTTTAGCCATTAGTCTCATTGATGAGAGAGAAATAATCCCATCTATTTCAGTGCTGCCCTATAACCAATAATACTGACAACTGCGTCCATAGTCCTAAATCCGTAGCGGGACCAATACATGCTTCCCTGAGCAATGTTTTATAGTCAGGTAGGAGAGCTAACCGACCTACTAATTAGATAAGACACGCTCTAACGAACATCTAAGCTTGGGAAAAATAAAACATGAGCAAGTGTGTGACTAAAACAAGCGAGTAACGAGAATAACCGCAAATAACACTGTTCTAAATGAATAATATTTGTTTTGGACCGTAAATAAATCTGAAAAATGTATTATATTTTTAAAACGATGATCAAAAACTCGAGTGTGAACCTCGATTGAATATTGTTTAATTAACAATTATAATGTGTCCAAGCCCTTCATTAATTAATTGTATTCTGTTGTATTTTATTTTATTGAACTGTGTTTCAATTTTACTTTTAGTTTATAAGCAGCTTCTGTCCAATGTCTTTTATTTTCATTAAAAGTTATCTACACCTATAATTTGTAAACACATTAGCATTAACTTTCCTAAATACTCTTGTGAACCAATTTTGAATGTTTATGCTGTTGGTGTTTTTTAATAAATAAAAATAAATAAATACTGATAGATTTCTAAACAACTTTCACCACGGAACAAACATCGTAATCGCGAAAAAATAATCAGCTGTCCCATACATTCTCAATTCTCAATTCAATTCTCAATTCTCAATTCTTTATTGCATTCCATAATGTAAAACAGTTGGTAAGCTTAAAATTAATGACACAATTATGGACCCTGTCGGGCACAGCATAGTAGGAGAGAGGAGGAAGAGCGCTTCTTTTATTATTTAATTTATTTAAGTAGTTTAAGCTTTATTTCTTTGCTAGTAAGATATAAATAATACCTGCTTAAGTAAGTAACTCTTTTTAATGTTAGGTATACCTATATTGCTTAATTAGTTATTCCTGTTGTTACAGTACCAATATGTTTAAACTATTGATATTTGGTTATTGTACTAAATTTATTGCACGATTATTTATTTGTTAATGACTAGAATTCATTATTAATAATACATAGGAATAATATTATTAATTGAAAATTATCGTGTAAGTGGATAATGAAGTATTTAAATTAATTGTTTTATTACGTATTTAATATATATTTAGATATTTAAGTTTAATTATATTAATTGTTTTATTTATTAATTATGTATGTTATATGTGGTATTAAATGTAATTTTTTTATTTAAGACTTGTAAATTATAATTTATCATCTAAATATTCTTTTATACTATAATAGCTTTTGTCTAATAGAAGTAGTTTCAACTTATTAATAAAACTGTTATCTTTATTTATACTTTTCATAGGTTCTGGTAACTTGTTATATATTTTTATAGACATGACAAAGGCACTGGAGGAGTGCATTTTTAGTCGTGAAGTTGGTATGTTTAGTCTGTTTTTATATCTAAGTGTAATTCTAGTTTGTATATTTTCTCGCTTAGTATAGAAATCCGGGTATTTGCGAACAAATTTACATATTTCAAATATATAGATACAGGGTAAAGTTAGCATTTTTAGTTTTTTAAAGTAGGGTTTACAGCTGACGGTTTCTTCAATATTTACTAAGATTCTAATTAATTTCTTCTGTAAAATAAATAATATGGGCGCGTCTGTACTGTTACCCCATAGGATGACTCCATATTTGAGCCAGGCATAGGCATATGCGTAATAGGTTACTAGAGCAGTTTTAAGATCTGTAGTTTTTTTGATCTCGCGGAGGGCATAAGAAAATTTTGATAATTTAGCTCTTATTTTTTGAATGTGGAATTTCCAATTAATATGCGAGTCTATGTTTAGTCCTAACAGGGTGAATTTATTAACAACTTCTAAAGTTGAGCCATTTATGCTGAAATTTATATTTATGGGTGTTTTTTGACAGGAATAAAATGCTATTATTTTTGTCTTGGTGAAATTTATTTCAAGATTATGTTCGCTTATCCAATTGATTGTGGCGTTAAGTACAGAATTTAATTTTTCATTTAGATTGATATTAGATTCACATGAAGTCAGTATTGATACATCATCTGCAAACAAGACGCATGGTTCATTTATATTGTTAGGAAGGTCGTTGATATACACAAGGAATAAGAAACATCCTATTACACTTCCTTGTGGGATAGAGGCGTTAATTATTTTATTTCCGGATCGGATTAACTCTATTTCGTTTGTTCTGTGGTTGTACATTTACATTTACATAATCATAATCATTTTATTATCAGGCACCTAGGCCCATAGATAAAATACACAAAATTATCTTAAAAACTATAATAATAAACTAATACATAGTAATAAATCTTATTTTATCTATAATTATACACGTAACGTCGGCGTCGTGTTTCGCTGCGTGGTGTCGCGTAACCGTCCTCGGAAACGTCGAAATATGACACCTTTCGGCCAAAAGTCCTCTTTTAAAAAGGTCTGTAGATGGTGGGTTGGAACTCGTACCACGAACGACGTAAAGTTGATATTGTTGTTGGAGTATAGCAAAAACAAACGACCCTACTTCAACACTATTAGTCTTTCTGTTTCTAACTCATAAATATAAGTTTTTATATCCGAGCCCCCCCTCAGCACTTGACTGAAATCCTGACTTTCTCATAGCGTCTGTACTCTTCTATAAGCCTTACATGAGACCACACGTCTCACGTAATAATATTAGTAAATCACACCTTCCAAAATATAAAGAAAGGAAGGATATTAAACACACTATTGATATCCTTAGAACGGTCTTTCCTTTGGCTTTCCCCTTTAACCCTAACAATTGTGACGCGATTCCAACCTTTGGACCCTCAGAGTCCAGTCGGTCTTCACCTTCAAATACTGCACCACTTCCTCAATCCTTGTGGAGTGATACAGGCGCGAAATGTACAGCTGCGTTGTAGGCACTGCAGGGCGTAGAAACATGTAGGGTCCACTTGGTGCGGTACCACACTGGTTACGAGAACAGGGCTTCTTCTTCTTTTCTACTTTAGTGAAATCCTCTTCATCAACTTGGCCCGTTCTTGGTAAGGAGCTACGGACCGCAGTCAGGGTAGGTTGGGCACCCTTTTTATCCCCTATTTTGACTTGTCGATTAGGCTGCGACGCATCCGATTTGCCGGTGGTGACAATAGCAGCGTAGGCACGTTTAGGGGTCCACGTACCTACGTGTGACGTTTCCGCAGCCAGTGTTGAGGTGCGGGCAACAGCGGCGGCGGGCGGCGGGCGGCGCTTGGTCAGCATTATCAGCAGCTGGTGATGCACCTGTGTTCGCCGATTCAAAACTGCCGACTGATGCATTTTGCGCCCCTCGACGTGTGTTCACCTTTGAGGCCTCAGGTGACCCAATTACCGAACCGACGTGGCGCAATAATGCTATTTCTGCACGTAGTTCAGTGTTGTTTTTTTTCTGAAACCTCCATTCTGGACTGCATCTTGGTCATCTCCGCTTTCAAGGTAGTGATGTCCTCCAGCAGCCGTGTAACGTCGACGTGATCGAACGTGACGGGGGGCAGTTTAGTCAGCTCCTTCGCAAAGAAATCTGGTCGTTGGTGGTTGGGTCGTAAAGTTTTGTATGGGACAGCTGATTAATTTTTGGCGATTACGGTTTTGTCCCGTAGAGAAATTGGTTCAGTTGGATCACAGAACAGATAAACCTCTTTATCTTTTCTGTGAGTTGGATGGTCTGTATCTGTACCACACCGTTAATTAATATAACACGTACACTGTATAATGAAGGTGAACAATAAGGAAAGATTTTTGAAAATAGGGATGACAGTTTGTATGGAAGTTCTACAATTTTGTCAATGGGAAATCCCATCATAAGAGACCAATCACCCAATCACAATAGCATAATTCACACGAAAATTTTTGTCTACCTACGTTGGATTTCATTAGTTTAAATCCTCATACAAAATGTTACAAAATGTTTTTCTCGTCTACTCTAAGGCTATTGTCCTTCCAAAATACGGCGAAACTAAGTAATGTCGTGTCCATCTTTTACAGTAACATAGCATCTTTTTGATAGAACAAAATACAGTAATCTACAATACTTAGTTAGATAAGAAGTTATTTCATTTGTTCTGAAATCTACTTTAGTTTATACACTTAAAGAAACAAAAAAACTAAATCCAGCACCCTAATTGCGTAACACATTATCAATCGGAATCGGTTTCATTTTGACAGTTCAACAACATTCATTGCGTTATTTACGTTGTCGAGCAGATAAATTTTTCGAACATAATATGAAACAATGGATTATCAATTTGCTTCAAAATGATTCAGATTCTGATCGGTATTGTGTTACGCAATTAGGATGCAGGTTATTTTTTTCTAGTTTTTACCATATTACTCCAACAAAGTGTTCTTAAAATACAGTTCTCTACAAAATAATACGGAGTGATTTCATGTCATTACTTTTTTAGTCCGATCAAATCTTTTTAAATTATGTAAATAAAATCATTCAATAATCTAGAGCCTAGATTTGATTGGACAAAGTAAATTTATTAATCTAGATTCTAGGGAAATAAATTTACTTTGTCCAATCAATAGATTTTTTGTAAATAGATAATTGCTTCATATTTTGCAATAAATTACCAGTGTTGTGTCATCGCACTTCTCTTTCTTTTCTATGCAGTCCGACAGTGACTGCGATTTTACGGGAGAAAACAAGTGTTCACTGTAAAAATGCTATTAGAACGGGATTAAAATTCGGTGAAGCGGCAAGAGAGGTTACGTTCCGAAATGACATTGTTTTCCGCGTTGTTGTTGCTCTCGGGGGCGTTCAAAAACACAATTTGGTCGTAAATGTAAAAAACTCTACCTAAGTAGGTACAGTAAGTACTCTTGGATTATTGGTATCACATTTATTAGATGAAAGCAAGATTATAGTACAAATCTTAAGGTAGCTCCATCATTCCTTCATCACTTAACATTAGCACTGAAATGTTCAGATTATTTGAAGTTAATATTGTATTTCAAACTATAAATTGAACTTGGCTTTTGTTCAATCTTTCTTCTGACAAAACACTAAATCACATTCGAATGTGCGCTTTTCTAATTTGTGACGTGATGATATTATTGTGGACGTCTACGTCCATAAATGTTCACATTTGTAAATAAGTTCACGTTTTGAGTACCTATTTAAAGTAACGTTATCGTGGATGGTACAATATAAGTGTCTTCGTATATTTCCATAGGTACACTTTATTTTCCTGTGTTTGTGATGATGCCGTGACGTGGACGAGTACGTCCACGATAATATCGTCACGTTAGAAATTATAATAGCGCACATCCGATTCTACAGGCTGTACCAGAAAGGTGTGGTAAAATTTTAGGGTATAGTACAGAACATCAATTTTCTCCATAGGACGAACGTCGTAATCGCGAATAAATTATCAACTGTCCCATAAAAAAACTTCAATACCTACTCGACCCAAATGTATGGGATGGTTGATTATTTTTTCGCGATTACAATGTTGGTCCCACGGAGAAAATTGTTCAGTTTGATGGTCTGAACCACACCTTTATGGTACATCCTGTATAATCGCCATCTTACCGGACATAACTATGCAGGGTGTAAGGGACATCCCTCCGCAAACTTACTGGGTGCATTTGATTCTGCTTCTTATTTTGAATCATATTCCACCGGAAAATTTCTCAGGAAAATTTTCTTTTTTTTATCGCTTTTTCAGTTACTACTTTCCTTTATTTCAATGTAAAATTAGATTCTCTGTACATACAGTTTTAAAATAGCTAAAATAAAAAATCTGCAGTGGATGTTGAAATACTCTAACGAACGACGCGTAAAATGTTAGCGCAGCGATAAATTCCATGGGAGATGGTGCGAAATAATAAAACAAATTAGGTTTATTGGATTCCCATAACGTTCCTGAAATAATTTCATAAGTATACCGGTCATTTTAGTATGATATACAGCCGTCCCTAACACCCTGTAGTTTGACCGAAACCGCTGTACCGCGCCTAAGGAATGCGCGGCGAGGCGGGGGGCGGGACGCCGTGAGCGTTGACGAATGAGCGGCCTGCACTGCCCTCCCGTCTCACCGAGCACGTACCTAAGGTGCGGTAAAGCTGTTTCGATCAAATTATAGCACATCAACTTTTAGAAAAAACTTCGGTATTTTCAGCATTGTCTCTGTCAATTTAATCCTTCCTCGGAATGCACGTTAAGCTGTTGATCCCAGCTGTCATTCGTAGATTTTTGACAGTCGTGACGTGCAGTCACAAGCCCAAATGTCTGACAACCTGTCTTACCAAGGAGTATCGTGTTAACCGTAACTGGGTTGTGTAGGTCAGATAAGCATTCGCTCCATGTAAAATACTGATACTCCGCTGCATCCGGTTAGACTGGAAGCCGACCCAAGTTGGGGAAAGGCTAGGCAGATTTGTCTTTGTAAATTGAATACCTTTAACTATTCAGACCCTTAGCCCCTTTAAATGGGTTTCGTAACATAAATTAAAATAAAATAAATAAAATAAAATAAAATTTATTGAGATAATAATAATAAGTTTACAAAAAAAAATGTAAATATGTAGTTCAGTAGTAAATATTAATCTAGGCCTATAATAATAATAAAATAATCTGGATAAAAACTAAGGTATGACAAATATAAAATTACAGTTGCAAAAAAATTTAATTCTGCAGTTAATTTAACGCATCGCCCGATCTAGGTTTATTTTAAACCTGTGTTTCAGGCCATATCTCTACGGCAGTACTTATCAAATAGGACGGTCAATTAATTAAAATTAACATATATATTTTCTATGTCTAAGCTATTTTTTTTGCGCTACCCTATTATGAAATAGGCTTACAGGATATATTTATATATATAACTAAAATTATTATAATATTAGGCTAGGTAAATACAGTTAAGTCCGCTACTTTATTTCAGCACTTCTAGTAGTTTTTCCGTGTCTGAGTAATTTAGTTTTGCTAAAAAACTTTTTTACAAAAAAATACAACCGACTTCCAAAAACAACACTACAAAGTGAAAAATAACTTTTATTTCGGAAGTCGGTGTTTAGTTAAATGTATTTTCATTTTTTGCCACCGACTTCCGAAATTAAAGTTATTTTTCACTTTGTAGTGTTGTTTTTGGAAGTCGGTTGTATTTTTTTGTAAAAAAGTTTTTATTTTTCACTTTTTAGTTCTAGAACATCATCCATATAAAAGTGGGGAAAAAATACGTATTATTGAAGCTAACTCAAAAACTACCGAAGCAAAGTTAATCAATTTTATATGGGACCAACTGTGATGTAGACCCTCTCGAATAAAACAAAAAAAAAATCCAAATCGGTCTAGCCATCTTCGAGTAATCGGGGAACATACATAAAAAAAAATTTTTTTAAAAAAATAAGGTTCCGACGAATTGAGAACCTCCTCCTTTTTGAAGTCGGTTAATAATCGGATAAATTTAATTTATAAATTTAATTAATAAATTTTATTCGGTGATAAGTATATTGTGTGGCGTCGCGACCGGGATTACTGTCTCACAGGTCAATCTCGTGGAGGTGGTGTGTTGATAGCAGTCCGTAAGTGTATTTCTGCTGTTTCTCAACCATTATTTCACTCCTCGGCTGAAGACTTGTGGGTAACTTTGAATGTACGTCAGCCTAACACAAGAAATTACCTTAAATTGAATCTTTGCGTCATCTATTTATGTAAACAAAACCTGGGTTATTCTTTTTCTGACCAATTATCGAATTTTCTCCATAGTTTGAACAGTATAGTGCTTAACAATCCGTCCGATAATTATTTAGTTATTGGTGATTTCAACCTGAGTGGAATTTTGTGGCAATTATGTGATAACACTTTATCACCTCAGAATGTTTGTACATGTGATGAATACATGCTAACAGATGAATTGCGTGTTTTAGGGTTCAATCAATATAATGGAATATTGAATGAATATGGTAAGATTCTTGATTTAGTTTTATGTAATGAAATTGTTTCAGTTTGTGAATGTTCAGTACCTTTATCACCCGTTGACAAATATCATCTGGCCCTCTGCATCGACGTGGACTTTGCTGAGTACACCTATTTAACTCCCGCTCCTTTTACTCGTTACCTTTACGGTAAAGCTGACTTTGCGGCCATTAACAGGGAAATAGCAGCTATTGACTGGACGAAGTTATTTTCTGACATGTCGCTTAATGATGCCGTAAATTACTTTTATACTACTATAGCGAAAATTCAAAAGAAGTTTGTTCTTGCTATGAAAGTCTTTCACAGCTCATACCCTATTTGGTACTCCCCGGCACTTAAACGCTTGATTAAAGAGAAGGCTAAATATCTCCGCAAATTTAAGACGTATGGCAGACTTTCTGACGAGGCGACCTTTAAATATTTACGTGAGCGGGTTAATAAACTTGAAGCAGATTGTTACACCAACTATTTAGCTGATACAGAAGCCTCCATCGAAAGGAATCCTAAACGATTTTGGAGCTTTGTGAAACAACGATCTAAATCCAATGCAATACCCAGTTTCCTTAAGTATGGTGATGTGACGATTTCTTCCCCTGAGTCTATTTGTAATGCATTTTCTTCCCACTTTCATTCAACTTTTCTTGATCGTACCAATGATGTGCCTGCTAATTATTGTTCTCCCCAAACTGCCATAAATTCCAATATACCCTCGGATATTCACTCAATTGAGATTAACCTAAATGTTGTAGCCGAGCTAATTAGTAAAATTGATCCATTTAAATCTGCTGGTCCGGACCACTTATCACCTAAGTTTCTGATTGGGTGTGCTAAAACCATTGCCTTACCAGTATCTCTTTTGTTTAAAAAATCGCTCTCTTCATGTTCTGTTCCCCAAATCTGGAAATCTGCCTTTATAACTCCGGTGCATAAAAAAGGGCACAAAAACGAAATAGTTAACTACAGGCCTATTTCCAAACTGTGCATATTAGCAAAAGTTTTTGAGAGAGTGGTCTATAACCAGGTTTACGCAGCACTCAGTCAGTGTTTTAGCCCTTCTCAGCACGGTTTTCTTAGGGGTCGTTCAACTGTGTCTAACCTGGCTTTGGTCAATGACTTTCTAACTGACAAAATGGATAGTGGGGCACAGGTGGGTGTCATTTACACGGATTATAGTAAGGTAATTTGATAGAATTGACCACAATATTCTGATAACCAAGCTTTTTAACATTGGTATTAGAGGAGATCTACTTCGTTGGTTTACTTCATACCTAGAAAACAGATCTCAGGCTGTCGTTATCAGTAACTACATGTCAAGCTGGGTTTCAGCACCTAGTGGTGTTCCTCAGGGTTCCTTGATGGGCCCGTTACTTTTTATAATTTATGTGAATGATATCGACTCCTGTTTTCGCAACTCAAATTTGCTTTGTTTTGCCGATGATATGAAGATATTTTCTGCAATTTCGTCAAATGATGACATGAATGCTCTCCAATCTGACCTGGTGCGATTGGATGATTATTGCTTGATCAATAGGCTTGATTTGAACCCTGTTAAATGTTCAGTAATCACCTTTAGCAGAAAACGTGTCCCTCTCCCTACAACCTAAAGGGCAACTCTCCCTACAACTTAAAGGGCAGCCATTACAGAGATGTGACGGTGTTCGTGACCTTGGCGTTTTTCATGATTTCAAACTTTTATTTAGTGTGCACATTGAGCAAATAGTTGCCAAAGCTTCGAAGTCTCTGGGTTTTGTTATGAGACTCGCAGGGTGTTTCAAGAAGGCCAAAACCCTTAAGATTCTTTATTGCTCTTTTGTGAGAAGTCATCTTGAATATGCGTCACAAATCTGGAACCCGTGTTATGGCAAATATATTGACCGTATTGAAAATATTCAAAAAAGATTTGTTCGTTTTCTTTGTTTTCGGCTTCGTATACCATACCATTCTAAGAAATTTCACATTCAGCCACTAATAAATCGTCGTCGACTGGCTGATTGCACTTTTCTCTTAAAAATTTTATCTAACGAGATTGACTGTCCGGATCTCCTGCATAAATTGCGTTTTAATGTCCCCCAGAGATCAGTTAGATTTAATCCGCCTATCTTCATTCCCTTTACCTCTTCCAACTACAGGCAAAACTCATATATGGTGCGGGCGAGTAAGGATTTTAATGTTCTTTGTAAAGAGTTCTCATTTGATCCATTTACCACCAAAACCTATACTGCACGCAGTCGGCTGAACGCTGACTTCTTCAAAACTGCATAGATTTTTTGTACCTTTTATATATTATGTATGTAGGTATATAATATTGTTTTTGTGTTTTTTTTTTCTTTCTATCGTGCTTGTTAGTGATCTTATGATTTGTACTACTTTTTCTGTTTTTACCCGTGAGAACCTGTAATTGGCTTTATGTTTTATTTTCAATTGTTATCTATCTGTTAAAGCTGTTGGTTCTCCTTAAAATAAATAAATAAAATAAATAAATAAATAAAATTATACTACACCTATTATAACTTATATTGTATATCTTAATCAATTTGTTAAACTTATTATATAAGAAAGGTCCAAGATATAAAATCTTTTAGTGAAAACCAGATCCTAATCTTTTAGTGAAAGCATGTTTAGTCTGAGGGTTCGTGCAAACCAGATCCTTTATTCTCTTGTCTGAAGGTACTGGTTTAAAGTCTAGTTCAGTGTGTTGCAGTAAAACTATACTTAGAATAAATAGTTGTCGAACTGTTAGCACCTTGCATGCCATATAAAGCTGGTGTGTGGGAAATCTGAATGAGCGACAGGTGGCAACTTTTAGAATTGCTCTTTGAGCACATTCTAGGTGTAGTAAACTCGATTTTGCAGCACCACCCGAGGAGGTTATGCAGTAGGTAAGAATAGATTGACCCAATGTCAAGTAAACCTGTTTAATTAATTTAAAGTCGGCTAGATGTCCCGTAAATTCTTAAAAATGTATATTAATTTACGCACTCTAATGCATAATAAATCGATGTGTTTACGGAAGTTTAGGTTTGTGTCAATGGTGACGCCTAGGTACTTTAGTTTATTCTGAATTTAACGTTAATAGATTGTTATGTAGCCAATTACACACAATATCAAAGCCATTCTGAGCAAGTTCATAGACCTCCGCATTTGATTTACCTGAGAACAGTAGAGCTGTGTCATCCGCATATGACATAATTGTACCATTTTGGAATTGTAAGCGGCAAAGGTCATTTATATAATAAGGTAGGCCCCAGAATACTGCCTTGTGGGATTCCATAATTGCTATTTTTAAGCTCAGAGCTCGTGTACTGATTTATTCTTAGAGACTGATAACGGTCGCTAAGATAATTGGATAACAATTTTAACTGTACTCCTCTTATCCCAATTTTTTCCAGTTTAAATAATAGTAGAGAACAAGAAATGGTGTCAAAAGCCTTGGCAAGGTCTAAAAGAATCCATATGGTATGCATGTCATTGTCGAGATTTTTACTCATAAAATTTGTCAGTTTGTGTACTGCTTGGCTCGTTGATCTTTTAGACCTAAAACCAAATTGTTGATCTGACAGCAATTTGTTATTTTCAAGACATTTTACCAGTCTGTTGTTAATGATTCTTTCCAAAACCGTTGAGAGTCCCGTTAATATTGAAATAGGTCTATAGTTTTGTCCCCAGATTTGAAAACAGGGGTGACTACGGCTTTTTTAAGCAATTTTGGGAATATTCCTTGGGTTAAACATCTGAAAAATGTGAGCTAGTGGAGGGGCAATTAGGTATTTAAGTCTTTTTAGTATAGTATTAGGAATGTCATCCCAACCGACGGCGCAGACGTCTTTTAACCCATTTATTATACCTATCACTTCACTCACGTCCGTATCTAATAGGACAATGGAGTTCAGTGTAGTATGAGTCATTGGTGAACTTCTAATAGAAGGATATCTGTGTAATAAGTTTTTTCTGCTAGATTTTTCCAGTGTTAATAAAGTAATTGTTTGCTTCATTCGTTGTTGCGGATGGGTTCAATTCGGTTGATAGTAGTTCGAGCGGAGGTTCTGAGTGTTTAGTTCGAAACGTGTTGCTTTTAATAAATTTCCAGATAACCTTACTGTTTTTTTAGTTTTTCAATAGATTGTTACAGAAGTTTCTGTATCGCTATAAGTGACTGAGAGTATTTCACTGTTAGGGAAAAGTTTACATTTTGGTGTAGTTTGTGTCTATGTCTGATACAGCGAACAAGTCCGGGCGTAATCCAAGGTTTAATGTTAGTGTACTTTCTAGGTATTACTTTTGTTATAGTGTTCATCTTAATCGCATATTGTAACAAATCAATGAAATTCTGTAACGAAATATTCGGGTCACTCGAATTATTGTAAACGGCGTCGAAATTAATTGCTCGTACGTAATTTTCAAGATTTGTCATGTTGAGTTTGCGCGTGCATTTTTTTCTAGGTGATGGTATTTGCAATGTTAGTAAAACGGCTTGATGTTCGGTAAGTGACGTATCTTAGTAACCAGCGTTGTGGACGGCGTTTTTGATTTTATAATGATATGGTCGAGGCATGAGCCGTTCTGGTACGTCGGGTAATAATGAGGTGGTAGAAGTCCACGAAATGTGCAGATGTTCAGATAGTTATGTGCATGAGTATCTGTTTTCCCGGAAGCAATGTTAATATTAATATAAAGTATAATATTTTTAAAAGATGATATTTTTTCTAGGTTTGTGTTAAGCGAGTCTAGGAATCTGTGAACATTTTGAGATGGAGGTCTGCAAATAGCCATAACTACCGTATCGGAGGAAATCTTAATTATCAAGCAATTACAGTCTTGAAATAAGGGTTCTCCTACAATTGCTTCTAAATTATTTTTAATATACACAACTAAGCCACTATTTTGGTTAATGTGGCTATTAGTTTTATGTAAATTGTACCCGTCTAGAGATGGTATATTTGTTGTTTGTTCGGAGAGCGAACATTCTGTTAGTACAATAATGTCACAGCTTATTTCAAGATTATGTAAGTAATAGAACTTCAAAGCCGTTAAATTAGGTACTAATAGATGCCAGTTTGTGATATCACATAGGTGTGGATTATCTAGATTAGATAATCTTCTGTAAATCGCACACAACAGCGGCATAATCTAAGCTTAGTGAATTGATTGCTACCTAATCTCGACGAGTATTCCTCTTATAGCGGATTGATGATCCATTTGTAGTCGAGAATGGTACCTACGAACTTCGTGATAATTTCACGAACTATACAGTTTTGGGATGTACTAAATTTATTAATGATATAATACTAGCCTGTTATTGTCCCACTACAGGGCAAAGGCGGGCAAAGTATGAGAGGACCTCATACTTAGAAGTCATTGAACGCCACGCTTGTTCAATACGTGTTGGCGGTTTCAGACTGGATCAAGTTTCCTCTCGGTATTTTCCATCATTGATTATTCGTATAAGAATATTCTGTTTACAAGAGATAGAAAGATTGATGAAGATGTGGAAAAGAGAGTGAATGCGGGAAATAAACTGCATGGTGCTATACTTAAGATTGTGATCAACCAATCGATGACCAAAAAGGCTCTATGGTGTGGTGGTATACTCTTATGTATGGAAGTGAATGTTAGGTATGGCAAAAGAGTCATGAAATTAGAATAAATGCTGTGGAAATGCGTTCCTTGCGAAGCATGTGTGGTGTGATAAGGCAACGGTGAGGTTTAAAAGAAGATGTAGTGACAAAATTTAAAAGAGTAAGTATGCTTAGATGGTTTCGTCATGTTGAGAGAATGAATGAAAGGCGACTAACTAAAGGTATTTACAAGGCAGATGTGAGTGGAAACGCAGGTAGTGAACACCGTAGAAGGATATTTGACCTTATTGGTGATGTTTTTCAGAAAGTCAGGTGCGTAGTAACTACTCGTAACCGGCGTGCGTGTGACTAGATATACGAAAGTAAAAAACGTAAAAGGAGTAGGTACGTAAAAATGTAAGGATCGATCGTTCATTATCTCAGAATTATAGTTAAAGTATTTTCGATCTTAGAAATCCAATCGACCGATGATGTATGTACCTACTCACTATGTACCTAATCTTTTAAGACGAAGGAGACTATAGTCTCCACGACACAGGGAGTCCTAGTGTGGAGGCTAGTGTTATTTGAATATTGTAATGAAATCTTAAACAATAAATATTTAGTTACATTATTTATATATTTAATTTTTTCTAATTTCCACTTTGATTAAAACGCTCTAGGTAAGTATCTATAAGTAACATTAGTTTTAAGTATTCTTTACTAACACTGTACAGATTCTCTATGGTCTAAAAATACCTCAAGGTTTATTTTTCTAAGGGACCATACAGCATTATGAGTAAATACGGTAATTTTTAAACAAGCCATGTAAATACCTACCTAGGTACACACTGCTATACATCAAGCTATACATTCCAGTTTACAGTGACCTCTCATTGTAAGGAAATCCTATACAAAGCGAGATCAGCTTATACTGGAAATATAGCTTGATCTGCAGCCGTGCGTACAGCTGAAAAATCTTTCACGAATCCATCTCAAAATACTTCTGAAGTTCTGACATACAAAATCTTCATACTTTATATGTTAACAGATCACAATGAGATCTTTGACCTTTATTACAGCATGCAGCATCACTACGAAATAGATACTCTGCTGCTGCTGCGCCTGCTCAATGCATTTGACCGCAAATTTAGATTGATGCTCTCTCTATTGTGTAATACAAGTCACAACACAACAACTAGCTTTAATTTCGACGATTAGTTTAACAACGTTCATTGCACAGTGGGTATGTCCATTTGTTTTAAGGCCTCTGCCTCGAATTTCGCGGGCAGCGGGGCGGCGGCGGCGGCGGCGCGTCTCGCATTGTCCCGCCCCGCTACCGCGCCGCTGTTTTGGAGGTCCGGTCCATTTGTTTTTACGCATAAAATCCTGCCGCTCCCGCTCCGCCGCCGCTGCCGCCCCGCTGCCCGCATAATTCGAGGCAGAGGTCTAATAGGTAGGTAATCCGTCTTTGGTAGCTTCCAGTAATGCCTATTTTACTGGTAAGTTTTTAATGACGTAATCTGAACTTTGGAAAGGAATTAGAGCGTTTTCTGCACCAAACTTGAAGCTTTTATGGCATGACTTTAAAAGAGACTGCTGTGACCTCTGAGTACGTTTCGGCCTTTCTTCTCAGAGTAGTCAAGATAGGAAACGCCGACCTCATCTATTTTTTATGGTTCCGTACCCAAATGGTAAAACGGGACCCTATTACTAAGACTCCGCTGCCCGTCCGTCTGTCGCCAGGTTGTTCTCATGAACCGTGATAGTTAGAAAAGTGAAATTTTCACAGATGATGTATTTCTGTTGCCGCTATAACAACAAATACTAAAAAAACTAAAAAGGGGGCTCCCATACAACAAACGTGATTTTTTTGCCGTTTTTATAGATAATGGTACGGAACCCTTTGTGCGCGAATCCGACTCACACTTGGCCGTTTCTTAAAATACGATTGACGTGTAAAAGTGTTTGTACAAACCTACTTACAGAAATAAAATCATGTATCATTTATCGTGGTCACAGTACCTAAGGCTAGAAAAAGTTTTGTCAACCATATGTACAAGACTGTTTTGCCGTACCATAAAACAGGATTTTCTGCGAGAACGTTATAGTGATGGCGTAAATGCGTAATTGGGTTTTATACAGCGGTGTTCTGTCTAATAGAAAGTCTTAACTCAGTCTGAACACAACCTAACTCGCTAAAAAAACAAAACAGGATCATAGATAAGATAAAAGCTAATATCTATTAACACTACTGCTATAGCGCGGAACACTTTATCCTTATATAACGGACTATCCAGTACCTAATTGTTTTTCGAGGAACGATTTTGTTTACCGTGGGCACAATTTGAGCTTCCCCTTCCAGTCCAGAGTAAGCAAACTGATTAAATTCCCCCAAAGTAATGGAGAAGCGTTTTTTGTTTTCATACAATAAGCCGACGTTCGCACGGACGTGAAAATATTGCGGCGATTTTTTTTCGCGCACTGGATTTTGTGTTAAGTTGGGTGTTGTTGTTAAGTTGGTTTCTCAATGCTCGGCTCAACACCGACAGTTGAAAATCCAGTGCGCGATAAAATCCCGCCGCGATATTTTTACGTCCGAGCCAACGGTTACGGTTTTCAGGATTCCGTTGTTATATGCGGAAATTTGTTTTGTATGTTGGTCCGCTCTTGCTCTTGCAAGTTTGGGTACTTACAAAAAGTCTGAGAAAAACTTTGTGCTCGTATATTTTTTCGTATTTATATTTACCTATTTTATTTATTTTTTTTTAATTTCGGCCTATGTTTATGAAAACGTAATTCAGTCTTATCACTATAGTCTGTAAACTAATAATCTAGAGCTTTAATACGTGTTTTCTTAAAACCACCACTTCTCCACTTCCACTCTCCACCACTCTTCCACTCTCCTCCATCCTTCCTCTCTTCCTCTCTCTTTCTCTTTCTCTTCTTTCTTGTGGCTTTTTAAAACCTATGTTCTGAAATCCTATTATTTTTCTACAGTACTCGTATAATGGAACAAAATATTTAGTAAGCTCAGTAGCTACAAAATGTTTCTGACCACACCAGTTCATGCTACCATCACAATTTTTTTATGGAACAAAAACCAACACAGAGGCCTGTTATGCCAACTCTTCTTAATAAAATATTGAAAAAATATGCAATTTACAATTTACCAAAGCAATCAGAAAATTGATTCGAGTCAAGTTCCGATTGATTCATTTCCAGGGAAGCCGCAGGCATGTTATAACGAATTAAATTATCTACAAACTCGCTTCAAAAGGTTTTGATCTAATTTGCACCTTATTTAAAAGCCAGTTCGAGATATTAGATTTGTTTATTTTGTTATGAGTTTTAAGATGTTAATAAAGACTTTTTTCGATTAAAGAAAGGTGTCGTTCGGATATAGTCGTAATACCGTTCGTAGCATGTCTGTCAGTAGGCAGTCTAATATTCTACATATTTCAAAAACTGACAATTACATGTTATTCTTACCAACAGCTAGATATTTAATACATTTTTATTTTGTTTTTCTTTCGCCACACAATACACAGCAACGCCATTAAGGATACGCCAAGTAAGCTTTCAAACAATTCCTGGCAGAAGGGTCGGAGAAATAACAAAGAACAAAATTAAACCGTTTGTTGCTTTAATCGTGTAGTTTTGTTGCTGTTTCGTTTTGGGGTCCAATATAAACAACAACGCCACCAGTCACCACCGGCATAGCTATGTTTGTACACACCGAACGCCGAAATCAATACGATGTCAACCAGCGAATTTCATATAGTATTCCCTGATTTTGTATCCTAGATAGAGATTTTCGATGGCTAGATGAAATTTTCTTTGTAATAGTCGCTTGGCAACCTTTGTCTAAAGAACCCCATCATATTACTTTAAACGTTCATTACGATAAATACACACAAGTAGGTGGGTATAACTTCATGGGAAGAAGGTAAAATTAAAATAGGCTTGTTTCTCGAATTTGACAACATGTTTGACAGTTGATCAGATTGTAGCTCGGTAGCGGTACTAGTGCAGTTGCTATATTCAACTCGGAATCTTTGATAGGTCTCTCGATCTCAGAACAAAGCATCCAAACTTAGACGGCCCCTTCTAAGTATAATTTCTAAAGACGATGTGTCATTTAAGATGAGGGATGTGTACCTAAACTACACAAAGGCTACCCAGTCCATTATCTACCCAACTTACGTTACATTACTTTCAAGATAAACAATCATTTTGTTATGATAGTAGCGTGACGTAATAATAATGGAGATATAGACATTATATGAAGTAAGAAAGCAATTGAAGTTAATGAAGGATGCTCAATAGACTTCGGCTCAAAGAAAAGTTTCTGGGATCAATAGTAGGTATAATACATTCAGTCAACAAAGTATCAGGAATGGATGATTTGTTTATGGTTCCAAATTCAATCTTTTGTTTTTTTGTTGTTAGATTGGCAGAACTGTTTTCCATTTTGCGCCGAATTTGAGTTGCATGTGTTATTTAGATTAATTACAGTGCAGTTGCCGCTCGGCTAGTCCCAAAAGAACTGAATTTTCTCCAAAAACTCAATCGCATAAGAGTCGCTGAGGACATGCAAGAACGAGTCAATTTCGACCCAACATTAATGAAACGCATGTTACTGGTGACGAGACGTGGTTTAACGAGTGTGACATGCAAACTAGTCAACTGAACCGAAACCGAAAAAACCACGCCAAAGACGATCAAAAGTCAAAGTCATGTTGACCGCTTTCTTTGACTATCGCCGTATTGTGCACTCGGAATTCTGCCGGAAGGTTAAACAGTAAATAAAGAATATTATATGAGCGTTATGCGGCGCTTAAGAGAGCAAATTGGACGAAAAACGCCAATAAAATTCTTGGATTTTGCACCACGATAATGCGCCTTCGCACAAGACCATCATAGTGAATGAATTTTTGACCAAAAACTCAATAAATACCATCAAGCAACAACCTCATTCATCAGATATGGCTCCAGCCGACTTTTTTCTTTTTCCTAAACTCAAAATATAATTTTGTGGTACCCGTTTTCATTCGGTAGAAGACATAAAGGAGAATTCGCGGCGAGAACTGAACTTAATTCCATAAAAAGCGTTTAAAAATGTTTTGATGATTGGATTGTTCGTTGGAGTATATGTATCGTTTCTGAAGGAGAAAACTTTGAAGGCGATAAAATAACTTTGGATGAATAACTACCATTTTGTGTATTATTGATCGTTTCCCGGTATTTTCTTGACAGAGTAGTACATTACCAATTTCCATAAAACGCAACTACCTCATATTATATTAATGTTTTAGATTTAAATAGATTCACGCCTGGAGTAGTGGACGCAGTGATTCAAATTGGAAAAGATAAAATAAATTGAGTAGAGGAATTAAAACATTACACAAGGATAATCAGGACAAGTGCGAAAAACTAATTGAATCAGAGTATTCCCTATCGAGTATCAACTGGCTTATAGCTATCGAGCTATCACCTTCAAGGTTGCTATGAAATAAATTATTCATCAGAACGGAACCGACATAATGCGATCCGTTTAAATATCAGTGTATCAAAACTACAGAACAACTACAACGTGATCATTAGACGTCACCCAACTTCGAGGGTTATTACAAAAGTTTTCGGAACAACTTCACAGTAACCATTACAAACTAAAGGATTGCAGAATACATCTCACAGTATAACAACGGACTAATTCAATTTCGGAAACTTCAACTAAACTCTTGGATCGAGATCAAGAAATTTAAGCTTTGATCAAAGGTGTATTAAACTAACAAGATCTTCGGATCCCTGTTTGAATATGTTACAGTTACAGAGATACCTCTTAAAGCTATGAATACTGATGCTGCTTGAATGTGTAGGTATGTGACAGAGTACCTGGAGAAACACTAAAAGGTACAGTCAACAAAAGAGATATCTATGCAGGGTATACTAACATATTTGTATGTGAATTGCTTTATGTTCAATTTCGTGACAATATACAATTTTGTGTTGGTGTGTTACAAATGTAGGAGTATTGCAAAAACAAAGTAATATATATAAAATTGAACATGAAGCAATTCTCTACCCTGCCTAGATATCTCTTTTGTTGACTATACATAAAAAATTGACAAGACACATACATTGTTGTTTATTGATGAACATCGTGAAAATATTGGAAGAGATTTTTATATTAAAGTTTGTGGTAGAACATGGAAACGAAGAAAACAATACAATGATGTTATCCCGCTCATAGTGTCAGTGACTTATCAGTTCGTACGTAACGTATTCGTACATTTCAAGTTTCAACATATGCCACGTTGGTAATTAACCGTTAGCAAAATGGTACCGACGAGACGGTCCCATTGGGATGACCAGTAAATTGTATATCTGTCTCTGTGCACTTTATTATATCCGTCATTCACCATCATTGATACATTTGTTAAACTCACGAAGGTAATAAAAGACATTGGTCAAGTGAAGAATTTCTTGATGTAATATTGAAGGTCCAAATAGATTTCCTTTCCTTTCATCAACGTGACCAATTTCTATCGGAATAGCTTATTTGAACTGAATAGTTTATCGTATATACTCTACTTAATAAAATATGATTCTGAAATTAAATGAAAACAGCACAAAATGCATGCAGCCTTTTGTAAGAGAAGTTGACCGGTTTTTTAATTAAAATAGTTATACAACTATTATATTTTTTTAAACCGGTCAAGTGCGAGTCGGACTCGCACATGAAGGGTTTCGTACCATTATGTTTAACAATCGCAAAGATAACTTTGTATTTCACAATGATACTGTGGATTACGAGGTTATTTTTTGTAGTTGCAGAAAATCGCCCATATTTAAACAAATTATCTTATGACTCGGCATTTTTAGTATCTGTTGATGTTTTTGTTGATATGGTACATGACTAGTGATGGGATAATCGGATGCCTATTTACCTAAAGTTAATATTTGGCTAACAAACTATGGAAGCGGCTTCTTAATATTTTTTTTCTTAATATAAATACCGGGATTCCAGAAAATGTGGGAATGTACAACTAATCGGATACATATACATGGTATGGAAACGACTTCTTATAAAATGTAATTTTATTTATTTAAAAATACCAGGAAATCGGGATCACATAAATATTCCGTTTGTTACACGTGGTCCCCGCGAGAAATACAAAGCTGCCGAATTAAAATTGATGTCCCTGGAAGGTCCGTCAATATATCTGTGGGGTTGTTTTCATGGGTTTCGAGGGTGTTAATGCCGATAGTGACATTAAAATGTAAATCCAAGATGGCGGCTGCGAACATTTTCAAAATTTTCGACATGGGTGTCGTTTTCATGGTTTTCGAGAGTGTTAAAGCCGATAGTGACGTTAAAATGTAAATCCAAGATGGCGGCTGCAAACATTTTCAAATTTTTCGTCATGGGTGTCGTTTTCGTGGTTTTCGAGAGTGTTAAAGCCGATATTGACGTCAAAATATAAATCCAAGATGGCGGCTGCGATTTTTTTTTAATTTTTCGTCATGGGTGTCGTTTCCATGGTTTTCGAGGGTTTTAAAGCCGATAGTGGCGTTAAAATGTAAACCCAAGATGGCGGCTGCAAAATTTTCAAATTTTCGACATGGGTGTCGTTTTCGTGGTTTTCGAGAGTGTTAAAGCCGATATTGACGTCAAAATGTAAATCCAAGATGGCGGCTGCGATTTTTTTTTAATTTTTCGTCATGGGTGTCGTTTCCATGGTTTTCGAGGGTTTTAAAACCGATAGTTATGTTAAAATGTAAATTCTAGATGGCGGCTGCAAAATTTTCAAACTTCTTGTCATGTGTCGTTTTCATGGTTTACGACGGTTTTAAAGCCGATAGGTGCGTTTAAATGTAAATCCAAGATGGCGGCTGCCAACATTTTAATTTTCTTGTCATGGGTGTCGTTTTCATGGTTTTCGAGGGTTTTAAAGCCAATAGTGGCGTTAAAATGTAAATCCAAGATGGCGGCTGCCAAAATTTTATTTTTTTATCATGGGTATCGTTTTCATGGTTTTCGAGGGTTTTAAAGCCGATATCGGCGTTAAAATGTAAATTCAAGATGGCGGCTGCAAAAATTTCAAACTTTTCATCATGGGCGTCGTTTTCATGGTTTTTGAGGGTGTTAAAACCGATAGTGGCGTTAAAATGTAAATCCAAGATGGCGACTGCCAATATTTTAAAATGTTTTGTCATGGGTGTCGTTTTCATGGTTTTCGAGGGTTTTAAAGCCGATAGTGGCGTTAAATTGTAAATCCAAGATGGCGGCTGTAAAATTTTCTAACTTATCGTCATCTGTGCCGTTTCCATGGTTTTCGGGAAAGCCGATAGTGGCGTTAACATATAAATTGTTTTCATGGGTTTGGAGTGTGCTAATGCCGATAGTGAAGTCAAAATGCGTGACGCTTGGCTGATGCCTAGTTAACTAACCCTGCGTCAGCGCAGCGTATCGCGTTTCAACCTGAAAACACGTGTGATAGTAATTAAAAAACCATCAACATTTTTAAAGAAGGCGCTATCTTGCATTTACATTTTAATGTAACTATCGGCTTTAACACCCTCGTAAAGCATGAAAACGACACCCATGACGAAAAATTTGAAAATGTTCGCAGCGGCCATCTTGGATTTAAATTTTAATGTCACTGTCAGCTTTAACACCCTCAAAAAGCAAGAAAACGACACCCATGACGAAAACTTTGAAAACTTTCGCAGCAGCCATCTTGGATTTATATTTTAATGTCACTATCAGCTTTAACACCCTCGAAAAGCATAAAAACGACACTCATGCCGAAAAATTGGAAATTATTTGCAGCCGCCATCTTGGATTTACATTTAAAGTCACTATCAGCTTTAACACCCCCGAAAACCATAAAAACGACACCCATCACGAAAAATTTGAAAATATTCGCAGCCGCCATCTTGGATTTACATTTTAGTGTTACTATCGGCTTTAACGCCCTCGAAATCCATAAAAACGACACCCATGACGAAAAATTTGAAAATATTCGCAGCCGCCATCTTGGATTTACATTTTAGTGTTACTATCGGCTTTAACGCCCTCGAAATCCATAAAAACGACACCCATGACGAAAAATTTGAAAATGTTCGCAGCCGCCATCTTGGATTTACATTTTCATGTCACTATCAGCTTTAACACCCTTAAAAACCATGAAAACGACACCCATGACGAAAAATTTGAAAATATTCGCAGCCGCCATCTTGGATTTACATATTCAGCAGCTTTCACCATGGGACCAACTCTGAAATCACGAAAAAATTACGATGATTGATACAAAAGTTTAATACCTACTCGACCAAAATGTATGAAACAGCTGATTTATATTTCGTGATTTAGGGTTGATCCCATAGTGAAAGTTGTTCATGAGAAAAACACCCTGTGAAAATTTAGTGATAAAAAAGTTACCCTCTAATAGTCAAAAAATACTTAATTTATCAATTCCGGAATCGCGACATTTTGACGATCGATACAAAAGTGTATTCCATATTAGCCAAAACCTAAACGTAAGTAATATACATTCCATTCTATAATCAGCACTCTAAATTTGTGAATCCCGGAATTCCGGGATTTTTTTG
The DNA here is from genome assembly GCA_946251885.1 of Cosmia pyralina. Classification (NCBI taxonomy): domain Eukaryota; kingdom Metazoa; phylum Arthropoda; class Insecta; order Lepidoptera; family Noctuidae; genus Cosmia; species Cosmia pyralina. The sequence continues at coordinate 15,002,036 of OX276359.1, read as the reverse complement.
ATACAATAGTGCAATCCATATTAGCCACACTTGAACGCAAATACCTAACTATAACATTCGATTCCAAAATCAGAACTTAAAAATTGTCGTTCCGGAATCCCGGGATTTTTTCGATACATAAGTGCAATCCATATTAACTAACATCTGAACTTAAGCATATTATACGTTCGATTCTATAATCAGTGCATCCGATTATCCGATCACTATACATGACATACAGAAGTTTCAATTCTTAACTTGTTTAATTGTTGCGATAGAGCTCGTACAAAACTGGTCTAAAATTGACAACTTTTACGGCCCCCTATTTCTTCATTTATGAAGATAAAAAAATAATATATATATTTGTACTCTACTCGATGAGTTCTAGACTATGACACCCACATGCTATGGTAAGATTTTTTTTTTAAATGAAAAGTTTATGGTATTAAACCCTTTAAACTAAACAAGAATAAATTTAAACCCATTTTTAACTTAATTTTATTTTTATTATTTGTTGTTATAGCCGTAGTAGAAACACACAATCTGTGAAAATTTTAGCTCTCTACCTATAGTTCATGAGACAGACAGACAGACGGACGGACGGACGGATAGCGAAGGCTTAGTAATAGGATTCCGTTTGGTACCCATCGGGTACGGAACCCTAAACATGTACATTGTAATTGTTGCAATTATCATCATCTTCCTGCCCTTATCCCATATTACTTGGGGTCGGCGCAACACGTTTTCTTCTTCCAATCTCCCCTGACAACCGTCACGCTATCATTCACTCCCTTCTCTTTCATATCATTCCTCACACAATCCATCCATCTTTTCTTTGGCCTTCCTCTGCCTCTCCATCCACCAACATGTATATTCATCACTCTTTTAGTGACATGCGTTTCGTCTCTCCTCATCACATGCCCACTGCATGCAGTTTTTTTTCATCCGTCTTCTTCACTGCCCAGCATTCCGATCCATAAAGTACGACAGGCCTTATCACGGACTTGTAAATTTTCCCCTTCAAGAGGGGCATCCGTGGGTCGCAAGTTGTTCCTGTAACCTGTCGCCATTTCATCCATCCTGAGTTGATCCGGTGCGTTATGTCTTGGTCTACTTCGCCAGCCCCTTGGACAAGCGACCCGAGGTACCGAATGCCGGAGCAGATCGGTAAGGGCGTTCCGGCATGAGATATGGGCACAGGACCGGAGAGACCGCCAAAATCACAAAACAAATACTCTATTTTGGTCCGAGTATTTGTTTTGTGATTTTGGTTGTTATCCGAGTATTTGTTGTTGTCCGAGTACCTATTTGTTTTGTGATTTTGGTGGTATAAAGTTGTGTATAATTGTTGCAATTATACACAACTTTATAATAAATGTGGGACTGTATCCATTACCAGGCCAGGCGCCCTCCGCATTGTAGGTATGAAGCTACAAGTACGCGACGGGCTCGACTTGTCGGGCTAATTTAGTGTAGGCTGCCGCGCACCGGCCGTGGCGCACTTAAGGGGGATGCGCTAAGGTAGCCCGCGAAATTAAAATTTTCTTACGTTTTTTGCAATTTGCAGGTCAGTGTCGGGTTGTATGTTGATTAAAATATGATACGCGGCCGTAGCTAATATGGCTTTACAGAATTATAAGCATTAGAATCAGCAATTCAACTCCATAAGTTAGAATTGACCTCAAATCTAGCGGTTTGAGGTAAATTCTAACTTATGGAGTTAAGAAAATTTGAGTTTCACGGGCTACCTTAGTGCATCCCCCTTAAGTTCGATACTCACTCACGCGCCGCTTCCTGACGAGTCAGAAGGTATAAGAGCTACGCGATAGAAAGAGAGGCAATTTCTAGGTGAATATAACTGTAGGTAATTAACGCTGTGTTGTGCTCCACAAAAACATTTAAATAAAGAGTCGCTATTTATTTAAATGTTTTTGTGGAGTGAATCTTCTGTACTTGTACCATGTACTATCACGTATTTCGTGCCATTATTTACTTACAAAACTGGTTTCAATCCTATCTCATTTAACCTACTCGTATCTACTTAACAGACCTTGCGTATTCTTGTTCAGTTTAATATCAACTTTACTCGTTCGGATACATTACAAATATAATCACTTGCTTCTTATTAAAATCTAGTAGCGTCTTGAGTTAAATACTTCGCTTAAAAAGAAACAATGACTTTTGAGAACAAAGTCATTATAGTTACCGGCAGTAGTTCTGGCATAGGAGCTGCCACCGCGATAAAATTGTCGAAACAACGAGCCAAATTAACAATAATCGGCAGAAACGAGACCAAACTTAAAAATGTTTCGAAAATATGTGAACAAAATGGAAGTAAACCGTTAATGATCATAGCCGATGTGACCAATGACAAAGACGCGAAGAAAATAATTTGTGACACAATAGAACACTTTGGGAAATTGGATGTGTTAGTGAACAACGCGGGGATGTTTAACCTTGTGAGTATCCTCGATCCACAAGCTATAGAAAAATTTGATCAAATCTTGACAACCAATCTTCGATCAGGTGTATATTTAACCCATCTAGCGGCACCCCATCTCATTGAAAGCAAAGGGAATATAGTAAACATATCCAGTGCCGCCGCTACGGGAATATTCTGGCCGGAAAATTTCGCTTATTGTACGTCAAAGGCCGGCTTAGATCATTTCACGCGAAGTGTTGCATTGGAACTCGCACCAAAAGGGGTTCGCGTGAACTGTATAAATCCGGGCCCAGTGAAAACTGATTTCATAGAAAAGGTGACAATGGACAAAGAAGAGCAACAAAAAATCTGGGCAGACATAGAGAAAACTACTGCACTTAGTAAAATTGCCGAATCAGAAGAAGTTGCAGAACTGGTGCTGTTTTTAGCTAGTGATAAAGCAAAGAGTATTACAGGATCTTCATATGTTATAGATAATGGTGCGTTATTGAAATGAATATGTCAATGATCAATAATAAATATGATAAAAAACTTAATTATTATTTATTGAACTGCACTTCGTGTACTCTGATTTGGGATAGGAGTAAAAGTGAAAACGGATGAATATAAATCTACGGATCTATGTTCATTACTCCAGACGACAGCGATGTGGAGGAGACCTTTGATGCTTAAATGCCTTTTTGTATGTAGTTTTGTTTTGGGTTTTTTAAGTATGTATGATTGAGTGCGTAATTTACTAAGTTAGGATCAAATCCAAAGTATTACGCGAATATTTTAAGTGTCAAAAATTCTTTATCCTTCCACATATCGAAAATACCTGCAGATAAACCACATAATTAATTTGATCGTGTAGATCGTATTTGAATGCTGTAAAAACACCGTTTATAAACATTACACCGCAACGGACGGCCGTGCCACGAACTGTACGGGTTGCTCTATTAACCCAGTTTCGAAGATAGTGTTATTTGACAACAGGTTTTAATTTTTTGCTGATCTTGGGGAGATGAAAACTGTAGTCGCTTTCATTATAAGCATTGAAGGGGTTGAGACTTTCAATAGTTCCTATATCATTGTGGATTGCAATCGTATAATGATAATGAGCGATTGATAAATGCCTCTTACTTACCCACTTAAAATAAATCCCTATCTAGAGTGTATATTCTTCTTAACGTGTCTGTGCCATGTATATTGTGTGATTGTGTAGTATTCTTGAAGTTTGCTTATAATAAAAACAAAATTATACATTATTTTAAGACCATGTATTATTAAACAATATTAAAATTTTAGTCAAAGCAGCAAAAAACACTATTACAGATTTTTTTATTGTAAAATTCTGGTACGCGCCTAAATTGCATACATGGCCGCATTGTTTTCGATGTTAGTGTACCACAGGCATCCAGTCCTGTCACGAATCGCAATTGCGCTATTTTTATGTTTGTGTTTGTTTACGATTTATTTTGGAATAGCCAATTTGAGAAAGGAACTCGTCCTATATCTGACTACTAGCATCTGCCCGTGACATCGTCCGCGTGAATTTCTTGTTCCCCGACCCACCCCGTCGCATCGCATCGCCTGCCCGCGTTATTACTTCGTTTTTGCTTAGCGTTCTTTCTGACGTTTTTTCTTTTTACTCGCCTTCCAAGGGACCTAGCGTGATATTAAGTAGCTTAAAGCCTTCCTCAACAATTGGACTAGGTATCAAATGCAAAAAGACTTTTTCAAATCCGACTGGTAGTTTCAGAGATTAGCGCGTTCAAGCATACAAACAAAAAAAAACAAACATTTTAGCTTTATTATTAGTATAGATATAGATTTTAAATCGATAAGCCTTAATACATAAACGTACGCCCTTTTCCCTTGGGATGAAGAAACTAAAGAACGCCACATGCTTCGATTCTTACAGCTATTGCTTCATCCACGTTCATAATTTTGGTCATAAATGTCATGCCGCCTGTAACATCATGCGGCAAGTACTTCGCATCTTTTGGAAGGACATCACTAACGGACAACTTACATACATTGACTGTTGAATCTGATGAATTCTCAACTTTTCTTCCAAAGTCTTTTCATTCAACAGCGCCGTTTAGTTAGACGTAATCAAAACAAGTGATTTGAACACGATTAGTATCTTCGAGCTATCTAATCATTGCATCAATTCAGGCATGGGATTGAGTCCGACGAAAGTTTTGTCGAATACGGCAATTTCACGGTCGAACTGTCGCTGGTACCCGAGCATTCCCGTGCCTGTCTCAGAACGAATACGCGATGCATTGGCGTTTATACTTCGTTTTTGTTTTGCTGGCATAAATCGAGCGTAGACTCGGGGTATTTCTATATTTGCTATAGAGTTTCGTACCTTTTATTTGTAGCTTTACTATCTTTTTCCCGCGGCTTTGCCCGCGTAGACGTTGGTAATTATCCCACGGGAACGTACTACCGGGATAGTAGTAGTATAAATAAGTACAGTAAGTGCGGGTTACTTTGACTCTAGGGCATAACTTTGGCCCAAATCGAGACAGATGTTTACTGTCATTAAATCCACACAAGGTTCCGCAAGTACGCGTCTATATCACCATCTAATAGTTACCGAAGGACATACGACGTTCGGTTGTGTGGTCGTGACACTTCGGGCAGTTTATACAGTTGTCTCGATTTGGGCCAAAGTTATGCCCTAGAGTCAAAGTAACCCGCCCTTACGGTAGTTAGGATACTTTTAAGACATCTGGTCAGCAACAGAAGTTGGTACCCCTCACACGAGTTCGGTGTGAAGTAATTTTACCTAATATTGTACGTAGTATGAGTTCTATACCAAGAAAATATTTTTTTATTATTAACGTTGTTCCATCACTATTAAGTAATAATAAAAAAATATTTTCTTGGTATAGAACTCATACTACGTACAATATTAGGTAAAATTACTCGGACCCGATTCACACCGAACTCGTGTGAGGGGTCACAACAAACATCGTCATTGTGTTTCAAGCTTTAAAGAGATAAAGATAAAGATCATTTTATTTGTCAAAAACATGTGTATACATGCAAATTATGCATGTAGGATGTCACAATATTAATTTATATTGCGTACGTACACATGTTCCACCTGTAAGGCGAAACAAACGCGAAACGGTGAAACGTAATATTTCTGTTGAGATTTAAATGTTATGTCAATGTTAAGCTCGGAAAAAAGCCTAAGTTGATCTTTATTAAGAAATTCATAGATTAAGAAGAATAACAAGAAAAAAAGGTCCCTTACTTTTTATTTCCAAAAGCATAAAGGTATGAACGATAGGGCCATAAATAGTACATCGAAAAAATGAGAAAACACACGCTCCCTTGGTTCGTTGATGTTTAAAGAATATCAGAGGAAAGAGTAGGTTTAATATATCGAAAGAAATGTACGATGCGAATATGATAAGGCATGGGGCCGGGGATCAGGAGTAACATATAAGTAACAAGTAATAAACGCGATCAAAGAAGACATCGTTATGAAAATGTTGGAAGCAAGATACGTCGGCGAGATATTAGGTCTTTACCTATGAAATTGCCGTTCTGCAGTACTGGCCATTTCAAATCAAAATAATTTTTGTTTGGCTAAGAATTCTAATTTCAAATTAATTTTATTTTAAAAACATGGATTTTTTTTTCCAAAAGTAGTCATTTCTTTATTGATTAGTGTTACATTTTCATCGCATTTCAATCTTTTTCGTCATCATGGATACGTTAAAAATTCGATTAATTATGGAATATGAGTACCGTCGTGGCAGCAACGCGGCACAAGCGGCACGCAACATCAACGACGTTTACGGAGCTAACACTACAAACCAACGCACCACTTGTTATTGGTTTGCTCGCTTCCGTTCTGGAAATTTCGACCTGAAAATTTAACCTCGCGGTCGTCCGAAGACTTTGGTCGACAATGACGAATTAAAGGCGATTGTGGAAGCTGATGATACACAATCTACGGCTGAATTAGCAGCAGCTTTCGACGTTAGCGTCAAAACAATATTGGTCCATTTGCGTCAAATTGGCAAGGTAAACAAGCTTGACAAATGGGTGCCCCACGAACTCAATGATCGCCAGCGCGAAGTACGCGTCGAGACGTGCCTTGCACTGCTCAACAGACACACAAATGAAGGAATTTTGAACCGCATTGTTACCTGCGATGAAAAATGGATTCTGTTTGATAACCGCAAGCGCTCAGCAAGTTGGTTGGATCCTGGTTCAGCACCTAAACAATGCCCTAAACGAAAACTTACCCCTAGAAAAGTGATGGTCACTGTTTGGTGGTCTAGCGCCGGTGTGATTCATCACAGCTTCTTACCAAACGGGGTGAGCATTACTTCAGATGTGTACTGTGAAGAACTGAACACAATGATGGAGAAGCTGGCACATCTCCAACCAGCATTGGTCAATCGCTTGTCTCCGCTGCTCCTGCACGACAACGCGCGACCTCATACTGCACACAGACGGTCTCCAAGTTGCAAGAACTGGGGTTGGAAGCTCTCCGTCATCCGCCCTACTCACCAGACCTTGCGCCTACAGACTACTACTTTTTCCAGAATTTGGATAACTTCTTGGCGGGAAAAAAATTCAATACCCGAGAGGCAGTACAAAATGCCTTTGAAGAATTTGTTGCCTCCCGTCCAGCTAATTTCTTTAAGAAGGGCATCAATAAACTGCCACTGCGTTGGCAAAGATGCATTGATTGCATGGGTGATTACTTCGATTAATACAAATAAAAAATGCATGAAAAAAATTCGTTTAAATTTTTTCATACAAAACGGCAATTTCATAGGTAAAGACCTATTATTTATATCACATTTGTACTGGAAGTGCTAATCTCTAAATGTGAAGGTCAGAAATAAAGCTGTTTCAACCTAAATACGATGTCGTTGGCATTTCTATGGAGAGAAAAAGCAATATAATAATTAATTTCATGGAGGCCATTGATTTCACTCATAAGGTACACGAGGTGCAGATAACACCATTTGCCGTAAGTATATACCTACAACATTATTTTTAGTATATGCGAAACCTGAATATAGTTTGTTCAGAATAAATTAAATTAAATTAAATTAAATTTCATTTAATTCGGACAACAGTGATCCATATTGTGTTAGTATTACAAAGACTTATAATCTAGTGTTAGTAGTACAGGTACAAATAAAATAAAAGTAAAATAACGCACACTCCATGCAGAGGACGACCAGATAAGGAAACATGTTTCCTACCTGATCAGCCTCCGCACAAAATGCCTAATATTAGGAGTATAGCTCTCCGCCACAGCTCTCAGGATATAGTTGCGACTACCTCGCACTCTGCTCAGCAGCGACGCGGTTTTTTTGCGAATTATAGCTTGAAAGCCATCTGTGTGAGCTTCAGCAAACATTTCCGAAGCGCTGCAGAACCGAGGCAGTCGCAACAACATCCTGAAAGCATTATTATACTGTATGCGCAGGGCATCCAGCGATCTCTTGGTATAGCTGACCCATAGATTGCTCGTGTAAAAACTCTGACAGTAGGCCTTGAAAAGAGTAATTTTCACTTGGTCAGAGCACCGAGCAAATCTACGGGCCAACATGTTACCTCTGACCGCTAGCGCCCTACGCTCTCTCTCAATATCTATATCATCCTTAAGGTCTTCGGTGATGAAATGCCCGAGATACTTAAATTTTGGCACTCTGTTTAATGGGAGCCCATTCAGCCTTATTATTTCCGGAACAGAGTCAGGACACCTACCACCGGCCCTAAAGACCATATATTCACTCTTGGTGACATTATAAATCAGTCCGTGTGAGGCAGCATATGTCTCACACACTTTGAGCAATTCTCTGATTGCCCCAGCAGTTGGGCCCAGCAGCACCATATCGTCGGCATAATTGATGTTATTGACACTCACTCCATTCATTCGACATCCAATGCTCATGCTACTGAGCTCAGTGATGAGGCCATCAACATACAGATTGAAAAGCCTAGGGGATGTCAACCCCCCTTGTCTCACACCGCATTCCAATCTGTATGCTGAAGAGAGAGTGTTAGACCACTTTACCTGGTTCTGTTGATTGGCATACCAGTAACGGAAGATTTTCAACAGTTCAGCAGGTGCACCCCTGTCCCTCAACTTGTCCCAAAGCACATCATAGGAAACAAGATCGAAAGCCTTTGAGAGATCGAGGAAACAGGCGTACACCGGCGTCTTACGATCAGTATAGTATTGAACAGTATGCTTGAGGCTCAAGATAGCAGTTTCAGTTGATAGTCCAGGCTGAAACCCAAACTGTGCTTCATGAAGATTTAAAATATTTTTCAAACATGAGTCAAGCATACTGTCCAACACCTTAGCCATGATCGTTGCCAAGGAAATCGGGCGATAATTCCCTTTACTGGATATGTCCCCTACCCTGTCTTTAACTATAGGAACCACAATTGTTTTCATTAAATTTTCTGGCAGGTATGAATGCCCAACACACATCGTATAGAACAGAGACAAGACCCTCGGCACGTGGACCCCTGCATATTTCAGGTAAATAATTGAATCGATTCCAATAATTTTTATACCGTGTTATATTTTGCCCCAAAAATCTTTTAAAAAAAGTTACAATATGGACACCGAGCGACGAACACAAGTCACTGCAGATCATAGCGGCACTAGGCACGGGTGCAAGCGGGCGCCGCGTGGTTATCATGTTTTTGTATGGACAACCAGGTAACATAACAAGCTTATAACTTGGTGATTTTTCATGATACAGTTTTGAAAAGTATAGGATAATTTATATATAAGGATTCTTTACATAAAAATACTAGACACGTGTTTCGGGTTTCGCATATACTAAAACTGATGTTGTATACGTTACAGAAGGTATATGTAAATAGTTTTAAGATAGACAGAATAACATATGACCTTATTGGTAATGTTCTTTAGAAAGGTCAGAAGCTTAGTACCAACTCGCAACCCGCTGTGTGCGAACGTAAAAGAAGCAAAAGGAGTCGGTATGTAAGAATCGTAGCAGATAGCGTTCTGTGGTTTCTGCCTACGCCCATGGGAAGAAGGCGTGGGCTTTTGTATGAATGTACGTGTATTTTTAAGATGAATTTTAGCTAAAATAATGTTTTAGGGAGGAGAACGATCGTAAAACATATTTTATATTGACAAGGTTTGATAGGTCGACCCTTACACAGTCAGTCGTATATCCAGTTTTCTCAAGGGTATTGCGACGAGCGGCAAAGTGCCGCCCCTAGCCTCATCTGCTTGGAGTGGCCAATTAGAGGAAAACCACACGGTGAACCAAAGTATCAATTCACAATAATCTACATAATCTAACAGTGTGTTTCAGTCTAAGTGGTTGATGATTAAAAAGAAACAAGATCTTGATATCACATTATCCTTCGCTTAATTTGTTTAATTTTGTAGGTCTCAGATGACGCTGCGCCGACCTCAAATAAATTGGGATGAGGGCAGGAGGATGATGATGATAATGTAGGTTTATGTCGCAGCCAACTAGATTAATTCGCCTTTCAGTTAACAGCCTAGCCTTGTAACTAAACGGCACCCTGAATGATATTCAACTATAGGTTGGAACTGTGACCAACTACGCGCGAGCCGAATTGGTCGCAGTAATTACGCCAAGACATTCCGATCAAATGGGTTAGGTTAGGTTAGAATTGTGACAAACCGCGCGCGAGCCGAGCGAGCGAAGCAAGTAGTGCTGTGGCTGTGGCCGTCGAGCGCAACTTCCAAAGGCTAGGCTGCAACCTGATTTTACACAAATACCGAATCGTATAAAAACGATACAGTCTAGTTAAGCAACTCCTCTCTTATTACTAACTTGAATTCCACTAACATTTATTTGTTTCAACTATTTTAATAATGGTCTGAGAACCAAGTAACAGTAGTGCTATTCTGTAAACATCTCACCGTGATAACTCAGGTGATGTGAGCGTGAAGTGAGCCGTCATCCCACCTGATGTTAGGGGTTGACACTATTGACAGCTCACTTTACGATCACTTCACTCATGTTTTCACGAAGTGCACTTCACTTGATGTACGCCTTCTGGTATAGCATAGCGCGCTTGTATTATTTTTTTTTTTATAACAACTATTTATTGTATGTTTACAAATGATTAAATGAATTATGAGTATGACTTATGAGCAATTTTGAAAATGCCCTCCAGACTCCCAGCTTTTTTTCTCCTATAAATAAAATAAATAAAAATACTTTATGTCGGACCTTGATCCGTATGATGTTAGTAATACACACTATCTTTTATGCTATGTTAGTAACAAATGTAATAAAAAAAAAACATGCACCGGTTGTACTCAGCTGACACACCGGGTACATGCACAGTACAGTCAACAAAATAGATATCTAGGCAGGGTATACTAACATATTTGTATGTGAATTGCTTCATGTTCAATTTCGTGACAATATACAATTTTGTGTTGGTGTGTTACAATGTAGGAGTATTACAAAAACAAAGTAATATATATAAAATTGAACATGAAGCAATTCACATACAAATCCTCTACCCTGCCTAGATATCTCTTTTGTTGACTGTACATGTACGGTCAGCAACAGAAGTCGGTTAACATTGCTACTTTTTGACTTCATCTAAATTAACACAAAATGATTCGATAAACTGCTTTTTTTTTCGTTTAACTATTAAGAATAAATTTTCTTAAAATGTTAAGTACTGCTGTTCCGATTTGAATGAAATATTTCGGTTAATAATTAAGATTAAAGAACTGCAAGTGTTAATCGACTTTTGTTGCTGACTGTACCCAATGCGCCATAAACACGGCTTCTCGCTATCTCAGATCAAGCTATTGTTGAACTTTCTGAAGTTCCATACGTACATCACTTGTAATTACTTTCACTCCGAGCTTTCCTTATCTATCGTATGTTAGTTTTATACACAGGAATCCTCCTAGTTTAAGCCCAGTTGCACAAGTTTTGTATCTTGCCAGTAACTTATTTCTATTAAAGGCACAATAAAAATGTGATAGGTTTAAGTCTTGAACAAATAAATATTATTTATTTATTTATTTATTAACACGTAAACTATCTACATAATTTTCCGACTTTTTATTTAGAAAAAAATAAAAACTTTTTACAAAAAAATACAACCGACTTCCAAAAACAACACTACAAAGTGAAAAATAACATTAATTTCGGAAGTCGGTGTCTTTGGTTTCTTTTTAGTTTCATTTTTTGCCACCGACTTCCGAAATTAAAGTTATTTTTCACTTTGTAGTGTTGTTTTTGGAAGTCGGTTGTATTTTTTTGTAAAAAAAGTTTTTATTTTTCACTTTTTAGTGGTTCACATGTGCTTACCCCTTCACAGCGTACTGGCGTGATGTTATGTTATGAACTGGTGTAAACAACAAACAGACATAAGATTTCAGCAATCCCAGTCCATTTGCTATTATTTATTGAGGAGTTCCGTTGCCTATCTCAGAAGTTCTTCATCAGATCTTCACCAAATTGAAATGGGACCACTCCAAGAAAGTACTCTTTCAAAAACTATCCAAACCGCTTCAAATGTGCCTATAAAATTGGAAGAGTTCTCTCTATTTCTCCAGGATCCCATCATCAGATCCTGACTTGATGATCATGGGACCACCTGGGAAGTATACCCTTTCAAACAAAACAAAAAATAATCCAAATCGGTCCAGCCATCCATCTTCGAGTAATCGGGGAACAAACATAAAAAAAAAATAAAAAAATGGTTCCGACGAATTGAGAACCTCCTCCTTTTTGAAGTCGGTTAAAAAGCGGTCACCGTTCCAATTTTTTTTTTAAATACGTTCTTTAGTAAAATAACACCTTTTCTTGTATGGCCGCTCCTATCAACAAATAATAATAAAAATATATTAAAGGTAAAAATTAAAGGGGCAACAAACCTTTGTTATATTTTTTTTTATTGAGGAGCTCGTGGCTATGTAATAACAGCCGCATGGATCGATTTGGTTCGTCAACGGGTGACCATCTTATCATTCTGAGACTCCTCCGTGCCTCGGAAAGCCGTTGGTCCCGGCTGTCATTCGTGGATCTTTGACAGTCATTACGGGTCATCAGAAGCCCGAAAGTCTGACAACCAGTCTTACCAAGGGGTATCGTATTACCCAGTAACTGGGTTGTGGAGGTCAGATAGGCAGTCGCTCCATGTAAAATACTGGGATTCAGCTGCATCCGGCTAGACTGGAAGCCGACCCCATTATAGTTGGGAAAAGGCTAGGCAGATTGATTTTCTTATATTTTTATTATTTGTTGTTACAGCGTCCATATAGTCCATACACACTCTGTGAAAATTTCAAGTGTTTACCCGAAGCCTAAAAAAGTGAACTGTGGCGTTGAAAAAATGTCACGTATGAAAATAATAACGAACATACACGTATTCAAATCACGCTGTATCAATATTCCATTCATTATAAAAAAACAAGGGAACTTAACTCCAAATGAAATTCGCTCTTTGTCATCCCTTTTAAGTAAAACAAAAGCTCTAAAAAGCAATTGAATTAAATCACCATTTGCTTCCGGTCAACTTATTTATTGTACACTTTTAAATTCTGCCAAGTTTGCCTTTTTCGTGGGAAATTCAATTAAAGCAAAGCACATTCTTGAACGAAAACTTTTTACAGAGAATACCATAAATGTTAGATTTTATGTAATCGGATACTGTTTCTGTATTACTTTTTTATTTCTGTTTATTTTAGAGATTTTCTGTCTTTAAAGTCTGTATCGTCGTAACCTGCTGCAGCAGGTATTATAGGCACATACATATTAAATTATTTTCAATACATTTCCTCGAAATCTGGTTCATATCGCACTACGATTAGGTTCACAATACAATGTATTTCACACGCGTGCGAGTTTTCATTTTCCAACACGTGTGCGGGAATAAAAGTTGGCACAGAGAACTTATACCTATACTTATTCCAAATTGGTTCAATGCCTCTATTCACATTCTCTATTCGGAGGTGAATGTTTTTTTTTTAATCTCGGCAAAGAGCCTTTATACCTTTGCTTCCCCTTCAACCTGGCGAAAGCAAAGCGCGGAAAAAAAAGAAAATTTAAATCATAGATTCCTAATAATTCATGACAAAAATATTTTTCGTTATTTTATTTTATTTCTTGAAAAGTGTATTGAAAAACGTCGTTTGATACATGTGGACGTTTGCTATTGCAGTTCTCGGCTCAAAACAACCTCGAATGCAATAACAAAAATTCTCCACTTGTATCAAAATGTACTATTCTCTCATGGCCATAGAAATATAAAAAACAGCAATGCTCATGGCTAAATGACATAGATATAAGAAATAATTTTCTGTTTTTTTATTTCTATGCTAAATGATAACAGCCGCACATATCGATCGAAGGCTAAGCTACACTTGCCGCGGTCGGTTCGTGGATGGGTGACCATCCATTACCTAACGGGAACGTTTTAAGCCATTGGTCTCGGCTGTCATTCACAGATCTTTGACAGTCGTTACAGCTAGTTAGAAGCCCAAAAGTCTGGCAATCAGTCTTACCAAAGGGTATCGTGTTACCCAGTAACTGGGTGGTGTAGGTCAGATAAGCAGTCGCTCCATGTAAAATACTGGTATTCAGCTGCATCCGGTTAGACTGGAAGCCGACCTCAACGTAGTTGGGATAAAGGCAAGGCAGATTGATAAAGTAGAGGTAATTTTTTATGCAGACTGGCTTGCCTTTCATTATAGCTCCATTCTCACAGCTTTTGAAATTAATTAAGTAATTACTAGCAGCGCCCCGTGGTTTCACCCGTGTGAATCTCGAACCCGTAGCATTATTGGGATAGTAAAAAGTATCCTATGTGTTAATCCAGGTTAAACTATCTGTGTGCATCAAAATCCGTTCAGCAGTTTTTTCGTGAAAGAGTAACAAACATCCATCCATGCTTTTTTTTTGTGGATGGGAAACCTTTAAATGATTTCTCCCGCTCTGGGTGGAGCGGGAGGGCGTGTCAGACTTTTACTGACTAAAACCCACCCGTATTCCTTCAGTTGCCTGTACCAGGGCCACGGTATCTCTTTCGAACAAACCGCGACTCCGGCGGCTATAAAAATAAACTTTCTTCCTTGGACTCGAACGTGTGCTATTCTATTCGTCAGGAAAGTGCCTTGGCCACAGCGCCACAGACAAACTTTCGCGTTTATAATATAGTAGGATTGCTTGGAGGAGCTTGTGGCTAAGTAATAACAGCCCCACGGGTCGATCCATCAGGTTAAGCTACGCTTGCCGGGGTTGGCCGTGGATGGGTGACCGTCTTTACATACCAAGACTCCTCCGTACCTCGGAAAGCACGTTAAGCCGTTGGTCCCGGCTGTCTTTCGTGGATCTTTGACAGTCGTTACGGATCGTCAGAAGCCCGAAAGTCTGACAACCAGTCTTACCAAGGGGTATCGTATTACCCAGTTACTGGGTTGTGGAGGTCAGATAGGCAGTCATTCCATGTAAATTACTGGTATTCAGCTGCATCCGGTTAGACTGGAAGCCGACCCTAACATAGTTGGGAAAAGGCTAGGCACATTGAATATAGTAGGATTGCTTATTCATATTCATAAGATAACTCAATCCACATTTATTAGCACATTAGCTAATTATTGTCGGCAGCAACGTCTGTGCATTTTCTGCGAAGCGTTTCGACGAAGGTAAATTATTTACATGCTGATATAATTTATGATAAGTGGAGAAAAGGGAGGCTGATGAAAATCAGGTTGATTAATATAAATGTACCTAACGAAGTAAGAACGGAGCCGGATCCGATTTAATTCAGGACTCTGGTTTACTTCATACAGAATCTATAATACTAATAATAAAGCTGACGAGTTTGTTTGTATGTTTGAACGCGCTATAATCTCTGGAACTACCAGTCGGATTTAAAAAGTCATTTTTGTATTTGATAGCCCAATTCTTCAGAAAGGCTATTTAACATCACGGTAGGACTATTAGCAGCTGAGTAAAAAGAAAATCAGAAAGAACGCTAACGCACATGCGATGCGACGGGGTGGGTCGGGGAAAAAGAAATATCACGCGGACGAAGTCGCGGGTAGAAACTAGTTCATTAATATGTGTGTACTATTACGATTACTTATGTTTATTAGGGTTCCGTACCTCAAAAGGATAAAGCGGAACCCTTATAGGATCACTCGTGTGTCTGTCTGTCTGTCTGTCTGTCTGGCTGTCTGTCTGTCTGTCTGTCTGTCTGTCTGTCCGACTGTCACAGCCAATTTGCTCCGAATTTAATAGAAAGAAAAATGGACCGATTAAGTTGAAATTTGGTACACATATGAATTTCTGTGACCCAAACACGGACAGATAAAGTAAATAAATGAATTTTGAATAGGTATGGGGGTCACTTTTGGGGGGCAAATAAGAAAATTAAAAAAAAAAGTTTCGCAAACTATACCGTGTTACATATCAAATGAAAGGACTTACTATGAGGGTCTCAAATATATTTTTTTTTATAATTTTAAAATAAATTGTTTTACAGTTATTTAAGAAAATAGACGAAAATTGACCATTCCCCCCCCCCCTTATCTCCGAAACTACTGAGCCTACAACTTTGAAAAAAAAATACAGAAAATAGATCTTTATCTGTAGATTACAGGAAAACCTATAAGAAGTCTATGGGTCTTAAAATAACATGGTAAATCTCTCAATATTGTGAGTACAAACTTACATTTACAGTTGGAATGTACGGAAGAACATGTTTTTCAATTACAATGTTAAGTTTGTTCTTGGAATACTTCATCCCAACTACGGAACCCTTCATAGTGCGTGGTCCGACACGCACTTGGCCGGTTTTTTTTAACTATGAAATACGGGTCGGGAGCCAAAAGCTCTTATCGTTTGTCGTTAAATTTCTTTCGAAGTAATGAGAGCTCTTTACTGGGTGCACATGCATTTAAGTTATGTTGGAAAAACAAATTTATGGTACAAACTTTAAATGAGAATTTCGTAAGGAAATGCTTCAGTCTTCATACACTTAAGTTTATAAAGACCATGAATGTCTTCTAACAGGTTCTATTAATCATCGCCTAAACTGCATAATTCACATTATTTAAGGATTTATGTAACATTCATTACTCATAACCAGAGATTGGTTATCGGATGCATAGTACGTTCCCGTGGGATATTTTCCGCTGGAGAAGCAAAAGCTAGTAAGAATTCAATAGTTTCAAAACATTACCATCATTTCTGGTCCCTCAAATCTCATCACTATCTACTATCACTGTTATCAGTTACGCTGCTCTCTCTTCGGCTTAAACCTTTTCAAGGTTTTCTATACAAAAATTGTTTTAGGACTCGTATGAAGAACATCACGCCTCTAATCCCCGATGGGTTAAGCAGAGGTGTAGGTACAGAGGTCAGCACATTAAGCTACACCAATCTGTCAAATTTTTTTGATAGATTTTCAACTTTATATCAAAGGAATAAGGTTCACATTCAATTGGGGAAATTTAACAGATTGCTTTGATTGATTGGTTGTTTTGCAGATTGCGCTTGATGTTCTGGCCTCTGTACATAGTACACCCACATTTCGCCAGTTATGTTTTAGCACAGAATACATATTAGGTTTTGGGTTTATTGCCATCAAACGGGCACAAATCCAGAATCCGGGCTGCTACAGAGAAGTTCATAATGTAAAAACCCAAAAAAACTTTGCCCGAGCTGGGAATTGAACCCAGGACTACATGCTCAGACGTAGCGCTTGCGACCATAGACCAGCGAAGCAGTCAAGAGGCAGAGGTATAAGAGTTATTTTCTCGAAAGTGCAATACTCAAAAACCGGCCAAGTGCGTGTCGGACTCGTGCACGAAGGGTTCCGTACCATTATCCATAAAAACGGCAAAAAAATCACGTTTGTTGTATGGGATCCCCCTTATTTTATTCCCCTTGATTTTAGAAAGAAAGAAAGAAAGAAAGAAAATACGTTTATTTGCGGTAAACATGACGCAAAGGACAACAAAATAAAATAAACAATGTAAAAAGCAAGTTTTGGGGAAAATATGCGTCACATCTACGCAAAACGGCTACCGCTCAGCATAATGCCGCGACCCCATGCGAAACGGAGCCCCAGCGCTGGTTTTCAGCGATAGCCGGCGTTGACGCGATGACGTCGACCGGTGCAGCATGTGATAAATAATATGCAATTAAAAAATAAATAAAATATAAAGTTAATAAAGTTAAGTTAAAGTTAAGTTAAGTTATTTTATTTTGTTTTTTAGTATTTTTTGTTATAGCGGCAACAGAAATACATTATCTGTGAAAATTTCAACTGTCTAACTATCACGGTTCATGAGACAGACCAGTTCCGGACCGGTTCGGTGCCTGGTGACAGACGGATAGACAGACAGACAGACGGACAGCGGAGTCTTAGCAATAGGGCCCCGTTTTACTCTTTGGGTATGGAACCCTAAAAAATAATATAATAATATTGGATTATATAATGATTATAATAATGGATTCGAATAATGGATGAAACAGAATAATGGATTCGTTAACATTGAGTATGTGCGAGTTGTAGGTCGTAGGCTCGAACCCTGACAGGCGTTTTACTTTGTAAATTATTTAATCACCACTGCTCTCAAAAGTTCAAAACGGTGAGGAAACCAGCATGTCCTAGAACCAAAAATTCGAAGCCATGTGACATCTATCAACCCGCACTGGGCCCACGTAGTGGATAACAGGCCCACTCCTTCTCACAGAGAGGAGGCTTGTGTCCCAGCAGTGGGAACGATATTGGCTGATTATGCGTTATGCCAGTATGTTACAGATCTATATTCTCGAAAGTACTTATAAACTAAATACTAGCTTTTGGCCCGCGCGGATGTCGGAAAATATCTCACGGGAACGTACTACCGGGAATTTTTTCCTTATTCCTTGTCTACATTATAATGGGAATCTCTGTGCAAAATTTCAGCCTTCTAAGTCCAAGGGTTTGGGCTGGGCGTTGATGAATCAGTCAGTCAGTCAGGACTTCTCTTTTTGTTTATATAGATATATGAAGAATATTTAAACGATAGAGACTTCTTAGATGCTGCCGGCGCCGGGGTCGCGGGTTTTTCGAAAGAGATACCGTGGCCCTGGCACAGGCAACTGAAGGAACACTGGTGGGTTTTAGTCAGTAAAAGTCTGACACGCCCTCCCGCTTCTCCTAGAGCGGGAGAAGTTATTTGATGATTTCACATCCACAAAAAAAGGGACTTCTTATATCTACATAACGTAAAAAACACAACTACTTCCTAACTGTAGAACATTCTCATTCGATTTCTACGGAAACATCGTACCAGTACAGCAGCATTGCATTGCACTACAGAATAAAGTTGAAACGTTCTTAAAGAATTCGAGCGGAATACAACACTGAAAAGAGATACCTACAATACAAGCTCATTTCATACACTCGAGTATTCCTAGTTGCACTGACTCGATACATAGGTACCGTAGTGCTATTCTGTAAACATCTCACCGTGATAACTCAGGTGAAGTGAGCGTGAAGTGAGCCGTCATTCCACCTAATGCTAGGGGTTGACACTATTGACAGCTCACTTTAAGATCACTTCACTTATGTTTTCACGGTGAGATATTTACAGAATAGCACTACTGGTAACTGAAATTGAATACGAAATCAAATCGCAACACGGTTATCGGACCGTAAAATTGGAAAATGTGATTTGCAGTCTATTCCTAGATGTTTTTTTTTTATGCTACGCTCTAATGGGGAGGGACAGGCAAAGCTAATTACAGATGTCGCCACCCTCGCTGGTAACTGTCAGCTGCTTGCGGTCTGTTTAATGTTTTGAACTTGGTTTCCAATTTTTAGGAATAGACCCACAGTTTTCTTCTTTCCTTATCCGCAGGAAAACGGTGTATGCCTAATGTAAATTAATAATAATGAAAAAAACTTATTCAATGCACTACATATACTACTTTAATAATTAAATGATATAATACGTAAAAATGTATGGTGTTTGACAAGTAAACAACACCAGATAATTGTACTCTCTCCCCATGAGTCAGCCTGGTACCTACTCGTATTTTTACTTTGATGACTGGCTGATATTTTCACAAGGCATAAGTTTTTTTTTCTTATTTCGTTTGTACCAGTACGAGTTAATAAAACCTCTTCGTTAACGGTCTTGGAAAATGCAGATTGGAGTAATATTGACCGATTGATTGAACTATAGTCAGCTCCAAAAGTGTCTGATAAAATGTAAACAAACAGGTTACAACAATCAATCACTAAAACTACATTCTCTTTTTTCAACAATTATTGTTTGAAAAATTGTTGTTTGATTGGAAATGTTTATAAAATAGTTGATTGAAAAATCATCAATGAAAATTTAGGTTATAAAATTATCCTCAATTTTCTAATGAAAATCTTTAAGGTGATTTAAAACTAGAATTTTGCATTAAATTATTCGAATAATCAAATCAAAGCACTCAATTGGTAAGTGGCACTAGCACTACAAATTAGTTACAGGTATATCATCTGATCCATTTGTTTATCAGATTCTTTAGGAACCTTCAAAGTTTTTCTCCTTCGGGTAAAGACAGGCAAAAATAAAAACAATACCAACATGGCGTCATCAACCCGCTTAACTTTGAGTAAGTACACAAGACCCATATGCAGATGGATTACGTACTCGTACCTACAATCAATATGACAAACACATCAAACAAGGTGGCCAAGTTCCTTTAAATATGAATCAGCACCAATAAAAAAACCGGTCAAGAGCGAGTCGGACTCGCGCAAAGAGGGTTCCGTTCCGATTTCTGAAAAAGTGTGCTATTTTGAGACATCGTTTTATTTTTCCTGTAATCTTTACATAAACTTCTATCACATAGAATAATTTCAGATTTTTCTCTGTGCAAACTTCGGAGACAAGAGAAGAGAGAAGAGAGGAACGGTATTTTTTTTTACATTTTTCATCAAAAGTCGAAAACTATACGGCCTAAAAAAATAAAAAAATGTTTGAGAATGTGCAAATAGCGTATTTTTTTATTTCTTTCTTATTTCTTTTTTATTTCTTTCTTATTTGCAAAATAGTTGGACAAACATCATATAAAACTGTTCCAAATTGCATGTTGATAGCATTAGTAGTTCTTGAGATATCCAGCTGTGACAGACAGACAGACTGAGTTGCACCATAAGGGTTCCTTTTTTAACAACTTTGATACTGAACCCTAAAAACAAACAAATACTAAAATGATTGTCTCATTTCAAGTTTTCAATTTGAAAATCACTTTAACTTTTAAATATTATACAAAGTTTTTGACAAGTCCTCTTTACTTTGTACCATCGTAGTACTCTTGAACCTCATCTCCTTGAATGCATAATTCAATGCCCATTATTATGTAAATACAGTTTCCGTGCTAGACTGAAAAAGGGCTTTTTATTTACTGAAACGTTTACAAGTTTGGTTTACCATTTGAGATTGATTTCATCATCAATTTCAACCGAAAAACGTCACTGCTGCATAGGCCTCCCCAAGCACTGCCACTTGGACCGGTTCTGTGCTTACCGCATCCAGCGGATTTCTGCAGTCTTCACCAGGTCCACCTTGTGGGAGACCTTCCAATCCAACACTACTTCTTCCGGTACGGAGATTTATTTAAAAACGGTTCAACACCAATTACACTTATTAAACAGACACACACACATAAAAGAGTAATTATATAAAATTGTAAAGTTGAGGTTGAAACATATGAGATAGAGCAAAATGGATTAAAATTTAGAATGTCAATTCAATCGTGATTTATGAATGGAGATTTTTCCTAGCAGTCACAACTCACTACCTAGATACACTACTGCTTATACCAAGCTTACACATCAAAACTACACAGAAATCACATAAGCCTTGTCCTCCAAAAGCTTATTTTAAAATACTAGTATTTTACGACATTAGATAGAATGTGGCTGCAGCAATCCATTAGGATAATTGTCACAGTTTGTTTGTTTATTTTTTACCTTAAAATATTTGGCTGCGGTATAGGTACAGTGCGAATGCCGCAGATTTTAGGGCAAATGGGATTTAGCTTTCCCTTACCTCCCAAAAATGCGCGCTGCAGACATTGCGGAAAATGTCGTTAGGAAAGTTTTGAGTAATTGGAATAGCCAGCCAGGCTATAAAAGTAGGGGAAGACCAAAAAACGATGGATGGGCTGTTTTATAGATGATATGGTTAGAATGGGAGTGACTACCGAGATGACGACTATTAGAGAAGTATGGAAGAAGACATAGTTGCGCCGACCTCAAATAAATTGGAAGAAGGGCCAGATAATGATGCCTACACCTACTAATAATCTAATATCTTTATCTTAGACCATCGTTTTTTTTTTTAAAGAACTTTCCTTTGAAAACAAAGACATATTTATAGAATGTAAGGCCAATTTTAATGATCCGGACTGAAGAATGAGGTCTCCTATCCAGTTTGCAAATGTCGTAGACGTCATACTTCGCTGACATGTCCTAACGACCGGAGTCTTCGACTGAACTTCGAACATGTCACCCACTATCTCTACTTGTTGACATATCTATAGGAAATCTAGGTCATAAGAAGGGAAAGTTTAATAAGTTCGCTGCACCTGTGACAGTTGAACACATCAGGTTGAACATTAAACAGTTTATGTCTGTTTATTTTCATTACAGTTTGGGACATGAAATTAAACATTTGGAATCAGCCACGGTTACGGGGGGGAGGGGGTTTCAACGGGTGTAGTTGTATTTTCTCCACCCCCATAACTCTAAATTAGACATAAACATTGTTTTATAACCTGTATTTCTACTTTGTACACAGTATATTACATTACTAAGGGCTGATTGTTCAATAGTCAGATAATTTTTATCAGAGGAATATATATGGCGGTTTGACAGCTTTTGTATAGAAAATATGTCAAACTGTCACATTTATTCTTCAGGTAAAAGTTATCGACCTATTGAACAATAAGCCCTAAGAGATATACAAGGTGTAATATAAATAACGCACAACCTTTTTTTTTTTTTTTGTGGATGGGAAATCATCAAATGACTTCTCCCGCTCTGCGCAGAGCGGGAGGGCGTGTCAGACTTTTACTGACTAAAACCCACCCATGCACCTTCAGTTGCCCGTGCCAGGGCCACGGTATCTCTTTCGAACTACCCGCGACCCCAGCTTCGGCCCTATTGGACCCCGTCACTGCTGACATCTCTTTGAGGCGCGCGTGGAACACAACGCGCCGTCGACCCGGGCCTGGTCCTTACCGGACGGCGAGCTGCCTATTTCTCGTCGTCCGCAAGCCCGCGCCTACGGTGGCCGGGAATCGGCGATAAATTCCCGCCGCCCAGGGCGTCTCCTGCGGCGGCTAGGTGCGCGAGGGCCCGGCTGTTGCCTCTCCCTCACGCGTTCCGCCTCCTCCTTTGTGAGCATTACTGCTTCGCAGAAGGAGGTGACGGCCTCCCATGCACTCTCGCTCCGCACCATGGCCTGGACCAGGTTTGGACGCGAGAGATCGCCGCCGCCGATCGCCTCCGTGAGAACACGGCGGTGCTCCGCCCAAGCCGGGCAGACCTCCACTGTACGCTCCACCGTGTCCTTCGGGCGATCTACACAATGGTGACACCCGGGCGTTTCCTCCCGCCTTATCCGAAACAGGAACCTCCCGAAACAACCGTGTCCGGTGAGGACCTGCGTCAGGCGGAATGTGAGGACGCCGTGGCGCCTCTCCAACCACTCCTCAAAGAGGGGACTTATCGCCGCAATTGTGGCGTGCCCAGCGCTGGGTTGCGACAATCGCACTCTCCATGTCGCCATGAGATCCCGCCGGAGCTCTGTCCGCTGTACCGTGATTTCTCGCGGCAGCGGAGTTACGCCCCGGCGTTTCGCCTCCTCGCGCCACTCCCACACGTGCGCGTGGACTTTTGCCTCCAGATCCCATGGCGGTAGTCCGGCAATGAGGCTCGCCGCCTAACAGGAGACCGTGCGGTATCCCCGGACTAGCCGGATGGCCATGACCCTCTGGGACGCGTTCAACCGGCGGGCCGGTCGCAGCCTCAGTGAACGCGCCCAAACCGGTGCCCCGTAAAGGGCCATGGACCGCACGACCCCCGCGTAAAGCCTCCGGCAGGAGGCGTTTGGACCCCCCAGATTGGGCAGGAGCCGCTTCAAGGCAGCCCCGGCCCGCTCCAGTCTGGGAGCCAAACGTCGGAAGTGCTCCACGAAGTTCCACCGGCTGTCGAGGACGAGTCCCAGGTACTTCATCGTCGACTCGACTCCGATGTGAACCCCTCCTACCGTTATTTGGGAACCCGACGGTGGCGTGTTCCGAGGACCATAAAAACACATGACCTCGGACTTGTGCAGGGCCACCTCGAGTCCCAACTGCCGGATCCTCTCTACGATTGTCGCAACCCCGCGTGTCGCTAGTTCGGCCGCCGCCTGGTGCGACCTCCCTTGCGCCAGGACCAGCGTGTCGTCAGCGTAACATACAACGCTGACGCCGCTAGGAAGGTCGGCGATAACGCACAACCTCTTTTAATGTACTGAACAGCTGATTTTATTTTCGCGATTTCAGGTTTGGTCCCATAGTAAAAGTTGTTCATAATGATGAGTAAAATGGCCCCTTAAGAGGTTGTGCGTTATTTATGTTTCACCTTGTATGTAGATAAATCGTAGTCTTCCTCGAAAAGGGGCACATTGTTGAGTTTACAGAAAATAGGTGCCGTAGGTTTTTTTTAAAACGGATTTCACAGCTTGGGTAGTCAACCGCGCAAGTCCCCCCGAGAGAAACATTTGTCCCCACAAGAGCGAAAACCTAGATCCGCGCCTGTGTGGAATCCACCTGAGAATCGAATCTTGAAAAGAGTCTATATTGATTTAATTACTTATAGTTAGGTATCAGTGGGTTGGAATATTTATTGGAATATTTTTATTTTTTTTATTTTTACATGTTTGTCCACCGCACCGGGAACGGGACGTCAGCGAGAAAACAGATGACGGCGCCGAAGTAGTGACAGTACATTTACATTTATTTACTATGGCCGAATAATCTCGTTTCTCGTTGACGGTACGTTTCCAGTGCGGTGGACAAACAGTCTAAGGACCTTCGCAGGACTCGTATCGTTTCATAATTCGATACTTATACAATTTGCATTTTCAGGCACACATAAGCTTACTAACACACACACACAGTCTAAACATCATAATATAGTCGTCCGACGAGAGCCCGAGCTGCTTACATAGTTCGCCGAACTTCGTATGCAGCTCGGGCTTCGTCGGACGACTGTATGATGTATAGATTTCATATTCTGCCTCTACACGAGCGAAGAAAAATTGCGGATCTTGCTTTCTTGTTTAGTGTTATGAACGGATCTACTGACGTCCCTGAGTTGGTGGGCAAGATCGGACTTCGTGTACCGAGTGTATTTCTTAGAGGACCACGTCTTCTCCATGTGCCTCAGGTTAGAACTGTATACAGACAGAACTCGTACGTGATAAGAGCTTGTCGTACTTTTAATATGGTGTGTCAGAATGTTGAGTTAGATTTATTTACTAGTAGCATTAAGTAAGTAAAGAAAACTTTCAATAATTGTTTTTTCGATGTCTAACCATTTTTTCTTTTTAACTTTTTTATTGTATTTTTTGAGCGTGAAATTTTAGTTATTTCTTACTTCGCTGTTTTCGCGTATTTGTTAATGTTGCTCACTTTAATCGTGGGTGGAAGCTTGTAATTGGCCATCTTTTACACATTGTACTTAATATGGAAATATATTAGCTGTAAGCTTTCCTCAAAGTAATAAAATAAAATAGACTGTGCTCATAGTCTACATTGACATAGGTACAAGTATCCATTAGTATCTACAAGTATACCTAAGTAGTCGGGTTACCTTCGGCTCGAAATTGCCTTTTCTCTCCGATCATAAACTTATTATGTTACCTCTTACACAGAACACTGTTATCTTATAACCATGTGACTTATAATTATGTGCATTACACGTATAGTTCATTACGTATCACGAAAGCTTGTTAACAGATTGCCTTATTATAAATCTGTATCTTCTATACATACATATATACAATTGAATAAAATTGAAGTGTCTGTTTGTAGTGTCAAAATAACAGCTATTTACTAAATAGGATCAATCAATCTGCCTAGCCTTTTCCCAACTATGTTGGGGTCGGCTTCCAGTCTAACCGGATGCAGCTGAATACCAGTATTTTATATGGAGCGACTGCCTATCTGACCTCCAAAACCCAATTACTGGGTAATATGATACCCCTTGGTTGTCAGACTTTCGGGCTTCTGACGACCCGTAACGACTGTCAAAAATCCACGAATGACAGCCGGGACCAACGGCTTAACTTGCTTTCTGAGGCACGGAGGAGTCTCGGTATGTAAAGATGGTCACCCATCCACGGACCAACCCGTACAGCTGTTATTACTTAGCCACGAGCTCCTCCTTTTTACTAAATAGGATATTGAATAAATTGAAATGCTCTCACGGTACGTCTTGCTAGCGTTGCACAACTTCGGAAGTATTCGCAATAATTCGCAAATATTCAAAATAACACTTCGATTTGAAGGAAAACTACTACTAAAAACTTATTACGTAAGTACTTATCTAAGTAGATGAAAAGAAATATTCGGAAGTTTTCAAATCGAATAATACTCAGATTTATGAATGAACGCGCAGTGCGTCATTCATAAACCTTTTTTTTTTTGGTACCTACATGTTGAGGTTTAGGGGTTTATGAGTTTTATAAAGGGGGGCCAAATTTTCTATTTTTGCGATAGGACACACCGTTTTCAAGATATAAGCAAAAGAAAAAAAAAACTATTTTATAAACATCACCTTTACACCTAAACCGCATACAAAAACTTATTTTATAAGTACTAATCTAAATAGATGAAAAGGAATATTCGGAAGTATTCAGAAGTTTTCAAATCGAATAGTACCTACTCAGATTTATGATTTTTTTTTTTTTTTAATTGACATCTCTTAGTGTGACCATGAGAGGTCTCGACTACTTAACCGGACTTTCCTGTGGGTGCCTTTAAGCGAGCTCAAAAGCCTCCAGCCAGGGAGCCAGATTTATGAATGAACACGAACTAACAGATTACTGAGACTATGTCATAGTCTCTGGCATTAACGCCATCTAGCGGTGAATATCAAACTTTAATAGATAAGTACTCTATGCGTGACCGAACATGTAATTAGCTCGGCGAATAATTGCGAATGCTAATCAAAACTTCCGAATGCTTCCGCGAATAATACGACGGGAATACTTCGGAATATTACTCTCCGGCAACGCTATCTTGCATCCTGTCATTATACGAACATTGAATAGGTATTTCAGAGCATTTCATAGGTAGGTATAGAAGATTTTATAGGTCGTAGACTTGTGTATGTATGTATAATATTGATAGTACCTACCTATAGTATAAGTTTAGTGTAGGTACACGTACTTACTATGAGTACGCATAGTCGCATATACAGTGCAAACTCTACCTACGTCTTTCGAAATAGGTAAGTAACTTAAAACTTCCTATAACAAAGAAATTATTTCAATTTGGTTAGTTTACGTTAAAGCCTACATTGATACACTCTTTATAGCGCAACAGGCATCCCTATTACGAAGAAATATATTCTTATCTACACGTCAGTAAATATATCACCATCTGTTTATGTTACCAGTTTTCAAGAGTCTTTGGTTAATAACCTTTGAGGTGCCGTCCAAGAAACACACCTGTGGCCTTAGCGCGAGTTTTTATACTTACTCGATCGCGTTTACGTAAACGTTACCTTACGTCAATTTGTATGGAATAATTGTGTTTTCCATTATACTCACCAGACGGCGCTTATTCAGTTTCAGCATAAATTGTGATCGAGTAAGTTTAAAAGCTCTCACTAAGGGTGAATTCGACCAAACTTTTATACCCAGTATAAGTCTAAATCTTCGAATAAATTTTGAATTTTTGACAGTTTCTCCATACATAAACTGTCAGTCGTCAATTTTATTCCACGGATAAAAGATATTCGACTTTGGTCAAATTAGCCCTAAGTCCACTGAGGTCGTTAACAACCGCCTTGCTTTTGGTATTGTTAATTGCAACGTAAACACGTGTGACATTACTCTTAAATTGCATTGTCTTTAGGAATGTTGGCCCCAATTAATAAACACACTAGGCACGTCTCGTATTAACAGTGGTAAACCAACAAATAAAAATATTGAAAAGTATTGTAATAATTAGTATTTGTTTGTTTCTTTTTCTTCACTCCACATAATGAAAAAAAATTGCTCGGTCCATTGAGTTGCGTTATAAAGAGTTTACACTGTATATTATAAGTTCTAACTTTTAGATTGTTAGTACCAATACCTACGTACAATAATTTTGTAAATAACGGTGCCATTCTGTAAAACAAAAATACATTTTGGAAATCATTATTACCTGTAAAAGCACCAAAAATGAATGATTGTAGTTGAAGCAAGGCTTACTAGGCTGACCCGGGTCGACAGCGCGTTGTGTTCCACGCGCGCCTCAAAGAGATGTCAGCAGTGACGGGGTCCAATACGGCCGAAGCCGGACGCGGGTAGTTCGAAAGAGATACCGTGGCCCTGGCACGGGCAACTGAAGGAACACGGGTGGGTTTTAGTCAGTAAAAGTCTGACACGCCCTCCCGCTCTGCCCAGAGCGGGAGAAGTCATTTGATGATTTCCCATCCACAAAAAAAAGGCTTACTAGGCTTACTAGGATTATAGTTGAAGCAAGGCTTACTACAAAGCTTTACTATTATTTGTACACGGAAGATTTTTAATCAAATATCTTAAGTAAAAGAGCCAGAGAGTAAATTGTATGAAGTGACAATACACAATACAGTGTAACTGTTGGCGTGTGAATACATTTGCCCCAACTATGTAGTTCAGAAATCACAGCAATTCCTTTTATGAATAACCCTTTCATAATCTGGACAAAACATTCCTATATTTCATAACGGAACAAAGGAGAACGCGGGAAAGTCTGTGTCAACCCTAAAATGCCGACGCTGCTGTACCGACGAGTCATTAAGTTCATTTACATACCACAGTTGTTCTTAGTTCGTGCGTTACTGTCCTAGATAAGTTACGGTTAGTTCGCTACTTTGATAAAGCTATCGTCAGAGAATTGTGTTTATAAGGCAAATGAGCTGGAACTAGGTAAGTAAAGTTAGCAGCTTGAACTTATTTGACTAAATGTTTGTTGTTTAAGATTCCGTACCTCAAAAGGAAAAAACGGAGCCCTTATAAGATCAGTCGTGTGTCTGTCTGTCTGTCCGTCTGTCACAGCCAATTTGCTCCGAATCCAATTAGCCGACTAAGTTGAAATTTGGTGCACATATGAATTTCTGTGACCCAAACATGGACGGGTAAAGTAAAAAAAAAATATATTTAATATCCACCATTTTCAAAATTATTTTTCACTTTTGGGGGGCAAATAAGAAAATTTAAAAAAAAAGTTTTGCAAACTGTACCGTGTGACATATCAATATATTTTATTCCGTGTGACAAAGCAAATATATATTTTTTTTTAATTTTAGAATATACCTGTTTTAAAGTTATTTAAGAAAATAGACGAAAATTGACCATTCCCCCCCCCCTTATCTCCGAAACTACTGAGCCTAAAATTTTGAAGAAAATACAGAAAATATTTCTTTACCTGTAGATTACAGGAAAACCTATAAGAAGTCTGTGGTCTCAAAATAACATGGTCCTTAAATCTCTCAATGTTGTGAATACAAATTACATTCACAGTTTGAATGTATGGGAGAACATATTTTTCAACTACAATGTTAAGTTTGTTCTACGGAACCCTTCATTGTGCGTGGTCCGACACGCACTTGGCCGGTTTTTTTTTTTTACAAGCTGTTAAAAGATACTTTGGAACGATGGTAGCTCGATGTAAAATTGGATAGATAAGTTTACTTTGTATTCGATGTTTTGGAACGAAGTTCCTTAACGCACGTTATACCTACTCTGCATCTGCATACTTGGCGAATGAGAGCTAGACCGAAAACTGCAGTGTATAGTTAAACTATTTCACGAAAGCGGGTTAGTTATTGCAATTTAAACCTTATGATTAACGTCATAAAGGCTTCAAGACACGACTTCGTGAGATAGATTAACTATAACATTTTAACCGCATGACAGTTTGACTATACATATAGTATGTGTTTGTGTGTTGACAAGAGTTTGTCTATAGGTATTTGTAGAATAGTATATACATTACAGCTACATTCATTTCCATTCCTGCATTTTATTTTTTAAATGAAAAAAGAAATTCTTTTCCTGTCGAAAGGAACTTCGTTCCAACCTCGACTTTTTATTTCTCTAGGGACTCCATTACACAATTGATTGATATAACAGATTATCAATAAATTACATCTCCTAAAGGAAAAGTTCATTAAAAATAATACCGACGACCAAAGTTAATAAAATAAAAAGTCATCTCTAGGAAAGTATTTATTTTTGACAAAAAATGCTTTTAAAAATAGAGGAAGGGCTGTAAAAGCAATTTGTCACTGGGAATAAATTGCTGCAGAAGTATTAAACCATAGATATAATATTTATATGTATTAAACAGATGTTACTCCACAGGGACCAGCGCAGCGACTCGTGATCGCAATTTGTAAGCAGAAACACCCAATAAATTCACTTTAATGTTATCAAGTGTATGTAAAAAGTCAGCAGAAAGAATATTGTGTCTATTTTAAGAGGATTTCTTGCTTCGTTAGATTTTTGGAACAGTTTTGTTTTAGTTTCGAGGCTCAAGAAGGTCTCTTGAGGCTGGTTCTGGTGTTCAAGAACAAAGCTAAATATTTTTTGCTGCACAACTAACCCTGGTATTATACAGGATGTACCAGAGAGGTGTAGTCAAATTTAAGGGTGTGGTTCAGACCATGAAACTGAACAACTTTCTCCATGGGACCAACAACCTAATCGAGAAAAAATTATGAGTGGGTTTTGAAGCTTTGTACGGGACAGCTGATATTTTTTTCTTGATTACGATGTTGGTCCCATGGAGAAAGTTGTTTAGTTTGATGGTCTGTACCGCCTTTAAATTTAACCACACCTTTCTGTTACACCTTGTATATGCAAAGCGACTGTTTGTCTATGCTAGATACGTTATTTAAGCTTACTGCCCGGCGTGTAAGTATTACCACTCGTAGAGGCTTTATTTAATCCACGATAAAACAATAATACTTATTTATTTATTTGGGACCTCCTACAAAGAATATAAATAATCATATAAATCACAATAATAAATAAGATTTCTTTTACGTGTACTCCTTCAATTACAGAAGACCACAGCATGCACATAATAACTAAGTGTAAACAGGATAAAAATAAAAATACAGAAAATTAATAATGGAATTTGAAAAAAATAAAATTAACATGTCAAGATTGAGCATATTACAATAATACTGTGTAGTATAATAATAATTATTTAACCATTGGAAGGAAGAAACATAGATAAGTACTACATACTTAGTTATTTTGCGATGCGATGCTAAAATACTTAATATTATTATTTGCAACTCAGCTAAATAAAAAACCCAGACATAGTTCTGCGAACCATACAGTGAAGTATGCGCAAAATGTACGCCTCGCTCTGTGCATACACGGTCACCTGCACACATTTCCACCAAACTACAATTAATCTACACCTCATTATGTGCACACATGTTTACGTCACTGTTGACAGCGCTATGTCTTGGTTTTTTATTTAGTCTGTGTTTTGCAAGCGAACAAGATTATCTCTTCGGATAGAAGCATAAAAATAAAATGTAAATGAGACTAAAACGGAAGCCTATTCGCTTACCGGGAAAATTCAATCCGTCTTATTACAAAACAAGGTTCATCTTCAAATCCAGATTTAAACCACGGACCCCTTTTTGAAATTCGAACTTTATTCCGACGCATTAAGATGTCAGTTTTACAAAACTGACAATTAGTACTGGAGTAAGTTGTCAGTTTTGTATAAAGAACTGTATTTCTATCACAGCTAGGTTCTTATTACAAAAACTGGCTCGATGGTTTAAACCATGTCAGAAGAAAAACCTCATTTTGTAATAAGACCGGAACCGTCTTATTACAAAACAAGGTTCATCTTCAAACCCAGGCTTAAACCATGGACCCTTTTTTGAATTTTGAGCTTTATTCTGACACGTTAAGATGTCAGTTTTACAAAACTGACAACTTGGTACCGGACTAAGTTGTCAGTTTTGTATAAAGAACTGTATTTCTATCAAAGCTAGGTTCATATTACAAAAACTGGCTCGATGGTTTAAACCATGACGAAGAAAAACCTCGTTTTGTAATAACACCGGAAGAGTTTAATATTAAGTAGGTACTTATTGAACCTGTTGCCAATGTTTGCGACACGGATGTCAAAAACAGCGGGATAGCTGACTCTACATATAATAACGAAACAGGATTATAATAACGAAAAACACTTTATTTTAGGTGAAAATAACAAAAAATAATGTGAATTAATAAACCAATTTGTTACTGAATTTTTCCAATGGATTGTTCATTATTGATTAGACTTAACAACTCATCTATTCGGTTACTGAAAGACAACAAAATAAGCATTGAAGGGCTAAATATAAAAGGAAAGGAAAGTAAACCTTATAGGCAAGTATTTCCTCGAAATTCTATCAACCTTCTCAGTGTTTCATATTAGTGTATGGTACAGTACACCCATTAAGAACTTCGCGGAACTTTAATGATTTAAAGGTGCGTTTAGTTGTAACGAACAGGAGTATAACCCGACCTCATAACCTAACATGCCTTTTCGACGGGGATGCTATTATAACGAACCAGTAGGGCTATTCTGTAAACATCTCACCTTGATAACTCAGGTGAAGTGAGCCGTCATTCCATCTGAAGTGAGCTGTCAATAGTGTCAACCCCTAGCGCTCACTTCACTCATGTTTTCACGGTGAGATATTTACAGAATAGCACTACAGCTTCGAGCGATTAGAAATATGTTTAATTTTGTCAAAACTACGCTACGATACGAAAAAAATACCAATCTAGATAAAGGGTTTTGAAATTATGAAAAATTATGAATGACTTTTGGGACACGTCTTCAAAAAAAAATTACCAAATACCAAACAGCCTACAAATTGGAGCATCTTATTTCACTACAGTCTAGTGCATTAAGATTTATGATGCTTCATAAACTTTGTAGTCTCGAGCCATTAGACAAAAATGGCCTACAAAGGTACCATAGATATAAGAATTATTTTTTATATTTCTATGAAAGGTACGTTAAAAAAAACGAGCGAGCCTTACAATAGTCGCATATGATGTGTAACATTTGTATTTGAATGCAATTTTGTAAAGAATTTACTTAAGATTTTAGAATTACAGAAAAAAAATATAAAAGCCTTTTAAATTCTATCGAGGAAATTTAACCCAATTGTGGTTTCCTTTAGTCAGAGTATTAATCAAATAATCAATAAACATATATCCTAAAATTAAATCCATACATGCTGCAATAGTGAAATAAATGGTAAATAAAAATAAATAAAATAAATTTTTATTAAACCATGCGTATACAAAAATAGTATGAACTCTGGTATCCAAAAAAAGATTTAACTTGTGTTATGGATACCAGCATTCTCACATAAATGAAATTTACATTGGTTGCAACAGACTTCGATGTCAAGAGTGGCACAGTATACAGGAGAGGAAGCCTTTAATAGAATGTGTGTAAGTGTAGTGTTAGTCACACTAATATTTTAAAGAAGAAAGTTTGGTTGGTTGGTATGGTTACGAAAAATCCCCCAAATCCCCCAATTTTTTTTTTTTTTTTTGTATTGCCTTAACTTCCCGTCCACGATAATGGTAGGACGTGCCCGTATTTCTATACATTGTAAGGACGTGGACGTAGACGTCATGGACAAAGTGATAACACTGATAACCAAAACAACAACAACAACATCACAACACCTCACAACAAAAGTGTAAACCATAGAAATATAAAAAACTTCTTTCTTATATTTATGGTGTAAACGCATCTTAAACCACGACGTGAAGACGGCTTCATACGAAACGTTTTATAAATTAGTTCCCTGAAACAAAACCGGGGGCGCCTCGTAGCTCAGCCACTGATTATAAAAGACACTATTAATTTTCCATGGCGATGGTCACCATTATGCAAATTGCAATTTAGCAAATTGCTTCATGAATTATTGGGGACCACTTTGTTGGAAGAAATGCAACTCTGTCTGCAACAAATCAAAATGGCGGATTTTATTCTGCATTGCATTGTAAAATTGAAACTAACGAGCTGCTTTCTTTTTTTTTCAGATTCAGGCATGATTTGAACAATCGAGGTGAGTCGAGTTTCTATTAACTTTTGTTGGAAAATTGCTTTTCGTAGCAAGGTTGTACAAAATCATTAAACTACTGTTTTGAAAATACTATTAAATCCTAGCTTTTACCCGCGGCTTCGTCCACGTGGATGTCGGAAAATATCCCATGGGAACGTACTACCGGGTTTAAAAGTATAGGTACCCTATGTGTTAATCCAGGTTATAAACTAAGTGTGTGCCAAATTTCATCCAATTCCGTGCAGCCATTTTTGCGGCAATCCGGAACATACATCCAGACAAACGGAAAAAACTATATTATTTTCGGCATCAGACTCGTTCCCGCACCTCGTGCAATTACTTTTATTCAATGTACAGTTTTGACTTCGTTACTATTTAATTATATACATAAAAAAAAACATATACAAAAAAAAAATAATATATATTGTACGAGGAAAATATGCTTAAATGTGTTTAAAGGAAAATTGTTATAAATACATTACCTTTCTTTAATAATTTTATATTAATACCTAAGTAAATGAACGAATTTTTCGACGCCATATTTTAGTTTTTTAATAGTTTTAGTTACGTTAGTTATGTTAGGATATTATATTTTTAACTTAATTAAACTTTTTATGTGTACCTATATACAAGGTTGATATGAGCGAGAGGCATTAAATTAAACCACATATACTATAGATGCATAGTGTTAACTCGGAACTATTAAAAAAAAGTTTCGAAGAAAAATAAGAAAAAACTTTTTTCGAACAAATAAAATAGCTTAATGATCTAATTATAATGTAAACATCCTTTGTAAACATTTCCACTGACGTGCGTAACAAAACGGCAACGTCGCGTCAAAAATTCTGTCGTTTTATGGTGTGTGACCCTAGATAACTATGCGTAGGCACCTACTATTGAATTAAATTTATTCTGATACTTGGCTGTATGCAAGTATCTATGCCTGTGTTTTATAATGATGTGTTAGTTCCTATTCCTAACACTTGGTGTCGTTGTCCTCCCCCTTCCGTAGTTTTACTTACTGTGTCATGTACGTTTGATGAACAAATAAATACATTATTTAGTTCTAGCTATAGAAATCTTGTTTATTATTATATCTCGAAGTGGTTATGGGCCCAGGCCCACGCGAGTAATAAATAAAGAGCAGAAAAACAGTAAAGTAGTGTTGAAAGTTTTACAATAAAAACTGAAAGGAAAAAGTCAAAATGGAGGTCGGCAAAATTGAAAAATTTGATGGATCGAATTTCAAACAATGGAAATTTCAAATAAAATGCGCTCTGCGTGCCAAAGGTTTGGATATCAATATGCCGAAACCAGAAATAAATGTGATTCAGTGGAATAAAGATGATGGAATGGCTATGTTTATAATAACATGCTATGAATCTGAAGCAAGTAGCACTCATTGAAAATTGCGAATCAGCGCTTGAGGTGATGACTAAGCTTGAGTCTATTTATGAACAGAAATCCGAGATGACAAAAATGATGTTACACGAGCGGTTTTATCAATATAAAATGTCATCAGCGGACAGCATAGCGCAACACATTGCTAAGGTAGAAAGTTTGGCAAAGGAACTAAAAGAAAACGGAGAGGATTTAAGTGATACTGCAATCATAACTAAAATACTGAGTACACTCCCTCCAAAGTACAGATCTCTTCGTCAGGCTTGGATGGCACTTGATTCAAAGAAACAAACTGTAATCAACCTGACAGCTCGACTATTAGATGAGGAGGCCAGCTTGAGTGTAGAAGAAGAAAATGAAACTGCTTTATTAGTAGCAAAACAAAGTGCAAAGAAGAAAACTTTTCCATCTACACAAACAAATAAAGAATCGAATGACAAACCACATCGCTTTGCATGCTACAACTGTGGGAAACGAGGTCATTTTGCTAAAGATTGTCGTGCCCCTAAACAAAAACATAATAAAGGAGATAAAAATATGATTGCCTTTAATGTAGCCAATTGTGACTTGAGAGATGATGATGAAAGCAGTAGATGGATATTAGACAGCGGTGCCTCAGCTCACATGTCTTATAAAAGTGAAAATTTTGCTGAATTGTATGAGTATACAGGATCTCCATTGAAACTAGGAAACCAGGAAGCCATAGAACTGGTTGGTCAAGGAAATGTTTTGATTAACAAGTGTGTCAATGGACAATGGGAGACGAGTATCCTGAAAAATGTTCTTTATGTACCAAAATTAAGAAGAAACCTATTCTCTGAAGGAATAGTGACAAGACAAGGCTACAGTATCATAAAGAAACAAACTGATGCTTTGATTTACAAGGATAACAAAATAGTGCTGTGTGCGTCTTTACAAAGCAACAATTTATATGAGTTAAAGATGACAACAATTCAAAACCCAGTGTGTAACGTAGTACAAAAATTGGATCTTAAGATATGGCATGAACGTTTGGGACACTTGAATGTCAAGGAAATACAGAAAATGTGCAAAAATAATGCGATAACTGGTGTAGACTTATCAGACTGTGACAAGTTCGTATGTGAGGGTTGTGCTTATGGCAAGCATGCTCGTCAACCGTTCCAGAAGTCAAACAGGGGATCACTACAACCAGGTGACATTATTTACAGTGATGTCTGTGGACCATTTAGTATGCCATCTGTACAAGGGATGAAATATTTTGTCATTTTTAAAGATGCTGCTACAAGCTTCAGATATGTGTACTTTTTGAAAAACAAAAGTGATGTGCTAGAATATTTTAAGAAATATATTGCAATGATTAAAAATCATTTTTCACATGGTGTACGCATATTACACAGTGATAATGGGGGAGAATATACCAGCAAAGATTTTAAAGAATATCTAGACCGTGAAGGTATTACTCATGAACTTACTGCCCCTTATACGCCTGAACAAAACGGGCGGGCTGAACGTGAAATCAGGACAATAGTGGAAAGTGCTCGATCCATGCTTTATGCTCGTAATGTACCACTCAATCTATGGGCAGAAGCAGTCAATTGTGCGGTTTATTTATTAAATCGTACGTCGTCTAGCCAGACTCCAAATATTACACCTATGGAGCTATGGAGTGGTGCAAAACCTAATTTGGATCATGTCAGAGTGTTTGGGTGTGAAGGATATGTCCATGTGCCAGATCAGCTGAGAAAGAAGCTTGATTGCAAAAGTCGTAAGATGATGTTAGTTGGCTATGATAATACTAACTATAAAATGTATGATTCAAATACAAAAAGAATAACAGTATCGAGAAATGTTATTTTCAATGAACAGAAAAGTCCTGAAATAAAGAGAAATGAAGCTCAAATTTTTATCTGTGATAGTGATGAAGAAGATCAAGAAGCTGAAGAGGTGACAGGTAATATTGAGAGAAATTCGGGTGGTCAGGTCAGCTGTGATAGTGATGACAGCACACATACTGCCATTGATGAAAATGATGTAACCTATGAACCTTCGCAAGAAATTGATATTACAGATTTAAATAGATCAAATATCACTTTAAGACCACGAAGAAATCAATTTTTTGAGGCAAATTTAATGGAGTTAAATGTTCCTGTGACCTATGATGAAGCAATTAATAGTGAAGATCATAAGTTATGGCAGCAGGCTATAAATGAAGAACTAGAAGCTCATCATATTAACAACACCTGGAGTTTTATTGATAAGGAAAATCAGAGAACTATAAATTCAAAATGGGTTTTTAATATCAAAAGAAACCAAGATGGTCAAGTAGACAGATATAAAGCTCGACTTTGTGCTCGAGGGTTCTCCCAAATTAAAGGAATAGATTACAATGAAATATTTTCACCTACCACAAGATATGAGTCAATTAGGATACTGTTATCTATCTCAGCAGAAAATAACTGGAATATAAGGCAGTTAGATGTTAAAACAGCCTTCTTGTATGGAGAGTTAGAAGAGGATATTTTTATGGAAATCCCAGATGGAGTGAAAGCACCTGAAAATAAAATATGTAAGCTGAATAAATCCCTATACGGGTTGAAACAAGCATCTCGTTGTTGGAACAAGAAATTCACTAATTTTTTATTGAAGTATGGTTTTAATCAGTCACAAGCAGATAATTGTGTGTTTGTATGTAATTTTCATGGCATTAAAGCTTTGTTAATTCTTTATGTAGACGATGCTCTAATTATGTCGCAGTCAAATACAATATTAGATGAAATTGTGAATTACTTAAAGCAAGGATTTAATATCAGAGAGCTGAATTTAAATAAGTTTGTTGGCTTAGAAATTTTGAAAACTGATAATTCAATATGTATTAGTCAAAAACAGTTTATTGAACAGTTAATAAATAAGTTTAATATGAGTACAGCAAACCCCTGTAATACACCTATTGATGTAAATGTGCAAATAGTTAAAAATGTTGATAATGAACAGATTAATTTTCCTTACAGGGAAGCCATAGGGTCATTATTGTTTTTATCTACTGCAACTAGGCCAGATATCTCATATGGTGTCAATCTGTTAAGTAGATATATTAATAATCCAAGTTTACATCATGTAAATCAGTTGAAGAGAATAATTAGATATCTTATTAAAACTAAAGATTTGTGTATTAAGTATCAAGGTCATGAAGATTTAGTTGGATATTCAGACTCAGATTTTGCTGGTGATTTAGATACGAGAAAATCAACTACTGGTTATATTTTCATGTTAAATGGTGGTCCAATATCTTGGGCTAGTCAAAAACAATCTTGTATTTCTCTATCAACAACTGAGGCTGAGTTTATGGCTGGGTGTGAAGCTGCCAAAAATCTTTTATGGTTAAGACAGTTTTTCAAAGAAATAGATACAGGGTGTCTCACGGCAGAGTTAGGATTTTAAATTTGAATATTTAAAAAACCGTTGCAGGTAAGCGCGGGGGGAGGAGCGCAGTAGCTTCGTCCTTCGTGCGGATTCATTAGTCACGATGTCGCAGTGGTCGGGTGAGCACCGCGCGTTCGCTATCGAGGCGTTTTTGAAAGGTGGAGAATCGTACGTTGTGGCTCGGAGACAGTTTTGTTCTCACTACAATATCAGACGTTTACGCGATGGACCAAGCGAAAATTTGATTCATAAATGGATTATGAAGTTTCGAGCTACCGGTTCCGCTATAAATCAACCGCGTCCGGGCCCAAGCAGAACTTCAAGGACGGAAGAAACAATAAACGAAGTGGCAGCTAGCGTTCGTCGCAATCCACGCATGTCAATACGCAAAAGAGCGGCGGCTTTAAACGTTACCAAATCAACCGTAGAGCGGGTTTTAAAACGTGATTTGAAATTCCATCCCTATAAAATACAGATAGTGCAGGAAATAAATGAAAATGACTACAATTTACGTAAAAGTTTTTGCCAGACAATCATTGAGAGATTTCGCACTTTGAATACTGTGTTTTGGAGTGACGAAGCACATTTCCATTTAAATGGATATGTTAACAAACAAAATTGTCGCTTTTGGTCAGTTGTCAATCCCAGACAAAAACATCAAAGACCGCTGCATAGCCCAAAAGTGACAGTGTGGTGTGCTCTTTCGGTCAATGGAATAATCGGGCCGTATTTTTTTTGAAAATGCGACAGTTGCTACGGTAACTGTTTCTGGTGAGGTGTATCGGCAAAATGATATCCAATTATTTTATACCCCAACTTCAAGAGCATCCAGCCTACAGCTCAAGAACGTGGTTTCAGCAGGATGGAGCCACTTGCCACACTGCAAGAGCCACTATGGACTAACTTCGTGAATTGTTTCCTCAAAAATTGATATCCCGCTTTGGTGATATCGCGTGGCCTCCGCGATCACCAGATTTGACCCCCATGGACTTTTTCCTATGGGGGTACCTTAAGAGCAAAGTTTACGTCAATACTCCCAGGAATATCGCTGAGCTAAAACAAAATATCCAACGAGAAATACGCGACATCGAGCCGGCTATGCTTAGGCGCGTTATGCAAAATGCGATGAATAGATTCCGTGAGTGCGTGCTACGAAATGGAAGACATCTGAGGGGCAATTCCCGTATTTTTATAACAACGTTCGCAATCTCATCTCAGTCTCAATCTGTCAAAATTGTATAGAGTTTGCCTACATTTTTGACATTTGATTGTCGCTGGCTGACATTGCGACTTGGAATTTGAACGTTTTTAATTACGAGAATTGGCCCTCTGGAAGATGTTATCTTTAAAAAATAAAATCCGCATTACAGTTCAATAATTTTCAATAAAAATGTTTTCACAAAAATATGCAAATTGACTTTTATTTCATTTCTAAATCCTAACTCTGCCGTGAGACACCCTGTATTAGTCAGGATTGTACGACTTTATGTATTGATAATCAAAGTACTATTAAACTGATAAATAATCCTGTTTATCACAAGAAGACAAAACACATTGATATAAAATATAATTTTATTAGAGAGAAGGTACAGCAAAAGTTAATTAATATTAAATATGTACAAAGTTCTGAACAACTGGCTGATATTTTTACGAAGGCTTTACCTACTTTTAAATTTGAGCATATAAGAGAAGAAATATTGTCTGTTATGTAGTTTTTTTTTTGTTGTTTAAGCAGGTAAACTATATGTAGAAGAAAAAGATGATGTTTTTGTTATATAAAATTTAGTGGGAGTATTGAATTAAATTTATTCTGATACTTGGCTGTATGCAAGTATCTATGCCTGTGTTTTATAATGATGTGTTAGTTCCTATTCCTAACACTTGGTGTCGTTGTCCTCCCCCTTCCGTAGTTTTACTTACTGTGTCATGTACGTTTGATGAACAAATAAATAAATTATTTAGTTCTAGCTATAGAAATCTTGTTTATTATTATATCTCGAAGTCCTACGCATAGTTATCTAGGGTCATACACCTTTAAACGACAGAATTTTCAACAACATACTTAGTCAGCTGTTAGGGCAGATACGTCGTGTTTCAACAAAGAAAAAACTAAAAAATAATCCTGTGACTAAACTATTGCTTCTATTTATCTGATTTTTAGTAAAGAGGCTGAAAATGATACAAAGTATATGTGGTTTAATTTAATGCCTCTCGCTCATATCATATACCTTGTATAAAATAAATATTGTAACAGTAAATAAACTGACAAAAGTAAACATTAGGTATGTTGTCATTACGCTCGATTGATTTCCTTGGAAACAGATCTACTGAAATTCAAGTACCTACGTACAGATTAACAGGTATATATAGTGTTATGCGCACTCAAAGTAAAAATAAAAATAAAACCGCACAATAACGACTTTCAAATTGAGTATATCATAAAAATAAGGCTGCCTGTTCGCAAGAAGTTTGATAACGATTTTTTTGTTTAGCATAAATTGAGATTCTAGCCGTCGTCGTCGTCGAAGACCCTCAATGTGAGGGTAAGTAAAACACTTTGAGATCGCCTTTCCCTTGTTCTGCGATATTGATTGAGAACTGAGAATGAGCTAGCTTACTTCGTTTCTTACTAACTAGATTCCGCCTCTTTGGTGGAATTAATCATTGTGAAATTAATGAGTGGATTTATTAATTAAATGAATGAGTGGATTTATTTCTGAACTAAAATTTTGTGGTTTAGTACTAGTTTATTTCTGTTATTAAGAGGATAATTTCGAAGCGTGGTAGCTCGGTTTGTAACTGAATGGCGTTATGACTAGGTATCTAGTTTGACGCGCGAGATAGAAAATTCTCACGTGCACCGGAACTAAACGAGCTTCGTTTAAATGTAGATTTATGACGATAAAATGCTATACTGAAATTAATGTTTAACTTAGCAAATTCTTAACATATTTAAATACCTTCGATTTAAAGTAATTTTACTGCACAATAAGGAACTGTTTAAGTATAATAGTATAAAAACAAAAAATAGACGATGCTACTTAGGAATATTTTCTATCGAAAAAAATTAAAGAAATCATGTTTCAGTTTTAGTACAGCTGTAGAAAATATAGTCAAATAATACATATGGAAAATCCAAATGATTTAACCATATACATTTGGTTTTATAT
Organism: Cosmia pyralina; assembly: GCA_946251885.1. Classification (NCBI taxonomy): domain Eukaryota; kingdom Metazoa; phylum Arthropoda; class Insecta; order Lepidoptera; family Noctuidae; genus Cosmia; species Cosmia pyralina. The sequence goes on along the minus strand of OX276359.1, from coordinate 14,960,261 downwards.
GAATGTAAAAAACAAAATTAAACCGCTTAAGTGGCTGGTGTTGGTTTATTAATGATAGAAAAGCGTAAAAACATATACTATAGCTTTGCCTTTTATGAAGGTAATGTTATTTCTCGGCAACTGTACCGGCTTTAGGGTGGGGTGTAACGAATCTATTGAAATAAAAGGGGAATAGACACGTAAACAAAATATAATTTAGAGAAAGATAAAAAATACAAATTATAGTAAAAAACACTTCCCTACCTAACACACACTCTCAGATTTTTTTATACTATTAAACCCTAGTTTTGGGCTTCGCTGCAGTCGGTTGAAAAGGTGAAGTACGTCCATCAGGGCAGGCCAGATATCAGGCCTCGTCAGCGCTGAGGCCTGATAAATCCAAAGAAGCACGCACGGGTCGGTATCCTCAGCACGGAGACCCCGAGTCAAGCAGGGGGTATAATAGTTTTGTCTTCTTATCACGGAGATGTTTCCCTCACGGAATTCAGGATCGAAAAAAGCCTTGGAATGTGGTGGTCCTTGCTTATAAAGCCTCGTCTCGTATCAAAATTTTTCACCACGTTCTTTTTTAGAGATTTTCCAGTTTTGAAGTGTTTTGAAGTCTTTCGTTTAAAAAATGCCACTTGTCTGTAATCGAATCGGCCATAAATATCAGTATTCATTCAAGAACCTCATCGCTGAATTCTGAGAGCGTGTCAATTATTTTTATAAATCTAATTTAGGACACAGTTATTCAGTAAACAATTAAAATTATCTATAAAATATAATATTTGGGCTAACATATTGATAAAAATAATTTAAATTATATAAATCAAAAGTAACCTTCATAGACTAAGCTAGTAATAAACTCTATGAGAGAAAATTGGAAGAAAAAGTAATGATAGTTTGACAGCCTGACATAAGTGTCATAACAATGAAAAATAAAGAAAAATCGTTTTAGACCGATTCGCAAAATTATTAATGCAAAATCATAGAAGTATGATATACACCACTAATTTTAAATTAGTACAAATACTTAAAGGGCTTATTAGAGAAGGTCTTGTTATTATATATGTAAAGTCGCAATAAATAATATTCATAAACAGCAAAGTTATTAGCGTTTGTTTATATCCCAAAATGTCACTCAGTTTAAGGAAATATTGTACAGGCTACATAGTAGTTATTCATTAATCATGGAAAAGCACTGCGCGTAGTATTTTCTAGTTGCAATTGTTATGAATGATTGATTCAATTATGAAATTTATGAATTTACCAATTATGACAAATTTTCGTGGACAATTTTGGAATTTAATTTTTTTGATTTTAGACTACACAAATATGATCTGTAACGGGTACGGATAGAGCTCCATTTTTTTTGTACTAATTATAAAATAGTAGTGTATACATGTATTAATGAATGTAAAGTGTAAGTATATGATGTAAAATGTCTGTAGTACGTAGATACTATAGGGGTCAACCCGAAATAGATACCGAGATAATGGGAAAATTCGTTAATGGAAACAGCTTACTGGCTGGACATTAATCACGTAAGTACTACTGCAGGCATTAAAACCTACCAGATTTTGAAGGGTACAAGTGCAACGTTATCTGATAGTACGTTTTTTATAGGTAAATCACTTTTAATTAAAAATCTACCATTGCACTCTCTTTCTTTACAGACCAAAATCTCATTACAGGAAAGGTCCCCAAAACATTCAAGAATCAAATAGAAATTCGATATCAGAATAATAAATAGCTTTGTATATAGATAGCAAAAACAGGCTGGCGACAAAGGAAATAAGGTTATTGCTACTTACCTCCGCAGCTCCGGGCCTATAGTACATACCAGGAAAGGGCTAACGTTGCTATAGTGCAAACAGACTTCAACGGATTAGAACATTTTAGTGCGGGAGGCGGAACGGATTAAAAAATTTAAGAAAAAAGTATTAAATACAAATTGGGATTTTTTTATCCAATTAATTTCTTGCGGGTTTTTCCCTACATGAAACAACCATTGTACTCACTTTCTATAAAGACCAAAATCTTATTATAGGAAAGGTCATCAAAATATTCAGGAATTGAATTTAACTAGGAATGATGTGATAAGGTAACGGAAAAGAAGGTACTTAAAGGTAAACGGTAAAAAAAGATGTAGTAACAAAAATTAAACAGAGTATAATTATGCTTAGGTGGTTTGGTCATATTGAGATTGTTGATCGAAGTGTTGAGAGGATGAGTGCAAGGCGACTAAAAATGGTATTTACAAGGCAGATGTGAGTGGAGGGGACGCCCTAGAAGGACATAAATATGACCTTATTGGTGATGTTCTTCAGAAAATTCAGGTGCGTTGTACTCGCAACCGGCGTGCATGTACGAGTATGACCAGTGTGCCTAGATGTATGAACGTAAACGAGGCAAAGGTAGCAGGTGGCGTTCTGTAGTTTCTGCCTACCCCAATGGTAAGAAGGCGTGAGTTTATTTATGTATGTAATAGTAACTAAATTCTGGCTTTTCATGATAGGTACCTAGGTGCCTATAGTATGCCTTCTTAAAATTGTCTAGGTGAGTGAATGTAAAGTTTTGAGACTAATAAAACAAATAAAAATCATGTTTATCAATTTTAATTAATAACTCGCCAACTTCAGAGAATCCTAAAAACTACGAAAAACAAGAATAATTACCAAGCTTATTCTTTTTGAAGTTAATTAAAACAGGGCCCTCGGAAATGGCTTCCACTTTCAACTTACTTACGTAAGTACCTAGGAAAAGTAAAATGGCCGAATGTTTTAACAAACTCCTACTGAAGTGTTGGGACAGAAACATTAGAATTTGGAACTATACGGGGCGTACCATTGCCATGCCACATGGAGGGAATTATACCTACCTATTACTTTTCGAAAAACAAGACTTCTTATCATTTTTATAAATAAATAAAAAACAAGTGGAACTAAAAATTCTTTCTCAATAACATAGGTAATAGAAGTGTCCATAATACTTAGTTTTTTTTTGCTGTTACATTCCTGGTATTGTGATATGCAAGTACTATACAGAGTGACCCGTAATAGAATAGAATATCTTTATTTCGGACATATAATATCCTTATAGTGTTATAGTATAGTTAAAATTTCGCTGCAGACTTGGTCATAAATCATAATCGGAGTAGGGATGTGCGCTAGTTGCGCGCGCTCAAGGCCATTATCGATAACAGAATCATTAAGGTTATCACGTAAACATACTGCATTCATTAAGTATGCAGGGTAACTAATGAGTACTAATGTGTTTTTACGAGACTTCCTTCTCGTAAGAACACATTAGTATCCATTAGTTAATTCTATAAACAGAATTTTAATTTTCTATTTTTAGTTTTATATATACGTTCTTTTGTTTATATATTTAATATGCTTTGTAGTAAATTTGGTAATAAAATAAAAAAAAAAATGTGTATTTATTTCTATCACCCATTTATAAATATATAAAACTATCGATATCACTCATCTACTGCAGTAATGCACAGGACTACGTGTGGGCGTGGCCTGCCCATAAGGCCCGTGAGTGGGAAAGAGAGCGAAACACTCGAATGATTTATGACCGAGTCTGCAGCGAGATTTTAACTATACTATAGTAAAAGAAATAACTTATTGCCTAATGTTAGTAAAAATCAACCTCCGCACAATCACAAGTAATGAATGGATAAACTTGAAATAGCATTATAATATACCTTATGGCCGTTCTAAATAAAAATATGTAAAAGTATTAAATAATTTTTTTTTTTTAAATACTAACTTTTTTTACCTTACCACACACCACTATCTCCATTCTCCATCCACCACGACCACAAATTAATAAATTATTAATTTCTTGTAATAATATTGTACGTTGACATATAATATATTATTATGCCAACAGAGAGGCAGTAAATAGTGTGACTAGAAATTGCACAGTATTTTTTAGTGTTCCATACCTCAAAAGCAAAAAACCGAAACCTTTAAGAGATCACTCGTGCTCGTGTGTCTGTCTGTCTGTCCGTCCGTCTGTCACAGCCAATTTGCTCCGAACCTAATAGACCGATTAAGTTGAAATTTGGTACACATATGAATTTCTGTGACCCAAACACGATCGGGTAAAGTAAATAAATGAATTTTGTATATTTTCATTTTTTTTTTATTCAGTTTTGGGGGGCAATTAAGAAAATTTAAAAGAAAAGTTTTGCAAACTGTACCGTGTGACATATCAAATGAAAGGGCTTACTACGAGGGTCTCAAATATATTTTTTTATAATTTTAAAATAAATTGTTTTAAAGTTATTTAAGAAAATAGACGAGAATTTACCATTCCCGCCTTATCTCCGAAACTACTAAGCCTAAAATTTTGAAAAAAAAAATACAGAAAATAGTTCTTTTCCTGTAGATTACAGAAAAACCTATAAGAAGCCTGTGGTCTTAAAATAACATGGTAAATCTCTCAATATTGTGAGTACAAACTTACATTTACAGTTGGAATGTATGGGAGAACATGTTCTTAAACTACAACGTTAAGTTTGTTCTTGGTATAAATTCATCCCAACTACGGAACCCTTCATTGTGCGTAATCCGACACGCACTTGGCCGGTTTTTTCTAAAAAAATCTTAACTTGGGATATATATGTATATTTGTTTTTATTTTTTTTAGAACGGCTATAACATAGAAATATATCTATAGACTATATTTATAATGTCTATAATTATGCTATTTCAAGGTTATCCATTCATTACCGGACACCCTGTATACAGGGACGCAATTTCCAACAGTCAATTTTAATTCTATTTATTTTTATTATTAAAATTAAATCCTCTTCCAACAAAGATTTGTAATATTTTCAATATTTTAATATTTTTAAGTACGTAGGTACCTACTCACTTTCCTTCTATCTACATATTATATACTTATTAGGTTGGGGAAAAAGTCTTTTCGCATTATAGTATGTATGAACTTAAAATAAAATCTCTTTGGCTATACTATTTGTAACTGGCTGGTTTTGGTATCATTGAAAGTTTACATTTTAAAGAACATCATTCCAAATTCAAATTAGGAAAATGTGTGATTTTCATTTGTTTTTAGTACTGTCAAGATGAGTGAATCTAATGAAGAAATTCGATACATTTTAAAATTTTACTACAAAAAAGGTAAAAATGCAACGCAAGCCGCAGAATAAATTTGCGATGTTTATGGACCCAGTGCAGTGTCTGTGAGAGTAGCACAAATTTGGTTTGAGCGTTTTCAATCCGGAAATTTTGATGTCAAAGATGCACGTCGCTCTGGTCGCCCTATTACGGATAAAATGGATCCCATTTTTCAAAAAGTGGAGCAAGATCGGCATATCAGTAGTTACGACGTAACTGAAGAACTGGGAATTGACCACAAAACAGTTTTGGCGCATTTGACAAAAACTGGGTACACAAAAAAGCTCGATATTTGGGTACCTCACGAGCTCACTGAAAGAAACCTAATGAACCGTGTACTCATTTGTGATTCTTTATTACGACGTAATGAAACCGAACCATTTTTGAAGAAGCTGATAACTGGTGATGAAAAGTGGATCACGTACGACAAGAACGTGCGAAAAAGGTCGTGGTCAAAGGCCGGTCAGGCTTCACAGACTGTGGCGAAACCCGGGTTAACTTGCAACAAGGTGATGCTGTGTGTGTGGTGGGATTGGAAGGGCATTATTCATTATGAGCTGTTACCACCAGGCAGGACCATCGATTCTGAACTCTACTGCGAACAACTGATGAGATTAAAGCAAGAAGTTGAGAGAAAGCGGCCGAAATTAATCAACAGAAGGGGTGTGGTTTTTCATCTTGATAACGCTAGACCTCACACATCTTTAGCCACTCAGCAAAAATTAAGAGAGTTTGGCTGGTAGGTGTTAATGCATCCGCCGTATAGTCCTGACCTTGCACCTTCAGATTTCTACCTGTTTCAGTCTCTTCAGAATTCTTTAGGCAGTGTCAGATTAACATCACGAGAGGACTGCCAAAACCACTTGTCGCGGTATTTTGATCAGAAGTCCCAAAATTTCTATAGCAATGGGATCATGTCCCTACCTACAAGATGGTAAAAAGTTATCGAACAAAATGGTACCTACATACCTACTTTAGATAAATGTAAATAATGTATATTAAAAAATGTTTTGAATTTTCTTAAAAAATGCGAAGAAACTTTTTCCCCAACCTATTATTATGTCGAATGACAAAGGAACGCATTGCATAATTACATTCGTATACATATACTTAGTACTCTCTAGACTATGCAAATCGCATAAGACTAACACTTACGGATATGACATACTCAGAATATATATTAATATGTTGTATCCGAGCTATTAATATGCGCCTTGACTTTGAACTGAGCAATTTATGTCTCGTTACTAGAAGCCCCCGGTTGGGTCTGCGAGTAACGAGCAATCTATTGGATAGTTCTTTTTTGTCCATTTTCCTTATTAATATTGTTTCTTTTCCTTTTGTGGGCTTGTTAACCGACTTCAAAAAGGAGGAGGTTCTCAATTCGTCGGAAACTTTTTTTTTTTTTTTTCCCCGATTACTCGAAGATGGCTGGACCGATTTGGATTTTTTTTTTGTTTTGTTCGAGAGGGTATACATTTCCCCACTTTTATATGGATGATGTTCTAGTTTGTTTTTCAGATAGTGGCATTAGAATTTGTGTGGGGTAGGTACACAACTAAAAAGTGAAAAATAAAAACTTTTTTACAAAAAAATACAACCGACTTCCAAAAACAACACTACAAAGTGAAAAATTATAGTAATTTCGGAAGTCGGTGGCAAAAAACGAAAATACATTTAACTAGACACCGACTTCCGAAATTAAAGTTATTTTTCACTTTGTAGTGTTGTTTTTGGAAGTCGGTTGTATTTTTTTTGTAAAAAAGTTTTTTTTATGACAAAGTTTTTTAAGCCCCATTATAAAGGCTGCGTTGAGTTGTGTCGTTGTGTTGTGTTGTGTCATCGTCGCATCTGAGGTGCTAGCATGGTATTTCTATTCTAGTGCTTGTTAGGATACCTTTCCATGATGGGCTGCAGACCGCAAACTGCAAGCGACACCACTTGTTTCTATGAATCTCTATGAAATTGATTCCGAGCGCGGCAACACTGCGGCCAGCAGCCGCGGCGCGCAGCGACCGCAGACTGCAGTGCCAGTGGTGTCGCGAACCGCAGAGAGTTGATGAAGAAACATTAATTAACTTTGTTGCTGGTCAGGCCTTTACGATACATCCAATCCTAATTACCGCAATAATTTGGCCGACATTCTGTCTCGCACGAAGGTACTGGAGTGACTGAGGTATGGTTCTATGCATTGTGCAGCCGCGGCATGCCGCCGCGCTTGGAACAGAAGCAACCGCGACCGCAGGCAGCACTGCGGTCAACCGCAGCCGCTAGCCGCAGTGTCGCTTGCGGTTGCAGTCTGCAGCCCATCTCGGATTTGTACCTTTAAAGTGCAGAAATAATAACACCAGCCTATTACTGTCACACTGCAGGGCAAAGGCCTCTTCTCATGCAGAGAAGGCACGAGCATTGAGCACCACGCTTGCTCAAGACGAGTTGGGAATTTCAGACTTATGTTAACTATAAGTCCAGGTTTTCTCACGATGTTTTCCTTCACCAATCTCAGTAATGTCGAAGATAAACTCAGAAAGTACCTACTTATGAATTGACCTCCCACAACCTCGTGCATGAGAGGCGAGGACCACTGGACCATCACCAAAAGGATTCCGTTATTGTTGAACCTGTTTAATTATTTATTAGGAACACCAACTCCATATTTAAAATAGATTTTATTACATTTTGAGTTAACATAGGAACTTTATTCTGTGTAAATAGTTATGTCACTTAGGTAGTAACCTATATTATCTGTGACTTAGGTAAGTAAAGAAAAAAAAAAAATCAATAAATAATAACAACTTTTTTTTCAAAAAGAAAGACAGACGGACAAACGTACGGACGAGAAGTTGGAAGCTTGCAACGATATTTCAAACATTATTATTTCATACAACCATTCGAACACATACCGCGATGCATAATAATGTTTTAGTGATATTTTAACACTAAAGTCTAACCTTGGATCCGAAGGTCTTAGTCGAGAAGCCCATGTTTATCATATTCAACCGTTTTCATAGAGATGAAAATAAATTCCTCACTTTATGGTGGCTCCTCCGCTTTGCGTGGAATTTGTTTAATTTTATCTTTGTACCTACTGCAGAAGGGTAAAGAAACTAATTTGCATTATAATTAAGAAAATACTCAGTTTTATAATACAATATTTCCGGGAAAGTAGTCAATGAATGTTAAGAGCCCAATCACAAAATTGCGTTTTGACAGATTGCGTATTGAAGCATGGCGACGCATCGCATTATGTAGCAACACAGTGTACCAATAATCGTGTAAGAAAAAAGAAGTTTTTTTTTTCATTATGAATAAAAGTAGTTAAGTACTCCTGGCAGGTTTTAACTAATTCACAGTACTTACCTAATGTAATGGATAGATGTGAAAACCATCTTTGTTTCTTTGTTACTTTAAACTACTATTACTACTAGTGATGAAAAATTTTAGAGTGGAAGGGCTTTCATACTGAATATGGACGACTGACTCCAGAAGGAGCTACACAGGAACGTTACTAGTCAAAAGTAATTGCTATCACACGTTCCTAGAATTTAAATGTGAAAGTTCAGATGTTTGATTAAAAATGGGGATATGTTTTTAACTCGATCACGCCCAACCGCTAAAGGAATTCGGATGAAACTTGGCACAGAATTCCAACGTAAGTAGAACGTTTCTGGGATTAGCACGTGGATCTTTTACTTGGAGAATCAACATACGATTATTGTCCTTAATGATAAAGCGATTTAGCGTGTATGTGGGGAAACAAGGACTTATTTTAACTCTGAATTTGCCATGCAATCGTGGTGATCAAAGTCATTTCTTCTGCTTTCAAATTGAGGGTCATTTTATTATGATAAACTTGAAACTGTACCATACAAATAATTACATTTCAACATCAAAATATTACGAGGAAAAACATTCCTCTGTAAATTACGCTTTGAAACTTCTTCCATATAAAAATTATCTCGTACCCGAAAACAAAATAAAGTATTAGAAGGATCTCAATAATGTATGAAGAACTTGAGTAGGTAAGTTTGTCCTCTGAAAGTGAATTTCGTTACAGGATTGTCCTATAAGGAAGACTTCACGTCGGTAGATAATCAGATATATGCAGTCCCGTGCAATAAACAAGTAGGAAAGTTCTCTCTTTCTTAATGATGACTAGGATTGAAGAAATTGATTGATATCCCACCTGACTAGATGGACAGCCTTTCTATCTTCTTGAAGGTCGTAAAAAGTGTTTGTATGAGCTTGGTGGACGATTGAAAACTATATTTAGGTACTCACATTTAGTGACAATGGCTCAGTATTATAATCAGTTCATCACCATCAAAACAAAAAAGGTAATTTAATTGAGCAAAGATGCCTACATCATTTTATACATCGGGCAACCCATTCATAATACAAAATTATCTGTTTTCCAATTTTTACAATGACAACATAATACCCTACTAGTACTTAGTACGCTATGACACCGATGACATTTGACACAGTCAGTTCCATCCTGTTGTAGTTATAGTTAGTTATTTATAAATGGCTTCTCGCAGTTGACCACTGAGGGTCGAGACAGCTCAACCGGGCGTTTCCTGTGGCGTTCTTTAAGCGAACTTAAAGCCCCCGGCCAGGCCTAAAACTAAGGTAAATTATTAGTCGACTGAGCGTCGCTAATAATAGGACAGCCAGACGGGGAGGCTGGATCATAACGGGGAGTTCCATCCTGAACGTACAAACCCTTTATATACAAAGGAACGATGGATTCCTAAAACAAAAGAACCCGAACGACTTCGGGTATCTACTGAGATATTTTGTTTAAATGTCATGTGTCAAATTGACGTTCGCTGAACGTCATTTTGACACATCAATCTTTAGAAAGAGTGTCACACAGGTATGACAGAGAACGCTATAATACGAAGCCAAACTTTTTCTAAAACCCGATGCCATATTTATTAGGGTTCAAACGGAACATTATTACTAAACTAAGCCTCCGCTCTCCGTTCGTTCGTCCGTCTGTCTGTCAGAGGGCTATCTCATGAATCGTAAGGTAGGTAGACAGTTGAAATTTTCACAGATTGCCGCAGATTGCTTTTCTATTGCCGCTATAATAACAAATAACAAAAATAAAACAAAGTTAAAAATTAATGGTAATTTAAACCCTTTTAATTTTTATACAAGAAACGTGTTTTTTTAAACTGAAGTATTTAAAAATCATGTACGATGCACAATGGTACGGAACCCATTGTGTGTGAGTCCGACTCGCACATGGCCGGTTTACCCTTTTAATTTTTATACGTGTTTTTAACCGACTTCAAAAAGGAGGAGGTTCTCAATTCGTCGGAACCTTTTTTTTTATGTATGTTCCCCGATTACTCGAAGATGGCTGAATCGATTTGATTTTTTTTTTGTTTTATTCGAGAGGGTCATCACAGTTGGTCCCATATAAAATTGATTAACTTTGCTTTGGTAGTTTTTAGTTAGCTTCAATAATACGTATTTTTTCCACACTTTTATATGGATGATGTTCTAGTTTGTTTTGCAGGTAGTGGTATTAGAATTTGTGTGGGGTAGGTACACAACTAAAAAGTGAAAAATAAAAACTTTTTTACAAAAAAATACAACCGACTTCCAAAAACAACACTACAAAGTGAAAAATAATTTCGGAAGTCGGTGGCAAAAAACGAAAATACATTTAACTAGACACCGACTTCCGAAATTAAAGTTATTTTTCACTTTGTTGTGTTGTTTTTGGAAGTCGGTTGTATTTTTTTGTAAAAAAGTTTTTTTTATACAAGAAACGTGTTTTTTTTTAAACTGAAGTATTTAAAAATCATGTACGATGCACAATGGTACGGAACCCATTGTGTGTGAGTCCGACTCGCACATGGCCGATTTTTTTCTAAAACCTATTTACGGCCGGATTTTTACACTAAAAGACAAAAAGGGAAGGGGATCAAAAGACTAAAAATACCAGGGGAACAGAATTCATCAATAGTCTGAGAGCCAGTGCAAAAAAATCGTTTATTAAATGCCGTGGCTACGACCCGTAACCGATAGCACTCTATCCACAATTCCCTCGTAAAATTGTTACTAAAGTCGAATTGGGTCCGTAATAAAACCGTATAACGTCCTAAGGTGTTTGAAGTGGTCACGTAACTTTAAGGCCTCTGCCTCGAATTTTGCGGGCAGCGGGGCGGCAGCGGCAGTGGCGCGGGAGCGGCCGGATTTTATGCGTAAAAACAAATGGACCGGACCTCGAAAACAGCGGCGCGGAAGCGGGGCGGGACAATGCGAGACGTGCCGCCGCCGCCGCCGCCCCGCTACCCGCAAAATTCGAGGCCGAGGCCTAAGTATGAAGCCAGACGAGCGTAATTTTTTGAGTTGTGAGTCGCGTAATTTCGGTCGTGTGCGGCGCGTGTGTGGGGCGCGTGAGTCGGCAGACAACTCATTTTGCATCGCCGTGTGAACGAAACAGGATTTTTGTATGAAACGGAATGTAGCAGAAATTACGCAACTGAAATAACGCGACTCACTTCTTAAAAAATACGCTCGTCTGGCTTCACCCTAATGGTCTATAAGGAGTCTATCTACGAAGAAAGACAGAGATTTCTTGTTATTCATTTGTATTGGGAGAGTAATTCATTTTGTACACACAACGTATCTGTCAATTCCTAAATCAAGGCTTCATTAAAGCCCATAAAACATAGCTTACTACAAAAATGAGAGATATACCTGCGGCCACACAACTTTGATAATTTTGAAAATGTTTGGTATAATGTTGTTAACATTGTCAAAATTAAATCAAAACATCACTTGACATGAGATTCAGAAACGAAGGCCACTTCTTTTTTTTTCTTATTTATTTACAGTGGATTTTAATTATGCCAAACTCATCGTAACAAATCGACTTTACATACACAACAAAAAATTTCTTACACTACCTCTGCGACTAATTCCAATGCTGTACAGAGTACAGCATTGGAATTTTGGCTTTGATGGCTTTTTAACCGACTTCAAAAAGGAGGAGGTTCTCAATTCGTCGGAACCTTTTTTTTTATTTCTTTTTTTTTTTATGTATGTTCCCCGATTACTCGAAGATGGCTGGACCGATTTGGATTTTTTTTGTTTTATTCGAGAGGGTATACATCACAGTTGGTCCCATATAAAATTGATTAACTTTGCTTTGGTAGTTTTTGAGTTAGCTTCAATAATACGTATTTTTTCCCCACTTTTATATGGATGATGTTCTAGTTTGTTTTGCAGATAGTGGTATTAGAATTTGTGTGGGGTAGGTACACACAACTAAAAAGTGAAAAATAAAAACTTTTTTACAAAAAAATACAACCGACTTCCAAAAACAACACTACAAAGTGAAAAATAACTTTAATTTTGGAAGTCGTTGGCAAAAAACGAAAATACATTTAACTAGACACCGACTTCCGAAATTAAAGTTATTTTTCACTTTATAGTGTTGTTTTTGGAAGTCGGTTGTATTTTTTTGTAAAAAAGTTTTTATTCCGAAGCAGTAGCAGGAAGGAAGTTGTTAAATACACTTCTGGACACATCTTTTGGCCCACCTTGTATTTTCAGTTTCGTTTGGTCCTAGCTAAAATTTTATATTAGGTCGAGCAAAAAGTTTTTATGCAGTTTTGAACCTGGCACATTCACAATTTCATTCAATAGTCTTTTTTTGAATTTCGAACACAGAATTTAAAGAAACAAAAGACAATTTGGAGCCTGTTTGTTGAAATCAAACAATCGAATACTAAGAAAACTTGGTTTTATTGGTTTACTTGGATTTAATTCTTGAAAAAGTGATTGATATCTTTGGTTTTGCAACAAACATTACTTATTCTTAACATTAAGGTGAGGTTCTATCAATAATCTATGGATACTTCACCTGAAATCGCCGCCCAAGCTGTGGCACTTATTCAGGCCGGACACAGCCAAAGAAACGTGAGTGCTCAACTTAATTTAAGTCGATCTGCGGTCCGAAATGTTTATCGGAGGTACCTAGAGACTGGCGGCTTTGTTCGTCGCCAAGGAAGGCCACGATCTCGGGTCACAACTGAAAGGCAGGATCGATTCATCGTGACGACCAGCTTGAGAAATCGTCACCTTACCTCCATTGAGATACAAAACCAACTTCGCGACTTCCACGGAGTATCTGTGAGCGCTCGAACTGTTCGGAGAAGGTTAAAAGAACGCGATATGGTACCACACAAGCCAGCTAATGGCCCCAAACTAACGCGAGCCCACCGAACAGCGCGCCTTCATTTCGCACGCAGTCATTTAAATTGGACACAGCAAGATTGGAGCCGTGTACTCTTTTCTGATGAGCCTAAAACTGTGTTACATGGCAATGATGGAAGGAAGAAGGTCTACCGACGTAAGGGAGAGCGTTTCGCACAATGCTGCTTTGAAGAGAGGGTTGCTTATGGCGGTGGCTCATGGACTGTCTGGGGCGGTATATCCGCGAGCGGCAAAACTCAACTTGAGGTTGTTACAGGACCACGGCTGCCAACATTAAATGCTGAAAGGTACATTCGTGAGTGCTTAGAACCTCACGTGATACCATACGCGGACTATGTGGGCCCAAATTTCCTTTTTATGCATGATAATGCAAGAGCCCATGCGGCCGGCATCGTCAGGGAATATCTTCGGGATGTGAACATCACAGTTATGGACTGGCCAGCCAGAAGCCCAGACATGAACCCCATTGAGCACATGTGGGACGAGCTAAAAAGACGTGTTAGGGCTCGTCAGCCAGTTGCCCAGACGATGCAGGAGTTGAAAACTGCCATAGAAGAGGAATGGGAGATGATCCCTCAAAATTTCATAGAGCGGTTGATAAACTCTATGCCTAATCGTATGAGAGCTGTGGTAGATGCCCATGGAGGCAACACGCGTTATTAAATTAAACCTTTATTTGATAAAACATGTTTTTTATTCAAAAATCAATTGCCTTTAACAAGGCGCATATCCGACTTGTTAGGCGTAGCTCCATGTCGTATGGTATTCTGAATTCAAATTTAAAACAATACGATCGAATAAGATGGTAAAATGTATCAGGTTTAAAACTGCATCAACAGTTTTTGTTCAATCTAGCAATCATATTTCGGTAGGGGCCATCGAAACCTAAACTCTAAGGTGGGCCAATAGATGTGTCCAGAAGTGTACTTAATTGAAAAACGTTCAAAATCAAGTCGCAATCTCATCCAGCGAAAATCAATGTCAAAAACCTTATAAAATTGACAGATTGAGGCTGATATTAACTAGAATGTGAACGTTGTAAAAAATACGGGAAACGCACCTCACATTTTTGACTCCCGAGTTAAAAGTAGTTTTAGGATGTACATTTTTCAGACAATGACATTTTCCAAAGCCGTAGCTCTATTTCAGTGCTCGACTACTGAAAGCTTAAACGTGTATCCGCCTGAACTGTGCCTGAAGCTTCTTTTTAACCCCCGACGGAAACAGAGGAGTGTACTAAGTTTAACGTGTGTGTGTGTGGTATCGTAGCTCCCAAACGACCGAACCGATTTAGTTTTTTTTTGTTTTGTTTGAAATGTGACTTGCACGAGAGTGTTATTAGTTACGATATGATTCAAGAAATCTATTCAGCCGTTTGAAGATTATCAGCTCTTTTCTAGTTGATGAATGGACGTGAGCATCTTCCACAGGTCTGATCGAGTCGAAATTTGGTATTCTGTTACTTCAATGATGTTAGAGTAACCTTGAACTGATCCTGCAGCATTACCTGGAGTTTGCTGGATACTGAACTCCCTCACCAACATATAGCAGAAGTATCGTGTTTGGGCTCATTGAAAGGGTATAGATAGTTGGCAATTAGGGTCTGATGATGGAGTAGCAAAGAAAAATGAGGGTCGGGGGTTTTTTAAATTATAAATTTAACTTGTTAGCTACCTTAGAAGGTAGCTGTAATCGATAGATACTGAAACTCAACTCCAGATAACATATCTATGTTTTAAAAAATAAGTTGAGAGGTGAGGACACCCGGTTGAAACGAATTTCCTTTCGCTGTACATCTATACAGGGTGTCCCGTAAATAATGGATCAAACGTAACGGGTAGGTAGCTTACCTAATTTCCAACAACTAATTTGAATATTAAAAAAAAAACCGTTACAGTAACCAGGATATTAATTTTTTTTCGAATTTTACGATTTTGTCTTCCAGAATTAAGCTTTTTTAATGCTGTCGCTGCAAATGATGACATTTTTAGGTATGATTTTTATTTAACATTTCTGAATAGCTTACTAATGTTATAAGATACCATTTTTTTTGAATACCGTTTTATTTGCCTTAGAAAAAAAATCTTGAGTTGAAAAGTTTTTTCTTTACGATGTTAGGACCAAAATTGAAAAAATTCTCCTGTAAAAAAAATGTATGACACCGAAGACCACCATTATTTTAAAAACTTGTACATTTAATAAGGTTTGCAAATTGGTATAAAACTTACGTCTAGTCCTTATCGTTACAAAGATATTGCTATGAATGTGATGAAGAAGACAGAAAATAAATTAAATTGGTACTATTCCATTTTTTCCTTTTCGTAATGGCTTATGCTTGAATGCTTGTAATCGAAGCAGGTAGTTAAGCGGATAGCATAATTCCGACCCGATGACGTCATCTGTCCGGAATTTGGGACCGCTACCTGTGGCGGAGTTGCACCTCAGTCAGTGTGAAAGGGATAGATAGCGCCGCTTTTTGGTAAATCGGTTAAATCGGTATGAAGTTGCGCAGGTTCTTTTGTTCTTTCCTGCGCCCTTCACTCGTACAGGCTTCATTGTTGCTTGATTTTATTAGTTTAGTTGTAACTAGTCTCTCTTCGAGTTGCTACGTCAGACAACTTTCGCTCCCGGTCAGTGGCTCGGTGTTTTCTTCTGTAAAATTTGACTTGTGCTGTGTTTTTGGACTTTGCTTTGCCTATCGATTTGGAACTCTTTGCGTATTGGACAAACGACTTGGCGATCCTACGGACTCCGAAAACATTCGTTTGTGTGTGCTTGTACGTGTGTGCAGTAGCGCTGAAACCTTATTCAGCCCAATGCCTCGTTATGAGTACACGCCACGGCAGTACGCCGAAATGCATTTTATCTACGGAGAAGCAAGAGGTAATGCCAGGGCGGCTGCAAGATTGTACCGTGAAAGATACCCGAACCTGGTTCGTTATCCCGATTATCGCGTCTTTATTAGAGTGCATAACGCGCTTCTTGAGGG
Organism: Cosmia pyralina; assembly: GCA_946251885.1. NCBI lineage: Eukaryota > Metazoa > Arthropoda > Insecta > Lepidoptera > Noctuidae > Cosmia > Cosmia pyralina. Next base: position 14,943,893 of record OX276359.1, on the reverse strand, counting down.
AAGAATTCTTGGCACCGGAGTTGGTGGTACCCGTGAAGGACGACCGCGACAAGTTAATGACGAAGTCATTCTTCGAGAAATCGAGGAAGATCCGTCAGTCTCCGTTCGGGTCATAGCGCGACGCGTAGGAATTTCTAGATCGACGGTGCATCGAGTGCTACAACGGTGCCGATTGCACCCATATCACGTGCAACGTGTTCAAACGCTGACGTCGCGTGATTACCAGCCAAGAATAGAATTTTGCCAAAGGATGCTTAGAATGATTCGGGCGGACCCGCAGTTTTTTAACAAGATTTTATGGAGTGACGAGTCTTCATGCCGCCGAGATGGATATTTAAATTTGCATAATTTGCACAGTTGGCAGCTGATAAACCCATATTTGATGCGAGAGGACAGGAGCCAACATCAATTTAAAATAAATTTATGGGTGGGAATAATCAATGGGCAAATAATAGGGCCCTTTGAACTACCAGCTACTCTAAACGCCGAATATTATCTCCATTTTTTAAGGCATGAGTTGCCAAGGTTATTAGAAAACGTTCCAGAAGACGTACGGCAAGCAATGTGGTTGCAAAATGATGGGTGCCCCGCTCACTATGCGACGGCAGTAAGGGCGCACCTTGATGAAAGTTATCCGGACAGATGGATCGGCCGATTAGGACCAATTTTGTGGCCTCCGCGATCTCCGGATTTAAATCCCCTAGATTTTTTTTACTGGGGATGTTTAAAAGACAGGGTCTACAAGAATCCAATAACGTCGGAAGAAGAATTACGACAGCGCATCCAATCTGCTGCATCAGAAATAAACCAAAGCCGTTTTGTCCGTCGGATAAGAGCTTCCTTTATTAGGAGATGCAGACTTTGCATTCTTGTAGAGGGAAGGCAATTCGAACATTTATTGTAAAAACCAAATAAAACGATTTATTTGAACTAACTGTTTTTTTTAGTACGGCCTCCTAATTCTTTTCATACGCCTCAATAATTCAATGAACATTGCCTCTGAAATACTACAGTTACACATTTTAAAGAAAAAGTTTAAATGTACACACTTTTTTATTTTTTTTATTAACGTTGATTTGGAGCACCTCTCAGATTCATAGCAATTATCTTTGTAACGACAAGGACTAGAATGTACAACTTCATACCAATTTACCAAAAATACAAAAGCGGCGCTATCTATCCCCTTCACGCTGACTGAGGTGCAACTCCGCCACAGGTAGCGGTCCCAAATTCCGGACAGATGACGTCATCGGGTCGGAATATGCTAGCCGCTTAACTACCTGCTTCGATTACAAGCATTCAAGCATAAGCCATTACGAAAATGAAAAAATGGAATAGTACCAATTTAATTTATTTTCTGTCTTCATCACATTCATAGCAATATCTTTGTAACGATAAAGACTAGACGTAAGTTTTACACCAATTTGCAAACCTTATTAAATGTACAAGTTTTTAAAATAATGGTGGTTTTCGGTGTCATACATTTTTTTTACAGGAGAATTTTTTCAATTTTGGTCCTAACATCGTAAAGAAAAAACTTTTCAACTCAAGATTTTTTTTCTAAGGCAAATAAAACGGTATTCAAAAAAATGGTATCTTATAACATTAGTAAGCTATTCAGAAATGTTAAATAAAAATCATACCTAAAAATGTCATCATTTGCAGCGACAGCATTAAAAAAGCTTAATTCTGGAAGACAAAATCGTAAAATTCGAAAAAAAATTAATATCCTGGTTACTGTAACGGTTTTTTTTTTAATATTCAAATTAGTTGTTGGAAATTAGGTAAGCTACCTACCCGTTACGTTTGATCCATTATTTACGGGACACCCTGTATGTGTACTTATATATAAAAGCGAAAGGTCACTCCTTCATTCATTCACTCACTGATTAAACACGATATCTCAAAAACTACTGGACCTACGAAGATGAAATTTGACACAGAGGTAGACTATGAGTAGGAGATGTCAGCTAAGAAAGGATTTTAGGAAACTCATCCCGTAAAGGGGTGAAATAGGGGGTGGAAGTTTGTATGAAAATTTTATTCCTTAAGTTAATAAACTTGAAACTTGGAACAAATATTAACCAAAGTAAATTATGGTTTTTGTGATTTTTTGTTTTTGTAAACTAACCCCTAAAGGGGAATTGGGGGTGTCAAAGTTGGTATGGAGGAATTTTAACGCGCGGTCCGATTAACTCTAAACTCAGTATTTAGAGAGAAACCAAAAATGAAGAATAACATGTATCAGGGTTTTTCGAAAATCTACCCCTAAGGGGGTGAAAAGGAGTAGTCAATTTTACAGGGCAGGTTTTACTGTGGGGCTTGATTAACTCGAAAATTGGTGTAAATAATCTTTGGGAACATAGTTTAACACAGGGAATATAGTTTATATGAAAAATCTTATTCATTTGGTTAATTAACTTGAATCTTGGCACAAATACTTGCCTAAGCAAATAATAAAATTGTCATTAATAGTTTCCTCCTAGGGTCCTCCTATCCCTCTCTCCCTCACTACACCCTCCATTTCCCCTTTCCCTCCTCACCATTCTCTCCCTTTCCCTCTTTACCACTCCCTCCCCTTCCCTCTGGGGGAAACCCCAGACGGAAGGGTCGAAGGGGAGGGAGTGGTGAAGAGGGAAGGGTGGAAGAGGAGGGAGTGATGAGGAGGGAAAGAGGGAAAGGGAGAGAGTGGTGATGAGGGAAGGGGGAAGTGGAGGGTGTAGTGAGGGAGAGAGGGATAGGAGGGTGTAATGAAGGGGAGGGTGTGGAGAGAGGGGAGGGGAAAGGAGGAGTTGGTGAGGGTAGAGGGGAGGGGAAAGCAGTGAAGGGAGCGTGAGGTGGTGAGAGGGACGATAGGGGAGGGTGAGATGGGTGGTAAGGGGAGGAGGGTGGGAGGTGGGCTAGAGGGAGAGGAGAGAGCGGTGACAGAGGGGTTAGAGGGAAAGGGGGTGAGAGGGGGGACTTTAGACCTTAAAGTTGCTTTTTGTATAGCCCTGGTCCATTGAAAAAACCCAGCCCGACAGAAATGACCATAAAAATAGAAAGTGGGAAACTTGGAGTAAAAAAACAGGAGTAAACTCCAGTCGTTCGTCGGAACTGACATACCCACTTTTTTTTATTTGTTTGAACGTGCTAATCTCTAGAACTAAGTCGGCCTTTAATAACTATTTTTGCATTTCATAGCCCAATTCTTAAGGAAGGCTACAGGCATATTTAACATCACTCTAGAACTCTTAGGTGCCGAGAAAAAAGAAAAAAAGTCAGAAAGAACGCTAAGCGAAAATGACGCAATTGCGGGCAGGCAATGCGATGCGATGGGGTGGGTCGGGGGAACAAGAAATTTCACGCAGACGAAGTCGCGGGCAGAAACTATCTCAATATATAAAAAGAAAAGTCTTGACTGACTGACTCATCAACGCCCAGCCCAAACCCTTGGACCTGGAAATCTGAAATTTTGCACAGAGGTTCCCTTTATAATGTAGACAAGGAATAAGGAAGGATTTTTGTTCCCGTGGGATATTGTGCCATGAGACCTTACTTCTTGCCAAATTTCATGATTCTAAGTCAACGGGAAATACCCTATATTTTGATTTATTGGCTGACATTCTATCATTCAAATATGGAATATCTTCGGTAAAAAAAACAATCCTGGTTTTCTTGACACAAGATATTCCATATTTGAATGATAGAATGTCAGCCAGCATTATATCAACGAGGCTTGATCATAGCATCAATCCTTACAGTACCATAGAAATATTTATACATATATTATGTGTCGGATCCGGTCAATAGTACGGACGCGTAACGAATCGCAGGCGCGCCACTGGCGACATCACGTGAGGTGTTCACGCCTACAGCGCGCTTCTACAGAGTCGTGATGTTTTAACCTGATGGCGAGAAGAACAGTCTAGTGTCGGATCGCATCGGAGCAACATCGGGGTTACTACGCCACGGAACTGTATTCGATTCGTTGTGCTTAGTGATTGTGTTAGATTGTGATTTTAAACACCGTGTATCGCACCCAGTGTGTTTTCATTGCACGAAACCCATCTTCTGCCTACATGTCTGTCTAAATCTAACTGAGTAAATCATGACGTTCCGACATATGTATATAGGGTGCCTGGTAAGTGACTGATACCTAAACACATGATTGTGCTCATGATAACAAACAACTTTTACTATGGGACCAAACCTGAAATCGCGAAAAAAAAATCAGCTGCTCCCTACATTTTGACGAGTTTGCGAATATGAATGTAGGGCGCAGCTGATTTTATTTCGCGATTTCAGGTTTGTTCCCATAGTAAAAGTTGTTTCTTATCATGAGCACAATCGTGTGTTTAGGTATCGGTCACTAATTACCAGTCACCCTTTATATCATACTTCTTTATTGATTTTGCATTAATATTTTGCGAATCGGTCGAAAACGATTTGTTTTCTTTAATTTTCATTGTTATGTAACTTATGTCAGGCTGTCAAGCTATCATTAATTTTTCTTCCAAATATTCTCTCATAGAGTTTATTGCTAGCTCAGTCTGTGAAGGAAACCCTGTTGAAGAAACTAGTCTAGAATCCTTGATATAGACAGACACTGCTTGCAACTGTCGGGACGCGGTAGGTACTTGTATCAACCGCCGTCAAAACTCGTTATCAGATGAATTGTCTCGCTCGTAGTCAGTTCGTATTTATCTTCCAACAAATTGACAGGTTTAATTCCAAGTTGACTGTGTAAATAAACGTGCATTGGACACGATCGGTTTATTTCAATGGTTGGAAAAGCAATTATTATTTTGATAGGAAGAGAGGTTAGATACATAACTTACCTAGTGATAATTACCGTTATGTATACGTAGATACAATACTTTTGCTCGCGGCTTCGCCCGCGTGGAGGTCGGCTGTTATCCCAGGGAAACGTACCTACTACCTACCGGGGTAAAAGTATCGTATGGTCTTAACCCAGGTTATGGTCTACCCAAGTGCCAAATTTTATCCAAATCCGTTCAGTGGTTTTAGCGTGAAAGCGTAACAAACAAACTCACTTTCGCATTAAACCACACTCACTCACTCACATTCGCGTTAATGGGGAACCACTCTTCGACCTTATTACCTTAGTAATAAGGTCGAAAAGTGGTTCACCGCAAATGGTCGCGATGGTACAGTCAGCAACAAATGTCGATTAAAAGTTGCAGTTTTTTAATCTTAATTACTAAGCGAAATATTTAATCCAAATCGCAACAGAAGTACTTAAAATTTTAAGAACACTCTACTCTCTAGAGAGAACTCTTAATAGTTAAACGAAAAACAGCAGTTTTCGAATCATTTTGTGTTAATCTAGATGATGTCAAAAAGTAGCAGTGTTAACCGACTTCTGTTGCTGACCGTACCTACAGCCCCTACAGGCTGACGCACTATAATATTTCATGGAAGGATAAGGTGAAAGGATAAAAAACTGAGCACTATAAAAAGTTTCGGCAACGCGCACAAGCGCAAAATAAAAACGCCATTTTATCCACAAGGATAAAATGGCGTTTTTATCTTCATTACTACACCATTCATTACTAAAAGAAGCCCTATAAACAATGTTTTTGTCTGTTCTGTTTAACTTCAAAGAGCCAAGTAGATAATTCTTAATATCAGAGTGAAGTCCCGCAAACACGCGCGACGCATCTCTGGTGGAATAATTCCTATGAAAACTTTTTTTTTTCTACCAGAGTTGCGTGGCACCTGTCTGCGGGAGCCTTGTTCCATACTTTCGAAGGACACTCTTGTAACCAAGAGTCCAAGACTGTCCAAATTTTGCACGGAATTTTGCTTTCCTATAAAAGCGAACGTGTGTGCAAATGTCGTAAATAGTCGGCAAGCAGTTTTTGCGTCGTGTAAGTCACATAGCATGGCGTAGAGCTTGTCAACACAGTCGTTAAATAGATATAAAAGACGCTAGGGCTAGTTTCAGACTATCAGGTAACATTCTGTTGCGTTCAGACTGAACTATAAAAAAGGAATAACTTTGAGTACAGTAGGCGTTCTAAGGATGTCTTATATGTTAACGTTTCAGAGTTTTGAATTAGGGCCTTTTTAATGTTTGTACAAAATGGTCCGGTGGTGGGGGAGTCAAAATGGTGGTGGTGTTGGTGGTGGTTTAGTGAAATGGTACGTACGTAGGTTAGGTAGGTCATCACTCAAACTATCTTTATAAATAAAAAAAGAAGTCCTGGCTGACTGACTGACTCATCAACGCCCAGCCCAAACCCTTGAACCTAGAAAGCTGAAATTTTGCACAGAAGTTCCCTTTATAATGTAGACAAGGAATAAGGAAGGATTTCCCGGTAGTACCTTCCCGTGGGATATTTTCCGACATGCACTCGGGCGAAGCCGCGGGCAAAAACTAGTTACTTGTAATACTAGTAATATTGTTATAATAGGAAAAATAGGTGACTCTGATCTCATTTTCTGCGAAAAACTTGTTGCGCGAACTTATTGGTGCAAATTATACCTTTAACTGCTGTGACTAAATACCACAGAAAAGATAAAGAGGTTAGAAGGGCCTTGTGGGCGGGGCAGGCGCGCCGCATGTATGTGTAGACACACTAAGTTCAGCCGAAATTTGTTTTACCGGCCAGTAATCGTGCTCTCACTGTGACAACGTACGAAGCTCCGCTAAAAAAAAGGATTATGCCCTGTTGCGCTGTTATAACGTTTCGGAAAAGTAGCAAGTGGTGTAGTGTAGCCCGACAAGGGATTTCTTTTCACCGGTAAGTCCAAAAACCTTAAAATACAAGTGATATTTGTAATTATTACAATAGTACCTATTATGTAGTTTGTAGATAAAAGCGATACAATCGCAAACAGATGCACAGATATACATTGCTTGCTTGATCTCTTTATCTGTTCTGTGCTAAATACCTAGCGGTTTTAATTAGGTATGAAAAATCAATCAAAACATTTTAATACCTATTTGATCATTTGATTCAGTCGATGTCTCGACGAGCGTTAGGTCCTTACAAACTTTCAAGTCTTTTTTTATCGAAATGAATGTATCGATTTTAATGAAACTTCATACGCATAAGCAGGATACATAAGTCTAAAAAGGTAGTTAAGAACATTTTCGAAATGTCTTATTTAAAAAAAGATAATTGGAAATCTCTGTTTCTATGGAATATTTATAAAAACTTTTTTACAAAGTGAAAAATAACTTTAATTTCGGAAGTCGGTGTCTAGTTAAATGTATTTTCGTTTTTTGCCACCGACTTCCGAAATTAAAGTTATTTTTCACTTTGTAGTTGTTTTTGGAAGTCGGTTGTATTTTTTTTTGTAAAAAAGTTTTTATTTTTCACTTTTTAGTTGTGGAACCTACCCCACACAAATTCTACCTGCAAAACAAACTAGAACATCATCCATATAAAAGTGGGGAAAAAATACGTATTATTGAAGCTAACTCAAAAACTACCAAAGCAAAGTGAATCAATTTTATATGGGACCAACTGTGATGTATACCCTCTCGAATAAAACAAAAACAATCCAAATCGGTCCAGCCATCTTCGAGTAATCGGGGAACATACATTTCCGACGAATTGATAACCTCCTCCTTTTTGAAGTCGGTTAAAAATCAGGCGAATTTAGCTGCAACACTATTTTTCGAAAATGTTCTTAACTAACTTTTTAGACCTATTTATCCTGCATAATGCGTACATGAAGTTTCATTAAAATCGGTTCATTCATTTCGATAAAAAAGGACTTGAAAGTTTGTATGAAATGCCGTACGGAGCCAACGCTCTTAAAAGTAGTATTAGCTTACTTAACTAAAACAAAAGCTTTAGGCTACAAAATTACTAAAAATTAATAGCAAAAAACTAAAAGAATAATTAAACAAAGGTAGTCTGAAATCTGTTCTTACAAGCTCTGCAGAGTAAGCAGACCGGTCTCAGCGGAGACTCAATTACGTGTAATCGAATGCCTTTGCCCATAGCGGATGCTTTCAGCTGCTCAAAGGGTTTATATTCAATGAATTCATGGGAAAATAGTCGAGCAGTGACGGTTTAAAATAGACGATGTGGATGTTAATGCATAAATGGACCTCAAATACTAGGAAAATGTAAAAAAGGATTTTTCGTTATCTTCGAAGTGTCCTTTGAAAGGACAATGCCAACTAATAAAAAAGTGGCCAAGTAACAATAAAACAAACAAGCACCCATGAAGGGTTCCGTAGCAGCAAGTAACATAATATAAAAGTTCCTGTAGTTCGTTTGATTGAATGAAAGGTAAATTGCGGTTTACGATTTATGACGTATTAAAAAAAAATACTTAATAGATCTCGTTCAAACCAATTTTCGGTGGAAGTTTACATGGTAATGGTCCCGCGTGGTGAATTACGGCCCACTCCCTCTCACAGAGAGGAGGCCTGTGTCCCAGCAGTGGAAACATTATAGGCTGATACGCTAAGCGTTCATACGGACAGACACGAAAAGTGACTTTCTTTTATCTAAGTATATAATCTAAGAAATAAAAAGAGAAGTCTTGACTGACTCACTCATCAACGCTCAGCCCAAACCCTTGAACCTAGAAAGCTGAAATTTTGCACAGAGGTTCCCTTTATACCTAATGTAGATAAGGAATTTTCCCGGTAAGACGTTCCCGTGGGATATATTCCTACATCCACGTGGGCGAAGCCGCGGGCGAAAGCTAGTACTACATCACTACATAATTATTTATAGATTAACTGGGTATATCGCTGAATCATTGCTTATGAGCAGAAACTCGGATTGGCATAGAGATACAGTTATGAACATAATAGAAATGCGACTAAGGTACAAATTGGAATGCATTCGCACCATGAAGTTTGGAAATCTCAGTTATCGTGCAGTTTCCTTGCAACTATTACGGCAATAATTGCAGTTTGATGATTGCATCTACACAATTTGACATACTTAGTTGCATTTCAGGAGCGCGCATAGCAGTTTAAACCTTAATGTGAGGACTTAAGGATAATTAATCCTCGAATATCTATTGTTCTACGCAACAGCAGTTTCGCCGCCCAAGCCATAGTTTAATAAGTGCACTTTGACTTGAACTATAACTTTGTTAAAGAACATTATGCTGGTAAATTTAAATGCTCTTAAGCAGGCTATAGCGAAAACTGAGTCGAGAGGGCAGTCTTTTCCCTTTTATACGTGAGCTGGTGCTGAATTTACGGCTGGTGCGATGTTTTAAGATGTATTTATGTGAATCAACTGGTGACGGAGGAGCTCGTGGCTAAGTAATAACAGCCACACGGGTCGATCTATCAGGTTAAGCTACGCTTGCCGGGGTTGGTCCGTGGATGGATAACCATCTTTACATACCGAGACTCTTCCGTGCCTCAGAAAGCACGTTAAGCTGTTGGTCCCGGCTGTCATTCGTGGATCTTTGACAGTCGTGACGGGTCGTCAGAAGCCCGAAAGTCTGACAACCAGTCTTACCAAGGGGTAATCGTATTACCCAGTTACCGGGTTGTGGAGATCGGATAGACAGTCGCTCCATGTAAAATACTGGTATTCAGCTGCATCCGGTTAGACTGGAAGCCGACCCCAACATAGTTGGGAAAAGGCTAGGCAGATTGATTGAGCTGGTGACGTAGCACAACGCTACGAAACAACTACGCAGCTACGAAAAAAAGTGCTATTCAATTTAAGAACGATTCAAAAGACTGAAAGAAGAATGAGAAACGATAATGATGCATAAGTTGTGTTCGGAATATTATGACAACCATGAAAATCAAACCAAATGTCAACAAAATAATAAATTGATACAATATACTGGAAACAGCAATAAATGGTATGTGATAAAGTGGCAAACAAAAGTAACTGCTCCAATAGTAAATACATTTCGTATACTAAAGACGCAATAACAATAAATACAAGTATAAGTTCTTATAAGCTTTCCGAGCAAAGCCGGGCTGGGACGCTAGTAAATAAGTGAATAGTTCGAATCGCTCGTTCGTTTGAAATGAGACTGAAAGTCACTGAAGTTCACTGAATTGTTTGATCGTTCCAGTAGGGAATAATCATCTTGGCACCTCAGTTATTTCCAATAAACGTCTTGTACTAAAAGCGATACAAGGACGATCAAATACTCGAGAATCGAGATTCGTAAAACAACTCGATACGCAAATAATAATCGTTTGTTGTTTAAAGAGCTTGCGTTTTGTCCTTGCAAATTATTTTCTTCGTTTTCAACTGTAAATAATTATTTTGCTCCTAGATTGATATTCTAGTGAAAACTACGCTTTTAATCGATTCTAATTCAATAAAATTCTTTCAGGCAAATAACTAGGTAAATGGACTAAATACCTATATTTATCATGGGAGAAACGAACATCTATACACCGTGAAAAAAAAATCCCGTGCACACGATGACCACATGTGTTTGCAAGAGTTACTATAGCGGCCGAGCGCTGCAAGCAAGAATAGCCCTTACGGTGTATACAGGGTGTAAGTGTAAATAGTGGCAATCTTTTATGGGGTCATTGTGCTCATCATTATGAACAACTTTTACTATGGGACCAAACCAGCACCCTAATTGCGTAATACACTACCAATCGGAATCAGCTTCATTTTGACATTTCAACAACATTCATTGCGTTATTTACTTTGTCAAGCAGACAAATTTTTCGAACATATGAAGCAATGGATTAGCAATTTGCTTCGAAATGATTCAGATTCCGTTCGATAGTGTGTTACGCAATTAGGGTGCTGAAATCGCAAAAAAAAATCAGCTGTTCCCTACATTTTGACGAATTATGCGAACATAAATGTACTGGCTGAACAGCAGATTTTTTTTCGTGATTTCGGTTTTGGTTCCATAGTAAAAGTTGTTCATAATGATGAGTACAATGACCCCTTAAAAGATTGCCACTGTTTACACTTACACCCTGTAGATGTTTGTTTCTCCGATTTAAAGCTTAATTTTCATCCAGACTGACGGACCGGAGAGCAATCTAATAGGCTACATTATTGTTAGTCAAAACGACGCCGACGGCCGACGGCTATGGATGACAAAGACATGCTGCGCCGACCCCAAATAAATTGGGATACGGCATGGATAAGGGCAAGGGGACGATGTTGATTTTTTTTTTGTCAAAACAATAATATATGTTTTGGGCATAGATTGTGATGACTACGAGTTTTAACATTACCATTTTCAACCAAAATTCTGACGTTGTTGAGTGACTTGACCTACTAAAACCTACCTGTTGGGGGTCTTTTGAAGGGTACTCTAGTTCGAGGAACATTGTTTGCAACCCAAACAAAACATAGCTTTGTTAGTGAACCTATTCACTTTTAAACATTGGCTGTGGCTTCGAAATCCTGTTACGACACGACCTTTGCTAGAAATCGCAATTGTACATCTCTTTGGTCTCGAATGTAACAACAGTCTTGCTGTCGCACAGGCATGTTATGTTTACTATGCATGCAGCCTAAATCTGTAAAATTATGGAAATTGCACTTGCGTGTATTTCTTTGACGGGTTTTGATATACTTGTTGTGAAATGAAATGAAATCTATTTATTTGCCAGAATATAGGTAGGTACTTAATAAGTATCTATATTCTGGCAATTAAATACACACATCAAAAGTGTCTAGGGATCAAGCATTTTTATGCGGATTTCTTGAGATTGAGATGTGGCTTTGTAATAAATTTATGATTTTATAAATTTATATGGATCCTTTTTGGTGCATTTCATAATTTGAATCAGGAACTGTGAATCAAATTCGAGTAAAAGATGAAAATCAGCTGTCAATATTTTCCCTATAAAAACATACAACGCATTGAAGACATTATTAGTGCTACTGTTTCCCTACTACTGATTAAAACCAACGTTATTATGGAGCGGCGACGTCATTTAAGCAGGGAAGAAATGCTCAGAGCCGTGGGAATGATAGAAGCTGGTTCCCGGCAACGTACTGTGGCTTTAGCTCTGAATACAAGTCAGAGTGTTATCAGTCGACTTTGGACACGTTACCGAAGCACTGGTACCGTGGCTGAGCGCCATGGAGGACGGTATCGCTGCACCACACGGAGACAAGACCGTTACATTCAAATCTTAACTCGAAGAGCTCCAACTATAACCGCCATGATGTTAGCCGTGAGGCTTCATCACTCTTCAGGGAACTTAATTAGCGACCAAACAGTCAGAAACCGCTTGCATGAAGTGAACCTTCATTCCCGAAGACCGCTACGGGTACCACCTATAGCAATGCACAATCGTAGGATTCGATATCAATGGGCTCTTGAACACAGAAATTGGGCAGAAGAACAATGGCGTTTCGTGTGCTTTTCTGATGAGTCTCGTTTTGGTATGAGACCGGATACAAGACGTATACGACACTGGAGAACCCCTGGACGCCAACAGCGATTAAAATCCTGCCAGGAAGTCCATCCTTATAGTGGTGGAACCATCATGGTATGGGCGGGTATTTGGATCGGCGGAAGAACTGAGTTGATTTGGATCAGAGGCAACCTCAACGCTCAAATTTATGCTGAGACGATTGTATCAGACGTCATCGTTCCTCTACAAGTGCAAATCGGTCCCTTATTTCAGTTAATGCATGATAATGCACGACCGCACACCGCAAGAGTTGTAAGACAGACTCTCGCCGCAGCTAACATCAATGTCCTGCCCTGGCCTGCTCAGTCGCCAGACTTGAACCCGATTGAGCATGCATGGGATATGCTACAGAGAAGAGCTCTGCCGAATATGGAGGGTATCCAGTCGCAAGAAGACCTTTTTTTGTTGTTGCAACGAACATGGGCGGCCATTCCACAGCGTGATTTGGATGAACTCATTTTGAGTATGCCAAACCGATGTTCTTGTGTTGTTAGTGTTCGCGGTAGAAACACGGATTATTAATTGTTTAAGTTACCCAATAAAATTTTAAAGAAAACTGTTATTTCAGTCTTTTTTTCGAACTTTAATGTTAGTGGTTCAAATGTCAAAAATCCCTTTATTAGGAAAATGGCAAATTTCTTTATTAATGCAAAGGTGACTTGGTTTATCGTTACTGTGACAAACGAAAACACTTTATTTGATGAATCCTTAAAGAAAATTTTAATTAATATCAATCAGGAGAAAAGTTATTGCAAAAATATATGTTGATCCCTAGACACTTTTGATGTGTGTATATAGACCAATTTAATTTTACCATCTTATTATACACTTCTGGACACATCTTTTGGCCCACCTTGTATTTTCAGTTTCGCTTGGTCCTAGCTAAAATTTTATATTAGGTCGAGCAAAAAGTTTTTATGCAGTTTTGAACCTGGCACATTCACAATTTCATTCAATAGTCTTTTTTTGAATTTCGAACACAGAATTTAAAGAAACAAAAGACAATTTGGAGCCTGTTTGTTGATATCAAACAATCGAATACTAAGAAAACTTGGTTTTATTGGTTTACTTGGATTTAATTCTTGAAAAAGTGATTGATATCTTTGGTTTTGCAACAAACATTACTTATTCTTAACATTAAGGTGAGGTTCTATCAATAATCTATGGATACTTCACCTGAAGTCGCCGCCCAAGCTGTGGCACTTATTCAGGCCGGACACAGCCAAAGAAACGTGAGTGCTCAACTTAATTTAAGTAGATCTGCGGTCCGAAATGTTTATCGGAGGTACCTAGAGACTGGCGGCTTTGTTCGTCACCAAGGAAGGCCACGATCTCGGGTCACAACTGAAAGGCAGGATCGATTCATCGTGACGACCTGCTTGAGAAATCGTCACCTTACCTCCATTGAGATACAAAACCAACTTCCCGACTTCCACGGAGTATCTGTGAGCGCTCGAACTGTTCGGAGAAGGTTAAAAGAACGCGATATGGTACCACACAAGCCAGCTAATGGCCCCAAACTAACGCGAGCCCACCGAACAGCGCGCCTTCATTTCGCACGCAGTCATTTAAATTGGACACAGCAAGATTGGAGCCGTGTACTCTTTTCTGATGAGTCTAAAATTGTGTTACATGGCAATGATGGAAGGAAGAAGGTCGACCGACGTAAGGGAGAGCGTTTCGCACAATGCTGCTTTGAAGAGAGGGTTGCTTATGGCGGTGGCTCATGGACTGTCTGGGGCGGTATATCCGCGAGCGGCAAAACTCAACTTGAGGTTGTTACAGGACCACGGCTGCCAACATTAAATGCTGAAAGGTACATTCGTGAGTGCTTAGAACCTCACGTGATACCATACGCGGACTATGTGGGCCCAAATTTCTTTTTTATGCATGATAATGCAAGAGCCCATGCGGCCGGCATCGTCAGGGAATATCTTCGGGATGTGAACATCACAGTTATGGACTGGCCAGCCAGAAGCCCAGACATGAACCCCATTGAGCACATGTGGGACGAGCTAAAAAGACGTGTTAGGGCTCGTCAGCCAGTTGCCCAGACGATGCAGGAGTTGAAAACTGCCATAGAAGAGGAATGGGAGATGATCCCTCAAAATTTCATAGAGCGGTTGATAAACTCTATGCCTAATCGTATGAGAGCTGTGGTAGATGCCCATGGAGGCAACACGCGTTATTAAATTAAACCTTTATTTGATAAAACATGTTTTTTATTCAAAAATCAATTGCCTTTAACAAGGCGCATATCCGACTTGCTAGGCGTAGCTCCATGTCGTATGGTATTCTGAATTCAAATTTAAAACAATACGATCGAAAAAGATGGTAAAATGTATCAGGTTTAAAACTGCATTAACAGTTTTTGTTCAATCTAGCAATCATATTTCGGTAGGGGCCATCGAAACCTAAACTCTAAGGTGGGCCAATAGATGTGTCCAGAAGTGTACAAGCCTTATTGTATAATAAGATGGTAAAATTATTTTGGTCTCACCATATTCGACTTAAAATATTTGCAGGTATTTGTAGGTACATGCATAATAATATCATTAAATTACATCAATATCATTCGTCAGTCATACACATTACAATCATACAACGACCATTGGGCTATATGGTCGTTGCAATCATAGTAAAATTATCAGTCAACCTTCGTTAATATTAATTAGGTAGGTACATTACATTATAACATATATTAAATTTGATTATTAGATTATATCTACAGTCAAGACAGTTCCTCAATTATTGATTAGATTTATAAATATTGTCAATAATTATAATTTAAACTTTCGCGATTTGCACACATTATAAACAAAACTAATAAAAACTTTTTTACAAAAAAATACAACCGACTTCCAAAAACAACACTACAAAGTAAAAAATAACTTTAATTTCGGAAGTCGGTGTCTAGTTAAATGTATTTTCGTTTTTTTTGCCACCGACTTCCAAAATTAAAGTTATTTTTCACTTTGTAGTGTTGTTTTTGGAAGTCAATTGTATTTTTTTGTAAAAAAGTTTTTATTTTTCACTTTTTAGTTGTGTACCTACCCCACACAAATTCTAATACCACTACCTGCAAAACAAACTGGAACATCATCCATATAAAAGTGGGGAAAAAATACGTATTATTGAAGCTAACTCAAAAACTACCCAAGCAAAGTTAATCAATTTTATATGGGACCAACTGTGATGTATACCCTCTCGAATAAAACAAAAAAAATCCAAATCGGTCCAGCCATCTTCGAGTAATCGGGGAACATACATAAAAAAAAAATAAAAAAAAAAGGTTCCGACGAATTGAGAACCTCCTCCTTTTTGAAGTCGGTTAAAAACAACAAGCAACGCCGGTCATCCGACGAGGTCCGCCAGTGTGTCCATCACAGATTACAAGCTAGATAGACGTCATTAGTGTTGTGTGTAGAAGTACCGACAGTGACAATAATAAAAATTGTGAAGACCAAGTGAGGGTAGATGCATGGTAGATGCCAATACAATTAATTTACGAAGACGTCGCTGAGCTGTCATCAGTCCTCCCGTGACCACGATCGCTGCAAGGCGTTCGAAACGTCGGGAAACAAGTAGGTACCTGTTTACCTCGTAAAAAGGAATATCGCGAGAAGCCCCGTTTTTAGTTTTGTTTATAATTATAATTTAATAAGTGCTCGTAAATTTAGATAGTTTCATATCTGTTTAAAATTTAAATAATCATGTACTGAATAAAAACATCTGTGACAAAGCCAGTTTTTTTTAGTTCTATTAAATTCTAAGTTATTCATTTTTCATCTTATTTTTTCCGGTAGTTTATTATAAATTGGGTTTTGTCATCCTGCTCAATAAGTGATAGGTAGTTTCTAACGAATTTGCACATTTCAAAAACGTATAGTAGTGGAAGTGTAAATAAACGTTTATCAGTGAATATTGGTCGGCCCGAATCAGTCCACTTGAGACTATAAATTGACCTTATGCATTTTTTCTGGGCTATAAAAGCTCTCTGCGTGTGTAGAGTGTGCACGGTGTGTGTCTATTTGAATTGCTTCTGACCAAGAAACATTTATTTTCGCTCGTTCTGCTTCAGCATGCGTGGCATTAGCACCATAGAAACGGGTTTTATCGACGGAAGAATAGACCAAATGACGTTTCCGTGTAAACAGTGCGACGGCAGCAAAAGAGTCAACTGCACTTTTTACAAAGTTCCCTTTTTTAACCGACTTCAAAAAGGAGGAGGTTCTCAATTCGTCGGAACCTTTTTTTTTATATTTCTTTTTTATTTTATTTTTTGAAGATGGCTGGACCGATTTGGATTTGTTTTGTTTTATTCGAGAGGGTATACATCATAGTTGGCCCATAAAAAAATTATTAACTTTGCTTGGGTAGTTTTTGAGTTAGCTTCAATAATACGTATTTTTTCCCCACTTTTATATGGATGATGTTCTAGTTTGTTTTGCAGATAGTGGTATTAGAATTTGTGTGGGGTAGGTACCACAACTAAAAAGTGAAAAATAAAAACTTTTTTACAAAATAATACAACCGACTTCTAAAAACAACACTACAAAGTGAAAAATAACTAATTTCGGAAGTCGGTGGCAAAAAACGAAAATACATTTAACCAGACACCGACTTCCGAAATTAAAGTTATTTTTCACTTTGTAGTGTTGTTTTTGGAAGTCGGTTGTATTTTTTTGTAAAAAAGTTTTTTACAGAATTCGATTCAGAATTCTGTTTTATCATAGGATTTTTTCCTGTTTAATACTCAATTTTTACTAATATAAACATACACGTACAAAAAAGTAAAGTAAAAGTAAAGACATTTGGAAAAAAACAAAAGTACCTACAGTAATTGGTCTTAACCATTTTCTTGGTAATGCCCTATTAACTAAATGATGTAAATAGAAGAAGATAGCTTTGTTATCACAGTTTTGCGTTCAAAAGACTCTCCTGTAAAATCATGATTTTGTAGATAACCGATATACTTTGCAGCCGTCAAGTAGAAAATTTTCTACTGTATTTAGCATAGCGATTACAAAATCGATCATAGCGATTACAATTTGTCTTCACTACCCTAGACAATTGTCAGTGGTCCTCAGTGTGATTTTGACAGTTGGAATAGAAAACTTTCATCCGAAATAGTCTACATAAGATAGGACCTAGACAAAGATCGTTAGAAACGAAAGATAAAATGACAGATTGGTGAAGGATTTCTACGGTGTGATGTCAAAAATGGAGAAACGAAATGTCACTTTGTACAGAGAGAGAAGATTCTTCGTAGAGGTAGAAGTGGTCATGCTACGCGTGCAGAAGAATATCTTCAAGTGTAGATAGAAAATGATTTTTTTGACATTTTGCGCCACCACCTAGATAGTGTTTTATTTTCCACAGACAGTTCACCTGTTACTTACTTCTACCTGTGCTTCTACCAGCAGCCAGCAGCTATGCTATTAGACTACATAATTATGTCTTTAAAAAAAAATGCCAGTCATGGGGACTGCCAACAGAACCATAGCATGTCGAGGTGTCGCGGTGACGCGGTGACGCGATCCCGTAACATTTTCCCCTACCAAAAATCACCCAACGTGCCTAAAGATGTTTTCACTTCAATAACGCTTTATGCCCATAGCTCTGACCTCAACCCTCAACGGAAACCAAAACCAGATAACAGAAACCATTACTGCACTGTCACACCCAATAAATTAAATACCCCTTTTGCGACCACACTATCGCCGGGGATAGAATCAGGAGACCCATTAATTCCGCACTCGCTAAATACAAATCTAATGTAACAGAGTCCTTAATTAACGAGGTTTCTTCCCAACGTGTGAGGGAGTAATGAAATTACATTAGTTTGTTCGGGAGTCATGGGACTTGGCAGAATGTATCTTTATGTTTATTCTTGCTTCCTGCTAATGGATGGATGAGATTGACTGAGGTTATGTATGTCCACAAAGGCACAAAGGCCTTGACAATTGCACGCCACTAAGCTCAAACCCCACTGTCATCCTTCTATTGAACATTCAGTGGACCGCTCATGGCTGATGATGGCATATCCTTAGTCGCGTACCTACCGGGTAGAATAGTTCCTCTTCGATCCTATATGTCGTAAACGCCACTTAATTATTATTTTATAATGCTTAGGGTATCAAGGGCATCAGCCTTCTCTCGTCTGTCTGCTTATAATAACTTATTACGACACCACTCGACCGTGATGATTTGGGAATGTTCCCAAATCATCACGGTAGACTTTATAAAGTTTATCATACTCTGATAAACTTCATAAAATCTACATCGCCACATACGAACTACGTGTCACACTGACGTCACGCAATCCTGCATCGCGCAGTCAGGGTTTACCGTGCGACTAGCATATATACAACGTCCCGACATCAACCGTTGGGCAGTTGCCGACCAGAGACAACACCCGTCTGGTCGTAGGATCCTCCCTTTTCTATGGAGGGTGAGTGAACTTTACACCCTGTTCCTCACGCCTCTATATTATTCTATATTACCATTCTCTTGTTTGCCGATTGAATAGTTGGCCTTCATGTGCATCCGTGGTCGCTTCTACGAATTTACCCCTTTACCAATAGCTGAAATCATTGAATGGTAGTTCGAAACGACAATCCAATGAAGGACTATTTCTGTAAAGTGTACATACAGGGAAGAGTAATTCGGATTACTATTCTGAGCTCAACTTTTATTGTTTTTAGGGTTCCTTATATCCGAATGAAAAACCGAAACCCTTATAGGATCACTCGTGTGTCGGTCTGTCTGTCTCAGCCGATTTGTTCCGAATCTAGAGAACATATTAAGTTGAAATTTGGTATACATATGAATTTCAGTGGCCCAAATTTGATTTTGATTTGATTTATTTACGTTACACGAAGGTGTAACGTAAATAAATCAAATTTGGTTCACTTTTAGGTGAAAAATTTGAAAATTTAAAAACAAAATTTTGCAAACTGTACCGTCTGACATCTATTTATATAAAAAGAGAAGTCTGAGATAATAATGCTAAGGGGGATGTGTGGTGTTACATGAATGGATAGAATAAGAAATTAGTACATAAGAGGAAGTTTGAAAGTGGCACCGGTGACTGAAAAGTTGTGCGGAAATCGGTTGTCATGATATGGGCATGTGATACGGAGGAATGAGGAAAATGTCGTGAGGAAAGTTTTGAGTATGAATGTCGATGGGTATAAGGGTAGTGGAAGACCAAAGAAACGATGGATGGACTATGTAAAAGATGACATGGCTAGAAAGGGAGTGACTACCGAGATGACGACTAATAGAGAAGTATAGAAAAAGGGACATATTGCGCCGACCCCTTGGATACCTGAAAATATGTCATTTGTGTTAAGTAGATACAGCTACTCTCTTGACGGAATAAATAGCTTTTTTATTATTACTAAAATTACACTACATTTTTGTAGAAACTATGATAATTTCTCGGTTATATGGCTGCTTGAGTTAATATTTTTTATGTTTCATGTTGGTAGATACCAAACACATTACCAATGCATATTCGGTTAGTAAAATATACGACGTATACATTTGACATGTTACGCATTTGATAATATTATTGTAGTCAGTAGGTACTTATACAAGACATAACAATATGACAGAATAATATCGTCGACACTGCTAAGGAGAAATAATAGGTCTTTACCTATGAAATTGCCGTTTTGTATGAAAAAATTTAAACGAATTTTTTTCATGCATTTTTTATTTGTATTAATCGAAGTAATCACCCATGCAATCAATGCATCTTTGCCAACGCAGTGGCAGTTTATTGATGCCCTTCTTAAAGAAATCAGCTGGACGGGAGGCAACAAATTCTTCAAAGGCATTTTGTACTGCCTCTCGGGTATTGAATTTTTTTCCCGCCAAGAAGTTATCCAAATTCTGGAAAAAGTAGTAGTCTGTAGGCGCAAGGTCTGGTGAGTAGGGCGGATGACGGAGAGCTTCCAACCCCAGTTCTTGCAACTTGGAGACCGTCTGCTGTGCAGTATGAGGTCGCGCGTTGTCGTGCAGGAGCAGCGGAGACGAGCGATTGACCAATGCTGGTTGGAGATGTGCCAGCTTCTCCATCATTGTGTTCAGTTCTTCACAGTACACATCTGAAGTAATGCTCACCCCGTTTGGTAAGAAGCTGTGATGAATCACACCGGCGCTAGACCACCAAACAGTGACCATTACTTTTCTAGGGGTAAGTTTTCGTTTAGGGCATTGTTTAGGTGCTGAACCAGGATCCAACCAACTTGCTGAGCGCTTGCGGTTATCAAACAGAATCCATTTTTCATCGCAGGTAACAATGCGGTTCAAAATTCCTTCATTTGTGTGTCTGTTGAGCAGTGCAAGGCACGTCTCGACGCGTACTTCGCGCTGGCGATCATTGAGTTCATGGGGCACCCATTTGTCAAGCTTTTTTACCTTGCCAATTTGACGCAAATGAACCAAGATTGTTTTGACGCTAACGTCGAAAGCTGCTGCTAATTCAGCCGTAGATTGTGTATCATCAGCTTCCACAATCGCTTTTAATTCGTCATTGTCGACCAAAGTCTTCGGACGACCGCGAGGTTCATTTTTCAGGTCGAAATTTCCAGAACGGAAGCGAGCAAACCAATAACAAGTGGTGCGTTGGTTTGTAGTGTTAGCTCCGTAAACGTTGTTGATGTTGCGTGCCGCTTGTGCCGCGTTGCTGCCACGACGGTACTCATATTCCATAATTACTCGAATTTTTAACGTATCCAAGATGACGAAAAAGATTGAAATGCGATGAAAATGTAACACTAATCAATAAACAAATGACTACTTTTGGTAAAAAAAAACCATGTTTTTAAAATAAAATTAATTTGAAATTAGAATTCTTAGCCAAACAAAAATTATTTTGATTTGAAATGGCCAGTACTGCAAAACGGCAATTTCATAGGTAAAGACCTAATATAACGACTACGTTCAAAGGTCGCGACGAAGGAAGACGACGAAGAAACGACGAAGGGAACATTTATTTTTTTAGGGGGAAGGGGACGTTTATTTTCGGAAAAACCGAACTTTGCCGAATTAAATGTGACCTGGGTTGTGGAGGTCAGATAGGCAGTCGCGACTGGTGCGTCAATCTATAATAATTTAGGTGGAAATATAAATCAATTTCTTTTATAGTTATTTATAAATGGCATCTCGCAGTTGACCACTAAGGGTCGAGACTGCTCAACCGGGCGTTTCCTGTGGGTTCTTTAAGCGAACTTAAAGCCCCCGGCCAGGCCTAAAACTAAGGTAAATTATTAGTCGACTGAACGTCGCTAATAATAATATGACAGCCAGACGGGGCAGGCTGGATCATGACGGGGGGGACAAGTGCTACAGGCTCAGCTGTGCCCCCAGCTGGCACAGCTTCACCGAGTAGGGGATAGGGGGGGGGGGCGGTTACGATTGCGACCTCGGCGGCGAGGTCGGAATGTATTCCGGGGTGGTCTACGTTTATAAACCGTACTGGTGGCCTTGCTACTCTCCTGAAGGAGGGTTATGGGGTCATCAGGGTCGGTGAGAACCAATTTCTTTTAGTCGATAGTCACATTTTATAGTCATATTTCGGTTTTTAAGGTTCCGTAGTCATCAAGGAACCCTTATAGATTCGCTATGTCCGTCCGTCCGCAGCATAGTACAGAGACTCTTAGTACAAGAAAACTATAATTTGGCATGGATATACATAAACATCACGCCGACAAAGTGGTAAAATAAAATCATGATTAAAACATTTTTTTTGGGTACCTTTTGTATACGTAAAGTTAGGATGTTTTTTTTTCTCGTCTACCCCACGGTGTGGGGTGTTGTTGGATAGGTCTTTCAAAAATATTGCGGGTTTGTGTAAACAATTTTTAGATTTAGGGATCCGTTTCTGAAGTATTAAGCTTTAAAGTGCTAATTTTTGTTAGAGTCAAGTAGTTCCCCCTCCCCCCCCCCCCCCCCCCCCCGCCAGCTAAACGGTTAGTTTTTGGGTGGGGGAAAAAATTCACGGTAGTAGTATATATAACGAATTTAAAAGGAAAACTATATCACAGTAAGCTTTCCCGCTAGATGCAATATGCTTGCCCGCAGGTTTGCACGGTGTACTAAAGAGGTAAAACTGACTCTATTCAGAGCTTATTGCCAGTCGTTTTACTCGTGCAGCTTGTGGGTTAGGTATACGCAGAAGGCTTACAACGCTCTGCGCGTTCAGTATAACAATGCGTTGAGGGTGTTGTTGGGGCTGCCTCGATTTTGCAGTGCGTCACATATGTTTGTGGAAGCGAGGCTGGACGACTTCTATGCCGTCATGCGCAAGAGATGTGCGTCTGTGCTGCGGCGGTTCAGAGGTAGTCCTAACAACATCCTTGCTACACTGGCGGACAAAATAGATGGGCCGTTTATCAGGCACTGGGTGGGTAGACATGTGCGCGCAGATGTCCATGTCACCAATTAATTTGTTTTAAATAATTACTAACATTTAGGCTAAGGCTGTACTAACACTATATGGATCTATGGTCTGAAATAAAAATTTGAATTTGAATTTTCCGAGTTTACGAGTCAAGTAAACCAACTTGTAAAATGTACTTGGAACAGTAAAAATTTCGTAAAAATTCCATTAAAAATTACTTATATTACGTTGTTAGTTGTGTAAAACAGGTAGTAAATATAAGTTTATAAACCATGTAAAAATATACAAAAATAAAATCATAACATTCTTATTAATAATGATTTCTAAATTAATAATATTTACGCTCGAAAAACGTCGGGCGGCGGCGTGCACTACGGAACCCTATTACTGCGCGTGTACCGACACGCACTTGGCCGGCTTTTCCGAAGATAATACTTTGAATGTTGTCAAACTGTACTTAAACAAGATGAAAACTTATTTCGTGCGACATCGTTCTAGAGAGTTCTACATTTACCTACCTACATAGGTAATATTGCAGTCAACACCACAGCCTGGCCTTACGATATTGGAGTTCCTTCCTGATTCAGTTATCTCCGCGATTCCCTTCGAATTCTGATTAGCTGTCGTTCTCAATTCACTTTGAAGAAGGAGTAGGTACAGCGGAATCAATTTGCAACCAAAAGTTTGATGAAAATTCAGATAAAATTTCTTGTCCTGCACGCGTAGCCTGACCACCGTGGAAATGGATGAAGCAAAAGACAAAATGACAGAATGACTGAAAAACTTCTACGGCGCGATGTCAAAAATGTAGAAAACAAAATAATGTCACTTTGTCTTCGAAGAGTATTAGATACTTAAATAGAAATGGTCATGCTATATTGACGTGAAAAGTCTTTTCGTTTGGTGTACTGGTGATAAGTTCTTTATTTCTGACGGACAAAAACATGTAAGATTTCAACCGCTAATAACTACGAGACTTTTAATGCTAGAGTAATGGTTGAGCATTCAAAAGATAGAGGTACTTATTTCTAACAATTTTATGGTTGGATATAAGTTGCGTAGTCACACTGCGAGTGCACGCGCATTTGCGCGGCCCTTTTTTTTTTGGATGGGAATTCAACAATGGCTTCTCCCGCTCGGAGCGGGAGGGCGTGTCAGACTTTTACTGACTAAAACCACCACACACATATGAATTTCTGTGACCCAAGCACGGACAGGTAAAGTAAATAAATTAAATTGTAATATATAGGTCACTTTTAGGGGGCAAACAAGAAAATTAAAAAAAAAAAGTTTTGCAAACTACACCATGTGGCATATCAAATGAAAGGGCTTACTATGAGGGTCTCAAAAATATTTTATTAATAATTTTAAAATAAATTGTTTTAAAGTTATTTAAGAAAATAGACGAAAATTTACCATTCCCCCCCTTATCTCCGAAACTACTGAGCCTAAAATTTTGAAAAAAAAATACAGAAAATAGATCTTTACCTGTAGATTACAGGAAAACCTATAAGAAGTCTGTGGTCTTAAAATAACATGGTAAATCTATCAATATTGTGAGTACAAACTTACATTTACAGTTGGAATGTATGGGAGAACATGTTTTTCAACTACAATGTTAAGTTTGTTCTTAAGATAAATTCATCCCAACTACGGAACCCTTCAGTGTGCGTGGCGGGACACGCACTTGGCCGGTTTTTTTGTCAAGAGTTGACAAAGCACTACCAGGACCTTAGGAAAGCAGACATATTGACCAAAATAGGGTTAAAAATTAATATGAAGTTGACAATAACAAAATAATGTCAGATGTCGTCTCATATCGGCTGTAAATCAGCTCAGAAATTAAAAACATCCAATCGAAGAAGCTTGCAGCAAAATGAATGCACAGAGCCTAAAAAGTCTAGTGCCGAGCAAATACAATATTATAAAACGTATATCTCTACACAAGTTATGTACTTTGACAATAGTGGACGGACAAGAAGCTAACTTTGTGAGAGACTGGTGCCTGAAGTAGGTTTATATAAAAACCTGTATTATAGGTCACCAGCTAATAGCTCAATAGCTACAGCAGTGTCAACAACCGTAAGAATATCGGCCGTAAATCTGCTCAGCTGCATCAAAAAATATCATAATCGGTGAAAGCTTAGTTTACAAGGAATGCAATGAGCCTACTAACTAGTGTCGAGCAAAAACAACGGCTATGGCAGTATCGGAGTAGTAAAATTTCAATCTGTTTTCACAAAACCAAACGGCGCGGACCCTCGAACCGACGAAAGAAAGATGTCTATCAGAGAGGCTTAAGCCAATATCAATTTAAAAATAACAAACTACAAAATATAACTTTACATCCGACTCTTGAATTGAGTCTATTTTAGATTCTTCTTCGCAGCTCCAGAACGAGCAAAATGCTCGCACTGGAGCTGCGAAGCGATAAGCACCCTATTCATTGGTTAACTATTGATTCTACTGCACAAATATAAAATACATTAGCTTGACTTTGATCGAGCGGTTTGCTTTAAGCTCATACTAAAACCGCAAATATTTAACCTCACAATGAGACTCGGTAAATCGCCATTTTAAATGTTATGAAGTTGCAGACTTTATGGCGCCGGGTTTATTGGACTTTGGTTAAACTTAAACTTGCCGGCCGTTGAGATAATGCGTTCTTGACACTTGTCAGTTTCATGCTTATGAATATATGTTTTGCGAATTTGATCCTTATTACAACTAGAAATTGTCTAACTATTTAGAGTGCAACAAGGATCTTTTGGCACCTGCATGACATTGACAGGAAGGCGTCTTTGGTAAACATTTGTGAAATTGTCACAGACATTGAATAAACAAGATGGCGGCGTTCTAATTTGGCCCCACGCCAATAGAACCCTGTACCGTTGTAAATGATATTCTATTCCTTGATAGAATATAGCCCAATGAAACATAAGGCTCCAGGGGCAGTGTGAAACTTTGGGTTCATTCGAGTAATCGAGTCTAGTCATACCACGCTGGGGTCGTTGCATTTCATTCATTAATTCATTATTTCATTCATTCATTTATTAATTTATTCTCAAAACTTTGACAGCAAATTATCATACCAAACATGCAACTTAACAATTTAAAAAAACATGGTCATTACTGCTGACAATTCTGATTTTGAAAAAAGTTTAGTGATTACTATTGTTGCTCTTTGTTGTTTGTACCTTTCAAATCAACCAAGCTGTCCTGGAGAAGGTAATACCCCGAATTATGAACATGAACGACTACTCGTAAAACAATAAAAACGACAGTTTTCACACACATTTTACTCTTATAATGGAAAATAAATGTCACCAGAGAACAAAAAGTCCACGGTCCACAAGCTGTGATTTCGCTGACGAGAATTTCACTCATTTAAAAATTCGTTTGAAAGAATGAATACGTAACGAAGTAGGCCAACCGCTTTTATATTATTTATTTAATACATTTTTAATAAGGCTCGAATAACAATGCTCTCACCATTAGGTAATTAAATTCCTTAAAATTCGAGGTGACCGTTCGCTGTTTTTTTTTTTATTAGAGAATACCAACATTTTTCCTTATTCCTTAACTTATATTTTTTAGCGATGGTATGTATAGGCATTGTTTGGGTTGGATTTTCTCTATTTTCATCAGAGCACTTAGAAAACCATTTTTTTCCCAGATATGAGACCTAGCTAGATACATTATCTTCGTTATCTCTAATAAGCCTGCCCTTCAGTAATTAGCACCTTTTGTTATTTCACCGTACTCTTTCACAGTATTTCAGAATGATTGATTTACCCCACGGCAAAACCTTTCCCTTACGTCCAAAAAGCACTCATATTTTTTACAGTAACCTGAAAACATGTGGTAATTAATTTAGATGGTAATTAGCAGATCCCTTGAGAGGAAAATGTATAACTTACTTACTCTTTTATAAGAATCATTAAGCTTTCTCTAATCTATAAACAAATAGGGTTAGTGGTGAATTATGTCGGCAATCCATTAAGGGGATGTAGGAGAGGGGTTATTGTAACCAAGTGACCTCTTATGACTCCTATGTAAATGTCAACCATTTTTTTTTGTAGAAATCGACCATTTTAGCTCAGATTTAAAAACTATTAAAGATAATTGTCATTTTGTGGTTGATTCATGCAGCACAAAAAAAATCATGCAGTGGTTTTGTTTTTATAATTTGCAAAGTTGTATGTATTTAATACCGCAGATAATATCTTCAAAAAAATATAAAATGTCAAATTACTCGAAAATGGTTGACATTTGCGTCAGAGGTCATTTGTTTGCAAAGTGAAACCTACATTCCCATAATGAATGATCAATAACCCTGCAATGATATTGTATGTAAAAAGACGTAGATAGGTTACCGACCCAACATTCGGTGTTCAAAAACGGCACAATTTCGTACGATTAGATGACATGTGGAAATAGGACAGCATGTCTTAATTATCGGGTGCGAAAAAGAGACAAGACGACGAAAATGTGGCTAATTAGCCAGATTTTGACGTGCCACTTGCGGAGCGTGTGTAACCTATCTACCTCTTTCTACATATAATATCATTGTAACCCTGTATATTATGTTCTATCTAGGTGGTAGGTAGAGTTAGGTAATAGGTAGGTATGTGGGGCAAAGGCCCCACATATTATAATCACATGCGAAAATCAAAAGTACGCGCAATTTTCATGAGAATATTCTCAATTTCTTTATACTTGCCATAATAGCTACGAAAAGTCTTCTTCAGCTTGTTACGTTTTCGCAGCTGGTATATAATTTAAGCACCTGCACAAAGTAAGATCGCTTCCCGAAAGAGGTCATAGGGTAGGTAGGTACTTTTAAATACATTCCTCCCGAAAAAATAAAAACTTTACCCGCACGCAGAACCACTCACAGCCAGTATTTTAATAATTATAGTAAGTAGAAAAAAAAGAGGAGCTCGTGGCTAAGTAATAACAGCCGCACGGGTCGATCTATCAGGTTGAGCTACGCTTGCCGGGGTTGGTCCGTGGATGGGTGACCATCTTTACATACCGAGACTCCTCCGTGCCTCGGAAAGCACGTTAAGCCGTTGGTCCCGGCTGTCATTCGTGGATCTTTGACAGTCGTTACGGGTCGTCAGAAGCCCGAAAGTCTGACAACCAGTCTTACCAAGGGGTATCGTATTACCCAGTTACTGGGTTGTGGAGGTCAGGTAGGCAGTCGCTCCATATAAAATACTGGTATTCAGCTGCATCCGGTTAGACTGGAAGCCGACCCCAACATAGTTGGGAAAAGGCTAGGCAGATTGAGTAAGTAGAAGAAATAAAAAGAGAAAAAAAGAGCAAAAGAAAAAGAGAGAGTGTAAAAGAATATCGCGAAAAGACCAGCACCCTAAGTGATTAATGAACACATTATCGATAGGAGTTGGTTTCGTTTTGAAACAAATTGCTAATCCATTGCTTCATATGTTCGAAAAATTTGTCTGCTCGACAACGTAAATAACGCAATGAATGTTGTTGCACTGTCAAAATGAAACCAACTCCAATTGATAATGTGTTACGCAATTAGGGTGCCGTTCTCAATTTGTTTATAATAGTAAATAGATCTGACGCTCAACCAAATAAAACTTAGGCTCATTACAACAGCAAAATATCAAAACGTGCAGAAAATCGGAGACAAACACGATCTCACTAACATTTGACACTCTTATGAAATCCATTCCCGTCGCGCATCATGAAAATGAAGGCGTCAAGAATAAACGAAACAAGAGGAAATACGATAACAAATATACGGGATCCTATTATGTATTCCCAGATCTTATTTGTATTAACAAGATTATGTGTTATGGAGCTTGAATGACACTGAGCATCTCATCATTTTTCGAGGCTATACGTAATACGCTGGGATATTAGGGTTAGATAATCACATCAGATTGAAATATTCATTTGGGAACGGATTTGGTCCTTTTTTTTTTTTTGTGGATGGGAAATCATCAAATGACTTCTCCCGCTCTGGGCAGAGGCGGGAGGGCGTGTCAGACTTTTACTGACTAAAACCCACCCATGTTCCTTCAGCTGCCCGTGCCAGGGCCACGGTATCTCTTTCGAACTACCCGCGACCCCGGCGGCATCGGCCCAATTGACCCCGTCACTGCTGACATCTCTTTGAGGCGCGCGTGGAACACAACGCGCCGTCGACCCGGGCCTGGTCCTTACCGGACGGCGAGCTGCCCATTACTCGTCGTCCGCAAGCCCGCGCCTGCGGTGGCCGGGAATCGGCAATCGATTCCCGCCGCCCAGGGCGTCTCCTACGGCGGCTAGGGGCGCGAGGGCGCGGCTGTTGCCTCTCCCTCACGCGTTCCGCTTCCTCCTTCGCGAGCATTACTGCTTCGCAGAAGGAGGTGACGGCTTCCCATGCACTCTCGCTCCGCACCATGGCCTGGACCAGGTTTGGACGCGAGAGATCGCCGCCGCCGATCGCCTCCGTGAGAACACGGATTTGGTCCTTGTTTTTCTTCTTTAATTAGTAAAAAGTAAAAAAAGTAAAAAGTTTATTTGTCACAAATGAGAGCATTCACAAGAATTTGGTACATACATACATTATCATTTATTTTTTCTTTAGATACTGAAACTGATACCCAAACTAAGCCAGGGCTAGTATTTTGGAAATCAGTCTTCAAACATGAGCATTACAGGGAGATTGTGCCAACGTGAATGTCGTGACATAAATTATTGTTATTAGGTATAGCATATTAGTTTGTTACTGGTGAGTACGGGTGCGAGTGCGCATTTACGTGTGTTTGTGTGTGGGTGTATATGAAGGTGTGTGTGCGTATGAGGGTGTGGGGGTGTGTGTGTGGTGTGGTGAGTTGTCAGTGTGTGTTATTGTTAAAAGATATTATGCGGTGTGTGCAAGTAAGTCTTCGGTACTTTGATAGTCTAGTTGCTGGAGCCAGCCAACAACATTTTTTTTAAATCTGTGTCTGGAAAGTCCTACAATACTGAGTTTCTTGTTGATACTGTCGTACAGTCTATTACTTGTGCTGCCAAACTGTCTTCTGGCGAAAGCAGTTTTACAGGGGCACGTGGGCAAACAGACATTTTGCTGCGTCTGCTTGGGTTGGGTATGGGTACAGACGGGTGTTTCCTCAATAAGG
Source organism: Cosmia pyralina (assembly GCA_946251885.1). Taxonomy (NCBI): domain Eukaryota; kingdom Metazoa; phylum Arthropoda; class Insecta; order Lepidoptera; family Noctuidae; genus Cosmia; species Cosmia pyralina. The sequence continues at coordinate 14,913,976 of OX276359.1, read as the reverse complement.
ATTTAAGCACATAGAGCTAACGAACTGTTGCTGTTGACGAATTTGTTGGTGTTTTCGCATAGTTTTTTAGAAGAAATCTTCGTTTTACTGCCACATTCGTCGTGATTTTTCGCAGGCTATAACTTAATAAATTCCATTAACAATCGATTTTAGGGAGAAATAAAAGAAAAAAATGCACATCATTCATTCATGCACAACTTCAATTTCACCGATCATAAACCTCATCGGTACTTAAAGGAAGCTTACTTTTTGCCGACTTGTAGATCAAGTTTCAAACTCAAGACAAGTTACAGTGCTCCTTTTTAAGACCCCCATCTCGTCAGTGTTCGGGAAAAACAGCTGATGCAAGATCGTTCCAAGATTTAGTAGTACGTGGCAAAAGTGGCGTTTAAAACATGCGGTTTTGGACTGCCAATTATTTAAATGGTGAGAATGGAATTTAGATTTGTGGCGGGGCCACGGCAGCGGAAATCAGCGAGTGGAGTGAGGTCAAAAACTCAAACAGTATTTTTATTATATATTTGTATTTTTATTATAGGTATTTTTAACCGACTTCAAAAAAGGAGATTCTGTATAATGTCTATGTATGTATGTTTGTATGTCCGCGTTTTATTTTAAATGAATGAATATGTATAAGTGACGAGACAGCTGTTGAGTCTGAACCATCTTTAAATATCAGTAAGTATAGTTTACAAATCCTTGAACTTTTAATCCAAAGTATTTCCATAAATGGCGTAGAACTGTTGCAAAAAAGTTAGCAACTGAAAAGTCAGGAAGTTTCCAAAGAAGATGAAACATTTCATTAAAAGTAAATCATAAAAGTACCGTTAAAACTTTGGACAGTCCAACTAAAGCGCTAAAGTGCTGCATTTTGTTAGTGGGACAGAACGTCAGATATATTCAGCTCTTAGAGAAGTTCGTTGGAACGCTGCCCGCGGCGCGACACCAAAGTTGTGAATACCACAACCATTTTATAGTATTAACATTAAAATTGAGTAATTAGAAACACCCGCGCTGATAATGTGTAGTCTGGGGCACTTAAACTGAGGATTTAACGATTTTGCTCCCAATGCTCAACTGTTTGAGAGCTAAGTTTAAGGGTTTGCAATCAAATTAAAACTTTGTACAAAGTTAAATGGTATAAAAACACAATTAATTAATTTGGATTTTGGAAAGCAATGCTAATCTAGCTTTTACTGTGGGTTATATTCATTTTTTTTTTATCCTAAATACTCTCTACTACACTTTATTATGATAGTCTATACATTATACAATCGTCCGACGAAAGCCCGAATTGCTTACGTAGTTCGCCGAACTACTCTGCTTACGTAGTTCGCCGAACTACTCTGCTTGCGTAGTTCGCCGAACTACTCTGCTTGCGTAGTTCGCCGAACTACGTATCAGTTCGGGCTTTCGACAGACGACTGTATGATGTATACTATGATATTATATTGTAGTAGAGAGTATTAAGAGAGGCAAACATTTATTAAATATTTACCTATTCTTATCAGGTAGGTACAATAATATACCACAAACCCCCAAATACATAAGATTTAAAATCGTTTTCCAATTTTACCATTGACTGATGGTAAAGAACAAAACAATGGTAAAGAAACCTAGACTTTAAAAAGTTAGAATAGTATTTTAGACTTAAAAGCACAGCACACCAAAAAAGTCTAAAATCATATATCAGTGTTTATGCCTTCTCTGTATGAGAAGAGGCAGAAATAGGATCCATAGATATCCGCCGTGAGGCTAATTAAACTAACTAATATTATGAATTCGAAAGTGAGTATGTTTGTTACGCTTTCACGATAAAGCGGCTGAAGAGATTTGGATAAAATTTGACACATAGGTAGACCATGACCTGGAAAAGAACATAGGCCACTTTTCATCCTAGATTGCAGACGAAGTCGCGCGCAATAGCTAGTTTATTATAAGTATCTAAATACTAAATTAGGCCTAATTTCGCATATACTCGTACCTACTTAACCTACAGATATTCAATGACCAAATCAGTCTTTGTTCCGTTCTCATTACCGGCAATCAATACTATGTAATTACATGTGCGCCTGTTCAATTGATTTAATCTGCCCTCACCTCGGTCACTGCGGATTCTGTATCTCTGGTACATTCAACATGGTTCTCATTTTATAATTACCATAGATGTATTTCTATGGCTATGGTCGCATAGTTTAGAATAATCGTCTTATTAGAATGAAAGACTAATCATTTTCTATTCATGATTAGCAATCGATATTTACAGAGACCTTAGTTAAAATGACCTCCAACAAAGTTGGCTTATACTTTGACTGTTTACGTTGCACTGAAAATCAGTGCTGTGCTGTTGGCATAGCACAGCATAATGCTGAGTGGGAAAGCCTTCCTGTCACAGTCACGACGTGCAGCTGCCGATTATTTCTGTTTAATGCTCGTAAATATATTTTGTGTTTTTTTTTTCCATATCACAATATGGATAAACGGGTGAGGGAAAAAGAAACCCGGGAGATCCAAAATTCCACGCAGTGCAAACGTGTCAACTGGTACCTACCTATTAAAAACAAATTCTGCAAAATCCGTGTACTGTAGAGGTTTCATGCTTTGGTTAACCTTATGATGCTGGCTGACATTCAATTATTCAAACATCGAATTGCTCTTGAAGAAAAACGAAGCTCGTTTTTCTTCAAGTGTGTGAGTCAGATTCTTTTAGGGCTTCGCCTACGGAGTGTGTTTCTTTCCTTAAGTTTGCAACTGAGCAATAAATAGAGGCCTACGGCTTCGGCTTAAATCTTTGATTTTCAGTAGCTAGCTAACTGTGAGGTTCGAGCCCTCACATTACCTATGTCACAGTAAAGTGCTTCTTGTTTACGAGGCCGATGTATAAAACCCTTACAAATAATAGATCAGCTGATTACCGAGTAAAATTATATTACCTTTGTAACGCTGAACATAATGACGCCTTTTGCAAGAGCCAAATTCAATAGGTCCCCGGAAAATGTTTTTGAATAATTCATACTTCCACCTTTCAATGATAATACATAATTCAGAATATATTCGACGTACTACCGAATTTAAGGATGGAATTAATTTTGGGACTGAAAGACATATTTTGACGCCTGACTTTCACTACAGTATTTGGTAAACAAACACAGTACGAGAAACACGATCTTTTGCCAAAGACCATAGTCAAAATCATTAAAATTTTTCGCATCAATCACACTTTAAGTTTGAAATATGAATTTAAAAAAAAATCTAAAAAAATTTTTTTTTTTTTTTCTTTTATGAATCTCATAATCATTGTTAGAAAAGAAACACACTGTATTGCTTTATATTTATGTATATTGTATTGTAGTACTTATATCGGGCTGGTGTCCACGTCCAAAGCGCGGATTTTGCGTACGGTGCGTTATATTAAGATTTAATTATTTAAGAGGCCGTAATCGAAATTTTGCCTATTTCGCTGATTTACGTGATTTTACAGTTAAAATACCTACTATATTATCTTTATAAGTTCTAAAGCACAACATGAAAGATTATTTCAATAATGATCTAATGAATGAGTTACTTTTTTATTTTGCGTCGAGTTTATTATGCGAGAATCAGGTTATTTTAAAAGATTTTCTATTGCTATTTTATTTATTTTTATGTTTTCTAGTTTATTTCTGTTGTTGTAATTTTATGAACGAGAGTTCTAAGTGGCAGAAATCAAAAGCAATTTGATTTGCCATTAAATAAATTTGCCCATTTTCTCTAAAATTATCCAAAAATGAAATATCTCATAGGGTACATAACCAATGATTAAAAGTAAATACTCGTAAGAATACACTTTTATAGCTTCTTCTTTATTGCCTTTCTAGTCTCTGGAGGTTACAACATGTTTGATTTTCATTGACCTTAGTTTGTTTTCATTCCGTTATGTAAACAATACCTAGATGAAAAAAATCGGGAAGTGTCGTGGGACACCCAGTTGGAACGAACTTCCTTTCGCTGTATATTAAACAAGCTGTTTGTGCCCGGCATCGCCTGGGTGAATTTCATGTCTTATCTCCAGAGATTTAGGCTGTGTGTTGTCTCTTTCATACAAAAATACCATCCTCCGTCTTTTCCGATGAATTTTCAAAAAAAAAATCTGTCATACAAACCTTGTCCTGACAATAACAAACACAACAAAAAAAGAATTTACCAAATACGTGCAACCGTTCTGAAGTGATGCGCTTACATACATTCGGCAATTGATTTTTATTTATAAGAAGATGAGCAATAGTTATATATAGGTGGGTCTATTTTCTTTGTAATTTAAATAATAAATTAAATTTAACATTTCTGGGAAAATTCGTTTTCTCTATTTTCACCCGAGCCTTATGTATTAATACAGAGCCAAGCCAAGCAAAGTTTTTAGAAGCTAAAAACTTATACTAGATGGCTCTGTATTAAAAAAACTTTTAACACTTAAAACTGAGCTTTTCTGGCACACCGCTTTTTCGTAACGTGACGATTTCTACCAGTTTACTCCTACCTCAAGCCGCGTTTTAAAGAGCTTAGTTTCAAAAATATTATTCTTACGCTATTTTCCCATAAGGTTAGGAGTTATATACAATGGAAATTGGACGACAATAATAACGAGTCTATTCCCCATTCTTTAAATTGACATACATATTTCACTTTGCATCATCTCTTCTTGTATGCCTCCTCTCAATTGTTTGGTGTTCTCATTGAATCTTTGGTGAATCTTTGTTCCGGAATGTTGGCCTCCTTCATTCAGGAATAAAGATTGTTACAGACTACAGATCAATCTCCGTTTATTGCATTTTTGGGAACAAGCGTTTCTCCTTCTTTTTAAAGAGATTTACGATCTAATACTAGTTGTATCTTTGTCGCAAGATAGTTCCTTCAAAGGAAGCAATTGACTGTTGTTTGTTTCATTTAACAAGAACCCCGAGCTTCTGAGATGCTATTTAAAGTTCCGTAAAGAAAGTGACACAAATTGCAACACAAATCCTCATTTTGTTAAGAACTAGATTCTCTTGCAATCAATATAACCTTAGACATCAGTGTTCGAATTATGTACTTTAGAGTACCTACATACTTCAATATAAACGGTTTTGCTATAAAATAGTAGTAAATATTTGCATTTCACTGTAATGCCAAACAGTTACTATAGTAATCTATATTAGAAATGAATCCCTATTTCCCTTGGTCACCGCATCACGCGTGAACGAATGGAACAATTTCGCTAATTCTTTTTTTGTTGTGTTTATTATTGTCAGGAGAAGGTTCTCATGAAAGAAAAAATTAAGAAAATTTCGTAGAAAATTGGAAAATTTCAGAAAACTTATCGACTATTTTAACTTCACACGATTACATTAGAATATTCATAGCTAAGACAGGACAACGTCTGTCGGGTCAGCTAGTGATAAATAAAAACATTCATAAACTATAATAACGCCAGCAGGTATCGATAAAAGAGAATGGAAGAAAAAAGAAAAATTAGGCGTAGCCGGCGCGGCGTAGCACTACGCTACGAAATGCTACGAAGGCCTACGCTCCAATTTGTACTCACTACGGGGTTACGTTTTTTTTTTGCACAAGCATAATAGATTTTTAAGGACTGTATATAATAATTGCCTTAATAAATACAGTCATGAATGATTCCAGTAGAGCAATTATTATTTTTGTCATGTGACTTGGCGCAGTATCAAGAGATTCCATTTCATACGAGATTCAACTTTTGAATAATGTTACTGCAAATACCGTGTGGTTTGGGTGATAATGGTATTGCCAGGAAACTGGCAAATATTGTTGCCCATTTATCTACGCCTGGAGGCGCACTTTATTTTTGTTTACGGACCTTTCGGTTGGCAATTTGAAAACAAAGTGAGATTGTGGAAAGGTGAAAATATCAAGACGACAAAGACAGAGAATACATTACTTCTAAATAGTGTTTACGTAACTGTTGGGTACTAAACTAACCACACTATAAAATTACTTTCGTCCCGGGACGAACGAATACCCCATAAATTCATTGACTTCACGAAGTGTCAATATAAATGAAAATTTCTAGAAATAAAATGTATTTTACTACCTATAATTCCACCAAAAACCAACCTTTCCGCTGCGATATAAATAACGAGGTCTCGGCTCAAAATTGATTCTCTCACAAACTGTCGTGAAGAGAGGTCGGCTTTAGACGGAAGCGCCCGAGGCGGTGGTCGGCCGTAACACAGCTGACCTGGATACAAAACCACCCGACGATCACCTGGAGCCATTTCCCCTTTTTAATTTACCACAGCACCTCGTACAATGTTATCCAATGGCGTGTTTTATGGAACAACTTGCGGTGGCTGTGACTTTTGAACTAACGTGTTTATTGACTGGCTTGATGAAACACTATCGGCTACGTATCTAGGCATGCATAGAAGGTTTTCAGTCTATATTTGTGTTCCTGTTAGAATGCTTTCAATATTCTCGTCACTTTAATCTGCGGAATAATACTTACATTTGGATTTAAATCGTTAAATGGATTTAACCATCACAGGAGCGGGAGTGGAGTTTGAAACAAGCAGAGAGTGCTAAGCCCAACAGTGGGTGAAGTCGGGCTGTGGACGTGGATAGGGGTGAAGATTAAATTTTAAATACAAATTATGTACGCAAAATACGCTTTTTGACGTGGAGTTGCGAACATTAAACCGTTATGCAATACAAATTACAACACTGATTATTATCCTTTTACCCATGTCTAAAAAAGAACAACCGGTGATTGTTCAAAATATGTAAAAGTTTTCTGGGCATTAATTACGATACAAAATGAGCCCTTTAAAGCGGATCACTGAGAAATATAACTTGATATTTTAGGATAGCGTTAAATCCGATCCCATTAAGGATTTTGGGGATCAAGATTTGTTGATTTGGGTAATTTGATACAACATCAGCCCAGCCTAATGGCCGAATCTCGAAGTTAGAAAACAAACTTGTGTGTGTTACTAATGCTTTGATTCATGATGGATAAACTAGAGATTATGGTAATGTAGGTTAACGTGTGCACCAGTTTTAATTATTAGTTAAAACTGGTCACAAGAACAACGTATTACTCTACGTAACTATATCCAGATAGTTATACTATACTATACCATATCTTTAGCCTGTTCAAGTCTATATTAAATTAGTTATCAAGTTTTTTTAGCTTTATTGCTCCAATGTGGACGAGTTGTTGTCTCTCTGAGGTATCTACATTTTCAACAGTGCCATGCTGTGAAATACCATATACGAGTATACATAAACGCGACTATAGTCAAATCCATACTCCTATACCAAAGTAGTAAACAAGTCCCAAGAAAAACTTCATCGGCTGTCACAAAAGTGAAATGGAGCCACTCGTAATAAAATTGAGACCTCTATTTGGAAAACAACACCCGCGTATAACTGTTGGAGAATAAGATATTTAGGGGTGATTGACACATTTTCTGTGAGGAAATAATAACGGAATATATGAGAATAATGGAACTATCTTTGGCGCTGTCACGTCGCTGGCATGATTTGAACAGTACGGACAAATTCCTTCTTATTTTTCATTTAGGTACAACTTTTAATCTTGCGCGTTTAACAGCACCTGCTTCTGATTAAATAATATAAGTATATTTTTTTGGGGTACCTTATCTCAAAAGGAAAAAACGGAACCCTTATAGGATCACTTCGTTGTCCGTCTGTCTGTCTATGTCTGTCAGTCTGTCAGGACCCTTTTTCTCAGGAATGCGTGGAGGTATCAAGTTGAAATTAATATCATATACGTAAGTCGTAAGTGCGGTCCCTTAGAAATCTAAAAAAATCAAGTTTTTATGTCAACTCAATAAAAAATAAGGCCATTTAAGCGACATATTTTGATGCTCGCCAGTGAAAATCTAAACCTATAGGGTACTTACCGTTGACCTAGAACAGGGGTCTCCAAACTTTGAAGCCTTAATAATGATTTTTTTCAGTATATTCCAATAGCTAAAACACTTTTAAATTTTCTGCCCTTAACTATATTTCTAAACTAGTCGCAAAGTGCGCGCCCTAAGCAAACATAAGTTTTTTTTTGCATTTCAATTACTATTGTGTCAATACAATTGTCGTTAAATGTCACAATTGACACTTAACGACATTCAACAACTCAATTATTTGTTAGTTATTAATATGTTTAAGCTTAGATACTTACGAGGGGGGGATCAAAAAGTAGTGAGAAGGTAAGAAAAAAATCCTTGGTAAGAAAAAAAAATAAATACTGGCAGGCATAGCTCAGATACATATAATATTTGTAATATTAATAAAGAAAAAAATCGTCGATTCTCTTTTGTTTTTTTCTGAATGTAGTCATTTGTTTGCTTCGTGTCGGAACGTGTTCTCGAAAATGGAGAAAAACGAAGTGCGAGCCGTTATTAAATACCTCTGTTTAAAAAAGGTTAAAGACGCAAGACTTAATATTGTAAATATGCATTATTTAAATAAATAAATGAATAAAAAATAAAAAAATAAAAAAAATTGGTTGACCACCCCCCTTATTCAGCAGATCTGGCCGCCTAGCGATTTTTATCTGTTCCCCAAATTGAAAGAATACTTAAGGGGAAACAGGTACGAAGACGATAACGAGGTGATGGATGCCGTGGAGAGCTTTTTGCAGGACCAAGATAAAACTTTTTTTTGAAAGGGATTGAAGTCTTGGAAAAGCGCTGGACTCGGTGTGTAGAAAGACTCGGAGACTATGTAGAAAAATAAATTATTAAGTTATCAATAGTCATTATAATCTATCTCATTCTCACTACTTTTTGATCCCCCCTCGTAAGTAACGTTTTCTACGACATCATTTCTGTCATTAAGTTTTATCTTGCGAGTAAATAAAACCGAGTAATTATCATTCTGTGTTTTCATCTTCAACTTATCGCAGCAATAGTAACAACAATAAGATATTGCCTGTCGCGGGCCAGATTGATGACATTAGTCTTAAGCTGTCACGGGCCGGATTGATGGCACTGACGATGGCGGGCCGGATTTGGCCCGCGGGCCGTAGTTTGGAGACCCCTGACCTAGAATCATGAAATTTGGCAAGAAGCAAGGTGTCACAGTCACAGCACAATTAGGTAAAGGTAAAAGTCCAAAAATAGTTAAGTAATTTATAATTTTATCACATAAAAAAAACATTTTTGTGGGATTACAAACTTAAATTTGCAGTTGGAGAATTGACAGAGAGAGAACATGTTTTCCAACTACAATGTTAAGTTTGTTTTTAGGATAAATTGTTTTCAATTACGAAACCCTTCATTGTGCGTGACCGACATTTTTTATTTTTTTAAATAAATGTAAAAAATCCAAGTTTAATCTTTACGAGCATTACATACATAAATTATTATCAGTCAAAGGTACTAACTACACAAATAGGAGCTCCTCCCTAGGAGCTCCTTCTTGTTCTCCTCATCGCTGTCACTGTGGCGAAGTTGTCAACAGCCTCGGACACCACGGCCTGTCTTGCAGCTGAAGTGCGGGTCGCTTAGCACGGCACGCGAACATCAATGACATCATCCGACGAGCCCTTGTCACCGTCGGCGTTCCAGCTGTATTAGAACCCAATGGCTTGGCACGCGACGATGGCAAGAGACCGGACGGCATGTCTTTATTTCCATGGAAGTTGGGAAGGCCTTTAGTGTGGGACGCAACGTGTGTCGATACTCTTGCGCCATCCCATCTTCCTGGCTCTGCGTGCTGTGCTGGCACTGCTGCTGCCGCTGCGGAAAACCTCAAGCGGCGGAAGTATAATAACCTTATCGGTAATTATAATTTTGAGCCGTTTGGGGTTGAAACCCTTGGGCCGTGGGGTCCGAGTGCACATAGTTTGTTCAACGAAATCTCCAAACGGCTGGTTGACACTTGCCGTGATCCAAGGGCTGGCTTTTACCTTGGCCAGCGGCTTAGCATTGCCATACAACGTGGCAATGCCGCCAGTCTCTTGGGTACTTTACCAGTCGACAGCGATGCGGAGGAATTTTTCGACGCCATATTTTAGTTTTTTAATAGTTTTAGTTATGTTACCTTTTAGTAAAATAATGTTTTTAGATATTATTTAATGTTGTTAATAAAGCACTACACAAAGCAGTAGGCCCTTTATAATTTCCTAAATTATTTTAGCAATAAAAGAAATATCACAAGAAACACGTCATTGTCTTTTTCTCTATTCAAAATTTCGCCATCGCGTGTTTCTCTACCTGAAATACGTCGCAGCGACAATTTATTCTATGGCTTCCGTGCCAACCGTCACCGTGATAAATAGCGCTTGATGAAATATATCTTTCAGTAACGCGAACTGTTGATGATCCTACCATTACACAAAAAGCCGAAAAGGGAGGTTGTTTACCTACGTGATCTAGGTATAATGTTTGTGACGGAAGTATATTATGTTGATAATCTCTGATGATGGTGGGCATAGTAGGTTCCAAGGACTAGATTAGGGGGTTTATCTATTCCATGGTAGGTATAAACCTTAACTTTAGGAGTTTACCTACTGAGTCTCTCTTTTTTTGAAAACTTTTTCATGAAAATCGAGGCAAATTAAAATGTAACAAAATCACACTAATATTATAAGCAAGTATTTGTTCCGAGTCTGGGTGTTTTTCTATCTATAATATGTATGTATTTACAAAAAAAAAAAAAAAAAAAAAAAAAATGTATGTAAGTAGTTTATCAGCCATCTCGTTACCATAACACAAGCATTAGGTTGCTTAGCTTGGGGCTAGATGGCGTTGTGTGATATGTCCAAACATATTTATTTATTTATTTATTTTATTTTTATTATAATTGCGAAAATTTGTGAAAGTGTGTTTGTTACTTCTTCACGCTCAAACGGTTGGACCAATTTGGATGAAATTTTGTATGTAGATAGATACTTAGGCTACTTTTTATCCAGGTCTACGCGGGTAAAAAAGCGGGGCGCAGCTAGTAATGTATAAAAGAACTAGACGTTTCACGTGTTGTTTTTGCGATCTGGACTTTTCAGCAAAGGGATGTTTGAGCTATATGCATTTGCCAATTGTTGGAGATCATTGGTAAATCATGATCATTTTACCCTATATACCTACCTACCTACCTTTTATCTTGTATTTTCTGATTTTCGATTCTGATAGTGGCGAGGCGAATGACAGTCTTTTGTTTTGTTTTTTATTTCGTCTGAGAGCCTAGACAAAGTAACGATGGCAAAAATATATATATAGGGTTGAGCGATGACACGTTATCATCATGTTACATCTCGATAGCTTATGTCAACTCCATAATTGTTTTGGGTTTTTTTGGCTTGTCTATTAGCGTCATCTCGTCTCGTCTAGACTGGTCTAGGCCCTCAGACCTTTTCAATCAACCAGATCTTGTCAATGTCACTTTGAAGCTGTAGCGATTGTAGATATAGAATCGCTCCGAAGCGAATACAATTTGTCAAGGCCCTCTGTTTCGGTACCGCGGGTCTTGATCCAAAAATATAGTTGTATTCGATCTCAAATCTCAATGCTTTGTTGCAGGAAGGCGCGTGCGCGCGCGAATGGTGGGCAGTGATGGGGGGGCCGCGGCGCATGTCCAGTGCGCTGCTGCTGCCCTTCGCGCTGTTGTCCCTGCCACCCACGGAAGCTGCCAACACTACCACATACCGGGTACGTTGATACTTTCACCATGACATCTGCAATGAGAACCATTACCAGGGCCATCTCAGAGACAGTGCGGAAAGGTTTCTTGTAGGTCCCGCACCCTATATTCTCTTCAAACCGGAGCACAGAAACACTGCTTGGAAACAGAAATATAAGGGCGGATCCAGGATTTATTTCTGGAAGGAGCCCACAAGGGCCAGACAAGTAGGAGTGGCCCCCTTAGTATTGCACTATGTCTTTGGGATTCATTATTTATATCAATTACTTACAATAACTCGTGAGGAGCTCGTGGCGAAGTAATAACAGCCGCACGGGTCGATCCATCAGGTTAAGCTACACTTGCCAGGGTTGGTCCGTGGATGGGTGACCATCTTTACATACCGAGACTCCTCCGTGCCTCGGAAAGCACGTTAAGCCGTTGGTCCCGGCTGTCATTCGTTGATCGTTGACAGTCGTTACGGGTCGTCAGAAGCCCGAAAGTCTGACAACCAGTCTTACCAAGGGGTATCGTGTTACCCAGTTACTGGGTTGTGGAGGTCAGATAGGCAGTCGTTCCATGTAAAATACTGGTATTCAGCTGCATCCGGTTATACTGGAAGCCGACCCCAACATAGTTGGGAAAAGGCTAGGCACATTGACTTACAATAACTACAAAAATACTTGTAATAAAAGTTTAATGAAAAAATTACATGTTTCGTAATAGTAGTTTATGAAACTGTTGCATAATGAGGGGAATTAAAACACGAGTGTGTGTTTAAAAACCGACCCGTAGGCGAAGCTTTTAATAGTAGGTATCATACGAGTGTTTTAATACCTAGTTATGTACAGTTTCATACACTACTTTATCTACTCTCATACATTGGGATTGAACCTAAATATAAATTTTCCCATTCAATTCAGTACCTACAACAAAACGTATGAATGGCGCCAAAACCTAGCATATCACCGCGCATGCGCTAAAGCGGGTGCTGCCACAGACAAGTAAAAATTGGAATCAAAACTTTTTTGTAATGCTATAAAAATGGCGCGCCCAGCATATTCGTTCCATAATAAAAAATTGATGGAAACTCCTTGGTCATAATTATTAACTTCTTGGAGTTGCCCTTTATAGTAGGTAATGCTAAAAAAATTGTTTAATGTATATAAAATTATCTTTTTAGAGATAAAGTGTTATAATATGATTCTATTATTAAATTTCGGTATTGTGTTTTTAGAGTATGTCAATATAAACTCGTTTTGAAGTCTAAATTCGAATTTTACGAACCTACGACCTAGCTACAACTCGTACCTAAGTCGACGCCGTTACCACTGGGCTACCACTGGAGAATCCATATTATTGTCAAACTCAAACTCAAAGCATTTATTTCAATTAAAACATTTACAGGCACGTTTAAACTGTCAAAGTATCGGTCAGTTAGTCAGAAAGTAGAAGCTAGATAGTTGCCCATTGTAAATGATATCGTCCCGAGAGGGCACACAAATTATTCTTAGGCGTTGAGTTTCACCAATAACGCACCTTAAGCTGTGATGGCAATTATGTGAAACCAACACAATTATGTGACCAACACTTGGATACAGTGGCACATGTTGACTGTAACTTACACACGGTTTAACCGTAACGTAACTACGCTTGAGCCCTTTGAATTCTAAAATTTGCCTAGAAACTCTTTGTAATTCACGTCATAGTATTTATAAATAACTAGCTGCGCCCCGCGGTTTCGCTCACGTAGACCGGGATATAAATTAGTGTTAATCCAAGGTATAAGTTATCTACATACCAAATTTCATCCAAATCGGTCCAGCCGTTTGAGCGTGAAGAAGTAACAAACACACAAACTTTCGCCTTTATAATATTATAATATTAGTGTGATTATTGTGATAACAAAGTTGGATCCGAATTGTCAAACGTAACATTATTGGATCTAGGATATGCCGATTTTCTCACGATGTTTTCCTTCACCAATAATTCAAAGACATGTGACATCTACCAACCCGCACTGGGCCCGCGTGGTGGATTACGGCCCACTCCCTCTTACCGAGAAGAGGTTTGTGTGCCAGCAGTGGGAACATTATAGGCTGATTATGAAGCTGCTATTTCACTAGTTCAAAGCGGGAGAGTTACCTAAGTTACTTTATAGGAGTCAGACAATTAGAATCGACAGAGATCAAGCTCTAAAAACCGATTAAAACCGTATGTGTCATATTTACGGCCAGATACCGTAAATGAAGTTTTCAGTACGAAATTCAGCATGAGACTGATGAAGTATTTGGACCCATTTTTATACCTGCATCGTAGCCGCATCCATTAAAGCTTCAAATTGGGTTACAGCAATATATGTCAAGCCGCCTGTATTGCCTGTAGCCGCCTGTCGTCATTTTAGGTATAAAGCCATCATATTGACTGAAAGGGTTAGAATATAGGTGCGAATGTACAGTCGGCTGCATCAATTGGGTACCCCACTTGTAATATTAAAACTTTAATACAACTGGGGTACCCAATTGATGCAGCTGACTGTACCTAACAAACCCGAGTCCAGCTGTGATTAAAAACTATGTCATTTATTTTTCAAACGTTATCCCAGTTGTTTTTTTTGTCCAATTTATTAAAAAAAATCCTTCAATTTCAGTTCGATGGTTTCAGGTAAGCTCATTATTAATCATTATCTAAGAATTTGAGAGTTGGTTTCGTACCTCAAAAGGAAAAAAGGATCATTTCGTTGTCCGCCTGTCTGTCTGTCAGTCTGTCAAAACCCTTTTTCTCAGGAACGCGAAAATCAAATACGTAGGTCTGTGGTCCTTTGGAGCTCTAAAAAATCAAGCTTCTAAGTCAACGCAATAAAAAATACGGCCATTTATGTGACATATTTTGTACTCGAAAGTACCTAAATCAAAACCTACGAGTACTTACCGTTGATCTAGAATCATGAAATTTGGCAAGAAACTAGGTCTCACAGCACAAGTAAAGGAAAAAGTCCGAAAATTGTTAATTTATATAATTTTATCACATAAAAATGTTTGTTTTGGGATTCAATCAATCTGCCTAGCCTTTTCCGAACTATATAGGGGTCGGCTTCCAGTCTAACCGGATGTAGCTGAATACCAGTATTTTACATGGAGCGACTGCGTATCTGACCTCCACAACCCAATAACTGGGGTAATACGATCGTTACCCCTTGGTAAGACTGGTTGTCAGACTTTCGGGGTGCTGACGACCCGTAACGACTGTCAAAGATCCACGAATGACAGCCGGGACCAACGACATAACGTGCTTTCCGAGGCACGGGTGTCTATATGACCTCCACAACTCATTAACTGGGTATAAGCGATACCCCTTGATAAGACTGGTTGTCAGACTTTCGGGCTTCTGACGACCTGTAACGACTGTCAAAGATCCACAAATGACAGCCGGGACCAACGGCTTAACGTGCTTTCCGAGGCACGAAGGAGTCTCGGTATGTAAAGATGGTCAACCATCCACTGACCAACCCCGGCAAGCGTAGCTTAACCTGATGGATCGACCCGTGTGGCTGTTATTACTTAGCCACGAGCTCCTCTAAGAGAATGCCCCTAAAAGAATACGAGCACCAAAATAATCGAATAACAGAGTTTCATTATTTCTTCCGTGGTGGTAAACTAGCACGGCTATTATTACTTAGCCACGAGCTCGAGCTTTCGAGAATTGATCGTGACGTAAGTATATCATTGTATGGGAGAACATGTTTTTCAACTACAATGTTAAGTTTTTTTTTTGTTTGTTATAAATTCTTCGCAACTACCCTTCATTTTGCGTGGTCCGACACGCACTTGGACGGTTTTGTTTTCTATATCTGGGCAACGTTTTTCATCATATTTAACAGTTTTCAGACAGAATGCTTTGTTATCGATCGGTAAAATTTTTCAACACGTTCAGTGGTTTCAACACTTACGATGCTCACACTTTCTTCTGAAAAATGATTTATTCACATCAACTGAAAATAAGATTTTCAGACGGTTTTCTATGGGTTTTTTTTTCTGACCCATTTTTTATTTTCTCAAATGATCTCCTGGGTACCCGTGATGCTACTGGTGTCTGAAAATTGTGCTGAATGTAGTTGAACGATAGATTTTAGATACCGAAGTATCTAAAATCGATCGTTCAACTACATTCTGAAAATCAGACAAATTGCTATGAAATAGTTCGGTAATTTTTTTGACATAGGATTTGAAAATGCGGTCAGGAGACGCGACGCGGAAAATTTCTGAAATTAGGATTTTTGGATTCAGAATAACCAAATCTATCGATTTCATACGGTGTTGGTCGTAAAACGATAAGACAATAATTTTGGTCATGGGCTCTCGTACCATTGGGTATTTTTCATATCAATGAATTACTTTTTGTTAGATAGTGATTAAAAACTAAAATTAATTATTGCCAGACAGAAATAGGGCATTTTATCTTGCAATTTAATCATTAAATATAAAGCGTTAATTACATAACTATTCAAAATTTGCCAAACTAAAATGAAATCTGTACAAACATCCCAGCCAATCAGTTGAACAATTAATCACACTGACGTCGGGCGGTAACTGCAAAATTCATACAAATGCAACAGATATTACATACTGACGCAAGCCATTGCGACTCTAAAATGCTAACGATCGCCCCTTCTCCAATGAGGCTGGTGTTGCGTAGGTATAATTATATACCTCCTACCTTCAATGGTTCATCGGGTTTACGTCAATAATTATGACCGCCCGAGGGGTGCGTCTGCGTAGGTAGGTACAATCAAAATAGGCATAAAAGGGATTTTTTTATAAAGCACCCTGAAACCTGCGGAGAGCTGGGTTATTTTTTGTGTCAATATCTTTCTTGAGTACGTTTTATGTAAATTCTAAAAAAGGTCTGGGGTACAATTTGTTTTAGGAGATAAAAATACGCAGGCACCTTGTTCAGGAATCGTTGTACGTGTTTTATAGTGATCTAAAGACAAGAAAAAGTATAATAATCCCTAAATTTACCACCAACATTATAAGAAATAGTAGTTTGTTAACATTCTTTGCTTCGCTTTTCTGGGTAAGCTGAGGGCGACCTCGGAGGAACATACAGAACTTTATATCAACTCTAGTGATCAGTAGTTTCTAAAACAAGTTTTGAAAGACCACTTCATGTACATTTACAAGCTGGTAGATCGCTATTACAGATTACTGTCTGCTAGGAAGCAGAAACTATAGCTACAGCAGTTTCTAGCAAAAACATCTTACAACAACCATACCCTGTTATGTATGGACAAATGTCAGCACTCTGGCAGGACTCATCTACCAGAGGCGAGCCAAGCTCTTGTACCTAATAGTTTCAGGCCGAGATCTAATACACGTTTAAAAGGGATACAACGATTAATTTTGTATTTTTAAAATTGCTATAAAACCAAATGTGTATGGTTAAATCATTTGGATTTTCCATATGTGTTATTTGACTATACTGCTGTACTAAAACCAAAATATTTTTTCGATAGAAAAACATTCAACGTAGCATTTATTTTCTGTTTTAAAATACGATTATACGTCAACAGTTCCTTATTGTGCAGTAAAATGTGCTTTAAATCAAAGGTATTTAAATACGTTAAGAACTTACTAAGCTAAAAATTTATTTAAGTATAGCATTTTGTCATAAATCTACATTTAAACGAAGCGCGTTTAGTTCCGGTGCGCGTGAGTCTTCTATCTCGCGCGTCAAACCAGACAGCCATAACGCCATTTCACTTACATACCAGTCCAAACCATGCTTTGGTGCCTTCTCTTAAGCACGCTATGTGCGCTATCGTCCTTTGACTTAGACCATATTCCTGTCTCTATCTTGCACTTGTAGTTTGACAATTTTGTACGAGCTACTTGTAACGTATAAAGATCTCGGTACTGGGTGAATGTTGCGGTACCTTCGAGATATTTTGCACCAATAACAATCGTCTTGCTCCTTAAATTCCTGCATTTTTAATATCTCTGGTTAGTCTGCTGAGCTGAACGGAGTTAGAGCTCTCATTTGTTGGGACCCTCTTGTTTACCTTACACCCACTTACATGGACGGTAGATATAATTATGCCGGTGAATTCGATACGTTATTAGCAGGCTTCCTTGAGGTTTGAGTAACCAAATATTCGGTGGATTTCGATTTAATAGTAGCACAAAATACATAATAGGACAAGTACAGAAGATTCCCTGCAAAATCATTTAAATAAATCTTAGCGACTCTTGCTACGACACAATAAAGTGCAATTCAGGTCGCATTAATTATCTACAGTTATATTCACCTAGAAGTTGCCTCTTTTTCTATCGCGTAATTCTTATACCTTCTGACTCGTTAGGGTTATCTTCTTTTACGACGCGGCGCGTGAGTGAGTATTGAACTAACGTGCGAGCCGACCGGTGCGCGTCAGCCCACACTGAATTAGCCCGACGAGTCGAGCCCGCCGCGTATTTGTAGCTTCAAATCTAAAATGCGGAGTGTGCCTGGCCTGACAGTAGGTAGGTAATACATGGTTATTTTAATGTATGGTGGCTGAACTGGAGGTTTTAGGGTTCCGTACCTCAAAAGGAACAACGGGACTCTTTTATGATCACTTCGTTGTCCGTCTGTCAGTCTGTCAAGACCCTTTTCTTAGAAACGCATCTAGTTGAAATTAATATCAAATACGTAAGTCTATGGTCCCTTGGATCTCTAAAAAAATCAAGCTTCTAAGTAAACGAAAAATAAGGTAATTTACGCGACATAAGTATTTTGAAACTTACTTAAGTAAATCAAAACATTAGGATACTTCCCGTTGACCTAGAATCATGAAATTTTGGCAAAAAGCAAGGTATCACAGCACAAATAAAAGGAAAAGTGCGAAAATTGTCAATTTTTAATTTTAACACAAAAAAAATTGGGATTACAGTCTTAAATTTGCAGTTGGAGATTTGACCGTGACGTATATCAATGTACGGGAGAACATATTTTTCAACAACAATGTTAAGTTTATTATTGCAATAAATTCTTTTCTACTACAGAACCCTTCATTGTGCGTGGTCCGACACGCACTTGCCCGGTTTTTATTCATGGTTGTACCACATAGAATTTTAAGAAAAATCGAACGCAGCCTTTGAAGGTATTGTCAAATCTAAATAAATACTTTTTTGGCAAGCCGCTTGATGGGTGGATCCATGGGTGGATTAAAAATAGTATTTTTTTTTAAAGTAGGTAAAACATAAGTTCACATATATTTAAACCAATTACTTTTAATATAAACATAACCTAAAAATAACAAAATCATATCCTAACATAACTAAAACTATTAAAAAACTGAAATACGGCATTGAAAAATTCCTCCGCATCGTTGTCGACTGGTAAAGTACCCAAGAGACTGGCTGCATTGTCACGTTGTATGGCAATGCTAAGCCTCTGGCCAAGGTAAAAGCCAGCCCTTGGGTCACGGGAAGTGTCAATAAGCCGCTTGGAGATTTCGTTGAATAAACCATGAGCACTCGGACCCCACGGCCCAAGGGTTTCAACCCCAAACGGCTCGAAAATATAATTACCGATAAGGTTATTATACTTTCGCCGCTTGAGGTTTTCCGCAGCCGCAGCAGCAGTGCCAGCACAGCACGCCGAGCCAGTAAGATGGGATGGCGCAAGAGTATATACGCACGTTGCGTCCCACACTTTAGTGTGGGCCTTCCCACCTTCCATGGAAATAAAAACATGCCGTCCGGTCTCTTGCCATCGTCGCGTGCCAAGCCATTGGGTTCTAAAACAGCTGGAACGCCGATGGTGACAAGGGCTCGTCGGATGATGTCATTGATGTTCGCGTGCCGCGCAAAGCGACCCGCACTTCAGCTGCAGGACAGGCCGTGGTGTCCGAGGCTGTTGACAACTTCACCACAGTGACAGCGATGAGGAGAACAAGAAGGAGCTCCTAGTCGCAAAGAAGCAGCGAGGCGGAAAGTAGTGTCGTCGAACAAAGTGCCTATGTTCGACGACGGTAGTGCATGAAGCCACAGACCCGACTCCCACTTACCCAGCCAGCAGGCGCACACGCTCCGCAGTAGTAGCAGACGTATCAAGTAAATTGTTCTGTACTACTCTGCAGAGCGGCTCATCCCACCGTCTCTGGGAAGATGGATTGTCGGGTGGATCTGAATTCGGGCAAGCGAGTCTCCAGGCATCCATAGCCTCGGTGAAACAAGGCACATCAAAATTAAGCAGTGTGGAGGCTAGGATTTTCCTGATTAATTTCTCTGTGCCGTGGACCGAGGATATGAATGGCGGTAAACTAATACTAGAAATTTTGCGGAATTTTAACAATATCTTAATTACACAAACTGAACACCCCATCACTAGAAGCTACCGCACCGTAGGTGCTCAAAAGGGAATAAAGTTGAATATTTTTTATTGTTCCCTTTTGAGCATCACGTTAAAAT
Organism: Cosmia pyralina; assembly: GCA_946251885.1. Classification (NCBI taxonomy): domain Eukaryota; kingdom Metazoa; phylum Arthropoda; class Insecta; order Lepidoptera; family Noctuidae; genus Cosmia; species Cosmia pyralina. The sequence goes on along the minus strand of OX276359.1, from coordinate 14,893,892 downwards.
ATTGATTGGTGCTCAGACGGGAACACCTTTGGTTCTCTTAAAATAGGTGCTCGAACGGGAATGCTTCGTTTTATCCACACACAATTTCAGCAGGTAAAGTTGCTTTTGGCAGATCCAACAATAATAATAGATCACGACGAAATGATTTATATAAAAGGGTGCTATAAAAATATCTGCCACGGCTGCAATAGGAGACCTTATTGTGTACATACGAGTAGATTACAATAGTGAAGATAAATTATTGATCTTATGTCATAATTTTTTGCATACAAAAAAATGTGCGTGTGCGTGTGTGCGTATTTGAATTGATTTGATATATGGCCTCCGCAGGCGCGATTCTCTAAGGGAACTGTTTAAAGATATTAACATCATGACGGTACCTTGTCAATATATCTACGAAAACATCATGTACGTAAGGAAAAATCTAAATCTTTTCGGTAAAAGAGGTGAAGGACACAATTATAGGACTAGAAATAGGGACCAATTAGTTCAACCAGGTTTCAGACTGGCTAAAGTAGACTCATCCTTCATGGGGTACTGTTTAAAATGTTATAATAAAATACCTCCCCACATACTCCAGCTGAATGAAAGGAAATTTAAATCTTGTATAAAACGCACACTATGCAGCCAGGCATATTATAAGTTGGGGGATTACATCGCTGACAAAAATGCTTGGCTGAATGCTTGTCCTGCTCCACAAGGACGCATTAATTAATTGATTAGCATTCGGATATATTGTTGGACCTGCTGAAGATTAAGATGAGAGAAAACTTTCTTTGCATTGTTTAGATTCAATCTCTTAGTATTATATAATTGCATAGCACGTGTGAGCACTATGTAGCTACTATTAAGCTACCTTTTACTGGGTACGTCTTTCACTGACTTGAGTGTGCCCTGGCGGTTGAGAGTATGTCATGCTCACTCAAATGTCTCGCTGATGGTGGCGTGTGTGTTGGATCATTAAGTTCCCTTCAAAATGGTTGAGCTAAATGGTGCTGATCCATGCGTCATGTTCGTGAACGGGCGCCGTCAGTTGGGACTGGTCGTCTCTTAGCTGCCATGGCTTATTTTTAATTTTAATATTTAATTTAGTTGTTTTAGTTATTATCTTTTTATTACGGACGCTTTTTAACGTGCACGTCTTTCTACATTGTTCTCACATGTATATTTTCAACTTGAACGATGTAACCAATATTTTGTAAAAATATTATGATTTAAAAGAGTGTCCGTGGAGGTGCTTGCCCGTTCTTCTCCATAGGGATCTACTACGCTTTGGAATGGGCAACTAGCTTCATCTTTCTGACTGACCGACCCATTGACAATTCAAAAGTGCCTGTAATTGGTTTATTTGAAATAAATGCTTTGAGTTTGAGTTTGAGTTTGATTTATTTGTATGAAACCGTCCCGTAGTAATTAGTGTTCATTCACAGAACAATTAGAAAGAGGTAGCAATTGTATTCATTGACGAAGCGACACATCGCGCGTAGTTTGTGAACCACGTTATGAAGAATGAAGTAGGTAAATGTTTATTTAATTACTTTATTTTCTCAAATTGATTTAACTATTCCGGGGTACGAAATTTCTTCACTATTGTAATCTAAGTATGTTGTTGTGTGTGTATGTGTGTGTGTGTGTGTGTGTGTGTTGTGTTGTTGTATATATATATATATACTCAATACAATGTCCCCTTGAAGCCGTGGCAGATATTTTTAACCGACTTCAAAAAGGAGGAGATTCTCAATTCGTCGGAACCTTTTTTTTTTTTTTGTTTATGTATGTTCCCCGATTACTCGAAGATGGCTGGACCGATTTAGATTTTTTTTTGTTTTATTCGAGAGGGTATACATCACAGTTGGTCCCATATAAAATTGATTAACTTTGCTTTGGTAGTTTTTGTAGTTTTTGAGTTAGCTTCAATAATACGTATTTTTTCCCCACTTTTATATGGATGATCTTCTAGTTTGTTTTGCAGGTAGTGGTATTAGAATTTGTGTGGGGTAGGTACACAACTAAAAAGTGAAAAATAAAAACTTTTTTACAAAAAAATACAGCCGACTTCCAAAAACAACACTACAAAGTGAAAAATGACTTTTAATTTCGGAAGTCGGTGTCTAGTTAAATGTACTTTCGTTTTTTGCCACCGACTTCCGAAATTAAAGTTATTTTTCACTTTGTAGTGTTGTTTTTGGAAGTCGGTTGTAATTTTTTGTAAAAAAGTTTTTATAGCACCTTACGAGTATATATTTCAGTTATGTTTATCGAATAGTTTTGTTACTTACTTAATATACCTTTTTTATTACTGTACTAACAAGAGTAAACTACTAGATAGGTAGGTACTGTTTATGATTAAAAAGTATTTTTACCCGACTGCGCGACGCAATGTAGGGTAATGTGTTTATCAGCCTATAATTTGTATCATCATCATCATCGGCCTAGCCCTTTCCCAACTATGTTAGGGTCGGCTTCCAGTCTAACCGGATGCAGCTGAATACCAGTATTTTATATGGAGCGACTGCCTATCTGACCTCCACAACCCAATAACTGGGTAATACGATCGATACCGCTTGGTAAGACTGGTTGTCAGACTTTCAGGGTGCTGACGCCCCTAACGACTGTCAAAGATCCAAGAATGACAGCCGGGACTAACGGCATAACGTGCTTTCCGAGGCACGGGTGTCTCGGTATGTGAAGATGGTCACACATCCACGGACCAACCCCGGCAAGCGTAGCTTAACCTGATTGATCGACCCGTGCGGCTGTTATTACTTAGCCAGATGCCCCCTCAATGTTATATGTCAATAACGAATACAATTTGAGAATTGCAGTGAACATTAGCGTCATAAACTAATACATTTACATGGTCCTAACTCGGTATTTCTCAGCTTTCTGCTCATAAACTTTCATTTGATGTAAGTATACGTGGTTTTTATTGGACATACCGGCCAAAATGCCCATCATTCTTTAGCTAAGCTAAGCCAGTACTGAGCAGTGGCGTGCACTCCATACATGCAAATAAGCTCTGCATACCCTGTAGTCCCATACATACATGCCCCTCGAAATGATAAATAACTTTAACGCAAGAAAAATCATGGTAATAACTATATTAATCTAACTTATTCGCTATCTCACTGTTTATAACGCGATTTACGCGCCATCTATTATTGTCATTTGAAACTAATTTCTTGAAGCGAGCGGCGACAACCGCGCAGGCAGCGCTCCCGGTGAGCATAAGCAGAACAACGCCGTGCTTAGTTTTCATACAACGCAACCCGTGATTACCCGTGTAGTACACAGCAATAGTGTGACTGTGTGCGTGAAAATGTATGCGTGTGTTTAAGTTCTGGAAGCACTGCTTATTTTGCAACCCGTCCAAATTGAGAAGCCGTAAAAGCACCGCTTAGTTGTTGATTACAGAGGGTTGACTTTTTTAGTCGGATTGACCAAGATTAGTTCGTATTATTTTGTAATCGTAAAGTTTTTACACGCTTTTATTCAACTTGCAATGTTTGTTTGTTTTTTCGCCATATTGTTTTGATTTGATTGTTTTTATTGGCGCTTGTGATTGACTGTATATTATTATGTAATTATTTTAATTATTTGTAAAAAATTTAAAATTATACCTGTGAGACCTGTGCTGCCGAAGTGTGTTAAATAAATTAAAATCTGTTGCTTTTCGACGTTATATTTTGAGGAAAAAGTTAAATTCATTGTAAACGGAAGGTGTGAACCCGGGCTTTATTTAACTCAAAAAAAAAGGTAATGCCTCTCGTTATTTTCATAGAAAAGTTTTGTGATACCTAATTATTACCTACTGTCAAACATGTTGTGTATAACACAAACACATTGTATTTTATCCCTTGCTTTTTGTTTACAAATCAAGATAAAAATAATGTTTGGACCTTTATCGGATATTCAGATTAAAATATTTTAGATATTCGTTGTGGTCGCAAACAAACATCATGCGAAGCCAATGGCGCCGTGCGGTAAGAGTCAGTGTAAGATTAGGGTTAGGGTAGGTGAGGTCGGGTAAAACAAACGGTCGGGAAAAAAAAAACTTAGGTACTAGTTTCAGCTTGTTCAAGTTTTATTTTTTTAGACGTGCATACCCTGTCAGAAATCTCTGTGCACGCCACTGGTACTGAGGTATAAAGTAAGTAGGTATTGCACAATAACAGTTGAAGCACTGCAGTGCTGCAATCTCCCTCTCTACATAAAGTATACGTACGGCTTCTCAATGGCTTTCACGACGCCCGATAACAGCTTCCTTCGTGGAAGGTTTTAAATTAAATTGAGAACATGACGACAGACCGACCGTTTTAAATTAAATTCTTTAACATATTTTGCTTAGAGGTTAGGGGACAGAACAAACTGCTTTAAATCATTTACGACACGAAATACAGCACTTTTGTTAGGTAGGTGATTAAATTGCAGAGTTAAAAAACGTGTTACATACTATTTCTAATCGCTGAAAAAAAAATTACATGACACAAGACAATGTAATTTTTTTTTTTTGTGACTCCTTCAGCCTCAGAGGCCAACAAAAATGATCTGAGCCTGTAGCACAAAACACAACAAAATAGGTTTACAACAAAAGGTTAGCCTGAAATCTAATCCAGGGAGGTATTAATAAAAGTATAAATAAAGTGAGATTGTTTGCTTGTTTGTTACGCTTTCACGCTAAAACGGCTGAACGGATTTGGATAATATTTGGCACGTGGATAGACCTGGAAAAGGACATAGTCTACTTTTTATCGACATACTTACCACACGGGCGGAAGCTAGTTAGGTTTATATATTAGGTAGGTATTAATACTAGAAGTATACCTAGTAGGTACGGACACTTCGATATCGTTTTTAATGAGGACTCTAGAGAGACCCAACATGTCAAGCATTTTTAAATAGTTTCTAATTTCAGGTAGATAACCCAAACAAATAAAAACGAAACTAAACAAAAAGCTTCAAACAGTAACATTACGTCGATTCCACAAGTAATGAACAATATTCCATCAAAATTAGGGATAATTATTAATTATGTAAGAACCAAAGACTTTGTGGATTGTTAAAAACTCGCTAAAAACAAATGTGGCATCTGAGTTTGAACTATTCGTACCTAACACGTACCCACTGTCATACTAGACACTAACTAGATTCTACTTCTATGTGTAGTTGGGAACCTTTATAAAATGATTAGTGATACTTACTCTATCTAATTAGTTGGAAAGGATTGCTATTGATATGATAGCTTCCATATTGCCGTATTTCTTGTATCTTTGAAGAGATAAATAGAGGTGTCTATAGTATAGTCGCTTGTCCTTCGATCATAAAATGTAGTACTTACCCAGTAATAGGTAGGAACCAACCTATTGTAAGTGCCAATGCGGTTGCATCTGGCTGGCGAGAGCTGATATGATTCTGCCCACTAAATTGATATTTTCCTAACAAAGGCTTTGCTCAAACCAGCTAAGACCAACGTCAAGAAGGGTCAATAGTTACAAGTTTATGGAATCCATTTGTTTTATGATAGAAACGTTTATTCTTTCAATAGATTTTCTTTCATTATTTTCTTTGTCTTTCAGCATATTTATTCATTTTTCTACCTCGAAGTCAATGGCCGTAATTCTAAAAATACTCGACATTATACTTATTGAAGTTTCAATCGATGTGGCGGTACGAAACCTCTCATCTCAGTAATAGAAAAATAATTACATTATCGCTCCGTACTTCCAATCAGGTTATGGGTGATCCCGAAATGAGGTTAGCTTGGTGTCGACCTAATCCTGTGTTACGGGAAGGCGGAAAATAGGTTTGTCTCGTGTGTTATTATTGAAATTACAACGGATATAAATTTTGTCACCTCTCTCCCATCTCTTTCCTTAATTACAAGTCCCGTTGTTGCAAATGTGACCCTTTCTGCTGCCCGCGACATTTCAACAAGTTGAATTCAATTTTGTAAACGAGTTTTGTGCTCATCTTTCAGGATATGTTCAACATGTTGGAAATGGAATTTGAATGAAAGCGGGATTAGTATTCTTGCCAATATTTTCTTTTTTAGATGAGCGGTGTTGAAACTAGAGATGCCGCGAATAGTGATAATGACGAATAGTTATTCGATTAGCGACATTCCTTAGGGCGAATAGTCGAGTTATTCGCCATCAAAAACGATACTGCAATCTGTAATAACAATAGCACAAATATTAGCAGGCCCCCGGCTACCTCGAGTTTTTTAGTAAGTATTTATTCCATTGCTAAATTACTACAATGATTTTTCAGTACAGTTCCTCAGAAACTGGTTCATAACACACTACGATTAGGTTCACAATGCAATATATTTCACACGCGTGCGATCAGGGGGGTGAAACTTCCATACATTGACTTCAAACAAAATATTCATAGACAATGCTGCCGTCTGAAGGAAAAGGAACGGAAACTTTGGCCATAGTTTTACATTTTAGCAGATAGATAGAGCTACTTTTACCTACCTTAGTATCTACAACAAAAGTATAGCTACTATACAAAATAACTAATAATAAATAAGCATTATTGATTATTTTACTATTGCATTAGAAATAAATTTATTAAATATAGTAGCAAAATAAATAAAACCTTTTTCACAATTGAAACTAAACGTAAATGATGATAGACAGGAACAGTCAGTACCGTTGACTTTTGTAAACATTTCTTCTGTTTCGTTCAAATTTCATATTCCTGAACAATATTTTAGGAATTATTATTTAATCCATTTCATTTTGATTCCAAATCGTCATTATTTTTTTTGTTAATACACTTCATAAATTAATGTACAGTTTCGTTCGTTGTTTCTGTGTCGTGTGTTCGTGTGTTCTGGTGATCTGTTTTGTGCTCTTTTACAACTTAGGACTGTGCTTGTTTTCTTAAATAAATATTATTTCATTTCTATCTACCATTTTATTCCGTTTCATTTATTGGTATGTCCCTTGATGATGGCATTTATAGTTTAAGATTTTGAAGAATGTTTATGTTGTTTATTTTGTGAAATAAGTAAATTCTTATGTGTATGTTTCGAATTCTACATTTCCTCTAGAATATGAATTTGTCATAGTCTTATTACACATAAGAATTAATTTATTCCACAAATAAAATAACATTCATTCTTCAATACAATGTTTAGGGATTTAATACTAGAAACAAAAACTCCTAAAAGCGCCATCTAGTGAGCTAGGTAAGGACAGGACATGCAGCGCTATCTCTAGGATTGAGTACTTACTTTTTACAAAACGAAAACCTGAGTGGCCCATCTATATTACTTTAGATAGTGTATTATCTATGCGTGCGATTTTTCATTTTTCACGTGTGCGGGAGTAAAAATTGCCACAGATAACTTATATCTATACTTAGTCCAAATTGGTTCAATGCCTCTACACACCGTCTCTATTCGGAGGTGAATGTTTTTTTTTAATCTCGGCAAAGAGTTAAGCGTCTTTACGGCGTTGATATAATAATAATAATAATAACCCCACCGCCGTATCTCTACGTTGACGTCGTGGTGGGGCTTGCGCGCTCCGAACTCTGGGTCTGTGCCGATGGAGTTTACTTTGCCGAAACAGGTCTAGGGTGAGGAGCCAGACCAAGAGAGATACGTGAACCCGCAGGGCAGCTTGTGGCGAGCTGTTGGGCAGTAGCGACCCCACGGACCCTATTTCCCGGGAGAAGTCTTGTTCTTCACCTCTGGCTTGCCTTTATTGACCGGCTGGAGTGAACACTGACGGGAACAGAGCTCCCACCTCATTCTTGCCTTTATTGGCCGGCTTGAGTGGAGATTCGCAAGAGCAAACGTGCTCGGAGGAAGGAAGTATTCTAGTAAGTGCTTGTAGGGATCTTGACCATCTTCCGGGCTCTGGGATTGTTCTGAGAGCCGTGGAATACCTCTCCACTCCTCAAGCACCTCAGGACATGTTGCCCCTTGTCGCTACGTCACTATGTGCTAGCGACCGTTTCCGGGGGCCCATTATTGAGTGTGCAAGTCACCCCCTGCCAATTTATCTGTGTATATTATATAACATTGGTCAGGCAGGGGACATAGTTCTTCCATAGTTCAAGGTACCCAATCCACTATAGCCACCCAAACCCATAGACCCAATGTGTTTTGTTTCCATGTTCTGCAATAGTTCTGCACCAACCGGGGGTTGTCCTTGGGTGCAATTGCATAGTGCATACAGGGATAATCGTCGGCTGGTGCCTTCTTTTCATTTAAAATTGTCTAAGAGGCCTCTGCGAGTTGGCTTCGGCTCCTCGTACGCCTTCCAAAGGTCCGGGACCCCAGGGTCCCGAGATATGTTTAAAAAAAAAATAATAATAATAATCGTTTATTAACCAAATAATGTTTTACATTTCCTTAAAAGTAATACAAAAATAAACTACTCCTTAAAATAAAGTTAGGAATTAAGGAAACATAATTTTAATAAATTAACTTGTGGACTCCACACTAGGTCAAGCCTGTCTCGTGGAGTCCTAGACAGTTTTAGACAATCTGAATATTCAGGGTCGATACTGTATTTTAATTTTAAATTTATTTATTAGGTACATATTGTTTTGAAAATTTAACGTAAGACAAAATAAAAATAAAAGACTTGAAAAAATTAAATTAAATCGTAACAACAACTATGTTTGAAATAGGATGCATCTTAAATGTAGGTAAGTACTTATTATTCACAATTTTGCAAGGGTGCGTCCAAGAGAATGTTACAGTACTTGTATGTAAGGGTTTGGGAGGCAGTGTGAGAGTGAAGGTATGAGTGAGGAAGTGAGTGGGTTAAAAGTGTTTGCGACATGATAAATATGTTAAGACATTACTCTAACGAAAGCTTCGGTTTCTGAGTAGGATTGAGTTAACAGCCAATGTTTAATATTTTGTTTAACTTTGATGGTGCTACAATTCTTGATTTCACAGATTTTTGCAATTTTATTGTAAACGAAACTGAGCATAAATTCTTGCATATGTTGTGCAAAAGCGGTTTTTACTACAGTAAGCGGACATTTGTAGATTCGTTGGTTAAGTAGTTGTTGATATTCTGAAGATTGGATTGTTATTTTGTGTTGTTTTAGTACTAATTTAAGAATGTATAACTGTCGGATATTAAGTACTGATGCTTCTTTATACAAATGATCTGTGGGATAACAAAAGTGTTTTCTATACATAACCTTTAGCACTGCTCTTTGGGCTCTTTCTATTTGTATCATTGAGGTTATGCCGACTCCGCCCCATACTGTAATGCAGTAACAGAGAACTGACTCACATAATGCTACATACACCAGGTGTAGGACCTTTTTGCTGGCCGAGTTACGTAACAGTTTCATTACGTGAATCAGCTTTCTGATTCGCTTAGCTACTAAGTCGATATGGGGTCTAAACGTAAGACGTTGATCTAGTAGAACCCCTAAGTATTTTAGAGATTTGACATTTTTAATTTCCTCACCTGTGCTGCATGTTGAAGGGTGGATTCTAAGCTGTAAAGGAAGTTTTGGTGCTGATGAAAGAGTTTTATGGAAGCAGATGAAGTTAGTTTTTTTAATATTAAGTGACAAAAGGTTAAGGTCGAGCCATTGTTTTATGCTAGTTAAGCCGTTTTGGGCTTCATCGCGGACTGTTTCCCAAGATTTGCTATGAAAAATAATAGCTGTGTCATCTGCGTAGCAGATGACTTCTGCATTTTGCGTAATGGCGTGATGAATATCATTAATATAGATGATAAATAGTGTCGGGCCCAGAACGCTACCTTGAGGCACTCCAAATTCTACGCTGCTGTGACAACTGGTGGTTTCTCCAATTTTCACACATTGCCTTCTGTTAGAAAGGTAGGTCTCAAACCATTTGAGTGGCAGACCTCTTATACCAATCCTCTCTAGCTTTTTTAGTAGTATAGGAATAGCAACGGTGTCGAAAGCTTTTGCAAGGTCTAGGAATATTCCTATGCATTTTTCATTATTATCTAAATAAGATGTTACAAGGTTGACTAAGAGACTTACTGCGTCTTCTGTAGATTTTCCCTGTCTGAAACTAAACTGCTTGCTGGATAATATATTGTTGGAATCTAAGTATGAGGTAAGTCGTTTGTTAACAATTTTTTCGAGAATTTTGGAAAATATTGCTAACAGTGAGATGGGTCTATAATTAGTTGGGTTTTGTTTGGGACCGCTCTTATGTACTGGAGTGTGAATCTTTCCATATGTTAGGAAATATGCCTGACTCTAAGCTAAGGTTTATAATATGGGTTAATGGTATTACGACTTCGCTTTTTATTTGTTTGATAAGTGTTGGTGTAAAATTATCCGGGCCTGGGGCACTGTCGTTTCTCAGATTTGTGATTATTTTGTCTATCTCAAAGACGTCCGTGGGTTGCATAAAGAAATTTGTGCTTTGAGATTCTTCTAGCTGTAGTTTGTTTATTACTGATTCCTGGGTTTCATTGATGTCTGCGAGAATTTGACTGGCTAGGTTTTTGCCAATGGAGGAGAAGTAATCATTGCAGTAGTTTATTGAAGTTTGTGCCGAAGATTCACTTTTAAGCAGTTCATTAGGAGCACTTCTGTTGTTGGTCTGTTCAGTAATATTTCTGATATATAATATATATTTTTTGAATATTTAAATAATGTTTATAAATAATAGAATATATAAATAATAGATAATAGAACATCATCAAAAACCATGAATATTACAACAAAAAAATGTTTATGAACAAATTAACATTTATTTGTGTTCTAAACACAAAAATATTTGAATTTTATATTTTTTATATTAGGCTGTTTATCGGATTTATACCTTTGCTTCTCCTTCAACCTAGCGAAAGCAAAGCGCGGAAAAAAAAGAAAATTTAAATCATATAGTTTCCTAATAATTCATGACAAAAATATTTTTCGTTATTTTATTTTATTTCTTCAAAAGTGTATTGAGAAACGTCGTTTGATACACGTGGACATTTGTTATTGCGTTCGAGGCGGAATTAACACCCGAGCCGTAGGCGAGGTTGTTTTTGAGCCGAGAAAAATTCTCCACTTGTATCAAAATGTACTATTCTGCGCGATTTCTACGAATACAACGATTTTTTATACATTTTTATTACAATCGCAACAAGTGGCAACCCTTTTCATTCAAAGAAATATCTCTGACTGAATCTAAGTTGCATAGATACACCAAGTAATTTATAGTTACATAGATTCTAAACCAGCCAATTACTCGCCATTAACGAATAGTACCCACTGTTATTCGCTATTCGACGAATAATGGAAAAATGGCGAATAATATCGAATAATAGCGGCTAATCGGCCGATCTCTAGTTTAAACATAAGAAGCCTTCTATAGGATTTGCGATCGCGATGTTATGGAAACTACATTTTAGATTTTTTGACTCGTTTTCTCTGATTTGCTTGCATCGAATCTCTCCAAAAGATCGGTTCTTTTTTTCTCTCTCTCTATTTGTCACTCTCACTTACTTACCTAAAAATAATTTCAAGTGCAAGTCTTAAGCTTTCACAACGTCTTTGTTTCATGTTTACTTCACCTACCCTCATTTGAAGCATGTCGAAAATAACATAAGTACTACATTTGTATAATAGTCCACGACGTCACGACCCTACTCTTGCTTCTTCAACAATTCACTTCAAAAATACAAATACTTGCCGTGAGCTATTTGTTCAGCGTGGCAACAGCAAAAATTCTTGTTATTTTTCAGGCTCAACATTTCTGAAGGAGAATTTGGTACTAATCAATACTCGTTAATTTACTTGAAAGGCGAGGCGTCTATTTACAATAATACAGAGATATTTCCAGCCATTTCTCTTCTTTGTGAGATTTTCCAACCGGAGGGGTAGGCAAATTATAAGTCTCTTGACAATCGAACCGATCACACGCTTGTCAAAGTAGCTCAAAAAGTATCTAAAACTCACGCTTTGACTGCAGCACAGAGTAATAAAGCTACAGTAGTTTATCTGGGCAGTGTCCTTGAATTAATTACCTACGGCCGCTCGGTAGGTAAATACGTGTCCGTTTGTGCGTAACTGCCGCGCGCTCGAACTGTTGCGTAACTGAGACTGACTGAGATTTCGAAGCGCATCGTTTCTGCCGTTTTCTATGTAGATAAACAATTCCCAGAATAAGTAGGAAGATGTAACTACTGAACCGACATGAATTCATCAAAGATGTAATAGGTTGGGGAAAAAGTTTCTTCGCATTTTTTAAGAAAATTCAAAACATTTTTTAATATAAATATTTACATTTATCTAAAGTATGTAGGTACCATTTTGTTCGATAACTTTTTGCCATCTTGTAGGTAGGGACATGATCCCATTGCTATAGAAATTTTGGGACTTCTGATCAAAATACCGCGACAAGTGGTTTTGGCAGTCCTCTCGTGATGTTAACCTGACACTGCCTAAAGAATTCTGAAGAGACCGAAACAGGTGGAAATTTGAAGGTGCAAGGTCAGGACTATACGGCGGATGTATCAACACCTCCCAGCCAAACTCTCTTAATTTTTGCTGAGTGGCTAAAGATATGTGAGGTCTAGCGTTATCATGATGAAAAACCACACCCCGCTTTCTCTCAACTTCTTGCTTTAATCTCATCAGTTGTTCGCAGTAGAGTTCAGAATCGATGGTCCTGCCTGGTGGTAACAGCTCATAATGAATAATGCCCTTGCAATCCCACCACACACACAGCATCACCTTGTTGCGAGTTAACCCGGGTTTCTCCACAGTCTGTGAAGCCTGACCGGCCTTTGACCACGACCTTTTTCGCACGTTCTTGTCGTACGTGATCCACTTTTCATCACCAGTTATCAGCTTCTTCAAAAATGGTTCGGTTTCATTACGTCGTAATAAAGAATCACAAATGAGTACACGGTTCATTAGGTTTCTTTCAGTGAGCTCCCAAATATCGAGCTTTTTTGTGTACCCAGTTTTTTTCAAATGCGCCAAAACTGTTTTTTGGTCAATTCCTAGTTCTTCAGCTACGTCGTAACTACTGATATGCCGATCTTGCTCCACTTTTTCAAAAATGGCATCCATTTTATCCGTAATAGGGCGACCAGAGCGACGTGCATCTTTGACATCAAAATTTCCGGATTGAAAACGCTTTAACCAAATTTGTGCTACTCTCACAGATACTGCACTGGGTCCATAAACATCGCAAATTTTTTTCGCGGCTTGCGTTGCATTTTTACCTTTTTTGTAGTAAAATTTTAAAATGTATCGAATTTCTTCATTAGATTCACTCATCTTGACAGTACGAAAAACAAAAATGAGAATCACACATTTTCCTAATTTGAATTTGGAATTATGTTCTTTAAAATTTAAACTTTCAATGATACCAAAACCAACCAGATACAAATAGTACAGCCAAAGAGATTTTATTTTAGGTTCATACATACTATAATGCGAAAAGACTTTTTCCCGAACCTAATATTTTAATTTCCCGAAAATGTGGAAATACGCAAGATTCCGTCTTGCGAATTTCCTCATTTTCGGGAAATTCAAGTAGCAGTGCATGTTTTTTTATTTATTTCAAGCTTTTATTTAGTTTCACCTGCCCCGGTGTCTGCCTGTCTGTCTGTAATCTGATCTGTGAATGATTGAATGATTAATCTTATAAGTTAAATTTGACCTACTTCCCGGTTTCCGATTGAGCTGAAATTATAATACTTACCTAATAATTATGTGTATATTTTTTTGCATTAACAATATAATCTGGCAATTTATCAGTGCTTGCGCTCTTTGAAAGAAAAGAAGTGACTGATAGCGTGACGGTTGACAGGGGAGAATGGAAGAAGAAAACGTGCTGCGCCGCCCCCACGTAACATGGGATAAGGGCAGGAAGATGATAACCTCTCCTTCATCTTCTCTATATATAAGTATAATAAAATCATTGCGGGGTCAAAACATTGAATGTTTTTGAAAAAAATTTTTGGTACGAGGTCTGGGAACGATTCGTAAGCCAAAAATATTAGAATTTTTGCCTGTTTGTCTGAATGTTCCAGCATCATGCAAATACTACCAGATAGATTCAGTTCAAATTTTGCATACTTAGATATATCCTTTAAGTCTGGTCTGGTGGTTTCTATAGGATGTATATCTCTTACAGGAAGAAGTAGAATCGTCACTACGTCTGGTACACGCAGTAGCCACTGGTGCAACAGGAGCGCTGTGCGTCACAAACCGGTATGGGCGGCTAAAGGCACCACTGCACGCCGCGCGATGGGACACTGCGAGAGCCAGAGCAGACCTCGCCGCTAATCTGCTCCATCAGCTGGGACTTGAAAATGCAGGTAATAGGTACTTACAGTACATCTAGAATCATCATTTGGTCTGGTGCACGCAGTAGCCACTGGTGCAACAGGAGCATGTTGCCGTTGTGCGTCATGTTTTGGCCAACATCGAGATGGACCCCTGTACCTGCGTGATGGGAGTAACTATCTTGCAGTAAAGTACCTGCCTTGACCTTGAATCTATGCATTGCCTTCCTGGAATTTGTACTTTGGTAATATTGTAGTACTGCAGGACAAATCACCGCTTCCAAAATAGAGACGAAATAATAATAACAATAATGTTTATTAAAGAATCAGGAGGTACTTACCTACCTACTAAGGATACCAAAATCAAAAGTTTTTCAAGCTGTTTTAACTTTGTCGATATTTTCACGAAAGTTAGAATTTGGGGTACGAACAAGTCTCGACCAACAATCTTTCAACGAAGGACAAAAGCGGTGGGCGCGGAGCGGCGCGGGGCGCCTCGGAACGAACCTAAACAATTTTGTTTGATTTGATTCTGCGCCGCCTTTAAATTAATTGACGACCCCAGAAATTAAACAAACGAATCAAAATTATAAACGTTTTAGGAGAAATCCAAACCTAAACGTTTTAAGACGCCTTTTTTTTTTTTTGGCAGAAGCGGGAATTTCTTCTGGACGATCACGCTGTAGTAGTCTGAACAGTGTCGGTCGCGTACCGACAAAAAAAACAAAAACCTAACTCCTGCCTGGTACCTAAAACCCGAAAAACTATTAGGTCCGTGCTCCATTTTTGAAAACAAAAACCTGAAGGAGTCACAAACAAACTTGGGGCTTGATTGGCTGATAATATCCATTTGAAAACGATCGCTATGACTGAATATTTTTTGCTCATCGTGTCTATTAAAATTGGCTCCACAATATTTTTTTAATAATCTGTCTTTAAATTATCTGCCTTTATTCGATATGAAGATGATGCTTTCAAACCAGAAAAGTCTATGACGAAAATAAATATAAAATTATTTTCTATCTCTTTACCCACAGAAGTCCTAATGGCGGTGTCCCAAGGTCTGGTGTTAGGCGCAAGTCCCTCGGAGCGTGCAGTGGGGGCGCGAGCGCTGGCTTTGAGAGCAGATGGCGTGGTCAACAGTGCCGTGGCTTGGGAGAGATACGGCACCGCAGATCCCGTCGCCGTTGTGTCCCCGGAGCTAGAGAAACCGCCTGATCCTGAATATCCATGGTAGGAAAGCACATTACTTAAGCTGGTGACTTGAAAACGTAGTGTTTGGTCTTGAAATAATTACCTTTTATAAGTAAAAACGTAGTTGAAAGTAGATGAGGTGAAAATTTCGAATGAAAAGGGATTACAAACAAACAATTAATTAAATTCGGCATAATTATAGTCGACTTTGCCTCCACAAGTAAGAAGCTATGAACTGCCAAAATTTTCTGGTTGACCATTAATTATCATCAAGTTAACTTTATTACTAGGTACAGACGCCAGCAGGTCAAGCCACCCGAAACTGACAAATTTTCCCAATCAACCTTGAACCTAATGCATAAAGAAATTTGACAGATTGTAGTAGCTTGATGTGCTGGCGTCTGTACATACTAAACCTAACTTGATAATCATAAATCATAGGTTATCGGAATTACTTTTACACGTCATATTAAAAAAAAAATTAGCTAGATGGAGTCGTCATTTCCTATCTGACTGCCCCTGAGAAGAAATGGCGAAACAAACTCAGGGGTCAGTCTCTTATAAAGTCCAGACATAATCTTGGTCAGATCATGTGAGGACCATGTCTGAAATGGTATTTTGAGGAAAGAACCATTCAAATTTGACCGGACCTGTCCAGTCAGTGCAAGCGTTTGTCAACAATCGTGTAGCTCCACTCCGGACTTAAGGAGCTCAACAACTCGACGAACAATACCAAAGAAAAAAAAATGTAAAAATATCTTCAATTCCAGGTATGTGTCAGCACACGAAAGTGACACGCTTCGGTCCCCAAAGTTTATGCCATCTCCACCTGGTGCGACTATGGAAGGCTGGTGGACGTACCCCTACTACAGCTGCGAAGCAAAACGATGGTTGTTATCTTACACTGTGCCTGTCTCTACTATCCGTGGGTAAGTACCTACTTACCTAAAAATCTAGATAAAATTTGTCTTTCTTGCTAGTTTTGTGTCATAGATTTAGTTACTCTAGGTAAACTCCACACTCCTTACTCCAATTCGCTGCCTTCGAAGTAACACCCACAGAACATATATTTTATCTGTTCTGTGGTAACACCCATTTCAAAACAACATGATGTAACTGATACGCCACGCCTACACCCTCTAAAAGCACATTGTACCTGCAAAGTTAAGAGTAGCCTTGAGTGCCTTATGTTAGGCTACCTAGCTACTGGAATCGTGCACGCTATGTCTTGCCTTTTTAAACTATTAGGTCGGATTTCAATCTCACCAAATCCTCTTGGAAATCATTAATCCTAAAATGAGCAATATTTGTATATAAATACCTATATATATTTGTAATCACGTTCTCGATAACGGCTCTAACGATTTCGATGAAATTTGCAATATAGGGGTTTACTGGGGCGAAAAATCGAGCTTGGTCTTAGAAAATCAAAATAAAAAAACTTTTTTCTATTTTCACCCGAGCAGAGCTCGGTCACCCAGGTAGGTACCTACTTAACATAAATCGACTAGGTATACTTTACCTTCAGAACCCGACTAAAAGGAAATAGGAAGGCCGTGCGATAATAAACCAAAATCCTGACTTTTACATTAGTTTGGCTCACCCTACTTGGCCCACATTGAAATAACATTTTAGTAGGACCCTATAAACCCATCTCATTTCTCAGTATATCTAACATGGCCGTAATACATTTCCCTCTTACAGATTGAAAGGCATCGTCTCACTCGACATAGACATATCCAGCTTGGAAATAAACCAGTGCGAGGCGGATATTGAAGATGATAATGATAACCAAATATATTCCTTTCACGGGACACACAAATGCCCTAACGATACCACTTACGTAAGTGTACCTAGACCTTGAATTTAATTTATTTATTAAAACAGAATATCTAGATATCTATAGCATTAAATCGTTTGTTACTGTTTTATTTGTCTAGTGTGAATACAGGCCAAACAGAGAGATGAGTGTACGGCACGCTGGTTGGGCGAGAGGATCGTATATTTGCCGATGCCGTCCCGGCTACTACTCGTTACTTCATCGTGAAGGATATAATGGATCCCTTGTTGAAGGTAATGCTGTTAACACACTGCGTTTTTTCTCCATTTTCATGGAAAACAGAAAACTCTCGTAGGTACTTTCACACGTTCGGAAACACGTCGATGGCATGTTGTGTCACAAAAATAATGTGTATTTTTATTAAATCTATTCTCAAAATAAAATTCTATTAATCAGATTAAAAGTCACATCTCTATGTAGGTATAGGGTCGACTTACATAAATACAAAATATTTAGGTACCTATGCATTTTTCTTTTGTTTTTTTGTTTGATTTGATGTTTGTTGTGGCATAAAGTGTCAACTGTCAATGTCAAAAACAAAATGACAATTTTAGATCCGAGAGTAAAAAAATACGATAGACCGCTGTTTTTTGTTTTGTTTGGTATGAGACTATGAGTAATTTTGGTCTCTTGTCATTCATTTGTTTATTTAACATAAAATTTTAAGTGAAACACTACCCTGTAGTTTGGACTGAATTTAGGTACCTACGGCTACGTACCTACTGACTGGGTAAGTTGGCGCCGGCAAATGATTTATTCAAGTTGTCAGAATTGTAAGGACTTTCTAAAACTTATTTTCCTGTTTGCTTTCTTACAGTTGCATACCAAGAATACGAAGAAAACGATTTAGAAAACTGGAGCGAGCCATACGAGTGTTTGAAATGTCAACCGGGCTGCGAATCGTGTCAGGGACCGGAGCCATGCCTTGCCACTTACAACTGGCCATTCCGGTAAGGATATACAAAAAATAGCAATAGTAGATAGGTAATAGAACTCCTTGTGGTCGTCTTAGGGGCGGTGTGAAAGAGTTCTTTGTCTAACGGCTGCAGTTTAACAGACTTGTAAGTACCATACCTGTTACCCAACAGTAGCTAAATAGCTGTTTGGGTTTAAAGTATTGGTCAGCACTAATTACATTCTGAACCATATTAAAAAATGCTCTGTGTTCTGAACCCAGTGTTCAGAGTCGTGAAACTTTTGGACTTTGCTACAACACATATTATGCAGGGGGCTGGATACAATTCAGATAAAAATAAATGTAAGCCTCACAATGTCACAACACCAACTTTGCTTTTGCCATCAAATTGCTAACATTTTTCTACAATTTATAACACAAAAGACTGGAAATCATCTTTGTGTTTCTAAATACCTAACTAAACATTGTTTTAATGGGCTTTTAATACAATTTTTCTTTTAAACTGTTCAGGATATCTTTACTGGTGATTTCGGTGAGCTGTGCGGTGATGACAGTCTGCCTGACCATCTACACTCGTCACCACCGCAGAGTAAAGGTGTTCCGTGTAGCCAGTCCTGTGTTCCTCTCCATCACACTCCTCGGATGCGCTATCATGTATATGGAAGTGAGTATGTTGTTTGTTTGGGTTTTGTTAAGATCTTTATTTTACCACTATTAATTTTAACACCATACTGGTAAAACTTTACTAAAAACTTGTCAATATCTTTTTCTATCCAGTTTACATAATAAATCCATGTTTACTTACTTATATATTTTATTTTTTTATTGTTGTGTCAGTCAATCTGCCTAGTCTTTTCCCAACTTTGTTGGGGTCGGCTTCCAGTCTAACCGGATGCAGCTGAATACCAGTATTTTACATGGAGCAACTATTATTGTTGTGTATCTATACAAAAGTATTTTTTAGTGTTTATTGACACAAATGTTTCACGTTTATGAAACAAGCTAAAAACGCATAAATGTTCTAATCTAAACATTTGTTTCTAGATGGCAGCTATATTCCCGGTGTTGGATAGATACTCATGTATTGCTACAAAATGGACTCGGCATATGGGTTTCTGTATCACTTATACAGCACTTCTGATGAAAACATGGAGGTAATAATTTTTTATTGTTATTATAAAATATTTAATCTAAGGAAGGGGAAAGAAAACCACTTTCCTTCTTTTAAAAATATTCTTATGTCTTTTTACAAGGGGAGATAGGCTGAAGCTACATCCTACTTTCCTAATCATAACATCATACAGTAGACAAAAATACTTGCAATGCTGCAATGCCAACAAAAGCAATGGCTTTTGTCAGCCTGCAATGCAATGAAATTCTTTCTTTCACTTCCTCTTGTCATATACAACAGTGACCAACTGAAGGTTCGCATTCAGTATCAAAAAATCTGGTTTCCGGTCGGCCAAAAAAGTGACCGACCGGAACTAGCGTATGACGTTCGTGAGCTGTCGGTTTTGATAGGATACGAACGACTCACAGCTAAACAGCATAGACTTAGTAATGGGTCCCGTTTTCACCCATTCTGTACGAATCCTAAAACAATATAGCGTTTGCTTATAAATAGAAATCAATTAGATTTTTAGCAGACATGCTGCATTTTGTATCAGCGAGTAGGCATTTATTCGCTTTCGGAAGATTGATACAAGCTCTAAGGGCACCTGCTGATGCATCTTAGCGACTGTGCGATCAGTCACAATAGCAAAATCACACGTTTCAGCGATTACTTCGACGCTGCATCGCGTTTTGGCGTCTCGTTCCACGCGTTATTTAACAATGCTGAATTATCTGGTAGAGAGATAAAGCTAGGTATATCGAGCTTCCGAAAAAACGATTAAATTGCTGATTGCTAATGCTAAAATTATGCGGTGTTACGAGTTGTTTGGCGGCGAGATGAAGCTAGGTATAACGAGCATCCCAAAAATTACTAAATCGCTTATCACGAAAGCAGACAGTAGCAGATCTGCTAAGGCCCATATTTAAGTTAGGGCATTTCAGTCGTCATTTTGAAGTTTTTTTACACAAAATCTCGCAAACTTATTTTTTTCTTTGGATAGGTATAAGAAATCTGATACTTAATTGCAAAATCAGCCCTTTTAATCAAATTATTTCTAGCAAATTTACAAAAAACGTCGGGTTTCAGAAAATAATGTAATTTAATTAACTACATAATCGTTTCTTAACTATGTAAGTTTCTGTTTCGGTTGGACACTGAACAAAATTAAATGCATGTTGAATAGCTGACTGGGATGATAAATTAATATAGCACACCAGTGCAATTAGTATCATCACCAGAACAAGAAACCTGCTAACTTTACGAATCTGCTTACAACCATAACTATTTTAAAGGATATAAAATGTTGTTAATAGTTCAGTCATGTTTATTGTTGGGAAACTAAATAATTGCTATATTTATGTATCTTAACTTCCAGAGTATCTCTAACATACCGAGTGAAGTCAGCTCACAAACTAAAGCTGACAGACAAGCAGTTGCTGCAGTGGATGGCACCAATACTACTCATCATGCTAGTCTACTTAGGAACCTGGACTTTGTCCGCACCACCTGATGCTGAAGTTGTAAGTATAGTATTTTTATCTCACGAAGCGACGCGCGCTTTAGTTGTGGCATAGATTAATACAGATGGGACACTCCGCAGTTTAGGTATGAACATCTCATCTCACTGGGTCAATTCAGTGTGGGATGCCGCGCACCGGCCAGCTCGCACGTTAGTTCGATACTTACTCACGCGCCGCGTCGTAAAATAAGACAACCCTAAAGAGTCAGAGGGTTATAAGAGTCGAGCGATAGAAAGGGAGACAACTTATAGGTGAATATAACTGTAGGTAATGAAGGTCGTAGCGAGAGTCGATTTTTATTAAAAATGATTTTGCGGAGTGGCCCATCTGTATTAATCTGTGGTTGTGGTTACCAAGTGTACAAACAAATATGCTGTGAATTTGTATGTACGCGAAGGAGCCCTCGGTACCGTCCGAGACAATGGTGAAATTGGTAGTGTGTGTGTTTGTGTTATGTGCTGACGCAACTCGTCTTCACGCACACATTGTCACTTGGTTACCACAAGTAAAGCGCGCGTTGCTTCATGAGATAAAAATACTGTATCAGACTCTAAGCAAATACAAGAAAAAGACAATATACAAAATCATTTTCTGGCAGTTCTTTTGTTTTGTTCATTTAATTGCTTGATGGAAACCATTAATGATTTTAGATTTAATTTAGGTCCCTTGTTTACTCAACTTAGACAATAATATGACGCTGTCCTAAAAGAAAATAATCGTCGCGCGCATACACGATTGTCAAGATGGAACGATTGCGTTCTATTAGAACACCCGGTAAGAATAAGACCACCTATTTCATGGTATGATTTCGTTTTTACAGATAACTGATAACAAAGGACTGAAATTCAAGCAGTGTACTTACAATTGGTGGGATCACAGTTTAGCTATAGGTAAGTCAAAATGTCAAAACTTAATTAAGGTGGATCCGCAGTGATAGCCCGCGAAATTAAAATTTTCTTGCTTCTATTTGATTTCCGCAATCAGATCAAAAGACAGCAAATCTAACTTAGATAGATGTATTGATGATTCTTATTATTCTTATTCTTTCTTATTTCTTATCATTCTTATACATGATTGTAATTATGTAAATACATGTTTGTCTTAAGGACGCTGTTACAAATGTGTAGTCAAATCATTACTTTTTTACACAAAAGTATGTTTATTAAATAAAATGCTTTGCATTCTTAAAATGTTTTTTGGCCAAATTGTTGATAATGATGTGCATGGTACTATTCTGAACTTTGTATATAATTTTAGATAGGTACAGTTTCTCAATAAATGTACAGCAGTGCTATTCTGTATAAATCTCACCGTGAAAACTTAGGTGAAGTGAGCGTGGAGTGAGCTGTCAATAGTGTCAATCCCTAGCATCAGGTAGAATGACAACTCACTCCACCTAGGTTTTCACGGTGAGATTTGTACAGAATAGCCCTGCTGGAGTGAAAATTTTTACTTCGGTACATTTATTGAGAAAATGTACCTAAAATGTAAAAAAATAATGATTTGACTACCCATTTGTAACAGCGTCCTTAATCGTGAATCATATTTTGATCAAGATACAACCTAACACTGACCTGCATATGCAAAAAACGCAAGAATATTTGAATTTCACGGGCTACCACTGCGGATTCACCTTAAATGATTTCAAACCATAACTAATCATGATTGCTAATGTTTGTTTATAGTTTCATCATATAGCCTGTTAAGTACCCACTGCTGAACAGAAGCCTCTCAAGGATTAATAATAACTATTATTATTGTCCACAATAAAGAGTGATGAATATACATGTTGATGGATGGAGAGGCAGAGGAAGGCCAAAGAAAAGATGGATGGTTTGTGAGGAATGATATGAAAGAGAAGGGAGTGAATGATAGCGTGACGGTTGACAGGGGAGAATGGAAGAAGAAAACGTATTGCGCCGACCCCAAGTAATATGGGATAAGGGCAGGAAGATGATGATTGTCAACAACAACTAACTTCATTTAAATTAAGGGCTTTTGTCACCATATTTGTCAGCTCAGAATTTAAATTATTACGAATGTTATTTGTGTTTTCCAGGTGAAATCCTGTTCCTACTATGGGGCGTGCGCGTATGCTACCGCGTCCGTCACGCGGAGAGTCTGTACAACGAGGCGCGACTCATCTCTATAGCTATCTACAACATATTCACCGTCAACTCCCTCATGATAGCTTTCCAGTAAGTATTTTATAGTATCAGTATAACTCTGAGGTGCTTGCTATACGTTTGTTCGTGTCGGCATGACTCTGCACAGTCGGTCGGCAAAATTCAATAACTATGTTGTAGTACTGACAGGGTGGAAGTGTAAACAGTGGCAATCTTTTAAGGGGTCACTGTACTCATCATTATGAAATTTATGAACAACTTTTACTATGGGACAAAACCTGAAATCGCGAAAAAAAATCAGCTGTTCAGTACATTTATGTTCGCATAATTCGTCAAAATGTAGGGAACAGCAGATTTTTTTTTTCGCGATTTCCGTTTTGGTCCCATAGTAAAAGTTATTCATAATGATGAGTACAATGACCCCTTAAAAGATTGCCACTGTTTACGCTTACAACCTGTATGTTCGGGAAAAAGTCGCTCGTCGATCGGTACGAGCCGAATGTGTAGTAATTGCTTGGGCCACCCCAAGCAATGACTATATTCTTTACTGTCCAAAATTACTGTCCAAAATACTGTCGAAACGAATGTGCCGACCCGAGCAAGTGTGTAAAGCAGCCTCGTCTAAGCTGAAATGACGCGCCACACTACATAAAAAAGTTGAGAGGTGTCAAGGGACACCCAGATGGAACGAAGTTCCTTTCGATTAATTAGTGAAGGAATTGTAATTTTTTTTTTTTTTTTTTTTTGTTATATCTGGCTTGCTTTCTATAAGAGAGAGAGAGAGACAGACAGAGAAACTTGCGCACGTCGCACAGCTTACAATAGCTTACTATAGCAAAAAGTGTCGTTACAACTTTTGGTGAGAATTTTTTCCGTCTAGCCCCCTTTCACAACGCGCGATAAGGAACTTCGTTCCAATTAGTAACTTTCGCGCATGATCTGTCACTCACACTCCCCTCATGTCACCAGTTGGTTCATAAAAAATGGTACTGCGCAGCCTTCTGCGCCAAGTTCGGACTCGCCAAGGTACTTCGGCCGTATTGTACGTACACTTCGGTAAATGCGGTAGTGTGGCGCGTCATTTCAGCTTAGACGAAGTGATAAGCTCTAGCACCTTTTATTGGGAGTTGTCGAGTTACGTGATTACAAAAGCCCGTTGATTGTCCGAATCGCTCCGGCTTTTGTAGTTTGCAAATTATACACTTTATACACGTTACGGCAAATGTAAAAATAAATGTTAATTCCTTTACCTTGCTATTTACTCCATGTGTCCCGGAAACGAGAAGTTTGTAAAATCATATTTTCATGAAGTGCCTAAAGCATTTTTTTTCTTCTTATTTACAGTTTACTAATATTGCCTCAGGCTGGACCGGATATAAAATATCTTCTTGGATTTATAAGAACACAGTTATCAACATCAACTACAGTGCTGCTGGTGTTTTTACCTAAGGTGAGTGTAGTTTTAGTACATCAGTACATTTTGGTGCTATTCTGTAAAGTTCACTTAGAAACGCAGACAATAGGCTATAATCCAACTATAATCTTTCTACCATTTATTTTACTTTTCACATAAGCACACCTACAAGCAGTGATGGCTCAGTGCTAACGGCCGCGACTACGAGTTATAGGTCGTAGGTTCGAACCCTGACAGGCACTTTACTTTGTGTAAATTATTTCATCACCACTGCTCTCAAAACGATGAAGGAAAACATAGTGAGAGAACCGGGATGTCCTAGAACCTAAAACTCGAAGGAATGTGACATCTGCCAACCCGCACTGGGCCCGCATGGTGGATTTCGGCCCGCTCCCTCTCACCGAGAAGAGGCCTGTGTCCCAGCAGTGGGAACATTATAGGCTGATTATGTATGTTACACCTATGAAGTTGACGACAAAATGCAATACTTCACGGATGCTGTTTTTTCTTTACATTTTTTTTTTTAAATATCTCAAAAATATAGTCGATTGTTACAAGAAATCGAATCGGTAATGCATTAGGACATCACTAATTGAGTATTCGAGCTGTCAAAACTAAAATACACTCCTACCAACTTATCTGTGAAATGGCGAAAATTGGAACTACGGCCGTCATGTTGAAATGTCTTCGATTGTGCCGACGCATGTCATTCGATTGTGTCGACGTATCGACGGTGGCGTCCTCTTTCAGTTCACAGATAAGTTGGTAGAACTGTAAATGGTTGGAAAGATTATAGTTGACAGTTTTTGAAAAACCAATTAACATTAACAGAAGTCAGAACTCATTTTTGAGTTTTTTAATGTAATTTATTTTGATTGTCAAAATGTTGCATTCTGTCATGGCGGCTCAAGTGACTTCGATACTTTAATTTTGTTAAAATTGCAAGCTTTTTTAACAATGTGGATCGCAAACACGCTTTATTTATTACTTTCAGAATATTATAATATTCGGAAGTCTTAATTAACAATGTTTTTAAATACATGTTAACAATGTTTTTATGTTTTTAAGCAGACATATTTATTTGTGTTAAGCTACACTACGGCCGAAATATCTTGGCAAGTCTAAACATAGCCACTAAGAACTTTCGCGCATGTTCTCTCACTCACACTCGCCCCATGTTACCATTTGGTTTCTAAAAAATGTTACTGCGCAGCCTTCTGCGCGAAGTTCGCACTTGTCAAGATAAATCGGCCGTTCTGTACCACACATGCTTATAAATAGCATGCTTACCTACCCCCAAAGAGATTAAATATTTTAAATCTCTTTGCTTACCCCAATGAAAATCAGAAATAAGCATACATGCTCATTACTAGC
Organism: Cosmia pyralina; assembly: GCA_946251885.1. Lineage (NCBI taxonomy): Eukaryota > Metazoa > Arthropoda > Insecta > Lepidoptera > Noctuidae > Cosmia > Cosmia pyralina. The sequence goes on along the minus strand of OX276359.1, from coordinate 14,868,133 downwards.
AATTTTGTGACACATACTACTAAGTAGCAATTGCTCAATTAAAGCATGCTTTCGTGCTACTAATGAGCATGTGTGTGTCAGTAGCTTCAATATTTATTTTGACAGTCGTAGGTAGACTGTTACCATTTCCTAATGTTTAATATAAGTACCTATAGTCTGTTTTTTTTTTACAAACGAGTACCGAAAATTTGACTGCTTTGCTATTGCTCCACGTAATCAACATACAAGTCCGTTCCACACAAACCAAACGCTGTACTGTAGTTACATGTACATTCAGTTGAGTCATCGACTACCTGCGCGTCGCACGTGTTTTAGTGAGTGAACCAGACGATATTGTTTGTGCGTGAGTCATGGCGGACACGTCTCCTGTACAGTAAATTTTCAAAGGCGTTGGCCCCACCCCGACCAATGACCCATCTCACTATGTCAATATCGGAAATGTGCGAGAGACATAACTCAGTACTCGTTTGTTACAAAAAACAGACTAAAGTACCTACACAAAATATGACAAAATACTATTAAAAAGGTATCAATAGCAAATAGTATTTTATTGTAAAATGTGTGATGTGCATGGGAGCAAATAAATAAATAAAACGTAGATAAAAAATGAACACTGGCACATTGTGCGAAAGGGACACATCACCGGCACCAGTCAGTGTTGTTTCTTTTAACACCATTCCTGAAACTTTATGCCTGACATATGAAGTTGGTTTCTAGTGTGAAGCAGGCCCGGGTTGCTAGTTTCTATATAAAATTATACAAGATATGCTCGTAAAACTATTATCGATGACCTGGTGAAGGCCGCAGGAATCCGCTGGATGCGAGAAGCACAGAACCGCTCGAAGCCACAGAATTGCTAAGCATCCATTTTTTTCTAATATCAATTAATAATAATAATTTTCCATGCCTCACTCTCCAGGTTTTGCGCGTGGTCCGGGGCACGGGCGACACGTGGGACAGTAGAGCGCGCGCGCGCGGCGTGCCCGCCTCGTCGTCTCTCAACGGCATCGGCCTCGTGCCCGACGAGCCGCCAGATCTCTACCAGGAGAATGAGGAACTCAAGGTACTGTAGAGCCCATACAAGCTCTGCCGACCTAATCTGTAAAAGTCTCGCCTTGAAAACTAAAGTGAAGTGAGCTGTCAATAGTGTCAAGCCAATCCCTTGTATCATGTGGAATGACAGTAACAGAATAGACCGGTTGGTATCGAAACATATTCTATACTCTTAAGTATCGAAATAGATACGATGTTGCCGCTAAATAAGAAGCAATAGGTACTGAAATTTAGTTATTTATTTAAAGAGTTCGCTTTTACGCGCCTAAAACAATAATGTCTTGTCTTGATGGTGTGTTGTCTTCTTTTGTTTATTTTGTCTTGTCTTTTGTTTATCGTGTCTTGTATAATGTCTTTGACTTGTCTATATGTTCTTCTGAAATGATATGAGTATTATTTCTTTTAGTTCATTTAAATACATACAAATTACATTTTTAAATAGTTTTAGAAATAACATTTAAAAATATTAAAAAAATAGTAGTATCCACACCGGTATCTGGAGCTGGGTCCAAGCTACCGGTCCTGAGAGAGGAACCTCCAAACGATACGAGCCGTGTCCAGAAGTACTGCTTTCTGGATCCAGCTGTACAACGAGAGCCTCCTCAGATGTTGCTCGAGGCTTTTGGCTATTTTTAGGGCTCCGTATCTCAAAAGGAAAACACGGAACCATTATAGGATCACTTCGCAGTCAGTCTGTTAAGACCCATTTTCACAGGAACGCGTGGAGGTATCAAGTTGAAAATAATATCAAATACGTAGGACTGTTATGGTCCCTTAAGAGTTCTAAAAAAATCAAGCTTCTAAGTCAACGCAATAAAAAATACGGTTACTTATGTGACATATTTTGTAACTCGCAAGTAAATCAAAACCTATATGGTACTTCCCGTTGTCCTAGAATCGTGAAATTTGGCAAGAAGCAAGGTCTAAAGGAAAAAGTCCGAAAATTGTTAATTTGTAATTTTATCACATAAAAAGAATTTTTTTTAGGACTACAATGTTATGTTTGTTTTTATATGTTTACATATCTCGGGAATATGGGGTCCCGTCCCGGTCCCTTTAAAAGCGCAGGAGGCGCCGAAGCCAACTCGCAGAGGCCCCTTAGACAATTTTAAATGGTATAATGCATATAAGAATATGCAATACGCAATTGCACTCAAGGACAACCCCCGGTTGGTGCAGGACTATTTCAGAACATGGAAACAAAACAGTTTGGGCTATGGGTTTGAGTGGCTATAGTGGATTGGTTACCATGAACTATGGAAGAATTATATCCCGGTCTATTTATATCTATACTAATAATAAATCTGAAGTTTGTTTTTTGTTTGTATGTTTGAACGCGCTAATCTCTGAAACTATCAGTCGGATTTGAAAAAATCCTTTTGCATTTGTTAACCCAATTCCGGAGGAAGGCTATTTAACATCACGCTAGGACTCTTAGGAGCCGAGCAAAAAGAAAAGAATTCAGAAAGAACGCTAAACAAAAACGATGTAATAGCGCAGGCGAGAGGTGCATTGCGACGGGGTGGATCGGGGAAACAAGAAATTCCACGCGGACGAAGTAGCGGGTAGAAGCTAGTATAATATACACGGATACAATGGCAGAGGGTGACTTGCACTCAATAATGGGCCCCCTGCCCCCGGAAACTGTCGCTAGCACATGACGTAGCGAAACGGAGGCAACATTTCCTCGAGTGCTTGAGGAGTGGAGGCATTCCACGACTATCAGGACAATCCCGGAGCCCGGAATACTTCCTTCCTCAGAGCACGTTTGCTCTTGCGAATCTCCACTCACGCGGCCAAGAAAGAGGTAGGAGCTCTGTTCCTCGGTGTTCACTCCAGTCGGTTAATAAAGACAAGCCAGAGGTGAGAAACAAGACTTCTCCTGGGAGATAGGGTTCGTGGGGTGGCGAGCTACTGGGCATTAGCCCAGTAGCTCGCCACATGCGGCTCTGCTGGTTTCCGTATCTCTCTTGGTCTGGTTCCTCACCTGTTTCGGCAAAGTAAACTCTACCGGCACATTGTACAAGAGGAAGCTGCGTACCGGAAGACGTAACGTTGGAAGATCCGCCACAAGGTGGACCGATGATCTCGTGAAAGCCGCAGGAATTCGCTGGATGCGGGAAGCACGGAACCTAGACATGTGGGTTACATTTTTTGCGCTTTTGCACACATAGTTATTCCAACAGTATAAGTCTACCAGCAATAGAGTTAACCCTGGGGGCAGCAGAATTTTTTAAGGACTAGAACTCATATAAATTTAGTCATTCTCCTTTGTCATCGAAAACACAGTAAATTAAAAAAAGTACCGCACAGAAAGAGAATTATTAAACCATGGATCACTCCTGGTCTCTTGAGATGCATACGAAATCGTGACAAACTACACTTAAAGTCAATGCAAGATCCTGAAAATCTCATAGATAAAATAACGTATTCAAGATATCGAAATTATTGTAATAATCTGCTAAAGACGATTAGGTGCCAATATGAACAGAATGAGCTCCAAAAGGCCAATGGAAATCCCAAAGCAACTTGGGATATCATAAAGTCCATAAGTTATAAAAATACCACACCCACAAGTAAATCGGGGGATCTTCTTAATATCTGCAATGATCCTGACGCTTCTGTCAACTCTATAAACGATTACTTCGCAAATGTTGGAAGTAATCTTGCTCAAAAGATACAGCAGGCTCAACATATTAATAATTCAAACTTTGATTTTAATTCTTTATCCAACCCGCTAGGCAACTCATTGGTTTTGCTTGAGGCCGACTTTGCTGAGGTAAACAGCATAATCACAGAATTAAAAAACAACTGTGCGGTTGGCTACGATGGTATACCTGCTTCTGTTATTAAATCTGCTAGGCATGTTCTCATCCCCTCAATCACTCATGTATGCAATCTGTGCTTGTCCAAGGGCATCTTCCCAAACGCCTTCAAAAAGGCCTTAGTTTCACCTATATTTAAGGGCGGGGATGGAGACTGTGTCGAAAACTATAAACCAATATCGGTTCTCACAACTTTGTCCAAGATCTTAGAAAAAATCTTAAATAAGAGACTACTAAATTATTTAGAGCACAACAATGCAATTGCCTCAAACCAATACGGCTTCAGAAAAGGCAAATCAACAGAGGATGCTGTGCTTGATCTATCAAATCACATTACTAAGAATCTGGATAGCAGGACTAAAACGATAGGCATATTCTTAGATTTGGCCAAGGCGTTTGACACGGTCTCTACTCCCATCCTTTTACACGGATTGGAGGCACTAGGAATAAGAGATGCTGCTCTAAAGATATTTTGCGACTACCTCACTAATCGTAGTCAGCGAGTAAAGGTAGAGAACTACACCAGCGACGATGAGTATTTGTCTTTCGGAGTCCCGCAGGGCAGTGTGCTGGGTCCTACTCTCTTTCTTGTATACGTGAACAGGCTATGCCAACTCACTATACCGGACTGCAAGATCCTTGTCTATGCTGATGACACTGCACTTATTATTAGTGGAGATACCTGGGCCTCTGCTCACCGCTCGGCTGAAAATGCTCTTGGTATAGTGATGGACTGGCTTTCTTGTAATCTACTAACATTAAATGTCTCCAAAACCCACTATGTTGCTTTCTCAGCAAACTCTTCTACGCAGCCTAGCATTCCGGATATAAGGGTTCATACTCGTAGTTGCTCCCATCCTGCCCTTAATACCTGTAACTGCCCTCCTATTCAAAGAACATCTTGCGTGAAGTATCTAGGAGTACACATTGACTGCACACTAAGTTGGAATAAACATGTAGACGTAACAGTATCTCGTGTACGAAAGCTTATGTTTCCAATGAAAAAACTCAGAGACGTAGTTGCTTTCCCACTGTTGAAAACTGTTTATCTTGCCTTAGCTCAGTCTCTCCTAACCTATTGCATCTCAGTTTGGGGTGGCACTTTTAAGACCCTTATGCTTCGCCTTGAGAGGGCGCAGAGGGCCGTTTTGAAGGTGATGCTTCACAAACCGTATCGCTACTCTACAACCCTATTATACAAGGACACATCTGTACTCACTTGCAGGCAACTCTGTGCACTGAAAATAATCCTACGTAAGCATTCCTCCCTCAATTATGACCCAAAATTGCTTACAAATAAACGACGTAAAGACCTGGTCTGCCCTTCGGTTAGAATCAAAACTGCCCTGGCAAGTCGAAACTACCTGAATCTGAGTGGCCGACTTTATAATGCAATTAACAAAGCTTGCAACATATATCCCCTTCCAAAATACAAGTGTAGGACCGTAGTAACCCAATACCTTCTGGGTCTTACTTACGACGATACTGAAAATCTGTTCGCCAGGGATTCATAATCATAAAAAATAAATAGTACGCGCTTAAACACACACACACTCTCACCCTCACGCACACCCACACTCTCACACAACACACACACACACACGCATTCACGTATTTCCTTGCATGCCTTAAAAATTGAAATGAATAAATTATTTTTCAATCAAATTAGTACTTATATTCAATTAAATTAAATTTTTATTATTTTAATTAAACTTACATGAACGTAATTGAAATTGTACCAGAACTATTTGTAACTTTCTAATTTTCCTGTAGTGAGTCCGTATGTCACGGTATCGCTTGTTACTTAAGGTTGTAGGAGGAAGGCGCGTCTGTCACACAGTTAATACTAGCACAGACATCGTCGTTTACTCTATCTTTGAAATACTCAAAACTTTGCACATTGTGTTTTTGTTTAGGATAGATGAGTTGTACCCACATTTGTTAATAAAAAATTTATTATTATTATTTTATTATTATTATCGAGTGTTGTTTGGACTTTTTTGTTCTTCGGATTTATTAACAGTCACCCAAAGCCAAACCCACTGATCATACAAACAATGTTCTCCAAAATTACAGGAAGAAGTTCAAAAGCTAGCAGCTCAGATCGAGTTCATGAAAATAGTGCAGATGGAGATGCACAACCGCCACCTGCGGCCGCGGCCGGGCGGCTACTTCACTACCAACGCCAACTCCAACGCGCCCCAAAGCCCAATACACCCTAAGACTGTTAATATTTCCCAGGTAAGCGATTTATTTTCACTCTTACATCTATTATTGCAGGCTAACCTACTGCGATAATGTACTTTCATATAACTCTTATCAAAACTTATTAATTTGACAATACCTAATTAAATTACGAAACTTATTACAAACACAGCAGTGGTGGCCCAGTGGTAACGGCCGCGACTTACAAGTTGTAGGTCGTGGGTTCGAAACCAAGCAGGCGCTTTAATTTGTATAAATTATTTCATCACCACTGCTCGCAAAACGGTGAAGGAATACATCGTGAGTGCAGCATGTTGTTAACCAAAAATTCAAAGACATGTGACATCCACCAACCCGCACTGGGCCCGCGTGGTGTATTATGGCCAACTCCCTCTCACAGAAAGAGGAGGCATGTGTCCCAACAGAGGGAACATTATAGACTGGGAAAGTTGATATAGTATAGCTAGAAATGGAATAAATTCACACATTTCAGCAGTTAGAGGACAGTGATCATTAGTTACTAATACCCAGCTTCCTTCCAGGATAACACAGAATGGAGTGGACCAGTGTGACTGGTAGCACTGAGCGATAGTGAGTGGTCGTGGCCCGGGCCGGCGGCCAAGCGCGTCACCACAACCGTTGACGCGCGCCCGCCGGCGTACGTGTGACGTCACACAGAATCCGATGCTTTGTTATACACACGCTCAGTTCAGTGATCAGACTTTAATTTGCATGTTTTAGTGGCTAAGGTACTTTTTATTATACAGTTTATCCACACAATTACTTGGTACAGTCGGAAATAGGCGTGGCTTTTGACGTTATGATGTCCCGAGTTACCATACATCAAGTCGGGATATAATGGAGGGAGGTCGTATTTCGAAAAATCTGTAAACATCAAAGAAAATGTACCACTGTATCGAGTAGGTAGTTAAACTGTGCTATTTATCTCAAAATAATTATACTTCTTTGCATTGTGTCAAATCAAGTCGGTTTATAGTCCGTAAAACTACACTTCTGGACACATCTATTGGCCCACCTTAGAGTTTAGGTTTCGATGGCCCCTACCGAAATATGATTGCTAGATTGAACAAAAACTGTTGATGCAGTTTTAAACCTGATACATTTTACCATCTTTTTCGATCGTATTGTTTTAAATTTGAATTCAGAATACCATACGACATGGAGCTACGCCTAACAAGTCGGATATGTGCCTTGTTAAAGGCAATTGATTTTTGAATAAAAAACATGTTTTATCAAATAAAGATTTAATTTAATAACGCGTGTTGCCTCCATGGGCATCTACCACAGCTCTCATACGATTAGGCATAGAGTTTATCAACCGCTCTATGAAATTTTGAGGGATCATCTCCCATTCCTCTTCTATGGCAGTTTTCAACTCCTGCATCGTCTGGGCAACTGGCTGACGAGCCCTAACACGTCTTTCTAGCTCGTCCCACATGTGCTCAATGGGGTTCATGTCTGGGCTTCTGGCTGGCCAGTCCATAACTGTGATGTTCACATCCCGAAGATATTCCCTGACGATCCCGGCCGCATGGGCTCTTGCATTATCATGCATAAAAAGGAAATTTGGGCTCACATAGTCCGCGTATGGTATCACGTGAGGTTCTAAGCACTCATGAATGTACCTTTCAGCATTTAATGTTGGCAGCCGTGGTCCTGTAACAACCTCAAGTTGAGTTTTGCCGCTCGCGGATATACCGCCCCAGACAGTCCATGAGCCACCGCCATAAGCAACCCTCTCTTCAAAGCAGCATTGTGCGAAACGCTCTCCCTTACGTCGGTAGACCTTCTTCCTTCCATCATTGCCATGTAACACAATTTTAGACTCATCAGAAAAGAGTACACGGCTCCAATCTTGCTGTGTCCAATTTAAATGACTGCGTGCGAAATGAAGGCGCGCTGTTCGGTGGGCTCGCGTTAGTTTGGGGCCATTAGCTGGCTTGTGTGGTACCATATCGCGTTCTTTTAACCTTCTCCGAACAGTTCGAGCGCTCACAGATACTCCGTGGAGGTCGCGAAGTTGGTTTTGTATCTCAATGGAGGTAAGGTGACGATTTCTCAAGCCGGTCGTCACGATGAACCGATCCTGCCTTTCAGTTGTGACCCGAGATCGTGGCCTTCCTTGGCGACGAACAAAGCCGCCAGTCTCTAGGTACCTCCGATAAACATTTCGGACCGCAGATCGACTTAAATTAAGTTGAGCACTCACGTTTCTTTGGCTGTGTCCGGCCTGAATAAGTGCCACAGCTTGGGCGGCGACTTCAGCTGAAGTATCCATAGATTATTGATAGAACCTCACCTTAATGTTAAGAATAAGTAATGTTTGTTGCAAAACCAAAGATATCAATCACTTTTTCAAGAATAAAATCCAAGTAAACCAATAAAACCAAGTTTTCTTAGTATTCAATTGTTTGATATCAACAAACAGGCTCCAAATTGTCTTTTGTTTCTTTAAATTCTGTGTTCGAAATTCAAAAAAAGACTATTGAATGAAATTGTGAATGTGCCAGGTTCAAAACTGCATAAAAACTTTTTGCTCGACCTAATATAAAATTTTAGCTAGGACCAAACGAAACTGAAAATACAAGGTGGGCCAAAAGATGTGTCCAGAAGTGTATTTATATTTTCAGGCGATAATGAATCGTTTCTGTTAATTCTTAGATAGGATACTTCATGAAATAATATCGAAATAACAATCCATAAGTTCTCGATGAAACATTTGTATCTAATACATCGTTGTAGAAAAGGCTAGTGGTCAATACTGATTACCGTTAAATACTCATTAGTCATTACTCAGCTCAGGTAGATAAACTATTTGTACCTTAAACCAAAGAAATATTTGTAATAATTTAACATCTTTAGTACAAAGTGTGCCACCAAAAGACATAATTATGTAGTTGTCGACAACTACAGAAAACTGTGTTCTTGTAAGACTTGTTATTATTTATATCGCTTATTCTAGCTATATCTTCCATACATTGTAATATTGTAAACATTCCAAATATTAATTAGAAGATTTATGCTATGAAATATTAATAGTACCTAAAGTGTTATTTTTTAAATGTTATTTCTGTGGTAATGTTACCAAATTGAATAAGTCAAATAAACGTATGAGAAAAATGAACATAAAATTGTTTATTATTTGTAATATATTCGTAGTTATACATAATATAAATGTTGGGCACTGGGTGTTCATCCTTAGGACAGACAATAAGAAATAAAAGTTTGAAAAAATTTCATTTCATAAGTCATACGGAATTAAAAACTAAAAAAAAAGTCTTATTTAATTTAGATTAAAACTTGATTATTATGTTTGAATTTAACAACATTACACTTGTTATCAATTATGTGTTGTAAACTAGGTACGTACATACATCATAATCCATTTGTATAGTTTTAGGCGTAAAACAAATTGTAAATATAAATCAAGATAAAGCATAAATTCTAAAGTGTTGTACATAAACTCATTAGATATTATGATTAAATATTGTTTTTTTTTTCATTTACCATCTGTGATAAGCAGTATTAATCAATTATGAATGTTGTGTCATGCATGTTACTGATAGGGTTGCCAACTTTTTTGAGAAAAATTACGTATCAAATTCTTTGAATAGGAAAAAAAATATTTGAAAAAAAAAAGTTTTTTTATTTTTTATTCAAGTGTTTTTATTTCCTTCAAACATATTTTTGGGTGCTTTTAGCAAACGCTAACAAATCTTTGTTCTCTTCGAAAGTTTCAAAGCTAGTTTTAGAACCGTAATTTTGTTTTAATAAATAAATAACTTGTTTTTTATTACATTTATGGTCGATCTGTTTCTCTCTTCTCGACTCTTCAGATTCATTACCGAAAAAACTCGCAATGAAAGCTGGAGTGGCGGGAACAGAGAGAAAATAGCTTACAGATAGCGTAAGCTATCAGATGAATTTTTAAGTATTGCCATTTTTCAACAGAACTGGTTTATATATTTTTCTTTAAAAGTTATTTATCTTTTAAAGTTTTTGCGTGTCGTATGAACCCCATTGGTTCAGACACAATGGTTTTTTAATTGTTTCTCTAATTACGACATGCGTCGGGTTAATAGATTTTCTTTAAGTACCGGGTCGACCCATCAGGTTAAGCCTGGTGGGTTAAGCTACACTTGCCGGGGTTGGTCAGTGGATGGGTGACCATCTTTACATACCGAGACTCCTCCGTGGCTCGGAAAGCATGTTAAGCAGTTTTTTCCGACTGTCATTCGTGAATCTTTGACAGTCGTTACGGGTCGTCAGAAGCCCGAAAGTCTGACTACGATTCTTACCAAGGGTATCGTATTACCCAGTTACTGGGTTGTGGAGGTCAGATAGGCAGTCGCTCTCCACGTAAAGTACTGGTATTCAGCTGCATCCGGTCAGACTGGAAGCCGACCCCAACATAGGAAAAGGCTAGGCAGATTGACCTATCGATATATACCTGGTTCAGTAATTAGCCATAATGAGTCTTTCGTTTTACGCATCATAATAAAGATTAGGAATAAATTATTTTCGCATACTTTATTTGTATGCAAAAGTATATTTATCGATAAAAAGTAGGATAGTTAAGTATGGTTGGCAACTCTAGTTACAGAGGTTGTAAGAATCTTTATAACAAGTGTTTGGTATGAGTTCTTAGATTATTCTGTGTGAAAAGTTAATATTTACAAGTTATGTAGTGCAATTTTTAAAAAGAGAAACATGTTACAGTATTGCTATACACGAAACCAACCATTTAATTATACATGTATGTAGCATGTTATCATTTTATAGATGTATTGCATGACATAAAAATATACATAGTACTATAAAGAAAATGTCTATCCATTGTTCTCTATGGCTCGACTTAGTCCTAAGAGGAGCGCAGAGCAGAGGATTTTTTGCATTTGACTAGTGGACCTTATTTCAAGATAATGTGGTAAAGTGCAAATAAAACCGCGCCAGACTTCCCAGGAGCCGTTTCTTGTCTGCGTTTATACAACTTTGCACATTTTATCACTCAAAATAAAGTGTATTATTCAACTCATCAGAAAATCTTTTGCTCCACACTCCTACTTCGTCTGCGCTGCGCAAAGCATAATCTTTCATCTTCACTACCTAATTATACATAGAATAGTCAATGTTTATTTTTTGATGCTAGTTGGTATCCTATCATTATTTTGATGTAGGCAATATAGTGCGCGCGCAAGTGCTAGTCACCGTCTGAGGTATTGTGAGCGGTTAGACGGGGAAGGGCGCGATTGACAAGCTTAGCAGGCTGAGTTAGCTTGGCCTTTGTCTACCTCCCCCGTATCACCGCTCACATACCTCAGGCGGTGACTAGCACTTGCGCGCGAACTATAGTAATAACTGTTACTGTGTTCAGTCAGTGTGTATAGCAAACTTTCAAGCTCCAGTTTCTAAGCTGATTTGAAAGATAATGTGAAATAGCGAGTCAACCAAATAGGAAAGTGTTAGAAATAAATACAGATAAAATGCTGGTATGATATTTATTTTATAAAATTTAATAAAAGTAAGAGAATGTTTTATAATAATGTTTGGTAATGATATGATTAGTTTGATTATGCTTCACATTTTTTGAAGCATTTAAAAACAATTTTCTATACAAATATTTAGGTCTTCTATATCAACAATACATAATTGTTTATTCATTTTAAAAACTGTTATTTGTTTTGATCAAAGCATAAATCGAGAAAATCAATGTTCTTGTAACATTGATATAATAACTGTATTTATCAGTTACATAAGTAATGTTTTCTGCTCATGAATTGTGTACATACTGTAATACTACCATCCACTGACCTCTCTTGCTTGTACCATAGAGGTCAGTGACTACATCTCAGAAACAACTTTTATATAACAGTACAAACATGAGAGAAACAATAGTGATGCTTGAATGTCAGAACAATTTTTTTGTAATGTGAAAAAACTTGTGGGTTCACTCGGACAGCAATTTAGGTTTTCAAAGAAAATCAAAATCATTTTAGCTATTATTCAGCAGAGTAAAACTCTTCATTTCTAGGTGTGCCAGTAGCTTAAGTTTTAAATGTGATACAACTAAAACTAGTACAATATAACATTTAATTTTATTTTCTTGGATATAATTTTACTCTTTGAATCTCTCTAGGTCTAGACTTAACTATTTCATGTTCTATGTGCCAAGTTATAAATTTTTAAAGTGAATATAAAAATTAAATGTATCAATTTTTGTATAGTTTTTTTTGGAGATTAAAAACATTACATAGTAATCATGATGTAACATGGGTGTTATATTAGAATTGATGTAATAAGTATTGTTAATCTATGATACTCGATTCTAGGTGAATTTTATGTAAGAGGTTCTGTTTTTACATTAAAATGAAAATGACTGTTTTTGATGTTTTATTAATGTAGGTACTTAACACTATGACAATAGCTAGGTGTGAGCATTTATTTCGTTAACTGATAATATTATATTACAAAAAGATATATTACTTTATACATTGAAAACTCGACAGATCAACATCAGAGCCGTTAACACTCACCAGATCAACACCAGAGCCTTAACACTCACCAGACAAACACAATTTAGGCTTTTATAACACAGAAAAAAGAAAAACTAGCACCAGTGTTGCCGTTTTAGCCACTTCGTGGCTAGGTCTAGAGGATTTTCGACGGTTTTAGCCAAAAAATAATCTGTTTTAGCCACCAAAATGAAGCTAGCTACTTCTGGGTACTTTTTAGATTATTACTACATACCTACTTTTATTACTGTTTTGCCACCTGAAGTCTTAACAAGTCACAAAAACGGTCAAACCAACTGAAATACCATCCATAACATCATCCATTAACGAAGAGATTCCAGAATTTCCAGATGACATTGTAAACTTTCAAATAGATTTTTAATTTTTTACTAAAAAACTGTAATTTTAATGTTTTTAGCTATAAACTTGTAACCTGCACCCTAATTGCGTAGCACATTATCGATCGGAGTTGGTTTAATTTTGAAACAAATTGCTAATCCATTGCTTCATATGTTCGAAAAACTTGTCTGCTCGACAACGTAAATAACGCAATGAATGTTGTTGATTTGTCAAAACGAAATCAACTCCGATTGATAATGTGTTACGCAATTAGGGTGCAGTTTTTAATATTTTTTTAACAACACTATTAAATACTGTTACAATTAAAAATAAGAGAGATACTTTACATTTACATTTGAATTTGGAATCTGTCATTTTTATACGATTGTTCATTGAGTTTTCTAATTTTGGCGCCAATATATTGTACAATATTTTGCGATATTAAAATGGAGTGGGGTGATAAAGAGAACCGAATCGCTGTGATTGCATTACACAAAGTTGGTTGGTATGGAGCCAAATGAAAATAGGTACAATGAGATGATGATGATGATGGTACTACGTGGACGGCCAGATCTTTTTCTGTCACAAACAGAGGTCTGTTTGTGACAGAAAAAGATCTGGCCGTCCACGTAGTGTTCGTACGAAAAAAGTGGTTAAAGCAGTAAGGGAAAGAATTCGAAGAAATCCTGTCCGAAAGCAAAAGATTTTATCTCGGGAGATGAAGATAGCACCCAGAACCATGTAGCGTATTTTAAAAGATGACCTAAGCCTCTGCCTCGAATTTCGCGGGCAGCGGGGCGGCGGCGGCGGCGGCGCGTCTCGCATTGTTCCGCCCCGCTACCGCGCCGCTGTTTTGGAGGTCCGGTCCAATTGTTTTTACGCATAAAATCCTGCCGCTCCCGCTCCGCCGCCGCTGCCGCCCCGCTGCCCGCAAAATTCGAGGCAGAGGCCTTAGGACTTGCAGCCTATAAGAGACGCACTAGTCATTTTTAACTGATAATTTAAAAAAGAATAAGGTGGTGAAATCGAAACAACTACTGAAGCGGTACGCAGAGGTCACAGAAAAATTTTGTTTACGGATGAGAAAATCTTTACAATTGAGCAACATTTTAACAAACAAAATGACCGTATTTATGCTCAAAGCTCTAAGGAAGCTTCCCAATTAGTCGACAGAGTGCAACGTGGGCATTATCCGACTTCAGTGATGGTTTGGTGGGGTGTTAGCTATGAAGGAGTGACCGAGCCATATTTTTGTGAAAAAGGTATCAAACATAGGCACAAGTGTATCAAGATACCATTCTTGAGAAGGTAGTTAAGCCCCTTAACAACACCATATTCAATAACCAAGTATGGTCCTTCCAACAAGACTCGGCGCCGGGTCATAAAGCTCGGTCCACGCAGTCTTGGTTGGAAGCAATGTTGGAAGTGAACGTTTCGTACTTCATCAGAGCCGAAGACTGGCCGTCGTCTAGTCCCGATCTTAATCCGCTAGCTAGATTATGATTTATGGTCAGTTTTAGAGAGTACAGCTTGCTCTAAACGCCATTATAATTTGGAGTCCCTAAAACAATCCGTACAATTGGCAGTGAAGAATTTTCCCATGGAAAGAGTGCGTGCTTCTATTGATAACTGGCCTCAACGTTTAAAGGACTATTGCAGCCAATGGAGACCACTTCGAATAAGCATTTTATATTTTAAATTGTTTTATTTTTATGTATTACACACTGTAAAAGTAATAAATATTATTTGCAATAAAAAAAAAATTTTTTTCTTCGTGACAATATTTATGGCAAGACTGTATATTAAATTATAATAGGTCTACCTATGAAATTGCCGTTTTGTATGAAAAAATTTAAACGATTTTTTTTCATGCATTTTTTATTTGTATTAATCGAAGTAATCACCCATGCAATCAATGCATCTTTACCAACGCAGTGGCAGTTTATTGATGCCCTTCTTAAAGAAATCAGCTGGACGGGAGGCAACAAATTCTTCAAAGGCATTTTGTACTGCCTCTCGGATATTGAATTTTTTTTCCGCCAAGAAGTTATCCAAATTCTGGAAAAAGTAGTAGTCTGTAGGCGCAAGGTCTGGTGAGTAGGGCGGATGACGGAGAGCTTCCAACCCCAGTTCTTGCAACTTGGAGACCGTCTGCTGTGCAGTATGAGGTCGCGCGTTGTCGTGCAGGAGCAGCGGAGACGAGCGATTGACCAATGCTGGTTGGAGATGTGCCAGCTTCTCCATCATTGTGTTCAGTTCTTCACAGTACACATCTGAAGTAATGCTCACCCCTTTTGGTAAGAAGCTGTGATGAATCACACCGGCGCTAGACCATCAAACAGTGACCATCACTTTTCTAGGGGTAAGTTTTCGTTTAGGGCATTGTTTAGGTGCTGAACCAGGATCCAACCAACTTGCTGAGCGCTTGCGGTTATCAAACAGAATCCATTTTTCATCGCAGGTAACAATGCGGTTCAAAATTCCTTCATTTGTGTGTCTGTTGAGCAGTGCAAGGCACGTCTCGACGCGTACTTCGCGCTGGCGAACATTGAGTTCGTGGGGCACCCATTTGTCAAGCTTTTTTACCTTGCCAATTTGACGCAAATGGACCAATATTGTTTTGACGCTAACGTCGAAAGCTGCTGCTAATTCAGCCGTAGATTGTGTATCATCAGCTTCAACAATCGCCTTTAATTCGTCATTGTCGACCAAAGTCTTCAGACGACCGCGAGGTTCATTTTTCAGGTCAAAATTTCCAGAACGGAAGTGAGCAAACCAAAGTGGTGCGTTGGTTTGTAGTGTTAGCTCCATAAACGTCGTTGGTGTTGCGTGCCGCTTGTGCTGCGTTGCTGCCACGACGGTACTCATATTCCATAATTACTCGAATTTTTAACGTATCCATGATGACGAAAAAGATTGAAATGCGATGAAAATGTAACACTAATCAATAAACAAATGACTACTGTTGGAAAAGAAAATCCATGTTTTTAAAATAAAATTAATTTGAAATTAGAATTCTTAGCCAAACAAAAATCATTTTGATTTGAAATGGCCAGTACTGCAGAACGGCAATTTCATAGGTAAATACCTAATATTAATAGGATAAAGTAAGCCAAAAAAACTTTTTTACAAAAAAATACAACCGACTTCCAAAAACAACACTACAAAGTGAAAAATAACTTTAATTTCGGAAGTCGGTGTCTGATTATATGTATTTTCGTTTTTGCCACCGACTTCCAAAATTAAAGTTATTTTTCACTTTGTAGTGTTGTTTTTGGAAGTCGGTTGTATTTTTTGTAAAAAAGTTTTTATTTTTCACTTTTTAGTGGTTCACATGTGCTTACCCCTTCACAGCGTACTGGCGTGATGTTATGTTATGAACTGGTGTGAACAACAAACAGACATGAGATTTCAGCAATCCCAGTCCATTTGCTATCATTTATTGAGGAGTTCCGTTGCCTATCTCAGAAGTTCTTCATCAGGTCTTCACCAAATTGAAATGGGACCATTCCAAGAAAGTACTCTTCCAAAAACTATCCAAATCGCTTCAAGTGTGCCTATAAAATTGGAAGAGTTTTCTCTATTTCTCCAGGATCCCATCATCAGATCCTGACTTGATGATCATGGGACCACCTGGGAAGTATACCCTTTCAAACAAAAAAAAAATAATCCAAATCGGTCCAGCCATCTTCGAGTAATCGGGGAACATACATAAAAAAAAAAATAAAAAAAAAAAAAAATAAAAAAATAAAGGTTCCGACGAATTGATAACCTCCTCCTTTTTGAAGTCGGTTAAAAATACATTAGCCACTTTTAGCGGAATTTCGAAAGTAATTTAGTTACAAAAACTAGTAACTTTTTTCTTTGATTTATTTATTTATTTATTTATAGTTAATTAAAACGGTTATACACCAATTACAATAATTAACCTAGAAACACAATACTAATATTGTAATATCTACTACATACTTAATAAATAACAGTGGAAATTCTCTCATACTTTCTCTCGCAAAACTTTAGACACACTCGCTTTATCTCTCTCCATTCATCGGCAAACAGATCACAATCAGGATTGACTGCCAGGAGGGCATTGAGGGCTTCCAGAGTCCGACACACCGGCGACTCTGCTCTAGCGACCGTACGACATGCTGGCCGAGCAAACAATTTGTGCCTCTTACTGTGGCGGTGACCTATATAGTTGCCAGGCACATATAATTGACAAAATAGGTCATGTAGCTCAGGACAGTCGATAAGCCCTCTGAGGGTTTTGCAGGCTACCGCAATCTGATTCAAACCTTTCCGCCCTTGCAAAGGAATCCTTCAGGCGTTTAGGGTTCGTCCTGCGCAATGCCCGTGACTTTGACAGCCCACATGTTATCAAACTGCTTTATAATACTCTGGTTCGATCTAAATTAGAAGCATTGATGTAGCCACAAACTAGATGGTCCTAACAGCAACACTGACTTGCACTTTTCTTCACATAGTAGTTACAGTGCTCCCTACAATTGATTGATGGTCGCCACACGAAACTGGTTCTCCAACTAAACAACAGCTGCATACAGTTGCAGCAGCTATAACTTGCCACAGATCATCTCTTAGTCATTGAAGTCACAGACAGTCCGCTGTGCAGGGCCTACATGGTGGACAATGAGACAGCAGCTCATGAGCTTCTAAACTGCCCGGTAGTTTCCACATACAGGGCAGAACTTTGTTAACGCAGGTAACCTACGTGAGATTGTCAGTAGGTAACACCGAGGCATTGCTGGCCTTCTTTGAAGAGCTGGCGTAGACCGTATAATCGATTTTCCCTTCCGTACAGAAAATACGCGCATTGACGCGGAGTTGCGGATACCAGCCCGTATTACCTATTACAGGACTCAAAGCCAGTCTTACCAAGGTGTATTGTGTTACCCAGTTATGAGATTGTGGGGGTCAGGTAGGCTGTCGCTCCATGTAAAATACTGGTTTTTAGCTGCATCCGGTTAGACTGGAAGCCGACCTTGAGGTCAGCTAACAGCCATAGTTGGGAAAAGACTAGGCAGATTGAATGATTGAGTATTTATTTTAATTACATTTATATAAACATACCCTCGACTCTTCACCATACATCAATTAATTGAGGGAGGATGTTGGTAACACTGCAAACAGCTGCACTATTGATGGCACCATTATTAACAACTTAAGCTGAGTCTTTCCATTAGCAGTTTACAGAAACTTGTTGTTTATATGACATGTACGCAGTGGCTCATGGGCTTGAGTATAATGCAAACAAAAGAGAGTTGTTGGTATTCCTACTGCGGAATTTTAAAGTCAACACTGGCCCCATCTGCGATGTGGACGTTGAGATGGAACAAAGGGCATTGGCTGTCCGTGGGAACCTGCTGGCTCGCAGGTTTAAATGGTTCCCAAATTTTATATACAACAGAGGTAAAGTGCATAATGTTCAGGGCATACTGCCAATCCTTTTATTTGTGCACTCTGTGGGTCAGCTGTACTCGGCAGACACTCAATGCCCTTTGTGCACAATATAATAACACTTTTAGAAAGTTGTTGGGGCTGCCGAGAGGCTGTAGTGCTAATGTTTATGGAGGCTCAGATTGTTGACTTTCATGCCATCATGAGAAAGACAGCAACCATAGACCGTGAAAACAGACCAGAATCATCATGTCTGAGCTAGCACCAATAGCATTCTGAAAGCAATAGCGGATCGGTTAGACGGTTCTTATCTTAGACACTGGATCGCACTTCATGTGTCTATTTGATTTATTAATTTTGTGGTTTACTAACATATTTCCTTACTACTTACTAACACAATTATTAATGTTTTGTCTGAAATAATTATTTAAAGTGTCTTTGACATAACTCGGGACCCTGTGGTCCTGGTCATTTGGAAGGCATACGAGGGGCCGAAGCCAACTAGCAGAGGCCCATTAGACAGTTTTATTTAAACAAATAAGTTCATTCATAAAGAAGAACCATCAGAAATAACAGTTTCATAATTATCTCATGATACTTTAATGTATATTATATAAGTAAATTCTTATGTGTCCTGCAACATAAAAAGCCTCACTAAATCATTCATCATCAAATATATTTTGCTTCTTTACAAACGTAGCACTCGCACACAAGAACTGTATTTCACTTTGCACTACTTTTAAACTGTGACCACTATCAGCACTCTTACAGAGTATATCGATTGCTTCCATGTCCTTCTTCGCCGTTTCACACACTTTTTCCACTGAAGCGAGCGCCTCTTCTTCCGCCGAGAGTAAAGCTTCCATTAACGCACCTCTTTCTACTCTCCTTCTTAGAGAAGCCACCTCCTCTTTTAACTTTTCATAATCTGAATCCGAGGCCTGCTCAAGTTGAACATCATCTTCAGGTAACAAAACATTCTGTGGGATTTTCAACATTCGTTCTATCTCTTCATCAATAGCCACCAAAGACGGTCCTGCACGCTCACAATACAAACGAATCAACTTATCACAAGATCTTGTAAGTGTCACTTTATCAGTTTCATTGAGATCCAACGATTCTTGCAAGTATGATTCCATCTCTTTGACACCGTTTGATATTTTTTGTACAACCATTTGTCGCACCGATATTTTGAGGCGTTGGGCCCCAAAACCGAAATGTTGATTTTCATATTCTTCGTCAGTACCACCGGTCCATGGCTTGGTTTTAATCATATTGTTTGAAATCTTTCTCACAAGCAAAGTATACCGAGTACCGTACCAAGTAAAGTAATTTTTTATCTATTTATAATTTCCGTTCCGGACTTCGTGATCGTAAACCAGTCGTAAACAATCAAACAATGTTTGCACAGAATGTTTCGAATTTTGAATTTTCAACAATTTCAACGAGATTTCAACCAATCGTATGTTTTTTTTTTTTTTTTTAATTTACCCCGAAGGGAAGGCTATAGTCTTTCGACCATATTGCCTAGTCTTACGTCCAAGTATTTTCTTTCGTGACAAGTTTTAACAATAATGTCTTTCGTATTTTTCATATTTATTTATTTAGTTTTCATAATCTGTTTATAGTAAGTCCATGAAAAATTCGTCATATCCATTTTTGTCAAATCCAAGGTAACTAAACGTCATTTTAGATTTCTATGTCAAGTCAAACGACTTGAACATAAAATACATCCTAACCTAAATGTCAAATTGAAACTAGCTTCTCCTCAAAAACATAACCTACAAAATACTATGAACAACAATTTTAATAAAGGTTAAATTTAAATTAAATGTATTATACAATTAATATACATTAAAAAACACGAAATGTAACCTAAATATCATTTACAGTCTCTGTTAAAAATTTGTACAAATATATATAAGTTGAGGCATTCATAAGTAGCTCCTGAATGCATTGCGGGACCCTATCAGGTTTTTTATAAATTTTTAGAAGCTCATCAGACAACACAAGGCGCTGAATGTTGAAAGACGAACACTCAAAGAAGATGTGATGCAAAGATTGAACTTTTTGTGATTGACAATACTCACAATATGGAGAGTTAACCATTTTAAGACGATGAAGATGATAATTTAAACGACAGTGACCAAAACGCATACGACAAATAAATGAATAAAACTTTCTATTTATAAAACTGCTATTTCTGCAAAACCAAGGTGTGGAGTTTATTTGTTTATCTAGAGATGCATACCAAGTGCCTTTATTTTCAATCTGTGTGGACTGGTATGAATGTCTCCCCCACGATTGACACATACGCTGTCTTAAAAGACTAACAGCGTCTGTATGCGGTATGGAAACATTCATATCAGCATCAGCATTTGGAATTAGTTCACCTAGATAGAAAGAGAACAATCTTTTTGGCCAGATAATCAGCCTTTTCATTTCCTGCAACGCCAATGTGTGAAGGCACCCAAACAAAACTAACTTCAATATTGAATTGAGACAGTTCGATCCATAGTTCTTTTATTAGATAGATTAAGTAGTTAGTGTTAGCATGTAATTTATTATTCGCTAGATTTTTCAGAACACTCATGCTGTCACTTACTACAACCCACTTACTATGACCTGAATTGCAATTTTTTATATGTTTCAAAGCACTCAAAATAGCAACAGCTTCAGCTGTAAAAATACTGGCATTTTTATCAATTTTTCGACCAAGACCTATATTTGAGGTTGGCTCAAAAATAGCGAAAGACACTGCACTATCATTTTTGGAACCATCACTATACACAAATTTATGATCTGACCACTCTGACAACATTGCATTAACTTCCTCTATTGAGGACAGGTCCTTTTTATTTTTCATAATTATATTTATGTCTGGAAATTTTGCATTATAAGCTCCTTGATAACAAGGCAGAATACAAGATGATTGATAAATGTTTATATTTTTAATGAAATTTATGAAACTATGAATATCCTGTAACATATAAAATGGCTTTACACCAATCAATCTAGAATTGGGATGCAACAAATTGTCCAAGAGACTATTATTAGTTACACTAAAAAGTTTTAGTATAAATCTTTCTTTTAAATAATCAAATCGGATTCTTAATGGTGGAACATTACATTCAATCTGCATTGCATTTATAGGAGTACTTCTGAATGCCCCAGTGATAACACGCAAGCATTTATTTTGCAGGACATCTAAACTATATACAATTTTGGTATCTACAGCAAAACAGTAAAAACCATATTCAAAGTGACTACGAACTAAAGATTTGTACAACAATAGCAAACTTTTTGGGTCTGCACCCCAGTATGTACCAGATAATGATTTCAATATATTAAAACCTTTATTTGCTTTATTAATTATATGTTTGGTATAATTATTCCAGGTTAAATTATATGAAAAAAGGACCCCTAAAAATTTGACTTCATGTGAATTGGGCAATGCACAATTGTTATATTGTACGGGAGGCATATTATGACACTGTTTACCAAACACAACCACTTTGGACTTTGACGGATTGACATTGAGATCAAGGTAAGAGAAATATTTACACAGATTTGACAAGGCATCATTGACTATATGAACAACCTGTGATAAATTGGTTCCAGAAGCATAAACAACTAAATCATCTGCAAATTGTAAATTGTAAATTTTTAACTTGAGACCCTAAAATTAAATTTAATCTACGTATATACAATATAAATAATAAAGGAGATAGTATACCTCCTTGACAAACTCCCTTCGAAGCAAGTCTAGGACCATAAAGATGTCTATTAAATTTAACAAATACTTTTCTGTTGCTCAGAAAATTTCTGATCCATATTATAATTTTTCCAGGAATCCCTATTTGTAGTTCATGGCATAAAATGTCTATATTTACACTATTAAAAGCCCCAGCCACATCGAAGAATACTCCAACCAAATTATTATTGGCCACTAAAGAGTTATGTATATCCAGCTGCAATTGACAGACACTTTCCCTAGCAGACCGATTTCTACGAAAACCAAATTGATTAGAAGGTAGAATATGATTTTTTTCAACATAAAACTCTAACCGCTGCTTCAACAGTTGCTCAAATAATTTACCAACACAAGAAGTAAGTGCTATGGGGCGGTAAGAATCGGGACATAATTTGGGTTTTTCTGGTTTTAAAATTGGTACAAGACAATCCACTTTCCACTCTTGAGGTATAATATTATGTTCCCATAAAATATTCAGGACTTCTAAGAATATTTTTACACCAGAAGTGCTAAGTTTCTTAAATAATATGTATGGCATTCCATCAAGACCATAAGTAGTGTCTCTTCGGGAGGAGATGGCAGATATTAATTCACTGATTGTAAAAGGATTAAGTAAAAAACTATGACTGGAGTTAGTACTGTCATCAAACGAAGAACTTGGGGTATGTGACACGAAATCTGGAGTGTATTTCTTCAAAAAATCAAAAATCCATGTGTCATTTTCATGATTGTTAAAATTATATGTTTTGTTATATTTGCGCATGAATTTCCATATGATAGATATTGGCGTGCATCTGTTGAAAGTTTCGCATAGAGACATCCAACTTTTTTGACGTTCTGTTTTTATAATTAATTTTTTAAGTGCTCGTAGTCTTTTAAATTGAATATAAGTTTCTTCTGATGGATTATTTTTAAAATTTATGTAAGCCGTTTTGAAATTTGACACGGCCTCTGTACACTTTTG
This sequence comes from Cosmia pyralina, assembly GCA_946251885.1. Taxonomy (NCBI): domain Eukaryota; kingdom Metazoa; phylum Arthropoda; class Insecta; order Lepidoptera; family Noctuidae; genus Cosmia; species Cosmia pyralina. The sequence goes on along the minus strand of OX276359.1, from coordinate 14,845,045 downwards.
ATTCCACCAAGGAAGGGCAGTTCTACTAATCCTTTTTGTAGGACATGAGTGATTGCTGGTATTTTTATGGACCTTACAATTTGGAATGGAATTAGCAGCAGCTGTATGTAAAATTGTACAAAAATGATGATATGAATCGAGAGGACATACATTAACTGTTTTGAAATCAAGTAATAATTCATCCACATTATTACTATACATTTGCTAATCTACCATTTTGTAATTTGGATAGGTCGGCAAATGTTCAGTACTTGAACAATCTCCACAGGAATCATTATTTTGACTATTACTAATCACTACTTTTATAATTACAGGGATGTGATAACTACTACCAAGAGGACTATCATGTACTTGCCATTCACAATTAAGTGCCAATGATGAAGAAACCAAAGACAAATCCAGTGCATTAGGACGCCATGTTAGAGAGCCAACAGTTGTTGCCTGACCATTATTAAGCAAAATTAAATTATTTTCGTCAATGACTTCTAAGACATTTCGACCACGTGGAGAGTCAGAACCACAACCCCAAGATGTGTGATGAGCATTAAAGTCCCCAGCAAATATAAAAGGACCAGGAATAGACTTCACCAATGAATCAAATTTATCCTTACTGAAAGCTGGATTAGAATTTAAGGGACTATAGCAACTGACTATACTCATCTCCTTATTATTAACTGTGATTTTTACACAAATATTTTGTAAAGAATTGTCGTAATGAGTGTTAATTTTATTATAAATAATACTTTTATGAATTATTAGGGCAACTCCGTTGTGTTTGTTACCACAATCATTCCTTTCAATATTGTAATTTTTTATTTTAAAATTTTGATACGATTTAAACCATGTTTCACTAATTATTGCAATGTGAATATTGTGTGTGTAGAGGAAATTGGTAAATAAATGTTTGTTGCTATTAAGACTTTGTGCATTCCATTGCATTATGTTTAAATTTGATATACCCATTATGGAGGTGAAGGAATTTTATTACTTAAAGTTTTTTTTAAAACCTCTTTAATTGATGATGTGTTTATAGGGACATCTTTATTACTAACTATTTTGGTTATTGTCTCTACTAATATATTTATAAATTTATCGGATTTCATTAAGTTATTAATTTGTACATCTACATTTTTTGCTGTTAAAGCTGGAAAAGTATTAATATTAAAAAGATCAGAGTATGTGGCACTTTTTGACTTTATTTTATTTTCTTCAATTTTTTGTTTTTTTATAGGACAAGATGAGGAGATAGCTATGTGATCGCCCTTGCAATTTACACACTTAGCATCTTTTGGGTTGACTAGACAATTCTTAAAACTATGATTTAATGTACAAATTGAACAAACCTCGCTATTGCGACAAAATTTGGCAATATGTCCATACCGAAGGCACTTTAAACATTGCTTTACTGGTGGGACATATTTGCTTACCTCGTGACGCCATGAGTCTAGATAAACATAAGGAGGAAGAATGGTGGAAGCGAAGGTAACAGCAACTGCCTGCGTTGGAATAAATTCAACGCCGCCAAAACCCTTTACCCTGCGCATGAAGCGCCTGACCTGTATTACATTTTTCGAGCTACCAATCAATGAAAAAATTTCCTTATTGCCCATGTCGACAGGGACTGAAGTGAGTACCCCAGTTACCTCTGTGTCTGCGGCAGGGATGGATGCTCTTAATGTTAACTGTTCCAATAATTTTTTATTTTTTATAAACATATTTGCATTATTCGGCAAATCAAATGTGATGCCGACTTTGTATTTATTGATGGAGCGCAAATGCATGACACCTGAGACTCCATGCTCACGTATTCCTTTAGATAAAGCCATACGATCTCTATCGCTAAATGGTTTATTTTCTTCCAGGTGGTTCAAGAATACAACCAACTCTTTTTGACTAGTATCTTCTGGGTAGTAGCGAGTGTATCCCTTTACATTAAAAATTTTATATTTGTCCTTCGGGTCCTTGTCAGCAATAGATTCCTTGTAAGATAAGCAAGTTACCGCCGATTCCGCTGAGTCAGAATCGGTGGCTACTACCTGCTGGGGATCCGGAGGCGGTTCCCCCTCCCTCCTTTTTCTCTTCTTAACCATTCTAATTAAAAACGAACACTTAACACTAACTATTAATAAATAATTACAAATAAAATATTTTGAAATCAAAAAAGCGCGCCTTAACCTATCACGTTTTCCCGCCTTTCGCAAGTCCCAATCGTATGAGTTGACACTGATAGTGACAGCTAACAGCTTGACAGCTAAGCAATACGTTCGGATATCCGCATTAAAATTACCGGTTTTTTTTCGGAACCGACTGGCCGACCGTGTGTACAGACGCAGCACATGAAGCTACTACAATCTGTCAAATAGATTTTCAGTTAAAGGTTAATTGGGAAAATATGAGTTTCGGGTGGCTTGATGTGCTGGCGTCTGGTATACAATGTACAGACGCCAGCACATCAAGCTACTACAATCTGTCAAATTTCTTTAATAGATTCACTAAAGTATTAGGTTCAAGGTTGATTGGGAAAATTTGACAGTTTCGGGTGGCTTGACCTGCTGGCGACTGTACATTATGTGAATGCATGATTGTAAAAACCCACCTCAGGCCACTTTTTCCGAAATCCTGTTTGTGACGGATTTATTTTATCTATGGCAAAAAAACTTTTTGAAACGTGAACAGAGGCAGTGGTTATAGTTTAAACAGCAGAGATGTACACTCCGCTCCTATCAACTTATCTGTGAAATGGCGAAAATTGGAACTACGGCCGTCATGTTGAAATGTCTTCGATTGTGCCGACCATGGACCTAAATTATTAGGTCCATGGTGCCGACGCATGTCATTCAATTGTGTCGACGCATCGACGGTGGCGTCCTCTTTCAGTTCACAGATAAGTTGGTAGGACTCTTGGTAGGACTAGGATCGCTTTTAGCGATAAGACCGCCCATTGTGTCACTCGTATGTAAAATTTCAACATTGTAAAATTGTAACCAGTAATTTAAATGGTGTGCATAATAAAGAGTATTCTATTCTATTCTATTCTAGGACTCTAAATCGATGTTTGACAGTAATAGGCCGATTATAACAGCACAAAAAGCTACTGTAATACTGTCCGACCGCCCCACAGCGCCATTGTCATCTCTGTCTGAACAAGAACAACGCATGTAACAGTGTGTTTTCTCTCTCTCAATAACTATGTTTTGAAAAATTGCACAACAATGGCTCTCCCGTTGGTTTTTAGGGTTCCATAGTAAAACCAGAAACCCTTATAGATTCGCAAAGTCCATCCGTCTGTCTGTCTGTCCGCGGTTTAACTCAGATACATAATAATAATAATAATATTTAATAATAATAATAATATTTTAAAGAGGAGAGATTTTTTTGTTTGTTTGTACCAAATAAGCTCCAAAACTACGGGACCGATTTTAACCATTTTTTCACAAATATACAGCTAAATAATCAGGAAGTAACATAGGCTATAATTTATTTATTTATTTATTTCAGCATGGAAGACTTACAGCTAAAAAAACTTAACAACAAAATAGATTGATTTTAAAAAATTAGAGACCCTTAAGAAAATTGCAATAATGTAACCCAAAGTAGCAGAATTTTGCCTATAAAATTCATTATTTGGCGTGCGCTGAGAAAACTATTGATGATACATAAAAAGTATGTACTACATAGAGTTAGATAGTTAGATATATTCCCTCGCGAACTTTTTTGTAGGTTATAATGAGTAATTTAAGTAATTACTCATTATAACCTACAAAAAAGTTCGCGAGGGAATATTTATCTAACTATCAAAGCTATATACAGATGACGCAATTATCGCTGGTGCTTGTCAGCTGTCTATCTGTTGCCGGTTGTCAAGGAACGAAACGCGCTCTCACTTTATAACAACTAGCAAACGGGTAATCGTTCTCGTATAAGTATACAAAATAAGGTTGAACACCAAAAGTATTGCCGACTTAAACATGAAACTGACATTTTAATTTTGTTATATTATATTGTGTGCCTTTAATGAAACTCACAAAGAGATGGCAGTATTCATGATTTTGTGACTAAGTAGTTCTACGACGGTACTCAAGATGTCATGAAAACAGTCATGCATTTGGCTCTTCGGTGTGACCAGCCCCACGCTCATTTCCATGAGCTGCATATCCTCGATAAACCTACGTAATAAAAACAATAAAATGAGAAAATATTATTTAGATAAAAACTCACTATAAGAATGTTATAAATAGAAATAAAAAGTACATACATAATTTCCAGACAAACTGTATTTATTTTCCTATGCAACACTACAAATTAAGGGGGATGCGCTAAGGTAGCCCGCGAAATTCAAATATTCTTACGTTTTTTGCAATTTGCAGGTCAGTGTCAGGTTGTATGTTGATTAAAATATAATACGCAGCCGTAGCTAATATGGCTTTAATTAATTATAATCATAGAATCAGCAATACAACTCCATAAGTTAGAATTGACCTCTAATCTAGCGATTTCATGAAATCATGAGGTTTGAGGTCATTTCTAACTTATGGGAGTTGTATTGCTGATTCTAATGATTTTATTATTATTTTTTAGAATTATTTCTGTAAAGCCTTATTAGCTACGGCCGCGTATCATATTTTATATCAACATACAACCTGACACTGACTTGCAAATTGCAAAAAACGTAAATTGAAAAGAAAAAAGAAAATTTGAATTTCGCGGGCTACCTTAGCGCATCCTCCATTTTTTTTTTTTTTTGTGGATGGGAAATCATCAAATGACTTCTCCCGCTCTGGGCAGAGCGGGAGGGCGTGTCAGACTTTTACTGACTAAAACCCACCCATGCTCCTTCAACTGCCCGTGCCAGGGCCACGGTATCTCTTTCGAACTACCCGCGACCCCGGCGGCTAGCGCATCCTCCTTAATGTCCAGTACTTTTCTCTTTATACCGTCAAAAACAAAACAAACTTGGCCGCCGATTTGACTGTGCTCATTTTCCTTGTTTAGATTTTAATCGTCTAAAAGTGCTTTTTCCACCTAAGTCCGTTGAGTAGAGCTGGCTGCCAGTGGCACCCTTGCTTTGTGGCCGCTTTCTGAGCAGGCTCAAACCGGTTTGGACAATCTATAACTATACTCTATGGGTACCCGAGCGGGCGCCGCCGCCGGTGCACGTTCCCCGCGCCTTGTCGGTGACAGGCCACGCACAAGCTTTGGGTGTAGCATAGCAGGGCGTTAGTTTGAAGCTTGGCGTCTGCTTGTTATTTATTCTTGTGGTTCAGGAGTGTACCACATTGCTATCAAGCCAATGCCAGGCGAGCGCTGGCGTCTCGCCGAGCGACTAACGAGGGAAGTTCTCCACGTAGATTTCTACTCTTGCCCGCTAGATGGCGTTAATTCAAGTAACGGCACGGTGTAATATGTGATATTCGGCGAGTCGAGTCTCAAGCTACCTACCAAAGACTACTTATACAAAGACTACTATAGTATACTGGCTTACTACTTACTTGTCTGGTTAAATGTATTTTCGTTCTTGACACCGACTTCCGAAATTAAAGTAATTTTTCACTTTGTAGTGTTGGTTTTGGAAGTCTGTTGTATTTTTTTGTAAAAAAGTTTTTATTTTTCACTTTTTAGTTGTGGTACCTACCCCACACAAATTCTTATACCACTACCTGCAAAACAAATTAGAACATCATCCATATAAAAGTGGGGAAAAAATACGTATTATTGAAGCTAACTCAAAAACTACCACAGCAAAGTTAATCAATTTTATATGGGACCAACTTTGATGTATACCCTCTCGAATAAAACAAAAATTTTTCAAATCGGCCTACTCTGTAAAAAGTTATGCGTGGTCATAAATAAAAAAAAATAAAAATAAAAAAAAAAAAACATACGTGTCGAATTGAGAACCTCCTCCTTTTTTTTTCGTCGGTTCATAAAAAGTAGGTTACCTACTTCTTTCTTACAATATTTATTTTCTTGGTGCGGTCGTATTCCTTCACATCGAAGTATTACCTATTTTGAATATTTGCGAATTATTGCGAATACTTCCGAAGTTTTTCAACGCTACGGCCGTGACGGTGTTGACCGAGTTAAATTGCTTAAGAGACGTAAATTATCATGATTTTAATTATACAATACTATTATGAAAGTGTATTAAAATTTGACATAACTATTAAGGCCAGGATATTCGAGCGCAGTAGGCATTTAGCGTTACCTCCCACCCCGCGTGGCAAGTCGCGCGAACGCGCAGTTCAAATGAACTCGCTGACCCCGTTCTGCAAAATAATTTTCCCATAATTTAAACTTAATTACCACTATAATTATAATACAACTTAAACTAAGATCTACAGTTTAATTATACACTACAACAATATTTACAGACTGATTTTTAAAACTAATAAACAAACACGGAAAATAACAATAATATGACAAATATTTCGATCGATTAGCGGAGGGAGGGACGCAGCGAGCCAGCAAAAACGACACAGGTCCTGCCTCGGAAACGCCTAGCGGGCTACTGAAGCGAAGCGCGTGCGCCGCTTAGTTATATAATCATTTGTTAAAATAATAAAAAACTGTTTTGAGAAAAAGTAACCGGAGAATGTTCTCCTAAACGTTATTGCCTATTTTTTGACATATTTTTTTTTGAGTAAAAGTTTGGTCTACTTCAAGTACGACTTGAAAAACGATCACAAATATCTCTGTTTTCGCGATTTTTTATGATCGAGTGAAAATTTAAATATCGTGTTTTGAACCGGAGAATAATCAAGAATGTTTATTAAAGTACAACATATATTTTTACCAAATCAAAACTAAGAATATTTGATTGTTTAATGTTGAATCAAAAATAGGTCGATTTTGAGGAACCTGGCCTTAACTACATACCCGAGGACTGTACACAACGTCTATCTCACTTATTTTCATTGTGTGCATTCACACATTCACACTGCCGCCATGCGCGGTTGCGACGAGCGATGGGCGCGAAATATCAACATAATTATGAAACCGCCGTTTGCGTCCATAGTGTAGTGAATAACGGCCGGCGGCCCGGCTGTTTATTGCGCGGTCGAGATGCGCAACGCACTGTGGCTAGTTGGGATCACACGCAATGAATTAGGAAAACCGCTGCCGCTGCCGCCGCCACGCAATGTCGTGGCCGGGCCGTAAGGCGGGCGCCTACGCCTAGCGCGACGGGCCCGAGCGAGATAGCATGCGTTGTTTTCAAACGTTCCTATCCGCACGTTATGGCCACACTACGGGCCTAGTCAGCAAGCGACTTAATGCGCGGGTGACAGAGGTACCAGGTTCAGTCTTGTCGCTCGACGTAAAGTCTGCAAACATTTTTTTTTTTTTGTAAAATGGCGGTAAATACTGTAGTATTTATAAATACGATTCAGTCTAAACCAGATATATGGCACATTAAACATCCATACCATAGTAACCGCACAATAACAAGAAAATTATGGAGCAAAATAAAATAAACTTTGAATCTTCTCTGGTGATTTTAGGTGATATTTTAATCAGGATGTAGTCAAATGTTGACACGGGCTATCTAAAAATACCAATATCCTCGTCCATGGTTTGCAACATCTGAAATACGTCATAAACGCTACAACAACAGCTCACTCGTCACTGTGGCCACTGCACGCCCCCGCCGGCCGCCCGTCGTTACGGCCCGGCCACGACATTGCGCGAATTGCGGCGCAGCAAGCGTTTTATCTGTTTATTGCGCGGTCGAGACGCGCAACGCACTGTTGCTAGTTAGGATCACACGCAATGAATTAGGAAAACCGCTACCGCTGCTGCGCAATGTCGTGGCCGGGCCGTTAGGTCCTAGTCACCGCGCATTCACTGTGGACGCACACATTGAAGTTTCGGAGCACGAAGTCATTATCAGATAAAAAAAAATACAACCGAATTGAGAACCTCCTCCTTTTTTTGAAGTCAGTTAAAAAGAAAAGAGTAACCGCCAAAAAATTACAGTTTCATGAGAGCTGGGTTGTCGTATAAAATAAAATGTTGCCAATGAAATATTCACATTAAAGGGGGATGCGCTAAGGTAGCCCGCGCAATTAAAATTTTCTTACGTTTTTTGCAATTTGCAGGTCAGGGTTGTATGTTGATTAAAATATGATACGCGGCCGTAGCTAATATGGCTTTACAGAATTATAATCATTAGAATCAGCAATACAACTCCATAAGTTAGAATTAACCACAAATCTAGCGATTTCATGAAATTATGAGGTTTGAGGTCATTTTTACGTATAGACGTATATTACGTCTATGCCATTGCGTTACAATATAGATTTATTGTTTGCTTCATTTGTAAATATTTTCATACATCCAACTTACTAAGGAAATTCGTAAACATTTTTGCCCCTCTAAATTTATCTACAAAGGATTAATATAAGAATAATACAGTCAGTTGCAAAGTGCTAACAAACATAAAATTAATAAAACCGCGTCCGAATGAGTATAGTCAAGTGCGTCATTTCATTCTCTGGCCAACCGTTTTGCGGTTCGCTTCGCAATGCAATTCACTCAGTTCAGTAAGTTCATCATTCAGTTCTTCGTTCAGTAATAGCGCGGAGTTCGTACTGTGTCGACGTTTCCGTTATATCACAACAATAACATAACCTCTTCGTGGTTATCATCGCGAAAACTTTCACTTTCGAATGAGTTTCTCATTAGTTTTGAACTTCTCTATTCGTTGTAAGGGTGAACAAGAGTTTAATTAAAACTTTTTAGTTATTGTTCTACCGCGTGTGCAACCAGAGTGTTTACAAAGTTATTCGTTTCTTGCTTGGTGTTGTGTTCAGTTTGCAGTTTTTGTGTTTTGGCCGTGAACTTGTTGCTTTGAACCCGTCTTTGTGGTAAGAATCGTGGTTTGTACTTATTTTTGCTACTATGACGATTGTTATAATATCGACAGACGACACGTTAGTTTCATACAATTTGTAACTTTTATGTTTACTTTAGATTAACGCGTGTTTACAATGTAATGTAATGTAATGCGTAGTAGGTACTTGAAGTAATAAAAAACCGATAGTTTGTTGATAAAATTGTAAATTTTTTGTACACATGGTGGTGTGATAGGGTCAATAATCGTTTCAAAGTGTCCGTAAGCACATAATAAATAATAGGTAGGCTTCATTTATAATTACCTACTATTCTTTGCGGTTTTTATTACCTGTTGGAATATTTTAGGTGCCATTGGCTCAATGTAGGCTAATAGGAACGACTAAGAATTTAATTAGAAGACTCGGCAGATAGAAATGTATGTCTATAATTATGTACAGTCAACAAAATAGATCTAGGCAGGGCACACCAACACATATGTAGGTATGTGAATTGCTGCATGTTCAATTTTATATAATTATATTACTTTGTTTTTGCAATACTCCTACATTGTAAGACACCAACACAAAATTTTATATTTTCTCGAAATTGAACATGAAGCAATTCACACAGAAATATGTTCCAAAGGGGGGTTCCTTTTCTCTGAAGCTTACTGTATCTTGAGGTAGATATTATTAAAATATGCGTGTTTATTGACTAAGAATGATAAATTTATTTGCTGAAAATAGCAGGTTTTACCAGCCAGATGTAAAACGTATATTTATACGTATTTTCTTTCTTTCTTTCTTTCTTTCTAAAAATTGGTGGTTTATGCACAGTCCATAAATATTTTGCCCGTTTAGGGCATGCAAATTAGTTATATGCACAGAATGTTGTTCAGAGGCGGACTTAAATACCATAGGCATTTTCGGACCTCCACAACCAATTTACTGGGTAATAAAAGAATTTCTTTATAAACTTCAAGGACTCTGTTCTACCAGAATCATGGTAGCGAAGCGATAGCGTAACTATCGACTATGCTGCGATCTAAATCTAACGGAATATGCACCTCTGCAACCTTTCAGGCATTCAAACTGTCTACTGTCTACATCACTGAACCTAAGTCTAGTGAATCTCAGATAATTCTTAGCTCTTCGCCACATTTCGCCTACCTATTCCGTTCTAGGCAATTATTATTGTGCAAATAGCTACTTACCTATTCCACTTTGCAGTTTGCACTAAAATAACATTCAGCCATAATAAATTCGCTTGCCAAGCATGTGGTTTTGGCAAGAAACTTCGGTTGTCGCAGTTCGACGAGGTCCATTCCTTATAAAAAAAAATACTTTCTGAAAAATTTCGAACGGTAGATAAATCAAAAAATTAAACCACTTGAAAATTGAAGGCTTCCGCAGACAGGCGCGAAAAGACTAGTAGAACCATTTCCATGAAGTTTTCATAGCAATTTTTCTACTAGAGTCGAGTCGCGCCTGTTTGCGGGAGCCTTGAATCACCAAAAACTCAAAGTCAAACTCAAACTCAAAGCATTTATTTCAAATAAACCAATTACAGGCACTTTTGAATTGTCAATGGGTCGGTCAGTCAGAAAGATGAAGCTAGTTGCCCATTCCAAAGCGTAGTAGATCCCTATGGAGAAGAACGGGCAAGAAACTCCACGGACACTCTTTTAAATCATAATATTTTTACAAAATATTATGATTTAAAACATTCTGGAACCTGTCGGGGCCACAGAAAAGATAAAGTTATCTGTTCTGTGGTCGGGGCAGATTTTGATGACGTAGGTCGTAATAAAAATGTTCATCTAAAGTCTATATTGTACATGGTACATAGCGTGTATAATGTAGAATTGCAAAACATTGTAAAAGAGTGTCTGAGGAGTTTCTTGCCCATTGTTCTCCTTTTAAAAGGAGAAGAATGGGTAAGAAACTACCTTTTAGAAGGGGCGCGGCGACTAAAATGAATTCTATTTTCTAGTCAATTTTGACGACATGAAATGAAATCATTTATTCTGTGGATATTGGCATAACTTTTACACGTCATAATTAAACATTCAAAAGTGCCTTTTAAGCTGATCGTCCACTTGTCCGCGCCGGCCGCAACGCACGCACGGCACGCAATGGATTTTGGTTTGTTTGAAGAAATGAAAATGCGGCCGGTACCGGTAGCGGACGCAGTGCTAATATGATTTCATAGAAAGCAAACCGAAATCCTTTGGACCAATGGACAAAATAAATAACTTTGACTTCGTACCTACCTTTCTAACCAAAAACTGCTAACCAATACCTAATGGTTCCTACCACTTTTTATCAACTCTACCCAACACTCTTATTGTATCCTACTAATGAATATAAATTATTATCCATTACTACAAATCTTACGATGCGCGATTTAATTATACGATAAAGTTTAATCTACACTAGTTTATCAACATACACATAATTTGTTATTGATAATAAAATAACTGCGACCATTGCTTAATAACTTGAGTGGAGCAAAAGGTCATTGATTTTATAATAAAACGGTGTTGAAAGGCAAGAATTATACTTAATTTTAATATTAAAACGGTTTTATCTAGATCTGAATTAAAATAATGAGTACAAGTTTGTCTTAAAAAATGCACGTTACAAATCCAGATCATTGCCGAGACAAGGGCCTTGAGTTTTGATGTTAGAGATGTTATCAAACTGTGTAGGTAATTTCTAAATAATAAAATAAGTTTTTTTACAAAAAAATACTTGCAACCGACTTCTATAATTATATACCTATTTGGAATTTATAATTTTGGAAGTTGGTGTCTGGTTTAATGGATTTTCGTTTTTTGCCATCGACTTCCGAAATTAAAGTTATTTTTCACTTTTTAGTTGTGGTTGGTACCTACCCCACACAAATTCTAATACTACCTGCAAAAGAAATTAGAACCAACATCCACATAAACAGTAGGGAAAAAATAGTAATAATGAAGCTAACTCAAAAACTACTCAAGCTATGTTAATAAATTATAGATGGGACCAACTTTATATGGGTATACCCTCTCGAACAAGCAATGATATTAAAATAATATCAAATTGCTCTTGAATAAAACAAAAATTTTTCAAATCGGACTAGTTACTCTTTAAAGTTATGCGTGGTCACACAAAAAAAATATGCGTGTCGACTTGAGAACCCTTTTTTACGTCGGTTAAAAAATAATACCAGCGTATTTTTGTCCCACTGCTGGACAAAAGCCTCTTCTCATACAGAGAAGACACGAGCATTGAGCACCATGCTTGTTCAAGAAGGGTTGGCGTTTTCGTACTACCTATAATAACTACAAGTCCGGGTTTCCTCCAGGGTTCAGGGTTAGGTACTTACTTGTACCGATGAAATGTCATACCATTTTTAGCCAACACACCATGATAAATCGTATAGGTAATGAATGACACAGTAAACCTGGGTTTATATTTCATTATTACTTACCTACTTGTAAAGTTACTTGCAAAGTTGCAACTTACGGCCCTCAATTTTCATTCCACAAACATTCTCAAACAAGGTCACAAACTCACTTTTACAAAAACGTACATTACAAAACCGGCCCGCGAACGTTTTTGTCACAACTTACTTATTAAAAACATCAAGTACCTAGGTCTGAACAAGTTCAACACGGGAAAATTTAGCCTGGGCCGGTACGGTGCTTCGCATAGTTTAAAAATGGTGTTTCCTGATTGCATCATCTTATGCAAACTCTATGCCTTTCCCAAAGGAATGGTTTGTCATCTCAGAGTAATCTAACAGTTATCAATGCCACGAGTTCACCATTGCGGACTTTACACACCTTATCACCGCATCGTGTGACGTTTAATTGATGCAGTCTTGGCCAATGATGAATCAAGATTTTTCATACAAAGGTCTTCGCACCATTTCCACAATGTCATTGACATAATGAGATAAAAATATTTTAAATAAGTATTCAAAGTTTTAAAATAAGAAGATATGAATTTATGACCTACGTACTTTTCAAGTTTATGTTCCTTGGGGTTGAGGAGCTCGTGGCTAAGTAATAACAGCCGCACGGGTCGATCCAACAGGTTAAGCTACGCTTGCCGGGGTTGGTCCGTGGATGGGTGACCATCTTTACATACCGAGACTCTCCGTGCCTCGGAAAGCACGTTAAGTCGTTGGTCCCGGCTGTCATTTGTGGATCTTTGACACTCGTTACGGGTCGTCAGAAGCCCGAAAGTCTGACAACCAGTCTTACCAAGGGGTATCGTATTACCCAGTAAGTGGGTTGTGGAGGTTAGATAGGCAGTCGCTCCATGTAAAATACTGGTATTCAGCTGCATCCGGTTAGACTGGAAGCCGACCCCAACATAGTTGGGAAAAAGGCTAAGCAGATGATATTCCTTGGGGTTGAGAACTTGAGAAGATAATAGGTCTTTACCTATGAAATTGCCGTTTTGTATGAAAAAATTTAAACGAATTTTTTTCATGCATTTTTTATTTGTAGAAGTAATCACCCATGCAATCAATGCATCTTTGCCAACGCAGTGGCAGTTTATTGATGCCCTTCTTAAATAAATCAGCTGGACGGGAGGCAACAAATTCTTCAAAGGCATTTTGTACTGCCTCTCGGGTATTGAATTTTTTTCCCGCCAAGAAGTTATCCAAATTCTGGAAAAAGTAGTAGTCTGTAGGCGCAAGGTCTGGTGAGTAGGGCGGATGATGGAGAGCTTCCAACCCCAGTTCATGCAACTTGGAGACCGTCTGCTGTGCAGTATGAGGTCGCGCGTTGTCGTGCAGGAGCAGCGGAGACGAGCGATTGACCAATGCTGGTTGGAGATGTGCCAGCTTCTCCATCATTGTGTTCAGTTCTTCACAGTACACATCTGAAGTAATGCTCACCCCGTTTGGTAAGAAGCTGTGATGAATCACACCGGCGCTAGACCACCAAACAGTGACCATCACTTTTCTAGGGGTAAGTTTTCGTTTAGGGCATTGTTTAGGTGCTGAACCAGGATCCAACCAACTTGCTGAGCGCTTGCGGTTATCAAACAGAATCCATTTGTCATCGCAGGTAACAATGCGGTTCAAAATTCCTTCATTTGTGTGTCTGTTGAGCAGTGCAAGGCACGTCTCGACGCGTACTTCGCGCTGGCGATCATTGAGTTCGTGGGGCACCCATTTGTCAAGCTTTTTTACCTTGCCAATTTGACGCAAATGGACCAATATTGTTTTGACGCTAACGTTGAAAGCTGCTGCTAATTCAGCCGTAGCTTGTGTATCATCAGCTTCCACAATCGCCTTTAATTCGTAATTGTCGACCAAAGTCTTCGGACGACCGCGAGGTTCATTTTTCAGGTCGAAATTTCCAGAACGGAAGCGAGCAAACCAATAACAAGTGGTGCGTTGGTTTGTAGTGTTAGCTCCGTAAACGTCGTTGATGTTGCGTGCCGCTTGTGCCGCGTTGCTGCCACGACGGTACTCATATTCCATAATTACTCGAATTTTTAACGTATCCATGATGACGAAAAAGATTGAAATGCGATGAAAATGTAACACTAATCAATAAATAAATGACTACTTTTGGAAAAAAAAATCCATGTTTTTAAAATAAAATTAATTTGAAATTAGAATTCTTAGCCAAACAAAAATTATTTTGATTTGAAATGGCCAGTACTGCAGAACGGCAATTTCATAGGTAAAGACCTAATATCATAATATTTTGAATAATGTAAGAAGCCGTAGTAGAACCTCGGCTAGATGGCCCGATCATTCTATAAAAGGAGTCGGCAAAGCCGCGGTGAAATCCAAAAGATAATAATGATATCTAGCTAGGATGAAGTAAAATTCACAGCCTAATTATTTCTAATGACCTAAGACGTAAGACCTAACGTATTTAAAAAAAAATACCGCAATATCCCAAAGACGCGTTTACTTAAATGCGTACATAGACATTCTAATGATTTGAAACTGCCTGCCAGGTATGTGATGGTCATGGCACTTAGGGGGCTATGGCTCTATAAACTCGTACCGCACCTACATAAAATATGCTAGATATTATTACGATCACGAAGATCTTCACGAGCGCAGGATGTTTTCTTTTGAGACTTGTCATAAAATCCTGCTTCTTTCAATAATGTACCAAAACCAGATCATGCATTTGCCGTAATTTGTTAGTAATCTATGTACTCGTATGATGCGATTGACTCGGTAATAATGGCGAAGTACGCAAAACCATTTGCGTACTTTGTGGGATGGCGCTTTACTTTGTGTAAATTAATTCATCACCACGGCTCTTAAAACGGTGAAGTAAAATACCGTGAGGAAATCTGCATATCCTAGAACCAAAAATTCGAGCACAAGTGACATCTACCAACCCGCACTGGGCCCGCGTGGTGGATTACGACCCATTCCCCTCACTGAGAGGAGGCCTGTGTCTCAGCAGTGGGAACATTATAGGCTGATTATGTACGCAAAACCATGATCCATTACAAACATACACCTTAGTCACGCGGTCTGCTTATCATTATACAAGCTGAAAGGGGCAACTGAAGGAAATCGATTAAGATAATGCTCACAACCGTGCCGCGTAGAAATTAAACGAACCGAAGTGATGGAAATTACTTGAATAAACATTACGCTAATAGGAAACATTTAGGATGGATGATTAGACTATTAGTTACTAGTATGCCAATGGAGGACGGCGGAGAGAACATATTATTACAAAGTATCGAAAATTAAAGAAGTAGGCGATGATTCTGAAAACATGAAAAGTGAAAAGACCAGTAGAAACTACTATAAACAACTGTGTGTAGTTGAATGAAAACCATTCAGAATTCAATTGTTGGATAGACCTCGATAACAAGCGGATTGGTGAATCAAAATCTCGTTACGTCAGTTACTATCATAACATTTTTCATGCATAAATGTTGTAAGAAAGTACGTAGACACTCTACGACTGCTCACTCAGCAAAAGAAAACAATCTGGAAGAAGCACTTGTTATTCCGATTCCTGTAAAACAAATTAAGTATTTTATCTCGATTATTGACATTAATCATGAAATGAAGGCTCAGTTCACAGAGCTTAGAAACCCGAAGCCCCATTACGTCCTTCTCAGCCACTTTCTTGATTGCTTTTCGACATCTTTCGAACAATTTGTAATAATCCTCGCCCGTTATACTGAACGTTGCATGAAATTTTCCATTATATAGACAATTTAACATCAAATCACGGGTACAATCAAATTGTTGATGTAAACAGCACACTCTAATGTTTTTTTTGACAAACCGTTGTTGATGCGTTGTTTGTGATACTAGTGGATGCTGATGCCGATACTCAAATTAAATGTTATAGTCTGATGTACGCAACTATTGTATCTAGGGTATGTGATACAACTGATCATGTATCTGTCGAGTAGACTGATTGAAATTGTTTCTGCCCTCTCGTAGTAAAAAACATAGTAACTCCAGTTAATGCGGATGAAAGTCTTTAAATTTTGCTAGAACAACATTCTAACTACATAATACAGTGGCCATAATATAATGACATTGTTGTAGGAATACTTTAGTTCTTCGCTTGGCATTGAGATCATATTGAATATTTTTAGCGTTTCACTATGTATTATGCATACGCAGTTTGCAGAACCATCATAATATTCTGTGGCAAACTATAAACTCGTAAATTAATGAACAACTGTCCTAGATAAACGACAACAGTTACAGCCCAGCTGCTTGCGAGTTTGCCATCCTGCCCTTTGCAATATTAGGATGCAGCTCATGCATGTCATCTTACGAAGCACTTGTGTAGCTACCATATTAGGTAGGTAGGTACGTAGAAATGACTCGGTATAGCAAAATTATTTACTTAATTAGAGGAAACAGAGGGCCAATTCTCGTAATTAAAAACGTTCAAATTCCAAGTCGCAATGTCAGCCAGCGACAATCAAATGTCAAAAATGTAGGCAAACTCTATACAATTTTGACAGATTGAGACTGAGATGAGATTGCGAACGTTGTTATAAAAATACGGGAATTGCCCCTCTGATCTCTTCATAGAAAGGGCCTGCTTCACCACCTATGATTAAGTTCCTATTAATTGATTTAGTTACTTGGCAGATAATTTCATACAAATCCTGTTCCATTTTTGAATTTATTCGGTAAGAAAGTGTCTATTCGGACATCGTGAAAGTCCCTTAGTCGCCTAATCGCTTATTGCATTGCAATGCCAATAGAAAGTGATGACGTCAAAATATCCTGTCGTTGCTTCACTCTTGATTCATTAACGTCTAGCTTCGAAACCGAACAGGTTATATCTATAGGTAACAATCATGATTAATTTAATATCGAACTTACCTTGTCCTCCTGGACCGGGTTCACGACCAAGGTCCAATTATTCTGGAACTAGTATTACTACTTACGGTTCATGTTCTCATGTATGTTACCTTAGTGACTTGCTGACTAGTTTTTATTATTTTATGAATGTTTGATAGCATCTGTTTGTTAATAATTATTCCGTTTGGACTTTTAGGTATCAGTTGCCACTGCGTCATTCAACTTCATTATTGTTCTTGCTTGTATTGTTTAAAAGTTGACTATTTCGTTCCCAGGAGTTCATATACGGACATAAAAGTCTTATTGCTGCCTCATAAAAAATTACCTAATTAAAAATCAACAAAAAAGTCAAAATGTACGGCAATAACACTTAATTATTCAGTTTCGTTTGGCTCAGAATTTGCTAGCCAAATTGGCATTTGTAATGCAAACGAACGCTAACTATTTCTAGTCGTCTACACGTGTACGACGTATTCATATTTTTGGAATATCTACTGGCGACACAGGCTAGGATTGTGTGGTCATGTTTCGTCTTCGGGTTAGATGCAGCCTCGGTACCGGAGCCCTAATTGCATAACACTTCAATTTCAACAGCTTTCAGCTTGAGGGTTCCACAATATTGATTGATATATCGATATGTAGTTTTGAGGAAGAATCTGTGAATTTGCTGTTCAACATCCAGATGAAGGCGATCATTTATCACGACGAGTGGTACAAAACCCGGTCCTGACTTTTAGCACTCTGTCTCTGTCTCATTACTTATGAAAGAGATAACATGATAAATTGTAATCTAGCAAAACAAATTAACATTGTCAAGAATGACTAATAACCGGTCATAAAGTTGCAGATCAAAATATTATGTTAGCTTGTTTACGAGGTCACTTCCTTTTAATTGACACGTGTTGCACTAGGTATCAACATTTTTTATATACGAGTATTAATTGATTATATGGACTGTTTGCTGTTACTATATAATATGTATGTTTGTATGTTATAATGATGACGGACTTTTAAAAGATTTAGATGAATCTAGCTCTTGATTCGTAGTTTTTTGCTCATCAGCCCACATTGTTCTACCTCTCTTCCGCCTGCAACCTTCTTTGGTGTTATTTATTACCTCAAATTATATGGTAAGGCTTGTTCTGTTTAGGATTCAGATTGGCATATATACTCGTATATACTTGTCTTAGTGTTTCTGAGTTTTTGCTAGCCATAAATTCTGCTACTCATTTACATCAACTCAGCAGTTATATTTTTGTGCTATCAATGTATTTTTATAGTGGAACTTGGTGACTAATTAAATAAATTTTATTATTATTAATTTAATTATAATTAATTATGTAGACAATAGAATCGTCATTTAACAAAGTATCTATTCTATAATGTTATAAAAGATTCGCAGGCGCTTTAATTTGTGTAAATAATTTAATCATCACTGCTCTCAAAGCGGTGAAGGAAAAAATCGTGAGGAAAATGTCCTAGAACCAAAAATTCGAAGACATGTGACATCTTCCAACCCGCACTGGGCCCGCCTGGGCCCACTCCCTCTTGAAGAGAGGAGGCCTGTGTCCCAGCAATAGGAAACATTATAGGCTAATTATACATACCTTTCGATTGTTAATAGAACATACATACATGTATGTTTTAAAGATTGAAAGGTAATCGAACCTTGTTAGAAGTAAAACAACTTATAATAACTACATGAGAATCTTGACAAATGGTACGCATGATTGGTCAAGAATTCGATGTTGAGTGCGAGCCAAAACAAACTTGGTAACGGCACTAAAGTGATCGGAGAGTGACATAAACATTGTTTGCACGAAGTTAAATGAAATTGTTTATTAGATTCTGTAAATAGGATATCGGAATCACTTTTACAGGTCATATTAAAAAAAAAGCAAGATGGAGTCGACATTTCTTAACTGACTGCCCCTGAGAAGAAATAGCGAAACAAACTCAGGGGTCAAAGTGTCTTTTAAAGTCCAAAGACCTTGGTCAGATCATGTAGATAAGTGTCTGAAGTGGTCTTTTGAGGAAAGAACCACTCAGATGATGTCTCATTTGTCAGTAATAGTATATGTCAACTCGGAATATTAATATTTTAACTTTATTAGCTTAGTTGCTAACTTAATTGTAGATGCTGTGGAAGTGAAGGAGTACTAGGTGTAATCCTTCACTCCTTTACTTAATACCTGATGTCCTTTATTTATGTGTATATCTTTTGTTGGGAATCCTAAACAAATAAATAAAGAATGTAAGGAGCTTAGCGACTCGACGAACAATACGAAAGAAAGGATATTTGGGTAGGCCGTATATAGTACTCAAACTGCCAGACCGTTAACTGAGAAAGAAAAAAATATGTCCTCACATTCACAATGAATAGAAAGCAAATAATATATGAGGGGTCTACTTACCTGTAGCTTGGTTGCTTACAGGATGAATATAAAATTCAATTGGACTGTAAAGAAGATATAAAAATATATATATGCCTCTTTGTTTCGTTTTTTGAAACGAACCGAACGTCGGAAATCGGAAAATGTTCAGCTAAAATCGAGGTAGCTATCGAGTTGCTCAGCCATGATGAATTGTATCTTGATGTAAATCAGAGGAGGCTCATTGAATTTTGTAAGATGAAATGACATAAGGCCTTAATAGAGTGTATTCTATATGTATTAGATGAATTCGATTTCATTAAAGAAACGTATTGGTTATTTTCGCGGAACCCGGACATAATCACACAGAGGACAAGAACTGTTATTCAAGGGATAGTAGTAAAGTAATCTATCGACCCCCATGTCAATAACCTTCTACAAATAGTCCATAGCACCCCTTAACTAGTTATGTTCCTCGTAATGGCCGCCAACGCCTTGCTTAGATAATAAAACGTCTTTTGTTACTTAAGGTACTTGCTGGGACAGTATCGGTTATTAAATGAAAACTTACCCCTCTTTATTTGTATCTGTTCGTAATGTTTTCCTGAACGGTCCTGCGGATTGAGTCATCATCGGTAATCATAGAAAGCTGATTTCGTCAACATCATCTTCCTGCCCTTATTCAAAATTATGCGGAGTCGGCGCAACACATGCATTGTAATTAAAGGTTAAAAATCTTTTACGATTTCTTTTAAATATTTTATGTGAGATTCGGCTACTGCTAATCCTGTTCCTGGGTAAACACCGGACCGGATCTTCAATTATTGGCATGTAGGCGTTTGCTGTTTTCAAGGTGAACGAACGATAACAAATCAAACCTGTTTCGTTGGCGCAGCGTGTACGAGTTCGGACTGATACATCGTTTAATACGAAATCAAAGAATAATAATGAATAATAATGTTAAAGTGGTCAACATTTTCAATTTAGATCAACATCGCCATCCTTTTATCCTTATCCCAAATTAATTAGGGGTCGGCGCAGTATGTCTTCTTCAATTAAATCAACATCTCTATCAGCCGTCATCCCAGTATAAAACCTTTTAGCCAAATTATCTTTTAACCATGTCAGCATTAAAGCATTAAACACATTGTTACGATTAAAGACGAGCCTCCTAAAACTCAGGCTTTTGGTCTAGTTTAGGAGGCATCAGTTCGCCCTTTAATGTGACTCTATTGTACAACATTTCCTTAATCCTTGGGTACTTCTGTATGTTTTTCTACGTGTACAAATAAACATTATTTATATTTAAAAAACAAAAGCATTACATCACATCTAACATCTTTTTTGTTCCCCAGACTGCCATTCTAGGCCAAGTTTTACGATGATCCAACACTACTTAAGTCCGCTCACGAACTACTTCGAAAATAACACAGGCTTTGTGGAAGCTTTGGCTGCCTATTGCTTGCTGTAAACTATTTACATTTAGATCAAAGAATAAGAATTCTAAGCTGTCTTGGCTATTTCTTTTAGCTCACCTTAGTCCAGGTTTCCAACGCAATTTTCATCACCATCAGCCTATATCAGTCCACTGCTGGACATAGACCTCTCCAATTGCACGCTATTCAGCTCGATTCTCGGCAACTCTCATCCAGCTACTACCAGCCACACTGTGAAGATCGTCGCTCCAACTAGCCTGAGGGCATCCTAACTTAGGTTTGCCGATTCTTGGTCTCCACTCTAGAATACGTCTACCTCAACGGTCATCGGTTCTACGGCTAATATGGCTGGCCCATTGCCACTTCTGCTTGCTTATTCTGTGAGTTATGTCGACAACTTTGGTTTTTCTGCCGGACCACCTCGTTCCGGATTCGATACCTTAGAGAGACTCCAAGCATAGACCTTGAATTTATAGACCAGCCTTACCGTGAGTGTCCACGCTTCGGCTCCGTAAGTCATAACAGGCAGGACGCACTGATTGAAGACTTTCGTCTTTAGGCTCTGTGGAATATCAACGCAACTTTGACCTGAAAATATTTTCAGAATATTGTATCTAAAGTTTGGCAAGAAACAGGTTTGCACAATGTAATACAAAAGTATTACATTTAGATCTCATAATAATATATTACATGTACTTTGTAGTTTGGACTAGAAGGTATATTTTTCCATTAAGGTCTTTTCCCTAAATCTACATTACAAAAGGTTTAATGCGATGTGTTTCGAATCGTAATCTTGGGTTTTATTACATAGGTGCTGGGTGCCATCTACCTTTGTATTGAAGGTCGTCAAATCCATTTCTGGATATCACAAGCGAGATGGATAGTGCAAGGCATTCAATTATTTTATGATCATGTCGCTTTTATATACTTATTTAAACTTTTAGGTTTCCGTACCTCAAAAGGGAAAAAATGGAACCCTTCTAGGATTACTTCGTTGTCCGTCTGTCAGTCTGTCAAGACCCTTTTTCTCAGGAACGCGTAGAGGTATTAAGTTGAAATTAATATCAAATACGTAGGTCTATGGTTCCTTGAAGTTCTAAAAAAATCAAGCTTCTAAGTCAACGCAATAAAAAAATACGGCCATTTATGCGACATATTTTGACACTCGCATGTAAATCAAAACTTCTCGTAGACCTAGAATAATGAAATATATACAAGAAGTAAGGTCTCATAGCACAAAAGTAAAGGAAAAAGTCCGAAAATTGTTAATTTGTAATTTTATCACATAAAAAATATATTTTTGGGATTACAATGTTAAGTTTGTTTTTGGGATAAATTCTTTTCAACTACGGAACCCTTCATTGTGCGTGGTCCGACAAGCACTTGACCGGTTTTTTTCCTTGATTACTTACTGGCGCGTTATCAAGGAAAAATGTGGAATTTTCTATGATGCTTACATAATGAATTACTCAGAATCGATACGTTATTATAATTATCATATTATGTAATAGGTATTTAACGGCTTGCTGTTGCGGATTATAAACTCGATGTACACATGCATGTAATCATAATCAACCTTATCTTCTACTACGACTCCCACATTGATCAGCAAAACATTTGAATTTGTTTGCCCAATCATGATTATGATTGTTATACTTTTTAACCGACTTCAAAAAGGAGGAGGTTCTCAATTCGTCGGAACCTTTATGTATGTTCCCCGATTACTCGAAGATGGCTGGACCGATTTGGTTTTTTTTTCCTTGTTTGAAAGGGTATACTTTCCAGGTGGTCCCATGATCATCAAGTCAGGATCTGAAGGCCAATTTTCGTACCTAAAAATGTTCAAATTCAAGTCGCAATCTCATGCCAGTGACAGTCAAATGTCAAAAATGTAGGTAAACGCTATACAATTTTTGACAGATTGAGACTGAGATGAGATTGCGAACGTTTTTAAAAATACGGGAATTGCCCCTCTGATGATGGTATCCTGGAGAAATAGAGAGAACTCTTCCAATTTTATAGGCACACTTGAAGCGATTTGGATAGTTTTTGGAAGAGTACTTTCTCGGAGTGGTCCCTTTTCAATTTGGTGAAGATCTGATGAAGAACTTCCGAGATAGGCAACGGAACTTCTCAATAAATGATAGCAAATGGACTGGGATTGCTGAAATCTCATGTCTGTTTGTTGTTTACACCAGTTCATAACATAACATCACGCCGGTACGCTGTGAAGGGGTAAGCACATGTGAACCACTAAAAAGTGAAAAATAAAAACTTTTTTACAAAAAAATACAACCGACTTCCAAAAATAACACTACAAAGTGAAAAATAAATTTAATTTCGGAAGTCGATGGCAAAAACGAAAATGCATTTAGTCAGGCACCGACTTCCGAAATTAAATTTTTCACTTTGTAGTGTTATTTTTGGAAGTCGGTTGTATTTTTTTGTAAAAAAGTTTTTATCTATGAAAATACTCAATCCATATTTTTATTTGAATTATTGTCGCCGGTGGCCGTCCAAGATATTCTTTGGTATGACACAGTGTCAACATACACACAATGAAGTAAGAGGATTTAATTGCACGGGAAACTCGGAATTCCAATTCGCAGAAATAGTACAATAGATTGTTGCAATTCGTGTACATGAATGAGAATTACGAACGTGGAAGGATCAATGAAGTACAGGAGCTTGTTCCGCAGCGCTAGACTACAGACCTCCTGCTTACCCGCTCCGTAGATTACATAAATCTACGTAGTTTGAAGCAGGTGGTGTCCCGTTTCGGCTAACTCCTTTGTGGTTACGGTACATACCGTGTACCTAATCTTATGTATAAATGAAAGGGAAGATTTGCTGTTTGGGCTTGTTTGACTAGTACAATAGAAGTCTTTGTTTAAGGACGCTGTTACAAATGGGTAGTCAAATCAATACTTTTTTACACAAAATAATGTTTATTAATTAAAAATGTTTTTTGGCCAAACTGTTGATAAATGATCATGGTACGATTCTAAACTATAAATATAATATTAAATAGGTACATTTTCTCAATAAATGTACCGAAGTAAAAATTTTCACTCCGGTACATTTATTGAGAAACTGTACCTATCTAAAATTATATTTATAGTTCAGAATCGTACCATGCACATCAGTCAACAGTTTGGGCAAAAAACATTTTAAGAATGTACAGCATTTTAATTAATACACAAGTCTATGTACTTAACATTACATTGTGTTACTTTCTTTAATATAATTTATTAGGTCATTTAGCCTCATTTAGGCATATATCGTAGTAACGATTGGTGGTATAGTTCTTTATCTTCAACTTTTATCTGCTAATATTTAGGGTATCAAATAAATGTCGAGAAAATCACTACCGCAGTCGTAGGTGTCGATTGAGTGAACAATAAAAAATGTATATTATATTACTTATCATGAAATAATTATTGATAATCAAAACAGAGACGGACTACGACAATATACGAAGACTGGTATTTAATTTCGCAAACTTGATAGTGGAATACACGAAACAGTTGGTTTTTACTCCCAATAAAAAACTTTTTTACAAAAAAATACAACAGACTTCCAAAAACAACACTAAATTCAGTAGCTATTCATGTACATAAGTGGGTACCAACTCGAAGTTATTGATTTCAAATAAATACAATTGACACCTTTAACGAATCGCAAGAAAATAAAAAAACCGGTCAAGAGCGAGTCAGATTCGAGCACCGAGGGTTTCGATTCGATTTTTTACAAAGTGAAAAATAACTTTAATTTCGGAAGTCGGTGTCTAGTTAAGTGTATTTTCGTTTTTTGCCACCGACTTCCGAAATTAAAGTTATTTTTCACCTTGTAGTGTTGTTTTTGGAAGTCGGTTGTATTTTTTTGTAAAAAAGTTTTTATTTTTCACTTTTTAGTTTTGGTACCTACCCCACACAAATTCTAATACCATTACCTGCAAAACAAACTAGAACATCATCCATATAAAAGTGGGGAAAAAATACGTATTGTTGAAGCTAACTCAAAAATTACCAAAGCAAGTTAATCAATTTTATATGGGACCAACTGTGATGTATACCCTCTCGAATAAAACAAAAAAAAATCCGAATCGGTCTAGCCATCTTCGAGTAATCGGGGAACAAACATAAAAAAAAAATTAAAAAAAAAAACGTTCCGACGAATTGAGAACCTCCTCCTTTTTGAAGTCGTTTAAAAACAGTTCCTAGCGACTGATTTTATCGATATTATGGATAGGTTCCAAGTGATAATTGAGGCTAAAATAAATCTACTTTACACGAACTTACTCAGTGAGGCTTGGCCAAGGTCATGTTATGTTATGTTATGAGAAGACCGAGTATGTACCTACATTATACAAAACACTATGAACACTAATATGTTAAATGTAAGCCAAAGAAAAATAAACCATTTTCCTAGAAGCCCGGAAGTTATTAGTGCCAATTTTGTATCTCAAGAATGTAAAGTTTTGACAATTGCACATAACGAAGGCACTTCAAGAGTTCAAGTACTATACTGGAACTGGAACTACTTGTCCTTCGTACTAATGACGATATTGTTAGCCCCGGACTCCACAAACCGGAGATGCGTAGAGATGTCCGAAGCGGAGACGAGAAGAGATGTTTTTTAGCTAGGGTGTATCCAGGTATCCACTGAAACTGTGCGGAGATGCGTACTGGCTAGACTGGAGCGAAGATGTTTGCTGGCTAGAGCCCAAGTGAGCTGCTGGCGGGTTGTGCGACGCGGGGGGAAATAGCGACGGCGCGGCGCTCACTGCACGCCGCTCACATCTCTTCTCGTCTCCGCTGCGCGCCGTCGCCAGCTGGCGAGGCACAGCTCACATCTCCGCTTCGATCGCGCCGTACAAATATGATACATCTCCGCTCGAGTGGTATCCACTGAAGCTGAGTGGAGAGGACATTGTGTGCATAACGAAATTCTATTGATTGTTTAAAACACATCTCTTCTCTCGTCTCGTCTCCGCTTTGGTGGAGTCTATGTTTTTGGGGTTCCGTACCTCAAAAGGAAAAAACGGAACCCTTATAGGATTACTTCGTTGTCTGTCTCTCTGTCAGTCTGTCAAGACCCTTTTTCTCAGGAACGCGTGGAGGTATCAAGTTGAAATACATGAGTCTATGGTCGCTCTAAAAAAATCAAGCTTCTAAGTCAACGCAATAAAAAAATACGACCATTTATGCGACATATTTTGATACTCGCAAGCAAATCAAAACCTACTTACCGTTTGCCTATTTAGAGTTTATACTAGGTTTCCAAGTTAAAGCTTCTACAGTTACACAGATTACCAAAATGGTTTCAGTTAGTCAGTCTACAACTTTTGCTAGTTGCAGTAAGGAGGTTAGAACCTACATGTAGTTTGGTTTATGAAAAGCCACGTGTGAGCGTAACTTCAATACAATTATCGAATCGTTCGTATGTAATCTTGTAAATCGATCCGTGAGATTAAATTCAAAGAGCCTTGATACTGTTTCAGACGTTGTTTTGTGTCAAGATAATCCTTTTTACGTTACAAATTGATAAGTTTTCGACATCAATATTTTTCATCAATTGATTCTCAAAAGCCGTCTCCTTTAAATTCTCTTTCGGTTTTTTAGTCCACGACCATATGAGTCCGATAACGAGAATAAAATGACCGAAGATAGGCGCTTTAAAATATCTTGCGCCTACGCCAAAGCAATCAAATCATTTAGATAAAAACAATACAACGGAGTTAATAGAATGGAGTAGTTTGTTTTGGCGATCGTCAAGCTCATAATAATAAACATTTGGTTCGTAAATTACGTTCGCAATCAGTTCCTGGTTGATACCTACAGAATGATAATATTTTGTGTCATCGCGTTCATTATCAATTGTAAACAAACTATGGCTTAGTTTACACGTGTTGAAACTCGTGTAATGAATCATTTACCTATTTCAACGCGGCACTTTTGAATGTCAAAATTTACAAGAAAACGCAATTGAATCTAGTTGCCCCATCCAAAATGACATAGTTTCATATGAAGAAGAATGGGCAAGAAACTCCATCTCCATTATCCATGTCTCCACACATATAACAACTGTTCTTTTTATATTTCTATGTTCCACTCCAACTCATTTCGAACTGTAGATCCTTAGAGGAGACAGTAAAGCAACCTGACGTGGCAACATACGTCCTCGATTTTTAAACGACTTCAAAAAAGGAGGTTCTATATTACCCGTATGTATGTATGTATAGATTTTCTCAAAAACTGATGAACCAATATTGATGATTCTTTCACTAACGTGATCTACATACTTTCTGGAAGGTTTTAGTTTAAAATACATATCGTATGTACGAAGTTATATGCATAAATGCACTGTATCTCCGGCATTTCTAAGTGGATTTTGATGATTCTTCTTTTCGTTCGACTTGGGCTACATATGTAATTGTCTACTCAACTAAAAATGGAAAAATAAATTTACCTACTTTAAAAAAAGTAAAAACCGACATCAAAACTAAAAACGAATACTCGTGAAATAACTTTCATAAAACACCAGAACAGCTTCTGAAGTCGGTGTCTTCAATTCTTCAATGCACTTTAGCTTGACACCGACTTCAGAAGTTGTTGTGTTTTATGAAAGTTATTTTATTCGTTTTGGTTTTGAAGTCGGTTTTTACTTTTTTTAAAGTAAATTTATTCATCTAATAGGCAACTTACAAGATAAAAAGTACCTAGTTACTGGATAGGTTCCGTCTGAACTGGAAGGACGCGCGGGCTCGTGAAAGATGGAAGGAGTGAGTGGCTCACTCCTTATGTTCCTTAGCCCAGGAGCGGGACACCGTAGGGTAGAAAAAAAAACTTACATTACAATATTGTAAAAATGTAGGAAGAATTAAAGCCGAAACAAGTTGCATAAAGGTGTTTAATCATGCATGTTGCCAAATGTGGATCCGGCTCTGTTGGGTTATAAATATTCTAGTAAATATCCTGTTCTGTTGTGTTTATTTAGTCGCTAATAACGTGATTAATCCATTACTAAGGCATAGCTTTTTACGAAAGAGGATCGTCATCATCTTCTTGCCCTTATCCCATGTTACTTGGGGGCGGCACAGCACGTTTTCTTCTTCCATTCTCCCATTTCATGTGGTTATGACAGAGGTAGAAATCTTCGTTTATTGAATTACGACAAATCTTGTTTGAAACTCAAACAAGGTATGTAACAAGACAGGTAGTATTTTGTTTTTTGCAAAACAATATGCACTGTCACATTAACTTAAGAAGTTTATCTTTCAAGGCAGTCCTCGAACAAATATTTTGTTCGAGGACTGCCTTGAAAGATAAACTTCTTAAGTTAATAAAGGTAGGAGAGCGCACTGCACTTCAGCAGGAAATTGGATTGTGATGTTCGAACTGAAGGGTTCACCGGATTTTAAAATCCAGTTGTATTATATCCTTAAGTGAGGAAGTAATTATTTGCGATAGAAACTTCAATTTAGATAACTACCTACAGAGATACAAATTATCATTATGTATTATGAATTATGATACATATTAGGTTGGGGAAAAAGTCTTTTCGCATTAAAGTATGTATGAACTTAAAATAAAATCTCTTTGGCTATACTATTTGTATCTGGCTGGTTTTGGTATCATTGAAAGTTTAAATTTTAAAGAACATAATTCCAAATTCAAATTAGGAAAATGTGTGATTTTCATTTGTTTTTCGTACTGTCAAGATGAGTGAATCTAATGAAGAAATTCGATACATTTTAAAATTTTACTACAAAAAAGGTAAAAATGCAACGCAAGCCGCGAAAAAAATTTGCGATGTTTATGGACCCAGTGCAGTGTCTGTGAGAGTAGCACAAATTTGGTTTCAGAGTTTTCAATCCGGAAATTTTGATGTCAAAGATGCACGTCGCTCTGGATACTACGCTATACGGATTAAATTGCTGGCTATTACGGATAAAATGGATGCCATTTTTGAAAAAGTGGAGCAAGATCGGCATATCAGTACTTACGACGTAGCTGAAGAACTGGGAATTGACCACAAAACAGTTTTGGCGCATTTGAAAAAAACTGGGTATGTACACAAAAAAGCTCGATATTTGGGTACCTCACGAGCTCACTAAAAGAAACCTAATGAACCGTGTACTCATTTGTGATTCTTTATTACGACGTAATGAAACCGAACCATTTTTGAAGAAGCTGGTGATAAAAAGTGGATCACGTACGACAAGAACGTGCGAAAAAGGTCGTGGTCAAAGGCCGGTCAGGCTTCACAGATTGTGGCGAAACCCGGGTTAATTTGCAACAAGGTAATGCTGTGTGTGTGGTGGGATTGGAAGGGCATTATTCATTATGAGCTCTTACCACCAGGCAGGACCATCGATTCTGAACTCTACTGCGAACAACTGATGAGATTAAAGCAAGAAGTTGAGAAAAAGTGGCCGGAATTAATCAGCAGAAGGGGTGTGGTTTTTCATCATGATAACGCTAGACCTCACACATCTTTAGCCACTCAGCAAAAATTATGAGAGTTTGGCTGGGAGGTGTTAATGCATCCGCCTTATAGTCCTGACCTTGCACCTTCAGATTTCCACCTGTTTCGGTCTCTTCAGAATTCTTTAGGCAGTGTCAGGTTAACATCACGAGAGGACTGCCCAAACCACTTGTCGCGGTATTTTGATCAGAAGTCCCAAAATTTCTATAGTAATGGGATCATGTCCCTACCTACAAGATGGCAAAAATTTATCGAACAAAATGGTACCTACATACTTTAGATAAATGTAAATAATGTATATTAAAAAATGTTTTGACTTTTCTTAAAAAATGCGAAGAAACTTTTTCCCCAACCTATTATTTATGATATATTATAAATACTCAAAATCAATCTGCCTAGCCTTTTCCCAACTATGTTGGGATCGGCTTCCAGTCTAACCGGATGCAGCTGAATACCAGTATTTTACATGGAGCGACTGCCTATCTGACCTCCACAACCCATTAACTGGGTAATACGATGCCCGTTGGTAAGACTGGTTGTCAGAGTTTCGGGCTTCTGCCAACCCGTAACGACTGTCAAAGATCCACGAATGACCGCCGGGACCAACGGCTTAACGTGCTTTCCGAGGCACGGAGGAGTCTCGGTATGTAAAAATGGTCACCCATCCACGAACCAACCCCGGCAATCGTAGCTTAACCTGATGGATCGACCCGTGCGGCTGTTATTACTTAGCCACGAGCTCCTCATGATATATATATATGATGATATATAAATAGTATACCAAAGAATATTCCAAAACATTTCAAAGAAGCTTGGAAAATAATTAACACTAATAGGAATTGTATTTATATTACCCCTTTGTTATGGTGATGATAAAGCCATAGATAACTTACTTACCTTATATAAAACATGAGGATAGTTTGATAATATAGGTCATACTCGTATCTACTTAGACATTTTCCTACATGCATGTAACGATTATGTTCTGAAGAATTTGCAGTACTTATTAGGTACGTACTCGTACAATGCCTCCAATATAAATCTTACCAATTATTAATAATTTACCTAAAGTATTATGCAACAATTGTAATGTTTTAATTAATTATGTAGTAACTAAGTAAGTACATAATGAATAAGTGGACTTTGTTCTAAAATGAACACATTTATTAAATCGTAAATATACTTCTGTAGGATATATGATTGACTCGTTTTAATCAATTAGTCATAATTAGCGATAATTGATTTGTTTTATAGTCTTATGTTTCTTCATAATTGAATTGTTTGACATGTGTGCGTGTTTATGATTGAAAGGCAGTTCGTCATTAAAAATATTTAATGATTTATTTTATCCAATTGACTGGATATTTTAAAGGTATTCTTACATTACGATACTCGCAAGATACGATACTGTGGACTCACCATACATATGTATCTGAGATACTCCTCGGCGCGGCGACTCATTTTTAACCGACGTCAAAAAAGGAGGTTCTGTATTCGATCCGTATGTATGTAGGTATGTTTGTAGGTATGTCCGCGATTTACTCAAAAACTAACTAATTTTGATGAATCTTCTTTTCGTTTAGGCTTACTTATGTAATTGAATATTCAAGTAAAAATGGAAAATAAATTTACTAAAAAAAGTCCGACTTCAAAAACCAAAAAAATAATAACTTTCATAAAAAACATACCAGCTTCTGAAGTCGGTGTCTTCAATTCTTCAATGCACCTTAGCTTGGCACCGACTTCAGAAGCTGTTAAGTTTTTATTTATGAAAGTTATTTTATTATTTTTTGGTTTTGAAATCGGTTTTTACTTTTTTTAAAGTACATTTTTGGTACTGACGTAGGATACTATTATTAGTCGTCTGTAAATATTGCAATGTAACAACGGCCCACGGAGGAAGAAAACAAACTAATATCGACAAGCAGTGACGGATTTAATTTTCATAACAGAACTCTTCCAAATTGTGTATCGCCATGTTCAGACAAAGAAATCGAAGGATACCAGTAACAACATGTTTTCCAATATCAATACGTTCTGCAATTTTATTATATTCCGATAAGGTAATAACAACATCTTGCCTTTAGAATCTCATTATTTCAGATCTAAAAGAAAATCCTATATTAGATGAGGACCACCTGCGGTAGGTAGACATTGTGTGTGTTCCTCCTTTGTTGTTCAACAATGACTGGCCATATAATTAATTTATTAACCGACTTCAAAAAGGAGGAGGTTATCAATTCGTCGGAACCTTTTTTTTTTTTTATTTTTTTTTTTTATTTTTTTTTTTTTATGTATGTTCCCCGATTACTCGAAGATGGCTGGACCGATTTGGATTATTTTTTTTTTGTTTGAAAGGGTATACTTCCCAGGTGGTCCCATGATCATCAAGTTAGGATCTGATGATGGGATCCTGGAGAAATAGAGAGAACTCTTCCAATTTTATAGGCACACTTGAAGCGATTTGGATAGTTTTTGGAAGAGTACTTTCTTGGAGTGGTCCCATTTCAATTTGGTGAAGATCTGATGAAGAACTTCTGAGATAGGCAACGGAACTCCTCAATAAATGATAGCAAATGGACTGGGATTGCTGAAATCTCATGTCTGTTTGTTGTTCACACCAGTTCATAACATAACATCACGACAGTACGCTGTGAAGGGGTAAGCACATGTACCACTAAAAAGTGAAAAATAAAAACTTTTTTACAAAAAAATACAACCGACTTCCAAAAACAACACTAGGTATAAAGTGAAAAATAACTTTAATTTCGGAAGTCGGTGGCAAAAACGAAAATACATTTAATCAGACACCGACTTCCGAAATTAAAGTTATTTTTCACTTTATAGTGTTGTTTTTGGAAGTCGGTTGTATTTTTTTGTAAAAAAGTTTTTATTATTATGTGCTAGGGTTTGACCATTTAGCCTACTTAGTACTGTCTTACGGTGTTGGCTGAAGAAAAAAGTTCTGGTGGAGGAACATTTTCGAGAGATTTGTAGTAGCAAAACCTAGGCACTAGAAGTAGAAGTTCCTACTTTTAAATTTCGAATTGCGTGAAACATGATGTGCTAGAAAGAAGGTCAATACTGAGATGCACCGATCTCAAACAAATTGGAGAAAGGCCAGGAGAGTGATGAATTGATGATTTTACACCCTATACCTATAAGTACATTTCCTATATATGGAGATTTCAGAAAAAGGAACATTTGAAAAAAATACGAGAGGGTTCTGTCGAAAGACGTCATTCTAAAAATCTCAGCGATCGGGATTTCTCTGTGGTTCGCGCGTCATTAGACGAATTTGAATAAAATGATACGAATTGCTAATTTAGTCTGCTCTGTTGTCGTACGGAATGGGGGAAGACGACGGTGTCGATCTTTCGATACAAATTGAAGAATTCAATAAGCAATAAATCTAGAAACACCCAAAAGTTTTGTTAAAGATGCTACTACCATCGATGTTTGATGATAACAGATAAACAATGAAACGTTTGCATTAATTGATTAAATTAAAAATTATATTATTAAGAAAAAGAAAAGAGCATTTAATTACAGTACAATGTCTTAAGTAAATGGATTTTGTTCGCTAATTACAATGCTAATTTAATGCCAACATGGAAGACCGTGCAATACTGCCAATGGCAGACGGCGATATTATGCAAATAAGGCCTGTAAGCTTACTTAGCTACGTATTCGGAATTGTAACTAAATATGCTCCTTACATAGCATACAACCATCGTATTCGTGATAGCGACGAACAATGCTATGCAAATTGTAACTTGTAGTATAGAAGATATGCCAAAAAGCTAATTTTAAAAAAATGGAACGACCTCCATCGTCATAGTAATAGCCCAAAGACATGCGATGCTGGACACTGAGATAAACACTTTAAAGGTAAACCTGAGGGGCAATTCCCGTATTTTTATAACAACGTTCGCAATCTCATCTCAGTCTCAATCTGTCAAAATTGTATAGAGTTTGCCTACATTTTTGACATTTTGATTGTCGCTGGCTGACATTGTGACTTGAATTTGAACGTTTTTAATTACGAGAATTGGCCCTCAGAGGGCCAATTCTCTCTCAATTTCCAATTTCCTCCTAAGTTAAGAACTTGCGTCTACAACTAGATGTGAATGTTGCTTGGAAACCGATTTAAAAGGAATCGAACTTCGAACACTTGTTGATATTTGCTGACGCGTGTTAATACGCGGTCCACGTGGAAAGAGGACATTGTATCGACGGCGGTGATGATGTCAGCACCGATTTCTGCTTTGATGTGAGTGAACACGTGTCGTGTACTACGGCCTTATTCACAAAAGTGATTGACAGAGATATGTACAGACACACAATCGACGACAGGCATAGCTCTAAATATTTAAACACTTGTTTAAATACGGCATTGCAACACGGGGTGGCAAAGTTAAAAATTTGTTTTCATTTGCACGAACTTGTTGATGTTTACGTATTTAAAGCTATGTCTGTCGCTTATAAATTTACACAAACTCCAATTTCTCTATACCTTGGAACACAAATCGAGTTTACAGTTACAGGTGTCAAATTCGCCAATGTCAGTAAACACATTACGATAGGTTCCAGATAATCTGAAACTAATCTAACTATCTTCTTCCCAATTCGTGATTAAATTGAGAATTGAATCAATTCTTTAACACAGGTACATACCTACCTAGTATTATTTACAATATTTACAAAGTCATCTTCTTCCCAACTTGAGATTAAAATCAAAATTGAATTAATTCTATATCACAGCTATAGTATTATTTACAATATTTACAAAGTCATTACTTGA
The DNA here is from genome assembly GCA_946251885.1 of Cosmia pyralina. Taxonomy (NCBI): domain Eukaryota; kingdom Metazoa; phylum Arthropoda; class Insecta; order Lepidoptera; family Noctuidae; genus Cosmia; species Cosmia pyralina. The sequence continues at coordinate 14,810,786 of OX276359.1, read as the reverse complement.
CTGCCTCGTTGGTCTAGTGGTCGCAAGCGCTACTGCTGGGCATGGGGTCCTGGGTTCGATCCCCGGTTCAGACAAAGTGTTATTGGGTTTTTCCAGTTTTTCCGTCAGGAATTTCTCAGTAGCAGAGCAGCCTCGGAGCCTGACAATTTGTGCCCGGTTGATGGAAAAGACTCTCCCCCTGAATTGTTGAAATGTGGGTGTACTTTGTGTGTGGGAATAAGGCGTGATGTTATGTTTATGTGTGTCATTAATTACTTATTTACTAAAGTGGTGAATGGTGAATAGGTACAAATAAATTCGAAGAGTTGATTGTCCAAAATAATGCATTCACGAGGCTAACAGGGTGGCGAGTTCGAAAATAATTACATAATCCACGTGTCTGGTAATAAGGTAAACAACATGCCGAAAAACAACAAAATTCTGCAACTTGTTGTAACACGAGGCGACTATATAGTGCTTATGTTGCATGCATGTTTATCACATTTTTATACTAGGTATGCTTTATATATTTACTGTGACCATGACTAATTGCATTTTTAGCGGTTTTAAATGTATGGTATAGACTGACTACCGTGGCATGATATTAATTTGTGCTAATAGTTGTTTTAATACATGGAGGAGCTCGTGGCTAAGTAATAACAACCTCACAGGTCGATCCGTCAGGTTAAGCTACGCTTGCCGGGGTTGGCCCGTGGATGGGTAACCATCTTTACTTACCGAGACTCCTCCGTGCCTCGGAAAGCACGTTAAGCCGTTGGTCTCGGCTGTCATTCGTGGATCTTTGACAGTTGTTACGGGTCGTCAGAAGCCCGAAAGTCTGACAACCAGTCTTGCCAAGGGGTAGGTATCTTATTACCCAGTTGAGTTGTTGTGGAGGTCAGATAGGCAGTCGCTCCATGTAAAATACTGGTATCCAGCTGCATCCGGTTAGACTGGAAGCCGACCCCAACATATTTCGGAAAAGGCTATGCAGATTGAGTTGTTATAACAACAACAGCAAGTAATGGAGAAACGAATACACAACCCCGTCGTAAAGTCTCAACGGATTTAGTTGAAAATATAGTTGAAGAAAATATTCTGCGTTCAAATATCTTCTTCGTGCTCTAAATGCATACTTTTATGTTTTATCCAAATCTGGTTATTATGTTGACTTCGCCACACCAAGTCACAGTTATCAATATAACACATCTAAGGTACCTACATCTGGATCCGATACTGTGTCTGTGAGTCATGTTTTTCGAAGCTCCGAGACAAATCTCATAGTTTTTTTGAGCCCTATTTACTCGATGCAAGTTTCTTGCCTGTGGCATAACTACAGGCTACAAATTTAAAGCAACTCACGACTTACATTGATAGTGTAACTACTGTTAAGTTAGACGATGCAACTTTTATGTATGCCACAGGTAATTAAAACAGGCTTTAGTGAACATTGATGTATGCGAAACCGCCAAAATAAATTACAAAAGGAAACTTACTCAGATGTAATGTCCTTATTGTTATTGGATCTTCAAAATATTCCAAAAACAAAAGTCTATATACACCTTGAAGTTGACAAGCGATGTGTTTTCTAATAAGGTGAACCTCCTTGACCATCCTTCCTTCTGTCCATAACGATTTGTACACGGTGTTTGGTAGTTCGTACACGATGTTTAATGTCATCGATAGTAATCTTTGTTTGTATCGTAAGCATGCTACTGATAACTGGTTTTGTGTTCTCTTGTTGTCTTGCCGATACGATGGAGGTTGCTCTAAGAGAGGTTGATTGACTTGACTACCAGATTTTTAATCTAAGTATAATAAGAATAAGAATAATATTTATTACACACACAAGATTCATGATAGGTACACAAAAGCAGATGTACAAAACAACAAAACACAGATATCTACATAAATCTACACAGATCATGTAACCCTGTCTCCTAAACTAGGTAGTCCTGTAGCTTAGGAGACAGTGTTAGGCCATACAGGGCAGTTTATCATAAAGGTATAGCTGCAGCCAGAGTGTTTAGCGCGAGGGAGGCCAAGTCACACATTTATGTGCCGGTGTGTAATGTGTGTGAGTGTGTGCGTGAGAGAGAAAGTATGTGTAGTGTAAGAGTATGAGTGGTGAGTATGGGGGTGTGTGTGTACTAATTTCGATTCGGAATTGATGTAAATTTCTTCTTCTATTCGTGATGTATGTGATATTGGTAAGAAAGATGTCCGGATAGACTGGAAGCTGACCACAACTTAGTTGGGAAAAGGCTAGGCAGATAATGATGATATTGGTAAGAAGCCTTAGGAGACATTTTCAGAGTTATTCTAATAAATTGCTAAAAAAGCCATTACGTAATTTTGTTAGTCACATTTTTGACGTAATATTCCTAAAAGATATCGGCAACCCTATATTTCGCATGATGAACACAGAGTATGAAAACCCTGGAAACCTCTAATTATATGCTTCCACATTGTAAGGAATTCGCCTTTTTAGGTTCACGGAAATGCAAAAAGAATTTATCTATATTAATTAAGCTATCAAAATAGAATCAAAGAATTAGTTTTTAATTGAGATCTTATCACAAAGTATTGTGCATGCAATTATTATGGTTTAAGATTTTCCGCTGAGAGCTCTGTTATTGATAATAAAAAATCGTATCATAATATATTTATTTGAAGGTTGATGTAGAGTTCTTTTCATATAAAAGTTGTTAGTAATGGGTAAAATTACGTCAATTCAAGTCCTGAGTGACATACTGTTCGCAACAATATCCATGTGCATCGTTGAAGGGCAAACGCATCGTTCAAACATAACGAAACAACTGCACTTGATTCATATGTGCATGTGAATCAAGTGCAGTTGTTTAGTAGTCACGCGTCTTTAGAACTTTTGTCCTATGCAAGTAAGTATAGAGATACAAGCGACAAACAACAGGGGAAGGGTGGGTAGGGTGTACACGAGATGGAGAGATACAATTCGACGTCAAAATCGTCGTTAACATGATTTTATTCAGATTTATCTTTATGAACATGATATTTATTCAGATTTGTTACTATAGTTGTAATGGCAATCATGTCATTTGTGTCATGCCATAGGTTTTTATTTTTATTCTTTTATTAATCTTCTAAATAGATCTAATTAATATATAAGATTAATCTTCTAAATAAATCTATTTTCTATTTTGTTAAGTACCTGGTAGTTGTCGAAAGTTTTTCCTAGATTGTCCTCCCATACCTATTAACACTGTTATATGAAAATATTGTAAAAGCAATTATTTTTAAAAGTAACCATGTAGTTTCTTGCCGGCTCTTATCCATAGGAAACGACCAATTTGGGACCGTGCACCTAGCCTCTAACGTTTCATAAGTGCTCATGTAAGTTTATGTGAAATACAATATTTTGATTTTGAGAACACATCCTAACCTGATGAACCTAACACGACGTGATGCAACACTATCTCAAATTCTGAAGTCAAAACCGAGTGGGACAACTACTGTGTAATAATCATTATTTCTGCATCGAGTTTCCGTCTCACGTACGACGAATTAGGCACGTGCTTGAAACACTTCGTTTCTGCAGCCGCTCTGGATTCGTCTTTCAAAGACTCGGAAAATACGAAGAATACGTGTGGGCAAGCTTCTTATCACGACTGCATCTAGCCATTTGATAGGTCTTCACGTACTAGTTTATCTCATTAAGAGGTTACATCGAAGCATTGACTTATATATTACTTAGTTTTAACCGACTTCAAAAAAGGAGATTTTTTTTTTTTTTGTGGATGGGAAATCATCAAATGACTTCTCCCGCTCCGGGCAGAGCGGGAGGGCGTGTCAGACTTTTACTGACTAAAACCCACCCGTGTTCCTTCAGTTGCCCGTGTCAGGGCCACGGTATCTCTCGAACTACCCGCGACCCCGGCGGCTTCGGCCCTATTGAACCCCGTCACTGCTGACATCTCTTTGAGGCGCGCGTGGAACACAACGCGCCGTCGACCCGGGCCTGGTCCTTACCGGACGGCGAGCTGCCCATTACTCGTCGTCCGCAAGCCCGCGCCTACGGTGGGGTGGGGGTGGTGGGGTTCTGTATTCGACCCGTATGTATGTATGTATGTTTGTCCGCGATTTTCTCAAAAACTAATAAACCAATTTTGGTGATTCTTTCACTACCGAATTCTGCATACTTTCAGGAAGGTTTCAGTATATGATACATTAGGTAAGTATTCTTATGTACGCAGTTATATGCATAAATGCACCTAACTAATGTAACTATTTTGGCTGATCTTCAATTGTTATGACTTTACGAGTTACGACCAACTATATTAAATTGGCGACCAACTCGATGCTAAATGGATGGTGAAAATGTTGTGACAATATTTTACGAGTAAGAAGTAAACAATTACGTAGCTCTTCACTAAAATGAGTCATTTGCACACATACTGTATATTGCTATAAAGCTTCGAAGGTCAGCCATGTAATCGGATAATATTAGAGTCACATGGTTTCATCTCAATGTTCGGTATTTATCTAACGCGGATGATCTCATTTTGCCTGTGATAATAGAGCGTTTGCCCATGTACATTTTCACCTATCACGTACACAAATGTCTAGACATTATTGGACCGACAAAATCACAAAGATGGCGGAGTAACCAGCCTCTTACAAACTGGCTTGCCAAAAACGCTTAACTCCCGAATCGCCTGAAGTCAGCAGTTGCTGTTTTGCTTGGCGTAGTAGCTACGGCTATTATTTTCTTTGCAGAAATCCTGATGCGTTACCATTTTCTAGTAAAGCGGAGGGTTGTCTAACTTCTACCGACTAAAACCACACGCTGACCATCTTCAACACTTCAGGGCTCCGGAATGTCAGGTGAAAAATACCAGTGCCCGGGCTCTTGTGCTGTGATGGTCCAACGGTGGTGTGTGATGGTGTGTGACGTGGTCCAATAGGGCCGATGCCGCCGGGTCGCGGGTAGTTCGAAAGAGATACCGTGGCCCTGGCACGGGCAACTGAAGGAATACGGGTGGGTTTTAGTCAGTAAAAGTTTGACACGCCCTCCCGCTCCGCCCAGAGCGGGAGAAGTCATTTGATGATTTCCCATCCACAAAAAAAAAAAAAAAAAAAAAAAAATGGTAAGTCGTCATCCTAGGAAAATCTAAGAAACGTAAATATAAGTAATACACATTCAGAACAGCGAACAGAAACTGAAAATAAAACCCTTGTTATTATTTGGGGAGGTTTCGTTAGCTGTATACGTTTGTGAAACTTTTACAGAAGTAGATCCTATTTAAATACGAAAAGCAATTATGGAATCCTTTAGTTTCTACGTTACTCTGCTTATTCTGGTGGGTCATTTGCTATCATGATTTTAAAATACTGCCCTGATAGCCAATATTATTTTCTAAACGAAATTATAGGTTTTTTTTCCGAGATTTCATAAAACACTGCCTTTCCCTTTTGTGTCCGGTTTTCTGTCTGTTGGTAGAGACAGGGCTTCAACAAATGAAGGACGATACGAAAAGAATGTCCGATACATCAAAAGACACGATTTTATCAAGAGATTAGATCACACGAATGAATATTGCCGTTCATTATGAATGAAGCACTAAGCCCTATGTAGACATCCCGTTATAAAAACTATGATGATATGACTAAGGCATGCGAGGAATAATAAATAGCTGAGTGTATCCTCCGTGTCTACGACTAATCGTACCGTCAATACACAATGAATGAGTCATCAAGAGGGACCAACTTTCACGGCTTACATTCCTTTTCTTACGTGCATTTTTCTGATGGCATAATATAGGTAAATAAATTGTTATCTTCCGTTTAAAGGCTCCTTTAAACAGGCGCGACTCGCGATGTAATCGCGCGACACACGAAGACACCGCTTGTAGCGCGACACGCGTTGCCGTGCGGTGCGGTGTCGCGCCTGTTTGAAGGAGCCTTAACAAGTTCTGTCAAAATTGTTCCTTTACCTGATAAGCAGAAAAAATCAACATGAATTTGCTGGTGATGTTGATTTTCGTCAATACTACCTATATATTATAGCAGGGCAAAACGATGTTTTGTTTACGTCTATCAGACCCCTAATACAGCCATCTGCGGTACGGCGGTCCCCCATCCGGGGCCGCCTCCCTACGTCGAATGTTTAGCATTCGATGAAGGTACTCAGGAAATTCGTCTCGTGATTTTTATTCACCACACCTTATTGATCCACTTGATTCCATTCAAAAACTTAATTTGAATTCGGTTCACGATGCTTTTGTTTCTTTCCGCTGCGTGAGTACAGTTGCGATTGCGAACGACTTTTTTTCTCTAAATTACGGAACTGTATCGGTGATTTTTTTAATTCCTTAAATTATTGAGGTCTTGTTTTGATTCAGGTCATGATCTGTTACAGGCTATGGTTACAAACGTGGATGCAACGAGTTAAGTTTTTTTTTGCCCAACCGCCTTGTTCCACCCACTTCCAAGTATAAGCTTCCCCCCTTTTTGCAGTGATTCCCAGATCTGTGCAAGTCATCTATTTAGAAGGGCGAAAATACACAAGCACATAATTGGTACAATAATTAAGCAAGCAGCTGGCATGCCATTGTGACATTGACCTATGGCACATGGCATACCTGCTACTTGTATAGGTTTGTACCAGCTACAGACATGCGTATTTTCGCCCTAAGGCTGTTAAGGTTGTTGCTCGCGAAGGAGGAGGCGGAACGCGTGAGGGAGAGGCAACAGCCGCGCCCTCGCGCCCCTAGCCGCCGCAGGAGACGCCCTGGGCGGCGGGAATCTATCGCCGATTCCCGGCCACCGTAGGCGCGGGCTTGCGGACGACGAGTAATGGGCAGCTCGCCGTCCGGTAAGGACCAGGCCCGGGTCGACGGCGCGTTGTGTTCCACGCGCGCCTCAAAGAGATGTCAGCAGTGACGGGATACAATAGGGCCGATGCCGCCGGGGTCGCGGGTAGTTCGAAAGAGATACCGTGGCCCTGGCACGGGCAACTAAAGGAACACGGGTGGGTTTTAGTCAGTAAAAGTCTGACACGCCCTCACGCTCCGCCCAGAGCGGGAGAAGTCATTTGATGATTTCCCATCCACAAAAAAAAAAAAGGCTGTTACACTGTTACTGTTAGCCTTCCAAAAAATATTAACCGTCGTTCGGCAATCATCATTAGATTAAGAACAAGGACACCCTATGTCTACTATCCAACCACATTAAATAACAACATATTCGCCCCATGAAACCGGTACTCTGTCGGTAATAAACAAGTGTAGTCTTTTCGCACGGACCCAATGTGGGCGTACATAGTTTAAGTGATCCCAAGCTTTTTCCTGCAGACATTTGTTTTCATCTAGCCGCCTCTTTGCTCAATGTTTTCTTGACCTTCTACGGTTAGTTGTTTGCTTAACGGTGACTTGTTGCGTGGGATTGTACGTGAAGAACAGCTTTCATTTTCTTTTAAAGGACACAGGAAACTAGAGGAACCTACTGAAATATCGATTGATGTCGGTGACGACGGAGGATAATTTCCGCCGACTAATTAAAGGAGGTGAGCTGCGGAAGTAACTGTGCCGTCTTTCCGTCAATCCGCCATATTGTGTGGTGATGTCAGACTTAGTTTCCGATATCCGTCGGAAGATAAACAGGAACTTGATGGAAGTTATTTTCGTAACTACAGCATATACATATGTGACTTTGAAATAGAAAGAAATTAGACGCTAAATCTAGTCATGAACAGATGAACTCATGGTATTCAGCCAGAAAAAAATACAATTTAGACTTATTTAGTTAGACATCTGGGGGTGGTCTTAACTTAATGAACTGAAAGGAATCCACCACGGATTCCGTTCAGTTCATTAAGCTAAGACTGATCACTCGGTGTTAAATTGAAACCATATGATGCACTGGTTGAAAGCTATTTCTATATCATGTGCGTAATCTGTGTAGTATACGGTACATACTCGTACATAACGCAAAAATAGTTTTCTATGTTGGTAAGTAATTAAAAACTCCGGCGGACCGGCCGGCATGTTCTAGAACAAAAAATTCGAAAACACGTTTGTGACATCTACTAAACCCGCACTGGGGCCGCGTGGTGGATTTGGGCCCACTCCCTCTCACCGAGAGGAGGCCTGTGTCCCAGCAGTGGGAACATTATAGGCTGATTATGTATGTTATTGTAATCATTAAAACTTTTTTGCAAAAAATACAACCGACTTCCACAAAAACACTACAAAGTGAAAAATAACTTTAATTTCGGAAGTCGGTGTCTTTGGTTATTATTTTCATTTTGTAGTTTGCCACCGACTTCCGAAATTAAAGTTATTTTTCACTTTGTTACGTGTTTTTTAGGAAGTCGTTTTTTGTAAAAAAAGTTGTTTTTAGTTGTGGTACTATACTACCCCACACAAATTCTAATACCACTAGCTGCAAAAGAAATTAGAACATCATTTACATGAAAAGAGGGAAAAAAAATACGTATTATTGAAGCTAACTCAAAAACTACCCAAGCAAGCAACAAGCAACTAAATTTTACATGGGACCAACTTCGAGGTATACCTTCCCGAATAAAACAAGAATATTTCAAATCGGACTACTCTGTAAAAAGTTATGTATGACACATAAAAAAAAAGTACCTAATACGTGTTGACTTGAGAACCTCCTCCTTTTTTTTCATTGGTTAAAAAAATGCAGAACCTCACTTATTTTTATCCTTTCCTAATCTTACCCTTCTCCGGTTTCCTGCACGTTCATACATATTTGGTCATACTACGGCTAGTGAATATAACTTCTAACTAGTACCTAGTACGGTGCTGCTGGAATAGAGAAAGGTAATATTATTATTGGAACGAAGTTCCTTATCGGACGGTACGAACTTGGCGGATGGGGGCTAGGCATAGATTAAGAAAGAAGGCGAAAAAAAATTAAGATTTTTCCGTCACTGCCCAAAGGTCGCAAGGTTCGAAACAAAACACATAAGTGTGTTTTGTTTTTATATTCTAATATTAGAAAATGTAACATTTATGTATAAAATGAAATAAAGGAAATAATAATAATGACATGAGTGTAATTTTCATGGTTTTTGAGTCCAAGATGGCGGATGCAAAAAAATTTTAATTTTTCGTTATGGGTGTCATTTTAATGGTTTTTGAGGTCGCTGAAAATGATAATGAGGTCAAAATGAAAATTAAAGATGGGGCTGCGAAAATTTTAAATTTTTTCGTCATGGGCGTCATTTTCATAGTTTTTAAGGTACTTAGCTGAAAACGATAACGAGGTCAAAATGAAAATCCGGGATGGCGCCTGCGAAAATTTTCTAATTTTTCGTAATGGGTGTCATTTTCATGGTTTTCGAGGGCGCTGAAAATGATAATAAGATCAAAATGAAAATAAAAAATGGCGGCTTCAAAATTTTTGAAATTTTCCGTCATGGGTGTCATTTTCATGGTTTTTGAGGTAGCTGAAAACTATAACTAGGTCAAAATGAAAATCCAAGCAAATTTTCCATGGGTGTCGTACCATGGCAGCAAATATGACATATGCATATAGCAAATTTGCTGGAAATCGAATTTGTGAGCTCCCTAGGAAACCATGGAAACGACACCATATTATTATTTTTCATCATATTATTAATAGGAACATCGTTCCAACCGAATGTTCCACGACGCTCACGCATTTTTATCTAGTAACAAATATCAAGTTTCAGACCTACGGCAGACAGCCCATATACCTACTCGTAATATCAATCCTCGTCAAAGCCGAGTTGAGACAGGGGTCGGTTTTATCGTCTCGTGTCCAAACCGCTTCTTAAATTTCCTTTTGGCTGAAACAGGTTTGATAAGTAGTTTGTCCTCGTTTCTTAATAGAGGGTATGATCAAAGCAAATATATGTCACCAATGCCACCTTTCCAGATATCTTCCTGTAATTTTTCTTCAAGTTTTATGTGTAGGTGGTCAGTGGCCACTGCTGTGAACAGCGTTGAATCGTTATATCCGTAACGATTTAATTGATGTAAATTGATGCTACAAATTGTTCGATAAAACAGTGGCCTGTCAAAAATCTATTAGCGACTTAACGGCCACTGACAGTATAATCAACGTTCCACTAATTTCATACTTTACTCTGTCAGATGGATATACGTCGATTTTGCAAAAAGGCTTTTTAGATAAAGCCTCAAGCATCAACGTCGGGCCCTCGATTAAGCGCTTATCTAAATCGCGATGTCAGATTAACTTGTTTGTACTCGTTGTACTCAAATCTTATCTGAGGTGTTACTATGATACGTAGGCGTGAGTGATTAAGTATGATAACAGAATTTATTATTTGATTTTTTCCGGGTGATAATAACGCAGTTTGCGAATCTGGATCATTACATGCTTACTCATTTTCATTATTTTACCAATCTCGATATGTAAGCTAATATGTAGGCTACCATCACGTTTCTTGACTACTATTTAGTACAGCGTTTATTTTAGTATAATAGCAAACATACCGGATAGCACAAAAGTTGCCGTATCTTTCGCTTAAAAAAAAAGTACAGAAAAAACATTTTTATTTAACTTTGCCAGCGAAAAAGTTACGGATGCAAACACCAACTTTCATCGGAAAGGCGGAAACTATAACAGAACTGTGGGCAGACTAACTCGCGGGAATAAGGCAGTTATAGACATACTTATATTCCCCGCTGCGGTGGTTTTGGCACGTAATAATGGTCTGATCAACCGCAGACAACAGTGTAGGCGAGTCTAATATTACTTACCGTATTCTGGCGAACCGATGTTGTGGTGCCCAATTTGTTTTAAGTTTCTAACCTGTGTTTTCGATGTGAACCTCAGACTACACAAGCTGTTGATTTAGTTAGGTACCGGTATCCGTAATACCCCATTTACACGGTGAAAGTTTCTTGCTTATGGCATAAATTGAAGCAACATATGACCTGCATCGCCTAAAAACTATTTAGACAGAGCCACTTTTGTTGCTGCTTTAACTTGTGATATGCCAAAGGTAATTAACGCACCGGGTAAAGGTGGTTCTACTATAGATTGTATATTGAATAGCTCGCCCTGTGACATCCAATACGACTCGTGATTCGCAACGCCGTAAGGCGGCTTAAATATAGTTTGACTGATAGAGAAGGCTATTGATTATAGTACTTCATTTAGCCTTATTACCTGTGACAGTAGACAGAGCGGATACAGAATAATCGACAATTCCTACAATATTGCTAGTCGATGGGACATAATGGATTATATAAATATTTTTTCTATGACGTAGGAAGTTTAATTTCAAATACATTGTAAAGTACTTACCTATTAAAAACATGAATGAAGAAAACTTATTTTATAAATTAATGAGCGGAAGGTTCCTTAAGTTTGATCACAATAAGAGAGAAAATGGCGTCACAATTTTTTTATTTAAGTACCTACTTCTTTTTTATGACTGATCTGGCGAAAACATGGCGATATAACCTTTGATGTGCAGAGGCAGCAAAAGCAAAAATACAAGCTTGATAGCTGGCTGCAGATGTAAATAATGTATGCATGTAGGTAGTCAAAGCCAGAATGCGGGAGAATTGTGAACCTGTTGGCGAAGGTACAATACAAAGGTATCTACGTTAGCTACAACTTGAGCGCTTCGTTTATTCAAATCCTTAGAACTAAAAGGTTACACACACGTTTTTGGTACACCAAACCTTTGATTAAAAGCAGGGATTGTTAATAAAACAGTACTATTTACTTGAAGCGTGGGCATTTCCTTAGGGTTCACAAACAAAGCTTAATGGGCTGCTCTGTTGTATTAAATGCGATCAGGTGAAGCAAGATCCGTGAGTAGATAAGTCGATTTTCCTTTTGTTTAATTTTCTTGTGGTTATGGAACAATAGAATGTCTTCAATCCAAAAGATTCATTAATTTTGTATTAACTTAAGGTTCACATTTCTCATGGAATGCTCCAAGGTACCGTTTTTGGTTCAAAGACTTATAAAAATACTTTTCACATTAGTAGCTACCTTGAAGTAAAATTAAATGCCATTCAAAATAGGATGGAAAACAGTTACAATTTCAATGCCTTCAAATTAACTTCATTCTATGACTACAACTGCTATCGATAAAATTTACATTTTCCCGTTCTATTGATCCAGAGCAAACTCTGCCATGCATACGAAATTATCTTTATTGAAACTCCCTCGGCTGTTTCTGTTTTATTCAAAAAGCCAATGTGTACATATCGAGAAAATTGGAATACCACAGTGTCAAGGGATTTAATGATTGGTCGGGTTGGCAGTTTGAACAGTTTCCTTTTATTGGCGGGAGCTCGTACAAAAAGCCATGACTGTTTTTCAATTAAGGGTAACACAACACCCGTCCGGCTACCATGATGTAATTTCCCCTGTGTGTGCCTTTCGGTTTGCTCTCTGTACCATTTTATGATTGTGTGGTATCTATACCGCCAGATGCGAACTACGCATCACACTGACGTTACGCAAACTCCTGCATCGCGCAAACAGAGTTTACCGCGCGACTAGCATATATAATACAACATCCCGACATCAACCGTTGGGCAGTTGCCCACTAGACACAAGAACCGTCTGGTCGCTGGTCGGAGGATCCTCTCTTTTCTATGGAGGATGAGTGAACTTTACACACTGTTCCTCATACCTCTATAGACTACATACCATTATAGACTGGTGACCTCGACGTGATACCCTATGGCCAAGAGGGCCACGGCCCGAGACAGCAGACTACAAAGGGCAGCGCAAGGCGCCCCTTGCAGTCTTGCCTGATTTTCTTGATTCAAGCACTACTTATTTTCTAACCGCCCTAACTTCTAATCTGTATGAACGGTAAAAAAAAAATATCTGAGGTGGAATGCTATTTAAGCTCTCTTTTTACATCCTACAACTTTCATGCATTGCATAAGTCGACAAAGTAACTCTAATATTGTCTGTATGAATATTAAAAAAATTAACCTATCCGAGGCGGGGTTAAAGTGTACCCACTTTGTAGAGTATACATTTGAGGCCGGTTTTCTAGAAATGATTAATTGTCTGGGTACTAATGAGTAGGAATTTAATGAGTCGAAAACCGAGTAAAAAATTAAGACAAACACAGTTGTTGACGCACAAATTAAGCCGCTTATACAATCTAATTAAAACGCAAAGAAACAATTACAAAAACTGACGGTTTTTCCTTATAGGTTCTCGTGTCTTTTTTTTATAAAAGTCAGTAGTTTGTCTCGTTAACGCTCTTAATTACTGCACTGATGAGATTGCAAGCATACCGATGATCGGAAGAAATGTTATTGTTATGAGTCTCAAAATTAAGTTCTATTTCGTTCAGATTACTCTCATTAAAAAACCATCTTGTTTCGTTTTGTGCGCTAAATTATTTACTGTGTTTAAATAGTTTGCTAGATAATCTACAACACGTCCGTATGTCCGGTCCAACAATTTTTGTGAGTCCGTGGGTTACGTTACCCTATTTGTAAATCAAAATAGCTGACGTGTTTAGCATACCGCAATCCTATCCACCAGGTTGCCTCCATTTCATGTGAATTTCAGTCTGCTCGATGCGTCGGGAATGTCTGCCCGAAGAATGGTAATAGATTCTTTTCATAATACATCGCTTTGAGGTTGAAATTTATTCACTTATTATTTCCATTAGTGTTAATGTCCGCAGGGTGCTTTTCGTACGAATGTCAGAGTTTTAAGTAATAATTCATTTAAAAGTTGAAATGCAAATGCAACAAGTGAATGCATTAACGTCGAATTGCATTTTAAGTTAACTTGTGATTTGATTACGGACACCGTTCATTTTGGAAACCATTTCAACGGAAGTGATTAACAAACTTATTTTATCTGATTTGGAATACTGGTAGATATTCAGCTGCATCCGGTTAGACTGGAAGCCGACCCCAACATTGTTAAAAAAGGGCTAGGCAGATGATATTTTATCTGATGTGGATTTGTGCATGTGCATGGCAAGAGACCACAATTTCCACGACCAACGTTTACGGTTCTTATATCCGATCCTAAAAAATTCCTTACAGTTTCGTTTTATCTTTCAGTACCGAACCGAAAAACTGATATAAAACGCGAAACAGTTCGTAAAAGTCGTCCATTTCAAACACTGCACTGCCGACATTAAACAGAGCTGCGATGTTCGCAGTTCCCCAGGGCCGTAACAAACTAACAATGTGTTTAGTAAACATTAGGTGCAGGAGTTAATTTTATCACCAGTTTCAAAGACGAACTGAACGTGCGAAACAATTTAAACGGTGATAAATAACTTTGAAGAACTTTCATGTTCTCTGTAGATCTAGCCAAATCTAGGAGTGGAGATAAGACTGTAGATTTTGAAAACGGGTTCGGTCGAGTTCAAAAGCAGCCGAGCATCTCCGGACCTACATGAGAATAAGATTCGTGCATGTGTTTGCTCATCAGCACCTTGTGGCTAAGAATAACAGCCGAACGGGTCAAACGATCAGGTTAAGCTAAGCTTGCCGCGGTTGGTCAGTGGATGGGTGACCATCTTTACATACCCCTACGTGCCTCGGAGAGCAGGTTAAGCCGTTGCTCCCGGCTGTCATTCGTGGATCTTTGACAGTTGTTACTTGGTTTTTATTTGATTTATTTTACATGTCTGGCAATGGGTGTAATTTACCTGAAATAAATGAATTTATTATTATGTTACGGGTCGTCAGAAGCCCGAAAGTCTCACAATTAGTCTTACCAAGGGATATCGTATTACCCAGGGACCGGGATGTGGAGGTCAGACAGGCAGTCTTCCGTGTAAAATACTAGTATTCAGCCGCATCCGGTTAGACTGGAAGCCGACCCCCACATAGTTGGGAAAAGACTAGGCAGATGATGATGATGTTTACTCATCATCATCTTTAGCAGCCTTGTCCCACTGACTGCTGAGTACAGGCCTTCTCTCTTTTGCGTCATGCTTCCCTGGTAAGTGCGAGACTCTGCCAGGCCTTATCCGTTGTCCTTTGTCGGACAATCATGCATGTCTGGCTGTTGTACTGCCAACAGTGCTCCTCCTACCGACTTCGTTACGTGTTTAAGTGCAGATACAATCAGCGAAATCATGACCAAGGTACAGTACAACTATTTTCTTAATGTTCCTCGGCAAGCTTCGTATTTCGTCAGTGGTCGGATTTCTGTCAGTTGCCCTTTGCACTTGGCCTCCGGTCTGCGAAACACGAAGTTTGCCGAGGCATATTAAGAAAATAGTTCTACTGTAATGTGTACTGGTAATGTGTTGGTTTATGAATCCTACTAACAGCGAGCCTACATGCACGTGCTAATTTGCTAAACGATAGAGTAAACGGTAGTGGTACCTTTTTCGATCATGACGTTAGGACTTAGGGAGTTGAACCTTAGCAGAGCATAAAGTAATTCGTTTTTTCGTCCCAGGGAAAATTATAGAAGTAGCATTTTCTTGTTGTGAAAGAGAGAGGACTAGAATGTAAAACGTTTGACAAAAAACACAAATTACATGGTATGTCATGCCTGCTCTTCATGATCATATACGATTACCTGAAAAACGAAGCTAAACCACTGAACGGATTGCGATAAAATTTGGCATGGAGATAGATGGCATCCTGGGGAAGAACATGGGCTACTCTTTGTCTCAAAAAAATCCTGAGGCCTCTGCCTCGAATTTCGCGGGCAGCGGGGCGGCAGCGACGGCGGCGCGGGAGCGGCAGGATTTTATGCATAAAAACAAATAGACCGGACCTCGAAAATAGCGGCTCGGAAGCGGGGCGGGACAATGCGAGATGCGCCGCCGCCGCTGCCGCCCCGCTGCCCGCAAAATTATAAACCCCCCGCCCCTATAAACAAATAAAGGAAAAAAAAAATAAAAATAAAATAACAACATTTAACATCACGCCTTGTTTCCCCGAAGAGTTGGTACGGAGGTATACCCATAGTGCACCCACATTTCGCCAATGTGGGGGCGAGCCTATTGCCATCAACCGGGGTCAAATCGGGTTAAAATGTCACGACGCCTCTCTACACAATCGGCGACCATAAACTTTCATCTCCTTTATCATCCCCTTTAGGCCTCTGCCTCGAATTTTGCGGGCAGCGGGGCGGCAGCGGCGGCGGCGCATCTCGCATTGTCCCGCCCCGCTTCCGCGCCGCTGTTTTCGAGGTCCGGTCCATTTGTTTTTATGCATAAAATCCTGCCACTCCCGCGCCGCCGCCGCTGCCGCCCCGCTGCCCGCGAAATTCGAGGCAGAGGCCTAAAGGGGGTGATAAAGGAGATGAAAGTTTATGGTCGCCGATTGTGTAGAGAGGCGTCGTGACATTTTAACCCGATTTGACCCCGGTTGATGGCAATAGGCTCGCCCCCACATTGGCGAAATGTGGGTGCACTATGGGTATACCTCCGTACCAACTCTTCGGGGAAACAAGGCGTGATGTTAAATGTTGTTATTTTATTTTTTTTCCTTTATTTGTTTATAGGGGCTTTTACGCATAGCGTATGTCAGTCCCATCGTATCCTAAACAATACTTTCACAAGACGTGGGCCATGAATTTGAACAAACCCTTCGCATCGTCGCCAATGTTGAGTAACATTTAAATAACGCTACAAAATAACTAGTACCTAATAATTTTGTTTTGTTATTGTTAACCGGAAAATCCCATCATAAGTTAAAATAGGATCATGTGCTGTATTTAGGTTAAAACCACAGCACCTGTTCAAAGAGCTTCGCTAATACCTACAACATACGTGTTGTGAAAACCAGGATTACTATTAATACTTTGTTGATGTAAGATAAACTTTAATACATAGAAAATGACGCCCGTATTCCCCGAAGGGTTGCGCAGAGGTGTACCCATAGCATATCCACATTTCGCCAGTTATGTTTAAGTGCCATGTGGGGGCGAGCCTTTTGCCATCAACCGGACTCAAATCTAGGCTCCAGGCTGCTACTGAGAAAATACAGAAGGAAAAACCCAATCTTAAATTTATATTTATTTAAGTTAAATTCCCGACCCGGGAATTGAACCCAGGACCTCATGCTCAGCAGTAGCGTTTGCAACCACAAGACCAACGAGGCAGACTATTGTCACGGTAAATATATGTACAGTAAAGAAACTACGTACGTGAGTACAAACGGTCGAAACTGCAAACTCACACAGACTCGACGAGGCTCCAAAGCGCTAGTCGCGACGCGATGCCCTCAGTCGCGGGTGCCGTGTCGAGATGGAAAACGATACCCATGATGAAAAGTTTGAAAATTTTCGCAGCCGCTGCTGCTTGCCGTCTTCGATTTACATTTTGACTTTACTATCGGCTTTAGCACCCTCGACAACCATGAAAAGGACACCTATAACGACAACAATTGAAAATTTTCCCAGTCGCCATCTTGGATTTTGAAAAATGCATAACATGTATGAACGCTTTTTTGTGTAACGATTTATACCAGTCAACTCCTAAACACTTTTATTTTACAAACATTAAGAGTGACAAGACAACCCTAACGCTCCAATGGAGCGTAGGTAATTATTTCAACAAATAGGCCTAGCTTCCCTACTGTCCATATTCATTTATTGTGTTATTATTGTATTTGTATTCATGGTTAGCACGCTGTTTATAGAAAATCACGGCGCCTACAATTTAGACTATCGTGTCATTTTCGTTGCTAGCAGTTCTGTGCGGGCGTCCTCGATATATATTCATTTAGGATGGCTGCTCATCTGTTAGAAGTGTTAGAAACATTGACTATACTAAACTAAACTAGAAATATCTGCCGATACAAACGACTTGACGCAGATTTTTTTGAATTGATGAATTAATTTGTAGGCCATAACGTCATCGGACTTATTCGTGTCAGAAGCCCAAGTCTGACAACCAGTCTCACCAAAGGGTATCGTGTTACCCAGTAACTGGGTTGTGGGGGACAGGTAGGCAGTCGCACCTTTTTCGTTCGCTCATTCTTTTTTTTTCATTTCATTCATGATGAATAAAAAATACTGGTATTCAGCTGCATCCGGTTAGACTGGAAGCCGACCCAGGACATAGTTGGGAAAAGGCTAGACAGATTGAAAGTCGTCAGATTTCATCCTGGGCGACCGAGCTCAGCACGGGTGAAAATAGAGAAAACGAATTTTCCCAGAAATGAGACCTAGCTAGAACGATTTTTCGGCCTCGTAAACCCGTATTATTGCAACTTTCATCGAAATCATTAGAGCCGTTTTCGAGAACTTGATTAAACATATAATTATATATTATATAATCTAAAAATATTGCTCATTTAATAGTATATGATGTATAGTGAACATATAATATGCATGTACACACGGCTACACATCAAGCTATACATTTCCAGTTTACACTGACCTCTCATTGTAAGGAAATCCTGTACAATGCGAGATCAGCTTATACTGGAAATTTATAGCTTGATCTGTAGCCGTGCGTACATAGCTTAAAACTGAATACAGGCTACAAATCAAAACTGTTCGATGCAAAAGAAATTCATAGAATAATGGCAGTATAAGGCCTGTCCAAGGACCGATGGCGGTGCGAACAATACAATCCTTGAGAGACGTAAATTGCTGCATAAGTAGTGTGGGAGTTCCACTTTGTTTTTACAATAGTGCAGATTCTCGGTCTTAAGACGATCTCGATAATGTTAAAACCGGGTTAGAATGGATACTGAAAGCAGGAATTCGAGTATAGCGGAACTTAAGAGAGGCCTAAACCATAAACACATTCGCAGTTGCTACTTATTCGCCAGTATGCCTTGGCGGTTGAGAGTATGTCATGCTCACTCAAATGTCTCGCTGGTGGTGGCGTGTGTGTTGGATCATTAAGTTCCCTTCAAAATGGTTGAGCTAATTGGTGCTGATCCATGCGTCATGTTCGTGAACGGGCGCCGTCAGTTGGGACTGGTCGTCTCTTAGCTGCCATGGCTTATGTTTAATTTTAATATTTAATTTAGTTGTTTTAGTTTTTTATCTTTTTATTACGGACGCTTTTTAACGTGCACGTCTTTCTACATTGTTCTCACATGTATATTTTCAACATGAACGATGTAACCAATATTTTGTAAAAATATTATGATTTAAAAAAGTTTCCGTGGAGTTTCTTGCCCGTTCTTCTCCATAGGGATCTACTACGCTTTGGAATGGGCATCTAGCTTCAACTTTCTGACTGACCGACCCATTGACAATTCAAAAGTGCCTGTAATTGGTTTATTTTTCTTTGAGTTTGAGTCTTTAAAAAGAGTGACTATAGTCACTCTTTTTAAAGGTGTTTAGTATATTCCTATTTCATATATGAAATAGGAATATACTAAACACCTCTACAAATATTTCTTAGACTTTAAGAGTAATTGAAATGTACTTTAAACCTGTTATCATGTACCTTTAGTACATAATCACGTGAAACGAGCGCTATCTCTATCAACAAATGATCTATTAAGTACCTACATCTGTGTAAAATAGTTCGTCATTCATTAGAACTATCTAGATTTCACAAGATATTGTAAATCAATGATAATATAAATGGAACTGATTTTACCGTTGTTTGTGCTAAAGAAAATTCCGAAAAGGAAGACGTATTTTCAATATTCATGAGTCGTGACGTCACTGTTGTGTTTTCATGCTTGGCTTCATCTTAGAAAATGACAAAAGCAAACGCGAAACTCGGAAGTCTCGAACTGTCGAGAGAATATCAATAATACAAACTGTAGGTACAGACGCCAGCAGGTTAAGCCACCCGAAACTGTAAAATTTTCCAATCAACCTTGAACCTAATGCTTTAGCGATAAAGATGAAAATCTATTAAAGAAATTTGACAGATTGTAGTAGCTTGAAGTGCTGGCGTCTGGACAACGTGCTTGCTGAGATCAGCACAAACTACGGTAACCTGCTACTACGGTATCCTTTCGAAGCAATTTTCTAGCCATCTCGGTAATAAATAAGTTACACGTAGCTAATTAGCAAGATTTTACATAATTTACGTATAAAATTATAAACACGGACACAATCTGTCCTATCAGTTGTAAAGTTTATGCAAACTATAACAGTATGTGTGCACGTTAGCACCGGTGTACAGTCGATGGCAAAAATATTTATATCACAAATAGCTAGTCGTAGGGTTGGATCAATTATACAGTGACATAATTCACAAAAAGATTCGTGCGAAGATGCTCATAAATTCAATCAATAGATACTTTAGGAGAAAATCATTGTTGGATTATTATTAATATTGGCCCTGACTGTACGTATATTTACACAAACTCAATGTTAACCACTTCGGTCTCCTTCGGGGATGACGTCAAAGTGGGACAGGATCGTGTTTTAGCGTAATGACCCAAAAATGTAGGAAATTCACCGCCATCCGCCCCAAATAACTATTTAGTGGTTGTAAATGTCCTTTTTTAGGAGGACAGGAAGGAAGGTTGATGGGGTTTTTAAGTACGGTAAAAGAGCGGTGGCAATTTTCTTCATTTTTGTTCCAGTTTTCAGTGCCTGTGAAATGTATGCTTTGTTTTTTTCAACTTACTGCTTTTTTTAGTTCTGAATTCGTCAAAATTTTTAACTAAAATCTACAATCTGACGTTTCATTTCACGCTATTTTACATACCGAACCTCTAATCGTTGACCCGCTGCATTGATAAACGCAAAACGTTCAAACAATCCTGCTTGTTTAAAGTTCAGTAATTATGTAAAATGCTAAACGTCGTCTTTCAGTGGTTTTACATAACGGAGTTGTTTTGTAAAACAGCGGATTCTACAATCCATCTGCGACAGCTGTAACACGGCTAATCTATATTGACGAAGAGTGTCCTTTGTTAACCGACTACGGCAAAGCCAATTGGAAGGGTTATGATTTTAGCAGTCTATGTACCTATGTAGTATGTAAGTATGTATATAAGTATGTATTTACGAGTGTTCCACCGTAGCGCCTAAATTACTGAACCGATTTTAATTAATGAGGTATCAATCGATACGTAATAATGGTCCGGGTGACATAGGCTATATAAATTCTCCCTAAATTTAATATGGTGGACTTACTTTACTTGATGTACACATTACAAATATAATTATGTAATATTGTTGTCGAACTAAAACAATGAACATTTTCAATACGCCGCTAGCGCATGTTATTGATTTCTCATGCAACACTTTGATTTTAAGAAAACGTGTTACTAATCTTAGATGTTTGACTGCTGTGAATTCAACCGTTGGTTGATTTATATATCCAACGCGCTTTTGCACACAACACAATACTTACATATGCATTTTGATTTGTCTGGATTTGTGCCCGGTTGATGGCAATAGGCTCGCCCCCTATTACATAGAACTTAAACTTTTCTAACGAATTGTAGGCGTACCCAGTATAGGTCCACCTACTTAACCCTACTTAACCCTTTGGGGAAAAACAGGCGTGATGTTTATGTTTCCATGCATATAATGCATTGATAGTCTGTTTGGATTCACTATCTCGGATTAATTTTAAACCAGGATAATAGGAAATTTTTATTCGATAACTGAAATGATGTCATAATTTAAGTTACCTGTTACCTTTACATATAATTATCTAATACATACCATATTATAAATTAATGTCGCTTTTTGCATCTGTTTAAGTGGCTGCGTTTTTTTTTCTAAACTATTACACAACGGATTGTGGAGCGGTTTTCACCATCATTCAGAGAAGAGAGAGAAGAAGAGATTTCTTAATCCGGAAGGTTTAAGTGTATAAAACATTAACAGTAAACTTACGAACATTGTCAAGTTGTAAAAGCCAAGCGAAGCAGGGGCGTGTAGCTAGTATATTATAAAACCAATAATATTCGGTTGACGCACACTGTGACACTGATTACTGATTGAAGGCGTTTTTTGATGTGTTGACATAATTTCAACCTTGATCAAGATATGTTGCCGAAAAATAATAGTAGTTTAGTAGTTACATGTTTTCCAAACAATCAATAATTTAAAATCAACCTTTCTGACATCAATATGCCTATCCTTTTCATAGATATGTTGGTATCGACTTCCAGTCTAATAGGAATCCGGTTACAGCAGAATACCAGTATTTTACATGGAGCGACTGCCTAAATCAACCCTTCTGAGATAATTTAGTAAAATATAACTACCGAGAAAACTGAAATTGATCAGTTCACTGATTTTATTATAATCTTTCCTTGATCATAAATCATTCAAAAAATTCTCTCACACATTGTTTTACAATCTCTGAAGGCCAACTCTCGTACCTAAAAACGTTATATTCAAGTCGCAATCTCATGCCAGCGACAATCAAATGTCAAAAATTCACTTTAATAAAAAAAGTAAAAACCGACTTCAAAACCAAAAACGAATAAAATAACTTTCATAAAACACTTAACAGCTTCTGAAGTCGGTGTCAAGCTAAAGTGCATTGAAAAATTGAAGACACCGACTTCAGAAGCTGTTAAGTGTTTTATGAAAGTTATTTTATTCGTTTTTGGTTTTGAAGTCAGTTTTTACTTTTTTTAAAGTAAATTTATATTTCCATTTTTAATTGAATATACAATTACATAAGTAGGTAAGCCCAAGTCGAACCAAAAGAAGAATCATCAAAATCCGCTTGGAAATGCCGGAGATACAGGGCATTTATGCATATAACTTCGTACATAAGAATAATGACATAATGTATTATATACTAAAACCTTCCTGAAAGTATGCAGATCATGTTAGTGAAAGAATCATCAAAATTGGTTTATTAGTTTTTGAGAAAATTGCGAACAAACAAACATACATACATACGGGTCGAATACAGAACCTCCTTTTTTTTGAAGTCTGTTAAAAATGTAGGTAAACCCGGTAAACGCAGTCTCAATTTTTGACAGATTGAGTCTGAGATGAGATTGCGAAAGTTGTTAAAAATACGGGAATTGCTCAAGAACAAAGTCCTTTCCTATAATATATAAGTCAAAGTCAAGGGTGATAATCAGGTCGAAACCTATAATGTGTATTTAGTTGTATACCCACTGTGATTGTTACCTGTTGTAGTTGCCTTATGAATAAAATAAAATAAAATGTTTTGCGGTCCAAATAAAAACTTTTTACAAAAAAATACAACCGACTTCCAAAAACAACACTACAAAGTGAAAAATAACTTTAATTTCGGAAGTCGGTGTCTAGTTAAATATATTTTCGTTTTTTGCCACTGACTTCCGAAATTAAAGTTATTTTTCACTTTGTAGTGTTGTTTTTGGAAGTCGGTTGTATTTTTTTGTAAAAAAGTTTTTATTTTTCACTTTTTAGTTGTGTACCTACCCCACACAAATTCTAATACCACTACCTGCAAAACAAACTAGAACATCATCCATATAAAAGTGTGGAAAAAATACGTATTATTGAAGCTAACTCAAAAACTACCAAAGCAAAGTTAATCAATTTTATATGGGACCAACTGTGATGTATACCCTCTCGAATAAAACAAAAAAAATTCAAATCGGTCCAGCCATCTTCGAGTAATCGGGGAACATACATAAAAAAAAAAAAAAAAATAAAAAAAAAAAAAGGTTCCGACGAATTGAGAACCTCCTCCTTTTTGAAGTCGGATAAAAAGTGGGGGAAAAATACGTATTATTGAAGCTAACTCAAAAACTACCCAAGCAAAGTTAATCAATTTTATAAGGGACCAACTGATGTACAACCTCTCGAATAAAAAAAAAATTCAAATCGGACGACCCTGTAAAAAGTTATGCAGGTTATACATAAAAAAAAACTTGTCGAATTCAGAACCTCCTCCTTTTTTTTCGTTGGTTAAGAAAGGTTCTTCTGTTCAAGCAAAAAACAACGTTGAGGTAGGTAAGTTCAGCCTCATTTCCAGTGACCCTACAACATTACTATAGGGCAGGTCACCCTGTAATCAAACACAGATGGTGCCCGTCATGGAGTTAACAAGCAACTACATGGGATTTCTGTAATTAATGGCAAATTGATTTTCTGAGAGTTTTCCTACAGAGGTTACCTAAGTACTTGTAATATTGCATGATTTGACAGCAGTTGATCTATTTTGTTGTTTCTATTGATAGGAATGGTTTGTCATTGATCCATTGATAGATGACCCTTTTGTGGTCGTGTTGACCACGAATATACAACGTGTCGTTTTGCATCCTCGTCAAATTTAATGGATGTGGTATAGACAATCAAATCGAACAACTTTTTCCATGGCACCAACATCGTAATCGCGAAAAAATAATCAGACGTCCCATACATTTGCGTCGAGTAGGTATTGAAGTTTTCTATGGGACAGTTGAAATTTTTTTCGCGATTACGATGTTGGTCCCATGGAGAAAGTTGTTCGGTTTGATGTTCTGTATCACACTCTGAAATTTGACGAGGATGCAAAACGACACGTATGTACAGCAATCGGTAAGTGTTAGACTTAGGCTTCGCCAAATTTTTCGTCTTTCGCGTGGAAATTCTGAATAATGAAATGGCTCGAACCTTGGACTTCAGGCTATGCTAAGATAAGGCTACTCCTGTTCTTATTTCTTTGCAATACGATAATAAATGGGATTGCTCTTGTTGAAAAGTTCCTTTCATCATTCCAACATTCCCAACTAGTTCGTTGTAACCGTTGTAATAAGAAACCTAGTTTGAGCAGTTACTCAAACTAGGTTTCTTTTTATTTATTTAATACTTAGAGCACACAAGGTATATATATTATTTAAATTCTGCCCCTTAAGGGGTGGACTTAATATCATAGGCATTGTCAACCTTTGGGTGATGCAGAGACAAACAGTGGTAGGTGCAATAACACACACACACACACATTCGTAGGGATTACCGTTTATACTCTGGGTAGGTACGAAATGATACAGGGTGAATTTTTGACGTGGGCGTGGTAGTAGGGGAGCCCACGAGGCTAAATGGGGATTTACTCGAGCGTCGTAGAGACCTATTGGGATGCAAAGCTTAGATGATAAGAAGAAAAAAATGTTATATGATATTACATTTACATCGGTGGGGGAAGCGGCTATAGATTTTTAAATATGTAAAAAAAAACTGTTGCATGGACATCCTCGAGCGCATCAGATATTGATAGCATCAATGCCCTACGTATTTTTAATAATGTACGTATGTTAATCTGATCGTTTGCATGATGCGGGTGGTTGTATTTAAGGGTTGAAAATGAAAAAAAAAAAAATTTAATCGAGCGCGTCAGATTTTCTAAGGGAGTGTTAAGTACACCAAAAAAAAGCTCTCATTCACTAATCTGACGATTTCGATGGGACGCAAACTCGCGGCCATTTTCATAATGTGCAAAAAAAAATCGCCATTTTGAAATACTCAAGCGCGTCAGATTAAGATATATATGGTTCATCTTTATGTTCTAAACGTACTGTCTCATAATCTGACGATTATCTAGAGGGATTCGCCTGATCTGACAAAAAAAAATTAGAAAAACGGTTCACTTTAAAGGCCATCCCTGCAACTTCCCGCTAATTCCATTCCTGGGCGCTTGAAATTGTACTTATGACATTTTTGAGCTCAAAATATAATTTATGTGATATTTTGAGCTCGCTGAGTTCAAAGAAATAATATTTCTATGCATTTGAGCTCTCCCAGCTCGAAAGTCTGATAAAAGTTTCATAGAACACTATTTTTGGAATTTCCAAACCGCAATAACTTTTGAATGGATCAACCAATTTTCACGCGGTTGGCACCATTCGACGCAGTTTTATCATCCTCATAAGTAATTTTGCAATTTTAATTGATCGAACCACAAATTTCGGAGTAATCCCGAAAAAACACTTTTTCGGGTTTCTTTCGTTCACGATACCTCTCGAACGAATCAACCGATTTTGACCAGCTTGGTGGCGATCGACGTGGTTTTTCAAGCTCAAAGGCGAATTAGTTTTTGAAGTTAATCGATAAAGCCGGTTAAAAGTTATTCCAAAAAAACCACTTTCAAAAAAATTTTTTTTCTTATTTTTTTAAATCATTGAACTTAATTAATTAAAAAGCTCAGGAAATAGCATGCAAATAAATAAGTGTATGCTTTTTTTAGAAACGCGGAGAAGGAAATGTAGGCATCACGCAGCTGCACGCATTTAACTTTATCGACGAATTTTTGTTATTTCGGCTTGCGGAAATCGTCAGATTATATATTTTTCATTATTCTAGAATTATTTCCTTCAAAATAAAAAAAAATTTAGCTACGCTCGAGAATGTCGAGATGACGTTTTTTTTTACAACTTTGTTGCCCTCCCCTTTTTTTACGTCACTCTCAAATTGTCAGATTAGTGGAATATACACTTTTTAGGATGTAATTAACTCACCCTACCTTAATCTGACGCGCTCGAGAATTTCTGATGGTCAATTTTTTTTTACTAATCTGATCCTGTATCCTTCACGGGCGGCCTTATATATGGGCCTCATGTTTTGTGGAGGTACTTAACCGGGTACAAGATATCCCCCTGTATATTAATCTGCCGCGCTTTAGTAAATCCCGAAATCCCCGCTTGGGCTCCCCTACTATGGATGGCCAAATTCGAAACTATGGGGAATATTGTAATGCTGAATGCAGTACAATCCTTGAGACGTCAAATCCAGCTAGGTATTGAAAACAATGGTCATCATTATCATCACTTAAGAAAAATAAGAAAAATATTTTGTTAAAAATTAGCTCTTTCCTTTAGTTTGCCGTATGTAATTACTTCCCAGAATTCGATCCTTATTAGCGACACTATCGAATGGTGTAATAATAGTGTTTTTTTTTCAAAATCAACGCATCGAAGCCGTTGGTTGATGGATACTGGCTAGAAATATTGATTTTTCAAAAATCCAATGACGCTGTTTTAGTTTTCATCAAAATCGAGCCCGAGACTCCTTTGAGTACTTTTCGTTATTGCTCTTAGTTTCGGATTTGGCCTTCCACGTCCACTTGAAAAATTTACCCTGAATTCTGGTTCTTACGGGATACTTAGGTATAGATATATTCTGACTGATTATTTACTAACTCTATATCAACGTGAGACGTGACTAACGATTTCCGTTTATCGTCACTTCGATTTACTATTCCGAGGATTGTGCAATGACGTAATTTTCCTTAATGTTTTCTTATGCTTGGTACACGTATTTTTCTGACATTCTATTATTTATTCTTTATTTCATATAACACAAAAACTAACTATTTACATTAGGTACTAATTAATTAAATGAATAAAAAATACTGGTGAGTTTAGCTGCATCTGGTTAGACTGGAAGCCGACCCCAACATAGTTGGGAAAAGACTAGGCGGATTGAAATTGACTTAATTAAATTACTAACGAAGTAACTAACTGTACAAATAAATACAAAAAGAAAAAAAAACCTAGGAGTTGAAGTACTCGTCCGCATCGCTGTCATCCGGAAACGTGCCCAGAAGAGAAGACTGGCAGCATTGCCACGTTGAATGGCAATGCCAAAGAACGAGCCAGCCCTCTGGTCATGTGAAGTGTCAACCAGATTTATTCTTTGTATTTTTTACATTGAAAAGTGCTCACAAGTGACCTTGTTTTTTCTACTAAATATTGATATGCCTATTTGTTTGCAAATAACATGAGTACGGTTTTAATTAATTACTCATGACTACTCATGAATGGTCTAACACTAATCGACAGATATTGGTTAATAAATTAGTATTGTGACCTATATATATACTTAATATATTATATAATATATATATTATATAAAAATGAATCCCTATTACCCTTGGTCACGCTATAACTTGAGAACGGCTTGACCAATTTGAATATTTTTTTATTCTCCTCTTGACTGGGTTGGTTTAAAAGAAAAAAAAAAATAGGGAAAGAAAAAAATAAATTTAAATTTTGACAGGACAACGTCTGGCGGCGGGTCAGCTAGTCTATCAATATATTTTATTTGGCAGCTGAGAAAATTATGTCAAACAAAACCATTATTGATAATAATGTAAGCTTAGTATAAATCCAATTTTGTTCCCAATCCATCTCCCTCTATGCCCTGGATGCTTGATTACAAATGTCAGCTGGACTAAGTGTGATGATAAATTGGTCTTTATGAAGAGTAATTAGAACAATATGTGTTTATTTATTAACGCTGCAGTGTTTGTGAGCGTAGCTGAAACTATTAATACCGGAGGCTATTATAAAATAAATAAATATATAAAAGCCTTTATTCTACCATATATTAAAAGTACTCAACATTTTCACTTAGAAATACATTAATTCAAGCGTAAAAACAAAAAAAAAGTTGAGAGGTGTCAAGGGACACCCGGATGGAACGAAGTTCCTTTCGATTAATTAGTGACGGAATTGTAATTTTTTTTTTTAAGTTATAATATTTTTTTTTTATTATTAACAAATATAATGTAATATAATCTTAATCTTTCTATAAGAGAGAGAAAGACAGACAGAGAAACATGCGCACGTCGCACAGCTTACTATAGCAAAAAGTGTCGTTACAACTTTTCGTGAGAATTTTTTCCGTCTAGCCCCCTTTCAGAACGCGCGATAAGGAACTTCGTTCCAACATGTCGTGGCCGACCTCTTATCACGTCGGGGTCACCAGTATAGTCGTGTAAAAGGGGGTGTGTAGTAGGCGAGAGTCATAATTGAAAGTCAATCTGCTATAGATACTCATAATTATATTGAGTAGTAGGTACACACACACAACACAGAAAACCGTCAGAAAGAGAACAGTCCAGGAAGCTCAGCTCTTCGCAAGCGAAGTATTCTCCCTATGACAGGGAACTGCTGGCCATTTAATACGAGGCGGGAGTAGGCAGCGAGCGTTCAACAACCTTGCTGCGACCTTTAGTCGAAACTAGCTAATGCGACGCTCGGCTGCGCATATAATTTTGTGACTGTTCTCCTTCTGACTGTTTTCTGTGTTGTGTGTGTGTACCTACTACTCAATATAATTGTGAGTACCTATAGCAGATTGACTGTCAATTATAACTATACCTACTACACACCCCCTTCACACGACTATAAACATTTCATGAAATTATTTTTCATTTGAGGATTTTTAACCGACTTCAAAAAGGAGGAGGTTCTCAATTCGTCGGAACCTTTTTTTTTATGTATGTTCCCCGATTACCTACTCGAAGATGGCTGGACCGATTTGGATTATTTTTTTTTTTGTTTGAAAGGGTATACTTCCCAGGTGGTCCCATGATCATCAAGTCAGGATCTGATGATGGGATCCTGGAGAAATAGAGTGAACTCTTCCAATTTTATAGGCACACTTGAAGCGATTTGGATAGTTTTTGGAAGAGTACTTTCTTGGAGTGGTCCCATTTCAATTTGGTGAAGAGATCTTCATCAGATGATGAAGAACTTCTGAGATAGGCAACGGAACTCCTCAATAAATGATAGCAAATGGACTGGGATTGCTGAAATCTCATGTCTGTTTGTTATTTACACCAGTTCATAACATAACATCACGCCAGTACGCTGTGAAGGGGTAAGCACATGTGAACCACTAAAAAGTGAAAAATAAAAACTTTTTTACAAAAAAAAAACAACCGACTTCCAAAAACAACACTACAAAGTGAAAAATAACATTAACTTCGGAAGTCGGTGGCATAAACGAAAATACATTTAATCAGACACCGACTTCCGAAATTAAAGTTATTTTTCACTTTGTAGTGTTGTTTTTGGAAGTCGGTTGTATTTTTTTGTAAAAAAGTTTTTTATTGTTTCATTTATTGACCTCTAGCGACCCGGCCCTGTTTCGCACGGTTTTCATATTAGGTATAAGTTAAATATTAATGTACCTAAGTATTACACATAATAGGTCTTTACCTATGAAATTGCCGTTTTGTATGAAAAAATGTAAACGAATTTTTTTCATGTATTTTTTATTTGTATTAATCGAAGTAATCACCCATGCAATCAATGCATCTTTGCCAACGCAGTGGCAGTTTATTGATGCCCTTTTTAAAGAAATCAGCTGGACGGGAGGCAACAAATTCTTCAAAGGCATTTTGTACTGCCTCTCGGGTATTGAATTTTTTTCCCGCCAAGAAGTTATCCAAATTCTGGAAAAAGTAGTAGTCTGTAGGCGCAAGGTCTGGTGAGTAGGGCGGATGACGGAGAGCTTCCAACCCCAGTTCTTGCAACTTGGAGACCGTCTGCTGTGCAGTATGAGGTCGCGCGTTGTCGTGCAGGAGCAGCGGAGACGAGCGATTGACCAATGCTGGTTGGAGATGTGCCAGCTTCTCCATCATTGTGTTCAGTTCTTCACAGTACACATCTGAAGTAATGCTCACCCCGTTTGGTAAGAAGCTGTGATGTATCACACCGGCGCTAGACCACCAAACAGTGACCATCACTTTTCTAGGGGTAAGTTTTCGTTTAGGGCATTGTTTAGGTGCTGAACCAGGATCCAACCAACTTGCTGAGCGCTTGCAGTTATCAAACAGAATCCATTTTTCATCGCAGGTAACAATGCGATTCAAAACTCCTTCATTTGTGTGTCTGTTGAGCAGTGCAAGGCACGTCTCGACGCGTACTTTGCGCTGGCGATCATTGAGTTCGTGGGGCACCCATTTGTCAAGCTTTTTTACCTTGCCAATTTGACGCAAATGGACCAATATTGTTTTGACGCTAACGTCGAAAGCTGCTGCTAATTCAGCCGTAGATTGTGTATCATCAGCTTCCACAATCGCCTTTAATTCGTCATTGTCGACCAAAGTCTTCGGACGACCGTGAGGTTCATTTTTCAGGTCGAAATTTCCAGAACGGAAGCGAGCAAACCAATAACAAGTGGTGCGTTGGTTTGTAGTGTTAGCTCCGTAAACGTCGTTGATGTTGCGTGCCGCTTGTGCCGCGTTGCTGCCACGACGGTACTCATATTCCATAATTACTCGAATTTTTAACGTATCCATGATGACGAAAAAGATTGAAATGCGATGAAAATGTAACACTAATCAATAAACAAATGACTACTTTTGGAAAAAAAAAATCCATGTTTTTAAAATAAAATTAATTTGAAATTAGAATTCTTAGCCAAACAAAAATTATTTTGATTTGAAATGGCCAGTACTGCAGAACGGCAATTTCATAGGTAAAGACCTAATATAATAAACCTTTCGGACTAAATTCTTTAAATGACAGTGAAAATTGCATCAAAATCCGTTGCGTAGTTTAGAAGAACAACGCGGCCACACGGACAGACACGAAAATCGACTTTATAAAAAGTATACATACCACGTCGTGTTCATATATACCTAATTATATACTTAGGTAAATTATGTTTACAATATACGTATTGTAAAACATTTTAAAAGAGTAACTAGGAGTTTCTTACCCATTCTTCTCCAAGCGAAACTATCTTTTGGAAGGGCAACTCTAGAATTGATTCTATTTTCTTGTACATTTTGACGTTCAAAAGTGCCTTTTAATGGTCTATTTGAAATAAATTACTTTGACTCATGAACCCCGGGATTGCATTGTATTGCAATATAGCTTTGTTTTGGGAAATAGGCAACAAGCATCGATATTGGCAACAAGGGGTTTTGGAGTTAGCGATCTTACAAAATAAATGTACATATTATTGTGAGTATTTCAACCCTACTTTAGAATGTATACAGGGTTACTTGTAATCAGGGACCATTTTGGTTATCCATTGAAAGGATTTTCGATAGGGTTTTTCTAAGCAGTTAAACAAAAACCCATACGATGTGGGCTGCGATGTGGGTGGTGTGTGTGGCTTAAATTAAGCCGATCAGACGGGTTTCACTCAACTTTCTTAAAAACGATAACAGCGTAATACCTATTCCGACTCGAGCAATGTAATACGATCTCTCGATGATGGGCATACAATGCAAATGGCTAATATGGTGATCCGAACAAAATCCTTATATTATATAGGTTATCTTAATGAAGGGATAACCCTTTCACTGGGTTTCAACTATAGAACCCATTAAATGGGATATCCATATTGAAGGGATAACCCCTTTACTAGGTTTCAAGCCTAAAACCCACTCAAGGAGTTACACATGATAAAGGTAACCTCATAAACGGCTTCCCCCTTCGAAAGACTTAACTCCTAACCGGGGTTCTACGGTCTCTGCTTATAATTCGACGTATTCGTTGCAGGACGTCATAGTAGGGTTAAAATGCAACAAATTAAGCCAACAAATGTTCTACCGAAATTCAGTTTTTTTTTTTTGTAATCTTTGTCTAAGAAAAATATAAATTACGTAAAATAAAATGTTTAATTAGTGATCTTTGCAAAGTTTTAGGCATTTTTCAACTTTTAATTTTTAACAAAGATCTGCTACGGCATCAGCTATGATAATAACTTAAATTCCAGTAAAGTAGCGCCGTAAATCATTTTTGAATTGTATTTTCATAAAAAAACTAAAAATCTAAGTAAAACTCAAAAACTATTGAATTTCGGTAGAGCCTTTGGTGGCTTAGTTTGTTGCATTTTAACCCTACTATGACGTCCTGCAAGGAATAGGTCGAATTACAAGTAACCCTGTATTCACAAAGAAATCTGGTCAGTACCTACTTATTTTAATGATACATTTAAAATATTTTTTTGTTAAATTCTACCATTAGATTGTAAAAGTCTTCATTTATTAAGGCAGTTCAAGGTTAATATTACGTAAGGAAAACTCAACTTTTTTAGTTATTGTTTCTTTCATCAGAAAAGGTAAGTGCTTATACCTACTTCGATAAAAGAAAAAGGGCGGGAACTTGTCCCTTGATTAATAATGGAAAGTCTTCGACATTTTCGTGTTTTCTTTATCCTTTATACCTACCCTTTTTCAGAGAAACATTTTTAATCCATTTGAATACTTAGGTACTTAAATTATTCGTCAAAATCTAATTTGAACTTTAGCAAGAGACTTTTGTCGATAGACAAACAATCTTATCAATGGAATTGTGAGCTTTTAATTGAATTAAATTGACGGCAAATATTTACTTGACTATTCAAACTCATTATTATGAATCAAAATACCGGCACAGAATAATAAAGCTACAGTAGTTTATCTGGACAGTGACCTTGAATTAATTACCTACTGCCGTTCGGTACCGATGGGACACTCCGGAAAATCATTTAAATAAAAAGCGACTCTTGCTACGACACAATAAAGTGCAATTCTGGTCGCACAACGCTTCATTACCTACAGTTATATTCACCTATAAGTTGCCTCTCTTTCTATCGCGTAACTCTTATACCTTCTGACTCGTTAGGGTTGTCTTCTTTTACGACGCGGCGCGTGAGTGAGTATCGAACTAACGTGAGAGCCGGCCGGTGCGCGGCAGCCCACACTGAATTGACCCAGTGAGATGAGCCCACCGCGTACTTGTAGCTTTCATACCTAAACTGCGGAGTGTCCCATCTATATTAATCTGTGGTTCGGTAGATAAATACATGTCTGTCCGTGCGTAACTGCCGCGCGCTCGAACTGTTGCGTACTGGTACTGACTGAGATTTCGAAGCGCGCCGTTTCGGCTGTTTTCTATGAAGGTAAATTACTGTATCATTATTATACTGTGATACTGGTTTGCTAGAATTTCATCTAGAATACCTAACTCCCACTTCCTCATCTGTTGCCATTATAATAAGTGCGAGATCTTTATGAAGCAAATGGCCTTCATACAAAATAAGTCATGCTAACTTTCAATGGTAAATTAAATACCTACCTAAAGTGTGACCCGCCACTGAAGCCTCGTGTAGTTTAAATAATAATATTGTTTGTGTGCTAAGTACCTACTGAACAACTAAGTTTTGCACGCGACTTAGCCTGTGTGTAGAAACTATAGTTGACGTATAAATTCAACGTGGCTTGCAAGTTTGGAGCCAGGTTTTCTAGGACGGAAATTACCCTAAGTGCTAATGGAAATATAAATATGTCTTATTTTTCATACCTAGCACTAGCCACCACGAGTTGCGCATTTGGGAAGTGAGCTTCACTGCCAATCCTGGCGAATCTCTTCCACTCCATGATCTACTCTTGTAAAGCTCGTCTCTCCAAAAAAGAAGTTCTTGCTATTTGAACATCGAACCTTTTGAATTTTTATAATTATGTTAGAGATATAATCTCACTCTGACTTCCGCCAGTTTCTGCTCGAGTGCCCCTAATGCTCGTTCAGCTGCATCAAAGACGGCCTCAGCGAGGCTATACCTAGGTGACGAAGATTTACATGGCCACCTACGGAGCAAGAAGCAATATTCCTTCTCTCGTATATGAGAATAGCTTATGAAGTGGTGAACATATTAAAGACCGGTTGATAAAAAGTATACCTACCCTAATCCAGGTCATGGTATACCCGTGTGCCAAATTTCATCCAAATCCGTTCCGCCGTTTTAGTGTGAAAGCTATGGTGAAAGCGGAACCAACTTTGCATTTATAGTATTAGTTAGGATGGATGGTAGCAGAGCTGATTGTCCTGGGTTTGATGGACGAACATCTAATTTTATTTAATGCGACACTATAAAAAGTGATAACAAAAAACTTTTTACAAAAAAATACAACCGACTTCCAAAAGCAATACTACAAAGTGAAAAATAACTTTAATTTCGGAAGTCGGTGTCTGGTTAAATATATTTTCGTTTTTTGCCACCGACTTCCGAAATTAAAGTTATTTTTTACTTTGTAGTATTGTTTTTGGAAGTCGGTTGTATTTTTTTGTAAAAAAGTTTTTATTTTTCACTTTTTAGTTGTGGTACCTACCCCACACAAATTCTAATACCACTACCTGCATAACAAACTAGAACAACATCCATATAAAAGTGGGGGAAAAATACGTATTATTGAAGCTAACTCAAAAACTATCCAAGCAAAGTTAATCAATTTTATATGGGACCAACTTTGATGTATACCCTCTCGAATGAAACAAAAATGTTTCAAATCGGATGACTCTGTAAAAAGTTATGTGTGGTCATATATATATAAAATAAAAAATACGTGTCGAATTGAGAACCTCCTCCTTTTTTTCGTCGGTTAAACAGTCATAAAAATGGGGAATCATTGACACAAAGATGCTTAGCAACTGGCTCTCCATTATCATTCCATATGTCTCAGTTACAAATTATTCCATAGATGATCACAGGAGAGCGTTTTCATGTAGAAATTTTATTAAATCACAGTTATTTGATTTCATATGACATGGTTCTTCGCCTGTTACAATAAAAAAAGAATAAAGGAACGCGCGCAAAATGATGATAAAATGCTTTTCCTTGTTCATTCTTTCATAATGTGACATAAAATTATGACACCAGAGGAAATGTGATGAGTGGGTCAGATGTTTGGGCTTAAAAGCATTGTTATTTGCATTCAACTGAGCCTCCTGTGACGTTAACTGAATTTTAAAAAGAACATCTACAAGAAAGTCTATAAGAAGCGTTTTCTGTTGTACAGCATCCATATCGGGTAACTGCTATAGTAATTGGCCACTCATAAAAAAAGAGGTAGAAACAAGGTGATGCAAGCAAGCTCATGAATGAAAAGGACGAAAAATACATCTTTTATCCTTTTCATTCATGAGCTTGTTTCTTCTCCTTGTTTCTACCTCTAATTTATGATTGGCCAGTTACTATAGCGTGGTCATACTTTAGCAGTTACCCTCTATAGGTTTGGAATTCCGTATCAAAAGTCACGACTCCTTCACTGATTCTTGAAGTCCTGGTACTAATTTAAGAAATAACGTCTATTACTCGTATATACTACTCCTATTATTTTAAGTTAGTCTGTTGGTAATTATATGTATTTAAAACAATAAAACGTCCTTGAGACAGTACAAAACAGGTACCTACTTAATATAATATATGGAAAGAATTTTTCCGCTAAGTATAGATTCAACGGTGGACTATAAATTACCCAGTAAATGTTTTACTGAATTACCGTCTATTATTTTTTTTTACTGAGCTATCTATAAAGCGTTTGTACTATCACAGACGCGGATCTAGGTTTTCGCTCAAGGGCGGGCAATTTCTCTTTGGGGGACGGGAGCTTGATTTCGAAACCCGTGGCAGTCCTTTAAAAAAAAAAACCTGCGTCGCTTATTTTTCGTAAACTCAACAATGTGCCCCGTTATTCGGGGATAACTATGATTTATCTACATAATTATATCTTAGTAATATATACAAGGTTGATATGAGCGAAAGGCATTAAATTAAACCATATATACCGTAGGTGCATAGTGTTAACTCGGAGCTATAAAAAAACGTTTAGGAGAAAAATAAGAAAAAACTTTTTTCGAACAAATAAAATAAGCTTAGAAATCGAACTAAAATGTAAACATTCTTTGTAGAGATTTCCACTGACGTGCGTAACAAAACGGCAACGTTGTGTCAAAAATTCTGTCGTTTTAAGGTGTATGACCCTAGATAACTATGCGTAGGTACTTAGTCAGCTGTTACGGCGAATACATCGTGTTTCAACAAAGAAAAAACGAAAAAATATTCCTGTGACTTAACTATTTATTCTATTTATCTGATTTTTAATGTAGGGGCTGAAAATGATACAAAGTGTATGTTGTTTAATTTAATGCCTCTCGCTCATATCAACTTTGTGTACTATGTACAAAGTATTTTATACAGTTTATAAAAATTTATATTTATGTCTAACTTAGAGTTGTGTGGTGGAGAAAATAAAGGCGCCCAGGGGCCCAACTGCACCCTTTGAGGATACAGGGGACTGTATCCTCGCTTGAACTGCGTCGTGAAATTGACTTGCTTAAGTTGTCACAACGAATTCTTCAATTAGGTCAGAGGGACTGATTTT
This sequence comes from Cosmia pyralina, assembly GCA_946251885.1. Taxonomy (NCBI): domain Eukaryota; kingdom Metazoa; phylum Arthropoda; class Insecta; order Lepidoptera; family Noctuidae; genus Cosmia; species Cosmia pyralina. Next base: position 14,774,077 of record OX276359.1, on the reverse strand, counting down.
GTCTCCTTCTAATCTAGGACAAGACATTGTAAAATAACGATCAGGTCACACGAGATAAACTTTTGTTTTCTATTTCCTACTATTTACGACTAAGTACAAGAATTCAGGTTTATTACAGGCCTACCTTTTGGAGCTACCGTCACCAGACCTCTGAAACCCAATTATTGGGAATATCGATTTTCTAAAACACTTAAATTCGATTAGAAGACCAATTCTCGTACCTACCTAAAAACGTTCAAATTCAAGTCGCAATGTCATGCCAGCGACAATCAAATGTCAAAAATGTAGGTAAACACTTTATAATTTTTGACAGATTGAGATTGAGATGAGATTGCGAACGTTGTTAAAAATACGGGAATTGTCCCTTAGAGCCTCAAAGGTAATAACTGTTACTTGTATCGGTCCATGTTTGGTATTTCAATTCTAGAGCTGCGACGTAAACGTCTGGGAATTCTATAATCGCGAAGACAACATTATCATCTGCAGTGACATCATACCTCCCAATCATTTCTTCATATTTATTTTAAGTAAAGCTTAAAGTAATAAATGTTCCTGAAATCTTGGTCACTAAACTCGCTACAAAATAATAGGTCCCTTTTGACAGCCCATATCTGTTGATATGCCAAAGAGAGACAAACATAGAGGGACAAAGAGGGACACCCTCATGTCAAATCGGACTTTTTAGATTGACCGAACTTTATTAAAGAAATAGGACAGGAACTTTATCCATGTTGACGCTTATCCTGAATTTATCCCTTGTGACAACCCGGATCCTATAAGCTATCAAACATTTCAGTAGGTGTAGCCGATCGGCTATCCCTTTTCGGTCTACGCTTGATAAATAAATAACTTTTACTTTTTACGTACATCTTTACAATATGAAGATATCGTGCTAGCTACACTTCTTTCTTTCAAACTCTTTGTCCACCGAGATGACGGCGCCGAAGTAGCGACAGTACATTTACTATGGCCGAATAATCTCGTCTCTAGTTGACTTCCCGTTCACGGTGCGGTGGACAGTCTTAGTCTGCTTTTAAAACTAGCATATATGATTTCCGATATCCTATTCCACTGAATTTCGGTAAATTAAAACTCCCAAAATATTTCGTTACACTTCCTAACACAAAATAAAAGACTTGGAACATAATTCCCACTACATTTTGTCTCCATCGAACCTTAATAAACCGGGAAGAGAAACTTCTAATTAATTCTCAATTAGATTGTGCCTTGAACGTTTACAGAGGGAAGGGATAATACGGGCCGGTGTAAAAGCGTTTTCGTGCAGATGCACAATTTCATTCGCCGGCGAAAAAATTGCCTGCCTTCTATCTTCCCATCTACTTCTGCCTAACGACCTGATATCCCTTTCCCGTTTTATTGACAACTATATCACGCCGCTTTGCTGTTAAATACACACTCTTTTCAAACAGTTCTTATTGCTTTTTCTGTTTGGAAAATGGGTCATTCATTCACTTAATTTTATCACAAAAGTATTGCTTGACGAATAATTCTACTTATTTCCGTATTTAAATCTCGTTGCTTATAATATGTAGGTATTGTACTAAAATGGTTGCCGAAGACAGTTTTCATTAGAATTAGACATCTGATAAAGCATCGGTTATTTTTCAGAATGAATTCCCGAAATTTGTGGAAAGTTGAAATTTTCATGTTTGCGGCGGTAACCGCTGTAAAAGCTGTGTTTAGAAATGTAAACGCTGCAACATTATTATTTCGATGATTCAACTGTTCAATTTATACAACTGTGTTTTCTTTGTTTGCATATCTTAGCTGTAAATAATTTGAGCGTCAATATGGCGTCAATACAGAATTTTCTTTATCCGTCGGTCGACTCTGTCAGGATAAGATGTCAATCGAAAGTGTCTTAAGGACGCTGTTACAAATGTAATCATGTAATCATTACTTTTTTACACGAAAGTATGTTTATTAAATAAAATGCTATGCATTCTTAAAATGTTTTTTGGCCAAATTGTTGATAGATGGTACGATTCTGAACTATAAATATAATTTTAAATAGGTACATTTTCTCAATAAATGTACCGAAGTAAAAATTTATTCAGAAACTGAGAAACATTATTAAGAAACATCATCATTTATTGAGAAACTGTACCTATCTAAAATTATATTTGTAGTTCAGAATCGTACCATGCACATCTATCAACAATTTGGCCAAAAAACATTTTAAGAATGTAACGCATTTTATTTAATAGACATACTTTTGTATAAAAAAGTAATGATTTGACTACACATTTGTAACAGCATCCTTAAGGTTTGGTTCAGTTATTTGAAAGTTGACCCCATTGTAGCCCATCTGGCTCATTACATTACGTTCCAAACTTGCTTAAAGTTAACAGCACATGCTGTCAAACAACTTTGCCGTGATTAGTGCTTGCGGATGGAAGTTAGCTGCTAGATCTATTAGTTGAAAACTTAATTAGAAACGCCCTGTTAAGTCTATCCACTGACGGTAATGCGAAGTGATGTTGAAGGTCCTCTGATTTTACTTCAACCTGAGGATATTTATTCCCTTGACTACTTTATTACTTACTTATTACTTGTTTATCCTATGTAAAGGCATCTAACATTATAATATCTTTGTAAATTTTTTCTGAGATTTTATGGTACCTAATATTTTACCAATTTTAATATTAAATATTATTATTTTCTATTACATTTATTTTCGGGAGCGTTTTTTTTTTTCTCACCTTTTAGTCTGGTTTTAGCTACATTTACGGGCCAAAGCCAAGTAAGTGCAGCGTGTAGGCAATTTTATGGTTATTATTATTATTTATGTCGTTTATTAATTTACTGTCTTGTTATATTACATTTCTAAATATTTCTTAAAATAACCCGATATAAAATACATACATAACATAATCAGCCTATAACGTTCCCACTGCTGGGACACAGGCCTCCTCTCTGTGAGAGGGAGTGGGCTGTAATGCACCACGCGGGCCCAGTGCGGGTTGGCAGATGTCACAAGATAAAATACCTAAAAAAATAGAAGTCAGTCGGGGCAGAGTCCTGCTACCGGTGGTTAGGGCTGGAGAGACAGGAAACTCCTCACAATGCGAGTCTTATTGTACCTCCTGCCGTCTGAATCATGCCCTTGATCTAACCGCCTAACGAGAGCCTCGAGAGATGTTGGTCGAGGCTTTCGGCCACTAGGCCATTGGCCGTTATAACTATCGGCACAATGAAGCCGAGCTCACATTCCACATGTCAACAACCTCGTGTGCTAAGTTGAGATATTTTATTTGTTTCTCTTTTTCAGCTTTCATGAGGTTCTCGCCGTGTGGAATGGTAACATCGGCAATCATTGCGCGGCGCGCTAATCGATCTATATCACTATATCAGGCTTATTGGCGACAATAGTCCCGTCAGTAATGATAGACCGATCTCAGTACAACGTGACATGGTAATTTTCAAGAACTAGATCGGGCACATACTTGTATTACAAGTATGTACCTCAGAGTCCACAAGTTTCTATTTCAAAGCAAGTTGCTGGCGAATAATCCAAGCCACTTGGTTATGCCTGTGCGAGTAGGTTCTCGCCGTTAGCCAGACGAGAACAACCAGAGTCTGGTAATAATGTCTGGTGGACTCACCCGGGCGGTGGCACGCCCGACACACGTCAACCGTCCCGTCCTTCATAATATGTCTCCGGTAGTTATTCCTCAAGATAATTTCGTCCATAATTGCACAGACGAAACGAAACCTTCCCCGAAAAGGTTACCGAAACTTAGCCAAGATACGGCCGCTAAGAAATCTACATCGGGCTCATGAAGAACCCGAATAGAAGCGCCCGTGAAGCTCCTTGCTTTGCCATACCTCCTTGTGTTCATCGGTAGGTACTTCGTAAGTACTACACAGCTTTGCGACAGTTCTCTTAAGCCATGGTTCATGGTTCTTTTAGTTTTTTGTTTATTTATTATTATTATGCTAATTAATCCTTTATTTGTAAAAAGAACGTTTAAATATTTAGAAATGTGGGTATAACTATTACGGGTGTACGATATGTCAAACGACTGCCCAATCCTTTCAGGATACTCTATTGGGAATTACAGGTGGTTCGGTTATATACCTATCATACCTTTTTTAGGGTTCCGTACCTCAAAAGGAAAAAACGATCCCCCCTAAAAGATCACTTCGTTGTCCGTCTGTCTGTCAGTCTGTCAAGACCCTTTTTCTCAGGAACGCGTGGAGGTATCAAGTTGAAATTAATATCAAATACTTAGGTATAAGGTACCTTGGAGCTCTAAAAAAATCAAACTTCTAAGTCAACGCAGTAAAAAAATACGGCCATTTATCCTATATGCGATATACACATATTTTGATACTAGCAAGTAAATCAAAATCTATAGGGTACTTACCGTTGACCTAGAATCATGACATTTGGCATGAAATAAGGTCACAGCACAAGTAAAAGAAAAAGTCCGAAAATTGTTAATTTGTAATTTTTTTTGGGATTTCTAGTTTTTCATTTACAACGTTATGTTTGTTTTTGGGATAAATTATTTTCATTTACGGAATCCTTCATTGTGCGTGGTCCGACACGCACTTGGCCGGTTTTTCTAACCAGTCGAGAAAAATGCCACAAAGTTTTTGGGGTCTAAATAAACCGTAAGCGCTCAAAGGCGAACACGTAGGGACGAAACCCGTAGAAAAACCGACCCATTTCTCTTAATTTCTTCTCCGGCAGATACGGCGTGAGACAGATGTTACTTTGTTTTTATTTCATTTCCAGCATGACAACAAACAAATGATATTATTTTGAAGTTTTCGCGTCAGGAAAGTTATCGGAAGTCGTAATAGCTCGTTATAAGGTTGACACCATTTTCCTCACAAACAAATCTGGAAATATCCAAATGGATTATTTCGATGAGCAAGTCAGCCGTCGTGAACAAGATCAATCGTACATAAATGATTTGTGCAATCTTTTCTTTCAGAGTGTTAAATCAACAAGATATACTTTTCATTAGTTGTTTCACAAACTGAATAACAGTATTTTACATGGAGTCACTGCCTATCTGACCTCCACAACCCAGTTACTGGGTAATACGCTACTCCTTGTTTGGACAGACTCGGGCTTCTGACGATCCGAAACGAATGTCCATGATTCACGAATGACAGCCGGGACCGATGGCTTAACGTGCTTTCCGAGACACGAAGGGAACTTGGTATGTAAAGATGATCACCCATCCACAGACAAACCCGATAGATCGACCCGTGCGGCTGTTATCACTTAGCCACAAGCCCCACTCACGAACTGAAATCATTATCCTTAAAACAGTTTAGTAACTAAGATTAAAGTAAACCAAAATTACTTTCGAAAGTTTTATTGAACAAATAAAAAGCGTAACATTTAAGACACTTCTTGAAGGAAATGATCTGTTTGAAAATCTGATGAGCGCACCTCACCATAGATTAGTTCATATTATTATGTTCCCCAACACTGTGTAGCACAGTGGTCACTTTGCCACGCACTGAATATTCAACATGGGCCTCATCCGCCAGTATTGGTAAACAATAAAGAAAATACCGGTCAAGAGCGAGTCGGAATCGCGCACCGAGGGTTCCGTTCAGATTTCAGAAGAAGGGTGCTATTTAGAGACATCGTTTTATTTTTCCTGTAATCTTTACATAAACTTCTATTATATAGAATAATTTCAGATTTTTTTCTATGCAAACTTCGGATATAAGGGGGGAACGGTATATTTTTTTACATTTTTCATCAAAAGTCGAAAACTATGCGGCCTGAAAAAAGAAAAAAAAAATGTTTGAGAATGTGCAAACAGCACTTTTTCATATGATACCCCACATGCCCTTGTAGCCCCACTTCGAATATTTAAGAACCCCTTTCAGTCCCTGTTGCAAAAAAAAAATACATATATATTTTTATTTCTTTCTTATAGCAAAATAGTTGGGCAAACTTCATCTAAAACTGTTCCCTTAGCATTAGTAGTTCTTGAGATATACAGCTGTGACAAACGGACAGACAGACAGACTGAGTCGCACCATAAGGGTTCCTTTTTACCATTTTGCTACGGAACCCTAAAAAGATGCTATTATTATTAATTATTAATCCAATCATTAGATGGAAAAATCCTCCTTATTGGCACTAGGAATTTCTGCTTTGACTACAGTACTGTTTAATCGTAATTTATTGAGTTATGGTGATTTCCGCGTGTAATAAAACTCATTTTCACGATGCATAATATGAATGAATGCAACTCGTGCAAATTAAATTGAATGATCCGCTGTCGTCTCAAAGGAATGTGCATAGTTTTATCTAAAACTAGCAGCGCCCCGCGGTGTTACCCGCGGTTTATGAGATACACTAAAACTTGTATTATTTAATAGGTGAGAAAAGTATTCACAAAAAAATTGCTCATCCCATGGGAACTGCAGTGCTATTCTATACAAATATCACCGTGAAAACTTAGGTGAAGTGAGCATGGAGTAAGCTGTCAGTAGTGTCAATCCCTAGCATCACGTAAAATGACAAGTCACTTCACCTAGGTTTTCACGGTGTGAGATTTGTACAGAATAGCACTGCAGTACATTCTATCAGGATGTAAAGTAGCCTATGTGTGTATACAGATGTCTGCTACCACCACACCAAATTTCATCAAAATCGGTTGAACCGTTTGAGTTTGAAAGAGTATCAAATATATTTGAATTCCTTGCTCATCCCACGGGAGCACTACATTTTTTCGGGATAAAAAATATGTGTTAATCTAGGGTATAAGCTGTCTACATACCGAATTTCATCCAAATCTGTCCAGCCGTTTGAGCGTGAAGAAGTAACAAACACACACACACACGCACTCACAAACATTCGCCTTTATAATATTAGTGTGATAGTGTGACTACTATGTTTAGACTAATGTCTGGAAGCAATACTACTACGTAGTCCATATCTTCATGCATATTGCATCCGGCAATAGATACTGCTATCACTTTTAAGTTTATTTTAACCGCTTTATGCCAATGTTTCTAAGATATTCACTATCTTGAAATTACTTAGAGTTACGCTTAGAATTGCTATTAGGTTCTTTAACGTATATCGGACGCATTCCACCAACACATGCTGTACATCCTATTTTTTACCACACACCTCACAGTTAGGAGTCCGATTTTCGCATGAGTAAAGCAAAGTTGTTAAGTTGTTGTGTTGTTGTTTAAAAGAAATACACTTCTTAACTATTTGAAACTGTAGGTAATGGATGTTGGAATGTTCCATGGTATTTTAGCTAAGCCTACTTCTGAAGCGGCAAAAATATAATATTATTTTTTATTAAATAAATAATAAATTAGATTAAGTTTTGTGAGAATAAGATTGGTTTATTTAATTTAAGAGTAAGTTGTAATTTGTAAAAGCACGATGGGATTGACATCGTCGCTTAGGCGTACAAAAATCCCTTAAATAAATAAAGATATTCAACGTTTAATCTTCACCTTTTGAGACCTTTATTCTGTAGCAGACATTTATGATATGTCTGTTATAACAATGGGCCTACAAATAGTACGGAGAGTGGTTTCACATCAAATCCATCAGCTAAGCTATGAAACTCGAGTCTAATGGTTTTCCATTTGCTTCATTGCCTCACTGTTCATTGTTGTATTAAAGTAGCACGGAGCTATTTCTACTATTTGCGTACCTACGCTTACATTCCCGTCAAAGTACGGTTTAATTAAAACCATGAAATATGAATTTAAATGAGGCAGCCATTCGGTAGAGTGCGTGCGCTCGTACTCTCCACCACAAACCTTTGTTTCTGTGGCGTTTATTTTAGTTAGTTTGACATATTAGAATATCTAAACTATTCTATCTATGACGGACGGGTCCATATTGGCTCACCTAAAGTTCTTTACCCGAAATTGTTCTTCCTAATGATTTGTAATCCGAATCATCACTCTTCCTAAAATTTTTTATCCTAAAGGTTTCATTCATACATTATTATTATTTATTTGGTTTTATTTGTAGTGCTACCGGCGATGTTCATAACACTCACGTTTCCGAAAATTGTAATTAATAATATCATTAATGTAAATATATTTAAACTCCTACTGTTTTTTATCATAACGCTTTTATCCCTAAACATAATTACCATATCACTTTCATGCAATGGTCGTTTCTGGCACTCGCCGGCCGCTACCGCGGCGTAGGAGGTCACAGTTTTAACCTAACCTAACCATTTTTTTAAAATAAAAAAAAAGTTGAGAGGTGTCAAGGGACACCCGGATGGAACGAAGTTCCTTTCGATTAATTAGTGAAGGAATTGTAATAATTTTTTTTTTTTTTTTTAAGGTATAATAATATTTTTATTATTATTAATATCTGGCTTGCTTTCTATAAGAGAGAGAGAGAGAGAGACAGACAGAGAAACATGCGCACGTTGCACAGCTTACAATAGCTTACTATAGCAAAAAGTGTCGTTACAACTTTTCGTGAGAATTTTTTCCGTCTAGCCCCCTTTCACAACGCGCGATAAGGAACTTCGTTCCAATTAACTTCGTTTAACTAGTTCGGTTCTTGATAGCCTGCTAAAAATAATCTCTTTCTTTCCATATTTTTTTTCTTTAAAATCTAGTCGTTTCTGGCGTATGGTACTATTATTCTTATATGTTATACGTGTTATGTGAAAATAAAGTTATGCAAAATTAATGTATATAATAATACTGATTATTATGAATAAAAAGAAATCTATACAAAAAAGATATGACTTTGAATAACAGTGTAAAAGATGGTTATGTTGAGAAAATATAGGAAAACAAATAAAAGTATAATAGATGTTTATTGCTGCTGACATTATGAAGTTGAATGCTTCGGAATTATGAACATTAGAGACAGAGTAGCTAGGAATTGTGATTGTTAGGATGAAAAATGTTAGGAAGAACATTTTCGGATTTCCAATTATTGCAGTTGAAAGTTTAGGTGAACTTTGCCCCATGACGGACGCATATCATTCTTCTCTTTTGAAAAAAATATTGACGGTTTGACTCTACTATGCTATACTTCTTTCATCTTTTGCCTTATCTTCGTTTGGTTTGCTATTCACCCTCAGTTTATACTTCACACTAATATATATTTACTGTAGGTACAACTCTATCCTAACCCTTCGGGGTTTGCAGGCGTGATGTTATGTTATAACGGTATAGGACTATAGTTATTATCTATCTTATTCGTTAGAGCCACTAGTCCTATTGTTAAAAGCTTTTGCAGTTCAACATGAAGCTTTTAGAAAACTAAAATTAAATGTTTCCTTTTCTAACGAAACGATGAAATTGGTAGGATTTCAACATTTGTAACTTGTAATGTAATTGGAAATTTGGAGGAGCTCGTGGCTAAGTAATAACAGCCGCACGGGTCGATCCATCAGGTTAAGCTACGCTTGCCGGGGTCGGTCCGTGGATGGGTGACCATCTTTACATACCGAGACTCTCCGTGCCTCGGAAAGCACGTTAAGCCGTTGGTCCCGGCTGTCATTCGCAGATCTTTGACAGTCGTTACGGGTCGTCAGAAGCCCCAAAGTCTGACAAGCAGTCTTACCAAAGGGGTATCGTATTACCCAGTTACAGGGGTTGTGGAGGTCAGATAGGCAGTCGCTCCACGTAAAATACTGGTATTCAGCTGCATCCGGTTAGTCTAGAAGCCGACCCCAACATACTTGGGAAAAGGCTAGAGAGATGTTGAATGGAATTGGAAATTTATTTTTTGTGAAACGCATACTTTCATAAATCAATCGTATAAAACGTGAATTATTAATACTCGCTATAATATTCGCACACCTAGATGAAGGGTAGCACAACTCAAAATAATCCAAAATTGAGTTATTGCAATTATCGGAATCAGCGCCGAAAACTACATAAACTCCAAAGACACCTGTGTACAAACTTCATTCCTAAAAAACTAGATGGCGCTGTAAGTCAGTCTTTCTGAGTAGCTCCACGGTCACCCCCCACCAACAACAGTAACGCATCACCAGTTACGACATGTCAGCCGCAGGGGAATATGCTGTCAACTCGCACAAAGACTAAATTACACTTCTGGACACATCTATTGGCCCACCTTAGAGTTTAGGTTTCGATGGGCCCTACCGAAATATGATTGCTAGATTGAACAAAAACTGTTGATGCAGTTTTAAACCTGATACATTTTACCATCTTTTTCGATCGTATTGTTTTAAATTTGAATTCAGAATACCATACGACATGGAGCTACGCCTAACAAGTCGGATATGCGCCTTGTTAAAGGCAATTGATTTTTGAATAAAAAACATGTTTTATCAAATAAAGGTTTAATTTAATAACGCGTGTTGCCTCCATGGGCATCTACCACAGCTCTCATATGATTAGGCATAGAGTTTATCAACCGCTCTATGAAATTTTGAGGGATCATCTCCCATTCCTCTTCTATGGCAGTTTTCAACTCCTGCATCGTCTGGGCAACTGGCTGACGAGCCCTAACACGTCTTTTTAGCTCGTCCCACATGTGCTCAATGGGGTTCATGTCTGGGCTTCTGGCTGGCCAGTCCATAACTGTGATGTTCACATCCCGAAGATATTCCCTGACGATGCCGGCCGCATGGGCTCTTGCATTATCATGCATAAAAAGGAAATTTGGGCCCACATAGTCCGCGTATGGTATCACGTGAGGTTCTAAGCACTCACGAATGTACCTTTCAGCATTTAATGTTGGCAGCCGTGGTCCTGTAACAACCTCAAGTTGAGTTTTGCCGCTCGCGGATATACCGCCCCAGACAGTCCATGAGCCACCGCCATAAGCAACCCTCTCTTCAAAGCAGCATTGTGCGAAACGCTCTCCCTTACGTCGGTAGACCTTCTTCCTTCCATCATTGCCATGTAACACAATTTTAGACTCATCAGAAAAGAGTACACGGCTTCAATCTTGCTGTGTCCAATTTAAATGACTGCGTGCGAAATGAAGGCGCGCTGTTCGGTGGGCTCGCGTTAGTTTGGGGCCATTAGCTGGCTTGTGTGGTACCATATCGCGTTCTTTTAACCTTCTCCGAACAGTTCGAGCGCTCACAGATACTCCGTGGAAGTCGCGAAGTTGGTTTTGTATCTCAATGGAGGTAAGGTGACGATTTCTCAAGCTGGTCGTCACGATGAATCGATCCTGCCTTTCAGTTGTGACCCGAGATCGTGGCCTTCCTTGGCGACGAACAAAGCCGCCAGTCTCTAGGTACCTCCGATAAACATTTCGGACCGCAGATCGACTTAAATTAAGTTGAGCACTCACGTTTCTTTGGCTGTGTCCGGCCTGAACAAGTGCCACAGCTTGGGCGGCGACTTCAGGTGAAGTATCCATAGATTATTGATAGAACCTCACCTTAATGTTAAGAATAAGTAATGTTTGTTGCAAAACCAAAGATATCAATCACTTTTTCAAGAATTAAATCCAAGTAAACCAATAAAACCAAGTTTTCTTAGTATTCGATTGTTTGATATCAACAAACAGGCTCCAAATTGTCTTTTGTTTCTTTAAATTCTGTGTTCGAAATTCAAAAAAAGACTATTGAATGAAATTGTGAATGTGCCAGGTTCAAAACTGCATAAAAACTTTTTGCTCGACCTAATATAAAATTTTAGCTAGGACCAAACGAAACTGAAAATACAAGGTGGGCCAAAAGATGTGTCCAGAAGTGTATTTCGACTTAGTTTTGTATTCGTGGCAAACCGCAGTAATAAAGCGTGAATTATTTTGAGTTGATTTTGTATTCGTGATTGAATCGGTCTTGTTTCTTGGGTGTTCTTCAAACTATTTCCACTTATACCAGTATTGTTGACGAATGTAAGTAATTTTTGTTTTACTAACTAATAATAGTTTAGTGTTGGTGAAATTATTTGGAACTATTTGAGTTGGTCTGTTATTGCTGGTTAAATTTAAATTCGCTCTTATTCTAAAACAATAAATGCTATTGTTTATTTTGTTATAGGAATATTTAGAGTTGCCTTTGTATTTTTGAAACTGATTTAATAAATTTTAATTCTTTAATAAAATACTGCAATTTATAAACTTTTTTGAGTTAATTTGGTATTCGTGAATTTTATTAACTTCGTATTTTTTTGCTACAGATGATGAGGGGCCGTGGCCTTTTACTTCTACAGAAGGTGATGGAGACCAGTTCAAATGAGCCTGAACGCAGTCATGTGGAGAAACAACTCCAAGAGAATTCCACAACACCTTCAAATACCACCATGGTGATGGAAGAAATCTCTGAAAATGGCACCATGGAGTCACAAAAGAATCCAGCAACGTTAGCACCACCATCAGCCAGCACCCAGGTGAAACCATCGTACTATATTTCTCCGGTTAACAGCGAATGTAGCGATTTAGACGATTCAGATGCGGATCCGCCCTTCAACCCACCTCCCAAAGAGAGCTACCGTCCATCACTCGTCGTTCCAAGAAAGAGGTATCGATCCTCCAGTACTACCTCGTCTTCCAGTTCTAATAGTCCCAACAAGACTACACCACCAACTCAACTCTGCAACTCCGTGCCATCTACCATGCCGGATTCTGCCAATCTTTTAAACGACAATCCGGTTACTGAACCATCCACCTCTCAACCGATCATAGACCAGTCTGCTGATCCTGAAAGCCTACAAAGAGGTAAAAAAAAGACAAGAAAAAGATCTCGTTCCTCCAGCTCCTCCTCTAGTTCTAGCTCATCCTCTAGTAGTTCCAGCAGCTCTTCAAGCAGCAGTAATACAGAAATAGGTAGTAACTCTGTGCCGTCTGCCATGCCGGATTCTCCCAATCTTTTAAACGAAAATCCACCTGTTGAAGCTTCTACTTCTCAACCGATCATAGACCAGTCTGTTGATCCTGACAGCCTTCAAAGGGGTAGGAAAAGAACAAGAAAACCAGCTGGTTGGCTCACAAATCTTAAGAAATCTCGTCGAAATACCGGAAAGGCTTATGTAAGTTCAACTAATAAGAGAGTCCCTGAAAGAGCGGTTAAGCCTCCATGCCACGATAATTGCAAATTGAAATGCAAATCTAAAATAAGTGAAGTATTACGCAAATCTTTGTTCGACAAATTTTGGGGACTAGGCGAACTTCAACGGCAAAGAGAGTTCATTGTAAGGCACACACAAGAGATTAAGCCTAAATATAGATACAGCAGTACCCAAAATTTTAGGGCACTAAATTCTGCATTTATTTTTGAAGTTGAAGACACTCGTATTAGAGTCTGCAAGACTTTTTTTAAAGCTACACTAAACATAAGCGACCAATGCATTAGGACAGCTCTTTCAAAACGACAGGAGGGCGGTTTCATAGAAGATGACCGGAGGGGTAAGCACGGACAGCATTCCACCATAGATAATGAAATAAAAGAAAGTGTCGTCACTTTCATTAAGTCTATCCCCAGAATAGAATCTCATTACCTTCGAGCACAAACAACGAGAGAATTCATTCCAAGCGAAAGATCACTTGCGGATCTATACCGAGATTATAAAGATCTACGCGAAAATGAATGTTTACCATTTGCTTCGTCATCAACTTTTAATCGTATTTTTAATACACAGTTTAATATTTCGTTTCACATCCCCAAAAAAGATGCGTGTGATCTTTGTGAAACATTCAAAAATGCTATCGGAGAAGAACAACAAAAACTGCGTGAGGCTTATGACCAACATTTGAAAGAGAAAGTGTTGTCCAGATCAGAAAAGGAAGCTGACAAGAAAAGGACAGATGTAGTTGTTGCAGTTTACGATCTCCAAGCCGTGATGCAATTGCCAAAAGGGCAAGTATCCTTGTTTTTTTATAAATCTAGAATTAATTGCCTAAATTTCACGATTAGTGACTTGTATGCAAAAGATGTAATATGCTTCTTTTGGGACGAAATCGAAGGCAAACGTGGTGCTGTGGAAATTGGATCCTGTGTACTGCAATATATACAAATGGTTGTTGAGAAAAGTACCGAACTGGACCTTATATTTTATAGTGACTACTGCTGTGGTCAGCAAAAAAATAAATATCTGCTGTGTGCCTACGCATTTGCTGTTGCAACCATGAGAGTAAACTCAATTACTCATAAATTTTTGATTCGTGGTCATTCGCAAAATGAAGGCGATAATGTGCATAGCGTTATCGAAAAACAAGTTAAACGATACACTAAATCAGGCCCGATATACTGTCCACAACAATACGCGACTTTAATAAGAACAGCTAAAAAGACTGGGAAACCTTATCATGTGGAAGAACTTACACATGACAAGTTCTATGATCTGAAAGCCCTTCAAGAAGAATGGGGAAACAATTTCACTGTTAATGTTGACAGAGAACAAATAAAATGGCACGATATCAAACAACTTCGCGTTGAAAAGCAACAACCAATGTCATTTTTTTATAAAACTTCTTATGAAGAGACAGTTTTTAAAAAAGCGTTTGTAAGAAATCAAAGACGCACACAAGATCACCAATTTTCTCCAACTTTGACACAAGCGTATTTGCAAAAAATACCATTGGGTGCCAATAAAAAGCGGGACATTAATTTACGGAACTAATTGATAAGAATATTATTCCACAGAGTTACGTCAATTCTTATTACAAAAATGCACTAGATTTATAGAATAAAAATTACGCGAAGAAATTTCTTCCAAACAATACCTACATACATAGGTGTATGTCGGTATTGTTTGGAAGAAAATCTGAATACTTATGTTTTTATGTTTTTTGATAACTATAGATAATACTAAAAAGTCTGATTTAATTAAGTAAAACAGTTTACAATTCTGTCGGTGAGCCTGTAACAATACTATTATAGTTTTAGATGCCTATAATAGATATTAGGTAAAGGTTGAAAATAAAAGTCTGATTTAACTAATAAGTTTAATCCTCTCGATGAGACTGATAATAATAGAATAGTTAAGTGTTTTAGATGCCTTTATTAATGTTACCTTTTTGTTGTAGTTTTTTTTGGTTATTTAAGTTAAGTGAAAACAGATAATTGTTGGTACCTAGTACCCACATTTCTCATGCCTGTTATGTTGAGTAATAAGTACGTGTTTTTGTAACTAAGTCATTCTTAAAATATCTTCCAAAGACTGTGCTATTTATAAAAAAATATACTACTTTTCCTGTAGTTTATAGACTTAATGGTTTAGTACTGATTAAAGAGAACTTAATACCTAAATTATAAGAAAAATGTCTACTTTGTTAAACGTTTTACTAACCTGTTCAAAGTTTAATGGATCTCAAATTAGAATAATGTAAGGTGTTCATTCTATTTTCCGAACAAGTGATGTGTTTTTGATTATCTTTATTTGTTTGTTACCTTAATACAAAATAAAGATGTGTCTTAATTAAATATAATGTTTTACTTCATTATTATAATAATTATACAAATAATAATTTAGATACACTACTCTTTATGTAAAGATTTTAAAAAAATATATTCACATTAAGACAGGATTAATTTAAAAAAAATCACTAATATGAAATCAATTTGAGTTGATAAAAATATTGAACAATGATTTAGTCACGATTACTAATATAACACGAAAAAAAATAATTAAAAATGTATACGTGTATTTGAAGGTAAGTAATTGATCAAATTAATATCTTAGTAAAATAATATACAACCTCATCCAACAATCATTTAAATCGGTCAAATAGAAAACGAGTAAAACGTTTTTTGCTGTTCCTGAAAAAAGAGGTATTTTGAGTTGTGCTACTCTTTATCTAGGTGTGCGATTATATGAGTTATATTATAGCGAGTGTACCAATATTTATGTCCTACCCGGTCTTTAGTTAATAATAATCTGGTTACGTCATCTATTGAATGCATAAAATATCAACATTTTAGAGCTCATTTTAGAATCTACACAAGTTGTTTTTTTTGTTGTTAACAAACATGATAAAATATACAAAATATTAGAAGGAAAAGTTACTAACTAAACCTGTGAGTTAGTTTTTAGTTTAGAAGCCAGACTTTTAGCTAACAATATATTTATTCATAGGCTGCATAGGAATAATGCAATACTTGTGCTATTTTAATTTTGCTGTGAGATGTAGGAACATTTTATTTTATATACGGAAGCAAGCACATGTTATTTTTACGACAATGTCTGCGTAGAATGTAAGGTTTGCGAGGCAGATGTTGGTTGGTACACACGTTTTTCGCCTTTATTTTCTAGAGTCCTTGGTAGTGTATGGGGACACTCAAGACGAGATTGTAGGGACAATATTTGGATGGAATCTGTGTCTTTTATGGAACGTTTTATTGAAAGAAGGCAACAATTATAACCATGATTTGCTAAATGGTCTGAGAGATGATGAGGGTGAAAATAATAGAATGTTTTATGGCTTATGGTCTGCTTATGGAGACACGGTTTTCTTTTGGCATATTAATATATTTGTTTATTCATATTATTACTTGTAGAGATGCTATTTACTGACTATTAATTGTTACAGTATGTTTTGAGCCTATTATACACATTATGCTTTTATTTTCTGTTATTTTGTTGCATTTACGACAAAAACGTGGCTCTCCAAATCGTTGCCATCTAATGATATTATTATATATAAATAAAGAGGTAGATATCGCACTAGCGCGCGCAAATTGTTGCGGACAAATTCAGACAATTGTTGTAATTTGATTTAGTCGGTTAATAGCAGCGAGCGGAACAAAGCGTGTCCGTGGCGAAGCAATAATATAATTATCTAAAATGCCAAGCTACCTCTTTCTGTATTATACGTTCCGTGTTATCTATTGCAGTCGTAGTTGAAAACTACTATACACCTATATGTAAGTACATTTGTAATAACTACGCAACGATCTACGAACTTAGAGTATCTTTCCTTTGTAATATCATTGTTGCCATCGGCAAAATCCACCAGTATCATTCCCACTGGATCCCTGTTGCTTATTCAAACGTTCAAGCATACCATTTAAAAGTCACCTATCGGGAACATTCCGGTTTTCCAAACAACCCGAGCTTCCCCGAACTTGCACGAGCAAAACAAATATTTTGCCGGTTCCCCGTCAATTCGATGTGTTCACATTTGCGTCCCGTTTAATTTCCCATTCGTCGACAGTCCCGATGTCGGAATTGCTCGAATACTCACTAAATAAACGACAATGTCGTAAGTTTGCAGGGAGGAGGAGATTGTCTGGCTTCGAATCCTTCATGTAGCAAACTTGGAAAAGTACTGTGATCCTGCTCAAGTAAATAGAAATTCATCGTAGCTAATATTTTATTATGCGAAAGGGAGTTTGTTTGTTACGCTTCCAGACTAAAACGGCTGAATGGATTTGGATGAAATTTGGCACACGGGTAGACCATGACCTGGTTTAGGATACTTTTATCCCGGTAGTACGTTCCCGTGGGATAATTTCCGAACTTAACGCGAGCGAAGCCGCGGGCAAAAGCTATTTTTGTATTTATTTACACTTTAATAGAGGTTGGACATTATGCTCTAAAAGGAGGAGATTCTCAAGTCGACACAACTATTTATTTGTTTTTACCTTGAATTTAAATGCTTTAGAATTGTGAAAAGTAATAATAACTTTGAGGTAGATATGGAAACAATTTTTATCACCATATTATTCAAACGAAAGGAAAAACCACAGAACAGATTTTATCTTTTCTGTGGGAAAAACACCGTGAACTTTCCGTTTTCAATAAAACGTAACGATTTTCATGACGTGAAAACGACATGAAGTAGATAAGGATATATTAGGTACACCTGGGAAATGTGGAAAAGTGTCTCGGATGTTCGCCTCAATGATTATTCTTTGATTAAACACCCTCTTTTACTTCCTCCATGTTGTTCTCATCATCTCATGCTCGATATTTCTCATTATTATCTTTTACATTCGTAGGTACAGTGGGCTGCAAAAAAAAAAAAAAAAAAATTGTGTTGTGTGTGTTGTGTTAAAATTTTAATACAACTAGGGTACCCAATTGATGCAGCCCACTGTACATGAATTCACGTTTCAAAGCTCTTTAAGGTAAAGTATCTGATTACTTTCAGGCTGTGTATGTCAGACGGCAGTATCTCCATGTTTTATTTAATAAAAGCAAGTCAGAATAAAATTCATTTTACTCATCAGGGGATCGGATCGAGCTTGTGAAAAAGGCATGCGAGCTCTCTTTGCTATGGCGATGATTTCGATTGCCAAAGAATATGAATGTCAATGAAATGGATTGGCATTAACGATGTCCTAGCTGCAACCTGATTAGGTCCATGGTTAACCAAGTTGCAACTTGGATAACCATATACCTAAATTTAAACAGGTTGCTGCATAAGTTTTTTTATTCGGAGATTCATTTACTCATCCAAATTCTGGAGATCTCACGAAAACTAAGTATATCCCACTTGTTATCTTGCCCTGCCGGTCCGCAGAAAGTTTTTTAATCGTAATAACTTTTAGCGTATATGGACATTGACATTGACGCTCAAAGATTAATATATATTTCACTCACTACTGCTCGTTCCTTATTGCCTTGGCGAAAGAATATTTTCATCTAGTCTAAAGGGGCAGTTTTTGCTGGAGCGGACGACCATTCAAAGCCAGGAAACGCTTGGACGAAGAAGCAAAGATTACAGAGACCCTTTGTGTGATATTTCATAAATCTGCTAAGAAAATTCAGGACAAAAATAGACGTCAATTTATACGACAAAGAAATAAATTAAGAGGTCGGGAGAGTTCGTTGGTAAAACCTCTGTTTCGGGATATTTAGGGGCCATCCCTTAGCTTTGAAACTAACTTTATAATTAACGGAACGGCCTAAAGAACTGATTCGGTTAACTCTAATAAACTTAGTTAGCTTCTGAGTACTTAACCTAATTAAACTCGGCGTTGATGTTGTATTACAGATGTTTGGAACCTACTATTTTTCCCTTTCCAGTAGTACAGTTGGCTGCATCAATAGGGTACCCCAGTTGTATTAAAATTTTAATACATCTGGGGTACCCAATTGATGCAGCCCACTGTAAGTACATAAAGCTATTCATATGTTGAAATTACTGTTAAAAGACCGTTACATCAAATAACTATCGTAAGATTCGAAACTACTCATGGTTCGTCCAGGCAATCCGCGAAGCCATATAAACGCCGCCTAAAACTACCTACCTATCCTCTACCTACCTGCATCTCAGTGTAGAGAGCTCAAATCGCCCATAACTCCTTGAAGTAAGAGCATAGTGATAGCGGAGCGAGGAAATTGAGGTGTGGATGAGGAAAAGAAACCGCCTGAGTTCATATCAATCGACGTTACTACGCCAGACCCTGGCAGAGGATAAGAAGGGGTATATTATTCTATTTTTAAATGACTTCAAAAAAGGAGGTTCTGTATTCGACCCGTATGTATGTAGGTATGTATGTTTGTCCGCCATTTTCTCAAAAACATTTGAACCAATTTTGATGACTCCTTCACTAATGTAATCTACATACTTCAGGAAGGTTTTAGTATATACATTATGTAATTATTCTTATGTACGAAGTTTTATGCATAGATGTACTGTATCTCCGGATTTTGATAATTCTTGTTTTGGTTCGACTTGGGCTTACCTACTTATGAAATTGTATATTCAACTAAAAATGGAAAAATAAATTTACTTTAAAAAAAGTAAAAACCGACTTCAAATAAAAAAAAAACTAATAAAATAACTGTCATAAAAAAACTTGACAGGTTCTGAAGTCGGTATATTCAATTCTTCAATGCACCTTCGCTTGGCACCGACTTCAGAAGCTGTTAAGTTTTTTTTATGAAAGTTATTTTATTCGTTTCTGGTATTTGAAGACGGTTTTTACTTTTTTTTAAAGTAAATTTTTTCATTTACTTTTGGAACGAAGTTCCTTAACGCACGTTATACACTGCATACTTCTCGAATGACAAGTGTGTAAAAGCGAAAGGAACTTCGTTGCAACAGGATGGCCCATTGACAACTCGACCGTTTTTTCTTCCGGTTATTATAGGTATGTGCGCTGGCTACTGTGGCTGGGCCAAGTTCTTCGTTTTCTCTCTCTCCTGTCTTTAGTTGGACAATATGTTTGAAGGCCTTAGCACACCTCCTCCGCGAAACTATAGCAGCGAAATCACAGTAGTTTAATTTTACTGACTCGCACGATGTTTCGCTACTGGAGTAGTAAAAATCAGCGGAACATCATGCGGGTTCGCGGTTTCGCGGCGGAGGTGTGCTAAGGCCTTTATCCGCTCGAATGGTAGAAAACATTTCGCCTCGCTTTCCGCTCTGCTACCACCTACCACTCTGTGTGCACACTTACGCCATCACATATCGATTTAATTGTCGGGACCGGGTATAGGGATTATATCTGACCCGTCGGCTAGGAATAGGACTCCATGTATCTGTCGCAGCCAACTGGTTTAATTAGCCGTTTGGTTAACCGCCTAGCCGTTTCACTAAACGCCGCCATTCAATCAAGGGCCTGAATGATTTTCAGCCGATACGTTTAACAACATTTAATGAACTGGCTGGCTGATGCTTAGGCCATTTATACAATAGGTAGGGCCATGCAATAAGTGTGTGCTGAAATTGAAATAACGTAAGGCCTCTGCCTCGAATTTTGCGGGAAGCGGGGCGGCATCGGCGGCGGCGCAGGAGCGGCAGGATTTTATGCGTAAAAACAAATGGACCGGACCTCGATACGGCGCGGTAGCGGGGCGGGACAATGCGAGACGCGCCGCCGCCGCCGCCGCCCCGCTGCCCGCGAAATTCGAGGCAGTGGCCTAAATGTTTAATTTGCCTCGTGTTTGCAATTAAAACTTATAATGTATTTACCTACTACGGGTGTCATTACCAGCGCCAAATGCAAAAAGAATTTTTCAAATCCGACTTTTAGTTCGAGAGATTAGCGCGTTCAAACAAACAAACAAACTTCAGTTTTATTATATTAGTACCTCTAGCCATATATAGTATGTATGGGTAAATCAGCATGTTAATGAACACCTAATCAAATATTTGGAAGCAATATCTCCAGTTAATTTTGTTTTAACCGTAATTATTCGTAGTCCCTCAATTAATGGACCCTCGTATCGCTCGTCCCACAGACGAATGTAGGACATCACTTATTTAATCTGCGTTTAATCTACGGTTAGACCCTTATTATGGCCGACTTAACACAATTAAACGGAGTGATGCTTTTACGTGGATTAAAATATATAATCTACCTAGATGTAAGGTTAACGGATATTGGCTCCCTTTGCGAATGGGCAAATTTTCCTTTATGAGACCGAAGTGCCATTTTATATTTTTCGATAGAACATCCCAGCGGGGAGAGAATTCGTCGAAATTGTGGCGTGACCAAAGATGAAAAATTTGAGCAAAATTAACGTTTTTCAACGATTGTGTTTGAATAATGGTCACATCTTGAACTTCTCACAAAGTTTCCTCGTGTGGAACTTTCTGGAAAGTTCTTGACCTTTTTCATGAACTGTTGAAATGAAAATAAGTAATAACAGCCGCACGGGTCGATCCATCAGGTTAAGCTACGCTTGCCGGGGTTGGTCCGTGGATGGGTGACCATCTTTACATACCGAGACTCCTCCGTGCCTCGGAAAGCACGTTAAGACGTTGGTCCCGGCTGTCATTCGTGGATCTTTGACAGTCGTTACGGGTCGTCAGAAGCCCGAAAGTCTGACATTCAGTCTTACCAAGGGGTATCGTATTACCCAGTTAATGGGTTGTGGAGGTCAGATAGGCAGTCGCTCTATGTAAAATAATGGTATTCAGCTGCATCCGGTTAGACTGGAAGCCGACCCCAACATAGTTGGGAAAAGGCTAGGCAGATTGATTGTTGAAATGAAAATGAAAAAGAAAATGTCGGCAGCAACTAAGAAGTTCTGTTTACATTATCCAGTGATACGACTTTAATCAAACTGATCACTTTGTGAAAGAGCACAACAATTGCAAAGCAAATATTGATTAAAAGGAGAAATGCTCGACACCGACATAAACGAAAGTGTCACAAAATGTAATAGGTACTTCGTGATCGTGACACTTAATTACGAACGTACTTTTCCATCAAAAATGGCTGCCCTCGATGTCATCAGATAACGGAATGAGATAGACCAAATACCTACCCCATAATAATGTGAACCTACTAATATTATAAATGTGAAAGTTTGTTAGCAGTTTGGATGTTTGTTACTCAATCACGTAAAAATGGCTGAACGGATTTGGATGTTTGGCACACAGGTAGCTTATAACCTACACCCTAATGGCTTAACACAGTTTCAGTCACAATGCAAGAGTTTTGAAGGATATTTTTAATCCATTGATTCATAGTAGGTTTAATAAATTCGTCTGCTCAACAATGTAACGCAATGAACATGGCTGTATTGTCTAAATAAAAGAAAATGTGATCAATTGTCATTGTATGTGTCGCAATTACTTACCACGCTGGAAACACGTAGGATTTTCCCTCGGTTGTACGCACGGCTACAGATCAAGCTATACATATCCAGTATAAGCTGATCTCGAATTGTATAGGATTTCCTCACAATGAGAGATCAGTGTAAACTGGAAATTTGTAGCTTGATGCGTAGCCGTGTGTACGTTCCCGTGGGATAATTGCCGTCCTCCACGCGGACGAAGCCGCGGGCAAAAGCTAGTTAGTTACTAATGTAATTAGCCAAAAATGTTCGTTAAGATAACGATCAGGTAATTGCATTTACCACGTGAATAGCATTTTGTCGTTTCGACACAAGTTCTGATGTCATCCTGTGGCTGTGCGGCGAATTGTTTTTTTACATAAACCATGTACACTCCTACCAACTTATCTGTGAAATGGCGAAAATTGGAACTACGGCCGTCATGTTGAAATGTCTTCGATTGTGCCGACGCATGTCATTCGATCATTGTGTCGACGCATCGACGGTGGCGTCCTCTTTCAGTTCACAGATAAGTTGGTAGGACTGTAAGTATGAACATGTTGACGTCATATTGCATTATGAAGTACAATGTTTTGTTTGTTGTTTGTGGTCTCCTGCGCGTCTTTTTGCAAAACATTACACAAAAAACATGACACACATGTTCATTTGTTTTCTTAGGTTCTACGTATTCAAATATATTTTAACCACGCCTCTTTGTTTCGATTTTTTGTGTAATGTTTCGCAAAAAGACGCGCAGAAGACCCGGTTTTAGGCATTTTATTAAGCTGGGTGTCCTGCGCGTGTCTTTTCGAAACTTTACACAAAAACATCGAAACAAAGAGAAACACACACACATATTCATTTATTGTCTAAGAAAACAAATGAATATGTGTTAGGTTTTTTATGTACAGTTTCGAAAAGACACGCGGCTTTAGTTACACATAATGTTTAGATTGATTTTGCCACAAAATCGCGGAATACACGTAGGTCTGTAATCTGACACCATTCTTACAAATATCTATACCTACTTAATTATTTTTGATAAAGGTGTGTTTCATTTTGATCTGTCTTATTACAAAACTGATTAACGATAAATTCTCAATTGCGTTTATTTCAATTATAATCTACTCGTAACTTC
This sequence comes from Cosmia pyralina, assembly GCA_946251885.1. NCBI lineage: Eukaryota > Metazoa > Arthropoda > Insecta > Lepidoptera > Noctuidae > Cosmia > Cosmia pyralina. Next base: position 14,750,541 of record OX276359.1, on the reverse strand, counting down.
TCCAAGTTTAAATTGAGAGCTAGTTTTTTATTGATGATTTTTGACCTAAAAACTTTATACGAAAGGTAATTAAATGGACCTAACAGTAAATATGAATCAGCGCTCTCCTACCTGTTCCAGATAAACCTACCTACTTCGTACTGGCTGCGGAAAGTGGTCCAGACCCTATTAGAATTTCAAATTCATCCATGTTTACAGTATATCGAGCTGTTAGAAGCATTTCATTGTATCGACTCCATGATAAAACGGTTCTAAACTTTTATGCCTTTTCATCATCTTTATTGTTTACGCATTTTACGTCTTGGCGTGCAAGAAATTTCAATATGGCCGTTTCAGCCCGCCATTCTTACGTCTTTAATGTTTTCATTATGTTAAAGGCATCCGAAAAGTGCGTTTCTTTATATTCCAATTTAAAACACGTTCTTAAACAGTTTCTTCTGCTGATGAGTACCCTTGAACAAGCAAATACAAAAAGTCAGGACATTTTAATGTTAACGAATTTACAAATTATCATAAACTACTTATAATATTATTTTGTATTTATTTAACGAAAACAGACATTCGTCTTTGTTCTCGTGAAGGTTTGACTGGCGCCATCTAGTGGTGTTTGTGTTCACTACTTCAAAGCGTTGGCAGCCAAGCTTGAAAGTAGTTCTGCTGTCCACCGTCAAGTCGTGTCGCCTGCTCTGCGCTTGCTTAGTTGAACAATGATGGCAATAGATGTCGTTAGATGAAAATAACGTAAAGTTAGTCAATTTATTATACGTCCCCTCTCCTCGCTTAAGATATTAATCCCTATTTAATTATTCGGAAATATTTCACGAAGCAAAAGAAGCAGATTGCTACTGGCATTAGCCATTAATTTTATATCAGCGTTCATTGGAGTCTATGTTCAGCGGTGAATGGTGAATTTAACTAGGTATAGGTAATCAGATATTATGATGATGTCCAACCTCATTACTTAAGCCATTAGAATGTATGCGAATTTTTCACTTTTCACTAGCTTGGAGTTGCACCATAGATATCCGTGAGTTTCACAGTGACGTAGGTAGAAGAACGGAATGAACGAAAAATGCCCGGTTTCCGAGGTTTTTAAACGGAGTTTATCCATTCGATAGTGATTATTGGTTCAATTTCATGTTTCTGAATAATTTGTTAGGTAAGAATTTAGCTTAAAAGTAGAATGAATTACTATCAGGGACCGTACAACCCCGGGTAAGCGTTAAGTCTTTCGAAGTTGCGAAGAGGTAAGCCGTTCATGAAGTTACCTTTATCAAGTGTAACTCCTTGAATTAATGGGTTTTGGCCTTGAATCCCAGTAAAAGGCTTATCCCTTCAATATGGATAACCCATTGAATGGGTTCAATACTTGAAACCCAGTGAAAGGGTTTATCCCTTTATTAAGATAACCTATATAATCTATGGGTTTTATTCGGGTAACGATATTAGCAATTTGCAACGTATGCCCACCATCGAGAGACATTATAGACACACAGAGAGAGAGAGAGACATATTACATTGCTCCGAGACGGAATATTACGCTGTTATCGTTTTAAAGAGAGTTGAAGCTTAACCCTTCTGAACGGTTTAATTTAAGCCGTTCAGAAGGGTTTAGCTTCAACTTCAAGCCGCCCACATCATATGGGTTTTTGTTTAACTGCTTAGAAAAACCCTATTGAAAACTCTTTCAATGAGTAACCAAAATGGTCCCTGATTACTATCCAGGGTTTATCGGAGGACCTCAAAAACCGAGCATAAGGAAGGAATTCGCTTAAATAGATAATTTGGTCGAATCAATATCTAATGAGAGTTTAAACTCCGTTTCAGAGACCGGGCATCAATAATATCTCAATCGTATCAAGACAAATTCGTCTTCTACCATTAGGATAAATGCGAATTTTCCACTTTTCACTAGCTTGGAGTTGCACAGTGACGTAGGTAGTTGAATGAACGACTAAATAATATCTCAATCGTACCTACAGATTCTTCCTCTACCCCAACATAAACATCACTCTCTGTTGATCATAGTTCAGGATGACGACATAGCCATAACAATAATTGGGCACGCCACAATTGCGGCGATAAGTCCCCTCTTTGAGGAGTGGTTGGAGAGGCGCCACGGCGTCCTCACCTTCCGCCTGACGCAGGTCCTCACCGGACACGGTTGTTTCGGGAGGTTCCTGTTTCGGATAAGGCGGGAGGAAACGCCCGGGTGTCACCATTGTGTGGATCGCCCGGAGGACACGGTGGAGCATACAGTGGAGGTCTGCCCGGCTTGGGCGGAGCACCGCCGTGTTCTCACGGAGGCGATCGGCGGCGGCGATCTCTCGCGTCCAAACCTGGTCCAGGCCATGGTGCAGAGCGAGAGTGCATGGGAAGCCGTCACCTCCTTCTGCGAAGCAGTAATGCTCGCGAAGGAGGAAGTGGAACGCGTGAGGGAGAGGCAACAGCCGCGCCCTCGCGCCCCTAGCCGCCGTAGGAGACGCCCTGGGCGGCGGGAATCGATTGCCGATTCCCGGCCACCGTAGGCGCGGGCTTGCGGAAGACGAGTAATGGGCAGCTCGCCGTCCGGTAAGGACCAGGCCCGGGTCGACGGCGCGTTGTGTTCCACGCGCGCCTCAAAGAGATGTCAGCAGTGACGGGGTCAATTGGGCCGATGCCGCCGGGGTCGCGGGTAGTTCGAAAGAGATACCGTGGCCCTGGCACGGGCAGCTGAAGGAACATGGGTGGGTTTTAGTCAGTAAAAGTCTGACACGCCCTCCCGCCTCTGCCCAGAGCGGGAGAAGTCATTTGATGATTTCCCATCCACAAAAAAAAAAAAAAAAAGCCATAACAATAATACATAAGTTCATAACGTGCCTTATTATTTAGATTTCTGTGTTCATAACTCATAATACAGTACTAAAGGAAGGTGTTTTATTTTCAGGTGACGGCATCAAGCTGGCATCGTCGGGCTCGGGCAGCCCGGCGCCGCCGCCGGTGCAGTGGCGAATGCGGAGAAAGCCAGGTAACATGAAGTTCATTACATTAGACGTTATTAATACCCTGAGAGAAGATAGTCCATAACGCCTTAAATAATTTGACTGTACCAAAAACCAGAGCTTTACTTTTTAACAAACATGGAGTAGCTTTCAATGAGCCAGGTATCGGCAATGGCCTAAAAATACCGAAATCGAGAGCCTCCGGATTAAATATAAGTCCAGAAAACCTTAAAAATTAAGTTATTTTCAGTAGTTTTCATTCATTTACAAACTGGAAAAGAAAGAGAAAAACTTAAAAAAAAATCTCTAATTCAAACTGTGACTTGATTTTTGGAACGAAAGTAATGAACTCGATTCAGAAATGTACTTGATCAATGAACGAAAATCCGTGTCAGGCAGTTCCCCACTCCCTACACAGTTCACAAACTTTGTAGATCAAATCAACATCCAACATCTACATACTTTACTCAAGTATGAAGACAGCTATAAACAACTGAAGATAGACGTGTAAATAACACTCCAAAAGCAATAATACCTATACGATTACACTACAATGTATGTATAACACTGCAATATTTCTCGATCGCGTCAATGATAAATCTCTGTTGACCTATTTTTCTGGCATCATTTATTATATCGATATATCTGAAGAGAGATATCCAACTGAACTGGTAGATATCGAAGACCCAAATATAATTAAATCGGTGAACCAAACATCGAATCCGACTCAACGTAGATTTCAAAAAACTATTTTACAAAAAAATACAACCGACTTCCAAAAACAACACTACAAAGTGAAAAATAACATTAATTTCGGAAGTCGGTGTCTAGTTAAATGTATTTTCGTTTTTTGCCACCGACTTCCGAAATTAATGTTATTTTTCACTTTGTAGTGTTGTTTTTGGAAGTCGGTTGTATTTTTTTGTAAAAAAGTTTCTATTTTTCACTTTTTAGTTGTGGTAGGTACCTACCCCACACAAATTCTAATACCACTACCTGCAAAACAAACTAGAACATCATCCATATAAAAGTGGGGAAAAAATACGTATTATTGAAGCTAACTCAAAAACTATCCAAGCAAAGTTAATCAATTTTATATGGGACCAACTGTGATGTTTACCCTCTCGAATACAACAAAAAAAATCCAAATCAGTCTAGCCGTCTTCGAGTAATCGGGGAACATACATAAAAAAAAATAAAAAAAAAGGTTCCGACGAATTGAGAACCTCCTCCTTTATGAAGTCGGTTAAAAACATCGCTCTTGAAATACAGAAACTGTGTTTGTTTATATGCGTCTATGACATGGTAGGTACGCAAAATACGAGCATTGACGTGGAGTTGCGGATAACAGCCCGTATTACCTACTTACATGGTACTCGTAGTCCAAACACCTGTCAATGAAACTTGGCAGCTAGATGAATCTTACTCGGCATTGCTGGGCCTATACAGGGTGGGTCAAAAATCGTGGATCAAACGAAACAGGGCGATAGTTGGGGTTATTTGCATTAAATAATATCTGTGTGGCAGAGCCCTAACTTGATCTCTTTAAAAGTTATGAGTAATAAAATGGGTACTTACCTATTTTAAAACAATAAACGGTGTTTAGTTGCTTCTATAATTATCATCACTACAAAAGTGCTTTTATGACAGTGGGTACTATGATTTATGAGTTCAGAGTGCACTTTTTTTCGATATCTTTTTATTGTTACCTACTTACCTTTTTTGATTATTTTTACCAAATTTTTTATTTTTATTTTTTTACTGCAAATAACGCCAACTATCGCCATGTTTCGTTTGATCCACGATTTTTGACCCACCCTGTTATATGATTTCCCGTTTCTGTTTCGAGCATAACGAAGACGAATCCCTCACGAACTTTCATCGTAGTGCTTTTATCCAGTCTGTGACACATGGAAAGTTCTCATAATAATGGCATCGTAGACATAGGAAAACGACGGAAAGTTTACATTTTTCTTTTACAACTATTATTTTAACCTTTCCCATGTTGTAAAACTGATTCATTTTACGATTCCCGTGAAACGATGATGTGATAAATATGCTCATAAAACCCACACACGATTTCCTCGAGAACCATTTCATGATTCATAAAATCCTTTATTTATCGTAGAAGATTATTATGCGATTTGATGACTGGGAATGCATCTGAGAGGTGGTGTAAATGTTTATTGTTAGTCTAGAAAACTTGAGTTATTCGGACAGTTTTGTAACAACTAAAATTTAAACGGGCGTCTACAAGAGTTACACCTCTTGTTAGTCTGTTGAAGAAGATCATTCATGGACCATTGGGTATGAGTCATTCTAGGTTTTCCCACGTTTTGGCTGCGGTTTAGCGGAATTTAGCAAGATGCGACTAAATTCTATCATTAGATGCCAATAATTAATTCGCCTGTTTACCATTAGTGTCAAACCACCCACAGCTTCGAAACATACAACATTCTTCGTGCTATCTGATTCGTAACAAATACTATTTTATTTTGGCAAATATAACGCTGAATCAGGTCATGTTGGGGTCGCCTTCCAGTCTAACCGGATGCAGCCGAATACCAGTATTTTACATGGAGCGACTGCCTATCTGACCTCCACAACCCATTTACTGGGTAATACGATACCCCTTGGTAAGACTGGTTGTCAGATTTTCGGGCTTCTGACGACCCGTAACGACTGTCAAAGATCCACGAATGACAGCCGGGACCAACGGCTTAACGTGCTTTCCGAGGCACGGAGAAGTCTCGTTTTGTAAAGATGGTCACCCATCCACGGACAACCCCGGCAAGCATATCTTAACCTGATGGATAGACCCGTGCGGCTGTTATTACTTAGCCACGAATTCCTCAACTAAAAAAGAGCGTTGATTTGAATATAAATAAAAAATATTATTTATTATTGAGTGTTGTTTAATTAGAAACATGTATAAGATCAGGTGCAAAATATAATGAAGACGGAGCTATTTATCTAGTCGCAACATGTGAGTATCCAAAAAGATACAATATGTGAAATCCCCTCAGCTATTTCTAGTTGCAATAGTCGCACCAATTATTTTCATACAAACGCTATGCATATGCTCAACAGCTAGTAATCAACAGAGTAAACTAGTTAAATTGATGGTGTTATTAATTGCCATCCACCCTACGTAAACGTATCTGTAATAAACGTAAATGGCCTTCCATCTTCGAGATAACATCTCGTTATTATATTTGAGTGTTGGTGAAGTTTTCCCCGAGGTCATTATGTGGCGATACTAGAAACCATTGCATGATAGTAATTTTCCTTTTACGTCATCCGAAGTGTTTTCGATATTCCTAATTTGTGTGGCGTAGCAAGCTTGACGGGTGTCCTGATTTTGTTTGCCAACACGCAAGAGTCCCTCGACTCCGATACAATTTAATTACTTGTCGCTCCACTTTATACAACATCAGTTTTAGTATATGCGAAACCCGAAACACGTGTTTTTGTATTTTTATGTAAAGAATCTATCTACAAAATTTCAAAACTGTATCATGAAAAATCACAAAGTTATAAGCTAGTTATGTTACCTGGTTGTCCGTACAAAAACATGATCACCACGCGGCGCCCGCTGTGCGCCCGTGCCTAGTGCCGCTATGACCTGTAGTGACTTGTGTTCGTCGCGCGGTGTCCATATTGTAACCTTTTGTAAAGATTTTTGGGGCAAAATATAACACAGTATTAAAATTATTGCAATCGATTCAGTTATTTATTCTGAAACAACTATATTCAGGTTTCGCATATACTAAAAATAATGTTGTATAGTAATAGTAAGTCACTTGAATTATTTGGATTGCTGGAAGCTGAAATTGAAATTCATTTTTAATTCCGACGCCAAAGTTCCTTGTACACTGCGCAGGTTTAATTTTTAAATAGTAGCAAGTTTGTTCATAGTCCGGGCGCGAGTGCCTCGTATTAAACGATGCGGAAGATTTGGCCGTGAAAGCTGAAATGAAAATAAGCTGTACGAAGTTTGTGGAAAACGATTTAAACTAAATGGGAACACCACAAAGTGGTGATTAATTTTATAAAAGGCGCATTTGCTGTTGTTTAATTTTCTGTCGCAAAACTAACGTTACCTACATGTGTCGAAGGTTTTTTTTTGCGGTAAACGTAGACGTTTACTGAAGAAAAAAAAACCTACCAAGTGCGTGTCAGACCACGCACATGAAGGATTCCGTAGTTGAAAAGAAATTATCCCAAAAACCAACTTAACATTGTAGTTGAAAAACATGCTCTCCCATACATTGATAAACGTCACGGTCAATTCTCCATCTGCAAAAAGTTTGTAATGAAAAAAAAAAAATGGAATGGAAAAATAAAATTACAATTTACCAATTTTCGGACTTTTTCCTTTAAGTACCTAATTGTGCTGTGAGACCTTGCTTCTAAAATTATTATTATTGTTTTTTAAATGTTTTATTTACAAATTTAAAACCAGTCTTAAAAAAATATGTACAAGTATATAAAAAAGGAGGGGAAATAATCATAGGGCATCAAAAAATTCGTCCGCATCGCTGTCGACAGGAAAACTTGCTTCTTGCCAAAGATTATTCTAGAACAACAGGAAGTACCTAATACTTAGGTTTTGATTTACTTGCGAGTATCAAAATATGTCGCATAAATGTCCGTATTTTTATATTGCGTTGATTAAAAGCTTGATTTTTTTAGAACTCCCAAGGGAACATAAACCTACGTACTTATTTGATATTAATTTCAACTTGATTTTTCCACGCGTTCCGGCGAAAAAGGGTCTTGACAGACTGACAGACAGAAAGACAGACAGTCAGACGGACAACGAAGTGATCCTATAAGGGTTCCGTTTTTTCTTTTTGAGGTACGGGACCCTTAAAACACTCCTACCGATTCAATTTAAACGATTACTAGTAAATTTTCACAAATAAACGTGATGTTTTACTAACTACGCGACACTAGACATCACTTGAAGGAAGACAGTTAAATAAAAACTCAGGCATACGTAAGTTCCACAAGTCTTCGCGCACACTGGATAAGTAAATGAAGCCCTTCCTTCAGATCGTTTGCTTTGGGAATTTAATTTAAAGAAGCATTTTCTTTAATTGTTTCGCTGAAAATATATAGGGACTTAAATTCACTAAAGGACAGTCATTTAAGCATTTACATTTAGGTTAATTCGTTTAATTAAATGCATTACTCCGATACCTATATTGTTCCAAAGCGTAGGAAAACTAATTTCAGAATTTTATTTTTTCTGCAGTGAATCCGAACTGTGTTTTTATTTTCCTGAACTTGTTTAAAATTACTTTTTAGCACTACCGATCCAATGTAGTGTTAAAATAAAAAAATAAAGTTATCTTTTTCATAGGAGTGAGCAAAACATTATTGAATTCAATTAGCCCATACTATGTATTAGAAAATTACTGCATGGTACCTAGAGTTTAGATTTCAGGCTCCCGGAGACAGGCGCGGCGCGACTCTAGTAGAACAATTTCTATGAAAATGTCATGGAAACGGTTCTACCAGAATCGCGTCGCACCGTCGCACGGTGGATCAAAACTGCCATTATGAGGGACATTGTTTTTTTTTTTTTACAAATTCCATTTTAAAAAAATACCCATTGAAAGATCTGTCATCCTGATGAATAATTGTTATGAAACGTTTTTCTCTAAAACTGATAGTTTGCCCGGAAAAAAATATTTTAAATATTTGTTGTAAGGAATGAAACGGAAACTGCTAAAATTTGGCCGTCTTGACAGGTCTTGCTTTAAAATTACTTTATTCTTATTCTTTGGCTTGTTGGCTATATAATTCTACGCTATCAGCGCGCGCCCTTAGTTGCCCGTTACAGAGTTATGAAGTTCAGTAAAATGAATAAAAAAAGTGAGTAAAAGGTACTTTTTATAATGACATCATGGGTAATAATTGTGTTAAAACATTAACATACTTAAGGAATCATTTAATTCAATCATTTCAAAATATATATTTATCGAAAAAAGTACAAAAACATATATTTTCAAAATTAAAGCAAATAATAAATTTAACAAAATTGAAAAATAAATGAGGTGGGGAGGTACTCATTTATTTTTTAATTTTGTTTAAATTTATTATTTGATTTAATTTTCGTCGCACCGCACCTGTCTCCGCGGACTTTTCTGGAACGCTTTGTGCCGACGCCTTGCCAACACGGTGTTCCATTTATTTTCACGCGATAATGTTTACAATACTTCTTTCAATAGAATATTTACATTACCTACAGTAAATTGGAAGCAATGGGTAACATTTACGTATGTATCCAGGATCCTAGATTTTCCTCGAAGATATTATCACAAACGCAAACCATCAGACATTTGTTTTCAGGAAAACGTTTATAATTAATTTCTTAGGTTGTTATGATTAATCGTTCGCCACAAGGCGAGGAGGAAAACTAGCTAGGATAATAAATTATCCATATCGCACGCACAATGGACCGGCGGCGTTTTGTTCCTTGGAGAATTGAGTGCGACGGTATTATGATAATCTCGGTCCAATTCATCATCTGTGGACTTTTCCTATTTTCGTACGGGTCAAGGTTGCCTTGAAGGTCAAGTTCGTAACGGCTGGAGGGACATATAATAAATAATGAATGATCTTTCGTCAAAAAATGCTTATTAGGCTTTTTATGTAGACCAGTCTGATAGATACAGTGGTATCCTTAGATAAAATTGAGCGTTATTTAATCAGTATGCGTTGTATTAGTAAATTCAAATAATGAAATTGATAAAAACAATAGCCTAACAGCCAACATCCAGAGAGGCCAGAATTTTTAAATAGTTTCCATAGCATAATCAGCATATAATGTTCCCATCTGGGACATTGGCTTCCTCTGTGTGAGAGGGAGTGGGCCATGATCCACCACGCGGGCCCAGTGCGGGTTGGTAGATGTTTATGTTTTTGAATTTTTGATTCTAGGATATGCCGGTTTCATCACGATATTATTCTTCACCGTTTTGAGAGCAGTGGTGATGAAATAATTTACACAAAGTAAAGCGCCTGTCAGGGTCCGAACCTACGACCTATAATAACTCGTAGTCGTAAGTCGCGGCCGTTACCACTGGGCCACCACTGCTCATTCGTAACCCCATTGATTAATTGCCATTTCCCCATTGAATTATGATAATAGGAGGATAATATCTCCACTAAAATGACCTTAGATGGAAGAAATGATTTACCCATTTAAAGAACTATAACAGCTAACATGCAGATCAGAAACTTGATAAGGCTTCGCTACGAAAGTTTTAAAAGCACTATCTTTGAACGGACACATAATTATGTGGTAAAAATTGTTGAACGAAAATTGAGATCTTTTAGCGTAATAAAACGATTTAAGTACACAAAAAATATGGTGCTTTTAAAATGATCTTTTAGTTGACTTAATGTCAACGCAATTTTATGAAAATCGTAGCATCAATTCATCTTTGCTCGTTGTTATGTGGTCAATAAAAGTTAGTGTTATGTCTAAATAGTTATCATCTGACGAGGTTATAACATATTTTGACATTATTTTATGCTTTTATTGTGTTTATATCTCATCTGTTCATAGTTAAGTAGCACTTATAGATAATGTAAGTATTAAAATTCTGAGTAGTTTGAGGGTTTACATTACACCGTTGGATTGTGTATTCTAGCTATACCATACTCGGAATTTTGTTGTTTTTAATCAAATGAATACAAATCTTGTTTCGTTGTAAACCTGACGTACAGTGCTAAAATCTTAAGGGGATACATCGATAATTTTGTGTTTTTTAAATTCCTACAAAACCAAATGTAGGTATTGTATATGGTTAAATCATTTGGATTTTCCGTGTGTTATTTGACTATATTGTCTACTGCTGTACTAAAACAGAAACATGATTACTTGAAATTTTTTCGATAGAAAAAAATTCCAAAGTATGTCTATTTTCTGTTTTAGACGATTATACGTAAACAGTTCCTTATTGTGCAGTAAAAAGGTATTTAAATATGTTAAGAACTCTTACTAAGCTAAAACTGTATTTAAGTAAGAATAACATTTTTTATTTTTTAGTATAATATTGTATAAGTAGATACCTATTATTTGCAACAACGACAGCCTCATTTCATGTCCAGGTAAATCACTGTCCATTCTAAGGTTGCCTGGAAGAGATCGCAGAAAGTGATAAGGCCGCCCATTGTATATTTTGTAGTGTTTAATATGTTTTTGTTATGTATTTTTGTGGTGTAATAAATAACACACCACAAAAATACATATATAAATAAATAACATTGTGTCATAAATCTACATTTAAAAGAAGCGCGTTTAAATTCCGGAGCCTGTGAGAGTCTTCTATCTAGACAGCCATAACGCCATTTCACGTACACACCGAGCTAAACCACGCTTCGATATTTCCTCTTAAATAATGACTCCTCTTTTTCTACACTAAGGTTTGCTCTGTGTAAATCTTATTAGGTATCTACATTAAAAATATATAAAAATAAATTATAGTACTAAACTTTATCTACGGTTTGGTGCGAGTTTATTTATTTTAGGTAGCTTCATAGCTGACAGTGACAGTAAGTATAACAAAATTATTATTCCAAACATTACGCCAGTTACGAAGTACACAGCTATTAAGAAATAAAGAGAGTGACATAATTATTAATATTTATAGTGTGTGCGTGCGTGTATCTGTACGGTGTAGGTGCTGTAAATGTGTGTGATGATGTGTGTGTGTCTATGTACATAATGTAATGTTCAATCACCAAGACTAAGATCAAGACAAGAGCTTTTTACTTCGTGCTAAAAGCGACTCTGCCGATTTCGACTATCACTAAATTCGAATCAGTTCTCCTTAGTACCAGTTCATAAAACACATTGTCTGACCGTTTTGCTGGTATATTCAGATAACCTCATAAATCTAGCTCCTTGACATAGGCACGTTTCGCCGGTACTTCTTGTCGTAAACTCGTAACGTGACAGGCGGCACTGACTTTAGCCATAGAATATGAAAGTGTAGAAGCGAAACTCCTAAGTCTCGGGGCATAAGATATCATCTACTATATCTTGTTTTTGGCCTTTTTTGTGGCTAAGTAATAACAGCCGCACGGTTCGGTCATCAGGTTAAGCCAAGCTTGCCGGGGTTGTCCGTGTATGGGTGATCATTTTTACATACCAAGACTCCTCCGTGCCTCGGAAAGTACGTTAAGCCGATGGTCCCGGCTGTCATTCGTGGATCTTTGACAGTCTTTACGGGTCGTCTGAAGCCTGAAAGTCTGACAACCAGTCTTACCAAGGGGTATCGTATCACCCAGTTACTGGGTTGTGGAGGTCAGATAGGCAGTCGCTCCATGTAAAATACTGGTATTCAGCTGCATCCGGTTAGACTGGAAGCCGACCCCACCATAGTGGGGAAAAAATCTGACTAAAAATGTGAGCATAGGTAATTTTAAAATGTTTCATATCTCCAGACTTATGATTTTTTTCTCAATGGTGGCGCTAGTTGGCGGCACTACTCGCCTTAAGGTCTCCGTTTCATCTAAGCACACGATCTTTTTTATACATTTGTGCTGCTGGGGAGTTTGTTGCGCCACTTCTTCCCAGCTAAAGCACTATAGGAAGTGCTGAAGGGCGTTTTGGGGAACGGTAATTGACTTGTTTTGACGTTCGAAATGTGCTGATTCTCAGCCTAGTTTGAATAAATGACTTTTGATTTTGAATTTTATACGCGCGTTCCATGTATCGCTCATCGACAGAGCGTGTAGGTACTGACTTGAAAAACCACTGCCAGTTGCGTATGAAGCGCGTAAAAATGACCTCGGTGTGCATAGGCCCTATTATGTATTCGTATTATAGTGCAATTGAAATAGTCACCAGACATAGAGGTTGATATTATTAATAGTAAATTAGTAACAAAGCAATTTATTTTTAATCATACTTACGCTGTATGGGCTTTTTAATCACCAATCGCTCCGTAAAAAGTAGCATCATGCCGATTTGTATACAGTGTTCACCGTCATGTCAATACCACGGCTCGTCATATTTAACTAAGTGTGAACATAATTACCGGAGGGTGGAAACAGCGTTGCGGACGTTGCGGTGGTTACCACAACAAATACACACATCAAAAGTGTCTAGGGATCAAGCATTTTTATGCGGATTTCTTGAGATTGAGATGTGGCTTTGTAATAAATTTATGATTTTATAAATTTATATGGATCCTTTTTGGTGCATTTCATAATTTGAATCAGGAACTGTGAATCAAATTCGAGTAAAAGATGAAAATCAGCTGTCAATATTTTCCCTATAAAAACATACAACGCATTGAAGACATTATTAGTGCTACTGTTTCCCTACTACTGATTAAAACCAACGTTATTATGGAGCGGCGACGTCATTTAAGCAGGGAAGAAATGCTCAGAGCCGTGGGAATGATAGAAGCTGGTTCCCGGCAACGTACTGTGGCTTTAGCTCTGAATACAAGTCAGAGTGTTATCAGTCGACTTTGGACACGTTACCGAAGCACTGGTACCGTGGCTGAGCGCCATGGAGGACGGTATCGCTGCACCACACGGAGACAAGACCGATACATTCAAATCTTAACTCGAAGAGCTCCAACTATAACCGCCATGATGTTAGCCGTGAGGCTTCATCACTCTTCAGGGAACTTAATTAGCGACCAAACAGTCAGAAACCGCTTGCATGAAGTGAACCTTCATTCCCGAAGACCGCTACGGGTACCACCTATAGCAATGCACAATCGTAGGATTCGATATCAATGGGCTCTTGAACACAGAAATTGGGCAGAAGAACAATGGCGTTTCGTGTGCTTTTCTGATGAGTCTCGTTTTGGTATGAGACCGGATACAAGACGTATACGACACTGGAGAACCCCTGGACGCCAACAGCGATTAAAATCCTGCCAGGAAGTCCATCCTTATAGTGGTGGAACCATCATGGTATGGGCGGGTATTTGGATCGGCGGAAGAACTGAGTTGATTTGGATCAGAGGCAACCTCAACGCTCAAATTTATGCTGAGACGATTGTATCAGACGTCATCGTTCCTCTACAAGTGCAAATCGGTCCCTTATTTCAGTTAATGCATGATAATGCACGACCGCACACCGCAAGAGTTGTAAGACAGACTCTCGCCGCAGCTAACATCAATGTCCTGCCCTGGCCTGCTCAGTCGCCAGACTTGAACCCGATTGAGCATGCATGGGATATGCTACAGAGAAGAGCTCTGCCGAATATGGAGGGTATCCAGTCGCAAGAAGACCTTTTTTTGTTGTTGCAACGAACATGGGCGGCCATTCCACAGCGTGATTTGGATGAACTCATTTTGAGTATGCCAAACCGATGTTCTTGTGTTGTTAGTGTTCGCGGTAGAAACACGGATTATTAATTGTTTAAGTTACCCAATAAAATTTTAAAGAAAACTGTTATTTCAGTCTTTTTTTCGAACTTTGTTAGTGGTTCAAATGTCAAAAATCCCTTTATTAGGAAAATGGCAAATTTCTTTATTAATGCAAAGGTGACTTGGTTTATCGTTACTGTGACAAACGAAAACACTTTATTTGATGAATCCTTAAAGAAAATTTTAATTAATATCAATCAGGAGAAAAGTTATTGCAAAAATATATGTTGATCCCTAGACACTTTTGATGTGTGTATACATGTGCAGAAGTTATAATTAAACGTTTCCACACTAGCAGTTTGGCCAGGGTACATTTGTAGACGGATGTTTTTGACGAGCGAGCGAAGCGTTTCTGCTTCAAGTCTGGCAAAATATACTTTCGTGTGTCAGTTTGTTGCTACTCCTTTACAGGACGTATTTTCAACCAATCTGGGCAAAACTTAGCATATAGGTTTTACAACTTTATAGATTTTTTTGTCGTCAGGGATTTTTGATTGGAGGGGGTACTTCCTCCAAAAAGAGGCAAAAAACTACTGAATATCTCCGCCTTATGAGTTCAGATTTCGATGGTTCTTTTTTCATTGAAAGTTAGTAACATTAAGTTGGTGTCATAAAAATTTGGGGAAGATTTTATGAAAAAAAAAAGGTAAATATCCCGTTTTAAACAACTTTAGTGGTGTATTAATTGTTGCAAAAAAGTTTGTGCTCGCGACCGCGAAGTCCTTCACAGAACAACTAGTAATCATAACTTCTCACATCCACAAACACCCAAGACTGTTACACATTGTTACAAAAGGGCACATAATATATATTATGTGCGTAGACAAACACCATCATCATTCTTCTGCCCTTATCCCAATCTATTTGGGGTCGGCGCAACATGTCCTTTTTTTCCATACTTCTCTATTATTCGTCATCTCGGTAGTCACCCCCTTTCTAGCCATGTCATCTTAAAAGGCTAGGCAGATAGAAAAAATTATTAACTTTTCCAAATTTTACCTATTTATTAATATTTTAACTTTGTTAGCTTAGTTGATAACAGTACTGTGCATGTTGTGGTGTCCTATAAGTGAAGGAGTACCTACCTGACACCTACTTAATACCTGATGTTGCTCTTTATTTATATGCCATGTATTGAGTACATCTTTTGTTGGAATAAATCAAGAAATCGACAATGGTGCCGATTCTCTTGTACACTGGAGTGAACTAACTAACTAAACTATCGCTAAAATTTCTTACTATTAGCTAGGAGAATCTTAAAAGCTATTTTACAAATACTTTACTCATTTATAAACAATTTTGACACAACTAAAATCGACTTTGACAATCGCGACTCCACGTGGTACTTGTTTGCCCTGCCCCGAGAGTGTTTTTAAAGCCGGAGGCGCGCAGGGAAGGCAGCCTCAGCCCGCTGTAACAAGGCGCTCGCGTGTTGGTGTGAATTTTACTTCATGACTTAACTTAGTCCACACATTTTTAATAGCGATTAAAAATAGACTGATTTAGTTTGACAATCAAAATTTTAGATGACTAACGTCAAATTCATAATAACAAAATTGCCATTTTCACTAAATTAAATACTTATCTTAATGCCATTTTAGTGTTGTCAAACTATACATAGTTAAGTATATAGTTAAGTTGTGTCACTTTGGTAAATTTCAGGAAATCGACACTTAACAGGAATAAACAAAATGTTGGTAATTTTTAGTCTAGTTTAGAGGCATTTGTGACAGGAGAATCGATCGGCACCAATATTGACATTTTGAGTAGCGCCGTCTCCCTCTCTCAGAGAGGAGGCCTATGTCCCAACAGTGGGCCTACAACTTTGTAGGCTTATTATGAGCGCCGGTAGCAACTTGTAGAGTCCCGGGCTGTCTATGTCGGTCGAAAGAAGGACGGCCATTGGAGTCGAGTGGACTCCGTATATCGGCAAGCGATATGCGGTGGGATAATCTAGAATAAACTGGATGAGGAAGGTGGAGAACCGGGTGGCGCAACTTGGGAGAGCTCTATGTCCAGCAGTGGTTTGCGATAGGCTGAATTACTTAATTGAGTGATTAGATAATCACGGGTCGTATATAGGTAGGTATATAGGTATTTCGACAGCATCGGCGCATATGGTAAGATGTTGATGATATATAGTAAGATGGTTGTAGGCGTGATATAGTTATATACCTGTGGATATCTGGGGATAAAAGTATAAAACGTACTATAGTTACATGAAAGCAATTCTTATCTATCTTACTAGGAATATTACTGTGATAAGAGATGATCTAGAAATATAAGTATTAAGGCACTACGACCAAATTGGTTAGGATAGAACTGTGACCAACTACGCGCGAGCCGAGCGGCTACGTCGAAATTGGGTGCAGGAACAAAATTAGGGCACTCCGACAGTTTTCATATAACTAAATTACGGTATATAGCCATATCGCAATATATATATATATATATATAGCATAACTCTTTAGTGCAACAGTAATTAATCGCGTCTGCTCGACGTCCGTATGTCACTGCAGGGATCCAGCAGAATATCAGCGTCAGGTATATTGTCTGACACATGCTGAGCTGGACTCCCATTTGGTGCAACCTTGAGACGCACACCGCACTGTGTATAATCGATGTCAATTTGCTTTAAAGTACTTACGTCATAGTGTCAATTTTTTTTTCTTTTTATTTTTTTTTTTGTATATGTACGTTTTTCTTTTCTTTTTTTGTTTTCATTATTGGCATCTTGTTTTTATATTGATTTAATTAATTGTGCTTTTGTGTGTTGTGCTATATCTTTTGCACCAAATAAATGTTTTATCTATCTATCTATATCCCTAGGGATATAGCTATATCACGGCTACTACCATCTTAGTGCGACACATCGGGAAAGAACATTCGCTTCTATACGGTTTTCTTATTTTATGCTTCAACTAAGGACTATGTTGTAGCCGTCTTGCCCTCTTCAAGAATATTACGCCAGACCACGTTGAATTTAAAACTAACATAGTTTCTTCTTTGTAAGTTGTTGTAAGTCAATTTTCATGTTCACAGGTCAGATAAGTTAGTTCATATTTTTTGTGAGCATGGATTAGTTTTTAGAAGAAGGTTCTAGAATCATTGAGACCTTCTTCTTTGAAGACACCTAGCGTAAGGTGCTATAGTGCAAGTGCAAAACAAAGAGGATTATCGCGGAAACAAATCTCAACTCAACATCGTTCGTTTGAAGTGATGTTTAAATAATAATTCTTCTGAAGACATGATATTGATTATTCTACGGCACACGTTAGGTATTCAAGTTTTTTACAAACTACATTGCGTGACAGAATATTCGGGTTATGCGGAGGATGGTTTAATAGCATCTCTTCATCTTATCGGGCCACAGCGAGGTCAGACTGGAGAATTTCTCGTTTATGTCATTTTACTGGCAACTGCCCGCCACTGCAGCAAAGGACTATAAATTAATTCGGTTGAAACCTCGCCACTTACTCAGGAAATACTGGCTTTTGTTGGACCGAATTAAACCATATTTTATCATTAGTTACCATAAAATGGTGGCACGAAAGTAAAATACTCGTGAAAGTGTGATTTTTATGTAACATAATATTCAAAATTGCTAGAAATGTTGCAGAGGCTATAAAATTTCTTAATATAATGGCTTGGTTTGAATTTAAAGCACCCGTATTTGTATTGCTTATCGATGAAAAGGAAAAGATTTTTTAATTATGAATCTAGACTAGATCTAATGTTTTATTTAAAATATCAAGTTTTCTCTTTTAAACCTGACCTTACACAACACTGTTTTCTGTTTCCGAGGCGATACTTTTGCCGTCATTTGATGACACCTGTAGGCAGACAAATGGCAGTCGCTTCGGAGCGATTCTATTTCTACATTCGCTATCGACGCATCTTTATGGAAGTTTCGTTGGCGTTGACTTATGATCAAGTGACATTTCGATAGCTTATGTCAACCCCATTTTTTTGGCTTTTAAGAAGAAAAGAAAGAAAATACGTTTATTTGCGGTAAACATGACGCAAAGGACAAAAAAATAAATAAAATAAGCAATGTAAAAAGCAAGTTTTGGGGAAAATATGCGTCACATCTACGCAAAACTATAACTATACTTCTATCTTTTCTACTAGCGTCATCGCTAATCGAATGTTACTTTGTCTAGGCCCGTTGTTCGGACTTTATACGAGTGGGTAGCATATCGTGGTGGTCTAAAGGTAAGGTATTATAACCACCTGAACCAAATTCCCAAAAGAGAAGAAACTAGATCGATAGACATACTATTCTAACAACGATTACTTAACCGATTATAATAGTTGGTCGCTGTGATTAACTCAAGACAATGTTTATGTTCTTCGTCCAAAATTAGCTTGCATAATGACAGGTTATACGAGTTCCTAAAATTGTTTATTTTATTTGACAAATAATATAATTTAATGTTTTGTGTTGCGTAAATTATTTTGCATACTATTTTGTATAGAATCAAGTTCTTCTAACTGAACAGACAGCTGTGCTGCTGGGGAGTTTGTTGCGCTACTTCTTCTTCCCAGCTAAAGCACTAGGAAGTGGTGAAGGGCGGGCGTTTTGTGGGGACTGATGTAATTTTGACGTTCAGAAAGTGCTGATTCTCAGCCAAATTTGAATAAATGATTTTGATAAAGTGTCTGAAACATTTAGACTCTTACCGTCTTATTACAAAACGCGATCTAAATTTAGTACTAGGATTAGTACTAGGTTTAAACCATGACTAAACAAAACGTTATTATAAAATGAAGTTTATCACTAGTTCATGAACTATCCATGGTACTAAAGTTAAACCACAGAGACCCCTAGTTTATCTATTGGACTAACTGCGGTACTAATTTATTTGAGGTTAGCGTCGTTGCCAGTTGTCGTTGTTGTGTGTCGTTTTACTTACAAATTGTTAAAAATGGATATTAATAGGATTGATTTGATGGATTTGGAAGATTTGGATATGCTGGAGACGTCTCGGCGATCTTACAGACAACGTTATCGCGTGAATCCTTTTGAATTGAGTGACGAAGATTTTAGATACAATTAAAGGTTCACAAATCCGTATATTCTTCCACTATTTTGTTTTCTGCATGTTTACTGATGTTTTCGTGGACTTATCTTCTGTAATATGTGCTGATTGAGCAATAAGTTGACGTAATATATCCTATAATAATAAGAACATCGCGTTAAGTAGTCGAAATAAGATGATACATAGCATTGCTTACCTAATAATAATTTAAAATCCATATTTTAAGTACCAACTTCATAACAGTAACAGTAATACTAAAAACAGTTAATAAGAAGTGCATTCAGGTATTTATTAGTAGGTAAGTATAGGACGCAACAAAAACATTCGTCTCAACTCTCAAATTACGCGCGCCGCCCGCAGTATTTAAATCACTCCACTTCACGCTAGAGGTGTTAAAAAATATGACAACTTGTTTACAAAATGCGCGTCAAAAGTATAAGTTGTGCTTGTTCAATATAGTGTAACTTATACAAAGAACAATGTTTGACCTATTTTTGTATTGATAAATAATTATTTAAGCATTTCAAGTGATACTATTATATCAATATTTAGAGAAACGGAACGTTGCTTCAAATAAATACTGTACGATCTTGGTACGAACGAATGAAAGAATGTCATTTTTGTTTCTTATCTGTGGTTATTTTAAAAGCATGGACCTTCATTGCTATAACCATGGTACTAACTGATCCTCGGATGGTCTTCGTTTTGTAATCGGAACACATTTTGATCCTGGTACTAACTTTAATACCGTAACAATCCTAGACCTTTTAGTCTTGGTTTAAACCAGTACTTAAGCATTTTTTTGTAATAAGACGGTTATAGTTTATATCTAGAGGAGTTCGTGGCTAAGTAATAACAGTCGCACGGGTCGATTCATCAGGTTAAGCTACGCTTGCCAGGGTTGGTCCGTGGATGGGTGACCATGTTTACATACCGAGACTCCTCCGTGCGTCGGAAAGCACGTTAAGCCGTTGGTCCCGGCTGTCATTCGTGGATCTTTGACAGTCGTTACGGGTCCTCAGAAGCCCGAAAGTCTGACAATCAGACTTACCAAGGGGTATCGTATTACCCAGTTAATGGGTTGTGGAGGTCAGATAGGCAGTCGCTCCATATAAAATACTGGTATTTAGCTGCATCCAGTTAGACTGGAAGCCTACCCCAACATAGTTGGGAAAAGGCTAGGCAGATTGATATATATCTTCATAGATTAGAGGCACTCGTGATGATTCCCATGCTACATTGAGTTTACTTCTAATTTTATTTTAGTTACTGAATAAGACTTAGGAGAATCAGCGGCTCTTTATATATTTATGTTTATTAAGGTTTTATTTGTTGTGGGTGCTATAATTCGCGGTTTCGTTAATCGCCCGTATCGAGCGAACTATGTGAATTAGGCAACACCGCGTCTACCACATTGTTTCACTAAATAATGTGAGACGGTCACAAATTCAATTACTTAATTAGAAAAGTTCGGTGCGGTCAATGTTCACTTTTAACTTTGATAAAATAGCGTGAATGATTAGTTGATTAATCTGCCTAGCCTTTTTTGAACTATGTTGGGATCGGCTTCCAGTCTAACCGGATGCAGCTGAATACCAGTATTTTACAGAGAGCAACTGCCTATCTGTCCTCCACAACTCAGTTACTGGGTAAAGGTTCCCACAGACAGGCGCGACGCGACGATGCGATGCCATTCTGATAGAACAATTTTCATGCAGTTTTCATAAAAAAATGTTCTACAAGAGTCGCGTCGCGCTGTCTCATCGTGCCTGTCTGTGGGAACCTTGGCGTATACGCACGAACGAACAAAATATGGTGAACACGAACATTGAACACGGAACTTTTGAACAAACTCAGGACCCTTTTGAACATTTAAAATGTTCGATGTTCGTGTTCACCATGTTTTTGTTCGTTCGTGCGTACACTTGGCGTACACGGCTTTCCACGACACTCCTTGGTAAGAATGTCGTTGACAGGCTTCTGTCTACCCGTAACGACTGTCAAAGATTTACGAATGACAGCCGGGACCAACGGCTTAACGTGCTTTCCGAGGCACGGAGGTGCCTCGATCTCGATATGTAGGTAATTGATGGTCACTGATCCACGAACCTAAAAAAAAATTCGGCGAAATACCGTGGCTAGTCCTCCTAGAGAAGCTAGGCTAAGTAATAACGGCCACACGGGTTGATCCATCAGGTTAAGCTACGCTTGCCGGGGTTGGTCCGTGGATGGGTGACCATCTTTACATACCGAGACTCCTCCGTGCCTCGGAAAGCACGTTAAGCCGTTGGTCCCGGCTGTCATTCGTGGATCTTTGACAGTCGTTACGGGTCCTCAGAAGCCCGAAAGTCTGACAATCAGACTTACCAAGGGGTATCGTATTACCCAGTTAATGGGTTGTGGAGGTCAGATAGGCAGTCGCTCCATGTAAAATACTGGTATTCAGCTGCATCCGGTTAGACTGGAAGCCGACCCCAACATAGTTGGGAAAAGGCTAGGCAGATTGATTGACCGTGGCTAGTCCATGTTAATGTTATTGATCAAAGATTGTTTGCTCTTTTAGGATTGACGAACTTGATCATCAATGTCTGACGGGCTATGGTCTTGTTTATTACCTAAGGCTGGTTAAACCAACCAAGAGATGTCAGTAGTGATGGGGTCCAATAGGGCCGACGCCGCCGGGGTCGCGGGTTGTTCGAAAGAGATACCGTGGCCCTGGCACAGGCAACTGAAGGAACACGGGGGTGGGTTTGAGTCAGTAAAAGTCTGACACGCCCTCCCGCTCCGCCCAGAGCGGGAGAAGTCATTTGATGATTTCCCATCCGCAAAAAAAAGGCTAGTTAAACCAACATATAAGGCAAAGCTTCGGGCTTATACGGAAGGCAGCATGCGCAATATTAAAAAAAAAAAAAACTTTACCCCAACTACGAATAATGAATTGAAAGGGATGAAGTTTCGCATCATGATGGAAATCCAATATGGCGGACGCCGGGTACGCCGGCCGCATTGAATTTCTTGTGATACCACGTAAACATATTCTGGATAGAGGCAAATCCCAGGACACCAGTAGGTTCAATATTTTAGGCTGAGTAAGGTTACAAAATATTTTCTTACATAAATGGACTGTGAAATTCATAACAATTCATTCGGTAGTCGGTGAGAAGTCGGTACTACCAACATAATGAAGTAATCGTTAAAGAAGTAATATGTAATGGATGGTCACCCATCCACGAACCGACCGCGGCAAGCGTAGCTTAACTTTCGATCGACCCGTACGGCTGTTATCATGTCACGTGCCCTTCAAATCGGAAGTATGGAAATACAAATAGGTACTTACAGCCTACCTACTTGCAAATGCTGTTATTTATTTATTTATTAAACATTTTGTAGACTTAAGGGGGATGCGCTAAGGTAGCCCGCGAAATTCAAATTTTCTTATGTTTTTTGCAATTTGCAGGTCAGTGTCAGGTTGTATGTTGAATAAAAATGATTGGCGCCCGTAACTGACATGGCTTTACAGAATTATAATCATTGAATCAGCAATATAACTCCATAAGTTAGAATTGACCTCAAATCTCATGATGTCATGAAATCTGCAAATTGCAAGACTAAGGTTTTCAACCAGTGCGTCCTGCCCGTTATGACATACGGTGCTGAAAGGTGGACACTGACGGTCGGGCTGGTCCACAAATTCAAGGTCGCTCAGCGCGCTATGGAGCGGGCTATGCTCGGAGTTTCTTTGAAGGATAAAATCAGGAATGAAGTTATCCGGAAAAGAACCAGAGTAACCCACATAGCTTTCAAAGTAAGCAAACTGAAGTGGCAGTGGGCTGGCCATGTTTGTCGAAGGACCGATGGCCGGTGGAGCAGACGAGTCCTGGAGTGGAGACCGCGTATCGGTAAGCGTAGTGTGGGACGCCCCCCAGTTAGATGGACCGACGACCTGAAGAAAGTGGCTGGGACAGACTGGATGCAGAAGGCGGAGGACAGGGTGTTGTGGCGCAACCTTGGAGAGGCCTATGTCCAGCAGTGGACTGCAATTGGCTGAGTTGATTGATTGATTGAATATTATACGCGTACAGTTATCTATAATTCGTTGTTAACATAATTATTATTGCTATCAGATAAAGCTATAAAATTATATCACAGCGCGTGTGCTCTCAGTCATTGCTTGCTTTACGGGATGTGATTGGCGGAAAACCAATTATGTATGTGGATACAAAAAAAAAACTTTTGCAATTTGAAATTGAGTCGAGTATATTGGAAAACGTCGATAGGTAGGTACAGGTATATAGTTAATGTGTTCTGAAAACTGCACTTATGAAATAGCTTTTGCCTCCCAAAATATCCTACGGGAACGTACTTACTACCGGAATTAAAAGTACCCCTCGATCGTCGCGCGAATACACGATCGTTCGAACTTTTTGTTCGGTGAACCTGAACGCGTGGTCGCGCCGACAGAGGGCGCTTTCCGGTTTTCCGAACAAAAAGTGACATTATGCACGCGACCGATCGTGCATTCGCGCGACGATCGCGACCTATGTTAAGCCAGGTTATAAACATTCTTGAGATAAAAAATTACTTAAGTATATTAATTATAACACAAATAGATACAGTAAACAATTCTGAACAAACTACTTTCATAATGAACATTAAATTCAGTTACACATTACAATGTGTAAAGTGTATGAGAAATATGTAGATCATAAATCTAGAGATCCAGAGATCCTTAGAAGGAAGACAAAATCACAATCATAATCAGTCTATAATATTCCCACTGCTGGGACACAGGCCTCTCTTCGAGGGGAGTGGACTGTAATTTGCCATGAGGGCCCAGTGCCCTCCCTCCTTTTTGCTTCGCCATAATCTGGTAAAAAATAGGCAGTCATGGGGACTGCCGTAGTGCCGACAGAAGTGAAATCGGTGACACGGTGACGTGAACCGATAAGATTTCCCCTTAAAAAAAATGACAGGAAGAAAAACACCAAAAAACAGTGTTTTCAAGTGATGTAAATTCTTTTTGGACCACAGTATAAATTAATTTGCCTTCAACCGTAACTATCATTGTTAATGGTTTATTTCCCAAACAATAGAACCATGTAACAACAGAGTT
The DNA here is from genome assembly GCA_946251885.1 of Cosmia pyralina. Lineage (NCBI taxonomy): Eukaryota > Metazoa > Arthropoda > Insecta > Lepidoptera > Noctuidae > Cosmia > Cosmia pyralina. Next base: position 14,725,993 of record OX276359.1, on the reverse strand, counting down.
CTCAAATAAAAACATGTCTAGACTCTAGACTCAGTTTCTTAACGAACTAAAAATAATAAAACCTTTAAGTGCACACATCCGTGACTAAACCATAAACCTGGATGATTTTATGTTTTACATGCAATTTAAGATTTTAATTAACTAGAAGAAAAAGAAGCTTTTATTGTGCTGTAAAAGTAGGTTTCTACCGCACATTGAGAAGTAGTTGAACTGCAATAACGTTGCAAGTTTTATGACTTTAAAAATCTTAAATCTCGATTTTAAGGATAGCCTAAATGATAAATAATAATGCGCTAAGGTAGCCCGCGAAATTTAAATTTTCTTACGTTTTTTTGCAATTTTCCATGTCAGTGTGAGGTTGTATGTTGATTATAATATGATTCGCGGCCGTAACTAACATGGCTTTACAGAATTATAATCATTAGAATCAGCAATACAACTCCATAAGTTAGAATTTACCTCAAACCTCATGATTTCGTAAAATCGCTAGATTTGAGGTCAATTCTAACTTATGTAGTTGTATCGCTGACTTTAAAAATTATAATTCTGTAAAGCCATATTAGTTACGGCCGCGAATCATATTTTAATCAACATACAACCTGACACTGATCTGTAAATTGCAAAAAACGTAAGAAAATTTGAATTTCGCGGGCTACCTTAGCGCATCCCCTAAGTAAATTTTGATAAGTACGTACAATAAATCTGCCTTTTAGCCTTTTGGAAGCGGACATAGTTATAGGTTATTAAATTAGTTTTAAATTTAGTTTTGTTTTATTTTATTTTAATGAGGAATTTTACTAACTTAGTTTTATAAGTGTTACTAACAACAATATGAATCATTTGTTCGATTTAAATAAATAAATAATAAATTTAAAAAAAATCCCCACTATGTTGGGGTCGGCTTCCAGTCTAACCGGATGCAGCTGAATACCAGTATTTTAGCGACTGCCTATGTGACCTCCACAACCCAGAAACTGGGTAATACGATACCACAAGCTAAGGCTGGTTGTCAGACTTTCGGTGTTTTGACGACCCGTAACGACTGTCAATCCTCGAATGACAGCCGGGACCAACGTCTTAACGTGCTTTCGGAGGCATGTAAAGACGCCTTGGTATGTAAAGATGGTCACCCATCCACGGACCAACTCCGGAAAGCGAAGCTTAACCTGACGGATCGACCCGTGCGGCTGTTATCACTTAGCCACGAGCTCTTCGTTAAGTACATACAATGACCGGTAAATTTTTGATTTTAGATAGGTCTAACTAAAAAGAAGGGTAGTTTTTTTAGTTAGACCTGTCTAAAATCAAAAATTTTCCGGTCAATTCATTGTCTCACTATATTGAAGTTGGCCCATCCGTTTGGGAGCTGCAATGGCATAGAGAGACAAACATACAGACAAATCCACGCACCGAACGCGGCAAGCGTGGCTTTACTTGATTGATCGACCCGTGCGGCTGTTATTACTTAGCTACGAGCCCCTCCTTAAAGTTACCCTATAAAATTTAAATTTTATTTTTATAAAAAAAAACGTCATAAAAGTTGGAACTTTGATCTTCAATATCTCCGTAACCAAAAGGTTCCCTGATATGGTCCAGTACAAAAAAAAATATCATAATAACGGGAAGAACAAGATACTCTCGGTTTCACTATTAGTATTTTTACAGTTTACACCCGTTTTAATGTATTCAGTCATGAGCCAAACCTACCACCATGTGGCCCCAGAAAATGTCCGTCGACATAGAGGCAGACCCAGGAGAAGATAGCAAGACGAGCTTGACAGCTTGAGCTTTGACAGGATTGGTCCACACTGGCTCAAGACAGAGAGGAGTGGAAAGAAGAAAGAGAGGCGTTTGACTTACAGTGGGACAACACAGGCTAAAAATAAAATAAATAATATTTTTTCTTTTTTTTTGTTCATTAAATTGTTGTCATTATTTTTGAATACAATTTTCTTTTAATTATGTATTGTAAAAATTAAGTGGAAATTGTATTTAGTCTGTTTGTGTTTTGTTTTTTTGTTTGTTGTATTTAGTTTGGAGAAACCTTGACCCCTTTGTCATACAGGCTGTCCTAGTTCAGGGGTCAAGATCTCATTGATGTAACGTATACTGATGTTTGGAAATAAATTACTATTACTGTTACTACTATTAATATAATGTATTTTTTGTTCGAGGACAATGAACAAACGAGCATTAGCTTGGAATGCAGCATACTGGAGAAATTCAAATTACTTGCAAAGTTACAAACTTATTGTTTGGTTGGCACGCTAATAATTCGCGTCAGCTAACCACTGACTGTGGCCTTTGTACTGTGAAATTATGTTACTTAAGATGTACGCGCGAGAAGGTTTATTGCAATGAAACTTTCAGTTGAAGGGTTTCTGTTTATATCCTTGCACGACATTAAACAGTCGGTATTGTTTCCTTTTTTCACTGAGCAGAGATGAAAGTAAAGTTGATTTTAAATGAAAAGAGAACTCTCACGAAATATTTTTTCAGCGCATTTAAATTTTAAAAACACCATAATTCTAAAATTAACCTATTGTATTTTTAAAAACACCATAATTCTAAAATTAACCTATTGTATTTTTAAAAACACCATAATTCTAAAATTAACCTATTGTATTTTTAACACACACATTACAAGCACACACGTATTTCATACATAATATCACAGCGTATGTTTGATATTCAATTTGGTCCCACTTTAGGTCAATGTTTGAAACATGATTCGTCACAAAATTTAATTAATTGAACATGAAATTACACGAATCATACACAAGAATTCATTTAAGGGGATACATAGATGCCGCCGGGGTCGCGGGTTGTTCGATAGAGATACCGTGGCCCTGGCACAGGCAACTGAAGGAACACGGGTGGGTTTTAGTCAGTAAAAGTCTAACATTCCCTCCCACTCCGCCCAGAGCGGGAGAAGTCATTAGTTGATTTCCCGCAATCCACAAAAAAAAGGGGATACATAGATAGTTTTGTGTTTTTTTTAACTTCCTATAAAAACAAATGTATATGGTTAAATCATTTGAATTTTCCATAATGTGTTATTTGACTATATTTCTGTACTAAAACTGTAACACAATTTCTTGAAATTTTTGCGATAGAATAAAATTCCAAAGTAGCACCGTCTATTTTCAGTTTTATACGATTATACGTAAACAGTTCTTTTTTGTGCAGTAAAATTTACTTTAAATCCAAGGTATTTAAATATTTTAGAACTTACTAAGCTAAAAAACTAAAAAAAAATGTTTTTATTTTTCATTTTGTCATAAATCTACATTTAAACGAAGCGCGTTTAAATTCCGGTGCGCGTGAGAGTCTTCTATTTCTCGTGTCATACTAGACAGCCATAACGCCATTTTACTTGCACACCGAGCTAAACCACGCTTCGATAATATTCTCTTAAATGTCCACAATATTTTTTTCCTTAATCACACTAATATTATAAAGGCGAAAGTTTGTGAGTGTGTGTGTATGTCTGTTACTTCTTCACGCTAAAACGGCTGGACCGATTTGGATGAAATTTGGTATGTAGATAGTTTATACCCTGGATTAACACATATCTACTTTTTATCCCTGTCTACGCGGGTGAAACCGCGGGGCGCAGCTAGTACTGTATAAACGTGTGGTCACAAAACAATAAATAATTACACATTGGGTAATTAATTGTAGCTACACATTTATACAATATTATGGAACACAGATTGTAAACAATCAAATGAATTCTTGTCGATTATACATCTTTTAGAGGCTGACTGTACCTTATACAAATTCTTATACACAACCGGTGAAATAACTAAGTCTGTCATGAAAATAATACCTACACCGTCTATAGCAAAGAAGAACGTGGAACAACAATAAGAAAGACACGTTGAAATCAGACGATATTTCGTTTGCAAATCCTTATCGACATCGACTTATTAATGAGCATCGTATTTCCATAACTTGGTAATATTTTCATCATTCCATGTCATATTAAAAGTGCTAAAGTGACATGGATTTGACGAAGGTTACCCGATTTCCAATGAGACCAATAAAATTGTTGTTTGATTTTTAACGTAGATAGCACTTGTTACTCGACCTTAATTATCTGTTTGTTTTTTTTTTTATAAAGGGTGTCCCAAAATTTACGCAAGATTAACTAGAAAACAAAGTTTTTTTTGGAACGAAGTTCCTTATCGCGCGTTGTGAAAGGGGCCTAGACGGAAAAAATTCTCACGAAAAGTTGTAACGACACTTTTTGCTATAGTAAGCTATTGTAAGCTGTGCGACATGCGCATGTTTCTCTGTCTGTCTCTCTCTCTTATAGAAAGATTAAGTTTATATTACATTATATTTGTTAATAATAAAAAAAATATTATTATAACTTAAAAAAAAAAAAAATATTACAATTCCTTCACTAATTTTTTCGAAATTCGAAAGGAACTTCGTTCCATCCAGGTGTCCCTTGACACCTCTCAACTTTTTTCTTTTATTATAATTTATGTATTGAATCATAACTTACATAGGTAGGGTTATGTAATAGCATATCGGGCAAATAGGCTCCACGGCTTAGCTGGCACATACGCACTCTTTTGTGAAATTTTTCACAGTGTTGAGTCTCCTTCAATGCACGGGTGGTTATGGCATAGACCATTGACTTCGAATAACCCCATAAAAAGAAATCTAGTGGTGTTAAATCACATGATCTAGGGGGCCAATTCTGATCACCAAAATGAGAGAGTACAGTCCATAGTAGATACCAAAACACTTCTTACGGCTTAGCATGGTATTGTTGAATCTCAATTGCGTTACGGTGTCTTTTTTTGGACGAATTCAACTGATAAAGACACAGCATTTATGGCCCAAAAAAGATGTCTCCGATCAATGTGTAAACTTAACCCTACAGACAGTTGCGAGCCTTATTTTAAGTACCTAGTTCAATATCTTGACACTTCCTTGTATTTATATTTTCGAAGTAGCTATGTTTGTGAAGCAAAATCCAAGTCGTTGTGAACTTCTAATTGATGTATTCCCAACAAATAGGCGTGACAATAGTAAATTATGTCAATTACCGTGTCAACTAATTTGATGCTTATAAGTGTTTATTCTATGGCCCCAATTATTTATAATAAATTACCAAGTGGTTGGAAAGATTTGACAGCAGTGCTGTTTAAAAGAAGACTGCGTAAATTTTTAACCGACGGAAAAAAGGAGGAGGTTCTCAATTCGACACGTATGTTTTTTTTTTTATGTTGTCTACGCATAACTTTTTACAGTCGTACGATTTTAATTGTTTTTGTTTTATTCGAGAGGGTATACCTCAAAGTTGGTCCCATATGAAATTGATTAACTTTGCTTGGGTAGTTTTGAGTTAGCTTCAATAATACGTATTTTTTCTCCACTTACATGGATGATGTTCTAGTTTCTTTTGCAGGTGTGTATTAGAATTGTGTCGCAAAATGGCCGTATTTTTTTATTGCGTTGACTTAGAAGCTTGATTTTTTATGAACTCTAAGGGACCATAGACTTACGTATTCCATATTAATTTCAACTTGATATCTCCACGCGTCCTTGAGAAAAACGATCTTGACAGACTGACAAACTTAATTTTTTTTATGCGATAGAATTACAAATTAACATTTTTCAGACTTTTTCCTTTACTTGTGCAGTAAGACCTTGTTTCTTGCCAAATTTCATTATTCCAGGTCAACGGGAAATACCCTATAGGTTTTGATTTACTTGAGAGTATCAAAATATGTCGCATAAATGGCCGTATGTTTTTATTGCGTTGCCTTAGAAGCTTGTGTTTTTTAGGACTCCAAGAGACCATAGACTTACGTATTTGGTATTAATTTCAACTTGATACCTCCACGCGTTCCTGAGAAAAAGGGTCTTGACAGACTGACAGACAGACAGACAGACGGACAACGAAGTGATCCTATAAGGGTTCCGTTTTCTTCATTTGAGGTACGGAACCCTAAAAAGAAGGACTCCGCGCCACGCATATCGAAAGTGAAACACAGTATCTAAGTATGCCGGGACCGTTTGTACAAACATGCGCCTCATGCACACATTTACATCATAGTATGCCGACCGCCATTATGTGACATGACGGCGTCTTTGTCAAATCACGCACACATATATATCGGAAAGGTGCTTTACTTTCGATACGCGTGGCGCGGAGTCCTTATTTGTTTTCTAGTCCGTACATGCAGTAATCGAATTGTTTAACAGCTAAGCCGTTTAGGCCATTTGCCTGATGTGCTATTCCATACATAACCCTAGCCTATGTACTTTGTGATTCAATAAGAAAATTATAATAAAAGAAAATTAAACTGTGTTTTCTATTTAATTAAAATCTTGCGTAAATTTTGGGACACCCATTGGCAAGCTGGCCAAATATTGGATAAGTAATATAGGTTACATATTTTTTTTCTCTCGATAAACTGGTATTTACTGAACCGAATATTTACACGTTCTGATTATGTAGGTTATGCAATAATTCTTACTTAGAGATTTATTTGGTTACCTTATTGACATAATGTTCACAGAATTTAGGAGTTAATACTAAGATAGAGTTTGCTGTATTGAGTTTGATAATTCACAAGGTCCTAGGCTTTAAGATTTTGTTTTGACAGTTTTGAAATGTACTAGAAATACTTCAGGAACAGGCGTTTATAAACAAAAGTTTTCGTGTGTAGGTTTCATAATCGAACAATTCCATTTTACTGTTCATTTTGTGCTCAGGTCAACAAAAAAAGGAAGATGGAGCGCAGCGAACATCAAAAGTATAACCACCTTTTTATCTATGTGTGTCGAAGGGTTGCCATTTGTTAAATTGTTTCATTATAATTTGGGGAACATTACTAGTATGGGTAAGATGTCATATTTCATCGAATGGGTTATTTTAAATCGTATTATGGCAACCCTCGTACTTTATGTCACTGCGTTCGTTAGTTGAGGTTTTTTGTTCCAGGTAATCTAAAACTTATAGTTTATTAAAAAAAAAAAAAACGTTGTGAAAAGTGATTCCGTGAGACTTTTATGTGATTTGCCATTGTTCTAACAAGTTTTCACTACACTTTTGATGCTCGCGGCCTCCATCTTCCTTTTTTTGTTGATCTGAGATTTTGTGACAAACCTTGTTTCAAACTGGACCCAAAGTTGGACCTAATTAATATCAAACATTATTTCGTAAGTATTTACAAAACACTACAAACCGCAATTTATTGCAGCTTGCCAGTTTCGTTTCCTCGTGTTTCTGAACACTGTGACGAATTTCCTTTAACAATACCCATAACTTGCTATCGTATTACATTGTTATGTATTACTTACCCACCTTCCGAAATACATTATGGAATTTTACCGCTTCCCATAATATTTTTGTGCTACTAAGCAACCAACCAAGGTTCACCAAAGTGAATTACTTTCCACTCGAGTTAAAGAAAACATGAAAGTCTCAACATGAATTATATTCAGCTGCGAAGAGACGTAGGTAGATACTGTGTTGCATATACCTGTATATCATTCAAAGTTGAATGATTTGTGCGATGATAATATGGAAATCAAAATTAAACCACACATGCTGTTGAATCGACTGCGTAGTAAAGGTAGGATTCCACGAAACGGTTTAGGCACCAAAGTACTGAAATATACAGGGTGTCCCGGAAATATTGGATCAAAGGTAACGGGTAGGTAGCTTATGTATATTTTTTTTTTCAATTTTACCATTTACTCTAGGTACACCAGAATTCAGTTTTTTTTAATGATGTCGCTGCAAATGATAACATTTTTTGATATGATTTTTGTCAAACATTTTTGAATAGCTTACTAATGTAATAAAATACCATTTTTTTTTTTTGTAAAAATCGTTTTATTTGCCTTAGAATCTCTTTCTTTCTTGAATTTAAAAGTTTCTTTTACGTTAAAAAGACCAAAATATAAAAAAAAACGAAGTATTCAAATCAGTTGTTGGAAATAAGGTGAGCTATCTAGCCGTTACGTTTGATCCATTATTTACGGGATAGCCTGTACGTGAAAGTATTAGTAAATCCCACAACTTATTAAGGCCAGCCTGCATGGAGTCGGGGTCGCGGGTTGTTCGAAAGAGATACCGTGGCCTTGGCACAGGCAACTGAAGGGACACGGGTGGGTTTTAGACAGAAAAAGTCTGACACGCCCTCCCGCTCCGCCCAGAGCGGGAGAAGTCATTTGATGACTTCCCATTCACTAGAAAAAAAAGCCTGCATGGAGTGGACCGTACCTATTTTATTCATCCAAATAAAAGTAAGTTATTATTTTTTAAAGAGTTTGAAACCATGGTTTTCCTCCTGCTCGTTCTTCTTCAAAGGAAACTCCATGTGGAGTTAACTGTAATTCAAATTAATTATTGGACTTTGATTAGAGGAGCTCCTGGCTTAGTAATAACAACCGTACGGGTCAATCCATCAGGTTAAGCTACGCTTGCCGGGATTGTCCGTGGATGGGTGACCATCTTTACATACCGAAACTCCTCGGTGCCTCGGAAAGCACGTTAAACCTTTGGTTCCGGCTGTCATTCGTGGATCTTTGACAGTCGTTACGGGTCGTCAGTAGCCCGAAAGTCTGACAACCAGTCTTACCAAGGGGTATTGTATTACCCAGTAACTGGGTTGTGGAGGTCAGATAGGTAGTCGCTTCATGTAAAATACTGGTATTCAGCTGCATCCGGTCCGGTTAGACTGGAAGCCAAACCCAACATGTTGGGAAAAGGCTAGGTAGATGATGATGTGTCCGACTACAAGAAATAAAAACAGCAAACTGAAATATTTTTTTTATAAAAAATAAAAAAAACAATCGACTGCTAAAAAAGCAGTGCTACAAAGTGAAACATAACTTTAAATTCGGAAGTTGGTGTCTTTGGTTTTGTATTTTCGTTTTTGCCACCGAATGCCGAAGCTAAACTTAAGTATTTATCACTTTTTAGTTTTGCTACCTACCTCACACAAATTCGAATTCAGTGGTATTCAAATTACAGTGACAGGAAGCTATTATAACATCATCCACATAGACTAAGTAGGAAAAATACGTATTATTGAAGCCTCGTCCCCACTAAGAACATTTGTCGAGCGACATGTGTCCCCGGAGACATCGGACGACATCGCCGCGACATTGTTGAAACTGTTCCTTGTCGCACACTCGATGAAGAGTAGTGATAGAGTGTGGACGTGCGTGCAACCTGCGACAATGTGGTCGAACGACGTAGTGCTGCGACTTATTGAACTATATCGCTCCTATGAGTAGGTATTTGTGGGATGCAAAGAATAATCATTATAAAAATTTAAATATGAAGCATGACGCGTGGGAAGAAATGTCGAAAATATTAAATATTCCGCGAAAAGAAGTTGAGAAAAAAATTCATAATCTAAAATCTCAATTCTTGAGAGAAAGAAAAAAAGTTAAAGGGTCAAAATCAACCGGTGTCGGTTGTGAAGAAATAAAGAAAAGTAGCTGGTTTGCGTATGAGTCACTAATGTTTTTGCAGCAACAAGACACCTCTGCAGGGTCAATGGATTCAATAGAACAAGTAAGTTTATTTTTTTTGAATGAATGATCTTCTCTACTTTTTTGTTCTTGATGCATTCATCATTATATAAGCCGCACTGTACAACACTACCTCTTCCGGAGACATGATAGGTTCGACTGAACTGATGTGGACGGAGACAAGACATCGGGCGACGTGGGGCGATGTAGGGCGACATCGCCCGATGTCTCCGGGGACACATGTCGCTCGACAAATGTTCCTAGTGGGGACGAGGCTTTAAGCTAACTCAAAAACTACCCAAGCAAAGTTAATAAAATTTATATGGGACCACCAAGCAAGTATCAAGTATCCACCCTTTCAAACAAAAAAAAAAAAAAAAAAAAAAAATCCAAATCGGTCCAGCCGTTTTCGAGTATCTAATCGGGAACATATTATAAAAAAAAAAAATAAGAGATATCCGTCGAACTGAGAACCTTCTCCTTTTTTTTGAATTCGTTAAAAATTTGAATGCTTAATATGAATCAGCAAAAGAACTCAATATAATGATACTGTGTGATTCATAATCTTTCATAAATTATTACGAAATACACTCAGCGGCACGGAATCTTGGCCAAGCGCTTATCTCGCGATAGCAAAAGTTTTAAGTGTTTCTGATGTATGTTTGTATTGCAGTTATGTCAAAAAATGTTTACTTTTAGTTCAAGAGGGTAATCCACTATGTTTAAGTGCACCACGACGAAACTTTTAATTTACAGTTGAATCGGGTCATTTGAGCGACTAAGTTCACGTTTTAAATTTGTGTGTTGTGAAAAGTTTACTGTTCGGTTTTTGAATTATTGTGATTTTATGCTTTTAATTCAATAAGTAAAAGTGCTTTAAAAGCAATAAAAATGCCTCTAACACCAGCACAGGTTTCACAAGCCGTTGCGTTAATTAACCAAGGGCTGACACAGCGTGAAGTTGCTATTGCTCTTAACGTACCACGGTCATCAATGCAGTATGCCCTTAAAAGATACCAGGAGACATGCCAGTACACCCGCAGGCCAGGCAGTGGAGGCGTAAGGTGCACATCAGCCCGAGACGACCGCTTTATTGTCCTGGAGATTTTGAGAAACCGCTACCTGACCGCTGTTGAGATACGCCAGCGGCTTCAAATTGTGAGAGGCGTTAATGTTAGTGAGCGTACGGTGAGAAGACGAATGGAGGAAGTCAATTTAAAAGCTTGTAGACCAGCACGAGGTCCAGAACTTCTCAGACAGCACCGAGTAGCTCGACTTCACTTCGCACGAGAACACGTTAACTGGACCCACGAGCAATGGGCTAGAGTACTGTTCACAGACGAGTGTCGAATAGCTTTACGGTCTCCAGATGGTCGAGAACGAGTGTGGCGAAGAAGAGGAGAGCGGTTTTTACCCATTACTACCACTCAAACAGTGAGTTTCCATGGAGGCTCAATAATGGTATGGGGAGGTATAAGTTCCGATGCACGTACAGAGTTGGTTATTGTCGATAATCGGCTAACAGCTGTTCGATACATCGAGGAAATTTTTCAGGAACACGAAATGCCATATTTGGGGTTCATTGGACACGACCAATTCCTCCTAATGCACGATAATGCACGCCCACACGTTGCACATTGCGTTGAAGAATATCTGGAAGAGGTTGGCATACAAAAATTGCAATGGCCAGCTCGTAGCCCAGACTTAAACCCAATTGAGCATATCTGGGACATGCTCAAAAGAAAGATAAAGTCCAGCTCCAACCCGCCGGAAACTCTAAACCAGCTCCGAACTGCAGCGCTGGCCGCTTGGCGCAGTATACTGCAAGTTGATGTCCGAAACATCATCCAAAATATGCCAGATCGAATGCAGGCAGTTATCAGGGCTAGAAGAGGAAACACCCGATATTAAAACGTATAGACAATAACGAAAAAGACCTTATTTTTTATTTTGTACTGTTTTTAAATTTATAGTGAAAAATTCCTAATTTCAGTGAAAGTGCATGATTTTAAAAACTGATTTATTGGTGAGGTAATCTCTTTATTTCTAAGTTCTTAAAGCATAAGAGACACGTACTAAAGCCACTTACCCTTAATTTATTGTCATAAATGCAAATACAATTTTTTTATGCAAATAATCAACAAAATCACGAGTGGCCAAGTTTCCGTGCCGGTGAGTGTATGTGGATGAGCACGTGCGGCCCTCGTGGCTCACAGAGGAGGGCTCTGTTTGTGTTTGTTACGGCTTATTCCAGTGACGTGGTTAATAGCCTGCCGGCGACGCATCCAAACCAAACATACGCTTCTAGATTTTCATACGACTATTATAAATATAGTAAATACTAAGTTTAGAACAAATTTGGTGATCTTTCAGAAGAGCTGTTGTTAGTTCAGAAATATTGGAGGCTTTCGGAAGCTCTTCTTCGAAGCTGGAAACTTTTGGCTGGTGCAGTTGCAGTGATTATGTGACTGATTTAAAAAAAATACTTGTGACGTTTAATAAACAAATTATGCGTGCTGTGGTAGGGGTTGCGCAGTAGAGGGATTGTGGAGTGGTACGCCACACGCAGTCTGGTCCGAGCGGCCGTTGTGACAGCACGCCTAACGCGGTAATATTGCAAACCGTGTTTTATTGTGATACCTAAACCTAACTTAAACCAAGACACACAATACTTATCTATAGTTTTTTTTTGTACCTAGATGTTTTCCCCTTATAATCACTTTTGTTTTTAGTTTACTTCATTTTATTTTCAATACAGAATAGGGAAAACAGAACATTAGAAAAGGTGTCTATCTCCTAAAATTACCGACCAAACATTTAACCCTGGCACAATCCAAGTGCCAGCCAAAGCCATTACTGTAACCTTATCTCACGGAGGGAAGTCTATTCCTTTGCCAACCCATCTACGACTAAGGTACATTGTATAGGTAAATAAAATACAGAGGTATTTCGTGATTAATCCGTTGAAAGCTCAGTCTTAGACATTGATTTACGTTAAATGCTTTAAGTTAAAGGTTTGAACATTCTTAAGGTTTTTACTTGGCTTTTTATCATCAATCGTCATCATCATCCACTGCCTTTTTTGTCTCACTGCTGAGAATAAGGTTCCTCCGTCACGCCGTTCTTTCCCGCTTTTTAACCGACTTCAAAAAGGAGGAGGTTCTGAATTCGTCGGAACCTTTTTTTTTTTTTTTTTTTTTATATGTTCCCCGATTACTCGAAGATGGCTGGACCGATTTAGATTTTTTTTGTTTTATTCGAGAGGGTCATCACAGTTGGTCCCATATAAAATTGATTAACTTTGTTTCGGTAGTTTTTGAGTTAGCTTCAATAATACGTATTTTTACCCCACTTTTATATGGATGCTGTTCTAGTTTGTTTTGCAGATAGTGGTATTAGAATTTGTATGGGGTAGGTACACAACTAAAAAGTGAAAAATAAAAACTTACACTACAAAGTGAAAAATAACTTTAATTTCGGAAGTCGGTGGCAAAAAACGAAATTAGTTACATTTAACTAGACACCGACTTCCGAAATTAAAGTTATTTTTCACTTTGTAGTGTTGTTTTTGGAAGTCGGTTGTATTTTTTTGTAAAAAAGTTTTTTTTCATAAACAATTCACTTGAATATACTTACTTTCTTACGTGTCGTATTAAATATCTTTGTCACGTCCTGTATAACCTGTATTATATCTACATAACATTATATCTTTCAAATTACCCATTCGAACATTGTTCATTCAAAAAGGATTATCCATTTAAGTCGGTGTATTGTTGTTATATTCCTTGAATATAAAACACCGGCTGCGTTCCCCCTTCGTGTCGGGCAAAGATGTATTGGACTACATAAATAGGTAGCTACTGCTTATACTTACGGATGTATTTCTATGGATTCGTGAACACAACATGTTCATGCTTGTAAAGACTCCCGCAGATAGGCATGCAATTCTGGTAGAACTTTCACGAAGTTTTCATAGAAATTGTTCTAATAGAGTCGCGAACCCACCTGTCTGCCTTAAGGGTTAGAGGTATCAAAACACGTGTATTTTTTGTGTCTACTTTTGTAGTCAAGGTATTGTGCCTAAATCCAACATACTGAGTAAGAAGGTTCCGTACAAATATTCTGAAGTGTCTAATCCATCACAATGTTTACGCGAAGTTTTTAGAGGATGATAACGTCGATATCCTAATCGTTGGCGTAGGTCGCCTCACTTTGTACCTTGAATACACTCGTCACAAAGCGAGCTTTAGCAGTATCATATTGGGATACGTTTTCGTGTACCCTGTCGGGTTCACTGGTAACAGTGTTCGTGTATCAGTGTCAACGATCGTGTGACTAGTTGACTACTCAGCTTTTACTTGTTGGGACACGATTTCATCGCAGTAGCGATATCGATCAGCTGTTTGTTTGCATTGCGCTACAGGGGTCGGCAACCCACAATCCCACATCACATGCGTGGCGATGACACCATTCCGATACGAACGGCAAGCCAAAAATACATTAGTGAATGAACGAATCCCGCCAATTCCGAGCAATCCTGAAGCTGCTGTGGAAAATTTCACATCCGGCGACCGCCTGGAAACCTTCCGACAGCGTCACGAAAAAATGGACTTTGTACGTGTGGAACAAGGGTTTTAGATATCATGGAGGGTAGGTGAGGAATTGTTTTTTTTCATGCTCATGCATTCGAAATTGGATAAGGCAGGTGTGAATAACAAAAGGCTTGATATTCAATATATGAAATGAAAGGCTAATATTTCAACGGTACTTGCTATTTCACTTTTCTAAACCAACATTTTTAAAATGCCGCACCGTGATGAATAAGTAATAGTGAGTAATTTCAGTGTCGGCAGGACCGCAAATCCCGGTAATTTGCACGGAACCGTTCGCCTGTCAAGATGGGGTGCTTAATCTTCAGCCTGTGTCGCACGTTCCTCAGATGTAAGGGTGTGCACATAACGTGTAAGTTAACTTTATTTTCGGAACACTCGCGTGGTCTTATTGTCAGCCTGACAATGGAGTTACGTGAAATATTGTACAATGTGAAGTGGAATTCGAGATGTCTGACGCGCGGAAATTTATTTCTCGTTAATTTAAACCCAGTGACGTGTGATAGCTGTAGAATGCGTTTTCACGGCGAATATCTCAGTGAAGCTCATCCATATATGTTAGGTACGAAGAAAAAACATTTACATCCTCTATGAACCTCTTACTACGCGCAAACATGCCCCTGAAATACATACATATACAGAAAAAATGAAAGGTAAATATTTTTTTCAGAGTTTGTTTTCGAATAAAGGATTAGACCCCTTCTTAAATGATATCGCTGGATATCATTAGGAATTTTCCCTTTTGTTTAACGAGATAACGAACTCATAATAATTACAATGTAATTGTTGCCTCAATGTAATCAAAATAAAAGCGATGAATCCAATTAGCCAAAGAATTTTAAAGGGGAAACTTCGAAGCTGTTATCCCACTGGCTAATTATAGTCTGTGTGGAAACTTTAGCAGTCAATCAAAACTGTCCCTTAATAATGTAACTTGAGAAAATATCGTCGATAATTTATTAAAGTCCCAACTAAGACGCATATCCTAGAACTCGGATAAATTACTCTAATTTATTAAAACGATATTATTTCCAAAGGCGTCTCTTTTCAAGATCCCTTTTGTAAAATGACTAGACTGGATAGTCGTTATTTATTTTGGACCCCTATTAAACATCTTTGTTCGGAGTCTACTTGAGAATTTATTAAGGAATCTTTTTGAAAAGTGTCAAGTATTATTGTGGGCTAACGAAGGCCTCTGATTTCAGGGCCAGCTCCAAATACAGTCGCGTAACTTCGGGTTTGGGTGCGGTAATTTAGTACATGAAAACTTTTTTACAAAAAATACAACCGCCTTCCAAAGACAACACTACAAAGTAACTTTTTCGGAAGTCGGTGTCTGGTTAAATGTATTTTCGTTTTTTGCCATCGACTTCCGAAATTAAAGTTATTTTTAACCGACTTCAAAAAAGGAGGTTCTGTATTCGACCCGTATGTATGTATGTGCGTTTGTTTGTCCGCGATTTTCTCAAAAACTAATGAGCAAATTTTGATGATTCTTTTTTAAAGAAAGTTTTTATTTTTCACTTTTTAGTTGTGGTTTCCCCACCCCACACAAATTCTAATACCACTACCTGCAAAACAAACTAGAACATCACCCACATAAAAAGTGGGGAAATAATACGTATTATTGAAGCTAACTCAAAAACTACCCAAGCAAAGTTAATAAATTTTATATGCGACCAACTTTTAACCCTATCGAATATTTTTTTTTTTCAAATCGGACGACAGTAAAAAGTTATGTGTTATTATATACGTGTCGAATTGAGAACCTCCTTTCTATCGTCGGTTATTTATTTTTTAAATTTTATTTTATTGAGACACAAAACAGTTACACGTTACAATTTTAGTAAATAACAAACTAGGGTAATAGAGGTAAACATGTAACCCAACCAATGTCCGCGGAATAATGTAATATTATGGAAAAATAAAACAAAACCTCGCATCTACTAGAGGCGATTTAGGTTAGGAAAAATTCATAATTATTGTGCAAGCAATTGAATAGACATTCTTTTAAATTTTGTTTGAGATGGTGAAAATATATCAAGATCGAAAAAATGTGTGTTATGTATATTTTTAAGAGACGATCCGTCGTCTCTTGCGCCCTTGCGCCAACATTGGTTCTGCACTTTACTGTGTGGAACAGCCAGGGCACGCGCGCCTCTCGCCGTAATACAGTCCTGGGTACAATATAACAAAGTTTATTGGTGATATCAGAGCAGTCAAAGTTGTTATTACATAAGCCATGCAGCATCACAGCCATGAGTAGTGCCTGGACTCCAAGCCTAGAAGTTTGTATTGTTTTAGTAGTTGTGTGTACGATAGTTTTGAACGGTAGCATTTGTAGTGAATGGAGCGTAAAAATTTTTTTTGGACCATATCAAGCTTTTGCTTAAATTTATTATAAAGAGGATACCATATTGGTACTGCGTATTGCAATTGGGAGCGTATTAATGTTATGTACAAGATTATAAAGAGGAGCTCGTGGCTAAGTAATAACAGCCGCAAGGATCGATCCATCAGGTTAAGCTGCGCTCGCCGGGGTTGGTCCGTAGATGGGTGACCATCTTTACATACCGAGACTCCTCCGTGCCTCGGAAAGCACGTTAAGCAGTTGGTCCCAGCTGTCATTCGTGGATCTTTGAAAGTCGTTACGGGTTGGCAGAAGCCCGAGTCTGACAACCAATCTTACCAAGGGGTATCGTATTACCCAGTAATTGGGTTGTGGAGATCAGATAGGCAGTCGCTCCATGTAAAATACTGGTATTCAGCTGCATCCGGTTAGACTGGAAGCAGTCCCCAACATAGTTGGGAAAAGGCTAGGCAGATTGATTGATTGATTGACAAGATTATAAACGTATGCGGTCGCTTGAAATCAATTGAAGATCCCTTAGCGAAACCATACATTCTATAGGCTTTGTTAATAATTTTATCTATGTAAAGGTTGAAATGCAATTTTGAGTCAAGTGTAACTCCTAAATCACGAATATGGTCAACTTTTCCAAGACTAGTGCCTTGTAAAGTGTAACAGTATTTAAATCGATTTCTGTTTTTTAAACGACTTCAAAAAAAGGAGGTTTTTTTTTCTTTTTTTTATGGTTTATGAACCGATTTTAATGATTCTTTTTTTGTTGTAAAGGAGATATCCCAAGGGTGGTACCATGATATGAAAACCAGGATCTTATGATGGCATCCCAGAGAAATCGAGGGGAACCTTCAAATATTATAGGCACACCTATAGCGATTTGGCTATTTTTTACAGTAACTCGTGCATTTGCTGCCGGAAAGCACCATTCGGTGAAGTGGAACTGATGAGGAAGACCACAGTTGGCCATCGGAACTACTCAATAATTCGTATTTCACAGATTGCGATTCGATTATTACTAAGCAATTTATGCTCGTCACAATACATATGTTGAAGTGGAGCTGATGGTGACTTCACCATCAGTTCCAGTTCTCCTGGTTCCTTACTGAGAGAACTCTTCAACAATTAACGTCCTTGTATCGGGAAAAGCAATATTTTATAAAAAGGTGATGAGCAGTTGACATTAGGCTATTTTAACTTAGATAAATTACAGACTGACACACTAAAAAGGTAAAAATAATTAACTTTTTTACAAAAAAACAACAACTGACTTCAAAAAAATACTACAAAGTGAAAAATAATTTTAAAATCGTAAGTCGGTGGCAAAAAGCTAAAATACAGATCCAAAGCTCTTCCAAAATTAAAATTATTTTTCACTTTGTAGTATTTTTTTTTGAAGTCGGTTGTTTTTTTTTTTGCAAAAAAGTTTTTTTTTGCAAATTATATTACACTTAGGTAAGCTAAGGTGAAGTTTATTATGTGAACAATAATTGGAAAGTCTGTTGAGGTCTTCCTGAAGCAGCTAGCAGTCTTGTGTGTTTTTGCACGACTTATAGATTTTAATGTCGTCGGCATACATTAAGAAATGGGAGTTAATAAACCAGCTTTTTATGTCGTTCACGAACAAAATGAAAAAAAGCCCAGGGCCCAAAAAGGCGCCGCATCACGCGGTTGTATGTAGTTTTATTACACCTATATATTCGTGGCGTACTGTAATTTATTTCAGATAAGGATCGGGAGCATGCTTGGCTCTGTTCTGCGGGCGAATGATAAATGACGTAAGCACTGCCAACATCTAAAGAACCTGCGTTTGTTTCACACTTGGCACAACCATTGGCACTTCTACCACAATAAAATTTTATGAAAAAAAGTAAAATTCTTACTTATATTTTCTTTAGAATATCGCATTGACCCAAATGTGTAACCCGATAATACTGATTCTGAGTCAGTCCCTTGCCAAAAACTGCCAAAACATAAATATACTGTTATTTCATTCAGTTAATTTTGTTCCCTGAATTTACTGTTATTAATTTTGTATGACAGAGGAGCTCGTGGCTAAGTAATAACAGCTGCACGGGTCGATCCATCAGGTTAAGCTACGCTTGTCGGGGTTGGTCCTTGGATGGGTGACCATCTTTACATACCGAAACTCCTCCGTGCCTCGGAAAGCACGTTAAGCCGTTGGTCCCAGCTGTCATTCGTGGATCTTTGACAGTCGTTACGGGTCGTTAGAAGCCCGAAAGTCTGACAACCAGTCTTACCAAAAGGTATCGTATTACCTAGTGACTGGGTTGTGGAGGTCAGATAGGCAGTCGCTCCATGTAAATAATAATGGTATTCAGCTGCATCCGGTTAGATTGGAAGCCGACCCCAACATAATTGGGGAAAGGCTAGGCAGATTGATTTTAATTTTGTATGACATTTTAGAGGGGCTCGTGGCTAACTAAAAACAACCTCACGGGTAGATCGAAGTTTAAGCCACGCTTGCCGTGGTCGGTTCGTGGATGGGTGACTACCTATTAAATAATATCGAGACCCCTCCGTGCCTCGGAAAGCACGTTAAGCTGTTGGTCCCGGCTGTCATTCGTAGATCATTGACAGTCGTTACGGGTAGTTAGAAGCCTCTAATAGTCTGAAAACCAGTTTTACCAACGGTACCGTAACTGGGTTGTGGTGTTCAGATAGGCAGTCTCTCCATGTAAGATACTGGTATTCAGCTGCCTTCGGTAAGACCGGAAGCTGACCCGAACATAGTTGGGAAAAGGCTAGGCAGAAAGAAGACTTATGACGTTTTAGATGCCTTTAAATATATCAGAATCATGGTTTGGACTGGTTGGGAGTAGTCTACGATTGTTTTTGACATTAAAATAAACTATTTACAGTTTTCTTCATATTTTTATTGACATATACTATATAATATTTTGAATATGTAGACTCAATGTCACAGACTAAGAGCTCTTTGTAGTCAGTATAGAAAATCTTCTTCTAGTTAAAAGTACAATGACAAAGGTCGAGATTGGTTTCATTGCTTTTTATCCACGAAATAATAATCACGATGGCATTGTCTAGTTAGAACTGTTTTTATTTCAGTGAAGAGAATCGGTGTACTGTGAAAACGATACGAAAAATTCTTTGCAATTGTTTTGATATTCCGTTTTTCTGAATCCTTTGTTGGGTTCAGTGGAAGCTTTTGTTGAAATCCACAATCATTTTAAACGTTGGAAAGTATTAAATGTTTTGTCCTTTTCACAGAACCTCCCGTCGACAGGACCATTAGCTTTTATTGGACGAAAAACAACCGTTGACGCGTTTTTATTGGAAATAGGCACTGTTCTTGAGACTGCAAGATATACAGAAACGTCCAAAATCTTGTCTACGTCCTTGCATATATTTTCTTTTAGTGCTAATAGTCTAGCATTATGGGTAATAAACAGAAGTAACAGAGATACAAAACATTTTTATTTACATGTTCGTATTGAATTAGAATCATTAACTGTCAGTGTTTTGTTTACAAACCCGATTTCCAATTTACTGAACTATCTCTCTCATCATTTTAGAAAATAGGGAAAGGTTGGCATTTTCACATTTGATTCAACACGTCTTTAATACGCTCTCTCGAGCTCTTCGTGCTTTCCTAGATTCAAATGAACAAATTATTAATATAAATACGTTTCAGGCAAAACATGGTTGAGAATAATTGTGTATCGATGAACCACGAGTACCTATTGGCGGACGAGATCGAGTGTGTGGGCTGAGGACTGGATGTTTCTCTATTGCTTTTGTATCTAGCTTCATACAGTGTTATCTCTATATCTTGTGTCCAACTTTTTCGTGTATATAATATTATTGAACTGTGTTTAGAATTGTCTCCATGTTTTGTTTTTGTCTTTTTTGGTCTTATACGTATTGAAAATGATTTATTTATTTATTTATTTATTGACACACCAACGACTTATTCACTAAATCATTACATTAAATATATTCTATATCAACAGCTTTGCGGTGAATTTGTCACTTATAGGTCATATATTACTCGTATGTAACTTCTTCATTAATATTTACCCTAAATTCTATAATTATACTGGGCATTATCAAAGTTGTAGGAACGAATCTATTATAATGATAGTCAATTCACTGAATGTTGTAATAATGTTAGTGACACTATTCGTTTCAGTTCAGAAAGTTCTGAATTCTTAACTTAGTTGAGACACATTATCATTTATTCTTTGATCTGAACTAAAAATAAATTGTTATCTTTAACTTTATTATTTTGTTAGCAAATTATTTAGTACCTATGGTTCAAATTTGTTTAGTTTTCCTATTCCTTTGCCTGTTGGTCGTCCTGGACCAGTTGATGACAGGATTATTCAAAACTAGGTCTATTTAGATTTTGAGTGTTGTAACGGGTAGATCTTTTAGAAAATATGTGATTTCAGTAGATGCAATAACGATATAGCAATTGTTGACAATAGTAAATAGGAGGTTAGAACAAGTGCGGTAAAAAGAACTACTATCCAAGAAGGATTTGTGACATGTATAAATAAAAAACTATTTTTTTTTACAAAAAAAAAAAAAAAAAAACAACCGACTTCCAAAAAAATACTACAAAGTGAAAAATAACTTTAATTTTGGAAGTCGGTGTCTTTGGATCTGTATTTTAGCTTTTGCCACCGACTTCCGAAATTAAATTTATTTTTCACTTTGTAGTATTTTTTGGAAGTCGGTTGTTTTTTTTTGTAAAAAAGTTTTTTATTTTTATATTTTTATTGGGTCAGTCTGTAATTTATCTAAGTTACAATAGCGTAATGTCAACTGCTCAACACCTTTTACAAAATATTGCTTTTCCCGATACAAGGACGTTAATTGTTGACGAGTTCTTCGAGTAAGGAACCAGGAGAACGGAACTAATGGAGAAGTCACCATCAGCTGCTCTTTAACATATATATTGTGACGAGCATAAATTTGCTTAGCAATAGGTAATCAAATCGCAACCCGTGAAATACGTATTATTGAGTAGTTCCGATGGCCATCTGTGGTCTTCCTCATCAGTTCCACTTCACCGAATGGTGCTTTTCGGGAGCAAATGCACGAGTTACTATAAAAAATAGCCAAATCGCTATAGGTGTGCCTATAAAATTTGAAGGTTCCCCTCGTGTTCTCTGGGATGCCATCATCAGATCCTGGTTTCCTTATCATGGTACCACCCTTGGGACATCTCCTTTCCAAAAAAAAAAGAAAAATCAAAATCCGTTCATAAACGACGAAGTTATCCGCGAACACACATAAAAAAAAATATATATGCTGAATTGAGAAACCTCCTTTTTTTGAAGTCGGTTAAAAATAGTCAATGTCCGAGAATGAAAACGACTTAAAAAACGTAGGACTTAAAAACGATGTTTTGGATGATACGTTTAATTTCATAAATTGAGCAACATTCAATTCTGAAAATGTAATCAAATCATGAGCCTCGAATTTTATTCCAACGCCAAGGAATCTTCCAATTCTAAAATTGATTGCCAAATATCGTTTCTTTATGCCTGTGTGTTGTATGAGACATTGTAGGAATGACTTGAAATTTCATTTATTGGGATGGTAAGGAAGCAATATTTCTGGTCCTATGGATATTTACATCCTAAATATCGTAATGCCACGGTACGGAGTTTCTAATTCTGCCTAATCAACGTTGGAAAGCTTAAGATGAATTGCACTGTCTTGCGACAGCCGTCCCACTCCTTTCCAGACAATTAATGCATTTCAATTTCGGAAAAGTAGTGTTTTTTTTATACCTGTGTCGACTTTTACGTTTGAATTTTGATTACTTTATTTTGTTCCTTTTGTGTACAAAGTAAAGAGTATGATATGTACCGGATGACTTTTTTTACCGTCTTGAAAAAAATAGGGTATATTAGGTGAACGGAGTAGAAGCGTATGGCATACCTACCTAGGTATTTTTTTTTTTAAATAGCTTAGTCAGAAAAAAATATCTAAGTATCAATAAATACTACAAATTCGTTGTAAACTTTTCATTTTAGAACAAGAAAAACATAAATTTTGAAGAAAAATAATAAATCCTTTAACAATATCGAAACTCAAATCATATGCAACTTGCATTATGATTTGAATTTTGATTTTTTTTAATTAAAAAAAAAAAACTAGATATGCCATAGGCTTCTACTCCGTTCACCGAATATACCCTATTTTTTTCGAGACGGTAAAAAAGTCATCCAGTATATTATATCATATCTATGGACCAAAAACATGTATAACACATCTATCACCAAAATCCACCTGTCCTATTAGAACTTGGCAACCTTTTTCTAACGAGTTACGAAGTTCTGAAGAAATCCGGCACACTTATTATTAGGCACCATCATTTATTACCACTTTTCCTTTCGAGTGTCACGTTGTTTCAACTATTCAATGCCATTGATAGCACATCCATTGAATAATGAGAAGGTTGAAGATTTATGAGTTTTTTATTGCGTAGTTGCCATGTCAACTGTAATGCATTGATGTTATTAAGCATTTGTCAATTCGTAAACTGGGATTTTATTCAACAGTGTCACAGTTTTTTTTTCTTATCATGATAATCCCATATGCCAAAAATGGCCCGACATTATAATAATAATAAGGATGAAAAAGTAATAAGTATGCCAATCAAAACGTTTTTCATTATAATTTGTACTGCAGGTGACAATAAGATGAGAGCTGAGTACAGACAGATAAATCAATTTCCAACGATTTTTTTATCTTTTGACGTGTGTCGAAAGACAAATAGAATTTCACGAAAGCTGAAATTGAATTTCTGTAGGCGACGTCGTAAACACAGACAAGGACGGTTTCGAGAAAATACCTTGTAAATTATAGGAGATGCTTCAATTGTTTTTTAAGCTATTTTGGAAACAATGTGACAAAATTGACACGAACATGATTATCCTTTCAGAGATCAAGTTACAAGAAATACAATTGATCCATTATTTAATTCTTTTCTTAGGTAGTGAAAGAGTTTTCAGTAGATTTAAATAAAGAAAAAGATGGAGAATTTCTCAAACACTGAAATAAGAAAGGGATTAAAGACCCTTTAGAAAGAACATTTTAAGTGCTCTTTATAAACATGTAGAAAATTGCAATAACATTTGTCACTGTCAAGTTTCAAATATGTACAAATCAGTAGACATAAAGATCACAATAGAAACAAAGATTGGCATCTCATACGTTGACCCCACTTCGTTCAAGTTGAAGATGAAACATTTATAAAAGGCTGTCGTGGAAAAGTTTCACGAATCTAGAAATCACACGCCATGTCATGTCGGCGATTACAATACAACTTTAGAGTTATTGTTCAAAAAATATACAGTGCCAACAAAGAAAACATAAGTGAACACTATCCAAAAGCAATTTAAAAAGAATTTAATGACTCTGACCTTCTAAAAATTGAAAAACTTATGTGATTTCAGGTAATTTCCGTACATGCGACCAAACAGATGGATTCTATTTCCGTAAGTATTATTTCTGATTATAAATCTTATTGCATCTTGATCATCATGCAAAACATCACTAACATAATGTCATACGCAGTACATTGTTATTGTTAGTGAAAGGTTTGTACTATTTGTTTATTTTTTAATAAATGGTGTCATAACAAGTAATAAAGATACACAATAGCTTCAAATCGTTATCACGATCACTGTTATCATTCTTATCAGAATTGTCGTAATTATTACGCAGTTAACCCAGTGTCCGGACAAACGTTGAATAAATAATTTTGAAATGTTTATTAGCATTTCGAATGATGTTTATTCCTTTGGGTATGTCTGTCTTTCTGAAATACTACTGTGGGAGCAAGTATCTACGAATCCTCGCATAGATTAAATCCTTACGTATTGTTGAATGCAGCAGCATCTCCGGACTTCATTCATTAGTCCCCGTGCTCGTCTCCTATCGCGTCTACTGTTGATAACTGTCTCTATAGGACACGCGGCTTATGTACCTACTCGTATGTTAAAGAGTGAGTGCGTGTTGCGTCTCGTCAATCGCTATTCGACCTCTCTGTTTATTGTCCGTGTTTTCCTGCTCCGTTTGTGTACAATGTTCCGTTGCGCACAGTGCGATTATATTCGAGTTTTCTGCTAAACACTCACCATTCAATCGTCAGTGGGAACCTGTTTTAAGCTTTACAAGCCTGTCGCTATATCTTTATCTTCGAGTTTGTGTCACTTAGATTAGTCACCCGCTAATGACCTTTCCTCGCGTTTAATGGATGATTTCTATTCGATATCGCATGTTTCTGCTCCAGTGTCAAACACACAAAAGCAGGAAAACGTGGAATGTTTATATGTGCAGTTGCAGAGTCATGTTGTGTTTTTATGCTGTTTATCAGTTTCTGATTGAGTGTGTGTGAGACGTGCGAGTAGTGCGACTGTGTTTATGATGCGGCCGCGTATGTGTGTAATGTCGCGTCGGTGTGGGTGTTCCTGTGTCGGCGCGAGGCGCGGCGGACGGCGGAGCGCGGTCGGTCGGCGGCGCCAGCCGCCAGTTCACTTCTGAGTGCCACGGGGCTGCCGCGTTGTTGTCGCGTAGAGCCCTAGTTCGCGATCCCAATAACTTTGTGCACTGGAAACTTTTCAAAGCGATTCCGGACGGATCCGATGGCCGCGGATCGCTTTCGTTTCGAATTTCGAGTCGTGTCGTAAAGTAAAACGTGCGAGCGATCATTGTTGCGTGTTTATACGAGTCGGTCGGTCTATTTTTGAATATTCTCTAAACGCTTGACGGCGAAGTTTTCGAAACGCAACCCGCCGGAGCCGGGTTAACGTCCGCTGTGTATGCAGCACGCCTGCATCACGTCTCTTGTGTTTTTGTTGATGGATTTTTGTTGTTAACCTCCATAGTTTTATCCGACAAACGTTATCTGTAAGTATGACCCCGGTTGATTTACGATACTAGCTTGGCTGTGTTTTAATTCTAAACTGTAGAAATAAGTAAAAAGAGCAATGTTGTTTATTTAATAATAAGTTTCTTATGGAATTGTGTCTGTTAATTTCCCAAAACTGAGTAAAATGTAGTTAGCAAGAAAGAAAACAAGCGACATTCATAATAGACGCGCATACATGTGATGTGCGAGTAGGTACAAGTATGTGTGCACACAATCATACACATCAGTCCATAGTGCCGGCGATCAGTAGTTACATGCATTTTAGCACAAAAATAATAAAGTATTTATTACGTGAGCCTTTATGCATTATAGCATGCACTGCCGGTACTGAGTGAAGGGCTTCTTCTAGTTAGAATCGCGTAAAGGAATAAGGACTGATTCTGAGAGTTTGATTCCACTTCTAGTTCACTTACGCTTCCCCTCTATCATAAACATAACATGATTCATAGTTGTTTGGTCAAGCGAGACTGACACTGTACGGGCGTTTATCTTTTTAACACACTTCTTCGACAGCGTTTTGTTTTTATTATTCGTGTTGTGTCAACTCAGTTTATTGAATTGTTGACTCGTTTATAATTTAAATTAGTCAAATAGGTATCTGCGCTAATGTTTGACAAATCATATTTATAAACAAAATTATGCTAATCAATATAGATTCGGGCTTTTTCAGAATAAAATTAAAAGCAGACTGGAAAACAAAACAGAAGCAGGTTTCCTACAAATACGATTAAATAAAATTAATAATGAGTACATGCTTACTAATTGTAGAGGTTCGAAATTCCATAGGCAGGTCTGTGAGCCTCTTCAAACAGAAGCTAACATTTAGTCCATGTGGTGAGCAAGATAACACATGGGGTGGCCAATTTGTTTTATTATATGGGTTAGCAACCGTAGTAAGTCCCTGGCTCACCTAAGCAAAGATTGAAGCAACAATTTTGCTGGTACATGGAAAGGTTTAAAGCGTTTTCTTTAATGCATTGTGTGACAGTTGTAAACCCGATGTTTACGAGCATCATCGGAACCCTTTTCCCTTATTCGTCTTTTACGATTTGCGTACAATGATACGCACGACATTCTCATTTTAGGTCGAAGTTGGATTACTTTTTTCAATCATTTGATTTGGGACTTAAGACATTGTCCTATATTATATACAGCGTGTTTTTGCGGACGATTATTGATGGAAAGGCTTAGAGGGTTTTCCTAATTCAAACAGTCAGGGAGTTAGAGACATGACTTTTTAATTACGGTAAAATGGGGTTAATTTAATACTACGGGTTTACTTTGATGACAGCTTTCGTCTTATGAAAATATGTATAAATAATATGTTTATATTTTTGGAGGCATCAAAAGTTTTTCTTACCTTTTAAAAGTGCCCAGTAACCGGTAGACCAAGAAAACCTTATTCACACACCGAATAAAATTAGTTTTTCATAAGTCGAAAGTTGTTATCAAAGTCAACCCGTAGTATCAAAATAACGTAATCCCATTTGATGGTAAGTATTTAGAAACTATGTAACACGTGTGTGTAGGTACGCGTGGAATATTTACTGATCGCCAAAAACTCGTTAGTATCGGTTTTCGCCTTGAAAACCGATGATAACAAAAAAAATAATTCATAATTGCGTAAAATTCTCAACAATAGAAAAAAACGAGGTACCTATTTGGTTTTGAGTTTTGTAGTTGTCCATGAGAGTCCATTGCAAAAATGGCTTAACCGGTTTTGGTGATCAGCACCATTCGCAAATAAGTTTTTTTTTTTTTGTATTTTTTTGGAATTAATTATTATGTGACATTTAAGTAATGGAATTTAGAAGTTCTTTGCTATTAGCGAGTTCTTCGTCTATAAGCCAAGGTTTTTGAAAAATTAGATGTGGTGCCTTCTCTTATTATAGGCAATTTCAATTTTTTTTGTCACAAGCATCTGAAACGTTTGACGAGTAAGGCGTCGTCCTATTCGGCTAACCATCTAACGAGCAAGCGATGCGTTTTCATCGCACGATGGGATTAAACACACACATTTCTTTAGTGTCCTAATTGAGCTTGCAAATCATCGCGCGAACACAGGAACATATTTTCATCGCGCGACGAAATCGCATCGTTTGCTACGAGCAAATGGTTGTTAGCCACTTAGGACGACGCCTAAAACAAGAAAAACCGAACTGGCTAAAATGAAACACTAAAACTAAAAAACTCGCCTTTTAAAACCTCAAAAGGAAATCTCTTTTTCTTAGAGTCAAATGTTAGTTTAGCACTAAACCTAGTTCTAAAATGTCTCTTTTTATAGAGTATAAAACTTAATAGGCTTTTATGTAGGACTAGCAGCGCCCAGCGGTTTCACCCGCGCAAGTCACGAACCCGTAGGAATATCGGGATAAGAAGTATCCTATGTGTTAATCCAGGTTATAAACTATCTGTGTGCCAAGTTTCATCAAAATCTGTTCAGCCGTTTTTGCATGATTGAGTTTATAATATTAGTAGGATAATGGAAAAGGTTTTTCGAGGAGGATTTTTCTTCGAATTCACGTAACTAAACATAATTATAAGTATATATAGTTAAATCTTGTTTCTTCACCTTTTTCGTAATTGTAATTAAATTCATCGAAAGACATACACGTACATAAACTCACGCCTTCTTCCCATGGGTGTAGGCAGAAACTACAGAACGCCACCTGCTACGATCCTTTTGAAAAACAAAAACAAAAAACATCACACCTTCACACATCATTTATCGAAAAACTAATAAATAAATCTAGGAACACGAACATACTTACGTAATTATTGATAAAACCACAAGAAAATAGGTTCAGTGGTTTTCAAGTTTTTGGCACACAGACAAGCGAATAATGTTTTAGAACTTTTCCCTATTATAAATTTATTTGGCTTCGTATTACAAAACTGTTTTTTAATTGTTACTTTCTCT
Organism: Cosmia pyralina; assembly: GCA_946251885.1. NCBI lineage: Eukaryota > Metazoa > Arthropoda > Insecta > Lepidoptera > Noctuidae > Cosmia > Cosmia pyralina. The sequence goes on along the minus strand of OX276359.1, from coordinate 14,697,650 downwards.
TGTTACTGGAAAAACAAGTTTCTTTTATCAAAGCCAAAAGTTCCTGTCATTAAGATTTACTGATGTACTTATTCATTTTATATCAAAACCTTTCACAATATATTATTTTTATGTATACAAGAAGCATGCAAAAACAACTAAAATATATAATTATGTAATGTAATAAACACACACGCTGCTTTTTTTATTGGCTAGGGAGCTGCCACGATAGTGTTGGACTCAACATTATGCTATGAACAACGTTTAATATGGGTCCAAACCAGATCGCGAAAAAAAATCTGCTGTTCTCTACATTTTATGTTCCCATTATAGTATTTACGTACTACAGACATTTTACATCATATGCTTACACTTTTCATTAATTAATATATGTATATATCATACTCCTTTATTGATTTTGCATTAGTATTTTGCGAATCGATCTAAAACCAATGATATTATATGTAAAAAGACGAATATAATATATAATATCATTGTCTAAAACGATTTGTTTTCTTTAATTTTCTTAATTTACAATGTTATGACACTTAATGTCAGGCTGTGAAGCTGTCATTACTTTTTCTTCTAAATTTTCTCTGATAGAGTTTCCCTGGCTTTCGAATCTGAATTCTGAAAAAGTAGCATTTCTGCGTCAAGTCTTCTACCTCTCTTTTACAAAACTCTACCAATATTTACCTGTGCTGCTTGTTTACCTTCGCGTACCTGGACTGTGAAGCAGGATCATCACGCCTCGGAGCTGACGAGGCCTGTCGTCTGGCCTGGCCTGGTGCCAATTCGTTTCCTTTTTACTAAAAATCTGAGAGTGTGATAGGTAGGGAGGTGTTTTTTTAAATATAATCTGTATTTTTTATTTTATCTACTAAATTATATTTTGTTTTCGAGTCTATTTTCCTTTTTATTTAATTAGGATAGTAGATTTGTTACACCGTGTAGGGAACAGCAGATTTTTTTTCACGATTTCAGGTTTGATGTCATAGTAAAAGTTGTTCTTAATGATGAGTTCAACACTATCGTGGCAGCCAATAAAAAAACAGCGTCATACACAGTAGGCACATGAGTAGGTACCTACATGGTATATTATCGTATAAGCGGGTGACGATATTCATTATACTATCTAAATATTATGCTAATATGTACCTATGTACTAACCCAAACAATTCCATTCTAACGCGTAGTGTTTTGCGATTTATCAATGTACATTACACAAGTTCACACACGCGTAGCATGCATACGCACACGCATAGATTGAGAGTCGTTTACATGTCTCGGATGGACCCTCCCACTCCCACCCCTTAGAGGTCATCCGTGTCAAAGATATTGTCTATGCTTCTGAATGAATTGTATGTAGGTAAATGTTAAGTTGCAATATTGGGATTTTTAAGTACGACGTGAACTTTTCACCCATGTATAAGTATTTTTTTAACGCAATTTTTGATAAAATTCAATATTCCCAGTAAATGCGCATACAATTAATCAGTATGTCCACCTTATAGTCAGATATATTACATTATACACTTCTGGACACATCTATTGGCCCACCTTAGAGTTTAGGTTTCGATGGCCCCTACCGAAATATGATTGCTAGATTGAACAAAAACTGTTGATGCAGTTTTAAACCTGATACATTTTACCATCTTTTTCGATCGTATTGTTTTAAATTTGAATTCAGAATACCATACGACATGGAGCTACGCCTAACAAGTCGGATATGCGCCTTGTTAAAGGCAATTGATTTTTGAATAAAAAACATGTTTTATCAAATAAAGTTTTAATTTAATAACGCGTGTTGCCTCCATGGGCATCTACCACAGCTCTCATACGATTAGGCATAGAGTTTATCAACCGCTCTATGAAATTTTGAGGGATCATCTCCCATTCCTCTTCTATGGCAGTTTTCAACTCCTGCATCGTCTGGGCAACTGGCTGACGAGCCCTAACACGTCTTTTTAGCTCGTCCCACATGTGCTCAATGGGGTTCATGTCTGGGCTTCTGGCTGGCCAGTCCATAACTGTGATGTTCACATCCCGAAGATATTCCCTGACGATGCCGGCCGCATGGGCCTTTGCATTATCATGCATAAAAAGGAAATTTGGGCCCACATAGTCCGCGTATGGTATCACGTGAGGTTCTAAGCACTCACGAATGTACCTTTCAGCATTTAATGTTGGCAGCCGTGGTCCTGTAACAACCTCAAGTTGAGTTTTGCCGCTCGCGGATATACCGCCCCAGACAGTACATGAGCCACCGCCATAAGCAACCCTCTCTTCAAAGCAGCATTGTGCGAAATGCTCTCCCTTACGTCGGTAGACCTTCTTCCTTCCATCATTGCCATGTAACACAATTTTAGACTCATCAGAAAAGAGTACACGGCTCCAATCTTGCTGTGTCCAATTTAAATGACTGCGTGCGAAATGAAGGCGCGCTGTTCGGTGGGCTCGCGTTAGTTTGGGGCCATTAGCTGGCTTGTGTGGTACCATATCGCGTTCTTTTAACCTTCTCCGAACAGTTCGAGCGCTCACAGATACTCCGTGGAAGTCGCGAAGTTGGTTTTGTATCTCAATGGAGGTAAGGTGACGATTTCTCAAGCTGGTCGTCACGATGAATCGATCCTGCCTTTCAGTTGTGACCCGAGATCGTGGCCTTCCTTGGCGACGAACAAAGCCGCCAGTCTCTAGGTACCTCCGATAAACATTTCGGACCGCAGATCGACTTAAATTAAGTTGAGCACTCACGTTTCTTTGGCTGTGTCCGGCCTGAATAAGTGCCACAGCTTGGGCGGCGACTTCAGGTGAAGTATCCATAGATTATTGATAGAACCTCACCTTAATGTTAAGAATAAGTAATGTTTGTTGCAAAACCAAAGATATAAATCACTTTTTCAAGAATTAAATCCAAGTAAACCAATAAAACCAAGTTTTCTTAGTATTCGATTGTTTGATATCAACAAACAGGCTCCAAATTGTCTTTTGTTTCTTTAAATTCTGTGTTCGAAATTCAAAAAAAGACTATTGAATGAAATTGTGAATGTGCCAGGTTCAAAACTGCATAAAAACATTTTGCTCGACCTAATATAAAATTTTAGCTAGGACCAAACGAAACTGAAAATACAAGGTGGGCCAAAAGATGTGTCCAGAAGTGTATAATGAAAATTTCCGTGTGGGGCCAGGGAAAGTCCATAATTAAGGCCTATAGCTGCATTTTATTCATTAATCATCACCAGCACCATAATTGCGTAACACATTATCATTCGGAATTTTAATCATTTTGAAACAAATTGCTAATCCATTGCTACATATATTCGAAAAATTTGTCTGCTCGACAGCGTAAATAACGCGATGAATGTTGTTGAACTGTCAAAATGAAACCAACTCCGATTGATAATGTGTTACGCAATTAGGGTGCGGATCTACTTTGGCTTGCGTCGGCGCAGCATATCTTAGCCTTGTTGTAAGTAATTTACCTATCGATTATCGATAATGATTAAAAAAAAACTGCAATTAATTACGTTTATCAGTCACGTGCATTCTATAGTTTCACGAGATAGAGATAAGAATGCAATTAGTAAGTTAAAACACGTCGAGAAGGTACCTATATAAATTACCTACCTAGTTTCTACTATGAAAATGATAACGCTAAAATCTTAAGACTCTTCCGAAAAACTTCTTCAATAATATTCCTTAATAACCTGACTTGACCTATATATATCATCATAGATTTAAAAAAAAAACGACAGTTATCTATATCATCATACAAATACTCGTACAAACGGATTTTGATGCCGTTTTCACCATCATTTAGAGCATTTATTCAGGAAGGTTTATGTGTATAATTCATTAACACTAAACTTATATATAATTAAGAAATCTTAATGTTTCGTCAAGTTGTAAAACCGTGCGATGCAGGGGCGGGTCGTTAGTTTTGTGATAGTTCCACGTCTGATTCTACATAATTGCCTTATAGATTTATGCGTTTTTCATTATTGCCATCTTGAGATTCCAACTACCAAATAGGACATTGTCATACAAAGCATAAAATGATACGACTTTGCCAAATTCGACGCAATTGTAATCGAAGTTACTAGCAACTTTCAGAGAAATCGTGTTCTGAGTACAACAGAATTCCATAAACCCGTACGTTTGATTCTATCTCTTAGACTATTGATCATTATCCATTCAAATGTAATTACAACAATTAATAATTACGCCGGTAATTACAGAAACAATTAATAATCCATTGTGTCTCGCGTAGATCTACGTATGACAATACGAAGGGTTAATATGACAATTTCAGAAACTAGTATATGTGGAGGAATGAGGAAAATGTCGTCAGAAAAGTTTTGAGTATGAATGTGGATGGCTATACGAATAGGGGAAGACCAAAGAAACGATGGATGGACTGTGTGAAAGAAGATATGGCTAGAAAGGAACTGACTACCGAGATGACGACTAATAGAGAAGTATGGAAGAAAAAGACATGTTGCGCCGACCCCAAATAAGTTGATAAAGGCAGGAGAATGATGATGATAACGATTGTCACAATTTCAGAAACTAGTTCGAAGCTTCTGTATACCTTTCACTAATGTAACCTTACCATCCTTATCTTAAAAAAAAATCTTTACGAAGAACCGGGACATTTGACAAAAAAAAAAATCAGATGCTCCCTACATTTTGACGAGTTATGATGCACTTAGATAAAAAAAAAGTTACGGAACAGCCGATTTTGTTTTCGCGATTTCATGTATGGTCCCATAGTAAAAGTTGTTCATAATGACGAGTACAATTACTCCTAAGCAATTGTGCATTCAATTCTGGGATATGTTGTATATAGTAGATTCAGCTGCATCCGGTTAGACTGGAAGCCGACCCCAACATAGTTGGGAAAAGGCTAGGCAGATTGTTGTATACTCGTATAGTAGAAAAAAAGTCATATGTCGTCGAATATCGAATACGTATTTAAAACAGTAACCTTAACGTATTAATCTATCTGAATTATTCATAAGACAAACATACGCCACACCAAGATAAAATGTATACGAGATGTTCCTTATCTCGATGCTCACTAATTTGGCACATTACGAGAATTTTGATTCGTCTCTTGATCCATTTTCATATCAATAAGGATTAATCAGAAGTCGGGTTAGGAGATTCGTAATCACGAACATTGTTCGCATTTCTATTTCTAGACGATTTTGCGAGGAACGAAGATGAATGATCGCTTTATTATAATGAAAAATATACTTGAGGATTGTATGGTTGTACGTAACTACGTAAATGGAGTTACCTGAAGTGAAGGACTCTATTTCATTAGGTCTACTTTGTTGGCTGGGCCTTTGACTGAGTGTTGGGGAACGGCTATTGTAATCTCGAATTGGTTATAGCTTCTTGGCTTCAGCCTGTGTTTACTCCTGTACCACAGAGTCCGCAGACCAACCAATTCGAGATTACAATAGCCGTTCCGGCTATTGTAATCTCGAATTGGTTATAGCTTCTTGGCTTCAGCCTGTGTTTACTCCTGTACCACAGAGTCCGCAGACCAGTCAATGGCTATCGATGAGACGTTTATAGTTTACACAAGACATAAGCATTACGGAAATTGGTGAACTAACTCAGAAAGATTACTTAAAATATTGTAGTTCTGGATGAATTTTAGAATAAGCTTTTTTATTGAGTAACTGAATATTTTAATGTGATGATGAGACAGAAACAGCTTGTTCCAAATATGAACAAAATCTGTAAAGTAATAGAAACTAATGCATTGCGATTTGATTGAAGAAGATATCGTAAACCAGAACGTGTTCCTAAAAGCCGCTTCTTAGTGCGGAAGCACTTAAACTGTAACAATACAAATTACTTCAAGGACCATCACAAAGTGTCCATTCAAACAATATGACAGTATGAACGGTCATCGTAGAAACTCCAAGAGGAATTTAGTCGAGAAGCAATTATGGACGGATAGGCCCCTCGTGAGTCTTAGAACCATTCAAGACAATGTAACGCAAATGATAATTGACAATTTGGCTCGGACTCCGGTTTAATTGACTGAACGATTAACTTTTATTACTATGAACATCTCGGTAAATATTGATAAAGATATTATTATTCGCGCGTTTCGAGGCAAATGTTACTGACGATCTTTCTATTGGCCCTAAGTGATTTTTGATGGCAGTGTAGCGTTTGAGGGCGTCGATTATTTGTTTAATCGCGACCTAAAGGAATATTGCTGCGGTTAAACAAACTGATGATTGAGAAAATTACTTTAAATGGTCTCTTGTGTTGTGTTGGCTTGGTGCTCTTGTTGTTGTTGTTGTGTTGTTTTACTCTGCACTTATTCTTTGCGTTGTGTTATTAAGGTACTGCCGTGATGTTGACAATTTAAACAATAGGGCGTGAGTGTGACTTGTGCTTTTGTTCAAACCATTATCATTATTAGTGTTTGTAAGACTGTGATGTCATATTAAAACACGTGGAGTAATAACATCTGGTAGGGTGCTTACATAAAGAAACAGGTTTCCGGTACGGGCGGGTTCGGTACCGATCGGTGCAGGTATTAATTTCTTATGGTATAGGTATGTTATGTTATGCGCTCACTTATAATGAAACAGGTTTAAACTTGTCGCACAGATTTGTCTGTACCGGAAACCTGCTTATTTATGTTTGCACTCTTAATTCTGAAACAAATAAGTTCCGGTTTCCTGAAGATGATTGAAGGGTGTTCCACGCGCGCCTCTAAGAGATGTCAGCAGTGACGGGGTCCAATAGGGCCGATGCCGCCGGGGTCGCGGGTTGTTCGAAAGAGATACCGTGACCCTGGCACAGGCAACTGAAGGGACACGGGTGGGTTTTAGTCAGTAAAAGTCTGACACGCCCTTCCGCTCCGCCCAGAGCGGGAGAAGTCATTTGATGATTTCCCATCCACAAAAAAAAAAAAGTTCACTACCGTCTTTTATCTCATTTCGAGTAATGAGTCCCTAGTTGCCACCCACGATACCAAGAAAGAGATATTAATTAAGATGAAAACAATAATTCTTCAACGACTACAAAACTTTCCCTTCGTTAGTGCAAGCATGTGTTGTCAAAGCGTTTTCTATTTAATAATACATAAAAACGCAAATGATATACATACCGACATCGCACATGTAATGTTCTAAGTCACGCAAACCCATGTAGCTGTTAACAATACTTCGTAGTAAATTTTCCACAGTGAGAAAATTGTTTACTTATTCGTGAAACAGTAGTCTCACGAGCACTCGGGCTAATGAATCTAAAAGAACTGGCAGACGTAAAAAATTGAGTCGTTTAAGAGTGGTTTTTTTATTGTTTTATGTAGAATTGGCGAGTCTTTTACTATGGTTTCTTTTGCTGAAGCGGACTGCAAAGGCTTTGTACCAATATCTTAAATCTTAATATAATGCTTCTGAAGTTATTTTATAATTTCCTGTTGATTTGTTTGAAACGCAATTTTACCGTAACAGCTGCACGGATTTGGGTGAAACTTGAGACAGAAGAAAAACATATACTGGATTACCACATATGGGATTCCAACACTTAGAAAATTAACAGTTTTGCCCTTGGTGTAGAGCCGCGAACGAAGCTAGTTACCATTTTAGTTTAACAACTACAAGTACTTAGAAACTTTCTGTTATATCCGATCCCTTATGGATATATTGCGCGTTGCTATGAAGTATTATGATACGGATCTTAACGCGTAGTACGTGGATCCATCGATGTTCGTATTAGTTTCGATACATTCCCAAGAGGACCCGGTAATCGATAGCTATAAGTTACACCAAGTAATTCTACTGTATGATTTTGTGACGGCTTGATATTGATTAATAGGAGTGACGGAGATCTAGATACAAGTCATGTGAATTAGATTTTGGCTTACATTTTTCCAAGGTATTGGGAAGAAGGAATGTGTAAGAGCATGTCCCAAATGGCAACTTTGAACATATTGGTATATATTCATCGTTTTATTTAAAAAGAACAAGTACCTTGGTTTGTGCCAAATAATACCTTGCCTAAGCCTTGAAACTAAAAATCATTCTTCGATACTCAGTAAAATGATCTTTCCAGATTCGATGTATGTAGTTTTTATTTTGCAAATATGTCAAACCTGCGATGTCAGTAAAGAAATACTAGTTTCACATCAAGCGGATTTCCCTCCAGAACTGTGTCGAGGTGGGTCTGGCGGCCTCTTCACTCTATAAAGTCTGCCGCTATCTCATCCATGGCGTATATCTGGCGCCTCTTAATTGCTTCAGACTAATAATTATTATCAGTTCGCGTGCGGCGCCCCGCCCCCCGTCCGCTCGGCTACTCAGATACGCAATATCTGATGTAGGTATGTTGCACACACACACAAGGCAGCACAAAACACGTGCTGGGTAGCCACGGTTTTGCCACCGCAATGGGAAAAATATAAAGCGGCGGCGGATTAATTTACAATAATAATAGAGTTATAAAGTCAATTTTCTTCGAAGTCACCTGATTTAGTTGAAGTGGAAGCGGAATCACGTGCATTTGAAATAATATTAACTTTAAAATACACTTGTTCTTCCTCTTCACATGTCTCTAATGTTATACGTCGTATCTAGTGTCTGTTTATCAGACAGCGCGAGTGTGGCTTGGGAAATTGCATTGATACAGTGCCAAACCGTTGCATTACGTATCATCAACTTGTTTGGAAACATATGTATAATTTTCATCTGCATCTTTATTGCACTGCAACGTTATTTCTGGCCATATCGCAGAACACTTCGACCATCTCCGGCCGTTTTAAGTCGCGTTTAAAAACAGCCAACTTATAACGAAAGTGAATATTTTAGTATTGTTTACGCGACTCCCCTTGAGGAAACCAAGATTAAGTACCACTAAGGCATTAGTAAGTCGTGCCATTAATTCTTTAACGGGTGAATAACCTTCGTCGTTCTCGAAGACGTCTCGTCTGGAATAGTAATTATTATTGTTGCTTTGAAAACTACTCTGTTACTCTACTTCGTGTCAACGGCCAAATAAAGTGTTGCAGTCAAGGAAACTTTATTAAAGTGGCTCTTGTATTGTTTCTTCATTGCTTAAGTGGCTTTTAAAAGCAAGTTCTTAGAATTATGAATCATGATGCAGGTATAAGTCATTACATCTGATTTTGAATGTAATCTTACCCTTGTCTAGGAATTTTTCAATTCAAAATTATTCATCCTCGGTCGTCTCAAATTAAGTTTCAACATCTGGAGTGCATTTATTATCCAAAATGGTGTATTATTTGCATGGTTCCACGCATTATTTCTTCGAAATGGCTATCTTGTGTTACCTGTTTCTAGTCTTCCGGTTTATGGGCAGGCCGGTTTCGGTCTAGTTCCATTTCCAATTTTTCCTTTAGCTTTGCCCAAATATCGTAATGGAGAGCCCTCAAATGGAACTAAAAGCGACCGCCATAAAGTCTTCCATGTGATCCGGTTGATATAAAGTTGTCTCAGCCTTTCCGCTATCGAGTTTCTCGAGAAGAAAACATTTGTAATAGACAGCATATTTCTAGTAGTTTACAACTAGTAGAGAATTCTTGTGAGTTTTTTTAACATGTGACTAAGCATGTCGATTTTGCACTTTTTCTCTTGGTGATTTTAGATTTATTTGCTGCCGACGTCAGGTATACAAACTATGGGCCTTTTAAACTCGATTATCTGACTCGTTTGTCTGACTAATAATATATATATAGGCTTATATACCTAATGTTTCGCCCAATGTCAAAGCTTTTATAATATTGAACAACTTTCTATATTGAATAGGTATATTCAAAAAATTAAAGACATCAGGTTTTATAGTGTTATCAAGACTGAATAATTTGTCATAACTTCGACGCAATATCGGCCGATGGCTCCTACTACCTGAAGACTCCATTACCGTTTGTTCCATTTCCAGTTCCAACGTCGATCATGAGGTGTTCTTATCAGTCATAAATTATGTCACGAGGAAACAAGTATAGTTATATGGAAGAAAGAGGTCGTTTTAAAGTCTGCACGAGTAGGTAAATCATATTCACGAATACAGGCGTCGTTATTGTACAACAGAACGGTTTATTGGCTGTCTGACCTCGTGTTATCGCGACAAGCCTCCGTCATCTTCCAAGTCATCGCTTATCGCTGGCTGTGACGTATGGCTAGCTGTTGGGTTTTTGTTATTATTTATTATGCTGTCCTTCGTAATATTGGGTTGTGTATAAGAGTCAGGGACGATGGATTAAAATAACTCTTGTAATTAAGAGTACTTGGACTTGGCACTTTGTTGGCCTTATCTTCACGAGGCTGTTGCGAAAGGTGACTTTAACTGCAATGCTCTGTCTGTAAGGGTCCCAGAATTGTTGTAGCTAGATCCAGGTATAGAAAACTTGACAATATGCTTCACTGTTTCGGTAATGTTTTGCTTCTTTTACATTGTTGAGTCATAATAAAAACTTTTTCACAAAACAATACAACCGACTTCCAAAAACAACACTACAAAGTGAAAAATAACTTTAATTTCGGAAGTCGGTGTCTGATTAAATGTATTTCGTTTTTACCACCGCCTTCCGAAATTAAAGTTATTTTTCACTTTGTAGTGATGTTTTTGGAAGTCGGTTGTATTTTTTTGTGAAAATGTTTTTATTTTTCACTTTTTAGTGGTTTACATGTGCTTACCTCTTCACAGCGTACCGGCGTGATGTTATGGTATGAACTGGTGTAAACAATAGACAGACATGAGATTTCAGCAATCCCAGTCCATTTGCTATCATTTATTGAGGAGTTCCGTTGCCTATCTCAGAAGTTCTTCATCAGATCTTCACCAAATTGAAAAGGGACCACTCCGAGAAAGTACTCTTCCAAAAACTATCCAAATCGCTTTAAGTGTGCCTATAAAATTGGAAGAGTTCTCTCTTTTTCTCCAGGATCCCATCATCAGATCCTGACTTGATGATCATGGGACCACCTGGGAAGTATACCCTTTCAAACAAAAAAAAAAAAAATCCAAATCGGTCCAGATCTTCGAGTAATCGGGGAACATACATAAAAAAAAAAGTTCCGACGAATTGAGAACCTCCTCCTTTTTGAAGTCGGTTAAAAAAGGATTACACTTTATTCTGCCATAAAACTTTAAACAGTGTTGCCTAACATATTCCCCTGGCTGCTTAAATTATGTACTACTTCGTTACCCAAGTTTTTATCACGGCTAACTTAATATTTTTACAAAAAGTGAAAAGAAAAGAATACTGAATTAACACCATTTTAACTTTCTGAATCCTGTTAAAAATGTAGTGACAAATTTTTCTCATTTTATATTTACGCCTAGTGCCAGTAAAAGGAGCGCAAAAGCAAATTCTAGTTCATAATAAATGGATGAAAAATTTTAAGCTCTGTCGTTTTAAAGTGTTTTTTTCCTAACTTCGACTGCCGCTCAATTACTGAAAATCTGGCAAAATTTAGTTCTGGCAACAAAAGTTACCAAGCATGTACTTGTAATTTTTTTTTATCCCGCAATCCAGAATTTTTGATTATTTTATTAGGTTCATGCTTATCGAAGTAGTTACCAACTTTTTACGAACATCGCATCGTTGAGAAAGGAAAGTTATATTATTCCCATATCTCATTCTTACCCTTTGACAGACTTAGGAGTAGGTACCTACATTTCCTAAAATCAAGATAGCCTAACCATTTAGGAATATAGATTCTCCTCGCAAGGCAGGGATTTGTATCCTTGACAGCCCTATTTACCTGCGCCGCTAAATCTCCTGAGGGATCAACGAGGACAACGGTCCTATCAACACTCTGTCGGGTTAAATCCTACCCGTCTCTGACCCGTAATCGAGGGCCAAGTCTTTTTCTCCGAATTCATCTTTAGGAGTCACGTCAAAAAATTTGACTGTCTAAAACCATTTATGACTATTTTGCCACACAATCAGTAATAGCGCCCATAAAGCGTTACAAAAGATCGCTTACTATTGTTCCTAAATCATAAAGGGGCCATAAAAGCGTCCTTATATCGATAACCCGGCCATTTGCAATCGCATCCACAATTCTACACCGGACCCCACGTGCGGCCACATCTCATTAATGCAATCGATACGCCCTCACTAAAACATTATGTTAGTATCGCTATAGCACTACTTTATTGCCGTGCAAACCGGTTGAGTTCAGACGCTTTATCTCGCCGTGGACATCCATACTGAGAACCGGCTTCTCGTATACGTCGCTTGTTTTATGATTGTCAATAGCGACCGCCGCGCCGCGTCGATACGTTTTATGTTTTTCGTCCATTGTATTGTCTATAAAACGTGCTCGATCGGATTCGTGAGTCCTTTTACATTAGGCTCAGCCATTTGTTTCAATTTCATTCTGAAATGTATCATCATAATCTATATTCTTAGAGCAGCACAGCTTCGAAGCGTTTCTCTACTCCGACGGCAACTGCATTCAAAGAGCATTATAAATGCATTAGCGTTATAAAATCCTCTGACACGCCACGTTTCTGGTTCACACGTTTATGTTTCGAACAGCTTTTTAAAATCCTACAACATTGGTTTTAGTTTAAACGAAATACGACCCTAAGTGAAACTGATTCATATTATCAAGAGTAATTGGAGTCCTAAAAATTCCTCGCCTTAATAAGAAGAAATGACCATCTATTAACTAAAGCGTGTCTAATCAATCAGTGTCTACGAACTGTAATTAAGGACAAGTGTCGGTTTACGCTAGATCGACGGTAATTTGATGATTTTCTGAAATGTAAAAGTGTAGCCAAAGGTCATGTTGATATTCAGCGAGTTTTTTTCGTCGTTTATTCTCCTGGCGGGGTGGGCACGCGAGGGCACGACCTCGCGCGTGACGTCACGCCTCAGATGAATGAACATCCACCCCAGCCCCTTTGCCCCCTACCCCCCACCGCGCGACGGTCAGTTTGCTAGCGATGAACACCGTTATTGCAGTCAAAACATCTGTTGTTGAGTCAAAACGGCTTTTACGTAGAAACCGTCGATTTTCCACACTTTTCACGTAATACGAAAATTCTTGGAAAGAATTGGGGAAAGAGAATGTCGTGTTAAACGTTCAGTTACAAATATCACGACATTCTCTTTCCCCAATTCTAGCTGACAATACAGAGTTATTATAGGTAAAGATTATCATGAGATAATCTTTGTAGTTTGTCAACTGTTAAGAAACTCGTATATAAATTGTTGGTATGATTTCGTTTTATTATCAGTTCATCGATATATCAAAAAACTAGTTTGTCGAAATAACGCTATCGTCATAGAACAAAGGCCCTAGACAAAGTAACATTCGGTTAGCGATGACGCTAGTAGAAAAGCCAAAAAAATGTATGGGGTTGACATAATATGCTATCGAAATGTTACGTGATCAAGTTAATGTCTCTCTGAAACAGTAGCGATGGTAGAAATAGAATCGCTCCGAAGCGAATACCATTTGGCCCTCTGGTTAACATTTTTATCAATGGCCAGTGTCATTGACAAAAATTTTGTTTTAACTATCTGCTTGATCCTTTAAAATGTGCAGTGCATTTACAAGTAGACAAGTAAGGTTATCTGCTATTATGCTAGCACACGTCCTAGAAACAACGATACTTGATACTTGAACAAAGAAATGTTCAACATGTACTTGAATAGAAAATAATAGTAGAGTCGAGTAATATGGTGAATCCGGCTCCGTTTCTCGGTGCAACAACGCCCAAGGGTCTTGGTCAAGTTCCATATTTGGTTTACGGTGAGTCATTCGAGTGTGCACGGACTCACGTTAACTGTTGCCATATATCGAGGCCGTTTTAAGGAGAATCTAAATCGATAGATATACTCGTACGTATGAGAAGAAATGTTGATAGATGAACGTTCGGCAACCTCGTATATTTTATCCATTTGTCAGATAGGAATAGATAGATTGAATGTAATTTTTCAATCGGTCTATATTCTCTCCATTTTTACCAGTTTTTTTTTGTTATCAACAATCATTTTTGCTTTCTTAACGTTTTCTATGGGATTTTTTTTAAAAGCTATTTTTTAAGCTAAGCGTTAAAGCGAAGAAATAAAAAAAAAGGTTATACTCGTAGGTACTTCTTTTCATGTTCATGATCTTTTTCATTGTTTCTTACAACAGAAGCTTCTTGTTTTGTTGAGTAGAATGTTCTTAAATCCGGCTATTCATCTTTCTTTATTACAGGGAGATAAGTTTGTTCATTAAGCAGAAACTTCGTCTTAACGAAGGTTCGAGCAAAAACTGCCCACACTAGCGCTCAGGGCACGATGACGTGGTGTCTCCCTAAAATGGAAACGAGTTCGTGGAAGCTATACCTCGAAGATTCTTAGCTAGCGCATAACATGTAATTCTATGAAATAAATGGACGGTAAACTCTTCGACTAGGAATGGTTGGTAACAAAGAAAATAGATACTTCGACGGCTATCGATGACTTGAGTTGTTTAGAGATTCTATGAGCATTTCACTGGTTGATAATATGTTTATTAGAATAATGGGAATAGCAGAAATGTTGTATTTATCTCTATCTTCGATTTGGTAACCACAAATATGACATTATAATTTGATAAATTAATCTATATTAGGTATATCACTAGATATTAATAAAAGCATCAAAGGTTAAGTTAAACGCTGACATAATTGATGCACAATGCAAACTATTGTATCTTTTCCCGTTTGAGAATATCATCTTCAATACACACGTTGCTTTTATAAAGTAAACGGAAGAGCGATAAGGTTGTCCTTGTTTAGATACGTGCCTGTGTATGCATAATGTGGATTATATTGTGTGTATGTATGCGAGAGCGCGCTTTGACCTTCCGTGGCCGGTGGACGCACGCTAAACGAGCCCACCGAATGATTTCGTTAACAGCTCTTTGGTTATTATGAGACAGACCAATGATTTCAGTATGGCTATAAAAGTCCTCTCTATCTTTAATCTCTTTGACTATAGACTAGACTCCACCGCTTGCAAACTCTCTTTTCAAGCTACTATCATTCCCAAAAACATCCTCCTTACTTCAAGTTTATATGCTTCGACATTTCTAATCTTTGAAATTTATCCTTACACTATATTTATACTACTGTACTGAAATACATATACGACATGTCCCGTAAAACGCAAACCCTATTAAGGGGTCATTGTACTCATCATTATGAACAACTATTACTATGGAACCAAACCTGAAACTGCGAAAAGAAAACAGCTGTTCTCTACATTTTGACTAGTTATGCGAGCACAATGTAGGGAACAACAGATTTTTTTTTCACGATTTCAGGTTTGGACCGTACTAAAAGTTGTTCATAATGATGAGTACAACTCTATCGTGGCGTCGATTCGAGTAGCGTAGTGACATTTTCTAAAACCCACGATAACCTTGACTTTTTCATACTACGTCCTGTGTTATATATGCTAAAGCGCAATAAAACGATATTCATTAAAAACTGATAAGAACCAAACTGGTATTCGTTGATCAAAGTTAATTTAATGTAGTTTTTGTGAAAATAAAAAGTTTGTTTAATCTATGTATGTCATATTCAAAACCACATTTGTTTCACTACAATCCTTGACATTAAATAAAAACTCGTGTAGTTTGGAGAAAAAAAAAAAACGGATAAAATCAAAGCACTGAGAACCATGAACGCACCATGAATAAAACAATAAGCACATAACATTTTTGCGACTTGTTTCAGACATCTGTGACCTGGGTTGGTGAACAAATGAAATAAAAAAATACTGTTTTGAAACGGGTTTCTTTGCCATACCATCACGTCACGAATTTAGACCCCATAAAACATGTGCTTCGTATTTAAATGTTCAAATCAATTCTTATATCACAGTCATCCGGTCGGTTCGATTTTATTGTCAAAAGTTACATTTACAAGTTAAATGTCGCGTTAGACCAGTTGTGTACACGTCATTATGTCCTCGAATTCGTTTCTACGAACCGCCATTACCGCTCGTGTTTTTACTTATTAGAGATTTGTGTGATAGGAATCAAACTAGTCCTGACGACGTAATGATCAAACATCATTGACGCAGACTTCCACTTTCAAATGTAACGGCACAAAAAACGCTGACTCGCTGCTCAAATGGCTTTTTTGTTTCACTCTGTCTTGACATGCCACAGCACTATGGAGCACTTAGATACAACTATTCAATATGTCTCCGTCCCACTTTGGAGACAAGAGAACATGCAATTTCATGTCCTTATTTATTTTTGTTTTTCTGCCTTATGGGAGGGGTTCGAAACTACATTTTTTCTTTTTTTTTCTTTTCAGTTACATTTGTGCGGGGCCTCTCCCATGTAGTCTTTCACTCGGACGGTGATGGCTACGGATGACCTTAATTTAGTGGTTGTTTTTGTGATTGGTGCTAGTGAGTGATTGGCAGCGAAAGTGCTAGTCGGCGGCTAAAGCCAGGCCAGTGTGGTTAGTGTTATGCCAGTAGTGCCAGTGATGTGACAGTCTATGGAAGCGTCAGGGTTTACTCGGAATGTTCACGAAGCACGGCAAGCCCGCTGAGCGGTGCCACCATCCCCACTCGCATAGGGGCTGTAAGAAGAAAAAACCTGCTCCGCACACGCCCTGGAAGTACTTGATGAATTGCCCACTCGTTAGAAAATGTTTTGGTACGGTATTTATTTTTCACTTTATTTTATTTTCTGATTAAACCTTTGGCGTTGGTGTAGGTAAACTAACTCATTTTAATGAGGTCAAGATTGTAATCGATGAATTTTAAGTAAACATAATTGCTTCATAAATTAACTGGATTGAATTCAGCAAAATTGATACCTATGATAACAAGGTGTAAAACAAGCTTGAAAGCATGCATGCAAACAGTGAACAGGCACTAAAATAGTCCACGAACGTAATAATGGAAAGGGTTTGTTGTAATGGATCCATAATGATTTGATATGAACTGTGAAGTGCTGTTTTATCTATGTTTCTGATAGTCCGAGATAAACATTATCGGTTAGAAATCGATCATTTGATAGTGCTTGGTATACAGTTTGCGACAGTTGAACAGTTTTGTGGAGAGTTTGGAAGTTGAATAAAATTCTTGTGTAATGGTTTTTATCAAAAATGATCAATGATGAAGGATCAATTTTCGAAGTTGGCGCTAAATGGGTAAAAGTTTTGTTTGGCCTCGTCGCGGATGGATTCTGCCATTAAGGGTTAGAAAGTTCGATTGATACCGATCTCTTGGATTACAGTTTTACTGATGTTGAGTGGGAGCGGTAATTTTACAAATGTGCGTTCTAAAATCAGTTTTTCTTCTTCTAAATCTCCATCGCTTTTCGTGTCAAATGTTATCACATTTATGAACAAATCAATATCAATAACTTACTCGTAACTAATTAATTATTTAAGAATGTCAAGTGCGTACGAGTACATTAATTTAACTGGTTGTTTAATACTGGCATGCATTATAACCGGCCATTGTTCTGAATATTTAATTATTCTTTGCAAGAGGTTCATGTTTCCCGCCAAGTTCATAAAACAGTTACATTGTTTGAACTTCAGTTATTTGCAGTTCTTGCACTACAGTTCAGAAGATTAAATAATTTTCTCATTGAATTTTACGAGTAAAGACTCCTTCAAACAGACGCGACACATGACGCGAATCGCGCGCGACACTGACGCACCGTTCGTCGCGCGACACGCGGTGCCTTTGTGTCGCGTCGCGTGTCGCGCCTGTTTGTAGGAACCTTTATCTGTAAATTGATTTGCCCAATATTGGTCGTACTTTGTTGCACGTACTTACACTGAGGCAATGTAGTGGAATTGTAAAATTACCCTTAAAAGCATCTACTATGTTCATTATCATGAAAATGTCGTTGAAACAGAGTCAATCGACTGTTGGATTTCATGAGAATACGATGAAACTACACGTCCATGTAAAGTTTTAGGAGCTACAGCAGCATGGACAATAGGTACATATTACATATATAGTACCTAATATTTTATATAGGTATTCAAGCAAATAGTTTTTGAAACACTCGAATGTTCGTTGAAATGCGCTTCATACAATTTTCAATATAGTACGTCGTCGGTATGTTCGGTGCAAACAACTGTCAAAACAAATAGCATTGTTTTATTGTTTTTAGAGAGAATAGACACAATCACAGAGTTTCATTGTTTTTCATGTTTTTTGTGGAAACACTTTTTGTACTTTTGAAAATCGCTGGGATTGCCCAGTTTGGAAGCAAATAATGGTTTTGCGTTCATTAACAATTTGTTTCGTTTTGGTCACCAGTTTTCTTATTAAGAAAAGTTTTTCTGCTCAATTTTCATTTGATAATGACTGTATAAGAAATAAGGCTCGGAAAAAAGAGGGGCTCGTGGCTTAATGAGAACAGCCGGGGTAGATCGGTGGATTAGTGACCATCTGAGTACATATCGAGACCCCTCCGTGCCTCGGCCGTTGGTTGCCGCTGAGCTTTTATAGATTTTTGACGTTACCGAGTAACTGGGTTGTGGAAGTCAGATAGGTAGTCGCTCCGTGTAAAATACTAGAATTCAGCTGCATCCGGTTAGACTGGAAGCCAAACCCAACATAGTTGGTTGAATGACTGTAGTAAAAGTGTATATTGCACTGTGTAATGTAGTATAAATGTTTTTTTTTTTTTAATTATAACGCCAATTGTCGCTTAACTTGTTTTGTAATGACGTCATATTTTAAGCAGCTTCCTTGACTATTGAACTTTAATATCTACACTAGTCAGTGTGGTCAATAACAACTGTATTCATATTGTCATAACGACAAATCCAACCATTACAACAACAATCAACTTTAGCCGACGTTCGCACGGACGTAAAAACATCGCGGCGGGATTTTATCGCGCACAGGATTTTCAACTCTTTGTGTTAACCCGAGCTTCGAGAATCCAACCTAACAACAACAGAGTGCATCCCAGCGCGTCGGAAAAACACACTGTTGGATTTTCAACTCTCGGCGCTAAGCTAAGCGTTGAAAATCCAGTACGCTACTAAAAATAGCCGCGATATTTTTACGTCCGTGCGAACGTCGACTTTCTCTCTTATCTCTTTCCAACCATTTATTTTACTTTTGACATAAGCACGCCTATGAAGTTCCTTATTTATTGACAGGCACCCATAGACGAAAAAATACAATACTTCATGGACGCTAAAGTAAAATAAATGGTTGGAAAGATTAAAATATTATTTGTGCAGCATAAACTACAGTAAATAATGTCCATAATAATAGTTTTATTTTACGTTTCAACTGACTTGTAATGACCAATAACGCTTTACTTACGTTTCTTTACGTAGTTCACCTGCGTCAAGTGAAACCAATAAAAAGTATGATTATTATTTGCTTAGTCTATTATTTTACATAGTTACGTTAGAAAAATTAATACTTATTCTGCTTTATCACTTTGCGGTGGTAAACCACAACATGGTTTGGTGGGCACAATACGTTGGTTCCCAATGTCCGAATATGATCGAATCAGCATGTTTTTAAGTCTAATCTGCCTAGCCTTTTTCCAACTATGGCTATGGTCTGCTTCTAGTTTAACCTGATGCAGCTGAATACCAGTATTTTACATGGAGTGACTGCCTATCTGACCTCCACAACCCAGTTATTGGGTAACACTTTACCCCTTGGTAAGACTGGTTGACAGACTTTTAGGCTTCTGACGACCCGTAACGACAGTAATAAAATATCTACGAATGACAGACGGGACCAACTGATTTCCGAGTCACAGAGGGGTCTCGGTATGTTATGGGTGGTAACCCATCCACGGACCAACCTCGGCAAGCATTGCTTAACCTTGAAGATCGGCCGTGTCTGTTTGTAATGTCAAAATAACAGCTTTTTACTAAATGCATCATCATCATCTGCCTAGCTTTTTCCCAACTATGTTGGGGTCAGCTTGCAATCTAACCGGATGCAGCTGAATATCAGTATTTTACATGGAGCGACTGCCTATCTGATCTCCACAGCCCAGTTACTGGGTAACACGATACCCCTTGTACCCCGTAACGACTGTCAAATATCTACGAATGACAGCCGGAACCAACTGCTTTACGTGTTTTTCGAGACACGGACTTGTCTCGATATGTAATGGGTGGTCACTGGTCACCCATCTACGAACCGACCGCGACAAGCGTAGCTTAACCTTCACTCGACCTCTGCGGTTGTTATTGTTTAGCCACGAGCTCCGTATAAATTATATAATGTTATTTTAGCTTTAATATTTAATACAATAACGTACTGTTACATGTATTAAGTCCAATAATGTTTGTAACGTAAATCTCTGACGATCTACGGCCGATGATCGTACTCGACCTTGTGGCGGCATTCCGGCGCGTCCCGACCGCCCGATCGACGTTTAACTCGACTTGTCGCAACTCGCAACTACGAGAAGTACCATAAGAGGAGCTGCAGATTTACATGTAGAATTTCTAGATATTTCTTCAAGCTGTATACGTACAGTAGGGACAGTGCTTTGAATTACAAACAAGTTTGACAGGACTTCGTTAGACCAAAAAGAAATTGGGCTACAAATCAACATTCTTGTGCATTGTGCTTGAAAATTTAAAATGCACTAGCAGTTTTGTTGTTTGAGGATATAGGGGTTGCTTATGCGATGGTCATTCAATAATTGATGCTTTTCATTTGCATCTTCTTGCAGTAGAATCAAAAGTCATTTATTCAAACTAGGCTGATAATCAGCACATTGCGAACGTCAAAATTACATAAGACTAATGATATATTACCGTCATTGCATAAGACAGTCCCACCAAACGCCCGCCCTTCACCACTTCCTAGTGCTTTAGCTGGGAAGAAGTGGCGCAACAAACTCCCCAGCAGCACAGCTGTCTGTTCAGTTAGAAATTAATTCTATACAATAGTACGCAAATAATTAACTCAACACAAAACATTAAATTAAATTATTTGACAAATTAAATAAACAATTTTAGGAACTCATATAACCTGTCATTATGTAAGCTTAATACTGGAGAAAGAATATAAATCACAGCGACGAATAGTATGCCTTTGATCAAAGGTTGGATTTTACTTTAATTTTAAACGCATTAAAAGGCAAATCGAGCAAGAAGAGGGTACCTTGTTATAAAAAGTTATACCAAGCCTAACAAATGAGTTATGATTTTATGAACCTTATGAAGCCGGTGAAATTGAACATGTAATTTGTCCTTATTTCTGTTTTTACTGTATGTATATTTTGCCTAATCTATAAGATGGCGAAGACGAACTGTGATGCCACCGTGAGAATACCAATATATTTTAAAAAATCTCTCAGATTAACTCTGGCACCTAGCTGGTAAATTGTTAGACATAATTATACTATAATTATATTGGCACATGTGCCAATGTGTCTTTAATCCGGCACTTAGTGTGACGGACTAAAGACCACCATCGCAATATTGCTCTATCTCATTACGGGATTTGTTGAATCTAGCTGTAGATGGAGACCGTATACGGCTATAACAGTGCTATGCTTAGATTGCAGTGGTGTTAGTACTTGCAGTTTGCTGGGCCATTTGCTTTGCCTTCAACAATAGTGGGTACAATTGACCTTCGATATTTCCATATACATTTTCCTTTAGTTTGTCTTACAACCTTCTGCCTACCGAGTTAAAATGTATGAAAGGATTATGCATCAGATATTTATAACCTACTTTTTCTTAAATAGAAACCAATATAGCTGAAAACTGAATATTATGTTGCTATAGGTACTATTATATATCTATATACTATAACCTGCAGTAAATATTGTTTTTAGCGATCTCCTTTTTACCCGATTGCGCGACTTAAAAAAGGGTAATGTAATGTTTATGTAGAAGCATCATCTGACATTAAATATTCTGAAATGTGGCAAAAAAAAGCAACTTTAAAACTGCACAGTACCTACTCCAAAATGTTATCTGTTGATTTGTAGCATTTATAATCTCTGGAAAAAAAAATCAAGTGTTAACAGTCATGACGGGAATGAGAAAAGTGGAATGATTAGAAGTTTGGATGATGATTTTATTTTTTAATTTAATTATTTACTGAAAATGATCACATTCTTTAGAGTGAGTTGTGTTTGCATAGTCTGGAATTCAATAAAACAACATCTTCAGGGCATCAATTTCGGTGGCATGGAAATTATCTCCATGGTCGAAATACTTATCAGTCGAGAAACCGCTTATCTCGGTCGAAAACGAGAAATTGCTATTCTAACGATCTCCATTCATAAATTTTTCGATCGCAAACCAGCGAGACATTACGGCTGGTCGTAAGGTATGGAGATATGAAATCTCCGTTGGAACAACAGTCAAATTTTACATTATCAAACAAATTAACGTAAAATGTACATAACGACGATTTGTTAAACTGTTATTATGGATGAATTCTTGGCTAATTTTATCCCAGAGCTTGTGGATGAAGCTGAAGCTGCTGTTGCTGCACCTCGAACTCGAGCTCCATGGCGAGTCGAACCGTTTGAGACGAGTGATGCACAATTCAAAAAGAATTTTCGCGTCTAAAAGGGATCACTGCTTTTCCGAGCGCGTTTCCATATTCACAAATGCAAAAGTTTGGGGAAACTATTTGTAAAATCTCCCGCACTTTTTATAAGCTACTCGTAATTATCACGACAGTGAGTGACAGCCAGTCAGTCAGGCAGTCACGCAAGATACGTGCGACAGCGCTGTTATAAAAGTCGTACTTGTTTGAACTTGGTTTGAATAACAACAACACAAAGTAGCGCTTTACGTCAGAAAAAAGACATAAACACAAATCATGCGAAATGCGTTTCGGATCACGCTACTTTGCAATTACTATTTTCAGTAATTATAAAAAAACACAGTTCGAGCCCGGAATTAATGGCCTTTGCACATCTCCGCCGCGAAACCGTATGATGTTTCGCTGATGTTCCGCTACTGGAGTACCAGAACATCATGCGAGTCAGTTGAATTGAACTATTACTCGTATATTGCAATTGTTTCGCGGCGGAGCGCGGAGGTGGAGATTGTGGTACACCACAATCTCCACCTAAGGGAGGAAGGACCAAGGGAAAAGATATTATAAGGTGGATGAAAGACGTCATCATCATCCACTTATAACATCATTTCTTGATATTGTACCAACCAGTTTCTATTTGTACGCACGGCTACAGATCAAGCTATACATTTCCAGTATAAGCTGATCTCGCATTGTATAGGATTTCCTTACAGTGAGAGGTCAGTGTAAACTGGATATCTATAGCTTGATGTGTAGCCGTGTGTAATTTTATATCCTTATTAAAAATGCCGTAATATTAACCTGAGTTATATCAAAATTCTCGATTCAATCAAGCAAACTGACGTCTCGTTTCGTCTCGTTTTCGTCGTTAATGTTATTACTATGCAAAACTAAAAATATGTTAATTTAAACCATAATATTAATTTAGACCAAAATACCAGTTTACATTAAAAAAATCTATCTAATAGTGAGAATTGTGCTACAATCCATCTCACTGAATATTATAAAAGCTATTCAGTATTCAGAAAAAACCTTATTGAGTAAGTATAGGAGGTATAAAGTATAAACCCATATAATAATTTCTGTATAATAAAGTCTTGTTGTTGGCGATCGCTCGCTAGTTCAATGACTTTCAAAATTATCTCGTTCCTATTAATCATTAGAGCAAAAAGTTTGACATCTTTTTCAGTGAAAGCTGGGCTTTGTCAAAGTAATATATTATTGACCTTGTTTATCAATACTCAAGTACCTACCAACATGTATTTGTAAGTATTATTAACTTTTTTTTTCAAGGAGGTTGAACACTTTTCGGGAATTTCTTTGCCTTTATGACGTGGACAGAATTTCTAGGTGACTTTAAAAGAGAAGGGTTTGTTTACAGACAGCAGTCATAATTAGCTAGGTACTAATCAAATATTTGCTGTAGTTTTAATAACTGTAATTAACCTTTTTAAAATTAGGACACACACACATACCATTATTTACCGGTATGTTTATTGTAGAATGTTCGCGAACCTAATTTCAACAAACTCTCAAAACGGTAATCATTGCTCTTTGTTTCGAGTATTGTGTGAAGACAATGACACCGTCCGTTTTATTTCTTCAGTGAAGTTCAGTGCCAAGGAAACGTTTCAAGAATCAAGTTCGTCTGTATGATGTCGACTAGTCGAGCGATGTATCAGCCTTTCCGTACGAGGCGACCGCGGCCCCGCAAACAAAAACTGGAATTGCGTTTGTAACATACATGAGTCATTCCATTTTTAGCGTCCCGCATGCGAATAGAAAATGTTTTAACGTAATTGGACTTTGTTGACACATGATATAGAATATACCTACCATTAATTCCTTTGGTTATTAACTAATTAATTAATGTTCACTTTGTGGGAATGGATTGTCATAAAAATTCGATATTACTGCGCAGGTGCCTTTTTGTGTTTCATGTTTGTAATGTTTTTCAGTTCCCTAGTCGATTATATTTTGTAATTTATTTCAGTCGCGCTACGACCTACGACACAAAGTTCCATTTTGTAATTAACTTTTATTACATCATTTAGTACTTTTATGTCTGATCGGTATACCGATGGGGGTAATTAGACCTCTTTTAATGTCAAATAACCTTTAAAAAAATTAAAAAGGTCTATCCACTGTGTCTCGTATTTTCGCCAGTACTTATTCATACTTTGGCTAGTGAACATGAAGTTACTGAAAAAATGTAAGTACCCACTGTTCTGTTTATTATTATTATTATTTTATTCTTAATTTATTTTATTTACACTAAAGTTACTGTGAAAATAGTTATTTAATTAGTGGGTGATACGAGAAAGAGGTTTTGTTTTTGTAATTATCAATCTAATTCAAATGTAAGTATTTACCGAGTCATAAGCTATACTTACGATAACATAACCATACTTAGCTACAGCATTTTCTACAACGTAACATTGATCAAATTAGTGATTAATTTAATGAATCAACAAAACTAATAAAAAGAATCTGTGCGGAACCCCATGTGATCTCAGTGTTGTTTATTGACGTGTCGCGAGATTAGTCGGGGCGAACGAACACACTTGTTGCTTCGCCAATAATGCCACCGTGTGCCTAGTCCATCTGCAGCTTGTTCTCAATTACATTCACCGCAGATCTGATGAGACATAACCACCGCCTTAATCAAATCTAATCTCGGATTCACAAAGTCCGGACTTCACCAAAACCCGGATATTTCATGAACTTTTCATTCCTTCCTCTAATTCTCAAACACGATTACAATCTACGTGTCTTGACTATTAAAACGAAATTACCGTCCTCTTTCGAACTTATATTTCCGGTATTTTCAACTGACTTATATGGCTACTGGCTTTAACTACTTGTGCCATTGCCAATACTGGAAAGCATTTTAACGAGATTTTAATGTTTTCGCTTGCAAAATTTATTGCCCTCGGCGCCAAGAGTGGTATCTCCAGGGATTTGCTTCTGAACGCAATTTGCCGTGTGCCAAGCAAAATGCAGGGATACCACTATTTAAAAAAAAAAAAAAAACGTTTATCACAATTTCAAAATTATAATCACACTAATATTTTAACGGCGAAAGTTTGTGAGAGTGTGTGTGGGGGTGTGTGTGTTTGTATGTTTGTTATTTCTTCACGGTCAAACGGCTGGACCGAATTGGATGAAATTTGGTAAGTAGATAGCTTATACCCTGGATTAACACATAGGCTACATTTTATCCCGGACTACGCGGGTGAAACCGCGGGGCGCAGCTAGTTGGAGTATGAAAACGAATGTGGTTGGAAAGTAAAAGTAGTAGTATATACGGAATTTAAATTACTTCAAGTTTTGTTTATTTATTTTTTAAACATTTACTTAGTTATTTCTAAAATGCAATAGTTTTGACATACAAAGTACGGGTGACATGACAGATCACGTTATAAACCGTTGCTTTTACAAAGGGAATTGTCTATACTTGGCCATTTTTGAACACGATGCTATACAAAAAAATAATTTACCAATAATTAAATTCTATTTTAGTAAATATCTGATGCAAATAATTTTGTATCAATCAGCACTGCAAAAAAACATTTAATTTTAGTATCTGATTTGATGCTACACATGAACGGCATTGAATTTGGTTTCAGTGTCGCCAAACCAAAACTCCATAAAACAACAAATTCAAATCGATTTGAAATACAGTGCAATCTTTCCACTGTATTTAACATAGTTTTCATTAAATAACATAATTAAAAATGCCAATAAATTATATGAATGATTTAAGACATAGGAAATGATAAACTGTCGTTTTATACATTATTTCGTACTTCTAACGTTTTGATCGATTTCAAATGAATCGATATATAATTGTTTTTTTTTTATATGGCAACACGATGCTTAAAAAATGTTGTGTCAATTTGTCAAAATGACAGGTTGATTGATTGACAGTTATCATTCGCCATAGATAATACAGTATATAAAGTAATATAGAGATTTAATTCTAATTGCATGTGGAACGTATCAATTGAAACAAGCTCGTTCTTACTATGGAGAACACATAAGAGGCGATGGTTCCTATACTATTGGGCTGTGCAGAAATACTGCCAGCAACCTACTGGAAGGTTTCCCGCTCCCTTCAGCCAACTGCAGTTTATTGCGTGAGAAAATACAGAGCAGACACATCAGCAGAAAAAGATATTTTGTTTATATAATGTATGCAAATAACACTGAAGGGAGGGCAGAAATAAAACAATATTGCTGCAACTGTATGGTGCGCCGTAGAACAATAGGTTGCTGTGCACATATTATGACCATTATTTGGTTTTTAAGTTGGGCAAGGTATCAGGAACATATTAATCCACCTGCCACCTTCCTGCCTGCCTGCTGGTTCCTCGACCATGTTCTTTTAACATATGAATCTGGTGAATAAATATAATTTTATAAAAAAAAAAACAAGTTTTATTTCATACATAACCTGTTTCAATTAAATGTTAAAAACATATCTAAATATACATCTTGATACAAAACTAGGTTTATATCCTCATTTCTACTGATATGAGCTATTAAATCAATCACATAATATTAGCTGAACTGTTTGTTTATGAGTGGCCAAAGTCCTATAGAAATTGGACAATCCCCTTTATGTATTGGTTTTTTTCCAAAAAAATTGACGCGAAGTGGGCTTACCTTCAATTAAAAGAACTGCTTGCTAAGGAGCAAGATCTGCTACTGATGGTCTATTATAGGTAAAAAATAAACTTTTTTCTGTATTATAAACAAGTTGGTAAATAAACATCTATAATCTCATATCGCTGATAAAACCAGTTTTGGCTTAATGTTTTTGCACTGTCTTGAAGAATGTCTCCAAAATAATTCATTTTTAATACTAAAAAAAAATTTGTAATAGGTACTAACATAACCAAAGACAAGGTCAATCTGCCTAGCCTTAATCCCAAATATGTTGGGGTCGGCTTCCAGTCTAACCGGATGCAGCTGAATACCAGTGTTTTATATGGAGCGACTGCCTATCTGACCTCCACAACTCGGTAACTGCGTAATACGATACCCCTTAGTAAGACTGGTTGTCAGACTTTCGGGCTTCTGACGACCCGTAACGACTGTCAAAGATCCGCGAATGACATCCGGGACCAACGGCTTAACGTGCTTTCCGAGGCACGGAGGAGTCTCGATATGTAAAGATGGTGACCTATCCACGGACCAACCCCGGCAAGCGTAGCTTACCCGTACGGCTGTTATTACTTACCCATGAGCTCCTCATGAGTTATCCAAAGACAAGGTATGCATACAAATCAAACCAAAATATAGCTCGAAAGGTTCGTTACCTTGCTATTTACTTAGGGCCTGCCTCGTATTCCAACTTAAAAATATCGGCAAACTATCGACCGATAGTTGTGTATGAACCTATATACGCATAGTCTCTGTCTTCTGATTCGTCCTCCATGCAGATACTTACGGTCGGCAAATTAGTAAATCGTGCGTTAAATGCGACATCCGTTTCTGATGGTACAAGACGTCACACAAGCATAAAGGGGGATGCGCTGTGGTAGCCCGCGAAATGCAATTTTTTTTTTTGGGTTTTCTGCAATTCGTAGGTCGTCAGGTTGTATCTTGATCAAAATATGATACGCGGCAATAAAACATACGTATTTATATAATTTTAACCATGAAAATCATCAATACATCTCTCTAAGTTAGATTTCGTGCAGATTCGTCGAACGAACGAAATCTAACGACTGTGCACGAAATCTAACTTGGAGAGATGTATTGATGATTTTTATGATTACAATTATGTAAATACATATGTTTTATTGCCGCGTATCATATTTTGATCATGATTCAACCTGACACGGACCTGCAATTTGCATAAAAAAACAAGAAAATTTTAATTTCGCAGGCTACCACAGCGCATCCTTAAAATCGCTGTCCTTAAAATCCTGGCTCCAATATGCAACAGTTGATTTAAATAACGTTCTACTACAATATATACATACATACACTCACACTTTCTTCCCATGGGGGTAGGCAAAACTACAGAACGCCACCTGTTACGAACCTATACTCCTTACTTTTATAATATCGTTCATAAACTTATAATAAAAATTATAATTACAAAGAGCAATTTGCATGTGGTGTTTGCCTGTAATTGGTTGTGCAGTTAGATTTAAGACACAATTACTTATATGAACCTTAATTAAAATAAATAAAAAATAAACTCATCTTGATGTTAAAAATAGATGTTTTATGTATAGTCGCGTATCGATATTTTTAGAACTCGCCAAGTAAATACAAACGGATATATTGGGTCCTTCACGTCAATCTTTGCGGTTATTTTAGCTGAAAGCGTTTTCGATTCAGAAAAATGTCATCTTGGAATATATTTTGACTTTTATTGGCGTTTGTATCTAATTCAAGTTTTCCTGGGGCTTTGCAGTATTTTTATAAATGCCCAAGAGGCGATATAAGCTATTTTATTTTGACTTTATCCTGACGTTTTTATTTCTGGTGCTGTCTATCGAGTTTGACAAGTATTTTTATAAACGTCACTCACTTTTAGTGATTCTCACATTTATTCTGTCTTTGGAATACTGAAACCAATTTTGTAAGCTCGACACGTTCAGCTATCAGCAGCAGCTACTTACAGACTCATAATATCTTCAAATCCAAGTCATTATAAAAACACCCGCTCTTCTAAAAAATATTGTTGGAGCGTTGAGTGGTAGAACTATCCTCTCCGCGGCATCGGAGTTTGGAGGGTTTACGTTATATAACGTGAGAAGAACAGTTACCCAACACAACGTGACCCACCTTGTTCATTAATAACCTGCGTGTATTGTAGATATATTCAATACAATTTTTTTTTTTTTTTTAACGGTTATCAATTAACATGGACAATTTAAATGAATTGAACCTTACCTTCACCAGTTAAAATTTCGCGAATTATTTCCGACATCGATTTCATCACGAGCTAAACAAAATATAGTTATAGTTCCTACACATATTAGGTTTAGTTCTATTGTTACGGGGAGTTAACTCATAATGTTAACTGAGGCTCTTGACCACAGAACTCTTTTCTTTCTACAAGTTAAGGCGCGGTATTAGCTCAATAGTCACAAAAATTGTATTCTTGGATTATCCAGTATGACGTAACGCAATGAAACTATCCGACGCAAAAAATGCTGTGGACTGAGAAGGGTTTAAAGAAAAATTTTAACCTAATAGAATAGTAAAAAATAGTTTGATATTCCAAATAAAAAAATTGGAAGTTGCTCTACAAAAATAAACTTTGGCGTCGAACATCTGTATTTTCGTTGACTACATTCTTTTTTTTAGAATTTAATAGAATTAGCATTTTTTTTAAACTTTTACCGGACAATTATTTAATTTATTGTGTATATTCTGAATAATCTAAAGAAAGCCCGGAAAATAAATGCACATTCGCAGCTTAGTCACATCTCGGCAACACAAATATTATTTTAAATTTTCAACCTTATTTCAAGCCCGCTAATGGTAACAATAGATTACGCGGTGGTGTGCCGTTTAAAATCGTAGTCAGTCCGCGCCTTAAGCTCAATTCTCCTTCTCATTATTCTCCCACATATTTGAATCGACTGCCTCGGTCTAGTGTTCGCAAGCGCTACTGCTGAGCATGAGGAGCTGGGAGAGGCTGCTGGGTTGGATTCCTAGATTGGGCAAAGTATTATTGAGTTTTTCTATCAGGGATTTCACAATAGCAGCCCAGAATCTGGATTTGTGCCCGGTTGATGGTAAAAAGCTCACCCCCTGTTACATATGACTTAAACATAACTAGCGAAATGAGGGTGTACCCGTGGGGTGTACTATTCCTGTAATACACCTACATTTCGCCAGTTACATAGACGGGGATTATAGGCGTGATGTTGAATTTGTATTACAGTATTTTGTCCCTGGGAATTCTGCTCTCACAACTTCACCATTAACTTCTAGAGACTCCAGATGTTGTAAAAGTGTTCCCCAATAAGTGTCATATCATATTTTCGATATTACATTCAGGGGAGTGTTCGCGACCGCGATTTTTCCAAGATGAATACATTACGGTCTCTTAGTATTCAGCTCTGTGGTCTCAGATTGCGTTACCTTGTCTCGTGGCATATTGCACGCTGCGGGTGAAATACTGCCGACTTTGAAATTGTGCACCTCGGCTTATCAGTACCGAGTTGATAACAAATAATTGTGTTTGTTGATTAGGTATGTGAACTATGTATGCTGTTACAGCCATAGTTGGATAGGTAGATTCTTTGACATAGTTTTACTAGTTGCATTTTTACTTAAGTTATTGCGGTGTTCACGTCCACCGACCTACCTACCAACCAAGAAACCAAGAAGAAACCTATAAAGAAGAAGAAAAGAAGAAGAAACCTATTTATTTTCCGAAATTAAAAACCTTCCTTCAGGTATTGAGTCGGTACATTCTGAGTCAACCTTCAAAATTAGTTCAGTAGATCAAAAGACAGTGGTGCCGATTCTGTTGTGCACAAACTAAACTTAATTTAGGCTATTGTTAACTTTTTCTCTCTATTATTTATTTATTTATTTATTTATTTAGGATCTCCAACAAAAGATGTACACAATACATGAAACATAAATAAAGGGAACATCAGGTATTAAGTAGGTGTACTCCTTCACTTATAGGAGACCACAGCATGCACAAAAATGATAACAACTAAGCTAACAAAGTTAAAATATTAATAATAAATAAAATTTAGAGAAAAATTAATACATTTTTAAAACACAAAAAAACATAAGAAATTAAAATATAACATTTAGAGACACCTAAATTATATCCATTAAACACTTTTTATATTTAGACAGAGACTCGCAGATGTCTAAATTCGTAGTTTTAGCAAATTCGTTATATTGTCTACAAAGTCTTGGCACAGCGGCGTAATGACCGAGGTTAGTTTTTGAGCCAGGGATGTAAAATAAATTGTATGTGTTATGCCTGGGAATCCGAGTCGGAATTTTTATATTTAATGAACTCAAAAGTTCACTACAATCGATCGTTCCACTCAATATTTTGTGAAGGATGATGCAGTCCAGTTTCTTCCTACGACTGGTTAGCGTATCCATGTGATAGTGTCTCAACCTGTCAGTGTAGCTAGTGAGTTTTTTAGCCAAGTGATCTCCGTAGCACAGATGGTAAAGGAACCGCTTTTGGACACTCTCTAATCGCTTGGAGTAAACCTCATAATGCGGATTCCATACCACGGAACTATATTCTAGGATTGGACGGACTAAAGTGTTGAAAAGCATTATTTTTGTAGCGGGTCTTTTAAATTCCTTACTATTTCGCAAAACAAATCCCAGTACCTTGAAAGCTCTTGAGACAATATTCAGGATGTGCACATCGAACTTTAACGCTTGATCGAGTTGAACTCCTAGGTCGCGAATTTTGCTCAGTGTCTCTATTTCAACTCCTTCTATGTAGTAATTATTCTCAAGTACTTTTTTATTACGAGTAAACTGGATGTAGTGACATTTACTGGTATTTATTAGCATTTTGTTTAATTTGCACCAGTCTACAAGTCTATTGATGTCGTCCTGTAGCATTATCGAGTCTAAGTTACTCTGAATGGGCTTCATTATCTTTAAATCGTCCGCAAACAAGTAAAAACGAGAGTGTTTGAAGCACTCAGTTATGTCATTAATGAAAACATTGAAAAGGATCGGCCCCAAATGCGATCCTTGCGGGATTCCAGACGTAGCCAGATAGCTTTCAGAGAAATGACCGTTCACTACCACTTTGGATGCTCTCTTTTCCAAGTAAGATTTAAACCACCCTATCAACGTGCCACCCACACCTAGTTGAGCCAATTTATGAATAAGAAGGCAGTGATCCACTTTATCGAATGCCTTGCTAAAATCAGTATAGATTGCGTCCACTGGAATACGATTGTCAAGGCATTTAGACAAAGCTGACGTGAAACATAGTAGGTTAGTATTGGTTGATCTAGATTTAACGAAACCATGCTGATATTCAGTAATGTGCTCTTTAAGGTACCACATCAGATGTTTGCTAACAAGTTTTTCGAATACTTTTCCAAATGTAACTAATATTGAAATTGGTCTATAATTAGCCACTAAATGCTTTTCTCCAGATTTAAAAATAGTATGACGAGAGCTTCTTTCCAGGTGGCTGGAAAGATACCATCGTGTAAAGATCTATTGAAAATTATCTGTAGGGGCAACACTAAGGCTTTAGCACAGCGTTTAATAAATATAGGAGGAATACCATCGCTACCCGCGCCCTTAGTTTCATCTAATCCAATTAATTCACGGTATATTTCTTTTTTATCAAATTCCAAATTACACAGTGCTGCAGATATGAGAGAATATCCAGTGTTTGTGAGATTAGGACTATCTGTAGGGGGGTTAAAAGTACTTGCAAAATTCTCACCAAACATGTTGCAAACATCACTTCCATCTGATGCGATTTTGTTGTTATGAGACATCTGCACCGGATATGTACTGCTACCTTTTCTTTTATTTTTTATGAAAGACCAGAATGCTTTTGGATTTTTTGTAATATTATTTTCAATATTAGAAATATATTTCTTGTAGCATGTTGAACTTAGGACATTGCATTCATCCCGTAATCTCTCAAAGTGCTCGCGGTCTAATGGATTACTGTACTTCTTAACTCTTAAAATGTCGATTGCACACCATGTGTACAGATAACAATAGAATTTCAATTGTGTCTGCTAATTAGCGCGCGACGGGTTAAAACGAACATGGTATTTGTACTTTTCTCTTAGAAGTCGTATAAGATCCCGTGAGTACCAAGGTGGATATTTATCGCTGGCTATTTTTTTCATAGGGATACATTCAGTAATAGTGTGTCTTAATAAGTTATAAAAAACGTCTACCATATCGTTAACAGAAATACAGTTTTTGAATTCATTTTCCCATTCTATTGCTAACAAATGACGTAGAACGTTTTCATAATCTGCTCGAGGAAAGTTTGGTTTTTGCACATTTTTAGCTTTTAAAAAATGCTCTGCTAGCACAGGCAGATTAAACTCAAGGGTCCTCTATTGATAAACTGCGGTTACAACGGGTGATGTTCGTGATGGAGGTATTACAGAGTATTAGATCTAATAATTTTGACTTATTGTTCAAGATATTATTGTATTGATTTAGGCCATTTAAAGTTAGGAATTCGGAGAGTATCGCACTTAATTCAGAGTTGCTGGGTTCAGGGTGCAGGTCTATGGAGTCATTATTAGTAAACCATCTAGTATTAGGGAGATTAAAGTCTCCTAAAATCAAAATTAGTTCATTATTATTAAACAACTTATTAACGTTCTTCGTAAACAACACCAGTGTTTCGCGATGAATTGGTGGTGGTAGGTACAATCCGCTGACAAAAATTTTATTGCTACAATTTTTAGAGGAACTGATATCAATACTTATCCATAAATCTTCAATGTCGCTTTCAAAGTGGGATAACCTACACGATTTCAATGTTTTCAAAACTGCAATCAAAACCCCACCGCCGTCTTTACGAGTTTTATATCTACTTGACTCACGATCACGCCTATAAACTACATACCTATCGTCGAACAACTCAGAATCATAGACACCGCTGTTCAACCAAGTCTCAGTAAGCACTACAATGTCATAATTATGTATAGATATGTTATGGTAAAAGTTACTAGTTTTGGTTTTTAAGCCTCGTACATTTTGATAATACACTTGAAGTGGACTATTGAATGTGACTAGATAATTACAATAGGAACTTGCAACTAATGACATCAATTAATAAAATTAAGCTAAGGATTTTATCTTATCTAGGCTATTATGACAAGAAAGGGACGGAAGTAAATTAGAGCTGTCAAATTAGTTAGAACTAATTTTTCCATAGACATTTAGACGACACGTAAAAACATGTCGACTAAAAACACGGTGAAGCGCAAGGCGTGAACTAGTTTGACATCTCCAACTTAGTTCATAGCTATAGCCGTCCTTTTCTCGCGCTGCCTGTTAGTAAAAGATAGCGATTCTCTAATTTTAGTTTAGTGCGTTCACAAGAGAATCGGCACCAGTGACTCATTTTCGCATTGTTACAAGGTTTCACAAATTCGTCAAAGTCCATGAATATTTTATTATCATTAATCTTTTTAATACCCAGCTGGTGATAAATAGTTATAGCAGTACAAAGTTTCCTCTACCAATCCATCTGAAGTCTGTCGTACATAATTGAACTGGAAGCCGGTCTCAACAAAAGTTAGTCTGATTATAAATGTGTGTTGGAATTGGAAACGATAGTCCAAAACCAATATTGATCAAGAAACTAACGATATTGATTTCGTACCCATGTATAATCCTACTCATGGCTAAGTAATAACAGCCACACGGGTCAATCCATCAGGTTAAGCTACGCTTGCCGGGGTTGGTCCGTGGATGGGTGACCATCTTTAAATACCGAGATTCCTCCGTGCCTCGGAAAGCACGTTAAGCCGTTGGTCCCGGCTGTCATTCGTGGATCTTCGATAGTCGTTACGGGTCGTCAGAAGCCAGAAAGTCTTACCAAGGAATATTGTATTACTCAGTTAATGGGTTGTGGAGCTCAGATATGCAGTCGCTCCATCGTCGTTGTCATCGTCGTCGTCGTATTCAGCTGCATCCGGTTAGACTGGAAGCCGACGCTAACATAGTTGGGAAAAGGCTAGGCAGATTGATTGTATAATCCTACTCATTGATTGAATTTTTGGCAAAATAGAGATCACAGATCCGTCCACCCATTGCTTTTGACCACACTGTCCCAGTTACTGGAGTGCCCGAAGTGTCTGTATCTTGTTTGAGGTGTCTTGTTTTGAAGATCTAAAGCCACTGAAACGTGGGCACTGGGACCAGCTCAAGCAATATAACAAAACACTATCGATTCTAAGTGAAAACGAATGCACTATAGAATAAAACTAAAACCCGATCACTGAAAAATCACACTCGCCGCGGTCAGTCTATAACCAATTAAATTAATATTATTTACCTCCAATTGTACAAATTGTTAACAATTTAAACATATTTATTTACTTAAACAATATAAAATTTTTACATATTTGTAATGTGCTCGTCAAGACCTTTCTTTTGATACCAAACATGTCATTATTATCTCAATTTAATTTTTTTCGTGGTCAGAAATTTACGTGTAAAGTCCACCACATTAAAAGGGAGAATTTATATAGCCTATGTCACCCGGACCATTATTACAAATCTATTGATACCTCATTCATTAAAATCGGTTCAGTAATTTCGGTGCTACGATGGAACACACGTATACATACTCGTACATACTTAATACATAGACTGCTAAAATCATAACCCTTCTTTTTGGCTTTGCCGTAGTCGGGGTAAAAATTCATACTAATATCTGCATATGTAACTCTGTCTGTTCGTTTATTTTTTCACACCATAACGCCTGAACGGATTTCGCTGAAATTTGGCACACAGGTCGACCACGATCTGTGTTAGGACATAGGATTGACTTTTTAATCCCGGTAGTACGTTCCCGTGTGGAAATTTCCGTTTTTTTTTTCTAGTGTTAATTACGAGTACTTATATTGTTTGCCGTCTCCAGACGTAGTACGAGTAGTAGTCGTTGTAGTTTACATTGCAGATTGATTACTCAAGACCTTTGCTCGACAGTAAATTGAGACCTAGTGCAATCATGCTATCAATCAATCAATAAATCAATTTATTTATCAACGCGGGTAAGGTATGTTTCAATTGATTGCAAGTTTTTCGATGTGGAAGTAAAGATGGTTGCTTCATGACCCCTTTTGTAGGGAAATTAATAGTATCTATTACTACTTAATGTCGGACAGTTAAATATAAGTTATGTATCCCTATTTTACCTTATATCTCTTTGAAGTCAAGTCTTATTATTCTTACATGTCAAGTACTTTAATTCATTTTTTAGGATGGTGTTTGAGATTAAATTCGTGAATATCTTCCAAGATATTTTCAAAATCAGGAGAACGTGAGGGCGTGCAATCTGCTCATGCATAAGAATCTGGTTTCGGATCCGATTTCTAAATTATGCATGATTTTCATAGAGTTAGTCCGACGATAAATTCTTGTACAAAAATCGTTTTGAATTTTCACAGATCCCTTGGATTTTGTTTGTACCGATTTTTGTATACCTGGCCAATTATAAATTATAGCTTCTACTGCGACTTCGCGTGAAAATTATGACACTCGTCAATGTAGAATCAGATCAGTAATTCCGAAGATTACCCCCTACATACAAACTCACATAATTTATCTCTTTAAAATATTAGTAGGTGTAGATGAAACAATATTATGGTTTCGCCGAGTTATGTGAATATATAATGGAAAACGAACATTTAATGTCAGTCGTGTTAAATAATATAGGAACACGTAACAAGAATAGGTACTATTGCGTTAAACTTTACGGGTCCATTATCCCAACAGTATCACTTACTAACTGATACGATACGTAACGAGATTAATGGATGCTGCCCTTTCCTGGCTTATGGATTATGAAACATGTCCAAACACATCAATATGATTTAAGTTACTGATAGTATTAGGCGAAGAGATCCACGTCCAAGAGTCTGTACTAAACCTTAACTTTCGGCCTAAACTCCTTTTCAAAAGTGTATTTTGTACAGAAATAATGAAGTTTGAGTGAGTGAGTGTGAGATCGCTACATGTCTTACGCGTCCAATTTAATAATATTTTCAGAATGCTCTTGAGACTGCCCCGTTTCTGTAGTGCGTCAGAAATGTTTGCACAGAATCGAACTGACGGATTTCATGCGATCATCCTAAAAAAAACGCGTCATTAGTAGGTAACTTTAACCCGGGGCAGTAGCAACAGCATTCTGAAAACATTGACTGTAAGTATCTATTCTCCCATTTTGAGGCATCTTGTGGCGAGGGTGGCCAGGTGAGAAATTTGTACCTTACTTGGTCATCTTCTGTGCAAAATGTTTCAAACACAATTCAAAATTACCTCTAATAATAATATTACTTACTAACACTAGCTATAAGGAGCTCGTGGCTAAATAATAACAGCCGCACGTGTCGATCCATCAGGTTAAGCTACGCTTGCTGGGGTCGGTCCGTGGATGGGTGACCATCTTTACATACCGAGACTCCTCCGTGCCTCGGAAAGCACGTTAAGCCGTTGGTCCCGGCTGTCATTCGTGGATCTTTGACAGTCGTTACGGGTCGTCAGAAGCCTGAGTCTGACAGACAACCAGTCTTACCAAGGGGTATCGTATTACCCGGTTAATGGGTTGTGAAGGTCAGATAGGCAGTCGCTCCATGTAAAATTCTGGTATTCAGCTGCATCCGGTTAGACCGGAAGCCGACCCCAACATAGTTGGGAAAAGGCTAGGCAGATTGATTGAACACTAGCTATAAGATATTACTAACACTATGGATCGTGTTGTCCGATTTAATAAAATTTTGATTTGATTTTGATATCTTTAGACCGAAAAGAGAACATAAGAAGCATTTAATGAAATGATACAAACAAACCCTGTCAATTAGTGATACAATTAAGCTGGGCATTCACGGTCAGTCGTGGCAAATGGCGTGAAGTACTCATCCAAAATTAAATCGTGAGTGTCGATTCTTCAATCCATATTTTGGCGCGACGTCAATCCATGGATTTTAGGTGCGCACCGTAATTCACCTCACGCCGTTTGGCGTCGTGCCATTTGTCCGTGAGTGCGAAAACCGTGGGCCGACATCACGATACGTGGCATACGATTATTACACGATTTCATCCATTTGATTTAGTCCAAATGGAGTGACCATGAGTTCCTAGCTTTATTGATACTTATCTTATGGCATCAACACAACAATTTCTTCGACTAAATAATCGAATGAAAACTTTCAACCAAATACGTGGTCAGTAGCGTAGGTCGTAATGGACATAGCTGTCGTAACCTCTAAATAAGTCATTAATTACAATTGTCTAACAGACATTGTAATGGCACTGTAGACCTTAGCCCACGCGTTTTACTAAACGTGCATTGTCCTAAATGCCTTAGCCGTCAATACACATAATCTTAATTTGATTGTGTTTTGTTTATTTTGTTACCCGACTACGACGAAGCAACAAGGAGGGTTATGATTTTGACCGGTATGTATGTATGTATGTTCATCTGTTTCCTCATAACTTCTCAACTTCTTATCATAACTTGACAAATGAGGTATCGTTAGAAGCATCTTGATCGTCCGCTGGTTATAGGCTATGAGACGTCACATAAAATTGAATATGGCGCCCTCTAGAGGACATAAAGTCATGAACTAAAAAATTTTTTTTAATGATGTCGTGTTGGGTATCATATGAAAGGGCTTAATTAGCACATTTCAAATATATGTATATATACCTATATTGTTAGCTGTTGCTCACGGCTTTGCTTGCATGAAACCTATAATTGGGAATAATTTTAAAGTGGCTCAGCAGATACTTTATCACGAAATTATAACCCCAAAATAATTTAAATAAAAAGTAAGATTAAAAACTAAAACCCGAGTTCAGAAAAATCACGCTCTAAAAAGTATGAAACAAGAAAATATTCTCATCTGAAATTAGAAAAGATAGACAAATTAAAAATGCGGAGTCACACGTCATGTTAAATAATAAATCAAACAGATTACCTACGTATGACTCTGGATTTGTAATTTGCCTGTCTTTTCTAATTTCAGATAAGAATATTTTCTTGTTTCATACTTTTTAGAGCGTGATTTTTCAGAAGTTGGGTTATAGTTTTTAAACTTCCACAACCCAGTAACTGGGTAATACGATACCCCTTGGTAAGACTGGTTGTCAGACTTTCGGGCCGTAACGACTGTTAAAGATCCACGAATGACAGCCGGGACCAACGGCTTAACGTGCTTTCCGAGGCACGGAGAAGTCTCGGTATGTAAAGATGGTCTCCCATCCCCGGACCAACCGCGGCAAGCGTAGCTTAACCTGATCAATTGACCCGTGCGGCTGTTATTACTTAGCCACGAGCTCCTACGAGTACTTAACACCTGCATAACTTCTCTCACATACCGATGGGCGTAATGAAAACATAAATTGTATCCCCATTCCTTCCCTGAGTAAAATGAGGTAAACAAATTATGTGGTGGTTATAGTACTCTAATAATTTCTATGTAAGTACCTAACTGTGGTCTGTGGTTTTCAGAGGCGCCGCGTATATAATATTTATTGCTGCATGAGGTAATTGTATAATCTGTATTTAAATGAGAGGAAATGTTTTGAAACTGCTTAAATAGGAAAAAAAACTGGCCAAGTGCGTGTCGGACAACGCATAATTGAAGGGTTCCGTAGTTTTAAAGAATTTATTACAAAAATAAACTTAACATTGTAGATGAAAAACATGTTTTCTCATACATTGATATACGTCACGGGTAATTCTCCAACTGCAAATTTAAGTTTGTAAACTATTTTTTTGGGGATAAAACTAGAAATTAACGATTTTCGGACTTTTATCTTTACTTGTGCTGTGAGACCTTGCTTCTTGCCTTTCATGATTCTAGGTCAGTGGGAAGTACCCTATAGGGTTTGATATATTTGCGAGTATCAAAATTGTGTCGCATAAATGGCCGTATTTTTTATTTTTGACTTGGGAGGTTGGATTTTTTTAGAGATCCAAATAGAACTACGTATTTGATATTAATTTCAACTTGAAACCTCCATGCGTTCCTGAGAGAAAGGGTCTTTGATAGACTGACAGACAGTCAGACAGACAGACAGACGGACATCGCAATGATCCTATAAGGATTCCGTTTTTTCCTTTTGAGGTACGGAATCCCAAAAATACAGGAAAATATTACGATCAGTATCAGTGATGTTTAATATTATCTATTTTTAGTATGTCGGTGTGCATATTCATTTCGAACTAGTTATATTAGTAGGTACTACTGGTTTACGTAAAACCACTTTTCGGTTTCATTTAAATCTATGTCAAGTGACTGCGCTGAAGCTCTACTACGTATATTTTGGTACTAGCTTCTGCCCGCGACTTCGTTCACGTAGAAGTCATAAGACACCACGATATTATACTAAAATAACAGCTATATTTTTTATTCTATTTCCCTGTTTTTTTTTTTTAATTTTGGTCTCAGCAGCCAATGTAAGTCAGGACTGGTGACGCGGCAGCAAGCGTCGTACAGCCGGTCTATTCTGTAAATATCACACCGAAACTTAGGCGAAGTGAGCTTGAAGTGAGTTGTTATTCCAGCTGATGCTAGGGATTGACACTATTGATAGCTCACATCACCTAAGTTTTCACGGTGACATTTTACAGAATAGACCGGCAGTTGTCCGTGTGAGAAGCAGCTTGTCCTGAGATCGACACCAGTAGCACAGCCTTCAGTAGCAATTTCCTATTGCTTGCGAACTTTTTAGTTTTTAGCGAATAAATGATGTTCCTGCGTCATCATCATCATCATTATGTTGCCCTTATCTCAATTCGTTTGGGGTCGTCGTAACATGACTTTTTCTTCCGTACTTCTCCATTAGTTCCTGCATATATTACCTAATGACATAACAAACACTGATACACTGACTGATGCGTTCTTACAGATAATTCCTGACGAACGGCTATCACTAAAATAATATAAGTACACTCCTACCAACTTATCTGTGATATGGCGAAAATTGGAACTACGGCAGTCATGTTGAAATGTCTTCGATTGTGTCGACGCCTCGACGGTGGCGTCCTCTTTCAGTTCACAGATAAGTCGGTAGGACTGTAACAGTAGATTGTAAACACACCTCCTAACCATAGATATTTATTTTTATTATAACTATAAGTGACAAAAGAGGCCCGAAACTTTATGCTTTTCTGGGTATGTTCTACGAACTATCATATATCATAATACCTATTACATTTGACCAAAAAAAGGAAAAACAGAATCTCAAAAATATCAGAATCGAACTTACACAGGTTTGTTTTTGCGATTTCCGATTTTCTAGTCAAACTCAAAAGAAAAAAATCAAATCAAATCTCATTTCTTCCCATAGAGCTTTTTTTATCCCTACATGAAACAGGATCGACTGGCAACAAAAAAAGTTAAGTTGCCCATTTGCTTTCAAAGTCGGTGAATGAATGCGGATCAAAGATTCTCAAAAAGTTAAGGACAGTCTCCTTAGACCGTTTTCCTGTAGGTACAATGATTAAGGTGCCTACCCTGACTGTACCGTCTCAAAAATCCACCCTGTAAATCATGAATGACTGCTTAGTTCCATGAAGGTATAACGTGATGATAATCATTTAAAAGGCTAAATCTGTAACTACCTGCAATATTTTACCCTTTTGGCTCGTCTTTTTACAATTTGCGGTAAATTATAGATGAATACGAACACAATGTAGTGCTCACCCCCCACAAAGAAATAAATAGCGTGATAATTTATACCCTATTGACTAACCACCAGACTTATAGGCAACTTATGGGGAATATCTGTGCATTTCAACGGAATCTAACCGGTCGTATTTGCATGATGCTGGAACATTGAGACAAACAGACTAAAAATCTAATAAAAACTATATTTTTGGCATATGAATCGTTCCCAGACCTCGTAACAATGACTTTTTTTCGAAAATATTAAATGTAGGTACAGTTTTGACTCCGCTACGATTTTATAAGTACAGTATAGATTAAAACCTGCACGTGCTAGATTTAAATTTTAAAATATGTACCTATTAAATCCGGTAAGCGGTCTGAAGCATTTTGTAAAAATAATAAAAATCCCTGAATTATAAAGTTATTCCAGGTTTTCGCAGAGTTGACTGTAAGCCGTATTCTGAATACATAATCCCCGACCTGACGACGTTTATATCGCAGTTTGCAGTGTCCGGACCTGCGCGACGCCTCCACCGTACTATGGACCAGACTCACTGTTATGGATTACCGAGATATTTCAAGTTTCAACCTCCCGTACTTTACTACAATCCGGGTATAATTTCGCATTGAAATTCCCATTAAATTGCAAACTTTAAAACTAGTAGGCGCTCAAGTTAATAGGCACGAACTATTTATCGTTAAACGTAATTTAATGTTATACTGATGTGGGATAGGTAATTTAGAACTTGATTAAAGTTTAAATTGCAGACATCAGCGGGTAATTAATTGAAAAATTCTTCACAGAGACATGTGTTCGTCATTCGTTTTGAACAATAGTGAATTCAATTGTTTTCTTTTACAGGTAATTTATTATTATCTATGCACAGATTTTTTGCAATGCTACAGGCTACAGGTCTTCTAAGTAAGGTTCGTTGCGCGTTGGTGAATAAATACTTACCATTAAATCAAGACAGATAACAATTTATGTCAAGTCCTATAGCAATTAATGTCACGGTGTAAATAAATTTTCATAATTAGGCAAGATTATATATAACAGATAGCTTTTTATTCTAAGGCCGTTGGTCCACCGCCACGTCACAGGGACCTCAACGAGAAAGAGATAACGGCGCCGAAGTACGTACATTTACTATGGTCGCGTGTGGTGGACAAACAGTGTAACATTGTTTGTCAACCGCACAATGTCAACGGGACGTCAACGAGATTATTCGAACGGAATGTGACGTCGCGGTGACGGCGTGCGGTGGACACAATGCCATAGTAAATGTATGTACAGTACGGCCGATTTATCTTGGCAGGTCCAAACTTCGCGCAGAAGACTGCGCAGTAAGATTTTTTAGGAACCAAATGACATGAGGCGAGTGTGAGTGAGAGAACAAGCGCGAAACTTCTTAGTGCCTGTTTTCGGACCTACCCAGATAAATCGGCCGTAGAGTAGGTATCTCTACTTCGGCGTCGTCAACTCGTTCTCGTTGACGTTCTGTCAACGGTGGAAAATAACAAAACCACAGAACAGATACGATATCTGTTCTGTGGTTTTGTCATTTCCCTCGCTAGTGGCTGTTTTGTCCACAGAACAGATGTTCTGTGGACAAAACAGTCGCTAGCGGTTTCCAGAAAATTTTAAAGCGGAGAGTATGTCTCTTCATGAACAAATGTGGAACAATTTTGTATCGTAATTAAGCTCTTACGTAGCTTTGTGACATTCTCTAAATTATAGCGATTGTGGTATATTTCAACTAGATTATTGACTTCCGTAAAAACTCGGAAAACGGTCAGATGAATTCATTTCCTAATTGTAATCGAAACTACGCATAATCGTGTTTCCTAATCTCCTCTCTCTCTTTTTTTACTCCCGAACTACCTATATATTTTTTTGCAGGTCTGTTTTATTTAGCCACTAAAACAAACAAAGGGTTAAGACAGTGTTTCGCCCGTTTTCTGAAAATC
The DNA here is from genome assembly GCA_946251885.1 of Cosmia pyralina. NCBI lineage: Eukaryota > Metazoa > Arthropoda > Insecta > Lepidoptera > Noctuidae > Cosmia > Cosmia pyralina. The sequence continues at coordinate 14,653,802 of OX276359.1, read as the reverse complement.
AGAAGGTTTTGGGCATTTCCCAATGAAAAACGTCAAGAATTATTACTGACTCGTTTAATTAGCTAGTTGATCGTAATTTTTGTGAAGTTAATTACATCCGTACATAAAATTATATGATCCTTGAAGGAATAAGAAGAAACCACATTCTTACCTATATTAAAATTAAATTTTTGTAAAAGTAAATTTTTTGACAATCACAATTTGTGTTTAATATAAATATCCGTATGTTTCGACAAGTAGGTTAACGTCATAAAATACTAATAATAATATTCTTATCATAAATTAAAACGTTAATTATAGCTGTTTTGGTTTACGCAATAAGACAGCAGATGCACTTCCGTGTGATTTACTATGATGTAATAACTTAATTTGTAATCAGTAACAACCCGAAATCGTTAGTACCCGGTTATTGGCAAGAAGCTTCGCCCCCAATTAACACGGTATCCCTAATTATTTTGTACCCGGTTATTAGCAAGAAGCTTGGCCACCAATTAACATGGCATCCCAAATTATTTTAGACCCGGTTATTGGCCAGGAGCTTGGCCCCCCAATCAACACGGCATTGGCATCCCGAATTATTTTGTACCCGGTTATTGACAAGAATGCTTGCTCCCGCTATAAAATCGAACTTTATATGTAACTGGCGAAATGCAGGTGTACGACCTCTATTTATTATGAAACTAAACTTAAATAAAATTCTTCCATTCGTTATATAAACGCTAAAATAGCCGTTTCGTTAAGAACCTTTTAAATCTTTCTCTAGAGCACATTTGTTAAGTGTCAACTCATCGAAAAAAAATCTTAGAAGTGAAACGTAAAGAATCATGAATCCATGATTTTATTTTCCAATGACCCAGGTTTTTACATTTTACTAATGCCATAATATTACTCGTAATAATAATTATTAGTCACGCACATTATTTTTACTGTTGCAAAAAAGATGGTTATTGTTTTATTACAGTAAGTTTTTTTTGATTGCACTCCTATTAGAAATTTAGCCTTAAACAATAATCGTACTTAGAGCATTTAATAATTACATTTCCTATATCATTTATTACGTTATTCTACAAAGTAAGTATCTTGAGAACAACAGTTAAATTAAATTATGTGACCTTTTATAAAATAACCGGGTTTACTATACTTTTAACAATATCATCAACTCGGGAAGAATTTCATTTCCATAAATTAGTCCTTAACTTGGTATCTCCAAAAGTTGTTAATCTTCATCTTTGTAACCCCGTATTTAAGGCTCCCGCAGACAGGCGTGACGCGTTAGCGCGATGCGACTCTAGTAGAACAATTTCTATGAAAACTTAATGGAAATTGTTCAACCAGAATCGCATCGTACCGTCGCTTCGCGCCTGTCTGCGGAAGCCTTTAATTGTTAGGGTATTAAGATAATTTTACTATTCCCAAATGTATAGGTACTAAATAGCAATTGCATCTTTTAAATAAAATATAGGATGTATGTAATCATTAATTTATTTAGTCAATTGGTCTTACGAACTAACAGACTTGATATCCAAAACGCCCATAAGATTAATTTCCTTACAATTCAATTATGGTTAATATATTACACACACTCGTCTCCCTATACAATAGATTTTATAAAAATAGCAATAATAATAATAAAATTACAATAATAAGTCTCATTTGGGAGTCATTATTTTTATTGCGATTGTGCTTTCTTATCTGCCATTTAAGAATGATTAATGCAAATAATAATTTGAATAGGTATCTAAGTAAGTACTTACATAAAAGAAAAGTAAAAAAAAAAAAAAGTTTTCAAATTACCTATGTAAATGAAATGAAGTAATTACTTCAATTATTGTAGAATATTTGATCACGTTTGTGGTTTTAGTCACGTGTTTATATCGAAATAAACACGTGTTTGAAACCTTATAAAAGACGAACGGAAGTTATAATGGAAATATACTCAATCGTGTCGCACGAACCGAAGATAAATGAAAATTTCACCGAAAATCTTAGGATAGTGTCATCAGTGGAAAAACCATTTTCACACTGAACCCTATGATACCAGCCAAAACTTTCCCCCCATATAGTTTTAGTATGATTGTCCAGCGGGTTCCTCGTTTGTAAGCTAAGGCGGGGGCGGAATAGATCGACAATGATTTACTTCTACCTCCATTCATGAATGACATTCCATTCTACTCGTGTACGAGTACGATTCATCAATGACAACTGTTGTTTTGTGTTGTCATTTGTTTTCGGGATATACTCTCTCCTTTCGATGTTATACACCCATTTGTAGAAACGTTTCATCTTCAGCTTCATAAACTAAACTTATGATGTGTAATTTGCTTCTGTCACGATTCGCACCTGTTTTATATCGTTGGTATTCTTTTGTTTTGTTCTGTATGCTACTGTTATGAACTGGATAGTTTTTTTGTTACATCTACAAAACACAAATATTAATCTGTAGCTGCCATAAGTGCAACAAACGGTTTCGGCTAGCTAAATGCAAGGCTAACACACTCTTGAACAAATAGTTTAATCTTTTAAATGTGCCAAATACCGTGTTAATAGGCATCTAGCTCACTAGCTCAGAAACATTAAATTTAAGGACACACTGCGCCGTACGCTTCTGCTTTTAAGAAGATTAAAATCTGCATAACTGATGTCTTTGTTGTTTCGTCGACATACGAGTACTGAAGTAGGCAAACAATCTGCGCTGAATTTTGCTGGGGTTTTCCGTCTATTTAAATATTTTCTTTCACAGAAAATATAAAACAGCATTCGCTTGAAAGTCTTTTTACTAAATTAAAAACATGAGCGTGGTTACATTTTTCAAGAAATACCTATTTTTTAGTTTTTTTTAGGTTTATTTTTAGACCTAAGCGTGAATACGCCCATGAAGTAGTTTTCCTCTACTTACGTAGGTAGGTCGAATTACTTAATAAATGTGCGTTTTACAAGCGAACTTTGCTGGTTTAAGCCAGATTGTAACTACGTCTTATTGTGCAATGACGTCATCTTAGTGTGCCATGAGACTGTAAGTAGGTACCATATGAATAAATAAATAATCTGCATAATATAATCTTTATGTTAACATAACCATAAATTGTTTACCGATATCGATCATCGATACAAAAGAGCATCCTTAAACATACCGTACACAAACAGTCAAAGCTCAAACGAAGATAACACCAAATCATTTTATTATATTATCACTAAGCAAGAAGGTCATCTATCTTTTTGTTACTCTACACGTATAATTACCGGGATTTCCACAGCCTGAAAAATTAAACAAAAACAGCCAGTATACTAAATCAACTGCGGCGTTTTTAGTGTACAAAAGATGTTAGGTGTGACGAATAGTGTTGTACCAGTGAAGTGTTATGGAGTGTCGATAAGGATCGAGATGTAGACTGGACTGGAAGCGTCTGGTGGCGCGCAGATGGCGACTAGAGCAAGGTAGCGCCCGCATGGGGCAAACGGCGAGCATGTGCCGCCTCCACGGATCATGTCTGCACCACAAGAAAAGTACGTATTTAGATAAGGTAGAATTGTTCGATTTTTTATATCTATCTTTGATTGTTCTTCTTGATCTACTGCATTCTCATCTGATCCACTGGTAGCTGTAATAAATTGATGCGCCAGTGGATCATTTTGGGGTTCATATCGAAATAACTCTGTCTTATTGGTCTATTTAACTTTTTAGAGACTTGAGTTTATCCCAAAAAAGTGCTGTAGGTACTAAGCGGTTGTTGCAGAGTAATAAGTGCCAACGTTGAGATAAATACTGTACTACAATAATTTGATTAATACTCAGCCTGTAATATTCCTACTGCTGGAACTCAAGCCTCAATCTATCACTAATTGGTAGACCAAGCGTGGTGATTATTAGTGTATAATCCGTTTAATGGATAGGACTAGAATAATTCGTTGCGGCCTTGTTCCAAACAAGGCCAATGTTTAGAAGTGGACTGATTATAGTGGATATGTTATTGTGGAAAAATTAGAAGACTGATTATTGTAACCTGTGGCATTTTTGTTCTAAAATTTGTGATAAGTTTTTATTTAATTAAGTAAAATTGGTAAAGAGCTGTGGATTTTGTAATCTAAATAAATAAATAGGTAAGTACCAGTTTTAAACTAGATGCGTATTAACATTTTTATTTCCTTTTTCAAGGAGGCTGTAATATTTTAGTGCCAAGGTAAAGGACTGTCATTAAATAGACATAATTTATTGTTTTTTGAACACGACCTACGGCTTATCATGGCCATCGATATTCTAACGTAACTTTTCCGGATAGTTGAAGGAAGTTTTTCTTTTCATGTAAGTACATAAGCAATGTCGCTGACCTCAACTACACACGACCGCCATATGAAAAGATACCACAATACAATTTAAAATTTAAATGTATTTTTAATGCATTAAAACTGACAGTATCACGAATAAACGTCAATCAACATAAATATGCAATTTAAAATGATATCGTAACGTTATTACGTAATCGGATTGAAATTGAAAATGTCTGTCATCGGTTGGTGTGGTCAGTAGCTCTATTAAATAATTTATATCTACTGCAAAGTAATCCACTGAAAGGAATCTTCCATTCGAGCTGAGGCCAAGGCCTTATTACGCAGCCTTTAACAGCTGTGTAACGATTATTGTATACACTACGTTAAAAAATATTTAATTTTTTTCGTGGGCAATTTATTTGCTTCTAGTATGTTCAACATCCACCACATTCGTACTGCTTTTTCCTAGAGTGTTATCACAGGTGTTATGCACAAATTGGTTTTAAAGTTCCACTTTGACAACTGCTGCGGGTCAATTGCGTAAAACACTATCAATCGGAATCAGTTAAATTTTGACAGTTCAACAACATTCATTGCGTTATTTACGTTGTCAAGCAGACAAATTCTTCGAATATTTATGAAGTAATGGATTAGCAATTTGCTTCAAAATTATTCAGATTCCGATTGATGAGAGTGCTGGTCTATTCCACTTGATGCTTGACACTATTGTCCGCTCACTTCAACTAAGTTTTCATGGTAAAATTTTTATGGATAGACTGACCCGCGTGATTTCTTTAGATCCACTTCCTGCCACCGGATCAGATAAGTTTGTGGCACTATACAACTCATTCCATTCACAAATTGTTCGCAATCTTTTCTGTCTCTTTTTTTTCGCGCCGTTACGTATAGAAACCTTGTGCGCATATTTATTGTCATTTGAGCGTAAGGTCATTGACTCTGATAAGACCATGACTGTAACATTTCATGTATCCTAATGTAAAATGAGTACAATCGGGTATATCTGTACTTACAGATGTGTATGTTCATATGTTGAAGTCAGATGACAATATTATTGGCGAGTATGTGATAATTTTATTGCTTTCGATTCTTTGCTTTTAATTATAGGTATACTAAATTGTGCTAGTGGTCCTGCCACGATTATGCTCACCTTCAAACAATGATTGAATATTAGGTATACACACTGTCTTAAATTAATTGATTCAACGTTACGTTGAAGCAATTTTAAGATTAACATAACAATGTTTTAAAGACATTAGGTAAATGATTCTTGACCTTTCATAATGTTTGACAAATTGAGAATTTCAGCTAAGTAGTGAGTTTAGTTCAAGTAGCAAGTTATGTGTCCACACGTCATCGTCAGACCAGCGCTCGCTGGCCGCTGCCACTTGAATGACAAGGCTACTATAGGTAGTAGCCTCGCTGACTTTATGAAAACAACGTTAAATTAAAAAAAAACAACATTATTACCTATTATGATTGATTAATGAATTAACGAAAAAAAAAAAAATAAACTTCGGCGGGGGGACATTCAGCTTTTGGTCACAGTTCTGACCTAACCTAACCCCCCCCCCCCCCCCTCCCCCCGGGTGCCCCGGCCGGCACTTTAACTGATAGTACTACCGCTTGCGGCTTTTTAAAATGATGTACTAATATGCCGCAAGCTGACGGCACTATAACCGATATTGATACAATGCCGCTTGCGGCACTCTATACACTTCCCTTTTATTTTAATTTTAGTAACAATAAATGTTTTTCGATTTCTATAAATTCTAGTTCTATTGTTATGGCTTTATCCTGAGAAACTATAATAATGTAGGGTATGTATATGCCCTGGAATAAGTTCTAAATAAAGTTTTATATTGTGTTGAATCCGACCCCCGCCAGTCGATCTGTTCTCAAGCGATATGAGCTTCGTTTTCAGTGTTTATTCAAAGAGCAGAACCGATGTCTGTTTATAAACTTTGGGATGAATGTTGAAGTAATTATTATTGGGTGTGAGATCCTGGCTACCACAACAGTTAGTTCAATACTTATTGCTGGTCGTCTTTGCCTGAAAAGAGAGCAGAGACATTTATGACCTACATTTTTTCTTCAGTTAAGTAATGACAGATTGACCAACGGCAAAAGCTTAAATAAGTCTGTCGTCCACGAAGCTACTAAAAAGTAGCTTGTAGCAAACTAGCCAGACTGCCAAACACAGCATTAGTATTTCAATGGCAGTCCGTACACCGTACCTACACGTCGCGACTTATCTACTAACGCGTTATTAACTAGTTTGTGATTGGTTGTATCATGGACTATGGGCCTTAGATCACTGAAGGACAACACACGAAATTGGAAACATGTTTTCCTCCCAAGCTTTCCAGTGCAAGACAGATTGCGCGCACACAGATAGAACTGCATAGCTTCGTTCGAAGAACCCAAAATTATTTAGTAGCCAAGGTTTATGGTAGTAACTAAATAATAACAGCCGCACGGGTTCTATGATAGTAAGAAGGGGCTCGTGGCTAAATAATAACAGCCTTACGGGTTCTATTATAATAACAAAGGGCTCGTGGCTAAATAATAACAGCCGCACGGGTCGATTGAAGATAAAGCTACGCTTGCCGAGGTCAGTCCGTGGATGGGTGACCATCATTACATACTAAGACCCCTCCGTGCCTCGGAAATCACGTTAAGCGTTTGGTCCAGGCTGTCATTTATAGATATTTGACACTTACCACCTTATCAGGCTTACCAAGGTGTATCGTGTTACCTAGTAACTGGGTTGTAGAGGTCAGATAGGCAGTCGCTCCATGCAAAATACTGGTATTCAGCTGTATGCAGTTAGACTAGAAGCCGACCCCAACATAGCTGGGAAAAGGCTAGGCAGATGGTGGTAGATGATAGTAAGAATATATTCAACACACAGTTTCTGAAGGAGCTGCTATTGGATAATCATAAGTGGTTCCAGAGAGGGGGATGTATTATTCGTGTCTGATGTACCGTAAATAGTGCATCATTAATCATGTCAACTTCTGAAGTGTACGAGGACTAGCTTTCAGGATGTTAGGCGGTGGTCTTTTGTGATACTAATAGTTATTTTTGTTGGGAGTATATTTGAGGAACATTATTAAATACATAATTATGTTCCTATAGAAGTAAATAATCACAACGATCGCATTGATACGTCCATAAAAATATCCGTTTTGTAGCCACTGTGATTTATTGTTCTTTTATCAAAATTAAATGATTTTGCAAACTAGACTTTATAATAGACTTGTAAGCAAATCTACTTTCAATGGATCTGTTACGAATAGTTATGGATTTCTTTTTATTTATTTATTTTTTTTTTTTTATTTATTTATTTAACCACAAACACACACAAAAAAAACACAAACACACAAATAAACAGACAAACAGAAAGGAACAGAAAAATACGTATAAAGGTGATGCTTATTTCAAAAGAAATCTCTTCCAGCATACCTGCGATAGGACAGAGGATAAAAAGAGATGTAGACAACGTGTAAGAGTAGAAGAGAAAATAAAATACATAAAATCCAAAACAATTAACTCATTAAATAAAACATATAATAAATACTTAAATACACACAATACAATTTGTCTGTCTGTAAATTATAGGAATCTTAATATATTGTAAATAAAATAGCATTGCTTCACTTCTTCTTAGCGTGTCGAAGGCAAAAATAACTCAAAAAAAAAAGGTATATGTACAGTTTTAAAAATTTGTTTGGACAAAAATTCAGCAACGCGAATATACTACTTCACTGCATTCAACTCAAAGACATTGATACCTTTTCTTCGTTTGATACCAATGGCTGAGTATTACAACTATATTAGTTGGCATCCTTTGTGTAGTCTCCATTATTTCATGGACAACAATCTATGCCATCTATATATAACTTAATTTGTGATATCAACAAAGAAAATCCCAGTTAGATTTAACTCTGTAGACCCTGAGATTCATTTATCTATCGCTGACATTTGAAGACAGATGGTATATTGTATAGTACTTTCTATTGTTAGTGAATCCTTTTAGGATTCTTGTCCGAGATGCCTACTAAGATAACAATGGACGTATAAAATTTATGATCAGGTCCAACTCGGCTGTTTACAAGGCTCGGCCTCATCATATTTATATAAACAAACAACAAGCCTTTGACGATGATGTTTTGACAAACGTTCACACCTACACGCGAATTCGTTGTTTCTATACGATTTGACTTTTACAGGTGTTATTTTAACGCGATTTTTGCGGTTTTCGCTTCACAGTAACTCTGATTTATTTGCTTGAGTGCGTCCATAAATATTGGGAATAAAAAATTCTAAATCAATTTTTTCAATTAAATTTTCAACCACACTTGAAATTGGTTACGATTTGAAATGTCTACTGATCTTTTTCAATTACGTCAAAGAAAGCACACTGAATTTATGATATTATTTGAAGATGAAACCTAGGCGAAATTTAGTTACCTAAGAATGAGAAGCACTGTCTGTCGATGCTAATTAGCCGACGCCGACGTCCCGACGACGAACCAACAGATGACGAAAGAACGAAAAGAAAAATGTTGTGTGTCATCATTAGTTAAAGATTTTCTCTGAATAATTAATATCTAGTTATGTACCTACTCATAGCACCCTAATTACGTAACTTACCATCAATCGGAATCTGAATCATTTTGAAGAAAATTGCTTATCCATTGCTTCATATTATGTTCGAAAAATTTGCCTGCTCGACAACGTAAATAACGCAATGAATGTCGTTGAACTGTCAAAATGAAACCGAATCCAATTGATAATGTGTTACGTAATTGCCCCGCTGGTAACTGTATCCTCCTTTGATGCTTATAAAAAGCTGCAGCTACTCTGTCGGCTCCCGTAGAGAGGTGCGATGTGACAGCACGACGCGACTCTAGTAGAATCCATGAAGAAAATATTCTATAGAAATTATTATATCAGAGTCGCATCGCGCTTCGCGTCGCGCCAGTTTGCCAGAGTGCTGGTCACAGATAAGATATTGTTCCTTCTCAAAGCTGAAATCGATCCCTCTGTCTATCACAGAAGGTTCTTTGGATGCATGCGCTGTTGAATAAAGTTATCGATGATGATAAATTCCTAGTAAGTAACATCAGTCAGTTTGGTCTATGTCACATCACGTTTCAGACGAAAGTGATGGTGAGTGTAGTATACCTACTAGATAAGGAGTGTGGAAGATCGAGTATTCAAACGACAACTTTTATAAATACTGAACAACTGAAAGTTGTTAAGCAGTCAGTTGCCACGGTTCAGACTCTTGGAAAGAGTAGGTTCCCATAGATAAGAATATAATCTGAGTTGGATTCATAGGTGATCTTTATTCAGTCGTGGTATACTCTGAACAGAAATGATAGCTCGTGGGCCGATAGTTTACTGCGCTCTAAAACTTAACGGATAATCGGAGGAGTATATAGCCTACCGTAGTTGCGAGTGGGCTGACTTCCTGAATTGGAAATATTTATTGGTTCCATTATAGCGTCGAGCCTTTAAAATATTGATTTTTGTTCAGTTGTGTTTCTTTTTTCGATGCCGAATTTTTAACTGAATTCGGTGCGATTTTGCTTTCATGGTTGTCATCTGAATTTCGCATTGGTATTTTGTTTATTTTCGGTATAAATATGGACATACTGATAGGTATTGTTTTAAAAAGGCGAAGTTCATGACGATTTTCACGCTTGTTTATTGATTTCGCGATGAAGTAAAAGTATTTTATCAGAACTTTCATTTGTTTTATGTAAATTGTAAAACACAACTTGCTTAAACTTTTCGTCCAAGTTTCTGAAACGTTCAAGAGTAATAATCGCATGCCATAAAGCACGTTAAATTTTATTGCTATTCAAGAATTGCATGCAAGTCCGATAAAATGGCATACAAAATAAATGACTGCAAGTTTTGCCATTCAATAAAATCGCATGAGATTTAATTGTACGTATTGTTTATACGGTGCCAGTTAATTGCCCCTCAATTTTATGGTAAGCCACAGCCAATAAACTTGTACCGTGTAAATGGAGCTTTGTGGTCTCTATCATCTACAAAAGTTAGCATTTCAACCATGCTGAAACATGTCTGTCTCAAAGTTTCCTTCAACCCTTCAGTTTTCCGCTCTCGTTTTTATCTTTTAATTTTACTCTATCCCGTTTTTCTAGTTCGTCCTTTTTTCTAAAAATAGCTGTTCCTTTTGTTCGTTATTTGTATTGAGAACGTTCCCGTTTTCCACTCAAGTGAAACCGAAACAGCGTACTTCTCTTCGTGTCTATATTGTTGCTAAAAATGGGTGCAAATATTTAGAGAATTTTCCATATACTCGTAATGTCCATATTTCACATGTGTCACATCAGCTGGTCTCTTTGTCCACTCCGAAAGGATGTGACGTCGTTGTAAAGAGAAAGAAGTGCACTTCAATCCTTATACAGTTTTCTGGATCCCTACTTTGTCTCCTTATGTACATACGAGTACATGAACGAGTCTTTTATGAAGTTGCGCGTTGCCGGGAATTTTACTACAGTTCTTTGTGTAACTTTGTAAACTGACGAACTTACGAAAGCATGGGATTTTAAAGAGATATTTATTTTTTATTTTTAACATCGACGGAACAGACGTACACGGGAAATGGTTTTCTCACTGTGATCCATAGGACCGATGATGGCTAAAGGTGTCTTGGCCACCAGTGAGAGGAGATGAATAACACTTGACTCCAGCTTGATGGCTAATTTATTACAGTATTAACTTAATTATATACCTACAACTTCTGTGGTCAATACACATTGGTACGTATTTATATGTGTGTTGTGTGTATATTGAGCCGATGTAGCGAAGATCTCAGTGGGTCACTTACGTCTTAGCGCTGACGGTGTGCCGGTGTTGCCGACGCGGGGAATGAATGTATGTCGCTTTTAACGCTGACACTGTGATGCTGTTGGTTGTACACCTACCCACATAATTTCATAATAGTTGGTTACTGAATTTACATTGCGCCCATTTCCGACACCCACACTAAAATTTATTATTATATACCACAAAGTTTTGTGACATATTAACCCCGAGGTTCGCTACAAAGTTATCATTAAAGCAGTTTTAAGGCCTTTGCTGAGTAACGATCGTCGAAGGCCACAAGCGGTCGAACTTTCTAACAAACCTGGACTCAATTAGAACAGTTGAGGGTTATTAAAGCCGTGTGACTCATTAGTGGAATTAATGGAATTGGAAAGCTATAATGGGTAGCGAATACGGTTGATACGAGTGGCCGTCACATGGCCTGGGACAGTTACGTTGCCACAAAGCAATTTAAACTTGAAGAACGAATAGCTCTAGTGCGGTTCGCTGGTTTCCGACGAAGTCCGACCGTGATTTGAATTCAAGAATATTTAACTAAAAATGGAAAAATTAATTTACTTTAAAAAAAGTAAAAACCGACATCAAAACTAAAAACGATTAAAATAACTTTCATAAAACACTTAACAGCTTCTGAAGTCGGTGTCAAGCTAAAGGCATTGAAGAATTGAAGACACCGACTTCAGAAGCTGTTAAGTGTTTTATGAAAGTTATTTTATTCGTTTTTAGTTTTGAAGTCGGTTTTTACTTTTTTTAAAGTAAATTTATTTTTCCATTTTTAGTTGAATATACAATTACATAAGTAGGTAACCCAAGTCGAACCAAAAGAAGAATCGTCAGAATCCGCTTAGAAATGCTGGAGACACAGTGCATTTATGCATATAACTTCGTATATAAAAATAATTACATAATGTATCATATACTCAAACCTTCCTGAAAGTATGTAGATCACGTTAGTGAAAGAATCGTCAAAATTGGTTCGTTCGTTTTTGAGAAAATCGCGGACAAACAAACATACATACATACATATATTAATACATACAAACATACGGGTCCAATACAGAATCTCCTTTTTTGAAGTCTGTTAAAAACGTGGCATTCTGGGGTTGCGCCCCTTCATGGCGTCAGTAGCTACATTCAACATAGGAATAAAATGCTTGAAGTATTTTGTCTGTTCCGCTGATTGATCTGAGCCAGATAGGTACCTACCAAAGTGATGTTTTATTACTTAAAAGCTAAGCTCCTTGGATAAGAGTATCTGATGAAATTACGCCTCAATTCGCTAGAGTATTTGAGACCAGTTTTTTCTTAGACGTTTGTCTGTTGACATAGCTGGAGTCTATTTTCGTAAAAAGTTGTAGGAACAAAAAGGTTTTGTCAAATTACTTTGTTTATTTTTGGGACAAATCGTCGTTCTTCAATCTTTATCTAAAGAGTAACCAACGGCTATTCGTTGAGTTTTTAAGATTTTAACACGGATAAAAAGGTAGGAAGGGAGGAACTTTGCGTTATCTTTTAAATCCAAGGTTCGAGCTAATTGGGCCATTTTTAATTTGCATGACAAAAAGACAAGAATAAAAAGACAAGAAAGCTTTTAGCATCTGAGGTCAAAACCGATGAATATACCTACAACTGACCAAAAACGGAAGGTAAAACCAGTCTATACATCATACAGTCGTCCGACGAAGCCGTCTAGACAGGGCAATCGTGCGGGGTGTGGGGGGCGAGACGCGGGAGGCGCGAGACCGAGCTGCATACTTCCACCGTGTTAGTAGCTCGGTACATAATTTTCAGGGCTATCGTGTTGATTTTATTATTGTTTTAATTTATTATTATTATTTAATTTATGTAGGTACACGGAAAAATACAGAGATACGACATAGTAACATTTGAGGATAGCAGGACACTTGCGCGAAAGACATTTCCGCGAAAGATACTTGCGCGAACCCACTTGCGCGAAAGATAGCCGACGTTCGCACGGACGTAAAAATATCGCGGCGGGATTTTATCGCACACTTGATATCAACGCTCTGCTTAGCGCCGAGAGTGGAAATTCAACAGTGTGTTTTTTCGACGTGCTAGAATGAACTCTTTTATTGTTAAGTTGGACCTCAACGCTCGGCTCAACACCGACTTGAAAATCCAGTTTGCGATAAAATCCCGCCGCGATATTTTTACGTCCGTGCGAACGTCGGCTAACGATGATATAACAATTCTACACTCCTTTATTGACTATTATTATTCCTGACCTTACAACAAAGTATCGTATTAAATTCGTAAAAGCATTATGTACTGTAGTTATTGTTCTTGCCAGACATAACACTATCATAATGTTATTGTTACTGTCAAGTATTTGAAATAACGCAGACAGTTCCGAGTAGCGACTGCAACTTGATATTAGTTGCTAGTTGCTAACTTGATATGTTAACGATTCCGGTGAATACATCCGACTGTAGGTGGTCTCAGATATAAAGTTACTAGCTTCTGCCCGCGACTTCGTCCGCGTTTCTTGTTTCCCCGACCCACCCGTCGCATCGCATCAACATCACCTGCCTATGCCAATACTTCGTTTTTGCTTAGCGTTCATTCTGACTCTCTTGTCTTTTTGATCGACTCCTAAAGGTCATAGCGTGCTGTTAAAATAGCCTATAGCCTTCCTCAAGAACTGGGCTATCAAATGCAAAAATAATTTTTCAAATCCGACGGGTGGTTCCAGAAATTAGCGCGTTCAAACAAACAAACAAAAAAACAAACTCTTCAGCTTATAATATGTATCGAAGTTTTATCGATTGATTCTCTTGAACGATATGAAGGACTTGATACTATGAAACATTTTAGAATATTCATTCTCTTTCAGAAATGATGTTCCACTTGATGAAATTAATACGATTGTACGATGTTGTGTGGTTTCGGCTTATGATTTGAGGTTTCGGTTACGAAGAGACAGGGTAAGCTCCCTATAGTATATTCAGTGTGTTCATTTTAATAGGATAATTATCAGGAAAATCCATTTATTTGAAAGTTAATGAAGGGCCTACTAATCAGCAAGCTAGGCGTGATGATAACTTACTAAATTGTTCTAAAACCAATAGAGAAGTTTCACCTGCCACACTGTATTTAGAACTAGGAACAGTATGTTAATTTGCATAAGGGAAATATTTAACTGACCCTCTAAAAAATTATTGCGCTTCTAATGATGTCCATTTTTTTAAAATAATTGAGCCTTTTTTTAACTTTCTGGCCTTTTTTCACAGTTGGTCGCAGTAACTAAGCTAGAGTACCCCGACCAAATGGGTTAGGTTAGGTCATTCAAAGTGGTCGCAGTTACTTGGCTATAGTTATAAAAGTATTTTTAGGACCCCAAAATGAAAATTATTTGAGGTTCACAAAAAGATGCGCAATCATCGTATTAGAGTGTTCAATAATATTTTTAGGAGCGCAAAATGGGAACTATTAGATGTTCGATTAAATACATGCCTTTGCATAAGATGGAATACAAACGAAATAAAAAGTCATTCAAAAACTTAAACACCAAACTGTAACACTGAAGTAAAATTTTACGTAACTCAAATAAAATCCAATTTCCTCAAAAACACTTCCAACATTTCGCCATATCATATTTGTTAATAAACTTTTATTAAGGAATTTTCCTCGGGCGCTTCCAAATGTTATAACAAATTTTATTTGGTCGGCAAGCCACACGATCAACGTTTCCATTGCACTCAAGTAAAACAAACTTCATTTTTACAGTGCACTCACACAGAATTAAATTACTGAAGACTGCAGTACTCTGAACACCCTTAACTTTGAATTACGAGCGCGGTTAAGATTGCACGGCTCTTGATAAAAAACATCTCTGTGTGTGGATAGAGACGGTGTCGAGTATGTTAATAACTAACAGTGTAACACGAAAAATATGTAAAATTGTGATATTTTTGCTGCATATCGCGTAACGCGAAAGTGGTAAAATTAGAACTTAGGGATGAGAGGGACTTAGGGAGGAGGAGCTCGTGGCTAAGTAATAACAGCCGCACGGGTCAATTCATCAGGTTAAGCTACGCTTGCCAGGGTTGGTCAATGGATGGGTGACCATCTTTACATACCGAGACTCCTCCGTGCCTCAGGAAGCATGTTAAGCCGTTGGTCCCGGCTGTCATTCGTAGATCTTCACGATTCGTAAATTCGTAGAACGTCGTTACGGGTTGTCAGAAGCCCGGAAGTCTGACAACCAGTCTTACCAAGGGGTATCGTATTACCCAGTAATTGGGTTGTGGAGGTCAGATAGGCAGTCGCTCCATGTAAAATACAGGTATTCAGCTGCATCCGGTTAGACTGGAAGCCGACGCCAACATAGTTGGGAAAAGATTAGGCAGATTGATGTTGGATACACGAAGGGTTCAAAAGATATTTTATTTGTTAAACAAGTCTTAGATGATAAAATAAACGTAATCAACGCATACGTAAATTCTGATTAAACCAATAAATATGATGGTACAAAATCTGGTCAGCACACTAACAACAACAATGGTGGTACAAACAAACTAATAGCTGTACCACATAATACCGCTCGCTATGATAGTTATTGTACGCAGTTATGCAACACATCGGCCGCTAACGAAAATGCTGCTCTAACTTAGCACTAATATGGGCAGAGCGACTAACACCGCATACAAAGTGGTCATTGCCATTAACACGAAGCATATTTGTTGCACCATTGATTTAATAAAAAAACATTGCTGCTAACTCCTCTAACGACACATTGTTAAACAGGCCAGCTCCTATACTTTTACGAGGCAATATTTTTCTTTCTTACCAACTTAAGCAGGCTTAAAAATACCCATGTGGGAACTGAACGTACATCGCTCAAGATACGCATTTTATGGTCAACTTAATTTCCTCTATTGAAAGCCGTTTTATGATGAATAAAAACAAGCCTCGTTTTACGATGCCATATATTTCGGTATGGGGGTTATCAGTCGATATTCCCTTTTTGCGAATCGATAAATTTATCACAGTTTACGCTTTCGTAACGACGCCAAACAAATGTAATAAAGAAAGAAAAAAGAAAGAAAAATATTTTATTTGGGACACGCACAGGAAATACAGTTAAAAAAGAGCATATAAAAGTAACAAAATAAACATAAAAAACAAAAAAAAAGAAATCAGACTAAAAAAAAAAAAAAAGAGACCTGTGCGAGGCCAAAAAGACTCCCATCTCAGCATAAAGCTGCGATATTTAAAAAATAAATACCGCAACGCTGGTATTCTAAACGTTACAATACGTTAACGTTATAATAACGTTTTCGGCTACTTTGTCGGTGTCGTACAGGCGTCGCTCATGCGTGTGGCTGCGTTGAGCTTCGAGGTTCTCATGGAAATACCGATTATTTATACGTTTCTTATGTTTTATGTCTTATGTAACGTTTTAATTCTCTGACAGAAAAATTCCACAACGACCTACTACTACTACTGGGCGGTTTTCCTCAATTCTTGGATAAGATGGTGTAACTTGTAGAGTTGTAATTTACGAAACAAAAAGTTCCATCTGAATATATTAAAGAGTATGTACCTATTATTATGGAGTCTGTAATTATATCTAGATCACGATGGTATTATATTAGGTTGGGGAAAAAGTCTTTTCGCATTATAGTATGTATGAACTTAAAATAAAATCTCTTTGGCTATACTATTTGTATCTGGCTGGTTTTGGTATCATTGAAAGCTTAAATTTTAAAGAACATAATTCCAAATTCAAATTAGGAAAATGTGTGATTTTCATTTGTTTTTCGTACTGTCAAGATGAGTGAATCTAATGAAGAAATTCGATACATTTTAAAATTTTACTACAAAAAAGGTAAAAATGCAACGCAAGCCTCGAAAAAAATTTGCGATGTTTATGGACCCAGTGCAGTGTCTGTGAGAGTAGCACAAATTTGGTTTAAGCGTTTTCAATCCGGAAATTTTGATGTCAAAAATGCACGTCGCTCTGGTCGCCCTATTACGGATAAAATGGATGCCATTTTTGAAAAAATGGAGCAAGATCGGCATATCAGTAGTTACGACGTAGCTGAAGAACTGAGAATTAACCACAAAACAGTTTTGGCGCATTTGAAAAAAACTGGGTACACAAAAAAGCTCGATATTTGGGTACCTCACGAGCTCACTGAAAGAATCCTAATGAACCGTGTACTCATTTGTGATTCTTTATTACGACGTAATGAAACCGAACCATTTTTGAAAAAGCTGATAACTGGTGATGAAAAGTGGATCACGTACGACAAGAACGTGCGAAAAAGGTCGTGGTCAAATGCCGGTCAGGCTTCACAGACTGTGGCGAAACCCGGGTTAACTCGCAACAAGGTGATGCTGTGTGTGTGGTGGGATTGGAAGGGCATTATTCATTATGAGCTGTAACCACCAGGCAGGACCATCGATTCTGAACTCTACTGCGACCAACTGATGAGATTAAAGCAAGAAGTTGAGAGAAAGCGACCGAAATTAATCAACAGAAGGGGTGTGGTTTTTCATCATGATAACGCTAGACCTCACACATCTTTAGCCACTCAGCAAAAATTAAGAGAGTTTGGCTGGGAGGTGTTAATGCATCCGCCGTATAGTCCTGACCTTGCACCTTCAGATTTCCACCTGTTTCGGTCTCTTCAGAATTCTTTAGGCAGTGTCAGGTTAACATCACGAGAGGACTGCCAAAACCACTTGTCGCGGTATTTTGATCAGAAGTCCCAAAATTTCTACAGCAATGGGATCATGTCCCTACCTACAAGATGGCAAAAAGTTATCGAACAAAATGGTACCTACATACTTTAGGTAAATGTAAATAATGCATATTAAAAAATGTTTTGAATTTTCTTAAAAAATGCGAAGAAACTTTTTCCCCAACCTATTATTATTCAACTTTTTATAACTAGTTTCAAGGTTTTTTTTTTTTTTGTTTTAGAAATAATGTTCTAAGTTTGGCTCTGTGGAAACTTTTTAAAACGGTTACTAAATCATGTAGAAAGAGAATGAAATTGCTGAAATTGGCGCACGAAATTACTCTACTCAAGCTGCAATTTGAAATTATAATGTATGAAAACATTGAATGAAAAAAATAAAGTTTCTTCTGTCACAAATCACAGTTCACTTGAAGTCAGAAAGGTTATTCTTTCCCTAGCGTTACAATTCAAGTAATGTGCTACAACTTAGATCAAGTTAAGTCTAATTTACTCAAATGTTTCTAACTTTTAACTCATTAGAATTCATTCTTTCACTTTTATTGAAAGTGACACTAATATATTTGCTATCAGAAAGTTGAAAGACGTTTCTTACTCAAATAATAATGTGAATTGAGTATTTCCACTTAATATTTAACTTCAGACGATTGATTAACTGTCAATAAAAGAAAAACATTTTAGGCTAAAGCACTTTTTATTAGATATCAGCAAAATATTAACTTTCATCATTATTATTATTGTTTGACTGAGGTCACAAGGGATGATTGTCACAAGGGAATTAGGATCTCCTTATTTCACAATAGTGAAACCCTCCAAACGCAAAAAACCTACATTTTCCTTACATTTTCCTCTCCCACACTCATAAGCAAAGTCCATTATTACTATGTCTAGATCCCACTAAAGATTAGCATCTAAATAGCAAGTACTACGTCAATATGTGAATATGTGTGAGTCAGTCGCCTCGTCGTCATGTCCTAAGAGTATTTATGTCAAGTCCCTATTTCCGTAAGATCTGATAAGGGAACAAGTGTATGAAAACTGACACTTGGAGGCTGTTAATGTTCTCATTGTTATAATTGAAAGAATGAGTGATGTACGTACTACAGACATTTTACATCATATACTTACACTTTACATTCATTAATACATTTATATATCATACTGCTATGATTTTGCATTAATAATTTTGCGAATCGGTCTAAAACGATTTTTCTTTAATTTTCTTTGCTATGACACTTATGTCAGGCTGTCAAACTATCATTACTTTTTCTTCCAAATAGAGTTTATTACTAGCTTAGTCTATGAAGGTTACTTTTGATTTATATAATTTAAATTATTTTTATCAATATGTTAGCCCAAATATTGTATTTTATAGATAATTTTAATTGTTTACTGAATAACTGTGTCCTAAATTAGATTTATAAAAATAATTGACACGCTCTCAGAAGTCAGCGAAGAGGTTCTTGAATGAATACTGATATTTATGGCCGATTCGATTACTGACAAGTGACATTTTTTGGAAGAAAAACTTCAAAACTGGAAAATCTCTAAAAAAGAATGTGGTGAAAAATTTTGATACGAGACGAGGCTTTATAATAGTGTATTATCTATGTTTATAAGCAAGGACCACCACATTCCGAGGCTTTTTCGATCCTGAATTCGTGAGGGAAACATCTCCGTGACAAGAAGTCAAAACTATTATACCCTACTGCTTGACTCGGGGTCTCCGTGCTGAGGAAACCAACCCGTGCGTGTTACTTTGGATTTATCAGGCTTCAGCGCTGACGAGGCCTGCTATCTGGTCCGCCCTGGTGGTCGTACTTCACCTTTCCAACCGACTGCAGCGAAGCCCAAAAGGAGGGTTTATTATTATAAAAAATCTGAGAGCGTGTGTTAGGTAGGGAAGTGTTTTTTACTATAATTTGTATTTTTTATCTTTCTTTAAATTATATTTTGTTTACGTGTCTATTCCCCTTTTATTTCAATAGATACGTTACAGTATTTGATGTTACAGCAAAATATTTGCGGCATTTTGCATGGTTCCCAGTTTCCCACCTTTACGTGAAGAATTCCTTTTGCACTAGGACTACGCATTTTCATTTGATTTTAAATTAATCAGTGACTTACAAATAATAAAAAAAACTTTTATTTTTTGGGTTCCGTACCTCAAAAAGAAAAAAAAAACAGAAACCTTGTAGGATCACTTCGTAGTCCGTTTTTCTGTCTGTCAGTCTGTCAAGACCCTTTTTCTCAGGAACGCGTGGAGGTATCAAGTTTAAATTAATATCAAATACGTAGATCTACAGTCCCTTGGAGCTCTAAAAAAGTCAAGGTTTTAGGTTAACGCAATAAAAAAATACCGCCTTTTATGCGACATTATGTTGATACTCGCAAAGTATACCCTATACTTTGCGAGTACTTCTCATTGTCCTAGAATCGTGAAATTTGGCAAGAAGCAAGGTCTTACAGCTGAAAAAGTTCGAAAATAATTAATTTGTAGATCTAACACAAACAAAAAAAAAAAAAAATGCGATTACAAACTTACATTTGCAGTTGGATAATTGACCGTGACTTACATTTACAGTTTGGAATGTATGGGAGAACATGTTATTCAACTACAATGTTAAGTTTGTTTTTGGGATAAATTCACCCCAACTAAGGAACCCTTCATTGTGCGTGGTCCGATTCGCAACATGGTCGGTTTCTTCCATGAATAAGGCAAAGTATTAAGTCGATGCTCGCAAAACAAAGGACATAATTTCATTTCCAACCAAGTTCCTTACAAAATAATTACTGAACGTAAACACAAAAAGAAAATGAGAAAGGAAATAATTATTTCGGCGACTTTGGTCAATATGGACTTATGAAAGAATTACTTCTTTGTCAAAATAAGGCCGGTTTTCGTTACGGAAAATAGGACTGTCCTTATAATAATTAAATTCAGTAATTCTGTGGTGCCAGAACATGGAGACTTAATTAAATCAGAGTACAAGTACAAGCAGTATCAATTTTCTCCATTTATTTCTCTACAGAATCATAAAATTTTCTTTCCGTAATCAATAAGCTGAAAATGTACTTTGTCCCAGTATTGCTTGCATTAAACGTATTATGAAATATATCTAACAATTTTCAACGCAGTGTAAATTTTCCCGTTCTGACCTATTTTTGACCGTCGTATCCCGTTGGGTTTAGTGAGCCCAACTTGTAAGTTTGTGGTTTACTTAAGAAATTGTCTAACTAGCTTTTGTCCGCAACTTTGTTCGTGTTAATTTTTGGGACGGCAAAAGTTTTAGTGTAAGTGTATCTTGGGCTAATTCTGTAAATGTTTCCATGAACGTCGGGCACGTATCGACTTTCGGCAAAGTTTTTAAGCCGCGTATTTGCGGCATTGTTTAAGGTGGTTTTTGCTTTTATACTTTAGCTGAACGTGGTTTATAAGGCTAACGAAAAATTAGTATTATTTTATATACAAAAAGCAAAATAAAACACAATTCTGCAAATGTTTCCATGAACGCCGGATACGTTTCAACTTTCGACAAATTAAGTCGCGTATTTGCGGCACTGTTTAGCTGATCGTGGTTTAGTAGGCTAACGAAAAATAAGTATCCTTTTATACACAAAAAGCAAAATAAAACCCAATTTTTTCGTCGATTACCATAGCTTTTTCTTTGATAAGCCAAAGTGTTTTCCCAGAACGGCTAAATATCTCCCTATTTCCGTCCACAAAGCAAAAACCCTCGCACAAGAACCCCTTGAGTTACATAAGCAAACAATAAGTAAGTTAACAAGCTTATATATACGTGTGAACATTATCCAATATTGAGTGGAAGAGCCTTACATATTTTAACAAGGCAAACAGGCTTACGTGTGAAGGCTCCTACAAGCAGGCGCGACACGCGATATAATCGCGCGCGATATAAAGGTACCGCTCGTCGCGGGACACGCGGTGCCTTTGTGTCGCGCGCGGTTATATCGCGTGTCGCGCCTGTTTGAAGGACCCTTTACGGTGGAGATGGAGTAGGAAATCATGTTGCCACCCTTTGAGTTTCGCAAAATAGATGTGATAAATATTGAGGTTGTTATTACGTTTAACTACTGATAAATAAATAAAGAGAAATTAATTGTTAATGAATCAACATAAATTGTCCGTAGATAACACGTAACGTTAAATGCACAAAACCTCTTCAGGGGTCATTGTACTCATCATTATGAACAACTTTTACTATGGGACCTAACCTGAAATCGCGAAAACAAATCAGCTGTTCAGTAACATTTTGACGAATTATGCGAACGTAAATGTACTGAACAACTGATTTTTTTCCCCGTGTTCAGGTTTGGGTAAAAGTTGTTCATAGTGATGAGTACAATGACCCCTTAAGAAGTTTTGCGCATTTAACGTTACACGTTATATATTCAAACCACAATAACTGTCAATCTTTGTCAGTTGTATGAAATGGCTAAACGCGGTAAATGTACCGTGTTATAGCAATTTCATATAAATTTTAAGCAAGTACATGCTATTGAATATCAATGAACAAATGAATTACACTATGTAATATTAATCATGATCTAAAATATGCACGCAATGTGAAGTTATTAAGGAAATGCTCGAATGTCACATATATTTTTTCCAAATCATTAACATTACTCGTTCAGTTTAAAATCATTAAAAGTCGATTATCATCGCCTTAAGTTGTGGGGCGCGTCATTTCAGCTTAGACGAGCTTTAACTGCATAGAATCATAGACCATCGTATCGATATTTTTAATAAATTCCTTAGATATAAAAAAAACGGCCAAATGCGTGTCCGACCAAGCACAATAAAGTGTTCCGTAGTTGAAAAGAATTTATCCCAAAAACAAACTCGACATTGTAATCCTAAAAAAAATGTTTATGTGATAAAATTACCTACAAATTAACAATTTTCGGACTTTCTCTTTACTTGTGCTGTGAGTCCTTGCTTCTTGCAAAATTTAATTATTCTAGTCTAGGTCAACGTGAAGCACCCTAGATAGGTTTTGATTATCGCGAGTATCAAAAGATGTCGCATAAATGGCCGTATTTTTTTATTGCGTTGACTTAGAAGCTTGATTTTTTAGAACTCTAAGGGACCGTAGACCTACGTATTTGATATTAATCTCAACGTGATACCTTCACGTGTTCCTGAGAAAAAGGGTTTTGATAGATTGACAGACTTGAAAACATTTTTTAATTTTTTTAGAACTCCAAGGGACCATAGACCTACGTATTTTATATTAATTTCAACTTGATCCCTCTTCGCGTTCCTGAGAAAAAGAGCCTTGATGGACTCACATACAGACAGACAGACAACGAAGTGATCCTCTAAGCGTTCCGTTTTTCCTTTTGAGGTACGGAATCCTAAAAAATAAAATAAAATCAATCAACAATTCAATAAGTTCGGATACTCGTAACAGCACACACGCAGTATAGTTTGACAGGAACTGCATAAGTTTATAGCAAGTATTTCAACATAAGTTCAGTTAAAATTTCCCTTGCTAGGATACTACAATTGCCCTCCTCATCTCCATAGGACGTTATGCAAACATCTGGAATCTTCGATCAACAATTTTATGTATGGAAGCAATGTTGTCTCTCTCTAATTTCAAATGTTTGCGATTCATTTGTTTTACCGAGTGCGGTTAGATGTGTCAAAGAAGGAATGTGAAGCATGAGAATGTTATAATGTTGTAATTCCTTTTGCGGTATGACTGTTGAGGTGGCGTCTAGAGAAAAGGTTTTGCACCTACTTTACTACAAACATAATATGGAATTCTTAAAATTTGTCTGTCTCCATAAACTACTGAAGTCTCTTTTTGGTTAAGCCCGCTGTTACAAAAGGGTAGTCAAATCATTACTTTTTTACACAAAATTATGTTTATTAAATAAAATGCTTTGCATTCTTAAAATTGTTTATGGCCGAATTGTTGATAGATGTGCATGGTACGTTTCTGAACTATAAATATAATTTTACATAGGTATAGTTTCTCAATAAAGGTACCGTAGTAAAAATTTTCATTTCGGTACCTTTTTTAAGAAACTGTACCTATCTAAAATTATATTTATAGTTCAGAAACGTACCATGCACATCTATCAACAATTCGGTCATAAAACATTTTAAGAATGCATAGCATTTTATTTAATAAACATACTTTTGTGTAAAAAAGTAATGATTTGACTACCCATTTGTAACAGCGTCCTTAAGGTCCTAATTGCTTTCAGCTTTCAACAAACATCGAGTAATGTTCTAGAAAACGGCCGAAACGATGCGCTTCGAAATCTCAGTATATACCAGTTCGAGTATGCGGCAGTTACCCACAGACGGACACGTATTTATCTACCGAGCGGCAGTAGGTAATTAATTCAAGGTCACTGCCCAGATAAATTACTGTAGCTTTGTTATTCTGTGGTTCTACACAACTGTAAAAATTATCATTATACCTACCTACTCTCTCTCTCTCCGAATATTTAGTTTCGTTCGTTCGTGTTTCCTCCACCATAGTAACGACATAGTATTTTCAACATATTATGTTGTTCGGACCAACAGTAAACATTGTTGTTGTTGATCTAGGAAACAATACAATGAAACGATACAAAACAATACTTAGGGATCAATCTTTGTAAAATGCTCAAAGACTTAGTGCAAAGCCAACTCCGACCATTCAACCGATTTATAGCTGAAATTTTTTATGGTTTTTATATTTCTGTTATATAGTATAAAATCACCGACCAAGTGCGAGTCGAACTCGCACACGAATGGTTCCGTACCACGCTACAATATAACACTACTTATCTACAAATTTAAAAAAATACTTCAGTTAAAATACACCTTTATTGTATGGGGGTCCCCTTTAATTTTTTACTTTATTTTATTATTATTATTTTTGTTATAGCGGCAATTGAAATACACAACCAATGAAAATTGCAACTATCTACCTATTACGTTTCATCAGATACAGAAGGAAGCAGACGGACAGCTAAGGCTTAGTAATAGGGTTCCGTTAGACACCCTTCGAATACGGACCCTAAAAAGAGAGTAGGTACTCTCAAACACTGTAAAAATAGAGTCCATTATTTCCACAGGTGGTTTCTAGCTCTTAAACTAGCAACAAGACTTGCTACTTTACAGCAAGAGTTGGATTATTTCTTAGATTTTATATTTTCTTTATGTTCGTACCTTATCTTGTTTTAGCAACTAAGTATAGTTGCGAACGTATCGTACCTACCTAATACCTATAACTTCAATACTTCCACTACCTACGTAATACTTATTGGCTTTATAAAAGACGAACCTTGACCGAAGCTGGGATTATTACAATTAAATAAATAATATCTTAATTTCATCATCATCATCTGCCTAACCTTTTCTCAAATATGTTGGGGTCGGCTTCCAGTCTTGCCGGATGCAGCTGGATACCAGTATTTTACATGGACCGACTGCCTATCTGACCTTCACTACCCAGTTACCTACTGGGTACGAATACCCTTGGTAAGACTAACCTGTCTTCGTCAGACTTTCGTCACTGACGGTCCGTAACGACTGTCAAAGACCCACGAATGACAGCCGGGACCAACGCGACGGTATAACATGCTTTCCGAGGCACGGAATAACATCGTAATCTATTGTAAGTATATTAACTTTCAAGAAGTATTCAAGATCCTTTAAAAAAACATTTCGTAAATTTTCTTAACAATATATTACAATGGCTTTTAAACGATACCTGATATTTCTGTAACAAAATCGACCGAAGCCATTAACCGCAACTTTATAACATTTTCTTAATGTAAAGGTTAAAAAAACTAGCCATATTGATAGATCAAAAGAAGAGGACAGGCTTTCAGCTGTCTAAATAAAGAGAAGAGAGAGGTATACTCTATTCAGTAATAGCTTAGGATATATTACAAACTTCATAACAAAGATGGATACGTAAGCCGGGAAAAGTAATTTATTTTCCATTAATGTACAAAGGAAGGATGAAAAATCAAAGGATACACTTTGCAATCTTGCTAGATATAAACATATAATGTAATCTGGTATGAGCTTGCTTCTGTGTTAAGAAGATAATACGGGCAGTATTATCTTCTTACATATAGAAGACGTGAGGGACTCTATATTGGTAATCGGTAATCTCTGGAACTAAAACAATTATGTAAATGTGAGTTCTTTAGTGTCTTGAGATTTTTGAGGGATTATGAATCATAATATAGCGTGCTATCTCAGAAATGATCAGATATATGAATAAATTGTAAAATTATTCTGCAATATTTTTTGTAATACAAAGAGCTTAGAAGTCATAGAAATTGTTGTTACACAAAAGTGTCTATATATCTCAGTAAGATGGTTGTACTCGTAGCCGTGATATAGATATATCCCTAGGTATATAGCTATCTACCGGGATAAAGTTATATGAAAACTGTGGGAGTGCCCTAATTTTGCTACTGCGACCAATTTCGACGTAGCGCTCGCTCGGCTCGCGCGTAGATGCTCGCAGTTCTAACCTAACCTAACCTATGGTCGGAGTGCCCTAATACTTATGTTCCTAATACAAACGAACCGCTTTTATATAACTATATCCCTGTTGATAGCTATATCCTTAGGCATATATTTATATCACGGCTACAACCATCTTACTGCAAAATATATAACACTATAAAATACGCTGATTCAAAATTGACTACGATACACGATTAGGCGGATCGCGAGCTATCGTCTGTGCCGTGAGCCGGTGTATGTGTCTGTGAGCCGGTGTTCGCACGGACGTAAAAATATCGCGGCGGGATTTTATCGCGCACTGGATTTTCAACTGCTCGGTGTTGAGCCGAGCATCGAGAATCCAACCTAACAACAACAGAGTGTAGAGTGCGCGTCGAAAAAACACACTGTTGGATTTTCAACTCTCGGCGCTAAGCAGTGCGTTGAAAATCCAGTGCGCGAAAAAAAAATCGCCGCGACATTTTTACGTCCGTGCGAACTTCGGCTAACAATCTTCTATTCACGCTTAATTCCTGATCCAACAACAACATAAAATCACACCTGTCATCCCCGAAGGGTTAGGCAGAGGTGTACACTCCTACCAACTTATCTGTGAAATGGCGAAAATTGGAACTACGGCCGTCATGTTGAAATTTCATTCGATTGTGCCGACGCATGTCATTCGATTGTGTCTTCGCATCGACGCACACAAGGCCGGTTTGCCGATTTACGATGACAAAAACATATTGTTGCGATGTCCAGAAACTTATCAATGCTACTTTGTTTAGCTTCTTCGATAAACGAACAATAGGATCATAAAATAATAAAGCTCACTAAAATACCACGAAAGTCTGTGTAAGCGCGTTTTGTGTCCCTTTTTCTCGCACGATAAACATGAAACAGTTACGCTCGAAAGCTTGACGGAGTAACTACGTTTGTTTTGTGCCGCAGTGTTTAAAAATCGTGAGTTTTTAACATGGAGATTGAAGCGTCAGGTATGTACTCTAATTATCATTGTTTAGTTGTCAATTTTTTTTTTAAATCGAACAGTAATCTAACTTTACCTGGAAGTCAAATTTTATAGATAAATCTTTTAAATTCACTGGAGTTTATAGACGTTTAAAAAATGTTCCGCATAGTTCCATTATATTATATAATTCCTTAGAAACTATGATTTGTGAGGATTCAAAACAAGCAAAGAACTCGTCCCCGTATCTCCACCTGTGATAAATTGAGCCCTTTATTTTCAGGTAGCCGCGTTGATCCTGTTTCACAGCAGGGGAAGTTGTATAGAAATGAACTGTTTTTACTGTTAAGAGATGAACGTTTTTTTAGTTTTTCGTCATCCAAGTGTAACGAACGATTATTACAATACATAATGAACAAGTTAAGCATAGTGGACCCGTCTGAGACTTTAATAAAACTGTTAAAAGATATTGTTAAAGTGTTTGTGTCAAAGCTGTTAGCTAAATGGCGTGAATCTAAATTTATGTTCGATCGTTTTAAAGTTAAGCATACCAATTGGCTCAGTAAAGAATTTAAGCTCCCGGAGATACAATCAATAACTGCAGAACCACCTACTTCTTCGGAGAAAAAGCGTCGAGGGAGGCCAAAAAAGTTGTTTGAAATTAGCTCTGAACGCAGCAGAAAGAGAAAACTTAAGTCTCTTGTTTCGCGTTTTACTCCTGAAAAGCTTTGTTTAGCGACTGAAACGAGTTTGGTGAAATCTGGCAAAAGAAAGGCAGCTCAAGTTCTAAAACTTGCAATAAATTCGACTCCGAAAAGGTTGAAAAAAATGGAGCAGGTTCACTCATCGTGTTCCGCAAATGTAATGCAGTATAGTGCTGAAGAAGCCTTAGGACTTTTAGTTGACCTTAATTTAACCAAAACAGAATACGGGACGATGCGTCTAGGTGCAAAGAAAAGAGGTGCTGATTTATATCCCTCTTACCATGTGATGGCAGATGCAAAAGTGAAGTGTTATCCGCTTAATTTAAGAGTTACTGATAATGAAGCTGTAGTACCTTTACAAGACCTTTTAGACCACACCATACGGAGACTAGCACACGTTCAGTCAGAGGTAATTTTGTCGAACATTCAGGACAATAACGACACTCTAGAAGTCTATTATAAGTGGGGCCTAGATGGTAGTGGAGGTCACAGTATAAGCAAAACTTTTCAAACAATTCAATGTACGCTGATTCTAACATAATATTATGTACAATTGTGCCCTTGGAGTTATCAGAAATGAAAGAAAAGAAGAAAATAATTTATTGGAAAAATCAGACTCCATCTTCCACCAGATACTGTCGCCCAATATCGTTTAAATTAAAAAAAGAAAATGACCAGAATACTAAAGATGACTACCACGAGATTGAGCAGCAAATAAGGCAGTTGCAGCACACAAACATTATTCTAGGAGACAGAACAATACATTTCAAACATATTCCTATTTGCACAATGCTGGATGGTAAAACTGTGAATGTTTTAACAGAAACCAAAAGTACACAAGCCTGTAACGTCTGTAAAGCTACACCTACGCAAATGACACATACAAATTTGGTATTTCTGTTTTACATGCTCATCTCCGATGCTACGAATATTTATTGCATATATCATATAAATTGGAGTTGCAGCAATGGCAAGCTAGAGGCAAAGAAGCACAGGAAAAAGTGAAAGTGCGAAAAAATAAAATTTGTAAAGATTTTTATAAAGAAATGGGACTTGTTGTTGACCAACCAAAACAAGGAGGGGGCAACAGTAACGATGGCAATACAGCAAGAATTTTTTTTAAAAACCCTGTTCTGGTTTCTCAAATCACAGGTGTGTCCAAAGAATTGATTGAAAGATTTGCAAATATTTTGTGTGTTATTTCTTGCGGACATTACATAGACGAAGAAAAATTTAGGACATATTGCATCGGCACTGCTGAAATGGCGATCAATTTATATAAATGGTACAAAATGAGTGCAAGTGTACATAAACTTTTAATTCACGGTGCTGACATTATTAAATCTCTGGCTTTGCCCGTAGGTCAATTATCAGAAGATGTGATAGAAGCAAGTCACAAAAACTACAAAAAATTGCGACAGTATCACTCCCGGAAAACGTCCAGAATAAACACCAATACTGATATTCTTCACTGGATGCTTGTAATGTCGGATCCTGTCGTGACTAATCACAGGGAAAAACCAAAGAAACGAGGAGAAGTATATAATGACGTTGTTGTAGGAATGTTACGGATGCCTACATATCTTTGTAGCGAAGACGTTGAAAGCAGAGAAAATGAAGACTCCGATGACTCCGATAATGTGGATGACGATGATCAGTAGGTCGCATAGAACCTAATTTAAGGACCTTTTTACATACTTAATACTTTAAATAAAGCTTTTATTTTCATTTTTTACTTTTTTTATTTATACTATAATATATTATAGAACCATCTCAAAATTTTATTTCAACTTCTAACACTTAAAATACATAATTACCAAGTCAGAAAGTAAATAAAAACCTACACTTTCATTTTGACATCGTAAATTGGCAAACCGGCCTTGTGTGCGACGGTGGCGCCTCTTTCAGTTCACAGATAAGTTGGTAGGACTGTACTTATAGTAAACTCATATTTCTGCAGTCGCGAAACGCAGATCTACGCGAGACAACCTGGCATTATAATTGTTTCTGTAATTACGACATTCAACCGGTTAAGTCCCATGTAATAGGTCCTATTCCAACTATCTCCTTTATCAAAGCCGAGGTCAAACTACGCCTTAGCGTCTACGATGAGACTAAAACATAAACAGAACTTAAATCAGCTAGTTACAACTTAGAACGCTTAGGTACATCTGTCCTTATCTTTAAAAAGTCTTCAAAGAACTTCTTCCTTTTTTTCTTAGCCTAAGAATTGACTTTCTTCAAAAGAAGTGTTTATGAACTCGGCGGTTAGTAATTAGTCCTTTCTGCAGTCTTATTAGCGAATTTTTTGTTTATCGCGAGCGTCCTTCTGACTTCCCTAACCTTTTGGAAAACCAAGCCGGGTTTTCGCTGCAAACATTCTCATTTACTAATTAATGTTTCTCGTGAATCATAAATGATCATAGTTACTTCAGAAGGCCTCGATACTAAAACTTTCACTTCCACATAAAGTCTAGATATTCCCAAGATTGCAAATATCACTGGAATTTATTTATTTATTTAGGATCTCCAACAAAAGATGTACAAAATACATGAAACATAAATAAAGGGAACATCAGGTATTAAGTAAGTGTACTCCTTCACTTATAGGAGACCACAGCATGCACAAAAATGTTAACAACTAAGCTAACAAAGTTAAAATATTAATAATAAGTAAAATTTGGAGAAAAATTAATACATTTTTAAAAGACAAAAAACATAAGAAATTAAAATATAACATTTAGAGACACCTAAATTATATCTATTAAACATTTTTTATATTTAGACAGAGACTCGCAGATGTCTAAATTCGTAGTTTTAGGAATCTCAATTCACAATTAAGTAGTATTAAGTTAAACTGACTCTTAATGCTAACTTATACAATGCCTGGCTCGATATTCGCCGTTAACATTTTCATTTATTCATATTTCTCACTAGCTTTTGCCAGCGGCTTCGCCCACGTGGATCTCGGAAAATATCCCACGGGAACATACTAGCGGGAAACCCTTCCTTATTCATTTTCTACATTAAGGGAACCTCTGTATAAAATTTCAGCTTTCTAGGTTCAAGGGCGTTGATGAGTCAGTCAGTCAGTCAGGACTTCTCTTTTTATTTATAAAGATGAATAGATAATGTTAATAAAAGGTCAACTAAAAGCCCAGAAATCCCCAAGATTGTAAATATCACTGGAATCTACTAGAACACAGAGTTGATTGGAGTGGCTTTTCCTGTGTTTATACGTTTTAAGAGAAACCTGTCGTTTTCTCGGAAAGCAAGATCTTCGTTTTGCAAGATGTAGGGATTGCTTTCTTTCCCAGTATGCACATGATAACAACACTGTTAACGCGTGTAGTATCCTACGTTTTTCATTACCAAGCTAATGGAAGCAATGTTGGATTCTTACGAGATGCGAGATTACGTCAGAGCTGTGTATGCAATCTTGTGCACATATTAGGTTTCTTTTAAAGCAGAATTAATTGCTTAATCGGTTACATTGCTGTTGTTGCTTACATACGTACTATTCCTATGTATTTTTTTTTACCTATATTATGGTTTAAGCTTTTACCCGTGGTTTTTTTTCTCGTCCCTTGTGTACTTACGTTGTGTGTTAGGTACCCGGATAAAAAGTATCCTTTGACCTTCTACGGATTTGTACTCTGTGTCAAGGGGTGTCAAGAAATAAGTAAGGATGCTCCAGGCTTGTTCAAGATTGAAAGTCGAACCATGTTCCTGTATACATAATCGATATTTCCTGTTTGTAGAAATCTCAGTCGTGCCAGACATGTCTGGTTAACTACGAAGGGTTGTGTCCCCTTCGCAAGGGACTTATGTCGCTATATCTATACATGTATATGTATGACGTCTAACCCTCATACTTGGTGACTGTAATATGATGCTATATAAATATGATGAGTCAGACATGTTGCCATCCAAAGGTACGGTAACGTAAGGTTGTCATTGTGGTATCATTTTCCAGCATTGATTTATTCTATGAAATAAATAATATGCCACCGACTTAAGCATGTAATTAAATTAGAATCTGTTATGGAAGCTTACAGATATTGGTATTATTAGAAAGCTGGGTTTGCTGCGGTCTCATGGTCCTACTTTTATAATGTAAAATGATGTTCAGGCGCATCTGTTTATCCCGAAAGCAGTCACAACATATGGTAGTCGTCTGAATAAAAAACGCAAGATTTTTATTAGCATTGATATTATAATAATGCGGCGCCAGAAATTAATCCAGGATTAATTGGACCAAAGCTCTATTTTAAATAAATTAAATAAATATGCAAACAACAGCCACGCCGTAAAACCTTGAAAATAGTTTGGAATATGGAAATTTAATAAATATTAAACACAGTCCTGTGGGATTTGCTTTTAAATTATGTATCATACCGCGATAGTGTTTCGTTGATTTATAGGTTTGGCCGCAGAGAATAAGTGGACCTTTGGGCGAAGAGATAGTCACATAGTACCTACATGGAATTCGTAAAGATACCACTGCAATTATTATCCATATCTCTAGGTGCAGTAGTAGTGTTTTTTTTATATTAGTTAAACAAACCTTACCATTGAAAACCTTTAGGTTGGCAAAGAATCTTGATGCCCACCACATAGAAAAGGGTTGCCACCCTTTGGAAGGTAGGCAACGCTTCAGTTTATTCACAGTTCGTATATGTCTCAACTCGAATAATGCCATGCAGCGCATACCTCAAGAAACTGGTAAAGAAATGTAATGATTGTTAAGTTGGTAGGTAGTTGTCCCTGGATCCCTTGACTGTTTCTACAACGACTACAACTTTTTTTTTTAGATTATTTCTTGCAATTGCAATAGAAACTTATATTATATTAAAGAGGAGTTCGTGGCTAAGTAATAATAGCCGGATGGGTCAATCCATCAGGTTAAGCTACGCTTGCCGGGGTCGGTCCGTGGATGGGTGACCATCTTTACATGCCGAGATTCCTCCGTGCCTCGGAAAGCACGTTAAGCCGTTGGTCCCGGCTGTCATTCGTGGATCTTTGACAGTCGTTACGGGTCGTCAGAAGCCCGAAAGTCTGACAACCAGTCTTACCAAGGGGTATCGTATTACCCAGTTAATGGGTTGTGGAGGTCACGATAGGCAGTCGCTCCATGTAAAATACCGGTATTCAGCTGCATCCGGTTAGACTGGAAGCCGACCCCAATTTATTTGGGAAAAGGCTAGTCAGATTGATTGCAATAGAAAATTATATTTCCTTTATCTAACTTAACTAGCGACCCGCCCCGGCTTCGCAAGGGTGTAATTTATACGTAGACGGTATTCTGTTCACGACAAGTTGTGCACAAGTTTGGACAGTCAATCTGCCTAGCCTTATCCCAATTATGTTGGGGTCGGCTTCCAGTCTAACCAGATGCAGCTGAATACCAGTATTTTACATGGAGCGACTGCCTATCTGACCTCCACAACCCACTAACTGGGTACTACGATACCCCTTGTTGTTTGTCAGACTTTCGGGCTTCTGACGACCCGTTACGATTCAAAGATCCACGAATGACAGCCAGGATCAACGGCTTAACGTGCTTTCCGAGGCACGGAGAAGTCTCGGTATGTAAAGATGGTCACCCATCCACGGACCGACCCCAGCAAGCGTAGCCTTAACCTGATGGATCGACCCGTGCGGCTGTTATTACTTAGCCACGAGCTCCTCAAGTTTTGAACAGTAACCAAACAAAAAGTACTAGGCTTGCATGAATTCAAGATAGTATTTCATTAGTATTATTAAGTACTTATTTTTGTTTATATTTATTTTGTATAATAATATATAGCCTATGTACTATGGGCCAAAGTTCCGCATGATCACATCAAAGGCGATAATCGCATAGCAACAACTCGATCGCAAAATGTTCATTTGTCACTAGCTGCGCTCTCACAGGAATATTTTCTTAAGTGAGCATGTTTAAGTTTTGTCCATAGTACATCTGGAATAATGTACCTTTCAAATGGTAAATTAATTTTTCAACAAATGTGATTCCGGAGATTGCTACACATACTTACAAAATTCGCTTTCTCGCTTTATAATATTAGTATAGATTTTCGGGCCCAGGAACTGTTTTGGGGCTCAGTATTACTGAGTCAGTAAACATACCTACATAATTCTACCAGTATTAATTACGTGGATAATAACTTGTTTTGTTATGCTTAGCAGGAAAATCTCCACCCATGTTCCCACCTCAGACCAATACTTTTTTATTGGTCTGAGGTTCCCACGTGTCGATACACGTGGATGGATCTTGGATGTATTTCTGTCGATCATGTACACAATGAGTAGAAGATTTGATTCCGTCTAAGATGGCTTCTATATTTTTGACGATTGCTTTGTGCATGAAGATAGTATGAATGATAAACTCTAAATGATTAATTTGATTTCTCGCGGGGGATTAGTTCGTGTATTATTTCCGGGGCAGCCAATTACGACTTACGTGGTTTCTATACTACTCATTTTAGCTTAGTTTCTATAGATAATATTTTGATTCTATAAAATTCTATGACTGAGTCCTCAAATACAGTTAACTCCACCAGACAAAGGTTTTATTAATTGCTTTTATATTAACACTTTCAGCCTCATTAGAATTGTCAATTACGTTGAAAGCTAATTAGAAACTAATTTAATTACCAACACATTTACTCTGTAGCTAAGCGGGCTATCTGAATTGCCTATATCTGCCGTAATCTGCATAAGTAATTAACGCTGATTATGTTCATTAATTAATTAAAATGTGCACTATTTTCCCACGGCAGCGGACAGTATGTTTTATTGGGTAAACATACTTTATCGTTGGAAGCCATATTTCTTTAGGACTGAAATCGTGATAAATTGAAACAAACATCCGGTTTAAAATCGTAGTTTATGTATAATGTTGGTTTCTTTTCCATATTTTTCCTAGTCGGTATTTCAACAAACCGGTATCTGATGATACTGAATCTAAATCTAGTTAATCTTGATTGATAGTCATATCTTATAAAATATATAGGGTGACTGGTAATTAGTGACCGATACCTAAACACATGATTGTGCTCATGATAACAAACAACTTTTACTATGGGACCAAACCTGAAATCGCGAAAAAAAAATCAGCTGCTCCCTACATTTTGACGAGTTATGCGAACATGAATGTATGGGGCAGCTATTTTTTTTTTCGCGATTTCAGGTCCCATAGTAAAAGTTGTTTGTTATCACGAGCACAATCATGTGTTTTTAGGTATCGGTCACTAATTACCAGTCACCCTATATACAACGAGTCGTTTTGCATTCTCGTCAAATTTCAGGGTGTGATACAGAACATCAAACCGAACAACTTTCTCCATGAGACCAACATCGTAATCGCGAAATTTTCAACTGTCCCATAGAAAACTTCAATACCTACTCGATGCAAATCGCAATCGCGAAAAAATAATCAGCCGTCCCAAACGACGCAAATGTACGGGACGGCTGATTATTTTTTCGCGATTAAGATGTTGGTGCCATGGAAATAGTTGTTCGGTCTGATGGTCTATACCACACCCTTCAATTTGACGAGGATGCAAAACGACACGTTGTATAAATCAATTGCCGTGCATTAGTCTCGCAAAAACTCGAAAATGGCTCGTTAGAAAAATCCAAAGAAACAGCCGAAAAATCCAAACTGAAAGTCTGACGGGTCAGTTACTTAGTCTAAAATAAAAAACAAAAAAATTCTAATTCATACTTTTATGTTGCACAATTTTACCATTCCATGAAGTAGATAACTTATTAAATCTATTGGCGTAGCGTAGCATGCCGCCTACGCAAAAAAATCTCGTAGCACTAGAGTGAAATGAGCATAACCGCGACGCTACGTGCGTAGAAGCGACTTTCGGCAATAACCTTCAAAACAAAAGCACTATGCCTGAGTGGGGGGTTACGGAACGAGCGTGAGCGAAACCAAGACGTAGGCCATAGACGTGAGTGCTAACACGGAAAGCGCTTCTAAAACCATGTCTACACACGCTCTTTTCAGAACATCTTAACATTGTGCTTTTATGTACATTTGTCAGGACATCTTAACATGACGCCTTTATGTATACAGGGTGTCCAGTAAATAGCACGACATACTGCAGGAGGTGATAGCTTGGGTCAATACCTATCAAAACAACACAATATATGTTCAGCAAAATCTTATGGATTTTTTTTTCACCACTGTAGGTTAAAGTTATGCGAAAAGAAAATCGTTATGTGAAAATTTAAATAAAAAATACTATTTCTTGAAAACTTTCTTGTTTTTGATAGAAAAAAGACTTGTCAATGAGTAAAGTAACTATTCACGAATAATTTGATGTAAAAAAAATAATAGAAAAGGAATTTTTCATTACGAGATGCTTAAAAATCTGTTTCAAGGTAGAGATTTTACGATATTTCGGAAAATTTTGTAAAACTGTAAATCCGTAAGATTTTGCTGAACATAATATTGTGTTGTTTTGGTAGGTATTGACCCAAGCTATCACCCCCTGCAGTATGTCGTGCTATTTACTGGACACCCTGTATGTCTAGGTACTATAGTTCCCCAAAAAGGTTTGGCAAGAGAAAACTTTTAAACCCATATTTCCCTAGTTATGTCGTAAGTTCCATGTAATAGAAGACTTTTGTTACAATAACATTAGTAATTACGTCTGCAACATAATACAATGTTAGTTAATATTACAAGTTTTTTTATTACCAAAGCAACACGTCATACCTACCATCCGATTACATCTGCCATCTTCAATTACGACACAAATCACCCATGCTACCTTGTGTCAGTTTCAATTAGGCAAAAGCAAGTGTTTATCTTAGCTAGCTCATTTAACAACATGTTTGATATAAGTCGGACGTTCGCACGGACGTAAAAATATCGCGGCGATTTTGTTTCGCGCACTGGATTTTCAACGCTCTGCTTAGCGCCGAGAGTTGAAAACCTAACAGTGTGTTTTTCAACGCGCTAGAATGCACTCTGTTGTTGTTGTTGGATTCACAATGCTCGGCTTAACAACGAGATTTGAAAATCCAGTGCGCGATATAATCCCACCGCGATATTTTTACGTCCGTGCTGCGTCAGTCTTATCTATACGACAGTCCTATTCTATTGCGGTAATGTATCATTGTGACCACTACTTACTTAGTTACTTAGATGTTAATGTCTTTGGCGAACTGTTACCCCGGAATAGGGAGTACATTCATCAGTTGTGTACCGGATGACTTTTTTTACCGTCTCGAAAAAAATAGGGTGTATTAGGTGAATGGAGTAGAAGCGTATGGCATAACTAGTTTTTTTTTTTTAATAGCTTAGTCAGAAAAAAATATCTAAGTATCAATAAATACTACAAGTTCGATGTAAACTTTTCATTTTAGAACAATCAAAACATATATTTTGAAAAAAAATAATAAATCCTTTAAAAATATCGAAATTCAAATCATATGCAACCTGCATTATGATTTGAATTTTGATTTTAACTAGATATGCCGTAGGCTTCTACTCCGTTCACCGAATATACCCTATTTTTTTCGAGACGGTAAAAAAAGTCATCCGGTATATCTTCGAGTATCTATTAAATAAAAATGAATGGCTAAATTAGTAGCTAAACGCAAAACGCGAGAAAGGCTGGACTAAGTCGGCTAACTTTTTTTTCAAATATTTGTTGAAGTCTGAGAAAGGTTCGGACTTCAACGGGAAAAATGAAAGTGAATTTTCTGTAGGAATTATGTGAAATGTTGAAATTTGGACAGAACATGACGTCTGTCGGGTCAGCTAGTATAACCATATATCATCCTTGGATACTGCGAGCATTATTGTTATCCTTATAGCCACAATGTATACGATGACAAATATGCTGGCCATATGTTTTGAACGGCATGAATGTTCGCCGAAGCTGTTTCCGAGTAAGTGTAGCCCTCCGGCTAGTCCAGACATTATTTAGGTGACCAAAGATAAATGGCGAGATAGGTAGGTACCATAGATATATGAAAGAGTTTTTTATATTTCTATGGTAGGTACTGTTACAGATGTAGCTGAGGCTTAAGTTTATATACACTAAGTAAGGATATACTTATTTAATAACTCGATGCTTTTGAAAATATTATTGTCTTCATTCTACATGGTTTTACACAAAAGACATTGGAACTTACCCAATAAAATTTTACTTACCCGACCAAATTCATTAACAATAATAAGGAAATTACATTTTGTTTCTCAATGCCAACAACCGTTATAATGATTGAATTCATAATAAGTATAATAGCTTGCACTTAATAAAGTAGTAGAAGGTCCTCTGACCTTAAATGAACAATCAACAGGTGAATGCCGGCTGGGTGATTCTGAAGCACGTATAGCCACCAAAAGTAAGGTATGTCACGTTCAATTCCAGTAGGACACAAGTAAAGGTCACAGAGTCACAGTATATAAAATTGGTAACGTTATTACTGAAGAACAAGACGTTAAACTAATTATCGGGGTATGTATTGTTGCCTGGGAAGAGATGTTACTCTCTGAAATATTGTGGTGGCACAGTCTAACAAATTAGGACCGTGTACCTAAGTTTTATGTGTGCTTAGAATAATTAGCGTTGCTGGAATTAAAGATAAAAGCTGCTATTTACTGGCGCAAGTATAAAACAGAAAGAGTAAATGCTCTATTATAAGAAGGCATAAGAATAACAGCGCTCTAGTGTTATAATTTGATGATTTCCCCATCCACAAAAAAAAAAAAGCCTTATAAGGCTTAGATTTTTTGATAGAAATCTGCTTTTTATAAAAAGCAGATTTCTATCAAAAAATCTAAATTAAAAGTCATTCCCGCCCTTTACCACTTCCTAGTGCTTTAGCTAGCAAGAAAAAGTGGTGCAACAAACTCCCCAGCAGCACAGCTGTCTGTTGTAGACACACTTGATAATATATAACATTATGCAAAATAATTGACATTACGCAACACAAAACATTAAATTATTTGCCATAATTATGTCAGCTATCACTCTAGTTTAGAAGTAGACTATACCTCTACTTATTAACTAAGTTATCCGTGGCGATATATATATATGTCTAAAGAGAAACCCACGGTTCTTGATTGAGTCTTACCTTAATCCCACGTATTTACTATAATTATGTCTTCATTGAAATCCGTAGTACTCTAGTAAAAATCTAAATTTCCATTTCAACGATCTGATTTGGAGTTCCATAACGTTTTAGTAGTCTGAAGGGTTTTGCTACTAGAGCAAGTAGCTGGCAGGATAAAGTAATTATTTCGAATGTTAGTTGTACAATTTCTATTTTATTAGATTGTTTTTCAGTCGGGCATGTTACTACCACTGCACGTTTGTCGAGAGCGGCTGTAGCTGAAGTAGTGTGGGTGGTATGTAATTAGCAAATAAACTGAATTCTCTTTCTTGACGCTAGCGAAGTTAATTTAGTGTCGGGAGCAGGGTCCAAGCTACCGGTGGTTAGGGCTGCAGAGACGGGAACCTTCTCACAATGCGAGCCGTATCAAGGAGTAATACTGCCTTCTGAATCAGTCCCTTGATCTAACCGCCTAACGAGAGCCTCGAAAGATGTCGGTCGAGGCTTTCGGCCATTAGGCCATTGGCCGTTACGACAATCGGCACAATGACAGCCGAACTCAAATTCCACATGTCAACAACCTCGTGTGCCAAGTTGAGATATTTCATTTATTTCTCTTTCTCAGCTTTCACGAGGTTCTCGTCATATGGAATGGTAACATTGACTATCATTGCGCGGGGCGCTAATCAATCTATCACCACTATGTCAAGCTTATTGGCGACAATAGTCCTGTCAGTAATGATAGACCGATCCCAGTACAAAGTGACATGGTCATTTTCGAGAACTGGATCGGGCACATACTTGTAATACGGTACTTCAGATTCCACAAATTTATATTTCAAAGCAAGTTGCTGGGAATAATCCTATTTATTATTATTATTATTTATCAAGCTTATGTTGTTCTGTTGTTTAAAATTATTTTTATCTTTATTTTGTTTGATAAAATGAAATGAGTTTGTACTTTTTGGTTGAATGCCATAAACTCCATTGACGATGACGTATAAAATGTATTATTGAAAGTGTGACGTTCATTGTGTTTACAATTTTTGAAGAATTCTTCATAAAAATATTCTAATATTTACAATAAAGATGTACAAAAATAAAACAATTTGTATTGTTTGTCAATGTACCTACGTGTTGTACCTATAATGTCGATTTGTTTAAAATGTTGTAGTTTTATATGTTCGTGGAAAGATAAACGTCAGAGTATCTCAATCC
This sequence comes from Cosmia pyralina, assembly GCA_946251885.1. NCBI lineage: Eukaryota > Metazoa > Arthropoda > Insecta > Lepidoptera > Noctuidae > Cosmia > Cosmia pyralina. The sequence continues at coordinate 14,613,452 of OX276359.1, read as the reverse complement.
CAGGTACGAAATTGATTTATCGGCTTTTACAATGCGTTTTTATCATTTTTGTTGCCGAATTTTAGTATGTCAAAGAGATAAATAATTTAATGTCTTTGTAGTATGACTTTGTTTGCACCGTTTGCACTCTCGACTATGGTGTTTATTCAGCAATATTTTCCATGTCTTTGCTAAGCATCGGTTTTGTAATCAAAATCTCATTTTCCAATCTTATATTTCCTGTACGAGCCTCGTGGGTTGTAACATTTACCTCGTTTATGTTTTGATGCAACAATAAGCTCTTGGAATAGGTTTCATCATTATTCCCAGACGCCTCATTAACATCGCTAGGGAATACTTGAAACTGGGTATTCTTGTGTAGGTACCTACTTTTATAGAAAAGCTTTCAAGTGGTTATTATGTTGCTATTATGGCTTTAAGGTTGCAATCGGAAAATACAGAAATAGATTTGTTATTTATTATGGTCTTTATTTGTTTTGAGTAAAACTGATATTTCAATAGGTTTTGCTTTTGGATTTCTTGCTTTTTAACACCATTTCATTGGCTTAATAATGCCCACTAAACTTTTCATGCCTTGCAGTTGCAGTTTTTTAAATCTTAATCTCCTCTTTGTCCAAAACAATTCAACAAAATAAAGTTGCAATTCTGATATGTGTTCCAATCGAAAATAGCTTACCTCAAGGAGCGAGTAATTAAAAAACCTAACACTAATATCCGGGGTTTCCAGATATTTTCAATGCATGCGAATATGTCGGTCATATTAATTCCCATTAAGTAGAAAACTAAAGCTTATTTTCAGGACCTTTAAGTCCATAACTGAGTGTCGTTCTGTATTGTCGCAGGCCTACAGTTGCGGAGCATAGAAGAGCCGGCGGGAGGCGCGGGCGGCGGCATGCCCGCGCCTACCTGCTATGATGCTGAATGCGCGCGCACCGAAGCCTGGCTCGATGAGAACCAGGAATTCGTGCATGACTACTTCTTGAGGTAAATATATACATCTCTTTTCCTCGTACTGGTTTTTAGCGGATACGAAAAGGACAGAATAATAATATGGTTTGATGACAATCAAGTTCTTTTCTTTCCAAGAGCAGCAGTGTTTAGCAGATGTATGGCTAAGTCATGTTGGTAAACTGTTTTGTGACGTATGTCGGCGAAACTTTCCAACTTGTTTGGGATGTATTTTTTTGTGTGTCATTTTTTAGGGAGTATGTATTCGTAATAACTTCTTCAGGGAAGGAAGCAAAGTCTCTGTAAGCCGACTCTTACAACCTACGCGTGCTGCTAATGTACGTGCGTAAGTTGTAAGTGCCAGCTGAAGAAAACGAATTCGATCAATATGGGAGCGACCGGCGGGAAAGTAGAAGATGACGTACTCAGGACCAGCGTGTTCTATGCTTTTCGATCACCGACGCATCTTGTCTTTGGAAGATCATTTGCCATTACTTATAAGCAGCTTATAATGTACTCACTTCTGTGTGTCAGACCTTCTCTCGGCGAGAAGGAGTGGACTGCAATCTGCCACACAGGCCCACTACCTAGGAAATGGTAGATGTTACCTAGATGTGGATGTTGTCGATATTTCGGCTCTAAGATATGCCGGTTTCCACACCATTTACCATTACACGGAGCCTTTTCATTAATGTCGAATGTTGAAACAACTTGTAACATAATAGGTTTACATAATAATCATGTACGTAGTTGCTGTTAGGACCTCAAAGTTACCGCACTGAACTAAGCTTAGCGGTGCCAACGCAATTAGCGGTGGCACTAAAAGCACAGGTTACCTTATAGTTGGTTCTAATTCTGTTAAGTAAAACAAGCGTTTAATGGTGTTGGGACAACTACGAGTAAGTGTAGGAACAGACATAAATCTGTAGGCGTACAATTCATATCTTGATGTGGAAATTGAACCAATGACTCGACAAATCTAATCTCCAAAGAAGCTCGTGGCTAAGTAATAACAGCCGCACGGGTCGATCCAGGTTAAGCTACGCTTGCTGGGGTTAATCCGTGGATGGGTGACCGTCTTTACATACCGAGACTCCTCCGTGCCTCGGAAAACACGTTAAGCCGTTGGTCCCGGCTGTCATTCGTGGATCTTTGACAGTCATTACGGGTCGTCAGAAGCCCGAAAGTCTGACAACCAGTCTTACCAAGGGGTATCGTATTACCCAGTTACTGGGTTGTGGAGGTCGCTCCATGTAAAATATTGGTATTCAGCTGCATCCGGTTAGACTGGAAGCCGACCCCAACATAGTTGGGAAAAGGCTATGCAGATTGATTGACTCGACAAATCCAATGCGCTTTGCATTGATTTGGCCAAAGCCTGATACGAATTTCGAGTTAGGATTAGAACGCAGTGCAACGCGAAAACCTGTTCATTGATTCTAATTTGAATCCCCCATTCAATTTTATTCAAATTTCTGAATGGGATGATGTAATGCCTCATTATTCAGTCATCCTGTACGCCAACTATCACTGTTTTGATTGAGGTATTAGCCTATTGTAAACATTATCATTACAAAAGCCAACCCACAATAAATTACGAGCTCTCAACATGCGGGGCATTTGTTGTTAACGTTGCCCGAATGTGTTCTATTCAGGTCATACGGATTCATATACAATGGCTAATTCAAAAGGCTCTGTTGCAAGCGGGCGAAATGCAAATTACCACTGAAAACTATGGCTTTAAGAGATTTGCTTCAAATATTAATTTAAAAGTTGGGCTTATTTCAAGAGTTATCTGCGTGGAATATAAATTAGTTCGTTACAGTTACACTAACGTGAATGACACTGCATTTAAATTGATCTCATAAAATCTGAGTCATTCCCAAGACATCGACATCTTAATCAAATAAATCCGATCAAGTGACAGTAATATGATAATGACATACATATCTTGACATCTTGGCACGATCCCCTTTTCATAATAAGAGTAGTAGGTACGCCACAGAATACGACGATCTAAAAATGTTCGAACTATGAATACGATTCTTTCGAAATTTTATATTCAAGTCATTGACGGAACACCCACGCATCCTGACCTGTTGTACAAACATCTATTTTCGATTCAGATTTTTTGTTGAAACTACTAATTTACTAAGTATACAAATAAACCGTCGCTCGGCTCGTATTCAGGGGCTTAAACGGTTTTATCTCATCGTACGTGCAACACAGACATACATATTTCTGTTTATCATCGAAAGCTTTCGGTTAATCCCGTACCGCATGCCCGTTGGGCGTTTGTGGACCAATAACTTGTGTCAATAATAAAAACGGACTAGTTAATTATTCTGAAGAGGAAAGGAGTTCTATTAGAGAAGCTTACCGTACCTATTACCTGATTCGTAACTAACTGTACCTAACATATGGTAGCTTCCCTATTGTTTATTTGATTACTAGGTCGGGGCTTTTATTTTTAGAATACATTTCGACGAATATTCAATTTATCTTTGATATAACCTAGCAGCTTTCCAACTTCAATTTACATAGTATTTAAATGTCTGGAGCAATATCTCTGTCACAATAAGATTCGCAGAAACTTATTTTACAACGCTCACCGTCCGCTTTTAGCAGAACTCTGAAATGAAGCTAACGAAAGCAATAAAAAGCTTTTCTAAAAACATCATTCAGCAAGATAACAAGTTCGACTCCCGTCAATCACTAACTAGTGAAAAGCAGCAGACAGTCTGAAAAGCGATGCTAACAAGCAAATATCCAGACAGAACACCCAGTTAGCCGCATGACAGATGAGTCTAGGCTTGACACGTCCTACATATAACACTAGATCTGCAAATTAGGTCGTAGACATTTGTTTCGAGAAGAAGACAGCAGCTATCGTTTGATATGATTCCTTAACGGCTCTTGTTACACACCCTTTTCACTCTCGATTTACAACCCTGACACATAAGTCATCTCATTCGACAAGGTGACGAAAAAATTTCACTGAAGCCTTTGACAACCATCATTACGTAAATTGAAACCTGCAAAAGAATATGCCGAGGATTTTATTTTTGTAGATAGAAATATGTTTGCCCAATGTAAATAGAATGCCATGAAACAGACCCAAATTCTCAATGGAAAAACCAAAATTGTTAAACTAAACTTGACAACGGCTTAATTAATTAACTTCAAACCTTTTAACAAAATGCTTTAGAGAAATCAAAAGGGCTTCCAGTGATATTTTAACTTTAAAACATTTTGTGGCTTTTAAATGAAGATTAAAGTTTCTGTCGTGGTGATTGGGTTGAACTAAACGTTTAAATATTGAAAGGGAATAATGAATACGTACGTATTACTTTAAAAGGAGAATAATACGAATGCACATATAAAATAATGGAACAAATGTCCCTTAATTGAAGTCATAACTCGTTAACTGGTCATACTATCAACACTTTATCAGTTGCTAGAGAGGTACTCATAACTTATTAAGAAGTTGGCAGAAAATTGCGCATCACAAAGTGCAACACTGCAGGAGGTAAAACATTATCAAAAGCTGGTGTTCCATGCACTAATTAAAACAATTCTTTAGCTTCATATTTCATAGCATCATTTCATAATTAATTATGGTCTATTGCAATTTATTGCTATAACCTTGAAAAAGTCGTCTTATATTGGTATTCATATATTGGTATTCAGAAGTTTATTTTCTCTGCCGATAACAATTAATTAGAAATTCATCTACAGCCTTCATTGTTCTCAGGAAAGATTACAGCCTTCATAAATTAAACTTGCTTTCACTTAATTTTGATTACTGAATGGACGGTTTCATAGAATTTCTGAACCCTTTTGTTGAAACTCAATTAATTTTCAAAGGCTTATCTCAATGCAATGCGTATTCAAATGTCTTGTTGTTTGTTTTTTAAACAATCGAATTAAGGTTTTGTTTTGAAGTTTTAATTGTTCCATTGTGTCATAATCAAATAGTCACCAAAATGTAGAACAATAGAAATTCTTTGCGTTAATGTGAACTAGTGGTTTGTTTGGATGGACAAGGTCGATCGAATATTTAGCCTATTTTATATTGTTAGTCATAGTACAGATAAATACAGATCGGACACTCCGCAGTTTAGGTATGAAGCTACAAGTACGCGGCGGGCTCATCTCACTGGGTCAATTCAGTGTGGGCTGCCGCGCACCGGCCGGCTCGCACGTTAGTTCGACACTCACTCACGCGCCGCGTCGTAAAAGATGACAACCCTAACGAGTCAGAAGGTTTAGGAGTTACGCGATAGAAAGAGGGGCAACTTATAGGTGAATATAACTGTAGGTAATGAAGCGTTGTGCGACCTGAATTGCACTTTATTGTGTCGTAGCAAGAGTCGCTTTTTATTTAAACGATTTTGCGGAGTGACCCATCTGTATTAATCTGTGGTCATAGTAATATTTCTTGAAAAGATTTTGAGTTACACATAACTCAAAATCGTTACGTTATCATTACGTTAGATAAGTCGTGTTAATTTTATCTAAGTAGATAAACAAATAAGTTTCCTAACATGTAAACTTTAACTCACACACTCACTTATTACTTGTTAATTTTTTTTGGAAAATCGTATACTTTTACTATGTTTGTAAATATGTGAGCATCATGTATCTATCACAATAATTAATTTATCTGTCATAGCTTAATTTTTAACTCATTTTACCTATTGTGTTGTGTGTTTTTTGTGTGTGTGTGTGTGTGCATCGTCTTCACATCACACAAATATTATAAAGGCGAAAGTTTGTGAGTTTGTGTGTGTATGGGGGGGGGGGGGGTTGTATGTTTGTTACTTCTTCACGCTCAAACGGCGGGACCGATTTGGATGAAATTTGGTATGTAGATAGCTAGAGAGATAGATTAACACATAGGCTACTTTTTATTCCAGTCTACGCGGGTGAAACCGTGGGGCGCAGCTAGTATAATCATATAATCAATGTATACAAAATATTGTAAAACATTTTAAAAGAATAAAATAGAATGAATTAATTTTTTTTGTAAATTTTGTCGTTTAAAAGTGCGTTTTATGTGCCTATTTGAAATAAATGATTTGACTTTGACTATCTACTACTACTATATAAATAGTCTGTTTGAGGGTAAATCTGGCTTCCGAAAAGAATCTTTCCCTTCTTCATCTTTGTGAACTTCAAAAACTTTTCAACTGAGTTAGGGTCACCATCCATGGTTATAAGAGTAGGGGAAGACCAAAGAAACGGTGGATGCACTGTGTGAAAGATAACATGGCTAGAAAGGGAGTGACTACCGAGATGACGAATAATAGAAAAGTATGGAAAAAAAGGACATGTTGCGCCGACCCCAAATAGATTGGGATAAGGGCAGGAGAATGATGATTAGGGTCACCATCCAACCTAACGAGAAGCAACTGAATATTTGTATTTTACACAAAGCCACTGTTGTCTGTACCAGCCCATCTTGTTAACGTTTCTATTTCTAGTATCCTTTACAGTTAAAAGACCAAGTGTACTCTTAACAGATAATTTGTAGCGATTGCATAACTACATTTAACTCCATTGTCTGATTCAGTCACTGTTAGCAACTGTAGTACTTACGTCAAGTTAGCAACCCACTCGTTCAGTCCTAACTTTATAAACTAGTTTTGTCAGTTTAGTCTAACGTCTTTAATGTCACAAACTCTTTGTAATCTTAGCTTTATTTGTAACATTGTTGCTTTTATTTTGTACAGACACCAGCAGGTCAAGCCACCCGAAACTGTCAAATTTACCCAATCAACCTTGAACCTAATGCTTTAGCGAGAAAGATGAAAATCTATTAAAGAAATTTGACAGATTGTAGTAGCTTGATGTGCTGGCATCTGTACATAAACTTTTAAGGAATTACGCGTTGAACCTGCGTTATGGCATTGATTCAGTGCTTTCAGTGTATAACGAAGTTCGTATCCTATGTTATGCTTATTCTGAATTTGCATATTGTTTTTCTTTAAAACTTTTCCGTAAAATTATGAACAAAACTAGTACCAGTACCTAAATATATAACCACTCATGTTTACTGTTAGATTCGAGTTCCCGATATTTCGGCGCTGTTGCAAGCACCATGATCACGGATAACTTCGGGAGCTCGAATCTAACAGTAAACATGGTAAATATCCCGTTTGTGTTAATAATAATGTTAGTGACCATGACAGTTTAAAAACTATAATAACATATCAATAATAGCTGAATAAAACTATTTTCATATAGTAAACATTTATTTGCGAACAACTTTTAATCATTATTCGTATTTTATTGTTGTGTTACTAGCTGACCCGACAGACGTTGTCCTATCTTGGCTATGAATATTCTAATGTAAACGCGTGAAGTTAAAATGTTTTTTCTGAAATTTTCCAATTTTCTGCGAAATTTTCTTAATTTTTTTTTTTTCATAAGAACCTCCTGACAGTCATAATACAACAAAAAAAAACATTGCGAAATTGTTCCATCCGTTCACGCGTGATGCGATGACCAAGGGAAATAGGGATTCATTTTTTTATATTAATACTGGATGACTTTTTTACCGTCTCGAAAAAAATAGGGTATATTCGGTGAACGGAGTAGAAGCCTATGGCATAACTAGTTTTTTTTTTTTTTTTTTTTTTTTTTTAATTAAAAAAAATCAAATCGATATTTTTAAAGGATTTATTATTTTTCTTCAAAATTTATGTTTTTTTGTTCTAAAATGAAAAGTTTATAACGAATTTGTAGTATTTATTGATACTTAGATATTTTTTTCTGACTAAGCTATTAAAAAAAAAAAAACTAGGTATGCCATACGCTTCTACTCCGTTCACCTATATAGGTACCCTACTTTTTTCAAGACGGTAAAAAAAATCATCCAGTATAGATTAAACACAGAGAAGCGAAGCGGTTATTATGGACGATTTCTGTACTTAAATGTTACTGTCTCATTAATTTAAAAGAATTATCTAAACAGTAACGGCCGTAGACTTTACATAGCGTAATATAAATTATAATTTATTAGCAGAGGGCCACAAGTCTTTAATAGTTTTGTTTAGGACTCTTAATTACTGTGTCCTGGTTGTTGAAACTCTCTAGCTTTGTCACTTAGCTTTTGGTTTGTTCACGCTGTTTTTAATTAAAATTAGTGTTATGTAGATTAATTTATGGATACAAGCTTCGTTTATGCGCATGCCACGGATCTTTGTAACCACTGTTTCCTTTTGTGTCTGAAGTGAAGTGTGCTTACATTTGAAAGTGTTTAGTATAATGAGTTTTGTGTCTGTGAAGGGAAAATTCTGTTAATCTATGTAACGATTGTAAATTGTTAGGTATACTTTCATTTTTCTTGTCTTATTATAACGCTCTCGAGCTTAACCACTTTTTTATTTTTAAATTCTTTACGGAAAAGTTAAGCTTGTTTACAGTTGAATATAACATCTATGTTATTCTTCTTTGTTAATACATCCTGTGGCTTGTTACTTCTGTAAAATATAGCCAACCGCCTTCCAAATAAAATTAACCTAAACTCATAATGTCAGAAAAGAGTGGATTTAAAAAAAAAAATGTTACACAAAAGAAACAGGATATTTATTCAGGTATGGATTTAAAAAAAAATGTATATTACACAAAAGAAACACAACATAATAATCAGGTTCTTACGGATTTAAATAAAACTGTATGTTACACAAAATAAACACAGCGTAATGTTCAAATATATACCTATTACCTATGCTGTGTTTTCTTTTGTGTAACATCATTTTTTTTGAAATACACCCAATAATATTGCTTTTGAATAGAAGCAAGAAAATCTTTTTGGAGAAAACTCCTAGGAGTATTTTAGGCTTGTTGTCAAAACTAAAAAAAAAAAAAAAAATACTTACAAAAAGTTTTATTGGCAAAAGAAATGGTGATGACAGTCTTACATAAACACAAATTTAACTTTGTACATCACAACAATGCATGGTTTGACCGTTGACCCACAAACTAAGCAGGGCTTGTATCTTGTGGGTTGGAGTGCGATTGAGCAGAGAGAAATATGTCGGTTTACAAGTCTAAGGCTAGTTTAGTAAGGCGTGTATTGTGTTATGTGTGTGTTTGTGTGTGTGTGGGTGGGTGTGTGAGTGTGTTTGTGTGAGTGACTGAGAGGGTGTAAAGTGAGAGAGGGATGTTGTATGCTGGCACAGTGGCTTGTCGACAAAACGTGCAACTATGTGCATATAATGGAAATTCAATTTTCTTTAACATAATTTGAAGTATCAAGAGCTATGTTATCCACTAAATGCATAACATAATAGCAAATGTCATCCACTAAATGACGTCACGTAAAAAAAATTACTTAAATTGACGCCATGTTTTTTTTTTAAATTAAATATTTCCACCCTCCAAGGACCGTGAGATCGTAAATCATAAAATTAATGCCGCTTTTTAGGATTCCGTACCTCAAAAGGAAAAAACGGAACCCTTACTTCGTTGTCCGTCTGTCTGTCAGTCTGTCAAAACACTTTTTCTCAGGAGCGCGTGGAGTTATCAAGTTGTAATTAATATCAAATACGTAAGTCTATGGTCTCTTGGAGCTTTAAAAAAATCAAGCTTCTATGTCAGCGCAGTAAAAAAATACAACCATTTATGCTACATATTTTGATACTCGCAAATAGATCAAAACCTATAGGGTAGGGTACTTCCCGTTGACCAAGAATCATTAAATTTGTCAAGAAGCAAGGTCTCACAGCACAAGTAAAGGAAAAAGTCCGAAAATTGTTAATTTGTAGTTTTATCACATTTTTTTTTCTGCAGTTGGAAAATTGACCGTGACATAATAGGTACCAATGTCTGCGAGTACTCGTACATGTTTTTCAACTACAATTTTAACTTTATTTTTGGGATAAGTAAATTCTTTTCAACTACGGAACCCTTCCGACACACACTTGGCCAGCTTTTTCGGTAATAAATTCACTGGTTTTACGGTTAAAATACTTCCGACAGATAAAATAAATAAACGGAGACTATAAGGAAACTTGGATATAAGGAAATTGACTGATACTCGTTACTGACCAGTCGCATAAGCCCTGTTATAAAGTTAATAAGAACAATATAAGTAAACCGCTTTTTATCGGATCATACAATTTTCTGTGCTTTGTGCGAATATGCCACAATTCCATTTCCCGTGGGTGTTGGAGACGAGATTATATCGGAGCTGACAGCATCCTGCTGCGATTACAAATTCACTTTGCACAGGATTTAACAGAATTATCTATCAACTCGTGAACTCAATCTACGTCATCATTCGGTCACTGATGGGAAAGCCTCTTTTCTGTCACGGTTTTGATCAGTCAAGAAGAAGTCAGAAAGGAAGAAGATTCTTTGGCTGGCCTAATGGCCGGACCATTAGGTCAGCGAAAGCATCTTCTTCTTTTCGGCTCAAGCAGTACCTAGCTAGTCTTTTGGCTGTAGCAAAAATATGTGTAGAATCCGTAAAAGTCACTTCTTCTTTTTTGAAGCGTTTATAAATAAGATTTCCCTAATATTCTCTTGCATTTCGGTAGCCTGAGGAATGATATGAAAGAGAAGGGAGTGAATGATAGCGTGACGGTTGACAGGGGAGAATGGAAGAAGAAAACGTGTTGCGCCGACCCCAAGTAATATGGGATAAGGGCAGGAAGATGATGATGATGATGATTTCGGTAGCCTCATGTTCACCATAAAAATTTAACCGCCTTTATAGCAGTGAAACCAGTGCTCAACCAGTAAACTTCATGCAGTAAAACCTGACATTAACCACTTTATTCTGGGAGTTATTATTTTTATTGAAGTTTATAATGACAATGCTCCTGTCAGTCCCGAATGGGCCATAAAACGTTTAAGATATAAACACACTGATTAGTTTTATGAATGGATGAATTGTCTTGAATAATTACGATGATGATGGGTGGCAGGCAGTACCTATGAATTATAATGAGGCCGTTGGGTCTATTCAAAGAAATGGGCTTGTTATTGATGTGCTTTGGTGTTGAGCTACTAAAAGTTTTGTAGTATATATTGCGCAAAATATTTCAGGTCATTATCATCAAAATTCGCCATAGGATTTTTATTGCACTTATCTCAAATGAATATTCGATTAGGATTACCGAGACGTGTGAGCAATAAAAGAAAATTCTCCAGCACGTAATGAATACGTTAAATCTAGTTTTATCGAATCTCATTGAATATAAAATGAGATACACTGCATAAGCATTTTAGTGTCAGCTTATAAAATTCTTAACTACTCGTATCTCAAGCACATTTCAAGTTTCGCAGACTCACTGAAATACATTTGAAAACATACGGACCGTATATGTTATTGTTGAACTCTACTCCGGTATACAAATTGTCACATTGGAGAATTTCCATTTGTCCTTTGGTTCGACGCCCAGAAAATGGGAAGGAGGATGTCAGTGCTATTCTACCATATGGAATGAACATGCTGAATATTTATTAGTTTAATATGTCCGTCTTTGTGCTTATATTGTATACAGCTTCATTTGCTGTTGCTTATCTTTCTTTATTGTCTGTGTGTGTCACAAGTTTGTTAAAGTAACGAAAATAATTTGATTCTTCTTTTGTCTTTGTCTTTTCTGCTAGGTACATTATTTCAGTCTAGTGCTGAGATCCGCTTTCCTTCTACTAAAGTAGCTTCAGTACCTAGTTTGCAAGTTTTGATATCGGCTTTCACAACATCCTGCCAGAGTTTCTAGAGCTTCTTGCGGGATTTCATTGCGGTCGCAGTTCGCAGTGCAATGCTATTTAATAATGCAGGTATGCTAAGACCAAGTCTTCTTAGTCTGTTTGTGCAAAGCTGAAGTTTGAAGCTTCCTGGAACTCGAAATATACGTTAATAATTATACTACCATAGCTATATTGTCATCCTGACAAATAAAGGCGACGCCAAAAGGACTTTCTTCTGTTATAAATAAACATGGAAATTATTATAATAACATTAATACTTGAAAGGCCTGTTAGGACTAACCTTATTATCCCTGAGTGCTTTTGTCTCTTCAAGTTAACTCATTATAATTTGGAAAACGGGGCACAGTTCGTGTAAATTTAATGTAGATCTACTAATTGAATCCATGCTCGACATTTGTTGGAGCTTTAAATAAGAAGATTATTATTTTAAATCTGCGTGTAGATGTTTCAAATCATTGTCGGAACAAGAGTTTAAACTTGGAGCTATGTTAAAAGAGTGTGTCTCATGCATTGTTTTTTTCTGTTTAATTCTGCTGGTTTTGAGGTGTAATCACTGGCATATAATAATATGAGATATTTTAGCTAGGGCTGTCGGAAGGCAACCACCTGTGATATTGCCGCTTGTTTGCCACCGAATAAAATACCCATTAAAAAAGTCATAGCTCCCAAATGCTATATCCCAGCTGGCATATCACCTCCACAAGTCCGTAGAGAAGTGCCAGCGCAATGGAGAAGCACAAACTCGAGACTGCTTAACACTAGACAACCTCTGTTTGGCGCTCAACTACCGGCTCGATTGCTAAAACCAAGCAGTTTCTTAAAATCGACAGCGTCTCTACCAGGTAACCCGGTCGACGCCAGTTGCAAACTGTGGCAGAATACCTTTCCCCACCCACCCACTATCTACCACCAAACGAGCATTTTCCTGCAGGGAGTAACCTTCCGTGGTCCACTTGGAAGTCTCTTAACCGTCTCCGAATCCAAGTGGGAAGGTGTAAGTCGAACCTCGTAAAGTGGGGCTACCTCGACGGAACAGCAACAGAGTGCGGATGTGGAGCTATGTCACAAACTACGCTCCACGTCCTATGCTGCCCTCTGTGGTCCAAAATATGCAGCCAAAGTGACCTCTGCGCTGCCGCCGATAACGCCGTGGAAGTGGCGAAGTTTTGGGCCAACAAAATTTGAATAACTGTCGTGCCAACAACAGGAAGATGGAAAAGAAGGCAAAACGTCAACTACTCGTATCATAACGAATTAGAATGCAAATGTTCGTATACACGTATACTATACTACACTACTACTAGCAATATTTAATTTACACTAATTTCCAGTGCAGAGATATCCTCGTCCTATACAAACATTGTCAATGTTGTTAGCTAGCGTCAACTAGTTTATGAATACTATTGTTATCAAAGTTTCCGTTATAATTACGTTTGTGTTCATACGTATTATGTTTCTAGTAGAATTATAACGTTGTCCTGCTCTTGTTTATGATGTAAGTAGGGATAGAATATGTTTCAGATGCTGTGTCGAGGATTGTATCATCGAATGTTTTGTATTAAATATCTATGAATATGTAGTTACATATTCAAAGACATGTTGCGCCGACCCAAAATAAATTGGGATAAGGGCAGGAGAATGATGATGAATGATGATGTAGTTACATATTCATAGATGTTTAATATATATAATATATGTGTAGCAGCAGTTGCTGTATATACTCGTAGATATAATTTGTAAACATACCATACCATATATGTATACGAGTATGATTTGTAACTTATTTGTTAATCTGATCTTCATAACTGTTTCAATTGCTCATGCACACAAAGAACCAACATCGCAAAGATGCGCCAGCGCATTGTTGACGATTTAACGTTTAAATCTCATAATCACGCGCACTAAACAGTCATTCTTGGAAGTCTTGAAGTTGTTGGAATCTTGAAACTATTTAATAAGGTAAACGGCAATTGTCGGCAGGAAGGCGACGCGGCAAGTGGTGGACGCGTGGTTAGTGTCGCACGCGACGCCGCCGAGTGCCGAGCTTGCGTCGCCGTCGCGCGCTGGCTCCGGCTCCGGGGCCACCACACCTGTCAGGTAATATCATGTACAATATTTATAGGGTCTTTATTAAAGTTAATAAGGCCAAAGAAAAGATTGTGTGAGAATTGATAGCGTGACAGAGGAGAATGGATGACGAAAACGTGTTGCACCGACCCCAAGTAACATATGGAACAAGGGCAAGAAGATGATGATATAATAGTTAATATTATGGCCTCTGCAAAATATTCATTTACAATGTTGTCTAGAGCCTGAGTTACACATTGCGATTAAATTGCCTGTGGCATACCATAAGTTGAAGCATCAATAAAAGCTGCACCGTCTACACAATGTTGAGGCGATGCAAGTCATTTATTGCTTCAATTTTACTGTATTCCACAGGCAAGAAACTTGCCTCATGTAAATGGGGCTTTAGGCATACTAATTAAATATTAATCCGTAAAGACGCGTCAGTCCGTAAGCGTTCAGAATTAAGGCTCCCACAGACAGGCGCGACTTGGACTTAGACGCGATTGGTGGAACAATTTCTATTAAAACTTAATTTTATGTAACATTTTTCTTAAGGGTTACCCTGTAATATTGCGTAACCCGCCTAACCCTTGTGGATATAATAGAAATGTTTTGCATTAAAACAAAACAGTTATTATGTTATGAAAAACACAATAACACTTTGAAGAAAGCATCTCAATTATTGCCTTATATACTATAAATAGTTAAGATATACGTACTTACATTCCCTTTTAGTTACCTGTGTTCTTTCAACATGTAAGAAATGTCGCGGTGACTATGGTCTCAGCGAGCTTGAGTTGTCACTGTCAAGTGTCATTCATAGAAGTCTTCAAAATTCAACAGCAAGCGCCTTACTCGAGTGTTATTGTGTTTTTCATAACATAATAACTGTTTTGTTTTAATGCAAAACATTTCTATTATGTTTCTTTCAAAACACAATAACACTTTGAAGACCTGTTTGATATCTGCTGGTGAAAGAATACCTGAAGGATGTAGACGCTATGTGAATTATATATATATATGGAATGAACGAATATTACGGTCTATATGTATTCATTAAATGTTCAAATAAATAATTACAAGTTTTCCATCTATTTATCCTAGAAACTGCAAAAATGAACAAATTCCATAAAATGTTATTAGAAACGTTCAACTGTCATGCTATGTATGAGACACAATTAAATCACTATATTATTGTTACCAACCTTTATGAGGTTGGTCGACAGTTGAATCAAATCTATTTAAGTACCTTATTTAAGGTGAACATGAATTATCAAGCTTTAATGATAATCCAAAATCAATAAGATCTAAAACTGAATTAAAATCATAATCTCATTACTAAAGGATAATTGAATCACTCATATACTTAATTAACACAAGTTAGGTAATGTTGGATATGAGTACTTGGAAGTTATGAGATCAATCAACAAATATTTCTGAATCTCATAATTTTATAAAGATGTGGAAAAACAAAATCAATGTCATTCATGACACAGTTAAAATTCCATTGAAACTAAAATATATTTAGGACCCTTCTTTACACTAACTACTTTGGTCAACAGATTAGTCTAAGTAGTAGACACATGTAAATGATCTAAGAAGGAATTCTAGTATAAGTCTCTTCATTTATCAATTAAAATGTCTTGAAATGTGAATCATGTACCTCTACACAAATATATTTAATAAATATTATAAATATTTTCATAGGGAATTAATAATTATCATAATGATAAACCCTATTCTCTCACAGAGAGGTGACCTTTGTCCCAAAAGTGGGAATCTTATAGGCTGGTCATTCTAAATTATCTTGAGAGGTAACCATCTCCTTTACTACTTTACAAAAGTAATAATTCTGTAAGCCTAGTGGCTCTTCCAGTTTAATTTCATTTGATGAACTATTCTCCAGTCAGCCTCCCGAAGGCTACCACAGACTACTTTATGTACCTCCAGAAGGCTTTTCGTAACTTAGTCTGTTTAAAAATATTTCAAGCAAGCTTAGCCACACACGTTATTGTAAATCAAAATCAACAACGATTATGGTAGATTTTAAGTAAACTTCTTGATTGAACCACACCTTGGTCGCACTGTTATTCAACATTTAAAAGCTATGACTTACAATATTAGAGTATGTAAAACTCTTCTGGCAGCCTCATCATTCTGGAATTAATTTCATTTCATGACTTTCTGGGTAGTGGTTTAGCTAAGGATAATGCTTTTGAAACAATGGACACAAAACTGTTTAGATCTAACATCAGTTGGTTGGTATCATAATTATGTGCTTTATGCGTAAATATAAATAAATTGGGATCAGATTATTTAGGACTAATGCCATGCACTCTACACTATGACATTCACCTCTGAATAGGAGCTTTATAAGTAATTACTGTAGATTATCTCCAATTACACTTTAGCAAGGTTCTTGTCTACCAAGCCTTGCAACCTGATTGCCCCCCTCCCCCCAACTTTCCAGGGTAGGAGTTGCAGCTTATCAGGTCTAAGACGATCTTACAAAGATCTTATACTGGTACTGACTCTCCGAGGCCTCGTTTCCAAATACGGGAGCCAGTCACATTGGGTTCAGTATGGGGCGATTTCTACATAGTACGTCCCCGTCCCATTTCCGAGTTCACATGACTGAGCACTCTCTCTTAAGTCGGGCGAAGAAAAACCCATGCTAGTTGATGCTGTCACCTCTGACTGAAAGCATCGCAGAAGCTTGCCAAGCCATCATTTGAGTCCCATATGACGTACTGTCGCACAAACGGCCGACTTATCTGACGTGAAAACGTCGACGCCGGGGACGCCCCACTTTGTAACATGGCCTCCGAGGCCTGGGGCCTGGAGCAACAGGAGCCACTTCTGCTGGTCTGTTCCTAGATAAGCGGTCGGCTAACCCGTTGTTACACTTTTAACCTCCCCGGGAGGTAAACCGCTAACAGAGTGTTCAGCTAATCTGCTAACTTCCATCTTGCAAATTAGGTTCAGAAACGCTAGGGGACGTATCCCTCGCTCATCTTAAATGTGCGACAAATGGTCTGTTGTCGGATTGAACTCTGAATCTAATATGTGCACTCTGAAGACTGGCTTTTTGGCAATACTGCATATATGGCAAACATCTCTCGCAAGTTCAAGTACAATTTTTTCTGGTTTGGTCAAGTTCCTGACTAGAGTAGGATATAATAGAATATTCTTTATTATGTACACCTTACCACTAGGGTCACAATGGGCAGTCTTATCACTAAAAGCGATATTTTAAAGACATCCTTTGGTCTCCCTTTGCATGAATATATTAGCCCGTTCATGTAGGCTCCTTACCCTTCCTCCACGGAAAGTGTGGACAGGAAGTGGGTTACTCTACCCCTGTGTAAGTGAACTGAGCTGTGGTCTATCAGTAGCCTCTGGCCACCACATTAACTCTATGCAAACCAGCGGGGCAACCTTTTTCCATTTGTCCTGGTCTGCCCTTCTCAAATATTTGTCTGGCAACAAGCATTCCCATACAGGGATAACAACATTTTTGTGTTAATGAACTATGAACTTGTTTCAGGGAACAAAGTGTTGATATTATTATCTTCCTTTCAACCTTGCCTGCAGGCCGGGCCTTGTGATTGGTAGCAGTGCTCAAAAGAAGGCCTACGTATTGTAGCTCCTGATTGAGGTTTAGAATTGACTTAGGAAATTCACTCGTCACCCAAGCTTTGTTAGGACCCAGAGTCTCCGAGACAGAAATAAAAAATGCATCTTTTCCTAGTGGACCAGTAGGAAATTATCTAAACTAAATAAACAAGAATGCAGATACCACACGCTCTCAAATTCTCTATCATTCAGTTGCCCACTGCTTCACATAACCAGGGCACTGAAAAAATGTCAAAAGGGTGTTCTGTCAACTCGTGTGAACAATTTCCCTTCATTAACATATCATTGCTTCCGTCTTACTTTTTAGTAATAACAGAGTGTAAACAATAGGCTATTTGATTATGATCATAATCTTAGATTTCTGCATAGATTATTATGGATTTAATTTGTATTAATTATTTTAACTAGTAGCTTTATTACTTAATATATATAGCTCAAAGTAGAATTGTATTGAATGTTAATATTTTCAGTATTTCATTTCCTGTTATGATCTTCAGGAACAGAAACAGGTTTGCAGTCTTTCATTCCCAAGCTTTTACATGGTTCCTTAGGCAGCCTGAATCTTGTCAAAATTATGAATCTTGGCCTAGTTATTGTTGCTATGATCCGATTTATCATGTTTTTAAAATAATCCAAGAACTATTCCTGCTCTAAATAATATCTTGTCAGTTTTAAATTGCTTGGTGGCTGTATTTGTTCCATTTCTAATTTTGATAGAGCACTTATGATCCTGCTCATAATTATAAGATTTCCATAATTATTACAAAATATAGAAAAAATATACAGTATACCATTATAAATTATATTTTTTTTTATTTAGCACTGCTTATTAGTTAAGTACCTATAAAACTTGATGTAAACTTTAATTAGTAGTATTTTAATGTTCTAATTGCAGATTAGAGTTCATAAGAGGTGCTGAACCTCTTTAATTAATTTATTTATTTATATATAGGTACTCCAACAACTTATGCATTAATAACATATTACAAAAGAACTTTATTTTATTAGTGTAGTGACTTTGTCACTTAAAAAGTACACAGCTTAACCAGAATAGTAAATATATACAAATAATTATTTTAAAGTGATTTAAAAAACTAACTTATCTTTTGTTACAATGAAAGTAACAATTGCATACCACCTGCAAGCATAAACAATAAAATTGTAATTTAAATACACTTCTCGATGGGAGTGTTTGGACTTCCGAAAGGGAAAGTAGGATACAGTTGTAGAGGGTAGGTTGCTGCCCAAATAACAAGTCCCTGTAGACCTTACTTTAGCAGCTAGCTCTGCCTGCTCTAGACCTACATTAGAAATCCCAGCCAAAACTCCCTCCGCGGGGGCTAAATAGTAGGATTTAGTTTTGTTGAGTGGCATAAATACTCATTTACTTCTATTGGGTGAGTGAGCATAAATGTAAGGTTTTCTTATAACGGATTATAACTTTTCATGGTTGAATGTCAAAAACTGCTTGAATAGCTTTAGCTCCTCTAGACATTCTGCATTTGCTTTAGGAATTACTACCTAATTATCATAATTTGCACTGAAATCTTTAAGTTGTAATATTTCTGTCTATTTAGTTAGACACAACCGGGTTGTTTAGAAAACAACAATGCGCTTCTAATGTAAATAATAGCAAGAAGCAGGTTAGAAGTTTATTGATAATGTGTCTGAGTAAGGTCAGTGGGTCGTCTTAGTAAGGTTTGGTGATATAATGTGGAAATTGTGTCATGTTAGCAGAAACTTAACACTTACTTGGCTACTCTTAGTACTCATTCGGTTGTAGGTAAGTGCATAGAGTAGGTCGGTCTTACAGGAAATCATTTCGATCTCATTACCCTGGTTTTAGCCGGTGGGAAGAGCGTTCTTCCCCATTACAGCACATAGGAGAATCGAAATACAAACGGTTGCTCTCCAAAGGCACTGGCGACCATGTATATATTTTGAGGTATCGATCTCCACTTCGGCACTTCGCTGACTCACGATCAGCGTAACACTATATATCACTTACCACAAGCACTATTCTTATTCACTTTTAATAAAGTTTTAACTGAAACTTTACTCATTTTCGATTAAAATTATCGAGCGAAAATATTTTACGTATACATTGGCGGCAAAAATTTAGACGCTATGAATGACACTTGACAGTGACAACTCAAGCTCGCTGAGACCATAGTCACCGCGACATTTCTTACATGTTGAAAGAACACAGGTAACTAAAAGGGAATGTAAGTACGTATATCTTAACTATTTATAGTATATAAGGCAATAATTGAGATGCTTTCTTCAAAGTGTTATTGTGTTTTGAAAGAAACATAATAATAAATAAGGAGTTAGTCAAAAGGATTATGATGTTCACATGACAGTGACCGATATAGAAAGTCTTGGTCCGGCCTTGTTTGACCGCTGAAATTACTGAATCATTTTTGGTATTAATTTGGTGTTTTTTTTTGGTTTTTGGTTTTAGTTTTATTTGGTTTTTTGGTTTTTATATCTTAAAATATTTTTAACTAATTATACAGAGTGTTTGGCAGAACGTTGATCATACGAAAATCGTGGATAGGTGGGGTCATCTGCTACTTACTCAGCCCTAATTTATTTGGCCTTGGCCCCCTGGATATTGTAATTTTTTTTTTTGCTTTTTCTAGTTTCACCACTTTCTTAACATTAAAGTGTAATTTTTATAAAAAATGACTTAACTTACATAATTTCAATGGATCATTTAATTTTTATAAACCTTGCAGTATTAAATTTCGTAAAACATTTCACTTTCCGTAATGGTAAAGTTTCTTCAAAAATTTCCTAGTTGATAAAATTATGAAATAACTCTTATACTACAACTATAAAGATTTTTTTATATAAGCAAATTACATACCATTAGAAAGGTCACACACTAGGGATGTTTTGCTAGAATTGGAACTCCTCAATAATTTTTTGTTTTTTTCTAATGCAAGTTGAAATCCAACATTAAAGATTAAAAAAAAAAAAACAAAATTTTGCCTGTTTTACTCATTTTTAATAAAAATTACGTTTTAAAGTTAAGAAAGTGGTGAAACTAGAAGAAAGCAAAAAAAAATTTTTTTTAATATCCAGGGGGCCAGGGCCAAATAAATTAGGGCTGAGTAAGTAGTAGATGACCCCACCTATCCACCATTTTCGTATGTTCAACGTTCTGCCAAACACCCTGTATATATTTCAATCTTGATTTTGATAAATCATGATTGTATACATTTTGCATGCCTTGTGGTAGAATCACATGAAACATGTACAGTCAGCAACAAAAGTCGATTAACACATGTAGTTTTTTAATCTTAATTATTAAGCGAAATATTTAATTCAAATCGGAACACAAGTACTTAAAATTTTAAGATCATTAACTCTTTAACAGTTAAATAAATAAAAACTTTTTTACAAAAAAATACAACCGACTTCCAAAAACAGCACTACAAAGTGAAAAATAACTTTAATGTCGGAAGTCGGTGTCTAGTTAAATGTATTTTCGTTTTTTGCCATCGCCTTCCGAAATTAAAGTTAGTTTTCACTTTGTAGTGTTGTTTTTGGAAAACGGTTGTATTTTTTTGTAAAAAAGTTTTTATTTTTCACTTTTTAGCTGTGGTACCTACCCCACACAAATTCTAATATCACTACCTGCAAAACAAACTAGAACATCATCCATATAAAAGTGGGGAAAAAATACGTATTATTGAAGCTAACTCAAAAACTACCAAAGCAAAGTTAATCAATTTTATATGGACCCTCTCGAATAAAACAAAAAAAAAATCCAAATCGGTCTAGCCATCTTCGAGTAATCGGGGAAAGGTTCAGACGAATTGAGAACCTCCTCGTTTTTGAAGTCGGTTAAAAAAGCAGTTTATCGAATCATTTTGTGTTAATTAAGATGATGTCAAAAAGTGGCAGTGTTAACCGACTTCTGTTGCTGACCGTACCCATTGTAACAGTGTTTTCTGCAAATATAAATAATTCCATTTGTATTTGATTAATAAGCTGTCCTTTATTGTGTCACTTTTGTTAGAACATTTTTACTTGTAGGTCAGGTAGATATTAGGTTTTTCTATACGGTGTATTACTCGCTTCGATCAATAATAGCACTAGATACAGGATCAGGAACAAAAATAAGTCGCTGTAGTGGCCACGTTTACACACACATAAACATTTACATTTGTTACTACGAAATATAGAAAAAAGTTTTATAATATTTACAACTTCAATTCATTATAAACCTTAACAATCAAACATAAAGTTTAATTACGATTGCAAAATATTTATATTTAAGTCCTTCTATCATCGGAGAAAGGTAAAAGCAATAAATTAAAAATGTCGCTTGAAAATAATAGGTCATTTTTATAATAAGTACAAAAATATTTATTCTAAAGTGTACTTAAAACTTAAGCAATAAGGTTAAAAACATTTTGTTGAAAATTTTGTGCTTACTCTATTTTGGAACTAGACATAGTTCTTGGTATTTACATTTCAATGCTCAGAACACAGTAAGTATTGAAAGATGTAGAGTAGCAGAATAATAATATATTTTTTAGGCCAAGGTTCGTTTTATATGGTAGCAAATATTTTTGACCGATTTTTAAAAGTAGAAGGAGTAAATTAGTACAATAGTTATTTTAATTTTGATTATTAATTTGATAATTAATTATTTTAATAAAAATATTAAAACAAATTGTTGAATTTTTACAAGGTTTATATATTTCTTCTCCTCTTTCTTTCGCGACAATAGATACCCATTCTGCATTGCGAAATGGGTCACTAGGAAATCTACAAACAAAAACAACATATAAAGTAACAATACTACTCCATGCATTTCCCTGTTCCCGAACAGTCGATGTTTGAAATAAGACCACAAAAGTATTTGTGTTTTTATTTTTCGGGCCGTTTTTGAAGCGCTTATCGGGAATCTAGTACTATTATTGATCGAAGATTACTCGTACATACAATTAATCTTATCGGAGTCATGAGAAGAAAATCGTCATAAATCATACGAGTAAATACGGGAGAAATGCTGTTCTGACCCGACTGCCTCGCATCTATTCTGAAAGTTTTGAAAGTGTCGATATATTTCATTTATCCAAACAATCATACCGTAAACAAGTCAAGCAGATACTGTTTAGTGGACAAGTTGTGCCATAACTCATTCTTATATTCTTATAAGTGTAGGCAAATTATTTAATTACTTAGTTTTTTCTTTTTTCCCTTTTGTCAATTTAATATAGTCATGTTACATATTTTTAACCTTAATTTCATGTGAGTAATGTGTCATACAATCGCATTTTACCTATTATTGATACGTAATACTTGTTTAAGTTTTTTCATTTAATTTCATTTGTTTTCTCTCGCTACTTTCTAGTTACCTTTTATCAATGCCGTGAAACTCCATTATTGGCTAAGTGATAATTGTCATCATCTCGCTATCATTGAACAGTGTATACAGACTGTAGGATGCTGTAACTTTGACGCAACTGCTTTGAGCTGTTCATTGATAGTGTGGTGAACATTCATAACTCATGTAATTAGTTATAAGCTGTTGAGTTTCCTAATAAATAAATAAATAAATAAATAAATAAGTACCAGTAGGTAATCATTTAATCTGCTTACAAACAAGTCCTTGTGTCTTATTTTCTTCAATGCTAAGTATATTTTATTTCTGTCCACATTTTTGTCTCGGAAAACAAGTTACAACTATTACACGTGTATAAATAAAGTTATTTTGAGGTAATAACACTAATAATAATCTCCTGCTTGTAGGTACAGAAAAAAAACAACAAATAACATTCATATCTACACGTTTATGTTAAAATTTGTATCATAGAATAGAATAGAATAGAATACTCTTTATTATGCACACCATTTAAATTACAGGTTACAATGTTACAATGTTGAAATTTCATACATCATACACACATACATATTCATCATATTTTTTCATCATACTAATATTATAAAGGCGAAAGTTTGTGAGTGTGTGTGTTTGTGTATTTGTTACTTCTTCACGCACAAACAGCTGGACCAATTTTGATAAAATTTGGTATGAAGGTAGCTGACACCTTGGATTAATACATATACTACTTTTTATTCAAGTTTACGCGGGAAAAACCGCAGCTAGTTCTAGATAAAATCATAATAACATCGTTTTGGTCAGAATCAGTAGCAATCTGAAAACTATACAAACAGTATCAATTCGGTGCTTGAAATGATAAACGATGTCTTAAGTCTAATTAATTAATGTGTAGGTAGCACTTTCAAGTTATCTGGTCCTAAATAAATATACTATGTTCACAGCTGGGAAAAATCCGATCCGTTAGTTTAGTTAGGAGAAGCAAACACGCTTACAGAGTCAACAGTTAACGAGTTAAGATAAATAAATTGATGTAAATAAACAGTTCGGATAAAGGCTTGTACAGACTGGCGCGTCGCGACTCCGGTAGTACAATTTTAATGAAGTTTTCACAGAAAATGTTCTACCGGAGTCGCGTCGTGCCGTTGCGTCGCGCCTATCTGCGGGAGCCTTTAGTGGAAATGAATATTAAAGTTGTTTGAGATATCTCTTATGTTCACAACTCTGTCTGTCAGTCTGTTATAGCCATTGAACCATCGTTATGCAATTTGACAGATGGGAGACATGGGAATAGAATAGAATACTCTTTATTATGCACACCATTCAAATTACAGGTATCATTGTTGAAATTTTATATAGGGTGACACAATGGGCGGTCTTATCGCTAAAAGCGATAGCTAAAAGCGAGGAGCTCGTGGCTGAGTATTAACAGCGGCACGGGTCGATCCATCAGGTTAAGCTACGCTTGCCGGGGTTGGTCCGTGGATGGGTGACCATCTTTACATACCTAGGCTCGTGCCTCGGAAATCACGTTAAGCCGTTGGTCCCGGCTCTGTCATTCGTGGATCTTTGACAGTCGTTACGGGTCGTCAGAAGCCCGAAAGTCTGACAACCAGTCATACCAAGGGGTATCGTATAATATTACCCAGTTACTGGGTTGTGGAGGTCCGATAGGCAATCGCTCCATGTAAAATACTGGTATTCAGCTGCATCCGGTTAGACTGGAAGCCGACCCCAACATAGTTGGGAAAAGGCTAGGCAGACTGATTGATCGCTAAAAGCGATCTTTTCATGGGCTACTTTTTATTCTGAATATTAAAAAAAAAATTACTGTATTAAAAAATATTCAAAAGAATAGAAGACACGCAGACGAAGTCGCGGGCAACTGCTGGTACATAATATTTATTTATGTATATGGTGTTTCATAAGGAAGGTCCAATGTATGATCGATGGTCAATTCTGACTTAGAAAAGAGGGACCTTGTAACAATAGATGCCATGTTCTTGAGCATCTTCCTACTGGTTTCTGCATAGTTCCTCGATATCTTCCATTAGGGACCCCCCTTTTCTGTTTTCAATGTAACGAGTTGTTAAGGGCTTCTTTGACCTATCGAATTCGCGTCAAAAGTCTATTTGAAAATACCTCGGAACGAAATCCTGTCTGTAATTATTTAAACACACTAGAGACAACATTTCCACTGTGATGATAATGATTTATCTTAGGTCTCTGATATTTAGGACTTAAGGCGCTACCCCTACCAAACGACCTTGAGCGTTCGAGCCTTCTTTATCGCGCCGCCGCTGAGTCTCGCTCTGTCCTACTCCCTGCGCACCGCCCCTTTATTATAGAATTCACAATTTTTTTTTTGAATTATTTTAATAAAAAAAGAATAGCGATCTTTTGAAAAAGTTAATTATTTAGATTTTATAATTATCTAGCCATTAGTGTAATCCTCAATAACGATTAGACCGTCATCTTTAGCAAAAGATGCATGCAATTAATAATTTTAGTATTTATAACACATGAAAACAAATAATAACAAAAACGTGACGATAAGATATCGAGCATTAATAATGTGCTTTTAGATGTAGTTTATTACTCTTAGTTAATGTGTATGAATATTGCAAGGTTTTGGTCGGGGTAGTGCCTTAATCGGTACACGTAATAATAAACTGAAACTCAAAGCATTTATTTCAAATAAACCAATTACAGGCACTGCCAAGGGGTTGGTCAGTCAGAAAGATGAAGAAAGTCGCCCATTCCAAAGCGTGGTAGGTACTGTGAGGGCTCGAACCTCACAGTAGGAGATTTACTGAACTACTAATAAAACGAGAGGGACTCTAGTGATATGGGGCTGAAAGCCCTCTATATTTTAAGCTTCAGATAAATTATAAATCACACTCCTTAACTAAATTGGTTTTACGCGGAGCCCTCACCAGATTATATCTGTCATCCTAGTCTTTCTAGAATACATTCCATATTTGAATGATTGAATGTCAGCCAGTATAATTGATCAAAGCATCAAACCTCTAAAGTACACACACAGACACTCTTTTAAATCAAGATATGGCTACAAAATATTGGTTACATCATTCATGTTGAAATTATACATGTGAGAACGATGCAGAACGTTAAAAGCGTCCGAAAAAAAAAACAATTCAAATATTTAAATTAAATTAAAATAAGCCGTGGCAGCTAACAGCTTTCTGTAGTTTACTGGCAATATTCACAAGATGAAGATAAATATTAGTAGCTATCCAGAATCTTCATATCCTTAAGAAATATAGAACAGAAAATACGTTCCCGTCTCCTGTCTTGGAAATCCTTGCTGCTTGCTAGTCTCCATCAATCTTGTGTCATTGTCATCTTGTCTTTATCTGCCAGTGTTAAACCACCCTCCGTAGATTAGGAGGACTTTGCTGAACGCTAACCTACATGCATAATGATGAGCTATTTGTAAAGTAAAATTTCGTGGAAGACAAGGGAAATTGGAGATAGGAATTGACTTGTGTAATATAACTACCTACTTCTTGTAAATTGGAACTGCACCCTAATTGCGTAACACACTATCAATCGGAATCCGAATCATTTTGAAGCAAATTGCTAATCTATTGCTTCATATGTTCGAAAAATTTGTCTGTTCGACAACGTATATGTCGGAATGATGTTGTTAAACTGTCACAATTAAATTGATTCTGATTGATAGTGTTACGCAATTAGGGTGCTGGTCCATTTGTAAAGCAAGGATCTTGAAAATGTTGTCAGTCGTAAATTATTTTCATGACACTGTTAGAGTTAGTTTTCCGTAAGATAAATTGTAAATTAAAATATCTTTTAAGAAGTTTCAAATTATCAGATAAGTAGGCAAAAATATGAAGAATTAACTTAAAGTTTTCTCCCTTCTTTATCTCGGATTTCTATTCAAAGTGTGTTCATAGTCAAGAAATGTAGGATCGTAGCAAACAAGACAGGTCTTAAAAACTATACTAAAAACTATGTATTATATTACTGTTTATATAATTGTGATGATGGGAAAAAGGCGTGAATTTATTTATGTATGTGTTGCAGCCAATTGGTTTAATTAGCCGTTTGGTCAATCGCCTAGCCTTTTCACTAAACGGTAACGGCCGGCGGCCGTTCAACTAGCGGCCTGAATGATATTCAGCCGATACGTCTAATACAACATTTAATGAATTGGCTGACTGATGCTTAGGCGGTCATTTATACAATAGGGCCATGCAATAGGGTATTTAATACACCGTTCATGAGAAAAACAAATTATTGTAACTTAACCTCAAAACACTTTACAGTTGCTTCTGCAGTCTCCGGCGCTGCGGCAAGTGCAACCCCTTCGCCCATAAGTTACAGCGGGCGGGGGCTGCCCTCTCTTCGCGCCTCCGGATTTTTATATACCCTCTAGCTAGGGGTAGCAGCCAAAAGACAACGTGGAGTCGGGGTGCCCCGACTCGGTTTTGCGTAAACGCATTTAAACTGTGACAAACACAAGAAATATTGTAGCTAGTTTACGCCATATTGACAGTGTGGATTTCAGCTCCAGGTGGCAGAAAATGGAACTAAATGTCTGGGCTAGGCAAGTAGTTAAACGTTGTCGATCCAAATAGTTTGCCTAGCTGTTTGAATGAATGGCTGAATCAACAATCATTCTGGTCGCTAGTTGAACGGGCGGCGCCGTTCATTGAAAAGGCTAGGCGGTTGACCAAACGGCTATTTAAACCAGTTGCCTGCGACATATGTATCTAATATAATTAGTACTTAATATTAGTCAAAGGCCCTCTTGAAATAATCTATCAGGCTTAATTTTTAATGACATTTCTGCTAAATCAATTTGGCGGCTGTCCAGTTCACTAATTGCTGAATCGATCTAGCTCGCTCTTCGTTTCTTCGTTTGCCTTAATTTTTGGAATTTTTATGTTTATTAATTTATTTTAATTAATAAACATAAAAAAAAAAATTATTAACAATTTTATCTCTGTAAACGAAGCAAAAGGAGTCTGTAAGGATCGTAGCAGGTGGCGTTCTGTAGTTTCTGCCTACCCCCATGGGTAGAAGGCGTGAGTTTATTTAGGTATGTATTAGGTTGGGGAAAAAGTCTTTTCGCATTATAGTATGTATGAACTTAAAATAAAATATCTTTGGCTATACTATTTGTATCTGGCTGGTTTTGGTATCATTGAAAGTTTAAATTTTAAAGAACATAATTCCAAATTTAAATTAGGAAAAAGTGTGATTTTCATTTGTTTTTCGTACTGTCAAGATGAGTGAATCTAATGAAGAAATTCGATACATTTTAAAAGTTTACTACAAAAAAGGTAAAAATGCAACGCAAGCCGCGAAAAAAATTTACGATGTTTATGGACCCAGTGCAGTGTATGTGAGAGTAGCACAAATTTGTTTTAAGCGTTTTCAATCTGGAAATTTTGATCCCAAAGATGCACGACGCTCTGGTCGCCCTATTACGGGTAAAATGGATCACGTACGACAAGTACGTGCGAAAAAGGCCGTGGTCAAAGGCCGGTCAGGCTTCACAGACTGTGGCGAAACCCGGGTTAACTCGCAACAAGGTGATGCTGTGTGTGTGGTGGGATTGGAAGGGCATTATTCATTATGAGCTGTTACCATCAGGCAGGACCATCGATTCTGAACTCTACTGCGAACAAGTGATGAGATTAAAGCAAGAAGTTGAGAGAAAGCGGCCGGAATTAATCAACAGAAGGGGTGTGGTTTTTCATCATGGTAACGCTAGACCTCACACATCTTTAGCCACTCAGCAAAAATTAAGAGAGTTTGGCTGGGAGGTGTTAATGCATCCGCCGTATAGTCCTGACCTTGCACCTTCAGATTTTCACCTGTTTCGGTCTCTTCAGAATTCTTTAGGCAGTGTCAGGTTAACGTCACGAGAGGACTGCCAAAACTACTTGTCGCGGTATTTTGATCAGAAGTCCCAAAATTTCTATAGCAATGGGATCATGTCCCTACCTACAAGATGGCAAAAAGTTATCGAACAAAATAGTAGCTACATACTTTTGATAAATGTAAATAATGTATATCAAAAAATGTTTTGAATTTTCTTAAAAAATGCGAAGAAACTTTTTCCCCAACCTATTATTATCTCTGTCTATTGGCAGAAAGCATTAACATGATACTCGTATATAGATGAAGGAGGTCGCTATCATATTCGTTTTTCCACATAATTTTGATAAATTCCGTCTTTATTGACAACTACAAAGAAGTGTCTAGGCAAAAATGAGAATAATAATGATTGTCTACTTGTATACCTAATCTCTCCCAGTTTTATCCCTGGTCTGAGTGTCTACGTACATAATACATATTTCAGGGAAAATTGGATATGAATTCGTGGAACGTTACTTGTTCTCTGAATTATCTTAGCTGTACCTACCTAACAATTGTCTATTAGACACGGTCAAAGTCTACAGGATGAAATTGATTATTCTGATGGAGGTACTAATCTGTAATATGTTAGTAGGTGCTCGGAAAATGTGATGTAAAAGTTATCAAAATCCATCATTCAGTCATGAAACTAGTTAAGACACACTCAAGACTGATGGTGTCAAAGATTTGATCCACAATATGGTTAAAAAAGTAGTTCTAGCAAGCCAACAAACAGCCCAAACTCCGACATGGATCTAAAAAGCCACGCTACTTAGACAATAAATAAATGAAATTACAGGTTTTTGACGTTCCTTCACAAGCAGTGCCGCCATATACGTTTATTTAGGGGCATTTAGGACCTGTACTGATCTTTTATTGCATATCGTCCTTTTTTTTCTGTGGGGAAATCCTCATGGTCTTGGGAGATCGAATGGAGGTCGGACTCCTACCGACTAAAACCTCACTGTTTTTACTACTACCATGTGTCGGGGGACCGTGAGATCTTGTACATTCGCCGCACCCCCGACTGGTATCATCCCGCCATGCTTAGCGGGCCCCCTCCAACACAAAGTGCGGCCGATGTCACGACCGCAAGTCCTCCCATGAGGCGCGCATGGAATATTGCGTGCCACCTCTTTGGGCCTGACTGTTCGGGCGACGACACAGCCCCAATTTCGCCATCCGCAGGCCCCGCCTTATGGTGGCCGGACATCATTAAGCGCCTATCAACGTCCTTGCCTATCGTCCTGAAAACTTCACTCCCTAGATTTCACAATGGCCAATAACTAAAACACTTTTCTCATTCGACAGGAAGATCTCAGCGCACGAATTTGAGCGTGGCGGTCTCCTGAAGCCGTTGGTGACGACGGTCGACGGCACACCCACCTTCCTCGGAGACCAGCCCCCTCACGCCACACCTTCGCGGCCGCAGCGGAGGTCACGGCATGAGCTCAGGCAGCTGGATGAAAAGGAACTTATATTTGAATTAGTGAGTAGACTTGAATAATTTATAATTTACTGGAAATAAAACACAAAATTCGGTTTATTTGAATCATAGGGCAAATAGATAGGCAGTTAAGCTTTAAAAGGCATGAGGAACGGAATGAAAATTTCTCATCCTTCATTGAAAAGGGAAGATCCTCTAATCAGACGGGTCTTATGTCTGGTGGGCTCTAACTGCCCGATACGGTGTTTGTCAACTTTTTTGTATATATCTATCAATATATAAATAAAAATCACTTGCCGAATGTAAGTACGCGCATCACTTCAGAACGGTTGTACTTATTCGGCTAATTCTTTTTTTGTTGTGTTTTTAACTGTCAGGACAAGGTTTGTATGAAAGAAAATGTTTAAAAAATTGTACGGAAAAGTGAAAAATGTTGGTTAAAAAATCTCCTTATAAAAAAGTGAGCGAGACACTAGCGATCTTCAAAAATTTTGACAAAAAATTTTGTGAGGCGTCAAAATATCGGAAAGAAAAATTAGAAATGGGCCGGAAAAATTGGAAAATTTGGGAAAATTAAAGTGCATTTTCTAAAGGAATTTTGTATGAATTATTGAAATTTGGACAGGACAACATCTGTCGGGTCAGCTAGTATATAATATATATGTTAATCACGCGGATAACTCTGAAGGCCAGTTCTCGTACCTACCTAAAAACGTTCAAATTCAAGTGGCAATCTCAACCCAGCGATAATCAAATGTCAAAAATGTAGGTACACTCCTACCAACTTACTGTGAAATGGCGAAAATTGGAACTACGGCCGTCATGCTGAAATTCGATTGTGCCGACGCATGTCATTCGATTGTGTCGACGCATCGACGGTGGCGTCCTCTTTCAGTTCACAGATAAGTTGGTAGGACTGTAAACGCTATACAATTTTTGACAGATTGAGACTGAGATGAGATTGCGAACGTTGTTAAAAATTCGGGAATTGCCCTCTGATATCGCGATTTAGGATACGTCAGTGTAGTTCGCATGTGGCGTTAAAGATGTCGCAACAAGCTTTAACTGTAAAAGCACGTGAAGGTCAAGGTAATTTAGCCATCTGCTAAGGTCCTAGACCTGCCGGAGGTAACTTGTATGTGCGATGGAATACCGCACCCCCCGCCGCGGCCCCTCTTAAAGAACACTGTTGGAGTTTTAATGTGTAACCTTTTGTCTTTCCCAAGCGAAGATTATCGACGATCAGCTAAGAAGGCCATAACTAGCTATTGAAGTATTTATCCTGTGTGCAAATATTGACTGTCCCTTGGACATGGCGCCAATCAATTTATTTATTCTGTGCCAATGCGCCAATTGGGTGGGTTTTTTTTTTGGCAACGTCAGTTTTGATAACACTTCACGAGTGCGAAAAAATAATTGCCTTTGCTGTTACGAACACGGCTATTTGTAGTAGGTTTGAGAATTTGGAACTACTGATATTTTTCCCCAAGCCCAGTTGTTTGCTCGCTGTAGATGTCTTAAAATGAGCTTTGCTAAATTGTTCATGTCTATGTCCATTATAGCATATTCGGTCTTTCTATACAGGGTTAGTTTTCAATGACCAGCCAAATTTTCAAAGGGTGTTCTACCCATGATTATAAACAACTTTCACTATGGGACTAACTTTGAAATCACGAAAAAAAAATCTACTGTTTCATACATTTTGGTCGAGTAGGTATTGAACTTTTGTATGAAACAGCTGTTTTTTTTCGTGATTTTAAAGTTGGTCCCATAGTAAAAGTTGTTCATATTCACGGGTAGAACGTTCTGTGAAAATTTGGCTAGTCATTGAAAACTAACCCTGTATAAGGTGTTAAAAATTACCTCTAAAACTTTAAGGAGTGCTTTAGACCATCGAATTGAATAACTTTTACGAGACCAACTTTGAAAATGCGAAAAAATAATCGGCTGTTGCCTACATTATAAGTTCGCATAGTTCGTCAAAATGTACGGAACAGTTGATTAATTTTTCGCAATTTCATTAAGTCCCATTGTATAAGTTTTTCAGTTCGATGGTCTTAAAGTACTCCATAAAGTTTTTAGATTAGGTAAATTTTTTAACACTTTATATATCTTACATTAACAATTTTAATTTTAGTTTCACAATACCTACTAGAAATATCATAAAGTTTTTAGATTTAATTTTTGAACACTTTATATATCTTACATTAACAATTTTAATTTTAGTTTCACAATACTAGAAATATTTTCTTTAAGTCAAAGTTAATTTGAATAAGTGTCACTGTACTGAACTGTTCTTAAAGTCCCAGCTGACTTAACGGTCGAATAATTTCAGATACTTAGGTACTAATTTACTTGCAATTTGAATTTAAATTATAATTACCAGTGACTTGTCTATGGCTGTAAGTAAGCTTTGAAAATTAATGTTTTAGTCCAATTTGCATACTAATTTATTATTGCATTAAATCGTGGATTCACATACATAAACTCACCCCTTCTTCCCATGGGGGTAGGTAAAAACTACAGAACGCCACCTGCTAAATCGTTACATACTACTTTTGCCACGTTTAAGTTCATACATACACCTGATCATACACGCACGCCGGTTGCAAGTTCTACGAACCTCACCTTTCTGAAGAACATCACCAATAAGGTCACTAAGTCTTCCTACGGCGTCCCCTCCCGGCGTTTCCTCTCACATCTGCCTTGTAAATATACCTTTTGTCGTCCCCTTTTCTTTGTTTTTTTTTTTTATCGTCGTGAAAAAGAACATATAATAGAGGCAGCTAACTTGCAACTACTTTTTTTTTTAAAGCAAATTTTGGTGGTGTAATGGAAAGATGTACCTATGTGTATTTTGTCCGTATACCGAACTCTTTGTTCGTCTCTACATTGAAAATATTTCAAATTAAACTGCATCTCGTCTATGGTCTGAGTTAGGCACGTTTTCATGAAAAGCACCACTTAACAATACGAGCCGCGTCATTGAGTACCTCTTATAACTTTATTAGTAGTGGAAATCTACCGCTTTAATCCTGTTGTCTCGGCTTCGTTTACCACTTAAGTGTCAGGAGATGACAAAGGACTGTTAAGTGTCAGTATAATCGACAGCAAGTACCTGTTTACTTTTAAAAAAGATTAAGGCGAGTAGTGCGACCAACTAGCGCCATCATTGAGAAAAAAGTCTGGAGATATGGAGCATTTTGAAATTTATTATGCAAAACGGCCGATTTTAGCGTTAACTGCTAAGGCTTCGAATCTAGGAGGTTTAGTGTTGATTTAAAATTGTATAGGAAATTTCAAAATGTTCCATATCTCCAGACTTATGATTTTTTTCTCAATGGTGGCGCTAGTTGGCAGCACTACTAGCTAGTAGTCTCAATGGTGGTGCTAGTTGGCAGCACGACAGGTGCGACGCGACTGGAACTCTTGGAACAATTTCTATGAAATCTTCATGGAGATTGTTCTACTGGAGTCGCGTCTTAATGCTGTAAGATTTTCCGTTACTAAAAATTGCGACATAAACAATATTAAGTTGAAACACGTGCGGCGTTTAATGAAAAATTAACTTAATGAAAAACTCATTCTCTTCGCAGAGACTAATCGTGTTTGCTGTTTGTAGGCACATCCTCTGTTTGGCCACTCGAAATAAATAATGAACTGCCCGGCTTTACAATTTACGTGGGCATAAACAGACAGGTATTTAATTTTGTAGAGCGTCGATTATCCGAACGTCGGTCAACCGAACGACCGCTTAACCGAACTTCAATTTAAGGGGGATGCGCTAAGGTTTTCTTGCGTTTTTTGCAATTTGCAGGTCAAGTGTAAGGTTATATCTTGATCTGATTTCAGAAATCAGACGAATCCGGAGGAAATCTAACTTAGAGAGAAGTATTGATGATTTTTGTGATTAAAATTATGTAAATAAATATTTTTTACTGTCGCGAATCATATTTTGATCAAGATACAACCTTACAGTGATTGCTAATTGCAAAAAAAACGCAAGAAAATTTGAATTTCGCGGACTACCACAGCGCAAAGAATTAAGTAGTTGCTCATAAGCGGGTAGGCTTGCTCCAATAGACCAACATTAAGGGCTTTTATTCGTTAATTTGTTCCTTTTCGTGTATGTATTACATACTTAACATTTAGTGTACTGGATACTACTTACTATTGTAATAAATAAAAAAGATTCACTAAAGATTACATACCTATATGGTTTTATTGGAATAGTTTTTCGTGCAGTTACATAAGTTATCCGATTAAATCGGTTTTCGAACACCCTTGTCCCCTAATTAGTTCGGATAATCGACGCTCAACTGTAGTAGAGGTTTATTTGTGACAGAGCTCGCCCGGGGATGTAGGTGCGACACGCGACATAAAGCGACGAGCGGTGCCTTTGTGTCGCGCACGATTTGCGTCGCGTGTCGCGCCTGTTTGAAGGAGCCTTAACACCACGATACCTATTTCTGCCACAGAGAGTGATGCTGTGTTACCGTTTGAAGGGTAAGCGTGCCAAGTTGCCAACATCATTACAGGTAGCACGAGACTTGTCAGAGGATTGTAAGTCTTGGAAGACGGGCTCGTAGCTAAGTAGTAACAGCCGCACGGGTCGATCGATCAGGTTAAGCTACGCTTGCCGTGGTTGGTCCGTGGATGTGTTACCATATTTATATACCAAGATCCCTCCGTGACTCGGAAACCACGTTAAGCCGTTGGTCCCGGCTGTCGTTCGTGGATCTTCGACAACCGTTACTGTCGTCAGAAGCCCGAAAGTCTGACAAACAGTCTTAACAAAGAGGTTTGGAAGTCAGATAGGCAGTCGCTCCATGTAAAATTCTGGTATTTAGTTGCATCCGGGTGCAAGCCGTCCCCAACATTTAGGAAAAAGGCTAGGCAGATAATGACATGACTTGATCTTGATGACTTGTCAGCTTTGTCTCTAGGCAATGCACCTGCGCCTGCGATGTCACTGGTATTGCAAATTTCAATAGACGGTGGTTTGGTGACCGCTTCACATCAGGTGGGCCACTTGCTTGTTTGCCCCGTCTAAAAAGATAATGTAACGTAGCATATTGCCTGTTACAATCTAAAAGAGTTTAGTATAAGAACCTTTAATACTAACAAACCTATGTACACTTAAAACTATACTATTTACACAAAACTTAAAAAAAATAACCTAGTATAATATTTATAAGTAAACCTAACACTTAAATACCCAATAAACAAAAGGAAATTATTAAAAATAAACAAAAACCCGACTGCAAAAACACATATTTGAAAAGAGAAAAACAAGCATAATCTATAGACTTTTTGTATCGCAGGCGGACAAACAAAACTAACACCATATTTCGGTTATTGGTTTGTCCCCTGCCTTTTTTTTTTGTGGATGGGAAATCATCAAATGACTTCTCCCGCTCTGGGCAGAGCGGGAGGGCGTGTCAGACTTTTACTGACTAAAACCCACCCGTGTTCCTTTAGTTGCCCGTGCCAGGGCCACGGTATCTCTTCAATACCAAAATTCTATCTCTCCTTCTGTCAGTTCGGGTAAAAAAGGTATTTAACGGCAAAGGTTTTAAAGGTAATTTAATTTACAGACATAACAAACACTGTAATTTTAATGTCCTAATTATCTACTTATTCAAATTATTCAACTCGACCTTTTAGTGGAAATCATGTTTTCCCTCAGAAAATCCGCTTTAACCATATTAGGAAAATTTGAATTTGACTTTTATTTTTTGTACACTATAATCCTAAAAGAGTTAGTTAAGGGGGATGTGCTAAGCTTGCTCTCGAAATTCAGTTTTTCTTAAGTTTTTTTTGCATTTTGCTGGTCAGTGTCAGGTTGTATGTTGAATAAAATGTGATTCGCGGCCGTAACTAATATGGCTTTATAGAGTTATAATCATTAGAATCAGCAATACAACTCCATAAGATAGAATTGGCCTCGAAACTCATGATTTCATGAAATAGTCATTCAATAAGGTAATATGAACTTACGAGAGTTGTATCGATGATTTTTATGATTATAATTCTATGAATAAATATTTGATACGGCCGCGAATCATAATTAGACCAACACATACAACTTAATACTGATTTGCAAATTGCAAAAAAAACGTGAGAAATTTTTAATTTCGCGGGCTATCCTGGCGCTTTTGCCTTAATACTATTTTGAAGGGACGGACGCTTTGTAGGTACAAATTAATTTATGTCTTTGAATTACTAACCATTTTTCGTGGAATTTATAACCCCTTTAACTTTGAAATGTTTTTTTGGCTCTACGCTTTCAGAGATTTATAAAATGAATTGTCTTAATAACAATTTGATTAATTATAGAAGACGTTACGTTATATAAATCGCAACCTTCACGCGTATTATAGCATGACCAGTATAGAAACGGGTTTTGTCGACGGAAGAATAGACAAAATGACACATCGCCATGCTTAGACGTTATAATTTTTGCGCTCTAGCATGGTGCGGGTGACACATGTCAGTATGGCATGACCAGTTCAGTGACAGACAATATGCACAATTCAATTTTATCGATAACGATTCTTACAGAAAAAATCTCGTTCTCCTAATAATTTGAAAAATGTCTTTGATATATCATATTATTAGGAAATTTATTTTAAAATATGTATTTTATACAAAACATTAAAAAATCATATTCAAAGCACTACTTACCGATATTTATTAAAAAAAAAATTTTTTTTCATGGTATAGTTTTTTCGGCTAATTTAACTATAGATGTCTAACAACAAAAATTTAAAAATACATACAGTAAACTTCTTTTTCTATAAAAAATATCGACTATCGATAAAAACCCATAATAGCAATACATCTCATCACTAAACATGTCTATGGCGTTACGTTAGACGCCTATCACTTTGCTTCATTTTTCCATTTATTTGTAGATAATAACATTTTGGTAGGATAATTTATTTAATTTACTACAGTTATTATTGAATCCGTATTTTACGATTGTGATATTTAGGGTGCAGCTAAAATATTATATCATGATTGTAAAAAAGTGAAAAGGAACAGTTCGTCAAATGTCACCCGCACCATGCTAGAGCGCAACAACTATACTTAGAAATATTTCTGCTATCTGTCATTTTGTCTATTCTTTTGTCGATAAAACCCGTTCCTACTGTGATAGCTTTTGCTTGGTCTCAAATTTGAATTGAAAGTTAAAGTAGGCAACATTTTTTCTGACCTCCTGAATTTCTGTACAAACTCAACATCTCTAAGCTTAGAGATAAGCAAATTGCTATATTTACGATATACGCAGTACAGCCAACATTACAGCACACCGTTAACCCGGCGTGACGTCAATTAAAAGTTAATTTACGAAACAATCGGGTGTCGTTTTACATGTGTAGGTACCTAAATTAGGCCTCTGTCGGCTCGCCGCTGACAAGCACAGAGGTCAGCTCCGATAAAACAGCGGGCCGGCTTGATAATTACATGTAAACACACCGCATGACCCCCACACCCATAGCTGAATGGAAAGGACATCATATTTCGATTAATTTGAACAAACTTTTCATGAGGCGAAAAATTGCGGAATAAATTTGCTGCTTATCTTTACGCACGTGATGTATGTTTATAAGACGGTAGATTACAGAGGATGATACGAAACACCTGGCAGTGTTGTTATTGTTGTTCAATAAAATTACATCAAACACGTGAAATGCGCAAAAACACTCAATATATAATAATATATTAATCATACTTGACTGAGATTCGAGTTACTATCACATCCACTTTAAAGATTACACCTTTCCCGCCACGCGGTCTTGTCACCGTCTTATCGGGTACTCGTAAATAAAATTATCACGTACCTCTCTTTCGTCAATCAAGTTAACATTACGCGGTTACCAACACCTGAATTATGCAGACCACGTCTGGTTTTCGTAAAAGCGGTCGCAATTCGCTTCCAGTAACTTTGTTTCTGCGTTCTGGCTGGTCTGCCGACGCGACGGTTCGCCCGCATTTGATAAACGGGCGCCATACGCGCCGGTACACATGCACCCAATGCGTCTTTAACGAGGGACGTTTTAATGTAACTGAATACTGAAAATTATCCTCTGTGAATTAATTTTTATGGATGTATGCTATATTATGGCCTAGTATGCTGACTGACAATTAAGTCAGTAGGTACCTATCAATTTTACACAATAATGGTGTTGTTATGACATCATAAAGCTGCATATTCAAGTGCAACATAAACGAGGAAATTGTGTTTATCCTCAATTTTGCATTACCCTCGTAATCCGTTAACTCGACCTTCAGGAATTACCCTTTCTTACCTCTTTATTGGGTCAAAAATACTCTGAGAATATCTTTCTTGTATTACGATTTACGTTCTTTTGACGTTGCTCGATTATAAACAGTTGGTTGACTGGACCGCTAGATAAACACCTCGACACTGGCCCGCGTGTGTGCGTGGGCGACCGTGAATATTCATAGCGCATTCATTGATGATGGCTGGCGTCTACTCAGGAGCGTTTTATCTGCCAGCTAAAGATAAGTAGGTACTCTCTTAACCTTTCATCGTTCGGCTAATCTTCGGAAGTATTCGTTTCTCACGCAATTACGTACTGGTTAAATATCGGTTTCGCTACCGTGTATTACGGGACCTCTTTCCAGTACCGAGTATACACCCGCGGACAAAGAATGCGGTCAGTAGGAAATACTAAAATTACTCTTAAATTAATAGAGCTAGCGGCATGAATGAAACTTTATGTTGTAGATAATTTATCAGTAACAAAACAACAGTAAGCAGTTATAAAACAACACCAAATGTTGGAAGTATTAGTTAAATTGTCAAAATGACATAAAAAAACAAAATATGAATAAGTTTTACGTTCAAAAAGTAATGGTTGGTACACACGGCTACACATCAAGCTATAAATTGCCAGTTTATACTCACCTCTCATTGTAAGGAAATCCTATACAATGCGAGATTAACTTATACCTACTGAAAATGTATAGCTTGATCTATAGCCGTGCGTACCTCATATTCAACACAAAACGAACTTTATAACATAATTAATACATTGCATCCACGGGTTCTTCTCACAGCTGTCTAATAAGTTTCTTCTGCGATGTTGCGGGATATTGGTACATTCTTCCACTAACGCATGTTTCAGGTCTCGAAGGGACCTGAAGAACCTGACCTGACCTGGGGGGAAGGGGGGTGGAGGGGGAGGGGGGGGGGGTGCGATTTCAATTCAATTTGGGGGAAGCGTGTTCAATTAAATAAATAAATAATGTTTTATTTCATAAAAAGCAGTACTTAGATTACATTAGATTCAGGTCCGGGCTTCTCGCGGGCCAGTCCTTGCCTTGCGATTGATGCCAACGTCCTGCAAAATCCTCATTTACAATTTGAGCTGTATGTAGCCTGGCGTTTTCATGCATGATTATTTAATTTTTACCCATCGACATGCTCATTAAGAATTTATTTCACATAATTATCTTGCACTAGTTAGCGTACCATTTTCTATCAGCACTAACTCCGTGCAACTCTCTGAAGAGATTCCAGCCGAAACCGTAACAGATCCACCGCTTCGGCGGCACTTTTTCCTCAAAACTAGCTGGAATAAAACGTTGCCCTAGCCGTCGGTAGACTCTTCGCCGCCCATCATGTGCATACAGCGTAAATCTGGATTCATCAGAAAACTTGTCCATTCTCCCCATTGTGCGTGTTCGCGGGCGTAACGTAATCTTGTTCCCTTTCAAGTTTTGGACTATTTGCGGGTCATGTGGGGTCAAATTAGGTTCAAGGAGCCGTATCCGCCGCCTTACAGTCCGCTCGCTTACGTCGTCGCTACGGGTCTCCCGAAGTTGATTTGTTACTTCAACTGCCGTGAGGTGCCCTTTTGGAGCATGGTCCTAACAATAAATCGATCCTCTCGAGCCGTAGTACATCTCGGTCTGCTGATGTTCTACCCAGTTGCACTGTAGAAAGCTGCAGGCCTATTGTTCTTGCTATACTTCGCTGACTTCTGCCTTCTTCTAACATAGTTACGATACGAGTACGTTCTTCAGAAGGTTAATTCTCATACCTAAAAACGTTCAAATTCAAGTCGCAATCTCATGCCAGCGACAATCAAATGTCAAAAATGTACGTAAACGTTATACATTTTTGACACATTGAGATCGAGATGAGATTGCGAACGTTGTTGAAAATACGGGAATTTCCCCTGTGGTGTTAGCGACATGATAGTACTTCAATAATGATGGTGAAAGACGAAAATGACCGCCTTTTAACATTTTGATTTGACAGATTGAAAACAAAAGTGAGAAAACAAGCAAAAATAAAACAACCGCGAATTGAATTTATTTCCAAATTCGAAGATTTTAAAATTTTAACTTTTTTTATTTACGTTGTAGATCATTTAAGGTTTTATTTCATACGATATTAAAATTACCTGTAATATAAAGTTAGTTTCATGCATATACTACTATTAATTTGCAAGTTACAGTTATTTCGTCATCGATCCGTATTATTTGACCGCGAGTGTAGATAAAATGTGTCCCGACAGCGAAATGAAATTCTGTAAAAACTCTTTCAATATTGCGGAAAAAAAAATGTAAATGTACAGTCTTGATACGGGATGAACAAATAATAAACAATCGTCTTGAACGATTTCCGCTTCAATAGAAGATCAGACAGTTTGATCTTATTACCCGCTTATTGTACCAAAAATGGGCTATTTACGAAGAAAGAATAGGCTTTCTCGAACGTAAATGAACGCCTACGCAGTGCAAATATCTTCCATTCAGAACTTCTCTCTTGATCGAGTTATTAAACGAAGTTCCTGTCGTACCTAAATGTTTGGTTGCTGGGTTTCGGATTACTAGAGCGTCACGTTCGACCCAAATTGAATAGGTATAATTAATCATTTCGTGTAGGTACGTATTAATTGAGACAACGACGGTTCGGGGGTTTTTTACATCATGCTCATGCACCGAATGATGAAATTAGAACTGCTATGGAAAAAAAAATACAAATTTAATCAATGAGTTAAGATATGGAGGAAAATTTGTCGTTTTCTGAGTATTAGATCCGTGTCAAGGTTGTTTTGTTTATTTTGTTGTTTAATGTAAAACAAACATTTAATTTTATGAAACAACGTAAATCCTATCAAACAGATGACCTGCATGTTACTCAGAAAATTAACACAGTATAATTTGTTCAAGGTGAAATTTAAATTAGGTTACCGATACATAGTGAAATCAATGGGAACAGGGCCATGCCATATTACCTATAATCAATTATCCCCAAAGCACCTACATACAGTACATTATATTGACAAAACCAACATACACTATAAGCATTTACGAAATGTATTAGTGTATTCAGTAAATAGACGACGTTCTGGTAGAAACGTATCGGAAATTAGTACGGAAATCATATTCGACGTCTAGTTTTAACGAAACACTCGGGTTGGGATATTACGTGAGTGGACAGCGTTTGTTGACGTCCTTCCATTGCTGCCTGACGTCGGTCAGACGTCCCTCGACGAAAATGTATATCCTTTTTGCGACACACAATAATC
The DNA here is from genome assembly GCA_946251885.1 of Cosmia pyralina. Classification (NCBI taxonomy): domain Eukaryota; kingdom Metazoa; phylum Arthropoda; class Insecta; order Lepidoptera; family Noctuidae; genus Cosmia; species Cosmia pyralina. Next base: position 14,571,778 of record OX276359.1, on the reverse strand, counting down.
GTATAGAAGTTTTGAATTTCAAAACTTGTTAGTATCGAACGTTATGTTGGTTGTATTAGGGAGGTTGTTTCTAAAATATTTACTGTATTTACTGCTCTTTCTTCTCAGTCAGTTATAGCTTTAGCAAAAGTGGCTAAAATTACTTCTATTCATCATCTGCTTAGCCTTTTCCCAACTATTTCAAACCGGATGCAGCTGAATACCAATATTTTACATGGAGCGACTGCCTATCTGACATCTAAACTCAATTACTACTGGGTAATACGATACCCCTTGGTAAGACTGGTTGTTAGACTTTCGGACTTGTGACGACCCGTAACGACTATCAGAGATCCACGAATGACAGCCGGCGTTGCCATCTCTAAAAATCAAAAAGCTGGAATTACCCATTAAAAAAACCGGAATTTCGGGTCCCAAGGCCGGACGCTAAAAAAAGGGATTTTTGACAAAAAATTCGAATAAACCTCATACAAAGCGTGCTTTGGCGAGTCAGCGAGTCTCATCCCGCTCGCTCATTTTTGACTGAAGTGACTGAACGATAGATATAAAAAGCCTAACAAAATCCGGACGGGCCAGACGCAGTCAAATTTGGCCGGACAAGAGGTTAAAAAGCCTAACACTGACCGGATTTATCCGGACGGATGGCAACGCTAGTCGGGACCAACAGCTTATCGTGCTTTCCGAGGCACGGAGGGGTCTTGGTATGTAAAGATGGTCACCCATCCACGGACCAATCGTGGCAAGCGTAGCTTAACCTGATCGATCGACTCGTGCGGCTTTACTACTTAGCCACGAGCCCCTAAACCTACTTCTATTATTTATACAATTATCTATTACCGTCTGTCTATTGTATTCACTTTATTCTTTCTTGCCTGGTCTTGACATTCGCAACGTTTCCATTGTTAACCAGGCTAACTTCAGCAGTAATCGAAAAGTCAAATAAACCGTATTAAGGTAGAAACTTGACTAACTTTTTTCTACTTTCAGTACTTTATTGGCTTCACAAAAGAGTGATCTGTCTCCTTTTAATGTTCTATCAGCGTTTCCCAAACATGGGTCGCGAGCAAATATTGGGTGGGCCTTGAAAAATTTATTTTTTAGCTATATTATAACTAAACGGGTACCGAAATAAATTGAATGTATCAAAATCATTGCAATTACCTAAAAGTAAATAAAATTGAAGTTGATACTAAAGCATAACATAGCTATAACAAAAAATAGAAAACAAATATATCTTTCTCCTTGACAGCCGAGAGGCGAGTCCCAAATTTGGAAGTTTTTGTTAGGTGGGTCGCGGTCCAGTCCACTTTGGGAACCACTGCTTAGATAAAGTTTCGAATTTACTTTTGCAGTGCTTGTATTCCAAAATTTTATGCCCCAAGTTCCGGTAGTTCGTGTTGTTTTATTCATTGATATGAAACTGGGTTTGCACTTTAAACTAGTTTCTCGTTTTATTTGATTTTTATCCTGGTACGAATCCAAGGAGAAAGTTTATGTTATAAAGTTGTAAGTATATGGGATTAGTTGCATTTGGTTGCAGCAAAAAATAGGTGTTATAAAAGGCGACTAACTGACGGATGAGGAATGATGCGGCAGCCGAGTGTTTCGGTCTGCTCCATAGATTTTTATATTTCCATGGTCTGCTCATAGCAACATCATCACTAAACTGACTATTGTCTTGTTTAGCTTGTAGTTGCTACGTGTACCTATATATCATCGCGGACCACAGCGGCCACAACATATCCAACCGTTGTGGTTACCCAGGTTAAATGCATGAATAAATGTTACTCTACAGACTTCTTTTATTTAAATATACATCATCTGCCTCCATCAACCTCGTTGGGATCAGTTTCCAGTCTAACCGGATGCAGCTGAATACCAGTATTTTACATGATGCGACTGCCTATCTGACCTCTACAACCCAAGGGGTATCGTGTTACTAGGTAATACGATACCCCTTAGTAAGACTGGTTGTCAAACTTTCGGGCTTCTGCCGACCCGTAAGTAACGACTGTTAAAGATCCATGAATGACATCTTTTATTTAAATATTGACACTTATAAATCTCCTTTCTTTTTGCCGTAGGTGAAAGACATATGCAACGAGCTAGAAGTACGGGTGCTGTGTCACAAGATCCTTCAAAATGTATCAATACTGCTGGATGCTGATCGAGGGTCCTTGTTCTTGGTGCAAGGAGAGAGGGCGTCACCTAATCCACAAAATGGCAGGTCAGTACAAAAACGGAACTCGTGTTAATGAGAAACTAGCTTTTGCCCGCGGTTTCGCTTGCGCGGAGGTTGGAAATTATCCGACAAGAACGTAGTACCGCTATAAAAAATTTGATGTCCTCCTAACCCAGGGTGATCTATCCGTGTGCCAATTTCATCCAAATCCGTTAGGCGTAAAACAGGTAACAGATAGAGTTACTTTCGCATTTAATATTAGTATGGATTGTGAATGGTGGTTGGACGGTAAATGATGAACCTGTGTTTTATCTCAAAATAGTTGTACGTTGTAATTTAACTTGTAGTAGTTCTGTAGTGCCTCTTGAATTTTTGTTTGCTAAGATTAGGTTATGAATAAGCACTAACCGTTTTTATCTATTCATACGTAATCTTCTTTCTTTTCATATCATAGCTTTTTTATATTTTTATTTCGTCTAAAATAGTATTCTTTCTAAATGTAAAGGTACCTATGTTATCTAATCCATTTGGGTTTGAATTTTCCTTCCTGTCATTCTGTACGACCACTTTCAGCTGGCTTAAATGTCCCTAGAGATTGTCTTTCGCTTACCGATCTAAAAGTTGAGGGCAGTTGTTACCTGGCCACTTAGATCCGAATAGCCAATGGGAACGATTGACATTTTGAATAAAGTATATGTCTTTTGGGATTCCGACGCGGTTGCTTCAGCAACCACAAAGTTTGAACAAACTTTGATTTAGCAAGAATGTAAAGTTGCAGACAGTTCTTACTGCCTTTTGTGGCTTAAATCATCTGAATGTACAGGGTTTATTAATGGGTTGATTAAACAGTCAATCGCACGATCCAAATTGTGAACTATTCAGAAGCACTTAGCTTCTGAATAGTTAATAGTTCAACTATGGAGATGTAAGCTCAACCACTGAAATCGTAGTTTCAATGTTGTCAACATAACTGACGCATACATCTACACGAATATAAAACATGGAAATAAGTACAACTTTTGTATAAATTAATTGGAATGCTATTGATTAGAAAGACTTACCCGCAATGGATTCAAAAACATTTCCAATAAGAAGTAGGAAATCGAAATGAGAATTTGCACTTGAATGCAAGTCCCCGTTCGTAATCAGAATTTATAGCTTCAAGAACGAGTTGGTACTACTGCAGTGCTGAGATGGATGCTTGTTTAATTATACAGACGTTTCAAGTTGCTATTCATCACTATATCTGTCTCTTTTCTTTGTACGAATAGCGACTTGCAACGAAAAAGAAAGAGTAATTTGGCTATGGACCCAAAATACGTCTCTCATGGACACTTGCGTGAATCCGCCAATATATAATATTGATTGCTGCTTTCTAGATCCACGACAGCAGTATTTCCGTCCGCCTGAGTGATTTTACTGTCTGTGTGGACGTTTATGAGACGCTTGATTCATAGCTAATGAAACCGTTTCTAATGAAGAATAGATGGGTATAAAATCTATACGAGTTTTAATGGTTTTATTCCTCGACCAATAAACACATGGCTTGTCTAAAGTATAGACGCCCATCAGACTTTTCTTGAATGCATTCCCCTTTAGGCCTCTGCCTCGAATTTCGCGGGCAGCGGGGCTGCAGCGGCGGCGGCGCGGGAGCGGCAGGATTTTATGCATAAAAACAAATGGACCGGACCTCGAAAACAGCGGCGCGGAAGCGGGGCGGGACAATGCGAGACGCGCCGCCGCCGCCGCCGCCCCGCTGCCCGCAAAATTCGAGGCAGAGGCCTTACAAGCACTCATCAAATTATCATGAGAGAACACACATGATCGAATTTCTTCTAGCTTCACTCAGACATATATATTATTTAAATATTTATTTCGTCTTGTTTCGTTTTTGTTCGTACTTATTTTGCGTTCCCATTCACTGTTATAAAATTTATATAAAAGTCTCCGTACTTCAAGTCTATTATTCTGCACAGCCTTGCTCCGATTTCAGTGCCAGAACTACTTGTATATGCCCACACAAAGTCAGCCTGACGTCATTCAACGAAAAATCCTACATTAGGTGTCTTATATGTGCTGTACACATCTCAGGATTAAAATTAGTGCGAAGTTGAATCATTCCTTTTTGCTAATTCTAATTGCGTCCATTAATGTGGTTGCGCAAATGTAAGCGGATCTAGAGGTAATGAAATTGCAAGGAAACTGCTTAAGAGATAATTTCGTCTAGACGTCAAAGTGAATTTCGCTGTCTGAAGGGTCAAATTTAATTACGAAAATTAATAGCCCGACGTCTCCCGTCGACGACCTTCAGCGATTGAACCCTTGGATGACTCTGCTGGACCATCGAGTGCACAATGTGCAGGCGTTGTAAACTTTATAGCAGGTTTAATAATACAAACATTTATGATTATGTTAATGTGGAGTGGAGAGTTCATGAATAGACCAGTTGTTTTGTAGCAGTTATAAATCGAAAGTTGTGCTGTCTGATTTCTTATTTGTATTTTTTTATATCAATTTTGACGGCTGCATGTTTTTAAGTTCTGATACGGTTGTTATTTTAGGAATTCAAGTTATTAAAACACTTAATTTGCATTTTTTATTTGTTTTTTAACGACATACTTTCAAACGCTTTTAATAATAGCGTGCAGCTTTGATTTTACAAGATAAATATTAAAAGTTTTGTAATTTTTCCCAAACATTCGCTTCGAAATTTGAATTTTTAAATTCGCATGTTCTCACATACTTTCTTGAACAAAGGCTAAGCTCCGCAAAGAATTGCCAACTGTCTGAAAGTTAAATTAATATCGTGACTGTGCATAGTTGTGTCACTTGCATTATACCATATTGGTCTGGGAGCTGACGCAATTTTGTAGTAGTTTGTATTCTATGTGGCTCCAACCAACGGATGCACTTAACATGACAAAGTTCATAACAAACATGAATACCTACATTACATTATGTATTGGAAAATGTATTATCCTTGTATTGATTATGGAATCTTATTTATTCTTAGAAATGACGGATGTTTGTGCCTAGTCCAGTCTAGTTCACAGATCCAGAATATATAATTTATTTACATTTATATTTTATGTATTTTTTTATTATATATTTTCATTACTTTGTTAGTTTATTTTCTATTGTTCATTGAAAAAAAGTGATTTAGATAAAAAACTGAAAGTATAATAAAAACCTGCTGCTTTTACTACTCACACGAACTGTTGTTTTTATATATGCTCATCCACGTTTACGCGTATCGTAGGCGTTAAAAGCAAAAAGGCTTCATACGTGTCTGGTGCACATACTTTCCTTCTACGGCCTCTATATCGAGCTAAGTACAAAAGCGTTCATAAAATATTTTCAGCGTTTTCCCGGTTTGTACATTCGTATAATTTTTTCTCTGAGTTTCAACGGCTCTAACCCCTTTGAGGTTTCTCTAAAATGGAATTTCGTATGGAAATTCATTTGGAAGCTCGCAGTAAAGGTGCTTTAGCATTAGAGACCGCTGTGGTTTCTGTTTTTGTCTACTCTTTTTTGAATTCATCCCGAATTCCTGACGTTATATGCGTCGAACAAAATTAAAATGCGGAGAATATTCGAGAACGAAAGTCGTTTTCCTTATGTATTGTTTTTTTTTTTATTTTTCACACCGTTGGCACAGTCCAATAAAAGACTAAAAACAAAATGAATGGCCAGGAATTAATATCATGTTATCGCATTATCTGGCCGGAAAAACATTTTTCCTTTGCATTATCTGTAATGTCTTTGCTTTACCACTGTTTCTAATGTCTTAGGGCCGATTTAACCAAAGTCAGATATCTTTTATCCGTGAAATAAAATAAAATTAGAAATTTGTTCGCTGGATAAGACTTATACTAGGTGTAGTTTGATGGAATTCGCCCTTAGTGGCTTGAAGTCCTTTCGTCGCATTGGATTTTATATTATTACAGCAAATAAATGTATTTGGTTGAAGTGCCGTTTGTATTATCTACATGAGGTGCTTCCCTTACTCGCCCACCACTGTATTGGGACTAAATAAAAAACTTTTTTCCAAAAACAAACAACCGACTTCCAAAAAAATACTACAAAGTGAAAAATAACTTTAATTTCGGAAGTCGGTGTCTTTGGATCTGTATTTTAGTTTTTTGCCACCGACTTCCGAAATTAAAGTTAAGTTTCACTTTATAGTATTTTTTTGTAAAAAAGTTTTTTATTTTTCACTTTTTAGTGGGTCAATCTGTAATTTATCTAAGTTACAATAACCTAATGTCAACTGCACATCACCTTTTACAAAATATTGATTTTCCCGATACAAGGACTTTAATTGTTGAGGAGTTCTCCCAGTAAAGCACCAGGAGATCTGGAACTGAAGGTGAAGTCACCATCAGCTCCACTTCAACATATGTATTGTGACGAGCATAAATCGCAATCCGTGAAATACGTATTATTGAGTAGTTCCGATGGCCATCTGTGGTCTTCCTCATCAGTTCCACTTCATCAAATGGTGCTTTCCGGGAGCAAATGCTTTAGTTACTATAAAAAATACCCAAATCGCTATAGGTGTGCCTAGAAAATTTGAAGGTTCCCCTCGATTTCACTGGGATGCCATCATCAGATCCTGGTTTCCTTATCATGGTCCCACCCTTAGGATATCTCCTTTTCAACAAAAAAAGAATCATCAAAATCGGTTCATAAACGACGAAGTTATCCGCGAACACACATAAAAAAAAAAATATACTTAAATGGTCGATTTGAGAAACCTCCTTTTTTTGAAGTCGGTTAAAAATAGACGAAATTGATTCTGAATAAGTACTCGAATAATAAAATTATTTGACGTAGAAATGTTTTATTGAACATCAATTGTTTTTTTTGTTTTATTCGATCTGATAAATTCGAGCTTATCGCGAATTTCCAATAATTTCTTTTTGTGAAATAAAAATCTATAATTTTATACAGAAGTAGTTAAATTTAACTACGTCGTGGGGGTAAATCCCCAACCCCCCAATCACAATTGGGGGGTTGTGTGATTGTGATTGTATTGTGTGTGTGGGGGTAATTTACCCCCACGCTATTATTCATCTCAGACGTTATAAATTTTCATGTATGAATTTAAGCTCAGTGATCTTTGAAAAACGTCGTCTGCTAGTTTTAACTGGATCTCAACTTTGTTAAAAACTGTCCCACAATATAAACTACAGTCCACAGTTCGGATATCTGTATCAAAACTTGTCTCTAGCTGATCTTTCAGGATTTGTGTAAGTTTTGAAAACTATGGCGATGTCAATTTCAGTCATAAGCTTTATGAGGATAGCTGTAACTAACCTTAACTTCTGATTTATGGCAATTGAATTATATTCATTTATTTGATCATCATTTTATCAATCAGCCGAACGAGGTCCACTACTGGACATACTCGTAGGTCTACTGCACCAGTCTGTCCTGTGTTTACCGCATCCCACGGATTTCCACGTCTTTCACCAGGTTAGGTCATTCCTTTGATAGAGCAAATAAATCAAGCTTATTCTGAAAGAAATACCTAACTCCTAAGCAATGATTTTTGGATCCACAACTAGGCCAAGTGCACTCCGCATTTTAGGTATGAAGCTACAAGTACGCGGCGGGCTCGACTCGTCGGGCTAATTCAGTGGGGGCTGCCGCGCGCCGGCCGGGGCGCACGTTAGTTCGATACTCGCTCACGCGCCACGTCGTAAAAGAAGACAACCCTAACGAGTCAGAAGGTATAAGAGTTACCCGATAGAAAGAGAGGCAACTTCTAGGTGAATATAACTGCAGGTAATTAACGCTTTGCGACCTGAATTGCACTTTATTGTGTCGTAGCAAGAGTCGCTATTTATTTAAATGATTTTGCGGAGTGAATCTTCTGTACTTGTACTGTTATTTATTTTGTGCCACAACCTCGCATGGTCTGGAGTAGATACTAACGACACTTATAAGAGTAACTAGAACCATCCTAACTAATATTATAAATGCGAAAGTGAGTTTGTTTGTTACGCTTTCACGCTAAAACGGCTGATCGGATTTGGATGAAGTTTGGCACATGGGTAGATTGGGTAGACCATGACCTCGATTAGGACGTAGGACACTTTTTTCCCGGTAGTAGGTATGTTTTCGTGGGATATTTTGCCGACGTTCACGCGGGCGAAGCCGCGGGCAAAAGCTAGTATAATTATACAGCAGTGGACATAAGGAAAAGCCCACATGGTGGTCATCATGCTGGAAAGATAAATCATACCCCCATGGGAAGCCTGAGTTAATGCGAATTGCGTTCTCTAGGCGCAAATGTGTCCTCGATCTGATTAATACTATCACATAGAAATGCCATGCTTCACATACATCACGATTGTATTCCCCGAAGGCGTAGGCAGTGTACAGTGTAGGTATACACACCTACCTTTATTCAGTTATGTTTAAGTCCTACTAGCTTCGGCCCGTGACTTCGTCCGCGTAAAATTTCTTGTTTAACGGGGGGTTATCCGAATTTTCCTGTTTTCAGAATCAATTTTAAATGGTCAAATTAGTGTATTAAGGTCCTGAAAAAAATATATGCTATAGATACATCCTTGCTTGAGGGAAACTAACGGTTCAAAACACGATAAGTTGTACTTTCCTCGATGAAAAAAAAATCCGAAACATGGTCGATTTCAAAACCATTTTCCGTTTCATTTCCTAATTACAGCATAAAATTATATGAAAATTGCATGTATCATGAGGTAATCGTATTACGGAGGGAATTTAACGGTTGGATTTTTGAGTTTAATAGATTTTTTTTAAATAAACTCAAAATTAGTCAATTTGGCTAAATCCGCTCGCGATCAGAGTCCTGCGGGACGTCATGGAGGTTGGACCTGTGTCAAAATTTTTAAAAATTCGCTCTCTCTGCAGTTGTTCAAAAAATTCAAATAAAAGAGGAACACATTAGATATGAAATTGCGACAGCTCAGATAAAATATCTCGTAATTATATTATAGTTTTAATTCATAATATCGTTTTCGAAAATGTGATTATTTATATGTGGTATGATGACGTTTAATTGTCATCTTACGATAGTGTTAAGACACATTGCAAATTATTATCGATAAATTATAGTCAAGCGCGAGTAGTTTATAATTTTTTATCGTGGCCCTTTATGAAGAAGTTTTAAAACACATTTTTCTAAGATTTTTTCATCAGATTCATCCATATTACTATTTCACTCTCCATCGAACTGTCTTCGCTACTACCATATCCTACATTAATTACACATAATATGTATAAATACAATGTATCCGGTTGTCGGTTGGATACTAATATAATCAACTTTCACTCTGGCAACAACAATTAAAATTAGAAAAAAATAAAAATGTGCGGTCGGGGACCACCGTCAGGAATGAAGTTCCTTCTAATATATGATTTAAAACACAAACACAAAATTTTCACAGCCGCCATCTTGAATTTTCAATTTAACTTCACTACCGGCTTTGGCTCCCTCGAAAACCATGAAAACGACACCCATGAAGTAAAATTCGAAAATTTTCCCCCTCTCCGTCCTCGTCTGTCGTCGTTTTGTCCTCTCTCTCTCTTTGTCTCTTTCAACATATAATAGAAAGAGACAAAGTCGCATGTAGGGGGCATTTAAACGTTTTTTAGTTACGTGACGATTTTCTGCCAGAGAATTTCGTCGAGCTGTTTCAAACAAAAGTGCTAAACTAACATGACCTAATGCATGAACACGATAAAAATTGTCGATCGAAAAGATTATTTTCTTGTATCGTTTTAGCTGTGTGAACAAACTTTCAGTTTTGAGTACAAAAAGTCACTGTATACGATAAAATATCGTATTCTATACACTTGAACAATAGCGCCGTGTGAACGTAGCCTGGTTAGGCGGTAACCGTACCTATCACTCGGTGTCCATGTTCCAAAGCAAGTTAGTCGATGACGTACCTATCGTATGTTTGTTGGTTTGTAACTTTTAACATATTGATACTTGCAATTTTTTTTTAGGCTAATGCCAAGGAATGCAAAGGAAAAGGCTAAGGGATGGCAATCCGACATGAGCGGGGCCGGTTAAAAAATACACTAAATTAATTTTGATGTCTTAGAATAGTAGATTCGATAAATTATAGCTGTAGCAGTAGGTACGTCCCTTGACAATAAAGTACGGCAATTGTTCCTTCATATGTAGTTGTCAATATTTACTTATCTTTATGAGCAGTGGTCGACATCAAAAACAAAAGAATATGGTTACAGCAGAAGCAAAACAGTACGACCATTTTTAGCCCGTACTTAATAAAAATCTTATTGTTTTTTTCATTCAGTCACTAAAGGGGTTAAATAGGGGATGAAAATTCACCATTTATGTCGATGGGAAATACCATCGGGCACACGGCTTGTCTACTTGATAAAATTCTTATATTCACTGACAGACAATCCACAGCCTCTAGAAGCATGAAATTTTGCAAAAGAGATCTTTTTTTAACGAAAAAATTAAATTTCTATTAACATTTAACTTTTGCGTGACTTTTTGATACCCAGTAGAACCATTGCAATTTGAAACTTTCACCTTACTACCACAAAATCATGTTTATCTCTAACTAGCTTCCGCCCGCGACTTCACAATATACTAAAACAACAGCCATATTTTATAAAACTTTTCTGTACAGTACGTTTGTAGTTGTGGTCTCAGCAGCCAAAATATACAGAGAGTCGTCCGTTTGAGAAGCAGCTCGTCCTAAGGTCGAAACCCGCAGCCTTCAGTAGCAATTTCCCATTGCTTGCAAAGTTTTTCGTTTTTAGTGAATAAATACTCGTAAACGCCTGTTCGTGCCGTTCCTGCATTTAATACATAATGGCACAACACTGATACACTGAGTGATTCTTACAGATTATTCCTGACGAACTCGGCTATCGCTAAAAAATATAACAGTAGATTGTACACACGGGAATTCTCATTAATACTGTCAGCTAACCATTGATATTTATTTTTATTATAACCGTAGATGATATAAAAGGAATAAACTTCATGGATTCTGTGTACGTTCTACGAACTATCAAATAACAGTATAACAAAATGTAAAAAAAGAATCGAAAAAAATATCAACAGTTGAGAATCGAACTTTTAACCACAGGTTTGCGAAGAAGTCGTCGAACCACTAAGCTATTTGCTTGGATGAATGTTGACTAAAATAGCCGTTCTTATGTATTATTATATCACGATTGACATCCTTCCATCCGCTAAGCCTTAACTCAAATCTGAAACTATCTGCTATATTCGTTTCCTGCTCCGCCCAGTGAAGTAATGGAATAATTCGCTTTTACATTGTGTTTTATTATCACCTATATCGTCGTAGTCAACGTCAGACACCGATCATCTACATTCTCCTGCCCTTATCCCATTTTTTTTCGGGTCGATACAACTTGTTTTTATCTTCCATACTTCTCTATTACTTAGTTGTCATCACGGTAGTCACTCCCTTTCTAGCCATATCATCTTTCACACAGATCATCCATCGTATTATTTGGTCTTCCCTTACTCGTATAGCCATCCAGATTCATAATCAAAACATTCCAAACGACATTTTCTTCATTCTCCGCATCACATGCCCATAACATTGTAACCGATTTCCACATACACCGACACTGATATCGGCACGATATCTACCGGCGAAGACAGTGCGGGGTGAGTGTAGCGGGCATTCTTTCACTTGAGCAAAATTTTTCGCACTGCCGGCTTCGAGACGTCGATACTTAGTAGTGTGCTTGTTTGTCGAGTCGCGATGGTCATCGATATTCAACAATATCATGGGGCCGGTAATAATTGAACCTATCGCTATCGAATCGTGTTGGTATCGTTATCTGATAATGTGAAAACAAATTCACGACATTTTATGTAATCATCTTAGTTCACTCCACCGTAGACACCATAAAATGTAAACCTAAGGAATAAATATCGACCTAAGAAAAACTAATTAAGTTGATCAACTGCAAATATTTTACAATGTGGCATGGATTTTCTGCGAAATCGTCGGCGGCGCGTCGTAAATAAACACGTCGCGCTGCATTTGGGGGAGGCGGAGGTAGCGTTTCAAAGGCCTACAGGCCCGAACAACCTGTCCTTAAACCTTAAATACTTATATCCTATGACACTCGGTAATACTGTAGCCTCCCATTAGTGACAGAATTTTCGGAATCCGATCAGTAGTTCCCTACATACAAACGCCCGAAATAAAACTTACCTAGGTAGTACAGGAAAAAATTATAATAGACTAGCTGACCCGACAGACGTTGTCCTGTCTTGGCTATGAATATTCTAATGTAAACGCGTGAAGTTAAAATGTTTTTTCTGATATTTCCAATTTTCTGCGAAATTTTCTTAATTTTTTTTTTCACACGATAATTTTACTAATCACGAGCAGACCCGCCAGCCGTTTTCCTGTCAAAATTTCCATTTCATTTTTTCTTCCTATTTTTTTTTTCTTTTAAACCAACCCAGTAAAGAAAATAATAAAACAAAAAAAAAATATTCACATCGGTCAAGCCGTTCTCTAGTCATGACGTGACCCATAGGGATTCATTTTTATATAGGTACGAGTACATAGATTTTATTTCCAAACAAAATAGAAAAGGAATTCGCACGTATTTCTTAAAGTTTAAAGAGCAATTAATACGTACCTAGGTAATGAGCTTTTACCATTATTATCTCATTAGCGCCAAGTTTATACGATTCCAGCGCAGTGCAGCGAAGTATGCTGCAGTAATGCCGTAAATATTATTTTATGTACTAGCTTCTGCCCGCGACTTCGTCCGCGTAAAATTTCTTATTTCTCCGACCCACCCCGGCATCACATCGCATTCACCTTGCGCTATTACTTAGTTTTCGCTTAGCATTCTTTCTGATATTTTTTCTTTTCGCTCGCCTTCTAATTATCCTAGCGTGATGTTAAATAGCCTATGTAAACCAAGCCTCTTGCCTTTCTCAAGAATTGGACTATCAAATGCAAAAATATATTTTTTAATCCAACTGGTACTTCCAGAGATTAGCGCGTTCAAACATACAAACAAACAAAAGAACAAACTCTTTAGTTTTAGTATTAGTCTATGCCTAGCCTTTTACCAAAGGTTTTTTTATATAAGTTTTATTATTAGTATAGATTTTAATTTCCTCTTACAAACGAAAATGTTTTATTCTAAAGAAACAAATGGAGAGCAATGACAAGCTGAAATGTCGTGTAATACTAATATTACACATTTGGTAATTAGTATAACAGTTGCCAAATGTCGCATTAGCAATTCAAGGTAGTTAACGGCGCACAGGTCTTTGTATACACATAAACACTTTTTTACAATCCTTGTTTGAACTTGTAAACAATTAAATTAAAATCTAGGGAAAAAATACATTGTTTTTGGTAACATTAGGGATTCATTCTAGGTAATATCCCTACACGATGGAAACATGATTTGTTTGCTCTATAGAATAAATTCGCAGTTACCACTTTTCGAGTATTTTTTTCCTTAAATATCAAATTATTTATTTGCATAACACAGGTAGGAATAAACAGATGTTACAAATAAATATAAAGTACTCTGTACCATTACCTAATAAGGTGTGCAAAGATTTATATTATTATTGTTAATCTAATCATCATATAATTATTTAAATTACATTACAAAATTGTTATACTCAAAAAACCTCTATTTCCCTATTTTTTTAATATAAATAAGTAATTTGATGTTATGATTCATTTACTAAAATATAGTTTATATATGACTGGAGCGGTTATACATGATAGTTTTTTTTTGTTTAAGAGCAATAAGACGAAAACAGAAAAGTGCAAAAGTGCGGATATTTTCTTTACTCTTTACACGTGGAAAAGACAGAGACAAAGGCAAACGCTCGGTACGTCCTTTAAACATAACTCAATTTGGCAGCCATCCTGAAAAAGGCGGAAAGGATAGTGGAAACGTGTCACTACGTGCCAAAAAAGCCGCCCCCTCCTGTAAAGTTAAAGGGGCTTTTAAACTTCGTCCCCGTAGTAAAACGTATTTTCACGAGTTCTCGAGTATTCACGACCAACACCGCAACTCCTCTAGTTGCCATTAAAAATAAACTAGTCGGCCTTCTAATTGTAAACGCCGACAAATAAGTAACGTAGAAAGTTTTAATTAAAGATCGTGGTGTTTCATTAACATTACAAAGTCGAGAGCAAATTACCTATTTACCATGTTCTACGGAGAACAGTCGCCCAAAGCTCAAATTACATGTGCCTATTAGCATATCTGATGGTAATTTGTAATTTGTCCTTAATGAAAACATAAATAATGAATATTTCATTATAATTTTAGTCTGATAAGGAAACTTTTGGAATAGGGTACTACACCCACTTTTGAAAAGTGTCTCAATTAGATTCTATAGTGCGCTAATAAACCACTAAAGAAACACAAACATTTTTATTCAATCGATAAGTGCCCTAAAAATGTATTTAAATTTTACATTTTCAAATTTCGCGCGTAATTTGACGAAAACGCTGGACGCAGTGGACACCATATTGCTCTGTGGTTATGATGTCACTTGGCTGTGTAAACAAACACTTTTTATGCGCTGATTAGTTGACAGTTGACACTTTTTATTTTTAATTTACACAGCCGTATGACGTAATAACATGGCTACTTTCATGGTGTTAGAAAACTGTTTAAAAAAACTGAAAACTACGAATTGAATTTTAAAATTTAAATTGTTATTTTATGAACTGAAACTAACATTTTCTGACTGCTTTTGGCCTAAGCTATTTAAATGATATACGAGGGGGGATCAAAAAGTAGTGAGAACGACATACTCCTTGGTAAGAAAAAAAATAAATACTGGTAGGCATAGCTCAGATACATATTTGTAATAATAGGTATATACCTATGAAATTGCCGTTTTGTATGAAAAATTTAAACGAATTTTTTTCATGCATTTTTTATTTGTATTAATCGAAGTAATCACCCATGCAATCAATGCATCTTTGCCAACGCAGTGGCAGTTTATTGATGCCCTTCTTAAAGAAATCAGCTGGACGGGAGGCAACAAATTCTTCAAAGGCATTTTGTACTGCCTCTCGGGTATTGAATTTTTTTCCCGCCAAGATGTTATCCAAATTCTGGAAAAAGTAGTAGTCTGTAGGCGCAAGGTCTGGTGAGTAGGGCGGATGACGGAGAGCTTCCAACCCCAGTTCTTGCAACTTGGAGACCGTCTGCTGTGCAGTATGAGGTCGCGCGTTGTCGTGCAGGAGCAGCGGAGACGAGCGATTGACCAATGCTGGTTGGAGATGTGCCAGCTTCTCCATCATTGTGTTCAGTTCTTTACAGTACACATCTGAAGTAAAGCTCACCCCGTTTGGTAAGAAGCTGTGATGAATCACACCGGTGCTAGACCACCAAACAGTAACCATCACTTTTCTAGGGGTAAGTTTTCGTTTAGGGCATTGTTTAGGTGCTGAACCAGGATCCAACCAACTTGCTGAGCGCTTGCGGTTATCAAACAGAATCCATTTTTCATCGCAGGTAACAATGCGGTTCAAAATTCCTTCATTTGTGTGTCTGTTGAGCAGTGCAAGGCACATCTCGACGCGTACTTCGCGCTGGCGATCATTGAGTTCGTGGGGCACCCATTTGTCAAGCTTTTTTACCTTGCCAATTTGACTCAAATGAACCAATATTGTTTTGACGCTAACGTCGAAAGCTGCTGCTAATTCAGCCGTAGATTGTGTATCATCAGCTTCCACAATCGCCTTTAATTCGTCATTGTCGACCAAAGTCTTTGGACGACCGCGAGGTTCATTTTTCAGGTCGAAATTTCCAGAACGGAAGCGAGCAAACCAATAACAAGTGGTGGGTTGGTTTGTAGTGTTAGCTCCGTAAACGTCGTTGATGTTGCGTGCCGCTTGTGCCGCGTTGCTGCCACGACGGTACTCATATTCCATAGTTACTCGAATTTTTAACGTATCCATGATGACGAAAAAGATTGAAATGCGATGAAAATGTAACACTAATCAATAAACAAATGACTACTTTTGGAAAAAAAAATCCATGTTTTTAAAATAAAATTAATTTGAAATTAGAATTCTTAGCCAAACAAAAATTATTTTGATTTGAAATGGCCAGTACTGCAGAACGGCAATTTCATAGGTAAAGACCTAATATTAATAAAGAAAAAAATCTTCGATTCTCTTTTGTTTTTTTCTGAATGTAGTCATTTGTTTGCTTCGTATCGGAACGTGTTCTCGAAAATGCAGAAAAACGAAGTGCGAGCCGTTATTAAATACCTCTGTTTAAAAAAGTTAACAACGCAAGAGATTCATTGCGATTTGGAGGTAACATTAGGAGAGTCTGCTCCGCCTTATTCCACTGTCGCAAGGTGGGCTTCTCAATTTCGAGTAGGGAGAACGAGCACGGAAGACGAACATCGTTGCGGCCGTCCATCGATGTCAGTCACCCAAGAAAATGTTGCGAAAGTCGAGAAAATTGAATTGAGCGATCGAAGAGTTACCATCCGATACTTAATTCAAGAAACGGACATTTCATATGGAAGTATTCAATCCATATTGAAACAATCTTTGAATATGAGAAAAGTCTTCGCAAGATGGGTGCCGAGAATGTTAACCGACAGTCAGAAACAAAATCGACTTGACATTTCGAAGATATTGTTGGACAAGTTTCAAGAAGATTCTGCAAACTTTTTGTCTCGTTTCGTAACAATGGATGAAACATGGGTCCATCATTTTGATCCCGAGACAAAACAGCAATCTTCGCAATGGAAACGGCCATCATCACCGACCCCGAAGAAGTTTCGTGCCGTGGCATCGGCTGGCAAGGTTATGGCCTCAATATTTTGGGACTCAGAAGGGATATTGTTGATTGATTACCTAGAGCGTAGAACCACTATTACAGGCCAATATTATGCAGCTTTAATTCCTAAGTTGAGGAATGCCATCAAAGAGAAAAGGACAGGAAAACTTCGAAGGGGCGTGCTGTTTTATCACGACAACGCACCCGCGCATAGGTCGGCAGTTGCGATGACTGCCATTCAGCAAGCTGGCTTCGAATTGGTTGACCACCCCCCTTATTCACCAGATCTGGCGCCTAGCGCTTTTTATCTGTTCCCCAAATTGAAAGAATACTTAAGGGGAAACAGGTACGAAGACGATAACGAGGTGATGGATGCCGTGGAGAGCTTTTTGCAGGACCAAGACAAAACTTTTTTTTTGAAAGGGATTGAAGTCTTGGAAAAGCGTTGGACTCGGTGTGTAGAGAGACTCTGAGACTATGTAGAAAAATAAATTATTAAGTTATCAATAGTCATTATAATCTATCTCATTCTCACTACTTTTTGATCCCCCCTCGTATTTTTAGATTTTTTCTCATATAGAGTAAAATACCGTATCATAATGAGTTAGAAAAATACTAATGTTTGTAAACTGTTTCATATCATATTTATATGTCGTTTTTCGTGTAGTATGCGTCGTGGGAGGCTTCCATGAAACATCCCACGACACATATTAATCCAACAAGAGCAAATAACAGAAAAATCCCCTCTCACGTCCACCTATATCTCACAAAATGACAACAATCCAACTCCCACGTGAGAAAAAGAAAACCTATAGAAGAAATACCTCTTGGTTACAGACTAATTTTCTCTTACATGTCCAGCGAGCCAATCCTTTAATCCACGAGCCGACATGATACGTTCAATATACGTAGCTATAAGTACAGTGACTTGCACAAACTTAACTGTTAAAGTGATGACGAAGACACGCTTAGGATGCAATTAGGGTTACCCAACCGTTATACGGTCAGACTGACTTCATTTTGTCAGGTATTAGTCATTTTACAGCTTTATAAAAGACGAACTGTAAACGGTACTTTCGGAATCGAAGTGTTTGTTTTGGTAATGTTGAAGTATTTGAAAAGATGGTCACTTGCACAGGCAAGTGATCATCTTTAAAAAACATCCCCCAGTTATTGAAAATACATAGTTATATACCATATATAAAACATCTTGAAGAAAATAATTCCTTTACGACAAATAAGAACAGTCCAGTAGGAAATTAATTGTTTATCAAATTGACACACCATGTCAATTTGCCGTGTTATAACCCTTCTATAGATACAACTGTCAATGAGTAACAGTTACGATTATATACGGACAATTTTAGTTAGTGTAGTCAATTTGGTAAACAATTAACCTGACTTATCTCGATGTCTGAGTCCTGAGGAACACAAGTCAAAATAGAAGTGTATGAATCAAGCTGAAATATAAACAGCTCAAATCACCAACTGAACAAGCTCAACAATACTAAAGCTTCTAAAGCCATGAATATAACATGCCACTACCCTAACAGCACATTTCCCGAACCGCTTACATCTGCCTTCATATCTCGGCTGCAGTTACAGTCTTGGCGTTACATTTGTTCGTTCTCGGTTCGTGAACAAAGTGGATGGCCGTTTCCCCAGTGTGTTGCCGACGTATGTATGCGTAGTCGTTAGCAAACGAGTAACTTTTGGCATCGATTTTGCGACTACATCAATGATACATCGCGTTTTGGCGACTTTTTGCTTTCGGTCGCGATAGCAAAATGACGCGGTTCGATGCTGCAACGCGTTTTGGCGACTCGGTATCAAAATTGCGCATTTTCCATCGATGACGCGTCGGTTATCAGTCGATTGCTTATCGAGCTTAAAGGCTCCTAAAACAGGTGCGACACACGACACGACACAAAGGCACCGCATGTCGTGCGACGAGCGACTAAATCGCTGATCACCGTTGCTAAAAGTAGCACGACTGCTAAGGCCCTTACATCCTTGATATAACTCGTTGTTTCGCGACAGGCCACTCGGAGCCTTTGTTTTCATAGACCCTCAGAGGCGTTGGCTTGCAATTTATTTTGACAGCGGAGATAGAACGTTTCAGATGTTTGAACGTTGCCCCTTGATTGCTGGAAGGTTTTGATGAATGTTTTACTTAATTGCTCTTGCTTGACTTGGAGTCTATCGCACAATAATTAGTATAAAGGACCATGGTAGGACAATGGCACCCGCGCAAAAAAAAGTAAAAAACAAACCAATAAGGTAACCGCTGGTTAATTCTTAAATGCGATCTGCGTATGACTCTTAAATGCTTCTGAAACAGTAAAGGTGTTCCCGATCTTTGTCGTTTTATGAAGCGATGCACAAAGGCAGTAAATTAAGTTGGTAAAAGCGTAAAAGTAGAATAAAAACTAAAAAACTGGGAATTTAAAGGGCATTGAGCCAATATCGGCCAGTGAATATATCTTGGGCATAACCGTTAAAATGCGGGGATCGGAAGTAGCCGAAAGCCCGAGGGAATATCCGGTCGCCGCGATTTTCATGTAGTTTGGGTTAACGATGCGCCCATTGCGCCTTGTTTTAAAATATTCTGTAACGGTATGCGATCGAAATCTAATTAAATTCTGATCAAATTAAGGTTTTCGAAGTATCACAAGCCATTATAATTTTATAAATCGATTACATGGATTTAGGCAGTGAAACATTTGGGCGTTCTTCGGAAATAAGAAAATTTTGTTACGATGTCTTAATTTTAATGAATTTTACATAGCTACACTCTACAACAATCTAAATTAATCTACTATCTCCGGGCAAAAGATACACAAAGCAAGTCAACCACAGTGCCTAGATACTTGTAAAAGTAAAAAATAAACTCAAGGAAATAAGTTTCTGTGGTTCAAAGAGACGGGTTGCAGGTTACCGATATCTGTGCTAATAATAGGTCTTTACCTATGAAATTGCCGTTTTGTATGAAAAAATTTAAACGAATTTTTTTCATGCATTTTTTATTTGTGTTAATCGAAGTAATCACCCATGCAATCAATGCATCTTTGCCAACGCAGTGGCAGTTTATTGATGCCCTTCTTAAAGAAACCAGCTGGACGGGAGGCAACAAATTCTTCAAAGGCATTTTGTACTGCCTCTCGGGTATTGAATTTTTTTCCCGCCAAGAAGTTATCCAAATTCTGGAAAAAGTGGTAGTCTGTAGGCGCAAGGTCTGGTGAGTAGGACGGATGACGGAGAGCTTCCAACCCCAGTTCTTGCAACTTGGAGACCGTCTGCTGTGCAGTATGAGGTCGCGCGTTGTCGTGCAGGAGCAGCGGAGACGAGCGATTGACCAATGCTGGTTGGAGATGTGCCAGCTTCTCCATCATTGTGTTCAGTTCTTCACAGTACACATCTATAGTAATGCTCACCCCGTTTGGTAAGAAGCTGTGATGAATCACACCGGCGCTAGACCACCAAACAGTGACCATCACTTTTCCAGGGGTAAGTTTTCGTTTAGGGCATTGTTTAGGTGCTGAACCAGGATCCAACCAACTTGCTGAGCGCTTGCGGTTATCAAACAGAATCCATTTTTCATCGCAGGTAACAATGCGGTTCAAAATTCCTTCATTTGTGTGTCTGTTGAGCAGTGCAAGGCACGTCTCGACGCGTACTTCGCGCTGGCGATCATTGAGTTCGTGGGGCACCCATTTGTCAAGCTTTTTTACCTTGCCAATTTGACGCAAATGAACCAATATTGTTTTGACACTAACGTCGAAAGCTGCTGCTAATTCAGCCGTAGATTGTGTATCATCAGCTTCCACAATCGCCTTTAATTCGTCATTGTCGACCAAAGTCTTCGGACGACCGCGAGGTTCATTTTTCAGGTCGAAATTTCCAGAACGGAAGCGAGCAAACCAATAACAAGTGGTGCGTTGGTTTGTAGTGTTAGCTCCGTAAACGTCGTTGATGTTGCGTGCCGCTTGTGCCGCGTTGCTGCCACGACGGTACTCATATTCCATAATTACTCGAATTTTTAACGTATCCATGATGACGAAAAAGATTGAAATGCGATGAAAATGTAACACTAATCAATAAACAAATGACTACTTTTGGAAAAAAAAATCCATGTTTTTAAAATAAAATTAATTTGAAATTAGAATTCTTAGCCAAACAAAAATTATTTTGATTTGAAATGGCCAGTACTGCAGAACGGCAATTTCATAGGTAAAGACCTAATATTATTATATTTATACCCTGTTCTCAACTGTGAACATTATACTTAGATGTTGTTCTGTGGTGCAATGAATGTTGTGGTTACCGTAAATTAGAGCTTTACTGGCCCTGTCTGCAAACTGATTGCTGATATAATATGCAACATTGTACAGACTAAAGCTTTTCATATAGCTGTAAATGTTAGTTTTAGTCGTCATTAAGTATACCACATAATATGGAACCATTAAATATGGACCATTTTTTGAGGTTGATTGTTTGTAAATGCCTGCATAGCAATAAATCCGCCTCTATAGTACAGAGGCGGATTTACACCTGTGTGATTGAAGTATTAAATAAAAAAAACTTTTTTACAAAAAAATACAACCGACTTCCAAAAACAACACTACAAAGTGAAAAATAACTTTAACTTCGGAAGTCGGTATCTGGTTAAATGTATTTATTTTCGTTTTTTGCCACCGACTTCCGAAATTAAAGTTATTTTTCACTTTGTAGTGTTGTTTTTGGAAGTCGGTTGTATTTTTTTGTAAAAAAGTTTTTATTTTTCACTTTTTAGTTGTGGTACCTACACCACACAAATTCTAATACCACTACATAACAACATCATCCATATAAAAGTGGGGAAAAAATACGTATTATTATTGAAGCTAACTCAAAAACTACCCAAGCAAAGTTAATCAATAATTTTATATGGGACCAACTTTGATGTATACCCTCTCGAATAAAACAAAAAAAAAACCAAATAGGTCCAGCCATCTTCGAGTAATCGGAGAACATACAAAAAAATAACCTCCTCCTTTTTGAAGTCGGTTAAAAATAAATGTCCAAAACTGATTCCATCAAATAAAAAAAATATAT
The DNA here is from genome assembly GCA_946251885.1 of Cosmia pyralina. Lineage (NCBI taxonomy): Eukaryota > Metazoa > Arthropoda > Insecta > Lepidoptera > Noctuidae > Cosmia > Cosmia pyralina. The sequence goes on along the minus strand of OX276359.1, from coordinate 14,549,679 downwards.
ATATTAATAAGTACCAGTATTCACAGTAATTTCAAAGGTACACGTAATTTTCCTAATTGATTTGTAGGCGGGCGTTTTAATGTAATTTCTATAACGTAATATTCGATCGCACGTTTCCAATTTAATTTCATACTCTTGTGCTTAAAATAATCAAAGGCCTTCATGGTCCTGGTCCCACGTTTTCAGTAGGGTTGTCCCCAAAGAGCCTTTAATAAGAGTGACATGCTTATGCTAGGACTGTTTTACCAAAGTCAGATATATTTTATCTGTGGAATAAAGTTTGTCTAAAGCCGTGTCTCCTGCGCCTGTTTTTTCAAAACATTACACAAAAACGTTGAAACAAAGAGGCTTGGCCTTTCACATTTGTGTATGCAAACACGATGTTTTTGTTTTCCGAGATGCATGGAAAACATTCCCTGCACGGGGGCAGAGGTGAAAGGTTTGTTTCATTTCCAACTGCCGTGCGCACCGCGCACATCTGTTGTCAAACTGATAGCACGTTTTCCTCGTCGGAACTCATTACGACATCTACACAAAATGTCATCTACTAACATTTACACAAAATGTGTAACTAAAAATATTTGAATACGCCGGAGACAGCTTGTGTATGAAAATAAATACTTGTGTAAGGTTTTTGTGTAATGTTTCGCAAAAAGGCGCGCAGGAGACACGGCTCAACATATTTTGTATGCAACAACCGTCGAAAATTCTAAATTTATGCGCAGGATAAGACTTATACTAGGTATAAAAGTTTTGTCGAATTCAGATGATTAAAAATCATAACCCTTCCTTTTGGTATTGCCGTAGTCGGGTAAAACGGACATAGGTACCTACGTCATCAAAAATATTCATATCGTTCGGGATTTCCTGTGCGCACGTTTTAGGAGAATTTGTAGTAAAATACGGTGAATTAGTTAGATTTGTTGTTGCAATCGAGAAAGAGAGGCGTCAATCGATTCGATACAAAATTAAGGCAATACACATCTCAATCTTCCACGACCTTTCGTCGTTTTTCTACTCCATAAATCGCATGGAATATTTAAAAGGACAAAGCCGGCTGCGAAATTTAGCGTTTATGATTATATAGCTTTTGGCGTCCATCCAATACGCAATACGCTTATTTATATTTATGTTATATACGCATTTTGAATAAAGGGCCATACAATACAAGCTTATGTGGCAATAGCTCTTCGTACGATCGCTTTCATCGATATGTGGTTGAAGCCAGTCGTATTGGGATTAATTAATTAGTGGTCTACCTAGTAGGCAGGTATTACCTAGTAGGCAGGTATTACCTAGTAGGCAGGTATTAACAATCGTACAATTATTCCCCTGAATTCCACGAATAAAATTGACATTTTAATTATTTTATTCGATTCCCATCAGTATGTAGCAAAAAGATAAAAATTCTGCCGTTCACAGGATTAACATCCCACGCTACCCGTTGAACCTATTATATAGAGAATACTATGTTTTGCCCGCGGCTTCGCCCGCGAGGTCGAAAATAATCCCACGGAAACGTACTATCGTAACGAGTACGTCAATAAAGCTCCCAGTCGGCATGATTTTTTCCGACATCTTCAACAATCATCGTCATATTTCAGCCAGTTCACTAAAAACCTTAATAAATTATACACCAAAACCTTCCTCATGAATCACTCAGTCCATTGGTGAAAACCGTATTAAAATCCGTTTAGCAGTTTTTGAGATCATCGCGAACATACGTACAGACAGACGCGGCGGGGGACTTTGTTTTAGAATATGTAGTGATATAGGTATAGGGAAAAATGTGCCGAACTTAATTAAGTCCTTGACAGTATATAGGGCGATATATTTTTATTGTTAATTGCCTAAGAATTAGAAGTCGTAAATAAATAAAATAAATAAATCAGCTTGTGTTGTCCCGCTGCAAGGTATTGCCTCCCTTTCCTTTTTGCACTCAACTCGATCCTGCGCCAACATGGACCAATTAGATGTCGTAGGTATACACGGCTACACATCAAGCTATACATTTCCAGTTTACACTGACCTTTCACTGTAAGGAATTACACACATCAACACGGTCTAGGGATATTTCATACTCAATTAAATAACTCGAAAAGTACTGGCCGCATTAGAATCTTTTATACACCGATTAGTTTGTAATTTATCTCAGACTAATTCCAAATTCAAATTTTTGAAAATTCTTTTGTTTCGGTGACATAAAAATGTCTTGATGTGTAGGAGAGGGAATTTTCATTTGTGCGAAATTTAGAAAACAATACGAATTACGTTTAGTTACAGTTTTTTTTAAATTTTTAAACGAAAGATAAAGTTAAAATTGAGGTATTGTAGCCATGCAACGCCAACATTTGACGAGGGCGGAGATGTTACGAGCTGTGGGAATGCTGGAAGCTGGGTCTGTTCAGCGTAATGTTGCTGAGGCCATAGGGACCCACCAAAATGTAATTTCAAGATTGTGGACACGCTATCGTGCCACAGGTGAAGTAGCGGAGAGGCACCGGGGGCCAAGTCGCATCACTACCCCCAGACAAGACCGATTTTTGCAAATTACTGCGCGAGCTCAACCAAATACAACGGCGACTCAATTGGTCCAAAGGCTGCGAGTGGAACACCAAGTGCTTGTGAGTGACCAAACTGTAAGAAGGCGACTGCATGAAAGCAATCTACGCTCTCGTAGACCACTCCGGGTCCAACCTTTACGGAGAGGCAATCGTGGACGACGATTAGAATGGGTTCGGAACCACGTGGACTGGGGCCGTAAGCAATGGTCCAATGTGCTGTTCACGGATGAATCCAGGTTCGGCTTCCATCCAGATTCACGAAGGACGCGTGTTTGGCGAGTTCCTGGACGATGGAGCCGTCTCCAGAACCCTCAGGAAGTTCACCCATACCAAGGAGGAACAATTATGGTTTGGCCAGGAATTCGTCTTGGAGGACGGACGGATCTCGTTTGGGTGCGGGGCAATATGACGGCAGAACGGTACGTCCAACAGGTGCTGGGGCCCGTAATCTTGCCCCCACAGAACACAAATGGGGCAAGATTTCCTGCTCATGCACGACAATGCCCGGGCACACACGGCGAGAACGGTAGCAGCTTGGTTACATACACACAATGTTAGGGCCTTAGACTGGCCTGCTCAATCGCCAGATCTAAATCCCATTGAGCATGCGTGGGATATGCTGCAAAGAAGAGCTCCGAAGGAAGTTCCTGAAAATCTGGCTACAGAAGATCAACTTTTTGCGCACCTCAGAAGGACATGGGACAATATTCCGCAGCAAGACACTGACAACCTTGTTCTGAGCATGCCGAATCGTTGCCGATGTGTTATGAACATCATGGGCGCTTTCTCAGACTACTAACTTCAAGTTTATAAACACAAATTAAATGATTTTTCTATTTTTTTTCAGTTTTTACTCACAAATTAAAAGTTAATTCATATACGGTTTCCGACTATGCTTCATTTTTTTTTCCATAAAATCCTGAAATTTTAATCTAAGTACCTTAACCATTATTAAAAAATGGTAGAATATTAAATAACGTATCTTTTAAATATATACATGTCATATAAATAATTAACACATTGATAGTAATTCGCTTTTTTAAAAATATCGCTAGACCGTGTTGATGTGTGTACTATACAATGCGAGATCAGCTTACACTGGAAATGTATAACTCAACTCAAACTCAAAGCATTTATTTCAATTAAACCAATTACAGGCACTTTTGAATTGTCAAGGGGTCGGTCAGTCAAAAAGGCGCCCATTCCAAAGCATAGTAGGTACCTATGGAGAAGAACGGGCAAGAAACTCCACGGACACTCTTTTAAATCAAGATATGGTTACAAAATAATGGTTACATCATTCATTTTGAAATTCTACATGTGAGAACGATGCAGAACGTTAAAAGCGTCCTTAAAAAAAAAAACAATTCAAATATTTAAATTAAATTAAAATAAGCCGTGGCCGCTAGGGTATGACCAGCCTTCACTGACAGCGCCCGCTCACGAACCCGACGCATGGATTAGCTAAATGATCCAATATAGCTTGATATGTAGCCGGTACAGTAAAAATATTACAAATTTATAATAGGCACTTCGTAGTCGTAAATAATCGTATAGTACTGTGGCTAATCATGTGGAAATCTAAATGACGCAAGATCGGAAATGTGAAACAGAAGTGAAACGATACATTATTGATTATTTATATGATTATGCAAAACCACTTCCGCCTATCTTATCTTTAGATTAAAATATCTTGATAACAAATTCTCGGTGTACAACTTATATCTATATATACATAAATACATACATACATATACATACAATTCATAAATACATACAAATGAATAAAATTTAAGTGTCTGTAATGTCAAAATAACAGCTTTTTACTAAATGCATCATCATCGTCTGCCTAGGCTTTTCCCAACTATGTTGGGGTCGGCTTCCAATCTAACCGGATGCATCTGAATACCAGTATTTTACATGGAGCGACTGCCTATCTGACCTCCCCACAACCCAGTTACTGGATTATAAGACTGGTTGGACCCTTGGTAAGACTGGTTGTCAGACTTTCGGGCTTCTGACGACTCGTAACGACTGTCAAAGATCCACGAATGACAGACTTTTTACTAAATGCATATGAAAGTATATACGGTACTCATAACAAAAAAAGAGTTTTCAAAATTTTGCCTGTCTGTTTGTTTGTTCTTGCTAATCTCCGAAACAGCGGGACCGATTTTGACGGGAATTTCACTGGTAGCTGATATTATAAGGAGTAACTTAGGCTCCTTTTATTTTGGAAAAAGAATCAGGGTTCCGCGCAAAAAAATAAAACCCATGAAATTGTGAACAAAAAGTCGGATTCGAAAAATTCTTTTTGCGTTTGGTAGCCCAATTCTCGAGGATGGTTATAAGCTATTTAACATCACGCTACGACCCTTAGGAACCGAGCAAAAATAAAAAAGTCTGAAAGAACGCTAAGCGAGAACGAAGTAATAGCGCTGCAACACGGCGGGTCGGGGAACGAGGGAGCGTTTTATTAAAATGTGGCTGTTATTAGTATATTGTGTACCTACTGACTTCCACGCGAACGAAGTCGCGGGGCATAGCTAGTAATTTAATATAACCAACTAGCGGTTTGCCCCGACTTGATCCCATTCAAACTTCGATTTTTTTCAAAGTATCCCTTTATTTCCTTAGTTTTCAAGCTAATCGAATTTCATGAAAATCAATTAAGCGGTTCAGCCGTAAATACGTAGCAAACGGACAGGCAGACACATTCGCATTTATAATATAAGTATGAACTATGGATCCGATATTACATAAAACTGTATTCTAGGCGAAACATACGATCATCCTTCTTTTGTTGCTATATCTGGTGAACCCCTTTCATATTTGTATATATGGCTGAACTGACCTTTGGCGAATATGTTAATCGGACAGTCGCGATACAAATTACAACGGACATTGTCAAGGTCAAGGTCATTTAAGATGTGTACTACTTATTGCTTTCCTATTTCAATAAAGTTTATGTGCAATGCTACTTCATTTTATACAGCAGCTGATACAGGGTGTAGTAGAAAGGTGTGGTTAAATTTAAGGGTGTGATACAGACCATAAAAATGAACAACTTTCTCTATGAGACCCACCAAACAGATATTTGTACGTTCTGTGATGAGACCAACATCGTAATCGCGAAAAAATTATCAACTGTCCCATAGAAAACTTCAATAGGTAACCTACTCGACGCTGACGGACGGCTTATTATTTTTTTCGCGCTTATGATGTTGGTCCCATGGAAAAAGTTTTTCAGTTTGTTGGTTTGTACCACACCCTTAAATTTGGCCACACCCTGTAGAATTCATTTTTCTCACGAACAGTCTTATCACCAAACCAAAAATCACTGTTTGTTAATTTTCTTTCAAGTTATTTTAAGGAGCTTTTTGTCTTAACAACAGTCTGAAAAGACTACTTACAAATGTCGCTTCGCTTGTGTGTTGCTTCGCTGCTGAGGAGAGTTCGAGACAGTCGCAACAGCATCTTGAGAACTGTAGCGGAGAACTTCAGTTCTCCAATTATAAAACAGTTTGTGCGGAGGGTGATTGGTACTAACACTAGATAGTAAGTTGTTTTAATATTATGTTACTAACACTCTATGGAGTACTTATTCCGAAATAAAAATCATTTAATTTAATTTATTTAAATAAATTTATTTGATTTTAACCATCCAGCACAATCTTGAAAAACTGTGTTATCGTAATAAAGTTAAGCGTCAAGTCCTCTAAAGCAAAAAGCACGCGACAAAAAAAAAAAAAAAAAAAAAAAAAAAACTAATCCCGAACATCGACACCTGCCGAATAATAAATGAAGAATGACACTTAAATAAAAGTTCCCCAGAGTCGCGGGTAGGTTGAAACAGTTGCTAACCCTCGAAAGTCGAAAGGTCAAAGTCAAATGGGAATTCGTACGCGGAAATCATAACGGAATGAAACAACCGATGAAGTTTGGAGGGTTACATCCTGCCCCATATGTACCTACTCATATTTGTCATCGTAACAAGGATTTTATTGCCTTACTTATGTTATTGCCCCCTTTTATCGTATCTTCAGTTGTTGATCATAAATATTTCTTTGCATGCCTTCTTAAATTTTATTACATTACCATGAGATCATTCTTTGCTAGTACTCGTAAATCTTAGTAGATGTCGGAAAGTATGCATGATTTTTGTTTTTTTTTCTTTCTAAAATAATAGGGCTTGATTTGATATGTCATAAAGTGTCGTCGTAAAAATAAATTAAAATACCAACAAGCAATATTTACTTGGCACTAGCACTAGGGTTGATTGGTTACAAAAAGATAAAGATAAGACAAGATACAACAACAAGATAAGATAAGATAAGGTATGAGGCAAAATTAATTCATTTTAACATGTTACCATTTAACTTAATGATATACAACAAAAAAGCTCGTGGCTAAGTAATAACAGCCGCACGGGTCGATCCATCAGGTTAAGCTACGCTTGCCGGGGTTGGTCCGCGGATGGGTGACCATCTTTACATACCGAGACTCCTCCGTGCCTCGGAAAGCACGTTAAGCCGTTGGTCCCGGCTGTCATTCGTGGATCTTTGACAGTCGTTACGGGTCGTCAGAAGCCCAAAAGTTTGACAATCAGTCTTACCGAGGGGTATCGTATTACCCAGTTAATGGGTTGTGGAGGTCAGATAGGCAGTCGCTCCATGTAAAATAATGGTATTCAGCTGCATCCGGTTAGACTGGAAGCCGACCCCAACATAGTTAGGAAAAGGCTAGGCAGATTTTGATATACAACCAAATAGGGTTATTTCGACTCATAACCTTTCGGTGGTACTAAGTGTCCTTGGTGGTCCTTTGTGTGATGTATCAATTTTCGTAATAAAACCTTTAGGCGCCTCAAAGGACCAATTTTTAGCTGGGTAAAATTATTAAATTGATAACAAATATAGCTGGTAGTACACATTTTGATGACCATCTAGGATACGATAATGATAAGTATTATAATGCTTATGCAATAAAGAAAAAATAAACATTAATGACAAAAGATACTTATTTGGCAAAAAGTTCTTACACGCAAATCTTTCAAGTGCGTTAAAATTAGATCATAGCTAATATTATGCAGAATAGAGTTACTTCATAATATATTAAGGCGTAAGTTAATCAAATATTCGACAGTAGTCAGCACGAATCCCTTCTTCATTAACGTAATTGGTAATACTATCTATATCTTTCCACATTTAAGCGTACGAACGAAAGCCGTCAACGTGTTTCTCTTATAAAGCTTATCCAATTATTCAATTTGACTGAACGAAAATGAAGTTACGTGTGTAGTCGCCACTTAAGCCTCCGTCTGAGGGTTTATTGAGTTTGAGTGCGCTCTTAAAGAGGCTTCCTGGGGAGTCCAAGATTCGGTGACGTAATGTCATTGTGTGATGTAGTTATGTCTGTATCGTTGTAAGTTTCTTCGTCTGTGAAAGAACTGTTAGGGAAGAGAACTTCGAAATCGGAATACTTGATTGAAGGGGTGTTTCTTATTGCGTTTTTCTTATGAGGAAGAATAATTTGGGCTTAATTCGAGTAAAATTCAGCTGGTACAATATAAGTACTGTTATAGGAGTCTTTGAGAATGTAATTTTGATGAATTATTGATGGTGAAGTCAGTTTTATTCTCGTGTGTAAACAAACAATAAGTAAACCTGATTATCATAATCACATTAAGTATCTTGCAAGGGAGCGGCCATTTCAACGATCGTCGAGCATAAATCATGAAGTAAATATCGTATAAAATGCCACTACAAGATAATCTCATGCAAATTAATCTTCAATTAGAACCGTGTAATGTAATAGTTTGAAATGTCACGTGTATCGAGTTTTACTTGTTCGTAGGCGGCGACCACATGCGCCAACGACACATGGCTCTCGAGGTTTTATTAAACGGATTCTTCTTCCTATTTGCGATTGGAAAATTCCCAGGGAGGGACTGGGAATTCGATTATGCCTGTCGTATGCCTCTCTAGTTTGCTTGTCTGTTTGATATTCATCGTTCTACTATTTGTATTCACGTTTACATTGACCATTTGCGAATCCGGCTTAATGCTAATAAAGCCTATACGGATATCGAAAAATTGATGCCAATTGATTTTATTCAAACACAAATAGAGCTTCGTATTTTTCGGAACAAATGGAAAGCGAAAATATTTGCACCTCTATAGAATTTTATATATGTTTCAATACTCGTATTTATTCTATTCCAAAAGTCTGGTGCCGTGCACGTCTGATAACTCCAACGGTTTATTTTCCTATTCAAAATATTTTCTGGCTAGAACTAGTTTTAGCCTGTTTTCAAGGTTTCATACACGTTGTTAATTTTCAACTTTTCAAACTTGTTATTTCCACCTTTTCAAAAATGTTGTTCATTTTCTAAGTTTTCGAACATGTTGTTAATTGTTGTTGTTTTTTTTCAGGTGTTTGGTGTCGAAGTTGTTCGATGTCTGCTCGAAGTCAACACCCGAACAGATGGAAACGCTCGATGAGATCCGGATACCGTGGGGCAGCGGCATCGTCGGCTATGTTGCCGAGAGCGGCGAGCCCGTCAACATACCCGATGCGTATAAGGTTCGTGGGTCATGCATGATAAATATATGTTCCTGATGATTTCATAAACGGTTTTTAAGATATGAGTGATAATTAGGAATAAGGAATTGGGTCTGAGACACCTTTGTCAACCACAAGAGAAGGCGAGGAAATAGCGATGTAATTCACCCAAGCTTTGAACTAATTATATTTTTATGACAACTGAGATATAAATTATTCTGTGGCACTGAAACGTCTCGGAATACCTCGTCGCAATACTCAATGTCACAATTTTAGTGTGTCGGCTCTTTATAACGGGAAATTGACTAAATTATTTTGTTTGTCAGAATTCAAAGTATTTCACCAAAATTTTCGCCGAGTGGAAAATTGTTCAGGAAAATGTCGGGATGAATTCCTAGATTTTATTTCCATTTCTTCCACTTGACCCTTACGATAGGCCCAAAGAAATCGAAGTAAAACTAATTTTACCATCTAAAGAAGGCGAGGTAATTGGATTTAAGGAAAAAGCATCGGATTTCTAAATGAAAATCCCGACTAATTTACCTAACGAACACTTAGATAATTAACAAAAAATTCACGAAGGAAAGTTTCTTGCGAACAATCTATGCCTTAAGACGTGTAATGAAAAGAGGTAAACACGGCTCGACTGAAAGCTACCTCATTTTACGTCCCTCTTGATTCCAAAAATAACCTCGTGATGAAAAATCGCATTTAAGAATGTTTGGAGAACTCGACCAAAATAGCACTTTCACCTCATAATTATATTTGCATTTTTTTTTACTTAATTACGTCCCCGAATAAGTCAGCCGATCTTTTTTTAATTGGATTAGTGTCATCAGAGAAGAAAGGCCATGTTCGCTCCACATTAAGATATTTACCGAGTTCGTACAGGAATGGAAGCAGGAGTGAAGTCCAATGGAAAAAGTTAGATAAACGCAAACATATTGGTCAGAGGATGCGATGTGACATAATGTCACAAATGAATGACATTATCTTGTCTATTAAAGTAGTAGATAACAATTTCCTAGGAGAAACTCATTGCCTAAATAAAGCTTCTGTTTCTGAAAATTCTCCTTCAAATGTTTAGTCAATCATGAAACTAGGTCTTAGTTTTGAGACCTAGTTTTATTTCATTTCAGACCAGTGAAAATATTGTAAAACCATTTTCTCGCAAAAGTGATTGAATTGTAGAATATTGAAATATTTCGCTCGTCAATTTTTGAGTTTTTTTTTTTTTTTTTAAATTTTTAAGCCAGTAATGCTTGGTGACTATATTCTTTGTGTGTTTTTTATTCTTATTTTCATCGCATTTAATGATAAGACCAGTATCGACACCCTAATTGCGTAACACACTTTCAATCACAGTCCGAGAGTTTTTTAAGGAAATTCCTAATCCATTGCTTCATAGGTTTGAAAAAATCGTCTGCTCAACAACGTAAATAACTCAATGAGCGTGGCTGAACTGTCAAAATGAAAGGCAATGCGATCAATTGTCCTTCTAAGTATGCTACGCGGGTGGTCCTCCCCTCTATATATCAAGTCCCTAAAACAAATGACTGCGTTTAAAACTACTTAAGTTAATGAAGCAAAATAATATTTTGTTCCCGGCTACCCAACTCAGGGTCTCATGAAATAAATGAGACGCAATATAAAAAAATGTTACAGTAATATCCTTTTACGACTGGTCATTAAACACTGACAGTAGCAGCAGGACTTATAGTTCTCTGTATATTATATTAAGCTAAGTGTTTGTATGAACAGTGGAGATATATTTTTAACCGACTTCAAAATTCAAAAAGGAGTAGGTTCTCAATTCGTCGGAACCTTTTTGTTTATGTATGTTCCCCGATTACTCGAAGATGGCTGGACCGATTTGGATTTTTTTTGTTTTATTCGAGAGGGTATACATCACAGTTGGTCCCGTGTAAAATTGATTAACTTTGCTTCGGTAGTTTCTGAGTTAGCTTCAATAATACGTATTTTTTCCCCACTTTTATATGGATGATGTTCTAGTTTGTTTTGCAGGTAGTGGTATTAGAATTTGTGTGGGGTAGGTACCACAACTAAAAAGTGAAAAATAAGAACTTTTTTACAAAAAAATACAACCGACTTCCAAAAACAACACTAAAAAGTGAAAAATAACTTTAATTTCGGAAGTCGGTGGCAAAAAACGAAAATACATTTAACTAGACACCGACTTCCGAAATTAAAGTTATTTTTCACTTGTAGTGTTGTTTTTGGAAGTCGGTTGTATTTTTTTGTAAAAGAGTTTTTATTATATCTGCAACTCTTTTGCCATTTAACCTACAGCTTCAGTTTGATATTACAGCACAGGGTAGGTAATATAAGGGCGAATTTCAATTAAACTGATCGCGATCAGCGCCTCTGAACCATGTTCAAGAGCTGTCACTATCAATATTCCACAACAATGATGACACTGACAGCTGACACTGACAGAAGCGTTACTCTGTATCGTTTAAAAATTATCAATTTAGCTTTTTATCCCGATAAATCATCTGCCTAGCCTTTTCCCGACTATGTTGGGGTCGGTTTCTTGTCTAACCGGATGCAGCTGAATACCAGTATTTTACATGGAGCGACTGCCTATCTGACCTTTACACCCAGTAACAATACCCCTGGTAAGACTGGCTGTCAGACTTTCAGGCTCCTGACGACACGTAACGACTCAGCCGGGACCAACGGTTTAAAGTGCTTTCCGAGGCACGGAGGAGTCACGGTATGTAAAGTAAAGATGGTCATCCATCCACAGACCAACCTCGGCAAGCGTAGCTTAACCTAATGGATCGACCCGTGCGGCTGTTATTACTTAGCCACGAGTTTTTTATCCCGATACTAATGGGCTTAATTGACTTAAGACGAAGTATCTTTAAGAGCTCACAATTTGTTTAAGTCTGTTAGAGTTAGACCTTGATTTGAGAAGTGTACCTATACTTGGTTTTTGCTACTAAAGGATGAATGGGCGTTCTATGTTGAGCTATGAAGGATTCACTTTTTGCGATGATTTGATGAAGTACTATTTTAAATTGTGTGTGCTGTATGTGATCAGTGCATAGGAACCGATCGGTAAGTTATTGGAATGTACGAAAATACAATGATTTCTTCTATTTACAACCACAATACAAAATTGCTTTTCTATAAAAAAATGCTGTTTCTCTTTACAAAAAAGTATTTTCAAATAAAAACAAGCCGCATTTACCCTAACTCCGTGACATACGAATATAAACTACAGTCGCGCATTTTTCAGCAGACTGTCATTAGGTCTGCGTTTTATCACCTGGACATTTATCTACGCACATTTGTATTTCTTGCTCACGGCTGGGTTCTGTCAAATGCTCGCGTTTAACTTAATGTGGCATTTTTATCTGAGTGGCTTTGGTAATTTTACTTTCGCATGGCATTTCTTCTTAACTGTCTCATTGATCATTGAGTTAGGTGTAACGAATTTTTAGAACTTTATTTGAGAGTTAAATTCGGGCAAAAATAAAGATGTCCACTTTGAATTTTCCAAAATGATACTCCTTTTTAGGATTTTTACAAAAATTTGTTTCTTTTCGCACAAAACTCAGATGCTCAATGTAAGTTAAAGCATATAAAAACTTTTTTACAAAAAAATACAACCGACTTCCAAAAACAACACTACAAAGTGAAAAATAACTTTAATTTCGGAAGTCGGTGTCTGATTAAATGTATTTTCGTTTTTGCCACCGACTTCCGAAATTAAAGTTATTTTTCACTTTATAGTGTTGTTTTTGGAAGTCGGTTGTATTTTTTTGTAAAAAAGTTTTTATTTTTCACTTTTTAGTGGGTCACATGTGCTTACCCCTTCACAGCGTACTGGCGTGATGTTATGTTATGAACTGGTGTAAACAACAAACAGACATGAGATTTCAGCAATCCCAGTCCATTTGCTATCATTTATTGAGGAGTTCCGTTGCCTATCTCAGAAGTTCTTCATCAGATCTTCACCAAATTGAAATGGGACCACTCCAAGAAAGTACTCTTCCAAAAACTATCCAAACCGCTTCAAGTGTGCCTATAAAATTGGAAGAGTTCTCTCTATTTCTCCAGGATCCCATCATCAGATCCTGACTTGATGATCATGGGACCACCTGGGAAGTATACCCTTTCAAACAAAAAAAAAATAATCCAAATCGGTCCAGCCATCTTCGAGTAATCGGGGAACATACGGTTCCGACGAATTGAGAACCTCCTCCTTTTTGAAGTCGGTTAAAAATATAGGAATAGACTTGACTGCCTCGTGTGGTCTAGTAATCGCAAGCGCTACTGCTGAACATGAGGTCTTGGGTTCGATTCCCGCGTCGGGTAAACTGTTATTGGGTTTTCCATCTGGAATTTATCAGTAGCTGCTCGGAGTCTGGATTTGTGACCGGTTGATGGTAATAGGCTCGTCCCCTATTACACGGGACATAACTGGCGAAATGTGGGTGTACCGTAGATACACCTCTGCTTAACTCTTCGGGGAATATAGGCGTGATGTTATGTTACGTTATAGGAATAAAATCAGAAACCAAAAGAAAAAGTGGTTTGCGAGACGTCTCCTCAAAGACAAAATGATCCTTAACACTTCAGTAACGCGTGAAGTAAACCGGTAAAGCTATTTCACCCATCAAACATGTTATGGATAAAAGGATTTTAGTTTGAAGATCCCTCGTACCGAATTTGTATACAATCCACTTAAGCTGCTCCTAAGCTTTTAGCTAGCCTCTTACATTCAAAAGATTTATGTTAGGAAAACGTTCAAGGTGAAAGAAAAATCTATTACCGGTATTAAGATATGGAAACCTTTGAAAAAGTATCCTTTGACATGTGATTTTGGGACGCTGCAGAGATTTTAAAAGAGTTAAGGCGCAACCCCTAGCAAAACGTTGCGATAATACGTTATTCAGAGCCTATTAATTGATTATTAATTAAGAGTAATAAACTACATCTAAAAGCACATTATTGATGTTCGATATCTTATCATCACATTGCACATTCTTATTTGTTTTTATGTGTTATAAATTCATTTAAACTCTCCTTGTAAAAAGTGACTAAAATTATTGATTGCATGCATCTTCTGCTAAAGTTGACGTTCTATTCATTTGAGGATTACATTAATGAACAGATAATTTAAAAATCTAAATAATTCACGTTTTATTTTATTTTGAAAAGATCGCTATATTAAAATAATTCCAAAAATTTTGTGCATTCTATCATAAAGGGGCAGGGAGCGAATTTGAGCGGCGCGGGACAGAGAAGGACCGAACACTTAAGGTCGTTTGGTCGGGGAAGCGCCTTAATAATGTACGAATTCTCAGTAGCATTTAACATTTTTAATACATTCCCGGAAGATTCATATCCACCCACAGTTCACTAGAAAGGCTTCAATGCAATTTTATGTGATGTATGCCCACAGGCGTCAGAGTAGCAAACTTCCATTATTCAAACACTGTTGCAATTTTTATACCTACCTGACACATTGTTGGCGTAGTCGCCTATAGTGGCCGTTCAACGGAAAACATACGTTATGAAAGCTGTATATTCAGTTTTCCGAGAAACAGTTATCGTATGATTTCCCGTAACTGCTAAAAATTACTTTAAAATAATTTTGCCCGAAATGCCTAAGTTCTTTGATATTTATTTAATATCAATTTCTATTTCCATTAAGGCGCTATGACCCGACAGAGACCGCTCCTACGAGTTTTTTGCATCCATGGGAAACATAAAAATCAGTGTTATAAAATTCTGAAAATTAAGATTTAAGGATGTGGCGGATAGCTAATTGCTTTTACTAACATGATTAGATGAACTTAGCTTGATAGAAAAAAACCCAAAGTTACCACTTTTCGTAATGTTTAATCAATCTCATAGCTACAAAACATACGTCTTTTTCTTATTTTTGATATGAATGAAAAGGTAGTAAGGTTGTTTGTCGTGATAAAATTATTAAAATAATTACTAAGTTGAAATACCTACCAAAAGCGCAAGGCTACCACTCGCGAGCCAACTTCAGTTCAGTACGCGGCTCGAGCGCTGGATCATAGGGCCATAAATCTAATATGGACTATCAAAATTTTTGACGTTTTAGGTAGAGGATCTCTGGAATTAACTTTGTCCGTAATCATTGCCATTAACGAATAATTCTGCTGAAACGAGTTTTCCCATTTATTGTTTCTTTTTATTTAATGAAGACCATTTGTGATCCATTAAATGTTTAATAGGATACGATCGCGTGGTTCTTATAAAAGAGGATTAAAAACAGATTTCAATATTTATGTCCGCGTAACTGCTAATCAAGGCATGTTATCACGACAGTTTAATATCTTGTAGCTGATCTATCTATCATTTCTCTAGAGTGAATGCGAAAGTTAATCTCTCTTTCTCTTCTATACTGCAACCTAATTGCGTAACACACTATCAATCGGAATCTGAGTCATTTGGAAGCAAATTGCTAATCCATCGCTTCATATAAATACTTTTTCTTTCTTTCTATCTTATATGTTCGAAATTTTTTTCTGCTCGACAACCTAAATAACGCAATGAATTTTGTTGAACTGTCTAAATGAAACCGATTCCGATTGATAGTGTGTAACGCAATTATTGTCCCACAGGTCTGAATTATTGAACGAAGGAAACATTGCGTAGAGTACTTTTTCATCCCACAATTTAAACTTTTCATGCGATCGATAACGCAGAGCAAAGCTATTCAATAAGAAATACAAAAAAGCGATAGCAAAAAACGGTTAGCACAATATAGCTTTAAACACGCCTAAGTGGTTCGGGCCTTATAAAAGCAAGTCAAATATAATATGTATTAATAAAATATAGAACAATGGATATTTGCCCGCTTGTATTTTTAGCGCAGTAGGTATAAATTAAGTGAGCGTCTAGTAACAGCTCTCATAGATCAATTTCAGTCTCGCACCTGTCAAAACTTTCTCTTAACATACAACAGGTAATTGTTTGCGGCGTTTCGCCTTAAATACTCCAAAAATTCCTACCCACTGTCGGACTTCCAGTCTGCGAATGTTTCGACGAAAACACCCACTTCGTCGAAACGATATATAGGCGAAACGATATATAGGTAACTTAACTTTACTTAGTACCTAATCAGTTTAATTCGGTGTAATTATTGAGAATGAATTAAAACTATTATTAGAATTCGGATTCAAAGTAGGTACTTTACGTTTGTTGAGTTAATTTTGGAACTTATGGATTGTTACTGATGAGTGTGGGAGGTTGTTTCGTAAAATATCACGTTGGTTTTAGTAAACGAAACAAATTTCTAATTTTAGAACTTCATTAGCGAAGATGATGCTGATAATGTTGTATGCGTTTGACGTGTAATTATGGCGTCTTCATATAAACTGCCGTAACATGCTTAAAAGTACGTGAAATATAACATTAATTAACGTAACAATTCAATTATTTATTGTTTTCTGTGTGTGTAGTATTCTGAATAAGAAATGCACACGAGTTCCACTAGAAATCTATACTTATCTTTAGCTGTAGTATGTACTAATATGTATTAAAGCTGAAGAGTTTGTTTGTTTGCATGCGATAATCTCTGGAACTACCAGTCGGAGTCGGATACGGTCGTTTATGCGACATTATACTAGCAAGTAAATAAAAACCTATAGGGTACTTCCCGTTGTCCTAGAATCATGAAATTTGGCAAGAAGCAAGGTCTCACAGCACAAGTAAAGGAAAATGTCCGAAAATTGTTAATTTGTAATTCTATCACGCACATAAAAAAAATATTTTCAAGCCTGTCAGTCTGTCAAGACCCTTTTTCATGAACGCGTGAAGGTATCAAGTTGAAATTAATACTTAATACGTAGGTCCCCTAGGATCCCTTGGAACTCTAAAAAAAATCAAGCTTCTAAGTCAACGCAACAAAAAAAAACGGCCATTTATTTTGCTATTTAAAGCACTTTATGATGTTAAAGTGATATCGTTTTACTTGGTATCGCATTCGGAACTTGCAGAGTGCAAACATTCAATGAGCAATTCCTGGCTTGCTCAAGGTGGCGTTTTGAAATGTACAGCGCTCCGTAAGTGGTTTTCCGATGCTGAAAAACGTATAACCGCATACTCTATTTACGTGCCCTATGCATCATGTCTTGTTGTGGTTTGCAGAGAGGCTTTTTCAGCTACATCTATACTCAAATCTTTATTAGATATCTTGGTCTACCAATGGCAGCATGAAATTTGACAGCATACAAATTGGTTGGCAGGTATATAACAGGGTCATCACTCTCTTAATGGGGTCACTTCTAAATTATATTTTTTTCTAAATAAAATGCACAAATAAATCTACAATTTATAAGCAGTTGGAATTTAGACATCTTGTTGAACGTGTTATTAATGTTTATGCATCTGTAACTAAAATTAATCACATCGCATTTAATTCCATCTATGAAAATAAAATCTGACGTGATAAATGTTCTCCAGTTTTATTTTTGTGTTACTCTATTAATAATTCTCAATAAATCTGTCATCGATTGTTTCTTAACCATTGAGAATCACTTAATCCAAGTATTGTAATATATCTTCGTTGGACATTGCCTGATTTATGGGAACAAATGTCTATTGAACTTGTTCGAGGATGGGGCTTGTTCGTAGAACGTTGCCAGCCTTCAAGCTTGAGTTTTATTCATCGATGTCAATTTTTCATTCTGCCCCGCAAGGATCAAGCGTATCTCGTTCATCAAGGTCTTCGGAGAATCTCTCTAGAGGTGGTTTTACTTATGTAAGCGGTTTTTCTTGTTCGGTTTTCTCCCGCAGGATTTTATTAGGTTGGGGAAAAAGTCTTTTCGCATTATAGTATGTATGAACTTAAAATAAAATATCTTTGGCTATACTATTTGTATCTGGCTGGTTTTGGTATTTTGGTATTTTAAATTTTAAAGAACATAATTCCAAATTCAAATTAGGGAAATGTGTGATTTTCATTTGTTTTTCGTACTGTCAAGATAAGTGAATCTAATGAAGAAATTCGATACATTTTCAAATTTTACTACAAAAAAGGTAAAAATGCAACGCAAGCCGCGAAAAAAATTTGCGATGTTTATGGACCCAGTGCAGTGTCTATGAGAGTAGAACAAATTTGGTTTAAGCGTTTTCAATCCAGAAATTTTGATGTCAAAGATGCACGTCGCTCTGGTCGCCCTATTACGGATAAAATGGATGCCATTTTTGAAAAAGTGGAGCAAGATTGGCATATCAGTAGTTACAACGTAGCTGAAAAACTGGGAATTGACCACAAAACAGTTTTGGCGCATTTGAGAAAACTGGGTACACAAAAAAGCTCGATATTTGGGTACCTCACGAGCTCACTGAAAGAAACCTAATGAACCGTGTACTCATTTGTGATTCTTTATTACGACGTAATGAAACCGAACCATTTTTGAAGAAGCTGATAACTGGTGATGAAAAGTGGATCACGTACGACAAGAACGTGCGAAAAAGGTCGTGGTCAAAGGCCGGTCAGGCTTCACAGACTGTGGCGAAACCCGGGTTAACTCGCAACAAGGTGATGCTGTGTGTGTGGTGGGATTGGAAGGGCATTATTCATTATGAGCTGTTACCACCAGGCAGGACCATCGATTCTGAACTCTACTGCGAACAACTGATGAGATTAAAGCAAGAAGCTGAGAGAAAGCGGCCGGAATTAATCAACAAAAGGGGTGTGGTTTTTCATCATGATAACGCTAGACCTCACACATCTTTAGCCACTCAGCAAAAATTAAGAGAGTTTGGCTGGGAGGTGTTAATGCATCCGCCGTATAGTTCTAACCTTGCACCTTCAGATTTCCACCTGTTTCGGTCTTTTCAGAATTCTTTAGACAGTGTCAGGTTAACATCACGAGAGGACTACCAAAACCACTTGTCGCGGTATTTTGATCAGAAGTCCCAAAATTTCTATAGCAATGAGATCATGTCCCTACCTACAAGATGGCAAAAAGTTATCGAACAAAATGGTACCTACATACTTTAGATAAATGTAAATAATGTATATTAAAAAATGTTTTGAATTTTCTTAAAAAATGCGAAGAAACTTTTTCCCCAACCTATTATTTGTGAATTCGTAATTTCGGATGAAAGAATAGTAGCAGTGGCTTTTGTTGTTGTGGGGTATGTGTAAGAGTTCGGGCAATGAAGCAGAATATATAAAGTGACTGCGTTACTCGAGTCTGAATATTAAACAGAAAACCTACAGAAAGTCAATAAATAGCCTTTCTG
Organism: Cosmia pyralina; assembly: GCA_946251885.1. NCBI lineage: Eukaryota > Metazoa > Arthropoda > Insecta > Lepidoptera > Noctuidae > Cosmia > Cosmia pyralina. The sequence continues at coordinate 14,530,285 of OX276359.1, read as the reverse complement.
TAGGTTTTCTGTTTTTAGCTGAAGTAGTTTAATTCATCTGCATAAATAAATAGAACACGAACAATCAGATGGCTTACATATACAATGCGGAGTTGCGAGCGTAGGAACATTTTTGAATAATGTGAACACTTTGCAATTATTTTAAACATCCCGCTTTCTTCTATTTTAAAACAGCGCAACATTGAAGTCAAGTTGCAGAATGAAACCCCTCTGGCCAAAACAGCGACAAAACGTAAGCTTCCAGATTTGTATTTCCCCCTGAGAAGCAATGCCAGCATTTCATGTAAACCGTGGAGCTGGCACACCGCCTCTCTGTGATTCGTCTGAACAGGACGAGTGCACATACATTATTCCCAGCGACACAATCCACTACTGGATAAATTGCGCTCTTAAAAATGCCATCCCTCTTTAGTCACTTCATGAATTCGCTGATGCCGACCCAGCTGGATTTACCAACAGACTCACATAAACGAGCTTCCAAATACTATCTTTAGTTTATTCGTCTGCTGATGGTGAGAGAAATAAATATGTGGGTGTTTTCTTTAAAGATAGCTTGACAAATAATAATGTTACACGTGTTTCGGCTGATAAACGACAACAAATGTGCGGTGATAGTAACTAATGATTCAGCTATCAAAACATCTTAGACAAATGCCCAATAAATTATTTAATTGTAAATATAATTTTAGAAAAACACGATATTGAAACCAAGTCCAAGCTTCGATCAATAATAGCACTAGATACAGGATCAGGAACAAAAATAAGTCGCTGTAGTGGCCACGTTTACACACACATAAACATTTACATTTGTTACTACGAAATATAGAAAAAAGTTTTATAATATTTACAACTTCAATTCATTATAAACCTTAACAATCAAACATAAAGTTTAATTACGATTGCAAAATATTTATATTTAAGTCCTTCTATCATCGGAGAAAGGTAAAAGCAATAAATTAAAAATGTCGCTTGAAAATAATAGGTCATTTTTATAATAAGTACAAAAATATTTATTCTAAAGTGTACTTAAAACTTAAGCAATAAGGTTAAAAACATTTTGTTGAAAATTTTGTGCTTACTCTATTTTGGAACTAGACATAGTTCTTGGTATTTACATTTCAATGCTCAGAACACAGTAAGTATTGAAAGATGTAGAGTAGCAGAATAATAATATATTTTTTAGGCCAAGGTTCGTTTTATATGGTAGCAAATATTTTTGACCGATTTTTAAAAGTAGAAGGAGTAAATTAGTACAATAGTTATTTTAATTTTGATTATTAATTTGATAATTAATTATTTTAATAAAAATATTAAAACAAATTGTTGAATTTTTACAAGGTTTATATATTTCTTCTCCTCTTTCTTTCGTGACAATAGATACCCATTCTGCATTGCGAAATGGGTCACTAGGAAATCTACAAACAAAAACAACATATAAAGTAACAATACTACTCCATGCATTTCCCTGTTCCCGAACAGTCGATGTTTGAAATAAGACCACAAAAGTATTTGTGTTTTTATTTTTCGGGCCGTTTTTGAAGCGCTTATCGGGAATCTAGTACTATTATTGATCGAAGAGTCCAAGATAATATTCCGATTATACAGGATGATTGGAAGATGGGTGCAAAGCCGTTTAAGGGGGTGTAAGTTGACACTTTTTTGAGCATTTTGAGCTTATGTCTCAGAGGAAGTATTTATTTTTAAATGATATTTTTCGTTTTTTTTTTAAATAACTCAATTTTTGACAGTTATTTGTCAACAGTGACCCAGTTAAAGTTGGTATGATTGTTTTTTGTCGTACCTAATGTAATAAACCAAGTTCAAAAATCGGTGTTATTGAAAGAAAAAAACTAGAACAAAACTAAAGGTTTGCAGTTAAAAAAAAAAAAAAAAAAAAACATATTTCGTCTAAGATATGTATGGCTCAAATGCTCTAAATGGTGTCAACTAGAGCACCTCACCCAGCTTCCAAACAGCCTCTGTAAAAATTTGATGTGTCTCGTACGCGAGACTTATAAATGTACGTTTGGTATGATACAATTCGGTGAATTATGAGTATTTTGTGTATGAAACATATATACGCCTCCGGTCATGAATATTATAGCAGAAGATCATGTTTTCTTTAGGCTCTGAGCTCGTTTAAATTATGAACGTGATTCATTTATCTTTAGCGAAGGAGTTTTCTTTTTAGACGTTTTGTATTTTCAGTTATTTCCATTTGGTTTCTTTCAAAGCTTTTTGTTCTCATGAAGGCCGATCCTTTTGCAGATTAATTCTCTGTCTTAACTAGATGGTATCTTGGGATGACTATGGCCTCTCCTCCTGGCCTGCCTCCAAGCCCCTGACCTTGCCAAGATTGGCAGCTCATGCGTACTACTCACGTACCCACTGTTTATGAAAACGATTTGCATACAAATGCTTCTGAAAGATCGCACTGTAAAGATTGCGTACAATATGGCTACACTACTACACTACATTTATTTTGTTCTACTTCGATAGTCATAGGATTATGTTTAAAGCTGACGATCTTCGTTATCTTGTGACAAAGTGCGGCTATGTTCATCAACTTGACTGGAAAATTGTCATTTAGTGCCACAACGTTTTCTATTTCATGCTCCGTTACATTGTGTGATTGCTTTAAGAACACCCAATGTTCTGCCACATCATATATCTGTTCCATATCTTGGGAATTTCTTATATTAATATTTAGAATTTCTTCAGACCTAACCTTGTTATGAGAACACTGGTGAAATTTCTAGAAGGATTATTTAATTTCATTTGATTTTATTATTTGAATAATCAAGATACCGTTCGAGAACGCCTACCTCACTGTGACCTTGAAGTAAATTAATTTCGTGATAATTAAACGCTGTCATGGTTTCTTCGTTACTTGACACCCGTCCTCGTTATGTAATTAAACATGCCTTTGCTCGCGGCTTCTCAGCGTAAATCTTTGAAAATTTCAGGAAGACGTAAATCAACGGGTTTCCTTTTGTAATCCTATCAATGTTCTTTGAGTTTATTCTTGTAATATTGTTGCTTCTTAAAACAGATCAAGTAATAAATCAGTTCTTGAAAAATCTGGATCCAGAACAGCGAAAAAGATTATTTACACAAATACTTATTTTAACCTTTTAACCTTCCTTCCTTTTTCTTTTTAACCTTCTTTCTTTTTTTTTTTACCTTTTTTTTTTACTTTTTTTTTTCTTATTTTATAAGATTCAGATTCACTTGTATCCACGCTGATAATTTTAGAAGGTAAATGGTATATTGAGGTAGGCACAGTAAAGAAACATAAATTACCATAACAATATTGAAGCTCGAAGGTTACAGGAAGTTGCCTTTTACGCTCCGCAGTAATATGTATTTATTTCCCGACGGTATATTGCAAGGAAAATTACACATAGGATTGCTTACCACTTGAACAATGCTGTTATGAAAATGAAATATTTGTGTACATTTTATAAGTTAAGTGTAGCTTGATGGCAGTTCGTATCGCTCTCTCTAGGGTAGGTTGTGTAGGAATTTATCTACACGTCCTCATGTTGAACAGGGTTTGATGCCTCTAATCCGACTATATTTCATAGTTCTTTTAGTCCGTGAGTTTCCTACATCTATCAGCCTTTCGGCGTCTGCTGGTCAGACATGAACCTACATAAAATCTCCATATTTAAGTGTAATATTTGCTTCCTCAAGACCTAAACCATCCAGAAAACACGAAAGCTCGATAAAACAATTCTATTTGTTAAAAAACCTACAGCGTTTATTTAGGTAGCGTAAAATGTTAGTTCTATTATTTCCGAAGTTGTTCCAAGTAGTTTGTAGACAATAGTGGCGGTGCGAATCGTGAAACTTTCAAAGGGGATAATGGAGCCTTTGGAAGAAAAGCCTAACATTAGCACTTTTACGCTAAGCCGGCCACGAATCTGTTACATGGAGAAATAAAAAGTTCTATCCTTTGTTCGGGGTTTAAGGATTTCCGAGATTTTAGGTTTAATTAAATAGAAAACGAAGTGAGGAAACTACTCAAGCCTGCCTCAATTATAGGCTTAAGATAGTTTTGAATTCTTGAAATAGATTAACCTGATTGATTTCTTTTTTGTCGTGCTTAATATCAGTATGACCAGTTGTGGGAAAATACCTACAGGTTCAATAAAAGTAAAAAATCTATACGGATGTAATGTGGTTAAGGCAGCCATATTGCACAAGGAGAAAAAATGGAAATTCACACCTTCGTCACCGCCTCAAAACCTATACAATTTATATTACTTCCTGAGAACGTATTGCCAGCAAAATGGCGTGTATTCCCTAACGAGAGGTTCTGCTGATCCTGTAGATATTATGATGAAAAAAAAAATTACGAAATAACGAAATAATAATAATTTATTTGCATCAAGTTTAACATTTTACATTCGATACATGTTAATACATACAATTTAAGGAATATTAAACAATATTGTGGCGACACCAACACCCTTGCTAAGTTGTCAAGACAACTTGTGTTAAAGATGCTGGGCCCGACCCTTTAATGGATGTTTCTTAATTGTAATTAGTTACATACATGCCATTTACAAAATATATGACTAGTCCATTATGCAGCATAAGTAAACGGGCAAATAAACTATTTAGAAAAGAAATAGAACGAAAACAAAAGTAATATATGGTATGAGTAAAGTAGTGTAGTGTGTGTGTGTGTACGTGTGTGTGTGTGTGCGTGCGTGTGTGTATGTGTGTGTTATTTATTATAAATAATAAATAATATTCTGATTGTGTGAGTGAACATGTCGTGTGACACGATATTAAAGATGAATATTTTGTCTCGCACAAATAGAATTTGCGATGGAAACGTATCAAAGGGCTTTTATTTCTGTGATGTTCAATATTAACACTGTCACAGTCAGTCACTTGCAAAAATTTAGCATTCCGGTACGTCCAATTGGTACCTATTACTTTTAAGATCCGTCGAAGATCAAAATCGTACCTAAATGGAATCTTCGATCATTGACGTTTTATTTTGATGTCAGGTTTTTGATATCTGTGATTTCGGCTTATTTTTAATTTAGCTGTTTTAATTTTTATCTTTTTATTACGAACGTTTTTTAACGTGCACGTCTTTCTACATTGTTCTCACATGTATGTTTTCAACATGAACGATGTAACCAATATTTTGTAAAAATATTTTGATTTAAAAGAGTGTCCGTGGAGTTTCTTGCCCGTTCTTCTCCATAGGGACCTACTACGCTTTGGAATTGGCAACTACCTTCATCTTTCTGTCTGACCGACCCATTGACAATTCAAAAGTGCCTGTAATTGGTTTATTTGAAATAAACGCTTTGCGTTTGAGTTTTTGTGAACTCTTATTTAGACTAAAAACTCCCTGAGATAGTATACTCCCCACGAAGATATAAAATCCTTCCTCGGGAAAACTAGTATCCGAAGTGAATCTCGCGTATTCGATTTAAAGCTATTGAGTTGGCAAGAGCCAGTTTTTTATTTTAACAAAATTTTACAGTCGGTCCTGCTGCGCTTGGATAGCTCTATTACTTTGGAGAAGCTGATTATGTGGAAGAGTTTTTGATCCCGTGCCAAACATTCCATAAGAAAATTAATACCTCAGTGATATTTCAGCATCCAATTTGACAGAATTTCTAACACTGCATAATAATTTAATTAATTTAATAGTAAGATGACAGTTTTATTTGCTTGTCTGATTGTCGAATTTATTGAAATAATTGAAAGTCTGAGTATCTCTCAAAATTAAGAATACACGTGCATAGTAGGTTCCTAGTCGGAATTCAAATTAAATCACCGAATGTCTAAAAGAGTAATGGCGAACGGATTTGCAACACGAATGCCGCAATCTGTATTAGTCACTACTTCGGTATAGCTTAACATTACATTCTCATTACGAACGGGCCAACCAGAATAATGCGACGTTTGGCAAAGATTGGCTGTACAAGTTTTGAAATTTGTCAACATTGTTGTCGTTTGTATTAGTTTATTGCGTGAAGGAATGTAGCATCCAGCAAATGTTTTCCTGCTCCCAACTTTACTAAAATGCCAGCACAGGCTGAAGAACTTGAATGTAATTTAATTTAAGACTTCAAGTTCCAACTTAATCCTTTAATAGTTTTGCAAATCCAAATTAAAGATCAGTACGTTATCTCGCTCGCTATTAATATGCATATCAAGAATTTATGTTGCCAAAAGGTTTTATTGGTTCAATTTCGAATTTCGTGGACAGATTTATTATACCAGTAAGATATTTGACAAACGGCCTTAAACTCCAAAATATTCGCTCGGCTTTACCGAAAGTGTGATATGTACGAGTATGCTCAATGGATGGTTTAAGCCCAATCTGGCTGGCTGACAGGCGTTGGTAATGAACGTTGGCTCGCAATATACCTCCCCTTTTGGCTTGGTTCCATACTTTCGAGTGTGGTTCAACAAATGTTCGTGTTCGCACTGCATTGTGGCACCGGTACATCCAGTTATTCGAGTCGTAAATTCGCCGATATAACAGATTCCTCAAATCGCATTCTTCACTGGCTACAGATTTACGGCGTTAGCGCGAATAAATTATTCGAAACTAGTGATCGCACGCGAATCGGCGAACGTGACGCCTTTCGCGTGATTTTGACGATAAATTCTAAGATCTGTTGAAAATGAGACTTTGACCCCCGAGTTTATTTCGCCATTTCTTCACAAGGGTAGTTAATGCCGACTCCATCTAGCTTATTTTTTTAATGTTTTTTTTTTTATTTATAGGTATTTTGATATCCGATTTATAGAGTAAATCAATTTATTTCATTTCGTTGCCTCAGCCACAACACCTGGGTGACTATATGAGTGAGATGAGCTCTACAGAGATACCAAAAGTTGTTGCGGACAATTTTGTATACATACTTAGTATTTTTGGTCCAGAGTTCCAGACTTGTAACGCTATCTAGTTTGGCAAACACTATGTTAATTTATTTATTTTATTATTTACTAGCTTTTGCCGCGGCTTCGCCCGCGTCGATGTCGGAAATCATCCCACGGGAACCTTCCCGTGGGATGATTTCCGACATCCACGCCCATAGCCCACGCACATAGGGCACTTTTTATCCCGGTAGTAGGTACTACCGAGACTAAAAGTACTCTATGTGTTAATCCAGGTTATAAATGATCTGTATGCCAAATTTCATCCAAATCCGTTGAGCCGTTTTTGCGTGATTATATAACAAACATACAAACTTTCACATTTATAATATTCCAAGCTGCGCCCCGCGGTTTCACGCGCGTAGTCCGGAATAAAAAGTAGTCTATGTGTTAATCCAGGGTGTCAGCTGCCTCCATACCAAATTTCATCCAAATCGGTCAAGTTGTTTGAGCGTGAAGAAGTAACAAACATACACACACACACACAAACAGTGCTTTGCTCCACAGTGGGACAGTGTAGCCTAATATAAAAAAAAATATACTATTTCACTGAAATTTTCGGTTTTGTATTTTATAATAGTAACATGTAAACGCCCACGATGAATGAGAGTTATTTCCGTAGTTGTTCGTACGGTATGTTGCAGAAGAAGTAATAATATTGAGAGTACTAAGAGGCGCTTGCGCCTCGGAGTACGGCTGCGGTCTGCGGTCACTACCACGGCTCTGATTACTCGGCCCAGTTCCTATTATGAGACTTCATTTAGAAGCTGCCCCATTCAGACTAGTAATAATAGATAAATTAAAGACTTGCTCAATGAATTGAACAACGTCGTTATTCCAATGTCATTATATCCTATACAACGAGAAATCTGCTCTAGGATGAAGATTAGTGGATTGACACACAGATATCAGTGTATTTATTTTGTTTTTCTTTGTTCCAGGATGAAAGGTTTAACCACGACATTGACCAACAGACGGGTTATAAAACGAGGTCACTTCTCTGTATGCCCATTAAGGACATTAACGGGGAGGTCATCGGTGTTGCTCAGGTATGTAGCGGTTTAGGTTAAATTAATACTAAAATAAATATTATCCATTAAACTTTCATTACACAGCTTTTAATAACAAGATTTATTTTACGTCATTACCTAAATAAATCTTGTTTGCTAAAAGAAAATTTCGGCCTGTTTACATTTGAAATGTTGTTTCAAAAACATCTGGGAAACGGAAAAATGAGAGCTCGGCGAAGAAAAAGATGAAATCAAAAAAGTTTCCAACGTCCTAAGCGTATTCAGTTATAAATATTCCGACGTTAAGAAATGAAATTGCTTGGCGAATGTTGGTAAACTATGTATTATCTCATGGCATCTGCTGCCTGTTAAGAGGGTACCGACCGCGCAGTGGCGCCCTCATCGTTTGATTGGTTATTTCTTTTAGTTTAGAATGAAAATGCAGAAAATAAGCCGGAATAATTGTGCTCCACACGACTATACGTTATTATTATTACAAATAGTAGCTTTATATTGTTTAGTTTTATTTTAATCGTTAAAACGGAAAACGGTGACTCGTGTGGAGCACAATTATTCCGGCTTATTTACTGCATTTTCATTCTAAAATAAAAGAAATAACCAAACAAACGATGAGGGCGCCACTGCGCGGTCGGTACCCTCTTAACAATGTCCCAGCGAAATATGAATTTGAACGCCACTTCCGAACAATAAATATTGAAATACGAAGAACGATAATTTTTTAATCTAACATTTGCTTTTGGCACATAAATTTTATTTTGATTAACGAGCGTCAAATAATATTGAAACTGTTTTTGTAACGTTTTTCTTTAGTATTGGATGAAAGAATTTGTTTATTGTTTTGGAGCTTTAAATCTGTCTCGGATTATAGAAATGGTTTCTCTCAATTTCCTTAAGAACAGTATTGAATTATTCTTTATGTTTAACACATTCCTAAAGAATTTCCATCATTATCGAATAATTCAACCCGTTAACTACACTTTGGAAAACTTTTATATCACTAATAGCAATATATCTTTCAGGTTATAAACAAACAGAGCGACGGTCCCTTCACGTCTTATGATGAGAAAGTCTTCTCATCCTACCTCCAGTTCTGCGGCATCGGTCTTCGGAACGCACAGCTTTACGAGAGATCCCAGTTGGAAGTGAAGAGGAATCAGGTGCTCTTGGACCTCGCCAGGATGGTGTTTGAAGAACAGAGTACTATAGAACACATGGTGTTAAGGATACTTACGCATACACAGAGCCTCATTAGATGCCAGCGAGTACAGGTTAGTTCCGTAATGTTAATATTACTGGTTACTACCAGAATTATCGGAAGATTGGTTCGCGCTTCTCGACGTGGACCGCATAAATTGTGCTCAGGGGCCTAATTTACCTTAGTCACAATCGAACTGGCGTTTGAAAATTACCGTAATCGTCTAAATAAGCAGCAACTATGCCTTTCTATGTTTTCAAAATGTGCACAAATAGGAATCACAAATCAAAAACAAGTTCCACGGGATTACTTTCACTCGTAAGTACATCAAAACTATATTTTTTTCAAAATTCTCCTGATTAATATTGCCGCTGGATCGCCATTTGCAGAAAGGGATAGAAATATATTTATTATTGGTACGTAATAGTGACAATTACTGCTATCACATTCCCACTACGGCCCGCGTAATATGAGCACACGACACACGACATCGGGAAATGTAGTTGTGTGGGTGTGTTTACATGTAATTGTTTCTAGTTCAATAATGTTTACGTGACAGTAAAAGAGTACCCTATCTTCCCATATTTATACATGAATGGTTACTACAGATGTTTTAAGCAAGTTAATAGCAGTTACCCTAATTTGTGTATACTTGTTGAATAGCGGCATGAACATCTACATAATGGTCATTACATTAGGAATGGAGATGTTGTAATATCACTTGGAAATTATTCCAATTACTATCTTCCTAAATATTCCTTACTCATTCACTCGACTTGATTGAGTTTGGTTTGTTATTTTGTATCATCTGCGTTGTAGAAAATCATGTTGCAATTCGTTCCGTCTCTAGGATCTTATTTCTTAACTCCTCCTTCCGAATCTGTTGCTACGTCAAGTAAGTCGAAGTTAAATTCACTTGCAAACGCCCCAGGTAACGTACCAGATAATACATGGTGAAACTTCCAAATGTTGTTTATCTTGTTAGCCCAAATGGAAACTTGGAAGAGGGTAGGTATCTCGCAATCCGAAAAAAGTTGGTAATCCATACGAACTTGGGCAAAGCGAGCCGGTGTGCGATCCTCGAGTTAACGGAACTATTTACATGTATGTTTATTGAAGGAAATCTAAATAAGACGTTCCAGTATTCGTTTTACCTACAAGAAGGCACACAAAGACTTCACACTCTTCATTGCTCCCACTAAAACCCTCATAGACATTATACCTTTATATTTCAATAACGTTCTTCTTCATTGAAATTATTATTATATTGAATTTAATTATCCCTCTGAAGATAACTTTCCCACCAATTTCTTTAGTGGTATTTATTATTTCCATAGCGCTTCTTATTTCATGATTGAAATCGAATTTCAATATCGAAATAAGTTTTGATAAATTGATTCATTCAATCAACGAACAATTTGGGCCGACTCACTTTTAATATTAATTTCCATTTAATTCGAAATGCTTTCAGTCGAGAAAATTAATTTTGCTTGTTTTCCTAATGAAACGTTTGAGACGAGGCGTTTTGTTTACCAATAGTGTTATAGCCAAGGATTGTTAAAGTGCTTTCATATTGCATTAAAAGTTGGAGATGTTATTATTGCGAACTAATACTTGGGCTCTTAATAAGTATCTGCTGTGATTGAACTTTGAGCTTTAATTAAAGAATTCCAACTATCTAGTCATCTGACAAATGCATGAGAATATTCTTGCTTGTTTATTCAACCGTGTTTGCTTTGACAAAGTCTAGGTCTAGCCGTTTTAATTGGAAATTTTGTTCAAATATCACAATAATATATTGTATGATGGAAATTAATCCGCTTTCGGGTCCAATGAATTGTGCAGCTTTGTGAATAAATGACAAAAAGGGGTGGAAGGTGTTAAATTTACATCAGAGTAATTAACATTCATATCTTTTGTTTTATATTCACCAGTTGGTCGAATATACCAGTTTTGTTTATTAGTTAATGGATTGCGATTTGATGTTTAAATGGTAAGGGAACATTACTCGCTATGGAATTTAATGTTACGGCCGGCCATTGTAATTGTTCATGTGAACATTTATTTTACTATTTAGGTACACACAGTATAATGTATAGAGATATAACATAATTATAAACTGGAGTACAAAAGTATACTGCTTATTTCTTAAGAAATTTCTTCCAGCAGACCTACGAAAGGAGAAATGAAAGAAGTGTATACAAGAGTGTGTGAGACCAAGAAGAGAGAAATATTAATAGGCGAAGTCTTAAACTAAAATTTACTTTAAAAAAAGTAAAAACCGACTTCAAAACCTAAAACGAATAAAATAAATTTTTATAAAAAACTTAACAGCTTTTGAAGTCGGTTTCAAGCTAAGGTAAATTACATGAGCCTAAAACGAACGAAAAGAAGAATCGTCACAAAATCCGCTTAGAAATGTCGGAGATACAGTACATTTATGTATATAACTTCGTAAATAAGAATAATTACCTAATGTATTACATACTAAAATCTTTCTGAAAGTATGTAGATTACGGTATTGAAAGAATCATCAAAATTAGTTTATTAGTTTTTGAGAAAAGCGCGGACAAACAAATATACATACATATTATATACATACATACATATACATACATACATATACATACATACATATACATACATACATATACATACATACATACGGGTCGAATACAGATCCTCCGTTTTGAAGTCGGTTAAAAATATTAAATATACCTACACGTATAACGCTAAACAAAAATTGTCATATACTTAAATAAATACATAGAGCTAAAGTATATAAAGATACATATATATAAATAATCACATTTGAGAGGAAAGGTTGATACTTTTATAGTTTTACTTTTCGTTTTATATCATTTCTCCAAGTTCATAAATTCTTGCTGGGTAGTAACTATCAGAACTATTCTTAACCTAATACATTTACAGCTAAGTATATTTATTTATTTATATATATATATTTATTATATATATATATATATATATATATATATATATATATATATATATATATATATATATATATATATATATATATATATATATATATATATATATATATATATATATATATATATATATATATTCAAAAGACATCCTGCTACTTCTCCGAGAACAAACAAAACACTTAACTTTATTCCTTTAAGCCTTATTTACGTTTCTAGAAAAACTTTAATAGCTTTTTAAGTATTATGTACAACTTTATCTCGGACAGATTAAATTGCTTTCAGCTCAGCAATGTTTATCATATCAAAAACATATTGTAGGTTAAAGCTGTAATTATTTCAAAGTTATTTATAGACTGCCCAGCGATTATTAACGCCTCGTCGTCTGTGGTAATAACAAGGGATTCTTCATCGGTCCCGGGGTCAGGATAAATGTAATTTGGATTTTGTAATGGGAAAATCAGAAATTAAATTATCCGGAAAAGAACCGACATAAGTGGCAGTGGGCTGACCATGTTTGTCGAAGGACCGATACCGGTGGAGCAACCGAGTCCTGGAGTGGAGACCGCGTACTGGCAAGCGTAGTGTGGGATGCCCCTCAGCTAGATGGACTGACGAACTTAAAAATGTAGCTGGGACAGACTGGATGCGGAAGGCGAAGGACAGGGTGTTGTGGCGCAGCCTGGGAGAGGCTTATGTCCAGTATTTGACTGCGACAGGCTGAGTTGATTGAATGGGAAAATTATAGCTGCGTCGGATACAAGTTACGATTGAAACTGAGGCCTTTAAATGGCGACGTTCGATTCTTAGAACAAATATCGCTATCGTCAGCAAAGATATCGATATCTGTATTGTTATATTCAATAGTAAAGGTATTGCCATCTGCTTCTAAGGACTATAACCCGAGGATTAAGGGCGTTACGGCTAATAAACCGTTCCTATTAAGGCACACAAGAAATTTGATATTAAACTATGACTAATCAATATTACGTACTGGGAAACCCAATCATAACTAACTCGATATCAATTGTTCCAAGACTATTGTTTGTTTAGTAAATCAATTTACTGTATCAAAGGAGGCTTTGCTATTGTTATCATATAGGGAGTAAATAAGCGCGGGTGAGCAGGAACACTGCTCGTAATGTTATCAATTTATGATAGAACAATGTGCTGTTATGTTCACATTGTGACGTAACAGGATAAATGTTATGTGGCCCTTTAATGCGTCGTCGTTTCTTCGTGAGAGGTTGTGGTTATGTTTTTATGTTTTCCCTATGGGCCAAGAATTAGGCTATAGTGGTCATTTTGGTTTGTTGTATTACGGTAGTTCTATTGTTTCTTTATTCTCCTGTTAGGGCTCTGCATTGTCGCTGTCACTTGTTTTGTTTCTTAATTTGTAACCGACTTCAAAAAGGAGGAGGTTCTCAATTCGTCGGAACCTTTTTTTTTTTTTTTTTTATGTATGTTCCCCGATTACTCGAAGATGGCTGGACCGATTTGGATTTTTTTTGTTTTGTTCGAGAGTGTATACATCACAGTTGGTCCCATATAAAATTTATTAACTTTGCTTCGGTAGTTTTTGAGTTAGCTTCAATAATACATTTAACTAGACACCGACTTCCGAAATTAAAGTTATTTTCCACTTTATAGTGTTGTTTTTGGAAGTCGGTTGTATTTTTTTGTAAAAAAGTTTTTTCTCATTAAATTTTGTCAAGATCAACTGTTCTTTATCTCTGTTTAATTGCTATGTTTATAATACGCAAGTAAAGGTAAATACGACCTTTGTTATTCTATGTCCCACTTTGCCTGAGGTGAAAATTATCTCATGATATGGTTACACAAGTAGGTAGGTACATACGCTTCCACTTTCCCGTTGTCCATAGAGTTTCATTGTTCATTCATCAACGATGGCAACTCATAAAAATATTTGATAAAGTAAAACATGTAAATGAGTATCCTCGCTGAAAGTTTAGTGAGTCCTAAACATAGCCCTAGAGATTGTTCCCATCAAAATGAATAATAAACTGTCTTCTATGGCTTAGGAAAGTGAAAATAAAATGTTTTACCCACTGATTTTATTATTTTCGCCTCAAACTGTAGGGTAGTGAAAATCACGATCATTGGAATGAAATTGGTACTCACATTTTTGGTTCGTTCAGCAACAGAAGTCGGTTTAACACTGCTACTATTTGACATCATCTAAATTAACACAAAATTATTCGATAAGCTGCTTTTTTTTCGTTTAACTGATATGAGTGAATATTCTTAAAATTTTAAGTAGGTACTTCTGTTCCGATTTGATTTAAATAATTCGCTTAATAATTAAGATTGAAAAACTGGAAGTGTTAATCGACTTTTGTTGCTGACTGTACCAGTTTACCCAATATTTATTCATTATAGTTCAAAATATTTACAGACTAGTCCTCTCGTTATTTTTTTAATAAAAAACCTAATTATGTCAGTAATACTATGTTCAGATTTTATATGACCATTATTCATTGTAGCGTTGACGCTTGAACCAGTACCAGGCATCCTTGACCAAGGCCTACACAAAGGGCTCGGAACTCCGGAATAATTCATGAAGTTGATATTATTTTAATATCCAAACAATTTAGTTGCCAGGCTTTTGAGTACAGTCGGCGACTAAGTTTAGTCATATTTCGAAATTAGGTCAAATTTTTCGTAAAAAGAATACCACACATTTTAGTTGCCCATTGCACGAATTGTGATACTTTTTTAGTTGCCAGTTCTTTTTCATTTTGGACGAATCCCTTATCATCCCGCGCGGCCGATATCGTCACATTTCTTGAGGTTTTTCGTGATTGTTTTAATAAATTTAAATCAAAGTACTATTTTTTTTCGGCCAAGCAGTAGATCGTTGGTATTTATAAGTATGTATGCTACTTTTTTACTGTTATTTTGATATTTTTTCACAAAAATTGACAGATTGTCAATTATTTTCTATTTACAGTATTACGAATTTACGATTAAATGTTCTTATGTACTATAGAGTAAATGTTTAAAATTATTATAAAATCTAGTGCTTGGCCGAAAAGAAATTGTACTTTGATTTAAATTTAATAAAATAATCACGAAAAACCTGTAAAAACGCGACGTTGACAGCCCGCGTCAGATGAACGCTCTTAATTGCTTTCGAATTTGATTCAGATTATATCCTAATACTCGTATAATCTGAATCAAATTCGAAAGCAATTGTTGTGATGAAATACCTATATTTCATCACACTGTTTTATTACCAACCTTGTTATTATTATGTTACTTTGTAAGGCTATGACCATCAATAGTTTTATGATCGATATGTAAATGCTTAAGGTCTCACAAGTACATAGGTAGTACGTACATAAGGTACACGATGTCATGGGTAAATGCGACGTAATCGCGTCTAGTTAGCAAGGTTTTATTGCACCTGTTAGAATAGGAAAGAATCTAGACTAAAGACAATTCTCTCATATCCTGCGGATATTACTATGAATAAAGCCTTTTCCTTTCCTATAGGAAACCGTCTGCGAAGCGTGATTATTGTGGAAATATGTTTCGGATGTTAAATAGACTTAACTAAGTAGTTAAGTTAGTTCAGGGATAAGGTTAAGAAGTAGTAGATATAGATCAATATACACTACTATTTTTTAAATAGTACAAAAAAAAAATGGGGCTCTATCCGTACCCGTTACTGATCATATTTGTGTAGCCAAAAATAAAAAAAAAAGAAATCCCAAAATTGTCCACGAAAATTTGTCATAATTGGTAAATTCATAAAATTCATAATTGAATCAATCATTCATAACAATTGCTACTAGAAAATGCTACGCGCAGTGCTTTTCCATGATGAATGAATACTACTATGTAGCCTGTAAGTACAATATTTCCATAAACTGAGTGACATTTTGGGATATAAACAAACGCTAATAACTTTGCTGTTTATGAATATTATTTATTGAGACTTTACATATATAATAGCAAGACCTTCTCTAATAAGCCCTTTAAGTATTTGTACTAATTAAAAATTAGTGGTGTATACAGGGTGGAATTTTGTAATGCCACCTGAAGGGAAAGTAGGTACTCTTAATACTGTAGATAGAAAATTTTACTCAAAGAAAACATTCCTTTATTTTTGAATAGAAAAAAAACTGCATTCAAAGATTTTCAAAAATTCGCTTGCCACACCCGGGAATCGAACCGACTGTAAAAATTACAACCTGTACTTTTATTGCATTGATCGTTAGGATCAATTATAAGGATGAAATCTCTCAAAGAAACTTGATAAATTAAATGAAAGGAAAACCATGAAATGTTGACTTATAGTTTACCATTTTTTGTAAATAATTAAAATAATTTAAGATTTCATGGTTTTCCTTTCATTTAATTTATAAAGTTTCTTAGAGAGATTTCATCCTTATAATTGATCCTAACGATCAATGCAATAAAAGTACCTACAGGGTGTATTTTTTACAGATTTTAGTCGGTTCGATTCCCGGGTGTGGCAAGCGAATTTTCGAAAGTCTTTGAATGTAATTTTCTTTCTATTCAAAAATAAAGGAATATTTTCTTTGAGTAAAATTTTTATCTACAGTGTTAAGAGTACTTTGCCTTCAGGTGGCATTAAAAAAATTCCAGGCTGTATAAAGTGTGTGCGGTAAATAAATTACGTGTGCTAGGTCAGCTATTTGTAAATTTTCTCAGGTGTACCTTGATATTTTCAAAATTAATTAATAATTAGGTACCCTTTTAAGTTATCGAAACCTGAAATAGAAACCTAAATTATGTCGAATCTGTTAAAGAAAATTTCTCATTCGAATTAAAGAAGTAATTTTTAGTATAATTTGTGAAACGCATTTTGCTCCGAGTGTACTAGACGTTTACTGACGGCTGCGGTAATAACAAAAATTGTTGCGAGCGTTTTAAAACGTAGAGAACTGTTATGTCAATTTAGTATGGTAGATTTATGCACGGCCACCATAACTCTTCCGCCTGTCTGTCGCCACTGAACTGTGCAGACTTCTTAGAGTATGAATGGGATATAGAATAATCACTACTTAGTGGTAACCTAAAGCAAACTATTGCCCGTTTTCACCAAGCCTAAGTGACACTTAAATGAATCCCTAAATATTATTGCACTGTTGGATTTTCAACTCTCGGCGCTGTTAAGCCTAGAGTTGAAAATCCAATAGTGCAATTTTATTTAGGGATTCATTTAAGTGTCACTTAGGGTTGGTGAAAACTGGCATTAGTTTAACAAATTGCTTAAGATATACAATATAAGTTATAATAGGTGTAGTATAATTTTATCCGATTATTTAGCAAAACTAAATTACTCAGTCACGGAAAAACTACTAGAAGTGCTGAAATAAAGTAGCGGACTTAACTGTGTTTACCTAGCCTAATATTATAATAATTTTAGTTATAGATATAAATATATCCTGTAAGCCTAGTTCGTAATAAGGTAGCGCAAAAAATTGTTCCTGCTTAGACATAGAATATATGTTAATTTTAATTAATTGACCGTCCTATCTGATAAGTACTGCCGTAGAGATATGGCCTGAAACACAGGTTTAAAATAAACCTAGATCGGGCGATGCACTACATTACCTTCAGAATTATATTTTTTTGCAACTGTAATTTTATATTTCTCATACCTTAGTTTTTATCCAGATATTTTTTTTATTATTGGCCTAGATTAATATTTACTACTGAACTATATATTTACACTTTTTTGTAAACTTATTATTTCAATAAATTTTATTAAAAAAAAAAAAAGAAACTACGGGCACGTTGTATTAACAATAATTTTGTAACAACTATCAATTGAGTGTCAAATGAATACTTTTCAAAAACAAAAAACTTGCACTGGCAACATTGTTTCAATACAAGCTTGAAGGATGAGTTACAGAGAATTTTGCGAGCTTTTGAAATTATTTACTCAGTAGTCAAATAGGAAAGTGTCAATTTAACCACTGTAAAATTACAAACAATGCTTGCACCTCCACATAACAAATTTTTCGTGAGCTTAGTAAAGTCCATTCAAAAGCGCTTAGATAACGTGTCTAGCAGCTGTAATGGCTGATCTTATTAATACTCTCAGCTGTACATAATCGTACTATCTAATGATGATTAAAATGTCGCCGCTAGGTGGCGCCAGGCGCTATCGCGGTCATCTACGCAAACGGTGGAATACTAATTGAGAGGTATCAGATTAAAATCTTGATCATGATTAGTCATTGCGATTTGCGAATATGTAATTGGAAAAACTTGGAATTTTTTACCATGCAGCGGCAACGTGCCGGCAAAAGCCTAACGGTTGAGGCGGGGCCAGGCGAATGGGAGGTCGTGATTTCAATCTCCACCTGTTGCACGTAGACTCACTCCTGGAACTGGCATATTTAGCTTAGTAGGGTAATTCAATTTAGCTACTAGCAATGCCCAAGCCACTTGTGCTACTTACTACTCTTATGTGCTTGCTTACTTACATATTAGTCCTACAGTAGTTTTTTTTTTTACTAGCCTACATCGTGTCGTGGTCGTGTCGTGGGTAAAGGCCTCCCCTTTGTCCTTTCAAACCTCTCTGTCTTGTGCGATAGTAATCCAAACAAAGAAAAAAATTGGCAGACAGGGACTGAGACCTTAGTGCGAGTTTTTATACTTACTGATCATGTTAACGTAAACTTCAATTTGTACTGAAATTGAATAAGCGCCGTCTGGTGATTAAAATGGGAAACACAATTATTCCATACAAATTGACGTAAGTGAACGTTAGCGTAAACGCGATCGAGTAGGTATAAAAACTCGTACTAAGGCCTCTGGCGAAAGAAGTGAAAACTTAAACTCCAGAATAAATAATACGTACCTACTAACGTAAAACTGTGCAAAGCATGTCGAGGTATCGCGGTGACGCGGTGACGCGAACCCGTAATATTTCCCCCTACCAACATCGCTCAACGTGCCTAAAGAAGTTTGCACTTTAAAAGAAACTGGTCAAGAGTGAGTCGGACTCGCGCACCGAGAGTTCCGTACCGTCATTTATATGTATTTTTTGTTGATGATTTTTGAAAACTGTGCTATTTAGAGACATCGTTTTATGTTTCCTGTAATCTATACATAAACTTCTGTCACATAGAATAATTTCAGATTTTTCTCTATGAAAACTTCCGAGATAAAGGGGGGAACGCTATTTTTTTTTAACATTTTCCATCAAAAGTCGAAAATTATGCGGCCTAAAAAAAAGAAAAGAAATGTTTGAGAATGGACAAACGGCACTCTTTCATACGATACGCCACATGCCCTAGTAGCCCCACTTCGAATTTTTAAGACCCCCTTTCAGTCCCTGTTGCAAATAAAAATATATATTTTTATTTCTTTCTTATTTGCAAAATAGTTGAGCAAACGTCATCTAAAACTGTTCCAAATTTCAAGTTGATAGTATTAGTAGTTCTTGAGATAACCAGCTGTGATAGACGGACAGACAGACTGAGTCACACCATAAGGATTCCTTTTTACCGTTTTGGTACGGAACCCTAAAAAAGAAAACTAGAAGCACTCTCTAGTACCTACCTCCACAATATATTTATTTCAACAATTAATTTATTAAATAATTTTACAATGGTGGGTACATAAATAATATGACAGACTTAACTTAATTGCTGCAGTGATCCCGTGTGCAGTGCAGTGATAAAATTTTACAACGTAATGGCCGCACCACTTTTCGCAAGTCATGCTATTACGTACAGCATAATCCCCTAAAATTGACAGCAGTCTACTTGGCCCCGCTTCCATAACCAATTCCATTTTAGCATCGATTATAGTACCTACTGCGATATTGTATAAGTACGTAGTAAATAATAACAGCCGCAAGGGTCGATCCATCAGGTTAAGCTATGCTTGCCGGGGTTGGTCCGTGGATAGGTGACCATCCTTACATACTTCGTGCCTCGGTAAGCACGTTAAGCCGTTGGTCCCGGCTGTCATTCGTGGATCTTTGACGTCGTTACGGGTTGTCAGAAGCCCGAAAGTCTGACAACCAGTCTTACCAAGGGGTATCGTATTACCCAGTCACTGGGTTGTGGAGGTCAGATAGGCAGTCGCTCCATGTAAAATACTGGTATTCAGCTGCATCCGGTTAGACTGGAAGCCGACCCCAACATAGTTGGGAAAAGGCTAGGCAGATTGATTGTAGATACATTGTCAAACGCATCATCTGCCTAGACTTTTCCCAACCATGTTGAGGTGGGCTTCTAGTCTAACAAGTTGCAGCTGAATACCATTATATTACATGGAGCGTCTGCCTATCTGACCTCCACAACCAAATGTACAAACACGCTGTGATTGTGTGTGTAAGTACAGGAGTTGTCGGCACCGTCCGAGACAATGGCGAAGTCGGAAGGTTGTGTGAAGATTGTAAGACTATCATTGCATTGCATAGACTCAATCTCCTTTGTATTATGTAATTGCATAGCACATGTGTGAGTACTATGTACATACTCTAAAGCTACCATTTACTGGGTACCTACCTCTTTATTTGACTTGAATGTGCCCTGGCGGCTGAGAGTATGTCATGCTCACTCTAATGTTTCGCTGATGGTTGCGCGTGTGTTGGATCATTTAGCTAATCCATGCGTCAGGTTCGTGAACAGGCGCTGTCAGTGAAGGCTGGTCATATCTTAGCTGCCACGGCTTATTTTAATTTAATTTAATTTTGTTACATATAGGTATTTTTTTTTTATTACGGACGCTTTTAACGTTCTGCATCGTTCTCACATGTATAATTTCAACATCAATGATGTAACCGCTATTTTGTGACCATATCTTGATTTAAAAGAGTGTCCGTGGAATTTCTTGCTCGTTCTTCTCCATAGGTACCTACTACACTTTAAAATGGGCTACTAGCTTCATCTTTCTGACTGACCGACTCCTTGACTATTCAAAAGTGCCTGTAATTGGTTTATTTGAAATAAATGTTTTGAGTTTGAGTGTGCGTATGTGTGTGATAACACACATACGCGCGTCAGCAGATATGCTGACGCTACACAGCGTATTTTGATTTGTACACTTGGAAACCACATGTACAGCGAGAGTCGCTTTCTGAGATAAAAATACTATTATACAAACAGCCCTTCGTAAGACTGGTTGTCAGACTTTCGGGCTTCTGACTACCCGTAATGATTGTCAAAGATCTACTAATGACGGCCGCGATCAACGGCATAACGTGCTTTCCGAGGAACGGTAGGGTTTCGATATGTCATGGACGGTCACTCATCCACAGACTGATCTCGGCAAGCGTAGCTTAACCTTCCATCGACCCGTGCGGCTGTTGTTATTTAGCCACGAGCACAACGCATTAGAATTAAAGTTTCGAAAATTCCAAAACATTTGACAGAAAAAGAAGCCTCGGAATCTTTCAAAATATATGAGTACATATTTTTGCAGTTGACTGTACACCAATAAAAACATAGAAGTGACTTGATCGGATATCAAGGGTTGAAAGCCTAAGGCCATAAAGGGTCTATGTATCTTCCAATTATTTTGTTGTTTGCAGATTTATCGACAGAAAAAAACGTTTTCATAAATCTTTCTGTTTGCAAAAGCATTTGAGTACCTACTTACACCCTTAAAAAAAAATTTAGAAGTCGTCTAATTTAAAATTGCACGCCCTCCACTAGAATTTCTATATAAACTTTTGTAATGTGTGTGTGCAATAAGCAGTGGAGGGGCGTGCAATTTTAAATTAGACGATCTCTAATAAAATATATGGACCCTATTTTGTTTGATATGTTAAGACATGTCAAGCAAGCTTACTATTTTCCTTAAAATATGTTTTTGCAGTGAAAACTTCTATAAGCGCGTTGAGCGATTTTTGGTATGGGAAATTCCTAAGAGTTCGCGTTACGCGTCATACAGCACGCGACATGATAGAGTGCTTTTCATCAAATAGTTCTTCTGCCGTAATGTTGGCTCCACGGTTAAACTTTAACAATGGACCTATGAGGTCCATGCTTTAACAACGGTAGCGTATCGTGTTCATCCTACAACAGTGGAGCCAGCATTACGGCAGAGGAACTATTTGGGAAAATATTATGTGTTCGCGTCACACGTCATGCGGCATGCTAATGTGACGTGTTGTGCTGTCAAGTTTTCACTTCTTTCGGCAGTACCCATGACAGACTATGGTTTTTTTCTTACCACCGATATTTTGCCATACGATTTTCACCTTTTCATTGTTGTAATAACTAACATTGTCTCTGGCAAGTACACTGCAGTATGGAAGCTGCCACAAGAACGCAGCATGCCGCATAGTGCTAAAGTCAAAGTGATGTAGTGTTTATTAAATTTTGACCGCAATGCCTCGGCTACGAGACAAAAACGTTTAATAACTCTTGTATGGTAGCTCGGTGATATTAATTTTCTGGACGTCGTCGTTCTGCTGACATAAAGCGCTCCATGTTTTTCATAAATACTTGCTGTAATCAGTTTATTTTTTAAATGGTTAGAGCTACTGTAAGCACGCTCGCGCTTACATTACCGGTATGAATAAAAAAAATTCGTATTTAGTATTAATATAAGTACCATAATATTCGTGGAATTAATGGTACTCATTTTACATTATGACGCCCTCTTGTCAGCTCTTTAAGCTGATCCTCTACTCTTTTTTCAATTTTTTTTTTATATGAAATACTTAGTGTGTAGGTACCTACGTATGCTATCAACTTACAAAATACTCGCGGAGGTCGAATGGGTACGTTAGTACTATTATTTATTCTGTGGCATGGTTTTCGTTTTTTTCGTTTTTGTGAATGGCATCTCGCAGTTGACCACTGGGGGTCGAGACTGCTTAACCGAGCGTTTCCTGTGGGTGCTTTAAGCGAACTTAAAACCTCCGGCCAGGGCTTACAAACTAAGGTATATTGGCGACTGTGCGTCGCTAATAGCAGAACAGCCAGACGGGGCAGGCTGGATCATAATGGGGGTCTGTGGCATGGGTAAACCCACAGCTCTTTATATGTTCTGTGGGTAAACCAAGCAGGCTAAAACCTACAGTAGGTACCAGAATCTACAGTACCAGAAATCACTAGAGGTACCAGAAACTTGCGCATTTATTTAGAACTTGGATTTAAAAACAAACGTTTACTATATTCGAAAACAAACTTCGGGAATACTAGTATCGGGAATATATATGTATTTAGAAAGACTGACTTGTAAAAACAAACACTTACGATATTCAAAAACAAACTTCGGGAATACTAGTATCGGGAACATAACGGTATTTAGAAAGACAGAGGTGGTCCTATTTTAATTGTCCTCAAGTTTTTACCAATAACGGTCAAAAGCTCGAATATTGTGGTTTTACTATGGCCATAACCGTAAAGTAATGTTGCCAGCCGCCCAGTCCTAGTTCCCAAATGTTAAATTTTACGTACACCACAATAATTGTGTGGATAGTTACTTTTGTTAACGGTAAATTAAGTTTTTATTGCGCACTAACCTAGAATTGGGTCCCTTATTTTAAGTTTTATTGTTATGTTAAAAATAATAAACATATTTTTATGTATGAAATAAAAAAACGTGACATCAACCCGCTCTGGACCCGCGTTGTTGATGAGCTACGGCCCTCTCTCTTGCAGAGAGGTCTTTCTGAGTCCCGGCAGTGAGAACATTGTAGCCATAGGCTGATTATTATCTATCTTCTATATAAATAAAAATCAATTGCCAAATGTATGTAAACGAACGAACGGTTGCACCTATTTAACTAGGTAATTCTTTTTTGTTGTGTTTGTAATTGTCAGAACAAGGTTTGTATGAGAGAAAATGTTTGAAAAACTTTACGGAAAAGTGAAAAATTTTGGTGAAAAACACACAAGAAGATCTTCAAAAATAATGACAGAAGTGACAGATTGACGTTTGGCTGTTCAGTTTCTTAAAATGTTTATCTGTTACATCCGAAAAAAAAATTCGTTATTTTGGTTGTTTTGTGAAAAAAGTAGTAAAAAAGTTGTAGAACGTTATAATATACTGGTATTTAAAAAAAATACCAGCAATAATAGTTTATAGAACAAAAACAAATAATAAAAAAAAAATAAGACAAAATAAAAAGAAAAAAACAAACAATAGAATAATGACAATTGTCATTTTATTTCATGACGTGGTAAAGGGAAGATTTGGTCTCATTTTCTTCATTACGCGTGCGTAGCCGGGGCGGGCAGCTAGTATTTCTTAGAATATGCCAGTTTTATTACTTGGGTGTGTTAAAGTAATTCGACTCGAATTAATCAATAGTTGAGAAAGTTTGTTCTAAAACCAAATTGCGCGCAAGAAAGCTGGTATAATTCTGCACACAAAAAAGAGACGCGCCATTGAAACAAGACATTGGCTTAGTCGTCTGCGAGGTCTGTAATGTTAGCTATAAACTTAGGTATTAGAATTATTCATAAGAACTAACATTTGTGGTCTAGAGATATCAACTTAACAAAAAACCTTTTACATAAAGTAGTCAAGTGTCTTCTATATCTCCATACAAAACAAAACACTAATGTTTTTACGTAAACGGTTTTGGCACTATCCCTTAAAAGCTCATTTACATGAGGAGACTTTCTTGCACTTCTTAAGTCTCGTGCTGACTGGCTCGACGCGACTCTAGTAGAACAATTTCTATGAAAAGTTCATTAACATTGTACTACCGGATTCGCGTCGCGCCGTCGGCGCCGGCGTCGCGTTGCGCCTATCTGCGGGAGCCTTTATAAGCGATTATCGAAATGAGATAAAATAGTTGATTCGTGTCGTAGTGGCAGTCGCAGGCAGCGAATCGCCCCTTTAAAAATTGGAAACATTCGTCAACCAACAAAAAATCGCACGTATTTAGAGTTGTTTTAATAAATTATAAGATGCCTCTCAAGTTAAAGGGGAAAATATACAAGTCCGTGATAAGGCCTGTCGTACTTTATGCATCGGAATGCTGGGCAGTGAAGAAGACGGATGAAAAAAGATTGCATGCAGCGGAGATGAGAATGTTGAGATGGATGTGTGGAAGGACGAGAATGGATAAAGTAAGAAATGAGTATAAAAGAGGACGTTTGAAAGTGGCGCCAGTGACAGAAAAGTTGAAAGGAAATCGTTTGGCTTGGTATTGGCATGTGATGAGGAGAGACGAAACGCATGTGACTAAAAGAATGCTGAATATACATGTTGATGGATGGAGAGGCAGAGGAAGGCCAAAGAAAAAATGCATCTAGATTGTGTGAGGAATGATATGAAAGAGAAGGGAGTGAATTATAGCGTGACGGTTGACAGGGGAGAATGGAAGAAGAAAACGTGTTGCGCCGACCCCAAGTAATATGGGATAAGGGCAGGAAGATGATGATTTCGAGTTGTTTTAAATCACAGGTTCAGAAAACCTTTTGACGAGTCTCATCTTACAAGCCATTATCGTAGACGATGCTTTGGTTCTCACTTGAAGAAAAATAAATAATCGCCTTCGAGTCTCTTCTCGCTTCTCGAAGGGCGAGAAACTCATCGTGTAAATGAGCCATAAGACTGGTTTGGCTGTCAGTAAGTCGTATGCCTAAAGGCATACTCTATGTATTATTGAACAATGTATCAGTGTGTTGGATTAAAGCCAATGTTTCCCAACTCGGTGAGATGTAACACACCATCGTAAAAATATAGACAAGGCAGTAAAACGAGCAACAATCTGTCAGACATTCAAAGACTTATATGCAAAGTTTTACCATAAATATTACGCTAGTATTCACCGAAGGGTTAGGCAGAGATGTACCTCTTTTACACCCACATTTCATCAGTTATGTTTAAGCCCCATGTAATAGGGGCCGAGCCTATTGCCATCAACCGGGCACAAATCCAGACTCCGAGCTCAATCAATCAATCAACTCGGCCAATCACAGTCCACTGCAGGACATAGGCCTATCCAAGGTTGCGCCACAACACCCTGTCCTCCGCCTTCCGCATCCAGTCTGTCCCAGCCACTTTCTTCAGGTCGTCGGTCCATCTAGCTGGGGGGCGTCCCACACTACGCTTACCGATACGCGGTCTCCACTCCAGGACTCGTCTGCTCCACCGGCCATCGGTCCTTCGACAAACATGGCCAGCCCACTGCCACTTCAGTTTGCTTACTTTGAAAGCTATGTGGGTTACTCTGGTACTTTTCCGGATAACTTAATTCCTGATTTTAGCCTTCAAAGAAACTCCGAGCATAGCCCGCTCCATAGCGCGCTGAGCGACCTTGAATTTGTGGACCAGCCCGACCGTCAGTGTCCACGTTTCAGCACCGTATGTCATAATGGGCAGGACGCACTGGCTGAAAGCCTTAGTCTACAATAATTGCGGGACTCCGAGCTGCTACTGAGAAATTCCAGATGATAAAACCAAATAACACTGCCCGACCCGCGAATCGAACCTAGAACCTCATGCTCAGCAGTAGTGCTTGCGACCACTAGACCAACGGGGAAGTCGTGCAAAGTTTTCTTTCACTACAGTTGTGTTCTAGGGACATAGATAGAGGATATTGGAGATGACTCTTAGCTCTGCCTTATTTTAAGGCCTTCAAAGCCTAACTAAAGTAACATCCGCATGGCACGATCCGTCACGTTAAGCTACGCTTGCAGGAGTTGGTCCTTGGATGGGTGCCCATCTTTACATACTGAGACTCCTCCGTGCCTCGGAAAGCACGTTAAGCCATTGGTTCACGGCTGTCATTCGTGA
Organism: Cosmia pyralina; assembly: GCA_946251885.1. Classification (NCBI taxonomy): domain Eukaryota; kingdom Metazoa; phylum Arthropoda; class Insecta; order Lepidoptera; family Noctuidae; genus Cosmia; species Cosmia pyralina. Next base: position 14,503,469 of record OX276359.1, on the reverse strand, counting down.
TGGATCTTTGACAGTCGGAAGCCCGAAAGTCTGACAACCAGTCTTACCAAGGTGTATCGTATTACCCAGTTACTGGGTTACGGAGGTCAGACAGGCAGTCACTCCATGTAAGATACTGGTGTTCAGCTGCATCTGGTTAAACTGGAAGCCGACCCCAACACAGTTAAGAAGACTAGGCAGATTGAAAGCTTAACTAAAGGTTAAAGGTGACCCTTTAATTTAGTTAAACGGAAGTTCGCTACCGTTTTTCCCGTTTCGAAATGCTTCAGCACATAGTTAGATTACTGGGTGGGAGAAGCATAATGGAATGTCGTTTATCACTCCCACACTGCGTCGAATGCCGCTCCTGAACGAATACTCGCGTATGAGCGAAGATACATACCTAAGGTATATTGTAATAGCACTCTTCTTCAGCTATGCCCGTATTCAGAGTGCCTGAATGCTGAACGTATATGCTTTATAGACGCTATTTGTACCTACGTAATAGGGCTAAAGGCTCCCATAGACAGCCACGACTCGACTCCGGTACAACAATTTCCATAAAGTTTTCATAGATTTTTTTCCGCCAGGCTCGCGTCGCGCCTGTCTGTGGGAGCCTTTATGATTAGAGAAGCAAATAATTTCAAGATAATCTGCATTAACTTCTACGATAGCATAAAAAATATAGGTATAACAGGAAACCTTTCACGTAATAAGCAAAAACGATCTCATGAAAAAACTTAGGTAGCCTTGAAACAATTCTTTTCTTGCTGTAAAAGATAAAAATATCTTTCTTTATCGAACATTTTCGCGGTATATAAATATCACTCGAAATAATCACGTGGTTTACCCCAAGTTTCTTATAAAAACTGATGGATTGATATCATCACTCAAGTATTATGATAGTCTCGAGTGCCTTGAAATATTAGAAAAAATATGTCTGCCAACTTTCATTTTTGATTGGAAAAGATGACTTTTATTTTTCAATATATGGACGTAAAGAACAAAGTTGTACCCACAGGATTTGAAGTGTATTAAAGGCTTATGGGCCCGATAGATGGATTAGGCTCTCGTGTTTGCCAGCTATATTTTCAGTGATAAAATTTATTGACAAAAGCTCTTAACATTTCTGCTATAATCCACCCAATGGCCGATATCGGATCGGATTATTTTTATTAAAAGCTATAGTACCGAATTTCCGTTGCTAAAATAACATGAAAGCAGAACGTCAAGTGGTGAAATTATTTTTTGTGTTTATTTTTATCATATATTTGACTTCAAACAAATACTGACCGGTACAATGATAAGGGAACAAAAATGTTATCGCACACAAACGTTCGCCATTTTGTAAGTACGTATTCTCTACAAAATGGCGAACCTTTAGAAGAAATAAAGTTAACCAGAGTTGGGTCGGGCCAGAAGATCAAGATAAAAGCGTGTCATGAGCCCTAATGAGAATGGAAAGCGATAAGCCGGCGAGCAAAATCTTCACTCTTGGGACCACTATGAAAAGGTTTCAGACAAGTATCAAGTTTATACGACACGTTAACAGCACTTAGATTAACGGTTTTGTGGTGGCTTTAGACTGTAATTACCTATGAATTGATCACCTCGTAATGTACAGGTGTGTAAAGTGTGTTACTTAGCTAATGTAGGTATGTTAGTTTTTATTACTGGGCTCTCTCCCAGGAGCCATAACTTGTAAAGTAACACATTATGACGACAAGAGCGACGACAGCGACGATGACAGCGATAGCGACAGACAGCGTTTTGGCAAAATCTTTGATGCCTGGAAACAATCAACCTGCCTAGCCTTTTCCCAACTATGTCTGGGTCGGCTTCCGGTCTAACCGGATGCAGCTGAATACCAGTATTTTACTTAGAGCGACTACCTATCTGACCTCCACAACCCAGTACTACGATACCCCTTGATAAGACTGGTTTTCAGACTTTCGGGCTTCTGACGACCCGGAACGACTATCAAAGATCCACGAATGACAGCCGAGGCGTTGGCTTAAGCACGTTAAGCCGTTTAAGCTGTTGGGCTTAACGTGCTTTCCAAGGCACGGAGGAGTCTTGGTATGTGAAGATGGTCATCCATCCACAGACCAACCCCGGCAAGCTTAGCTTAACCTGATGGATCGACCCGTGCGGCTGGACATCCAGCACCCTAATTGCGTAGCACATTATCGATCGGAATTGTTAATCCATTGCTTCATATTATGTTCGAAAAATTTGTCTGCTCGACAACGCAAATCAATCTGCCTAGCCTTTTCCCAACTATGTTGAGGTCGGCTTCCAGTCTAACCGGATGCAGCTGAATACCAGTATTTAATTTAGTAGCTCAACAACGTAAATAACGCAATGAATGTTGTTGAACTGTCAAAATGAAACCAACTCCGATTGATAATGTGTTACGCAATTAGGGTGCTGGAGGAGTTCGCAAATAGAAATATGACTCGATTTGAGAAACAAATCAAGCCTTTGCTTTTAAAACGACCAAAACAAGTTTGACGCATGCCCCAAAAATAACCTGTGATAAAACATTTCTATAAGCTGTAACTATCAAAATGGCTTAGCACCAGATTATCGCAGATCATCGGGGCCTGATGACGTGCGTCCACGTCCGATCATATTGCGCGACAACCTATCCCTCGGGCAAATACTTTATTGGATCATTTCCAAGGAAAACTCAGTTATGAACGAACAATGTGTAGAAATAACACGAAGTCCTTTAATGGAAGTTGGGGTTTGTTCTTGTGAAAGTGGAACCCAAAGATCCGGTAAGGCGTTGATAGAAATTACACGGAGATGAAAATAATACGTTCAGGCATTTACCGTTGCTGGTCTAAATATTATTAGTTTTAGAATGGAATTGTTCGTTAGTTTAGCTTCAATTGGATACCTAGAGTTTTATGAGACCGTACAGGAATAATAAATGTATGAAGGAAAGTGGTAGATAATTGCCGGCGAGGTGGGGTGGGGGTTCGGGGATGTTTGCCCAATCGAGTACAGATGGTTTCCATGCTATCATCAGGAAAAAGGTGACGTCGCTTGTGGGGAGGATTCGAGGGAGTAGCAATAGCATCCTGAAAGTTGTGGCTGAGGACCCGAGAGCTCCTGTACTGAGGCATCTCATGCGGAATCACTGTTCGCATGAAGTGCCTCGTAGCTACATTTTTATTCATATATTTGGTACTAATCCTAGTGTATAAGTTGTAGTATCTAAGGTGTGTACTAACAAAAACTTTTTTACGAAAAAATACAACCGACTTCCAAAAACAACACTATAAAGTGAAAAATAACTTTAATTTCGGAAGTCGGTGTCTGATTAAATTTATTTTCGTTTTTTGCCAGCGACTTCCGAAATTAAAGTTATTTTTCACTTTATAGTGTTGTTTTTGGAAGTCGGTTGTATTTTTTTGTACCTGCAAAACAAGCTAGAACATCATCCATGTAAAAGTGGGGAAAAAATACGTATTATTGAAGCTCACTCAAAAACTACCCAAGCAAAGTTAATCAATTTTATGTGGGACCAACTTTGATGTTGAACCTCTCGAATAAAACAAAAATTTTTCAAATCGGATGACTGTAAAAAGTTATGCGTGGTCATACATAAAAAAATATATATATGTGTCGAATTGAGAACCTCCTCTTTTTTTTTCGTCGGTTAAAAATGGTTCTTATGTTGTCCCAAATAAAACAATTTCTATTTGTATTTTGTATTCGTGGACTACGTTTCAATGTTTATGAAGCTCTATTCAGTTAATATTGTTTTATTAAATCCAAAACAATATCTGCTGTCATTTTGCCATGCACTGAGCGCTCTTGTGTCAGACAGAGTTTACCTAAGTAAGGACAACAAAGAGCATTGCAGCGAGCGCCCTTTTGTATTATACTTGTATAATTTATATTACTATAGTAATCCTAGGGAATCAAGGAGAAATCTAGAGACAGAGGAAATTCATTAAAGTAATGAGAAGATGCTTCAGTTAAAGCTATTAAGGAGCCACTAGTCGGCGACTCGTTGGTGACGTGGCTAATATGCATGCTGTTTAGTTACTTTTTTTATTTAGTTTTTATGTATTTAGTGAAATAGACGATGATTTATAACGAAAACGAACGCGTAAAATTTCATGAAAAGCCCTTTGGGCGTGTTATATTATGAAAAAACTAATGGATGTATTTATTCAAAATAAAGCTATTTGCATTCTTGAATAAATTATCTATCCCTGACCGCTAACAATTTTGCCATTTTCATACTCCGGGAGCTATTTATTTACGCCCAAAGATGCGTTAAAATTAGATGATAAACGCGTTGATGTGTTGAAATCAGGGACCGTACAATCCCGGTTAAGAGTTAAGTCTTTCGAAGGGTTTAAGCCGTTTATGAGGTTAGCTTTATCATGTGTAACTCCTTGAATGGGTTTTAGCCTTGAAACCAAAATGGTCCCTGGTTGAAATATGGAAGTTTCGACGCTCATAACTTCCAAACCTTTATTTTTTTCCATTCTGCTTCCATACAGGGCTAGATAATGACGAGACAAATTGAAATATTATTTTTAATTTAACGTACACCGTCAAACAGACGAGTAATCAGCATACTACGTTTATATGGAAGAATGAGCGACTAGCATGCCCTTTTTTTGTGGATGGGAAATCATCAAATGACTTCTCCCGCTCTGGGCGGAGCGGAAGAACGTGCCAGACTTTTACTGACTAAAACCCACCCGTGTTCCTTCAGTTGCCCGTGCCAGGGCCACGGTATCTCTTTCGAACTACCCGCGACCCCGGCGGCATAGGCCCAAATGACGCCGTCACTGCTGACATCTCTTTGAGGCGCGCGTGGAACACAATGCGCCGTCGACCCGGGCCTGGTCCTTACCGGACGGCGAGCTGCCCATTACTCGTCGTCCGCAAGCCCGCGCCTACGGTGGCCGGGAATCGGCGATAGATTCCCGCCGCCCAGGGCGTCTCCTGCGGCGGCTAGGGGCGCGAGGGCGCGGCTGTTGCCTCTCCCTCACGCGTTCCGCCTCCTCCTTCGCGAGCATTACTGCTTCGCAGAAGGAGGTGACGGCCTCCCATGCACTCTTGCTCCGCACCATGGCCTGGATCAGGTTTGGACGCGAGAGATCGCCGCGACTAGCGTGCCCTTAAGTCTAAACAGAATTACGGTAGAGATATTTAATTACTTAGATTCAGTCATTTATGCTGTAACATAGCAACAGGTTAATTGTAGCAAATCCTTATCAAGGTATAACCAACTAACTACGCATTCTGAAAACATAATTGAATGAACATTGAACAGGTGTGCTCTGTACCTCTGTTCGACACAATATTAACATAGGCAATTTCCCACGATATAGGATACAATAAAATTTGCATTCAAATCGAGTCCCAAAAATAATTTTAAATCGGACGGCCGGCCAGTGTAAACTTGCCCGAAACGAAATTTTGAATTTTGTTTTTGGCTTCCCAATTACCGCTGTTTGCAAGACAATATTGAAGTTAAATATCGCTTTGGTTACTTTGTGCTTCGCTTGTGGTAAATGCCAATTAAAATATGTATTTAGCATAACCTCTACGGTAAACGATTTGGAAGCGTATAGTCACTAATTTATATGAATATCATCTACAAGATGTAATTTAAATTACGCACAACCTCTTCTGGGGTTACTGTACTCGTCATTATTTATGAGCAACTTTTACTATGGGACCGAACCTGTAAACGCGAAAAATCAGCAGCTCCCTACATTAAGGCTGCTTTTCCACCAAAGATTTGCTATGCTACGTTGCTATGGATGCGTTTGATATCCATCAATCATATTCATTAGTCCACATAGCATAGCATTGGTGGTTTTATATGGATGGATGTGTGCTATGGATGCTTGCTATGGATTCGTGTAAGACTGATTCTAAGATGAATGTATTAACTGGTGACAATAAAGATTTTTTATTTTTTTATTAGGCTTTTCCACCAGAGATATGCTATGCAGCTATATTGCGAGGATGTGAAAGCTAAGCTATGAAACTATGTGACCGTTTCCACTAATGCTAAGCTGTGGAGCGGAGAGCGTAAGATGTGCTATGCAGATGGGCCGCCGCGAGGTAGCTGTGCGAGGAAGATGCACATAGCTACACCATTCGCGCATCCATAGCTCCCAACCATAGCACGCATCCATAACACGCATCCTTCCATATAAAAGCATAGCTTAGTTGAACCCGTTTCCACCAGTGCTATGCTATGTGGACATTGGTCGTTGCTATGGATGCGTTTGATATCCATCAATCATAACCATTGGGTTATGATTGATGGATATCAAACGCATCCATAGCAACGTTGCTTAGCACGTCTCTGATGGAAAAACACCCTTATGTTCGCATAACTCATCAATATTTAGGGATCAGCAGATTCTTTTTTTCGCGATATCAAGTTTGGTCCCATAGTAAAAGTTGATCATAATGATGAGTACAATGACCCCAAGATTGTGCGTTGTTAAAATTACACATTGTATAAACCTTATTGTAGATATTTTATGTTTCGAATCTCGTATAATATAAAGACTAAGCATTGAATAGTCATCATGCTGGTCGTAAAAATATCGTATAGCATTAATGGTCAGTTAGAGAAGTAATAACACATAAAGCGGCCGGTTGCGTCGGCTCGGGAACGATTATAGAAGCCGTGTTCTTATTGCACTTATGTGGCTATTCCTACGCCTCTGGCGTACTGGCACAAAATAGATGGCTACAGAAGGTCAGCTCCATAGAATAGAATAGAATAGAATAGTTCTTTTTTTGCACAGAAAGTAGGTACAAGTTTCAGATGTTTAGTTTAAAAAGATCCTTATACTATCTTAACTAAGGCATGCAAACAGCTTAAGCTCTATTAATAAAGACTCCTTCCAAATATAATATTAATACATTCAATCAAATCAGTACAAGTTTACCATGTCAATATGAAATTCAGCAAATAATTTGAAATATGCAAAACATAATGTCAATTTTAATAAAATGGTATTATAAATTTGACAAGTTCGAGGTCAATACAGTTAAATTAAAAATATAAATGCATTAGTACATGTCAATGTCCATGCAACGCGTGAATACGCGCGCACACATAGACAACATGTATAGACATGTATTTCTGAGGCCGTATACGATATTTTTCCGATTTCGCTGATTCAGACGTGATTTTATAGTTATGATCTAATGTATGAGCAACTTTCTTATTTTTTAAATTTAATTTTGATTAATTGACCTAAACCACAAAACAGTCGCCTGTTTTGTGAATTTTTGCTGCAAGCAGTTTGAGAATATCGCATATTTACGAATCGTTTTGACGGTTAAAGGGTATGAAAAAATTACAATATATTCTTGCTAAAGTCGTCTATACAATGTATGAATCACTTTTTACCAATCTATAATAAAAAGAGAAGTCTTGACTGACTGACTCACTCACTCATTGACTGACTCATCAACGCTTGGACCTAGAAAGCTGAAATTTTGCTCAGAGGTTCCCTTTATAATGTAGATAAGGAATAAGGAAGGAATTCCTGGTAGTACCGTTCCCGTGCGACATCCTCGCCCGCTGGCAAAAGCTAGTTTCATATAAAAATTTTCAGTAAATAAGTATTTAACTTAGTCAAATTTTAGAGAAAATGGGCAAAGAATTGCTTTTGATTTCGGCTAGTTAAGAACTCTCGTTCATAAAATGAACACAACAGAAATAAACTTCAGTTCAAAATCAATCTATTTCCGTAAAAAAAAAATATATATTAAGAAATGGCAATAAAAAATCTTTTAAAACCTAATTCTCGCATAATAAACTCGACGCAAAATAAAAAAGTTGCTCATTCTTTAGTTAGATCATTTAATGATCTTATGTTCTGCATTAAAACTTATAGAAATACGGTATTTTTACTGTAAAACCACCTCTGTAAAATCAGCGAAATCGGAACAATTTCGTATACGGCCTCGGTAAGTATAGCCGGTATAGCGCAGCGAGTGCAAGTGCACTCGCATTGCCCGCGTCTAAGAGTAAGACTGTGTGCGTGCGCCTGTTTTACAGAGCCAGCCTTCTGTAACTGTCTATCTTGTCGTACTGGTCGCTCACAGCCAGACAGACATCTTTAATGTTTTATTGGTACAATACCCCCGGGCCCAGTCCGTACGTCCGCGACGAATCTCGGCGAGGAGGAAGTCACTATCTCTGTCTGTTTGTAAGAACTATTCTAATCTTGAACATCCATGCGGCGTTTTCGATGAAATCTTTGCAAACTTATTGGAGCTTACAAAAAAGCTTTGCTTCATCTGTGTTTTAAAAATGTTGCCAAGATTTCTATCATTTCATGTTAATTAGAGCTAAAAGATAACAAAGCGTATAACGTAACGTGAAAATTTCAGGTGTGTTTAAGATTCTTGCATAGCAGTTATACCGAATCAAGTTCCAAATTATGTAAGCCTAATTTACATTTAAATAAAGGAGTCCTGAGCCTGAGAGAGACCTGCTTTAATTAATCTGCTTATTATATTGATATGCACGGCTGCATACCGTTTCTACTACGATTGCCCATATTTATGAAAACACTGCTTATAATTAAAATTCTCTTTGTAATTTACATTAACTTTTACAATTAATTCTGTATGGTTATTTGAATTTAGTATGTGAATAAATAAGGTTCTAATGAAGAATAAGATAATAAAGAAATACTGGTCTCTATAGCCACACCTCATTACTAAGGATTGTGACTTTTGAAGCACTCGATGAGTCCGTTCTATTGGCTCGATCGGTATTTAGGCGAGGAGTTTATAGCATTCCTTTCAACGTGAATGCTTAAAGATAGAAGTTTTTTCTCTTATTTATTTGCTCATGGAGTTCTTTTTAGTTCACTATAACAATTTGTATAGTTTTTTTGGCCTATTTTGGGGTAAACGCAAGTCTGATTTTAGTGTGTATTAGAAAAATTGTTTTTTTGGAGCACTTTCATTATTTTAAATGCCAAAAAAGGTTCGTATGTCTACCATAAAATTGACAAATCTCTCTTCTATTTCCAGGTACTATTAGTCCACGAAGCATCTAAGGGCAGTTTCTCCCGAGTATTCGACCTGGAAGCAGGCGATGACACCGACTTAAACACACTAAGGAACTCACCTTACGAAAGTCGGTTCCCTATTAACATTGGCATCACGGGATATGTGGCTACCACGGGGGAGGTAAGACCTGATTTCATTTTATTTCTTTGCCTGAAGCGGAAGTGGACCGAGGTACTGGAAAGGGTATAGGAAAGCATAAAGTTAGGTACCCAATGCTGAAAACTAGAGACGCAAAGTTGTAGGCCCCTTATAGGTCTTGTTTAAAATGAAGAAAGGAAAAACGAAAAAACAATGAGACAAAAAAATAATACCATCTTGTAGAAAACGTTTATAGAGAAAGGGGAGTGTAGACTGAAACAAGATAATATCGCTTAGCTCAAAAATAAAGAAGAAAGTGATCTTAATTAGAAGAAAAAGTTCCTATCTCATTTTTATGAGTAGGTATTCGTCGTAGATATTCTTAGTCAAAAATAAAATGTTTGCTTAAAATTATCACTGACAGTATCCGTCAGCTGACTTTTATAAGTCCCGTCTTGCGTGGGATGCATTCTAATATTTTCCGTGGTAAACTTTTCAGCTGCAAAAGGTCGCTATTATACTTTGCTGCAACAAGCTTTCTGTATAGCCGCATTATTGTAATTTTATTTATGGAATCTTGTCTTTTAACTTCTCTTTGCCCTAGAGCAGTTTTAGAATTGCTATTAGCATTTATAAAGTTAGCATCATATTTGGCAATAGCATTTACGTGTCTGCATGTATTGTTCATTCTTTTGATTATGTTGCTTTTTTAGGGTTCTGTACCTCAAAAGGAAAAAACGGAATCCTTATAGGATCACTTCGTTGTCCGTCTGTCTCGTCTGTCTGTCAGTACCTTTTTTCTCAGGGACGCGTAGAAGTATAAAGTTGAAATGAATGTCAAATACGTAAGTCTACTGTCCCTTGGAGCTCTAAAAAACTCAAGCTTTTAAGTCAACGTAGTAAGAAAATATTGCCATTTATGCGACATATTTTGATACTCGCAAATAAATCAATACTATTAATAAAGAATCATGAAATTTGGCAAGAAGAAAGTTTAAAAAAAATATTGCTATTACAAAATTACATTTGCAGATGGAGAATTGATCGTGACGTATATCAATGTATGCGAGAACATTTTTTAAACTATAAAGTTAGGTTCGTTCATGGGATAAATTCATCCCAACTACGGAACCCTTCACTGTGCGTGGTCCGACACGCACTTAGCTGTTTTTTTTTTTGTCTTACAAAACCCTTTACTTTCTAGTAGATGTGACTCTCCTAGAGCACTCCAGCTAACGGCCTTAGCCAACTTCAGCGCGCCAGTGGTTGTTAGACCACAGAGCCAAGTCAGCTTAATAACTGTGATAAGAATTAAGAGGGACCACGACTGTATTAGAGCTAGTGGACTTATAGTAGAAACTTTAAAGCGCTTAGTGTGTGGACTATATGATAAGGTGTACATAGTTTATGAAACTTGCCAGAAATTATTAATTTTGCTAAAGAACTTAATCCTAACTAATATTATAAATGCGAAAATTAGCTTGTTTGTTGCGCTTTCACACTAGAACGGCTGAACAGATTTGGATGAAATTTGGCAAAAAGGTAGCCTGGCACCTGGAATTTTTATCATAATATAGGCTACTTTCGTCTTGGATCGCCGACGACGTCGCGGGCAACATCTAGTTTATCTATATTAAGAAGAAGAGCTGATATTTCTTAATTATTTCCAAAGTAACATAATTTACTCAAATTAAAAATAAGAGCTCATTTTTCTTTGCACCTAAAAGTTGAAAGTCTTTCCAAAGGAATTTGTAGTCAACGGCTTATATGCAGCAATTTCCAAGTTTTCCCTAAGTGCTTTTCAACTAATTCGCGGTGGTTCATTAAAATTGTCTCGCCGAGGGGTTTAACGTGTACTCACATATATGTCGCGCGCGTATTCATTCTGCAGGAGGTTAAGTGAGAGCTTGCGGGAACATTATATTCTGTTAACGTCGTGTCGGTAGAAATAACATTTTCTGTACATTTTCAGACGGTGAACATTCCGGATGCCTATTTAGATCCCCGTTTTGATCCGTCCGTCGACGAAGGCACCGGATTTAAACACAACACAATACTTTGCATGGCCATTAAGAATTCCGAGGGGAGAATCATCGGAGTCATTCAGGTAAGTTGGAGAAATTTCAGAGAAACTCTTTGTTATTTTAAGCTAGTCACACGCTCAGATTACGTTTTGAAATTCTCAGGGGAAGCGTTTAAATATTAGCCTAATTATCTGCAAAGTTTGCCAAAAATGTGTTAAAATATGGTAATTTGATCCATAAAAATAGCCAAACGGCTCCATAAAGTGACTGGAGTTATTCGGCAAACGTGCTATTCAAAAACTTGGTCACGTAGAATTAATGAAATTTAAAAAAAAAAGAGTAAAGTAACAATTGTTATAGAAACAGCGCATTGCGGTCGTATGCGACATGCGACACTACAAAACTGAATACATACATATTGGAATAACACAAGAGATGGGGTAACGCATAATGACGTGGATTTTGCTAATTAACTCCCTGTAAATTGAGTACACAGACATTTCGTTTCAAATGTTGGATTTTGATTTACGCGTCTCCCGCTGAATATTTATTAGCCCCGAATAACTGTATACGGGGGAGCATAAATTACTCAGTCGTATCAACCGTTAAAAAAATATTGAAAATTAAACATGTTGTAAACGACGGAACTAGAATATGAAGAAACATCACATAAAAATATACTGAATAATATAGCAAATGCGGATGATAAAACTCTGTTTATTGCAAAGATAATGTGAATCTGTAAATTTCCGCAATGCGACAAAATATAATATTATTTTAGTACCGAATGAGTTATAACTCTTATAACTGCAGCTGTTTTTCTTATATTTGTTTTTATGTAAATATGGTCAGCAACAGAAGTCGGTTAACACTGCTACTTTTTGACATCATCTAAATTAACACAAAATGATACGATAACCTGCTTTTTAGCATTTCATTTATTAGATAAGAGTTAATTTTCTTTATAATTTACACCTGTTCCGAATTCTCAATAATTTAAATTTATAAAACACAAGTGTTAATCAACTTTTGTTGCTGACTGTACCTACTCACTAGCCAAAATGTAGGGGCTCATTTTTTGTGTACAATATCCTCTTTGTAGAAATGTTCTTTGTGTGTATTATCTGTCATGTTTGTTGATATGGAAACATTATTTCATGCAGCATTGCAAAGGATTTTTGATATGTTACATTCCAGTATATGAGTTTTCCTCTTGTAAATAAATAGAAAACGTTTATTTCGACCAACAATAGATCATAGGCACAAAAACATACAACTAAAAAGACTTCACAAAACAAACAAAAACAAAAAACAACAAAAATACAAACCTATTACAAATTTCGATTGCTCGGTACGTGAACCATACAGCAATGGTTCAGGTACCTACCGACAATCGGACCTCTAGCAATTCCTGAATGTGTTCCTCAGACAGAATACAAGATTTCAGTACACAAAATTCCATTTAAAAAGTTTTTAATTTAATTGCCAAGGACGTGACGGACGGGACGAATTGCGTTTTACTTTTAGGAAGTAAAGACAAATATTTTTCTTTTTAATTGTATTTACCTTTTATTCGTCATTCGGACCCTAATTGAGGTGCTTAATAAAAAAGTTTAGCTTTTTTATTTGAGTTTGTAACGTAAGCAGAAAATGTTCATGTCCTAAACTCGCTAATACAAAAACGAATTTTGCGGAACTATGTTTGTAATGGATAAGGGTTAAGTACATTTTGTATTTATTTCGAAGCATTTTCATTTAATTTTGTATTGTTAGCCATACAAGGGCTATCTTAATGAAATATACAGGCAATTTAGTTATCTGCTACTTACTTACTACTATATTCCATTTGCAATAACATTAGACATTTAAACAAACCTTTTTTACAGTCCGTTCAACCGATTTTGACTTCTATTTCGTTGGTGGCATGACAAATGGCAGCTGCAGTAAACAGTTGGTATTGTAACCATGTTTTTACTTTTAATGCCATCTATATGCCTACGGAATAGCAGTCAGAATTGGTTGAACAGACTGTAAAAAGATTTGTTTAAATGTCTAATCTTATTTCAAATGGGGTATAGAAAGAAAGAATCACAACCTTGACTAAACAACTTTCGTTTTGAAACTCATATCGGGCTCGGGGAAAAAGGAACACATTCCTATACAACAGTAGACAGACTATTTCGATGCGTGAATGTTTTTATTTTTTTTACGAATTTATATGTATGGGTTTCATTGCGAAAGTTGCAGGTCACTAAATTGCCACCCTGTATTTGTAGACCTACTCGTGCGCCTACGAAATATTAAAAAATTAATGACTAATTTCTGATTAGAATATAGAAGCGTAAACAAAGTAAAAGTCTGTAACAAATTATAAAGAAAAGTAGCTTGCACTTAAAATCAAATGCTGCTTCTTTAAAAATAAAATTAAATAAGAAAGAAGCAATGAAGTAGGTACTCATCCCGTGGGTATCGTCTGCTAACAAACTTAGTTGTTTTCTTAATTTTGTTAATAACAACAGTTTTAATGAAAGTTTGTTGATGTAACGAATTATATCAGCTTGAGTATCATTACTGTAAAATATCTTACTTTGTAAGAGTTTAATGAAAAAACCCAGTATTTTTAACGAAAAACAAAACTGACTGACACAACCCGGAATGGAATCAAATGTATTACGATCTTTTTCACAAAAAGTTCTCTTTTTTAAATATACTTTTAAATAGGTACTTTTTTCCCGTGAAAAAGCCTCCTAGGTTTGAATGCGACTATAAAAGGCGTTACTGAAGGTAAACGCATACTTATCAGAGCTGAAGGAAGCGAAGGAGCCGAAAGAATCGAATTTTTAGAATTACTTTTATGAAATCCTATGAAACCTCGCACACTTATCCGCGGTGACGAATCGCCGGAACAATTACTAGGAACTTCGTTTCGTTCGGCGCGGTCGATTCTTTCGGCGTGGACAAGTGTAGGTACGTTTACCTTTACTTGAACGCTTCACCTAGGTTAAAATAAAACTAAGGATATTGAAAGTAATTTCAATATCTTTAGGTACTGACGCCAGCAGGTCAAGCCACCCGAAACTGTCAAATTTTCCCAATCAACCTTGAACCTAATGCTTTAACGATAAAGATGAAAATCTATTAAAGAAATTTGACAGATTATAGTAGCTTGATGTGCTGGCGTCTGTACGTATTTCTATTTAGACTCTTACACTGTTTGTCCACCGCACCGGGAACGGGACGTCAACGAGAAAACAGATGACGGCTCCAAAGTAGCGACAGTACATTTACTGTGACAGAAAATTATAATCTCGTTTCTCGTTGACGTCTCTGTCCCGGTGCGGTGGACAAACTGTTTTAACACAATAAAAGCCATTGCTGTTTTTTTTCTTATGTTTCTTCCATTAAAACGTTATGTTTAACTTCCAGTTAGTCAACAAATTTGACGAGCTCCTCTTCACGAAGAACGACGAGAACTTCGTGGAGGCGTTCGCGATATTCTGCGGCATGGGCATCCACAATACGCACATGTACGAGAAGGCTATCACCGCCATGGCGAAACAGAGCGTTACTTTAGACGTGAGTTTTACTTTTTGATATCAGTATCATATTCTTTGACATCATCAAAATATCGAACCCAGACAGGCGCTTTACTTTGTAATGTGGCATGACGTCACCGCTTTCTAGATTTTATACGTAGTTTGTTATATTGTGACGTAGCAAGCTCCCCAACTTTAATGCGTTTTATCTAAGTAATTTACGTGTCTAATATTTTTTTATTATCTGACTTATAGAGTTTCTTTTTTTTACCCAGGAAACATCAATATTATGATGCGCCCGAATTTAAGCTAGGTCGTGGCCTTTTATTCCAAGTAGATAAATAGGACTTAAGCCAACAGCCTTCGAATAGATATAATTGTCCACTGTGCCATACTGGAACGCCTACATGTATTTGGCACTATTCCAAATTCAACTACCGTACCGCAATATTATAACACTGTACTAAAATTTTACTGAGGGAAACTTAACTCCTGAGTTAATTCACCACTTTTCTCTAATGTTTGTGCTTTATGGATCATTAATTGATCAAAATATGTTATTTGTATGATTGCAGGTACTAAGTTACCACGCGTCCGCTTCATTAGACGACGCTCAACGATTACGGGTGAGTTCACAACACAATTAGCTCGAATGCAATAATGTATTTTACATAGTCATGGAATTATAAACCTAACCTTTATAATAATAGAGTTTAGAGTTGTGTTTATGAGCGCCCTAAACAAATGATTGCAGAAACGTTCGATGTATGTGCCAGGTCGTACACTTGCATGTTGTAGTTCGTAAAGTTAGTAGCTCCGAGAGAAACGCCTCAGCCAGTCATATAATTAACAAACTCAAAGTGTAATTAGATGAACATGTTTACGTTAACAGGTTTGTTCCCAAACTTGGCTCATGACTGCTCGCGGAAAGTTGGTAGTACCTACGTTTGTTGCCTGTGGCGGTGTAAGACAATTTGTTAGAATAATTGAAAATTATAATAAAATATTTTAGCCAGTATAATTAAAATTAAGGTTTCCGGGCACATGAAAAAAAAATATAATGCCTTCAAGATATTCTTCCCCAAAACGCTACCATCTTACTTCGTCTACTAAAACAATTGTTTTCTTCTCTAGCATTTAATTGGATTGTAATCTTATTTACATAAAATCCTCTGCGACCATGAGAATAAATTAAATAGTTTTGCTAACCTTCTAGATTATTCCCCAGAAAAAAATATTTTGTAAGACAATGTTACTGTCTCATTCGACCATTATGTTCTTCTAAAAAACATAACGATGTAATCGGTCCAAACATTAAACCGCAGAGAACCTGCATAGCTTGAAGTTCATAATTGAACTTAGCCACATTGTTTCAGCCATTTCAATTCATAACCTGAAGTATGAATGCGAGTAATTAAATTCCTTGCGAACTCACTGGCGTATTTAATATTGCAGTGCAATATCCACCTAATATTTACTCAATGAAGATTGATAATAATGGCTTTTAATTTTCTGTATGGGTGAATGTTAATTATGTTTACCGTGTTCATAAATAATGCGTTTAAATTAATTAGCAAGCGGTGGCTTGTGATTTCGTTTGCGTGGATATTTTTAAAGTAAAATCTTCTTTAGGCGCTTTTAGCGATTTTTGGTAGGAGGAAATCTTACGGGATTACGTCACCGCGACACGTAGAACGTACACGTAGAACCGCGTAGACACGGCGAAAATGTATAGTTTTACGTGTAAGTTTTCACTTCTGCTAGCAGTCCCCATGACTGCCAATTTTTTTATTAGCAATTTTTTCGAATTTGTTTTTACAAAGCTGTTGATTTTGTTGATCAATTAAATCGTACATAAGTACTACGTGTTTACGTCTTATCAATGGTAGTTTTATATGGAGTACGTACGTCTTTAGTTAATGAAACCACTTTAAATGCAACAATGCAAAATGTCTGTGGCAGAATTTGTGAAAATATCGGAGGCAAAAATTCAAAACACTCGATGTGTTTTTAAAAAAAAGGAATTATTACTTTTTTGAGTTTAGGAAGCAGTTGGTGCACGAGCGCGCATTAACATTTTAATTTAATCCTTATGTCAATGGCATAAAAGTCAAATGACGATGACGCGAGTTTGTGAATTGCAATGATTATAAGTACCATAAATCCCCACTTACACGATGCACGTTTCTTGCTTGTGGCGTACAATTAAATCTCAATCTAATCTTCTTGTCTGTTTATACAGGGTGTACCAGAAAGGTGTGATCAAATTTAAGGGTGTAGTACAGACCATCATATTGAACAACTTTCTCCATGGAACCATCTTCATAATCGCGAATAAATTATCAGCTTTACACCCTTAAATTAGGCCACACCTTTCTGGTACATGACTTTGTGGTATATGACTGTGTGTAGATAAATGGTTAAATCCAATCTATCTAAATAAAAATCAATTGCCGTGCGTTAGTCTCGCAAAAACTCGAAAATTTCTCGCTCGATTGTGATGAAACTTTAGTAAGTTTTTTGTGTCTGCGTCAGAAGGTTCCTAACAAAAAAAGGCATTGCAATGCATCGAGCATTAGCTAGTAAATAAATAAATAAACAAATTGAAGCAACAAATGACTTCCATCGATTAAACACGGTATAAACCTGTAACTTTTGTTGTTGCTTCAACTTAAGGTACGCCACAGGCAATTTTTGCACCGGGAAAATCAGTCTTAAATGAATATTATGCATGCCCCTGCACTTGATGACCTCATGACTGCGTCAGTGAGTGCATTTCGCGTTGCTGAATTTTGGGCCAAACGTAGTATAATATGAACTTTTTTCCATCGATATGCCAAGAAGAAGAATGAATACCTATTCAGGATTATTACTGACCAATCGTTTTACCTTCCACAGACGTTAAGGATACCCTCCTCCGCCCACTTCAGTCTCCACGAGCTGGCTTTTGACGACATCGAAATGACAGACGACGACACCCTCCGAGCGTGTCTCCGTATGTTCCTCGACCTCGACTTTGTGGAGCGGTTTCACATAGATTACAGCGTGCTCTGTCGGTGGCTGTTGAGCGTCAAGAAGAACTACCGCAATGTAACGTATCATAATTGGAGGCACGCGTTCAACGTCGCGCAGATGATGTTCGCTATTTTGACGGTGAGTGATTTTTAGGAAATGATTTTGTCGTGTTAAAATGTTGTTTGATTTGGTATTTCTTACCTAGATCACTTCGTTTCGTCTTGTCCAAGGTTTTTATAAAAATGCTGAGATCCTATAGGACAGGGGTCGGCAAGTAATTTCAAGTGGGGTCCGGATACTGTTGACAAATTTTATCGAGGTCCATAAAAAAACTCGCAATAATATACTGTACAATTTTTTTAATTTGAATAATAATTATAAGTAACATAAAACACAATAGGTAGGTATTTTTAAAAGTTAATGTGAGAAATGACACCTGCGGTCTTGAGCCAGCTTTTTATAGTTAGGTTCACGTTGGGAACAGCATATGCGAAGAGTGTCCGCACCCCGCACTCCAACGCACTTGCACTGATGCACCAATAATTTGGGGGTCAAAGTTCCGACCCTTCGCGGTCCGGATGTGGACCGCGGTCCGCCTATTGCCGTCCCTTGCTATAGTATCTTGAATTCATAATCACAAGATAATTTACATTCCATCACCACTAACTGACTAACTTGAGCGATATGTACTTTAAGGACGCTGTTACAAATGGGTAGTCAAATCATTACTTTTTTACATAAAAGTATATTTATTAAATAAAATGCTTTACATTCTTAAAACGTTTTTTGGCCAAATTGTTGATAGATGTGCACGGTACGATTCTAAACTATAAATATAATTTTAAATAGGTACATTTTCTCAATAAATGTACCGAAGTAAACATTTTCACTCAGGTACATTTATTGAGGAAATGTACCTATTTAAAATTATATTTATAAGTAGTTCAGAATCGTAGCGTGCACACTTATCAACAATTTGGCCAAAAAACATTTTAAGAATGTAAAGCATTTTATTTAGTAAATATACTTTTATGTAAAAAAGTAATGATTTGACTACCCATTTGTAACAGCGTCCTTAAGCTGATTTTTGAGTGACTTTTATAATAAGAAGATCCTAATTTTTTTTCTGGTTGCAATATAATGTGAACTCTGTCATACATAGCATTGAGTTTGTTGTTCCATAACTTTATAATTTAAATATCTCTGGTTCTGATTACAAGTAAGTGGAACAACATTTTGAATACTGGTTGCATTACCCGTACCTTCTTTATCTACTTCTGGCCATAATGGCCGTACATAAAAGCTTGAAATTCGTCAGTAATTGTAACTAAGAAGGTTTAGGTTAATCAAACTCGAGTAATATTTGGCCTTGCTTCAGGAGACGCAGTGGTGGAAGATATTCGGGGAACTGGAGTGCCTGGCGCTGATCATCGGCTGCTTGTGCCACGACCTGGACCACCGGGGGACCAACAACTCTTTTCAAATCAAGTAAGTAGAAAGTTTATTGTTAAAATGTGTAGAGAAATTAATCTGCCTAGCCTTTCCCCAACTATGTTGGCGTCGGCTTCCAGTCTAACCAGATGCAGCTGAATACCAGTATTTTACATGGAGCGACTGCCTATCTGATTTCCATAACCCAGTTACTAGGTAACACGATACTCCTTGGGAAGATTGGTTGTCAGACTTTTGGGCTTCTGACTACCCGTAACGACTTTCAAATATCTACGAACCGGGACCAACGGCTTAGCGTCCTTTCCGAGGCACGGAGGGGGTCTCGATATGTAATGGATGATCACCCATCTACGAACCGACCGTGGTAAGCCCAGCGCCACCCAAGCGTAAGCGCTGCCGAATTAAAATGGTAGTCTCGAAAATATGATTCGCAACAATAACAATTATGTAGTTTTGCCATCGTTTGTTTTGATTTCCGAAATCATACCAAACCACGGCAAATGTAACTTAGAGAGATGTATTAATGATTCTTATGGTTATGTAAATACATAATTTGTTATTGTAGTGAATCATATTTTCGAGACTACCATTTTAATTCGGCAGCATTGTATTTCTCGTAGACCATGGGTAATAAACGGTATGTACTTTTATAATATTGTTTGCTCCATAATAATGCCCGTGTAGACATAATTTATCTTGTTTAGAAGAAGGAAAAATTCCAATATCACCAATCAATGTCGTCAGAAAGAATAATATCACCATGTAAACTGCAAACTATCATTCCGAATATTTAATGTAATACATCTCATCACCTCATTCCAGGGCGTCATCACCTCTGGCACAGCTGTACTCCACCTCCACGATGGAGCACCACCACTTCGACCAGTGTCTGATGATCCTCAACTCGCCCGGGAACCAGATCCTGCTCAACCTGTCCTCGGATGACTACGAGAAAGTCGTCAAAGTACTAGAAGATGCTATCCTGTCTACTGATTTGGCTGTTTATTTCAGGTAGAAATTTGTTTCACATAACCTGCCAAAAAAATTTTTTTCGGTTATGAGTTTATGACATTTCTAATTATCGATTTGATGTTATAGCGCGCGTCTATCATTGCAATTAAAACCTTATGTTAATGATAATAAAAGTCACACGACACACGACACCGCTGTCTTAAAAATAAAGGGCGTCCTTTATTTTTAAGATAGCGGTTTCCTATGCTAGTTTCGGTTATCTAAGAACCCTACGTGCTTATTAATCTCTTACATCTATGTTAGTCTGTTATCATAGAAGAAAGAGATGAGTCGAAATAATAGGCAGATCTAAGCATACTGTGTAGGTATCCAAAACTATCAGACCAACAATAAAAGGAAGACGGCGTGCCGCGAATTTCAAAAGTTTTATCTATGTGTGCATCGAAGGGTTGCCATTTGTTAATTTTTTCCCTATAATTGGGGAATAGTGTTGTATATGAGATATCATATCTAAATTTGTTTAATCGAATGGGGATATTTTAAATCCTATCATAGTTTATTTAATAATAAAAAAAAACGATGTTATTTCAAGTACTTAGAAGTGAAAAGAGATTCAGTGAGACTTTATGTGATTTGCTATTGTTTTTACAAGTTTTCACTACACAGGAAAGCATAATTTTCTTGTCTATTTTAACTAGACGACGGACGACTCGTCACGTACTAAGAGCGGTGAGCATGGTTTTAGTGTATGTGTGTGGGTGAGCGTGTATATTTACTTGCAGGAAGCACGGTTTCGTGGCTTCACTTTTGATGTTCGCGGCGCGCCGTCTTCCTTTTTTGTTGGTTTGAGCCAAAACTAAAATATTGACACCCTCCGAAACCAACAACCATTTATTGATTTGTTTGGCATACATTATCGGTCCAAATTTTTCATTAAAAAAACTTGGTATTAAAACTATCCTTACCTCACCTTCCAGCAAACGCAAAGGCTTCATCGAGCTGGTCAGCGAGGAGCGACAAGTGACTCCCAGCTGGGGCGAGTGCGAGGACCGCCGTGGTTTGCTGCGGGCGATGTTGATGACCGCTTGCGATCTAGCCGCGATCACAAAACCGTGGCCCGTTGAGCGACGGGTGGCAGCCCTGGTTGCCGGGGAGTTCTTCAGACAAGGAGATCTGGAGAGGCAGAACTTGAATTTAACGCCTATCGTAAGTACTCTTTGGTTGAGTCTGACAATTTGACATTGACAGCGCCATTATGTTGTCGCAATAAAGGAGGTTTTCGTCGTGCAAGTGTTTACCTCTGATGTGCGGTTGACTGTGACATACATATATTTAGGAGATTAATTGCCGTTTTAACTAACAATAAGCGACACCAAAATTGATGCCTACATGAAAGCGCGCTATTGGATTTGAAACGCTCGGCTTAGCGCCAAAAGTTGAAAATCCAACAGTGCGCTTATAATTAGGCATTCATCTAACCGAATGTGTGAAAACGGGCTTTAGTGTAACAACTATGCAACCCTGATACTCGCAGCTTTATGATTTTTTTGCGTAAATAAGATATTTAAAGGAAAGTTATTCTCGAGGTATGTGTTGGGTGTATTAAATGAGTTCAGACGCAAGTTAACAGTAAAAATGCATATAATCAAAGTTGAAAGTAAAAACACTGTATACAGGGCACAGACAGGTAAAAAGATAAAAACAATTTAAAACAGTTACGAGCGTTTTGTGAGCGTGACGTACGCTCCCACGTTAGTTCGTCCACTGTCGGACTATTACGGAGGCACGGGCGGGGGTGTATGCTCCCCCCGTTGCCGCGTTTAAGAGCACGTTCTCACACATTCTGTTAAGGCCGCGTTACATATTTTATTTATAGGTGGTTTTCTTTTATTTCAGGACATAATGAATAGAGATAAGGAAGATGAGCTCCCTGCTATGCAAGTCAAATTCATCGATACTATCTGCCTGCCTATATACGAGGTAATCATTTGATTAAATTGTTTGAGTTTATAGCAAGTTTGTCACTTAAAATTATTTAATATTTTTGGCGAGGTATCAACTTTCTTTTGTTTAATTTCTAGGCGTTTGCAGTCCTGTCCCCGGCCTTACAGCCCATGCTCGATCGAGTGAAGAGCAATCGTGGCCACTGGATCGACCTCTCCAACAACGACAGTGGCGAGAAATTCGACTACGGGCAACTAGACAAGGAGCTGCCAGAGAGAAACGACAAATCCAGCATCAGTTCCCAGAACGTAGATGACACTGAGAACACGTATGAGGGAGACAGCAGTGGTGCTGTCAGCCTCTCCTCAGAAACCAACTCCAAATACGAAAACCTCGAGAACCCCGTCGTAGGCCTCGTGTGCAACAACGCCCTCACTCTCAGAGACCCCAACAAGTTCTGTCAACTCAATGACTTTTAAAAGTTCTATAGACTATGACAATGTGATAAAGTGAATAAGCGGTTTATTAGTGCTCCCACGTTTCAAAGGCCAATAGCGAAGCCAAATCGTCCATTTAGGATGTTATGATTAGAAATTTTTCTAGCACAACTAACAATGAAATTTCATTAAGTTTTAATTGTGATTCGTAAGTTGTTTGCATTGCATTTTAGAAAATGAATTTATTCGTCATTGCGTGTCTATCCATTTGTTTATTATGTGAAATCATTATTCTCTATTGGTCTGCTTGGAATGTTGGACGATTACGCGAATAAAATGCAGTTCGCGAGTTTCAACTGACAACTGTGTGATATTCGTTTAGTAAATAGATGATTTAGTCGAATTTGAAATTTATCTAAACGCATGGCGTAATTATTCGATAAGTTGTCGTGACCATCGCCGCACTATTTTTATACACTTCATTATGTAGCTTTACATTTTTAAGTACCTATAAGAGAAAAAATTACAAGTAGGTATATATTTAATGTTTTAATTTACCTCATTCGTCTATTCCTACTACGTATTACATGAAGTTGTTTCGTGTGTCGATAGTTTTGGTATCATTTAAGATACATTTTTACAGCTAATGAAATATTCAATTTCTCATAGAAACAAAAATATTTCGACTTTTTAAAATACTCTAACCCACGCTAACCGCAGTAAGTGTAACAAAACAGGGCCTAACTGTCGAGACGTAGTTGTATGACCAAAATACCAAAAAGTTTTTATGTAGTTGTTGTACTAAACATTTTATTGTTTTCTATTATTCGGATTTATCATTAATTTTTTTTATACTTATGGAAAAAATATGTATTATAAATTTTATTATTAAACCGCTGATTATGAGTATGTGTGTGTGTGCGGAAAATATGATAAACACCAGCGACAGTTTGTGTGTGTCAACTAATAATTTTCAGTCGCACAACGTAATTTTTGTAAATAATTAATCAATGTTATATAAATACTGTACCTAATACTAACATGTTGTAATTTTGGTAAGTACTTATTATAAATTCGGGTTTTCTCTATTAATTATACATGGATAATTTTGTTCTATATATCTGCTTATAGGAACCGTGGCCTCGCATTAATTATTTTCAAGACAGTTACGGCACCCGCTGATCCATTCCAATATTATTTTCGATTTAAAATAGATTTTTTTGCATCGATTTTCTTTGTGTTGTCCATCAAGTTTTTTTAGCAAACGTGTCAATTATAAAAGCTAACAGATTATAGTAACGTGTCCGTTTTTTTAAATAATAAGGAAACTGCTAACTTCGTTTAGCAAGTTTTTATTAAACTGCAATATTTTGCATGTTGTTTTTATATAAATGGACATTCGCTAGTAGTTGTTCTTCTAGTCTTTTATTAAATTTGGCTATGATCATAAATATCTTAATTTGGACTCGTTTTTGTACTTTTTAATGTTTTTAAAATATTGCAAATTAATAAATGGTAACATTCTAACGTACAATGTTGTAAAACTTTTAAGATTGATCAATGACTTTCAACTCTATGTATGGCTTTAAATTTGGAAGCAAAACAATTTCGAGTCGTTACTTCACATTTTGGATGGAACTCTTCTTTCATACATTATTATGACCAAGTCCTCCATAATGAAAGTTAAAAAAAATATATTTTATAATTGGAATAATTCTCTCTATAGACATTAGATATTTACATGAAAAAAATCTCAAATTAATTGTGGTAATAAAACTATGTACAACATTAATTTTAAGATTGCTGTAAGTATTATTAGAAAGTAATTAGAAAATTAATAATTGTAATTCACTAAATGACGAGTTGTATGGTGTGTGAATAATTATGGAGGTTGTTTTGTTCCAAACAAAAATGTTATTTATTTATGATTAAACAAATTTTGAAATAATTAGCGACTTTCATTTATTTTTTACGATTTTGTTTTTCTTCTGTTATGATCTGGCTGCAGCACTGAAAACAAGAAGTTACAGGAGAAAAGACTTAAAAGGAAAGACATTATGTAGTCCACCCACACCTGTGTGTGGAACTAAGCACGAATATGGAGTAGATAGCTCGCTGGAGTCACGCTCCTTCCGCCAATGTTAGGTAACATGGTTAGCGGATGATTTGTAGGTACAAATCATCCGCTAAAAGTACTAAACTGATCTTATAACTTAACTGTGAATTTGAAATCCATCCCCATTGTGAGTGTTTCTCAAATATCCCGAAGGTTTATTACCTTTGCGGTTAACCGTGTCCCCGGCCGTTTTTTATTTATTATTTGTTAAACGGGGACGGCCTACTCCACAGCGGGAATACACCATCCTAAAAACTAGATGCCCTATGTCAACACCCCCGGGATACAAGATGACCTTTCATCGACCTTGACCGTGACCGTGTTATAAAACTACAAATTAACAATTTTCGGACTAATTCTTTTATTTGTGCTGGAAGGCCTTGCTTCTTGACAAATTTCATTATTCTAGGTCAACGGGAAGTACCCTATAGGTTTTGATTTACTTGCGACAGTTGCGAGTATCAAAATATGTCGCATAAATGGCCGTATGTTTTTATTGCGTTGACTTAGAAGCTTGAGTTTTTTAGGACTCCAAGAGACCATAGACTTACATATTTGATATTAATTTCAACTTGATACCTCCACGCGTTCCTGAGAAAAAGGGTCTTGACAGACTGACAGACAGACACGGACAACGAAGTGATCCTATAAGGGTTCCGTTTTTTCCTTTTGAGGTACGGAACCCTAAAAACGAATGTAATGCATGGTTTTGAGAAATATCAAAACGAAACCAACTTCTGATGCGTTTTGAAAAACGAGCTATTGAGTGTCCGTTCCACTTGCGTTTTAGATATTTAGATCACTGTCATCACTTCTTTATTTTGAAATCGCTATTTATCGATTTTTATTCGCCGTGTAAAAGTTCGTGGATAAGTGGACCATCTTTAAATCCCAAGACCCCTCTGTGCTTCGGAAAGCATAACGTGCTTTCCGAAGCACAGAGGGGTCTTGGGAGCCGTTGGTCCCGGCTGTCATTCGCGGATCTTTGACAGTCGTTACAGGTCGTCAGAAGCCCGAAAGTCTGACAACCAGTCTTACCAAGGGGTATGTTTGTATCTAGAAACTAGGTTGTGGAGATTCAGATAGGCAGTCGCTCCATGTAAAATACTGGTATTTAGGTGCATCTTGTTAGACTGGAAGCCGATCCCACCATTATTGGGATAAGTCTAGGCAGATGATGATTCTTGTTTTAAGGAAAATAGACCATAAAGAACATTTTTAATCGGTTTCGTAAAAACTGTCAACTAGCCTATTCATCTCGGCTGCATTTTGTTGCCTATGAAGCATACTTAGATAATACACTGTAGGTACTACCTGTGGTACTACTATGAATTCAGACAAGTGTAGTCGTGAGTTGCATCCTAAAATGGTTAACTTGGATTCCTTTTTTGAGTTTTAGCCTCGGCGCGGCGGTGCAGCAATTCTGTGCTATGCGGGATGGTACGTACTTACTACAAAGTTTCGAAAGTATCATCATCTGCTTAGCCTTTTCCCAACTATGTTGGGGTCGGCTTCCAGTCTAACCGGATGCAGCTGAATACCAGTATTTTACATGGAGCGACTGCCTATCTGACCTCCACAACCCAGTTACTGGGTAATACGATACCCCTTGGTAAGACTGGTTGTCAGACTTTCGGGCAAGTTTCGAAAGTATGATACTCTATATTATGTACACGTTAAAAAATACAGACGTAAATGTAGAAATTTAACTAGGCAAAAGAGTATGTAAGTATCGTAGCAGGTGGCGTACTGTAGTTTCTGCCTACCCCCATGGCAAGAAGGCGTGAGTTTATGTTGTATGTATGTAGAAATTTTATATAGGGTGACACAATGGGCAATGGTAGGTCTTACTGTTGAAAGCGATCTTTTAAAGACAACCTTTGGATGGATTAAAGAGAGAAGGAAGATAATAGGTACTGCAGGCCGTCTGTGGTGTAGGTACCATTTACATAAAGGTACCTACGATAGATACAAATATAAGTAAACATATTATCTATGTAATTTAGTCGTTCTAATGATTACACCAGTCAATTACTTGAGCCTTTCATGTTAATAGATGCAGTTTGTGGTAAGGTATAAGGCACCTGCCTGTCTCACCGCCGGCGATTAACGAGAGGCGAAGGGATTAGAGCTAGCAACTAAAAACGAGTTCACGAGCAATGAGCTGCGAGTGGGCAACGGCAACGTGCGTTTACTCGCAGGTTTGCGTATGTACTGTTGAGGATCTCTGAATCTGACCAGTTTGAAGAACTCTTTTTTTTCCAGACAAATCAAAGGCCTTCTGTGAATCGTGCTTTCAGGGAATGTCGCAAGAAGTATCTACATAATCACGGATTCTTCACGAGTTGCTGCCTTGTTGGGCACTGGGTTAGATACCCTTCCTACATATGCATAGTGGCGGCCTTAGGGGGTGGCGAGCAGGGCAACCACACTTTTTGTTTTTTGTTGGGTGGTAAATCATCAAATGACTTTTCCCGGTCTGGGTGGAGCAGGAGGGCGTGTCAAGGCCACGGTAACTCTTTCGAACAACCCGCGACCCTGGCAGGCGTCGGCTCTATCGAACCCCATCACTGCTGACATCTCTTTGAGGCGCGCGTCACAACGCGCCGTCGATCCGGGCCTAGTCCTTACCGGACAGCGAGCTACCCATTGCTCGCTTTTCGCAAGCCCACGCGTACGGTTTCTGGGAATCGGCTTTCAATTCCCGACGCCCAGGGCGTCTCCTGCGGCGGCTAGGGGCGTGAGGGCGCAAAAGTTGCCTCTCTTTTATGCGTTCCGCCTCCTCCTTCACGAGCATTACTGCTTCCCATGCACTCTCGCTCAGTACCATGGCCTGGACCAGGTTTGGACGCGAGAGGTCGCCACCGTCGATCGCCTCCGCGAGGACACGGCGGGGCTGTGTGAATGACAGTGGCATGGCCACCATCAAATATTTTAAATTTTATTACGTAAAAAATTTTTCGCTAATTGATCGAAATTTGTTGCCAAATATCAGAATTTGTCGGTCACTGGTTCAAAAGTTATAATTTTTTCGGGTTCATAGGTGGCCCGATCTGGAGAGCATCACCCCAGCTTGACCACATTTATATCTCAAAAACTAGGCCACCTAGCAAAGATCTGTTTTCTCCCAAGTTTAGTCGCTAATTCGTCGCAATTTATCGCCAAGTCACAGATTTAGTCGGGTCTCAGTTAAGAATAGGTAAATAATGAGTTCAAGTTTTAAGTATAGTCCAAGAGCTAGATCGAGGAGTTTGCGATAAAATCTTTGATTCTCCGCTGGAGCTCTGTCCGCTATGCCGTTATTTCTCGCGGCAGCGGAGTTACGCCCCGACGTTTTGCCTCCTCGCGCCACTCCCACGTGTGTGCGAGGACTTTTGGCTCCAGATCCCATGACGGCAATCGGGCAAGGAAGCTCACCGGCTCACCGGTGACCGTGCGGTATCCCCGGACTAGCCGGATGCCCATGACCCTGTGGGATGCCTTCAACCGGCGGGTTGGTCTGCGTTTCAAGAAACGCGCACACACCGGCGCCCCATAAACGGACCCCCGCGCCGAGCCTCCGGCAGGAAGCGTTTGGACCCCCTAGATTGGGCAGGAGCCGCTTCAAGGCAGCCCCAGCCCGCTCCAGTCTGGGAGCCAAACGCCGGAAATGCTACACGAAGTTCCAACAGCTGTTGAGGACGAGTGGGCTCGACGCCGATGTGAACGTTATTTGGGAACCCGATGGTACCGCGTTCCAAGCACATGACCTCGGACTTGTGCAGGGCGACCTCGAGTCCCATTTGCCGGATCCTCTCGACGATTGTCACAACCCCGCGTGTCGCTAGTTCAGCCGCCGCCTGGTGCGACCTCCAGGGCAACTACCCTGGGCCTCGCTCTTGCAGGGGCCTCGCATAACTACTCAAGTAGAAAAACTTGACATTTAAAACTTTATTTTATTCAAAGGTATTAGTTAAAACCATAGAAATATACTTTCTTAGATCTATGGTTAAAACAATAAAGTAAGTTTGATATAAATAGTAATAATAGATGTACTGGGATCGGTCTATCATTACTGACAGGACTATTGTCGCCAATAAGCCTGATATAGTGGTGATAGATCGATTAGCGCGCCACGCAATGATAGTCGATGTTACCATTCCACATGACGAGAACCTCGTGAAAGCTGAGAAAGAGAAATAAATAAAATATCTCGACTTAGCTCACGAGGTTGTTGACATGTGGAATGTGAGCTCGGCTGTCATTGTGCCGATTGTCGTAACGGCCAATGGCCTGATGGCCGAAAGCCTCGACCAACATCTCTCGAGGCTCTCGTTAGGCGGTTGGATCAAGAGTCTGATTCAGAAGGCAGTACTCCTTGATACGGCTCGCATTGTGAGAAGGTTCCTGTCTCTGCAGCCCTAACCACCGGTAGCTTGGACCCTGCTCCCTACACCGGCGGATCTCTATTTTTTTATATTTTTAAATGTTTTTTTTATATGTTTTGTTTAAAAAATATTTAAAAATGTAACGATATAAGAATTAAAATGAATACACGAGTAATAATAGTAATATTAACGATACCTATCGAATGACAGCCGGGACCAACGGCTTAACGTGCTTTCCGAGGCATGGAGGAGTCTCGGTATGTAAATATGGTCATCCATCCACGGACCAACCCCGGCAAACGTAGCTTAACCTGATGGATCGATCCGTGCGGCTGTTATTACTTAGCCACGAGCTCCTCCTCGTTTATAATTATTAATATACCTATACCATACGCAAAATACGCGCATTGTCGTGGAGTTGCGGATACCAGCCCGTATTACCTATTACCTAATATACCTATATCCAAGTATCAAAACAAACTTTTTGGTAAGAATCTCCAAAATATTTGAATGGGATAATGAAACATTTTAATGTCAGTGTCACAGAGTACTTTATTCTATTGGTCAGTGTGATAGGTGTGATACTTGAAACTTGGTGATTGGTATGAAGTTCAGTGAAACACAAACACTTTGATTATTTACTTATTTATTAAACAACATAAAACTGTGAAACATTTGAAAATAAATCAAAAACTGCAAATTACTTCTTACTTCCGGCAATATTTGAGCAGTTCCTGCTTTACATTTTACACTTAATAAAATATAATACAAATCCTCTCGACAGAATGGCGAAGATGGACATCACCAACCCGAAAGTTATATTGCTTCTTTCCGAAGCGTATGAGAAAGAGAAACGTCTGCGGGCATATTGGGTTAGCAAAAATACAGAAAAGATACTGTTGGCGGCCACACTCAATAGAGAACCTACTAATTATTACGAGCAAGATGT
Organism: Cosmia pyralina; assembly: GCA_946251885.1. NCBI lineage: Eukaryota > Metazoa > Arthropoda > Insecta > Lepidoptera > Noctuidae > Cosmia > Cosmia pyralina. Next base: position 14,473,504 of record OX276359.1, on the reverse strand, counting down.
CATCAGGAACACCATGGCCGACGGTATGGCTGCAATCACTCGAGACCATGAAGCTGCTGCTCGCAATAGGAGGAAAGTGCCAATCCGCGACGCAAAGTCTATACCAGGCATTGAGAGCATGCGACATGAGAATTCACTCATCAACCTTGGTGTGGGAGACGCCAAAAAAGATCCTCGATTAGCGCGACCAGACACTGACTTGTCACCTGATCCATTGATGCGCCCCGTAGATTCAAAGACTCAAAGAATATTATTCAAACCAAAGCCTGTATTTGGTAGGGAGAAGTATTTAAACGAGAGGGCCAAGCAAATGCCGGAGAAGCGGTACTATCTTCCGGAATGCATGAGTTGGAATCATGGTTGGCGTATGTGTGACAGTAAAATGCAACAGGGGAGCAGGTTTGGTCGAAATTGGGTCTTGCAAAAGACCTTGAAGAATCGTGTTGGGTTCATTCGGGATCCAGATCATTACAAGACAGTCATACAGGGTGCCTTCCAAAAATGTGTGCCTTATTAGAGGAATTATAAAACACAGACACACACAATACAATGTCTGTACTAACAGGAATTAGGCTGTGAATCCGTTGTTATATGGATTGCTTTAATACAATACCTATATTCTTTGTTACAGTTATTATTGATATAACTAGGTTTTATCTTGACAACTCTCGGGACCCTGGAGTCCCGGACCTTTGAAAGGCCTACTAGGGGCTGAAGCTAACTTGTACTAACTTGCAAGGCTCATTAGGCGTTTTTAATGAAATGAGGCACCAACCCACGATTATCCCTGTTCACATTATGCAAGTGCACCCAAGGACAACCTTCGGTTGGTGTAGGACTAAATGCAGGATACGGAAACATAGATATTGGATTATGGGTTTGGGTGGCTAAAGTGAACTGGTTATCTAGAACATTATTGTTAGAGGAATTATTATTAGGCATTTAAAATTTGATTCAGCTAATAATTCCAAACTTGTTAAAAGTTTTACTTTAGTTAGATACTTATTTAATTTATTGTATGTTTTCTTTTTACTTTCCTTTATTTTAATATACAGCTAAGTTTGTACTTATTTACTAAATAATAATAATATGATGTTTCAATATAATGTGTAATTTTATTTTTAAACTACTTCCAAAAAGGAGGAGGTTCTCAATTCGACTGTTTTTTTTTTGTGTTACGCGATTTCTCCGTCAGCTGTGGACCGATTTTGAAAATTATTTTTTTGTCATGAAGGGTATGCTCTTGAGAGGTGGTCCCATTGGCACCAAGTTATAAGCTGATGACGGGATCCCATGGAAATTGAGGGAAACCCTCAAATTTTATAGGTATACCTATAGCGAATTGGGTATTTTTTTATAGTAACTCGTGATCTGCTCTCGCACCATTTGGTGAAGTAGAACTGATAATGAAGACCGCAGATGGCCATCGAACGTACTCAACCATAACCTAATTATTTCACGGGTTGCGATTCGATATGGTTGCTGAGCAATTTTCGCTCGTCACAATGCATATGAAGTGGAGCTGATGGTGACTTATCAGTTCTCCTGGTTCTTACTAGGAGAACTCTTCAACAATTAACGTCCCTGCATCGGGAAAAGCAATATTTTGTAAAAGGGGATGAGCAGTTGATATTAGGCAATTGTAAATTAGATAAACTGACCCACTAAAAAGTGAAAAATAACTTTAATTTCGGAAGTCGGTGGCAAAAAACTAAAATACAGAGCCAAAGACTTCCGAAATTAAAGATACCAAAGATAACCAAAAACAACTAAGATACTAATAACTGATTTATAAGATACTATTAAAGACGTCGGTTGTTTTTTAGTCGTGTTGCGGTCAGTCCTACTTTCTGATTATTGCAGAGTTGTTGTTGTTGAGGCTGTTGTTCAGGTTGAGGCGCGTAGAGAAAAGATCACTTAGTTCCCGTCAGGTTTATTACGTCTAAATTGTGTTTACAAGTAAATCTGTTGACGATTCCTTTTTGTAATGTTAGTCACCGCGTAGCAGTAATCGCATTCGCGGATTTGTTGTAATGTATGTATAATATATTATATATCGCACGCCTGGTGCAATCCGCTGCGTCAGTAAAACCTGTATAGTTTATGAGTCTACAATAGGGATTCACGATTTGAAATCACCAACAATGCTCCTGCCTTCTCTGATTGAAAGTAGAGATAGATCTTTGCCCAGTGAACAGAACAGTGGCTTCGTTACAACCGGAGATGCGTGAGGTAGCTACAGTCCTTTCACAGGTTTTTTACCTCTGGCAGCAGCAGCAACCCAACAGCCACTGTTAACGTGGAGTCAAAGTAAAAGTTTGTTTCCTTGTTCGAACAGTATAATTTCAGCCTTTTTCAAATAACATGAGTAAAGAATATGTAGGTTGACAAAGGTAAAAGTAAAAAAGGTTCACGTGCGACAATAGCGTCGCGCGTCGTTCGAGTTGCCGTGTAGAAGAAGAGGGGGAGTTAAGATGGCGGCCGGCGTACGAAGACCCGGTGCGCGTTCCCGTTGACGATTTCTTCAATGTTTAGTTGTTGAGCCTGTTTGAGTTCCAGCTACGTTGCAAACATCCTCCCCCCCCTTGGGGACATGTTCCCCAAGGAGCTCTTGGGAATCTAGTAGGGCTAGTCTAGAAACGGGTCTATGAATGACGCCGTTCTCTGTTTTTACGTCGACCACCCTGCATACGCCGTCAGCTCCAGGATATAGCTTCACAACGCGGCCCATGAGCCACTTCATAGGTGGAATCTGATCATCCAGGATGAAGACCAGGTCGCCGACACGAACGTGGTCTTGTGCACGTTGCCATTTGACGCGTTGCTGCAGAGTAGCTAGATAGTCCTTTGTCCATCGAGACCAGAAGTGCTGTCTTAAGCGTTCAATCAGCTGGTATCTGTTGATACTGACTCGTTCGGTGACGGGTGAAGGTAGTGAGGTCAATGGTCGACCCACAAGGAAGTGCCCAGGTGTAATTGCTGACAGATCAGAAGGATCAGCAGACATTGAAGTAATCGGACGTGAGTTCATAATAGCCTCAATCTGTGCAAACAGTGTATACAACTCTTCAAAAGTTAAACTGCAGTTACCTGCTATTCGTTTTAAGTGATATTTGGCTGTTTTGACTCCTGCTTCCCAGATACCGCCGAAATGCGGTGCATACGCGGGAGAGAATTTAAACGTTATACCTTCCATGCTCGCGTAGTTGCTAATTGTACGTTCACTTTCTTTGAGCAGTCTGTTCAGTTCATTATTAGCTCCTACAAAATTTGTACCATTATCACAGTGTATAGTGTGAGGTTTACCTCGACGTGAAATGAATCTACGCAAGCACAAGATAAAGGCATTGGTACTTAAGTCGCTCACGACCTCCAAATGCACAGCTTTAGTACTGAAAATAACAAATATGCATAGATAGCACTTGGAGGTCTTGGCACCGCGACCCTTTCTATTTAAGATTAAAAAAAGGTCCTGCAAAATCAGTGCCACAAGTCGCAAATGGTAGAGCAGGAGTTACACGAGATTGCGGTAAATTTCCCATTATGGGGCATAAAGGCTTAGCTCTGAATCTCTGACAGCGAACACACCTTCTAACAGTAGTTGCCGCTAACACTTTCCCTCCTGTAGGCCAGAATTGCTCACGAATAGTATTCAAAAGTTGCTGAGGGCCACAGTGTAGGAGGCGAAGATGTTCCTGCTCAAATAGAAGTTTAGAGAAAGTGTGTTTGGGGTCTAGTAGTATAGGATGCCTTTTCCCATAAGGACAGTGGGTTGCATTATCGATTCGTCCACCGACACGCAACACACCGTGTTTATCCAAAAATGGATTCAAAGAGAGAACACATGACTTAGAATTTAATTATTTAAAGTTTCAAGTGAGTGAATTTCCTTTGAGAAGCATTCTCTCTGTGAAGCCTTAGCTATGAGTACCAGTGAGTTGTTCAATTCAGAACAGGTGAGTTCACCATTTAATTTAGTATTCGTTCTTTTAATGTTATTTATAAATCTTAGTATGTAAGCAAATACTCTTTGTAGTTTAGATAATTTAGAGTAGTTTTGAAATGGTACAATGTCAGTAAGCAGAGTTTGAACATTTAAACTTATTTTTATTTCTGGTAAAGTAGAAGAAGCAGATTTAAATTGGGGCCAATCATATTCAGACTTGGTCAGAAAAGAGGGACCATGCCACCAAAGAGTGTTACTATAAAGAAGACGTGGTTGAATGCCCCTGGATGCCATATCAGCAGGATTATGTTCGGAAGGTACATGACGCCAAGTAGTTACATCAGTTAATTCTCGAATCTGTTCAATCCGATTGCTTACATAAGTTTTAAGAGTTTTAGGTGGAGTATGTAACCACCCTAAAACTATTGTTGAATCAGTCCAAAATACTGTGCGTGAAATCTTAATTTTTAAAGAGTGTAATACTTTATAGTATAGTTTTGCACTAAGTAAAGCGCCTAACAATTCCAGACGGGGAATTGTTTCAGATTTTAAAGGAGAAACTTTAGTTTTAGCACATAATAAGTTACATTTAACTTCGCCTAGACTATTAGTAGATTTTAGATAAATGCATGCACCATAGGCATCTTGTGAGGCATCAGCAAAACAATGAGCCTCTATATAATTAGGAGAACTACAGAAAATATATCTAGGTATCTGAATACGAGTGAAATGTTTTGTTTCATTATAGAATTCTATCCATGAATTTTCAATATCCTTTGGAATTTCATCATCCCAGTCTATTTTAAGCAACCAGAGCTTCTGTAGTAAAATCTTATGAAAAATAGTGCAAGCAGATAAGAGACCCAAAGGATCAAATATTCGACACGAGTTTGACAATATAGAGCGTTTCGTAACTTTAGGAATAGATTTAGTTTCGACTGAATAGTGCAAAGTATCAGAGTTAGGTGTCCATTTTAATCCTAAGACAGAGGATTGTTTACTAAAATCTTGAGATTGGTCAGTCGTAGGTATATCATCAAAAATATCAGGAGAATTTGTTCTGAACTTACGCAAAGGGAAACAGCCTTCAGCAAGTTTGTCAATTACTCCTAAAATATTAGCTTTTAACAAAGATTTTGAGTCCGAACCAGTGTTCAGATCGTCAACATAGAAGTCATGTCTTAAAGTATTGGCAACAGCTTCATCAGTACATTCCGCTGCTAGTTGTACGAGACACCTAGTGCTCAGATACGGAGCTGAAGCTGTTCCATACGTGACAGTATTTAGTTGCAAGATTTTGAGTGGTTGACCTTCGTCTTCCCTCCAGAGGATAAGTTGTAAATGACGCTGTGATTCATTTACCATAACCTGTCTATACATTTTTTCCACATCACCTGTCACCACATAGGTATACTGACGAAACCTAAGCAAGATTGCTATTAAATCGTCCTGAACCACTGGTCCAACAAATTGGATATCATTTAGTGACTTATTTGTAGAAGTTTTACAAGAAGCATCAAAGACTACCCTTAAGCGAGTAGTTTCACTGCTTTCGCGACTTACTGCATGGTGCGGAATATAATATCCAAAGCTAGGACGGCTCACTTCAGTCAAGTGGCCCAATCTTTGATACTCGTTAATAAATTCAGTATAGTCATGTTTGATTTTAGATTTATTCAGTTTCTTTTCTAAATTAAAGAAACGCTTTTTAGCAATAAGATAAGAGTCTCCTAGAGCCTTACTGGGAACTTCACGTAATGGAAGTTTTACACAAAATCTCCCATCGTTCAGACGGACAGTGTTCTCAATAAAATGTTTTTCACAATATTGTTCCTCATTAGAAAACTTAATATTTCTATTTGGCAGAGCAGGAAGATCCTCAACTTCCCAAAACTTAGCTAAAGAGTCCTTAATTTCCTGAGAGAAGTTAGAATGAGTAGTAGCAGTAGGGCTCACACCGGTTGGCCCCGACACAAGCCAACCCAGTTTAGATTTTTGTAGTGTAGGTTTATTCTTTCCTAACTTAATTTGTTTAGAATCCACAATTTCCCAGTAAACATCAGCACCTAGTAGTAGATCAATTTCAGAGGGTAAGTAGTAGGTAGGATCTGCTAGTTGTATAGATTCAGGAAGATTAAATTCAGAAGTGTTAATCCTTGAACTGGGCAACATCCCAGTAATATCAGGCACTAAAAGACATAAAACATCCATATGGAAGAAGTTAATCCGCGATTTAAGTTTTATGTTACACCTTTTAGTAGTAGTAGTTAGCTTATTATTTATACCAGCAATTGATATATTAGTATTAGAACATGATAAATTCAATTTTCTCTGCATTTTTTCAGTGATAAATGAAGACTGGCTTCCATTATCTAGTAGTGCTCTAACAGTGTGTGTTTCAGAAGTTCGGCTATCAATTAGTTCCACTTGAGCAGTGCACAAGAGAATCTGCCCGGGCATTGCCACGGAGAGTGAGACAGGATTAAACATAGTAACAGTAGAAGATACCTCAGAGGCACGCGCCTCTTGAGGAAGAGATGTCGCAGAAGACGTATCAACAGGTGAGTTTGTCTTATCATTATTGGACAGTGATTTATGTAGTAGTAAATTGTGCTTTTTGTTGCAGAATTTGCAAGAGTTATGTTTGCAGTGAGCAGAGAAATGACCAGGACGCAAACAATTATAGCAGAGCTTATGCTTAGAAACTTCATTGCATCGAGCATCCAATGACATATCTTTGAACTTATCACACTTATATAGTAAATGATCTTGTGAACATACAACACAGTTTTTTCCATTTGTGTTAGAAGTAACAAATGATTTAGTTTGTTTATTGTCTTTAGAATAAGACCGCTTTTCAGCTTTACTACCATCATTCTTGCTGTACTGCAAGGTTTCCAAAACGTCAGCACGATTTCGCAAGAAATTATAGAATTCCTCTATTGTTGGAGAAGCGGCAATAGTACTCCTATGTTCCTCCCATGTGCGACCTGTGGCGCCATCTAGTTTTGACACCATAATATACACAAGTAAGGTATCCCAACGAGATTCAGGATCATTTAAAGAAGATAGGGCTCGAATATTTTTAGAATAGTAATCTATCATAGTACGAAGAGATTTGTAATTTTCTTTACTTATTGTGTCAAAATTCAAAATGGCCTTTAAATGATTATTTGTCAGTATCCGGTTGTTATCAAAGCGTTCAGTAAGTAAATTCCAAGCTAATTTATAATTGACAGCAGTGAATTCTATGGATTTGATAATATTAGATGCTCCAGACTCTAATGAAGAACGGAGATAGTGAAACTTATTAATTTCCGGAATAGTATCATTGTTGTTAATTAAAGAATCAAAAGTGTCTCGAAATTCCATCCACTTTAAATAGTTTCCATCAAACGAAGGCAGCTGAATAGTAGGCAACTTAATGTTATAGCTGCGGCAATCCTGTTTAATATTCTGACAGCTAGATATTGAATTACAGTTAGTATTTTCTGGTTTTACATTAATAGGAGAAAGACTTTCAATTAACAACTGAGCTTTAGCAATGTTTGAGCAAAAGTCACTTTCAATCATTTCATTTTCCTCTAACTGATCAGGATCCAAAGTTTCAATTTTAGTTTTTAAATCATCAAACTGTATCAACACCTCTTTGAATCTTGATAGTTTTAGCTCAGTTTCAACAAGTATTTGTTTAGGAATGCTGTCAGATTCTATCAGGTCTACAATACCTGTCAAGTATTTAGAAAATATAGTTATTCTCCCTTTTACCGTACCACGTTGTTGAATAAGAGATCTCAATTCAGCAGACATAGTGAACACTTATAAAAAACTGAACAGACCGTCAATAAATTAGTTATTCTAGTTTAGATACCGCAAGTAAAGTTAAGGAAATAAAAGGCAAACCGTGCAAGTCGCGCAATAGCTACGATAACAGATTTTCACTCAGCACACACGAGCAAGGCAGGTCACACACGAGCAAAGCAGGTCACACAGCGCTATGCAAGCAGCAGCTGTGTCTAGTAGGTAGACTTATAGCAGCGCATTCCAGCGGGATCCAAGTAGCAGAAGTACACGGCGATTCTGGAAAATGCCAGGGTGATCCCGTAAGCGAAGCGCAAGTAGAAAGTTAAGCAGTTAGGTAGGTATAGTTAACGTTTCATAGGTACCTACCTAACAAGAAATTATCATTAGGTATTCTTACTGCATTGAATGCCAGTAAAATAGACAGTAAAGTAGTTAGGAATAGTTTACGTTTAATTTAACATTATTCTGAATCCACAGTAAGCAAGTATAGTAAAAGTAATAGAATAGAATAATTAGGTAGGCATAGTTGTATTGTATTTTATTGCCTACCTACTAAGAAGTTATTATCATATCTGACTCCATAATATTAAGTAATAAGTACTAAGTGGGAAACTGGTGCACAGAACGGCTAGTAGGTTAACATTATTTAGGCACTTGTACCTAAGTACATACTAAAATTGGGCGTACTTCCCTGTAAGCGAACCACTAGCTACTCACTACACCGGCCCTTTTGGTAGGCGAGTCTTTTCAAGGAGCGCGGAGTTCCATTCTTCAGCTCGCCTCGTGTTTCCCAGTTGTTGCAGGCACTGCACTTCACTGCAGGCAGAGGGGCCGTCGTCGCCACGCGGCCGTCAGATCACGTCGGTGGTCTCCAAATGTTAACGTGGAGTCAAAGTAAAAGTTTGTTTCCTTGTTCGAACAGTATAATTTCAGCCTTTTTCAAATAACATGAGTAAAGAATATGTAGGTTGACAAAGGTAAAAGTAAAAAAGGTTCACGTGCGACAATAGCGTCGCGCGTCGTTCGAGTTGCCGTGTAGAAGAAGAGGGGGAGTTAAGATGGCGGCCGGCGCACGAAGACCCGGTGCGCGTTCCCGTTGACGAATTCTTCAATGTTTAGTTGTTGAGCCTGTTTGAGTTCCAGCTACGTTGCAAACAGCCACCTTCCTTATTTTAATTGTTTTCCCTTTATTAATAAGCACTAAAGTTCTTAATAATTAATTACAATCTAAAAGAAAAATGATTGCTTATCTATTAGCCTAATAGATAAGCAATTGTAACACGTATCATATTATTTTACGTGATAGATTATATTTTATCTAAGAATAATCTCAATTTGCACTTTTTCACAAGGTCTGATCTATACAAATAAATAAAATTGAAGTGTCTGTTTGTAATGTCAAAATAACAGCTTTTTACTAAATGCATATGAAAGTATATGAGTATACGGTACTCATTACAAAAATCCAGTTTTTAAAATTCTTGTCTGTGTGTCTGTTTGTTCCGGCTAATCTCCGAAACGGCTGGACCGATTTTGACGGGACTTTCACTGGCAGGTATCTGATGTTATAAGGAGTAACTTAAGCTACTTTTATTTTGGAAAAAGAATTGGTGTTCTGCGCAAAAAAAAAATAAAACCCATTTAATATCAGCAAATGGCGGAAACATAAATAATAAACAAAACTAATTAATACGATAATAATAATATAATAATACGATTAACGAAATGAAAAGAAGTGTAAAATCTCCAAAACAAAATCGGCACCGACAAAGCTCAATGATCGAATAATAGGTTGGGGAAAAAGTTTCTTCGCATTTTTTAAGAAAATTCAAAACTTTTTTTAATATACATTATTTACATTTATCTAAAGTATGTAGGTTGATTTTGTTCGATAACTTTTTAGGTAGGGACATGATCCCATTGCTATAAAAATTTTGGGACTTCTGATCAAAATACCGCGATAAGTGGTTTTGGCACTCCTCTCGTGATGTTAACCTGACACTGCCTAAAGAATTCTGAAGAGACCGAAACAGGTGGAAATCTGAAGGTGCAAGGTCAGGAATATACGGCGGATGCATTAACACCTCCCAGCCAAACTCTCTTAATTTTTGCTGAGTCGCTAAAGATGTGTGAAGTCTAGCGTTATCATGATGAAAAACCACACCCCTTCTGTTGATTAATTCCTGCCGCTTTCTCTCAACTTCTTGCTTTAATCTCATCATTTGTTCGCAGTAGAGTTCAGAATCGATGGTCCTGTCCGGTGGTAACAGCTCATAATGAATAATGCCCTTCCAATCCCACCACACACATAGCATCACCTTGTTGCGAGTTAACCCGGGTTTCGCCACAGTCTGTGAAGCCTGACCGGCCTTTGACCACGACCTTTTTCGCACGTTCTTGTCGTACGTGATCCACTTTTCATCACCAGTTACCAGCTTCTTCAAAAATGGTTCGGTTTCATTACGTCGTAATAAAGAATCACAAATGAGTACACGGTTCATTAGGTTTCTTTCAGTGAGCTTGTGAGGTACCCAAATATCGAGGCTTTTTTGTGTACCCAGTTTTTTTCAAATGCGCCAAAACTGTTTTGTGGTCAATTCCCACTTCTTCAGCTACGTCGTAACTACTGATATGCCGATCTTGCTCCACTTTTTCAAAAATGGCATCCATTTTATCCGTAATAGGGCGACCAGAGCGACGTGCATCTTTGACATCAAAATTTCCGGATTGAAAACGCTTAAACCAAATTTGTGCTACTCTCACAGACACTGCACTGGGTCGAATTTCTTCATTACATTCACTCATCTTGACAGTACTAAAAACAAATGAAAATCACACATTTTCCTAATATGAATTTGGAATTATGTTCTTTAAAATTTAAACTTTCAATGATACCAAAACCAGCCAGATACAAAGAGATTTTATTTTATGTTCATACATACTATAATGCGAAAAGACTTTTTCCCCAACCTAATATTAAACTATTATTTCAATAAGCTTTACTCAATGGATTTTCGGCGAAACGGATGCTCGATGGCTATTCGAAATTGTGGTACCTATATCGATGCTATGGAATTTCGGCAATTCGGGCATTCGATCTGCTGACTTCGGGAAATTAGCCATCGGGCATATGACATTCGAAATCAGCACCCTTTCCCAGCGGCTTCGCCCGCGTGGATGTCGGAAAATATCCCACGGGAACAAAAATCCTTCCTTGCTTCCTTGAAGGTTGCGCGCTGCATGCGCGGTGCCCCAGGCCCCGAGCGTGACTGCGCCGCTGTCGTCAAACTGACAATTTTATTTGTGACATTTTTTGTGTAAAATTGTTTATTAATCTATTTTTTGTGAGATTGTTTTTAGTGCTTGTGTATATAGTTAATTTTTTATAGGTAAGTGTAGCTGTAAGTTTATATGATCAATGTCGTAGCGACGCCGGAAAATGTGTTAGTCAAACTGTCACATCGTTCGATATTCAGCTGGTGAGATGCCCGTATTGCTCACAGGCACGCTTTTTTAAAGGCGAACGGGGGCTGAGGATACACTATGGCAAGATCCACAAATCGCATAGTGTACCATTGTGCCCCCCAGTCACATCTCCAACATCAACACTTCCAGAGCAAACCTTGTGGAAAACCTTAGCAAAATTAAAAAATTCTACTCCAGTTTTAAAGAGAGTTCCTCGGGGTGCGAGACGGTCTGTTGCACAGAGTTTGACGCGTTGTCTCCGTCTTGCGACCCAGGAGAACTCACAAAGTGCCTGGGAGCAATTAATAACCTCCCCTGATAGGATTCTACATGTCCAAAAAAAATTGGCATCTAAAAAAACATTAACGAATCAAATCAAAGATAATTGCAACAATTCGACCCTAATTTTAGATCCAAAATTACCAGCATTTAACAACCTTTCACAAAAAGGTTATGTTTACATGTGGAATCCAAATTAAGTGAAGGTGACATCAAGGGAGCGGCCAGGATATTGTTCAGCAGCGATGTGGTGGCGCCTTACTCTCCAGAAACACTAACAGCTCTAGAGAGTAAACACCCAGTGCCTGCGGATGGTCTCACCTTTCCCGACCCCCCAACCCTTCCGTCCTAAATTCAGCCTTCCTAAACGTTTCGGCCCCCCAGTTATTTGCAGCCGTGAGCTCTTTCCGAAGTGGTTCTGCCGGCGGCCTCGACGGCCTGACACCACAGCATCTTAAGGATTTATTGAGTTCAGGCGCCGGGGAAGCTGGTGAGCCACTTTTGAAGGAGCTTGCGGCCCTGATTAACCTAATGCTCACCGGCGGTGTGAACGAGGCCGTCATCGATGTCTTGTACGGGGCCAACCTATGTGCCCTGCGCAAGAAGGACGGCGGCATTCGTCCCATTGCCGTTGGATGCACCTACAGACGTACGGCAGTCAAAATTGCATCAACAATATACAACAAAATGCCTATTGACATTCTGAGCAATAAGGAACTTCCAGTATTTAAAAATAAATTACGAAACTGTTTAATTGGTAAAGTATACTACGCGATCCAAGATTTCTGGAATTATTGATTTTATTGTTGACCATGTATTAATTTCATTGTATTTTGATATTTATAATAACTAAAGACATGTAAAATAATTTTAAATTTAATGCCAATACTTAATTATTGTATGCCTATCAGGCAGGACATATTGAGATTTTAATTTATTGTTAAGACCTTAACTAAAGATATTTTGAATTTTGAATTTTGTATATGCATATTTCTACCTAACTATGTACGCTAGGCTGTGCCGTGTTCCTGGCAATAAATAAATATGTTTATTTAGCTCAGGAATTGTTTAATTATAATTGTTAATATACCTATAGCAAAGTGTCCACTGGCAAGTAACTTCCCCAATTTCTTGCAGAAGCCAATTGACAACTGTTTCCACTGACTACAATTTCTCTATATGCAAGTCGCTTGTAGAAGTGTGTAGAAGGTAACTTCCTGCAAGATCTTAGAACCGTTTCGACACAACTTGCATACAAATTACTTGAGCTAGAGCGGTCAAACAAGATGCCTAGCTGTAGAAAAATACGAGCTGCGTCTATTGTGTTATTGTTAAAACTTAAAAATAAAAAAAAAACCGGCCAAGTGCGTCTCGGACCACGCACAATGAAGGGTTCCGTAATTGAGATGAATTATCCCAAGAACAAACTTAACATTGTAGTTGAAATACATGTTCTCCCATACATTCCAACTGTAGGCGAGGTCAGCTCAAAGCGGCAATCTTAATTTCGAGTAAAAAAAAAACCTAGCAAACGATAGACTTTTGAAGAGAATGTTATACTAGTAGCCAGAGAATTTATAAAATTTTCATAATGTGAAATTAAAATTCGCGCAAATTTAAAAATAACCATGTGATTTGTAAATTACGAAAACTTGTCAAAAAACCGTTTTGCCCGAGCGGCCGCCCAAAGCGGCCATGGGTGCAGGAGCAACGTGGCCACCTCAAAAGTACACAAGAAAAGTATTTGTTTTTTGTTTATATTTTTATACATGATTTTAATTACAATCAGTCTAGAGGGTAATTTAACTTAACTAAATTGTTATATATACTTTAAAAACTTCTATTAAACTATTAGGAACTTAGAATTAGGTTTAGTATTTGACAATATTTAACATTTTTATTAATCAACAGTAGTCTTACTTAATTATTTCAACAGTCTTATTATCTTCTTTGAAAATGAATGTTCTAAAATTTAAAAACTTTCTTAAAAAACAAGTAAAATTTCATTTTATTCTTTAATTGCCTGGCCCATCATACCTTCATCCCATGACGCCTGGGTAGTCTTCTTTTATCTATCGGAACATAATAGTTTTAAGGGCAAAGCGGTCAGTTGGCCGCTTTGCCCGAGCCACTTTGCCTTTTTCGGCACTTTTGTTTTAATAATGAACTGCTCTCACATTATTTATTATATTTCAGAGAGAATAGAACACAAACAAAGCTAAATAGATAATTAACAATACACGTTCAATAAAAGCATTGATATATAAAGAGGTTTGACCAAAGCAGATTGAACTTACCTTGCATTTTTTTTAACAAAACAAGCAAACAAATATATTTCGTCACTGCAACCACGCGCTAGGTCCCACTGCTACCGAATGATTGCACGGCGCCGGGCGGGAGATTGGTTATGCGAACAGAACGACCACGTCGTGCTATCATTTCAAATAACCGAAAAATGAATCGTGGCCGCTTTGCCTCCAATGGCCGCTTTGAGCTGACTTCCCCTAAATGTAAGTTTGTACTCATAATATTGAGAGATTTACCATGTTATCTTAAGACCATAGACTTCTCATAGATTTTCTTGTAATCTACACGTAAAGAACTATTTTCAAAATTTTAGGCTCTGTAGTTTCGGAGATAAGGGGGGAATAGTAAATTTTTGTCTATTTTCTTGAATAACTTTAAAACAATTTATTTTAAAATTATAAAAAAAATATATTTGAGACCCTCATAGTAGGCCCTTTCCCTTTTTTGCCTTGGTTTTGCCTTTTTTTATGTCACACGGTAGTTTTTCAAAACTTTTTTTTTTAATTTTCTTATTTGCCCCCAAAAGTGACCCCCATTTTCAAAATTATTTTATTTACTTTACCCGTCCGTGTTTGGGTCACAGAAATTCATATGTGTACAAAATTTTAACTTAATCAGTCCATTAGATTCGGAGCAAATTGGCTGTGACAGACGGACAGACAGACAGACACACGAGTGATCCTATAAGGGTTCGCGTTTTTTTCCTTTTGACGTACAGAACCCTAAAAACGTAAGATGTGGGTACGAGATTGGATATTGAGAACTTCGAAGCAAAGATCCCGTACAACTTTAGACTTCCTACGAATGATTGAAGGCACAATAGAAGTGGGGAGAATATAATAAGTCAGTCGCGTTGAAATTGATGAAATGAAATTGATTGTTGCGGTGGCAAATCAGGGCTAAATTCGAAAAATTCGAAATGGGTCAGACCGGTCAAAGAAACCATGACCTCAATTTTGATGGAAAATAAAACTGCATTTTTGTTTTTTGAAAGAGCTTCTGCCTGAACAGGTAAACAGCACCAGCGACGTTGTGACTCCTAGCGGGATAAATTGGCAGTGTCTCTCCCCATTACTTAAAGAATTTCCAGCTTAAAAATATTAACTTAATAATAATAACTTTTTTGTGTGGACAAAATAAAGGCGCAAGCGCTTGCTGCAAGTTCAAAACAACCGTATACACGTGCGACTTGCAGCAAATTCGGCAAGTCACTAAAACTTGCAGAAGTCAACTTGCCCTAGCGTTTACACGTTGGAAGTCGCTTGCGCAAGTCAACTTCCACAAATTTTATTGCTAGTGGACACTTCGCTTTAACCCAAGTATCAAAACTTTAACTTTTTGGAAAGAATCTACAAAATATTTGAATGAAATAAAATGTTTATGTCAGTGTCACAGAGTACTTTACAAATGTACTCTGTGCTTTATTCCCAATTTTCGTCTGTGTTTATTCCACTTTATTCTATTGGCCAGTGTGATACAGTAATGCTTCGTCTGTGCAGTAATGCTTGAAACCACTTGCTTGAAAGTGTGCTTGAAACCAATGATTTCAATAAATGCTTGAAACTTTGTGATCAGTATGAAATTCAGTGAAACACAAACAATATAAAACTGTGAAACATTTGAAAATAAATCAAAGACTGCTTACTTCCGGCAATATTTGAGCAGTTCCTGCTTTATATTTTACACTGAATAAAATATAATACAAACCCTTTCGACGATGGAGATCACCAACCCGAAAATTATATTGTTTCTTTCCGAAGCGTATGAGAAAGAGAAACGTTTGCGGGCATATTGGGTTAGCAAAAATACAGAAAAGATACTGTTAGCGGCCACACTCAATAGAGAACCTACTAATTATTTCGAGCAAGATGTCATCAGGAACACCATGGCCGACGGTATGGCTGCAATCACTCGGGACCATGAAGCTGCTGCTCGCAATAGGAGGAAAGTGCCAATCCGCGACGCAAAGTCTATACCAGGCATTGAGAGCATACGACATGAGAATTCACTCATCAACCTTGGTGTGGGAGACGCCAAAGAGGATGCTCGATTAGCGCGACCAGACACTGACTTGTCACCTGATCCATTGATGCGCCCCGTAAATTCAAAGACCCAAAAAATATTATTCAAACCAAAGCCTGTCTTTGGTAAGGAGAATTATTTAAATGAGAGGGCCAAGCAAATGCCGGAGAAGCGGTACTACTTTCCGGAATGCATGAGTTGGAATCATGGTTGGCGTATAAGTGACAGTAAAATACAACAGGAGAGCAAGTTTGGTCGAAATTGGGTCTTGCAAAAGTCTTGAATAATTGTGTTGGGTTGACACGGGACCCAGATCATTACAAGGCAGTCATACAGGATGTCTACCAAAAATGTGTGTCTGAATAGCAATTCATGAAACAACGGATTCACAGCCTAACTGTAAAGGACATTGTAGTCGTTATTTGCCATAGGTATTGTTTGTTACAGATATTATTGAGAATATATAGGTTTTATTGTTAAAGGTATTAACTAGGATTTATAATTTGATTTAGGTAAAAATTCCAAACTTGTTAAAAGTTTTAGCTGAGTTGCTTAATTAATTTTACTTTAAAGATATAGAGTATGTTTTCTTTTGTCTTTCCTAAGTTTCAATATACAGGTAAGTTTGTACTTATTTAGTAGATAATAATAATATAACTTCACAATATAATGTGTTATTTTATTTTATACTAGCTTTTACCCGCGCCTTCGCCCGCAGGAAATCCTTCCTTATTCCTTGTCTACATTATAAAGGGAAACTCGGTGCAAAATTTCAGCTTTTTAGATTCAAGGGTTTGGGCTGGGCGTTGATGAGTCAGTCAGTCAGTCAGTCAGGACTTCTCTTTTTATTTCTATAGATAGTCGTGTTGCGGCTTCTGATATATTAGGTGTTTGCAGAGTTGTTGTTGAGGCTGTTGTTTAGGTTGAGGCGCGTAGAGAAAAGATCACTTAGTTCCCGTCAGGTTTATTAGGGTCTAAATTGTGTTTACAAGTAAATCTGTTGACGATTCCTTTCTCTAATGTTAGTCATCGCGTAGCAGTAATCGCATTCGCGGATTTATTGCAATGTATGTATACAGGGTTACTGGTAACTCGACAAATTCCTTGCAGGACGTCATAGTAGGGTTAAAATGCAGCAAATTAGGCCACCAAATGTTCTACCGAAATTCAGTAGTTTTTGAGTTAATTCGATTTTTAGCTTTTTTATGAAAAATCCCAGATTAAATCATTTGGAGCCAATTTAAAAATGATTTACGGCGCGACTGTACTGAAATTTAAGTTAACATCATAGCTGACGCCGTAGCAGATCCTTGTTAATAATTCAAAGTTCAAAAATGCCAAAAACTTTGGCAAATATCACTAAAGAAACATTTAGTTTTTTGTGAATTTTGCTATTACTTCATACAAAATGTTGTCTAGTGAAAATAAAAATTACTACGCCTGATGTACAAATTACTAGGAAAATATCCTTGTCTTATCAGCTATTCAGAAAGGTATGATTGTCAATACTTTTGCATGTGTGACAGGGAAAGAATGAGTTTTATGAGGAGCAGGTAAAATTGCGAGACGGTCAACCTATTGTTTCATATTCGTATTATTCGTAGTTTTTACCTGCGCTTGAACCCCAAACACTCGGCAAGCTTTGTGATTGGTCACTATTGTTCTCCCGGCATGACACGGGGTGCGACTTTACAAAATCTGGTCGTCAGAGTCAGTTAGTTTCAACTCTACGTCGCGCAAGCTCGTGTTTTGTTATCTGGCTATTTCCTTAACTGATACTGCGTATCTTGCTCTTGTGCTGTGCTGTGCCTTCATAAGTGCTGACTATGGCTGCATATTCTAACCTTGAATACGCTGACATAATGTACTGTTACGGACTTAGTGACGGTAACGCTGCTCAGGCGCGGAGAGAATATCAACTTCGTTTTCCCAACCGCCGACTCCCACACGTTAGTGTTTTTGGATCGACTTATCGGCGATTATCTGAAACTGGCAGCGTCCAAAGAAGCAGGCAAATTGACACTGGTCGTTCTCGGAGATACACGGCTGAGGACGAAGAGCTGATTCTTCAACGTTTTATTGACGACCCCAACATATCGACAAACATCGTAGCGCGTGAGCTTGCTATGTCACAGTGGAAAGTCTGGTCTGTAGTTCACTTATCAGGCCGACATCCATACCACTATCAACCTGTCCAGTCATTAGAAGAGGGAGATCCGCCAAGACGGCTTGAATTTTGTCGTTTTATGCTAAATGCCGACGCCGAAAGCGAAAACTTTTTAAAAAACATTCTGTGGACCGATGAGTCATGTTTTGACCGTGATGGTATCACAAATTACCACAACTTACATTACTGGGCACCGAAGGCAGAAGCAAATCCTAAGAAACTGAAACCAACCGCATCCCAGCGTAGATTCTCGCTTAATGTTTGGATGGGTATTATCGACGACAAATTAATTGGCCCACATTTTTTACCCCAAACATTAAATGGGGAACTTTATGAAGATTTCCTAAGAAATCATTTAACACCACTGCTCACGGATGTACCGGAAGACAGAAGAGCAAACATGATGTATCAACATGACGGATGTCCAGCCCACTTCCGAATCACAATTCGACAATTGCTGGATGAAACCTACCCAAACCGATGGATAGGGCGCGGTGGGCCAATTCCGTAGCCTGCACGTAGCCCTGATCTTACGCAACTAGACTTTTACGTCTGGGGTCATATGAAAGACCTAGTTTATGTGACCCCAGTAAATTCAATTGAAGAACTAAGGGAGAGAATAAGAGATGCAGCGGACCAGATGAGGGCAACAATCACATCAAGAATCACAAAAACTGAAGTGAGGAAGCGAATAAGAACGTGTATTAGAAACCGAGGGCAGCACATCGAACAAGACGTGTGAAAGTGTAGTAAAAGTTTTTAAACTGATATTTTATTATTAAAAATAATGCTAATATTCACGAAATAGTTTTATTGATTTTCCGAATAATCACCTTTTTGTGAGACGCACATAATGTAGTCCTTAACTTTGTATTAACTTTCATACCTTTCTGAATAGCTGATAAGACAAGGATATTTTCCTAGTAATTTGTACATCAGACGTAGTAATTTTTTTTTTCACTAGACAACATTTTGTATGAAGTAATAGCAAAATTCACAAAAAAACTAAATGTTTCTTTAGTGATATTTGCCAAAGTTTTTGGCATTTTCGAACTTTGAATTATTAACAAGGATCTGCTACGGCGTCAGCTATGATGTTAACTTAAATTTCAGTACAGTCGCGCCGTAAATCATTTTTAAATTGGCTCCAAATGATTTAATCTGGGATTTTTCATAGAAAAGCTAAAAATCGAATTAACTCAAAAACTACTGAATTTCGGTAGAACATTTGGTGGCCTAATTTGCTGCATTTTAACCCTACTATGACGTCCTGCAAGGAATACGTCGAGTTACCAGTAACCCTGTATATTTATAGAAATAAAATTTTGCACGTCTGGTGTCTGTCGACGAAATATCTGCCAGCAGAACTCAATAGAAGAATTAGGAGTTTAAATATGAAATTGCCGTATTGTACTGAAAATTTTTTTTTTTTTTTTAATAGGTTAGGTTAGGTAATTTATTTAATCAAACTATTCAGCCTGATTGTCTGTACATTTCTGCCATCTTATGGGATGGTCATTTAATTTTATGCCTTTGCGGTAGAACTCTGGGAACCTGGACTCAACAAACTGTCTAAACTTATACTGCTCGTATGGCTGCGCGAGCGGCAAAGATTAGAAAATTCGAAGAGAGCATGTCGAACTTAACAAAATCACACAATTTTCAAAACTTGAAAACTTTCCAGGTAAAACTACCAAATGACTGGACAATTAGGGATAATAGACATAATCGATATAGGTTTATAATTTTTTATAGCGTTTTTGCAACCTTAATTAAAAAAAAAAAAATAGGGACTATTTCAGCTTTCTTCCACGCGGATGGGAAACAAGCTGTTTCAAGTGCTCGGTGTTTAAGTGAAATGACGTTATGGCTGCCTAGTTTGATGCGCGAGATAGAAGACTCATGCGCACGAGAACTAAATAAATAAAATTAATTTAATTCAGGCAAAAACCCATATTACATAAGATAAAATAAAATTTCGCAATACTGCCACATAATACACTTCTGGACACATCTTTTGGCCCACCTTGTATTTTCAGTTTCGTTTGGTCCTAGCTAAAATTTTATATTAGGTCGAGCAAAAAGTTTTTATGTAGTTTTGAACCTGGCACATTCACAATTTCATTCAATAGTCTTTTTTTGAATTTCGAACACAGAATTTAAAGAAACAAAAGACAATTTGGAGCCTGTTTGTTGATATCAAACAATCGAATACTAAGAAAACTTGGTTTTATTGGTTTACTTGGATTTAATTCTTGAAAAAGTGATTGATATCTTTGGTTTTGCAACAAACATTACTTATTCTTAACATTAAGGTGAGGTTCTATCAATAATCTATGGATACTTCACCTGAAGTCGCCGCCCAAGCTGTGGCACTTATTCAGGCCGGACACAGCCAAAGAAACGTGAGTGCTCAACTTAATTTAAGTCGATCTGCGGTCCGAAATGTTTATCGGAGGTACCTAGAGACTGGCGGCTTTGTTCGTCGCCAAGGAAGGCCACGATCTCGGGTCACAACTGAAAGGCAGGATCGATTCATCGTGACGACCAGCTTGAGAAATCGTCACCTTACCTCCATTGAGATACAAAACCAACTTCGCGACTTCCACGGAGTATCTGTGAGCGCTCGAACTGTTCGGAGAAGGTTAAAAGAACGCGATATGGTACCACACAAGCCAGCTAATGGCCCCAAACTAACGCGAGCCCACCGAACAGCGCGCCTTATTTTCGCACGCAGTCATTTAAATTGGACACAGCAAGATTGGAGCCGTGTACTCTTTTCTGATGAGTCTAAAATTGTGTTACATGGCAATGATGGAAGGAAGAAGGTCTACCGACGTAAGGGAGAGCGTTTCGCACAATGCTGCTTTGAAGAGAGGGTTGCTTATGGCGGTGGCTCATGGACTGTCTGGGGCGGTATATCCGCGAGCGGCAAAACTCAACTTGAGGTTGTTACAGGACCACGGCTGCCAACATTAAATGCTGAAAGGTACATTCGTGAATACTTAGAACCTCACGTGATACCATACGCGGACTATGTGGGCCCAAATTTCCTTTTTATGCATGATAATGCAAGAGCCCATGCGGCCGGCATCGTCAGGGAATATCTTCGGGATGTGAACATCACAGTTATGGACTGGCCAGCCAGAAGCCCAGACATGAACCCCATTGAGCACATGTGGGACGAGCTAAAAAGACGTGTTAGGGCTCGTCAGCTAGTTGCCCAGACGATGCAGGAGTTGAAAACTGCCATAGAAGAGGAATGGGAGATGATCCCTCAAAATTTCATAGAGCGGTTGATAAACTCTATGCCTAATCGTATGAGAGCTGTGGTAGATGCCCATGGAGGCAACACGCGTTATTCAATTAAACCTTTATTTGATAAAACATGTTTTTTATTCAAAAATCAATTGCCTTTAACAAGGCGCATATCCGACTTGTTAGGCGTAGCTCCATGTCGTATGGTATTATGAATTCAAATTTAAAACAATACGATCGAAAAATATGGTAAAATGTATCAGGTTTAAAACTGCATCAACAGTTTTTGTTCAATCAAATTTCGGTAGGGGCCATCGAAACCTAAACTCTAAGGTGGGCCAATAGATGTGTCCAGAAGTGTATAACAGAATGAAATGTTAATATGTACAATTAAACGCGTTTCGTTTAAATGTATATTTATGACAAAATGCTATAAGTACCTACTTAAATAAATTTTTAGCTTAGTAAGCTAAAAATTTTAGAAAATCTATAATTTTTTTAAAATCGAAGGTATTAAATATGTTAAGAACTTTCTTAACATATTTAATACCTTCGATTTATAGCAAATTTTACTACACAAATAGGAACTGTTTACGTATAATCGTATAAAATAGAAAATAGACGGTGCTACTTTAAAATTTTAGGTAGACAATATAGTCAAATAACACCTTATGGAAAATCCAAATGATTTCACCATTATGGTTAAATCATTTGGCTTTACCGTTAAAAAATAAAATATTTTTTTTAAATTCTTATAAAACCAAATGTATGGTTACCATATACATCTGGTTTTATAGGAATTTTAAAAACTCATATCGACGTATCCCTTTAACATCTATTATATAATAACTATCATTCTAGAGTTCTAGACCATCAATATAACATGTCGCAGGATAATTGGAAAATTTTATATTGTCGATAATCCTAGGATTAGGTACTAAAAGGGACCAAATTATTGAAAACTTAGAAAGATTTTCGCTGCCATCCGAGCTTATTATTGCAAAACCCAGATTTAGGTAATTGCAAACAATGACAGTGAGTATGATTGGCTTGAGTATGGACGTTACGCACTGACGGATGCGCTGATGTTCGAGTCATGGACCAACCAGAATGAAGATGTTTTGAAGTGACTCTTAGATTAGCCAATCAGCATTCAAGTTCTGCAATGATCTTTATACTAATATTAACTCATCTGATTAAAAAATACTTCTTAGTTTTCAATTATAATCCTAGGATTTTCGCAAAGAGCAGATTTTTCTAATTATCAACATATCTACCTACAGCCTACACATTCTTCGCTACACCTTAGACCATAGAAATATAAAAATATAAGGCAGCCTTAAGACAACAAACGCAACATTTTTGTTTTTTTTATTGTTGACTGGGCCTATGGAAATAAAAAAATAAAAAATACTGGTAAAATACATGTAAAATACTGGTATTCAGCTGCATCTGGTTAGACTGGAAGCCGACCCCAACATATTTCGGAAAAGGCTAGGCAGATTGATTGATTGACTGGGCCTAAGGACTGGGCCCGCTTTTACCTCGATAACGCCTCATCACTTATTTAGATGTTGCGAGATGTTCTTTTTTTACCATGAAAACGGAACTGCGTATGACCAGCTACACAACTCCGTGCTTGAATCGGACCTTGCGATACGCAGCGCGGAAGCCAATCGTTCCACCACTGTACCACCAACAGTTCCGTCAGAGATATCAGCTAGTTAAAATAGGTAACACACGCCATTCTTGTTTTTACAAGCTTTTGCAGTTGTCATTTTCAAAATTTGCAAGTTAAATTTGACCCACTTCTCGGTATTCGATTGAGCTGAAATTTGGCATACGTATGTAAAATCGGTGACAATGCAATATTTTGGTACGATTGAGTTGATCTGATCATGAGCCGGAAGGTGGCCGCAGGAACTCAGTAATAAAAAGCTGCAACCCTATTAGAGTTTGGGCTCTTTTGATTCGTTTTAGCAAGGAATCTGGTCCTAGGTGATATTCAGACTAATGAAAGCTTGTTTTGAAAAAAAAAATACACTTGTCTCAAAGTTATGCTAAACTGCACCAGAAAACCGATTTTATAGGAGTAGTATAAAACTACTGACGTAGTTTTGCATTATCGATGTAAAAAGTAATGTCTTTTATTAAAAAAAAATTGTGTTGAAAATTACACTGATGATAATTAAAATAATAAAAAATAAAATAAATAAATACAATAAAAAAAGAAACCTACATACTTACTGAGGTACTTACCTACATTTACAAAATACACCTCTGCCTAATCATGGGGTAAACAGGCGTTATGTTATGTTTGTTACAACAAACACACAATTGTTATCGATTTAAACCATGGTATATACAAACCATACAATAAGCACAGTATAAAATTGTGCAATAAGTATGTATCCGTGTACAGTACAGCGTCATGAGTAAAGGTCGTACAGTATCATCCATTGCTTATTATATATCCTTTAGCGAAAACGCGCTCGTATAAAGACGGCAACTACACGCACGGCATTGCTACTAAAATTCAGCCAATCACGCCACGCCAAAGGATCACCTCAGATGGCGTGTTTTCCCGCCAAAAATTTCATCAATAACACTGCGCATGTTGCTCTAGTAAACACCTGTCTCTTTCCCGTAACAAGGAAAGTGAGAGGGAAAGTAGATAACCTCCAAGAATACACGCATGCGCGGGAAGAAGCCTTTTAGAAAAAAATGTTGGTTAGACAGCGCATTTTCGTTTTCCGCGACTCACATCACTGGAAATGCTGTGTGTATAAAATAGTGCTGTGAAATTGTACATTATTGTAAATTTTACTAGAATGTTGTAAATAAATATTAGTCTAATGCTTGTAGTGTACGTAACTAGGTAAAATTTATACGAATAGTGAGTATTTATTCATATAAATTAGTGCTATAAATCAACTGAACTGAAATTGCATTAAATCTGAGTTAATTATTTGGAATGGGACAGTGTGTATGAAAATAGCAAATCAAAGTTTGAATTTGGTGAGTAAATTGCGCTTCAATAATATATTTTTTTGTGCCAGATGGAATGATGGAATAATGTGGTACCTAATAATAACCTGTGTACCCAGTTCATTATCATGTACGAAGCTGGAATACGTCTGACCTTCTTAGCTTTGTTTATTATGATACCGTTATTTTTATATTAAACATGTGCTCCACATCTCGATACTCTGCAGGACTTAATAAAATCGGCCGGATCGATACGTTCGCTACCAATGAAGTATAACACAGTGATACAAAGCATGGTATAACAGTAACCTCATGACTTTTTAATGATTTCGTGACTAGGTTTAATCTTGACACATTATTAATTTAATAAGTAAACACTTTTGTGATCAAATAGATCGTATTTAATAAACTTAGGTAACGCAAATACCTACGTCATGATTTCAGTTGAGAAAGCAAAACGTGAAAAAAAGTGTCGTGAAAAATATTGCAATAAGTAAGTTTTCCTCAAAAAAGTATTTACACTAAAGTTCAAACTTCTTTCCGTGCTAAAACTTTTAAAAACTAGTGTTGGTTGCATTTTCTTTCTGCAGTATATGTCAAAATTATGATGAAATAAAAGTAAAAGACATTTATGTCTGCATTCATGATGTTTGATGATAATTTAATTTGTAAAATATTTGCTTCTAATAATGGATAATTGAACATAATTTCTATAACAAAAATAGCGACTGGATATATGTGAAAATTCGCGGGTTCTGCAATAAATTTTGTTACATCTGTTTCCATTTCAAGGTAAAATACTTAGTAGGTATTGTTTATAGCCAGCTAATGTAGGTATTGTGTTCATAGTTCCTACCTATTATTAATTGTTGTATTTGCAGTAAATGTAGATGGAATGTCGTAAAATTTCAGAAAAGTTAGAAATACTGCTGAATTATTAATGGGCCATCATTGGTTTGATACTTGTTCATACTTGTTTCATACATGTTTCATACTTCTCCATCGGAATTATTTTTATTACAACTCATAGGTAACAAAGCAAATTGCATTATTCTCAGGCATGATTAAATGCTTTTTCATGCTTTTCATGGGTTAAAATTTTTATAGCGGTAATAATGAAGTAGGAAGATAGGTAGGTAAGACTCAAAATATAGCAATAGAAAAAAAAAAAATCAAGGGGATGTGCCATAAATTTTCGTTGTGTAGAAAAATACTACCTATGTTTGGCGTTGTTCATACTATATATCTATTTGGTATGAGATGTCTCATACCTTTTTAAGCTACTAAAATGTTCATTTACAGGATAACTTTGACAAAGGTAGACAAGAATTGTTTACTAACAGAGGGAACAGTTTGAATAGAAGCTTCACCGTCCTACCCTTTGAGTTCGGGCCTTTGGGCCTGTCTCCTGTCAAGTATTACAGAAATAGAATATTAACACAAGCCACAATATTATCCATGCCTGTACATAATCGCTTTTCGAGTCTGTCTGTGAAACCGTTTCTAGGTAAAAAGTTTGATGCTGTTTTCACAACCATTTAGACCATTTATTCCGGAAGGTTTTTGAGGAGCTCGTGGCTCCCGCACGGGTCGATCCATCAGGTTAAGCTACGCTTGCCGGGGTTGGTCAGTGGATGGGTGACCATCTTTACATACCGAGACTCCTCCGTGCCTCGGAAAACACGTTAAGCCGTTGGTCCCGGCTGTCATTCGTGGATCTTTGACAGTCGTTACGGGTCGTCAGGAGCCCGAAAGTCTGACAACCAGTCTTACCAAGGGGTATCGTATTACCCAGTTACTGGGTTGTGGAGGTCAGATAGGCAGTCGCTGCATGTAAAATAATAGTATTCAGCTGCATCCGGTTAGATTGGAAGCCGACCCCAACATAGTTGGGACAAGGCTAGGCAGATTGATTCTGGAAGGTTTTTGTTTGTGTATAATAAATTATTATTACCTCACATAAAGCATCTCGATAATTTGATACAAAACCTCTCAAATGTCGATTGACCTCCTAGAGTCCCAGAGGTCGGTAACAATAGAAATTTAATTGACATATAATGATAATAGAAAGTAATTGGATATAATAATGTTAATTAGAATGTTACCTATGTTTCTACTGTGACAGAACAAATCATGTTTGGGAATAGTCGTAGTCCTGCTTAAACGGCCATAACTTTTTATGGCGTTGCAGATATTTTTTTACGTATTATCCTCGTCCTTCTCATTCTCCTCATCCTCCTGCGTCTACCCCAACTTGTTTAGGATCGATCCAGCATGTTTTTCTTCTTCCATAGCCATAATTGCAGTATGTCGAATAACTCCTAGTTTTCTTAGCATAATCAGCCTAAAATGTTCCCACTGCTGGGATACAGATCTCTTGTCTGTGAGAGGGAGTGGGCCCTTATCCTCCACTCGGGCGCAGTGCCGGTTGGTGGACGTCACAATGTCTTCGAATTTTTGGTTCACGCGGGCAAAGCCGCTGGCAAACCTAGTAATATTACAAAGGCGAATGTTTGTGAGGATGGACGGATGGATTTTTGCTGCTTTCAAGCAAAAACTACTCAACGGATTTTGATGAAATTTGGCACACAGATAGTTTATAACCTGGGTTAATACATACAATACTTTTTATCCCGATATTTTGACGGGCTCGAGACGTATTATACAGATGAAACCGTGGGGCGCTGCTAGTAAATAATAAAATTGCTTTTGTAATAACGGCCATTAAGAGATTAATATGGGACGCTGTTACCAGAATAACAAAATACCTTTTTGGGTTAATAAATTAATGATAAGAACCAGCACCCTCATTGCGTAACACATTATCAATCGCAGTTGGTTTCATTTTGACAGTTCAACAACATTCCTTGCGTTATTTACGTTGCCGAGCAGACAAATTTTTCGAACATATGAAGCAATGGATTAGCAATTTGTTTCAAAATTATTAAAACTCCGATTGATAATGTGTTACGAAATTAGGGTGCTGGTAAGGAAAACGGAACGTTTAACTGTATCATAATATATTTAAAACATCAGTTTGTTGCCTCGTGAGTGTAGTCGATTAAAATATTCCTGCACAATATCCAATGGTACACAATTCTAAATTATTTTGATCGATAACACTGATGATAGCATCTGCCGCAATAGGCACCCATATTTTGAACTGAACAAGATACGAATTATTTTCACTGCATGCCAGCCAGTATCCACTAGTTGAATATTAATATTATCAAACGTACTAGGTCAGTTCGTTGAAACAGTCGTAAGTACATTATTATTACACGAAATTTCATGTAATATATTACTTATTTTGTTTTGATTTTTTTTTTGTTTTTGTTTTCAGGTTCCGTGTTGAATAACTTGTATCCGGTGCAGCAAGATGTCAAAACGTGAGTTTTTGTTAACTTCATTATAATTTGGCTTCAAATTATTATTATTTTTTATTTATTTATGCCACTGTAATTCTATTTTTTTAACTATGATTGAAGCTTTTACTGAACTCATGCAAATTTCAGTTTGAATTTCTATTTAGTTTTCAAGGTGGCTTGTAGAATTCTGATACCAAACATTTTTGCGTTGGTTAACAAAAGTAGGTCTAGGTATTTGTTGAAAATTCTTTTGATTGTGTCTGTAAAATACTTCGGCTTAGACAAGGGTCCGTCTTTTCACACAAATTTTAAAGACAAATTATAATTGTTGTTCTTGTTGTTGATATTATAATTGTAATTGTTTTTATTTTCAATAAATGGCTAACTTTAACATTATGGACTCATATATCACGGTGTAAGTAAGTCTCATGTTTGAATAATAATTATGAGTAATTATAATTATTGTTCATTGCACAATAAAGCGAGCTATCCGGTAAAATAGGCAACGAGGACATAGATAGTAAACATTTGCTTTAGGTAATAAATTATCATCTTGTTTTTAATGCGCGGATAGTATTAAAACTTATTAAATATCTCGTTATACTAGTTATTTGGTTAATTTGGACAATAAGTATTGAATTTATTCCTTGATTTATAATTTTTCATGAGTTATTGTATGTTCCATCTGGAATTTCTAAGTAGTGGACCGGAATCTGCGTTTGTGTCCGGTTGGTGGCAATAGGCCTGCCATCAATATTACATGGGGCTAAAATATAACTGACGAAATGTGGGTGTACGGTCAGCAACAGAAGTCGGTTAACCCTTCTACTTTTTGATATCATCTAAAATCTAAATTAACACAAAATGATACGATAACCTGCTTTTTAGCATTTCGTATTAGATAAGAGTTAATTTTCTTTAAAATTTACATCTGTTCCGATTTTAACGAAGTATTTTTCTGAATAAGTAATTAAAATTTAGAAAAATCAACTGTTAATCGACTTTTGTTGCTGACTGTACTATAGGTACACCTCTGCCTAACTCTTCGGGGAATACAGGCACGTGATGTAATGTTATGTTGTTGTATTATAATTTTCTAACAATAAAATAAGTAGAAACTTATTCATCTACAAACAATGCCTTCTCCACTCATCACATACCAATCAATCAATCTACCTATCCTTTTCCCAACTATGTTGGGGTCGGCTTCCAGTCTAACCGCATGCAGCTGAATACCAGTATTTTACATGGAGCGACTGCCTATCTGACCTCCACAACCCATTAACTGGGTAATACGATACTCCTTGGTAAGACTGGTTGTCAGACTTTTGGGCTTCTGACGACCCGTAACGACTGTCAAAGATTCACAAATGACAGCCGGGACCAAAGGCTTAACGTGCTTTCCGAGGCACGGAGGAGTCTCGGTATGTAAAGATGGTCACCCATCCACGGACCAACTTCGACAAGCGTAGCTTAACCTGATGGATCGATCCGTGCGGCTGTTATTACTTAGCCACGAGCTCCACTCATCACATACCATTAACCAAAATGTTGAACCAACTGAAAACTCCGTTAATCATATCTTTAATTGGACATGATGATCGGTTTAAAGATTTTTTCATCATTATTTAAATAGCTCAAGCTGTTACTGACAGCTTTAAATTATTCGAACAACACATATATACAGCACCATTCTAATTGCTTATCTATTTGTAATTTAACATCCATAAACGCGTTAGTCAGTATTGACCTCGGGCGAAACAAATGTAGATACAAAATGGATACCACAGAAGCAGATCGATGATAAATGAGCTAGGTACCTACTGACTTGCGGCAAAATGTCGATAATGTACAGTCGATCTCGAAATCGCTTTACCACCCTGAATGATGTCATTTGCACGTCATAAAATGACAAGGTCTATTTGTCTACTTGACAGTTAGATAGTGTCATTCAACCTTAGTGAAGTCAAATTCAAATTAAAAATATTTTATTTCACTTAAGTCTTTTAATTATCGTATTTTATTTGACTTATGACACGTCAAAAGCTAGTCAGAAGCTTAATTTCAGTTTACTGGGATTTTTTGTCAAAAGTGGTAACACAATTACGAGGTTGGCTTATATAATACCAACTGTCTACCGCTGCTCCACTATTATAAATAATTATTTCACGGTCAACGTTTATGAAGCATGAAATTACCGCTCTTACAAAAATATCATCGCTGTATAATTATTTTGTTGTTATTCGACCAATTGGTAATGTAATAATACTCGAATGGTTTAAAACACTGTTGAGCAGACACAACTTAACAATATTAATATTATGTACTTACTTAAAATAGAACTTGTCATTGGTCTGGTATGTACAGTCGCATCCAAAGTATGTTCATCACTTGAAGGGCTATTTTTGTCTGCACATTGCACGATAGAATCCCCTGCTTTACCGACTTAGCATTTTAATATTGCGTTGTAATGTCAATTCTTTACATCAATCAATCTGCCTAGCCTTTTCCCAACTATGTTGGGGTCGGCTTCCAGTCGAACCGGATGTAGCTGAATATCAGTATTTTATATGGAGCGACAGCTATCTGACCTCTACAACCCAGTGACTGGGTAATACGATACCCCTTGGTAAGACTGGTAGTCCGACTTTCGGGCTTCTGACGACCCGTAACGACTGTCAAAGATCCACAAATGACAGCCGGGACCAAAGCGCAACGGTTCAACGTGCTTTCTGAGGCACGGAGGGGTCTCGGTATGTACAGATGGTCACCCATCCACGAACCAACCACGGCAAGCGTAGCTTAACCAGATGGATTGACCCGTGTGGTTGTTATTACTTAGCCACTTTACATGTCAGACCGAATTAAAAATTTGAGACTAAAAGGCTGACGATAAAAAAAAACATTAGGTCCCAGGTCCTTTGAAAAGGTTTTAGGTTTATGTAAACTCGACATTTGTCAAATTTTGATTTTTGTTATCAAGAAATTAAATATAGTTTTCTCTGCAATAGTCTGCTCAATGCCGTAGCTTCAAAAGGTGTTTCCTGACTTGATAAAAAAAAAGAATTTGAAAACTGTCGATGTTAAAAAAGACTTCACTGTTCCAAGGTAGTTTTTTAACTTAATTTAGAGTGAGTCAGCACTTTCTCACTTTCTTCATGAAGTTTTTTCCAGTAGTACCTACCTAAGTTCTCTTACTTAAAAAGCGCCACAAACAACAGTATATAAATAAAGAAAGAAAAACTGTTTATTCACATTAAAGTAACGCACAATACATACAATTGTATAGCGAAAGGTCCTAAGTTCTTGTTACTAAGTGACTGGTAGGGTCGCAAACTGGCAAACTCGCACTGTAGCGAGAAGTCGTAAATCTGATTCTTTGGTCGAGTAAAGCGCTGTAAGTTGGCTTTTGAATTTGGAATAGTTCTTTGTAAGCCTGTCACCTATAATACGGTGTACCATTATGATTATGTATAATACCGTTATTCGCCGATGTAGGTGTGAAACATAATATATTTATCGCTTTATTTAAATCGCTACTCAATTCTTCACTACTGAAATGTAGGCGCGATATCTTATATTTATTAATAACAACTTTATTTAGACACTCGCCGATTGTGTGTGTCAATCAGCAGCTATATATATACACATATATAGCTGCTGCGATATATACAGGGTGTACCAGAAAGGTGTGGTCAAATTTAAGGGTGTGGTACAGACTATCGCACTGAACAACTTTGTCCATGGGACCAGCATCATAATCGAGAAAAAATTATCAATTGTCCCGTACAAAACTTCAATACCTCCTCCTCCCAAAGTGTATGGGACAGCTGATTATTTTTGCTCCATTATGATGTTGGTCCTATGGAGAAAGTTGTTCAGTTTGATGGTCTGTACCACACCCTAATATTGACAACACTTTTCTGATACATCCTGTATATCGTTACTCAATTCTTCACTACTGAAATATAGGCACGATATCTTATTTATTAATAACAACTTTATTTAGACACTCTAAGCTGCCTATATTATCAGTTCGAAAGTTTACATAAATCCCTCATAAATTTAATATTTCTATATAACATAATTAGTAGTTCATTGTCCTACGCAAGTTACGAGAGTCGACTACTAGAAACGGGTTATTATGGCATTCGTGAACGATAGGTTGGCAACCTCACGGGCTATTTGCGGATTTGAATTGAGATTTCAATCGGTTTCATTCATATAAAGCTGAACAGAAAGAACATTGCTTTATTTGCTGACTCTGTGACTCTGCTTTCGATTAAGTAACTAGGTAGGATTGTTTTTATTTTAGATGAATAGGTTATTGAACTAAGGGCACTTTTTTCAATAGTCAGATGACTTTTATGTGAAGAATAAAATGACAGTTTAACATAACTATTTTCTATACAAAAGCTGTCAAACCGACATATTTATTTCATAAATAAAATTTATCTGACCTTTGAAAAATTTGCCCTAAGGTAATTTTATATTCGTTAGCAAAAAAGACTGTACTTACCTAAAGTATTTATGGGGGTCTGAATGTTTCTAGTAATTTGATACCAATAAGCTGAAGGAAGCCGGGTCGTGGCAGTCAGATAGGCAGCCGCTCCATGTAAAATACTGGAATTCAGCTGCATCCGGTTAGACTGGAAGCCGACCCCAACCCAACAAAGTTGGCAAAAGGCTAGGCAGATGATGATGATCCCTAAGCCGAATTCTAATCTGCGGGGGGTAAATGCGTAACAGACTAACATAGCAATAGCTTTTATTTTGACAGTTCAACAACATTCATTGCATTATTTACGTTGTTGAGCAGATAAACTTTTAGAACATAAGAAGCAATGGATTAGCATTATTCTTCAAAATCAGTCAGATTATGAAAGTGAAGTGAAGAGTAGAGAAGAGTGAGTGAGTGAGTGAAGTGCGTTATGCAATTAGGATGCAGGCCTCTGATTAATATCAAATTAACTGTTGTGATTGGTTGATCTAT
Source organism: Cosmia pyralina (assembly GCA_946251885.1). Lineage (NCBI taxonomy): Eukaryota > Metazoa > Arthropoda > Insecta > Lepidoptera > Noctuidae > Cosmia > Cosmia pyralina. The sequence goes on along the minus strand of OX276359.1, from coordinate 14,440,907 downwards.
CTAATAAACCAATCGGTTAAATTGAATAGCCTTTCAGAAATTGGTTCATAGATAGACAAAAATAACAATGAATATATCAGTCCCTCTCGAATACTGATTGGAATTTAAATATAACGGCTAAAAATAAATTTAACCTTCAATATGTATTACTTTGACTTCTGCTCACCCCAAAACGAAATTATAAAAAAAATCAAAGCAGAAAAAATAAGGCTGTGTTGAGTCATGCTTTGGTCCGCTCCAAGGTTTATCGCCCTCCCCACTTAGTTAATGTTTAGGTGCGGAAAGTGGGGACACAGCCCCGTTGATTGCGGAGAAAGGGGAAACTGTTGACTTCCACCTATTATGTTAGTATCATTACCGATAGGTACTGGTACCGTATAGTGTATCGTAGCAACTGGGATTGGCAGACCGAAGAAACTATAGAATCTGTTTACAAAACGTGCGAAAAGAAAATTTTAATAATTTGCTAGATGTTGTATTAGAGATTAGGAGTAGGAGTATCCAAAATCCCAGAGAGGTCACAAAATAACAAAGGTCATAAAATCACATCGGTCATAAAATTGAAAATACGTACATAGCTGTATCAATCTACATAGCCTTTTCCCAACAATGGTGGGGTCGGCTTCCTAAACTGAATATATGTTCTGCGATTTCGGCGGTATCTCCAGTTCTGGAGGCATAGCGCTTGATGGCGCGCTTCTCCCAGTCTGCTCCGACTTTCGGTATCTCGGTTCACTCGTGCAAAGCGATGGCGAAGTAGATCGGACGGTTAAGCATAGGATTAACACTGGATGGATGAAATGGCGGCAGGTCACGGGGACAATCTGCGACTCCCGCATTCCCCTTAAACTTAAGGGGAAGATATATAAAACAATGGTTAGACCTGCTGTCTTGTATGGATCAGAATCTTGGGCCACAAAAGGGATAAATGAAAAGCAGTTGCATGCAGCTGAGATGAGAATGCTAAGAGGGATGTGTGGTGTTACACGAATGGATAGAATAAGAAATGAGTACATAAGAGGAAGTCTAAAAGTGGCACCAGTGACTGAAAAGTTGTGCGGAAATCGGCTGTCATGGTATGGGCATGTGATGCGGAGGAGTGAGGAAAATGTCGTGAGGAAAGTTTTGAGTATGAATGTCGATGGCTATAAGAGTAGGGGAAGACCAAAGAAACGATGGATGGATTGTGTGAAAGATGACATGGCTAGAAAGGGGGTGACTACCGAGATGACGAATAATAGAGAAGTATGGAAAAAAAGGACATGTTGCGCCGACCCCAAATAGATTGGGATAAGGGCAGGAGAATGATGGTGGGGTCAGCTTCCAGTCTAACTGGATGCAGTTGAATACCAGTATTTTATATTGAGCGACTGCCTATCTGACCTCCACAACCCAATTACTGGCTAATTAGGTACTGGGTATACCTTGGTGAGACTGGTCAGAAGCCCGAAAGTCTGACAGACTTTCGGGCTTCTGACGACCCGTAACGACTGTCAAAGATCCACGAATGACAGCCGGGACCAACAACTTAACGTGTTTTCCGAGGCACGGAGGAGTCTCGGTATGTAAAGATGGTCACCCATCCACGAACAGCTTAACTTGATGGATCGACCTGTACGGCTGTTATTATTTAGCCACGAGCTCCTCTGGCGTACGTACGTACATAGCTGTATATTCCCCCTTATTTACAAACGTTGCTTAAGGGACATCTATAAATGTTGTGTTTTTATAATTTCTATAAAGTCAAATGTTAAATCAAATCAATCAATGTTAATGGTTAAATCATTTGAATTTTCCATAATTATGTGTTATTAAACTATATTGTCTATTGCTGTACTAAAATCGAAACATGGCTTGAAATTAAAATAATTTAAATTTTTTCGACAGAAAAAAAATCCAAAGTAGTTTCGTCTATTTTCTGTTTTATACTTTAAATATGTTAAGAACTTACTAAGCTAAAAAAATATTTAATTATAGCATTTTGTCATAAATCTACATTTAAACGAAGCGCGTTTAGTTCTCTAGTGAGTGAGAGTCTACTCGCAGATCAAGCATATGAAATTCAAACTAGAAATAAAATTTGCATTCCAAGTGTCAGTCCTTAGCAGCAAAATGTAAAGTATCAGAGGGGCAATTCCCGTATTTTTATAACAACGTTCGCAATCTCATCTCAGTCTCAATCTGTCAAAATTGTATAGAGTTTGCCTACATTTTTGACATTTGATTGTCGCTGGCTGACATTGCGACTTGAATTTGAACGTTTTTAATTACGAAAATTGGCCCTCTGGTGTCCTATGTTCTATGTTAAAGGATTTGATTTCCGCACTTAGTCCTTCATGTGGACAATTGTGCGTGGGCCATGGCGGCCGTCGGGGGTTTATTCCAACCAGCCCACCTCCCTCCAGAATTTAATCTAAATAAAAAATCAAAATCTCCGGGTTTGTTAAGAACATCTGTGAAAGTTCGGGATATTCCGAGAGTTTCTGTTCTAATCTGGGTGACGCCTGTGCATTCAAAAAGCACATGCGCAACGGTTTCCTTAGCCTCCATGCAGGCCCTGCACAGAGGACTGTCCGTTATTCCTATTGTGTGGAAGTGTTTGTTTAATGAGCAGTGTCCAGTGATGGTCCCCGTCACCAGGCGCAGACCGTTCCTGTCCAGACGTAATAATCGCCTGGTAAGCGTACCATCCAGGGACGGGATGGCCTCCCTGGACTGCCTGCAACCTGATGTCGAGGACCACCAACTCTCCGCTTGTGTATGGGTGAACTCCTGTAGCCACCTGCGTAACTGGTTGAAGGGAATGGGTACGATTGGCTCAGATCCACAGACAGACGTGCTGGATGCTCTCCTAGCAAGTTCGTCCGCTGCGTCGTTACCAAGTGATCCGCTATGTCCTTTTATCCATTGCAGTGTCACTGTGTTGCGGTTAGTTACCGCTATTCGTTCGTGTGCATCGTGACATTCTAGTATTAATCTCGAGGTAAAGTATTTTTTCTGTAGGGATTGGAGCACTGAGGCACTGTCTGAGAGTATTCGTATATAGGTATCCGTAACCAGGTGTCCTATATAATGGATGTCTTTAGGAAAGATAGCAATAATTTGACATGTATTTTCTATCGCAAATGTAGTTTTGGAAAACTTTTCAAACCATTTATCATGAATTCATGACACAATAGCGGCAGAATCTAAATAAAACAGCTCTATTTTGTTTTTTACAACATGAAGCATTTTAAAACGGCAAAAACAATTTAGAAAAGCACCGTACTGAATAAAAATACTGTATTATGAAACGGTGGCCAAAAGTTGACGCAGAAACCCCGACAATTCTTCATTTTACCGTAAACCACAGCTCAAAAGTTGACTCGGCACCGGCTAATTCCCATTTCGTAACGTGCCCGAAGTACTCGTAATTCGGGAAACAACGTGTAACGCACCGTATACTGAATAAAAGTACTGTAAAAGAAAAATTGACGCAAGAAAGCCCGATACAATTCCTATTTCAACCGTATACCATGGCTCAAAAGTTGACTCAGCACCGGCTAATTCCCATTTCGTAACGTGCACGAAGTAATTCGGGGACTGTTTGTTTTCGCGATCGCCGACGAAGATTGCCGGTCATTGCACCCGCTGCAATTATAGTGAGAGCTCTGTCGGTCAGTGCGGACCGTGCACCAGGTTTCTGTGTCAGCGCAACCGGACCTGCAGTCGGCAGCCTCCGATACCACCTACATCATTGTTAATAGCTCGATGTGTTGATGTAGCAGGTGATTTTAATTGGCTACGGTAAAATTTTGCGAGGTCGCAGATACAGCTATTTTTAACACCCGACGGAAACAGAGGGGTGTTATAAGTTTAACGTGTGTATCTTTGTATCTGTCTGTGGCATCGTAGCTCCCAAACGACTGAACTTATTTAGATTTTTTTTGTTTTGTTTAAAAGGTGACTTGATCGAGAGTATTCTTAGCTAAAGATTATCAGCTCTTTTTTAGTTGATGAATGGATGTAAGTAACTTCCACAGCTCTGATCGAGTCGTTACTTCAATGATATTAGAATAACATAGTAACCTTGAACTGATGCATTACCTGGAATTTGCAGGATACCCGAGTTCCTCACCAACTTACAGCAGAGGTATAGTGTTTGGGCTCATTGAAATGGTCTCAATGAATAGGTTATAGATAAATAGGCTGATGATGGTAGCAAAAAAAATTTGGGTAAATTTGTGTCGGGGGTTTTTTAAATTTTAATTGTCTAACGAGTGAAAATGTCAGACATTTGATTGGGGAAAGAAAAACTAACAAAAATACTATTTTCGTAGTTAAAGTGCTGGTGTGTTCGCTAGTTTATTAATTCCTTTCAAAATATCAAGATTACTTTCCCCGTTCTGTAAAATTTCATTCTACAAAGTTTTAGTTGGCTTAGTTGCCCAAAATATCACAGCCCTAATTAACAGATTTTCATTCAAGGTTTTATATTTGATTGGTTCCGTTGAGTACGTGAGCTCTCTCATGTAAGCCATATGATTGCCATAGAAGAATTCCAACATTATTTTATCAAAGTACCTACTTACCTATAGTTTAGCCGGTTCTAGGTACTTGTAAGCCAATAGTAATTCAATACTTAATTCACTAAAAACTGCCTAGCCTTTTTCCAACTATGTTGGGGTAGGCTTGCAGTCTAACCGGATGCAGCTGAATACCAGTATTTTACATGGAGCGACTGCCTATCTGACCTCCACAACCCAGTAACTGGGTAATACGATACCCCTTGGTAAGACTGGTTGTCAGACTTTCGGGGTTCTGACGACCCGTAACGACTGTCAAAGATTCAAGAATGACAGCCGGGACCAACGGCTTAACGTGCTTTCCGAGGCACGGAGGAGTCTCGTTATGTAAAGATTGTCACCCATCCTCGGAACAACCCCGGCTAGCGTAGCTTAACCTGATGGATCGACCCGTGCGGCTGTTATTACTTAGCCACGAGTTTCTATTTAATACTTAATTCATTAGCACAACTTAATTAATGACATTAATTAATTTCATCATCACTCGATTCATTCGGTATGTATTCATCTTTCAAAATGAGTAGTTACTTCCACTGTTTCACATTGAGCTTTGTTTCAATAACTCACTATTTGCTATCGCTCAATCTCATATATTGTTTGCTATGAAAATTGTTCGCGAAATCGTTTCTCATATCGAACAATGTGCCACTTTCTAATCTTATAAATCAAACTACGTGTTGTCAGTGTGCTCGTATGATAAATGTTACCGACGACCACGCGATGAACCGTAATTTTTCATCTAACTATACATAATCGTGACTCCTTTTCTTTGTCATTTTTTAAATTAACATATTCAATTTGGTCTTAGAAAACCAGTTTATCTTCTCTCATCAAAATTATTTATTTTCTGTCACTTTTTTCTGTCACGAGTTTAACTCTATAAAGCATCAAAAGCGTCAAACCGAAAACATCAGTTGCTGCGGTCGTCGACCTCGGCTCCGGTCCTGCCTCACAGATGATATGATTCGATAGATAACTGTATGGATTTTTTATTGCTTCCAACCAAATCTAGGTTATGCATTTGATTCGTGATCATTTTTTGCCCGCAAATAGTCTCATATACTTTGTAACTGTTTGGATATGTGACGTCGGACATTGTAATTTTATAGTTGATCGTTTTTTGTAGTGTAATGAGAAATACACGTCATCCTATTGAATTGGGCGCAAATTGGGCGCGGTTATAGAGATTTTGAGCAATTTCGTCTTAAAGTACTTTGCTAGGAAAATTCATATTTTTTATTATACCACATTTTTTTGAAATTGGTGTGTTCGCCATTACTGCGCTAATGAAAGAAATAGTATCTAACGGATCGGTGCAATTACTTTAATGGCTTCAACATTAAAAGAAAGGAAAAAAACATCATTTTCGACCATTTTCTGTAGAAAGCGTTGGAATTTATTTTAATTCCATAATTTACAGTTTGTGAAACTTTAAAATCTTAATATGTTTTCTGGTACTCGTAGGTGTTTATAAAAACACCTACCTACCAGAAAACATATTAAGATTTTAAAGTTTCACAAAGTTTTAAAGTTAGATAATAATATCTAACTTTATCTTTGTTACTGTGTTGGGATGGTCATTAACTTTACATCTCCTATACTGGACTGGATGATGACGCAATTAATAGCATAAAAGATAAAAGCGAAGTTCAGCAACAAAAAAAAAAAGATTACCAGACTGTTATTAATATAAGTCCATTCAATGTGACAGTGTGAACAATGGTCAATAAGGTTTTTTGTGTGATTTACAATTAAGTAGGTCACAGTCATCACATAACTGCTCATGACACAACACTCCTGCGCAAGTTCAACACTTTGGCAGTGAATGCGTATGCACACATACTTTTATTAACGTTTCGCAGACACGTAATTAGGTACAAAGCTATTTTCGGTATGAAGTATGAATTGTACAAACAATTTGAAAATGGTCTTTTGTTTTGTGCAGAAAATGTTTTGAACTTTCTGCACTTCAAGTTGGTATAAGCTTCAAGTTAAATACGGTTCTTGTTTGTGCCTTAACCTATGCAAATAAACCTTCTTAAGAACCTTCTTAAGACTGCGATTTAGTTTTTAATCAAGCACAGTTTGATCATATTCATACATTTGCAACACGTCGTGTTCAAAGTACATCGCCTCTACAAAGGCTGATGATCTATGTTTCGGTGTAGGCGCGTTGCCTCCATCTGCTGCTGTACCGTTACTCGACACACTAACCGCAAACCGGGAGATTAATGTAACCAGTCTGCTCTGGCGCATGGGGGCAGCTGCGAAGGTTCATAGTTCCATTCTGACACGAAATAGGTCGAAGATAGATGTGCAGCTCTATGATTGTAATCATGCGTCGGCTTTCTTTGTTCTTGTTGAACAAGAAACGAAACTTTCAAAGGGCCGCCATTATTATGCGCGATTCCTTTATGTACCGTTGAAGCTACCAATGGAAGTATGTAATACCGGCAAATAAAGAGACTCTTATCGTAAGTTAATTCTAGCACTGAATGCCTTTCATCTTTCACGAGAGGGAGGATCTTCTATCATTATGCAAAGTATGGCGATCTATGTTTTATTTGTACAGAGATGGGCGTTATACCTATACTCATAAGCATCTTGTAACGAAAATGGTGGTACAGTTGGATGGTTCCTCTTTTTATTCTTGTCTTCGAAGGAGCCTGGATCTCACGACACAGGGAATCCTAGTGTGAGTTCTAGGAAGCAACACATCGAATGTAATTTCTTGAACAATAAATTATTCTTATTCACTTGAAAAAATAAAGTACAAGGACGAAGGACCAATATAGGGATACACTACTGGGTATAGTAGAGAATTAGGCATATACAAGGTGTAACTTAAATAACGCACAAACTCTTAAAAAAAAATCTGCCGTTTCCTTCATTTTGACGGGATAGGCGAACATCAATGTAGGGAATAGCGGTTTTTTTTCGCGATTTCAAGTTTGGTCCCATAGTAGAAGTTGTTCATAATGATGAGTACAATAACCCCTTAAGACGTTGTAAATATTGAAATGCCTGAACATATAATTCTATATCCATCTCCATACATGCTATCGATTCCTTTTAAACAACAAAAGAAACTGGTAGCGATGCGATGTATTATATCACTAAGATTATAAATAGGTGCATAAACAACTAATATAGTTTAAATCATTGTGCAAAGTTAATCAAATTGGCAATATTAGCCGTAACGTTCAATAATCATAGCGTATGGTTTGTTCACTCTGAAATGACTCGCCCCACCACACGCATTTACCATAGTGTACGTATACAAATTTAAGTAGTGGGGCGTGTCTTTTTAGAGTGGACAAGCTCTACTTCTTTAATGGCAGTTGATTCCCACCCGTTGCATATGATTGACGTGAACCCATTTATAACACATCATAAATAAGGTAGCTTAAGGACGCTGTTACAAATGGGTAGTCAAATGTTTACTTTTTTGCACAAAAGTATGTTTATTAAATATAATGCTTTGCATTCTTAAAATGTTTTATGGCCGAATTGTTGATAGATGTGCATGGTACGATTCTGAACTATAAATATAATTTTAGATAGGTACAGTTTCTCAATGCAGGTACTGAAGTAAAAATTTTCATTTCGGTACCTTTTTTCAGAAACTGTACCTATCTAAAATTATATTTATAGTTCAGAATCGCACCATGCACATCTATCAACAATTCGGCCTTAAAACATTTTAAGAATGCAAAGCAATTTATTTAATAAACATACTTTTGTGTAAAAAAGTAATGATTTGACTACCCATTTGTAACAGCGTCCTTAAGAATGGGTTAACAGGAATACTAGTACTTACCTAATGTGTTATCTATACAAAAACAGTGAGGCCTATTTTCTTTATAAAATAAATTGTTGCTGGCAACATTTTATATCTTTTCTAACAAACACAGCAACACAAGCTCACTCAATCCCATATGTAAATTAGAAAATAGTTTCTATTCTGGCTTCACAGAGCCTTGCTTTCAGGTTGATGTAATAACAATAAAACTGTTTACGACGCACAAATGCTTTGCTAGGAAATTGGCACATTATCTCTTTTCTTTCGGGCGAACTAAGCTTGATGTATGTTTCAAAGTCTTTGAACCGACTACAAAGAAATGAACTTTGGAAACTTTAGAGAAACTTGACGATACATTAGTTACCTACTTTGTTTTCTAAATGGTTGCTGAGCTTGGTTATACGTGTTTAGTAAGTGAGGAAATTATTGTAGCGGAATTCCATTTTTTTGTTGAGATATGACCTTTTGAAATAATATCATACTAAAAAAATCGGCCAAGTGCGTGTCGGACCACGCACAATAAAGGGTTCCGTAGTTGGGATGAACTTATCCCAATAACAAACTTAACATTGTAGTTGAAAAACATGTTCTCCTATACATTTCAACTGTAAATGTAAGTTTGTACAATATTGAGATATTTACCATGTTATTTTATGACCATAGACTTCTTTTAGGTTTTCCTGTAGTCCAGTATAGAACTATTTCCTGTATTTTTGGCTCAATAGTTTCGGAGATAAGGGGGGAGGGGGGGGGCAATTTTCGTCTATTTTCTTAAATAACTTTAGAATAATTTATCTTAAAATTATAAAAAAAATCTATTTAAGCCCTTTCATTTGGTATATCACAGGTACCTACAGTTTGCAAAACTTTTTTTTATTTTCTTATTTGCCCTTCAAAAGTGAACCCCATATTCAAAATTCATTTATTTACGTTACACGTCCGTATTTGGATCACCGAAATTCATATGTGTACCACAGTTCAACTTAATCGGTCCATTAGAATCGGAGCAAATTGGCTGTGACAGACGGACAGACAGACACGACCGACAGACACAAGAGTGATACTATTATAAGGGTTCCGTTTTTAGGGTTCCGTATATCAAAAGGAAAAAACGGAACCCTTATAGGATCACTTCGTTGTCAGTCTGTCAAGACCCTTTTTCTCAGGAACGCGTAGAGGTATCAACTTAAAATTAATATCAAATACGTAAGTCTATAGTCTCTTAGAGTCCTAAAAAACTCAAACTTCTAAGTCAACGCAATAAAAACCTACGGCCATTTATACGACATATTTTGATACCCGCAAGTAAATCAAAACCTATAGGGTACTTCCCGTGGTCCTAGAATCATGAAATTTGGCAAGAAGCAAGGTCTTAAAGCACAAATAAAGGCAAAAGTCCGAAAATTGTTAATTTGTAATTCTATCAAATAAAAAATATTATCAAGATTGTCAGCCTGTCAAGACCCTTTTTCTCAGGAACGTGTGGAGGTATCAAGTTGAAATTAATATCAAATACGTAGGTCTATTATGGTCCTTTACAGTTCTAAAAAATCAATCTTCTAAGTCAACGCAATGAAAAAATACAACCATTTATGCGATACTTGCAAGTAAATCAAAACCTATGGGGTACATCCCGTTGACCTAGAATAATGAAATTTGCCAAGAAGCAAGGTCTCAAAGCACAAATAGAGGAAAACGTCAGATAACTGTTAATTTGTAATTTTATCCCATAAAAAAAAAAAAACTTTTTTTGGGATTACAATGTTAAGAGGCCGTATATACAAAATTTTTCCGATTTAGCTATTTAGGTATGTGATTTTACAGACGTAATTTTACAGTTAAAATACTGTATTTCTATAAGTTTTAATGCACAACATGAAAGATCATTTCAATTATGATCTAATGAATGAGCTACTTTTTTAGTTTGCGTCGAGAATTAGGTTGTTTTAAAAGATTTTTTAAATGTTTTTAATATTTTGCTTTTTTTTTAAGAAATGGATTGATTTTGAACTGAAGTTTATTTCTGTTGTTTTAATATTATGAACGAGAGTTCTAAGAAGCCGAAATCAAAAGCAATTCTTTGCCCATTTTCTTTATAGTTTGACTCAGTTAAATATTTTTTATTCAAAAATTTCATATGAAAGTAGTAAAAAGTGATTCACACATTGTATAAACAACTTTCACATAAATATATTGTAATTCTTCCATATCCATTAGAAGTCAAAACAATTCGTAAATATGTGATATTCTAAACCTCTTACAGCAAAAATTTACAAAAACAGTCGCCGGTTTAGGTCGATTAATCAAAATTAAATAATAAAAAAGTAGCTCATACATTAAATCATAATTGAAATGCTCATTCATACAGTGCATTCAAACTTATAGAAATACAGTATTATACCTGTAAAATCACGTAAATCAGCGAAATCGACAAAATTTCGTGTACAGCCTCTTATGTTTGTTTATTTTATGGGATAAATTCTTTTCTACTACGGAACCCTTCATTGTGCGTGGTCCGACACGCACTTGGGGGAACCTAGGAGGTAAAGTGAACTTTTTTCTACAATTTTGATTTGTGGGGCTATTGCAATAAATTTTTCTAGGGTCAATTGTCTGTCTGTAATGTCAGAAAGGTAAATTTCACATTTTGAGTGGTTAGGGTCCAGGCCAATAGATTTAAATTCTTGTTTAAGGAGTTGTAATTCTTTCAAAACGGTGTCTTCATCACCTCCTAGTGTTCCATCATCTAAATACCACACGTTAAATTTTGAATTTAGTTTTTGGATAATTGGATGAATAGCTAAAAGCTAAGCTGAAAATGACTGACCCGAGAGGGTCACCTTGTTGGCATCCAACTGCAGATTTCAAAACATTGTCCTTGTATAATAATTTGGAAGGGTACCTGTAACATTGCCACATAAAACCATAAATTTCGGGTAATCCTTAATTTGTTAATTCTTAAAATTATAATATTTCAATTATTTTTTTTCTGACTGGAATAGTCAGAAAAAATTTGATAGAAATATTTTGATTGAATTTAAATAAACATGCGAATGCTATTTACTTTTTCTAAAAGATCCCCTAAATTTAGGGGGAAATATCTTGGAGTGGGAACCCTGAAACAATGTTGTTTTGTCACAGTGACATGACTACGGAATTGGCGTTCAATGTTACGTGAGCAACTATACAACGCGACATAATATTTTTACGTAATTATTTCTCAAAAATATTAATTAATCTAAAATCATTTACAAAACTAAGTTGTATTTTGATACTTTTAGCTCATAACCATTCTACATAATAAAATTCATAAGGTATTTTTCTTACTGTCAACAAGCCTATTAGGGATTAGCAAACGTCTGTCTTTGAAAATTACAACATAGGCGACCTTTGGGTGGGTTTATTGAAAACTGTTATTACCTAGTAGATGTTTTACAAACACCAGGATTTGCCTATCTTTACCGCGAAATAGTGATACAGCAAATAGTTCTAATGCCTTGCAGTCCTCACTCTTCCATTAGCATATTTTGCATTACATTATTTTAAAAATCTCCTACAGGTGTCTTTAATGGTTCATAAAATTAATTTATAACATCTAAATGGCCTAATCGGGCTTTAAATCAAACTTAATTGCCTATTACATCTAGTATAATTAGATAATATTATGATAATAAAAATACAACTATTTATGTACCGTTTTAAAAATATTTTATAGCTTGGAAAAAACATCAAGTAATTCTGTTTAATATATCGTGTGATTCTCTTTTGTGCATTTGGCTATGGTAACATTAAATATTATAAAGCTGGGAACGCACACTACGCAATAAAATGTTTGTGAGCAGCGTTTGTGCACAATTTTGAGTTGCTTTGTATGTTGCCTCGTACCTACTTTGCCTGCCCTACAAGCTACAATCACACATCGCGGAAAAAAAAATTATTTGGTCCCATAGTAAAAGTTGTTCATAATGATGAGTACAATGACCCCTTCAGAGGTTGTCAGTGTTTTACCAGTAACCCTGTAGTACACCCACATTTCGCCAGTAATATTAAAGTCCCACGTAATGGGGCGGGGAGTCCATTGCCATTTATATTGGCACCTACTTTAATTATACGTCGTCAGAAACTCTTTAGTAGTATCCATACTGTTTTCATTAAAAAACCCTCGAAGACAAACCTATTTCTGAAAATGAGTCAAACATGGGCACTTCTTTACCACAAAATTACATACTTTTCCACTCAACTTAAATTATTTCTGAGAAATAAACTATGCAATATATTTTCCTTAACAAAGTTATTAACAAGATAATATATTCTCCAATGATACGTAAAAAGTTGGAACTACCATAATCTGATAATACTTTATGGAGTGTGGTTGGAAGCTTTTGAATGTTGCAAATTAATAAATTCGATGACGAGGCGAACAAGGAAATAATGAGAAAAGTGCTGCCTCTATTATTATAATTTATTGTTATTGTCGGGGAGCTCGTGGCTAAGTAATAACAGCCGCACGGGTCGATCCATCAGGTTAAGCTACGCTTGCCGGGGTCGGTCCGTGGATGGGTGACCACCTTTACATACCGAGACTCCTCCGTGCCTCGGAAAGCACGTTAAGCCGTTGGTCCCGGCTGTCATTCGTGGATCTCTGACAGTCGTTACGGGTCGTCAGAAGCCCGAAAGTCTGACAACCAGTCTTACCAAGGGGTATCGTATTACCCAGTTACTGGGTTGTGGAGGTCAGATAGGCAGTCGCTCCATGTAAAATAATGGCATTCAGCTGCATCCGGTTAGACTGGAAGCCGACCCCAATATAGTTGGGAAAAGGCTAAGTAGATTGATTGTTTTTTGTCGAGGACGATACAAAAAATCGCGACAAGAGATGTGTGAAGACGGCAGATTTTATCGTTTATCTCGTTTAAAAATCGTAGGAACTGTGACACATGTCAGTGTATGGCCTGCTGGTAGAAAGAGAATAGTTTTATGGTAGCGCTACTCGCGGTCTATTTTAATTGAATGTCACTTTTGACGTAGACGGTACTACGGTTGGCACAGAAGAAACTGGATGTTTTACAATGTCCTTTTTCGATTGAAGTCATGCATGCAAAATTATTGGCTTTTAATTTTCTTTTCATGTGATGAAAGAAATAAACCGCTATTTATCTATTATTTAGTGACAGAATGGATTGTTTTAGAATTAGCATGTCAGAATGATGTGTAACAATCTCGTGCCGATGGAAAAACCTTTACCAACTCTCGATTCAAGTGATGTACGCAAAATGATTGGCTTTTAATTTTTTTTTCGTGTGATGGGTGTAAAGAAATAATCCGCTATTTAGTGACAGCGGGCTGTACCTCACGAACAAGACAGTTAACAAATGTAGAATACGCGCGTTTGGTCTATTTTAGCTACTTCCAGAATTAGCATATCAGAATTAATCTGTAAGTAACGCATCGGCACGAGACTGTTACTAAACCTTTACCAAGTGAAACATGCAAAATGATTGGCTTTTAACTTTTTTTTCATGTGATATAAAGAAATTAACCCTATTATTTAGTGACAGAATGGAATGTTTTAGAATTAGCATATCAGAATCATCTGTAACAATCTCGTGACGTTAGGTATAAGGAAAAGCCTTTACCGATACAATCAATCTGCCTAGCCTTTTCCCAACTATGTTGGGCTCGGCTTCCAGTCTAACTGCATGCAGCTGAATACCGTATTTTACATGGAGCGACTGCCTATCTGACCTCCACAATCCAGTTACTGGGTAATACGATACCCCTTGGTGAGACTGGTTGTCAGACTTTCAGGCTTCTGACAATACGTAACGACTCAAAGATCCACGAATGACAGCCGGAATTAACGGCTTACCGTACTTTTTGAGGCACGGAGGAGTAATAGGAATCTCGGTATGTAAAGATGGTCACTTCCCCGGCAAGCGTAGCTTAACCTGCTGGACCTACCCGTGCGGCTGTTTAACTTAGCCACGAGCTCACGGCCCAAAAGCCTTTACTAATGGAGTGGGACAAAAATACAGGCCGTTGTTTTGACCAGTATCGAGGCGGAAGTGCTGTTAGAATTTTTCACCTTTGAGTTTGAGCTGAAAAAAATCATAGCACAATGCTTTAGTGTGTTCCGAAATCAGACAATAGTTAATCCGGGATCTCTAACGTTCTCCTACACATTTATACAAGTTGTAATAGCTTTGAAATGTGGGCCAAGTTTGTCTCACTATGTCCGCTCGGCAAAGCTTAAAGCCCGACCGGTTCGCGGGTCGTTGACCCCGCAACCTACTGGCTGTTTACCCCGTACAATTCGCAAGATCGCTGGAAAATTACTAAACTATCCTTTACTTAACTCACAGAACGCAATACCGTATATTTAATGGCTACCGAGTAAATGCAGTACCTACCGCACGTGATATCCACAGCTCAATATAAAAAATATTGCTAACAATTTAGGCAATGGTGCTGATTCTCTTGTTCAATAACTAAACTAAAATTAGAGAATCGCTATTTTTTTCTAACAGGCAGCGCGAGAAAGGGACGGCTATAGCTATGAACTAAGTTAGAGATGTCAAATTATGAAACGACTTGCGCTTCACCGTGTTTTTAGTCGACATGTCGTCTTTGTATGGAAATATTATTTCAACTACTTTTGACGGCTCTAATTTATGTTCGTCTCTTTCTTGTTATATTAGAGAGAAAAAGTTAGCAATAGCTTAAATTAAGTTTAGTTTGTGCACAACAGAATCGGCACCATTGTTAATGTTATTCGACTTGTAAATAGATGTTATTGGTGATAGAAATGCTGAACCTACAATATATAAACATGGTCAATTTCATAGTTACGCCGTGAGAGCTTACGAATATAAAAAAAAAATACAACCGACTTCCAAAAACAACACTACAAAGTGAAAAATAACTTTAATTTCGGAAGTCGGTGTCTAGAATGTATTTTCGTTTTTTGCCACCGACTTCCGAAATTAAAGTTATTTTTCACTTTGTAGTGTTGTTTTTGGAAGTCGGTTGTATTTTTTTGTAAAAAAGTTTTTATTTTTCACTTTTTAGTTGTGTACCTACCCCACACAAATTCTAATACCACTATCTGCAAAACAAACTAGAACATCATGACATCATCCATATAAAAGTGGGGGAAAAATATGTATTATTGAAGCTAACTCAAAAACTACCTAAGCAAAGTTGATCAATTTTATATGGAACCAACTGTGTTGTATACTCTCTCGAATAAAATAAAAAAAAACCAAATCGGTCCAGCCATCTTCGAGTAATCGGGGAACATACATAAAAAAAAAAATAAAAAAAAAAAGGTTCCGACGAATTGAGAACCTCCTCCTTTTAGAAGTCGGTTAAAAATGTAAATGCATAAACATAAATCGATAAATGTCATTTCTTTAAAAGCACTAGTGAAAATATCTTTGAAACCGACTATAATTTACCATAAATTTGACATTTATGTATTTACTAAGATTAGTTTAAAACACGGGTATTTAAGTGTAGAATTTTTATTTTATCAACTACTTGGCTCCTACCATTTGTTAAATAAAGAGGATGGATTCCACTTCAATTCTTGGGATTTCACTTCGAGCCATCGACTGTACATATGCTTAGACTTTCAATTACTCGTGTTACATGAAACCTATATAATCAAACATATTTTATAATCTATCGTGACTCTTCACCGCTTATAACATGTTGTATCATTTCAGTCGGATGAGATAATGATCATAAAATGCGAAAAAACACGTTTTTTTAATTTTAAATTATTTTTTACGAGGTATTCTACAGTTATAATATATCTACCCGTTATTGAAATAGTAGTAGAGGATTACATTTATCTGACGAGTCCACTTAGATACGGCGTCTTCAACGCTTAATTAACATATTTCAGTGTTATCGGCCGACGCACACAGTGTTACACAGATGATAGCACGGAGTGCATTCAGTCCAGTGCAGTGGGATCGGGGCGCGTAGGTGCGTTCTGTGTCCGGCTAGTTGGAAAATACCGCGTGTCGGCTTTTGCGTACGCGTTACATGACGCGCCGACTAGAAATGGCGACTGCTTTCGCATTCATCGCTTGCATAGAAGTGCATGCACAAGTTCAAGGCTGGTCGAGTCCCGCTTCCCATTGCATGTGCATACGCATTAATTCAGCTCACAAACACGACTACCACCATTGTCTATCACTCGAGAACCGGGGTCGAGGAACCCATAAAGGATTAATGACACTATTGTGGGGAGTTAAAATCGTGTCTTTCATTTTTCTGCTACCACCTGCGGGTATGCTTATTTCCCGCGCTATGGGTTTATTGCTGAGCTGTAATTTCAGTGTAACTAAGTGTGTGGGTAGCCTGCCAATAAAAATCCATACTATACAATTTAATATTGCCATTTCTTTAAAGCTGGCCGTACACCTTGCGATTTATCGTGATTTGTCTGGTAAATCGTGATTGGCTTAAGGAAAATTGTAGTCTGAAAATTATTTGTAGTTTGTGCCGAGGTTTTTTTTATTGTCTTTATTAAACCTTAACATTACCATTAACATTACCATTATTTAAGCCTTAACATTACCTACTAGTCTTGGGTCTACTGAATTTATTGTCCATTTCCATTGATTTAGAAATAACATGGAAATTGACGACTGACCGCTCGGGTGTGTGAAAGGCATAAGTAGTCTCAAAAAAGAGTAATAGAATTATCAAACTGCATTTTGGCTTGTGTTAATCAACAGTTCGAAATTAAAAAACGTTTCATGTCATGTCTATTTGAAGTTTTTATAATCAATCAATGAATCAATAGTCTTTACAAAAAATATAAGGTTTGTTAGCAGGTCCTTTTTTATAATTGGTCAGTCTTTTATGTTTTTCTCATTTATATTTTAGTTAAATAATAAAAATAATAAATATATTAAACCAATATTACAATTATTAGCTTATTATTACCAGCTTAAACTTAATGTCGATCTGTAACAGTTAGTTAGCAATCTTCATTTTCTCACATTTAATTAATTTAATATTGTTCTTATTTTTATAGTCCTATTAATTACAGGTCTAATTATTAACGTCATTTGTTTTAACGATATTGAAAAACTGCAGTAAAACCATTTTTACTAAAAGGAAGCTCTCAGTTTTACGAGTATCGGTAGAGTAGGTATATTCTCGGGTATGCAAATGATATGTCGTCATATCAATTATGTGTTGCTATTGACTTCCTGTTAATAATAATTTTCTGCATTATTTTAAGTAGGTAGTTGAGGTAGGTCCGTGTTTCTGAACTTGAAAAGACAAAGACGTGACTTGAATCTACGTATATGTCTCGCATAAAGGCTCCCACAAATAGGCGCGACGCGAAGGGTGCGACGCGATTCTGGTGGAACAATTTCCATGAAGTTTTCATAGAAATTGTTCTTTTAGAGTCGCGTCGCAACATCAAGATTTATTTATTATCTATTAGTTGAATATTAATTAAATATACATGTGAACTTTCTGGAATAAATTCTCTAAATGATGGTGAAAACCGCATCAAATTCCGTTGCCTAGTTTAGAGGAACGACGCGGTCACTAACAAAACAATGCGCTCACTGACAGACACAAAAAGCGAGTTTAATTTACAATATGTACAGTCAAGTCGATTAACACTTGCACTTTTTTAATCGTAATTATTAAGCCAAATATTTAATTCAAATCGAAACAGAAGTACTTTAAAAGTTAAACGAAAAAAAAGCAGTTCATCGAATCATTTTGTGTTAATTTTGATTTAGATGATATGATGTCAAAATGTAGCAGTGTTAACCGACTTCTGTTGCTGACCGTACCTATACAGAGTGTATCAGAAATGTATTACAAATTTTAGAGTGTGGTACCATCAAACTGGACAAGTTTCTCCATGGGACCAACATCGTAACGCAAAAAAGTTAACAGCTGTCCCGAACAAAACTTCAATAGCTACTCGACCCTAACGTATGGGACGGCTCATAATTTATTCTCGATTACGATGTTGGTCCCATGGAAAAAGTTGTTCAGTTTGATGGTCTGTACCTCACCCTTAAATATGACCACACCATTCTGATACACCCTGTATAGATAAGTATATAATATCCCATTTGGTTCATTTCTGAGTTCAATTTTCGGCACGTTTTTCTTTGAGGAATTGGAGCATATAAATTGCAAGGCTCGGTCCCTATTATTACTTCAGGCTGAATGGCGTCTTCTACGAATACAGACGGGACGTATATTTGTTACTTTACTTCTTTTGAATAAGGATATTATGAAGTTTTTTCCTCAACCTTGCTAAGGTTGGATCAGCAGGGCAATTACGTAACACACTCAATCGGAATCGGCTTCATTTTGACAGTTCAACAACATTAATTGCGTCATTTACGTTGTCGAGCAGACTAATTATTCGAACATATGAAGCAATGGATTAGCAATTTGCTTCAAAATGACTCAAGATTCCGATTGATAGTGTGTTACGCAATTAGGGTACCGCAGTACTATTCTGTACAAATCTCGCCGTGAAAACTTAGGTGAAGTGAGCGTGGAGTGAGCTGTCAATAGTGTCAATCCCTAACATAAGGTAGAATGACAACTCACTTCACCTATGTTTTCACGGTGAGATTTGTACAGAATAGCACTGCCGGTCTTCTGGGCGGCGGGAATCCGTAGCCGATTCCCGGCCACCGTAGGCGCGGGCTTGCGGACGGCGAGCAATGGGTAGCTCGCCGTCCGGTAAGAACAAGGCCCAGGTCGACGGCGCGTTGTGTTCCACGCGCGCCTCAAAGATATGTCAGCAGTGATGGGGTCCGATAGGGCTGATGCTACCGGGGTCGCGGGTAGTTTGAAAGAGATACCGTGGCCCTGGCACAGGCAACTGAAGGAAGGGTGGGTTTTAGTCAGTAAAAGTCTGACACGCCCTCCCTCTTCGCCCAGAGCGGGAGAAGTCATTTGATGATTTCCTGTCCACAAAAAAAAAGGGTACCGGTCTTATCCTCACAACTACTATTACAGACAGTTAAGTTTATTGATTCGTGACAGAGATATATACTCGTATTATAACCAAATTGAAACCCTGAAGTTGAAGGTATAATTTATATGTAAAATAACTATTTACTTATAAAACGTGAGACAACAATAATGTGGAGTCTTTGAAAATCGCCGCTCACGCTAGCCTTGCGATTTAGAAACTGTTTACACACTGCACGAGAGCAGTTTAGTCTGTGCAACCATGAATAGGGTTGGAGTTTCTTGATGCGAAGAAACTTTGTTTTTCGTACCTAAAACTTTATTAGATAGAGTTCAGAATTTTGGCATTAGGTCACAACAAAGAGCAAAGGCAATGAAGTTGTAAATTGTATTTGGTCTGACATCAACCAGCAACAACCATTCGAAAAATTAACAACTTGGATACTAGGATTTTGCTTACATTGCCCTAACAGGCGTTGCACAGAGGGGGTTCCGAATTGGTCTTTTGAGGGGTAACGGTCCATGTGCAGATGATGACCACCGGGGTGGTTTTATTGAGGTAAAATCCCACACTCCCCGGTCTTTTCACCCAAAGCCCGGGCGCCTTTTGAAGGTTTCCCCCCGAAAACAAAAAAAAAAAGAAAAAGAGTTTTGCTTACATTGCATGTGGGTACGTACCGGTTACAGATTAAGCTAATAGGTCTTTACCTATGAAATTGCCGTTTTGTATGAAAAAATTTAAAGGAATTTTTTTCATGCATTTTTTATTTGTATTAATCGAAGTAATCACCCATGCAATCAATGCATCTTTGCCAACGCAGTGGCAGTTCATTGATGCCCTTCTTAAAGAAATCAGCTGGACGGGAGGCAACAAATTCTTCAAAGGCATTTTGTACTGCCTCTCGGGTATTGAATTTTTTTCCCGCCAAGAAGTTATCCAAATTCTGGAAAAAGTAGTAGTCTGTAGGCGCAAGGTCTGGTGAGTAGGGCGGATGACGGAGAGCTTCCAACCTCAGTTCTTGCAACTTGGAGACCGTCTGCTGTGCAGTATGAGGTCGCGCGTTGTCGTGCAGGAGCAGCGGAGACGAACGATTGACCAATGCTGGTTGGAGATGTGCCAGCTTCTCCATCATTGTGTTCACTTCTTCACAGTACACATCTGAAGTAATATTGTTATTAGTTGGTAAGAAGCTGTGATGAATCACACCGGCGCTAGACCACCAAACAGTGACCATCACTTTTCTAGGGGTAAGTTTTCGTTTAGGGCATTGTTTAGGTGCTGAACCAGGATCCAACCAACTTGCTGAGCGCTTGCGGTTATCAAACAGAATCCATTTTTCATCGCAGGTAACAATGCGGTTCAAAATTCCTTCATTTGTGTGTCTGTTGAGCAGTGCAAGGCACGTCTCGACGTGTACTTCGCGCTGGCGATCATTGAGTTCGTGGGGCACCCATTTGTCAAGCATTTTTACCTTGCCAATTTGACGCAAATGGACCAATATTGTTTTGACGCTAACGTCGAAAGCTGCTGCTAATTCAGCCGTAGATTGCGTATCATCAGCTTCCACAATCGCCTTTAATTCGTCATTGTCGACCAAAGTCTTCGGACGACCGCGAGGTTCATTTTTCAGGTCGAAATTTCCAGAACGGAAGCGAGCAAACCAATAACAAGTGGTGCGTTGGTTTGTAGTGTTAGCTCCGTAAACGTCGTTGATGTTGCGTGCCGCTTGTGCCGCGTTGCTGCCACGACGGTACTCATATTCCATAATTACTCGAATTTTTAACGTATCCATGATGACGAAAAAGATTGAAATGCGATGAAAATGTAACACTAATCAATAAACAAATGACTACTTTTGGAAAAAAAAATCCATGTTTTTAAAATAAAATTAATTTGAAATTAGAATTCTTAGCCAAACAAAAATTATTTTGATTTGAAATGGCCAGTACTGCAATTTCGTAGGTACGGCAATTTCATAGGTAAAGACCTAATATATATTTCCAGCATAAGCTGATCTCGCATTGTATAGGATTTTCTTACAGTGATAGGTCAGTGTAAACTGGAAATGTATTGCTTGATGTATAGCCGTGTGTACTTTGTAATTTTTGATTTTTTTTCTAATGTGCGTTTTATTTGTGCTGAATAAACAATTTTTCTTTCTTTCTATGTATTATGTCAAGTAAGATAAAGGTTTTTACTGGTTTAGCTTAGTTAAAGTTGTTCACATGCTGTGAAGTTTCATACTACTCAGAATGCCATCTTTGTGAGAATCTTGTATAATATTATTAAGGCATATTCCAAGATTCACAGCTTTTAATAGTAAGCCTCCTTGTTAGGGTTCTATACCCGAAGAGTACCAAACGGAACCTTATAACCTTACTAAGTTTCCGTTGTCCATCCGTCCGTCCGTCTGTCTGTCATAGGGCTGTATCTCATGAACCGTAACAGATAGACAGTTGTGAAATTTTCAAAGATTATGTTTTTCTACGAGTATTAAGGCTATAACAACAAATAATAAACATTAAATGAAGTTAAAAATGAAATAGTCATTGTCTAAAACTCATCGAATGGAGTACAAATATAATATAATATATATTATTTTTTCAAAAATGAAAAATAGGTGCCGTAAAAGTTATCAATTTTAAACAAATTTTTGTACGAACTCTATTGCATCAATCAAACAAGTTATGTATTTGAAACTTCTGTACTGTATTTAATCAACAAATACTAAAAACGCCGATTCATGAGGTATTTTGCTTAAATATGGGCGATTTTCTGCAACTGCAAAAAATAACCTTGTAATTCAAGGTTATCTTCGCGATATACTGTTATATCACCTCTCTTGTTTCTTTTACGAAAGTATTTAAATACATAGTGTTAAATCAGGTACGGAACCCTTCGTGTGCGAGTCCGACTCGCACTTGGCCGGTTTATTTCTCTCTCTTCATTACCAACCACTTCTGATAATACATTTCACTTTATTTATGTGATAACTTCATTATTTCATAAGATAGCTAATAATCTTTAATTTAATTAATTATGTATGTCGATAAAATTCTGAATGATGCCTGTCTCTCGATTCTCGCCATTATTATTGGCTGTTTGCCTCACTTTATTTTGCATACAGATATTGCACGTCAAATTACACCTACCAAGAGTACCGGACCGTTGGCAAATCACTGAAGTTCCGCTATATAGTTCCAAGACAATATGTTTTTAATATGCAATGTGTTTTTTATGTAAGTAGACAATTCACCTTTGTGAAGATTTTATTGCGTACCTTGATCTCTTGCGTGTTTTGTACCGAAAGAATCAAGAGTTAATTTATCGGGGTTAATCTCAAAAATAACTTCAGCTTATTAGTTTCTTCTGTTTTTACAAATAAGTTTCAACTGTAGATTTCTACTCGTCCGTCGGTTGCTGGTAAAGATAAACGTGAAGATATTATTAATAGTTAAATACTTTCTAAAATATCGTAGCTCTTCCAGAATTTCGAAGCCATGCATTCATATATAAAATAAATATAGCCTTTATTTCCTCTGACCATATAACATTTAATACTAACTAATAAGAAGAACACTAACTAATGTTGTTACCTACATTAACATATTATCTATGTCTTATGGTTGTTAACACTTCGTTCACACCGGAATAAAGACCCAGATTAAAAAACATATAGGAGTCGCCATCGCCGGATACGGTGTGGACGACATGATGATGATGAGCAATCATAAGACAAAAAAATTCAATCAATTATCAGCTACCAGGTCAGGCTGTCTTGCGACATCCTCCTCTATTTCCCCCCACTTATTCTTGTCCCAGGCTATTCTTCGCCAACTTTTTGGCAGATCACCCTCCCACCTTTTCACTTGTCCTCCTCTACGTCTTTTACCATCCCTTGGGTACCATTCATATATACCTATATTGTTAATGTAAAGGCCTAGATGTGATGTAAATTGAGGATTGTTTGTAAGATTGAAACAACCTACGGAACCTACGGCTTGTTTCCCAACAGCAGATCTCCTAAAGAATGTAGATTGTCGGTGTTATATTAACATCTCAGTCATCTTCCCGCTGTTGACTTCTTTTAGCCAGCTCACTAGACTTCAGGATTCTACCTTGTGCAATGTGTATCCAGGTAAGTGGGTTAACTTTACTAGGCCTTCAGTCTATCAGGCTGGTCGACCTTCTGTAGATATGCTTGGCCCTCAGCCACTTCAGCCTGTGGATAATCTGGCTCTATTCCGGATTCATCATAGCAAATCTCCTTTGAATTAAATAATTCAACTTTGCTCAACTCGCTCTTCTGAATTACCGTACATAAGCCTTTCCGAAATAAAATGTTTAGGCTCGTAGTCACAGTGGTAGAAAAGCGGGTCAATGACCCAAGCCGGTCCTTTTGCACCGATGATCTGTTCTCCGAACGCGACATACATCACGTTCCTAACATATTCGTCTAAACATTTTCATGTATTTCAAATACAAATTAGCACTGATTCTGCCAATATGTTCGGTCTATTTCGACGCCCTTGCGAACTGTACGTCTGTTTGTTTTACTGCATTGACACGGTTAGTGCCTATGTCAATGTTTATATTACGGATTTCGTAAGAGTTGCGTGTATATGTTAGCGTTCGCAAAGGAAGTATCAGTCAATAACTTTGATGTCCATATTTTATGTTTATATTTGAAATAGCACGTCTTTAGAAACGATTTTGTTAATTTTATGTGGGAAGGAACAATGTTACTAACAATTGGGCCTAGTTGCCATTAATAAACAAATATGTAATTTAAATTAATTTAATTATCTGCAAACTCAAACTCAAACTCAAAGCATTTATTTCAAATAAACCAATTACAGGCACTTTTGAATTGTCAATGGGTCGGTCAGTCAGAAAGATGAAGCTAGTTGCCCATTCCAAAGCGTAGTAGATCCCTATGGAGAAGAACGGGCAAGAAACTCCACGGAAACTCTTTTAAATCATAATATTTTTACAAAATATTGGTTACATCGTTCATGTTGAAAATATACATGTGAGAACAATGTAGAAAGACGTGCACGTTAAAAAGCGTCCGTAATAAAAAGATAAAAACTAAAACAACTAAATTAAATATTAAAATTAAAAATAAGCCATGGCAGCTAAGAGACGACCAGTAACCATGTATATTTTCAACTTGAACGATGTACGTTCAAGTTGAAAATATACATGTGAGAACAATGTAGAAAGACTGCTTTACTTACTGCTTTATTGTTATGGGAGATTTTTGCCTATATCGTCTAAGCTGAAAGGACTACTATGAAGGGATGTGGGTTTTTTGGCGATCAAAAAGGGCTGATTCTCTCATCCTAAGATTTTGATTAATAATTAAAGTCATGAATTATTTAACATCAGCATAGTTACTTCAATGGTATAAAATGCTTTAGACGGTTACTACTGATGCCGCCGGGGTCACGGGTTGTTCGAAAGAGATACCGTGGCCCAGGAACACGGGTGGGTTTTAGTCAGTAAAAGTCTGACACGCCCTCCCGCTCCGCCCGGAGCGGGAGAAGTCATTTGATGATTTACCAACCTAAAAAAAAAAGGGTTACTACTGATTCTCCTCGTTTTTGTTTCCACTCGAAAAGTTATAATACTCTATAATCCCGTTTTTTCAGACTAAATCAAGGAGGTACAGTCAAAGAAAAAAATACTAAGCGATTATTAATACTTAAGTATGTTTATTTCAGATCAATTATTCTACATTTTCACAAATCAAATCACAGCTTTCGTCAATTATACAATTAGTTTCTTTACAATTACAAAAATCATAGATTTCTTGAATACTAATAATAAAAAGACATTAAATTTCATCTAAAAATAACTATTTACTTAAATATACCAACTAAAAATTATTAAAAAATTTAAAAATATAAAACACGTTAAAGAATAATTCAAAATTATATAAATTATCAATCAACAAGTGTAAATGTAAAAATAATATTTCGGTTGCACTTTATCGCTTAGCTGTACTTAATTTTTAAATTTGGAGGGAATCGAAAATGTAATTGAACGATAATAACTTCCGGGGGAAAATGTATGAAAAACGGGGGAATCAGTAGTAACCCCCCGCTTTAGAGAGGTTGTAACTCCCAACTGCAACACTTTAAAGATTCTGAGTGACAGTGCGTGGCAGGGCTAAGCCATAATTTTTAATGTGCTATTGTAGTCTGAGCCACTGGGCTATGCGGTCTCCACTCTACGGTTTCCTTATACTTATTGGAGTCCTGTTTTGCTTTGAAAGGACAACATTGTTAAGTGTAGAATTGCAAAATCTGTCGCTTCTGTATACATTGTTATATTGCCGTCTATTACTGAACAACGACCATTCCCGTAAATCATTATAAGGCAAATTGATGACGTCAATTACTGATTGCAAATTGCAATGATGATGATGATTGAATGCAGTATGATATTAGCTTCCTCTATTGTACGTTTAATTGTTTATTGCATAGGTACCTACATGTACCATCAATTGATTCAAACTAATATTCTCGTATCACAGCCAATTTTTAAACATAATTTTTACTTAGCATACCTTTGTAGGTATTCTGTAGACATTATTGACTTCAGGTTTCAAAAAAACCATTTAGACTTTTACAAGTTTCTAATTCAATTCGTTTTAGGAAACCATAAGTTGTCTCACATAACGAAAGCTTGATATTGGCAGTATCGATATGGATCTTCGTTCTATGACATTTTACTGATGAATAACTTATGTGTTTATGTACGCAATATGAGATTTTGTTATCCTCCACTCATATTGTGGCAAATTGCACTACAATTTATCTTTAAGTGTTTCTCATAAGCATATATAAAATTTATGTATACCTAAGGTTAGTCATGTATAACGATGTAGAACAGCGGTTAAAGATTTGTGGTTAGTCTAAATTAAACAAACA
Source organism: Cosmia pyralina (assembly GCA_946251885.1). NCBI lineage: Eukaryota > Metazoa > Arthropoda > Insecta > Lepidoptera > Noctuidae > Cosmia > Cosmia pyralina. The sequence goes on along the minus strand of OX276359.1, from coordinate 14,414,621 downwards.
AAGCGTTAAGCGTCTTTATAGTCCCTACAACTCGCTGTTGATATTAGGGAAACTAGGTAAATTGGGAATGCTATCGTAGACGTTCTAAATCCAGGAAACCATGTTGGTATACCATGAATAAATATAGGGGAATAAAATAATTAAAATTCAATTCAAGCGAACAAAACTGTCGATCTATGATTAGGGATTCAACTAATATAATTATTTAAATGTATCCAAAATCTATATGACATAATGTCGTTCATGCAGTTTTTATTATTCTTTGGTGAACATGGTTTAACATTTCAATCGATCTATCTCAATAATGTTATACACATGATATCCGCTCTATTTCACCTCTGATTTCACATGATTCTAAACACGCGATCAAATGGAAGCCTGAAATATTGCATTTAAAGTTTTATGTTGACTCATTTTTAAATATAGCTGTTTTATAACACAAAGGATCCAGAAGCCTTTGTAAAGTGTTTCGTGACTCCTCGTTCAATTAATTTCGGATATTAATCAAAGCCGTGTTCAGATTTATATGACACCCTTGCAAATACATCAATCGCTTTCATCGCTGATGAAAGATAGCAAAGTGCGGGCCCGAGTGCTTACCGTTGGCCCGACCCGTGACAACTCAAAAGAGAGAGGTGGCTAGGCAATTGGTGAGACTGGCTGACTGGGGGAGGCAGCACACGGCAACATGGAAGCGCATTGTCGCAACGGACGGCCGGCGCAACGGCCGCGCGTATAAGCCTGCGCACGCGCTTACCGCGATACCGCCTCAACGGCCCGGTAGCTTTGACGACCCATACGATACTAGTGACGATTACCGACTCGCGATAACCGAAACTCTGAGTGTTTACAAATTTTATAGGTAAAGTGTACGAGTTTGCCGGGAGAGTGTATGTTGTCGCCGCTCGAATGTCGCAATGTTTGTTGCCGTGTTTTCTGTTTTGTGTTTTTCTTTTTTGCATGTTGCCTTAATTTTGTCATTGTTTTTAACTGCAATTTTGAACGTCATACTGTTGATTACGTCTGCGTTAGCTTTAATATTTTTATCTATTTTTGTTGCGTTATGCTCGATTGCGGAATCCAATCTCACATCTTCGTAATATAAAATATTAATATTGTTTTTATAGAAAAAAAAAATACAGTTGTATTAATAGAATTTTCATTTTACATATCAGATACATCATTTGTATATTAAATCATTTAAGATTATTGTTTCACGTGCAATGCGTCAATTTAAAGCCAGCAAATATTCATAATAGGCAATACTCAAGCCGATAAGGCTTCGGCGATTAATTTTAATACGCATAAAGCGTTCTAATGTTATCGTGCTTGAGGCGATCACGACTTGCTCTAGTTATGGCAGAAATTCGATAGCCATTGTGCGTTTGTGGGTCACCAGCTCTCTGAAGAGAATCTTTGTTTTATCTCGCTATAAACTATATCCACAACCACATGAACTTATAGACGTAACGCGAAAAACTTATCTCTTCGAGGAACACTTCACGAATAATGACGTAAAATGTCACTTGATCTTAACTGTCTGCACTCATGAGTCGAGTAGCATTGTTATAAAGATATAATTTGCTTCAGTTATATCACTTGACAATGACACTGAACTTGATCGTATTGCCTTTTAATCTAGATTTCTCGAAACTTCTATCGTCGACGGAGTTTCTCCATAAAATGGGTGTGAGTCTGAGCGAGATGGGAAAAGGTCATTTGATCGTACATTAAGGCCAAATAATACTGGTTGGCTCGTTAGCGCACACCTGCTTCCTCGAGGAGGAAAACGAGGAATAAAACCCACTCCTGCTCTATTTGAGGAAAAGGGAATTATAAAATACAATGCAACTGACCTATGTTTTCATGTCTAAAGATGGCATGTGAGTAATGAGAGAGTTCTTGATTGATGGTTTGTATTATTCATGCTGTATTACTTTGAACAAGTATAGAATGAAAGATCTTATTTTCTATTAATTTATATTTAATCTTGCGTAACTTTAACGATTGCTTTGTAATTGGTTTATTTCAATCTGTTTAGAAAACATTTTGTTTCTAGTTAGCTTTTGCAGAGCTACGCATTGTTTATTGTTTCTCCCTCATTAGTATGTCTGAATTTGGCTAGGTCTTGGTCTATCTAATTCATCAGCCAAATTAGATATATCGAGACCATTACCTTATTATCAGTAATAAGCCAATGAATTGCAAGCATCCCTTTTATTATAAGTCACAATTCAGTCCAACTTTCTGTCAATAAAAAATCTGCTAAGTGCGATGACTCTATACACAACCAAAGCATTGGACTTATACATTCCCATCAGTAATAATAGGGCTTGGCGAGTGAACCATTCTTATTATTACTAATTATACTTATTCATGACATAGGCCTTGAGCATTGCCAAAGAAATTGCAGCGTATTCAGTCAACACGACGTCTCACGTCCTGTACAACGAAGATAAATGATCTAAAGTTACCTTGTTGTCGGTACGAGATTCGAAGGTAATACTTCATACAAATTGAAGGGAACTACTACATACATGTAGACGCATAACAAAAAAATCAAACCCTTTTCTCGTTTAAGCTCGCCCCTGACAGAAACGTTTGACCTTAAACTTTTAAACGTTGAATTACATTCTTCACTTGATGGACCCTTCAAAATATTATACCTTTTTTATTTGCCCTTACTTCTCTAGAATTAATTGGCCTTTACTTCTGACAGCATTTTGTACATTATCATAAAGTGAAGATGAGTGAATCGTTTTATAGAAGCCATGCCATACAAAGTTGTTATAACATTTTTAGCCGTGCTAATATTAGCCCTAAACGTTCTAAGAAACAGTAAAGACATCCTGTAGACATTTAATATTGTCATTTGAACGATGAAGTCTGTACAATAAACAACATTATTGTCTTTGCTTGTACATAATGTATGTACAATAGTAAAGTAGGGCCGAAGGCGCGTGTGGACGTGACTCACTTACCGTGGGTGTCTCATTTCGTATGCACAGGCGCAACGCCTAGGAAGTGCATTCGTGTACGTAAATTGGTACTTGCTTGCGTAATGTTCTGTGCGAAATCATTATTGATGATATTAATTTGTTTCAAATTATTGACGATTTCATCAACATTACGCATCTCAAGTTTCAATAACCGCGCACATTTAAAAATGGCGCTTACTCAGTGTTTCGTGTTTTATTTGATTTCAATTAAGCTAGAGGTAAATCTATCCAAACACGAATCTTGATTGACAACCATAAAAAATAAATGCAGTCATTGACTTTTGAATGGTTCCGGATTGATAGATTGGATCAATCGAAACTGTAATTTTCTTTCCGATATGTGACTTGAATCGCCGATTTATCCTCTAATATTCCTTGTAAGGTTATTGACCAGTTATTTATTTTTTATTTAAAATAAAAGTTCTTTCTTTTTAAATATTTTACTTGAAACACTTTGTACTCGAAAGTACATAGTCCACTGCGAATAGAATGGCGATAGTTCGATTTGCATTTAAACAGTGCCGATCGACACATTAAGTTATACGGACGGCAATAAAAATGCTAATTAGTTTAATTACTTATTTCACCACGAGGATGTGTTTGTTTTGATTTGGAAAATGCATCGCTACTAAGGCTGCTTGCTTGTTATAAACCAAAATTTTGTAAATTAAAAGAATGGCATGATAATGTATCTGATTACAACTATACGGTATACCGCGATTCCCAAAAAAAAAAAAAAAAATGTGGGTCCAATATCGGATAGCGTCCGGTTTGTCATATCACTTTCCATTAACGGTAAAAATTTACTACAAGTACGTGACTATGAAGTAATTAAAACGGTCCGCGTTTGACCGCTTAGCGCTTTTTTAACTGTAAGTGCGGTTCTCTTGGAAAAAAATCGCGAATGGCGAATTGACGACCTTATCAAAACACGCTGCGCTCTCAGGTCGTTGAACCCGCGTTTTGTTATTGCTCGGTCTAATACTACAATAGTACTTGGCATTCTTATCGAAGTATTTGTATTATTGTCGTTGAATTTGCACTGCAATTGTGTCCACCACAATGCTATTCCACATACCGATTATGTTCATTGGCCTCAGTGGCACTACTGTATATGACAGCGATGCAGATTATTAGGCTTGTAAATGAATGAGGGTGATGACACTTGAATAGGCCTACGGTATAACAAGTTTTGATGATAGGCATATAATTTTATTGTTTCGTGAACCAGATCAAAATGTCAGAGTCACCGTTAGGTGTGAATGTGCCGATAGAGGAAATACCTGATAGTTTTATTAGTCCCTATTCAATGGCTATGATGGTTTTCTGTAATGAGGTGTTTACGGTAGCTGGCTGACTGTACAGAAGTTGAGGAAAATGGGACTGGAAACTCTTTTAAAAGAAATTCGAAGAAGGGTGCAAGTGTAAACAGTGGCAACATTTTAAGGGGTCATTGTACTCATCATTATGAACAACTTTTTATATGAGACCTAACCTGAAATCGTGAAAAAAAAAATCTGCTTTTCCCTACATTTTGACGAATTATGCAAAAAGTTGTTCATAATGATGAGTACAATGACCCCTTAAAAGGTGGCCACTGTTTACACTTACACCCTGTATAATAGAATTTTCAAGCAAAAATCAACCAGTAGTAAATAATGTCTGTTTATTTAAATTAATTTGTTCTTATAGGTACTATCACATTATGTCAGCTACCATCTGCTGTAGGTATTTGATATCAATTCTGAGAACTATTGGCATACGTGGACGATGCATCAATTAGTCATAACAAAGATAGAAGATTAGAATTTCTCAACTAAATTATTATACAATGACAATGAACTATTATGAGAAAAGTACTGCTATATTTTTTACAGCATTTTAGATTTCACACGGTGCTGTGAGATGCCAAAAGATAGATATGTCTAATTATTATTATTTTGTTTAATTATTATTTAATTATTTTTGCTAAATAAAATTATTATTATTATTATTTCGTTTATTAATTTTTCTTCTTATCAAATACATTTTTAAATATTTCTTAAAAAATATATAAAAAACATTTAAAAATATAAAAAATAGTAGCCCACCGGTATCAGGAACAGGGTCCAAGCTACCGGCGGTCAGGGCTCCAGAGAGAGGAACCTCCTAACAATGCGGGCCGTGTCCAGAAGTACTGCTTTCTGAATCAGGCCCTTGATCCAGCCACCTAACGAGAGCCTCCTTAGGTGTTGGTTGAGGCTCTTGGCAATTAAACCATTGGCTGATACAACTATCGGCACAATGATTGCTGAGTCCAAATCCCACATGTCGACAACCTCGCGAGCCAAGTCAAGATACTTGATTTGTTTATCTTTCTCAGCTTTCACGAGGTTCCCGTCATGTGGGACTGTTACGTCAATAATCATTGCGCGCCGCTCTATTCGATCCACCACCACTATATCAGGCTTATTGGCAACAATAGTCCTGTCAGTGATGATGGATCGATCCCAGTACAATGTGATATTTCCATTTTCGAGAACTGGGTCGGGCACATACCTGTAGTACGGCACTTCCGATTCCACAAGGTTGTATTTCAGTGCAAGTTGCTGATGGATAATCCTGGCTACAAGGTTGTGTCTATGCAAGTACTCTTCGTTAGCAAGACGAGAACACCCGGAGATAATGTGTCGGATTGATTCTCCCGGACGGTGGCATGCCCGACAGATGTCAACCGTACCGTCCTTCACAATATATTATTATTATTATTATTATGAAATGTTTAGGTAGGTGTGGATAAAGGATTTAAGATAAATACGTTGTAAAGAAAGGCTCTACAGTTTACGGGATGGTCACCCGAAAGTCCCATAAGAAAAAAATACCATGTATAATATTTTTAGGCAGATAAGAGCTTTGAATACAAAAACTTTTTACAAAAAAATACAACCGACTTCCAAAAACAACACTACAAAGTGAAAAATAACTTTAATTTCGGAAGTCGGTGTCTAGTTAAATGTATTTTCGTTTTTTGCCACCGACTTCCGAAATTAAAGTTATTTTTCACTTTGTAGTGTTGTTTTTGGAAGTCGGTTGTGTTTTTTTGTAAAAAAGTTTTTATTTTTCACTTTTTAGTTGTGTACCTACCCCACACAAATTCTAATACCACTACCTGCAAAACAAACTAGAACATCATCCATATAAAAGTGGGGAAAAAATACGTATTATTGAAGCTAACTCAAAAACTACCCAAGCAAAGTTAATCAATTTTATATGGGACCAACTGTGATGTATACCCTCTCGAATAAAACAAAAAAAAATCCAAATAGGCCATCATCGAGTAATCGGGGAACATACATAAAAGAAAAAGGTTCCGACGAATTGAGAACCGCCTCCTTTTCAAAGTCGGTTCAAACTCAAACTCAAAGCATTTATTTCAAATAAACCAATTACAGGCACTTTTGAATTGTCAATGGGTCGGTCAGTCAGAAAGATGAAGCTAGTTGCCCATTCCAAAGCGTAGTAGATCCCTATGGAGAAGAACGGGCAAGAAACTCCACGGACACTCTTTTAAATCATAATATTTTTACAAAATATTGGTTACATCGTTCAAGTTGAAAATATACATGTGAGAACAATGTAGAAAGACGTGCACGTTAAAAAGCGTCCGTAATAAAAAGATAATAACTAAAACAACTAAATTAAATATTAAAATTAAAAATAAGCCATGGCAGCTAAGAGACGACCAGTCCCAACTGACGGCGCCCGTTCACGAACATGACGCATGGATCAGCACCATTTAGCTCAACCATTTTGAAGGGAACTTAATGATCCAACACACACGCCACCATCAGCGAGACATTTGAGTGAGCATGACATACTCTCAACCGCCAGGGCACACTCAAGTCAGTGAAAGACGTACCCAGTAAAAGGTAGCTTAATAGTAGCTACATAGTGCTCACACGTGCTATGCAATTATATAATACTAAGAGATTGAATCTAAACAATGCAAAGAAAGTTTTCTCTCATCTTAATCTTCAGCAGGTCCAACAATATATCCGAATGCTAATCAATTAATTAATGCGTCCTTGTGGAGCAGGACAAGCATTCAGCCAAGCATTTTTGTCAGCGATGTAATCCCCCAACTTATAATATGCCTGGCTGCATAGTGTGCGTTTTATACAAGATTTAAATTTCCTTTCATTCAGCTGGAGTATGTGGGGAGGTATTTTATTATAACATTTTAAACAGTACCCCATGAAGGATGAGTCTACTTTAGCCAGTCTGAAACCTGGTTGAACTAATTGGTCCCTATTTCTAGTCCTATAATTGTGTCCTTCACCTCTTTTACCGAAAAGATTTAGATTTTTCCTTACGTACATGATGTTTTCGTAGATATATTGACAAGGTACCGTCATGATGTTAATATCTTTAAACAGTTCCCTTAGAGAATCGCGCCTGCGGAGGCCATATATTGCTCTGATGGCTCTTTTCTGCAGAATAAAAATAGACTCTATGTCTGCAGCCCGTCCCCATAGTAAAATACCGTAAGACATAATACTATGAAAGTAACTGAAATAGACCATCCTTGCGGTGTCTACATCAGTGAATTGACGGATTTTTCTCACCGCATATGCTGCTGAACTTAGCCGTCCTGCAAGAGATGTTAAATGCGGACCCCATTGCAGCCTTGAGTCGAGCGTGATCCCCAGGAAAACAGTTTTATCGACGAATTCTAGTTTCTCTTTATTCAATACTATGTCACAATCAGTACTTTTAACATTTGGTAAAGCAAATCTTACACATTTAGTCTTTTTCCCATTTAATACTAAATTATTAGCAGTGAACCAATTATGGATCTGCAGTAGGGCGTTATTTACGTCGTCAAGATTTGATGCACGTCTATTTATCTTAAAAATTAAGGATGTGTCGTCAGCAAATAACACCATTTGTGGTTGGTTTTTTAATAAATGGGGTAGATCATTAATATATACTAAAAAGAGGAAAGGACCCAATATCGAACCCTGTGGAACACCCATTTGTACTTTTAGACCGAGTGAATTGACACCATTTATTTGAACTTGTTGCTGTCTATCATTTAAATAAGATTTTACTAAACTGAGCGCAAGTTTACCTAGTCCGTAATGCTCAAGTTTCAAGAGTAAGGTTTCGTGATTTACGCAGTCAAATGCCTTGGAGAGGTCACAAAAGATTCCTATGGCATCTTGGGCCTCCTCCCACGCTGAAAATATGTGTTTTAATAAAGTGGCACCCGCGTCAGTCGTGCAACGTCCTTTGGTGAAACCAAATTGCTGATCGTGCAAGATTTGGTTGGTGTTAAAATGATTAAGCATTTGATCGAGCATTACCTTTTCGAATACCTTGCTGAATACCGGCAACACGGATACTGGTCTATAATTGTTGGTGTGTTTACTGTCCCCAGATTTAAAAAGTGGTATAACCTTACTAAATTTCATTAAATCCGGGAAGACTCCTTCATCCACACACAAATTAAATATTAATGCTAAGTATGGTGCTATAGTCTCGATTATGGATGTACAAACTTTGATAGACATTCCCCATAGATCTTCGGTCAATTTGATTTTAATGTGCCGAAAAGCTTTTTTAACTACCATGGGGTTTATATGTTTAAATTGAAATTCAACCGGGCAGCTTGGAACGTTCGCTCTTAATAAATCAATTGAGACATCGGGTGAGGAATTTAAAGCTTCCGTCGTTTTAGATGGTATATTTGTAAAGAAGTGTACAAATTCTTGAGCTACTTCTAAGTTAGAGCTTATATCACCATGAGAAGTCTCCAATGTAAAATCCGTGTTTCGTATTTTTTTCCTATTAGTTTCATTATTTATAACTTTCCACACTGCTTTTACTTTATTTTCTGCTGATTTGATCTTGTTACTAATATACAGGGCTTTAGCTATTTTGCAAGTATTTCTAAAAATTTTGGAATATGTAGCAACATACCTGTTGAACGTCACAGTGTTAATGTAAGGCTTAAGGCCATACAATTCGAATAATCTTTCCCTACTTATCCTAATACCTCTAGTTGCCCAGTCACTAAATAAAAAGTTAGAGAAAATATTTTTTGTTTTCTTTTCAAAAGTTTTATTGAATTCAGTGAGCACTACTGAAAAGAAATCCTCATATAGTTTATTTGCTCCGTCCATATTATGGCCCAGAACATTTAACCTATTACCTAGGGCACTATTGAATCTATTTAATTTGCCAGCTGTTATTGGTCTAAATTGTATTTGCACTTTTTGCAAAGTTGTTTTAGACTTAAAAGTTACTGTTTGCCCACTGTGATCAGATGGTAAATAATTTACGATGGCTTTATCTAAATAATCACAATCGCAGAAAACATTATCAATACAAGTAGCAGAAGTGAGAGTTACTCTAGTCGGTTCTGTAAAAATATTAGATAAATTGAATGATTTAAAAAGGCTTAATAATCTCCTGCTATTTGAATTATTTTCCAGAATATTAATATTAAAATCACCACAAAAAATTGCAGCTTTATTACCGGATGCAAGTTTCGCTAGTACATCTTCCATTATTGACTCAAATAAAGAAAAGTTCTGACAATTAGGGGGTCTGTACACGCACACTACAACATGCCTATCCAGCTCAACACAGGATAGTTCGACGCAATGTTCCACTGATAAACCAACTATGTCATTACGTTGCTTAGATTTTAAACAATTTTTTATCAAAATTAGAGAACCTCCACGCAGCATAGATCTACGGCTAAAACAACTGCCCACACTATAGTTCTCATAATTAATTAGCATTTGGTAATCCTTTAACCAATGTTCAGTAAAACAAACAATGTCAAACTTTGTTTTTTCTAAAAACATTTCAATTTCTAATAATTTGGAAGAAATACCTTGAATATTTTGATGGAATAATTTCAAGGCATTCTGCTGAACTCCTTTTCGACAATTATTTATTTTAGAGCAAGAAGACACCTTGTTGTTGTTAGGTATAAGAATATTCTTACTGGTACCTTCTGTTGTCTTACAAACTAGTTTAAATTACTATCCGGAGTTAACCCCAAGACTTCAATATCATCACCAGGCAATGAGCTTCTAGTGAGTGTGGGACATCGAACCTCCTTCGTACAATTTGTGTAAATATTTATAGCATTTGAGCTACATTTATTCAGGCTCACCACCTTATTATTAGTATTATTACTAACCATTGTGGTGTTAATAATACAAGACTTCGACATACTATTTATGTCTGAGTTTATACAAAAAGCTAATAGCCTTGCTATTATGTGTCTAAAACTAACAGGCAGATACACAGTATCCCTAGTCGATTTTAAAGTTTCCAAAAAATTATTGGTGTCAAAAAACACAAGCTTGTCACTATAATGACTAACTAAGAATTGCATATGCTTATTAAGCATATGAATATAATTATTTTGTCTACTTGTCAATTTTTCAAAATATGGGAAAGCACACAATATTATTTTTATATATATATGGTTAAAAAAAGGACAACAAAGTCATAATTAAAGCACAACATAAATTAATAATTTACCAAGAACAAGGCACTGTTACCAAACTCTTGTCACATTCACGTCATAAACGAAGAATAATACCGACAAATTGTGCGTATAAACCAAACGTTCACTATTTCTAGTTTTAGTGCGAAGAGTTAGTGCCAGTTGTTAGATGAAATATGGCTTATAGGCGGACGTAACAACGGGCCAATTATTAACTATAATGCCTGCTTTGTTCCTGTATTATCGCTGTTGACTGAACTCATGCCCAAACTCGTGACCGATGTGTTGAAAGATCGAATATAAAGAATTATATATTATAGAGCTAACAATATAAATCTTGATTGTTTACAAGGCATCTAAAAAGATTTATAACATTTTAGGGCTGATTTTTCAATACTCAGATAATTTTTGTCTGAAAAATACCTAAATATGACAAAATCAATCTGCAATCTGCCTTTTCCCAACTATGTTGGGGTCGGTTTCCAGTCTAACCAGATTCAGCTGAATACCAGTATTTTACATGGAGCGACAGCCTATCTGATCTCCACAACCCAGTTACTAGGATAACACGATACCCCTAAGTAAGACTGGTTGTCAGACTTTCGGGCTTCTGACGACTGTAACGACTGTCAAAGATCCAAGAATGATAGCCGGGAACAACGGCTTAGCGTGCTTTCCGAGGCACGGAGGGGTCTGGGCATGTTACCCACCCACGGACTGACCGCGGCAAGCGTAGCTTAACCTGATCGATCAACCTGGGCGGCTGTTATTACACGACCACGAGCCACGAGCCCCTCAATGACATGACAGCTTGACGTAATTGTATACACAAAAAAGCTCTCAAATCGCAATAGGTAATTATTTGAACTTATTTTTAGGGTTCCGTACCTCAAAAGGAAAAAAACGGAACCCTTATAGGATCACTCGTGTGTCTGTCTGTCTGTCCGTCCGTCTTTCAAAGCCAATTTGCTCCGAATGTAATGGACCGATTAAGTTGAAATTTGGTATACATATGAATTTCTGTGACCCAAACACTTACGGGTAAAGTAAATAAATGAATTTTGAATATGGGGGTCACTTTTGGGGGGCAAATAAGAAAATTAAAAAAAAAGTTTTGCAAACTATACCGTGTGACATAAAATATAAAATGAAAGAGCTTTTATGAGGGTCTCAAATATATTTTTTTTATTATTTTAAAATAAATTGTTTTAAAATTATTTAAAAAAATAGACGAAAATTTACCACCCTCCCCCTTTATCTCCGAAACTACTGAACCTAAAATTTTGAAAAAAATACAGAAAATAGATCTTTACCTGTAAATTACAGGAAAACTTATAAGAAGTCTGTGGTCTTAAAATAACATGGTAAATCTCTCAAAATTGTGAGTACAAACTTACATTTACAGTTGGAATGTATGGGAGAACATGTTTTTCAACTACAATCTTAAGTTTGTTCTTGGGATAAGTTCATCCCAACTACGGAACCGTTCATTGTGCGTGGTCCGACACGCACTTGGCCGGTTTTCTTTTTTTGATAGAGAATTGCTCAAATGTTAAATAAAGAACAATAATTATCAACTTATAGCTGTCCCGCATATTGGAAAAAAACTAATTTCCAAAACATAACTAGGTAATCAGGTAAACATTGAATTACTTACCTGAGAAAATTTATTTGACTATTAAAAAATTTCCCCTTCTTGACAAAGTAGACTTAACATGAGACGAATCACCTTTGCCAGAAAGATTTAGAGATTGAGAGACACCAAACAATTCGAAAACCTTACTTCACATTCAATACATTATAGGAAATCATATAAGACAAGACTTGTCTTCAGTACACGTTAGGTACGCGAATATGGAAGCTGTTATTAGGTCAGCGTGCTCCTTGCATCCAATATATGGATTAGGAGCTTGTTGTCCCAGCGAATTGAAGTTGGGCGTTGGATTAGACACGAACTGCTACAAGTACTGGGCTTGCTCGTCCCATCATAGATCTCATCCATCGCTTTCCACTAGACGAGATGGAGCTCAAGAGCTGAACTATTTCGAAAAAAAAAGTAGGTATAGTTGACCTCGTAATTGCTTTACCTCTTTTGACAACAATCCTAAGAAATTGAAATTTTAGTAAAGTTGAAATTATCTAATTTATCATCTCGTTTTATGACGTGCATGTAAAATACTGGTATTCAGCCGCATCCGGTTAGACTTGAAGCCGACCCCAACATAGAGGGGAAAAGGCTAGGCAGATAATGATGATGATGAAGTGACATTCTACCTTAGGGAGGTGAAAGTAATTATGAAGTCGACTATAGTAAGTTATAATATCTTACAACGTCAAAGGGATTCAGAGTACAAAGTAAATGCTCGTATCCTGAACAAGATATTGCACCACTCAATATTCAAAGCTGTTTTCAAGGAAACATTACGGTACTCATTGTGATCGATTTTTTGTTGGCAAATTATAAGTACCAAGCTACAAAAAGGCAGTAATAAAAAATACAGTTTATGGTTTTTTAAACTATCGTTCCAAGAGCTACTTACGTTGTCTTTCACACGTACCGGCGTAATTTGCCCGGCAAGTGGTCGGCGCCGGGTGCACACCGAATCCACCACTGTGCGTCCGGTCGCCGCCTACCGGCTAGCCAGCGGCCGGATTCACCGTGGTATATGAAACTCGCTTTCGTCGCGGCGGGCGGTCAGTCGCCCAAATACAACCACGGAGAAAAATCTTTAAAATTTATGTTACGTTTACGTCGCGCGTGCATGCTAGGTCTTCTGGACTTGTAATGACAGCACGCGCACGTCGAGAATTAGTCCATTAGGGAGTCGGTTGCCAAAATGAGTATTAGCCCTATTGCGCCTAAACCGTTTTGTCTCACACACTCGTGTCGTCATTCCATTTATAGAGAAGAGTGAAAATTAAATTATGTATTACGCAGTCCCTAAGCGACTGTACTCGCGTCGCCGTGTCGACGGACCAGACGCTACTGGATAAAAAATCGGGTAGTGTGAAAGCTGAATGTGTTACCGGACAGTCGGCACCGGCTACACGGCAACCGGGACGTATGAAAAGGCACTTAAGTTTGTAATTATCATAAAATTTAAAGAGACTAATAACGAATAACATTAATTTTATTGAATCCACTTCAATATTAATGTAATTTTAACGTTTTTAAACTAGAGCGGTAAATATTTATTATTCATAATCAGAATCACACACACGTTTTAATAATTTCAACTTAAAAACATTATAGTGCACACCATAATTATCTCGAGGATAATCAAAGCAATTATATTATTGCAATAAATAATATACAAGCTAATTTAAATGATCATAAAGTTTTAAAAGCACTCCGCTTATGTATCACTGGTCTTATGTGTAATGTGTAATTGAACCGTCAGCCATTAATGTCCATGGGAGTATTCATGGTTGTATGTCGAGAGCACCCACTCACAGAGATGACGTTTAATTATGTGAGATATTTAATTTTTCCGCTTTTAATAATTACACTGATTATTAATAATCACGCCTCGTAAATGCTGTACGAGGCGACGGCGACGTTTGCTTTATCTTTGTTTTTGTTTATCATTTATTCTGCTCGACAGTGCACCAATGAATTTATTGTAATAAAGATACAATCTTAGGGTCATTTAGTAGTCTCTTCCGTATTCTGTATGCCTGAATCACTCAACAATTACTCGTGAATTCAAATAAACATTAATTATTTATTACCACAGTGCTGTTAATATTGCACTGTTTTAAACCTACTTTTGGTTGAGTGAGTGCCTATTAAGTCGGTTCTCAGAAGTAGTAACACTAACTATCCAACCACGACCACAACAGAACAGAGCATTTGGTACTCACAATAAAGCTGCAATCACAGAATTAAATGGCGAGCTCTAGATTGATATTTACAACTGGATAATACGTCTGTCGTGCATAAGGGTCGCGCTTCACTGATGTGGAAAATATCGTCAATTTACATTATTGGATTAGTAAAATTTACTAATCCAATAATGTAAATTGACGATATTTTCCACATCAGTGAAGATGATTCTTCTTTATCTTGTCTATATCTAGAATCAAATGCAAACGCGCAAATACTATGTTAAACGCAACTGATTATCATTCCCAACAAATTTAAATTTCACTACTCACCTAATCGGTTCAATGGCAGTGACTCAAAACTAGATAAGCAACCGACGGAATCAGGTGCTTGATTATATTTCAGTTATCGACTGAATAATGTTAATGAACCCTACAAGGCCAAAGCCTCCTCGAGATAACTCTATAAAACCTTTTAGTTTTATGGATTCCGTTTCATTCCGCAACAAAATAATTCGATATCGAATATCTTTACGACACTCGAGTGGCGAACGTGTACTTATATAGTACAGTCATAATTATAACATTTTAAACAATCCAGCCGACACAGACCATGCCCTAGGCGTCAGTGGAAAGGATAATGTACATATACGTGCACACTGTGCTGATGTGAATCGAACGCTATGTGCTAAACTGATCAAGATGGGAAGCGGAAAGTTCGGTTTTCAAGTTAAAAAGGACAAAGTGAACATGGGAGCCCAAAAGACTGAGTTTAGTGTTAAGGAAAAGTGTAAAAAAATACAGAAAAAACTAAAGAAGACTGAAAATAAGAAGACTGAAGAAAATACACGAGAAAAAACTATCTGGTGGAACCAATGCAACAGTTGTAAGTTAAAGTTGATGTTTTAATTTTTTTGTGCCATTAAAATAAATTGTAATCATTCAATTTTTACTAAATGAAATCGCTATACGTCTAGACGTGTAAAGTGATAATTATTGCGATTATTGTCAATCTTGTGTATATTTTACTCAATTATACCTAATTGGTGCGATAATGCGTTAATTTTAAACGATTCTCAAAATTATAATAATTTTATACCAGAGCATGGAAATAATGAAAATAATATAACAAAGGAAAAGTATACAATACAACAATAGAAATCAGTGATTACCGGTTTGTATTAATGGAAGACTAAGGGCCCCTCGAAGGGCCGTCATGCTTGTTACGCCCTTTGAATGCTCAATGAGAGGAAATTAGATCACCAAGGTTCTAACTTTTGAAATCGACGAGTACATTTAGCTGTACAAGCGACAAGGTATCGAGGCCAACAGTGTGACCTTAAACGTTGCCTTCAAATAATTTGAGCCCTTCTAATGATTGAAACGGTGATTACGACATTGACTTTTGCGATTTGTTTAACCCTGTCCCTAATTTTGTAGTTATGGTTTTAGTCTTGCTTTATTTCGGGGATAGTTTCAATATTATCAAACAAAATGATAACAAAAACAATATATGCAATTTTTTAAATTTTGATATAATTGACCATATGTCAGTTATTTCTTGTCTAAAGAAAATTAAACACTGCCGACGACACGACGCTTCTTCATAATTTTACGCTCGTGAAAAGTCTTGATAACATAGATACGCATTTATAGTAATGTCGTAAATATCACCGTAAAAGTATGTCAGTGGAAAGCGCGAGAGAATCCCGAGAAATCTATGCGCTAATGCGTCGTCTGTGCACGCTCCCCAGTTTCCACTTTCTAAACTGGCTAGACTGCGCGAGCGGCTTATAGTTCAGGAACTACTAGTCGCTCGGGCGCATGAAAGTTGTTTTATTGACATTTCCTTATGCGGAGGATCATAATGCCGGCGCAGGCGTATGCTAAGAAGCCGCTGCACCAACAACCATCTAAGAACGAACAACTTACTTACCTTCTTACTTATACACTGGAATTTGTAAAGTAATTAATACATATTTCTGCAATGTCCATCAGTTATAATTAAATATGTCCTTCAAGTACTTCTTTTTCCGCCAAAAGGAGTCGTTTTTCTTAAATTATTCTTCAATCTTCATTAGCGGCGTCGAGATTGACAAGGAAGGTCGTTTGCAGGCAGGTCATTATCGAAAGTACCAGTTGCTCAGATAGCTCTTTTGTTAAGTTTTATTGTGTTGTCATTAACATATCACCATATTTGGCTTTAACGATTTATTAATCGGTGCCCTGATGGATTGTTTGTTCATGTATCGAGCATCTATAAATTTTATTTCTTATGACTTCTCAGCAGGCATCACTTTATTATGCTTGAGTTACTTTTTCTCAGTATTTCACCTCGTTATGTCAATTCTCGTCCGTTTTTGAGGTAATGGTTTCAAATATAAGCTAGTAGGTTTCTTTATTTTACGTAGTTAGGACCGATGCAAGTTTATCTCTTCTAAAGTTAAGTAGACCTACCTAGTTTGTGTTTGATGTTTAAAAATGTGCTCACTAATTAGTTTGGTACAGCATATTTACCTTCCTGTTATTAAAATTTCCCATCTAACAACTGTTTTTTATTAGGGGTACCTACCTACTTAAAATATGTAAGTCTCAAAGGTTTAAACTTAGAATCACTAAATCAAGCATCACAAATGCAAGTTATAAGAAAGTCGGACCCCAGCAACCGATAGACTTGACAAACCCAAGTATGAAATACCTATACAGGATTATTTAACTTAAGGGATCATTGTACTCATCATTGTGAACAACTTTTACTAATTATCGGACCCAACCTGAAATCGTGAAAAAATAAATCAGCTGATCAGTACATTTACACACATCAATCAATCTGCGTAGCCTTTACCCAAATATGTTGGGGTCGGCTTCCAGTCTAACTGGATGCAGCTGAATACCAGTATTTTACATGGAGCGACTGCCTATCTGACCTCCACAACCCAGTAACTGGGTAATACGATACCCCTTGGTAAGACTGGTTGTCAGACTTTCAGGCTTCTGACAACCCGTAACGACTGTCAAAGATTCACAAATGACAGCCGGGACCAACGGCTTAACGTGCTTTCCGAGGCACGGAGGAGTTTTGGTATGTAAATATGGTCACCCATCCACGGACAACCCCGGCAAGCGTAACTTAACCTGATGGATCGACCCGTGCGGCTGTTATTACTTAGCCACGAGCTCCTCATTAACAAATAAACGTAAAATTTTTTTTTCGCGATTTCAGGTTTGTTCCCATAGTAAAAGTTATTCACAATGATAGGTACAATATACAGGGTGTTTGGTGCATCGTTTGCCAAATTGAATTGGCCGAAAGAAGAGGTCATTTGCTATCGCTTCAGGCTCAAGTACTCATTTTTGGCCACACCGGTTTTTTTATTACAACTTTCTAATTTTTATTTTGAAAAAATCCAAAACTCAGCATTAAAGCTTAAATTAAAAAAAAGTTTTAAGTGTAGTCGTCAAATTTCATTTTTATTTACATATGTACTGTTGTATGGCTCTATCAAATTTAAAATTACTTGCCAGTTACATCTAGTTTTTTTTTAATAAATCACAAAGTTTTTGGAAAAATAAAAAATGAACTTAAAACTCAACTTTAAATAGCTATAAAAAAAAAACTAAAAGCGATCGGGATCTTCGAATTATTTTAAAAAGTTCTCTAGTCTATCCCCTTTCCAACGGTATGTAATGTGTTAAAAAACTCTTTTAATATCTTTAATAATTAGCTAAATGTGTAGTCGAGACACATCAGGCTGATATTGGATATTACGTTTAAAACACTAGTTTTCGCATAAATTACATGCTATTAGTAGATAGATACTGTTATCTCACGTCTTACGTAGTCTCTTATCTCGTTCTTACATAGGGAACTTTCCTCGAAATTGAAAAAAAAATACATTATTACAAAAATAATCATTTATTAATAAGTAATTTAATTACATACTAATCTTACAAGAATTAGAATTTCTGCAAACAGAGTTGCCCTTATTATTAGCTGATTTGCCAATTTTCAGTGAAGACAGGTCTTTTGTTTTCCAACATGACGGTTGTCCCGCTCATTGGAGAATAACCGTCAGGGAGTACTTGAATGATGCATTCCCGGACTCATGGATTGGGAGGGATGGCCCTATTCCTTGGCCTCCACGTTCTCCAGACTTAACTCCGTTGGATTTTTACGTCTGGGGACGGGCCAAAGAACTCGTCTACGCCACGGAAGTTGAGACAAGAGATGATTTAGTCCAACGCATTGAGGCGGCTTTCATGACGATCAAAGCAGAAATGCGTTTACGCACCACTACAGTTGAGATAAGACGAAGATGTCGCGCGTGCATACGCAATAGTGGTAGACAGTTTGAACAAGACTTGTAAGATTAGTATGTAATTAAATTACTTATTAATAAATGATTATTTTTGTAATAATGTATTTTTTTTTCAATTTCGAGGAAAGTTCCCTATGTAAGAACGAGATAAGAGACTACGTAAGACGTGAGATAACAGTATCTATCTACTAATAGCATGTAATTTATGCGAAAACTAGTGTTTTAAACGTAATATCCAATATCAGCCTGATGTGTCTCGACTACACATTTAGCTAATTATTAAAGATATTAAAAGAGTTTTTTAACACATTGCATACCGTTGGAAAGGGGATAGACTAGAGAACTTTTTAAAATAATTCGAAGATCCCGATCGCTTTTAGTTTTTTTTTTATAGCTATTTAAAGTTGAGTTTTAAGTTCATTTTTTATTTTTCCAAAAACTTTGTGATTTATTAAAAAAAAAACTAGATGTAACTGGCAAGTAATTTTAAATTTGATAGAGCCATACAACAGTACATATGTAAATAAAAATGAAATTTGACGACTACACTTAAAACTTTTTTTTAATTTAAGCTTTAATGCTGAGTTTTGGATTTTTTTCAAAATAAAAATTAGAAAGTTGTAATAAAAAAACCGGTGTGGCCAAAAATGAGTACTTGAGCCTGAAGCGATAGCAAATGACCTCTTCTTTCGGCCAATTCAATTTGGCAAACGATGCACCAAACACCCTGTATAATAATTATAATTCACAAGAGATAATAATATTCAATTATTTCGTAGAAACACCCGTAAATGCCATAATTATTGTAATTTGGCTATTAGGATCAGTTTATTTATTTAGTAGGTCTCGGTTAGCACATATCTTAAACTTCAGAAGAACCCAACCATCTATTTTATCTGATCTCCAACCCTTTCTTTTGTGCAGTAAGCGAGATCGACCAGTACCTATGGATGGTTGGCGGGTCGGCGGGTGCGCTGGCGCTCACTGGCGTGGCTGCTGCATCGGCCTTCTACCTCAGCACGAGGCCGAAGCCCGAGAAGCCTCTCGTAACACTCCATGAACAGAGCCTGCTTGAGCCAGTAAGTACGAACCAAGAAACAATTAGTTAAGAGAGTATCACGATTCACGACCTAGCCAAACGTAGATTACGTAAAACTGGCAGGTCAGAGTGGAGAAAAAAAAATCTTTTAGTCAGATTCGGAAGTCATCCACAGCTGTTGGGTAACGTGAACAGTAATATTACATTCTTTAATAAGGTATTCGTAGATGGTTAAAATTACGCATCTTCAATGATGCAACGTTTATGAAATGTCCTGGGCACGTGTCAAAATTTACACGCAATAAACACGCTCCATTTGCGAAGACTGATTAATTAAATCAAATAAACCAAATGTAATACAATCCTAGTTTAAATTATAGCCACAAAAAATGTGGCAATTAAAAAATATTATTATCATGGACTATTGTTTCTAATTTCGATGCACGCATTAGTGGGGTCGATGATTGATAAACAAGGCTTACTACAAGTACATTATAAAATAAAACATACTCTTTCTGCGTGTAGTATGAAATAAGCCGAAATATATTTACAGATAGCGCATAAATAAAAATTAAGTAGGAGACATCTTATGTCCACATAGATATAAATATCGTTTAGGAGACTCTCATAAGCAAATGGAAAAACATATATAAAATTATGACGACAGGGTATTCCTCTTTATCGCGGTATCAAAGTTCGAGTTGTCCTAATACCAACTGCCGACGATCGCGAGTTGGCAGAGCGCATCTTCGAGCGATATTTTTAACTCATTGTACCACGAGCAGCCCAGCCCGCTGCTCCCCTGACAGTATCCAAAAGTCTTTAGCGAAAGTGACAAGATACTCGCAAATTCCGCCAAAGTCTCGGCCAAGACGATTAGTCGGGACGGACCATTCATACAAGGATACCAATTGTGAACTCTGAAAAGTGTAGTGAACCTAATGAAAAGTTGAAACGCGCTCAGTTTAATTCAGCAATGATTGCGCAATATAAAACGGTTTAATTTAAAAAACAAACGGTGCATTTTATTGTGTGATAACATTTAATTGTAAAAATGGCGTGCTGTGATTGCTGCATCGGAGTCCCTCCGATTCGACCTCCGATAAGCGTCAGCGAACAATCGGATGCCCTTAGAGTGAGTGATATAAACGTAGAAACCTTCGAAGACGCAATAAAAGAAATAACGTTCATCAAAGAATTTAAAATAATGAGACTTGTAATGGACAATCCTTAATGAGTATTTTGTAATTAATAGAGTTGTTACGAAATAATCAGCGTTTATATTATGAAAATAAAATTAAACGGAGACCAACATTCTGAATGTTCGTCGTAATGGTGATTAATAAGTCTCAATGAAGAGAAAAAATATTGAAACGAAACGGATGCTAGTAAGAAGTGAATAAAATAGTAGGATATGGGGGATGATATTGTTATATTTGCAAAGTGTTGGGTAAAATTGATATGTATCGTAGAGGTAGGAACATTGTTAGATGTTGCTCACGACCCGACAGTTGGCAAAGATCCGTAACATTTAGATTCAGATCATTTAAAAGTCCCACCGGCTAAGATACATGGTGCTACTGATTAGAAATAGACGCAACATTTAATTCTAGATTATTCATTTCAGATAATCTTACAAATACTAAAATTATTTCAATTCATTCAGCCTCGGTCTGAATTAATTTGACTTCCTTGGTAATTTGTTAAACTACCAGAATAACACCTTTCTGGCACGTTCCTTACTTTTATATAGCAATCCAAATGATGATAAGTTCGATTGATAAGCATTAATTAATGGAAATGGCGTTAAGCAAAGAACTTTATCATTATGCCTATTTCCTAACTCTTTTTGAAAGTTTTAACTCTTTTCAAACTTACCAGTACTACTCGTAAGATAAATCCATTTAAAACCATGATTTAAAAAAACCAAAAGTATTTCATTATAACTGTAGGTTAAATACTTAAAATATCGTAAAACTGTCAGTCTGTATACTGTAATAGGCCGAGTTAATGGATACTGTTGTTTAGATATTATTTAGTTATAACAAAATGGTCGTCTCGAACGGATATCTCATTCGTTGTTATAGCCTCGAAACAATGATTTATGATTGAAGCATTTTAAATCTTCATTTATAAATCATTGATTTATGAAACATGATAATGTATCGTTTCTCTTATTCAGAACATGAATCCATTTACATTACATCTTGCACTCTACATGAAAGGAATAGCAATTTGTTAGATGTCGCCTTACCTTATCTCCTTTATCAATATACTTCTGTTATCTATTCAAAAATATGTGGGAGGCATTCGTTAAGCATTACGTTAATTTACATAAAATCAACACTTATCTGAAAATATTTATACTTATTGGCAGATTAACGAGCAAATCCTCTTAAACTAAAGTAAATAGCAGCTTTAAAACGTAAAGCGTAAACATAGAAGTAATTTGTAGAGACTTTACGTAAAACAGGCGACCTTAGGTGTTAGAAATAGTTTTACTAATGTTCCAATTAAAATATGTAATAAATTTTGAGGAAGTCGAGACGTAGCTAGTTCTTTGATGTGTCGGGGAATTGTATGGCTTTCCTAGTGTTTTTTTATTACATTAGAAGTGTTATAAAGGATATCCGTTGGTGAATAGGTACTTCGTAGTTATTATCAGCAGCCGGCAAACCTTTCTCGACTATGCTATGCAACTTCCGCAGTCCTAAAAGAACAGTTTATCAGATCATGATCACTATCTATGCAACCATTTTTTATTATGATATAGGTAGAACAAAGAATATTACTACTATTCTTACATTTGGTCATCAACCAGATGTTACAATTGAACGTAAAGCAAATAACAGTAAATACAAAATGTTTATCTCAGATGGTTATGAGATGGCTGTGCCAAATACTGACATTTACCGCATCTTGTTAGCTGACTAAATGACTGACTGAATGTTGGAAGTATGTAGTCTAATAATTAGATAGTGATTCATATAAATAGTAAAGGGAAATTTTGCACAATTATCTCTTCAAAAACTACTACGTTAACCAAACCATTACGACACCATCCTATGTATGTGCATAGAGCGTAGATTTTTTATTAAATAAATGTATGTATGGGAAAAGTTTCTTGCGATTTCTGGCTTTTGTAATATCATTATTCTAACCTAACTGAACTTAACTTCGGTTGATACAAAAGAGTATTTTAACCCTTTTACAAAACTACATCAATCCGCACCATAAAAGTGAAAGTTGAGAATTGTTTCTTTTCTAGCTGACTGTAACTTTTTTTTTCCAAAATCTTGAATGCTAGCTGTAATTGCTCAAAAAGGGCGTGTCAGACTTTTACTGACTAAAACCCACCCATGTTCCTTCAGTTGCCCGTGCCAGGGCCTCGGTATCTCTTTCGAACTACCCGCGACCACGGCGGCATCGACCCAATTGACCCCGTCACTGCTGACATCTCTTTGAGGCGCGCGTGGAACACAACGCGCCGTCGACCCGGGCCTGGTCCTTACCGGACGGTGAGCTGCCCATTACTCGTCATCCGCAAGCCCGCGCCTACGGTGGCCGGGAATCGGCGATCGATCCCCGCCGCCCAGGGCGTCTCCTACGCCGGCTAGGGGCGCGAGGGCGCGGCTGTTGCCTCTCCCTCACGCGTTCCGCTTCCTCCTTCGCGAGCATTACTGCTTCGTAGAAGGATTTGACGGCCTCCCATGCACTCTCGCTCCGCACCATGGCCTGGACTAGGTTTGGACGCGAGAGATAATCCGCAAAGACTAAACAAATTGTTAGGGTCGACTTCCAGCTAAGACGTATGTTAATCTTCAGTTTCAGAGATCTCTTACAACTGTTTACGTGCACCTATCATTCCTACTTCATGCATCTGTGTAAAATCATCGTTATTAATGCTCATATTTATATGAATACTATGAATATATCCCCATTTATTATTCCTCAAAGATCTAGCGTGCCCGAGTATTTACAGTCATGGCTTGGCGTTTACTTCCATTCACAAAGGAACTAGGTATCGTGTAGATGTTTATTATTAATTAAATGCAGAGTTACATCAGTAAAATAAAATACTTAAAATGATTTTCAATACTTTTTTTCTAAATATAATTTTAACATATTATTCCCTAGGCCTAGCGACAAAACATAAATATGATAATGAAGGGTCGTTTGCTCACGAGACTACTATTTTGTGTAGAATTTTGGCAAACGATACAGACCAGTCACGGGACGCTATCGAGAATAAAGTCGAACTATTGTTACGTTTATCCGCACGCAATCACTTTGTTAATCTGACATAATGACCTTGAAATATGACTTGAAAATCATGGATTTTGCAAAAAGTATTACGTTCTATTTTACATTGCAATGTTTTGATGTTTGATAGAAGAGAAAAATAACGGAAAAATAAAGTCATTTCGGAAAAGTTTATTTCAAAATTTTCTTTGAATGTTGCATCAATGTGAATGCAGCCAGCTCTATGTCTATTCTTTTATACAGAAAAACTGATCAGTCTTGCTATTTATGAATTTCCAGCTCTTACATCAGATGTACCTTACGTTTCATCTTTTGATCCCACAATAACAAACAACAAATCCAGATTCATCATCGACAAGATATGCAATAATGCGAAGTTCATCTACACATTCCATATTACTAACTACTGAATTATCATCTCTAAAGAATTTCGATATTATGTCCAGTGTGTAGGAGTAAGAACCTCTCTATGAGATATAAAACTGAATGAACTATAAAATTATCGGCGGTTACAAATAAATGTTCTGAAAAACAGGAAACAGGAAACAACAAGGAACAGGAACAGGTTATTTAACTTTCCATTTATATTTACGATAATTTCTGAATCAAAGAAAAAACAATTTTCAGGAATTTTGTTTATCTGAGACCGCTAGTAATCAAACTTCGCTACGAGAAAAATCTTTTGTGAAAGCAGAAAATAAAAGGAAAAGAAAATAATGAAATTACTTTTTACTAGTCCTTTCATTGCAACATTTATTTCTATTTAGAAATAAATTTTGGAATGAAAGGTAAATATTAACTCAGTATGAGCTGAACATGAGCTGACTGAAATAGTACTCGTATAATTTTATGTGTTAAACTTGCATCTTTTACTGATTTGTTGGAAGGCTTTGACTGCAACATCATTTCACAATTTACTACTTCTGTAGTCGCTATTGTTTATAAATATTAAATGTAAACAAACTATTTTTAGAGGTATATATATACAGGCAGAGTATAGTTTTCGTCGTCAATATTGTTCATTAGTTTAATAATGTTTTAAAGTAATTGTACCCCCTGTAAGGCGTTATCCCATGACATGTTTGATCGTGTGCCAAATTTTTCTATCGCTCTCATTATTGCTAAAGGTGGGTTTAGACTTATATTTCTACTATGTTTTAGAGTAGTTAGAGACCAAACAAACATAGAACCAGAACAAGAGCAAGAGCATTCCTTTGTTTTGATTGATAGTCTTGACATTTTAGTAATGATAGCCCAACGAACTTGCGTTTCATGAAAATAATTTGATAGAGTGGGGTTAGAATGTGCATTCGCTCGTTTGGTCTAAACCGACTTTAATAAGCGACATTCTTGTTGATTGATTATATAAGACTTAACACTAAACAAAGTCATAAATGTAGAATATCCATAGAAACTATAAGAAGAAAGCATTAAATAATTATCATCAGGCAAACACCACACCAAGTCAGTTGTTTGCAGTAAAAAGGCCAAATATGTATGTACGCTCGATACAGCTGTTTACGTATTAATGCGTTAGAAAAAACGGAAACAGCGAAGCACTGCGGTGTATGCTTATGACAGTCAACATATCGATTCTTTGAGGAACCTCGATACTTTGTACTGAATTATTAGTTAGGTGAAGCGCTAAGTGTTCACTATTGGATTGAAGGATTTGTTACAGTTTTACTTTTAAGAATCTACAAATAATAACATTTAGCACTTACAACTTTGCACCAGATGACATAGTTTGAAATACATAGGTGAATTAGTAGATAAATATAACTGAGACAAACATAAAGAGCAGTTGTAAGGTTTCACAATCATGTCATGAAGATGGAAATACGAGGATTTAAAGGCCTTGGTTTAGACAGATGTTTTAGCAAATTTAATCTGAAGTTTCTAGCTAGAAATTTAAGATCTTTTTGTACATCCATTTGTTCTCTTTGTTATAGAATTTATAGAAGATTTGTTCAGTATGGCCTTGTTACCCTCAAATGGGCAATCAATATCAGTGTGTATAACTGATGTGCTTGGTGTAGATATAATCTAACAAAGTTATATGTATAATCATCTCCATCTATACCCTTATAGATGGAGATGATTATATTAACTTTACAACAGACAAGAAATTCTGAGGGAGTTTTCCTTTTCATTATGTTAGCCTCTTAGTAGGGGGCTACTAAGGGGCTCTGGCTAAGTAATAACAGCCGCATAGGTCGATCGATCAGGTTAAGCTATGCTTACCAGGTTGGTCCGTAGATGGGTGACCATCTTTACATATCGAGACCCCTCCGTGCCTCGGAAAGCACGTTAAGCCGTTGGTCCCGGCTATCATTCGTGGATCTATGACAGTCGTTACGGGTCGTCAGAAGCCCGAAAGTCTGACAACCAGTCTTACCTAGGGGTATCGTCTTACCCAGTAACTGGGTTGTGGAGGTCACATAGGCAGTCACTCCATGTAAAATACTGGTTTTCAGCTGCATCCGGTTAGACTGGAAGTCGACCCCAACATAGTTAGGTAGAGGCTAGGCAAATGATGATCTGTATCCTCTACTCAATGTCCGGTTTCCAGTTTACTGCACTTTAAGTGTTAACAACTTTACAATTGCTAACGAATTGACGCGGAAATGACTGCCAGCTAAACACGTCGACAATGTCAACTATTTCGGAGACATCATAATTCCACTTGCCAAGAAAACTCGAGTAGTGGCCCGTCACGCCTTCTTCAGGGCTTTCCTATGATATTTATATTTTATTGCGTCACATTAATTTTCTTGGTCATGCAAAGCTTTTCACTTGGCAATGTCAAGTTAAGCCGATGTAAAGTCTTCGAGTCAATGTTAGAGCGTTGAAATTGAGATTCACAAATCCAAAGAAAGTTTGTTAGCTTTCATTAATTTTGGCAGGAAATGCCAGGATTCTAGGTCTTGATAAAAGAAGATGAAAGAAATATGACAACTTGTGTGAATCTCAAACATAAAATACAATACTGTAAAGAATTACCTTGTTATTAATTATGATTCTTTTGTGTTATAATTATAATGTTATTTGAAACACAAATATTTTAACACGCTGTTCAATTGAGTTTTCAACGTAGAACTACGACAATTGTTATTTCTAAAACTGTCATCATACGAGACTGAACTGAGAATAGCATGAACAAGAGTCTATGTGTCACGTAGTTTTGTTATAAATACTCGGTCACAAAATCGGCACATTTTTCAGTTGGCGTCGCGTGACCAATTTCCTTTTGACCTTGCATACTAAATTCAAGATCAGGTTGCTTGATCTCTCACACATTTTGTTTTTCATAATTTTATTTTAATGGGTTGACATGTCATTGCTTTTTCAACCTCGTGGAAATTATCGTCATTTTCTCCAATATGTTTTTACTGTTGGTTTATAAACAGCTTCTTATTTAATCGAGGATTTCCTGATCGAGGCCTCATTCAACGATTTTGTTTTCGAATAACAACAATGTTATGTCTACAACTTATTCATGATTTCGCGCGTTCAGTAAACAGTCAGTAGGTAATGAGACTTTCAAATGTCAAAACATAGCAATAAATTCTAATGTGAAAATAACTTCGTGAACTTTCAGTAGCAACTTTTTGATTTGCGTTTCATAGAGATAACTTTTATATCTACACTTCAATGACAAAATGCCATAAAGTCTTCCAGCCTTACTATCTAAAAACTTTTAAAATTTCATATCGTACCGTTTATTACGGTAATGATATAACATTTCATGCTTTGCCGATTCTATCGCCAAATGTTGTTTTTTTGTTGTTCCCACAAGTGTCTTTGACCCGTTCATCGTTCCATTTATCATTGTGCAAACTGTAATGATAATATACCGTAACGCGTAAGAGTGCTCCACGCTCCGAGTCAAGATTTGGAGTTAGTGGGCCAACTATGTCATTAGGTTAACGGAGAAGCATTTGCATATGGTTTTAGTAACTTTGACACAGTACTATCCTGTAGTTTATTTACATACGAGATCTAAAACGTACTTTGTGTAGAATAATATAATGAAAACATCCCACAAAATCTGTTCTACGATGAATTCACACAAAATACAAAGCTTATTGAATCCATTTGAATTTCAAGCTTGCATTGCAACATGAATTCCTGAACTGTGAAGTCATATTAAATTGTATGTTTAAATATGTATTTCTCATTAGCCATCCATTACTGGTTCGTCGTAATAATCCGATGACTGCGCGTTTGTTAATAAGATTACAGCTGATTAGTTCCCCGTACGTTGCAAGGATTCAGTGCGATGACACTAAACTTGTTTACTTCGTTCATTATGAAATCATTATCCAGTACATTGTTTTGTTCTTTTATTACTTCTTCCTAACTGTTGACAGTTTTGTTAAATATGCTCAGTTTCGCCATTATTGTTGTTGTCATGTCCCAAGCTTTGTACGCTTAGCAATGTAATCATATATAATCTCTGTTTATATTACAGGGGCCCGAAATGGTTCGTGTATCAAAATTCTACAAAGAAGCGAAAAACGGTCGTTTCCTTCGCTACCTACACGAAGACACACGCACACTTTATGAAACTTTCCGACGGGGCGTCAAAGAATCAAGTAAGTAACGTGTTATTTTGATGTAATTGCCTTACCCTCAATGTATTCATAGAATTCCTTTCAACGAACCAAGATTCTCATTCCATTTAGTTAGATAGTTGCAACTTGCAATTTGTGCTGGTTGTGTTATATATCCTACCTATACGTTTACGTATCCAATTGACTGTACTCGTACTAACAGAATGGTGCGCATACAATATTGCAAAGGTAGGGAGTGCCCCAAGGCGCAATTCTAAGACCCACCTCATTTCCCTCCAATATTTCCGCTCGTTAACGATAAATACGATAATACCCTACTATTACAAAATATTGTTAACATCATTCACGAACTTGTTTACAGGATACAGTTAAACGTAATTTGTGCCACTAGAGTAGCCGGGAGAGTGGGTTTTTTAAGTTTTATACCACAATACACGGGTGCTTTGAATTCATTGGCTCAATAAAAATAAAACATTGGAAAATGAAGCGAGTTTATATTGTATGGAATATTCCGCCACTTAACTGCTGGTCGAGTTGAGACAGCTTTATGAGATTGAAGACATGATAAATGAAGACGATAATAAATACCCTACAATGTTAAATGACAATACGTTTATCTTATTGCAGATAATGGCAACTGCCTCGGTTGGCGAGAGGGTCCAAATAAGCCATACGTGTGGCAGACATACAATGAGACTCTACTGCGAGCGAAAAACTTCGGCTCAGGACTTATATGCCAAGGGCTTGTCCCTGGCCAGAACACATTTGTGGGTAAGTTTCCCACCAACTTCCAAGAATGACATAAATAATTTTCCTTATGCTAAAACATGCATTTTGTTTCTAGGTATATATTCACAGAATTGCCCCGAATGGGTGATGACAGAACAAGCTGCTTACTGTTATTCAATGGTCATTGTTCCGCTGTATGATACTCTTGGAGCAAATGCATGTGCCTTCATTGTAAATCAAAGTACGTATGAGTAGCTTTTATAATACCAATAACTAAACAGATGTTCATTAATTTTTATTGCAATAGGTATATGCAGTTTACCTTAAGCTATAATTAAAGCTCAAAAGATATTAACTTTAGTATACAATAATTATGCTATAGCTATAACGTCTACGGAATTTCTTAAATTCCTTTTTGTCTAGACACTTGGATTCAGATTCCTATTCTCTGTTTCTCAGAAAGCTATTCGAGAAATGTCCTAGATTGGAATCAAACTATTTCCTTTGTTCGTTTCAGCCGAAATGACTGTAGTTATTTGTGAAGACGACAAAAAAGCTAATTTGCTCCTTGACCAGTCGCCGAGATGTTTAAGGAAACTGATCACGATTAAGGAGGTCTCGCCTTCCACGCATCAAAGAGCAAGAAGCCGAGGCGTTGAAATTCTTAAGTTCAGCGATGTTGAAGTACAAGGAGCTCAGAGGGACCACCCTTGCCATGTAAGTATTTTCATTGTTTCTCGTTTTGTGTAAAATACTTCCGACGTCGCCGTTGTTCAAATTTCTTGGTCCATGCCTTTTGCATAATAACAATTCTTAAGTCATGCAATGTGAAATTTACAAATTGATAAGGCTCAATTCTTTTTCAAACTAGATACAAAAATCTCTAAGTGATTGATTATGGTTTTCAGAGGTCTCTTTCTGATATCAGTGATTAACAGTTCTATATCTGTTCTTCCAGCCACCGAAACCAGAAAGTGTATGCACGATCTGTTACACATCAGGAACCACAGGGATGCCTAAAGGCGTGATGTTGACGCACGAAAACGTGGTTGCGTCCATGTGCAGCGTCATCATGCAGCTTGGCGAGCACCGGCCCATGAAACACGACGTCATGATCTCTTTCCTACCCCTCGCGCATATGCTGGAGCGGTGCTGCGAGGTTCGTTCAATTAGAAATAGGGACGATTAAAATTTTAAAAAATCCTATAAATTATTCTAAAAATTAATTGGGAAAAGTTAAGAAATAGTAGACATAAACCATTCCAAAAATGAACGTCCCTCCACAACGGTTACGCTCACATGCAAAGAGAAAAAAATGTTCCGGGATATTTGACCCGGGCTTGCGCCGGGGGCGGGACACGCGAGTGGATAAATGTCACGAATGCGCGACAGAGTGAACGTGTCGTTCTGTACAAAGCGCATCCTTCCCGCTGTACAATGTTGTTACCTGGACTGATCGCACGATTAATTGAACTCGTAAGTGCGGTGACGAGTCCATGTTGACAAAGTCGCCGCACGCACACAAATAAAGTGTTGCAATAAGTATTTCCTCTCACACATTGAAATAATGACGTTTTGTGGAAGGGCGTTCATTTTTAGAAGAGTTCATCACTACCAGATTAGTATAATTGAATTATGAAGTTATTGGGCGGATATCATACTTCCGCCGCGAAACCTTTGCAGTGAAATCACAGTAGTTCAATTCAACTGCCTCGCATGATGTTCCGCTACAGGAATCACGATTCGTGTGATACCCGCCTAAGAGTTTACAATTGTCTGCCAGACAGAGAGCAGTTACTTCACAAATAAATAACTCACACATTTAATATATTGATTACAACACACCACCGCCAGACATTATCAGTCGCGCCTTCCATTAATGGGAAATACCCCTATGTCTATTTCCATCTATTTGATTGATTTTATGGATTAGCGCATAAATTAAAAGTGCATTTTTTAATCTCGGAGACTAAATTGACATGTGCAACTGGCTCACATTACATTATCATAAAGATCATTTTAACATTTTCACTTGTCAATTTAATCTCCGAGATTTAAAACACAGACCATAAATTTTATTTGCCTTCCTTGAAATTACATTATTAGAGATTAAACATGTTTGATGATAGTCAACGTCCCAATTATGTAACTACGAATGAACAAGAAAGTGAATTCAGAGTTATTTTAGTACCATCAACTGCAGACCGCCCTTCCATACAGTAATCTAATTGTGTAATCGTAAGATGTCATCATTCTGCAATTAAATTATCTTTGTGCTTGCCAACTGCAATGATAATATCATGTACAATTGATGCTGCTAAGATCACGCACATCGCTCACGCACATTCTTTTTCGTCTTCTTGGTCTTGTACTATGATTATAACTCTCTGTAGTTTGGTCTTATTTACATTCATTATTCTCTTTCCAGAATGCTCTCTACATGGTAGGAGGAGCCGTGGGTTTCTACAGCGGTGACATTCGACGGTTGGGTGACGATTTGATGGCCTTGAAGCCTACTATGATGCCTGCGGTACCCAGACTGTTGAACAGACTCTACGACAAAGCTCAGGCTGAAATATCCAACTCCAAGATAAAGAAATTGCTGTTCAATATGGCACTATCGGCGAAGGAGTCTGAGTTAAAGAGGTAATTTTACAAATTACTTTGTGTCTTGCATGAACATTAAGCAATGCAATTCACCTAATTGTTACCTATGGGATTATAGCTATTCATTACCGGAAACGGAGGGACCTATTAAAGAGTCTATTTAACAGACATGATTATAGTCTTGGTACTTGTTGGTACTCGGCTAAAAGTGGTAATGTAATTTCATTTAACAAAATGGGATCATTCGTTGCTCTACTTTGAGTTCCCTTTTGTATTAAATTTTAAACACGAGCATTGAGCGTGACAGGACCAGAGGTTTTATTACAAAATCTTATTTTTTCTAGTTAACATGTGTAAATCGTCTTTGCAGAGGTATAGTACGCAGTGATTCCGTTTGGGACAAGCTGGTGTTCCGCAAGGTGCGTGAAGGCATGGGCGGTCGCCTGCGAATCATGGTCGTGGGATCGGCACCACTCGCTGGAAACGTGCTTACCTTCGCGAGATGCGCACTTGGATGCTTGGTACGTACTAATAACTAGGAAACTGATGATAGTGTGCTGCACTATATACTGCTTGGTGTTTCGAAAAAAAAAACGCTTTGTCCTTAAGAGACTATTCTAGCAACATTGTCACGCTAACCAGCCAATCATCTGGTTCTCGCATTTCCTTAGGAAGACCAATTTGCAGTAGCGCAATCAACGTTGTTTACATATTGGTATTCATGTCGCATAATATTAGAAATTGGCCATCTCATACTTAGAAGGTTTGACAGGACACTAATGAGAACATTTACAATGTGTGCAAATCGCGAAAGTTTAAAAAGTTTAACATTTAATAGCTCCCAATAAACCTAGTACTACTTGGCAATAAGCCGGCCACGCGGATGAAGAAGGTTCACGAATGCTGAAAACGCTTTCTCGACTTTAGCTTACATCATCGGAGAATACTCTCGATAGTACCTACGTAATTCGTACGTTTTACGTTCTAGAATGAAAATAGTTGTCACTAAAACAATACAGTTTAATTTTAGAGCACTGCATTATCGTGTGAGCGCTTCAGAGACCATTCTAACAATGTCTCTGACATCAAATAAATCTTCGCGCATATCTCAAATACTATCCAGCCGTATGGAATACCGCCAACAGTCCTCTTCGCTATTTCGAGAGCGCTTTTGCTGTTATTTTATATCATAACATTTTGATAGCCACAGGGCAAAATAATATTATCTCAATGTGTTCATCTATTTATTTTGACGGTCATACTATGCGCCGGTGCTGCTTGTTTCCTTCTGGCCGATATTATGTTCATATCGTCGGCTTGTATTAATATTATATGCAAAACTGTTTGTGTTTAACTATCAAGACCATCTGAGTTGCTGAGTCTCTTTAAAAATTTCATTCACATCTATTGTTGTCATATGAGTCACAGTGAGAGGCGTTTCTTGATTTGGTTTAATAACCACGCCTACAGCTGCAGTGTGAATGACCGTACAGTTTCAGGTTGCTGCAAATCTTTTGTTTCTTCAAATGAAGGAAATTAATTTAAACGGGCTTTATTACTTTGTAACGGGACGATTTACGTCACGATTTTTATTTTAACTTCAGCAGTGCCTACGGTCATTGCAGTATGAATATTTAAGTGCTTTTTATTATTCTAGTTGTTATTTTTACTGCCCCTGACTATAAAAACTGTCATATGGAAAATATGGATTTTTAGAAATCATTTAATACCTTCTTGCCCATTCATGTCCACCCACATACTTAATCCACTTTGAATTGATATTATGTTGAGTATTTGTTTCTTTTCTATGAGTACCTACGCAAGCTCGTTGATCCTTATTTATTTAGCGATTACCATCAAGTTTGATTGGCTTACTACTTTTGATATGTTAATGATATCATATTTATATCACTATACTCATAATTTTCCTTTTTCCTCAGATCGTGGAAGGCTACGGTCAGACGGAGTGCACGGCGCCAGTTACTCTCACAGTTCAGGGCGACCACGTACCTGAACATGTCGGACCTCCCGTCGCTTGTTGCAAAGTGAAGGTAAATTCATTTCATTGAATATTCATAGACTTTGACGAGAACAAAGGAAACAACTTTCATGGCAAGAAGATGATATATATTAATTAATATCTGTAATTTTTATGGTGTACATAATAAAGATCATACTGTCTATCTATAAAATTCAGATATGTAGTGGACAACAAGTCAATTGTTGAAGGAAGGAATATCTACAGGAAGCTTATCGTAACTATGAATAGACAATACTTAGGTTGAATTACAAGAATTTAGTATATGAAAATTTCATATGATATTATAATAGCATATATCGAGTTGATTCACTCCACCAACCGATTGATACACTAAACGCATATCCCAGATATCGGCACCTGCTAAAACATTATGACTCAAACGCTTGACAAACAGCCGTTAAATCCAGGATTTAGTAAGTGGCCCCGGGAAATTTTAGCTGTTTACTCACTGGTTTTGACTTATTTATATACCTTTGCGCAATTCACGGTACGTTTATGAATTTCTATATCATAAGTATCTGGGAAGTTTACTACTGCATTGATCGACCTTCGTGCTCTGTGATGAAGTGATGTCATCCACATTTATTCATAGCTGGAATTGTAATCTATATTTTATTTCAGCCAACTGAGTTATTGCTGTTCTTTTAAAAACATATTTCATTGGTTGAGTTATTACACATTAACTGGTCTTAAATTTGTTGTTTCATCAAACACTCTAAATGTAATCCATCAAAATTTTATGGGTTGTTTGGTTTTACTTAGAGCAAAATCATTATATACAAGTAAAATTTTCCCGTTCAACCAATCTTCGGCTTCGGTGGTAATAAATTCTCCCCAAACCCCGTCTATTACCGTAGGTCACGGGTACATAAAACCTTAGCGGTGCCTTTGCAATATGTAATGGGGCTATTTTGTTTTATCGTTGCCATTAAACCTATCTTTATTGGGATCTAATTCAGCTATTTCCGGAGGTGATGCAGTAATGATTGTACCATAATCTAGTCCGTTAATATAGGCCACATGTTTTGTTTTGTTCCTGCTTTTTTACACATATTTCATTGACAAATATGTAAATATTTATATTATAAAGTTTTCTGCCGCCATTACTATTAAGCCTAACGCTGTAGTAGAGTAGTAATACACTACTACAGCGTTAGGCTTAACAGTAATGGCGGCAGGAAACTTTATTAATTTTATAGGTATTATAAGTTATTTTTCTACTCTCATATCGTAAAATTCGAATTATAAACTTCGAAGAGTTTATATTGACATACTTTAGAATCACAATACCGAAATTTAAAAATATAATTATATTATAAATTTTTTTCTTTAACAAAATAATATTATAAAACATTTTTTTTTACCAATACGATCAATCCAATACGGCAAATCCAAGAAGTTAATATCGCCAAGGAGTTTATTTTTTTCTAATGGAACGCGCCATTTTTATAGCATTACAAAAAATTGCAATCAAAACCTAGCACCCGCTTTAGCGCATGCACTGCATGTGCTGGGTTTTGGCGCCATTCATACATTCTGTTGTATTAAATTACACTTTGATCTTTTATTTAGTAGGTTCAATCCCAACGTATAGAGTAGATTAACTGATTGAACATATAGGAGTCGCCATCGCCGGATACGGTGTGGACGACATGATGATAGAGTAGATAAAGTAGTGTGTGAAACTGTACAAAACTAGGTATTTAAACACTAGTTAGGTCACGTTACACGCTCGTGGTTTACTATCCCTCATCATGCAACAGTTTTATAAACTACTATAAAAACTCCTGGTTCTTCTAATGTAGCCTGATTAAGCTTTCGTCCTATCTCGTGTTTGTTTGTATGCTTATTTTTTATGGTCTATCTTCTTCTGCTTCTAAGTTTAACTCTCTACATTCCTCCTTTCCAGTTAGTGGACGTGCCCGAGATGGAGTACTATGCGTCGCAAGGCCAAGGCGAGGTGTGTGTGCAAGGCGCCAACGTGTTCAAGGGATACTTCAAGGAGCCAGAGAAGACCAGAGAGGTCATTGACCAGGATGGATGGCACCATACGGGAGATGTTGGCAAGTGGTTGCCGGTGAGTTTAATTTTTCATATTTTTTTTTTTTCTAAAAATGTATTGTGTAATTAAGATCTTGTAATCATTATTACAATAGATTATTTCTAATGTGGATAACTTTCAAAAGCTGAAGGCTTTAAATATCCTTAGAAAGAAGATCCTTCTAGAGATTTGTCAAATAATAATGGAGGAAGTTGCAGCGGTAAACGATTCTGGAAGAACCCTTGACATATCAAATGGATTGGTTGCCTTGGTTACAAAATTAGTTAGCTTTGTACTCTCTCTTTGTTTATTGTGGTTATTGTAACGATATATTCAATCAAAATCAATCTGCCTAGCCTTTTCCCAACTATGTTGGGGTCAGCTTCCGGTCTGACTAACTGACTGATTTACACATAGTTTTATATTCACTGTTAATATTGATAATGTAGTTCCGAAAACTTATTTGAATGATTAATTAAAAGACTGATTTAAAAAAAAAAAATTCGTGTTACTATTAACGATACAATCCTCAACAAAACTACTGTAAAAGACTGTAACATTTGTTGACTTTAAAATGATTGACTATCAATGTCGTTTTATTCATTCCTGTAACAAAACCAAGTTACAATGCATTCTGTGCCTATTGCTCGCCTACTCCGTTATTCCTATTGATAATCTGTTCATGTCACAGTTGAGCGCGATAGTACTCAGTTTTCAGAATATAATTGGAATTTAAAAATATTTTGGGGACAGATAAATTCCCATTTGTCCCCATTTATAAGTTTGGGGACAAATGACACGAAAATTCCCATTTGTCCCAAACATTCGGGGATAGATGGGAATACTCCAACGATATTTCATAGCCATTTGATAGCAATAATACTCTCAACGTCAACTGATTGCTGTTATTTAATTTTGGAATAAAGCACAGCTCCGTTTCGTTTTCGATGAAAATTTAACATATTTTTGTTTTCTGTTTTCAGAACGGCACCCTCAAAATCATCGACAGAAGAAAACACATCTTCAAACTGTCGCAAGGCGAATACATAGTTCCTGAAAAAATTGAGAACATTTACATTAGAAGTCAGTACGTCGAGCAAGTTTTCGTACATGGCGAGTCTCTTAAGGTAAACAAAACATTCTTTAGTAGGTATCCATTTTGTTATTCGAAAACTGGAAATGGGTTTCCTGTTTTGTAGTAATAAAATTCTCATCCATCAATTTGTTAATGTCAATCAATGTGTTTTTGACATGCCATCAGAACAGTTGTGTCAAGAATGCTGCGAAACATTTCAAAAAATTCTGACACCATCTCATTTCAAGTAATTATTGGCCGTTATTATTTAGGTATCAACTATCTAGCTATCGGATTGACAACTAATTCAACGGGGTGTCTGAAGCCGGGAATTAAATTTAGTAGAATAGTTTAATTTTTATAAATAGAAACATTATATTCTATTCTGGTTTTCAGTAACGCTGGTATAGTCTTAGCTTCCATTTCATCAGAACAACATACTTTTATGGGCCTATGTTGAATAGTGAACGTCTTTGCACTGATATTCTGTTGATATTCTGATACTAATAATAAAGCTTAAGAGTTTGTTTTTTGTTTGTTTGTTAGAACGCGCTAATCTCAGGAACTACCAGTCGAATTTGTAAAATTCTTTTTGAATTTGATAGATATTTAAAATCATGCTAAGACTCCTAAGAGGCGAGCAAAAAGAAAAAAAAAGAAAGAACGATAAACGAAAACGAAGTAATAGTGCGGGCGGGTGATGCGATGCGACGGGGTTGGTCTTACTCACTCACATTTTTATACTTATGGAGATTTTTTAACCAAAAATTTTCTCTTTTTCGTACAATTTCTCAAACATTTTCTTCGATACAAACCTTGTCCTGTTGATTACAAACACAACAAAGAAAGAATTAGCCAAATAGGTGCAACCGTTCTGAAATGATGCGCATACATACATTCGGCAATTGATTTTTATTTATACCAGAAGATAAGTTGGAGTGTTTTCCTAGAGAGCGTTTTTGGCACTGTAGCGGAATCTACATCGCCACATACCATACGAACTACGCGTCACACTGACGCCACGCAATCCTGCATCGCGCAATCAAAGTTTACCGACGTCCCGACATCAACCGTTGAGCAGTTGCCCACCAGACACGACACCCGTCTGGTCGGAGGATTCTCCCTTTTCTGTGGAAGATGAGTGAACTTTACACCCTGTTCCTCATGCCTCTATAGCACTGTAAAGACAAACCCCGCTGCCATCATTTTCAGCTTGACAGCCATTAATGCGGCCGTTATGTGACGGCTCTTCGAGGAAACCCTGGCTTTACCCTTCAGATTACGGCCCCAGAGCATCTTACACAAACTTATCATAACATCTTTCTTTGTCTTTGTTCTTTCCAGTCATGTGTAGTAGCAGTGGTAGTCCCAGACGTGGACGTAGTTAAGTGCTGGGCGCTGGAGTACGG
The DNA here is from genome assembly GCA_946251885.1 of Cosmia pyralina. Classification (NCBI taxonomy): domain Eukaryota; kingdom Metazoa; phylum Arthropoda; class Insecta; order Lepidoptera; family Noctuidae; genus Cosmia; species Cosmia pyralina. The sequence goes on along the minus strand of OX276359.1, from coordinate 14,376,190 downwards.
CATCAAGGGAACATTCTCTGCGCTGTGTGAGGACGAGCGTGTCAAGAAGATCATACTGGAGGACATGCTGCAGTGGGGACGGAATGCTGGACTTAAGACTTTTGAACAGGTGAGCGAGGATATTATATTTAACTAGTTGTTCGTGCCCGGCGTCGCCCGGGTGAATTTCATGTCTCTATCTCCAATGGTTTAGGTTGTGTGTTGTCTGTTTTCATACAAAAATATCATCCAAATTTCCGACTATTCCAGAGATTAAAAAAAAAACTGTTCTAATAAAAACAAACACAACAAAAAAAGAATTTGCCAAATAGGTGGAACTGCATCCTAATTGCGTAACTAACTATCAATCGGAATCTGTTTCATTTTGACAGTTCAACAACATTCATTGCGTTATTTACGAAGACAAATTTTTCGAATATATGAAGTAATGGATTAGCACTTTGCTTCAAAATGATTCAGATTCCGATCGATAGTGTGCCGGTTGTGGTGCCGTTCTGAAGTGATGCGATAACATAAATTCGGCAATTGATTTTTATTTATATAGATGAAGCATCTTCTCGCATTCGATTCAGTCGATGTCGCTATGCTTGGGAAGGCCTATGTCCGGCAGTGGACGTCTTTCGGCTGAAATGATGATGATGATGATGATGATAATGAAGTATCTTCCTTCGAGTCTTTTTTTACAACATTATGAGTTCACTAATCGTAGTAGTCGTAGATCACGTACCGGTAGTAGGTAGGAAACCCGAAGGACTGATAACCAGTCTTACCAATAGGTTTCGTACGGTAACTGGGTTGTGGAGGTCAGTTAGATACTTACTTCATGTAAACTACAGCAGCATCCGAGTAGACTGGAAGCAGATTCCAACATGGTTCGGAAAAGGCACTGATAATAAAATACTAGGAAAAAGACTCGGCAGATGATGAATGAGATCACGAGTCCAAGTTTCTAATGTTATGATTATGATATATCTTCTCGCTAGACGATAAGATAATAATCTGCTCGCTAGACTGTAGAAGAAGTCAAGAGACATCGTGTAAGATTAACAATGAGGATAAATAGGTATCAGCACACGTTTTTGTATGATCTAAAAATATTTTGGGAGCGAATTTCCTATTAATGTTATCATCTATACATATTATATTTTACTTGTCTTGACTGATTCATCAATGCAGGGGCTAAATTTTGCACACGGCTTCGTTTTATAATTAGGGAGCACTAAGAAGGGGTTTTTGGAAATTCGACCTTTAAGAGAGTGGGTGAAAAGGGGAGTTTTTGTTTGTATGAAAAATCTTATTTCTTGAGTTAATAAACTTGAAACGTGGCACCAATACATATCTAAGTAAATTATGAAGTTTGTAATTGTTTGTTTTTTTAAACTAACCATAGTGTGTCATAGTTTGTATGGAAGAATTTAACGCAGTCCGATTAACTCGAAACTCAGTATTTATATTTAAGATCGAAAATAAAGAATAGCGTGTATCAGGTTTTTAAAAAAATCTACCTCTAACGGGATACTAAAGTACGGAAGTGCTAGTTTTATAAATAGAACTTACAATGACATTGACAAATTCAAAATATGTTCTCAACTGTACAAAACTAGTCTTGTTTCATCAACAGCACTATCTCTGATTGTTTTTTATCAATACACTATCTAAATTCTATTTCAGTAACAAGATAAGCCCAAATCGATTTTTGAATTATATTGTGTAACATCCATGAAAATGGCATAAAAATAAAGACTTATTTATTTATTTGTATAACTAGGAAGTAATTTCAGTAATAATCCAGTGACTTTAGTTTTAAAAATAAAAATTTATTAAAATGTTTATAAACTGTTCAAGGATTTTTCGATACTTGAGTATTACGGCTTACACGCGGTTGGATTAGGATGTGGCTTGCCATATTTTATATACAAAACGTCAGCAATATGGGAAATCAATTTTGCAACAAATTGCCATGATTTTTATTACATTTAGTAATAAAAATCATGGAAATTTAGGATGGGCTGAATCTATGCCAAGGTTTTTGGAAATACCTCATGTCTGAGAATAGGGATGATGACTAAACATTTTTTTATCCGTCATGTAGATTATTAAAAAATACTTGACACGTACTTTTTTATTTTTTTACGCAATCAAAAGATTATGGCGATACGATGTATGTGATGTGATGTATCGCAACGTATCCTATCGTTTCGATAAAAAAATACGTAAGTACTGTGTTATAGTTGTGACGTAGCGAGCCGCCACTCGCCAACTTTAATACGTTTTATCTAAGTATTTTTTTACTAATAACCCTTCGCGTGCGGTCGGCCATTTTGTCGAATTTACGCTCTGTGTCGGTACTTCTGAGTGGTCTCGCGCGATCTGTTAGCGTTGTTGGTGTGTTTTAGAGACTTGACATATGACGGTATGCTATCCTTGGTCTTTTCACATTATTAACACAATAACGTAATTAAAAAGTAGTCAAAACCGCGCGGACTGGGTCCTTATTATGAAGTATTAACGCCATTATGATTCCGTTGCGAAAAAGGGTTGGTGATATAGGTCATGTATAGCTCCGTCTCTCTCTAGCACTGGAAAAATGATGGCATTAATTGTTCATAATACGGTCCCTGGAGAAGTCTTCGACACAAATATTATAATGGCCGCGGCCTGGATAAGGTTATTTAACAGTTGAGTGGATAAGATAAAGCAAAAAATACGTGTTTAATATTTTTTTATTGTCTGACTGACGGACTAAATAGAAATTATTTTTTTTACCCAGGATCATCTCTATTGAGGAAACTAAATCCAATCACACATTAAATCAGTCTTTAATTTCGATGGATTCATGTCTGCGAATGAAACAATAGTGAGATTGACAATAAAAGTGCTGTTGTAATGTAGTCCACTTTTGATCCTTGTGTCTGAAAGCATTAAGTAGTATTAAGTATCATCTTCAATGGCATTTTCCAACTATTTTAGGGTCAGCTACCAGTCTAACCGAATGCAACTGAATACCTATATTTTACATGGAGCGATTACCTATCTGACCTCTACAACTCAGTTACTGGATAACACGATACCCCTTTGGTTGTTAGACTTTCGGTCTTCTCACTACCCGTAACGACTTTCAAAGATCCACGAAGGACAGCCGACGGCTTAACGAGCTTTCCGAGCCACGGTGTGAAATTGAGCATCAATAAGCAGAAAACATTATCTCAAACAAATCTACACCATGCTTTTCTATCTTTCCCAGGTCAAAGACATCTACCTACACCCGGACCCCTTCTCAGTTCAAAACGGTCTTCTGACGCCAACGATGAAGGCGAAACGGCCAGAAATCAGGAGCTACTTCAAACCACAGATAGAGGACATGTACAACCACCTGGAATAACAGTGACCCACGTTATAATGTAGGGCAAACGTTCAAATGATGAACGAAACTTTTGTGCGCGACAGTACGATGACGTGATTGAGGCTTGAGGACTTCGTTGCTTTGATAAGTTTGATGGGTGGAGTATAAACCAATGGGTAGTTTTTAATGATAGTCATAACGGCTTTTTGTAAAATATTGAACAGTTTCCTGAAACCTTTTGGAAATAGCTGATCATTGGACTTACCACTTTTTATATATAATTGATCGTTGGAATGCATTGAGACTGACGTAAGAACGCAGTGCTTCAAAGTTTACTTAAAAGTTAGCTTTTTATGTAAACTTTAAGTAAAAAAGTATATTGACCCAATATAATGATCGTATTAAAGATTAGACAGATCTAACAATAAATAAAAATGTTACGCATAAACACCACAATGTTCAGTTTCCATCTTTAATATCGACTAAAATAGCGTTGTTAAGAATGTTAACTCGGTATCTAATGTGTAGTTCGCTTTTACTTCCCAATTGGATAGCGGCCAAGTTCAATAACAAAAAACACAACACAATGAATTATGAGGTGAAGGAAGTTGGTATAGGTCCAAACAATACAACGGCGGTCGTGCCAATTAGCGCAATCGATGACGCCATACGAGAATACTTTTGGACTCGTTTCGACTCGATTGTGTACAGTGTGACGTGAATCGATTTTAAATCGAGTAAAGTTTTACTACACATTCGGTGTTACATCAATCTTTAGTTAAATCTCCCTGTCATCCATTATTATCTTGTTTGTTTTCTTAGTTTAACCCAAGGTTTAATACGTACTATTTCATTTTTACTAGCCGTGATAACTCAAGAAATAAATCGTTTAGTTCGAAATTCATTGTTAGAAAGCGTTGAACGTTTAAAATTGTAATAATTGGATCAGCTGCTTGAACGTTAGTTTGAATTTCAAGATGAAGTTAGTCTCTAAAATCATTTGCAGTTTTCAAGTTCATCAAGTGGTTAAACTAGATCTCCTATTGACGTCAATAAGAAATCAATAAAAATAGTCACGTCATGAAGATTAATAGCAATGTTAGTTACTGCAGTTCTACTTATTGAAGCAATGAAGTCACTCCTAACTGTGATTTACAACGTCACACACCTTTTTATATAGCATACTATCACAGTACAATGTGTTCGCTATAATTTTAGTCATTTCACTTCGCTAAATGCACATACACTCGCTACACATTCATCTCGCTCGTATACATTCGCTATATACACTGTGCTAAATTTTAACAATACTGTTTGATTTCACGCATTTTTATAATGAAAATACTCTTTGAAAATTCTTTAAATTATTAACTGTAGAATTGACATTGTATATAATCAAATTGAATAGTATGTAGGGAAAAGTTCTGTGCAGAAAGCAGTGTTAGATAAATAGATTAAAAGGCAAGGTGGGCTGTTGGGTCGTTTGGAGAGGTAATAATAAGAAAGTATGGAAATACCGATTCCAAAAATAGAAGATAGAAAGATAAAATCGAAAATCTTGAATCGTAACACTCCGCATTGCTCCACCCCGTTGAAATTGCAAGTTATTGTTATGCATCGATCACTAATAAAGAACTTAGTGATCGATGTTGTTATGGCAATAAAATTAACGGAAACTCTTGTTTCCTCTGCGGTCAATTAACATTAATCCTCAAAAAAACGTATTCGGCCACCTATTTGTATATTTTCATGTTTAGATAAGAGATTTTACGGCGACTGAAATCTACGCCACGCTGAACGCGCTGTTAGTCGATTATTCGGTATACGATTTTGAAAATCGATACCTTGATACTGACAATTTTACTGATGACACTGACAAACTTTTAATTTATCCAGTATTTTTAATTCCCAAAGTGGATTTTAATAACAATGTAAGCCCTCGAGTATTACCAATAACGGAATTGCCTGCAGCAAACATTTTATGGTAATCACTTAAGGGATATTTCAAGTTTTATAGGAAATATCTTAAACAATAAATAGAATAAGGTAAAATTGTAAGCAATATGATTTACTTTACAATTGTACTTAGACACAAGATGGTAGAAAGTATGAGACAACTTAGAAGAACGGTCATGATTAGCACATGTAATACTTAACTGTTGTTTTATATTGCGTGTCTGATATGTGATTATAAGCAAATATTTTAACTAAAACAAATTTTGCCAATTCAGGGAAGCGAGTTAGTCCAGGCAAGTTTATTGAAAATACGCTTTGTAGCCAAATCTTGCTGCAAGAGTTCGCTTTTCTGAATTCCAAATAAATGACAATATAGGAAGTTGATCACATCATGATGAATGATAATATAGTGAACCAATTTATAGGTTTCGGTACAAACAGGTAGAAGTTACATGAGATAGAGGTAAGAAAATACACGTACAGTATACCGTGCCTTCGACCGATGTTTTACTCTTGCGAGATGCTATTTCTGTTACTTGCTAAGTTCTTTTTTTTATCTTTTGTCTAACTTTTGTGTGCAGAGTTGCTTTCATGTTGGGGCTACACTGAATTGAAGGAGAAAGTATAACTTGTTGTGTCATTATGATAGTCTTATGTCGGTGTATCTTCAACATTGTCTGAGGGGTGAATCTCCGTTTATGTTGTGAATGATAGTGAGTTTTACACGATGAAATAGTATAAAAGTAATTACTTAATCCTAGGTCAAACTATCGCACCGTGTAGTGTATAATTTTTGTAATTCTAGAGCGCAATATTAATAAGTTGATATGCTTTGAGCGAACGTTACGGTTTCAAGTTGTTCAAACCAAAATTTTGTTGTTATTGGTGCAAGTTGTACTACGATAATTTATTTTTAAATAAAATTTTCAAAAACTGTGTTGGTCTTGTTTATTTTTTAGTGTTCCACTTTACTTTTCTAAGCTTACACAACAAACAACAACAAAAATCCTGTAGCTGTATTAATTATCTATGCAATCGAATTTGGGCAATCCTCAGATAGATTCCTTTTGCGTTATTGCCTATAAATTCGGTGTAATATTATTTTATATCTTTTGTCAGCATCGCGCTAAATGCATTAGAGGATAGGTAGCATCTACTACAGTTCGTTTACCGACTCGGAAACGCCTTTCGCACAAACAAGGCCATTTTGATTTTGTAATCTATTGTAATTACTACCTGACCCACCAGACGTTGTCCTGTCAAAATTTCCACTATCGTGTTTTCCCATTTTTTTTTCTTTTAAACCACCCCTGTAAAGAGAAGAATAAAACAAAAAAAAAATATTCAGATCGGTCAAGTCGTTCTCAAGTTATAGCGTGACCAAGGGAAATAGGGATTAATTTTTATATATAAAGATTATCAACAGTAATTAATTAATTGATTTGCCCATTGCATTTCATGTATCCTAATCTTAATTAATCTTATCTGGTAATTTTATTGCATTAGTCCATTGAAGTGTTATTATGCGGTTTAAAATATGTTATAATTTTTTTACTGTCGTATCGACTCAGGATTCGACCAATTTCCACAAAAAAGGAAAAATCCAAGCGGATGCTCGAGCACTTTTTTTCACTGATTAAGTAACAAAACGACGTTCCGTTTGGTGGAAACTGACCCTTAGTGACTGCTTCGGCTTCACTGTTACTATTTGCAAATTAAGACAAAGACGACAATAAAATTTCATAAATAAGGGACCTTGTGGGGGAATGACGACTGCCATGCAAACTGAGATAAGGAATAAGTATACCCCAAGAGTTAGTTTTTTATAGAAGATGTACATTTTGAATGTTATTGTTCTAATAAAATGAATACTCAAGACTCTCTCTTCATGGCTATGTAGGTATCCCACATGGTGGTGGGATCAGACTTCCTGGTCTTTCTCTTCCACGCTGTATCCTCGACATCATCTTCAGATACCTGACACTCTTTCATGTCCTTTAGCATTATAGCTTTCCACATTATTTTGAGTCTGCGTCTGGGTCTTGGACTGGGAATGGAAAGATTTAAAAAAATACCGGCCAAGTGCATGTTGGACCACGCACAATTAAGGGTTCCGTAGTTGAAAAGAATTTATCCCAAAAACAAAAATAACATTGTAATCCCAAACAAAATTTTTTATGTGATTACTAATTAACAATTTTCGGACTTTTTCCTTTGTTCTGTGACCTGTGAGACCTTGCTTCTTGCCAAATTTCATGATTTTAAGTCAGCGGGAAGTACCCTATACTACTACCTTTTGATTTACTTGCGAGTATCAAAATATGTCGCATAAATGGCCGTATTTTTTTATTGCGTTGACATAGAAGCTTTATTTTTTTAGAACTCGTAAGGAGCCATAGATCTACGTATTTGATATTAATTTCAACTTGATACCTCCACACGTGACTGAGAGAAAGGGTCTTGACAGACTGACAGACTTGAAAATATTTTTTTATGTGATAGAATTACAAATTAACAATTTTCAGACTTTTTCCTTTACTTGTGCTGTGAGATCTTGCTTCTTGCCAAATTTCATGTTCCCTAGGACAACGGGAAGTACCCTATAGGTTTTGATTTACTTGCGAGTATCAAAATATGTCGCATAAATTGCCGTATTTTTTTATTGCGTTGACTTAGAAGCTTGATTTTTTAGAACACCAAGGGGTCATAGACCTACATATTAATTTCAACTTGATACCTCCACGCGTTCGTGAGAAAAAGGGTGTTGACAGACTGACCGACAGACAGACATAGACAACGAAGTGATCCTATAAGGGTTCCGTTTTTTCCTTTTGGTACGGAACCCTAAAAATGGGAAAAAAGTACTACTCAAGACTAATATAAAGTAATAATAATAACCCGATCATTATCTCAGGTTGGATGCAAAATGTTCCTGACGTCCTAAAGAGCTCCTCCCTTTTCACATGGAAATTTACAGTAACAGGTTTCGAGCAACAGGATAAACGTGCTTCTGGTTACCTGTTTTAAAGCAGAAATTGAATTTATCAAGGCGTCCTGTAAGGCAACTTGGTTACGTCATGATTTCGGAGAAATTACCGGAATCCCTCTGTAATTACGGAAAATTCTTGATCCATACGATGGCAGGTAATGCTTTACCGTCTACCAAGATACTGTTGGTTTCGCATGCCAATTAATTTGAGTTAAAGACAAATAAGATGTAATAAATATATACTAACTAGCTTTTGCCAGCGGCTACGCCCGCGTGGATGTCGGAAAATATCCCACGGCAACGTACTACCGGGAATTCCTTCCTTATTCTTTGTCTACATTATAAAGGGAACCTCTGTACAAAATTTCAGCTTTCTAGATCCAAGGGCTTGGGCTGGGCGTTGATGAATCAGTCAATCAGTCAAGACTTCTCTTTTTATTTATATATATAGATGATTTCGACGAAAAGCAGAGTGAGTGTTGGAGTACCGCACTTGAGATCGATATAATAAAAATGGTGCTGCGAAATCAAAATTAGGTTTGGCGAAACTGACGATTAGTTTATGTTCTCTTCGGAGTACCAAGGGCCTAATGAATGGTGCTACAAATAAATTGGCAAGTCACAGTTTACAATACGCAGTGTAGCCTAAGTAATGATTATTATAATGATCAGAATGCCAATCTCGTGCTTCACGCAATCCGTAACGGTTGCCATGAACTAAAAATACGCTGATTACTCGTATTAACTATCCAATGAACTATGAAGATAACCGCCAATGTTTTTATTTTATTGTATTGTATTGTTATTCTACATTTCAGACTCTTTAAAGCAAGTAAATGTAAGTACGAGTACATAAACTTATCTGTTTCACACAGGATCTAAGATTTTTCCAGCTATTTAACCTGATCAAGCTGCTCCACTATATTGGGTATCTTCAATGCCTGCTATCAGTTATGCATTATGTAATGCATTCATATACGCAAGGTATCGCTCACGCGGGGGTTCATACGATTCGAGACATATAAGATGATCGAAGGAAGATTCGTTTTGGTATTTCATAAGGGTCAATTCTGGGACCGCCCTTATAAAACATGTTATACTATACATGCAATCAACAGATACACATTTGATGATACTACCGGTTTTTTTCTGCTCGTGATGGTGACAGTCGAGGCCAGAATTTGGTTGCTGGGTAGCGTAAGATATTTTCTACACCCACAATTTATTTGTCTGCTTCATCACATCAACTTGATATTCCTTGAAATGGGTAACCGGATGATTCTAATATAGGATCCACGTGGATGTAAATGCGTGGGATTACGGCAGATAAAAGTTATTGCAGACACGTGTTTAGATTGAAATTATTGCACGTATCATAGTACATGAAGTATGCCGTTCGACGCATATCTTATAACTAGTCAGTAGACAGCTAGATACTTCCTGCATTATTGCATATTTGCCATAGGTAAGTATTTTACACGTGGCACATGACAATAGTATCATCGTAACAGCTCACTATGATAATTCATAGTCTGCAGAGCTGTGTGCACTAGCAGATTGTCGATGATAAAATTGAGACCAATAGATTTTGATTTTAGAAGATCCATAGTGCAGAAGTCGATCGGGATGGTATCAATAGCTAATTTTACTGCAGGCTGCTTCTTGATTGAAAAGCCTGCGACCAAGAATAATCACAAAAGGCCCGAAGAATGAGAAATAGAAATGGATAAGTTGGTAATCAGACTAGGTATTGATACAGCTGTATAAATGTATACTTTAACATTTACTCAGCTAGTTTAACAAGAGAGAAGATTAATATGAAATCTGTCAGATTCATAACAACAATCGAGATTCATGACTGATCACTGTTACTCAACTCATCAACTCGGTCTTATGATCTAACCAAAGCTGGTTTAACAGTGATGATCAGTTATGAATCTTGATTTTTGTGAATTTGACAGATTTCATATTAATCTTGACTCTTGTTAAACTAGCTTTTCTAGATAGGTCCTGGCATAGTTGGAAGTAAAGTAACTTCTATCTAGTGGTTACTTTGTTTTTGGGCCATGTTTGGGCCTGTTTCACCTACGATTACGTACTTGGCAGATAATTTAATAGAAATTCTGTTCCATTTTTGAATTTATTCGGTAAGTAGTGGCTTCTCGGACATCGTGAAATAGGCCCTAAGTGTTTTATTTTACCGTCAAACTACATACTCGTAGATACACCGCCACAAAATTATATAAAATATTAAAAAATATATGGTATATAAAATTATTGTATTTTTAACCGACTTCAAAAAGGAGGAGGTTATCAATTCGTCGGAACCTTTTTTTTTTTTTTTCTTTTTTTTTTTTTTTCTTTATGTATGTTCCCCGATTACTCGAAGATGGCTGTACCGATTTGGATTGTTTTTATTTTATTCGAGAGGGTATACATCACAGTTGGTCCCATATAAAATTTATTAACTTTGCTTTGGTAGTTTTTGAGTTAGCTTCAATAATACGTATTTTTTCCCCACTTTTATATGGATGATGTTCTACGAGTACTTTGTTTTGCAGGTAGTGGTATTAGAATTTGTGTGGGGTAGGTTCCACAACTAAAAAGTGAAAAATAAAAACTTTTTTACAAAAAAAATACAACCGACTTCCAAAAACAACTACAAAGTGAAAAATAACTTTAATTTCGGAAGTCGGTGGCAAAAAACGAAAATACATTTAACTAGACACCGACTTCCAAAATTAAAGTTATTTTTCACTTTGTAGTTGTTTTTGGAAGTCGGTTGTATTTTTTTTGTAAAAAAGTTTTTTAAATTATGGCAAACATTAGTAAACCCCAACATTCCATGTATAGACGTAGACAGACGAGACAATTGAGAATCCTATTTCAATAAACTAGTTTTGGTCAGACAGAATACCGTTCAGCTATTATTAGAACATTTTCAAACCGCACGCACCTACGCGCGTTTTAACTCCGCCAACGCCAACGACTGTTTCAAATTCTTTATATTCTGCCGCGCAATTAATAAAGCAGTAAGTAGCTTTGGTCAAAATTGAGTTAATCACATATCCGTAACCGTAATCGCCGAAATGGGAGAAACGGTTAGACTGGAAGCTGACCCCAACATAGCTGGGAAAAGGCTAGGCAGATGATGATGATGATGAATCGCCGAAATGGGCACCGCTTTCTCAAAACTATGTTTAAACTACTTATGCCCGGTTTCTGAGGTTTTTAAACGGAGTTTATCCATTCGATAGTGATTATTGGTTCGATATATCGTGTTTCTGAACACTTCGTTAGGAAAGAATTTAGCTTAAAAGTCGAGTGAATTAAAAACGAGGATTTATCTGAGAACCAACACACCACCATTCGCGAGAAGAAAAGAGTGATATATGCCCTACAACACTCGCAGAAACTGAAGTGGAAATGGGCAGGGCACGTCGCTTCGAAGAAGAATCGAGTAAAAGAACCACTTGCGGGCAGGCCCAAAAGGAAAACGAAAACAAGGACGGCCCTGAGAAAGATGGGTCGACGAGATAGAAAGAGTAGCGGGCAGAGTTGGCCTGCAGCAGCACAGGATAGGAAAGAGTAGCAAGAAAGGGATGAGGCCTTTACCCAAAGAGGGGTCCTTAATTAATTTAATATTTACTTTATTTTTAGTCTTTTTTTAATGCAATAAAGAGGCTTTATTATTATTATATCTGAGGACCTCAAACCCGATCATAAGGAAGGAATTAAGAGTTTAAACTCCGTTTAAGAATTTTTCAGAAACCGGACATTACTGCGTTTATAAATTGCGCGGTAGTATTGCGGATGGCACTTTGTATAAATGTTATTGGCTTAAATTCTTTATTTTATTATGCTATCCTACCGATGAGTACCTATACCTACCTATCTTCAGTTATTTTATTGTTATTCCACTGCTAATACCGGACGTGTACCACACTATTGCCATAGTTAAGGCGATGGCCAATCTCATATTGCTCAACATTAACAATAAGAGACCTTAAAATTGGAGCTACAAAGTGCCTCTCAACACAATGTTTATGACCTACCTACTATTATCAGCTCAGCTTTGTTCGTAGGTCACAATCCTAGCTATTAGACGACGACACGACGATACGCGTTTAAAGATATTAATAATCGTGGTTGTATTAATTAACATTAGATTTAATTTTTTTTATGCTGTACGGAACGGTCCTCATTTTCTAAATCGGATTTTTTTAAGTTCTACTACTGCCATCTAGCGTCGAGTAGCGAGCGGATTCATGTTTCTAAATAAATTGTACAAAATTATTAGTTCTTTTTTTTATATTTTATTATATTACGTTTTATTTACAAATCATAAAAAACATTTTGTTAACCAAGATCAGTGATGGCCTAAAAAAATACGACAATACATAGACTGATAAAACCCATGGTCGTGATAAGATTTATATCTTTTTCATCTGCGTCTTAAATAAATGAAGAGCTACTAATAACTCTTCAACCCAACTCGACTCACATCAAATAGTTGAAGTAGGTTAGCGATTACCTATTTTGAGGAAAAGTATCTGTTTATAATACCTATCTGAAGTAGGTATGAGACGAGGAGATGGATCCTTCGGTTTCAGATATTTTACTATCAAAGTCTACCTGACAACTTTGAAGTAGAAGTTAAACCAGTAGGTACCTACATACGGCCGATAATTAGCAGTGTCGACAAACATTGTGGGCTATTTTCGTACATCCATTGTTTGAAAACAAATTGTGATTCAATGAAGGCATTTAGCGACTAACTTGCTCACTCGCTGTCATAGACCATTGTATGTCGATAGAAAGTACTCAATTTTACATGCAAGTAGGTATTAAAAAGACAATGAATAAAATGACGTAAAGTTGGCTGCGTATTCATTCACATTCAAAACGCGTCGCGTTTTTATTTATTCCATAATACCGCTTATCGGCGCATCATGCCGGGCCATACTTACAGTGTTTCTGTTTAGTTGCCATACGGGCAGCAACCAAGCTGCTCGTGTACTCGCTCGCGTCGCGTATCGCCCTCTGCCGGAGCTGCGAGCTGCCGGTTTTGCCTCCAGTGACCTTGGCGCATCGGTCCGTGCCGTTCATTGGCCGCAAGAAGCTAAGACGAGTTACGCTCCTCCGACTGACTGCTTCACTCCATAAACTATGTCATTCGACAGCAGAATACACCACCGCTCGCGGAACTCTCCCGTGCATCCCTAGCAAGCTGGCGGTCACAGCGCGCGTCACCTGTCAAAATGACGTGACGTTAACAGACAATCGTGTTTATAACCTCACTGACTCACTGTGAATCTTATTACTTTTTTTAGTGTAATTATGAAGGTTGGCAGAATGACGAAGGTTCTAAAAGACGAACTAGGTGAGTTACATTTTGTTGTGTCAGTTTTAGGTTATGTAACGTTTTGTTTTGATCGGCGCACAGTGGATCGTCCCCATACAAGAGGTCGGACATAGAATTAAAAATTGAAAAAGTATTTAATTGAAAAAAATGAAATATGCAGTTGCATTACTCTATTAAGGAACTACAAAAAATGTTACTACAATTTTTTTATTTGACCAGTACTTTATGAGCAATTCGATGAAAAGTGTTATTTTTCTATGGAAATGGTCACAAAAATGTCTGTATCTCATGATTCCCTCCTTGTTTCGATTTGCGGTTTTCACTACTGTTATCTACCCATTTTATGCCACATTTTCTTCAAGGACACATGGTGCCCCCAGCGACCCCCTTCCGAGATATTTTGCTTTTAGTAACTTTACTTTTTATTGTATAACTGATGATATGGAGGTACATTAAGTATATTCATTACTGAGAATAAGTCATCCCTAAGTAGTTCCTTAAATAACAGGTGCATTTACGATTACTTTAATGACTTATGAACGCTTCTGTTGCCATACAACAAACGCGTTAATGAGTCCTTAAGTGAAGATTCCCAGTACTTGCTTAATCTAATTAGTTATTGTAATTACTATGTTAACAGCCCTTAATCTCTGCATTGTTATTGTCTAATGTCATCATTAGCTTATCAAATTCATTGCTAGTTGCCTACTTGCTGCCCTATATATTTGAGTGTGTTTAGCAAATGTAATTCAGTTGTAATTATAACTTCTACCAAGTGTTGTCATTATGGCTTTCCGTGGGTTTTCTACTTACCTAGATCTTTACGTTGCTCTTCGTAATCATAAAGATCTTCGTGACTATGACCATTTATTTAACACATTGAAGTCGAATACTAACGTCCAGTTAAGTGAAAGTGATGTGACGGATCTCAAGAACTGGTGTCGACGATTTTGCTATAGGGTTTACACCAAATGGGTGCAATCAAGAAGGACAGTTGACAGGTTCATTAACAAGAACGAAGAGTGGTTAAATTCCGATATCGTTTGGCCAGATTGCTTTAAAGAAAATGTTGTTGACACTGAAGAAGCAAATGAAAATGAGGCAGAAGAGGTAGTCAGTCCATCAAAATCAGATGCATCTACTTCAACATATACATCTCCTCGCAAACGCTTTGAAGATTTATCAACTAGACACAAAAGAAGACGTGTTAATGAAAATGTTACTAGTTGCAGTCGTCCGGATGAGCTTTTGCATACTGTTGAAAGTATACTTAAGTCTGCCGGAAAAAATGATATAGCCAGAATAATGAAAAATTTGCTGGAAAATCCTGAACACGTCTCAACAGTTATAAATGTCCTGGAAACTAAGCAGAATCCTCCGCTTCGTGAAGTTCCTACTCACAAAGCACTTGCTCTTTACGTTTACTTGCAGTTATCCAAGTGGCGTTACATCACACTTCGGGACTTTAGTTTAAAAGAAGGTCATGCGAAATACCCAAGCTACTACTTGTTAGTTAAAGAAAAGCTTAAATGCTACCCGGCAAAAGAAGACATAACTGTGACTGAAACTTCCGCAAAGATACGTATCCAAGCCCTCCTTGATCTCACCGTTAGGAGGCTGATCGATTCACTTGAATCAAATTTTGATGCTGGTGAACAACTTGTGCTTCACAGTAAATGGGGTTTTGATGGAGCTTCAAGTCAAAGCATTTACCATCAAACGACAACAACAAGTGAACAAGACTTATCCAGTGTATTTATGGCAAGTCTTGTACCACTTAAGTTAGTGACTTCTAGTGGAAGTATAGTGTGGCAGAATGATCGGCCATCGTCAACCACATATTGTCGCCCGATTTCATTTACATTTATGAAAGAAACGGAAGCGAATGTTAAGGCTGAAATGGAAATATTTGAGACCGAGATTCGTGAACGGAACCCGACTGATTGCGGCAATGCTACTGTTACTCACAATCTATGGCTAACCATGATTGATGGTAAGGTACATTCAATCATATCTGGTACATCGGCAGCAGTGTGTGATTTGTGCAAAGCTCGCCCAAGCGAAATGAATAACTTGGAAGAAGTGAGAGCTAAACCCGTGAATACAGATTTATACAAGCATGGATTTAGTTCATTGCATGCTTGGATTCGGTCCATGGAATGTTTATTACACATTTCTTACAGAATGGACATAAAATCATGGCAAGCAAAAGGTGACGAAAATAAAAAAAAAGTTAAAGATAAGAAAGAAGCCATTCAAGAAGCTTTCCGAAGAAGAACAGGCTTACTTCTAGACGTTGTTAAGCAGGGTAGTGGCAACACAAACACTGGAAATGCTGCAAGAAGATTTTTTGCAAACCCTGAAACGACTGCCGAAATTACTAAATTAGATGTTAATTTAATTAGAAGACTCGCCGTTATTTTGCAATGCATTTCCTCAGGCGAAAAAATTCAAGTCCAAAAATTCAAATCATATTGTGATGAAACAGCAAATTTATTCGTGGAATTATATCCATGGTATAACATGCCAGCAAGTTTACACAAATTGCTGATTCATGGATCACAGATAGTGGACCACTTATCAGTAGTGCCTATAGGTTTTCTGTCTGAAGAAGCATCTGAAGCAAGAAACAAGGACTTTCGCAAATTTAGAGAATGTCATACACGAAAGCATAGTAGCATCGCCACTAATGAAGACATTCTTCATAATCTGCTATTATCTTCCGATCCTCTTCTCGCCAGCTTACGACCGAAGATGACAAATAAAGCCAAAAAGTCTTCATTTAGAGAACTAGACGATTTACTCATACGTGATCAGAGTGAATTGGAGTTCATTGACGTTTCAACTGATACACTTGCTGCATGTAGTGACGTTGAAGAAGATGATGACGATGATAATGATCATGATGTCGTTATTGATGAAGATGAAGAAAATATAGTTTAAGTCTTATAGTACCTAATATTATTATTTTACAAGCAGTTTCTTTGTTAATTTCTAGTTTTTGTGTATTTTTTTTTATTCTATTCTTTTTTTCTATTCTAGTTTTTGTGATTTTTTTTTAATTTTATTCTTTTTTTGTTTTGTGTTATGCCACCCATCAGCCAATAAATGGTTTTTTTCTTTCTTTTCTATTGTTGTTAGTAACTACATGGTCGTGTTAATTAATTAATTTCCTATTATAATTTAGTTTTTAGTAGTTGTTTATTTTTTTAGTTTGTTTTAGGGTACATAGTTATTTTATTTTTAAATTATTTTTACAGTGTTATATTATATAAATAAAAAATATATTTATACCTACATATTTTCTTATTGATCATAAAACTCTATTTCTTTTCGATGTGTTATTGTAAATGCGACTCAGTCATTACTAAGCTAATGATGACATTAGACAATCACAATGCAGAGATTAAGGGCTGTTAACATAGTAATTACAATAACTAATTAGATTAAGCAAGTACTGGGAATCTTCACTTAAGGACTCATTAACGCGTTTGTTGTATGGCAACAGAAGCGTTCATAAGTCATTAAAGTAATCGTAAATGCACCTGTTATTTAAGGAACTACTTAGGGATGACTTATTCTCAGTAATGAATATACTTAATGTACCTCCATATCATCAGTTATACAATAAAAAGTAAAGTTACTAAAAGCAAAATATCTCGGAAGGGGTTCGCTGGGGGCACCATGTGTCCTTGAAGAAAATGTGGCATAAAATGGGTAGATAACAGTAGTGAAAACCGCAAATCGAAACAAGGAGGGAATCATGAGATACAGACATTTTTGTGACCATTTCCATAGAAAAATAACACTTTTCATCGAATTGCTCATAAAGTACTGGTCAAATAAAAAAATTGTAGTAACATTTTTTGTAGTTCCTTAATAGAGTAATGCAACTGCATATTTAATTTTTTTCAATTAAATACTTTTTCAATTTTTAATTCTATGTCCGACCTCTTGTATGGGGACGATCCACTGTGCGGCGGCGCAAACAGATTCTGTGAGACATGGAATGGTTGATAGTCATTTACATTACAGCAGACAAAGACGTGATCTCTGTGCGGATTCTAAAAATAGCTCATTCTGTAATGGCGGTTAATCAGCAGTTTACTCTTAGATTCAAACCCTGGTGTTAGTATTTGGTACCTATAACGTTTCTTGTTTACTATAGTACGCTACAACAATCATGCATTAATTCCGTGCTAACTTGGGTAGTCATGTTATCGTAAACAAACTCAGGTTGGATAATAACTATGCAAATAAGTTTAATTTTAAAATAAACATCGTTAAGTGACTCAATTGTTAACTTGCAATTTGTTTGTTCTACTGATTGCTCAGTTTAGAAACTGTTATAACTTTTGTAACTTTCTAAAAGTTAACCTGAAACGCTGACACTTTTTGATTGATCAATACTATTACAAAATTGGCACCTGTCCAAATGTGGCCTAATAAATGTAGGATATAAAATTTAGGTCGTATTTTAGCTGGCTCAGACGGAGATGGCGGAATGAGCTGAACTCCTTTAATAAAGATTGGTCCTTAGTAGCTCTGGATACAGAGAGAGGTGGAAAGAGAGTAGGGAGGCCTTCGCCCAGCAGTGGGATAATAAAGGCAAATAAAAAAAATCTAACAATTAGCAGCCTAACACCTCTCTGGTAAAGTTTTTAACCAAATTCTGAAGAAACACAATCGTGTTATTTGTTTATTCAAAATCTATCGCAGTTTGCTGCTTCGTCAAACCAACTCGCTAGAAACTTTCAAATGTCTCAAAATTCAAACTTGAATCTCATAAAATTAATAGTTTTAGTTGTGTTATTCCTAAATAACACAACTGAAACTGTTAATTTTTCGTATACATTCAAGGACTAAGTAATCGTAAAGTATGTCTGATAAAGACACGCTAGATAATAGCGCGTATATCAAAATTAATCAAATATAATGATTTTTATTATGGCCGGCATTGGCTATCAGGAGGTCAGGGCCTTGCAGACATCAATATCTGCTGTTTGTAAATTCTAAATTCCAAACTCGATGATATTTATGGAAAAGTGGGTGATGATGACTGTAATATTGAAAAAATAGCTTTGAGTCTTATCCGCCTTAACGTACGAGCCTCAAACGTTGGGTTATTACCATTTGTGAGTGTAGAGAAAACAGTAGATAATAGGAGGCTGGACTACACGATAAGTGGAATGAAATGAGGATGCCTAAGGATAAATATTCATATTAATAATAAAGCCAGCTAATAATGTGAAAGTCATAAATAGAAAAATTCCCAGTTATCGCGGAAAGACTTGATGTGGTTACAAGTTCAGCAAATAGGTTATATTTTTATATTTAAAGACGTTTGCACCTGTTATAATAACCCCTTAAAACGACAAGAAAATAATAGTAAGCTATAGGTAAGACCAACATATTATTAGATAACTATTCAGGTTGGGTTTATAGCTAAAAACACATAGCTAACAGGTAGCTGGGTGAATGTATATACTTAGATGACGGTTATCCAAGGTATACGGTGAACGTATAAAATGCTGCGCGCCAAACCCAAATAAATTGGGATAAGGACAGAAAAATGATGACTGCTTTAGTTTTGATACCAACTCTTACAGTGATATGTTAATTATTACCTATACCATCATCATCATCTTCCTGCCCTTATTCCATGTTACTTGGGGTCGGCGCAACACGTTTCCTTCTCCCCTGTCAACCGTCACGCTATCATTCACTCCCTTCTCTTTCATATCATTCATATCTAAATTATTACCTATATAGAGATGGTAATTACCATCTGTGAAATTTCACCTCTCTTTTTATTCCATTGCTTTCAATCAGATCACTAATATTACATGTTAAAATACAGATAATAACATTTATGTCATTTAAACATCCCACTAAAAACTTCGAATAAAGTTACGAGTATATATCGATAGCGGACTCTTTGAAAGCCGTCATTTTTAATTGAATTTGTGATAAACTTAAACGAAAAGCACTTACGTTTTACTCAAGATTTCAATAATGCTCATTCGTATTAGTAAGAGAGAAAAGAATAACAGAATGTATTGAGCATGATAGTTCTAGTCCTGAGTTTATACATTGGTAAAATACATGGAAAAATTACTTATAACAGCTTATGGTCCAACAGCGGGAGGCAAAAGACTGCATGACTATAGTTATGATGAATCTATGTAGTTCGCTCTTATTATTATTTCTATTGTTGGAATTGGAGGTAAAATATTAATTTACCACATTAAAATGTACACAAGAGGAGCTCGTGGCTAAGTAATAACAGCCATACGGGTCGATCTATCAGGTTAAGCTAGGTTTGCCGGGGTTATTCCGTGGATAGGTGACCATCTTTACATACCGAGACTCCTCCGTGCCTTGGAAACGCACGTTAAGCCGTTGGTCCCGGCTGTCATTCGTGGATCTTTGACAGCTGCTACGGGTCATCAGAAGCCCGAAAGTCTGACAACCAGTCATACCAAGGGGTATCGTATTACCTAGTAATTGGGTTGTGGAGGTTAGATAGGCAGTCGCTCCATGTAAAATACTGGTATTCAGCTGCATCTGGTTAGACTGGAAACCGATCCCAACGTAGTTGGGAAAAGGCTAGGCAGATTCATTATTAAAATGTACACTCGTAACTAACTCTAGTTTAAATAAAAACGATCAGTAACTTTCTATTATCTAATAAAAAATAAAATATAACATGGAAAAAATTATTAATATCTTTAGTACTGGCAGTCGAACAACTAATTAGAAACAAAGTGTAACTTATGTTCTAAAATAGAATGTTGAAACTAAACAGGCATAGGTACGGCCAGGAACATAAGTCGATTAACACTGCTACTTTTACACATCATGTAAATTAATACAAAATGATTTAATTAACTTCTTTTTTACTAAAATACCTAAGAGTCTAGTAGAACTTTAAATTATTTTACTTCTGTCCCGATTTTAATTAAATATCCGCTCAATAATTAAGATTTAAAAAACTGAAGTGTTAATCTACTTTTGTTGCTGACTGTACAATACATTTCTCAAAATGTCATCACATTAGGCAATTTGCCGTCTTTTCTTATTAATTTAGTTAGGTTACTTTTTAAGTGATTTAAGTTTTAAAAATAAGAACTGTGATGCAGCAACAAGATTTTTTTTTGTAAATTTGGGCTTACAGAAACATAGCCGCTCACTTAGTGTTCCGTAAAGATGAAATTTAACGCTATTGCACATTACAAACAGCATCGGATAATTTGCCTAGAAAAGCTCGGCCGTGGAAGACCACAAATCAAGAGAAGAGAAGAAGTAAAGAAGAAAAGAAAAGGAAAAGAAAGAAGCTGGAAAAAAAGAGCAAAGAAGAGAGAAGAGGTTGGGAAGAGACTTATCCTTATGATTCGTTTGGCTAAGACGGACCCCTTGAATGTTATTCGAAAAGAAGTATTTTCACAGGACGACAAACCAGTTTGTAGGCGGTTAGTTGAAGACTAGCTAGGAATGTACCATTTCTTACCAAGCAACATAGAGAAAATCGTCTAGCTTTTGCTAGAAATTATGGCAGTTGGACTGTTCATCAAAGGAAAAAAGTTTTATTTTTGATAAATTCCGATGGAAAATGACGACTATGTATTATGACCAATTTTAACGAGTCTTTGAATAACAAGTACAGCAAAAAGACAGTTAAGCACGGCTGTGGAAATGTTAAAGTGTGAGGATGATTTTCAGAATACGGGGTTGGTCCTGTGAGAAAGGTTAGAAAGATTAAAGGGGTAATGGATCAGTGTCAGTACAGAGGCATCTTAGAGGAAACAATGATCCCATATTCCGATGAAAGCCAGTGACTTGGATATTTCAACACGATAATGACCCATAGCATACAGCAACAGCGTAAAAGCGCTTCTCAGAAAACAATACGTGACAATGTTGGAGTGGCCTGCTAATATTCCGGATTTAAATCCGATAGAAAATTTGTGGCACATCGTGAAGAAATCACTAACGTCAAAGTAAAAATTCGACAATGTTAATTAAATATTTGTACGCACCTGGGCAAAACATACAGGATCTACCTATCTGTAACATCTCGCACAATATTGTACCTATGTTTACAAATAAAGCATTTTGATTCTGATTCTGAACCAACTTTACGACGCATTTGTTGAAGTTTGGAGACGCATTCCATTAGAAACGAGTGAAAAATTTATAGAATCAATGCCACGTCATTGTAAAGCTGTAATCGACAACAGAGGGTATTCGAAAGTAATCCATTTCACGATTTATCCAAATTATTGGAGCTTTGTTTAATTTTTAGTGTTTCTATTTGTTCGACTGCCAGTACTAAAGATACTGATATTTTTACCAAGTTATTTTATTTTTAAATTATATTTTATTCAAAAGGAACAACTGACAGCTACAATATAAAACATAGAATAAGAAATACACAAAACTTATAGACAATATTACAGCCCACAACGCTGTTTACTGTAAAGGATAATCTAGTAATCTAAAGGATACCAACAGTGAAAATAATCGCTAGGTTAAAGTTTTTTTTTTTTTTACGAGTGTACATTTTATTTTTGTAAATTGATCTTTTACCTCCAATTAGTTGTAATAATAACATAAAAGTAATTAACACTACCAGTATTAACAGTACAAAGACTCTGTGTTTCTAATTATATGACCACCACTGAATACAATATTTCTCCCTTGAATGTTAGAGCTTCATCGCTTACAATGTTTCTTATTTATTGATCTCATCTGCCTAGCCTTTTCCCAACTATGTTGGTTTGGAGTCGGCTTCCAGTCTAATCGGATGCAGCTGAATACCAGTATTTTACATCTTGCTAACTAGCTTATATTTCTACCACAGCATAAGCTCATGATAATTTGTGCCGAAATGTGTGAAGTAGAAGATCAAAATTTCCTTCATTATAATTTTTACTCAGACGTTTACGCGATCTTTAAAAATAAATAAATCTTATGCATACCCAGAAAAAATTAAGTACTTAATTTTTAGTAGTCGTAGAAACAGACGTTAAAACGCCATTAACACGCGTCATTAATTAGGATTTAGCATTAAAACATAAATCATTTTATCATAATTTTGATATGTTTAATTTATTAGTCGATTTTGAACATGACTGAGAATTAGTTTCTGCAGAATAAACAGAGATAACATGAAAGCAAGGCCGACTTACCACTGCCAATTTGTAAGTTTTGCAAGTGCTTTAGGAATTCGTATAAATTACCGGAAACATTTTCTAGCGCTGTAAATTCCGAGGGATCAAGCTTTGGATTGATAGACAAATCGATCTTAAGAGGGTTAACCATTTAAGTCGACTAAACTTGTGATAAAACATTTGCTGGTGTCAGATTTAATTCCCGGAAATCAGTATTAACAGTCGATATTAACCTTAAAACCAATTAAACTAACTAATAATAATCAATTAAGTAGATACTAATTAACTGTTTACGTTCAATTTGAATCTTATTATATGAACAGTGCTAATTTCTTATACTGAAACGCACGTAAGATTTCAATTAGCGTTCGTGTTGCTCAGTAGTCAGTGATGTATGAATATAACGCATTGCGCATTCTAATGTGAGAATTTAGGTAACTTCGCAATCTGTGGGAGAATACAAGAACTTGTTCCACCTATTTATTTAGCTGCGTATTATTTTGAGCATAAGTATTGGCCTGATTCTTCGTGCCCTGATATTTTGTGGACTCTCAAATTGCGACAGCAAGGTGGTTGAACATTAAGATATTATAGATAAAAGCAAATAATTTCATGTTATGTCGCTTTTATTATAATCTCATCGGTGTTAACACTGTTATTATTAAAATTTTGATATAATGCGTTCTTTCTGAGACAGAGGTTAACCTGTTTAAAAACCGGCTAGGTAGGTATGTGATGCGATGAGATATTTGTAACTGATCTTTGAAGATAATCGTTTAAGGTACCTACCTAAGTAAGATTATTTTAAAGAGAGGTGCAATAGTGACGTACTTCCTTTCTTAGGTACTTACTGATATTTTTGAAAAGTGATATCAGTCTGTTCGTACAGAAACGTTTCTATTTATGTACAGTGGCGAGCACATCAAGCTACCCCAATCTGTCAAATTTCTTTAATAGATTTTCATCTTTATCGCTTAAGCCTAATGCTTTTGCGTTCAAGGTTGATTGGGAAAATTTGGCAGTTTCGGGTGGCTTGACCTGCTGGCGTCTGTACATAATCACAATGTCTGTAAAATTGAGACACAGGCCAGTACACTATCTTGAAATCAATCTTCTGACAACCTGAATTTTGTTAGTTAATTTTCAAGATACCAATCGGACTCTGAATTTAATTAATTTCAATGATAATTCTGTCAGCCGGTTCAAGGTTGATCAAATTAAAACAGTACCTAGTTATATACATAATATATCGATATCTGGGTCAAAATATTAACCAATTCCCGGGATGGCCGCAGCAATAGGGATCCTTTTTGCCAAAGAAATATTCATTGATAAACTCTCCTTTGATATTGTTTTCAAATCCATCCTATATTTTCACCGATTTTATTTAAATGGAAGGCCAATTATAATTAATGCTTAAAAATCTATTTGTTGTGAAAGGTCATCTTCACTGCGATGACCGTTGATACTGGTTATAAAAATAGTTGAGTATTTTCAACTCATATCAAGGTCTGTAGTCGAGTTAGTGATGCGGTAAAATTAGTTTCAAGCTTAAAATCAAATAAATAGATCTGTGGAAATTTCGTCGATCTTAAAATTAATCATCATCATCCTTCTCCATCTCAATTTATTAGTAAGTGGTGCATCATGTCTCCCTTCAATATCTTCTTTTGAACCTTATTTCCTTAGTAATAAGGTTAAAAAGTGATTCACCGCAAATGTCCGCGATGTTACATCTTCTATATACCTTCGTATGTCTCTATCAGCCGTCATCTCAATGCTCACTCTCTTTCTAACCATTTCATCAAGCTTAAAAAAATATTAATTTTGTCAATTATACTATTGTCCTTCAAAACTTATCTTATTAAATTTTATTGTATTCTAAAAATAAACACAGAGCCAGATATAATTATCGCCCGATTTAAAACTATATATAGGGAAATATCACAAGGAAACCAGCAAGTTAATAATAAATACTAAGTAATATTAAGTATGTAACATTCTGAGGACGTTGATAACGTCTCGTGTTACGAGCGACACAAATAACAGGCATAACTTAAAACATATTGAGTAGCAAATTCATCATGAATGATTGAATAACTTACGTCAATATTAAACTGGTCTCATTAAATATTTGAACTTAATAATATTATGTAAGTACTGTAAGTGTTTGGTTGAATGTCGAACTTGAGTCATTTCTGCGGTTCCCCAGAGGAAGGTTAAAATGTCACAAAGTTAAACAGCGGAAATCTTCCAACCTTTACTCGATGAAGGTTGAAAAACTGCACTTATATTGTATAGTGCAAGTTTTACAACCTTCATCGAGTTGCATCGTAAAACTATGTTTGCAAGAGAATATCCAAATCAATTTTCTATTTTGAAGGGTCAACTTTACCAACGATATAGTCTGGTTCAATCATATTAAATCAAAACCATGTAGAAACGCAAATTATCTCCAATTATGAATATTGCTGACATTATTGACAAAGGTCAGTAAACATTATGACAAGAGTTGATGGGGTGATGATACCAATACCTATTACAAACACGTACTTGTTACAAACTGGTCTCAGCATTGGCAATATAATAATAGGAATACATAGTAACATATCCAATGAAATGTATTTATGAATACTATATTGTGTCAGTAGTCAGTAAACTGTCTCATACGGCCTTATCTGAACGCAACACAAACTCAAAATCATCAGTTGCTATTATATATAATTATAGTTCAGCTGCACCCGACAAAAACTGGCGTTGCTATTTTGAAATAAACGAACCAGACAGTCGTGAAATGTCGTTTCTATGACTAACTAACTAGTTTTACTAGTGTACAGGCCAGTTTTGTGCTTTTTAATACTTCATAATGCAATTCCATTGATACGGCTCGCGACGACATTCGCTTTGAAATCTGCAATACTTATATTCCTATTTTAAATCTATAGTCATAAATCCAATGTTTTATATGGGTCTCACACGGTTGGAACCCTGAATGGTGTAACAATAAGTAATAGTATAGTATTAAGTAATAGTACTGTGCTAGGCATAGTCTATTCGTCACTTATAAATCGTTTGGATAGTTTGGAAAACCCCAATTTCACTTCAGCTTATCTAAGAATTGAACCAAAAATTCCAGCTTTAGTGGTACCGTAAGGTGGGGTTACTTTGACTCTAGGGCATAACTTTGGCCCAAATCGAGACAACTGTATAAACTGCCCGAAGTGTCACGACCACACAACCGAACGTCGTATGTCCTTCGGTAACTATTAGATGGTGATATAGACGCGTACTTGCGGAACCTTGTGTGGATTTAATGACAGTAAACATCTGTCTCGATTTGGGCCAAAGTTATGCCCTAGAGTCAGAGTAACCCGCACTTACTGTACGTCCAATACATGTTTGTGTGTACGACGCAGTACTTGTTTCACTAAACCAATGAAGCTTAAATTACTAAGAAAATTACTGTAAAACGGTGGAGGCAATTGGCATCGAGGTATGCATTCGAAGTGTCTAGAATTCAATTTGCACGATAAAAAGAGCGTAAACGACATAGAAACGCCAAGTATTTACTTAGTATTCATCAATGTAATGTTTTTATAGTCTACTAAGCAATAAACCAACCTAATTTTTCTTTCGTGTAGTACCCATAAGTCAGGGTACGGAATGAATAATGCAACTATGCAAACCATGTAATGTATTACTTCGTCAAAACACGTGACTCGGGTAAATATCAGCCGTTCGAGGTACGGCCGTGGATGGCATCGCAAACGAGACTGGTAAAATATTTTTGAATGTGTTTGACAACGGCCTGTTTGACAACTCTTCTTTTGATTATGCTTCTGCTTCAGGTTCGCAAAATAAATCTCAACTGTTTTAATCAACCATGGAAATTCCTTATAGTGTAGGTATCAATTACCGTCGTGTCTCCAGAAAAAGTAATATATTAAGGATGAATAAAGATAGATGGCTGTAGAAGAAGACATGTAAAAGATGCTATTGCTAGAAAAAGAATATTAATATATTTATTTATTTATTTATTTATTTAACATGTGGAAAACCAACAGCTTAACTTATAAACAATAAATATACTGAAATAAGAAACGTGAAGCCAATTACAGGTTTTCACGGCTAGCAATACAGTAATTATAATAAGAGATCTTACACACGACAAGATATCAAGAAAAGATGAGCACCAATCGTCAAATCGGCACCGCCAAACATAAGGAATAGATTACAAAAAAATTAAGTAAAATAAGAAACAGAACTATTATTAACACTAAGAATTAATTTTGAAAAATTCCAGGTTCAGCCTATTGCGTACGCTTGAGCCTTTGGTTGAAAACAAGTCAAAAGAGAACTGCTTGCATAGGTCATTAAAGTCTTTACTCACTCGCACTAAATATGAGTTTTGCCTGTAGTTGGAAGAAGACAACGGAATAGCTATAGGAGGATTAAATCTGAGAGTTCGCTGGGGAACATTAAAGTACAGCTTACGTAGAAGCTGCGGACAGTCCACCTCATTTGATACAATTTTGAGCAAAAATGTACAATCTGCCAATCGACGACGGTCAGTAAGTGGTTGTAGGTGAAATTTCCTGCAGAGATCCAAATATTCACAACTGTGGTATGGTATGCGCAAACGATAGCACAGAAACCGAACAAATCTTTTTTGTACACCCTCTATGCGATCAATGTGCACGCCATAACGCGGGTTCCAAATTTGAGAAGCATATTCTAAATGACTTCTCACAAATGAGCAATACAAAATCTTAATAGTTTTTACTTTCTTAAAACACGCAGCTAGTCTCATAACAAAACCTAATGCTTTGGATGCTTTAGCCACTATTAATAATAATAATAATAATAAAATAATAAATATGTTTGGACATATCACACAACGCCATCTAGCCCCAAGCTAAACAACCTAATGCTTGTGTTATGGTAACGAGATGGCTGATAAACTACTTATATACATTTTTTTTTTTTTTGTAAATACATACATATTATAGATAGAAAAACACCCAGACTCGGAACAAATACTTGTAAGTCGTACAAATATTTGTTCCGTGCGGGAATCGAACCCGCGACATGCTGCGCAGCAGTCAATCGCTCAACCACTGCGCCAACCGTGTCGTCAACTATTTGCTCAACGTGAACATTAAACTGAAGTTTAGAGTCATGATATACGCCCAGGTCACGAACACCGCCACATCTCTGCAGTAGCTGACCTTTCAGCTTATAGGCGGTATGAAGTGGAAAGCGTTTTCTGCTAAACGAAATTACTGAACATTTAGTAGGGTTTAGGTCTAATTTATTGACGCGACAGTATTCATCAAGTCTTGATAGGTCAGATTGGAGAGCATCCATATCACTAAATGATGATATAGAAGAATATATCTTCATATCATCAGCAAAACAAAGAAGATTAGAGTTATGGAAACACGTGTCAATATCGTTTACGTAAATAATGAAGAGTAACGGGCCCATCAGGGAACCTTGGAGAACACCACTAGGAACCGAAACCCAGCTCGAAATGTAGTTGCTGACAACTACAGCTTGAGACCTGTTATCCAAGTAAGACGAAAACCAGCGAAGTAGATCACCTCTAATACCAATGTTAAATAGTTTTGCTTTAAGTAAGTCATGATCAATTCTGTCAAACGCTTTACTATAGTCCGTATAAACGACATCAACCTGCGCCCCTTTGTCCATACTAAGTGTTAAAAAGTCATTTAGCAAAGCTAGGTTGGAGACTGTTGAACGACCCTTTAAAAACTCGTGCTGTGAAGGACTAAAAGATGAACTAAGTGCTGCGTAAACCTGATCATAGACTAATCGTTCAAAAACTTTAGCCAGTATACACAGTTTGGAAATCGGTCTATAATTACCTATTTCGTTCTTGTGGCCTTTTTTATGGACTGGTGTTATAAAGGCAGACTTCCAAATATGAGGCACCGTACAAGTTGATAGGGATTTTTTAAATAATAACGATATCGGTAAGGCAATAGTTTTAGCACAACCAATCAGGAACACAGATGATAAATGGTCCGGGCCTGCTGACTTTGAGGGATCTAGTTTACTAAGTAGCTTACCTACGTCATCAATGTTAATTTCAATGGAATGAATATCGGAGAGTAAATTAGGATTAGAAGTAGTTTGGGAAGAACAATTACCATGGGATATACGTGGATAGATTCATAATATAATCATAGAAACATACATTGTCAGCTTTAGTGCATTGGTTATCGACAACACCCTCAATATTAACATATAATATACTAAAAATATGCGAATAACAGTTGCTAGACGTTTCACCAAGCTATTATAATCGAGTGAGTCAAATCGATTCAATCGATTTCGATAGTGTTCATAGTTGATACATGTGTGTTTATACAGTAGGTAGGTATTGCGATTTTAAATCAAACGTTTCTGTAGCTAGTGGCTTTACAAAAAGCTGAAGGATGGATGAGCATGATTGAATTCTTTGGTCATCTGCGCGAAGCAGTATACAATGAAGTAATGAGAATACAGGGAATTGTAAAGGAAAATCCAAAAAATTGTGAACATATTTCTCAAAATAACATTTCTCATAACTTTGGGGCAGGAAACAAACTCGTGGATGAAGTGCTTTACAAAACAAAACACGGTATCACCGAACAGGTAACGGCTACTGCACAGTTAATTTAAAAATGCCCTAATCGTATATTTATGACACGGAAGAGATAAATGTTATATTTTTAGCTGAAGTTCACAAAGATAACGAAAGTAATATCGATGAATCACTAACGAATAAGCTAAGAATATAATAAATAATGAAATATTAATCGTAAACATCAAGAATCAAAATAATGTATGCACACATGCTTCAATAATTTTACCAAATACTTTATTGTTGTCCCTGTGTTCATAAATAGTACAAATAGCAAGAACTGCCGACGAAAGGTCGCATCTGGAATCCAATGACACGTTAGTGTGAAACCTATTGAGTTACGAGGAAATCCATCGCAACATTCTTCACAATTATGAAGTAAGTACTTCCCAAACCAGTAACTCTTAAAATGTCGATTGCACACCATGTGTGCAGATATCAATAAAATTTCTATTGTGTCTGCTAATTAGCGCGCGACGAGATCAAAGTCTAGTCTTCTCCATATCAAAACTGATATTTATGTATAGAAGTTTGAATCTTCAAAACGGATTTGAGGAAGGCACAGGAAAATTTGGAACGTTATTGAATAATCAGATATCTCGTTTATCATGATGGATGGGAGGCTACTTTTTGTATTTCCGTTATCAATACAAGTTTAGGAGTATTTTCAATATCAGTAGTCAGGATCTATGAATTGATAATGAAGCTGAACTATGTCAACTTCCATAATTTTTTGAAGACCTTTTAGCCAAAATATTTTAAGTTACGCGTCCACCAGCACCCTAAGTGCATAACACATTATCGATCGAAGTTGGTTTTATATTGAAACAAATTGCTAATCCATTGCTTCATATGTAGACGAAAAATTTGTTTGCTCGACAACGTAAATAACGCAATGAATGTTGTTGAACTGTCAAAATGAAACCAACTCCGATTGATAATGTGTTACGCAATTAGGGTGCCTGTCGGAATCGGTCCGTCCGCATCGTACGGATTTCTTGCTTTGTATTAACTTCTATGGTACTGCGTGCACTGGATGCGCAAATCTGAGGCAGAGACGGTATTTCTGCCGATGACGTCATCTGCAGTAAACGCGCCCAGTGATACCAGGTACACGGTTTAAGGGTCCTCGAATTGTCCATTTTTACGTGATTGATGCACATTGATGCGCAAATTGAATTAAATAACAAACAAAAATATTTTTAATTGAAATTACTTTCAAACGAATAACTAAGGACCGCTTTCTTGAGTCGTCGTCGTTAACTCAACCATTAGTTAAAAAATAGTAACTAATGGTTTTTGATTCACATTTTGCTAAAATATAATATAAGGGGAATTATTAATCGCACACCTGAAAAATATTCTTATAACTAATGAATACTTTACATCTAATAATCTACATGTACTCAAAATCAATGATAGCACTACTAATCAACTAATTGAATATTAAAACTTACCAATCATTATTTATACAAAAATTTTTGTCCAAAGTCACAATAACAATATTAATTATATATCAAAAATACTAACTGTTCATCACAAATAACAAATGCGCATCTAATAAACTTATTATTGTACTACTAGTTAACTAATTGAATATCAAACCTAGTACAAATTATAATTATTGGCACCCCCAAGGTTCGGTTTGGTAAGATTCCTTTAAACCCTGCAGACAGAAATAGGAGCCACGCGTCGACCTGACGATAAGTTTAATTTATTTAGACATGCAAACTTTAATGTGCAGACAGTATTTTTGATGTACAGTCAGCGTCAAAAATATCGGGACGAACAGACCTTTAAAAATGATCTAAACAACTATGAAAATTAAATAATAGGTTGGGGAAAAAGTTTCTTCGCATTTTTTAAGAAAATTCAAAACATTTTTTAATATACATTATTTACATTTATCTAAATTATGTAGGTACCATTCTGTTCGATATCTTTTTGCCATCTTGTAGGAAGGGACATGATCCCATTGCTATAGAAATTTTGGGACTTCTGATCAAAATACCGCGACAAGTGGTTTTGGCAGTCCTCTCGTGATGTTAACCTGACACTGCCTAAGGAATTCTGAAGAGACCGAAACAGGTGGAAATCTGAAGGTGCAAGGTCAGGACTATACGGCGAACGCATTAACACCTCCCAGCCAAACTCTCTTAATTTTTGCTGAGTGGCTAAAGATGTGTGCGTTATCATGATGAAAAACCACACCACTTCTGTTGATTAATTCCGGCCGCTTTCTCTCAACTTCTTGCTTTAATCTCATCAGTTGTTCGCAGTAGAGTTCAGAATCGATGGTCCTGCCTGGTAGTAACAGCTCATAATGAATAATGCCCTTCCAATCCCACCACACACACAGCATCACCTTGTTGCGAGTTATCCCGGGTTTCGCCACAGTCTGTGAAGCCTGACCGGCCTTTGACCACGACCTTTTTCACACGTTCTTGTCGTACGTGATCCACTTTTCATCACCAGTTATCAGCTTCTTCAAAAATGGTTCGGTTTCATTACGTCGTAATAAAGAATCACAAATGAGTACATGGTTCATTAGGTTTCTTTCAGTGAGCTCGAGAGGTATCCAAATATCGATCTTTTTTGTGTACCCAGTTTTTTTCAAATGCGCCAAAACTGCTTTGTGGTCAATTCCCAGTTCTTCAGCTACGTCGTAACTACTGATATGCCGATCTTGCTCCACTTTTTCAAAAATGGCATCCATTTTATCAGTAATAGGGCGACCAGAGCGACGTGCATCTTTGACATCAAAATTTCCGGATTGAAAACACTTAAACCAAATTTGTGCTACTCTCACAGACACTGCACTGTGTCCATAAACATCGCAAATTTTTTTCGCGGCTTTTGTTGCATTTTTACCTTTTTTGTAGTAAAATTTTAAAATGTATCGAATTTCTTCATTAGATTCACTCATCTTGACAGTACGAAAAACAAATGAAAATCACACATTTTCCTAATTTGAATTTGGAATAATGCTCTAAAAAAATTAAAACTTTCAATGATACCAAAACCAGCCAGATACACATAGTATAGCCAAAGAGATTTTATTTTAAGTTCATACATACTATAATGCGAAAAGACTTTTTCCCCAACCTAATAACTCAATGACACAAGGAATGTTTCAGAATGAAAACAGTAAACGACAACTGTCATTCTGACAAGAACTTTATCCAATTCAGCTAAAGTTTAATTTTCTTAGTTGTTGAGATTATTTTGTACAGTCTGTTCGTCTCGATATTTTTGAGGATAACTGTACGTATCTGTTGGGAAAAATAGGTAATTTTTGATGTGCGTTTAAATACTACCCGAAAGAATCATGGCAGAATTTGGTCTGGACTTTTTTTTGGCGCCCATAGATTTCATTTAAATGAATCAAATTTAATTAATTTTCTACGATTTTTCATTTATTCACTCCTCGTAAAGGCCGGAGTTATTTTATGGTTTTTAAAAGCTTATCAAAGATGTTCGAATTAGATACATTCAAAATGTTACCATTAAAATAGTGGTATGAGTACAAATAGTATGAATGCAATTTATCTTTATCAATTATTAAACGAATGATCGATATAATCGACCGATCGATCGACCCGTGTAGAGTTGGTTTTGTTTTTAACATAATTGTTGAAATGCTCTATTATTTCGTCTTTAATCAACTGATATCTTTAAAGAAATGCTTCTACTTTTAAATCCAATTAATAATGGATCAAAATATCACAGGATCGTTTCAGTGTTGTATCGATTCTTAAGAAAACCGATTCGAAACGTGCTGCACTACTTTTGTCTTTGACAGTGACATGTTGTCTGTGGTTGTCTCTCAAGACGCTACAGAATCCTTCCGCGTTTTTCATCTCAATTGTGTTTTGTGTTTATATTTGGCTTTCTATTTATTTTTATCTGACCTGGACTGTTTATGGACTGATTAATACTGCCCTGTGTAACTAGTGCGTGCTCTTAGGACTCCGATATTTCTTTTGCGTGACCTTAAGCTAATCTTACTGTGCTCCGATTGTGCCCAGTGAATTGGATTTTTGTTGTAAACCCAGAACAATCATAATGGCACACTCTAACCTTAGTGTGGTATCTAAGATGGGCCAGATATCAAGAACATATCTCAGCACCAGCAGGTTTTCTTGATACGATAATAATACGAGATGAGGATGAGGAATAAAATAAATATGTTTAACAAAATGTGTTTTTTATTTGCCCTAACATTAGGTATTATAACCCTCAGTTTTAGTGTTTACGGGGCAAGTGCATTTTTTTTAAAAATTCGCGCCCAGCTTTCGTAAACATACAATTGAGTCGGTACTACTCTACACCGAGGCGAGGGTTAGAATTTATTTGGGGTTTTCTCATTTTATCCGTAAATACTCTTATCCTCACTTAGACCACACCACATTAGCCATTTCTTTAGGATTTAATTTCAATCTGTGATGTTTTATAGATAATTGTTGTTTGACGTTCATTCATAACCTAAAAATTCAAACACCGAAATCTTTTTTTTTTCGGCTTTCCCAAATGAAAATAGTCTCATTTATAGATTCTGGAGCTAACGCCAAATCTTTTAACATATTTTTCATTACGGGATGCTTCAATTTGATCCCAGACAAATCTTAGTATGGAGAGCTGCCATTGTTCTTTAAACATTAGTTACTATTTTTAACTATTGGTTGATTTAACTACAGATCAAGAAAGCGGCCCAAATAATACAATCTGCTCAGCCTTTTCCCAACTATGTTGTGGTCGGCTTCCAGTCTAACCGGATGCAGCTGTAATAGAACACTTAAAATATTTTATCGCTATTGTTAACAACAGATAACTCTAGGTATATATAAATCCCTGTAAAAATAAAATAGCCGTAAGCCATGTTTAATATTGGTAATTTTACCCTAAAAGTGGAAACACAGGTTACTATTACCGATGCAAAATCGACGCACCCTATCGGCATTTTGTAAATCTGGACGCTCCGTACGGTGCGGACGGAGTGATTCCGACCCGCTGGATGCGCAACTTTTGTCCTACGTTCTTGCGTTCTTAGCTCAGCGTCGTCGCGATGTCTCTGCATTAGTCTCTGGAAAGTAGAGATGTCAGCAGTGACGGGGTCAATTGGGCCGATGCCGCCGGGGTCGCGGGTAGTTCGAAAGAGATACCGTGGCCGTGGCACGGGCAGCTGAAGGAGCATGGGTGGGTTTTAGTCAGTAAAAGTCTGACACGCCCTCCCGCTCTGCCCAGAGCGGGAGAAGTCATTTGATGATTTCCCATCCACAAAAAAAAAAAAAAAAAAGTCTCTGGAAAGTAGTTCAGAGCTAGGATATGTTTGTAATAAATTGTCAGTTCTATTTTTTTATTTCGGGTGAGAAATTTTGTTACACCTTTTACAATTGTGTTTAGAGTTGGTCAGAAATCATCGTCAGAAGAATTTCTAACTACGTGTTTCGGAACTACTTGATACCAGTTGGTAAAAACATAGTTCCAATAGTCACTAGGCCTAGGCACCGAATTGATTTAGGAAGTTCTTTGGTCATCAAAATGTATTATCGAAAAATTACGGACGTAACCACCTCACGTATCAAAACAGTTTCTCAATTTGTAACGATCACGAATACAGTGTCTACACGTACGCGTTGATGTGACCTTTTATAGTCCTATTTCGTCTAGCATTACACAATCATAAAATTTCGTGCACGTCCCTAACAAATTTCGCATGGCAACTAGTCACGGTTGATTTTAAAGAGGGGTAATTAACATTCTATCGCAGAATTCGAAAATATTTATTATGTAGCCACTGTCGCTGGAAATACCGTCAATGTGAATAGAATGGGTCGTTTCTTAGGACTTAATACCTAGTTTATGTTTAGTTTCTTATCTTAGTGTAGGTACTTTTGTTATCCATAGCGCCTTCATAGAATGTAGTTCTAACGGGCACTGTGTAGTTTTCAAAAGGTTAATATTGAACATTTATTATCGGATATTAACTACTTACTTCCAATAGAAATTAGTTTAATAGGACTAAACAGTATGCATTTAGATGTAGGTTACCTTAATTTAATCGAACTAAATACAAACAAGAGGAAAAGTGAAACGAAACGACGAAAAAACAATTCGAAGATAAATATAAAGAACGATTGAATAACGCGGTCAACCAAACAATTGCGTTTCATTGCAGTGGAGAGTTTTAAGAAAAATAAAACAGTTGACGACTGCAAAACAATTAAAATGTTACGGAAACATTTTATTCCTTGTTGTTCTTGGCTCGATACCAACTCAAGTATTAGCTACAAAAAAAACTCAATAATGTAAACACAAATGAAACTACGTATATTTGAGAGGGAAAAGGAATATCTGACCAAAATGTAGTTTAATGTGCAAGTAACACTAACATCCTGCAAAATCAGATATTTCGCAATCGTAACTTTATATTGCTTCAATTAACCGTTCTACTGGTTTTATATCCCTGGAATTGCTCTTCGGATCTTTTATGCTTCTTAATTAAACATGAGAAACTGTGAACCTTAAAACGGATTCGCAATTTTTTGTACGAAGAGATGAATCTTGGCGACCTCAGGAAATTGTTCTCTTATGAGTAACATTTACAAGGAATGTCAGTCTTTCACTACGCCTACCACTCCCAAGGTTAAAAAGAATAAACAATGTGCAATACCTATGTATAAAGACATACTCCAAAATTTGCTTCATTGTTACAGTGGAGCTTCGTGTTACATATTAGATTCAAAATTATATCACACCTAACATTTTCTTCAATTTCTACGTGTCATCCAAAAACTTAGCTACACACAGATATCAATAAATATTTTTAAGAAAGCTATGCATTGTTTAATATCATTATCATTTGCATCAGTTGAGTATCTATCGATGGATTTCATATTTTATCTTGCATCGCCTCAATACACGTGCATCAGTGGCACAAAGCCAATTAACATTTAGTTTATCTACCTGTTACTCTTGGCTGCGAATCAGAAACGCTTCCTATCATCCTATTAATTTCTAAGATTTAACGCCAGCTTAGACTCTCAAGGACGTGATCAATATTGACGTTATTTTGTTTCTGCTGTATGCCAATCAGTGTTGGCGAATTTTAGTAGTAATTTTGGTAACCTGTGGTTTTGGTCATGGTCCATTCGTTGTATGATATTCATTTCATTCACTACGTTGTGAACTTTTCTATTATTGGTCTGATCAAAACTGTTAGGATTAATTTCAGTAGAGAAATGTTCATTGGCTTTCGTATGTTTCTTTAGTTTTCCAATAAAGTTTTATTTGGTGTGAAGTAAACTACCATTCAAAAGTTTACGTGCTGTATTTTACGAACATTAATTGTTTCTTTCACAAAATTCAAAAATTAAATTCGAACCGTCACGGCCACTCACCTCAGTTTTATAATGAAATTTCATATCTTCATTTATTTAAGTCAAATTTTTTGAGTGGTGCTAAAACTTTTTACGGTTTATCGTAATAAAGGGGAACTTTTCGGCGTTTCTTAAAACAGGTGCAATAAAAGCCTGAAAAGATTTATTTGCCATATAACTTTACTTAGGTACTTATTAACATATTATCAAAAAAATAATTAACAACATGGAATATCCTTCTCAATTCGGTGTTATGGCATGGTATACTGACTGTTCGATGTTATCATCAACTCAAAATGGTTACTTTATGAAAACAGTTTTTGTAAGCGAGAATAAAATGAACTTGATCGTCGGCTTATGCCAGAAATTTATTTTTTGTAACACATTTTCGTAGTTTTCCATGATTTTACGCAATGATAAAGGGTGTCACTATATTATCCCGTTTGGTATTAATCTCAATTCATTCTCCCATTTTCTAATGTATGTATAGAGAGGATGTGAATGTATATTTTTCAGCGTTTTTGGCCGAATCATCATACTTCTAAAAAACCCATAAAATTCGCCACTATCTCTACTCGTAAATAACCATCCATCTCATTTCGGCTTGATTTACGACGAGTGCCTAATGTGCACCATTTTATTAAAAGATTTAATGTAACTACATAATAAAATAGCAGTAAAAGTGCTACATTTTCAGGATTTATATTCATAATTGTATCTTCTTATTTGAATGTATGGTTCTACTCTAATAAACATTTAACAGGCACTCTTTTTTATATCATTTTTAAAAGTGTGCTACAAATTATTGGGTAGCGATAAGTTTATCCAACTTTATCCACATCAGTTTTATCAGATACATTCTATTTAGAGGCAGGGCGGTATTTTTCCTATAATCAGCTCCGTCATATAGATAGTTGGCTGTGCCTGTGACGGAATGAAATTGAGAGTTACGTCATTGAATTGCAGAATTGCAATAATAAGGATAGGCTTGCTTTATTAAAACTGCACTAAGAATAA
Organism: Cosmia pyralina; assembly: GCA_946251885.1. Classification (NCBI taxonomy): domain Eukaryota; kingdom Metazoa; phylum Arthropoda; class Insecta; order Lepidoptera; family Noctuidae; genus Cosmia; species Cosmia pyralina. Next base: position 14,338,319 of record OX276359.1, on the reverse strand, counting down.
GGCAACTAGGGCAATAGGCTCACCCCTTTTAAAAGGGGGTAAAACATAACTAGCAAAATGTGGTTGTACTGGTTTTTTACCCTAATTCAGGCGTGATTTTATGTTATTATATCGTACAGTAAGATCCAATTTTCTGTAACATCCTAAAATTTATAAGTAGCCCAGAATATGCCATGCTATTTACTTCAAAATTTGCAATACATTTATAACTATGTATGATAACTAGAAACATGGTTAGAATAATTATATACCAAGATATGCTCAACGTTTTGCTGTAGGTAAAGACAAGGTTTAGTCCCAACTCGGTTCCTTCCAATCTGCACCCATGAATTTATTTAACATGCCCACGAAAAATTTCCGTCTCGGCAACCTGGCATAAATCGGTCAGGTGTACACATCAAAAAATGGTAACACAGTATCTAGCTAGTGAGTAAATCATCTTGATTATTTATTAAATCAAAATAAATATTTTTTTAAAGTTACTGTTTATAAAATAAGTTTACTAAATATGTTTTAAAATACTGGTTTATTGTGGACAAATTAAAAAATATTGTTGGCATGTTAAATAAATTCATGGGTGCCGAAATGGGACTAAACCAAGATAAGCTACAACTTGCTACTGAAAATTTCAAATCGTTTATAGGAAACTATATACCTACGTAACAAATAAGGAAATATGAATCAAACGAGGATAGGAGCATCTTTAAAAACATTACAAATTGAACTTTACGTCCTTTCATAGGTAAATGTTCCTTGAACTGTTGTTAATGATTGTATGTTGAGATCAAAACCAAATTATTCATCTAAGGAAATATTTTCTCTTTTTAGTGGATGAATAAAAGATAAAACCTCAATCGTCAACACACTAAACGAACCGTGTAATCCGTAAACCAACAAGAAACATGCAAAACAATGCGTTTGAGAAACCAACAAGTTTCTTATTTATTTGTGATGCTAAGCATTAAAATATGTTGACATTTAGCACCAGAGCACACAACAGTAAAACCCGATAGTTATAAGCACGGACAAAGTGAGTTAATGCAATATGCATATTCTATTATGCATTAACAAGTAAGCACATAGTGTTAGCAGAAGCCACAAGTTCAACAACGAAGCGATAACTATTTAAATTTTGTCCTACTTCGCAAATATCCACACATGATAATATTGTGTTTAATTACTTTTTAGCATCGCTTTTTGTTAGGTTCTACACTTTTTTGTACGTAATTCTTGATCTTTTGGAATAACTATATAGCTATACATACAGCTAACATACTACAAGTCCCGGAACTAACGCACAACACTAAACACGCCAATTATAATATTATGTTATATAATCTTATTAAATACACTGGATTTTTAATATCTTTACATAGTATAAGTAAAATGAAGTTGCTTCCGCTGTCTGCTCGCTATTTTTTAAACTACTTAACGCATTTTAATGCAATTTTCAGCAATAGATACAGTGATTTAAGAGGAAGGTTATTAAGAAGAGAAAAATTGGAAAAGTTACCGGGAAAATTGGGAAATTTCGGAAAACTAAAAGTACATTTTCTATGCCAATTTTGTATAAATTATTGAAATTTGGATAGGACAACGCCTTTCGGGTCAGCTAGTTACGTATAAAACACAGTTTATTTATTAAATTAGTTAAACTGATTGTAGGAGAAAACTGTGGTCATATTACAAATCTACGCACGCACACAATCACCTACGTATATGGGTCTAGCGTAGTAAACCGTATTTCGTCTATTTTGGTTTGTTTTGACTGTACAGTGGAATTGTCTACAGTCACAATTTACGTAGTTTTGATTACTTTGGGTTAAAAATTTACGTAGGTATATCAAAAATGGCAGAAAAGGATTCAGTAAACGATCTTGAATAAAATACTTTCATAATGTGCAATTAAACATTGTTATAATTTAATTAGATGTATGAACCTGTACGAAGTTAGGAAGGATCGTAGCAGGTGGCGTTCCTTAGTTTTTGCTTACTTCCATGGGAAAAAGACGCGAGTTTATGTAATCAAGAACATATAGTATCGGACGTAGTTAAGGATGGAAAGACTAAATGAAGGATTCGCGTTGATTCAATTAGCAATTAAATACATCCTCTACTATAAATTAACTGGCATTAAGTTTATAGTTATTGCACTAAGCAATATTTTTAGATAAAAATCTTGAATATCAATGATGTCCAATTTGTTACAGTAAAAACATATAAAATGTCACCTTTATAATAAACTTTTTAGTTACTGTAGGTACTCCCGATACTTAACGCGTTGGCACTTGCAAATCAGAGTAATAATGATTTTACTTATTAAATAAAATAATAAACTGAATTGCAAAACTAAAAGCTTTTTGATATCACAGCTCCAGTTGAGGCAAATACCCTTTTAATTGAAGCTATTAACTACAGAGCCATTGCACTACATATATGACGTAATAAGCATGCCGACGGGGAACCAAAACCCGAAATATGAAATTACCTTTCAGTCGAATGACTCATTCGCAGTTTTGCACTGACTCATTTAAGTGAATAAAATCGACCATAACAAACTTCAAGTTACTCCTTCACATAAACTTTAAACGCAAGAAGCTATAAATAATCACTTCAACGAGTTTCAACATAAAGGCATGTTAAGCGTATTCCGTAACTATTTGCATACCGTGTGAGCTATATTTGGAAGCGACATGGCATAAATATGACCAGTTTGGTCGAGTTAGTCCAGTTATCGCTACACATCCCAGGCGGGGTTCTATTTTTAGAGCAGTTTAGTCATGCATGACCATTTACATAGAGACATTGTGATGCGTTACGATGGCCGTCAGTTAAACTCGGATAAAAGTTGTGGTACAATGTCACCCCACTTGTTTTGACGAGTGGATCATCTGTTTGAATTTTAAATAAAATAAAATAAATAAAATAAATATGTTTGGACATATCACACAACGCCATCTAGCCCCAAGCTAAGCAACCTAATGCTAATTTTAGGCTTATCGTAGGAGACATGAGTTCCGTTGGGCGATTTTTTCCGAGAAAACGAGAGAATTGCATGTTCACTGATATTACTTTTGTCGTGTTTTATAACCTCGTCACTTTATTGTCGCTCATTATGCGTTGTTTCTGCTCCTGTTTGGCTTTACTGCCGAGGTCAGATTTTAAATATGCAGTCATAACAATGCACCAACTGCCGTTGAATATTACGAACTTAAATGCCTTTTAAATCTTGGTGATTACACTGAGTCGGATTCATCACTACTTGAAGTAGCATCTGTTGACGCATTTTGATTTGATTGGCTGGTTTTATTACCCTCGATACTTTGCTGCGCTCAATGCAGAAGCATTAAATATAGCTATAAAACGTCACGCCTGAAATTGGAAAAATTGCTTGCATGTTCATCAGTGTTTGTATCAAAACATAATAATCATCGTCATCATCATTTCAGTCGGAAGACGTCCACCCCACCGCCACTTCGACCAGACGTAACGTTGGAAGGCCTCTCACAAGGTGGACTGATGACCTTGTGAAGTCCTCAGGAATCCGCTGAATGCGTGAAAACATTAATAATGATAATAACTATTATCATTAAAGCAAGCATTAATAAGCACATGCGTTGACATTACAGCTTTATTCCTTTTCGAAATTCTGTAACATGTTCAGTTGCGAATATTTAACTGACTGTTACCATGATTCTGACGGCCATCAAACAATCCTCTTAGTATCTCCTTAAGCTAAACTTGTATTTCTAAAACATGTGTGGCTTTACTTTAAGGCTATTGACAGATATACACGAACATCTCTTTACGTCTACATTACAAGGCACTCCCAAAGTACAGTTGTTCAAGGCTCATTTCCAAACTAGTAAAGCATTTGACTATGTACTCGTATTTCTTTGAATATCGTCGCATCCTTTATTGGACTTTGCTCATTCGATGTCAGTATGTAATAACATATTATCGTTAGTTGTAGATTTATTATTGGTTGCTGTTTGCGGTCATTACTTTCCATATCAGTACCACATAGTGTTATATGCATGCATGAGATACGCGCTTTAAGCAAAAATGTGATCTTTAGCCCACTGGGACAAATTACAAACTTAATTACTTGATAAACAAGAATGCCATTGCTTGGGTTCCCTTTAGGGGTGTACAACTATTGCTACTTTTCATTAGCCTACTGCCGGACACCTAGCTCTGTTGTGCTACAAAATATCAATGTTCCTATATCAGACATTTTCGATTGAACTTTGATTATTAAATTATGAAAACATGGTTTCCTTCAGTGATCTCACTATATCAATCAAAATCAAAATATTTTATTTCACATAAACCTACATGGGCACTTATGAAACGTCAGAAGCTAGGTGCACGGTTCCAAATAGGTCGTTTCCTATGGAGAAGAGCCGGCAAGAAAGTACATGGTTACTCTTTTAAAAATAATGGGCTTTTACAATATTTTCAAATAACAGTGTTAATAGGTATGGGAGGACAATGTAGGCCTTTCAACAACTACCAGGTACTTAACAAAATAGAAAATAGTCAACAAATGTACAGTCTACTAGGGCTGCAACGTTCTCACATTCACAAAATAGAAAATAATCTATTTATATGATTAATAAAGGAATAAAAATACAAATCTATGAGATGACCACAAATGAAATGATTGCCATTACAACTACAGTAACAAAGCTGACTAAATGTCATGCTCATATGTATCGAGGATTTAACTAAGAAAAAACAATACTCAAGACTATACAAATCATACAACAATGCATTATTGCTCAAGTGCCAATTGATTTCACACTGTCTGCTTTCTATTACTAAGATTTAAATTCAAGTGAATAATCTTTAAACGCAAAATGCTCTCCATCATCACGTTTCCAAGCACATGATGCTGCATGATGTACGTGGGTAGAACCATTTACCTACTTATTTATGATCCATATATTAATAAAATGATGTGAGGAATACTGGTGTGACGCGAATATTATATCCATTTTCTTTTGAAATATATTCACATTTCTATTATTGCGTGTCTTTAGCGGATATTGAAGTAGGTGCTCCAAATGGTTTTTCTGAGTGATTGAGGACTGAGGTGTTTTATTGGACAACTTTATTTCGATTTGTGGGATATGACGTAGGACTGTTTATGCTTTTTGTAACTGTAGTGTTAGATGTCTTTATTACGAGGTGGTGAAGAAAATTTATAGCTGTAATATCGCCAACTCGATAGTCAAAATGTTTTTGGCGAATAATATAGTTGGCCTACTTACATTACATTACAAGTGAGACCTAATTAGCTGATTATTTTATTGCTTGACTTATAAAATATCACCATGAATATGTTAAAATTTATCGTTACCAAGTAATAAAACAGTAGACAATATCTCTATATCACATGCCATTACATCAGAAACATCTGAAGACATATCATTCATCTTTATCAAAAGATAATCCATACGATTATCAGTTACGACAACGTTTCAATTTCAAGCATATTTGTTCCTTATATTCAACAAATAAGATTTACTTACGAAGTCATGCATAATGCCCTTGGCAATGAGAAACCGGTTGTACCGTCAAGTTCAAAATACTCACTAAAAATGCGTTTCACGAAAGTTATAGCTGTCAACATGGTTTAGGGTAAGCGTCCATCATCACCGGTGCAAGGTGAAACATCGTACGATACGATGACATACGTGATGAGGACCAGGTATGACGGATACACACAAGAAAAACGAATAAAAACTTACCACGTAAATGCACCAACTTTTTTTTTAAATTTTCTGACTTGAAAACTACCTTTTTGATCTTTGATTTTATTGTCAACCTGCATGTTTGTATTTATCGAAATCATAACGATTGACTTTTCATTCACTTACAAACTAAAGAATATGTCATATAGCCGATAACTGACGATAGGAAATAAATCATTTAGAGGATTCCACGGTCTTTTTTTTAGGAAACAAAATTATTCCCCAATACAAAGTAGTGAGTGTCTGAGTAAGTCCCATAAAACTTGGGCATAAATGATTATATTAGGTTTTGTCTGGTCCTTGCTTCATGCATGACTAAATATGGGTTCTTACACATACGACACAATAATTTCACGATATAATAATATCGTCTAAAATCGGGTTCAATTCACATTTGCTCGTAATTTTGAAGAAAACACACAGATATTTGGCAACCTTCAGAACTTTTATTGCATTACAATGTTCCTTTTGAATTTACACTACATCAAGTCTCATTTGACTCTAACCGCGGGTTTACGAGCGAATGAGATCACGCATGATGCAGTGTGCGAGAGAGACAGCTTAGTATCTTGTCGTACTGGCTAGAATACTGTAGTACCCAACTGAATAATGTAGGCATTGATCTAGCTTCTATTATAATTAATTAATATATTTTTTAATTAATCTAAATTCATGTTTGTGTGTGGTTTGGCAGGAAAAAGGGTACACAAGGCTTGCACTAAATTTTAATATTTTGATCCAAGTCGTTGCGTCGGGGGACGGCTAATGAAAACACCAAACCTTCGAGGCTTATACTTAGCAATTATTAATGTATGCTATTGTGGAAAGGACAGCTGCTCTTAACTTCCTATTTTCATTATCATCCCCCGACGCTTTGACGACGACGCTTGAATCAAAATATTACCTGCAACCTATATTAACTTAAAGGGCCAATACATTTCATTTTATTACTTTTTAAATAATTTTGTTTGTGTCGGGGGTTTTTAAAATTTTAAAGAGTTTTCTTGTGTCCTTTATAGCAAACTTTGTCGACAGCATCGTCAACCTTTTGTTTGCTTAGCGAACATTAAGGGCTAACATGTTCACAAGTGTTGTAGGAAGCAGCCATGATGAAGCTAATTAATGCTTAGCAGATGATTTTAATTAATACATCCGTCGCTGTATAAGACGATGTTAGGTAAGATTAGAACGAAGTTGCGTGACCAATGTCCATCAATCCATATATGTTAGAGTAGGTACTTTGGTTCCTCTCTACTTAATTTTATATTGATTGAATAAGTATTATTAACCGACTTCAAAAAGGAGGAGGTTCTCAATTCGTCGGAACCTGTATGTTCCCCGATTACTCGAAGATGGCTAGACCGATTTGATTTTTTTTTGTTTTATTCGAGAGGGTATACATCGCAGTTGATCCCATATAAAATTGATTAACTTTGCTTTGGTAGTTTTTGAGTTAGCTTCAATAATACGTATTTTTTCCCCACTTTTATATGGACGATGTTCTAGTTTGTTTTGCAGGTAGTGGTATTAGAATGTGTGTGGGGTAGGTACACAACTAAAAAGTGAAAAATAAAAACTTTTTTACAAAAGAATACAACCGACTTCCAAAAACAACACTATAAAGTGAAAAATAACTTTAATTTCGGAAGTCGGTGGCAAAAAACGAAAATACATTTAACTAGACACCGACTTCCGAAATTAAAGTTATTTTTCACTTTGTAGTGTTGTTTTTGGAAGTCGGTTGTATTTTTTTGTAAAAAAGTTTTTATATGGATGATGTTCTAGTTTGTTTTGCAGGTAGTGGTATAAGAATTTGTGTGGAGTAGGTAGGTACCACAACTAAAAAGTGAAAAATAAAAACTTTTCTTTTTTTTTTAGAGAAAATTGCCTGATTGCCAGATTTTATAAAACACACATGCTTTAGGCAATATCGTCTATTACCTATTCAGCAAGTCGCTTATTAAACCTAATGAATTTATTTATTTACATATACAATATTATGTAATCTACAAACGATCGCTGTCGCCACTGCATAAATTATTAATTATAACATGTGTAACCCTCGACAGTCTAGAAAACTCTGTGTTATCTAGTGAGGACTTAATATAAATCGTGTGGTTTTTATGTCGTTCCAGACATATAGTCACCCACATGTTCTACATGGGTAACTAGAGGATTAAGATTATCAAGAGCATTGTTCTGTTAGCATAATACTTTATACCATCTCCAATTTTGTCTCCGTTAGTGACTACGAGTATAATGACAATTAATAATTTAACAGTTATTAGTTTCAGCTTCTGTTCAACAGTGTACATCGTGAGGCTACTTTGATCTGATCCTAAAAACGCTACGATGGTAAACTTGCTGAGAGAATAGATATTTTCATTCCTATCGCGTCAATCGCTAAATTCTGTTCCTAAAAGGTGGGAGTACATTCACTCAGAGCAAAATTTATTCATTCATAAATTCCTATAATCCCTGTACTATCAGAGCTTAATCCGCTGCATATCCCCCATATGTTGATGGACGGTGAGGCTTAGCCGATGATCCGTTGCGTTATCATTAACAATGGTTACGTGGTGACCGGTTTCTGTAGCTGCGGACCTACTCCGCCCAAATCACTATGTTATGCAGCCTCATCTATGTAGAATATGGTGAAGGTTCCTATCATCGGTCAGAAGATTAGTACTACTTAGTTTCGTAACTGGTTCACTGCTTATTATAGTCTTCTGATATACTGGTTTTGTTCTTTATACTCTACTAGCTTTTGCCCACGGGCTCACCCGCGTAGAGGTCGGACAGTATCCCACGGAAACGCCTACTGACGACAGACAAACGGACAGTTTATCAGATTAGTATGGCAAAAAACGAAAATACTGAACTAAAGACACCGACTTCCGAAATTAAAGTTATTTTTGACTTTGTAGAGTTTTTTTGTAAGTTGGTTGTGTTCTTTATGGAAAAAAGTTTTTTTTCATAGTATCATTAGAATACAAAATATTAATGTATTACTCTCGACAAACTGACACTACCGGATTCTGAACGCCTACTCAATATCTATTGTCTATCTCTTGTCAAGTGGTTTGATTGGATCTTGTTGTTTCTATCAACGAAGCTCAACAGCTGACATAAGACTTGACAGCTGATTTACTGATCTGAGACATGTTTTTTCACATAGTAACCCTCGGGTTAGTTGTCGACATCATTCAGTCGTTACGGGTAGTCAGAAGCCCGAACGTATGACAATGACAACCAGTCTAACCAAGAGATATCGTATTACCCAGTAACTGGATTCTGGAGGTCAGATAGGCAGTAGCTCCCTGCAAAATACTGGTGCTGATCAGCTGCATCTGTTTTAGACTAGAAGCCGACCCCTACAAAGTTGTGAAAAGGCTAGGGCAGATGATGAGTGTGTCAACATTGTCCCAATTGTAGACTGACGTTAGCGTCAGTCTACTGAACGTGAAAGATATAAATATATAGGTACCATCCCTAACCACCTGCAAGCTGTATTAGAAAAATAATTTAGATTATTAGTAACTTATGTGATCAATTCACTATTTTGCTTCAGAGCCTCTACTACCTCAAATGGCTTAGCATGATCCTCCGGTAAGTCGAAAATTCTGTAGCATTCATTTTGAAATATTTATATGGCAAAGTTGAGGATTAATGTTAAGTACTATTGGCGAAAACACGATTTCATAAAAAAAAAAATCGATAGAAAAAAAATCTAAAGTTACCTCCAAACCGAACAATAAACCGCTGATATTCAATGAATACTTCAAATTAGACCATGAAACTGCATACTAATTGAACTAACTATAAAGCGGTCTTATGTTTTTTTTTTTTTTCAAATTACCATTATTCTCAACGTAAAAACTATCGGCGCCTAGCACCGCAATCAGTCTCGCTCTCACTCAGTCCGCGAGTAGTATCGTGCAAGCGAGATAAAAAGCTGAGGTAGTATGGGCTCTTAAAATTTATGGGCTTTAAAGAAACCATGAATTTCTAAACAGATAGGTACAAGAACTACAGGAAAATCTGTTAATAAAGTCTAATAGCCTCGCCAGCGGCGAATCATGATTCAGTGGCGGAAAAAAATATTATATCGATTAGGTAAAAACCGTCTCCTCTGGAATAGGTATCTAGCACTCAACAGCTAGATCTCAAAGTTAAAGTAACTAATTGTTCCTTATAAAACTGACACCGTTTCAAGCTATTTCATCTTAGACACAATCTTTTTTATAAAGACATTAACATTATTATGTTTAATGAATAAACATAATAATATATATATTATTATCATTATTTTTTTATTTTTATATGGGAATAATCCTTACACTTGGCAGACGAATTAGTATCAGATTTTAATGCCACTGACACACATAAAGCCGCTCTCGCGATCATCCATCGTATAAGGATTGTGCGGGATTCGCACAACGTTACCGTTTGACGTCCACGTTGTTCGACGTGTATACACACAACTGTTCAATTATTTTGTTCAGCTGACAAATGTACATGTAATGTAATGTAAATTAATTAGGTTACCCAATTAAACAGCCATAAAGGACGTTACTTAATCAGCTGTGGCGGCTATTGGGTCCCGTTTTTTTACGATGTTCTACGTGATAGTTAGGGGGAGGGGGGGGGGGGGTACTTCTTCTTTTGGAGTCAATGGCAAAAGTAAAAATATTATAATTTTTATGTTAGGAGATGGATCTAGCAGGTGGCCACGCCAATCGCGGTATCGTGCTAGTTCTTAGTTTCAAGAGACATACTGTGCTAAATATGCACCGGATATTTACTGAAGATGACGCCGTTGTCACAAACATTTTAAACGAAATCATACAAAACATTTGTTGAGCATTAAACAGAGTGACGTAACGTTATCAATGAGCGATAACAGTTATTCATTTTAGTTAAAAAACATATTTGCATGTGACGTGTTACATGAAAAATTATTTGAATCCCTATCAGTATTATCATCATTACATAGGCGACACGATCATTCGCACGACATGATCTTGGCTACTCTCATCCATCTAGTTGCTAAAAATCACTCTTCAAGTCCTCGAAGAGTGACTTCGCGACTATCTATAAGTCGCTCCTAGCCTGAGTGCGTCTTACACTACGTTTATCATACCTGCCAACGGTCATTGGTTCTACGGTCAATAAGGCCGGCCTTGCAGTGGCACCATGCTTATTCTGTGGGCTATGTCGAATACTCGGGATAGAGTAGAGTGATTCTTGGTTGACCACGGAGTCGCTAAGTATTAGGAATAAATATTTAAGATTATTAATATTACTTCCTATATTTTGAAAACAATTGTTATCTCATTTTATTTGCAGCGTAAAAGATAGTGTTGTACTGTAGATATCACTTAAGATTAATATCGGAACGAAATGATAAATATTATTGCGTAAGCATAATCGAAGATGGATTTTTTAAAGTTGCATAATTTTATTACTTTCGTACTAAAAATAGACGCTTTGATATTGAGAGAATAAAATGAGGAAAATCTTTTGTAGTTTCTTATTCCTGTTTTTGATTTAGTTTTACCTGTAGGTATGTGTGAAGTAGGTGAATTAAAATAAAATGTATCAGGCGAGCGTAGGTTGACGAATCATACACAGTGAATGTTGGGTTAGATAGGTAGGTATACCTAAGTACCTTACCTTAACCTAAAAAGAATATTTACTTGACAACTGTCAACCTGATAATATTTTTTTTATGTTTAAAAAAATCCCTTTATCGCATATTTCCACTAAATATTTCATCACCATCACCAGTGTCATCTCGCGACTCGCGACACAAGTGGTAAAAGATCACCATAAGCAAAATAACTTAATAGATACATCTTTGATAGTTATATTAAATTCTGAACAGTCAGGGGGTCTACTCTTTAAGTCCGTCAACAAAGATTTGATAGAAGTGTCAAAAAAAATTTTTACGGACGGGTGAAAACACATCGGGATTAGAGACAACTGTCAAGTCGTATTGTCATTTATTCTTAGGTCGGGTCCGGAACTAATCTTATGTCCGAGTGATACGGATAAGGAAACGCCCGAAACTTCGGCCGAAATTACATATTTCGTGCTTGTGGAGTAAACCCCCAGTAACAGAGAGAAAAAATAGGTACCTAAAACACGCAAGTCATCTAGGGAGATAAAATCTACAACCAGACGATTTAAGAATAGCTAATTAATTAAAAAATCTGGGTCGTGTCTCAGTATAGAAACAAATTATACTTACCAATTGCGTTTTTTGCTGTGATCGATCTAGAACCAACTTTTGATCAAAATCGATTCGGGGTCGGTAGTCAAATTAATATTCTTTTTAAAAATAAACATTAGGTAGGCAATTGGCTGCAATTTGGTTATAAGAGTACCCAAAATACCGGTATAATCCGTTGGCAGTCTAATAAATATTTCAAAATTGTACTTACATAAATGTTGGATATTTTTGTATAATGGGGTCGTTGAATCACAAATAATAAGCGAAACAGTATGTCTATCAAAGCCAGAAACATTATCATTCAGAATTATTAGAGAAGCAATTTGAAATGCTCGCGATGAAATTATGACCTAAGTATAGCTATTTCATTGAAATAGGTAGGTATGTTTGTCATTCTTTGTCCTACATATTATTAAGTTACATTGTTATAATTAGCAAAAAATATCGAAACTGCGGTAGGTAGGCAATACAAATAATTTTTGATGTTTATGTATAACAGCAGTGAAGAAACGATAATACAGAAAAATATTGTAAAAATATTCTTTGGTAAAAAAATTACTTTTAACAGGTTAAATGTTTGTATTTTACTACAGCGCCATCTATGTATTGGAGAAATCAACTTTTTACGTTAGTGTCGTGTCGCTACTCGATACTAGATGGCGCTATCGTAAGATTTGCAGTGACTCGTTGAAAAACTTCAATGGATTGAGATTAATGCCAGTCATGCAAGAAACAGCAGTTAATATTAATTTAATATTTGAATTTGCATGTATTATAATTATTAATAGTATTATTCTATTATTTTCACTATCCGCCGGTTGTCCAGCTCGTCCATCTAATTCTAAATATTGACCCCGAAAAACCGCGACTCTTCGGCGAATAAGTACATTGTGAAGTGTTTTGTGCTACCAGCAGTGGGATATAGAGGCGCGTTTTTTAACACTGAACAGTTTTCTGGTGTAGAGGAACTGGCGATGGCGGTACTACTAGATACGATAAACAATTGTTTTACAAAAATCTATCGACAGATGGCGTGCTAGTGCAAAGTTGCACTTATTTGAAACTTTAATAAACAATCAAGCTGAATACGGAAACGTTCATATACAATAACACCAAAAGATTATAATAGGTATTGAAGTACTAATAACACAATATTTTTCCTATTTGTATATTTTATCAATAGTAGATAGGTAAGTACGTGTGCTTTTCATTTATTTCAGCAACAAAGTTGAATACAGACATAAATACCTTCATATTCTAAAACAAATCGAGTTATGGTGATATGTAAAAAGCGAACTAGGCGGGAATAAGAAAGTGACAGAGGCAATTACTTCCACATGCGAAAAAAAGAGAGCGCAACAATACGTAGGAACCAAAATTAAATAGCCAAATCAAATAAAAATTGCTTGAAAATAAATTAAGCTATCTATCAAAAATATTTTCAGCCAGAGTTTTCAATTACTTAATACGCACATTTTGAATGCAATTTTGCAATTAAATTACTTAGGATTTTAGAATTACACAAAAAAAAAAACATAAAAAGTAGAGGTCTTTTCGGAATTAAATTCAATCGAGGAAATTTAACCCAATTGTATTTTCCTTCAGTCAGAGTTATAATCAAATAGTCATTATCAAACATAAATACTCCAAATGATATAAGATAACTAAATAGGTAATATAAACAAATCACTTGAGAATTTAAATACTGGCCAGTTACATTCCATTATTCGAATCACTGACTAGTGTTGTGTGTTTGCGAGGCTAGGAATAGTGTTGTCAATTGCCGTTTTCGACGAGCGAGTAGGCGTGGTGTCCTTTGAGTGACTCTGGCTCCTCCAACATTTGCGTCGCGTCCCGAGTAGTTCTAACCAGTAAACCTGACCGGCTGCACTTGCCTCAATATAAATTTATTATCCTCCGTAGCTGCGCACGCTTCTCTCTTACTTACAACGAAATATTCTACCGGTTTTTTTAAGATCTGAAATCAGTGTCAATATTGTGTTAAGTTTGGCTATCGTTATTTTAATCTGTGTAAATTGAACTGTCAGAAAATATTGCAACAAGTGCGTGGATAAAGTGTGTAAACGGAAGTTTTATTTTTAGACTTGAGTTTATCAAGATTTATTGGTAAGATTTTATTCAGTTACTTTTGTACCTAGTCAGATTGTCATCTTAGGTTTTATACTCTTTATTTTATTTACTAAAATGTGCTAAATATTCTTTCTTACGAACAATAAAATTGTAATCATCTATTCCGATATCAGAAGAAGACAAATTAAGACAGTATCGCTGTCATAATTTAATAAAGACTAAGATGCTCTGCATTCCGCAATGCATTTTTCTTCTAAAAAAAATGTGATAAAATCTTTTTGTTTTTCCTACATTTGTCCTAGTTTTTTATTGCAGCAACAGCTACTTGCCTTTTTACAGATAACAAAAGACAAAAAAAAAAAACAAAATAAAATATACAATAGATTTAAATGACATAAGTACCAACTTAGCCACAAAAACGTGGACTATTAATGAAGTGATAAATCGATTACTAAAGTGTAGTTCTATAATTAGAAATAAAATCACGCGATCACAATCGTTTATATTAACATGACAGTGTTAGCTTAGTCATTGCAATTATTAATAAATTATGTATAATTGAACTAAGTGATTTTATATTGAATCTTTACGAGCTTTCCCAATTACCTATGTAGGTATATTATATTATATTACATATTCATGTAATAACTTATTGTTTTTAACTGAAAAACGGTGACTAAAATGTCTTGTAATTAAAATCTCGTAGTAAATTATGGTAGATACGTAGGTAATACTATTTAGGTACCTATTGGAATTAAGTACCTATTCGCTTTATAAAATATTCAATTGTTTTCATTGTATAGTCTCTTATGTATGAGATTATAAACTTATTTAATTTATTAGGGAATGTCGGTATTTGTGCGTGTGGCCTTAAGTTGACGAATAGTTTGGTATTCTTTAGATATAAATAAATGCAAGGCAAAAAGGGTCATCAACAACAAAATATTCCATTCCATAATAAACTTTGAATAAGCTAAGCTAAGCTTCTAATTTGTTATAGTCATAAATTATAAGCGCGACGGCCGACAAAATGTCACACAGAACTTTTGTCTTTTTGGATTTAAGAAAGCTGTCGCATTTCATCACCTCTCTCGCTCACACGGGACCAAATTTTTAATATTGTTAAATGACAGGATGCTTTTTAGAAAAATGTAATCAATTAGCGGACTAGTAAATAATCTTAATTTAATAGGTAATTACTAAAAACACATTTTTATTGTGATATTTATTTAACTCATCTCAAAAACAGGTAATACTTTTTGAGTTGAGTTTATTGGATATCACAATAGAACTTATTAAATTAATATTATTTACTAGTTCGTTAATTGATTAATTACATTTTTTTAAAAAGCACCTTTTCAATAATAATCTTAAAAATAAGGTCCCGTGTGAGCTCGCTCACATCTCTCGATATGTGATAAAATGCGACAGTCCTCTTAAGAATATCTGATGATATCCAGTCTCCAGTCTGATATCCAGTCAGGTGGGAAAGACTGGAGACCGTTGGCCTGAGATTAAGTCGGACTAAAACAGAGTACTTGTTTAATGATTTTGGCAGTCTCTCCAGTTCTGTGCCCATGTCTCTTGCTGGAACGCCCTTACTGATTTGCTCTGACTTTCGGTACCTCGATGAGATAGCGAATTAGACCGAGACGTAACACCCCGGATCAACTCAACGCGACAGGTCACAGGAACAACTTGCGACCCACGGATGCCCCTCAAGTTAAAGGGGAAAATTTACAAGGCTATGATAAGGTCTGTCGTACTTTATGAATCGGAATGCTGGGCCGTAAAAAAGACGAATGAAAAAAGATTGAAGAAGAATGTTGAGATGGATGTGACGAAAATGGATAAAGTAAGAAATGTATATAAGGGGTAGTTTGAAAGTGGCCACCAGTGACAGAAAAGTTGAAAGGACATCGTTTGGCTTGGTATGGGCATGTGATGACGATGAGGAGGGAGGAAACGCTTAACGCAAGTGACTAAAAGAGTGATGAAAATAAATGTTGAAGGAAAAGGAAGGCCGAAGAAATGATGAATGGATTGTGTGAGGAATGATATGAAAGAGAATTGAGTGAATGATAGCGTGACGGTTGACAGGGGAGAATGGAAGAAGAAAACGTGTTGCGCCGACCCCACGTACCACGGGATAGGGCCAGGAAGATGATGATGGATTAAAGAAAATATTCAGCTTCATGAAAAAGAATAACCACTTCGAAAAACCTACATTTTGTTTTAGAAATATTATAAAAATCTTAACACTCCTTATGACTCCGTTCTCCGTTTGGTCAGTTTTTGTCCCACCTATGTAGTTTCAATTACATTGCCCTTAAAAATGTTTTGATAAGATACAATTAATTACAAACATAGTTTGATCTCGTTGCATTTAATTGTTCTAGAATCTAGCTCTGCAGCTGGCGACTCTTGATAAGTCCATCTAGTCACTGTGTTAACTGATAAGTGATAACCTTACTACGCGTTTGTAATTTAGCCGCTGAAATATTGATCGACGTACAATTAGGTTTCTGTTTTGAGAGCTTTCGTAGTTCAATTTTGGTAAGAACAAGCAGTATTTTTAAATGTTCTTGGATTGTAGTTTTCATTTTCACCAAACAAATTTTCTGATCTAGAACATGTGTACTTTTTAATTAGAATTACAATAACTGCTATCACATGAGGCACATAAAGGGTAATGAAATCAGATGACATAATGCTTAGGTGTTACCATAGAAAGAATAGTCAATTTTAAACATAATCATAAACTATTTCTCAATTCAAATATCGAGTAAAAGAGCACTACTTTTCCTCTTAACTGTGAGAATTTATGTATTTATATATATGTAGGTTTATGTGCATATTTTATCATGTTTACTTAGTTAGTTCTTGCATTATATGTGTAGGTATACTTAATATTTTAGTTTAAGACATCACAAATCATATTCTTCTCTTTTTGTTCTCGCACACTATTGTCTAAATTTCTCTCACAAATTTCTTTTCTTCTTTTTCTGGAAGAAATTTCGTAAGAAATAAGCAGTACTTGTACTCAATACTTATGTATGACGTAACTGTATCTATTTTCTTGTATGTACCTAAATAATAAAATAAATAAATATTTTCCTTCAATGTTCCACTACTTTTCGAGTTTCTTTCAATATAAGTAGTGCAATGACAAATCATGTTGAGTCACAATGCAGACATGCTTCACATTTTTGAGCTGATAGTTCAAAGCTAAGTGCAATGACCGTTATCGTCTTGATTAGATACTCAGGGCTCCACGTGCACCTTATGTACTGGATAGTGTTATCTATATAACACTTATTTACAAATATAACAAATAATTAACGTTTATCGAGCTTCTCTGTTTAATGAAATGTCCAAGATTTCATAAGATAAAATGAAAATCGACAAACGTGAAGTTTTTGATTTTCATATCCTTCTCCTGTCCTTATCCCAATTTATTTGGGGTCGCCGCAACTTATCTTTTCCTTAAATAATTATCTAATAGTCATCTCGGTAGTCACTCTCTTTCTAGTCATATCATCTTTCACACAGTCCATCCATCGTTTCTTTGGTCTTCCCCTACTCGTATATCCACATTCATGCTCAAAACTTTTCTGACGTCATTTTCCTCATTCCTCCGCATCACATGCCCATACCATGATAACCGATTTCAGCATAACTTTTCAGTAACATGTGTCACATTCAGACTTTCTTATTCTATCCATTCGCGTAACACCACACATCTCTCTTAGCATTTTCATCTCAGCTGAGATATTTGTAGAAATATTTGTCTGCTCAACAACGTAAATAAATGTTGTTGAACTGTCAAAATGAAACCAAATCCGATTGATAATGTGTTACGCAATCAGGGTGCGGATCTAACCATTGTTTTATAAATATTTATTATATTTTATAAATATTTATTCACATTATAATGTAGGTTTTCTTGATTTATATTTGTCAATAAGCGGTCTACAAAAAAACATTAAATTTTTATTAGATAATTACTAAATATTTGAAGTTTACTTATTTGGTTTATAATTAATAATAATGTACCAACGTCAAACGGTTTTCCGTTCACATAATGGCAACTTGTGTTTGATTCTATAGCCATGGAATAAGCCAAACCTATCCTTGTAGCACACGCAAAACATTGTCATAACCACAGAATTTTAGGCCTTTAATTTCGTTTCCTCAACCATCGTTCGTAATTATTTTTATTGTACAATTCAGTCAACATTTTCTTTATGCTAGCTAGATCAATAGGTACATGAATTAACACGAAAATAAAATTTTATAAACATATTAAAGATCTTATCAATGGCGTGGGCTTCAAAGAGCACCGATCGATTACTCCCTTAGTGCGCGTGCGCATTATGAATAATAATCACCTACATAATAATAATAATATACTATTTTCCGTCACAAATTAAAGCGTACAGGATGTATGTACTATGTTTATACATGTTTATGTACATTGTTATGTATATAAGTAATGTATCGGTATCACGAGGTTTCAATTACTACGGACTCGCTAAACGAACGGCCGGCGACATTGAATACGTCATGTCTTTTCTGAAGTAAAACAATTCACGTTTGTTGAACTCGATTCTTTGTAATCGAGTCATCGTCAATCGATGCATCTTGATTCTGCTCCCGAAATTAAATCGATGAGTGAATGTATTAATATCGAATAGCGCCAGTTGACACTTGGGAAATCTCTGTGACTTATCAAAATTTTCCATTCTTATCTTTTGCTATACCGAATTAGGTCTGATTTTAAGACACGTTTTTGGCTTCTTAAAAGATAGAGATGACAAATGATTTTCGATCTATTGATAAGAAAACATTTATTTTGGAGTAGGTTGTACCTGTATTTTACTATTTGATTCTCTTTAAAACTTTGTACTTATAAAATAATATTTTTTAAAGTCTACATTGTAAGAATGACATTTCCAGGATAAAGTCTCGTATCAATTTGCTTAATTAAATATTTTTACAACCTATAAGGTCTGGAACAAGTTATTAAAACCGTGACCACGCCCTTTTGATCACGCGCACTGTGTTGCCGACACCTCGATGAATGAAACTGTCAATCACCGAGAAACCTTTCCATAAGTAATAATAATATATTATGAGCCGACAAAAACCAGATACAAACCTGTTGTTTCAACGATAAAAGATTTATATAAACAATTTTTTTTTTTAAATGAAGGTGTTCATTTTATACACAACTAGCTGACCCGGCAGACGTTGTCCTGTCTAAATTTCAATAATTCATACAAAATTCTATTAGAAAATGCACTGTAAATTTTCCAAAATTTTCTAATTTTCCCGGCAACTTTTCCAATTTTTCTCATCATAAGAAATTCCTTGGACTACAGCGAATATTTGAAAATTTCCGAATTGGTCCAGCCGTTCTCGAGTTTTGCGCTTAGCAACACCTAGTTAGAAGGTATGGTTTCCGCACTTAGTCCTTCATGTGGACCATTGTGCGTGGGCCATAGCGGCCTTCGGGGGGAGTGGGGGGTTATTCCAACCAGCCCACCTCATTCCAGAAGTCGATCAAGTCGCTTAGCAACACTTTAGCCATTCATTTTTATTTATAAAGATTAAATGTTATACCAAACCTTCATTAAAACACGGTAGGTACTGAAAAAATCTTAAGCTGATTAATTAATAATAGCATGAAAGTTATATAAATCACGAAATAATCCAGTGAAAGTCGTTAAAGTGCGGCCATAATGCGCCATTAAAATTACCCATAAATGTCAAAAATCTGTATCAGTTTAATAATATAGAGAATGTTTACTTTAATTTAATTTTTAAACTATAGTTTACTAATTAAATCGTTAAAATTTCACATAAAATGTCAGGAAAAGTTCACAAGTCGCTTGTGGCTTTTTCAGTCTTATTTGAGTATGTAATCTTTAAAACCGATCATTGGTTATATATGTATTCTAGTTTTTGCTTGAACTTTGACCTTTGAGTTCTGAATTGCAAATAAGTATCCAAATTTTCGCTGTATTACGTTGTAGTTAAGAACAAAATTAGAAGCCATTTGAAGTCTACATAACGGCTCTTTTAACGGCCGAACCCAATAACCCATCTGTCACCAGTTTTGGCATACTGGTGATAGAAAACCTATCTGTGGCGGAATCTACATCGCCACATACGAACTACGCGTCACACTGACGTCAGGCAATCCTGCATCGCGCAATCAGAGTTTACCGCGCGACTAGACGTCCCGATATCAACCGTCGGGCAGTTGCCCACCAGACACTACACCCGTCTGGTCGGAGGATCCTCCCTTTTCTATGGAGGATGAGTGAATTTTACACCCTGTTCCTAATGCCTCCTTCCTTAATATATGGTTTTAACGTCCCAATATTCTTTTTTTAAATTTTTTTTTTTTAATTTTAATTCAACAAAAATTACACAAGAGTACTTCACAAATCTTCTGCCAAACTGCAGGACAGTTTGTCGGCAGTGTTCATTTTTAGTGTTGTGTTTTATTCTAAGACAGATAAAACAAAAGAACACGATCGAAATAAAGGAACGTAAGGACAGTTAGAATTATATTGTCTATCATCAGTAGCGATCTGTCTTTGCTGAAAATAGGTCATTGGGTTCGGCCGTAAGTCTACATTTAGACTCTCACATTTTATCATACAAACACACATAAACTCACGCTTTCTTCTCAAGGGGGTAGGGGGTAGGCAGAAACTACAGAACGTCATCTGCTACGATCCTTACATACTCCTTTTGCCTCGTTTACGTTCATACATCCAGTCATACACGCTTCGCCGGCGCCTGTTGCGAGTACTACGCACCTGACCTTTCTGAAGAACAGCACCAATAAGGTCACTATATATGTCTTCCTAGCGCGTCCCCTCCTGGCGTTTCCACTTACATCTGCCTTGTGTTATTTTAAAAATGCGGCTATATTATTTTAATATTCCTATTTTATCTACAATTATTTCAATCGTCTAGTCCTACGTCTGTAACTTGTCAATATTTGACAAGTTAAGATTGATCTGGTTTACTGTGCCTTTAGTGATTTACTATGAGCTTTCAATGTCTGATATTATCTTACAGCTCTCAAATTGTTGTGTTGAATTGATTTGTTAATTGATGCATAGATCAAAATGTGTATGCTACTGAGTACGATACCTATCTTCTAGAACTTTATTATTTTAATTTGAAACGTTAGTCATTATTAAAGAAGGCAATTCTGCCTAATGTCTATTAGGTTATTTGATATGATTTACAAGAAAACTCATCATAATACGATGACATAATTATTTTATGTAATAATACTGCTTTTAAAATAAGTATTAAAAATAAGTCTGCTGGCTGTGGGTAAGGGGGAGTCGGGTCTGTGGCTTCATGCACTACCGTCGTCGAACATAGGCACTTTGTTCGACGACACTACTTTCCGCCTCGCTGCTTCTCTGCGACTAGGAGCTCCTTCTTGTTCTCCTCATCGCTGTCACTGTGGCGAAGTTGTCAACAGCCTCGGACACCACGGCCTGTCTTGCAGCCGAAGTGCGGGTCGCTTAGCACGACTGACACGCGAACATCAATGACATCATCCGACGAGCCCTTGTCACCGTCGGCGTTCCAGCTATATTAGAACCCAATGGCTTGGCACGCGACGATGGCAAGAGACCGGACGGCATGTCTTTATTTCCATGGAAGCTGGGAAGGCCTTTAGTGTGGGACGCAACGTGTGTCGATACTCTTGCGCCATCCCATCTTCCTGGCTCTGCGTGCTGTGCTGGCACTGCTGCTGCCGCTGCGGAAAACCTCAAGCAGCGGAAGTATAATAACCTTATCGGCAATTATATTTTCGAGCCGTTTGGGGTTGAAACCCTTGGGCCGTGGGGTCCGAGTGCTCATAGTTTGTTCAACGAAATCTCCAAGCGGCTGGTTGACACTTCCCGTGACCCAAGGGCTGGCTTTTACGTTGGCCAGAGGCTTAGCATTGCCATACAACGTGGCAATGCCGCCTTTCTCTTGGGTACTTTACTAGTCGACAACGATGCGGAGGAATTTTTCGACGCCATATTTTAGTTTTTTAATAGCTTTAGTTATGTTAGTATATAATTTTGTTATTTTTAGGTTATGGTATTAAAAGATCAAAATATCTTAACCGAGATTCATCTAAAACTTGAATTTAGAATGAAATTTTGTCATACAAACTGGGTATTAGGTTAAAAATAATATAGGTATTTCATAGTCAGCCTTCTAATAAGAAATAAAAGTTTTAACCGAATATTTCCGAGGTACGGAGTCTGCCAAACATGAAGATTAGATTTTAGCAGTCCTTGTTTGTGGCGCGGAGATTCTGTTAAAGAATCTAAACTTGGTTGGATCTATACTTTTAAATGTTTTGGCAAATAGTGTAAAATCCACAATTTTAAATTACCACTAGCCAAAGCCCGAAAACTTTTTGACAAAAAACATTTTTTTTTAAAGGTTGACGTTAGCTGGCTAGATCTACAAATATAACACAATGGATAAAGTAGTAGATACATTTGTATTGACTTTTTTGAGAATAAAATACGTGCTTTAATTTCTATCAAACATTATTTTGTTATCAAAAAATCCGGAAGTATGACAAAGAATTTTTCTCCGTAGTAGTGCGCGTGAGTTTATTCTGCGCATGACCTCTTTTTATCCCGACACTTCCGATCGATACGTATCTGAAATCACTCAAATGTAACGGCCATCAGATCTACACGAAGCAAGACACCTGACATGGTAAATACGTCTATACACAATATAAAAAGTATGTCTGTTTGTCCATTGTGTTAAAAGGTTTCTGGACCAATAGTTACCGATAAATTTAATTTGTTTGACTAAAATAATGTTTAGGAACTCGGTTCTAAAGAGCAGCACCCTAATTGCGTAACACATTATCAATTGGAGTTGGTTTCATTTTGACAGTTCAACAACATCCATTGCGTTATTTACGTTGTCGAACAGACAAATTTTTCGATCATAATTATGAAGCAATGGATTAGCAATTTGTTTCAAAATGAAACCAACTCCGATCGATAATGTTACGCAAGTAGGGTACTGGTATTAGTGATTTACGGAAAGGATTTATAAATTATCAAAATTTAAAATATCAATCTGCCTGGCCTTTTCCCAAATAGGTTAGGATCTAATTATGCGGATGCAGTTGAATACCAATATTTTACATGGAGGCTATCTGATCTTCACAACCCAGTTACTGGGTAACAACATTTTTAAATATTTAATCAAAAAAGTTTTTTCGGAAGCACACATACTTATGTACAAATATAAAGTGCTACAAACACGGACTAGAAAAAAAGAAGGACTCCACGCCACGCATATCGAAAGTGAAGCACAGTAAGTATGCCGGGACCGTTTGTACTTACAAACACGCCTCACGCTGGGTGCGTTTACATCATAGTATGCCGACCGGCCGCCATTACGTGTCTTTGTCAAATCTCGCACACATAGATCGGTACGGTGTTTCACTTTCGATACGCGTGGCGCGGAGTCCTTCTTTTTTTCTAGTCCGTGGCTGCAATTGCAGTTTGCGCTTACAAAGTTTCATTTTGCAAGTTATGCATGCAAATGTCATATCTAAAGTACCCGCATACCCAAACAAACAATAAACTTTTAATACATGTAAATTGCAAATACCATTCAGAAGGCTAAGTATTAACCGTGAACTCCAAAACTATAACTACACACCAATCTGTTAAATAATCATAATTCACTTTGATTAATTTATTGAGCTCTTTGAAAACAACACATTTATTGTTAACAGAAGTAGCCATGGTACATGATAGTGGTGGAATAGTACGTTATAAAGTAATAGTGGCTGAATGACAGACAACGTTTTTTTATATATCAAACTAGCTGCGCCCCGCGGTTTCACTCGCGTAGACCGGGATAAAAAGTAACCTATGTGTTAATCCAGGGTGTCAGCTAACTCCACACCAAATTTTATCAAAATTGGTCCAGCCGTTTGAGCGTGAAGAAATAACAAACATACAAACACACACACTCACTCACAAACTTTTGCCTTTATAATATTAGTGTGATTATCATTGCAGACTACGCACATTTATTACTGCTTGAAACATGGCACGTTTATTTGCACGATGAATGATACCAAAAAGTGCATCGGTGTATATATTGAAGTTAGTATGAGAATTGGGAAATGAACTAGCAAGCACAGATAGGTAACTGGAAGCTTCAAGTCATGAATAAATAGCCTTTTCCCAACTATGTTGGGGTTGGCTTCCAGTCTAACAGGTTGCAGCTGAATACCAAAATTTTACATAGAGCGAATGCCGATCTGACCTCTACAACCCAGTCACTGAGTAGGTAACACGATACCCCTTGGTGAGACTGCTTGTCAGACTTGGCCTTCTGATTACCCCGTAACGACTCTCAAAGATCTACGAATGACAGCCGGGACCGTGCTTTGCGAGGCAAGGAGGTCTCGATATGTAATACATGGTCACCCATCCACGAACTTACCGTGGCAAGCGTAGCTTAACCTTCGATCGACCCATGCGGCTGTTATCATTTAGCCACGAGAACATAACAGAGATCATTGCTAAAAAACCGGCCAAGTGCGTGTCGGACCACGTACAATGAAGGGTTCCGTAGTTAGTTGACTATTACTCGTAAACTTGAAAAGCCTAATTAGCTGTGATAATTCTCCTTTTAACTTCGTTATATATACTACTACCGTGAATTTTTTCACACATCCAAAACTAACCGTTTAGCTGGCAGGGGGGGGGGACACACTTGTTAAAGCTTAATATTTCAGAAACTGATCCCTAAATCGAAAAATTGTTTTCACAAACCTGTAATATTTTTGAAAGACCCATCCAACAACACCCCACACCATGGGGTAGACGAGAAAAAAAAAACATCCCCACTTTACGTGCACAGAAGGTACCCTAAAACAATTTTTTTCATGATTTTATTTTACCACTTTGTCGGCGTGATAAATATGTATATCCGTGCCAAATTATAGCTTTCTAGTACTAAGAGTCTCTGAGCTAAGCTGCGGACACGACAGACAGACAGACGGACAGACGGACGGACATAGCGAAACTACACACATCAAAAGTGTCTAGGGATCAACATATATTTTTGCAATAACTTTTCTCCTGATTGATATTAATTAAAATTTTCTTTAAGGATTCATCAAATAAAGTGTTTTCGTTTGTCACAGTAACGATAAACCAAGTCACCTTTGCATTAATAAAGAAATTTGCCATTTTCCTAATAAAGGGATTTTTGACATTTGAACCACTAACATTAAAGTTCGAAAAAAAGACTGAAATAACAGTTTTCTTTAAAATTTTATTGGGTAACTTAAACAATTAATAATCCGTGTTTCTACCGCGAACACTAACAACACAAGAACATCGGTTTGGCATACTCAAAATGAGTTCATCCAAATTACGCTGTGGAATGGCCGCCCATGTTCGTTGCAACAACAAAAAAAGGTCTTCTTGCGACTGGATACCCTCCATATTCGGCAGAGCTCTTCTCTGTAGCATATCCCATGCATGCTCAATCGGGTTCAAGTCTGGCGACTAAGCAGGCCAGGGCAGGACATTGATGTTAGCTGCGGCGAGAGTCTGTCTTACAACTCTTGCGGTGTGCGGTCGTGCATTATCATGCATTAACTGAAATAAGGGACCGATTTGCACTTGTAGAGGAACGATGACGTCTGATACAATCGTCTCAGCATAAATTTGAGCGTTGAGGTTGCCTCTGATCCAAATCAACTCAGTTCTTCCGCCGATCCAAATACCCGCCCATACCATGATGGTTCCACCACTATAAGGATGGACTTCCTGGCAGGATTTTAATCGCTGTTGGCGTCCAGGGGTTCTCCAGTGTCGTATACGTCTTGTATCCGGTCTCATACCAAAACGAGACTCATCAGAAAAGCACACGAAACGCCATTGTTCTTCTGCCCAATTTCTGTGTTCAAGAGCCCATTGATATCGAATCCTACGATTGTGCATTGCTATAGGTGGTACCCGTAGCGGTCTTCGGGAATGAAGGTTCACTTCATGCAAGCGGTTTCTGACTGTTTGGTCGCTAATTAAGTTCCCTGAAGAGTGATGAAGCCTCACGGCTAACATCATGGCGGTTATAGTTGGAGCTCTTCGAGTTAAGATTTGAATGTATCGGTCTTGTCTCCGTGTGGTGCAGCGATACCGTCCTCCATGGCGCTCAGCCACGGTACCAGTGCTTCGGTAACGTGTCCAAAGTCGACTGATAACACTCTGACTTGTATTCAGAGCTAAAGCCACAGTACGTTGCCGGGAACCAGCTTCTATCATTCCCACGGCTCTGAGCATTTCTTCCCTGCTTAAATGACGTCGCCGCTCCATAATAACGTTGGTTTTAATCAGTAGTAGGGAAACAGTAGCACTAATAATGTCTTCAATGCGTTGTATGTTTTTATAGGGAAAATATTGACAGCTGATTTTCATCTTTTACTCGAATTTGATTCACAGTTCCTGATTCAAATTATGAAATGCACCAAAAAGGATCCATATAAATTTATAAAATCATAAATTTATTACAAAGCCACATCTCAATCTCAAGAAATCCGCATAAAAATGCTTGATCCCTAGACACTTTTGATGTGTGTATAAGTGTTCCTTGTTGACTACAGAACCCTAAAAAAGGCAAGCCGGTCCAATTAAAAAACTAACAAAGTCGGAGGCAAAAGCTAGTAGTGAACAGTTCAATTAAACAGCAGTCACGCAATTTCATGCACTTTGCTTTGACAGCGTAGCATTGTATCCATTGTGTTACAGTCGACATGTGCCCTAAATAACAGTGATAAATGTGTTTTGTTCGCACACGAGAGCTTCAACGCTTAGATATCGACATGTATGCGAACTTTAGCTTGTATGACTATAGCTGTGTGGATTTAGCACATCCTGTAGTGACGTAGAAGACTACTGAAATATTTTAATATCATGTAGGAATAGCCTGATTGTAATAAAGACCTTCTGGCAGCACCATAAGACTACACGTTTGAATACTACAAGAATCGACAAATTCTTCAGGGCCTAGGTTACATAAGTATAAATGTTACTAGATTTGAGATAAGTACCATCCACGCGTGATCCAAGCCAAGATTTTTGTCTCTGAATTTTATGAGACGGATGTTGTCATGTTTCATCTTTCCACTACCTTTCAAATAAAATTCTCCCTTTTAAGCAAGGCAGTATGACATGTGGCAAATTCCAGCTAAAGAATAAAAGAGCATGAAACTAGAATAATAATTAATATCTATCAATCAATCAAATACATTTCTTAACACGTTCAATTTAAACATATCAGCAGTATTAAAGCCTAGTAATGTTTATGTAATATTGTTAAGTCTAGCGTAACCAACGTGCATGCAATAATAAATAGTAGACACACTATGACTTGCATTCAAGATCAAAGTGGAAAATGGAATATACCCATCATCTCTTCATCATTTACAAATTGCCAGTAGCACAATGCAGCATAATGTAAAATTACATTGTCATTGTGTGTGTATGAACACATGCAAACGTACATTGCGATTCAATCAATTACAAAATGGTTCACGCTAATAACTTAGTTTGTCACCTTTCCGTATCGATCATGAGTAAGATACTCCATTGAAAAACTTAATTATTTATTAATAGGCGCATTAATTTGAGCACGTGTTACCAAAACACTTATCAGGCGCAAATGATTGATGTAATCAATCCAAAATGTGTTGATAAATCGTAATTTGTCTACGTGTACGAATAAGACGATGTATTACTGCGCGCGCGCTGAACGTTCGATCAACACACTCGATACAACTCGATTCAGTTTCGATTCTTGCTTTATTTTACTTCGATATCTTTGTTAATTTACTGACGCTTTTACTCGTACTCGATAACGGCGAAGGGAAAGAAGGGTTATAAAATGCTCAAATTGTTTTTTTGTTTGTGATCATCGGTTGTCAATGCGCCTGTGGGAAATGCGCGTCTTATCGGTTGGCTGCAGTTTAAATATTACATTTTATATCACCCATTCAGTCCTACAAGGGATGTGCAAAGGTTACTGGTCGTCTCTTAGCTGCCATGGCTTATTTTTAATTTTAATATTTAATTTAGTTGTTTTAGTTTTTATCTTTTTATTACGGACGCTTTTTAACGTGCACGTCTTTCTACATTGTTCTCACATGTATATTTTCAACATGAACGATGTAACCAATATTTTGTAAAAATATTATGATTTAAAAGCGTGTCCGTGGAGTTTCTTGCCCGTTCTTCTCCATAGGGATCTACTACGCTTTGGAATGGGCAACTAGCTTCATCTTTCTGACTGACCGACCCATTGACAATTTAAAAGTGCCTGTAATTGGTTTATTTGAAATAAACGCTTTGAGTTTGAGTTTGAGTTTACATAAAGGTACAAAGGTTACATACGACACTATGATTGTAAAAAAGTAGAATATCTTTCTAACAATGAAGACGGACGTAATGCGTTTGCTTGAGAATCAAATATTCAGTCAAAAAACATAACAGTCAGCACCCAGCACAAATTCTCACTAGAAAAGAAAGACGCATTACATTCCTACCTAACTCGTTCTGAATTCCTGTCCAAACTCACAGCATACCGACTAACCTGTGCGAGTCAATTATTTAATAACGTAGCTTGTAAGGAAGTCCCTTATTCTGACGAATATAATCTAACAGGCGTATTGACACACCGCCGCGCCGGTGACCCGACTTGAGACAGCGTTCAAATAAAAATAGGACAGCAATGTGTCTCAAATAAAATGTGTTAGAAGAAAGATTGTCCTGAATTTTGTTAATTGACTATAATGGTGGGTATGAGAATATTTATGGCAGAATCTCTGTCAGTGTTTGCGTTTATCAAGAAAATATTTAACACGGAGTAAATTTTTATATAGTATATGTATTGTAAAAAATGACTTGGTAGAAGATGATTGCAATAATTGTAATTCAAATTTTCCTTATAAATTGTTATAATTCAAATATTTCTAATAATTGTAATTTAATTCAAATAATTGTTGTAAATTAACTATATTTTGCATACCCGTAATGAGGGTGAAATATGTCCTGTGCTATAATTTAGTTTAACATCTTGTGTACCCACCATATTTCAGGCAAATAAATGATTTATGATTATGAATATAATAGGGAGATGGGCAAAAATGTCAAAAAAGTAAGAAGCACTGACAAGAATAATATTAATTCAGTTGTAAAACTGACTAACATTAAAGACAAGGGGCCTACAACAAAGCCTGTCGATTAACTGATCAAAACAAAACCACTAAACTGTTATTAAACACTTTGCTTAATAGTCCGCCAGACGATGAAGTGCAATTATTCTTAATTCCAAATAAACGCGATTTCACTAAACGCCACGTCACACACACAGCCGCCTCGTTACTCATAAATCACATAATTGTGCATGTGACAACCCTCGAGCATTGGAGAATTGAATTTAATTGTCTCCGTTCTAAAAATAGTTCGGGATTGAAACTAACAGGGCTGTCACGTAGAGGGAACGTGATGGCCCTTATGAGTGCATTGTCATGAGGAGGAGTATTTATTTATTTTTGTTTGTTTGGTTCTTGACTCTACACGCAAACGTTGTTCAAATAAGAATTACCCTTTGTTAAAGCTTGTACAGATGTTTTCATAGTTCACAGTAATTGGTCAAGATTAAATATTTAAAATCACTCAAATGATTCCTATAACAGTATTCTTTACATATACTTACAATATGAATCTCAATTGGTAAATAACATACGGCGAAGACTAATCTACTATTGCCTTGTAGAGTAATCTATATCTGAGGCACTGCATAGCAAAGTGCTTGGATATGCAATCGTTGATGCAAATGTTTGTAAGTGCATATTAGGTATAATTTTATCATACTGTATGCAACATGCAGTACCTAGATTATTTGCTATCTTGCGGTCGCTGGTTTTAATTAACACGATATTGTAAGTTTGTATTAGAATTATAAGTAGAACATGTTCAATTAAAAGTGAAGCGTAGCCGCCTGATTAATTATAACGACTTTATAAAAAGCCGTTGGATGTGAGCGAAAAAAATTTTAATGTAATAATCGTATATTATGATGACAGTTCTAAAATATAGAATGGATATTATTACAACACACGAGATTAATCTGTTTAATTTATATCTTGATAATGCTCAGGACTCATTAAAGTTTTAAATCGTTTCGACAAGATAAATGAATTCAAGCATATGCGTAATAACAGTTCTAATATTAAACATACAATGATACCACGATATTATAGCTATTTCTGTGCAAGACATGTCTAGCAAAGCAAGCCCACAGATTGATAACAACACGACGGTGGATTTAGTATGAAAATAAGCGAGCTTACCTGCAGCACTGACGCAGGCTATTAAAAATGTCGCTTTTGCACCATTCGCGGTAAGACGGGCCTTAATTACTGACCCGCAAAGGCCACTTTCGACTTCTAGCAATGAAATATTACTCAGAAAGCGGTTGCCTACATAATTGTACGTGATATAAAAGTGATTTATGTTTAGATTTAAACTCGGTAAACTAAGAAACTGGTATTTAAAACTAGCCACTTGTAGATCGTAGACTAGATAAAGTTAAACAAATATAGGTTTTAAAGATTATATTGACTCAAGTGAGCGTTTTACGTTCTGCAAACTCGATAGTCAGCAGTAACCCTATCAAAGTTGTTTAAACCAGAGAATAGATCTCCAGTTCTGTTGGTTAGAGATAAAGCTGAGGTTACCGAGAAACAATCGAAAAATATGGTGATTATGGTGAATTCAGGAGTCAGACGTTTGATACTGTTCTTATTTAAACATTTAGGAAAGAATGTGAAAGAGTTTCGGGTGGAGTATCATAGCGATGAAATTGATCAAAATAAACTATCATACCACTTCCTGGTTTTCGTGAGCTTTATCTGAAATTAGCCAAAACATGCATAGCAGGCGTGAGAATTTTGGCTACGCTCTCTCTAGATTTGAAATGATAATTATGTGTTAGCAATACCATCAAGGGTGGGATATAATTGTGCATTTTTTTGTTGAATTATGAGCATCAATGATGCTATGGTACACACGCAGTGACTTTGACTGCCAGCGACTCGCTAGCAAATTCAAAATCACGTCTATAAAAAGATTTTGTCGAGCTAGCATATGGAACGATTAACTACTTAGTTTGTAGCATAACTAGGTATATTTTTGACGTGCCCTTTACGGTTTTCCTTATAGCCATAATTGCGAAAATTGCAGAAAAGTAAATATTTACCAATCGAACATTTATTTTTAAACCCGTTCAATTAATGGTTAAGAAAATAAATAACATTTTTGAAAATAAGTAACACACGCAACATGAATAAGCAATACCTTACAGTGGAAATCAATAAACATTGTTGTATGTTTACATAAAGCTTGTTAAACAGATTTTAACGAGTAGATACGCAAATAAATACTTTATTTGGAACTTGGTAACCAGCTGAAGCGAGTTCCGAAGTATCTCGCAAGACGATATCGAAGGGCATGTCAATCTCTCGAGATTATCTAGACATCCTTAGAGACTTTAAATTGGTGATAATGTCTGGGGCGTAATTTTCACTGTCTGGCTGTAGTTTCTCGTGTCAATTATTTGTTTCTTTTTGGTAATTCACCAGTTAATAACGGTGTTCTAGATTTTTGTTTTTTACTGAGTTATTTTGTCGTCTTGAACCATCCATTTATTCCACCTACTTCTATGAACGCCTTAATAAGTATTCAATATTGCCTATTTGTCAACAAAGTTCTGTGTTCCATTGCTCACATAACAACAGGTTTACATAATATCTAAGACAACTAGATCATTATAATGCAGTAGTTAGTATTAAAAATAAACATAAAGCTAGACAATAAAATATTTAGATTACGGTAAGTGAATACCCATGTCACGGCAATTCAATACATTTAGCCGCCACGACGGGCGTGGCATATCGAACTATATTCAGCAATACAGCTACATTGTGTGCATATGAGCCGCCCTTTACCTGTGATGATATTTTATGTACACCCACCGGAACTGAACAATTAAATACGGAACAAGAACACCCACTAACTAAACCGGAGTAAGGTCGTTTATGATTAACATTTCATTACCTACGTCAATGCCTTGGGTCGTCCTTAAGGATATTGAGAATGTTACTTCGGTAATTTCTAATGCTGCTGTTACATGCATTACTGAATTCATTGATGACACTTAAATAGTAAATAATGTAGGAAAGGACAATAGTAAAATAAATGAATAGGTGATTCGCGAGGGAGTGAATCAAATGTTACTGTGTATTGATGTATTAATGGCGAAAGCACAATACGATAGCTTCTTTTTGTGTCTGGTGTGCACTCAAGCTTAGTTGTTGCCAGGCCTGTTGTTAACGTTTAGGTCTTATTTTGTCTGCCGATTAAAATGCGGTACATTTGGATCAATGTCACTTTCATATAATCAAATTTTTTTTCAACCTTGATAAAAATAAAAATAATTTATCATTTCTCACCTACCATGCAATTCTAAAATTGCATGGTAGGTGAGAAATTATAAATAATTTTTATTTATCATTTTGTAAAGATTTTCAATACTTATAAATAATATTTCCCATATTTGGTGTATGCTTGGTCACAATTTGCTTTAAAATATATAAGTTTATCTGACTTTTGTTATTTTGATAAATTCATTAGTATTGGCAATTTGCCCCAAGTCTGTCACATCCTCCTTATTTTCTTTGCTAACACTGTACTGTTTATACAGTTGAAAGTATGCCTTACTTTTTAAAGTCTCGCCTAAATATAGCTTCCTTTTCTTTGAATAGACCGAAAAATGTATGTTATTCTTTTGTCATTCAACATGGTTTATCTAAATATTTACCATATTCTATACATTACGACGCCTATCTGTCTAAGTTTTTGTTTATCTTGAATACTACTACATTTTAATCTCCTAAATGTCATGTGTCGAGCTTGCAACTGATTTCTTAATATAGAAGTCCAGTCACTGGCTCAATTTACTTATCTAGTTTGATACACATGTATGTTTATGACTTGTGATTTTAATTAACCGGTTTCTTATCCTTTTTGAACTGTTATAGATTTATAATTATCTACCATTTAAGCTTGATATTTATTATAGTACTTCGGCAGACTTTCCATCACGGAAAATTTGCATCGTACCACGTGCTTCGTTTCGTAAACAGCCATTAGTTTTTAGGGCAGCGTCAGCAATGACATTTTCTTGCATATTATCAAAGAGGCAATTAACAACGTCGCTACCATATGTTTCCTATCAAACATCCGTTAAGTGTTTCGGCGCGCGCTAAAATGAAAACGTCTATGTCTCGGTAATTTATTTTAAAATCATTGGAATATAATGAGGTAGGCTCAGAAAGAGATGGCAGGATGAGTTTGTATTTTTCTTAAAAGATTCGCATTTGAAACAAGGAAGGGAGGCTTTTGCCCTACAGTAGAAAAAAACGGGCTTATAATAAAATAATAATATCATATCAGAACTGTCTCGTCCTCGTGTTGTGTCAAATAAGATTTCCGATAAGATACAACATTGTCATGTGGTTGTATGTTGCGTATCAATCAGGTGATCAATGATCTTTCCTACCAGATGTAAACAGATACAGTGTTTATCGCCCCTTAAACTTGGTATGTTGATAAGCCAGCAATAAGCAATTGTATTGTAAAATCACTTCAGAAGCAGTGAGTTAAAATATATTTTGATAAAGCAAAGTGTTCGTATCCTACAAGTGGATAGATGTTGAAAATTTTCCTTTTGGTTAATCTGCCTTTTCTTCTTATGAGCGGCGTCCATTCAAATGTGTTTTCCGAGAAAAAGTGACGCATCCGAAAAAAAATTCATTCATAAAAATGGTTACGAAAAATTGGTCTTAGTAAAAATAGGTAAAAACTAAAAAAAAAACAGTATTATAGATAGTGATGATACGAAGTCTTGTCGTTGATTAGATTTTAATTTCATTGTTACCTAACGACATTAATTATTTTATTCATATAAAATTGTAAACTAATTAAAATAAGTTTCTGTTGTTCTCCACAATAATGACTTAGTCTTTTTGTAGTGTAATTTTATGTCAAAAAGTTATTTGTTTTTACATAAGATTTAATATTTCTTGGTACTTATGTCCTTATCATAATAAGGACTGACAAGTAATGACCGTAGTAAAGCAAGAAAACTATATTTTTCAGGGCGGTGCCGAGGCACGCGGGGCTGACTCCACGGCAGCGGACAGGCGGCGCGCGCGTATCTGATCTACACTACTCCGCTCGTCCGCGCCCGCGCCGCACGGCTCGCACGACCCACACGCATCCTGCACCTCTCCGACCCGTGCTCGACCACCCAACCGAAGAAACAGTGACAGTAGACGTTTGCGTACTATTACAACAATAAATAAGTGAAATCCCTAGTGATTCCGTTCAGTGCTCGGTAGCCGAGTGAATGCGCGTGTGTTTCGACACCCTCTGCTTTGGATCGTCACAGCGAACAGCTGCTGACGATGAGCCGAGGGCCCTAGTGAACACAGGTGGAGGAGCGCTTACCGTGGCGCCCACAGTGAACGGCGATAGGCGTGCTTTAAACGAAACGTATAGAGAGATTGAGTTAAATGGTATAATGGGGACTCCAAGCGCAATGAACGCTGATTCAGAGAATTGTGTTGCTAATGCGACGATGACGAACGACATGCAGCCTCTCATAGAGAGGATACGTGAACTGGAGGCGTTGCTCAAGCAACGGGACCAGGAGATGTTGGAACTACGCTCACAACTGGATAAGTTGCAGAGCGTGTTCCCATACCAGCAGTATGTCCGAGGATCGAGAGCTCCGCGTAAGCAGAGGGCTCAGGGTATCTCTGCCGAGCCACAGACCAGCTCATCGCTGCAGGATTTGACTCACCAGACTTTCCCGACGTTCGACAAGAGCGAAGTGTAAGTACTTGCTATAATGTTATTAATTCTCGATACAATAAACAACTTCAGATTCATGAGATATCAGATAAATTAGGTAACGTTTTTGTAAATATTGTATTATGTATTAATAATGCATTAGTAGTAAGTGAAGCAGAAAACTTTAGACAGCTGGTCGTTTATGTCAGTTAAACTCTTGAGTTGGTAGATAATAGTTCATACCTTTTCTGACCGGAGGGAGTGAATGGAGATAATATATTGACTGTTAATTAACTTGCACCTGTTGCGTGCAAAGCGATACTTACTTTAAATAATACCTCACCTATAGCATAACGCAGTCGTAAAATCTCATGACAGATCAGTCGGTTTATTCTGGAATTCATTATTGTTATCTTATTTGAAGTATTCTATTGCTGACAGTCCTTCTATATCCCAGATTGATTACTAGATAATCCAAATAGAGGAAAGCGCACTGAACCCGTACATGTTTATTTGGTCAATACAAATAATTGGAATCATTTCGACGAACATGGTAAGGAAAAATATGAAGTACACGATATCTCTGTGAAAATCTGTTAGCAATGGACATGTTTACACAAAATTACAAACACTAATTATTAAAAATTTTGCAATTGGATTATCACATTTTAGTTTGTTATTTTAGGTCAATAACACTTAAAATGGGGCAGACGACAAAAGGGCTCTAATAATAGAGAAAAAAAAAATTAATACCAAACGCTAATAAAGAACGCCAAGCACGTAGTCCAAATAAAACTTCCATTCTTCTAAAGTTAACGTAATATTATCACATATTTGACGCAGATAATAATATCAACAATGATTTCGAAATAAATCAGACATCGTTAAATTCGTTCGTCGTTCGTTGAGATAATTCGCGTCATTTCGTCACCAACAGGTAAAGACGACAGCGTTAATATACAAATCGTGACAATCCAATACAAAATTTGTACATAGAATTTACACTGAAAATATCATGATAACCTTTAATAGACATACGTTAATACTTTGACATATTTCTTAAATACATATTGCCTGAAGTCTAATGGTCATTGGATATTTTCTTCGTCAAGGCTACAGAGTTAATTGACTGAAATATGCCTTACATACGCAAATAGTTAACATTAAAAATTAGGTGAAACATACTCATAAAACGTCCCCATGCTCATCAATTTTAATGTTAGTCTGCTTGAAAAAAATATTGAAGAATCCCAACAAATATTACG
The DNA here is from genome assembly GCA_946251885.1 of Cosmia pyralina. Lineage (NCBI taxonomy): Eukaryota > Metazoa > Arthropoda > Insecta > Lepidoptera > Noctuidae > Cosmia > Cosmia pyralina. The sequence goes on along the minus strand of OX276359.1, from coordinate 14,301,961 downwards.
ATTAAATTGGGTAATAGCTGACGTTTTAATAACTGGTTGGAATCATTTTAATGATATCTCTTGTTTGCTTAATGCTTTGTCATACAAAAATAGAATTATGTTAACCCCACATAATACCACCACCAAAACATACTGTAGTAATGTTGATAACAAGGCCTTCAGTACATTTTTCCTTATTATTCTAAAAAAATATTGATGAGACGTCTTATGCTTTATCACATCAAATCTTACGTAACTCTTAAGTTACGTTAGATTTGATGTGCAATTAATTAAAATCGAGTTTTCAGCAAAGGGATTGATTTTATAAGAATGCAATTCAGCATATCAAAACATAAATGTTATGACATGTAGCATAATTAAATTAAATACACCTAATATCAGCAATTGCAAGATTTTGATCTTCGAGTTTTTATAAACAACAATACTCGCCGTTAATTTTATTACTTCAAGTACAAATGAGTTGTCAGCATATCAGTTTCATTTCAAAAACAGAATTCTTAATCTGACACCGTTTAACAGATTAATGCAACAAAATGAGACATAATAGTGTGAATGATAGCGTGAATTTTAATATGCCCATTAGTATTCTCTCCGATGTCATGTGGGAAGGAATCGAGAGCCTGGGTCATGTATCCTTCATGTTTACCTTCATTAACAACATCCATGTTGCAAAAACAAACTGCAAATTAAATTGCAATTACGTATAATTTCGCAGTTACTTTAATTAATTTGACTTTTTATAGCCCTCCTTCTGCTCTCAATTTAGTCGTTGCAAATAAGTTTATAGTTTTATTTGATTTCAAATGGAAATTGTTATCTACCTCTATTTTTAGATCGTTTTCCGCTCCGGACAGGTTTTGATATTTTATAATCTCGTACGATTTCCGTGTACTTGAATAAGGTACCAGACGATCTAGATAAAATCCTACGGGTTTTTCATTAGCATTTATTAGCAGTTTAAAAATACAGTCAAAAAGTGGCGGTTCAAGGAGACTAGATAACCTTTCTGATTGTCCTTATCATTGTCCCATCACACTCGTATGCTTCAAACGTTGTTTCACAATGTCATTATTGAAATTAGTTTGTTTTGACTCCATTCTGTTGTTTTTATAAAGCTGTTTAATTCACCAACATTTCTTCTCTTCTAAAACGAACGTAAAAGTTCAACCTTTCAATGTAAAACCGTCACCATGACGGTTGACATTTACTGAGACAGATTTGTATTAACTACAAGGGCTAACAGAATATAAATGGATACTCGGTATTCTGAGAAAAACTGCAAAGAAATCAAAATAATTATACCTATGTGCTAGTAGGGTTAAAATTAATTTTATGTTGCCATATCATATATTGTGACCTATGGTAATGGGATACCAAAACAAGAAAAAGCTTCGTTTAACTTTCAATGGAATATTAAACGTCTGAAAATATTTTTTAATAATGCCACGTATACTCATGATCTAATTGATATCATGTCAAGGCTTAAAGGTATTAACGCCTTTGTTTTGTTTGTGCTAGATAATTGAGTCTATGGTGTTCAAAAGGTTGGGCTATTCAAGGTTGAGGCCTAATACACCAAGTTAAGAAGTATTCCAATTAAAAATGTTGAACAAGAAACATGCTATACTAATTAACAATAATTTATTATCACTCGGTTCTATGCCCTCTTTTGATGAAATACGTGGGTTAAAACGTCTACGTACCCAATTTATCTCTACTGTCTGTCTTTTCATTTACATACTTATCGGTTCACTGGATACTAAATAATGTTACTGTATCACTTGTCCCAGTCAGGTCTTATGCAGATTGTTGGAATTTTGCGTCCACATGCAGTCAGTGAGTTAATAAATTATTTAAATCTGACATCCAATGATAGGAATATGATAATTTGTTGCTGTTTGAACAGCAATACGTCTGAAATAATGAAAGATTAGATTGGATGGAGATAACACGTGATAAAATTGGTTTATGATGAGAACTTTAATCATCTGGGCATACAAGTGAATGCGGTAAAGAAGGTAATTTCTTTGTCGTTAAATGTCAAGGAAGTGAATGGAGACATTGGTTCTGTAAATTTAACTATAAATATCGTTAATCTTATCAAGAATCCACTTTTTTTTTCAACCATACAAAACCAAAACTACAACGCTTTTTCTTAAAATAGATCTAACAACGAGACTTATATGTGAATATAAACAAGCTATCCAATAAATTTTAGATATTTTTTCACTGAATCCAAAGTATCAGAATGTATTTCTGCCTTTGAACTTTTTAACTGAACCATGAAAAGCCAGAACTAATAAACTCAACGAGGTAGAAACTTTGCTCGAAATATGACCAGTTATTTTAACCAAAAATGGCAAAGAGAAATCTCGTTTTCCAAAGCGGTCTTTACTATATTGTTAAAGCAATTTAATTAAACAATATGTCCAAGTTTATATTTAAAGCTAAGACAAGAATAAAAATTTAGATTAATAAAATTAAAATTTACTAGCAACCTAAATTTTTATTCTTGTATTCATGTGTCATTTAGCAATTTAGTGATGTCATCATCATCACTCTCCAAGTTAATGATTATATTCCTATCTATCACACATCTGACAACAAAAATAAAACTCGAATGTAGCGATAGCAAATTCTTCACACTTGAAAATACTATTGCATTTACTCGTAGTTTATTGAACATCCTATAATGCAGCATAAAAAAGGAACTAGTGTTATTTGTACCTCGTCAGTTCAAACTTGAGAATTAAATATCTAAGCTCATCTCCATATATTTTAGGCCTTTAGAACGCGACAAACCACTTCCAACTCAAGATTTAATGGTCGCATTCCAGCATTCAAATGTTCCATTGACCAAAATATTACTAGAATTGTTTTACATATAATTATTTGGTTCATTACGTGTAGGACTATTTCCCGGTTTGAGATCATCATAATTTTGTTAGGAGTTCAGAATGAATACGTGATGGCCTGTTTTTTCTAGATTTTTAGATAATTGAGTTATTTCCGCTGAAATGTTTTGAAGCTTCATGTAAGAATTTCTCTTCTCACAAATGTATGTCAAGTGATTCAACGACTATCTGACTTCATTTTATTGTTCAAGTACTGTCGTGAGTGCCAAAGAAGGACATCATGGCTGTAACTTTTAATGAAATTGTAAGGATATCAACAGCATTACGTGTTTATTGCAGATGCTTTATTATTGCTAATTGTGGCTAAATTAGGTCGGTGATAAATGAATTGACTTTTAAAAGTACGCTAATTAGTCAAAAATTCTTGAATTTACTCGACGATTAAAATGTTTTATTGGGTTATTATTATGTGAAATGCTTTGGTATATTTATTTGGCGTGATATCTGTTTGGTAACATTGATAAGTGTTTTTCATATTTATGGAACTGCGAAGGAACCTTCGTGGCGTCCTCGATCGCATTGTCTAATTTATTCCGAAGTTGCTCAATGTCGTAAAGATCTGTCGTCTGGTTGTCATTGTAAACTGTATATGAAGTCGAGTCCCTGTCGGTTGTTGTACGTAACCGTAAGTTAATGAGGTTGCGGATGTCTATTAACTGGTGCTCCGAGTTCAGAAGTTCGCCTTCGTAAAAGTATAACGTAAAGTATTCTTTAGCAATAACTTTTCGTTTTTATTCTGTTTTCTGACGCGCCTTCATTTAAATGTTGAACATGCTTTTATTGGATAGTCATTACTTTTATTTTCTTCTCGTGTATTATATTCAGCAGTTAGATTTAAATTAAATATAACTTACTAGCTTCTGCCCGCGACTTTATCCACTTGAAAATTCTTGTCCACCCGACCCACCTCGTGGCATCGAATTGCCTACTTCGTTTTCGCTTAGCATTCTGTCCGATTCTGTTTTGCTTCATAAATAGCCACCTCAAGAATTGGGCTATCAAATGCAAAAATAATCTTTCAAATCCGACTGGTATAGTTCTAGAGATTAGTGCGTTGAAACATATAAAAAAACAAACTCTTCACCTCTCTGTAGTAGATTTTAGCTTTATGTCATGATTTACGATTAAACTTCAAAGTTACATGTTCAACAGTTTCCTTACGACATACCTACATCAACATTAAAATTTAGTAAAAAAAATAAGACTAGGTAGTATACTGGTTAAGAATTTTAAAACACGTAGTCTTTGACCTAACCCTTATCTTTGTAACAAATGAATGTAATGCACGCTATTTAGTCAAGAACATCGAACCAGTTTTAATTTCTTTGTGGCGGCAGTTACTACCAGTTGTGTACGGGTTGATCTCGTCTCGTGACTGCTAGAGGTATGACCTATATTAGATTGTCATACGCTCAGACACGATGCAGCTTGTTGTTTTATTTTTATCTGTCACTTACGTTGTTAGACATGTTAAGAAAGAGACCTTTGCTAATCGAGACTTGTAGATTCAAACTGAATTTATATTATATGGATTATAATGTACAAATGCTATTAATATTTCTAATGATATTATATAGAAGCAGAAATGACATTCTACATTTTCCAGTCTTCAATATTATCGAAGACCTTGAATGATACAAGATTAATAATATTTTGTACATCAAAGATTTATGTAATAGATAACCCACAATCAGTATCGGCATTTATCATGAAGAAACAAGAAAGAATGATCATACGGATCGCCCATTATTTTTTACGACTCCATATCAGAAAAGAGACCAATAAACGCAAGGATTTATCGGCACTAAAGCTCTGAAACACCGAATTAACTTACGACCTGATAACACTGGCTAATAAGTGTACAATTTTCAAGACGCATTAATAAAAAAAGAAAAAAAAAACGAAAGTTGATTTACTTCTGGAACTGTCACTTTTGTTCCAATTTATTTTTCAACTGCTCGCAATTATTGTTATCATCCAGCTGTCCTTTAATTGGTCCATCAGTTTTCAGTAAGAACTCACAAGGTGCAGATTACATGCTAAGTGACAACTCGGGTCGTTTATGTCTGGTGCTTAAAACCCTTGGTAAAAAGGTACATGCGCATTCATATGTCCACCAAACAACCCGTGCGCACCTTCTTCCCTGCTTTCACAAACTGAAATTGGTAGTTGAACGTCCGATTAATCCTAATCAGAAGTAAAGCATAGTTCCATTCAGAAACGTATTGTAACATTAAATGTGAGACTGAAAAACCCATAGGAAAATATCAATTTATTGGCATGGCTACTATTTGTTATAATTTGGCTTTGGAATCTTGAATCTGGTCCAAAGCAATCTAATCAAAAACTAATTACATATTGCTACGTAATTAGATCTTCGATTAGTTTGTTTTCTACAATCTATAAATAATATATTCTACATTTGTTGAATCCGCTTAAAATCTTTATGTCACCGGATAATAAACTTGGTTCGTGAGATTGTAAACTCTCGATATATTGGGACTGTCCCATACTGCTTACAATATAACGTGTTAATTTTCGTCAGTTTAAAATCTATCCAAGTCAAACCATCAAATTGTAAACTGGTATCATACTTGAATGCGACGGAACGCACCTTGCGCGCTGATTGGTTGAATGTCATTTGACCCGCGCTGCTATCTTTGACTGTCATTCACTGTCGTTCGTTTTCGTTAGTCGCCGAATATAAACAAACAGATAGATCTGTGTGATTTTCAATAATTTTCGTGTCGAAAATAACTTCACTCGGCGGTCAAGGAATTGCAAAAAAAATAAAATAAAAAAGGACAATGTGTCCCCAATAAGTATCGTTGTAAAAAAGCAAATGTTTTATGTAACTCCACTCCACTGTTTTGTGTTTTAACTTCATTTTTATTATTTACTCCAGGTGCCACAGCTCTTTAGCTGTGGCACCTGTATATGTTCACTAATTTGTTGTTACATGTCAAAGGACATGACAAATTAGTGAACATTTTTACTATTTTCTTAAGGTGGATCCGCAATTGTAGTCCGCGAAATTCAAATTTTCTTGCACTTTGCAGGTCAGTGTCAGGTAGGCCGGGGGTTGGTAGGTCTTAAATAAAATATGATTCGCAACTATAACAAATATGTATTTACAAAATTATAACCATAAGAATCATCAATACATCTCTCTAAATTAGATTTGTTCTAAAATGTCATGATTTCCGAAATCAGATGAAACGAGAACAAATCTAATCTATAGAGTGTATTTATGATTCTTGTGTTTATAATTATGTAATTACATATTTCTTATATTCGCGAATAAAATTTTGATCAAGATACATCCTGACACTGATCTGCAAATTGCAAATTATCCAAGAAAATTTGAATTTCGCGGACTACCATTGCAGAACCACCTTGTCACAAGTTATTGTATTTCTTAATTATTGAAACAAGTGTATTATTATTATTATTATTTTTTTGGTGAAGTGTAACTGATGACGAAGACCACAGATGGCCACCGGAACTACTCAATAATAAGTATTTCACGGGTTTACTTTAATACGTTCACAATTTTACGGTTTGATATGGGTACATTATAAACTATCGAAGTTCATAATTATAAGGTGACGATAACTTGGCAACAAATTCAAAATTAAGTATTTCACTCTATGCAAATTTTCGTTGTACATCCTACTAATTTTACAGGGTGTCAGTGTAAACAGTAACAACCTTTTAAGGGGTCATTATACTCATCATTATGAACAACTTTAACTACGGGACCAAACCAGAAATCGCGAAAAAAAAATCAGCTGTTCAGTACATTTATGTTCGCATAATTCGTCAAAATGTAGGGAACAGCTGATTTTTTTTTCGCGATTTCAGGTTTGTTTTCATAGTAAAAGTTGTTCATAATGATGAGTACAATGACCCCTTAAAAGGTTGCCACTGTTTACACTTACACCCTGTATAAATGTGAAAGTTTGTGAAGATGTTTGGATGTTTGTTACTCAATCACGCAAAAACGACTGAACGGATGCATTTGTTTTTCTGTTGGATGGCGGCCAAAGCTACTCTTATCAGTACCCAATCTCCCTTCCAGAACCATTATGCCTCGTTTCCATCCATATACTTAGCTACATCAATCCAATCTGCCTAGTTTTTTCCTAACTATATTGGGGTCAGCTACATACTTAGCTAGCTTTATACTTCTTAGGGCTACTATTCCACTTATTCGTCTTACTGCCATACTTCCACTAAGAGTTTTCTGCTATTTTATTTTCTGAAAGTGCCAATGTTGTATTTAGATTCTTTTGTTATGCGTTGGCTGTTCTCCTGAGTACTGTGTCGCTCGACCACCGGCAAACGTTGTATAAATTTCTCATTTCATACAATTTACGTACATTTTAATTCAACTCCTTACGTTTAAGCGTCATATCTCAACCTTTATCGGTGGAGAGTTTGTTCGTTAATTAACAAGCGTCTTACTTATTTTTATGGACAATATTCTTCTAATCAATTCGGTGTAATGTTTAGTGGAATATCTTACAGGATTATTTAGGCCACGTTTACATAATCATAAAATAAAAACTTTTAAAACATATAACATCACCCTGTACTAAGGGTTAGGCAGAGGTGCATTTATAGTATACCCCCATTTCGTCAGGTATGTCCGATGTAATAGGGGCCATCAACCGAGCACAAATCCAACCAAACAAAGTTTAGTACAACTCAGTCCAGTCCTGTGTATCTTCTAACTACGGGTAATTATTTAAATAAACACAAATTCAGCATAAAATTCGTTCAAGGAATTTGTCATGAAAATAACAAAACACAACCGTAGAATTCCATTTTTATGGTTGTCACTTTTTCCAGTTACAATATTATAACAATGCAGCTATTTTATGATAACATAATGTTATTTACAACTGAACATATAGTTATTTATAGACACTAAGTTTTCCCGCTATAAAATAACGTCACAAAGAAAAAATGCAAAAGAGAATGTTTCCTCAAGAATGTTTTATCTGGTAATGTATCATCCAATACGGAGCCGAGATCGGTGTATGAAAAGAGGTGAATTACACCTTTAATACGGCAATTTCTTTGTCAGTAATGATGATAAAGTGATCAACCTGCTGCACCTTACGGCTACGTAGTTTATTTATCACTTGGTAGTATTTTGTTCTCCTTTGCATAAGACATAAGAAACCGTGTATGATGTTTATCATTCACCAAATTGTAGGTTGGATTTTATTGATGTCTTCTAATAATAATGGTAGTTTCTGGGAATGTCAGTATAGCCATTTCTTTTCCATTTTACTTACTTCTTACTTCTAGATGCTATTACGGTCAGCAACAATAGTCGGTTAACACTGCTACTTTTTGACAACATCTAAATTCACACAAAACGATTCGATAAACTGCTTTTTTTTCTTTTAACTGTTAAGAGTTAATTTTCTTAAAATTTAAAGTACTTCTGTTCCGATTTGAATTAAATATTTCGCTTAATAATTAAGATTAAAAAACTTCAAGTGTTAATCGACTTTTGTTGCTGACTGTACTATTACGCTATTGTCTAGAAAAAGTAGATTCAATTCTGTTTGCAGTTTATTTATTTAAAACTTTTTCATCATCGGAAAAATAGAACAGTAGGTAATCCTAGTCCATTTTTTTCGCATTGGATATGACAGTGTTGTAGAACTCTCCAAAAACATTTTCTTTTAAATGATTAGGCAAATTGTCTACATTAGTCACACATGCCATTAACCAAAACGAAAAAAACAAATTGAAAAAAACGTGCGAGTCTTTTAATAGTCGCAAATGATGTGTAACATCTGATATCTGCTGACACCGCGCGCGATCATTGGTCAAATCAAATAGCGCGCGGTTCCCCGGCTTCCTGTTACACACTTCCGTCCCTTTCACGAAATTACTCCCACAGATTGCAGGAAAGCGGTAGGAAAGATGTTACACATCAAAAAGATATTATATAGTAAGTACAAGAAAATTATGGAAACGACATATACTTTATGCTTCACAATAATATTACATTGGTCTACTAATGGAAATCCCTGAAAAGTTGAGGACTGAGATCCCTGAAAGGCGAGTTTTTTTCTGTTTTGTTTTAATGCGTTCTTGGTTAATGATAATTAAGTCAAAAGAAAATGTCCTAAAATTAGAATATCATGTGATTCATGTCATATGAATTTTGGTCATTATTGTATTGTTTATTTTATTAGTCTGCGTCTCATCTGCGGCTATTCTTTATAGATGATACAACACAAATATTTTAAGACAACCGTGTCTTCTAAAAATATATCCTTAATTGCCTATACTTAAAGTTTGAAATTCAATGGGAAGAAAGGATTAATGTTCTGTTTTGTTAACATCTTTTGTTAGTGAATCTCGCAACTCAACAGCTTATAATTAAAAATAATTGAGAGCTATTTAACTTCTTGTTAAGATCATACAACTTTTGATTACGCTATAAAAATTCTTCTGAGACTTTTGTGAATAGAATTTGACGTAGATTCAGTGTACTTATAGAAACAGATCATTTAAAAAGTTTTACTTGCTTTAGTATTTTATTACCGCTAGTTTCGAATTTTGAAATGAGAAAATCGGAAAAAATATACGTCATTTTAAAGGAATGCACACAGCTTACCTAAGATGATACTATCGTACACATAAGTGCACATGAAGTGCAATACGTTATGTAATACGCGACACAAGAGCGCCCTTGTATACCTACCTACTTATGATATTCTTAGGTTTCTTTGAAATAAGTAGTATTTAACTGATACGATTTTAGACACGAGATGGGGGCATCACGTTTTTCTATTCATGAACAGGTATAAAGCTGAAATTAAAGCTCTTAATTACGACGATAGATATATTATAGTAGGTCCTCTTTATCGATTTCGATAACGGCGACCCTTCGAAATCACTTCCTTGCGCGTGCCCTTAGATGGCTCGCTAGACTGAATTTAGTTTTGAACGGTCACAACTAGAACAATAAATTTGCCTGCAGTGTCAGTTTGTGTGTGCAAGTCATCCACGTGTGTCATAACACACGTGGATGACTTAGTAGATCTCTCTTTAGGACGATAGATAATACGTAGATTGCAATCCCCTGCAGTCTGCTAATATTTTTTTTTTAATTGCCACAACGATCATTGTTAATTCGATCCATCAGATCAGAAGAATCCTGGTATAAAAGAACGCCAAAATTATTTCTCATAATTTACGGGCAGCCCTGTATTATGACGTGACGAATGGAACTTTAATAAGTGACGGAAGCGCTCCGGTGGACGAGAACTGGCGACTTCCGACAATGGCGGGGACGAACGAAAGCGGCCGTCTTCACTACGCCTCACGTATTTTCTTACGGGAACTAGGTCTCTTATCATTTCCACTGGATCGAATTCAGGGGCAAGCGCACGCGCGTGTGAATTTGTGTACATGGTCCAGTCTCCCTGATTATCAGTACTGTTAACGGGTAAATTAGGATAATAAAGACTAATTGCAGACGTAGGCAACACAGCCACCTAATTAAAATGGAATTGGGCAGGCCACATCTGCCGCAAGTCGCATCAGAAATGGCCAAAAGTAACCACAGATTGGGTTCTAAACAACCGGCGACGCGGTAGGCTCAGAAAGAGATGGCGTGACGAGTTAGACTCCTAAAGGATTGGGCTCTAATTGCTTATGAGAGAGAAAAATGGAAAGAGACGGAACACCCGTTGTGACAGATTCATAATAATATTAATAAAGATTATATACGAGATGGATTGGCCACTAGATGTTGATGCTAAAAAAAAAAAAAAAATGTCATCGACGTGTGAAACTGTGACTTATTCCCTTTATATTTCCAAAAACCACTCAAATATTAAATGATAAGTAATTTTTTTATTCTTTGAAATCATTTCGTTGGTTAGGACTACGAGGCATACACGTGCCAATTTCAGATCCAAATGAAAAGGTGATTAACAGATTAATTGTAGTTCGGAGCCAATGTTTAGATGTAATTTTGGACTGGTCTATTCGAAAGCTCTCATCTCTAAACTATAACTAACCTTTCAAATTTATTAAATTGTTTCCCATCATAATAGGCATTATGCCTGGATAAAAAAAAAAAAGAAATTCTATTTAGTCCGTCAGTCAGGTAATAAAAATATATTAAACAAGTATTTTTTGCTTCATCACATTAATAAAAAATGACTTAGATAACACGCATTAAAGTTGGGGGGTGGGGACTCGCTAAGTCACTTCTACGTATAAAATTTAGCTAGGCATGACGTCATGCCATATTTTAACTCAATCTATCGCCGTAACCTTTTTATTACGTGAAAAAATAAAAAATACGTGTCGATATTTTTTAATAAACTAAATGAAGGAAAAAATTTACTCATAATCCCTATTATTGGACCTCCTCAGCGCACTCATTAATAGATTATTTTTAAATGTGGCTTAGGTTTTAGACAAACGAAATGACCGATCTCGTTTTTTCAGTAGGTATGTGAGCACTTTAAAATTGGGTTAGTAGTTTTGTTGCCTATGCGTACCAAACCGACATTCACACTTGTAGGTATTAAAATTAAGTACCTGGGCGACCGAACTCTGCTCGGGTGAAAATAGAAAAAATGAATTTTCCAGGCACGAGACTATAGATCGATTTTTCGCCCCCGTAAACTATTTAATATTGCAACTTTCAAATCGTTAGAGCAGTTTTCCAGAAGCTTACAAATATATATACAAATATTGCTCATTTATTAGTATAGAATAATATTATAGGATAGGATAGTATAGGATAATTTATTGATGACCTATAACAAATTAAATAAGTTCTTATTTTTTTCCGACCTACCACATCCTGCCTGAATTAAAATTACGCAGCAGTATATTCGTATGTGGTCGTGCTCATGTTTTAAAATATTCAGTGATAATTTATTATACAATTTTGCACCGGACGGATGTAGATAATAATGTGCATAAAAAGAAATTAAATCACGAACATCTTAGTAGATATGATTTTATCGTCAGCAAAATGATCATAACAAGGATGAAGTCATGCTGAAATAAAAATTAGTAAGGTCAAGCAATTTTGGAACGTTTGATTTTGTCTGTAGTTTGTATTGTTTTATCCAAAATAACATGCAAAAAAATCGTAACTTTATCATTCAAATAAAGCTCAAAACCAAGCGCTTTTTGTTAATAAGTACAGATTACAATAATTTAAACAGCTCCTATAAAGTATATTTTAGTATAGGTAAACTTGGTACGGACATGTGTTGAGGAAGAAGAATGAAACGCATGTAGAGTTATGAATAAAATGTTGATGGATTGAGAAAGAGAGGAAGACCAAATGAAGTGATGAAGTGTGTGAGAAATGATATAAAAGAAAAGGAATCGAATGATATCTTGATGGTTGACATGGTAGAATGCAAGAAGAAAACGAGTTGCACGGACCCATGGGAGAAGGGCCGGAAGATGATATGCATATATTGTTTTTTTTTTTTTTTTTTTGATTTAAGACACAATTACTTATATGCTCCTATCTGTATAATATCTGTAACAACTGTTGGTGAACCTTAATTAAATAAATAAATAAATATTTAACCACCACCTCCATTGTATGAATATACGAACGATAATCATTCGTAATCATTTCGTAATCACTGCACATTGTGACGACCCATAAAGATACAAATACCCATTCAGAGATACAGCTTGTGATTCTGTATCTGTAGTCACTGATTATGTAACTTATTACTTCAAATGTAAATTACTGTGATCACTGTTTACAGATATAAATAATATACGTGGCTTTATTAAGAAACTTCTTTGACCACCTACTTGTGCCCACTTAGCTACAATTTATGGCCCTTTACAAAAGATCGTTATATAGCATGACTTATGGACTAATAACTCCTTTATTTATAACATTATTTAGGAGTTAATTAGTAAACCTGCCAATATGTAACTTTATTGGTTGTGTTGGAAACTAAAGGCGAATTTCACCAATGAAATTAAACGCAATCAGCACATCTAAACCGCGTCCAAGAGCTGTCAGTGTCAATATTCTACAACTGTGATGACACTTTTTTTTTCTTTTTTTTTTGTGGATGGGAAATCATCAAATGACTTCTCCCTCTCTGGGCAGAGGCGGGAGGGCGTGTCAGACTTTTACTGACTAAAACCCACCCATGTTCCTTCAGCTGCCCGTGCCAGGGCCACGGTATCTCTTTCGAACTACCCGCGACCCCGGCGGCATCGGCCCAATTGACCCCGTCACTGCTGACATCTCTTTGAGGCGCGCGTGGAACACAACGCGCCGTCGACCCGGGCCTGGTCCTTACCGGACGGCGAGCTGCCCATTACTCGTCGTCCGCAAGCCCGCGCCTACGGTGGCCGGGAATCGGCAATCGATTCCCGCCGCCCAGGGCGTCTCCTACGGCGGCTAGGGGCGCGAGGGCGCGGCTGTTGCCTCTCCCTCACGCGTTCCGCTTCCTCCTTCGCGAGCATTACTGCTTCGCAGAAGGAGGTGACGGCTTCCCATGCACTCTCGCTCCGCACCATGGCCTGGACCAGGTTTGGACGCGAGAGATCGCCGCCGCCGATCGCCTCCGTGAGAACACGGCGGTGCTCCGCCCAAGCCGGGCAGACCTTCACTGTATGCTCCACCGTGTCCTCCGGGCGATCCACACAATGGTGACACCCGAGCGTTTCCTCCCGCCTTATCCGAAACAGGAACCTCCCGAAACAACCGTGTCCGTTGAGGACCTGCGTCAGGCGGAAGGTGAGGACGCCGTGGCGCCTCTCCAACCACTCCTCAAAGAGGGGACTTATCGCCGCAATTGTGGCGTGCCCAAACTGTGATGACACTGACGGCTCTTGAACGCAGTTTAGATGTGCCGATCGCGTTCAGTTTCATTAGTGAAATTCGAACTTAGACTATATTTTAGACACAGTTCGACAACGTGTTCAGTATGTCTTCTATCTGAACCTAGCCTTAAATACTGTTTGTATAATAATTCCTGATTTATAACAGCGTTGTGTAAAATGTAAATGAGGTAGGTATTATAGAAACAATGTCTGCTTCCTCTGTCAAATGTTATTCAATATTTCACTTTGTTTGGCTCGCGTTGTTCTTAGTTGTTAATATTAGTGCAAGACAAACTCAACAAGAGACAGTCCTGGTAGCTAGATTGCGTAGTAGTAGCCCGCGAAATTCAAATTTTCTTTTGTTTTTTGCAATTTGCAGATCAATATATCAGGTTGTATGATTGTATGTTGATAAAAATATGATACGCGACTGTAAAAAATATGTATTTACATAATTTTAACCATAACAATCATCAATACATCTTTCTAAGTTAGATTTGTTCCAAAATGTCAGGATTTCCGAAATCAAACTTAAAGAGAACAAAGTTATATGTAATGATATATCTAATACTGACCTGCAAATTGAAAAAACCGTAAGAAAATTTGAATTTCGCGGCTACTACTGCGGATTGCTCTTAATATCGTGACGTACGACATATTTGACAAAAAATATTCCTCTTCAGGCGTGTCTAATCTTATAACGGAATCGTGAAAATTCCTTGCGAGTACGAATTTCGAACGCGTCGACCAAATCAATATCTACTCGATTCTAATTCCCTATAATGCCCTCGAAAGTCTTATATAAAGCCCGTTCCTCATGGTCACCCTGGGTCATGCAGGTGTCGGAACCATTAACTTTGCTTTGTTTGTATTTTCACACAAATGCACTAACCGTGTATGTTTAGTTGTGACTTGTCCCATTGTTAGCCAAAGGCGAGTCTTTCACTGTTCGCCATTGTTGGCCAATTGGGGACACAACATGGTATCGTCCTCTACGTCGTTAGAGCATAGACTGATAGATGCAGATATAACTAAAACTTTAAGAAACTTTGTACTAAATCGTCTAATTCTCATGATTCTTTTTATTTTCGAGTACCTCGTTGGTCTGGTGGTCGTTAACGCGACTGCTGAGTATGATCACCAGTCTTTGCTTCTGGTTTTGATCACCAGTTCCAGCAGTGTTGTTGGATTTTTCCATTTCAAATTTCCCAGTAGCAGTCCGGAGTTTGGATTTGGTTAATGGCTTGCCCTATTATCCATAGGACAATTAATATAACTAGCGTCATTATGCTGTACCTCCTGAACACAATAAAACTCATAAAACTCATAAAGTCTGTATTCCCTTAAGGGGGCAGAAGCCCCCTTAAGGGAATACAGACTTTATGCTGTTTTTTTATTTTTTATTAAACGTCTGTATGTGTCCAAATCCAAACTGCCACCATGTGGTCAAACTGTTGGTGTGTCGATCAGTCATTATTTTCTCTTGACGACTTGGTATTTGGCAAATTTTTGCTTTCTGGATGTTGATCCTGAGCAAAATATGCTTCTCTACCTCGTAAAAGGCAATCTGAGGAATCTAGCGTAGCCTTGCCAACCACCGATACGTTTTCCAAGCATTGTGAATACTTACTTAGAACAATTTTCTCTCACAACCGTTAGTAAAAATATCCATTTTGTGAAATTTAAAGATTATTCGAAGTATCCGTAATGTAGCCATGTTGCGGTCTATGTGGAGCGTAGTCTAGGCGTTGTGGTCAGCATTAACATTGAACATGGTGTCAATGACCTTTATAATGGATTTCTAATAACTTTCCGCCATCTTGCAGCATTTGCAGCATTTTATGTAAGTAGGTATGTTGCAGATGTCTTTATGTATATTCAGCGTTTTGTAATGTTTCAGGAAAATAATTGTTACAGGTTTTTTTTTCAGTCAGTGGAGAAATTGGTAGAAAACAGTTTTTTACAAAAATGTCATAATGCCAGAATGAATCGTGCCAGATGATTTTATTTGACGATTCCTAAACTCAGACTAAATAAAAAACCAAGACATAGCGCTGTCAACAGTGACGTGAGGCCGCACGTTTCAAGTTTCGTAAACATGTGTGCACTTAATGAGGTGTAGTTTAATAGTAGTTCGGTGTAAATGTGTGCGTGTGAGCGTGTATGCACAGAGCGAGGTGTAGTTTTGCGCATGCTTCACTGTATTGTTCGCAGCGGCAGCGCTATGTCTGGGTTTTTTTTATTTAGCCTGAGTTCCTAAACCGGCGCTCTATTCTGCGGAAAAATAATTTAATCAGGTCATGTGTTCTACTTTTGATAGTTGACAAAAGCGTTGAGACTTTTTTTAACATTCGGAACAATAATAAATTGACTTTATTTATAAAACCCACGTAATACATATCCGAAAAGTGGACAAGATACGTTAAGACAAATTAAAGTTCATTTAAAAGGGGGTGGTACAATTCAGCGAGAAAACCCGCAAGGAAAATTAAATCTTACATGACAAGTGTTTGAGTCTAATTTCATTCGCACCTCATCAGTTTCACGGCTACATTGACAGATTAACGTGCTCCTCAATATGTACCGCACACAAATAAATCACTTTCTGACAAAGCTGTACAACTTTATAAAACTGATAATATCTGCGATGGACAATCTTATTTCGGTCTGACAACGTTTTACGATGTAGCACAATACTCGCTCTTATTGTTTAAGAAATAATTGCATCGTTAAATTATCGAGTTGTCAACCGGCCTTTGTTCGGAAAACGTATAAAAATTTCGGACCACCAAATAAGTGCCCCGTAAGACGATTACTCTGCAAGCATAAATAAAATTATATGTAATTATCGTGAAAAAATGCTACGTTAAACCTCGAGTGAAGTTGCAAATCTTAAGAGCTGGTTTATTGAATTCTTTAATTATTCTGATACGCCCAAATCTGGCTCGTTTGTGGCTGTGATATTTTAACAAAAATAATAAGTGCACCTTGGAATTTTAAAAGGTTATTTAAACTGATTACTGGATTGTTTGAAAAATTGCCCTGATGTTACTTAAGTAAACTTAAAAGGTAAAAATTTGTAAAAATTTGTGGTAAAAATTTGTTCGAACCATAAAAGATCTTTTCAATTCTTTCATTAGTGTTTTCACATTTAATTGCAGGATTCCTTTGCTTTTCGGACAAACTCTCTTGCTTTTTCATTTTTAAACGGGTATCTATTTGCAAGAGAGTTTGTTCTCTATAGCTATAGAGCTAGATAAATAAAACTTACCATATAATTATATTCAAATCAATATCATTATCCTATTTCATATATTCAGATAATCACCTTGTTAGAAGCTATGGGTATGTCATTACAAAAAAAAAAAACATTTACATGGTAATTGCTACCGTTACGTCAAAACTTCAAGTTTGTTACATATTTTATTCCGCGTTTCACGTAATCGGTAAACAGAATTGTAATTCGTAATGCAAGATATATTCATGTGCCGCTTGTCTTCAAAGTGTACAGTTAATCTTGAAGCATAGAGCGGCACTGCCTTCAAAGGGAAATGTCGATAAAACGTAAAATTTAAGACAAAATATTTTATTAAGTTCCATAATTTATTTTAAAGCTCTTCGACTATGAATGGAGTTTAATGCTCAGAGATAACGTTATCCTAACTATCCTAATTGTTAAACTTTCACGCTAAAACGGCTGAACGGATTTGGATAAAATTTTATAAATAGGTAGGTAATAATAGCCTATGCTATTTTAATTTTAATTTTATAGATTTTACCTATGTATAAAATTTCACCCAAATCCGTTCAGTCGTTTTGGCGTGAAAGCGTAATAATTAGCCCAAAATAATAAATAGCCCATAGGGGCTACTTTTCATCCTGGATCGCAGTCGAAGTCACAGGCAACAGCTTGTCTAGCATAAACTCCAGTAGACTACAGGGTGTTAGGTTAAGCGAGGGATATACTTATGGGTGTAACCTACATTTTGATCGCGAGGTAGGCTTTTTAGGGAACAGCAAATTTTTTTTTCAGAGTTGGTGACTTTTCTGATTGAAAAAACTTGTTCATTTTCATCAGTACTACACTCCCTCCCCCCTCCCTCCCTCTCGTTAACCTAACAACCTGTATAAAAGAGATGTTCTAGTACACGAGGTGGATTGCACTAAAATCAGTCGCAGCATGCTTGAAGCAAAAGCAATACATGATAAACTATCCTATTACTATGGAGTAATGCCACCAAGTTCACTCTCACACACACACACACACACAGTTCGTCACTATTCTTGAGATCACACCTTTTTCCTTGCTCATTATTCAAGTTATTTTATTGATTCCTTTCAGGGAATTCCTTGAGGTGTCAATCTAAATGAATGATGGCTTTTAGTTTTGTAATTACGTCAATCTAGATTGCCTAGCTTTTAATGATTATTATGAATCTATAAGCTATTTGAAAGGTTTTGAACAAAAAAACCAGGATTGAAGTATTCATTGCAGACATGTAATACTCGTATATTTATTAATACAGATATACAGAAAAGTGCTTTTACATTACTGGTTAGCGTCTAACACGATCTTCAGAGAGAGAATACATCTATTAAGCGCCCCTAGTGGCGAATTTCTGTACTAACATGAATGAATTATTATTTGGCATATACATTCGTTGTAACATATTTCTGAGATTTTCAAGTTGCATTTTAATATTGTTAGCAATAAAAATTTTGTGACCCCCAGAACTTTGCTACGTGTATTGTGCCAGCATCCATTTGTTCTTTCCTAAATAGGAGGTGTCCATTCATAAGACAAATTATTATTCTCGTTAGACTACCAAGATCACCACGTAATGTCCTATATGTTAGATAATTAAAATCATCAGTCATCATTATAAGCTCGTTCATTGTATTTCTATCTCCCACCAAGCCAGATATTTTTTTTTTTTTTTTAACTGAGTCTTAAGATTAATGTTCTTGACAGTAGTATTTAATTATTAAAGCAAATGTCAAGTGAAACCAATTCCGATAACCATTCCTTGATTAGTTTGCGAATTAAATTGACGAATGTAACAGATCGCGTGTCATTTTCATTGCAATCGACATACGGATATGATTGCTTCCTAATTAAACGTGCGGATATCATGTATTGACAATGATGAAGGATGTTATTGTTATAATACCTCTAAAATTTTTATTTTCAGACGGCAAGAGGACAGTACATTATGAGATATAGGTACTAGAATAAAATTTTTGTTTCTTACTACAAGTGTCTGGTCGAATTTTCCCAACATTTAAGGATTCGTGAATAATACAATATCCCAAACTAGACTAGGCTATTCAGACTTTAGATATTTACGAAAATCGAATCTAGTCTAGCTTTTTAAAAGGTAAACTCGTAATATGTCAAAGCCCTACATCATTGATAAACATGCAAAAACCAAACTCATCAATGGACCTACTTCCTAAAAAATTAGTACAAAAATCGATCCATACGTTCCTAATGATATATTGAAGGCCCGCATTACGTACGTTCTCGATATACAAATATAACTCAAACTCAAACTCAAACTCAAAGCATTTATTTCAATTAAACCAATTACAGGCACTTTTGAATTGTCAAGGGGTCGGTCAGTCAGAAAGATGAAGCTAGGCGCCCATTCCAAAGCATAGTAGGTACCTATGGAGAAGAACGGGCAAGAAACTCCACGGACACTCTTTTAAATCAAGATATGGTTACAAAATAATGGTTACATCATTCATGTTGAAATTTCATATGTGAGAACGATGCAGAACGTTAAAAGCGTCCTTAAAAAAAAACAATTCAAATATTTAAATTAAATTAAAATAAGCCCTGACCGCTAAGGTATGCCCAGCCTTCACTGACAGCGCTTATTCTCGAACCTGACGCATGGATTGGCTAAATGATCCAACACGCGCCACCATCAGCGAGACATTAGTGTGAGCGTCACATACTCTCAGTCGCCAGGGCACATTCAAGTCAAACAAAGACGTACCCAGTAAATGGTAGCTTTAGAGTATGTACATAGTACTCACACATGTGCTATGCAATTATATAATACAAAGGAGATTGAGTCTATACAATGCAATGATAGTCTTACAATCTTCAGCATCTCCAACAGTATCTTCAAATGTTAATTAATTAGTTGTGGTTGTGGAGCAGGACCAGCATTGAGCCAAGCATTTTTATCGGTTATGTAATCCCCAAACTTATAATATGCCTGCCTGCATAGTGTGCGTTTTATACAAGTTTTGAATTTAGTCTCATTGAGTTGAAGTATGTGTGGAGGTATTTTATTGTAACATTTTAAACAGTATCCCATGAACGACGTGTCTACTTTAGCTAGTCTGAAACCTGGTTGAGCTAATAGGTCCCTTTTTCTAGTACTATAATTATGCCTTTCACCTCTTTTACTAAAAAGATGTAAATTTTATAAATACATGTCAACGAGTTGTGTTATCGATACTTTAATCGGATTACGACGCGCCTAAAGTGTCTGGTCCAGCCAGTTCGGACACGATGTTAGGACAGGGATACATGAACGATGATACTTAAAAGTATTTAGTATGATGATTTTGATTGTGGTAAAGAAAATGATGAAGGCACTTTCGTTATGGATCATACTTCTGACAATGATGAGTCAGCCAATCCTAAATAGAGGGAATCCCCAAAAAATGCAATGATAAATGAAATCAGTAGTCACCATGCCCAAAAAGGGTTAAGTAGTCGACTGCAAAATAAAACACTGCATGATATAACAAGATTGGCATAAAACAGCAAAAGAAAATGATTAAGCAGCATTGGAATAAAAGGTTGTGGGTGATGTTAATTTTGATTATGATTAATTTGATTAATCATTTTAGACCTCAGACATAGAAAAAAAACCGGCCAAGTGCGTGTCGGACCACGCACAATGAAGGGTTCCGTAGTTGGGATGAATTTATCTTAAGAACAAACTTAACATTGTAGTTGAAAAATATGTTCTCCCATACATACCAACTGTAAATGTAAATTTGTACTCACAATATTGATAGATTTACCATGTTATTTTAAGACCACAGACTTCTTATAGGTTTTCCTGTAATCTACAGGTAAAGATCTATCTTCTGTATTTTTGTCAAAATTTTCGGTTCTGTAGTTTCGGAGATAAGGGGGGGAATGGTCAATTTTCGTCTATTTTCTTAAATAACTTTAAAACAATTTATTTTAAAATTATAAAAAAAATATATTTGAGACTCTCATAGTAAGCCCTTCCATTTGACATGCCACACGATGTAGTTTGCAAAACTTTTTTTTTAATTTTTTTTTATTTGCCCCCCAAATGTGACCTCTATATTCAAAATTCATTTATTTACTTTACTCGTCCGTGTTTGGGTCACAAAAATTCATATGTGTACCAAATTTCAACTTAATCGGTCCATTAGATTCGGAGCAAATTGGCTGTGACAGACGGACAGACAGACAGACATACACACGAGTGATCCTATAAGGGTTCCGTTTTTTCCTTTTGAGGTACGGAACCCTAAAATCGAAGAAAACATCACAAGGTAGTGTCAACATTCTCAATAACGATGAAACTACTAAAGTAGATGTTAATAGTCTTCTAAACCAAATTAAGAAAACCAGTGTACGGTCTTTCTTCATCCAAAGAGATTCTACAGCATTCTCTAAGTTCTCCGACAAATTACAAGGAACGACAAGTGTTAATAAAATGTTCCTTTTTATACTTTTCCCGTATCGCGAGGAAAAATAGTTCATCCGACAGACCAATTAAAAGATCAAGACGTTATTATAAGCTATTCGAGTGTAACATTAATGTTATATCTCATGCTTGTCTTTCATGATGAAAGAATCTCATAAGTAGACTTTTACTGTACTGAGCTGGAACTGCACAAGAGCAAGGTTACGTTGAGGAATCTATTGTAGCGGCTGATTTCAAAGTTAAATTTTTAGGATTCCGTACCAAATTGGTAAAAAGAAACCCTTATGGCGCGACTCAGTCTGTCTGTCTGTCTGTCCGTCTGTCACAGCTGGATATCTCAAAAGAACTACTAATGCTATCAACTTGAAATTTGGAACAGTTTTAGGTGACGCTTGCCCAATTATTTTGCACTTTTTTTTCGCAACAGTTTTGCTAGAAAAAAAAAGTTTTTATATAAAATTCGAAGTGGGGCTACTAGGCCATTTTATCATATGAAAGAGCGCTGTTTGCACATTCTCAAACATCCTGTTTTCTTTTTTTAGGCCGCATAATTTTCGATTTTTGATTGAAAGATGTAAAAAAAAATACCGTTCATAAGGGTACCGTACCTTATCTCCAAAGTTTGCCTAAAATAAAATCTGAAATTATTATTTGTGATAGAAATTTATGTACAAATTACAGGAAAAATGTCTCTAAATAGCACACTTTTTTAGAAATCGGAATGGAACCCTCAGTGCTCGAGTCCGACTCGCTCTTGACCGGTTTTTTAGCATGGTAGGCAATTTGTGTGTTTGTGTTCCATTCAACTAACTTCCATTGTTCATTCTGAACAATATTTCCCTTTTAAACCTGAAATTGTATGCCTTTTTTATACTTATTCAAATTATGATTTTTGTATTAGATGGGCTGCGACGAAGCTTTTTTTTTTTATTTTTGTTATTAGCCTACATTATATCCCATTGCTGGGCAAAGGTCTCCCCTTTTTCTTTCCAAACCTTCCCTGTATTGTGCGATCTCTCGCCATGTTGATGCGACGAAGCTTAAATAAAAAAAAAAACCATTTATTTTTTTAAATATTTGATTTAAATAAAAACGTCCACTTATTGTGTTCTACGCTAACATTTGCAAAATTAAATATATTATTTCGCAATCATCGCTGAGCTGTCTACCCGGGGCTTAAGGTGCCAAGTCTGACACCTAGTTTAACACTTCGTTAGATATAAATAAATCTTACATTATATCTTATTCGACAATCAGTCAAGGGGAGTTGGTAAAGAAGTAGTTTTTTTTTTGCTCAACTCTCATAGATTCATAACTCATTAGATTCATACCATTCGTTTCCTTACTATTGAATGCATTAGATAGTGCGCATACTAGAAACAAAATATGTAATTTTGGTGTGTCAAAACCTGTTTTTCAGTGCACAGTTTTGACAGCTTTGAATATTTTTTGTTTCATGTCATTTTTTCTTCATAGGGCGATAGGGTACAGTGTTGGTAAACATTTATTTTTGTGAAATTTGAATGAAATACAAAATGGCAACTACTGGCCCCGCTCCAAAAGATTCTTGTACCTACAACTTTAGTATGTATATAAGGTCTGTTAGACTCTCTTCACCTTCACGCTACTACCCTTCTATGTTAGACGGTTTGGTTTCCGCTTTTAGTCCTTCAGGCGGACCATTGTGCGTGGCCATGGCAGCCGTCGGTGGTTATTCCAATGTTCCAACCAGTCCTGGTCTACTTAGAATATCTGTAGAAGATCTGGGAGACCCGAGAGTTTCTGTTCTGATCTGGGCATTCAAAGAGCACATACGCAACGGTTTCCTCAGCCTCCATACATGTCCTGCACAGAGGACTGACCGTTATGCCTATTGTGTGGAAGTGTTTGTTAAGCGAGCAGTGTCTTGTGATGATCCCCGTCACCAGGCACAGGCCGTTCCTGTCCAGGCGTAATAATATATACCTAGACAGTCTTGTGTCTCTTTCTATCCGTCTTTTTATTATTATTTCAGCTTTGACAAACGAACAGACAAACAGACACCAGCCATAGAGACAGACACACGAATGATCCTATATGGGTTCCGTTTTTTCATTCGGACGTACGGAATCTTAAAAAGTGAAGATCGCGACGAGTGCTTTTAAACAGGACTCGGCCTTAGGCCCGAGACCCATAAACTTTACTTGGCTAAGCGTGATTCCCGTCAATGTCGCAAACCTTTCAAATTACAAGTTAAGATGGAGACGGGAACATGTCTAAGCCAAAGCATCTGCTAAGTAACGTTTATAAATTTTGGCTTCAGTATTTTACGTCTAGTGGGAGCTTATTCATAAGCCAGCTTATCCTGCTTCGAATGGCTATTTATTTTTTCTTGTATTACTATTTATTTCTGTACTACACCGTATAAGCGGTCCCCAACAGTGTGTTTGTCGCTTCTATGCTTACAAAAAAGTGTAAAGTATTTTACGTGACAACGATGTCTATAGCTATCGTAACTTAGTTGTAAGCCTTATTTATTACAATGATCCTTAAGCCTAATATAGGCAGGATTTATTGGTCTAACCGTCGCAATCGCTTTTGCTATCATAAGGTCCTGGGTTCGAATTCCAGGTCGGGCAGTGTTATTAGGTTTCACCATTACGAATTTCTCAGTAGCAGCCCGAAGTCTGGATTTATGCACGGTTCATGACGATAGACTCGGCCCATATATGGAACTTATATATAATTAGAAAAATGTGGGTGTACAATAGGTGCACCCTTTGGGGAATACAGATGCTTTGGTAGACACGAAAAACAATACAAGCTTTAATGTTATTACTGCTGTTAGCCTTATAAATAGGATTAGCCTCAGAGGTAGGATTTATTGGGATAAATCAAGATGGTTATCAAGGCATATTTTGAGCTTGTAGAGATTATCATACGAATAGATAGAAACTGGCTTTTGAGCTTATGCAAGTTTAACTAGTAAGCCGTCTATAAAATTTATACTGGAGATACAGGTGATAGGAATTGATTACGTAAGCACGTGATTTTAAAGCGTATAATAATAAAATTATATCAGCCAGAGCGACTAGAGATATTATGGCTTTCCTGTAATAGCATTTTAAAGAATGATAAAAAGTTATTGTAGGTATTTCCATTCATGTCAGAGCGGTCGTGGTGAAATTCAAATTTGGGCACAGAAACGTCAGATGTTAGGTGCACGGTTCCTTTTGACCGTCTCCTATGGAGAAAACCCGGCAAGAAACTTCACAGACTTTTAAAGTAATTGTTTTTAGGGTTCTGCACCTCAAAAGGAAAAAAGGAACCCTTATAAAACCACTCGTGTGTCTGTATGTGTGTCTGTCTGTATCTCTATCTGTCCGTCTGTCACAGCCAATTTGCGCCGAATCTAATGGACCGATTAAGTTAAAATTTGGTACTCTTATGAATTTCTGTGACCCAAACATGGACGTGTAACGTAAATAAAATAATTTTGAATATGTGGATCACTTTTGGGGGCAAATAAGAAAATTAAAAAGAAAGTATTTAAGACTGTACAGGGTAACATATTAAATGAAAAGTTTGCTTGCTGTGAACGTCTCAAATATTTTTATTTTTTTATAATTTTAAAATGAATCATTTTAAAGTTAAATAAGAAAATAGACGTTAAATTTACCATTTTCATATTAGGTAGGTACAGTGTTTTCGGTACCTATGTTAGATTTTAGATACCTTTTTTCGTCAGTTCAATGCCGAATATCACACGGTTGGGATAAATCAAGATAAAAATTAAGTGTTTAAAGAATGTTTAAATAGATCCTATAAACTAAATCAAAGAAATTAATTCCACTACAAATCTCTAATACAAATTGCCTTGTAAATGGCTATTAAATCTGAATGAAATCTGAACGGTTCTTTAAGTTCGCGCAGTGGGTGTAAACGATGCAATGGAAAACATCTGTAACGTTTCGTTAGTGACGAGCCGTCAACGTTCAGACGTTTCAAGCTCGCACTCAAGCAAATTGAATTTCAATTACCGACGTCGTTAGGTGCTTGTTTGCTTGATGTTAAACTGATTTGGTTTTCATGAACGAAAATAAAATGTCTTTTTATTTAAGTACTTAGTTTTAGTAACGTTTCAGTTTGTTTTTGGTGTTTGATGTTTTGTGAATTTTAAACTGATCCCTGTTTATAGTTTAGGCACAGAATACAAGTACAAGTACAGAAGATTCTCTCCACAAAATCATTTAAATAAATAGCGACCCTTGCTACGACACAATAAAGTGCAATTCAGGTCGCACAGAGTTAATTACCTACAGTTATATTCACCTAGAAGTTGCCTCTCTTTCTATCGCGTAGCTCTTATACTTTCTGACTCGTTAGGGCGTTATCACACTAGCTAGTTGCGAGCGAGTGGAAAGCGGGGCGAGTGCGCAGCGAGCATGCCGCGAGTTCACAACGTGTGCGCGGCGAGCTCGCTGCGCACCTGCGGCGTATTCGCCGCGCACACGTTGCGAACTCGCGGCGAGCTCGCAGCGCACTCGCCCCCCTTTCCACTCGCTCGCAACTCGCTAGTGTGATAAGGCCCATAAGGTTATCTTCTTTTACGACGCGGCGCGTAAGCGAGTATCTAACTAGCGTGCGAGCCGGCCGTTGCGCGGCAGCCCACACTGAATTAGCGTCGACAAGTCGAGCCAGCCACGTAGGTACTTGTAGCTTCATAAAGTGCAGAGTATGCCTGGCCTGGTTTAAGGTAGGTTTTGGTGGTTATTACTATGATTAGGTACTTGTCGTCAGTACCTATACCTATTTACCTTAATCGCTGATTTATTTTTTGTTTTGTGATGAGCTGCGTGGCGCTTTACCAGGCCTATTTTATTTATGGCCTAGGTACTGTTAGTTACCTATTAGGTTTACCAACTTGTCTTTTTTCGAACTAGGAATTGGACGACACGCTTGACAGCCGTGCTTGAAATCATTGGATCTACGAAAAGTAAATATCGTTGTTTTTTTTTTATTTTTTAAGAACAAATAAAACGAAAGCAATTGAAGCGCATGACTCTTTTACAATTGAAATATTCATGAAACTTCTAAAGATGATCAAATGATAAAGCACAATAAGTTGTCATTGAGTGGCTACTCTATTTTTAGACCACACAACAAGGCACAAGGCACTCACTGTGAACTGTTCATCATAAACGACTACGCAATCAATTTGACCCGTTCCTCACATTATTGTTGGTATATAAATTAAGTTTAGTAGGGCCGCCGTCGTAAGTAAAATAAGATGATATAAGATCTTATTTACTTAGATTTATCGATGCAAATAATGGGCAAAATTATTACTGTAATTTATGAAGTTGTGCTCATAAATATTTAGCGCCATCTATATTTTTGCGTTAATGTTTGACAGCGCTATCTGTTGTCGAGTAGCATGCACCAATATGGTTATTATTTGTGAAGCTAGATGGCGCTGTTTTAAAAATTATTTTCAAGAAGCGTAATTATTGGAAAATAAAATAATTGTTATTTTCACGGTTGATTGGTTGCATACCTATATTCTTTACTGTACCTATATATAGGTCCTCATTACTAAACTTCAGTACCTACCTACCTATCAAAGTTGGTACCTAACCATCTTTCACAATAATATTATTAACATTATATTTCAAACAAACATGAATGAAATCATTTTTTTTTTTCAATTATTTTGCAAGCTGTTATTGACTACAGTGGTAAACCACAAAACGTCGAGTCACTCGCTAACAGCTCACCTCTTTTATCCATTGAAGTAGGATTTATTCATGACGCTTTTGCTAGCACATAGATATTATAATACCCATGAGCTTGGAGAGGCTTGTTTGTGGCTAAGCAATAATAGCCGCATGGTTCGATAGATCAGGTGAAACTGCGCTTGCCGTGGTTGGTCCGTAGATGGGTGATGTCTTTACATACCAAGACCCCACCGTGCCTCGGAAAGCCCGTTAAGACATAGGTCCCGGCTGTCATTCGTGTATCTTTGACAGTCGTTACGGGTCATCAGAAGCCCGAAAGTCTGACAACCAGTCTTACCAAGGGGTATCGTATTACCCAGTAACTGGGTTGTGGAGATCAGACAGGCAGTCGCTCCATGGAAAATACTGGTATTACGCTGCATCCGGTTTGACTGGAAGCCGACCCCAATATAGTTGGGAAAAGGCTAGGCAGATGATGACCCAACTATGAGCCAATAGGTATATCTTTTGCGCTAAATATAGGTACCTACCTAATTAGCAGCAAAACCAAGTGAATGTTTCTATTGAGCCATTAAATTGAAACTGAGTGGAATTTTTAGTTGCTTTTTTTTACGAGTTCTATACCGTCAAAACGACTTTTCCCTGGATGCAATGGTGAATGGTTAAAATTTTATGATTTAAAAAATAAAATAAAATATCCCATACAAAATTTTTCAGCACATAGAAGATTGCCATTTTCTTTGAACTCATTTTTTCTTGGCATTCTGTGTAGGTACGTGATCTTTAAAATTCACTTAGTCATCTCGAAAAATTATTTATTGTTTAGATTAGAGAGATAGGTAGCCATTATTATTGCAATAACGACTATAAGATGTTAAATTAGATTTTTGATTATTAATAGATGATGGACTGCACAGTTCAAGGTTATTTCTTTTGGACCCAGTTCCTCGTCATAGTTAGGATATGTATCTAGGTAGGTACCTACTACCTATGTCAGATCTATTACCTATTTTTTGACCTAGGTAGGTACCTAGATAAAATTAACACAAAAGAATGATACAATTCGTTTCTTATTGTTATTTACACCTCATAATTCCCAATATTTGGTTCAGTAGTGACTGTAACTGAAAGTACCTACCTACTAGCTAGTACCTACCTACACTGGCAATTTTCGGTAATCTTTATTGAAGTTCAATTTAATTTCCGTTACTATTTCCTTGACATAAAAAAAAAAAAAAAAAATTAAAAAAATAATAATTAAAAAAAAAAATAAAAAAAAAATAAAAAAAATTAAAAAAAAAAATAAAAATAATTAAAAAAAATATTTTTTTTAATTTGAAATTTTTTTTTTCAGTAAGTATTTATAGGTAGGTATAAACAAAGAAGTTACGAGTTTGGAAGGTAGAAAAACTACCAAGCAGTGTTAAAGACTCATAAGACTCATAAGAAAATTGTAAATCAGTAGGTACCTATTTAATATTATTTACAAAAAAGTTTAGACTATAGTTTAAAACAAGCTTTTGTAAAAGGACCTCGAATATAAAAAAAAACCTACTTAATTATTATGCCTATTCAGTTCTCATACCAGAACATATTTCATATTCAAATTACCTACTATGATGCATTTAATGCCAACATACACAATTAATCATTTTGATTAAAGGTATTATGACTTTATGAGCCAATAACCATTTGCATATTGAGTAATAAACTAACACATAATTACTACTCTCCCACAAAACGCTTTGACCCTATAATTTTATGGTCAAAACAGTTTGCAAGGTTGAACAACAAGTACCTACATAAAAATTGCACAGCATAAGTGAATCTAGTACCTATTTTGCATAATAATTACACAAACCTAAACAAATTAATTGTAATTCCTTTTTCGACTCCAGTGCCATTTTTAGGGTTTTGGGACGTCCTAAACATGAATCTGAAATCGGTATCTTTATGTCACGTCAGAGGTTTTACAATAGGTACTCATATAAAAAAATCAAATAAAAATTGGGTTATAAGGGTAAAAAAAATTAGAAGTAAAAAAATAAGTTTGCAGTTAGTATTTTTTTATTTATTTAGCTGATTGTTTATGTGAAGAGAGAGGCTTGTAGAACCTTTTCTTTTTTTCTGCGAAGCTTTCGTTGCGTAATTTGCTCTTTTCAGTCCGGCTTGGATCATAACGCTTCATCCATTCCAACACTAGTCAGCCATCATCTTACTATTCCACTTTTCTTGGTACCTGCGCTCCATTTCCTTTATATCCTGATGCAATCTTTCTTCTTGTTCCTCACTAAGTGTTCCTAAGTCATCAGGAAAGTAGCACGAATGCGAATGAACGAAATGAACTTTGAGACTCATAAAATTTTGGAGCATGTTATTTATAATATATATTTTCATAATTGTAGCTTATAAGATTTCTTAAGAAGTTTTAAATAACATCTTTTAACAACACCCATGCTGCCTTTTCTATAGAAGTCAGTTTTCCATCAAACAATTTTTTCAAAATTCTGACGTGATGGAATTTTTTAACTAGTAATCAGCACATCAAAATCTAGGAGAAATACTAGTTGAACTTAAAATGGTAATTCGTTGTAAGTCTGTTTTATCATTGATGTATTACATCTGCTATTTTGGAATACAGCTATAAATAAAACCATCGCCAAATTCTTGTCATGGTAATTTTTTACTGCGTAGGCAAGTGACGATACTGGCACATAGCCCACCTGATAGCTGCTGTAACCTGTGGTTGCGACGGTTATTTATAATACTCCATAGATTCTGCTCGCATATTCTGACCTAAAGGCCAGAAGCATAAAGGCTGGCATTAGCGTTTAGTCGTCTTGTGTTTGGACCTGGGGCCTGTTAATAAAACCGGCGACAGGTGACCAGGCGACGCCGCCGGGGTCGCGGGTTGTTCGAAAGAGATACCGTGGCCCTGGCACAGGCAACTGAAGGAACACGGGTGGGTTTTAGTCAGTAAAAGTGTGACGCTCTCCCGCTCCGCCCAGAGCGGGAGAAGTCATTTGATGATTTTCAATAAAAAAAAAAAATAATAAAAAATGTGACAGGCAATCCGATGATCAAAGAATATTGTGAGATTTTTTCTTATTTTTCTGTTTTATTAAACAGCGCCATGAATATGTAATAATTATGTAATTTTTGACAAATAGGTACATCGCATTGTCAGTAAAGGTACACGTCCGAGATGGGCAAACTGCAAACTGCAACCTCAAACTTTATCATCGTATAAACAACAGTATTATAGATTTCTATATTGATTCATAGAAACCTACTGTCGCTTGCAGTTTGCAGTCTGTAGCCCATCTCGGACTTGTACCTGTCCGAGATAGGCTGCAGACTGAAAACTGCAACCGCAAACTTTATCGTCCTTAACTGTATATTGTCGTCTAACTCAGTCTGTAGTCCATCGCGGACTTGTACTATTATTTTAAATATCCCCATGGTCTAATTAACTAAATAGACGTAGGTAGCAGCGGCCTTTAGACCCACATTCAGAAGCAAAGTTAAACGTTATTGGAACGATTATTTTAAAATAATCTAAAATGGTCTGTTAGTTTCGCATTTGCTTTTAGAAAACACAAAGGTAATAAAAATAGCAATGAAAGCTACAAAGAATTGAAAGAGCGTCTAAAGCCATTTCTTTTCTACATGATATAGATTATACACACAACCATCACATACAACCACCACAACAACCACCAACACACAACCACCCACACCCACAACCACAACACCCACACCCACAACCATCTACATAATCATTACGTAGATGGTTGTAGCCGTGATATAGTTATATCCACAGGGATATAGTTATATGAAAACTGTCGGAGTGCCCTAATTTTGCTACTGTGACCAATTTCGACATAGCGCTCGCCTAACCTATAACCTAACCTAACCTATTCGGTCGGAGTACTTATATTCCTAGTAAGATAGTTATGAACCAATTTCATAAAACTATATCCCGGCGGTAGACAGCTGTATCTCTAGAGATATAACTATATCACGGCTTCAACCATTTTACTGCGACAGATAAACCCACAAGGATAAACAGTTAGCTATCCTGAGAAGTGTCAATTAGTCGTTGAGAAGTGCGGGTTTTATATGAGGTATTCGCTAGATGTCAAAGTACTGCGTGCTGGAATGATTACTCTCTTATTAAAATACCAGCGCGCAGCGGAATAAAACCTCTCCGGAAAAAAAATTGCTGGTTTGCCTATTACATCGAGGCATTTAAAGTTGACACACGTAGGAGGATCTATTTTGGCAAGGTCGTTGACAGAATTTTGGTGACCAGAGGGCCAATTCTCGTAATTAAAAACGTTCAAATTCAAGTCACAATGTCAGCCAGCGACAATCAAAATGTCAAAAATGTAGGCAAACTCTATACAATTTTGACAGATTGAGACTGAGATGAGATTGCGAACGTTGTTATAAAAATACGGGAATTGCCCCTCAGAAGTATCGTCATGACTGGAATAATGTTAATCAACTCGCTAAAATAATATTTAAATGCAACACATATTTATGGCGTTTGTATCTACTTTTGTTTATAGTAGGTGTGTCTGTAGTTCCGTATGTATTAGTTTGTATGTTGGGAATGCCCAGCAGCCAAGTCTTTAGTTCTAGTAATTATTTGTTGATAAATGTAGACGTACCTATATCTCAGTATTACTCTGTAGGAAATACAAGTGCAAAGGAGATCGATGTGTGAGGGAGAAGGATAAAAAATCTATCATACATAGGTGGTCCAAGTAGAATAGTTTGTAGATTTAATTTTAGCTGAATATTCGAGAAAAGAGGACTGTCATTTGTAGAAATAAAACTCAAATCCTTGTCAGTGAAATAGGTATCATGTAAGAATTTCACCGTACACAAACTTTACCTAGCTAAAAGATAAACCTATCAGTATCAATAATTTACATGAAAAATAACACATAAAGCAAAGAATTCGATTCGGTAGTTTTTTTATTTAATTTGCGGTGAAACAAAGAGATACGTAGTCTTTTTAATTTGAATTTGTCATAATCACAACATAACCAATTAGTTTTTGTAACTTTCTTTCCATAACTAAATTTAGCGCTATGGTTGTTTTTAGAACTATAACATGTTACAGTGTAATATTTATATCAATTTGTCCTCATGATGATCACAAAGATAACATTAAAGCACATTGTTTCATTGGTAGGAACTATAATAAATTATAGCCATGTCCAATTGTCCATGACTGTTGACATTGTTGACTCTACTGTGACTTAGGCCCTATTCACATGATGATACATAGCATGCAAATATATACGTGACCCGGAACTAATAGGTATGCAGCATGTTAGGTGCTCTCTTACTAAAAAGTACCCAAAATGGGACTTGTGTTATTGGTAAAAAGCAAACAAGTTCTGGTACTCAAAAACTTAGACTGAAATCTTGTTATTATTTGTATCGAATGATAAAAGCATATATCAATAAGAATAATATCTATATATCTCTTTTAATGTGAATCCTTTGCCAAGTTAAAGTTGAATAGCCTCTGAAGCATATTGCGTAACCATCAAGATAGAACAATTTTTTGCTTCAACGTGCTTACTTCCATTTACAAAAAACTACCGACAAAAAAGCTTAAAATATAACATTCATTCATTTGTTTTGCTTGTCTGCAAATAAGGGAGCACACACATAACCGTAGAAAAAAGGTCTGTAAAATGTCGGTGAAAATGGAAAACGTTATGATACTTTAACGTAGACGTCCCACAAAAATTGGTCATACAAAAAACAACGTAAAAACTTTGGTCACCGGTAAAGAAGTTTTAATCGATTTAACAAATTAATATTTTATTTTAAAGAAAAAAAAAACAGCGTCCATGAAGTATTGCATTTTTGGTCTATGGTTGCCTTTCAATAAATAAGAAACTTCATAGGCGTACCTAAGTCAAAAGTAATTTAAATGGTTGGAAACATTCTGGTCGAACTTGAATATATTCGTCCTAAAACTTAGAGATACACACACATACAGCCTAATATTGTCCGAAACAGCTGGTTAATTTCTATGTCAACGAATTCATCAGCGACAATCAAGTTTAAAATGATAATATAGTGAGCGAAGACCGATTGTGAACGTTTCGCGAAGCTGAAGTGGAAATACGCGTCGGTCTCAACGCTAGTACCCACGCGACGTTCAAGCCGGTATAACGTTACCAGCTGTCAGTACGTGTCTGTGATTTTTGTAAATCGAACGCTGATCGAACATCAAATGTTATTTGTATTTTTATTCTCGCATTTTAAATATTTTCTATGACATTAGTTTATCATTTTCAAGGAACGCTAGCCAGTGTCATTCAAGTTTTAAGAATAAATGAGTCTAATTTTAAAACTGCAGAAAAAGTCAAGTTTAATTTAAATGTGATTAATATTTACACGAAACGACCATATTTGTTTGAAAAAATGTTAGTGTTAACCATCAACAAACCAGTAACGACTAATAAGGCGCGGAGTATTTATGGTCATATTCTTGATCGTGTACAGCAAAATATAATTATGTATTGTGTGTGATACGATAACTAAGTGTTATGTAACGTAAACGGATCCAACATTAGTCTTCAATCAAAAATCATAAAAATTAACTAAGTGTTTTTAACCACAGATGAAAAAAAAATTCATTAAACATTTTAGGCAATAGCAATGATGATTCTAAGAATTATACACTGCAACAAATAGTTCTTAGGAATTCTGTTGAAGCTACAATAAACAAGGAAAGGAAAAATTCAGCTCGAAATGTTGCTAATACTATTCAGAACACGGAGTGAGTCTAAATAGCTGTATGTTATCTTGTTGAAGTGAAAAAGATGTTAAACAAGAATGTTGCTCTGCTACATTTACAATTTGATCATGGTGAATTTCTCGAAAATTCTGACTCTTACATAAATATTTCACACTCTAGTTGTAGCATTCACAGCGATAGAAATTGTACCCGAGTATATTAAATATAATAATGGTAGTGAGTGAAAACAAATAACTAAAGTGAAAAACATATCCGCTAAAAGCTTTTTTGTAGAGACAGAATTGAATATAATATTTCGTCCGATGTCAAATCAAAGGCAAAGACGTCGAATTGAAGAACAGTCATATGATGCTATACAATTGACCAATTATCACCTATTGTTACTATGATCACTTCTATTTCAGTACTTGTTTTAATGTTTACTTTATCTAGAGTAGAGTAGCGTTTATGCATCGTCGATTTGCAACGAGATCGACCTTCAATATCGTCTTCCTGATCGCAAAGATTTTCCTCTAAATCCGTCCTTTTGTTCGAGTTTTACGACTTTTCCAACTATACCATACTTATTAATAAACCCCGAAGCGCTTTTACGTCTATTCTGAGGTCTTTTATTACCAATTCTACAATATTTTATCGCGTTGTAAAATTTTAGTATACGTCATTAAAAAGCAGTAGACGTGTCCATGTCCATCCAAAGAGCACAGGATAATTACAAAGGTTTCCGGTTGATTTGCATTCAATACTATTGTGATGATAATAATAGTCTCTCAAGTGAAACTGATCTGAGAATCAACAATACAAATGGTTGATACAGATCCACCTATAGGTGTTCCTAAAAATGTTCTTGATAAAGAACGTAGTTCGTCATTATGTTTTCCGACTCTCGGCAATATCGAAAATGAATGAATACTTAATGAAATTTGACACACACAATTGATAACGCTGTCGCTGCTCAAACTCACTCTTTTGACTAGCCTCCATTTTCTAAGTAAGATCTGTACCATCTTTTCGCAAAGCTAACCTTTTACCACTGACCACACTTGCACCGGCAGAGAAAGTTGAAATGCCTTGTCACAAGGTATATTTAGCTATTATGTTTGAAAAATGGACTTCTCCAAGCGTCTTTTGACAGTGTCTATCAACATTGAAATCGGTACGTCTGGAATACGAAAATAGCTTACGTCTTGTCGTTGAGCTATTTTTCCACCGCCGTGACACCAACCTGAAAGCTGGTAATTTTTAACTATTGGGACAGATGCAAAAGTTCTCAAAGCACAATGTGTGTCAAGGACCCGCAAATTCCTTCTGCAATTTCTTTTAATTGATCTCGACTAAATGAGAGGACAACTAAGAGATATAATTTTAAAAACTTGACAAATATTTGTGACTGAAACACTAGATGTTTGACCTTAGATTATTTCGGATACAGATCCTCCATCTACATAGCTCTCATAAATATTTGTTTAGGCTGAATCAAATATAGGAAGCATAAAGATTTGTTAGTGTTTTCTTTGGAAATTTAGCTGAGTTTGCGAATGATTGATGATTTAGTCGAAATCTGTACGTGGAAATATTTTGTTGTCTAAATTCAACTTGAGTTTTGACGTTAGTCCATATTTCATGCAGTGATTTAGACTTTGGTCAAAGACGAAACGAGACATGTCAGGAAAATCATTAATTTCCATCATAAACGTGAATTTGGCGAGTGTCCTCATCCTTTATTGACAGTATTACCTGCTGAAAGTCTTTTATCGTACCAAGAATAAGTCACCTTCATTTTACAGAAATAATTGCAATTTTGAATAAGAAATCACCATCAATCATCCTTTGTTAATAATTTTAAACTGTCCATTTCTTACAAACGTAGCCATGCTATGAAGATACCGTTTGTACGGTTGGTACCATATTTTTTTCAAAATCGCTAAAATGAGATTTATTCTTCCAAACACATTTTAAGCGCTTTTGACCACTGATGTCTTTTGAAACTTTGTCAACAAGTTTAAAGTATTTTGTAGGAGTTTAGACGAGATTATGTTAAACATAAAATCAACAAAGGAATCGTTCACCATGTCGCATGATGTTATACCATAAACATTATGCAATTACGCCATCAGGCCACGCTTAATCTAATGCTTTCGGTAGTTTCAACTCTGTCGCGATAACGTCAACCACCGTAAATAGCATTAGCCTGTAGTTTGTCAACTTTAGCTGAACATGCGTAAGGGTTTTGGCACACTATAGATTTTCGGTGGAAAAACGGTTTGGGCGAAAGCAAGAATTTACATTAGGTCACCTGAAGACGTTCATCCCAATGAACGTATTGGACGAGTTTTTCAAACAACTTATAAATTCTAATAACTGCATTCAGATTTTCGCAATTACCATGTTTTTATCACATTCGTTGCTTGGTTTTTAGCAGTCGTTTCATCTTTTACCACAAACGCGCTTCCAGTGGTTTTCATCTGAATATAGGTAACCCTAACCAACTGTAGTGACGTAAATGCTCTGATGAAGATTATCGGCCTTTAGATAAAATTAAATAACTCTTACCTAATGACGCTCGTTACAGACTTTCCATAATATGAAGAGTTACCTCATTCACATCAATAACCATAAATCTTGTTCGTGATAGCTGAAATCAAAACTGTAGTACATCTGCTACTTGTAATGGTCCTACTAATCTAGACAACCTTCCATCTGCTTTGAATGCTAAGTGTAGTATTGCCATTCTGAGGTCAAGTTTTACGAATGTCTTATTTGCGATTTTCGCTGTTAACTTTTATTCCAATTACACAATTTACGACAACATTTTTGCACTGTGTTTAAGTAAAGTTAGTGTTATTATTAGATCAAGGAAAACATATGCAAAAACAGAATCGATGCTTGATATGTTTTGAATAAACTATGTCTTTCCCGTTTCCAGTTCTTCGTGTGGGCTGTGTTTATTGCTCTCTCAGTCAAAGAAACAAAACATTTGATGTGCATTAAGATATTTAAATTGATTGAGAAGTAAATCAGTGAGAACAGCTCATTCATTATAAGAAATGCATAATTATCATAATAGAGTTGTATGCACAGTGTGTGGTTTGCTAAACAACCTGAAATATTACTTTATTTATCATTCAGTCAAGCTTTTATTAGTGATTGATGTTAAAAGTCTCGGCCAAGAATGTTATAAGGTAATTTATTTATTCGAGCATCGCTGAGGTAGATGTTTATGTATAAAATGTCTTCGTTCCAGGGTTACGCACTGATTACCATAAAGTGGCTGAATTCATATGAAATCCATTTTTAGATTAACGAATGGATGATTATAAAAAACGCAACTGAGATATAAATTCCAAATTTCTAAAAATATATTCTAGTTCAGAATCTATTAATAATAATAAAGTTATTAACAGGTGTGTTCATTCTATCTACGTTGTTATGGTAAGAGACAATTAAAATGAAAAGTTGCTACAAAAATATTTATTGATATTAGGTTTAATGTTGCAGAACGCACTGGGCTTTGGTCCAAAATCAAAGAAAATGGGTCTAGGTCAACTTTTGTAGTGCACAATTATAAACTGTAACATATTTACACAAACTATGTAGTAGACATACACAATTGATGTGGGACAAGTAATGTAATTGATCATATAACGATATCTTATCAGCCAATAAAGATGTTAAAGTAATGTAAGTATATTTATGTAGATAACAACAAATTACGCTTTCTGTTCAATGCAAGATGTAGATATATTGGATGGTTTCACTTGCCAAATTTTTTTTTGTTCCTGCTTTCAGTACTACTTTAGTTTTCTTTTTCAACTTTGTTGCAGCCAATATTAGTTTACTAGGAGTTTGGCAATAGGTTATCAGTTGATGACAAACGATGCCAAGACCAAAAATTCTATTTCTCACATGTTCGTTCTTTAACCCCTAGTTCTTCAACACTTCCGAATTCATCACTCAATGACGTAGGCTTTAAATAAACTCACGCTCGATATGACCTGAGACACTGATCGATGAATTAGTTAACAACATTTGGCAAAATACTAATAGGTGTACCACGATTGGTACTTCACATGGTTACAATGATGTCATGGTCCAAATACTTGAAGTCAGAAGTACTACTGCTGCTGCATTGACCTTATGTGTACTTAGAAAGGCGTGATTAGTTGAACGACCTTTACCTACGAAAATATACGTAATATATATCACCTACACACAGTAACTGTTGCAATGTTACAACTACCACTATTGTGCACTTGTGTTGCTCAATCATTCGGTCATTCAAGTGTTAATGAGTAGGCCGACACAATGGCTGAGTGAGAAATGTCAAACATTAAAATTAATAGATGCACGAACACATGTCCAAACAACTTGTCAATAGTTATTATGTGGTCTTACAACAATCAGTATGGAATCACGGGTACAGAATATTTTGGACTTCAATGATGATGTTTTTTACAAAAGAGATCTTTGGGTCAGTGTGCTTTGGAAGTTTTTAAGTGGAATTTGTAGAATATTTTGTACAGCTTGATTGAAATGTAAATTTAATATTCTAAGCATGTAGCTATGAATTGTAGCTTTATATTTATAAATAAAAATCTAATTAATTTCGTGCCATAGCTGCTGTGAATATAAATATCTTCTATACAGAGTATACAAAAATTAGTTATCTGACAAGAATATTTGAATAAAATTCGCGTCAGACATCAATTAATCGAACTCGTTTCTCTTGTACTAATGAAACACTAAATTTAATTCAAGGAGATAACGAATATAAGTCACAAAAGGGCAATGCCAAGCTTTCAAAGAAACTTCGGCTAGATCCAACAGAGATAAATGTCACATTAAAAAATAGAGCAAAAAGTATAGAATAATATGCATTAATAATATTTTAAAGAAAAGTTCACCAAAACGTTATAGAGACAAAAATAGTTTTTAGATTTTGAACAGCGGTCAACATAGATGATCGTTAAATTGGCCGATTTATGTGATATAAATGTCTAATAAATGGCTATGTAGCATGACGCTAGCTCTAGTAAAACAGTAAGTCAATAAAAATGGATGTTTAAAATTAAAACAAAAATGCGAAGTGCTTATATTTTTTATTCATCATTGACATTGTCATACTTTATTAACAAGTTATCCAAGAATGGCGCAGGCGGTTCTATATTTGACTGATATCTAGCCCATCCCAAATACCAAATGATCGTCATTATGTGTGCACAGCAACCTACGGTCCTACGTCCAACCATACAGTTACAACAGTATTGTAGAATTGCCTCTCTTCCATTTTCATTAGGATTTATTAAAACATAAACGTAATATATTTTTCTACTTACATGGCGACTTTGAATTTTGCCTCTTAATAGCCATGTATTTTCGGAGAGAGACAACTCTTCCCGTAGGTCGCTAAGATGAGCCTCTCTGCACACTTCCACTGTATAGGAACCATCAAACCGTATATGCTCCCCATAGTATGAGCGAGCTTGTTTGAGTTGATAGATACCACATGCAATTAATATTAGATCTTCATAACTCAGTCGAGGGAAATCAGTAACATTGTTGGAATCTACATTTATACTTATGAAGTGAGCTCTTCTTCTGTTATAATTATTGTTATTGACAAAATCAGCTAATGTGTTGTTTAAAAACATTTTCTGATTTATCACTTCTACAATTTGTGATGCGTCTGTTCTGTCCGTATACCGAGTGTAAAACTTATT
Source organism: Cosmia pyralina (assembly GCA_946251885.1). Lineage (NCBI taxonomy): Eukaryota > Metazoa > Arthropoda > Insecta > Lepidoptera > Noctuidae > Cosmia > Cosmia pyralina. The sequence continues at coordinate 14,262,241 of OX276359.1, read as the reverse complement.
TATTAAAGCAGCAGCTATAGAAAAATCTATCATTAGGTGAGCTGAAGCTCTATTAAAAAAATCTTGGCGGAATAACTTAAATTGTTCTTTAAAAATTCCATTAACTGCTTCTACCACCCATCGGCAAATTGTCACAGCTCGTGTTTTATTCGCTGCTAATGTCGACAACTGAGTTTCTCCCTCTCTTAAAGACAATGGCATATGGACACGATAGTTGCATGATTCCAACAATGATACAGCATCCCTAAATCCTCTATCCAGGATAAAAACGTCATTTTCGTTGAAATATTGTCTCAACGGTTGTGATTCATTAAATTCATTTTGCATAATTTCAGCATCTGATGTTGTAGCTGGATAAGGGCCTAGAATCTCTATAATGTACCCATCACAGCATACAAATAAAAATGGTTTTACTAGGTTCCTATACTTGTGCAATGAGTATGTATCTTTTTGGTATTTGTAATTAGAGCTTTTTTGACAATATATATAAGTACCATCTGCAATGACAATTGGAATTGCTTCACCATTTGTATTTGTACCCCCAAACAGACTAGTAGGTATCAGTAGATTTCTATTTGCAATTTCCTCTCTAGATATATGACTTAAGCCTAAATGATTAGGCACAAAATCTTGGTGCATAATTTCTCTTGCCTTAGACATTAGATTCTCTAAAGTACTCCGGGGCATTTTAAATAATGAAGCAATTCGCTCATTTGAGTCTCCATTTCGCAACTTCAACAATAGTGCAGCTAGTGCAGTTGATCCCCTATACATAGAAGACAATCTGGGTACTTCTGCTAACAATGATTGGAATTTCTCTTTACTTAAGCCAAACCAGTAATGTACTAAGTGGTCATCCATCATGTGAATGTTTTCAAAGTCAACTGATCGCTCTTGTTGTAATAGTGATGTAAAATCATATATGTAATCCTCTGTGAATGAATGATTCACATTTTCAATTTCATTAAGCTGGTGCCATAAATTGGTTCTCAAATGATAGTGGCAGATGCGACAATTTGGTGGTACATAGTACCTAAAATCAGCAAAAAGACTTATTCTAATAGATTGTGGTACCACAAGTCTCTCAGTGCGAGTGCACCCAGGAAAAAAACAATGAGCTTGTGTATCCGATGCTCTCCCGAATTGGGACAAAATTATAGTAGGTACACTTTGAGTACTTCCCACAGTAGTCGTGACTGATACCACTTCATCATCAGGGCGTGAACTCTCCATTTCGTTATCAGGCAATTCTTGAGAATTGGGATTCACAACGCTTGGTGCATGAGAACTTGCGGATGATGATGTTGATGGAGCAGTGTAATTTGCAGCCAAACTATGACACCTCTGCCAACAAGTGTGACAAATACGGTCTGATGATCGGAGCTAAGACAAAAAAAAACATAGTATTAATGCATTAATAAAACAGTAATAGAAACAATAACCCTGTGGGGTGCCGGGATAGAATAGTACCTCCCCATATCTGCCTGTGGATGTCGTAAGAAGCGACTAAGGGAATAAAACACCAGGGAAAGGGCAGCAGCGTTCCTTCAAAATCCAAACTTAAAACTGAGCTCGCCAACCCGCCTGCCAAGCATGACAAGTATGGCAAATCCCCCCTTGAAGAGGCCTTTGTTCAGCAGTGGACAACTATAGGCTGATATGATGGTGGTGATGAGAAATAATAATCTTCATTAATATTGAAATAAGGAACTTCACATATGCTTATGTCAGAAGTAAAATATAGGATTGAAAAATATAAGTCCTATTGTTTCTACTTACATGTCTTGGCATTATTCTTTCCTCAACAACAGATCTTATACGTAATTCTCTGTCAGTATTATTGGTTAACATGTGAGCTCTTAATCGATATAAAGATCTTCCACAGTGTACACATACATTTTCATGACCAACACGAGATAATCCAGTTGTTCCAGGTACTCCATTTAGTAACAGCCAACACTCATGACACACCACACTATTGCTTGGTATCTGAAAAGAAATAACAATTTAATATCAACTTAGTTTATAGCACCTAATATGTAAGTAAACTTAAACAATCTACATGATTGTCATGACTTTCTGTGACGTTTTTGTCTCATCTTTGAAAGGTGGTGGACATGATAGAAGACAGGGCAAGGTAGGAATCATAATGTAGGGGTTGAGTACTGATATTACGCGTGACTCTAAGATAATGTCTTGTGTGTGTAACGGCATTGTACATTCATAAAAATACTTACGTCTGGTAGAGCATTTCTTTCCTGGATTTCTGCTCGGACATTTACAGGCAGGTACTCTGTCGAGTGTCTTCTAATTCGAGTGACATTCAGGCCACAATTGATACAACGCAGCATGATGCCAAATCCGTGAGAGCAAGCCGGGTCAACAAGAATGTCAGATTCAGGTCCAAATTCCAAGCCGAGTCAATCAGTAAAACAGATTCGAGTCCAAGTTCAAAGCCGGGTCAACAATAAGCAGTTTCAGATCAAAAAGTTCGAAGCCAGGTCAGCGTAATCCACGAAAAACAACAAAAAGCAACGAACAACGAAACGCGCGAATTGAGTTGCAGAAGAAACTCAATGACGTTTGTTTAAACAAGAGTTGCCATTATCGGAAATTAATTTTAACCATAGATTCGTTTCCATCCGATTAAATCGATTGTTAAAAAAAATAACCGCAATCATGATTATTATGTAATTCTAAATTATGCATTAAGGAAAAAAGCGAAATAAAAATATTTTTGTGTAAGGAGACTTTGCACATGATAAGTAAAACATTTTTTTTTTATAACAAATAATTGCTGTATAACGATTATCGATATCCGCTTTTTTTTTATGGCAAGTTTTTTTCTGATAATGGCGTAGACGTATATTTTGAAATGCACTATTATTCGTTGACTGCCTTTCAAAATATAATTCCTAATGGTGTGCTTCTTTGAGATTGATTGATAATTGATAATTCACAGTTTATTAAAATAAAATTAATCATGATAATGAAATGTTTGTTGGTGACAAGCCGTATCTTGGCATTCTCCTTTCACTACATAATGGCTTTGTTTGAGGCAGTGTGTTGTGTATCAATTTGGTCTTTATTCTTGAACTTCATTAATAATGTTTAATGAAAACCAATTAAAGCTTAGTCTGCCTGACGGGTGACATGGCCTGCATGCACATTATACTGAAACATTTTCAATATGTGTGGCACAAGTCATTGAGAGGTTGACTCATAGAGTGACACACTTGGGAATCGGACAATCAGTCATCGCTACTATTTATATGACAACGCTTGACATCGACGTCACTGTAGTAGTTATTGTAAAGTTTTTATGTTTGACACTGGCTAGCATAAATATATCAAATAAATAGCAAAGGTAGATTTAAACAAGTCATAGATTTACTATATAAAATGTTTTATCTTTCCGATGATATAAGTATTGATAACACGTCAACAGACGCAGTTAAACAGTTCCATTCAAAGTAACGCGATAAGAAACTTGAAATATTCGATAATACGATGTGGAATCCTATAAAGTAACTTTTTTGAGAGTTTAGTGATAAAGTGAGTAAACCAGCGTCAAAAATGTCGCAAACACATACGAAACAATGCCAACTGGATCACAACTACAAACTGGAGAAGAAGTACTTAGAAATGAAACGCTTGGTGTTGGAGAAGACAGAAGAATTGAAACGAAGAGATAAAATAATAACGTTGCTGGAAGATGAGATCAACGAAAAAGATGGAACCATAAGATACCTCAAAAATGAAATAGACAAGTTTAGACAAGTCGTGAAGCCTCTCACGAGGCAGTTGATAGACAGTCGCAGGAATGGCGTAGAGAACGAGGAAGAATGCTTTGTGATGAAGACACCGGGTATCGAGAATACCAGAGTCTACCATGTTGGTGAACCAAGGTTGAAGAGAACAGCTATCTCCGCGGAGCCACTATCTTCGCTGTCACAGGGTTATGAAATGAAATTAGTGAAAATACCGAAAATACGAAAGTGAGTATTTGCAGCATATAAAATTGTAAAACAATGTCATCGTTAGCAGTTTAATTTTCAAACTGCATAATGAATATTATTATAACAGTGTGACTAATGCTTACAATTTATTATTTATTTTCTTGAAATAAATAACAATAATAATAAAGAAAAGCCAGTTTAATGGTTGCTTAAGTGCAATTTCAAAATTTATTGGGTTTTTTTATCAGCTGGGAAATTATCAGCAGCAGCCTGTATACCTACTGTGCTCTTGCAAAAAGCTTGTTGGCGTGTTTTTGTGACATTTCATACAGCTATTAGTAAAATGCAGTTTCCAACGCTGCTCTACGTGCCAGAATAAATAACTTGTTACAGATGTACTTATTAATACTAATGAGTGTATTGGCAAGCCGGTGATAGTTTAAATTAATTAATATTTTTTAGCTCATTGCTACTGTAGAAACGCTGTCACAAAGATCGATATTACAGATACAAAAATTGTTCTCGGCCTTCAAAGTAGCAAAAAATCTCAAGATAATAAATACAGGTCAGTCGCACCAACTACAGAGCTGATTTACATAAAATAAGTACAGAGTCAGGTCGTGTTTTCAATCAAAACATTTCTGGGACTTTACTTTTGAACAAAAAGTAACATAAACTTGCAGAATATCACCGTCATTATTTTTAGGTAACAAACAATCTAACATTGTCGTCTCATGAATACTAATCGCATTCACGTTTTCTTTTGTAAATACTTTATTTGCCTTTTTAATTTAAGTCGGTTTATTGGTCACGAATACGTTCTTAACAACTGTGTCTTAACATCAATGTTGCTTCATCCTTACCTGCTCTCACGTTTTGTGTCGACAAATCCCATTTGTCTTACTATCGACCGTGACTTTGTAACCTTACTTAGCTTTAGGATCATCTACATCTGAATCTGCTTCAATGTTTTAATTTAATTCCATTTCGTCGAACCCGTCTACTTACAGTTTGATTTCATCAGTACGATAAAGTCTTATTTTTAACCGCTCATACGGTTTCGGTGTGAATCGGGTCCGTGAGATTTTAAATATTTTTTTATTATTAACGTTGTTCCATCACTATTAAGTAATTTTTTTACTATTACTTAATAGTGATGGAACAACGTTAATAATAAAAAAATATTTTCCCGGTATAGAACCCATACCACGCACAATATTAGGCAAATTACTCACGGACGAACCGTATGAGGGGAGAGTTTTATAGAATTTTATACGATTTATGGATACGGAAGCTTTTATGTTTAAAAGCTTGTATTGGTTCGCTCTTATCATGGAAATGTGCTTCGAAATAATGAACTATCAGCTGATCATTCTGTATATCGATACTTCGATCAATTTGTAGGGGCATATCGACACTTAACGTCATCGATCAATCGTTCAAGGTAGTGATTGAATTTCTTCTCAGTACAGGCATCACAAGGCACCGTGGCGAGGTCGACGTGTGTTAGCTCGTGTGCCTTCGTTGATCCCATTTGGTATAATTACGTTCGAACTTTATGTGACAACTGTCCTCGCCGACGGCTCTGTCAACATTATCTTTTGAGACTTAAATTTATGAGCACTGGTTTAGATTTTGGGTGGGAACCGTGAAAGCCTGACTTGCGCCATTTCGAGGAAATTTCGCGTTTCGCAAATTGTTGATGGTTATAAAGTAGATGAAAACCTTTCGTCAGTAGCTTCTATATTTAGCTTTTTTGTGAATCGTAAAAGTTTTGTAAATGTTAAGTCTTTTTTGTAACTGCTGTTACTTGTGATACGACGTCTCTATGCTCGGATTCTGCATGCGGCTTTTAAATATGACGGCACACACAGTGTGTGAGCTATGCTGATGTGGATTTTAAAGACCATTTAATTTTTTGTAAGTGGTGTCTTCGAACATAATGGTATTGTTTTATAAATAATTTCTATCGATGAACGGGACAAAAAATAAATAATCCTTAAAGTATAAATAAAACTGACCGTTTGCTGATTTATTAATAAACTAGGTCAATAATCTATTTATAACATTATTATTACTTTTATTAGCTTGTAACTACTAGCTTTATTGTCTTCGTATAAATAAATCGCTATGCATAGTAACGAAAATATTAACCCGCAACTAATTTTTAACAGCAAAGATAATTTATTATTCTAATCGACAGAGATATAATATAAATAAATAATGTAAAATACCACATAATTATCATTGTTTTATTAAGTAAGTTTGTATTTTAAAAACAAGTAGAACTTGTGAAAAAGGTTTTCATCGCAAAAAATGTCTGCTCACAATACAGACATATTTCATCATTCATTGAACCGCTATGCGGGTCATACCATTGCCTACCTACATGCTCATAGAACATAATAATATGTAAACACGTGATTCGCAAAAAACATATTGTTTTTTTCTATTCAGTTTGGTTATTGCAAGTTCTTCCCGGGTTATTGTGAAAAGTTCGTTCTCAACCTAGGACTTATACTTACTTTTAACCAGTGAAATGTTGGTAGCTAAACATCACTTCCATACGGAAATACAGGCATAATGTTATGTTAGTGACCATAATTAACTTTTATTAACTAATCTTTTATTTATTTATAAGTATACAATTATTTATTAGGTATGTTGAAACTGTTTGTACACATGGCTACATATCAAACTATACATTTCTAGTATAAGTTGAACTCTCATTTTACGGAAATCCTATACCTACAATGCAAGATCAGCTTATACTGGAATTGTATAGCTTGATATGAAGCCGTGTGTACTACCCGTCACTTGTCCCTAATCGGTCAATAAGAAACTAGCATCAGACAGCATCTGTCTTTTCTGGCATTAATCCTGCAGTGAACCTTTTTGGCGCAGCCGTGAGGCACACACTATTGTTGTTTAAAACATTACTTTCACTTTTTTAATATTATTTGTATTTTGTGTTTCACGAACTGTATACAAAATAAAAGTTATTCCTTCTTTCTAACTATAATGTTCTTGTCATGAAGAATGTATATTTACTTAAGAGTTTTAAGTAAATTATTACCCACAATGGAAGTGCCTTTCTCAATACTCAATACTCAATACTTTATTGCATTCCACATGTATTCTTAGATGGTAAAGCTTATAGTTAGACCACATGGACCCTGTCGGGCACAGCAATAATAAGTGGGTTAGGAGAGAGGAAGCATTTATAGATTTTATTATACAACATAATAGGTGGGGAATTTCTGAGATAAATTAATTAATAGTATATAGTTATTATTAGATATGTAGGTACCTACAACACAACCACATCACCATCACAAACAACATATAAACATATCTGCTTATGACCATAAACAATGATAATATGCATGTCCTTGCTTCCTCTATAATGGCATTAGTTTCATCATAGACAGGTCTAAGCCATGGTTTATAACACTAATTTACCGTAATAATTTAAAGGTTATTGTCATTAAAGTTGATAGGGCACTTTGAAATTGCCTTGTCTATAGGTACGGGAAGTAGTTGATACCTGTTCCTAATTATAGATATAGCAAATTGAGGCATTGTTTGATCCAAGCCAAGTCTACAAGGATCTGCCTACTAAAAGGAAATTTAAAAGAAGCACGTGCAATACCTAGCCGGTACCTAGGTACCTATTTTGACTTTCTTATGTACCCATTTATGATGTAAGGGCAAATTTTTTAATAGCTAGATAACTTCTATGTGATGAATAAATAAGACAGTTTGACATATTTTCTGTCTTTATAAAAGATGTCAAACCGCCATGTTTGTTCCAAATAAGAGTTAGCTCACATAATCATACATAATTGTAGCCACAATTGAATTGTTAGTTAATCATATGAGCGTTTTGGATAGTATGTCTGTTAGCTCGTAAGACCAATTTAATAAATAAATAAATAAATAATCAGCCTATAATGTTCTGCTGGGACACAGGCCTCCTCTTGGCGAGAGCGGGCCCAGTATGGGTTAGTGGATGTCACATGTCTTCGAATTTTGATTCTTGGACATTTTCTCACGGACGGTTTCCTCACGATGTTTTCCTTCACCGTTTTGAGAGCAGTGGTGATGAAATAATTTACACAAAGTAAAATGTCTGCCTGGGTTTGAACCTACGACCTTACAACTCATAAGTTGCGACCGTTACCACTGGGCCACCACTGCTCCTAAGTTAGCTCACAATTATTATATTAGCCCTACTTATGTCATGTGAAAATAAAATACTAACGTTGGCCATTAAAAAAATAAATAAAAATGTTTATTGAAGAAAAGCCAAATTAGGTACTAACTAAAAGAATGTTAATGTTGTTATTATAATCTTTCCAACCATTTATTTTACTTTATGTCCATAAAGTATTGCATTTTTTCGTCAATGGTTGCCTGTCAATTAAATATTGCATTTTTTCGTCTGTGATTGCACAGAACAGTTAAAGAGGGTCTTCTCCTCTTTATCTGTTCTGTGTGTGGTTGCTTGTCAATAAATAAGGAACACCATAGGCATGCTTATGTCAAAAGTAAATGGCTGGATATGAAGTTATATGAAGTTCTCTAAAATAAAATTAGATTAAGTAGAAAAACCATTTTAGCCTTTCGTCGACCCGGACTGCTATTTCTAGCCATTTTATGGGAGGAAAATATATTTCTTCTACCTGCGGAGGGGCTCGTGGTTAAGTAATAACAGCCGTACGGTTTGATCCATCACGTTAAGCTACGCTTGCCGGGGTTAGTCCTTGGATGGGTGACCATCTTTACATACCGAGCCTCCTCCGTGCCTTGGAAAGCACGTTAAGCCGTTGGTCCCGGCAGTCATTCCTGGATCTTTGACAGTCGTTACGGGTCGTCAGAAGCCTGAAAGTCTGCCAACCAGTCTTACCAAGGGGTATCGTAAACTCAAACTCAAACTCAAACTCAAAGCATTTATTTCAATTAAACCAATTACAGGCACTTTTGAATTGTCAAGGGGTCGGTCAGTCAGAAAGATGAAGCTAGGCGCCCATTCCAAAGCATAGTAGGTACCTATGGAGAAGAACGGGCAAGAAACTCCACGGACACTCTTTTAAATCAAGATATGGTTACAAAATAATGGTTACATCATTCATGTTGAAATTTCATATGTGAGAACGATGCAGAACGTTAACAGCGTCCTTAAAAAAAAACAATTCAAATATTTAAATTAAATTAAAATAAGCCCTGACCGCTAAGGTATGCCCAGCCTTCACTGACAGCGCTTATTCACGAACCTGACGCATGGATTGGCTAAATGATCCAACACGCGCCACCATCAGCGAGACATTAGTGTGAGCGTCACATACTCTCAGTCGCCAGGGCACATTCAAGTCAAACAAAGACGTACCCAGTAAATGGTAGCTTTAGAGTATGTACATAGTACTCACACATGTGCTATGCAATTATATAATACAAAGGAGATTGAGTCTATACAATGCAATGATAGTCTTACAATCTTCAGCATCTCCAACAGTATCTTCAAATGTTAATTAATTAGTTGTGGTTGTGGAGCAGGACCAGCATTGAGCCAAGCATTTTTATCGGTTATGTAATCCCCAAACTTATAATATGCCTGCCTGCATAGTGTGCGTTTTATACAAGTTTTGAATTTAGTCTCATTGAGTTGAAGTATGTGTGGAGGTATTTTATTGTAACATTTTAAACAGTATCCCATGAACGACGTGTCTACTTTAGCTAGTCTGAAACCTGGTTGAGCTAATAGGTCCCTTTTTCTAGTACTATAATTATGCCTTTCACTTCTTTTACTAAAAAGATGTAAATTTTTCCTTACGTACATGATATTTTCGTAGATATATTGACAAGGTACCGTCATGATGTTAATTTCCTTAAACAGTTCCCTTAGAGAATCGCGCTTGCGGAGATTATATATGGCTCTAATGGCTCTTTTCTGCAGAATAAAAATTGACTCGATGTCTGCAGCCCGTCCCCAAAGTAAAATACCGTAAGACATGATACTATGAAAGTAACTAAAATAGACTAGCCGCGCAGTATCTACATCAGTAAATTGACGGATTTTTCTGACAGCATATGCTGCTGAACTTAGCCGTCCTGCAAGTGATGTTAAATGAGGACCCCATTGTAGCCTAGAGTCGAGCGTGATCCCCAAGAAAACGGTTTTATCGACGAATTCTAGTTTCTCTTGATTCAATACTATCTCACAATCACTACTTTTTACATTTGGTAAAGAAAATCTAATGCACTTAGTTTTTTTCCCATTTAATACTAAATTATTAGCAGTGAACCAATTTTGGACCTGCAGTAGGGCGTTATTAACTTCGTCAAAATTTGTATCACGTCTACCTACCTTAAAAATCAAGGAAGTATCGTCAGCAAATAACACCATTTGTGGTTGATTTTTTAATAAATGGAGTAAATCATTAATATACACTAAAAAGAGGAAAGGACCCAATATTGAGCCTTGTGGAACACCCATTTTTACATTTAAACCAAGTGAAGTGATACCATTTATTTGAACTTGCTGTTGTCTATCATTTAAATAAGATTTTACTAAACTGAGCGCAAGTTTTCCAAGTCCGTAATGCTCAAGTTTCAAGAGTAGGGTTTCGTGATCGACGCAATCAAATGCCTTGGAGAGGTCACAAAAAATTCCTATGGCGTCTTGGGCCTCTTCCCACGCGTTAAAAATGTGTTTTAATAAGGTTACACCGGCGTCGGTCGTACAACGTCCTTTGGTGAAACCAAACTGTTGATCGTGAAGTATTTTATTCGTGTTAAAATGATTGAGCATTTGATTAAGCATTACTTTTTCAAAAACCTTGCTGAAAACTGGCAACACGGATACGGGTCTATAATTATTTGTGTCCTTACTATCCCCGGATTTAAAAAGTGGTATTACCTTACTGTATTTCATTAAATCCGGGAAAACTCCCTGATCCACACACAAATTAAATATTAAGGCTAAGTAAGGCGCTATAGTCTCAATTATGGAGGTACAGACTTTAATAGACATTCCCCAAAGATCTTCGGTCGGTTTGATCTTAATTTGCTTAAAAGCTTTTATTACTGTTATGGGGTTAATGTGCATAATGTTAAATTCAATCGGGCAGGCCGAAACGTTCGCCTTTACTAAATCAAAAGAAAGTGAGGGCGAGGAGTTTAATATTTCAGTAGTTTTAAGTGTACTATCCAGTAACTAGGCTGTGGAGGTCAGGTAGGCAGTCGTTCCATGTAAAATGTATTAGCTGTTCAGCTGCATCCGGTTAGACTGAAAGCTGACCCCAACATAGCTGGGAAAAGGCTAGGCAGATGATCTGCCATTTTCTTCGAAGCCTTACTTGGGTGTTCCATACAGTAAAAATTACTATATCACCTATGCTTGTCATGAAAGTACCAGCTTTTCAAGCAGAAAGGTGGAGGCAAAATTTATAAAAGCTGTTTACATTGAGTACAAACTTTCCCTTGAAATCAATAAAAAAAAAAAAACGAAACACAAATAACATTACTTTTATTGGCTTTACTGATCGTGATCAGTAATGTTTCTCATCCTTAAAAATCTCTAAACCGTCTTTAATGTTCGTCCATTCATAACAAATTGTAATTTTCTTATTACAGATCACGGGAGCTGATCAAAGGTGCAATACTAGACAATGACTTCATGAAGAATCTTGAGATGACGCAGATCCGCGAAATCGTGGACTGCATGTATCCTGTCGAGTATGCAGCTGGCAGCCTCATCATCAAGGAAGGAGATGTTGGCAGCATCGTATATGTTATGGAAGGTAAGTCATACTTTTTCTTGGATACCAGAATATCGCTCATTTTTTAGTAAGAAACACATTCAAGATTTTTGGCGCCATCTAGGGTCGAGTAGTATTTTTTAAACTAGTGATGATTTATTACCGCCATCTAGCGACGAATAACTAAAGTATCGAGCTAGCTAGTTCTGAAAAACGAAGATAGATGGCGGTGTATGTTTTGTCTATTTGGCAACAGATGGCGGTCTTCAGTTATTCTAGTATACACTAGATGGTGTTTTAATTATTTTTCTATTCCCTAATAGATGGCGCTAAAAAGTAATTCCAAAGCACTGCTTGTCTTTTTTTTTGATAATAATGTGGTAAGGCGTTGATCCATCTTGGATTCGATGTATTTATTATTTTCGAACCTTCCATCGTTATTTTAATTTTTTAATAATTTTATATTCTCTGAAAGCAGTAGATTTGCTTCAGTCTTTATAGATTAAAGTATAATTTTAATATTTGTATGGGGCACGAATTCTCATAATATTGTCACATAATAAATTAATATACTTCTTTTATTTCTTCCGTTATAAGGCTGGCGTTTGCACCACTGCTACGTACCAAGCTGTGTATAATAAGACTGTCTAAAATATCAAAAATTAACATGATAGTTTCCATAGTTAACTCAAACAAGTAACAAAAGTAATAAATATCTGAATGATATCTTCAACCAACAGATTTCACCTAACGGCTATTTTCCAAAACATAATATTCCTTGCATGTGTCTAATTCACGAGTATCCTTCGTTTACAACAAGTATCCGGCGAGATCTGCTAAATAGCAACCTCTCATAGTGTTTAGAAACAAACATAGTCAGTCATATATAGTGTTACTACGCTCAAGCAAAGTGGATACTTTCCCTAAGCGCGCGAGAAAGCGGAAAAGCAGCTGCCGTGACACCCGCGACTTTTCCTGCCTAGTAGGTACACTCAAACTCACGTCGACAGTAACTTTAACAGCGCCTTTATTTCGTTACAGTAAGGGCGTTTTTCATAATTCAAGTGTGCGGCTGACCGTACTTACCTACTCTTACGACTGCATACTTCTGTCTGTGGACTAACATTATAGAAAAACTAGACAAGTTACTATAAAATATACCCATTTATATACCTTACATATGTATTTTCTCGTGTTTCTAGTCATAACATCCCATAAAGATTAACTAGATACTTTAGCCAGGCTTTGATTTATTTGCTTTTCATTTAAAACTTAAAATGGCACTTACCTCACTGTTTGTTTGTTTTTAGATATAAAATAAAATACAAACGAATTAAAAACGAACGACGAAACGAACGATTTTTACGAATTCGTCTGGTGTCCGCAATTCCACGTCGAATCGCGTATTTTGCGTACGGTACAAATAAATTACAAATGGTTATTAATAAAATATGAGGAAAACATCAGAAATAGTTATTACCTGAAGTTACTAAGCAATTGAGCTTTCCTTATTATTTCTATTCAATGTGGTTTTGAAAACAATCAAACGTTTTTCCTTCCTTGAAAATATGTTAATGTACGATGGACAAAACTTAAGCATGCTCACTTAGGAAAATATTCCTGTGAGAGCGCAGCTAGTGACAAACGAACATTGTGCGATCGAGTCGTGAGCCGTGCTATGCGATTATCGCCTTTGAGGTGATCATGCGGAACTTTGACCCATAATACATATCACCTGTAGATTATTTTTGTAATTTGTTGTTGCTAGCAACCCTCCCCCGCTTCGCACGGGTTCAATGGCAACACGCCAAAACATTGAGATTACTATGCTATACCTAATTAAATATGCACTTTGTCTAATAGATACTATGTATTTACGTAGATTCTTCTTCTTCATCGTATCGATGATTCTCTTTTATTAATTTTATAAAAGTTTCGACCAGAATTCGGCTACTTTAACTGCGTCAGCGTTGGCCTCGCAAAGGTCTCCCATAGTGCTGGTGTTTTTACACAAAGAGCACGACAAGAGGTGAGGCATCGTTTGTGATGTGGCTCCACAGTGGCACTGTGGCTCATCGGAGTACTGCAGCCACCCACCTGGCTTCTTAGTCGGTTAAGAGATTTCCAGGTGGGCCATGGTAGTTGGTGGCCCGCTGGGAGCTTTTCTGCAGGCTCAACATACTCAGCTGGAGGTTATTATTGATAATAATGCCAATCAAATCAAAGTCCTCACTTTAAACCTAAGAAGATATTTACGTACTCGTTTCAATTAATATTTTGACCGTGAAATCCTTATTTACTTGCTACTATTATAAGGAGCTCGTGGCTAAGTAATAACAGCTGCAAGGGTCGATCCATCAGGTTAAGCTACGCTTGCCGGGGATGGTCCGTGGATGGGTGAGCATCTTTACATACCGAGACTCTTCCATGCCTCGGAAAGCACGTTAAGCCGTTGGTCCCAGCTGTCATTCGTTGATCTTTGATAGTCGCTACGGGTCGTCAAAAGCCCGCAAGTCTGACAACCAGTCTTACCAAGGGGTATCGTATTACCCAGTCACAGCACTGGGTTGTGGAGATCAGATAGGCTCCATGTAAAATACTGGTATTCAGCTGCATCCGGTGTCTAGGCAGATTGGTTTTAGTATAAGTTTGCTACTGTGAAACAACACTAACTTATTATCGCCGCCACGTTGTCGATTGATAAGAAAATCCCCAAATTAATTCTATAGGTAAATAGTCGATATTTAGTATGTTTCAGGCAAGATTACAAAATAATACATTTACATAATTTTTTCCTAAACCTATGCAGGAACTTAATCGAACTCATAAAAAGCATATAAAATTTGCAGCGAAGTAAGTTTTTTGTAACCAATGAATGACTTGGCTACGTGATGTCAGTGTCACGCTTTTGGCGGTCAAACAGTTCACAATTCACATGGAACAGAATGTTATTACCTAGTTACCTACTAAATTATAATTAGGAAAACATATAGTTATTGTTGCAGCACTGGTAGCCTTGCTAAATCCTTAAATACAGTTAGTTTTTAACCTTTAATTATGACAAAGTTTTAGCAACAACCAAAGCGATCCCATAATTAAATACTTAGGTATTTTAATATGTAACATTTTTATGTAATCAAAATATAATGTTAGCAATTCCGTTACATAAAGTTAATAACAGTAATTATCTGTACGCAACTGTACCAAAATAACACATAAATAAGGTAAATATAAACTACAGTAGATTTTTTAATTGTAACTCGTTCGGTGTAAAACGTGAGACGAACAAAAAATGTTTGGTTACACACAATAAAGTTTTTTAGATAATTTGTCAGCAAAAAACGCTGCGCAAATAAATGGAACGCGTTTCTATAACTTAGTGAAACTTAATAAACAGGAGCATAAGGTCAAACTAATGAGGGCAGAAATGTCAACGCGTAACTACGATGTTTCATTATATTTATGGAAATATTCGACTCTTGGTTTGTTATGTAAGTTAATAAAACAATGAATAAATAACTAAGTAAGTATTTTGCGTGTACCAAAATATAATAAAACTGGTAGAAAGTTGTTAGAGAAAAGAGCCAACCTTACCATCATGCTAGAGAAAAAATATTACTTAGTTTAAATTCTGTATGTTTTGAATAGTTAAAGAATTCTTATTTTAATTCCATTATACGGGTACCTTGCTCAAGGCAGTGCATCGATACACAATCACGCAATAAATGCATCTTATCAAGCAAAAAAAAATCCTAGGTACCTATTTATCATAATTATCACATCCAAGAGAGAACACAACAAGTCAACAATATGACAACCACGCGAATATTATCATCTCTGGCACCGTTTACATTGCGTTCGAACTATACTACGCAAACACAACGCTAAATCAGCGTCAAAACAAACGTTACAGTCCATTCACAGATATCTTAGCTCTGACAGCAGCAACTCAACCTTATTTTAACGACAAATAAATATCATTATGATTTTGACAGTAATGCAATATCAGAGGTATATGAATATGCAATCATGTCTACACGAGCGACGGCGACGCTTGCAAGACGATGTGCAAGCGTCGCCGCGACGTCAGCTAACGCTAAATGCGAAGGCACCCTAAGTAGAAAACCACTCAGAGTGTTCAACCGTGCATTAGATGCTGCAGACTGCGGTGTATTCAATGTCATTCTATATTTTTAAATCATTTTCTAAATGGCTCTGAGTCTGACACCTTTGCGGTTTTTATTAATAAAAGGGAAAGTATCAATAGGTTTACTTGTCAATTTGAACTGTCAATCCCAATGTTACTTACATAAGAAAGGCGTTAGAAAGGGTTGAGCAGATTCGCGTAATGAATAGTAATTATTATAAAGCTGTATAATAAAGGTAATAATGAAGGTAATGTAGTTTTCCCAATATTTCCTTCTCATTAATTTTGCATTCATCCCTTGCTGGCTTCACAAATAAAAATCTAGTAATTAAATAGTTTTATCGTGTTGAATGAATGTTGAGATCTTCTGTATGCTGAAAAGATCTATTGAAGGTGTACTGTTTCCACAGGCTGTTATTATTTTATGATGATGAATTCAAACTAAGTTAAATGCGTCATAATGCAGTTCTCGGAAAATACCATAGATACCCACCATATAAAGTACCTACGTCACGTAGATACTTTAAATGGTGTTTCACGTAGGCTCCGTGTTCAGAGATAAT
The DNA here is from genome assembly GCA_946251885.1 of Cosmia pyralina. NCBI lineage: Eukaryota > Metazoa > Arthropoda > Insecta > Lepidoptera > Noctuidae > Cosmia > Cosmia pyralina. Next base: position 14,245,812 of record OX276359.1, on the reverse strand, counting down.
GCTCTAAATTAAGTAGGTAGGTACCGAATTTTGTGACCATACATTTTGGGACCCTGACATTATGAAAATGATTTATATGACAAACTAAGACTAAATTAAACTCCGTCTTATATGTTACTTGTACCTAAATGTTATTGAATGCCGGACGAAACAAGGCAACTTGTAATAAATATTCATTAGATTTGGCGTAATTAATGTGACCGAATACGTAATAAGTTGGTAATAATTTTGCAAGTTTATATTTTTATTACTTCATAATAAAATTAAAATAAATTTTATTACAACACTGACTTTGTCATAATATTTTATTGTTGACGGAACACGAAGGAAATATTAAAAAAAAAAATAGGAAACATTCGTTCCAAATTTCAAAAGTAGCGAAGCAGACTGTATTGAGGTAACGTATGAATAAACAAAACATTACAGCATTCAATAATATAAAGATAAAAATAAAACAAACTAAACTATAAAAGGTCAATCTTAAAATAAATGTCACTATTCCAAGAACAATAACAAAAGAAAACGCTCCAGAACGGAAACCAGTTAAAGCGGGCAAAAGGCTCGTACTCTTGGTGGTACTATTACGAAATGTAAAAAAAAGTTCTGTCAGTACAGACAATGCGTGATCGGACCGCGGCCTTGGGAGGCGGAGATCGACATTCGAGACCTTGTCGACTTTTTGTAAGACATAATGGGTGACGTTGTAGCCCCCAGCTACTGGTCGTGTTTTAAGTGAAAGTAAAGAGCGTCCGTGTGTAATTTGCTGTGCGATGTTGATAGAACTCGATGGTGATAGCTGGATTGTAGGGTTCACAGTCAGTGTTGCGTTGGATAGTTGCCTATTGTAGTGTCATAACGATTTCCAAAGTTCCTGATTGGAAACGTAATTTCCCGTTGACATGGGTAATAGTTTAAAATTGTAGACTGTTGTTTCCAATATTGTGCTATCACGAAAAACAGTTTCTTCTCTGACTGACTAAAACAATGTGACACGTACAGCAGGCCTCATTTCAGTGGTAACAAAATCAGTATAAGCCATAGAGCAACACGGCCCCCGGCCCGGTCAGCCGGGGGGCCGTGTTGCTCTATGGTATAAGCTGACCTTGCATTCTAATAAAACTCCGCACTGATTCGACTGTATAGTATACTATACTGAAGGTACAAACAAGAAAGGAAGACAAATGTTCCAAATGGGTAGATGGTGTAGCTGTGCACTATGAAAAAAACCGGTCAAGAGCGAGTCGGACTTGCGCACCGAGGGTTCCGTTCCGATTTCTGAAAAAGTGTGCTATTTAGAGACATCGTTTTATTTTTCCTGTAATCTTTACATAAACTTCTATCACATAGTATAATTTCAGATTTTTCTCTATTCAAACTTCGGAGATAATAGGGGAACGGTATTTTTTTTACATTTTTCATCAAAAGTCGAAAACTATGCGGCCTAAAAAAATTTAAAAATGTTTGAGAATATGCAAACAGCGCTCTTTCATACGATACCCCACAGTAGCCCGACTTCGAATTTTTAAGACCCCCTTTCAGTCCCTGTTGCAAAAAAAAACATTTTATTTCTTTCCTATTTGCAAAATACTTGGGCAAACGTCATCTAAAACTGTTCCAAATTTCAAGTTGATAGCATTAGTACTTAATCGTTTTTGAGATATCCAGCTGTGACAGACAGACAGACAGACTGAGTCGCACCATAAGGGTTCCTTTTTACTATTTTGGTACGGAACCCTAAAAACATATTGACACGGCACCCTTGAGCTCAAGATAAACATAAAAAAACCTTATATGTAAAATAATTGAAATTGATGAGCCTAATACAAAATACAAAATCTTTATTGCAACAACAAGTATTTACATTTCATGTGCAAGCCCTGATTCCCAAACTAGTGAATGAAATTTAATGAAAACATTGTTGACAATATGTGACAACCCTCAATGTAACGTGTATGATTTATCATAAATGAATTAGTGAGACTTGGCAAGTAGTTGTAGACAAGTTGTAGCAGTGCTTGTAGCCACTTAAGTTGAATTGACGTTAACAAACAATATTGGAGACACTGGCAAACTTATAACTGTCTAAGGTCCATTTCTAGACCGATGCTCAAGACTTAAGAATCTCGACTCGAATACAGAATGACCCTTATGTTTCAATTCAATCTAAACCGAATTTTAATACTTAAATCAAGATCAAGTACGAAAGTTCTAGAATACGGTCCTATTCAAGAAGAATATAACGATATTAATAATGAAGCACCAGCATCTTCTTAGTAAAAATATTTATGTAAAAAAAACATCACAGACTATTGTGCTCCGTTCATACCACCACGATTCATACACATCGATTGATTTATAAAGAGTATAATAGCATTGTTAAAGAAAAACATTTGACCTGTGAGATTCTTCGGTAGCAGCATCAGCCACAAAGGAAAAAAGGCAATTAAAAATAGGTTATCATTCGAATAGTATCAATATTAGCTGTACCTACGTGCTATGATGTCCAAAGATCATTAATGCTTATAGAGCACGTTCGATTCTATTGCCTCATCGAACACTTGTGTAGAAATATAATGCAGCTGATACAGAGAAGGCATGAGCATTGATCGCCACCATTTATATATTTATATTTCAATGATCGCCACGGTTGCTTAAAGCGGATGATAAAGATGAATATCCTTACGAAACCGAAACTTGATACGTATTCATTTATAGCAACTTTTAAAGCGTCATACAATTTGTACCATAAATGTAATTAATATGTTCAAGTTCCTCTTATCTTTACAAAAAAAAAAAATAACAAATTTGATAACGAACCATGACCCTCATTATCTAGTTCAATAATGTTATCAACTTATTCCGTGTCTTGCCTTAACATATTCATATTCTAAATATACTCGTATTACAACAAGTGGTCGAAAAATGAACGCCTAACTTCAGAGGAAATAAGTAACATGTTACTTCTAAGTAATTGCCACATTACGAAAATTTCCGTCGGAACTATATTCTGTGATAATAAATTTAAGTTTCACTTAATATTTCACCTACCCGCGGTTACGTCTATTAGTTACGAAATAATGGTTTAATACACTTATTTTTATTCTGTGCTGCAATTGCCAAAAATGAACACTTATTTCATATTACAAAACGATTGATGCAACTTATTGCATTTAATTTGATTCCAAACGAATAAAACTAAATAGCTAGATAATTTAAAACAAGCTAGACATAACTTATGTAACGGTTTGGCCTTTGGAATATAATCTAAGCATAACATTTGAATGCCAAATGGAAAACAAAATCCTTTGGTTAAAGAAGTCAAAGAGATGATTAAAGAAACAAGAAAAGAAGATAAATAAAGAAGAAGATAATAAAGAAGAAGAAGAGTAAGAGAGAACTTACTCGATGAGTAAATGCAGGATCAAGACTTGATCTAATCTGCAACAATACTCGTATATACATACTTTTAGTTAAAGGCTTGTCACGTTCAACTGCAATCACAAATGTGCTTACATTGAGTGCGTATAAAATTGCCTTATTCCGAAATTTTACGACACTAGTCGCATCAAACTGACGCAAGAAGCAATTTTTCTTTAAGTTCCAGTCGCTTAGGCCTGGTCGTTGGCCAACACGACCTTAATGCCTCGAAACATTTGAGCCTATTGTGCGAATAGCCTCAGAATCACGCACCTAGTAATAGTGACCCTAAATTACATTGGGATGTGACAAATTATCTGTTGTTACCATTTTGTGAGGCAACGTATGAAATGGCTCTAGAGAACATGTTGTAACATCCGTGATGTTGGTAAAGAGATAATTGCCAACTACTTTTAAGCAGCTTCTCAATGTCTTCTCTCTTGTTCAAATCAATACACGTATAGATTAAAACAAACCAAAGGGCGGACACTTAAAATAAGGAAAAACTCTAAGAAGGATAAAAATAAATCTAAAGTATGATAAGATCACAGGCCTTAAGGAGGTGGCTGGGACAGACTAGATGCGGAATGAGGAGGTGTTGTGGCACAGCCTCGGGTAGGCCTATGTCCAGCAGTGGACTGTGATAGGCTGAGTTGATTGATTGAAGATCACCGTGAGATTCACAACAATAAAGCATAATTCTATCTATCTTCACTATCATATCATTGTCGAATATGTGTACAAAAATCTCTTAAAAAAAAAGATGAAAAAAAAATCGGTCAAGAGCGAGTCGGACTCGCGCACCGAGGCTTCCGTACAGTCAGCAAAAAAAGTCGATTAACACTTGCAGATTTTTAATCTTAATTACTAAGCGGAGTATTTAATTCAAATCGGAACTTAAAATTTTAAGAACATTAACTCTTAACAGTTAAACGAAAAAAAAAGCAGTTTATCGAATCATTTCGTGTTTATTAGATGATGTCAAAAAGTAGCAGTGTTAACCGACTTCTGTTGCTGACCGTACCATTATTTATATGTAATTTTCGTTGATGATTTCTGAAAAACTGTGCTATTTAGAGACATCGTTTTATTTTTCCTGTAATCTATCACATAGAATATTTTCAGATTTTTTATGTAAACTTCGGAGATGAGGGGGGGGGGGGGGGCACGCTATTTTTTTAAAATGTTTCATCAAAAGTCGAAAACTATGCGGCCTAAAAAAAAGAAAAAAAATGTTTGAAATGTGCGCTCTTTCATATGATATGCCCTAGTAGCCCCACTTTTTTTTTCCCTGTTGCAAAAAAAAAACATATATATTTTTATTTCTTTCTTATTTGCAAAATAGTTGGCCAAACGTCATCTAAAACTGTTCCAAATTTCAAGTTGATAGCATTAGTAGTTCTTGAGATATCCAGCTGTGACAGATGGACAGACAGACAGAGTCACACCATAAGTTTTCCTTTTTACCATATTGGTACGGAACCCTAAAAAAACTATCTTACAACAGTCTTGTACCTCGAGTATTGTTGTCATGTGTTATTTATTTATTCAAATATTTAGTTATATTGTATATTTGATGTTTCCCTGTATGTGGTAATCTCAAAACATTTCACACTGTTTCTAATTCCAATATCTTTGCAAAACAATTCCTAAATTGCATAAGATAACAAGATCTCTACTAGACTCTCCAAGATCTAATTAGTAAGAAGTGCATTGTCGAGTCCAGTCATTTGTCTCTACACATGCATTCTAGCTGGGTGACCATCCGTATCAGACGATTTCTCTTAACGATCTGAATAGTTCTCGTTATAAACATTTACTTTAGCTCGTTGTTGTGACCCAATTTTGATATTGGCTCTATTAAAACTTGTTACTACTGTCTGTTGTTACTTAACACATCGAGTAATTTAGTTGCGTAATAAGTTCAATTTACTTGAGATATGCATCACTACTGTTTGTGGTCGCTTTTATAATTTTGGATCTAGTTCGGTTAAACCAATTCCAAGATCCTCAATTTGCTCTAAAGATTAAATTTTAAAGTATTTTTACGATGGCACTTCAGAGAATTTAGATACTAAATCATTATCACGTATTGCAAAGTTCAATCCAAGTTCTCTGAGGATTAATATCATACTAGTTTCTTGCTTAATTACAAACCACAGACGGTGGGATAGCTAAGCCACTAAAGGTGTGATTAAATTATTTAGAAGTCCTTAGAACATATCTATGTTATTACTAGTATTGAGAATGTCAAAAATTACACAGTAATCAACCGAGCGCCATTTGTATCACTGTTAGGTAATGTAAAAAAATGTGAACGTATTCATTGGGATACCCTTTCCAATAAGATACGGGTCGATGACGTCACTCATTGAAAGTGTGTTATTTAAACGAGGGGAAAGAATTGGCTGCATGCCTGTCTTCATTGGTCAATTAGACAAGGCAACAAATGGAGGTAATGCTACGAGCATCTACTCACTCGTTCCAATTGGATGAGTGTAAATGAATAGGGCAACAAACTGGGCTTATAATAATCTTAGGAATTTCCATTGAAAATAACACGGGATTTCGAGAAATGGTCTTCATTATAGATAAAGATGGGTCGTGTCATTAAGTCTCGTGTTTTGAGGGAGATGCGGGATTCTCTGAAACAATATTTTCCTTAAAAACAACAACTTCTGATAACGCAGAAGTCAAGAGCATTATACTATCAGCAATTTAAATAAACCACTACCTAAAGTGCCCCCTACAAAATCGTAAATTTAAGGTAGTAGCGTAGCAGTACTTAAAAGTGAAACTATAACATTATCCAGAGCCTACAGCCTTGACCGTGGAGTAATTGCGTCAGAAATGAAATCCAACTGAACATCTTCACGATTAGCATTTCTACTTTTACTTGAACTTTCGATTCGTCGACGCCGACCATAATTACATTGTGTTTTACCGTTTAGTAATCATTCATACACAACACATAATTATGAAATTTTCCGATATGGACAGTGCAGGTAAATAAAGTAGTGGATAGTACGAAAGAAAACGGATAAATTAGACAAAATAATAAAGCATAAACTTCATTTATAACTTCGACACGTCTTGTAGAACGGGTTTTATGATCACGAATTCAAATGTATAATACTTTTATGATGATATCTTTGTGATGTCCAACGAAGCGGTTATGTTCTGCACCCATTACTACACGTTATACCAAGAAAAAACTGTAGAATTCATTTCTTTAAAAAATATTGCTCTTCTGAAATCTTAGATCATAATAACTGGTTTTGAAGACAAGTTACGTGATTTATATCCAGTGATAACTTTCATCTTACTGTAGTTTTGTCGGTTTTTGAAATTTAAGACCTAAAATGATTCCATCTTCTTGTATTGCAAAATTTTCGTGCTCTCTTACGCTTCAATGATTGCCACAATAGCAAATCGTAATTGTAAATTTTCCCTGTTTGTTTCACCAATTTAATCCATTAACCGCTTTCTTTTCGATTTTATTTGTTTCGCTATAATGATATTGATAAAATTTTTCTTTTTCATTTGCAACATTATTTGCGCAGTCATTCAGAAACTTAGTTGTGTAATTTGTATTATAATATTGAATTTGTATACTTACAATTTGTCTATATCATCAGAAACTTATTTTTTAACCTTGTTTCTCAATAATATTTTGTACTTTCATCCCAAATGTTTTTGGTTAAAGTATCAGCAAAGTCCACTATGAAGTTTCTCGTAATAAGTGTCACTGACTTCAGAAATGTGCAAAAAGTTGCTAAACCATCTCTCAATGTATATCAAAGCTGCCCGTTTATTTCAGTTTATTTTTTAAATCCACAATTGTTAAGATACCAATGTTTATAACAGAAATACTGCTGCACTCGTTTATATTTATTATACGTTGTTAAAGGCACTATTAAAATAGACTAATGACTTTTTCGGTGTTTATCTGAAGGTCTACCTTCAACGCCTAACATTTGATAGCTATTCGGTCACGGGCGATACCTTGCCGTTTCAACTCATTATAACTATTTGCATTCACTCATTATTATTATACATGCTTAGGTTCTGACGTATTAAGGCTCCCGCAGGCAGGCGCTATGAAACGATGCAAAGCGATTCGGGTACAACATTCTCCATGAAGTTTTCATAGAAATTGTTCTACAAGAGTCGCGTCTTGCTATCGCGTCATGTCTGTCTGCGAAAGCCTTGAGCCTTTAATACTCCAACTTTTGACATTCAAAAAATTTGCTACTGCTCAAAGTAGGCTCACTTAAATAAATGTGAATATTATGTCAACATTTGCAATACCATAGGTTCTTTCATCATTATTATGTGGTCTTTGATTGTTTCAATGTTTTAACAAGTGTTTAGCGTTACATACGTAAACATACGCGCTGTTTGTATGTAGTAGTCCGAAAAGTGTGTTCATCACATATTCACATAGATATAATATTTCTATGCATATTCATAAAGGAACAATTTTTTAGTCGCAGTTTACTGCTCTACAGTATCTCTAGGATCAAAATTAAAAGGTTCACCACCTCGTCCACCTTTTGTGAGCTTGGAGCTTTTATTATTCAGGTAAGTATATGTTTTGTCTTTGTCTGGCGCATAGTCTGTCTCAACCATACGCGCAGTCAGCCGGCTGCGTTTGCGCAGGAGTTGATCGGATCGGAGTAGAACAGTAAGCGGAGCGGCGCTGACGTGATTGGTCGCCGTGTCCCCAATGTCTCGCGTTCCGAATTTAAAGTAGTCGCGATCGACTTCAATGTGAGACAAGCGATGTGATTTGTTTATAGTTTTTGTTCCTCAATTAAATGGAATTGAAGAGACTTGTTCCATTGAACTATGGTAAATAGTGTGAAGTGTTATTGTGTTAAAATAATGTGTATTTTCGCGGAAGCTGCAGCTGTCGCTGCACCAGACGGATTTCGGTGGATAAACGCAAATCCGTACACCGAAAAGGATTTAAAATTAACATGTTACTCACATCAAGCTGCAGCAAAATTTTATGTTTGAGGATATTTCAAAAATAGCTTTATTAAAGTTATAAACATTGGAGTCATTGGATTTTATGAGCATATTTTTATAAACATCGTGTCCTGTAGTCTGATTCTCGATTTGAAAGTAACGTTTTGGAGGCTCTCATGCACTACAAGGTTATTGCATGCCTCTCGTATTTGCGTGCACTACCCGTGTGGCGTGAAAGTATTTTGGAACGTTGTCTTCACAGTGAAGATATTTTAGCATATTAATGTCCGAGCAACCTCGAGCTTTCTATGCCTGCGTTTGGCCAAACAGTATGACATCACTGTCTTGTTAGACCTCGTCTTTTTTGATGATATCAGCAACATTGACGATTAATATACTTTAGAGTCGTCCTCGTTGAATAATAAGTTGGTGAAGTTTGATTTTGTGAACTAAATCAATCAAGTACTGGTTTCATAATTAATGATATACCTTGCAAGTATTGCAATACCAATCAGTTCACGCCTCGTTAACTTAATGAAATCATTGTTGCACTAACACACTTTGGAACTTGTTTATCGAGTAATATAAATCGATTTAATATGCGTGTACGAATCATTGTCACGTTTTTGTATTCAAACAAAGATTAGAAAGTATAGTTAGATAGTATCAACATATCATACAGAGGATTGTCTCCCTTGCGTGTCAACAATAATGCACATAAATGATGTTATCATAATAATAACTATTCCTATTATTAAAATTATCATTAGACCGTAGAAAGTGTTGTACATACCTACAAATATTTCGAAATAGAAACGATAGTTGATGATTATAACACTGATATAGTATTTTATGACATACATGTAATAATTGCTTAACTGAAGCAAGGCAAAACTGATTGCTGGATGTATGTTATTCCAACTTGCTCTTGTTTGTATAATATTTGATATAATCCTCATAGAATAATGCGCCGCGAATGTCACACTGAATAGTAAATTTAGCTGAATAGGAGAAAGGGCTACCATTGTTTATGATTCGAGTAAGCTACCGTTAGTTCTAAATAAATTCAACGCGCGCTGTTTGCGTATCTGACTTATATATTGTAATTCTATCAGTGACTTTGTGCTTCATTGATGAGTCAACTGTTTTTAGTCCTTTCGATGTAGTTTTTGCCAATGTAAAAGCAGAATGCACCGCATATAGACGATGAGTCATTTTTGCATTGTTTTGATCATTATCTATTGTAAACGGTAGTGTAATCAAAACCATAAAAATCTTAAAGATTTTAGGTAGATGACTGGTCATTGTATTGTCAGCTGTGCTCAAAGATATTCTAGGAAACCTTGCAAGCGAAGCTGTATAAATGTAATTGAAAAATGTCTTAGGTACCTATTTATTATTATGAAATCTTTGCAAAGTTTCTGATCCCAAGTCCCAACATCATTATTCATAATCTTCTGTTGGGAATGTTTATGTCGTTACTTTGATTTTTGATAGTGTTACTGCTGAAGGTAGTGCCACTAGTTTTTCTTGGCAACATTATTGATCTATTAATGGAAAAATAGTTACCGATGCATTGGCCACGATTTCTCGAGTTCCTGGATATGTTTCTCACGTATCATCGCTGACCAGCCGACTGGATATGTGGACCAATGAACTTGTTTCAACTCGTCTATCGGCTGATGTCTTAGAAATTGTTTCCTACTTACTCGATCAGGCGTTTAATGATTGCTGCTAATTTGCTACTATTTTACACGTATCATTTGTTATTGTTTCTTCACCTACATTGTTTTTAATGATTCCTTTATCTTTATAATATACTAATTGTATTTCTAGTTAAAGGCTGACTTTCGATTCCAAATCTCGATGTACATCTGCTTTAAATTTATATAGAGTTGTTAAGTTTCCCAGTGAAAATGCGACCGTATTAATAACAATAAACTGACCGTATGTAGCAGTTGCTTCACCAGCTGCCACTCGTACTCACTCAGCCCCCATTATCTAATTATTACGAAATGTAATTCCATTTGCATTCGCCTTATGGGCTCTTGAAGCCCAGTTAGCGCTTCCTCGTTGATGTATTGGACCAAACTACTACTTGTGCAATAGTCGTGCTTGCCTCCCGTGACGCGTCCGCTCTTGCGAAGTTTACTGGTCAATGATAATTTTTTGCCAAATTACCTATGAAGCACGAACTTGAAGGTCGTATAATGTAAGCCCTCTCATTGTGCAATGCAATCACTGTATGTATGAAGTTTAAGCAAAGGTCGATACAGATTGTTAAAACTCAAGTATCTACAAAAAATAAAAAATACAAAGCTACTATTAATTGCAATCTGAGATCCACGCATGATTTTATATTTATCAATAGAAACAGTAACCTGTGCTCACAGCTGTTGTTTTATTTTCATAGTTTAACTTTAAACTAGCAGCAATATTCATAAAAGAAAAAGCAGTAAGCAACTGGCGGTAAAGTCTTGAAACATTCAAAGATCTTTCTCATGTTTTTCAATTTCACATGATTGGTGGGTATACTGGGTACTTCGTTAGCAATGCGGTTAAATGTGCAGCTGTCGAGAAGGTGCACTCACTTTGTATCTCAAGAAAAATAATCGAGTTTCTAGACACGGATAAGTATAATAGCGCTTGCAAAATCCTTCCATTGTTATACCTACATTAATCAATCGAACGCGCCATTCTTAACGCAATCGTTTAGTAGGAAAATTGAGAAATTTTCACTCAACCAATTAACTCTCCTTGAGCAAAGACTTAATTATGCCTTAAGACATTGAAAATTTTGCTGCAGCATCAAATTGAAACTTCCACAGATTGACTCGAGTAATTTATGTTCCTGATTATTACGAACTAACAAAAACAGCGAGTGTGTCACATTATTCTCCCGTCTAATGATGTCCGACCTTTAACAGCTGGTCTATAACATCAATCCAACGGGAAAATGGAATTAAAACTATTAAGTACGACTCCTCACAGGCAAACGTTATGGCTCCACAATGATGTAAATGAAGCGACACTAAGAAATTCGACGACATTATGAAAATCAAGCATTATCCAGGAAAAGCGGTCATGGAGGACCCGTGGCTGTCCATTACGGACAGAACTATGGACCTTGTGTACGCGGCTAACTGGGTTGGTGCAAAGAATCTCAGTTCATATAATGAAAAAGATGACCATTCAAACAGCGTTAAATTCAATTCAATATCAAGAAGCAAGTCGTGTAGAGACGTTGGTCGTAGTAACGACAAAGATTATGATAGCAAAACATATTCATTGGAAGATAATGAATATAGTTATTCTAATGATGTTCCTAATGAAAATATATCTCAATTAGCTAAGTACCAACAAAATATAGAAGAGAAGGCGAGAGCGAATAATAATCTTCTCGCACAGAATAAATTGAAACATAGTTATAGTTTTAAGGATATGCCAAATGGATATAAACCGTCGACATTAAGAAGAGTTAAACGTAGGAATTTTACTGAATGGGATATCGAAGCGTTCGCATCTAACAGTAAACAGCCACCTCTGCCACCACAACGCAAGGATTCTTTAAAATATGCACACCGGCAGAGAAAAGCTGACTCTAAAAAAAGTTACTATCCATTACCTGATCCCGGAGCGGTCCCACCTGACCCCTCGTCTGAATCATACTACGAGTACTACTCCAGAGTAAGTCAACAGAATAATGACACTGACAGTGATAAGATAAAACAGATGCAGAAGGACACGAAAAAAGATAAACCTACTCATAGTGAGCCTATTAAACAAAATGGAAATACTATGTATCAATTGATCAACTCTATGGCAACTTTAGACTTAAGTCCAATAAAGTCCAGGAACGGAAAACAGAACCTCGATATGGATTGCGAAGCGGAAGATTTGGGTTTGTACATGCAGCCTATTAACAAGTCGTTATCTACATGCGATCAACTTCCTAAGCACACAACGCAACCGGTGAACGAACGAAACGGACGCATCGAAGATAATAAACCTAGCTTTCGTTCTAAATCATTAAGAGTAAAAAGCGAAGGAAGAGCGCCTCTTAGAGCTTATCTCGACGCCACCCAGCCTGAGGAGGTTTACAATGGAGTCACTGTCACACAACCGAAAAGAAATCTGTCACCGAGCGAACAGCTGACGTTAATGCAGTACGAAATGTTTAACGGAAGTCAAAGTCAACCCACCCCGCCGATTGCTAATGGGTTACACTCTAATGATCTGAGTAAAGAAAGTGACTATCGGACTATAAACGGTGTTGCAAAGCAAATCAAACGTGATAAGTATGGAAAGCTATACAATACAGTGAGAGTGAAAAGTGATGATAGGTATGACAGATACAATGACATTATGTCTTTCGGGACACAAAAAGATCGTATTAGTGAAGAACGTGTCACAGGTAGTAATGGTGTGTTTTCTAGAAGTGCGAAAAGTTCGTCTAGCGGGTCGGACTCGGATTTCTCGATACCTAGACCTAAGTTAATAGTGCCGGTGCACACTTACGGAACCAGAAAGAGGAGGACGGGCAATCTCTGTCAGCGGGACAGTACTGCTACTGAATCGTCATTGGATGCGGGTATATTGTTAGACGTGACGCGTCTGGACCCGAACAACAAGTCCGTTGACAAGTACTCCCGAAATGGAGACACAGGTAAATTTCAATAGAATAAGTACCTACATACTTATATAATATGATTTAGTTTTATGTTACATATGTATCTATCACACTTTATACTAATATTATAAAGGCAAAAGTTTGTGAGTGTGTGTGTTTGTATGTTTGTTAACGCTCAAACGGTGGGACCTATTTTGATAAAATTTGGTATGGAGGTAGCTGACACCCTGGATTTACACATAAGCTACTTTTTATTGATATACTACGCGGGCGAAGCCGTGGGTGGAAGCTAGTCTTCAATAAAAACGGTTATCGTAGTTGTTATCGGGAAGTTATTTTGATCTCATGTGTGCTGATGTTGATCGATGTGTGGACGTGTTATGGCGACTGACGGGACAACTTCGAGGTATCATGAATGACATTTCTGATGACGTAATATGAACCGTGAAATACCTACGCACATGACTCAGTGTTTCATCATCATAAGGATCTGTTACCTCCTTGTGTTTAAGTTGCCTACGCTTAGTTTGGATTAATTGCTGTTTATGTAACAATATCTGTAAAGATATACAAATCATCCTTGTAATCAATTGCAAAAACTCACTACAAATTAAAATGTTGTCTTCTGAACACTGTTGCAAAATACGACAACTTTATAGTCTATTGCGTTTATCATGTTTAACAAGCGGATTACTGGTCAAAGTGCGTAAGTACTTGGATGCTGCTGCCCACTATCTTGATACAATCTCTTAGCCGACTCTTACAACACACACGGGAAATGACGGTCTATATTGGTAGCCGAGACAACACGGCAAATTGATTTATGCATTTCCTTTATTGCGACTTCTGCTGGTTTTCCGTTGACTATGATTATAAAATTTAATCAAAATTTAAAGAGGGGCAGAATATTGCGCCACGCTTACTCCATTTACGATCGAGGTTTTGAGTGCCTTGGCATATGTATAGGTAGTTTGCTAAACGCACCGAGACTGGCATATCAATTAAACGTGGCTACGTATTGCCCTACTTTTGGTTAAAGTCAGGCACGAATATGAGAATTAACATAGCTACTTGTAATACAGCAATTTCAATTATTGATTGCAAAGTATAGTTCTACGGCAAAGAATATTAGAGGTAAAGTAATTTACACAAAGCTAGGCTGAAGTGTAAAATGTCATTAGTAATGGTTATTCTATTATAATGGTATGTTGTATTATTGCTGCTAATATTATTTTTTCATACATACGCGGGTAGATTTTGAAACTTGAAAGCAGCTTGTATTGTTTTGATTAAAGAACAGCCGATTCCACATGAATCGATTTTTCACGTTTACGCAGGTACATTATTTCACATTTTTAAAGCCGTACGTCTTGTCAGTAGTACATCACATATTAGTAAAGTATTTCAATATTTAATTCTGAGAAAAGTAATATTTATTTCGGCGATTTCTGTTGAATTTATTGTGAGTAAGAAACATTACAGCCGTCGTGAAAATTTTTACTAACGCAGTCGGCTTGAAAAGACAATGGACCACCGCTGTGCTGTGGTTGTAAATTTAAAACCGACCTTGTTGAACGGTTATGTTAAAGTCATTTTAAAATGAATACATTAATGGCAGTTAAAGGACAATAGAAATAGCAGGAACTTGGAGATTGCTAAGTTCTCATTATGACTACTTGTATGCATAATATCGCTATTAGGAGGTGCTCCTAGCTTTTCCTTATGAGCAAAGCCTGGCATTGAATGACCCGAATGTGAATGCATGTTATTTATTATAAAATAACTCAAGCTTTCAGTTTCAAGGAGCTTCCAATAAATATTAAACAAACAAAGAAAATTATAATACTACCGATGATGTTCATAACTAAGAATTACCAAATAAAAACGTTACATTTCTGTTTGCAAAAATAAGATCCTTGGCTGAAAGTAACACCACATCTCCTGTTCGAAAGCCAGTATCAATGTTGTAATCTTAATGCACCAAAGTAAGATAGTTGAATAATAAAACGGCCATACGCCTGGACACGTATCCGAACTCCTGACCCCAGCATTACTCGTATATTCCAAGCATTACGTTGCTAGTTGCCTTGAAACACTTTCGTTCTTTGAGTATTTAATTTACGTCATCGTCATCTAAGACTTGACCAGCAATTCGCATGTCCGATTGGTGAACTAGTAGGTATTCTGCATTTGGGCGACAATTATAAACATTTGCAAAATTTTCTGCAGCTTGTTTGTAATTACCGTAGTTAGGGTTCCATGTTGAATTTGTTTTAGCTTTCTAAAACTCCATTAGCAGTGTAAAATCTATGTTTTGAGGTAGAACAAAATCATTTTGACCGTATTTTTCAATCTGTTCAAAATGTCCTTTTCTGTCAAAACTTGTTTAGTTTGCAAGTAAATAACTCATTTACTTAGTTTAAGATAGTCTGTTATTGATTCAGTCTAGTCTAGATTTGAGGTGTCTAAAAACGTGGTCTTAGTTTTTGTACAAGCAAAAAAATGTGCTGTTACGGATATGAATAAACGTGTAGTTCTTACGTTGGGAGTTAAAATATTCAATTAGAAGTAGAAAGTTTAAATCAGTGTATTAAAACTTTACTTCCCAATCTATCGTACATTACTTCCGAAGCATTTAACACTGTAATCATTTCACACATGATTTAGAAACTTGTAATTTTTACAGACGAAAGTTGTAGATAAGTTGCTAAGTAGCATTGTTTCGCTAAATTCGTGAAATACTTCTTTATTGGATATTAGATTTCGATTAGTTTCTAGAGTAATATTAATAACAGAAACCAGCTAAATGCGTGTTGGACCACGCACAATGAAGGGTACCGTAGTTGAAAAGATCCCAATAACAAACTAAATTTATCCCAAAAACAAACTTAACATTGTGATCTCAAAATAATATTTTTTTATGTGATAAAATTAAAAATTAACAATTTTCGGTCTTTTTCTTTACTTGTGCTGTGAAACCTTGCTTCTTGCCAAATTTCGTTATTCTAGGTCAACGGGAAATACCCTATAGTTTTTGATTTACTTGCGAGTGTCAAAATATGTCGCATAAATGGGCGAATTTTTTTATTGCGTTGATATAGAAGCTTGATTTTTTATAACTAAGGGACCATAGACCTACGTATTTGATAGTCATTTCAACTTGATACCTCCAGGCGATCCTGAGAAAAAGGGTCTTGACAGACTGACAGACTTGAAAATATTTTTTTATGTGATAGAGTTACAAATTAACAATTTTCAGACATTTTCCTTTACTTGTGCTGTAAGACCTTGCATCTTACCAAATTTCATGATTCCAGAACAACGGGAAGTACCCTATAGGTTTTGATTTACTTGCGAGTATCAAAATATGTCACCTTTATGGCCGTATTTTTTTATTGCGTTGACTTAGAAGCTTGATTTTATTAGAGCTCCAAGGGACCATAGACCTACGTATTTGATATTAATTGCATTTGATACCTCCACGTGTTTCTGAGAAAATGGGTCTTGACAGACAGACAGACAGACAGACGGTCAACGAAGTGATTTTACAAGAGTTTCGTTTTTTCTTTTTGAGGTACGGAACCCTAAAAATAAATAAAAACTGTTTCTAGCAATCAAAGTCAAATAAAAATTCCAATTGTATGTTTAAAATAAATTAAAGTGGAATGCACATAATTATGATTGTTTAAACGTTATTTCAAATATTAGCTCATTAAACTAGATAGTGGTATTACTAGATCGCGGTTACATAAAATGATTTGATCATGACTGTAATTAAATTGAGGTTAAACACGGATGTCCTTGCCGCGTGACTTCGTTAGCTCTCTGCAAATATTAGGCTATGATATGATAGTACAATAGCTGAAAATATTTGTAGCTTCTGCTACTTGATGAGTTTCAACTTTCATCTCCAGTCCAGACTAAATATTGATTATATTTAAATAACCACCTTTTTCGTGTCCACAATTACTGATCTGGGTTTACAGCGTGTTTTTTTACACAATCTATCTACCATTTCTTAGTTCGTTCTTTATTCACATTTTTTTTTTTTATCATTTGCCTACGCTGTCCCACTCCTGGGCAAAGATCTCCCTCCACTACTTCCAACTTTCGCGAACCCGCGCGTCCTCTTTCCAGTTTTGACGGTACATATCCAACTCACCCCGCCATCTTCTATACGTAGTTTGTGGCGACCCCACCTCACTATCTCAGGGCACCAGGGGGCTTACTGTGAGCTCGTATAGCAGGGTAGAAGTTGAACGCTTCCAATGAGAAAGAGAGAGACGGTGCTATAGGTCGTATATAGCTCCGTCTCTCTCTCACTCAGCTCATAGTAAGCCCGCTCTTCTGTGCTGTTTGGGCTCACAGATTGTCCGGCATGCGGCAGACATGTCCTGCCCAGTCCCTTTTAAGTAAGGCAGCTTTTTGAGCCACTTTAGCTATCTTTGTTTTGGAGCGCAGTATTGTGTTTCGAACACGATCCGTTAATTTAACGCCCAGTATTCTGCGCTCCATTGCTCGCTGGCAGACCTTGAGTGTGGACTTCTGGACATTAGTCAAAGACCAAGTCTGTGCACGAAGAATACACATGTCCATGACCCAGCGTTTTAGTGCCATAGACAACTCCAGTAGCTCTTCTAGGTGTTTTCCGTTCGTCTTGTGTTTTCTTCATCTTGCCTCGCCTGGAAAGAGACTACTTGGCCCAAGTAAGGGTATTCCTGGACATGTTGTATTGTCTCCCCGTCTACTTTTATGCTTCCAGGTGTTTCGTTGTACATAACTTTGGTCTTCGACATATTCATCTTAGGTCCAACCTCAAGACTTGCATTACTAAGTTCTTGGAGCATCATCTGTTCAAGTTCACTGGCTGAGGATGAAAGAGTCAATCAATCTGCCTAGCCTTTTCCCAACTATGTTGGGGTCGGCTTCCAGTCTAACCGGATGCAGCTGAATACCAGTGTTTTACATGGAGCGACTGCCTATCTGACCTCCACAACCCATTAACTGGGCAATACGATACCTCTTGGTAAGACTGGTTGTCAGACTTTCGGGCTTCTGACGACCCGTGACGACTGTCAAAGATCCACGAATGATAGCCGGGACCAACGGCTTAACGTGCTTTCCGAGGCACGGAGGAGTCTCGATATGTAAAGATGGTCACCCATCCACGGACAACCCCGGCAAGCGTAGCTTAACCCGATGGATCGACTTAGCCACGAGCTCCTCCTCAGGATGAAAGAGTACCTACTTATTTATATATACCTACTTCATTTAAATTACAGTGTGTAGCTATTCTATGACATCTAAGTATTGCTAATAGACTATTACGAGTATCATCATCATCTGCTTAGTTTTTTGTCAACTATGTTGCGGTTGGCTTCCAGTCTAACCGGATACAGCTAAATACCAGTATTTTAATGCTAAAAAGACTAATAGAATACCATATAATTGGGTTTATGTCAAATTGTGTTCAGAATTAACTTCAGTTTAATGAACAATTCTAACAGGATTAACATTTGAATAGACTACGTCACGCAGGACAAGTGTTCAACAACACACACCCGTTACCGAGTACATATACAAACGACAAACGTGTTAATGTGTTTTCTTTCTTCCTTTCTTCTTCTTTCTATATATATATAAAATGGTATATCTATCTATTGTTGATCCAAAACGTAGTGTCACATACTACAAAACATTAACAGTTTTCTATTGACTGATAAATAGTCGTACATATACATATACATAATGTTTACCAATTTATAAATCGAAACCTATCCATATAAGCTACAAGCTACATAATATTAAAATTTTAAATAAGAAATGAATTGTCACTGTAGCAAGAACACGGAAATCAAATAAGAATGAGATTGTCTAGGTATAAATATCGTAAAAAGGCAAGTCTTTCGAGATTAAAAAAAAAATCTAGTGAAGACACAAAAAACATAAATACCTACTAGCTATTCGTTAACCTGTATTTATACTAAGGCAGAAAAACTTCAAAAAGCAAACACTTATTCTAAGAATACTGTTTAGGAAAAGCAGCACTTTGTATCGTTATGTTCTAAGAAGAACAGAATGCTATGATTAACGTTTCACATTCTCAAATTAGTATCTATCTCAATAATGTGATATTCCTTTTCATTTGTCTTCGTATCTTGTTATTAAAATACTTCGGGCATACATGCACTCACGTTTATTCATTAAACAAGCTGCATTTTCACATGCCCCTCTATTTATTCTCACACTTATCTTCTCATGGTCGATAATAACAGCTGCTTACAATTGTAATCTTTCACACTTGACGATAAGAGTCATAAAACTTGATTGTTAATTTTTACCACTACAGAAATTATTATTGCACTATCGAGTCCGTTCACTGCAATGAGTCACCAATGTCCACCGACAATTTCAATCTTGGCAACCTTGACAGTATTTATTAATTTGTTTGGTATCAAAATAATTTTCAAGTTGGAATAAATGTTGTAGTCAAACAAGTTAAACTAGGGCTCAGACATACTTTTGTATATTTGCGCAAAAACAGTTTGGTTTATGAATTTATGATGGTAAAAAAACTGCAGTTAAATATTCAAATATTAAAGCATACACGACCGACTTTACTAATTTGTCGATTGGCCAACTAAAAAAAAGTAGAAAATCGAGTATCAAAAGAGTATTCAACTTTTAAATGGGGTATATCGTGTGGCGACTAGCCCTAAGGTTTAAAGCCATTAACCTCAATAACTCATATCTATCCAGCTTTATGTTTATTTATGTTTAAGCAAACATTTAATTGCACTTCTACTTGCAAATCTAGTGACATGAATTTTATATAAGACCTAATTATTCGACTTTATAATTTTATTAATTCCAGATTCAAGTCGCAATCTCATGCCAGCGACAATCAAATGTCAAAAATGTACAGAACAAAATACAAAATTACACGCAACGCAAATTATAAAATAACGCTACAAATTTTTTGACAGATTGAGACTGAGATAAGATTGCGAATGTTGTTAAAAATACAGGAATTGCCCCTCTGATCTAGTTCTTTATTACAAGCCGTAGAACACTATTCTGTCCCATGCTGTTTTGTTTCAAGATTTTCTCCTGCAAATCATGGTATCGTGGCATATTGGGTTTTTAGATTGAACCTCTACATAAAAATATTATGCTACGACATTCGGCTACACAAAACGATGCTCACAAAATAGAATTCATCATACATTTTACTAGCAATCATAAACTAGTGTCATGAAGTGGTTGTATTTTCTCGATCGGTTCTCAAAATGTCCGTTTCTCCTACAGAGGGCCGCGTGGAAGTATCTCGGGAGAACAAATACCTCAGCACGATGGCACCAGGCAAGGTGTTCGGCGAGCTGGCCATCCTCTATAACTGCAAACGAACGGCCACCATCAAGGCGGCCACGGACTGCAGACTATGGGCCATCGAACGCCAATGCTTCCAGACCATCATGATGCGCACTGGGCTCATACGCCAGGCCGAATACACTGACTTCCTTAAGAGGTAAGAACCAAATATCTTTTTCTACTTATCAGTAATAGCCATCTTCATTGTTCTTATATGCTTCAATGATATAGTGGGTATCATCTTTAATATTCCATCCTGATTCCTGATACTGAGCAAAAGTTTAATCATCTTTATTTGGACATACAGCTGTGGGTGGCGTCTACTAAGCCTGTACTTACTCATTTATAGCCCATATTGGCCTCATAACTCTTCAGATTTCTAAATTAATATAATTTTACAGCAAAATATTTATGTCGGTATGTTCACTTTGTTTTGATTTTAATGCTTTGGAAATAGAACTAATATTTCGTTAGAATCGGAGTAATTTATTTCAGAATTGTGAGAAAGAATCAATACTTCTATATCATTCGTACTATACACATTTTATAACTTATAACAACATCAGAAGTAGAAATCTTGGGATAGAAATAGCTCACTTTCCAGTGCATTTGTTTTTAATTTAGATTGAACCTAGATAGACGTGTTCACTTCATAAATTGCAATAAAATTGCCATGATGTTCGTTTTATGGCGACATCAATATTTCTATGACTTACGAAGTTACGAAGAAATACGAATCATTGTGTGAAAGGTCTGTTATATTTTTAAATAAAATGCCCGATCATTCACACTTGGCACCGAAGTCTGTTTAAATTAATATTCACTTTTTTTTTTGTAAAAGCTTGAGCTTTATTTAGATGAACTATTTCGACGTATTCCTAAAAAGACTTGTTGTTTACGATATCGGGGCCAGTAACCCCGCAGTGTGTTGACTTCACACTTCAAATGTTCAATATGTTCACATTATTTTGTTCTAACAACGATTAAGAAGTACTCGCCCTAATTGACATTTAAACATATGTTGTTTATATGTAAATCTAACTTAAAAATTATTCCTTCTGATATAGTTGCTTTAATTAAATGAAATTGTAGTGAAACTTGTATTCCAATTTACGATTACTGCATCTTTTTAACCGACTTCAAAAAGGAGGAGGTTTTCAATTCGTCGGAACCTTTACTCGAAGATGGCTGGACCGATTTGATTTTTTTTGTTTTATTCGAGAGGGTATACATCACAGTTGGTCCCATATAAAATTGATTAACTTTGCTTCGGTAGTTTTTGAGTTAGCTTCGATAATACGTATTTTTTCCCACTTTTATATGGATGATGTTCTAGTTTGTTTTGCAGGTAGTGGTATTAGAATTTGTGTGGGGTAGGTATACAACTAAAAAGTGCAAAATAAAAACTTTTTTACAAAAAAAATACAACCGACTTCTAAAAACAACACTACAAAGTGAAAACTAATTTTAATTTTCCGAAATTAAAATTATTTTCATTATTTTTAATTATTATTATTTTTTTTTTTTTTTAATTATTATTTTTTTTTATTTTTATTTTTTTATTTTGACTTCCGAGTCGGTGGCAAAAAACGAAAATACATTTAACTAGACACCGACTTCCGAAATTAAAGTTATTTTTCACTTTGTAGTGTTGTTTTTGGAAGTCGGTTGTATTTTTTTGTAAAAAAGTTTTTATTTTAGTTAATTCACTGACTCCTCGTTCTCATTTTAAATCATGTATATAAATATCTTTTCATTGTATAAAAAATGTTTTTAACAAAACGTGCAGTTACCTATGATGATTAGAATCAGTAAACATTCGCCTCTATTTCATACGTAAATAATGACAAAGGAAAGAGACAATAATATAATTTTGTTTCTACGTTCACTAGCATGAAATCGACAAACAATGATGTATTATTCATGTTCTCGAGACTACTGATGCCATACAACACGGAAGTCTTCACTATACCTTCTGAATGGTTTCCATATATCTGTATTAGCCGAGCACAACAATACAGGCTTGCCTCTGAGAGCATTACCGATGACAGAGAAGGATATTGACCTCAGGACACTTATGCAAATGCAATGGGCGTGCAATGGCCCATTCTTCTGCTTTCGACGGGCTCACACTCTTACAATGCCGTCTACAGAGTGGGCCTTGACACGAGTCGTGTATGTGAACAGATTGCAACGCACGAATGTTAATTTATTAATAACGTGAACGATGTTATTGGAACGATCTTCGCGAGAGTTGAAAACATCAAAACATTCACGTTGATTGGTAACCTACATCCAAATGCTTGAATCGTTGTAGAAAACTCAATTAAAATGTTTTATGTGAATCTAAAACTAAGAAATGCAAAGATAGAAAACTTCGTAAAACTTTTACAGCGACGACATACGCATTGAAATATTAAAACTTATCTGTGCCCTATGGCCATAATAAAAGTTTTATTTGTGTTCAGCTCGGGTATCGTGTAACTCAAGACAGCCTTCCATTTACAATCAAGGGTATCGTGTTGTAGAATGCTTAGCATCTGCTGCTTTATATCCTACGAAGTACTCGTACTTGCTCTTAGTACGGTGATCCATCTTAGTTGCAGCCATCATCTTCAAGATTAATGTCTCTATCGCGATGTTAATCTAAGTTGTTGCTTGCTGTTTTATTTTAGAACTTGTCAGGTTGATGTTAAGAATATGGATGATTTCTCTCGACGAATAAGTAAAAGGAAGACATGAAATATTATCGCTGCTGTCAATTTGGGATGCAACCGGTTCAACATAGTCTAGTTTTATTTCGGTACAAAGAATTTTGGGTCACATTTTTGTAACACTTCTTTTGCTTTGATCCAATTCCTTCGTTCGATGCTATGCCAGACTAACACGCAACGATTGCCTTGCATTGAACGCACGAAAGCAATTCAGTAACTACGCACAGACAGTTAATATTCATCTAGCTATCAACCGGCAATAAAACAAAGCCATTGTTGGCGAAACCAGTGTCAACGCAACATTGCCCAAGCACTCGCGCGCAATTTACGAAATACTCACTTACTAGCCGTCACGTTTGCAAGTTGACATTTTGAGACTGCAATCCTTTCACTGCACAGACGTAATAATCTATTCTAAGAAAGCAGACCTAGCCGGTACATGAGACATGTATAATTTTTGCGAGAGACGCAACGAAAATGCACGTCATATTTTAGTCTGAATCTCTAGACTGATTTATTATATTTGTTGCGCCATGCATTGTCATTGACTAAGTAGGACTGTAGGAATGTTGAAAATCTAATATGGCGGATGGCGTATCTATGGTTTCAAATACATCGCTTATCGTATTTGTATCTCAATGAGTGCCTATGCAGGCTTTGTTTTAGAAATCAGAGGATAGAATTTCAGATTTTGAAGTCCTATTTCATACTTTCTTCTATATACTCTTTTATTTGGACCTCAGCTACATTATTAACATCTTTCAACGCCACAAAAAAACGATTATTTCCTGTTTATCTTTCCAGACAATTAAATTCGAGCGATAGGTATGTACTCAATTTTTCTTTCAGAGTGATGATAAATGTAACTGTAACGTTTGCCGCAAGTTTGATATCATTGTTATTTACCAATCATTTGTACGATTTTTGTGACGATATTCAGTAAACATTGTCGATAACGTTCACCGTGTTTGTTTGTTCCTGTAGTACTCAAATAATTATTTAGTATGAGTTTTATACACATATAAATTAACTCACGGTATCTTATTTTGTTTCACATTTTTAAATGGTGTCTTCTGTTACTAAACTTTCATTGTTGCGCAAATTAGCGATCATTAGATAATTATGAAAATTGTTTTAGAATCTCTATCCCAAGAACGCGATGAAAACCGTTTTGATGAAATATTGAATGCTCCGTTAATCTTGTAATACGTGTAGATAATCATTAATGATATTGAGTTTTCCTCTGTCCAAGATACTGATCGTGGAGTACAGCTTCTGCCTCGACATACTTTAGTTAATTACCCGCTTGTGCATTAGCATCAAGTTACACGATGTTGCAATATAACAACGCACCAAGATATATATCAATTTATTTCATGTTATTGTTGCTCATTGTTTAGGGAACCTCTGAACAATTGACAGTCATTGTCTCGATGTCTTCTTATTTCTGTTTAAGTTATGAATTTTTCTTGAATGTTTTTCAATAAATATGGTGATTAAATAATATCTGTAGACGATTAAAAAATATTGAAAAAGTCCAACCATATCAAAATACTATGGTATAGGTAATTTGATTTAATATATCTAACATTGCGGAACAAACCACTGTCAAATTGAGCGAGGCCACTATCAAACCTTGCATTGAGGTCGAAACTTACCAACTTGCCAACTTAAAGAAAAAGCTGTGTTTCTGTTTCTTATTTAACTTAAGTGGTATTAAACTAACTTTAATAATTCGTATATACTAATTTATTAATTTATATATCATGTTCAATAATCAACGCTATTTAAGAAATCCGTTTGGACGTTTCTCATTATACATGCCGCGATGACTTTGTATGAACGTCTACGTAAGAAATCGAAAAACCAAATTCGTAGTCCTAATTAATTACTATGTTATCCATACACTATAACAATGTATATCATTCATAAGTACCAAGTTTTACTTCATATTGGAAAAATGCAGTCAAATACACGAATTAATTGTTGATTAATATTCCGACAGGACGTTATTACAAGGTAATGTCTTTGGGTTCGGGGGCGTAGAGTTGTGTGTGACCGTTCTAAGCCGTTTTTTAACCGAATGAAGTCAATGTTCTAAAAAATCAATATTTTTATAAACGCTAATTTAGAAAAGAGAGAAACGTATAATGACTGTATTATTAAATGTTTAAACATATAAAAACAAAATCTGATCAAATATATTTTTAGCTTTATTTTGATATTTAATAATTACTAGGTACGCCACTGGCGCATAATATACAACGTATTATAATTATTATACACAAACCTTCCGGAAGAAATCAGTATATCGGATTTTAGTTTATGTCTTGGTTTGGCTTTGAAACTCGTCTAAATTAAAACTTAGTTGGGATTTATGTAATAACTGTTAAATATTACAAACTCGTACGTGTAATAAACAGATATGCCTCGAGAATCAGTTTTAGGCAATGTAGATAAATTGTCGACTACAAACTCTTAAGTATGATAAATCGATATGTCTCGCAAATCGGTTTTTAAAGCAACCGATTGTTTTTCCCAACACTACACAATGTATTTTGACAGCTGTCCAAACGGAATTCTTACATTACGTTGATTCTATGAACCAAGATTGCTATGATAACTTTTAATGTTAGAATGTAGCTCGAACTCGCGCAACTGTGTTTTTTTTTTACCAGCCAGTACAATACATATTGACATAATAAATATACTTCTGGACCAAAGAGTATTGACCGTGAAAAATTATATGATTGAAGCAATTTTCATTCGCGCTCACTGTGACGCACAGTTAGAATAATATTGTACTGTTCTGCTGACTACTCTTTTATGTGGGTTTAATTTTCTGATAAGTGGTGCACTGCCATTTTGCAGCTTTATAGAGAGACATTAAATTGCAATCAATAAAATTGTTTGAGATCTTTCTTTATACTGCAATAACCCGTTCATGATAAAAATTACAGTAGAGAAATGGTTTGATCAATTAATAATATTTGAAGCAGCTGATAAATTATTATTTCTTAGAAATAACTGTAGGTAGTTATACACAAATAGATTTGTGTATTGTGATTTGTGATTTGTGCTTCAATATTATGTTGATCTAGCTAGATTATTGTAGACAATAATCTAGCTAGATCAACATAATATTGAAGCAAATAATTCAAAAGAAATCGCCAAGATATAATTACAATATCTTCCTTAGATTTCTCGTTGTGCAGTAGCATTGCAAATAATTCTAAACTAAAATCAAATTCTCAAATCTATATATATTTATATTACATATTTTGACTTACCTATCCAACTTATAGGTTTACATTACATGACTCACTCAAGGAAACCTGCAAAGTTGACCAGCAACCTTTTAGCGTTCACTTTCAACCGAATAGCTTGTGGAATTGATTTAATATACACTCAACTAGGTGGAAGTAAATTGACTACATGATTGGTAAAGTTACATAAGTCCAATTCAACTATAATTATTAACAACATCAATAGTAAACGACCAGTTTTGTAAATGTAAGAGTTGTCTAGCATAGCATCTTGTTATTCTAAAAAATATATATAGCAAAAAACTAAGAAACAGCAATAGTTTTTTTTAGAAACAAGTTACACACCATCCATAATAACATTGAAAACATACTTTGTTTATTTTATAGCGTACAAATTCCATAATACGCCATCGGCCGAACACTTTCTACTCTCAAACGTAACATTAAGCCTACTTTTTCTGGTGACATAATCTGTGGTCCAGTTTTTAACGGTTTTGCTTCTTTTTCAACAGCGTGCCGATCTTTAAAGATTTGTCTGAAGACACACTGATCAAGATCTCTGATGTACTGGAAGAGACTCATTACCAGAATGGCGATTACATCATTAGGCAGGGTGCCCGTGGTGACACCTTCTTCATCATTTCTAAAGGACAGGTAAGCCTCTTGATTCCGTTTTATTACTAAACAAGCGACTCTTCCAGGCTTGGTTTTAAATATAAGTTGACTTGTAGTGGTTCCTTTTACAATAAATATCTGAGCTATGGAGGAAATTGCTTTAAATCCATCAAGTAGTTCCAAAGCGTTATTCGGATATATACACAGGCGTGGCCGAGTTACTACGTTCACACTATTTTGAGTTTATTTAATTCTGTTATCCAGGAACTTCGATTATTCAATTAATATTTTGATGTTTCGGATTAGCACACTATTCTATATTGCGCTATTGCGATTGGCATAATAAATTTAAACGTATTTTAGTTAACTACTCTATATATAGTTAAAGAATTTCTAGCTTAACAGCAGTTAATTATTAAATAACTTATCATTACTTCATAGTTATGTTTCTAACAAATACAACTTGAAGAAAGATTATTTTATAATCAAGAATTAATTTCATCGCAGACGCAACATCATATTTTGTCGTTACCTACATGTGTTTATAAATAGAAATGATTAGTCATAATCTTACAAAATCGATGAACAATACTGGTTTTTGCAGAACTTGCAGAATTTTTTATTCTAATCACTGCCAAAAATTACTTATGGTAATTATGACGCTATTACTTAAATGGTCTTCTTCAGCTACTGACGCGTTAACGACTTTCTAATTCGATGTTTAAAAGAAATATTTTACATACTTTTTATCATCATTCACAGAAAGAACATTAGTTCGACAATTACTTTGTCATCTACTAATATATTTTCGAGTAAGTGAGTATTTGTCGTCTGGTGGTGATTTATTACGATGACATGGAAATAAATTTGTTCCATACATAAAATGAAGATGTTTACTAAGCTTAAAAATTTCACTTTCGTTGTTTGGACCAACTTTCGAGTGTCTGCCCCAAGCGACGTGACTTTTTTACCTTTGACCACGCCTCCGTGTTTTGTAAATATATCCGTCTTCGGTACTACGTAATTCGATTATCTGTAATGATCGTTTCGCTTTCAAAATATTACTTCTGATGACATAACACTGGCTTTATTTTATTGTGTTTGTGTACCTTGTTCTTTGTTAGTCTTATATAATATTCTTTCTTTGTTAAGATAAAGCATAAGAGTTTGTTTAGTGTAATATAACACGTTCCTGATGTCAACAGAAGTCAAATATAATTGATTTCACTTTTTCTTGAGTAGTGTCATAATTTTTTGCACGTTGAACCAAAAATATAATCTAATAATTGGATGCTGTTGTTTGCGAAACACCACCTAATGATTTTAATTTGAAGACTTGTTATAAAAGGCAAAGTTTTGAAAGTCGTAATAATATTATTTCCTTTATGTTGTCATGACACTAAATTCTGCTTCGTGCAGTAGATACAGTGACTGTGCAAGAGGTTCACCTTGGCATTTAGCATTACGTCTCCGCAAACACTGATTGTTATTTCTGATCGGTGCAAATGCAGAAATATTTTGATTTCACACTTTATCTATAGCTTTGTTCAAAGAGTTGAAGATATTGGATGCTGTACAGACAAACAAACATGGGTTATTCAGATATATAACACTAGCAGCAGTTAATAATGAAAGTAAAAATGCAAAATTAGATGCGAATCTGAAAAAGGTTCATGCACTCGTAAAAGCGAACGGATAACCGGAACAGGAACCTAATTATGGAATCAGGAATACTAAGTTTACCAAGTAACGTATAAAAGCTGCCTGAATTAGATTGTAATCGGCATGTAATGTTGTTGTTTTAATCAGGACTAATCATTGCGATCGTTATATTGGACATTAAACAATCACCGGTGTGACTCAATTTTTATATAACATGGAGGTGGTAAAGGCCAAAAGCCCGGCTATTGTGGCAGAGTGGCCCCAAGGTCAGCGCACTGTGGAATGAGGATTGTATGGCATTTTGAGGCCAGATTTTTGAACGCTTTGTGGGAAATATTTGGGTACTCCGAACTTATTGTTTGGATAATCTCGGTCTTTGTTTTCTGTACAGGCACTGAATAGTACCGGATTATTTAAATTTTAAATATTACGTTGTGTAGACATTTGTTATTAAGGTACATTCATTTTACATCCAACTTGATGAGAGAAAGTTATTTCCATAAACGTGAAGTGAGTGCAAATATATACATGTAATGCCTCGTGCAAATGTATTTTTTAATAACTCTTTTTCCATTTATGTGCATAAGTTTATTTTCATAAAAAATCGTAGCGAATGAAGCAATTTACCGCAACTCAATTAACAAATATTTCTATATAAACTGTGAAGACATTTGATTGCGGGATCACTCTATTAGTTGTCTTTGGAACTCGTTTAGATTTTTGTTATCTAGTCTTTGTAAGATATCATCATCTGCTTAGCGTTTTCCTAACTATGTTGGGGTCGGCTTCCAGTCTAACCGGATGCAGCTGAATACCAGTATTTTACATGGAGCGACTGCCTATCTGACCTCCACAACCCAGTTACTGGGTAATACGATACCCCTTGGTAAGACTGGTTGTCAGACTTTCGGGCTTCTGACGACCCGTAACGACTGTCAAAGATCCACAAATGACAGCCGGGACCAACGGCTTAACGTGCTTTCCGAGGCACGGAGGAGTCTCGGTATGTAAAGATGGTCTTTGTAAGATAAAACATTAAAAATAAAACGAATGACTGTTGACCTTTACACATTATGTGAAAGATGCTTCTAGATATTCGCAAATAAATAGACCGTTATAGTACTACTAATATTGTTTTCTATATAACCAAACAGACTAATGTTACAAGGAAAACAATATAAGAAAATTTTTCTTTTATTCCGAACAAAAATTATTGTTATCACTGCGTTGCAAATCCGCAAGGTTGTCTCAACATTGAAAGCATTGTTCTAAAATCTGTGAAATACCAAAGTTTACAATAAAATCGTTAGAATGAAGTAATGTTCTTATTCTTCTCTAACTTTGATGATTTCATTATTATGACCAAAATGTTCCCAATTTTTTAAGTAATACTGTTTGGTAACCTGTTGAATATTCACATAATCAATAGAGTCTTACAACTTGGTAACTTAGTCGAGTAAAGGAGTTACATCACGTGATTAAAGTATGTACCCATGTCTGTACCAATATGTAAATTAAATTATTTAGAACAAACATTACGGATCGGCGATTATTTGTGTTGCTAAAGCATTAAATACCGGTTAGCTAGATAAACATTAAAGCAACTGAACCTTAACACTGATTAGGATAATTTAAATTAAAATGATTGATGGCATAAATCATTGCAAAGCACGATCAAATGATTCCTACTACTAATTCTTCAGCTTTTTAAGGGCGAATATTACCAATAAAACTAAACATCCATGTAAACCGCGCTCAAGAACTGTCAGTGTCATTATTATTTTGGAAAACGCATTCAGCTCATCTAAACCGAGTTGGTTTAGAAGAGTTGATCGCGTTCAGTTTCATTGGGGAAACTCGTCCTAAATAGGTATACATGTGAGTGAACCTGCGAAAATAAAATTGGACAGTGATAATAACCTTGTTCTGCGTATTTTGATACATGCACTGCACGTTACCTGAGTGCTAGTACTTATTTATTCTGATCTCGAAGCTAAATTCTGGGCTGACATTAGATTTCCACAGACACGCCAAGAAAAACAGTAACATTGAATACCACCCAGTTATGATTATTTCAAACCAATAGATTGAATGACCACAGACCATTCGTTACACCAAATGATTGGATAGATCAGTTGTTACACTTCTAAGAAATAAACATTTAGAAGCAAGCACCTCTTAAACCACTGAGGTGTGACAAAAGTTCCCGTTTTGTTGATCTTGTAAAATTATCCGGATGACTTCATCGTGGTCGTCTGTAACTCAAAGTTACATTATCTCTTCTATTTCCCTTGTTATTTCATCAATGTTTGTATGCTTTTTAGTTTTTACACTCTTTTTCCAAACTTGGTTCTTATTTGATTTAGCTGGGTCGTAAAACAGTTTCCGGTCTACATAGATGGAAGTTAGATAGATAGGGCGGTGTTTACTCTCCTGACGAAAAACATCGTCAGTTTATAGGGTCTTCTACTGTTACCATGTGTAAACGCATGTAGTATAACAAAAGGTAGAAATAGCTGTTCCTGAAATAGAACGGTCTATGTTTAAGTTTTTAATTCATCGCGAGGTGTGAACGTTTCGACTATTATTGTTGTGATGCATCATTGAGCATTCATCACGTTTCGCTCTATTGTTGAACTAGCTTAGTTCCTGATTTATTTTATCATATATATTTTATTATTTGTATGAACAGTTAGATACGTGATTTAGTTTTTCGATAAAGGCTGATTCCACATTGTTTGTAACGTCGGTTGATCCAATTTCTACTGACTTAGCTTGCCTGAGGAGCATAAAGAATTTATCGTTTCCCTTATCAGTAGCAGAGGCTAATTACTAATTTACATAGCGGAACCGGTAATTACATGCTCGTGACTAAATTGTAGAGCATTTATGATGCCTGAACATAAATGCCCGTTAGCCCTGCGTGCCTTACTTCATGTCCATCCGGAGTTTAATGACAACTTTCGATGTTGTCTAAACGTCCGTTTCACGTTTTTATAATAACGGTAATAAGCTCACCAAACCTGTTATTATGTTCAGCATCTACACTATTACAAAAACGTCAGACAATTTTGACGTCAAACTAATTATGGCATTTTTTAACAATGGGAAGATTAAAAAATTACAGACTGGACTACATATATTTTTTTATTTCGAATTAAGTCATGATTATTTCTTTTTCAGGTGAAAGTGACTCAAAAACCACCAAATAGCAACGATGAAAAGTTTATAAGAACTCTCACGAAAGGCGATTTCTTCGGAGAGAAGGCATTGCAAGGGTAAGCTTTACTTGATAATTGGATTGTATTTATATTTTCATTGTAAATACTTGACAATAAGTTCTTATAGTACTAACGAAGAATGTATTGTATAACGTGAAGTTATTTCTGTTAAAGCCAATGTATGTCATGTATGTCATAATTATGTAATTTTTTAGTGCTTAGCCATGAATCATGACTTTAAAACAGACATTATTGTCTTGTTCAACCTTTTGTTTCTTCTTTTTAGATAGAAACACGACAAATATTGCAACATTGTTTTCTGAAATTCCAGGGACGATCTACGAACGGCGAACATTATCTGCGACTCGCCGGAGGGCACGACTTGCCTCGTCATCGACCGGGAGACCTTCAACCAACTCATCTCGGCTCTCGACGAGATCCGTACTAAGTACAAGGATGAAGGAGACAGCAGGCAGCGGTAAGTCATCTCTTTTACCTTCATTTGTTCGTTTATGATCTACATATCTATGTAGACCCATATGTATGTATGTGTGTCACCCTTTCAAATAAGTCATTGTTATAATTAGTACAATTCACGTGATACATACGTGTCATGTCCTGCTTATTACAATGTTATTCCGTTCTCATACAAATTGTTACAGTCGGCTTAAGTCATTTTTGTAATTGTAACAAATTAACAATCTGAGCTATTCTTAAGATTCAGTAGTTAAGTTGTTTGTAGATAAAAATAATGAATAGATTTTTTTCACGAGTCAGTAATGATTAAGGTGAATAATGTAAATTATATTTTGATGGAGTGTTTATATTTAAATAATAATTAAGAAGTCATTAATGCCTGAGAGCCTTTTGCCTGAGATTCTTCCTATGTCAATTTCACACCAATCCGAAACTAAACCGACTACGATAACATCACAAAATACATAGATGCAGCATAAACCATTGTGTGCCTATTAATCTTTTTTTGACTCTTGAACAATAGATACTGCAATATGACAGAAATGATAGCGATTTGTATCTTGATTTCACCGTCTATAATCATTTTTATTTCTTGTTTGATGCAAACAATACGGATTTTGAAAGAACGGTAAGTTATAAAAATTAAGAAGTAATTCCTAAACTTTCTACCCATCAATGTCGAATTTAATTAAAGAGTGGAAGCAAATCGGTTATTAACTTTCCTCTTTGACGTAGAAAATGTGTCTGCCACGGCATTGAGCGATAAAAATTACGTTTCCCGCGTTTTTGTTGCACAGATTGTGAGGTGCGAATGAAAACAATAGGCGCGAGCTCATCTGGATGACTTAGTAATGGAATCGCTGCAAAAACAAAAGATATATCAATTAACTTCATAGGAAAGTTATTAATGTGTTGATGAACTGACATTTTGGGGCCAATACTTTGTAGTTTGAAGAAAACAGTTTGGAATATGTAGAATTTGATAGCACAAATCGTTTGTGTCTCGTTTTCACACAGTTATCAGTTTTGTGTCATCAACAAGTGTTTATATGTTGACATAGTCTGTATCAATAAGCCTCCTGGTAACTTACCAGTTGCTACTGATAGATTACCATCTATCAATAGTGTATCGATTTTGGAAATGTAAGAAAGGATGTAGCCAGGTAGGTATCTAATTCCTTGAAAATATTAATAGAAATCAAGGTTATTAAAAACTGTATGTTTTTGTCAGTTGCGGATGTATTTTCAACTTAGATATTGTCGTGTTATTGTTGGGTCAAGACTCAAGACCACCTCCCGAGTCTATTCCTTAAGGCGCTCTTTTAGAGTTCATTCATTGTCAAAAGCTTAGAATTCGTTCCGCAGCCGTTTAAAATAGAGTTCGAGGTTAGATTTTTAATAAACCGTCATCATCATTTCCAGATTAAACGAGGAATTCGCCAATTTGCGCCTCTCAGACCTCCGCATTATCGCGACCCTGGGTATTGGAGGCTTTGGCAGGGTGGAACTGGTCCAGATCCAGAGCGACTCAAGCAGGTCCTTTGCCTTGAAGCAGATGAAGAAAGCCCAGATCGTTGAAACCAGGCAGCAGCAGCACATCATGTCAGAAAAGGAGATTATGTCAGAAATGAACTGCGAGTTCATTGTCAAGTTGTATAAGACGTTCAAGGATCGTAAATACTTGTACATGCTGATGGAAACTTGCCTTGGAGGAGAATTGTGGACAATTTTAAGAGATCGAGGTAATTAGAAGAACTAAAGTCTCTCAAGTTGACATTTTTGTTGACCAACCTGACTAAATTACTGGTTTGATTTCAGGCCAATTCGACGATGCCACTACGAGATTCTACACGGCTTGTGTGGTTGAAGCCTTCCATTATCTTCATTCGCGGAATATTATTTACAGGTAAGAATTGATCTATGACAACCAAGTTATCAATAAGACAAGGACAAGCTATGACATATTTGCTAAACATGAATATTCAGCAATTTCGGTGATCAGCTAAGAATATTTTCTTTTATTTCGTTTCCAGGGATCTCAAGCCAGAGAATTTACTATTAGACGGTAAAGGCTACGTGAAACTAGTTGACTTCGGTTTCTCTAAGAAGCTGCAAGCTAGCCGTAAGACCTGGACCTTCTGTGGCACGCCAGAGTATGTCGCTCCTGAAGTTATAATGAACCGAGGACATGATATTAGTGCAGACTATTGGTCATTAGGTGAGACATATTTTTTGTTATATAAATATGAAGTGCATGAATTGAACGATTTTGTTATTACCTTTACCTCAAAATATTCTATAACTATTTTAAATAAACTTTTAGACGAACTGGTCCTGCCGAATCAAATTTTGATTAACGAACCCATTCATTGATTATTCAAACATTTTGTTTGTTGAAAGAATCAGTTACCCCATAATCTATAGTTTCATCGTTTCCTTTAATTACATCATCATCATTGAAGACGCATATCCGTTTCTGATTGAAATTCAATTAGAAACGGATTTGAGTATTTGATGATACCATCATCTTCATTTACTTCATTGCTAACATCAACATATTAATTTTTCCAGGTGTTCTTATGTTCGAGTTGCTAACCGGCTCGCCACCTTTTACCGGTACCGATCCTATGAAGACCTACAACAAAATTCTCAAGGGTATCGATGCCGTGGAGTTCCCTCGCTGCATCACCAGGAATGCTGCTAACCTCATTAAGAAGCTGTGTCGAGATAACCCTGCTGAGCGACTTGGTTACCAACGAGGTGGCATCACGGAAATACAGAAACACAAGTAAGTTTGAATCTCTAGTCTAAGTAGATCAGTTAGAAAGAAAAAGGAAAACAATCACAGAAGTAGAGTGAAGACGAGAAACTATAACAATTACGAAATTGGTAATGAGGAATCGGAACAGTATATTTTAAAACTATTGCATGATATTGATAAATATAGTGTAGTTTTGATTTATATTTGAATTGGAGAAGTCTGTGTCCAACAGTGGACTTCTATAGGCTGATGATGATGGATGATTGGTTTTTTAAACTGCCAAATTATTAACAATTTCTATGCACTTTTCAGGTGGTTCGACGGTTTTAACTGGGAAGGCCTGGCGCAACGTTCTCTGGAACCTCCCATCACCCCTGTAGTAAAGTCTCCAGTCGACACCCACAACTTCGACCAGTACCCTCCCGACGGCGACGAGCCCCCACCAGACGACCTCTCCGGATGGGACAATAACTTCTAATTTAGTCGAGTATCGAATAGAGGAGAAAACCATGCTAGTACGAGTAGACATGTGTGTAACAAACACCAGACTTATGTGTACAGAATGCAGACTTGATTTAACTCCATTTGTAATAATTATAGCCTCGACTACAGTAACTTTTGCATGATCAAAGCGAGGCACGCCAACCTTTATTTTTATATAGATTTCAGTATATACGTAAAGGTTTATAAAATCTTTTATATGATCCAGTACGTAACCATTATTTTACTTAATATTATAAAGAATAGATAATTATGGCGTTTCCATCATGCTACTATATTGAGACACAGTTGAAAGTTAATAATGCCATTAATTATTTAGTTGTTAACTCTTGCCAGTTGTTCGTCAACTGATAGTGATTTTCGGAGTCGGTAAATATGAAACTATCAAAATTAGTTTAACTATTTTTGTCAATGCTCTGAATAGCACTATGGATTGTAAATAGCGTAAATTATAATCTATTTTAAAGTCTCAACTATTACATTTGTTATTATTTCATTTTTAGTACATCGTTGCTTATTAATTAATTTCAATAGTAGTGCAATATCAATAGCAAGTTTTGGTTCAATCACTTGTACTTATTTTTGCCTATGTACGTATGTATTACAAATGGTATAAGTTTTATTCGTGTGCTGAATGGTGCAGAAATGTTAGAAAATCTTGGAACGTTTATAACAAATAAATAGTCCAAGAATTCGTGCTAAAAACGTTATGCAATTTATTGAAATAATCATGATGATAATCTAATCATTGTGTGATCGTAAAAAAAATTCAATGCATAGTGCGATTCTAACTCGATCTTCTATTGTAAAATATCTACTATAAAAAATATAACCCTATAGACTAAGAAAAGGTTGAATCTATATTTATTTGTCTTGACTACAATGTTGTGCCAATCTTACTGGTCTCCTTTATATTAAGTCATACGAAAATCTTTTCTGTAGTATTACCATATTATAGTTTAAATATGTCAGGGTGACCGGAATGCCAAAATATTGTGTTACCAGAATAATTTCAACGATTATTTTCTTTGTTTTGGGTTATGATATTTAATCATCTTCACTTTTATTATTAACAAACACTAAAATATGCTAATTTCCTGCCTGTCGAAGCAAAGTGACCATGCCGTTCTAAACTTGAAAGTATCGACTAAAACGTAACTTATTTATTTCTGGGAGAGATTGGCAAAAAAACAGATGATTAATAAATATAAATCTTACATCTAACAGAAGAAATGAGCACATCTCTATAGAATTTCTGAATATTGCCTTAAGTTATAGTAATCATCTTGAAACAGATTTCAATATTTTCGTGATGATTGCAATCCGGTTTGCGACGGACTACAGTAATATTCAAATACAATTTGCTTTTATGTTGTTTTAATATCACCAGCTTTTGTAAGTAATAATAAGCTCGGCAGCATTTTAGGAAGTCTGTAGTTATGATGAAGAAAATATTGAAAATTTTATATCCTAATAATTTTGGTTCTCAGAGTATTTACCTAATTAAGTGACATTTATAAGTATACCGAAATATATGTAA
Source organism: Cosmia pyralina (assembly GCA_946251885.1). Classification (NCBI taxonomy): domain Eukaryota; kingdom Metazoa; phylum Arthropoda; class Insecta; order Lepidoptera; family Noctuidae; genus Cosmia; species Cosmia pyralina. The sequence continues at coordinate 14,208,663 of OX276359.1, read as the reverse complement.
ATTTTAATAATTGAATTGTATTTATTAAGTTAATTGTAAAAATAAATGTATTCAAGAGTCCACTAATAGTTACTTTACTATGTTTAGTTTGTCATGTACTAAACGTTACGTCTTAATCGGTAGCTATCTCTAAACATGACATAATTTAAGACGTATCATATAATTCATTTATAATAGTCAATTTAATTTTAAGTCTTCCATATAGACGTAATAACCGTCATTGTAAATATTCTTTTAGTAAAAATAAACGTAATTATTCAGCTGTGTAAGTATGAATAACATTTTAAAGTTTGGATGATGCAATTGAAGCTATGTAATTAAAAATATTTTTTTAAATTGTTATAATAAGAATACTTATTTTTGTAATCCATAGGATTAAAACGATTAATTAAATAGATATTTTATTGATTTTTTGAAATTGTAAAAATACATTATTTCAAAAGAAGAACTCCTGTTTTATTGAACACTCGACAGAATTTAGAAATTAATGGCAATAAAAACAATAATACCCTAACTAGGACAAAAAATAAAGTGAATGCAGGATATTGTTATGAGAGGAAACGAATTTATATAACATAACATCACACCTGTTTTTCACGAAGGGTTAAGCAGAGGTGTTATAGCACCCACGAACGAACGAACTTCTTACTACTTTAGTGCTCAAAGCGAACAAAGTAACACAAAACACTGACCTGCCGTAGCGACCTATAGAACTACATATTTTGGAATAGTATTAGGACTGCAGAGCTCGTGGCTAAGTAATAATAGCCGCACGAGTCGATCCATCAGGTTAAGCTACGCTTGCCGGGGTTAGTCAGTGGATGGGTGACCATCTTTACATACCGAGACTCCTCCGTGCCTCGGAAAGCACGTTAAGTCGTTGGTCCCGGCTGTCATTTGAGGATCTTTGACAGTCGTTACGGGTCGTCAGAAGCTCGAAAGTCTGACAACCATTCTTACCAAGGGATATCGTATTACCCAGTTACTGGGTTGTGGAGGTCAGATATGACGTCGCTCCATGTAAAATACTGGTATTCAGCTGCATCCGGTTAGACTGGAAGCCGATCCCAACAAAGTTGGGAAAAAGCTAGGCAGATTGATTGATTGATTAGGACTACAGAGTAAGCAAGCAAAAGTGGCAGTGGGCTGGCTTGGCCATGTTTTTCAAAGGACCGGTAGCCAGCGGAGCAGACGAGTCCTGGAGTCGAGACCGTGTATCGGCAAGCGTAGTGTGGGACGCCCCGTTTGTTGGGCCGACGATCTTACAAAGGGACAGACTGGATGCGGAAGGCGGAGGACAGGGTGTTGTGGTCCACCAGTGGACTGCGTTAGGCTGAGTTGATTGATAATGCCAATAACAGGACAGAAATAGGACTGGTCTTAACTCCTCATTGATGTATCAACCTTAGGACATTCCCCGTCTAACGTTATGCAAGATTGATTGCAAAATAATAACTGTCGCAACTTGCGAAAAGCTGATTATGATCCCATAGCTTAACACTACTATGTTGCAATCATATTCGGACCTAAGAATTTACACACGTCTCCAGATCCACCTGACATACAACCACTGAGATAGTTCCAATCTCCGAATCTGCGATTAATTGAATCAGATAGGACCAGACCAGACTTACACTGCTTGAAATAATTTTATAATGCGAACAGAATTAGAGATTGCATTTGGCATTTCCAAGTTGGCTCCTGTATTTCTGTTAGGGTATAGTGTAAGTTAGTGGAATTTATCGGCTTATAGAGGGTTGGGTTATGAGGTTGTTACTGACAAAATTGCCATAGTTGGCCGAATTCCTAAGCCCCACATTAAGCCTTTCAAAATATTTTATAACACGTTATTTCCTCCCCTCTTTATTCAAAAGACATTCACTTTCTTCAGAATGTTATTCAAATTCTAGATGAATGACGAGCTAAGTGGCCTTAGCTCTTCGTTAGGAGAAAGGAACGTCATCGTGAATTTGGTAATACCAAGAATTGGTTTCTCTCTTGGTTTTTTGGTCGTGTTGCCTCGTCGGATGGACAGGAAGCAAAATAAGTTTCACAAAATCAATAAGTCTGTACTTTGCGGCATACACCAATTGCATCCCGATCCGGAATTCCGCAGCGAGGGTCCGCTATCTGCAAGTTGTCCTGCCCTGTCCTGTCCGCAACTGCGGCGCAATAAACTTGTGGCCGGCACACTTCTGACCGGACATAGGGGTTCCATAAATAGCTTTCAGGCTGAACTATTTTATACAAAATGTAATTAGGATCTTGCTCTGTAGTGAGATAAATGGGAGTTTTGATAGGATTTCTGTTTTAGTTGAATACTTAGACCAGTAGTTCTGCGACCTGAAGACCTCGCGAGCGCAAACTATTTTGCAACAATTAATATAAGTCTAAAGTTATTATAACAGGATATTTACCATGTGCACCCCTTTTTTATGAGAAATCATCAATGACACGGCGTTGCTCTGCCCAAACTGGGCGGACCTCCACCGTATCCTCCGGGCGACCCACACAATGGTGTGTTCAGACGGAAGGTGAGGACGCCGTGGGGCCTCTCCTACTCCTGCTCAAAGAGAAAGCACCCCTGTAATCATAAATCCCCGACGTCAAACAAAATCTATAAATTCGTGAAATATACCAAGTTTCATCCAGATCGGTTGTAAAATACGACTTGTAGAGAAAAAAAGAAGAAAAAAAAGAAGAAGAAGAAGAAAAAAGAAAAAAAAAGTTAAGATATTAAGTTGTTAATTTTTTACAAACATTATTTAAATAGTTTGTTAGTTAATTTTGCATAAGAAGTACTTCCTGACTGTTGAATAATGGATGTTATATTTAGTACTTTGTTTGAGTGACAATTACTGAAAACTGATTACTTTTTACTATCTTACGATGAATTCTTTACTTTGGAAATAATGGTAATCGATCGATCGAACCTGTATAGTTTTACTTTTTTCCAGCTAACTTTTTATGAGTATATACCTTATTACGTAACTTACCACATAATTCTATGAAAATCGCTACAGTTTCCTTACAAAACGTGTACAGTTGCTAATTGCAACCTACCGCACAATGGTTGTCTGATAGCAACCGTGTAGCGAGGAAGCGACGCATTTTCGCGCGTTGATCACTCCATTCCTGTGGTTAATAGGATAATTTGGTTCCGCAGTGCAGGGGCCCCACCCCCGGGTATTGGCAATTCAATAGGTACTTGATTGAGTGTATTGAAAAAGGAACAGACAATCATAGTAAATGTAAATAATTGAGGGTTTACTTAAAATTACTTTATCTTCAGGCATTTCAGTTGGTACAGTAAACATAACGCCTAAATTCCTCGAAGGATTAGGAAGAAATATTGTATATCCCATATTTATATGGTATATCCTGTACCTACAGAGGAGCTCCTGGCTAAGTAATAACAGCCGTACGGATCGATCCGTCAGGTTAAGCTACGCTTGCCGGGGTTGATCAGTGGATGGGTGACCATCTTTACATACCGAGACTCCTCCGTGCCTCGGAAAGCACGTTAAGCCGCTGGTCCCGGCTGTCATTCGTGGATCTTTGACAGTCGTTACGGGTCGTCAGAAGCCCGAAAGTCTGACAAACAGTCTTACCAAGGGGTATCGTATTACCCAATTGGTTATGGAGGTCAGATAGGCAATCGCTCCTTGTGAAATACTGGTATTCAGCTGCATCCGGTAAGACTGGAAGCCGACCCCAACATAGTTGGGAAAAGGCTAGGCAGATGATGAGATCCTGTACCTACACATTTCACCAGTTGGCAGTTCCTACACTGCTAAAGCTAAATATTGGGGCAACTACAGAAGAACAGGTTCTAAACAAATACTCTAGCAGTGCGTGGCTGGTACGTTATAGTTGAAATTACGAGCCATTGCGGTTGGTTGGTTGACATATGAAACAAAATCTGCCGATCTAAAAGTCCGTGTCTTTTTTATAGTGAGACTCCTCCGTGCCTCGGAAAGCACGTTAAGCCGTTGGTCCCGGCTGTCATTCGTGGATCTTTGACAGTCGTTACGGGTCGTCAGAAGCCCGAAAGTCTGATGACTAGTCTTACCAAGGGGTATCGTATTACCCAATTGGTTGTGGAGGTCAGATAGGCAATAGCTCCTTGTAAAATACTGGTATTCAGCTGCATCCGGTTAGACTGGAAGCCGACCCCAACATAGTTGGGAAAAGGCTAGGCAGATGATGTGATCTTGTACCTACACATTTCACCAGTTGGCAGTTCCTACACTGCTAAAGCTAAATATTGGGGCAACTACAGAAGAACAGGATCTAAACCAATACTCTAGCAGTGCGTGGCTGGTACGTTATAGTTGAAAATACGAGCCATTGCGATTGGTTGGTTGACATATGAAACAAAATCTGCGGATCTAAAAGTCCGTATCTTTTTTATAGTGAGACTCTTCCGTGCCTCGGAAAGCACGTTAAGCCGTTGGTCCCAGCTGTCATTCGTGGATCTTTGACAGTCGTAGGCAATCGCTCCTTGTAAAATACTGGTATTCAGCTGCATCCGGTTAGACTGGAAGCCGACCCCAACATAGTTGGGAAAAGGCTAGACAGATTGTTCTTTGGAGCTTCGCTGCAGTCAGGTAAAAAGGCCCTCCAAGAAATTTTGATACAGGGCCCCTTTACGACTACCTACGCCAATGACTTTTGGTAGGATCATTAGAAAGATTTCTACTGATTTAATTTTTAGGTATCAGGTACTAAAGTTACGTAAAAATATTACTCGGTTTTCTTAAAGTGCGACTGCTGATTTTTATATGTTTTACAGAATATTGTTAATTATTATTATTCAATACTTACTGTCAAACACTTGCCGTCGTCGGCCCAAGCTAGCACGTATGCGTACTTTCAAAGTACAGTGGGCTGCATAAATTGGGTGTCCCAATAGTATTAAAATTTTAATACAACTGGGGTACCCGGTACCTGGCGGCCCCGTGATCTTGCTCTATAATATTTACAGAGACTATGGACTATAAGGTTATTTTTAAGTTAGTTTCACAAGAGCTTTTAGTTTAATTAATCGTCCAAGACTTTCTTTAACGACAATGTTATTTAACCGTTTATGGCCTAAAGTTTCCATTTGCTAAGTTTAAGCGATATATTTTTGTTTCTAACTTCTAAAGTAATGAAACTTTTCCTATTACTTAAGGAATTGTTGAGTAGGTACGTGTTCTAGCCCAAATTGAGCTGAATACTTAAGAATACTATTTAATGGTGGTCAACTTATATGTTCATGCTTTATTATTTTATTTATTTAGCACATAATCCTCATCGACATGGCCATTAGCCAACAGGTTCGTCGATGTCGCAAGGATCTGTAGACATGCTGGATATATTATAAGAAGGCCTATGATTCGGTGCCACATCCATGGCTCATGAAGGATGGACAGAGTCGGATTTTACCCCGTAGTCATTTACTACAAGACAACTATACGTATTTTCAGGTTCATCGACAGGTCATTAATTAGGGCTCGTACTTTAAACGACTCGTCATCATTCATCATTCTCCTTCCCATATCCCAGTCTATTTGGGGTCGGCGCAACATATCCTTTTTTTCCATACTTCTCTATTATTCGTCATCTCGGTAGTCACCCCCTTTCTAGCCACTTTAAACGACACCTAAGGTACTAATATTCAAACTTAATACCGTATTGCCAACGTTCATGTTTTGATCAATTTACAAACTTCTAATAGTATTCCGTTGGTTTGTTCCCTTGCAAATTGAGCCATTATGTAAAATTTTGTGGTATTTAATCGTTGATGCACATTATACCTATAGATATTTGTTTTAACAATTTATGCCGTTTATTTTTGATTCGTTTTAAGTACTTACCTAGTTTTCTGTGGATAAAGTTTACGTAAAGTTTATCACCATCATCATCATCATCATCATAATTTCAACCGAAAGACATCCACTGCTAAACATAGACCTCCTCAAGCTTCGCCATTTCGACCGGTTCTATGCTTCTCGCATCCAGCGGATTCCTGCAGCCTTCATAAGGTCAGCGGTCCACCTTGTCTTGCTACGTCTTACATGTAGAGCTGTCATATATGAAGAGATTAATAACAGGCGAATTTACACTTGCACCAGTTCAATCTGACCGCACATAATTTTGAGACTCTTTAGTACCTATAAAAGACGATTTGATTCTAAGTAGTAGGTAATCGCTCCGGGCGGCGGCCGTTTGTCGGCGTTGTAGGCGATCAATTTTGAGCGCACCTGGTAGAGGTTTACTGTTTTTCGTCGAATCATTCATCATCTAGGCGTCTTAAGGTGCCTTCAGTATCTGCTAAAAGAGTAGACGACATAACCTAAAATAAATGTTAATCACATTGTGTGGAAACGGCGGGAGGGGACTAGAAGGACATTATAGTGGACATAGCAGGATAAGGGCCAAAACTTTTACAGGGTCAGATTAAATTAGCTAGTGAAACTCCGCAGACGCGATGGGTATATATCCAGAGTTTCGTTTTTAATAATTTATTTATCATGTGTAGATATCGATATATCTAAACATGATCAAACCGCAGTTAGTATAAAACATCAGTTAAAAAAACACATATCAGTTTTTATGTAATACAATGTAATATAATGTATACTCCACAATCGTGATGGGTGTCGATATTTAAACATGATAAAACACCTATCCCGCAATGTTTGTAGACTAAGGTTATCAACCAGTGCGTCCTGCCCGTTATGACTAACGGTACTGAAACGTAGACACTGACAGTCGGGCTGGTCCACATATTCAAGGCTATGGCTATGCTCGGAGTTTATTTGAAGGATAAAATCAGGAATGATGTTATCCGGGAAAGAACCGGAGTAACCGACATAGCTTTCAAAGTAAGCAAACTGAAGTAGCAGTGGGCTGGCCATGTTTGTCGAAGGACTGATGGCCGATGGAGCATACGGGTTCTGGACTGGAGACCGCGTATCGGTAAGCATAATGCAGGACGCCCCCCAGCTAGATGATCCGACGACCTGAAGAAAATGTTATGGCGCAACCATGGAGAGGCCTATGTCCACCAGTGGACTGCGATAAGCTGATTTGAAAACATATTTTCTCAACTCTACCTGCGGTCGTTGACCCCAAAAAAATCATCAAATCTTTTAATTTTGTCGTGTTTAGATATCGATCACGTCATCACGTCACGTCTGCAGAGTTTCGCTAGCTAATTTAATTTGACCCTGTATTATCGTCTTACGGAAAGGTGATGACCTTTCAAGTCGTTAAAACAACCCTCATTTACCGTATCTCCTTTTCTTCCTGATAAGATGTCCCTCTTTCTGTATAAACAAGATTTAAATAGCTCGGTCAACTTTTCTGTGGGTAATAGTAATTAATGCAGGCCTACGAAATTAGAAGAGAACAAGGGGCCTTTGTTTACGTAAACGACGCAACCACCGAATTACTTTTCTTTTCTTCTTATGTTGTATAACTCAGGGAGTATGATCCGTTTACCCTTCAAACTTGGCTTAGGGCTTGGGTACGAAGCCATAAAATTTATTGAAGTAAAAACTTCTTTAAGCGCGTTGTGTGATTTTTGGTAGGGGAAAATCTTATGAGCTTGCGTCACGTCACGCGACATGCTAGTGTGACGGGTTGAGTTATCAAATTTTCACTTATGTTAGCAGTTCTCATGACTGACTATGTTTTTTATCTATATATTTAAATAAAAATCAATTGCCGAATTTATGTACGCGCATCACTTCAGAACGGTTGCATTATTTGGCAATTTTTTTTTTTGTTTGTAATTGTCAGGACAAGGTATGTATGACAGATTTTTTTTGGAAAATTTAAGTCGGAAGCATCACTTAGCCTAACCCACGTTATATGGAGATAGACACATGAAATTCACTCGGGCAACGCCGGGCACGAACAACTAGTTGTAAATAAAATCTCCACGTAAAATACTGGTATTCAGCTGTATCCGGTTAGACTGGAAGCCGACCCCAACATAGTTGGGAAAGGATTAGGCAGATGATGACTTACATGTAGGTTAAAATATAATCAAGGTCAAGACGGATATTAATTTTCCGTTTGTCGGGAAATGCTGCAATCTTTTTAAAATATTCTATATAATAAATAAATTATTTATTTACCAAAACCTCATAACAATATCTTTATGATTAAACACTTAATATAGCTTAATACAAAGGTCAATATTTACATACTCTTACTCCTAAACTAGGCGTAAGTTCCTGTGACTTAGGAGTCAGAGATTCTCCGTAGCAATTTAAAGCCACAAAAATTTGAGTAATTTGGTTTTTAACAAATATTAATGGTTATTAATGGTGGATAGCAAAATTATTATTACAAATGAAGAAAAAAAGTATATATATATGTATGCTTCCGCACTAACATAGTAGGTAAGTTTATTAACCCAACTGGGGTGGATAATCATAATTATATACTCGCATTTCTGTGATGCCTTTGATTGGTGGAGGGTTAACTCACTTAGCACGCTCCGTTCCATCGCGCAGTGAACTTAAGTTGGAAGCAGTAGCTTTAGGCGTTAATTTAGTCCATGGTCTTGTCAGTTTTCGAAGCGAAACTTCTTCTTAGTTGTTCTTGACCTATAATTGCGTCCTTACAATCAGAATCTGAATGATTTTGAAGCTTATTGTTCGAGACTTCGGGGCGCTGCTAGTAAGTTATAAATACAAGTTTAGTGTTAGCTTTACTGTTTACTACCTACGATGATACTCCGTCTCCAGGATGCAATGTCAATGCTCAAGGATTCCGTATAGCCTGTCCATTGGCAGTTTAGATAATGATATAATAAGCACCACTCTTAGATACAACAGATAAAAACCAGCATAGCATGTAGAAAACGGGAACTTAAAGTGATAATGACCAATTTGCAGCCAGCGATAATCATGCAATTATTTTGTAATCATTGCAATTGCAATTTCTACGAATATGGCGTTGCAGGTGGTGGGTTGGTACGCTGGTGTATTCCTATTTCCTATACATATTTAGTAGTACCTATACATAATATTTGTTATGTAATATCAGAAAGAACGATTCAAGTCTTTGGAACGCGAATGCAACTAATTCTTAATAAATAATGTACTTACACAGATTCAAATTAAATTAGCTAGCGAAACTTCGCAGACGTGATGGTTAACTGAGTATGACTGAACGAAAAAAAAATGAATTGATGATCTTGTTTGGGGTCAACGATCAATGCTAGTGTAGTTACTTCTACGAGTATGATAAATCAGTTTATTTTGTTTTATCGTGTTTCAATATTAATTAGTATGTAAAGATTCCCCACAATAAACAATTTACTATCTAAGCTTCAAGTATCTAAAAAAATCATCTTTTTTTTCGTTTTGTCATGTTTAGACATCGTAACCCTGCAGAGTTTCGCTAGCTAATTTAATTTGAACCTGTATATGTGGAGGAGTGAGGAAAATGTCGTGAGGAAAGTTTTGAGTATGAATGTCGATGGCTATAAGAGTAGGGGAAGACCAAAGAAACGATGGATGGATTGTGTGAAAGATGACATGGCTAGAAAGGGGGTGACTACCGAGACGACGAATAATAGAGAAGTATGGAAAAAAAGGACATGTTGCGCCGACCCCAAATAGATTGGGATAAGGGCAGGAGAATGATGATATGTAGATATAGGGTATGGTTATTAGGCACCGAGAATTAAAAGTAGACCTACAAACCAGAACATAATTTTGTTTTATAAAAGGGACAGCTCTGGCGAATATAATCAACCCCAAGGAAAGCCGGTTATAAAGGTCTGCTTAAATTATAGCTTAAGTACCTAAAGGTATTTTTTGGGTTGAAATAAAAATTATAATGTATTGTAACATTCCATTGTGAATGATGGTAACCGGACTAATATTTACTATAATAGGTAACACCGCTGTAAGTACCGAAACTATTGATAAAGGTACAGAACCAATTTGACATTAAAATATTCTGGTTTCGCCGAGCCACCGCGTTGCGTCGCTTCTCTTGCCCGCGGTATTACTTCCCTTCTTCAGACTTCATTCTGACTTTTTTTTTTTCTTTTTGTATAGCGTTGTGTTATATAGCCTACCTTCCTCAAAATTGGTCTATCAATTGCAAATAGATTTTTTTAAATCCAGCTGGTAGTAGGTACGGTCAGCAACAGAAGTCAGTTAACACTGCTACTTTTTGACATCATCTAAATTGACACAAAATGATTCGATGAACTGCTTTTTTTTCGTTTAATTGTTAAGAGTTAATGTTCTTAAAATTTTAAGTACTTCTGTTCCGATTTGAATGAAATATTTCGCTTAATCATTAAGATTAAAAAACTGCAAGTGTTAATCGACTTTTGTTTCTGACTGTACCATCGCAAAACTTTCCGGTGAATCACTTTTCGACCTTATTACTAACGCTATAAGGTTGAAAAGTGGTTTACCGGAAAGTTTCGCGATAGTACCAGAAATCGAGTTTCGCGTTTTTATTCATTAACCTTTAGCTATTGAGGTGGATTTAATTTCATGTAAACACTGACGTGGGGGACCTCAGATTCCCGTATATACGTGTCGTTTTGCATCCTCGTCAAATTTCAGGGTGTGAATACAGAACATCAAACCGAACAACTTTCTCCATGGGACCAACATCGTAATCGCGAAAAAATTTTCAACTATCCCATAGAAAACTTCAATACCTATTCGACGCAAATAAATGGGACGGCTGATTATTTTTTCGCGATTACGATGTTGGTGCTATGGAGAAAGTTGTTCGGTTTGATGGTCTATACCACACCCTTAAATTTGAAGAGGATGCAAAATAATGATTTTTAGGATTTAGTGTTTATTTAAATAAAATAAAATAATTTTTGTATAATTTATTTGTTTTTAATTAACTATTATTTCAAAATTTAGAAAACACTTAGCAATTACCACATGAGGTCATAAATAACAAAGTATTAATTAAAATTATAAAAAATAATAATTAATAAATTATTGTATTAATTATTATTATTTTACTTTCTCAAGGCCTGAGTGGCCCCCGGCCTCCACCTTACTAGGTTAAACAAAATAACAAAAAAACTCTTTAGCTTTATTATAATCAGTAAGTATAGAAAATAAATTGTTGAACTTTTTTTTTATTTTTAATAACAGTACCTATCCAAAATTATTATTACCATAATTACATATCCATGTCAATCCAATTTAAATTCAAACGATAGCTATTCACAAAATTTTATATCATTGTAATGTAATTCTACTTTAACTACTGCAAAAATAAATTGGACCATTGAAACCAATTAATGGCTTTTTAAATTGATTCTGAAAAAGGGAACAAAGAATATTGGAAGGTACCTTAATGCCCTTTTCTTAGGAATCAGAAAGAAATTATCGATTAAAATCCAATTGATCCGCCCAGGTGAAAAGGCTGACGACCACATCACATTAGAGACGAGGTATTAGTGTATTTTTTTATTTGATGCTTAATGTCTTCGGTAGTTCTTATTTTATGTACCTACGTAGTGTAGGGCAGGTGTCTTGATCAAAACTCCTTTAGATTTAAAGCCTGTGCTACTTTTACAATATTCTATAATTCTTGAGCTCTGGCATGGTGCGGGTGACATTTGACGAACTGTTCCTTTTGACTTTTGAACGTTATCGCGATTTACAATCATGATTTAATATTTTAGCTGCACCCTAAATATCATAATCGTAAAATACGGATTCAATAACAACTGTAGTAAATTAAATAAATTATCCTGCCAAAATGTTATTATCTACAAATAAAATCAAATTTAAAGAAAAATGAAGCAAAGTGATAGGCGTGTAACGTAACGCCATAGACATGTTTAGTGATGAGATGTATTGCTATTATGGGTTTTTATCGATAGTCGATATTTTTTATAGAAAAAGAAGTTTACTGTATGCATTTTTAAATTTTTGTTGTTAGACATCTACAGAGATAAATTAGCCGAAAAAATTATATTACAATGAAAAAAAAAAAATTTTTTAATAAATATCGCTAGTGCTTTGAATGTGATTTTTTAATGTTTTGTATTAAATACATATTTTAAAATAAATTTCATAATACTAAGATATATCAAAGACATTTTTAAAATTATTAGGAGAACGAGATTTTTGCTGTAAGAATCGTTATCGATAAAATTGAATTGTGCATATTGTCACTGACCTAGTCATGCCATACTGACATGTGTCACCCGCACCATGCTAGAGCGCAAAAACTAGAAGCCATCATCATCATCTAGACAATTAACTCTGGTGTTCACCTTGCTAACTGGTTTTTGCCACGTACGTAGATATTCTCATATTTTAACTTGAGGTTCTGGCTACACAAGAAAATAAGACAGTGCTGGTTGTCCCGAAAAGCAATATTCTCGTCAATAGAAAGAGAAGCAACGACCGTATCTTCTCACTTCATACAAATTGCTATCACAATCGCACTACGCAGTGGACTTAGATGTCACTGTTATTCAAATTCCTTTTGACTGATCTTTCCACCGGTCATTAAGAGGCTAATATTCAGCAGTGTGTTGTTACGGGCGGATTTGTATGTACATACCATCTATGAAAAACCTGTAAAGTATGGTTAAGAGAGTCTCATTATTTAGTAACACAAAGAAATCCATTCTCCTCAGTTGTATCTCGCTCTTGAACGACATTAAACAATCCAACTTCTGATAACAAGTTCTTCAAGATAGCGAAGGCTGACGGAGTAGACTATGTGATGTAAGCCAGTCCTTTAATTTCGATGGAGAAGAATCCTTCTTCGCATTCACCACGATCTAGTGTATACAGGGCGTCCCACATGGGACTTTGCCACATATTTTTTTAAATGTAAAATTTCATGGACTTCGTTTTATTTTAGATGCTATGTTATTTAGAAGAAATAAATGTATATGATTGAGCTTTTCGATCGGTAGAGTATAGTTACAGGTTTTTTATTACATTTAGCGGGTTCGATTCCCGGTTCAGACAAACGATTATTTAAAATTCTTTGAATGCAGTTCATATTGTTTTTAAAATAAAAATGAAGTCTTCATTTAGTAAATTTTTCCATCTACATCATTTAAGGTACTTTCCCTCCATGTGGCAAAGTCGTGGGACGCCCTGAATACAGAGTTGGCATTTATGATGTCAATTGAGAAGGATGAAAGCGTAAAAATGGAAATTATCTATGACACCAGGCCGAGATTGCATCACGTAATTTTCATAGAAAAATAAGCGCGCGGAATTTCCGTCGCATAATTTTCGCTAGTTGTGTCGCTGCGCTTACTTACATTGGACTTTTGGAGTGCATATTTTCGGCACACTTCTTTACACAACGTGTCGTTTTGCATCCTCGACAAATTTAAGCGTGTGGTATAGACCATAAAACTGAAACAACTTTCTTCATGGCACCAACATCGTAATCGCGAAAAAATAATCAGCCGTCCCATACATTTGCGTCGAGTAGGTATTGAAGTTTTCTATGGGACAGTTAAAAATTTTTGATTGATGTTGGTCCCATGGAGAAAGTTATTCGGTTTGATGTTCTGTACCACAACCTGAAATTTGACGAGGATGCAAAACGACACGTTGTATACAGGGTTACTGGTAATTCGACGTATATCCGTCAGGGGCTGATAAGGGTGCTAAAATGCAACAAATTGAACCCCCCATATATATGGCCGAAATTCAATAGCTTTCGAGATATTTGAATTTTAAGAGTTTTTCGATATTTACCCAAAATTTGACATTTAATTCCAAAAAAAAAATATATTTATATTTGAATGGGTACCATTAAAAATGATGTTGTAGCTGGCACTTCAATTAAGCTATGGACATAATTAAAACTACTTAATTTAACAAAATAATTAAAATAATGAGCGATATAAGAATAATATCTTACCAATATTTTCATTTTACGCTTCAAAAATGTTGTCTCGTCACAAAAATTTCTATGACATTAATCGTACAAATAACTAAAACAACTTGCCTATTCTGTAAGCCTTCCAAAAAGGTATAAAAGTCAATTTTAAAATACATAATACGTGGCATGGCATGTGTTTGAATCGACGCGGCGGCGCGCGGTGCGGGGAGAGAAATCATCTGTGTTTTTAGTTTATGTTAAACGCTGACGCTGACCAGGAACATTTCCTAAGAAATATTTTGTGGACTGACGAGTCAAAGTTTGACCGCGATGGTACCTAAGCTGAGCTTTGCATTTGTGTGTGTGACCAAAGAAGCGGAGTTGCATCATGCGAGGGACGCACCGCACCTCAGGCCGATTGCCAAAAAGCAGTATAAACCGGTTTTAAACCAAGCAAAGGACGCGTTGCGCTCTGGGCCGATATCACACCTACACTATCTATGTGCACTTACACAAATGCAAAGCTCAGCTTAGGCCTCGCGGACTGTACCTACTTATAGCAAGAAGAGACTCGTACATTTCCACTAAAGCGTGGGTTAACCCTATCTCTGCGACAGTAAAGCCACACGACTGTGTAATTTAATTTTCATAGCGTCAACTCCTCGGCTCACGTATGCATGCGAGGGTGACAGGTTATTTACATTTCACAGAGATACCTCTTGATGCTTTTATAATTAATTATTAATTATTAAAACAAAATCCTACGTGTCTCGTGTAAGGTGCCTTTGAGGGTGAAATAATAAAGCAGGAGCTCTGCTGACTCATTATTTGAAGTAAGGTTTAATATTGTTTATGATATCAAAAACACTGATGTAGGGACGACGACACAAACCATAGATAGGTATGTATAGATTCTACTTACATAGGTACACACGGCTACATATCAAGGTATAATTTCCAATAAAAGCTGACCTCTCATTGTACGGAAATCCTACACAAAGCGAGATCAGCTTATACTGGAGGTGTATAGTTGAATATGTAGCCGTGTGTACAGTCAGCCTCAAAAAGATTTGAAACGAATTATCTCTGTTCTATTATATTGTATCAACAATTTGTAGTCACAAAACATATTATACATTAAATACTTAATTGTAGCTACACAATGATACAGTTTTGTAGGCAATGACTGTACTAAGTATACAAAAGTACGTGAGCTACAGACTGCTGTACCTATTTACTATAAAGGTGTGATGGTATGATATTTTTACCACAAAATTCGCTAAAGTTCATGTCAATAAGTAGAAGCCTTACCAAGTCGCCTGAGTCAAAAGTTTAATCTTATCGTCAGCTCTAAAAATATCTGTTAAAAGTGTAAACAAACCCTGTCCTGCACCCTAATTGCGTAACACATTATCAATTGGAGTTGGTTTCATTTTGACAGTTCAACAACATTCATTGCTTTATTTAAGTTGTCGAGCAGACAAATTTTTCGAACATACGAAGCAGTGGATTAGCAATTTGTTACAAATTAAACCAACTCCGATCGATAATGTGTTACGCAATGAGGGTGCTGGTTAAATTCATAAGCAATCCCACTCATTAATAGTATTTAAAAGGTTTCAACATTATATCTTAGCACTTTTCCCAACAATTATTGTTTGAGTAACATTATTCAATTATAATTGTAAAATCAGTAACAAAATATATTGGTTCTAAAAATAACTTCAATTTTAAAATGAAAAACATCTAGGTGATTTTAAAATTACATTTTCGGGTACAAGTATTCAAATAACCAAATCAAAGCATTCAATTTATATGTGTCACTACAAATTATAGCATCCACAGGTACATTTTCTTATTGTTTACATTATCATCACATACTTTTGGAATAGACTATACCTTATATCGCACGATATAATCATATTCCTCCTCTACGAACACTGTTACCGCTACCGTAACCAACCCACGTCGATACCGTAAGCGAGCACGAGTGCGCAGATAAGATTTATAAATAAACATAATTGTTAAGTAATTATCTTTATCTATCTACATAAATAAAAAAATAAAAACTTTTTACAAAAAAATACAACCGACTTCCAAAAACAACTACAAAGTGAAAAATAACTTTAATTTCGGAAGTCGGTGTCTAGTTAAATGTATTTTCGTTTTTTGCCACCGACTTCCGAAATTAAAGTTATTTTTCACTTTGTAGTTGTTTTTGGAAGTCGGTTGTATTTTTTTGTAAAAAGTTTTTATTTTTCACTTTTTAGTTGTGGAACCTACCCCACACAAATTCTAATACCACTACCTGCAAAACAACCTAGAACATCATCCATATAAAAGTGGGGAAAAAATACGTATTATTGAAGCAAACTCCAAAACTACCAAAGCAAAGTTAATCAATTTTATATGGGACCAACTGTGATGTATACCCTCTCGAATAAAACAAAAACAATCCAAATCGGTCCAGCCATCTTCGAGTAATCGGGGAACATACATAAAAAAAAAAATATTAAAAAAAAAAAAAAAGGTTCTGACGAATTGATAACCTCCTCCTTTTTGAAATCGGTTAAAAAGCGAAGTCCTGACTGATTGACTGACTCATCAACGCCCAGCCCAAACCCTAATAGGACCTAGAGAGCTGAAATTTTGCACAGAGGTGCCCTTTATAATGTAGACAAGGAATAAGGAAGGAATTCCCGATAGTACGTTCCCGTGGGATATCTTGCGACATCCACGCGGGCGAAGCCGCTGATAAAAGCTAGTTATGAATAATTTAATTTTACACTGTAAATGAAGTGTAGATATACATTTATTGCTATGGTATAGTGAAACTTAGTAAATAAAACTCTAGTTTTAGTTGTTTTGTTTTTTGTTGTTTTTTAGTTTTTTTAGTTTTTTAGTTTTTTAGTTTTTTTTGTATGCTAATGCTTTTTCTATATTGTATTCCTCTAGGAATACAATATAGGCTAAGTAATAACAGCCCCTCGGGTCAATCGATCAGGTCTTGCCGCCGTTGGTCCGTGGATAGGTGACCATCTGTACATACCAAGATCCCTCCGTGCCTCGGAAAGCACCGTTAAAAGCCGTTGGTCCCGGCTGTCATTCATGGATCTTTGACAGTCGTTACGGGTCGTCAGAAGCCTGAAAGTCTGACAACCAGTCTTACCAGTATTACCCAGTAACTGGGTTCTGGAGGTCAGATAGGTAGTCTCTCCATGTAGAATCCCCCCCCCCCCACACATAGTTGAGAAAAGGCTAGGCTATCACACTAATATTATAAAGGCGAAAGTTTGTGAGTAGTGTATGTGTGTGTGTTTGTATGTTTGTATGTTTGTTACGCTCAAACGGATGAACCGATTTAAATTAAATTTGGTTTGTAGATAGCTTATACTCTGGATTAATACATAGGCTACTTTTCATCCCGGTCTACGAGGGTGAAACCGCGGGGTGCAGCTAGTTGACTATAAGTCCAGGTTTCCTAACGACGTTTTTCCTTCACCGATGTCAGTAATGTCTGAGATAAACTCAGGAAGTACATAAGAATTGAAAAAGTCACATTGGTGCTTGCACGGATTTGAACCCTAACTTCGTTTATGAGAGGCGAGGCCTTAACTACTAGGTCATCACGACAACGTTGTTTATAACTTGCCTATAACTTTCATGACAATAAATTAGAGAGTGTTTTATACTATAACTAGCTGACCCGACAGACGTTATCCTGTCAAAATTTAATAGTCTTTTTTTTCCTATTCTTTTCCTTTTAAACCACCCCAGTAAAGAGGAGAATAAACCAAAAAAAGAAATATTCAAATCGGCCCAGCCGTTCTCGAGTTTTAGCGAGACAAACGAACAGCAATTGATTTTTATAATATATACGAGTATATAGATAGATATAATAAAATAAAAAGCCTTATTATTTCGTTGCCGATTACAAAATAAAAGTTATATTCTATGTTAGTACTATAGTAATTAAGTTTGTTAGTTTAGATTTTACATAACTTTTAATTAATCCTATGTTATATTATTTACTTAAAGAACCCCTCTGCAGGTAAAGGCCTCTTCCAAAGCTAGCCAGTCCTCTCTAGATTGGGTTACTTGAATCCATTTGGGGCCGGCTGTTTTTTCGAGCTCATCTTCCCAACCAGCAACAGGTCTACCTTTTCTTCTTTTGCCTTGTGGACCTGCCTTATAGTTTTATACTATAGCACAATTTAATTGATATTTATAATTACACCTTTACGAATAAGGGGTTTAATAAGCACGATAAGTTATTAGCAGCATTAAAACTTTTAGTGGTTTAGCAATTACCATCTTAAAGGCATTATGTATGTGGTCGAGCCATAATAAAAGACCGCTGCTCTTGCAGGCTATAAATAAAGTGCGACTAAACAGTTTTTAACATTGCTTATTACCATGTTAGTCAAAACATTAAACTGTCTTTTGGCAACCGACTCGTTCGTTGGCCTCTAACAAACTACAGTCTCTCCCTCGTGTAACTCTACAAAGGAGAGAAAAAAAATTGCACATGCAGTTCCGTACACGTGAAAACTTCTTAAAAAATATAAAAATAAAGCTCCATTTACGCGGTGCAAGTTTCCTGAACGTGCAATAAAGCACGTTAAATTTTATTGCCATTCGAGAATATAGCATGCAGGTTCACGCGTGCGATTTCCAATAAATTTAATATGGCATACTATAATTGAATGCGAATTTTGCCGTTCGATAAAATTGCATGCGACTTACACCAAGGAAATAAAATTGCAAAGCGATTATTGCAAGCAAGTTTACCGTCGTCTAAACACAGAGTTGCACGTCAAAAATTGATCCAAATATTACCCGTATTTGCGCTGCCAAATATTTCATTCAATTTCATTGTACGTCTTGTTTCGGTCGCTCATGTTTGATTGATAGAAAATTTTCATGTCAGAATTGAATGCTATTTAATTGTATGTGCAATTTTATTGTACTGTACATGCTGTTTGCACCTATACCAGTTTTGAATGACAACTAACTTGCCCGTATCGTGCAACAATATTGTGCTTACGTGTTGTTTAGACGGTGCCAGTTAATTACCCTTCAATTTTATGGTATGCCACAGGCAATAAACTTGCACCGGGTAAAAAGCTCATACGTGACGCGACCTTAAAATTTCACCCTCAATTCTCGTCCAGTTATAAAAATATGTCCGCCTAAGAAATTTCACTTCAAAACCTGGGTTTTCTTCTAACCTTAATCTTTGAATTCAGCCAAGGAGTATTGGAACCTATGCAATCTTTTTCTTTGATAGTCATTTGTCAAACATGTCAAATAAGGTTGCATTGTCTGTCACACGTTGTTAACCTAACAGGCAGTTTAAGGCATTTTCCTTGAACTTTCCATCGCCTCTGTAACTTTCCTTTTCCCCTTTCCATTACTACACATTGTGCATACATTTCCCTCCACACTGAAAATGATAACCTACTTGTTGCTCTATTCAATTTCTTGAAACGTAATTTTCCTTCGCATCGAAGCCTCATCAACGGCTGACACGTTGCTATCAGCTGATACATTACTTAGACGGGTAGAGTTTCTTCAAAGAAGCCTTAGAGAGCCCCTATTCTTGGCAGACTCTGCCTTAACAATACCGCCGAAATACGAAGATACTTAGGTAATAAGTATTTAAGTAGGTAAGAAATAATGAATCCGGTTATGTGTCACACTTAGTTGAATTAGCATGATTAAGGGCCAAATTTCCAATCTCTAGATAACTTTTATCTGTCGAATAAATACAACTTGACATAATTATTACCTTAACAAAAGCTGTCAAACCGTTATATTGATTCCTCTGATAAAAGATGTCTGACGGTTTGAAAAATCAGCCCTGTAGTTTTTGATAAGTAATTTCGTTGAGAACAAAAAGTTTGTCAAATGCGCAAAGATCAAATTGATGATTGCAAAGCCAATTTTCACTATTGAAATAATATGAACTCAATGAAACTGTCTTACTGGCTATGACACTAAGGTCCTGTTTCACCATTAAGTTCATACAAATTCTGTTCCATTTTTGAATACAGTAGGTGAGTAGTGGCTATTCGGACATCTTCAAATAGGCCCTAACTTAATTCTTTAAAGTCCACTTACGAGTACCTTTACCTTTACCTTTTGTTTACATAGATTTTCCTTCTTTCCCTTTATATGCTAAATTGATAATGAAGTTAACTCGTAAACGTTAAACCGTTACCAAGACTTATTACACGCATTAATAAACTTAGATAATAACATCATTACTTTTATTACGAGCTTTTGTCACGAAAATAAAAGCCGAGATTAGCTAAAATAAAACGGTTGTTGCGGCGGCCTAAAGCCTTGGGGTGAAAATCGAAATTTTCTTAGTGGACTGTATGAGGGGCGGTTCGGTGACACAAGTAGGTGTTTTGGTGGTGTGGGAAAATGATGATGGTACCTGCCTGGTGAGCTATGGCGACACGACGAGAAGGGTTTCCTTAGCCACGTGGCTGGCGCGTCCAGGATATCACGTACGGACGAGAATCTGCACTTTCCACAACACACATACACGCACTTGCACTGTTCAATAGCAATCTTCGTTCTTCGCGGTGAAAATATGAGTCCTTTTTCGACTTGGGATTAATTTTACCCACAGGCGTCGATGTTGGTTGAGAACTGGCGGATCTTCTTGGCGGCAGCGTATGCGCGCCATTGCGGATCTTCCTTCTCGCTCTCACTTAGGCATTATAAGGGTTGTGGAAGGGAGAAGGAAAGCGGAAGGAACTTTATGTTACACAGATACTAATTAATTAGAGTTGCCAGTAATTAGGCATGAAATATAAAATAAAGAAAGTAATGGCGTTAACATTCCTCGCGGCCTTAAAGGGTCACCTTTAAAGAGAATAATATAATAATATATACAGTGAAATTACACTTAAATCTAACTAAAGAGGGAATGGACTGAATAAGATATTACTGAGTAGGAATGGGGCATAAGCGGACCACAGGTCGCACAAGAATCCCATTAGAAGTGCGTACTGAAACGACTCGCGTGCTACCGTCTATAGACGTATGCAACTTCTCAATAACACCTAGAGGCCAGGATAGAGGAGGCGCATTATCATTAACTATCACTACTACAGTGCCTTCCTTAATCATGTCTCCATCAGGTTTATTCCATTTTAAGCGTGATTGTAAACTATGAAGATACTCGCTTCGCCATCTTTTCCAGTACGACTGGACTAATTTATCCATAAGAGAGTGTCCTTGAAGCAGGTGATCAGACAGTAAACCTACTTCCGCAGCGGGTAATGAGTTAAGCGGTACAGTATGTAAAAAATGCGAAGGGGTAAGAGCTTTAGGCTCTTCCGGATCAGCGCTAAGAACAGTAAGAGGTCTGGAGTTCAACAGGCACTCTATTTGAGAGAGAATTGTAACTAATTCTTCATAAGATAGGAGTTGTTGACCTATTGTCTTGAAAAGGTGAGTCTTCACGGCCTTCACCATGGACTCCCAACATCCACCAAAGTGCGGTGACGCGGGCGGAATAAAATGCCAATTAATGCGATGCTCAGCGAGCTCCTCTTCAAAGCGCGGGCGGTATTCTTTATTTATGAAATTATACAAGTCGCGTAAAAACGAATTAGCTCCTCGAAAATTGGTCGCGTTGTCCGAATACAAGCATTGTACCGGTCCACGGCGGGATAAAAACCGTTTCAACGCGGCTATGAACGACACAGTCATAAGATCTGTAGCTAATTCAATATGAACAGCGCGAGTAGTCATACAGGTAAAGATACATAAATAACCCTTGCGACTCTTCGCACCTCGAGTGCGTACGGGCACATACTGTATAGGGCCAGCGTAATCACACCCTGTATGAGAAAAAGCTTTGGTTGCAACATTTACTCTAGATTTAGGGAGATCGCCCATAATCGGCGGACCATGAGGTCGCGGTCTCCACCTGTGACATGCGTTACACTTGTGGATTCTATGACGAATAATGCGTCTAGCGGACAAAATCCAATACTTATGGCGCAATAACGACATAGTGAGTTCTGGACCTGCATGTAAATATTTTATATGATAATAGTCTACGAGGATTTCAACTATGCGATCATGACGGGGTAACACTACCGGGTGTTTAGTACTATAGGCCTCAGCCGAATGAGTTAATCGACCCCCAACGCGGATTAAATCGTCACCATCATAGAAATATAAAAAACAGGAGAAGTGGCATGCGGGCGTGCCTGTGTCCACGCGTTATGCGCACGCTGTGCCTTTACTCGCCAAATGGCCGTCTCCGCGAACTAGTACGCTTTCGACCATGGTCACGATAAATTATAAAAATGCCGTGTTGTTCAGTGGTTTCCTGCAAAAACCGAAGTGATATTAAAAACTTCGTATCTCACGGGATCACTTACCATATGTAAGTAAAAGTATTTTACTGTATTTATCTTTAAAATCATAAAAAACAACAAATCGTAAAATATTTCTTGCTTTTACTACGTTATTTTTGTTTTCAAATATCGCAGCGGCTGTACTATTTTTGCAGCAAATACATTGCTCCTTAACCACTACCTTAAGTATGTCGCTAAGCGACTGGACAAGCAATGTAAAAATAACAAAACGATACTTTATTTACGCGGAGCGTCGCATAGTACAGCCGCTGTGTCTTGCGGCGAGATAGTGATGAGGTTAAGATCCACTAAAGTAGGCTATCGATAATAATGTCGATTGCCCAACGAATATTATATTGCTATTATAGTTTATTTTTCAATTTGTCAACCGTTTTAGCCCGGTTGGAACACTTGAAAAGATGACGTTTAAGTACGGTTGGGAAACCTTTGAGAATGTAAAATAATCTTTTTTACTGTTTTTGATTATTTTACAGCGTACCTAGTAGAGAAATGCATAACCAACGGTCGTAAAGTAAGTTTATTAATGTTTAGGTGGAGTGTTCTTGGGTTTAAATTATCGCATCTTCGTGCTATTTCCTTACTTTTTTTTGGTTTTGGTATTTTACTTCCGCTAAAGTCTTTAACTATGCACCACAAGATTCAAATGCGTTGTAGTAATCGGTATGGTTCAGATAAAATATTAGTGATTTTAGCTTAAAATAAGTCAACATATTCATGCTATTTATTTGTTATGCATGAGTATGGTATGTGTTTGTTTTCATATATTTAACTATTTCTTAACTAAGGGTTTTTTTTTAAATATTATTTTATTATTATTGTTTTTTTTTAAATAGCCTATTCGCCTGTTGCCTGCTACCTGCTTACTCATCGTGAGGTTAAGAAGTATAGACCACGCCTTAGGTATGTGAGCGGTGGGATGGAGGAGCAAGGGCGCATTACTCAGTACGTGCGTTGCGAACCGCCGCCTCACCCCTGTCTCAGCGGCCAACTAGTTCCTAGACTATAGACTATAGCTTAAGATACTTATTATGTAAATGATAAATAAGTTCTTATAGTACCTTTTTAGCTTCCCAAAAGATACAAATACAAAATAAGAATGGATTGATGCCACAGTAAGGCCACCTAACTGGTTCCCAACAAAATATAGCACCATATGCTCAATTCACTTTAAGGCAGAAATGTTCCAGCCTCTAAAGAAAACTCGCAGGCTTTTTGAATGGGCAATCCCAAAATTAAGAGTACGTCAAGTACTGAACAAATACCTCCACTTTACAGGTCAGTGAGTAAACACATCATAACAGGGTTCAACAATTCCTATGGTTTCACAGCCTAAACCAACTTAACCGGATTGTTTTAATTTATTGATTCGTGTTTTTTTTTTTAATATACTTTTTTTTTTATTTAAAATGTATAATACTTTCTGGACATATCATTTTTTATTTTATTTTCAGGACCCCAAATTTTTCTTGTACAGTAATAAATGGAAGTATCGATAACTTTCCGTTTTAGTCAATCACTAGCGTATATGTAAAATAAATTGCTTTTTGCACAACACAATAATAGCGACAGATGTTTTTGTGTGAGTAAGTTGTACGGTGCATGGTAAATGCACGCTGTGTGTGACGAGTTAAGGTTTATAATTGATTGTGTAGTATGTTCTGATTTATGAATTGCAAGTGTGTGCGCGACTTTGTATCTATTGCTTTTATTGAACTACATGTGTAGTAGTGGCGCGGTGGTGGGGCCAACCTAGCGACATCGGGTTCTGATACATTTTCAACTACCGGGCATATCTCCTTCTTTCATATATCTATGGTCACCATCTACAAATGGCTTGAGTTTAATAAGAGCGGGTGAACAAATTTTATTATTTTTTAACTCGGAATAATCATCCATGAAGTGTTTTCTTTGAACATGACGCAACAAAATGGTTTCAGCGAACTCGAGGTCGCTAG
Source organism: Cosmia pyralina (assembly GCA_946251885.1). Taxonomy (NCBI): domain Eukaryota; kingdom Metazoa; phylum Arthropoda; class Insecta; order Lepidoptera; family Noctuidae; genus Cosmia; species Cosmia pyralina. The sequence goes on along the minus strand of OX276359.1, from coordinate 14,184,437 downwards.
CGGTAACGGCGTCAGTCCGACGCGGGAGTTTTTTCATGAAGCGGTATATGAAAACAACAATACGCAGCAGTTTAGTCCACGACGACGTACGTTCTGCGAGTGCGAGTAGAAGCGAATTGTCCGAACTCGAATCCGCGACTATGGGGTGCGCGTGGACCTTTTCTTCCGGAATGGGTTCCGAATTCAAGTCTGTAACCTTATGTATGGGCCATTCGGAAGGGTCGCGCTTAGCCCAAGCGGGTCCGTGCAACCATAATGGGTGCTCAATGAATTTGTCAGGTGTTAAACCACGTGACAAACAGTCCGCTGGGTTTTCAGTACCAGCTACGTGGTAGAAATGTTCCGCGGGGACGTTGTCTACGATGCGAACGACACGATTGGCCACAAACGTGTGCCAACGATGCGGAGAAGAATTTATCCAGCAAAGAGTCACCTTTGAATCGGTGAATGCGTAAATAGCGGTAACATTATAACGCGGATTATAAGTGTCATGAACACGGCGAAGAAGTTTAGCGAGGAGTTCGGCACCACAGAGCTCCAGTCGAGCAATAGTCAATGGTTTAACCGGCGAACCTTCGACTTGGCACAAACCAGCTGAACGACTACGTCATCGTTGCGAGTGACGTGCGCATAGATGACAGCGCCATAGGCGCTTTCACTGGCGTCGGGAAATCCAATGAGGCGAAGAATACAATTTTCAAAAATACCTAAATGGCGCGGGATTTTAAAATCATTTAAAAGCGGCAGGGCAGAGCGAAAAGTTTGCCAAATATTTATGATGTGACGCGGGGGAGTGTCATCCCAATCGAGCTTCAGTAACCACAATTCTTTGATAAGTAGTTTAGCATAGAGAACTACAGGCGCGACAAGCCCCATGATGTCCCACAGTCTAGCTACGGCCGACAGAATAGCACGTTTAGTACACGTGTCTGGCGGTGCGGAAATAAGAAATTCAAAACAATCATTTGACCTACACCAGCGCAAGCCGAGAACCTTTTGTTCTACCGACTTGTCGAATTCTAGTTGTTCGGTCAACCTATGCGACGCGGGAATACTGTTTAGTACAGTTTGAGAGTTACTGGTCCACTTGACCAACTCGAACTGACCTCCTCTAAAGAGTTTAATCAGTTCGTGCGAAACCTGGACTGCACGTGATTCGGAGCTTACGCTGTAGACTACGTCATCCATATACAGCGAATCCGCGATGATAGCGCTGGCGCGCGGGAAGTGATGACCATCGTCTTGAACCAACTGTTGTACTGTGCGGATCGCATGGTAGGGACTTGACTTGAGACCAAAACAGACACGGTTAAACTGATATAGAACCAGAGGATCGTTTGGACTAAAACGATATAAGATGCGTTGAAAGCGACGATCGCTTTCTCTTACTTCAATCTGTAAGAACATTTGTCGGCAATCAGCCGAGAGCGCGAATGCGAACAATCGAAAATTCAGAATTATAGTAAACAAGTCACCCTGTAAATTTGGGCCACTGTGTAAAATATCGTTGAGAGATAATCCAGTACTCGTTTTAGCACTAGCGTCTAACACGGAGCGTAGTTTTGTTGTTGTCTTATCTAAACGTACAACTGCGTGATGCGGAATTACATAGTCAGGACAACTACTGTCTGAACTATCGAGCGGAGCAGGAGATAAATATCCATTATCAATATATTCGCGAATGACGTCATCATACGCAGTACGTAACTCGGGTGCGGATTCTAATTTCTTTTCTAGGCAGAAAAAACGTTTTTTCGCGATATCGAGTGAGTTCCCCAATGAGAACACATCGCTGCGAAACGGTAGGGCTACAGAGTATCTACCTGTGTCCCCATCGCGTTCCGTGGTCGAATTATAAAAGTACTCGCACTCAAGTTCGTCGAGCGATTTGCTCGTCGAAAGAGTGACGGGCGCTTCATCGACCTGCCAGAATTTTTTCAACGCCGATTCTAACGAGTCTTTGTCGGATGGTTGCGAAATATGTGAGTAACAAGACTGTGGAGGCTTATTACGACGTACAGGCAGCGCGGGCACAGTGCCCATGATGACGTAACCGAGTACCGTCTGCATGGCGGGCGGCGCGGAGGAGTTGCTGCTAACTACGCGGGGCAGCATAAGATGCGGGAAAAGCGAAGCCCCGATCAACACATCGATGCGACCGGGTTTGCCAAACGATTCGTCGGCGAGCGGTAAACCTTTTAAGTAAGGCAAGGCGGAAGTATCTACGGGAGCGGTAGGTAAATTATCGGTGATTGCATCGACAACTAGCGAATTAACGTTAAAAGTAACGTTCGGATTAAAACGGGAAAAGAAAGCGAATTGTACGGAACCCTTAACGGATTTTTCCGTACCACCGATACCCTTAACGGAAGGCGTATCAGATGAATGTCTAGTCAAACCTAATCGTTTGCAACATTCTGCGGTAATAAAATTAATTTGTGAGCCACTGTCTAATAGACAGCGAATAAAATGCTCCTTACCAAATGAATCTCGAACTATTACAGTAGCGGTTGACAACAAAATAGTAGTATTCGTATTACATTGCGGCTTTGATACGCGGGAGTTCGAGTCGTAAAAGATCGACGCAGCAATGGATGCATTACATTGCGGGGCGCTCTGAGCGGTGGCGGCGAGCGGCACGGCGGCGGCGGCGTGAGCATCTTGCTCGCTCGAAGCCGTGGAGTTTGAACCCGATTGTGTACGTGCGGTATCATCAACACCGTTCGATAATACAGTCGCGTGCGATTCGCGATTAAAGTGTAAAAGCGTATGGTGTTTATTTTTACAAGATTTACATCTAGATTCAGACTGACAGACTCTGGCCTTATGTTTAATACTTAAACAGTTAGTACATGCATCGTTTTGTTTCACCGATTTGAAACGATCACTTGGTGTCATTTTAGAAAAGGCAGGACATTTAAATAAATGTTCATGAACAAAGCTATCACACAAACATTTAGCGGATTTATCAATTACAGTGTAAGATTGCGGTTGCGGAGTTTTGAACGTTTTTTTATTTATAGGATTGTTATTAGGCTGAGTGAAACTCAAGCTGTTTAAAGCTTTAGTATTTTGTAAAATGCGAGATTGATTTTTAATGAACTGTACTAAATTGTCGAATTTAGGAATTTCGTCTTTTGAGTTCATTTCAAAAAGTCGAGCGGTTTCAGAATCAACCTTTTTTATAGCGACATGGAAAAAAATCAAATCTGATAAATCATTTATTTTAAGGTTTTTTAATGCGTTTGCGGCGGAAACAAAATTATCAGAAAAGGATTCGAAATTTTGAATAGATGCGGTATTAAAAGATTTATGTTCAAACATCCGATTAAGGGAACTAGAAGCCAACATACGTTTGTCTTCGTACTTGTTTATGAGTGAATTAAAAATTAATTGGTAGTTATCGCCATTAGGGCAAACTCCTGAGAACGCGGTTTGAGCCTTATCTTTCAATTTCCCCATCAAATAATATAATTTCTCCGAATCAGTCAATGTATTATTTTCGTGTACCGTGCTTTTAAAATTAGCATAGAACAGGGGCCAGTTACGAATATCGCCATCGAATGACACAATTTCAATGGGAGGCAAGCGAACTGTTTGCTTATTGACACCACTACCACTAGAAGTAGGAGCCGATGTGGCTGATGATTTTGAGTAATTTGAATAATTATATTTAACGCAGCAATATAATTCCTCAAAACTAATCCACGACTGATCATCAATATTATTTTCCGGGTCTTGTCTTAGAAGAAGCGAGTTATATTTATTAAATGCCTCGAGGAACTCGGTGCGCAACGCATCAACATTGACACACGCACACAAGAACTTCTCTAGCGGTTCCATACCGGACTTCATTTTTTCCATTAAATCGTAAATGATTTGCATGCGGGCAAAAATCATATTACGACATGACAGTGCTATTTGAATCGCGGATTCTATCTGATCATCCGAATCCATGGTCACTTTCTTAGGCATTTTCGATATTTTTGTAGGTTTTTATAATAGCTAAAATAAATCGCAAACTTCAACGAGTTGCGCGCGGTGCGGGATTGGTAGGTGGTACCTACGAATATAGTACCGAACGATAGCGAAGCGAGCGAGCGGTAGATTTTGCTTCTACCTACGTATATTAAAATATTAAGTTGAGCGGGATGCGAAATACCTGTGAATGTACGCAATGACAAGTAGGTACTGTAATAAATGAATAAATGAAAGCGGTTTAGTATAAGAGTATAAGGAACGAAGATTGAAATGAAATATAGTTGCGGGATGATAATATACGGATATAATATTGATATCCGTTATCAAGAGGATAAAGAAAAATAGGTATCCGTGATCATGGGACCAAAACTGTTGGATATCTGTGATCGTAGGACCAAAAACTGTTGGATATCCGTGATCGTAGGACCAAAAAATGTTGCGGCGGCCTAAAGCCTTGGGGTGAAAATCGAAATTTTCTTAGTGGACTGTATGAGGGGCGGTTCGGTGACACAAGTAGGTGTTTTGGTGGTGTGGGAAAATGATGATGGTACCTGCCTGGTGAGCTATGGCGACACGACGAGAAGGGTTTCCTTAGCCACGTGGCTGGCGCGTCCAGGATATCACGTACGGACGAGAATCTGCACTTTCCACAACACACATACACGCACTTGCACTGTTCAATAGCAATCTTCGTTCTTCGCGGTGAAAATATGAGTCCTTTTTCGACTTGGGATTAATTTTACCCACAGGCGTCGATGTTGGTTGAGAACTGGCGGATCTTCTTGGCGGCAGCGTATGCGCGCCATTGCGGATCTTCCTTCTCGCTCTCACTTAGGCATTATAAGGGTTGTGGAAGGGAGAAGGAAAGCGGAAGGAACTTTATGTTACACAGATACTAATTAATTAGAGTTGCCAGTAATTAGGCATGAAATATAAAATAAAGAAAGTAATGGCGTTAACAACGGTGAAAACAAAAAAATTTGTATGGCACTAAAACTTTATTATTTTGAGAATCGTCTATAATGCAGCGTTTAATTAAATTCAAGTAGGCAGCTGAGATGAATCATTCGATACTCCATATAGATGTGTCGGTTCAGTTAGCTGCCAGACTCAGATCACAATAAAAAGAAACACGCAATCAATAACTACGCAAATACTTCCACAGTTGATCATTAGTCTTCTTGAAACAAGGAGATCGAGACAAAAAAGAGTCCTAACTGCTAAACGTACTGTGTCTATGGACATAACGAAAGCATTTTCCAGAGTAGGTACAATTTTCATCGCTCGGTAGATAGTACCGCTTGCTTCGCCAGTTCCGAACGTTCATGCAGAGGGGCCGCACGCGCGCGCCGTCTCCATTCACACTCGATTTACGAATCAAATGTAAACAAAACGGGACGCAATATAAATTTGAATTTGAAAACATTTAAAAAATGTAATGCCTCAAATTATGGATTCCTAGTGTTCGTTGACGTAGTGCAAGCAAAAGTGGTTTTCAAAAAACGGATTTTCATCAGTTATGGTTTTTGTTGTGTGTGTTTTCAGTGGGATTTTTAAACTGGTGAAAATTGTTTGCGTTCATTGACTTCAGTTTTTCAGGTAATGTATACCTATTTTTCAATTTTAATTGTTCGTTTTCATTACAAAAAATATTGTTTTAGCCGGTAATGTTTGTTTTCACACGTGAACTCACTTGATTGTTTCGATACATACTCAATTTCACTTAACGATTTATTCCATTGTGTTACTGTAATAAATACTTAATGTATTATACACTTCTGGACACATCTTTTGGCCCACCTTGTATTTTCAGTTTCGTTTGGTCCTAGCTAAAATTTTATATTAGGTCGAGCAAAAAGTTTTTATGCAGTTTTGTACCTGGCACATTCACAATTTCATTCAATAGTCTTTTTTTGAATTTCGAACACAGAATTTAAAGAAACAAAAGACAATTTGGAGCCTGTTTGTTGATATCAAACAATCGAATACTAAGAAAACTTGGTTTTATTGGTTTACTTGGATTTAATTCTTGAAAAAGTGATTGATATCTTTGGTTTTGCAACAAACATTACTTATTCTTAACATTAAGGTGAGGTTCTATCAATAATCTATGGATACTTCACCTGAAGTCGCCGCCCAAGCTGTGGCACTTATTCAGGCCGGACACAGCCAAAGAAACGTGAGTGCTCAACTTAATTTAAGTCGATCTGCGGTCCGAAATGTTTATCGGAGGTACCCTAGAGACTGGCGGCTTTGTTCGTCGCCAAGGAAGGCCACGATCTCGGGTCACAACTGAAAGGCAGGATCCATTCATCGTGACGACCAGCTTGAGAAATCGTCACCTTACCTCCATTGAGATACAAAACCAACTTCGCGACTTCCACGGAGTATCTGTGAGCGCTCGAACTGTTCGGAGAAGGTTAAAAGAACGCGATATGGTACCACACAAGCCAGCTAATGGCCCCAAACTAACGCGAGCCCACCGAACAGCGCGCCTTCATTTCGCACGCAGTCATTTAAATTGGACACAGCAAGATTGGAGCCGTGTACTCTTTTCTGATGAGTCTAAAATTGTGTTACATGGCAATGATGGAAGGAAGAAGGTCTACCGACGTAAGGGAGAGCGTTTCGCACAATGCTGCTTTGAAGAGAGGGTTGCTTATGGCGGTGGCTCATGGACTGTCTGGGGCGGTATATCCGCGAGCGGCAAAACTCAACTTGAGGTTGTTACAGGACCACGGCTGCCAACATTAAATGCTGAAAGGTACATTCGTGAGTGCTTAGAACCTCACGTGATACCATACGCGGACTATGTGGGCCCAAATTTCCTTTTTATGCATGATAATGCAAGAGCCCATGCGGCCGGCATCGTCAGGGAATATCTTCGGGATGTGCACATCACAGTTATGGACTGGCCAGCCAGAAGCCCAGACATGAACCCCATTGAACACATGTGGGACGAGCTAAAAAGACGCGTTAGGGCTCGTCAGCCAGTTGCCCAGACGATGCAGGAGTTGAAAACTGCCATAGAAGAGGAATGGGAGATGATCCCTCAAAATTTCATAGAGCGGTTGATAAACTCTATGCCTAATCGTATGAGAGCTGTGGTAGATGCCCATGGAGGCAACACGCGTTATTAAATTAAACCTTTATTTGATAAAACATGTTTTTTATTCAAAAATCAATTGCCTTTAACAAGGCGCATATCCGACTTGTTAGGCGTAGCTCCATGTCGTATGGTATTCTGAATTCAAATTTAAAACAATACGATCGAAAAAGATGGTAAAATGTATGAGGTTTAAAACTGCATCAACAGTTTTTGTTCAATCTAGCAATCATATTTCGGTAGGGGCCATCGAAACCTAAACTCTAAGGTGGGCCAATAGATGTGTCCAGAAGTGTACTTACGAAACGAGATTAATTAAATTATTTTCTGTGATATCAAAATAATGAGGTTAACTGTTGAATACATATTTTATTGCAGACGTAATTGTAGTAGGTTAGTTATAAGTTTTTAACCGAGATTTCAATCATATTCATTGAGATTTTCATTTGTTTTGTAAGATCACTAGCTTCAGCTAGAGACCCCGACACACATCAACCTAACGTGTTAGTATCCAATATGTTTATAGCTAGAGAAATCTTTACAGAATCTTCACAGATAGTTAAAAAAATATCAATCGAGTGATCTTTCTAAGAATCGGTTTTGTATTGAATGATCAGTAGAATGAAGAAGACGGATGAAAAAAAATTGGATGCAGCGGAGATGAGAATGTTGAGATGGATGTGTGGAGTGACGAGAATGGATAAAGTGAGAAATGAGTATATAAGAGGAAGTTTGAAAGTGGCGCCAGTGACAGAAAAGTTGAAAGGAAATCGTTTGTCTTGGTATGGGCATGTAATGAGGAGAGACGAAACGCATGTGACTAAAAGAGTGATGAATATACATGTTGATGGATGGAGAGGCAGAGGAAGGCCAAAGAAAAGATGGATGGATTGTGTGAGGAATGATATGAAAGAGAAGGGAGTGAATGATAGCGTGACGGTTGACAGGGGAGAATGGAAGAAGAAAACGTGTTGCGCCGACCCCAAGTAATATGGGATAAGGGCAGGAAGATGATGATGATCAGTAGGTACCTAGTTGTAAGGGCAAGCATGTTTTACTAGCCAAAGGTATTCCAAAGTATGATCCGAATGATGATTTCATCGTAAGAGCCTTATCTAGTCGGGCGTTTAAAGAAACTACATAGGTATACCTATGTGGTGGAAGCTATAGCTTTACCCAAGTTGGGAAATGGGTAATAGAGAGCTAATAAAATACTACTAATTTAGGTGCTTGTAGAAATCATGGGTTACTAAAGGTCGTGTATAAACAACGAGTGTCTAAACGGTATTTTTTCTTAGTGAAGATATTATAATGCACATCGTCACAACCACAACCAATCCGTAATTTTCCGATTTAGGTACGCGTTCACTTTATCATGGATTTTTTTGTGTGCGTACCTAAGAACCTAGGTAAATCCATACGCAGTAGAGGCATCAAATAGTGCATAATTGATACAAAACATTTATTGTTTTGACAAATTGTAATAAGATATCGACTAAATAAATTACATTAAGTACACAGTGTAAAAAATAACAACACCTTGCAATCATATCACCCCAAAACTATCTCAAAATATTAATCTAACCTAAAATAAAAATAAAACACGATTGTTCTGAACACGTAAGTACCAACCAACCAACACCAATATTTAAAAAAATCTCCAACATTTTCCCTCTTCACCAATGTGTGTCAAAACACGCATTCAAACGCAGAACGCACACAATGCAGTGTGATTCCGTAAGTATTCATTCGTACTTACCTTCGTATGTTTGTATGTAGGTATGTTGGCAACGGAAATTGCTTGACGAGTCCGCGAGCGGAAGCGACCGAGTCGGGATCAGAGATGAGTCGCTCCCCAAATACGACGATGAAAGTACTAATTTCTAACTAGAATTTATGATGCTGGTTCTGGACTGGAAACCAAGGGAAATATAAATATTATGGTCGTCAACGTCCATCCATCAAATCCATCCATCCAAGTCTTTTACCAAATTTTTTAAGACCCATAACAATTTTATTTTCTCAGAATATTATCATCTTAATATTTCTAATTTAATGAATGTTCGTTACACAATACAGGATAATCGGATCTGTTGATAATCCCTCCTTTAACAAAAATGATTTTGTCGTACATAAGCTTTACCTTCAATCAGGCAGGGTAATTGCGTAATACACTTATAACGGCAATGTCATTCATTTTGACAGTTCAACGACATTCAATGCATTATTTACGTTATCGAGCAGATGTATTTTTCAAACATATGAGGCAATAGATTAGGAATTTCCTTCAAAATCCATCGGATTGTGGTTGAAAGTGTGTTCAGTATTACGCAACTAGGGTGCTTGTTAAGCCACGAGCAGTCGAGCACAGCCCGCTGTCGCCGTCATCATTTTAATGAATGCTTTACGCTCATAAATGAGCGTAAAAGAAAGATTATGGATGTTGATGGATGATATGAAATGTTTTCCATTTTCGCGCTAATCAAAAAAGCCGGCTAAATCAAAGGATGGTTGTACTAGTTCATAAACAGTGAGCTAGTAGCTTAGTAGTATGTAGTGAAAACTGCTCGGTTTATTTTTAATCGCAGTTAATAATGATTAAAGTCTGCTTAACCAACTTTGGCGTTTAAACTTCTCTTAACGTTAAGAGCCTATACTGCCTCAAATGGCTTAGCATGATCCTCCGTGATATCGAAAATCCTGCAGCATTAATTTTGAAATAAATATATGATAAAGTTGAGGATTATTGTTAAGTACTATGTTTGACGAAAACACGATACCATAAAATTTTCTCGATAGAAAAAAATTCCAAAGTGACCTCCAAACCGAACCATAAACCGCTGGTATTAAAAAAATTCTTCAAATTGGATCATGAAAAGGGAAACGCCTATTCTTGGCCATGTTTTGCCCATCAATGTGACAAATACAAAAAAAATACCCATTTAGTAACTAAAATATTGCTAGTACTTATTTGTATTGAAACCTCCGGAATTATAAGCCGATTTAATCAAGAAACTCAATCGTATTTACACTTCCGGTTGTTGGTCAAACCTGTCAAAGTAGGGATGCCAACATTTACTGAAAAAACGATACACTAAAACCGGTTACCAAAAATACGTATTTAGGAAAATCTATTTTTGACATTATATAGTTGTTTCGCTTTTATTTTCTTTAGAGACAAAAAAAATGTTTGTCTATTTTCGGGCTTCTAAATACGATCCATTTAACCGATTCCGTGTTTCAAGTTTTACAAAACTATAGATTTTTCGATAAATCGATTTCTTAAAGACATCCCTACGTCAATAATAATCGTAATTGACAACTGATTGACATTGACATTTCACATTTTGTTTGGTGCTGTTTTCTTGCGACTCGTGATTTTTTTCTCTACTGCGTTTTTCTATTTAATATTCCGACGACTTTGATTACGATTATGGACCCTGTAACCACTTCCGATGACGACCTTGGCTTTATATTGGATTCTGTACCCGCCTCTCTCGACGACACCGGCTTGCCAATGGATACCGTACCTGTTTCTCACGAAGGACCTGACGCGAATATGGAACCTGGGTTCTTGGGCTGGGCAAGGTTTCAATCAAATATAAATCCCCCAGCCCAATTTCTAGATGAAGTGCTCGTCATATATTTAAATGAGAACGAATAAAAAATCGGAAATCTTTAAGTATGTCTTTTATTAACCTTGAATTTTTATACTTTGATTTTTAAAAGTCCAACCGAGTTCTATGTAAAAAATAGTGTTTGTATCTTTATCTATGATGTCAACCGTAATGCCTCTAATTTGTTTCTTTCGTGGGCGTCACTTGGCCAAAACCTCTTTATCAAATGGGCATTTCCCTTTGCATACTAACTAATCTAACTATAAAGCAGGTCATGTTTTTATTTTTTTGAAATTGCCATTATTTTCACCGTAAAAAGCAATTACCTAAACTATCGGCGCCCAGCATAGCACTCAGTCTCGTTCTATCGTGCGAGCGAGATAAAAACCTGAGGTAATATGTTCTCTTAAGCAACGTTTATGAATTTCAATTTCAAATACTTAGCCTTTATTAGCAATCTTATAAACTAGTTTTACATTTTAGGTTTAGGCATTAGAATTCTCCAGACTAATTTGTTCTTTAACCGACTTCAAAAAGGAGGAGGTTTTCAATTCGTCGGAACCTTTTTTTTTTTCTTTCCCCGACTACTCGAAGATGGCTAGACCGATTTGGATTTTTTTTATTTTATTCGAGAGGGTTATACATCACAGTTGGTCCCATATAAAATTGATAAACTTTGCTTCGGTAGTTTTTGAGTTAGCTTCAATAATACGTATTTTTTCCCCACTTTTATATGGATGATGTTCTAGTTTGTTTTGCAGATAGTGGTATTAGAATTTGTGTGGGGTAGGTTCCACAACTAAAAAGTGAAAAATAAAAACTTTTTTACAAAAAAATACAACCGACTTCCAAAAACAACTACAAAGTGAAAAATAACTTTAATTTCGGAAGTCGGTGGCAAAAAACGAAAATACATTTAACTAGACACCGACTTCCGAAATTAAAGTTATTTTTCACTTTGTAGTTGTTTTTGGAAGTCGGTTGTATTTTTTTGTAAAAAAGTTTTTTTAGCATAGGCTCTTTAGACATAGATCATGAGTTTTTCTCCTCCATGTCCCTCCCGCAGTAGTTTTCAAATCGTCTTCCCATCTTTGTAATGGTCTCCCTCTTTTCCTCTTTCCTTCTCTGGGATATCATTCTGTTACTTTTATAAATATACCCCTACTTAATTACTTATTAACAATATGATTTTGCTCACCACATATTTTCTTACGTCAATATTTGGTTTCTAGCTATTTTAGTTTAGCATGAATAAATTAGAAATTTAGGTAAACAAGTAAGGCAATTTAGTCCTTGAAATAATAAGGCGACTATTTATTAAGGTCTAGAACAAAGTCATGGCGTGATACTTCTAACAATAGTATTTAAGTCAAATGAAAATAAAAACAGCAATCAAAGTCAATAAATAGACGATCAGTTTTATTGGCGCTACCAAATTGCCAATGATTATTATTCAATGACGAAACATAATGTTCAGTTTTTTTCCGGTTTGATGGAAGGTTAAGCTATACGCTTGCCGCGGTCGGTTCGTGGATGGGTGACCATCGATTACATATCGAGACCCTTCCGTGCCTGTTGGTTCCGGCTGTAATTCGTAGATCTTTGACAATCGTTACGGGTAGTCCAGAAGCCAAAAAGTCTGAAAACCAGTCTTACCAAGGGGTATCGTGTTACCCAGTAACTGGGTTGAGGAGGTCAGTTAGGCAGTCGCTCCATGTAAAATACTGGTATTCAGCTGCATCCGGTTATACTGGAAGCCGACCCCAACATAGTTGTGAAAAGGCTACGCAGATTGATAGTTAACACTTCTGTTTACAATGTTTTCTTCGAGTAGACAGCCAGCAGCTAACTTTGGGTTCCTTATAAGCATCAGCTTCTATTGGCTAGATAGCTTATATTGGCAACTTTTTGCCCCGGTCTACGCGGGTGTAACCGCGGGGTGCAGCTAGTAATATTATAAAGGCGGAAGTTTGTGAGTGTCTTTGCATGTTTGATACTTCTTCACGCTCAAACGCGGGACCGATTTGGATGAGATTTGGTATTATGTTGTTTGGTGTGTGGTTTGTTGTTTGGTGTGATGTTTGGTTTGTTGTGTTGTTGGTTGTTGTTTGTTTGGTGTGGTGTTTTGGTGTGTAGCTTATACCCTGGATTAACACATAGGGTAAAACCGGGATAGATGCCCCACTTTTCGAAACTGTTTCATTATTTGAATACCAAACATATTTGCTTAGATTGACCCTGTAATATAGTTAGTTTAATCATTCATAAAGCTTTAGAAACTGTATTTATTTACCTAACCATTACTGGTTTTGCAAAAATGTAATTCTTGCGAAACACATTTTTTGGGGATAGGTGCCTACCTATATGGATAGATGCCCCACTATGAAATCACTTAGGAGGATAGATGCCTGTGATGCGGGATAGATGCCTTTTTAAATAATCAACAAGAATACGTAATCACAATGTAATATTTATTTATTATCTTCATGTGTAGGTAATATAAAATGCTTAACCATAATTATATTTATGCATGTCTTTAACAAAAAATACAAAAAAACTGTTTAAGCGATAACATATTAAAACTATCATATAGAATCATCTCAAACGAAACATTCCCGTTTTAACGTAGAAATAATTATTTAACATTAAAAAAAAATCAACATTCATATGAATCTCTAACAAAATAAAAATTAATAATTTCGTTTAACCTTAGTAATTATTTAAACATTCAAAAAAATCAACATATTCGTAAGGAACTATCCTTCATTAAGTGGAACCGGACATTTTAAGTTTTCCACATCTTGAGCAATAGTTCTTAAAAAGTGTGCATGTTTCGTGCAGCCACTTCTGACACATAATACACTGGATCCAATCAGATTTAGACTTCGTGTTATTATAGGTATCGAAGCATTCTACGCAAACATTTTCATCTATAGCATTAGTCTCTTCTAATTTTTTTTTTTAGTTTTTTTCACGGGTAGTCCTATGGTTTTTTTACCTTTTTCGGCATTAGGTGAGAGGTGATCTTCATTTTCACTGTTTGAGCTATAAATAGCTAGTCTTTTACGTAATCCACGATCCTTGTTTACTTTTAAATAATAATCATTTTCTTTATGACTTCAATCAGTCACGTCACCATCTGTTTCTTCACTTGAGTCATAGTTTTTCTTTGGTTTTCCTTTCTTATTTTTATTTTTTTGTATTTGTTCTTTGGCTTTTTTATTTGCTTTTTTTATTGTTCGTCTTTTTTTGGTAGCTTCAGTCTTGTTTATCTTAGATTCTATTTGTTTCTTTTTCCTGTCAGCAATATCCCTTTTTTCTTTTATTTTTTCTCTAGAATTGAGAATATCTGCCGATTGTTTAGCTCTCCTTGCTAAAGTCAGAGGAATTTGTGGTATTGGTGATGCTTCGACTAAAAATTTAGAAGGTGTTTCTTTTTCTTCGTTATTTAGAATCCGTATTAGTGAATCATCACCTATATCAACAATATCAATAATCGTATCTTCTAAAATCTGAGGGTCGATCAAAAGGCTAGGTGAGTTTCGGTTGAATGAAGTTGATGGCATATTGGGTGGTGTTATGTTCAGGTCTGCGACATACAAATATTCGTTTTCAAATGTAGTTGGACAATCAATTGAAGAAATCGGAGGTATAGTTGTTTGTGTTCTGTGTTCAACTTCAACATGCTCACAAGGTTCTGCATTTTCGTTTAAAGAAGATGTTTGAAGGAGCGCTGTTGTAGTTTGATGTAGCACACAGGGTTGATCAGGATCATTGTCACTGCGATGTGCAATATCAGATATAGTGAAAACAGAATCGGGCAAAGCATTAGGATTTAGTGGATAAATCCCACTTCTTCGAAAGCCAGCAAGAGCATTTGCAGGTGTAGTAGCGCGTATCCATGCGTTGCGTATAAGGGTTCCAGCATTATAACGGCTTATCTTTTTATTTGGATTTGCGCGCATAAACTGATTAGTCTCATGATTAAAGTATGTTTTAAATGGCCCAAACACCGCTACGTCTAATGGTTGTAAAGCTGAGGTAGTGTGGCTGGGTAAACATAACAAAATAATATCGTTATCAGAAGCAACTTGCAGCATGTCTGGTGCGGATGAATGAGATGAGTGCCCGTCTAAAATAAGCAGAACCTTACCTTGCGGTTTCAAAGCTATGAAGTGTTCCGTAAGCCACTTATAGAAAAGATCGGTATTTATGTATGCCGACTTTTTGTTCATGTACACTTTTGAGCCCAGTGGTAGACCGTTCTCGAATTCTGGTTTCTTATTTACACCTTTAATTATTACTACTGGTGGGAGAAAATTACCAATGGCATTGCAACAGGCTACGATAGTCATTGTTTCACCTTTCTCCGCAGATGTAACTGAATTTACTACTTTTGCACCTTTCTTTGCAACAACTTTGCCAGGCTTATTGTTAAGCTGAACTCCTGATTCGTCCATATTATAAATCCTTTCAGGCTTATCCAAGAGATCATTATCGGCCAGGACTTTTGTCAGAAGTTCATGAAAATTATTCACTTCTTCTCTGCTAAGACCTTTAGCCCTAGCGACAGATAAACCTTCTGCTTGCCTAATAGACAACTCTGGATTTCGCTCAATAAAACTTTTGAACCATTCATTCCCAGCTATCTGGTTTCCATTATCAAAATTGTGTTGAATCTGTAGCTTTTCGGCAAATTGGTATGCTAACGTACGTATAGATCGTCTATCTGGGGGAAATCCCGCGTCGCTAAGCTTCAAAATGTGCGCTACCAACCTTTTTTCATGTTCAAAACCCAGGACAGGATGTTTTCCCAAAGTCAACTTAGTTTGGTTTTTAATAGCGTAACGCCTTCGCAATGTTCTGGATGGAATCCCAAATTGTCTGGATATTTCATTGATCCCCAATTCTTTTTTATCCAATTCATGAAAAGCTGACTGTAACTGCTCTGTTGTCCAAGAAACTACTCGAGCTCGTACGCCCTCCTTTCTTTTGTATTTCCTTGGCATGGCTCACCTACAATAAGCAAAGTAAGTATAAATAAAACACAGTATCTACACTCATTTCTTTACATTCGAATTATGAAATTAAAGTTGGATACATTTTTTTTTGGTGTTTTTTTAATATTCTACTATTAGGAAATACCAAAATATTCACGACTATGACTTTTAAATACTTTTTAATAAGGCTCTTGCAGTATAGAGGGATAGATGCCCCTAAAGTCAACTATCCCTTGTAAACTCGGGCCAACTATCCTTTTCACTAGGGATAGATGCCTCTCATTATTTTTTATATAAAATAAATGCAAACATCAGTGATTGACTCTTAAATGTATTCTTAAAGAACCAATGTATTAAAACCATTCAAATAAAATGTAATCATTTAACTGTTTATAAAGATATGGAATAGTGAATACTTACGTTTGAAATTTTGAAGCGTTCGTCGCGTCCGCTGCGAATGTAATTCGACACACAAGCGAGAAACGTCCGTCTAGCACAACAACTCGCGCGTCACTGAGGTGGGGGGTGCATGTGGCGCGTATGTAAACAACGAATTTGCTGTTTCGTTCTCTGGTAGTTGAGTTTTTAGAAACGAGGCATCTATCCCAGCGCGGCATCTATCCCGGTTTTACCCTAGGCTACTTTTTATCCCGGTCTAATACTCGTGTGAAACCGCAGGGCGCAGCTAGTCATAATATATCCGACACTTGATATTGATAGGTATAAAGTAGAGAAGGAAAATCGCAAAACCGCAATTTATGAGCACTTTAGCCGTCAAATAAGAAAATCCACAAGAATTTTCGATATTGGAGGATTAGGAGTAAAGAGGGCAAATAAAAGATATTTTTCTTGGTACCACTGCCCTAGCGAACTAGTTAAAATTATTCATTGAAGTGTGAGATAACGGTATCTATTTATTTATTATAAAACTTTGATAATGCTGGAATTTACTGACAGCCTCTACCTACCTGAATTAAAATTTAACGATTCCACTCAACGGTTTTACATAACGAGCTTCCGATTATGGAATTTATTTCAGGCGTTCGAATAAAAGTAAAATCTACAGTTCTACCTCTTCCTCCAACAAATTATTCAGAATTAAATAAGTTGCATAACTTTGATTTAAATTATCCTTAGATTCAGACCATCTTCCGTAGCTACCAAACAAATCTATAGTTAGATTTCTGTGGTAGCAACAATATCATAAAATTGTAGTATCAAAATTCAATATTATTTTATTTGAGGTAAAGGCCCTACCAATTTTATTATTATCTATACAAGGTCCCATTAAAATAGATGGACAAATTTCACAGGGTGTTCTACCCATGAATATGAACAATTTTTATTATGGGACCAAACCTGAAATCACGAAAAAAATCAGCTGCTCCCCACATTTTTACGAGTTTGGTGTAGATAAATGTACTGAACAGCTGATTTTTTTTCGCGATTTCAGAGTTAGTCCCATAGTGAAAGTTGTTCATACTCATGGGTAGAACACCTTATGAAAATTTGTGCATCTATTTTAATAGGACCTTATGTACAGTCAACAAAAGAGATGAAAAGAGAGAAGGCAGGGTAGAGTAACATATTTGTATGTAAATTGCTTCATGTTCAATTTTATATATATTACTTTGTTTTTGCAATACTCCTACATTGTAACACACCAACACAAAATTGTATATTGTCACGAAATTGAACATGAAGCTATTCACATACATGTTAGTATACCCTGCCTAGATATCTCTTTTGTTGACTGTACACAAATCTATGCGTGTACATAATTTTAGTACCCCTTAATAGGTTAAGTAGGTACATGGTTTTATCTTTCGTAATAGTCGAGTAAAAAGGAAAAACAATGGTCGCAAACTCGCAATCATTTCCATGCTTAGAAAGCGAATGCGTCCCCGTGGCATAATTCTCCCGTGCAATTGTAAGTCGCTTGAAAGGAAGGCTTTATTTACCGTGGTGTTTGCTATGGGGTGGTAATTCATTAGCGCATTAGTCCAGGCATCCATTGTCTTCTCATCCACAACTAAGTTGCAATCGGTTTCATGTGCTCGCGTAACCGAGTTCCAAACTTACCACTACAGCTACTGCCGCTCTAGTTACTGTATTATCATGAGTCATGACTAGTTATGTGTCAAAGGATAGTAGTTTCAATTCAACCAATAAGGATGATTGCAAACATCTTTCCAATAGAAAAACCTAATAATCATATCTCAACATACCTATAATAAAATTAAATATTTATCGTGTCCCAAATTTCGTATTTCTTACTACGTATTTCGCCTTTCTGCCATTCCAACTTTATATTATTATATATATATATATATACGTATTTACTATAAGATACTGTACAAAAGAAAATTTTGCGTAGTTATCTAACTTTTCGACTTTTGTTGCGTAGTTACGGCCGAAGTCCATTTTCCTAATAATTCTATGAGATTGCTCTAGTTCGTCGGATGTTAGATGTTTTCATCTGTCATGGTAACTGTCTATTAATAAAACATGGTTATATTATTACAAAGCTAATATTGCTAAGTTCCGGCGTAAAATAAGCAAGGAACAGAATTAATTAAAGAACCGATTCTTGGAATATTAATGTTGATTTAAAAGGAACTAATTAGTCTTTATCTACCTAGGTATATAATAATGAAAGTTGTTTTATTTTGTGTTGTTAAGAATTTAAAATCCAAGTTTAGAGATGATTTCGAAAGTATTTTGGAAATTCCTACTTCAACTAGATATGTATAGAAGTTAATTTAGAAGAAAGTATTAAAACAAGAAGTATAAACAAAGCAAATGTTTCTAGTTTCAATTCTTCTGAGGAAATAACAGCTGCTACAAATCTAGATCCACTTCCTGAACCATAAACAACTTTTAGTGTCTGTCCGTTCATTTTATTATACTCTTTATCTAACATCAATGAACTCTCATCGAGTTTTGTTTCTATTTCGATACTAAATTCGACTAACTCGTATACCGTCTGAAATAAAGCGTACTATATACCTAATATTTTTTTTTATTATAGTTGTAAATTTTATGGCACTCACCTCGTCTTACGTAACAATGTTTTTGAAAGACTGTTATAAGTATTATAAACATAATTACTTGTTCTGCTAGGTATCACATTTTCGTGTTGCTAGGTAAGGTAGAGTACGACAGGACTCAAGAGGTTGCATCGTTTATCTTCGGAAAAACCGAACTTCGCCGAATTAAATATGGCTGCTCCAAATAAGGGAGTGACGGAATTAGTGTGTCAATTTATAAATAATTATTTAGTTGGGAATAAATCAATTTCTATTGATCGATAATCACATTTCATTCGCTATGTTTCGCTTTTTCTGTAAATAACGATGGAATCTCTGAGTCCTGTCGCACTGTATGTACATTTTATTTTTGTAAATTGTTTGAACATTTCTCCGTGTTTGTATCGCGCCAAAATGTTGTGAATTTTTATATCAGAATTCACTGTCAAAAACATCTCAAATATGTTTGTAAATTCTTGTATTTAGCTTGTAAATTAAAATCCCGCTTATCCATACTAATTCGTCCGTCTATTTGTTACCTTTTCACGCCTAAACCACTGAACGGATTTCAATAAAATTTGGCAAGGTGATAGATTACATCCTGAGGAAGGACATAGGCTACATTTTGTTTCAAAAATAATCCTACAGGGGGTGATATAGGGGATGAAAGTTTGTATGGGAAACCCAGCATTTCTTAAGTTAAGGATATGAACATTCAAATTTATGCTTTTGGTAGGACATAAAAAATAATGTGATTCAGCGTTTTTGAAAAATGATCCCCTAAGGGGATAATAGGGCTTGATTTTAAAATTCACAAATAATATAAAAAAAAATTGTGTACCTGTTTTTAAGAGACTTAAGGGATTGGAAATGTAGTCATTGTAGTTATAGTTCGTATCTCGGTCAAAAGTTGTTTGTACGAGTACTTACCTAAAAGTGTGACCGGCATAATTAAAATTTTAACTAAACAAAATCTTCCCGCCGCGTCCGCTGTCTGTCTAAACGCGAAAACTCAAAATCCACCGAACGGATTTTCATATTGTTTTCACCAATGAATGAAATGATTTATGAGGAAGGTTTAAGTGTATATTCACTAAAGCTTTTGTATTAATTGGCTGAAATATGACGATGGTTATTGAAGATGTCGGAAAAAATCATGCCGACTTTGAGCGCCGCGTAAACCAATTGAGTTATAAAACAATGTATTACGGAATAAATACTTTGTATATCTGGATTAACACTTAAGGTAGGACCTTTTAATTCCGGTAGTACGTTCCCGTGGAACATCTTCTGACATCCACGCGGGCGAAGCCGCGGCCAAAAGCTAGTTTAAAATAAAATGTGATCAAAGAACGAAAAATATTGTAAAAAAAAAAATGTCATGTACGAGTGGCACAGCCATTCAAAAATTTGCAGTGCCGTTTTTATCACCGGCTTAATGCTTGCTGAGCCTAATTTTACATTCCAATGTAGATCGAATCAGAGCTGATTCCCGGCCATCAAATCTGATATAACCAGTTTGTGGGACCACACATTGCACTAAGAACTAATAACCCATTCACATGCATTTTTTATAACATTAGCGAATGTTTGCATCCTCAATGTTGTATGTAGAATTCTGATCCAAATCAGTACCTAATTTTAGTACCTATGTATAACTGCACTCAACAAAATAAGTTTATTGTAAAAATTTTATTGTAAAGATTCCACAGAACTGGTTGTTGATTTTTAGTCATCGTCTGCCTAGCCTTTTCCCAACTATGTTGGGGTCAGCTTCCAGTCTAACCGGATGCAGCTGAATACCAGTATTTTACATTTACTGACTGCCTGTCTGACCTCCACAACCCAGTAACTGGGTAATACGATACCCCTTGGTAAGACTGGTTGTCAGACTTTCGGGCTTCTGACGACCCGTAACGACAGTCAAAGATCCACGAATGACAGCTGGGACCAACGGCTTAACGTGCTTTCCGAGGCACGAAGGAGTCTCGGTATGTATAGATGGTCACCCATCCACGGACCGACCCCGGCAAGCGTAGCTTAACCTGATGGATCGACCCGTGCCGCTGTTATTACTTAGCCACGAGCTCCTCCGGTTGTTGATTCTTAGTGATTAAGTTTTTATTCTCCTAGTTTCGTTATAAGAGGATCTCTAACTTCAGATTTAGCAGAACAATACAATAACGAAATAACGTCGACCTATACATAAAACGTAAGAAGCATATAATATACCTAGGAATATGAGCACTTAAGGCAGGGCGTCTACACTCAGAAATCACAACAATTTCACCTCCCAAGAAATAAAATAACAAGTCATAGCCTTGAATAAGGTATAAGAAGAAATAGGCTCCTGAATTATTTTTCCTTTAAAATATTCAGACACACAAATCTCATGAGACGGAGCAAATGTGTCGTTATAAATTCATCAGTTCACGAAGTTATGCAAGGCTTTGTTTAACATGTATGATATTTATACAACATAATTATTACAAAGAAATTGTATTGAATAAGATTACAATGCGTTTTATGTTCGATATACATATAGGTACTCATTTTATTTTTAGGGTTCCTTACTTCAAAAGGAAAAACGGAACCCTTATAAGATCACTTCGTTGTCTGTATGTCTGTCTGTCAAGACTCTTTTTCTCAGGAACTCCTGGAGGTATTAAGTTGAAATTAATATCAAATACGTAAGTCTATGGTCCATTGAAGTTCTAAAAAAAAACAAGTTTCTAAGTCAACTCAATAAAAAATACGGCCATTTATGCGACATATTTTGATTCTTGCAAGTAACTCAAAACCTTTATGGTATTTCCCGTTGACCTAGAATAATGAAATTTGGCAAGAAGCATGGCCTCATAGCACAAGGGAAGGCAAAAAATCCAAAAATTGTTTCATTTGGAATTTCATGACATAAACATTTTTTTTTTTGGGATTATAATATAATGTTAAATTTGTTTTTGGGATAAATTATTTTCAACTACGGAACCCGTCATTGTGCGTGGTCCAACACGCACTTTTTATTAAAAGGTTTTTTGGAGGACCGGATTTTTTTATTAAAAGGATGTCTCATCTCAGCTCTTAATAAACCAGCAAATGACAGTGGAAGTAAGTAGATTTTTTCAGGAGAAAATGTATGGAAATTCTTTGAAAGTCTAATTCTACTATCTGTTAAAGCCAAACATGCATGAAATTATTGATAGGTACATATTTGGAATTTACTGTACATACATACATACCTACGTATACGTACAATAGATGTGATGGCATCTATGTAATAATGCCTCATACGGGCTCAAGTTAAGTAGTATTCCATAAAACTAGGGCAAAACCCGCCACTGCGATTGCGTTCTCGATTGCGAATACCAAAGCAAACATAATCGAGTAGCAAAGGTACGGATGCGAAGATACGTAGGTACCGATCGATTCGAGAACACGTGTTGTTTATGCCGAATGTCGTGAATATACGACGTGACAAAACATGCCTAGTTGGGCAAATCCTTGTTCGACATCTCTCGTTCAGAGATGTTCGAAATTGGAATAAAAACTTTCGAGGAATGATTGGTTGGTCGTGCCTGAGTAGGACTATAAATTCTGTTCAAAGATCAGTCATATATTCCAAGCATAGATTCTCACCGTGGCACAGTTTTGTCGTTCAAATATGAGTAAGTAAGTAAAAGGAGCTCGTGGCTAAGTAAAAACAGCCGCACGGGTCGATCCATCAGGTTAAGCTACGCTTGGCGGGGTTGGTCAGTCGATGGGTGACCATCTTTACATACCGAGACTCCTCCGTGCCTCGGAAAGCACGTTAAGCCGTTGGTCCCGGCTGTCATTCGTGGATCTTTGACAGTCGTTACGGGTCGTCAGAAGCCCGAAAGTCTGACAACCAGTCTTACCAAGGGGTATCGTATTACCCAGTTACTGGGTTGTGGAGGTCAGATAGGCAGTCGCTCCATGTAAAATAATGGTATTCAGCTGCATCCGGTTAGACTGGAAGCCGACCCCAACATGGTTGGGAAAAGACTAGGCAGATTGATTGAAGTAAGACACGTTTTTAATCACATAAATGTTTAATTTTGTTCTTCACATGACACAGTTGTATAACATTCTTAAAAATATTTTCGTTTATATACGAGTATTTCTTGTTCTCAAACCGTATAAACATTATGGGAATTTCTTATATTTTTTATATAAGTACCTATGGGTAAGGAATTTCCTTCACAGACTGCGTTCCTTTCGGTTATGCGGAGCGTATGCTTCGAATATAGAGTTAAGGTAAACGAATATACTCTTCTTTTTATGCTTCATCTTCTACTATTTAAGATACGAGATAGTACATTTCGTGGAGAGAGCTTTAGAGAGGCTTTAGGGATAAAAATATTTGTTGTTAAGGAAATGCTATGAATTTGATCCGGTTTCGTGGTGTTGCAGATTATTTTGTGATCCTCTGTTTTGGGTTTAAGTTATTGTTATGGTCACCTATTTTTTGTACTTTTATGGCGAACCGAATTAACAGCGGGTAGGCAGTAATAATAATTAATTTGGCGTATTTTATTGTAACAGATATTTAATATTTAATTGTTTTAAAACGTATGCGAAAGATTTTCCTTAAGATAAGATAAGATAAGATAAGATATATTTATTTGTCAAAAACACGTGTAGGTTTACAATCAGTTGGAATGATTACAAAAAAAGAAGTTTCAGCATGTTTTGCCTAGAAAGGCGTACAAATTGAGTAATAATATAATTCCAAGTACAAAAATTATAAAGTTACGTTAAGTTAATAAAATAATAATAACAATTAATGTCTAAAGAACATCATTCAAATAATCGTCAACACTATAGTAACATTTATTTATTAAAAGTTTCTTCATGCTTTTACTAAAACTGTTGATATTCAAATCTTTGTATGCCTTTGGTACCTTATAATAAAGGTTAGAAGATGGATTTCAAGACACCACGAAATATTTCATTTTGATTATGAAAAGCTTTTACGCATATACAGTTTCGAGTAATTTTACCTATTTTTTGTTGCCTTGGCTACAACCAATTACGGCTCTCGGCGCTTATATTTTCACGCCAAGCGGGCTTTCGAGCGGTTAGGTACAATTTTGCTACAATACAGGGTGTAAGTGTAAACAGTGGCAATTTTTAAAGGGTCATTGTACTCATCATTATCAATAACTTTTACTATGCGACCAAACCTGATATCACGAAAAAAATCAGCTGTTCAGTACATTTATGTTCGCATAATTCGTCAAAATGTAGGGAACAGCTGAATTTTTTTCGCGATTTCAGGTTTGGTCCCATAGTAAAAGTTCATAATGATGAGTACAATGACCCCTTAAAATATTGCCACTGTTTACACTTACACGCTGTATACAAATAAATGTCGTCGAGGCCGGCCCTGAAAGAGTTAGCGAGATGACCACGTACCCTGAAGGCTGGTTTGTGGTGGCGCGGGAAAAGGGTTCTTGGAAAGGACTTGGGGGAGGCCTTTGCCCAGAAATGGGACAGTATAATATGCTAAGTATTTATTCAAATAATTGCTCAAGTTATTTCTGATATTACTGTATTTGAACAGTTTGTTCTAAGTTACTAAAACAATTACGCCTTTTACTGTGTCTGTGTGTATTTATTTTGGAAAAATAAACAATTTATTTATTTTATTTATTTTTTATTGTTCCTCCTAAAACACAAACAAGGGCATTTCCTAATACTTTCTTTGGACATACACAATTAAGTAAAAGTACAAACTTGAATCGCTTGTTCAGAGGAGTTGTTAAATTGACGAATACTTTTCGTACCGAATCTGTTGAATAAATTATTTAATTTACATAATTTGCTTTTCGTTTTGTAGTCTTTGAGTTTTTTGTTGGTTGACTTGGTAGTGTAGACATAAGTATAATTTAACAAATGAGAGCTTGCACTGCAGTGTCAGTGGTTGTTGTTTTCTGTAAAACAGTGGTCAGTGGCCACTTATCCCTTTGATATTATGTAAATATTGCTTTATGACCGTTCTTAGTAGCAGCCTGTTTGATCGGAATGTTGTGGATTTACATGATAAATTTGTTATTACATCAAAAGGTCTTAACCCTTTAACCGATATCATATCTGATGATGATTTTTTTCCATCGGATGATGTTTTTTTACGTTTATCAAAAAGTCAATCTGCCTAGCCTTTTCCCAACTATGTTGGGGTCGGCCTCCAGTCTAACCGGATGCAGCTGAATACCATTATTTAACATGGAGCGACTGCCTATCTGACCTCCACAACCCATTTACTGGGTAATACGATATCCCTTGGTAAGACTGATTGTCAGACTTTCGGGCTTCTGACAAGCCGTAACGACTATCAAAGATCCACGAGTGACAGCCGAGACCAACGGCTTAACGTGCTTTCCGAGGCACGGAGGAGTCTCGGCATGTAAAGATGGTCACCCATCTACGGAACAACCCCGGCAAGCGTAGCTTAACCTCTTGGATCAACCCGTGCTGCTGTTATTACTTAGCCACGAGCTCTTCAACCTTTACGTTTTACCGTTTTTTTACGTTTATATATATAATGGATATATATAATGGATTTTCCTTATGCACACATGGGGTGCAGTCGACACGTCAGAGGTGATTTTGTTCTGCAATAAACACAGTAACTGTAGTATCAGTAACGATTATTTGAACATTTAATACCACCTATGAATATTGCATAATTAATACGCACCAATTTAAGCCAATATGTATATAATAACATGATAATTATAATTATGAGCAACATTTCATACATTGCGATTATATTTTCAACAGATCCCCTCGGGCGATATATCAAAAGCGATACATTTTATCGCAACTCGCCGAATACACTCGATAACTCGATATTTCATCAACTATTTTGATTCGATTCTAGTGCATTCGATAAAGCCGATCTATTTATCATATGGAACGCAATAAATAAGTTCGCACTGCCCAATTTGTCGTCCAATCTCAAGGGATTGATGTCCGTATCTGCTAACCGTACAATTGCAGGCCACATTGGTTTTCGTAATACAAATTGGTTTCTGTTGGACTCGACTGGATTTATATAATTGTACTAGTAAGTATTATAGTTATGTATGTGCACCATTTGAGAAGGTAGGTAGGTATGAATGTGGTAGGGGAAGACCAAAGAATCAATGAATGGATTGTTTCAAAGATAATATAATACGGTCAGAAAGGAAGTCCCCAAACGGATTGGGATAAGTTGGGGCAGGCGGATGATCATTTACATTAGTTGCTGGTTTAAGCTCGTCCCTCAACCTTTTTGTAAATATTTTCTCATCTTTAGGGCAGACTTTCAAAAAATTCGTCTATTCACCAAGATTGAAGCTTTTGACCTTTGGAGAGAAGATATTGTGTCAGTCAGTTCCTATCATTCGTTCTAGTTATCAACCGTAGCTTTTTATTACCTTACAAAGGCTTTAAATACACTCGTTAGCATTTATTATCGTATGAAGTAATGATTAAAGTCGGTTGAGCTCAGCAATTACTAAACCATCTATTATTTTTTTACGTTTATCCATACATTCAGATTTAAATGCCTACGTGCCGTGGTTGACACCATTTTTTATGGACTTCCAAGCATGATAATATCGAACAATTCTTTAAACGGTGTTCTCATTTCATTAATTATAATAAAGTACTTAATATGGAAGCTTTAATGAAGGTCGTAGGTACTGTAATCCTGCAATGAAGGATTGCTTTGAATTTCTTGGCTCATTATTATTCTTGTCTTGGCTGTGTAAATGAATACTATAGTATAGTTAAAATCTCGCTGCAGACTCGGTCATAAATCATTCGAGTGTTTCGCTCTCTTTCCCACTCACGGGCCTTATGGGCAGGCCACGCCCACACGTAGTCTTGTGCATTACTGCAGTCGATGACTGATATCGATAGTTTTATATATTTATATAAATGGGTGATAGAAATAAATACACATTCTTTTTTTATTTTATTACCAAATTTACCACAAAGCATATTAAATATATAAACAAAAGAACGTATATAATAGGTTGGGGAACAAGTTTCTTCGCATTTTTTAAGAAAATTCATAACATTTTTTAATATACATTATTTACATTTATCTAAAGTATGTAGGTACCATTTTGTTCGATAACTTTTTGCCATCTTGTAGGTAGGGACATGATCCCATTGCTATAGAAATTTTGGGACTTCTGATAAAAATACCGCGACAAGTGGTTTTGGCAGTCCTCTCGTGATGTTAACCTGACGCTGCCTAAAGAACTCTGAACAGACCGAAACAGGTGGAAATCTGAAGGTGCAGGGTCAGGACTATACGGCGGATGCATTAACACCTCCCAGCCAAACTCTCTTAATTTTTGCTGAGTGGCTAAAGATGTGTGAGGTCTAGCGTTATCATGATGAAAAACCACACCCCTTCTGTTGATTAATTCCGACCGCTTTCTCTCAACTTCTTGCTTTAATCTCATCAGTCGTTCGCAGTAGAGTTCAGAAGCGATGGTCCTGCCTGGTGGTAACAGCTCATAATGAATAATGCCTTTCCAATCCCACCACACACACAGCATCACCTTGTTGCGAGTTAACCCGGGTTTCGTCACAGTCTGTGAAGCCTGACCGGCCTTTGACCACGACCTTTTTCGCACGTTCTTGTCATACGTGATCCACTTTTCATCACCAGTTATCAGCTTCTTCAAAAATGGTTCGGTATCATTACGTCGTAATAAAGAATCACAAATGAGTACACGGTTCATTAGGTTTCTTTCAGTGAGCTCGTGAGGTACCCAAATATCGAGCTTTTTTGTGTACCCAGTTTTTTTCAAACGCGCCAAAATTGTTTTGTGGTCAATTCCCAGTTCTTCAGCTACGTCGTAACTACTGATATGCCGATATTGCTCCACTTTTTCAAAAATGGCATCCATTTTATCCGTAATAGGGCGACCAGAGCGACGTGCATCTTTGACATCAACATTTCCGGATTGAAAACGCTTAAACCAAATTTGTGCTATCTCACAGACACTGCACTGGGTCCATAAACATTGCAAATTTTTTTCGCATTTTGCGTTGCATTTTTACCTTTTTTGTAGTAAAATTTTAAAATGTATCGAATTTATTCATTAGATTCATTCATCTTGACAGTACGAAAAACAAATGAAAATCACACATTTTCCAAATTTGAATTTGGAATTATGTTCTTTAAAATTTAAACTTTCAATGATACCAAAACCAGCCAGATACAAATAGAATAGCCAAAGAGATTTTATTTTAAGTTCATACATACTATAATGCGAAAAGACTTTTTCCCCAACCTAATATAAAACTAAAAATAGAAAATTAAAATTCTTCGTCTGAGTCATCGTCATCATCATCCACATGAATGATGAACTCTTCGCATAAATGTGCTTTTCTTAAGTCTTCATCTTGCAGCAATTCTGCATGTTCCACACATTTTTGCCAATTTGCAATGGAGACCTTATAACCTTAATGATTCTGTTATCGATAATGGCCTTGAGCGCGCGCAACTAGCGCACATCCCTACTCCGATTATGATTTATGACCAAGTCTGCAGCGAGATTTTAACTATACTGTATACATAATTATGTATCACGCATTGCTGTTGCGTAATACTGGTTAATTAATTTAATTATTTAGTGGAGATACTAGGTAGGTACTTACTTATTACAAATGTGAGCGACGAAAAAAAGCAATGCATAAAACCTTTTTAGGCTCGTAATAAAATGGCCATCATCATTTGTTAGACCGAGATTTAAAATTAAATAGCTTAAGCCCTTATTCTTTAACACAATTCAGTCGTGAAACTCGACTTAAAACTAGATTTGAGTTGAGATTTATATAAATTAAGATAAATCTGACATTTTCAAATACAGATTATCAGACATCGTTTTTGAATAGGGGCTTATTATTTAAAAACCGGCCAAGTGCGTGTCGGAGCACGCACAATGACGGATTCCGTAGTTGGAACGAATTTATCCCAAGAACAAATTTAACATTTTAGTTGAAAAAAATGTTTCGCCCATACATTCCTTTCAACTTCCAACTAAAACAATTTATTTTAAAATTATAAAAAAAATGTATTTGAGACCCTCCAGTACCCTTTCATTTGATATGTCACACGGTACAGTTTGCAAAACTTATCTTTTTAATATTCGTATTTGTCCTCCAAAAATTACCCCCATATTCAAAATATCATCATCCCCATAAACAATAATATATATTCATTTATTTCAGTTGCACCTCCGTGTTTGGGTCACAGAAATTCATATGTGTACCAAATTTCAACTTAATCGAACCATTTGATTCGGAGTAAATTGGCTGTGATAGACGGACAGGCAGACAGACAGAGACACGAAAGATCCTATTAGGGTTCCGTTTTTTTATGAGGTACGGAACCTTAAAAATGTTATCAATACCTTTATTCGTATTCCTTTTGTTTTATTTTTATATTACGTTCACCGAAGAGTTTCATATTTACTTACTGAAGCCCATAAATCTTCTTTAGCATCCACGTTTCTATTTGCCGGCTTTCACATAAATAACAGTCTAAAACGTTGATTTAAATGTTCCAGCGATATTTAGAACAAAATTCTTTGTTATTTTATTTTGGACCTAATGAGCGTATAAAAGCATAAAGATTCCAAAAATATCGATTTTATAACGGATCGTTAACCAGTAGATGTTCTTAAGTAGCTCGTTAAACCCTATTATGGTGAGTTAACAGTTGTTTGGTTCGACTTTAGATGTATGATAATGTGTATTAGTAAAATAGCTATCGGCTACTTATTTAGACATGATTAGCGGTAGTTAGGACAGTAGGGGACGCCCTAGAAGGACATACAGTGACCTTATTGCTGATGTTCTTCAGAAAGGTCAGCAAACTCGCAACCGGCGTGCGTGTATGATCAAATGTATGAACGTAAACGAAGCAAAAGGAGTATGTAAGGATCGTAGCAGGTGGCGTTCTGTAGCTTCTGCCTACCCCCATGGGAAGAAGGCGTGAATTATGTATATGTAGTTGACACACAATAAAGGTTTGGGTTCTTTAACAGTTTGTTTTGTCATGTGTGTCATAGTATTCAAATACAAGTCCTATTGAGAAGCTATAGAAAATTAAATAATGGTCTCATTGTGGTGGTCACCTAATTATGGTACGGCTTGCCTAAGTAGATGTGTATATCGGGTCTATGTAGGGATAAAATATCCTCGTAGGTATCTCAATAATAAAATACAAATATCTGTGTACCAGTTGATTATAATTTATATTGTAATTGAGAGGTAAACAACATTCTATATGAAGTAGTGAATATTACGAAAAACTTAGTCAATTTCTGATCCCAAATACTTTCAATTAGATTTACCGAGTTTTGCGTCTTAATCCATACCTACTACAAAACTTTAAACTACTTCAGGAACTTAGTCCAGATACCAGGTACAATTTACTAAGAACTCAAAATGTAAACTTGAAACCAATTTCATTCAGTCATTAAGAATTAAGAATTAAGTCAGTCAGACTTGTGGGTAACTTTGAGTGTACGTCAGCCCAACACAAGAAATTACCTCAAATTGAATCTTTGCGTCATCTATTTATGTAAACAAAACCTGGGTTATTCTTTTTCTGACCAATTATCGAATTTTCTCCATAGTTTGAACAGTATAGTGCTTAACAATCCGTCCGATAATTATTTAGTTATTGGTGATTTCAACCTGAGTGGAATTTTGTGGCAATTATGTGATAACACTTTATCACCTGAGAATGTTTGTACATGTGATGAATACATGCTAACAGATGAATTGCGTGTTTTAGGGTTCAATCAATATAATGGAATATTGAATGAATATGGTAAGATTCTTGATTTAGTTTTATGTAATGAAATTGTTTCAGTTTGTGAATGTTCAGTACCTTTATCACCCGTTGACAAATATCATCCGGCCCTCTGCATCGACGTGGACTTTGCTGAGTACACCTATTTAACTCCCGCTCCTTTTACTCGTTACCATTACGGTAAAGCTGACTTTGCGGCCATTAACAGGGAAATAGCAGCTATTGACTGGACGAAGTTATTTTCTGACATGTCGCTTAATGATGCCGTAAATTACTTTTATACTACTATAGCGAAAATTCAAGAGAAGTTTGTTCCTGCTATGAAAGTCTTTCACAGCTCATACCCTATTTGGTACTCCCCGGCACTTAAACGCTTGATTAAAGAGAAGGCTAAATATCTCCGCAAATTTAAGACGTATGGCAGACTTTCAGACGAGGCGACCTTTAAATATTTACGTGAGCGGGTTAATAAACTTGAAGCAGATTGTTACACCAACTATTTAGCTGATACAGAAGCCTCCATCGAAAGGAATCCTAAACGATTTTGGAGCTTTGTGAAGCAACGATCTAAATCCAATGCAATACCCAGTTTCCTTAAGTATGGTGATGTGACGATTTCTTCCCCTGAGTCTATTTGTAATGCATTTTCTTCCCACTTTCATTCAACTTTTCTTGATCGTACCAATGATGTGCCTGCTAATTATTGTTCTCCCCAAACTGCCATAAATTCCAATATACCCTCGGATATTCACTCAATTGAGATTAACCTAAATGTTGTAGCCGAGCTAATTAGTAAAATTGATCCATTTAAATCTGCTGGTCCGGACCACTTATCACCTAAGTTTCTGATTGGGTGTGCTAAAACCATTGCCTTACCAGTATCTCTTTTGTTTAAAAAATCGCTCTCTTCATGTTCTGTTCCCCAAATCTGGAAATCTGCCTTTATAACTCCGGTGCATAAAAAAGGGCACAAAAACGAAATAGTTAACTACAGGCCTATTTCCAAACTGTGCATATTAGCAAAAGTTTTTGAGAGAGTGGTCTATAACCAGGTTTACGCAGCACTCAGTCAGTGTTTTAGCCCTTCTCAGCACGGTTTTCTTAGGGGTCGTTCAACTGTGTCTAACCTGGCTTTGGTCAATGACTTTCTAACTGACAAAATGGATAGTGGGGCACAGGTGGATGTCATTTACACGGATTATAGTAAGGCATTTGATAGAATTGACCACAATATTCTGATAACCAAGCTTTTTAACATTGGTATTAGAGGAGATCTACTTCGTTGGTTTACTTCATACCTAGAAAACAGATCTCAGGCTGTCGTTATCAGTAACTACATGTCAAGCTGGGTTTCAGCACCTAGTGGTGTTCCTCAGGGTTCCTTGATGGGCCCGTTACTTTTTATAATTTATGTTAATGATATCGACTCCTGTTTTCGCAACTCAAATTTGCTTTGTTTTGCCGATGATATGAAGATATTTTCTGCAATTTCGTCAAATGATGACATGAATGCTCTCCAATCTGACCTGGTGCGATTGGATGATTATTGCTTGATCAATAGGCTTGATTTGAACCCTGTTAAATGTTCAGTAATCACCTTTAGCAGAAAACGTGTCCCTCTCCCTACAACCTACAAACTTAAAGGGCAGCCATTACAGAGATGTGACGGTGTTCGTGACCTTGGCGTTTTTCATGATTCCAAACTTTTATTTAGTGTGCACATTGAGCAAATAGTTGCCAAAGCTTCGAAGTCTCTGGGTTTTGTTATGAGACTCGCAGGGTGTTTCAGGAAGGCCAAAACCCTTAAGATTCTTTATTGCTCTTTTGTGAGAAGTCATCTTGAATATGCGTCACAAATCTGGAACCCGTGTTATGGCAAATATATTGACCGTATTGAAAATATTCAAAAAAGATTTGTTCGTTTTCTTTGTTTTCGGCTTCGTATACCATACCATTCTGATAATTATATAAGTCTCTGCAAGAAATTTCACCTTCAGCCACTAATAAATCGTCGTCGACTGGCTGATTGCACTTTTCTCTTAAAAATTTTATCTAACGAGATTGACTGTCCGGATCTCCTGCATAAATTGCGTTTTAATGTCCCCCAGAGATCAGTTAGATTTAATCCGCCTATCTTCATTCCCTTTACCTCTTCCAACTACAGGCAAAACTCATATATGGTGCGGGCGAGTAAGGATTTTAATGTTCTTTGTAAAGAGTTCTCATTTGATCCATTTACCACCAAATCCTATACTGCACGCAGTCGGCTGAACGCTGACTTCTTCAAAACTGCATAGATTTTTTGTACCTTTTATATATTATGTATGTAGGTATATAATATTGTTTTTGTGTTTTTTTTTTTTCTTTCTATCGTGCTTGTTAGTGATCTTAAGATTTGTACTACTTTTTCTGTTTTTACCCGTGAGAACCTGTAATTGGCTTTTTGTTTTATATTCAATTGTTATCTATCTGTTAAAGCTGTTGGTTCTCCTTAAAATAAATAAATAAATAAATAAATAAATAAATTAATCTCAAACGTAGCTTTGTATCGAATTTATCCTAAGCTACATAAACGCAAGAAACAACTTTGACACTTTGTATAATTACTAAAGTGCTGAAATTCAATAAATTAGTAATTTATTTTATGAAACCAAAACAGTAATGAACTTGAAATTATGAATGCGAAAGTTAGATTAAATATTCAGATTCGATTCGACGCTTCGTAATAATTATCAATTTGCACGTCAATTTGTTTTAAATAAGCAGTGAGTGAACGGGGCTAATGGGAAGCGAGTTAAAGAGTTCATTTAAACTGTGATTTCTGCAAAGAAATTGTTTATTTTAGAAAATTGTTCGTATCCGAGTCGTATCGTTCTTGTACGCTTATTTTAGTAACATATATACTGTAGCTGTGGCTTAGAAACATTTATCTAATAGGAGCCCTATTTTATATATATTTTCATATCTATAAAATGTTTATTTAACGTCTAAAATGTTATAGAGTATAACTCCGATAATACTCGAAAATTCATATACAATTGTAGAGCTATGACCTACAAATAGATACCTACCTATTATCTTTTAAACAATCTGTCACCAAAATCAGTCAACAACACCCCATAAAGTCAAACTAATAAATTGACAGCCAAGCCAGTGCAGACAGCCACAATGGAATTTGGGCATCAATCTTCCAAAACCCTTTGACGTTTATACGGTCCTTGTCAACGATTTCACGCCCCTTCCTGTCAATTTGACAGCTCTAAATTCTACGAAAGGCCCAGCACTAGCTAATTTTCGTAACTATTCAGCCAAACTTAAAGGGTAATCAATTCGAAATACAGTGAGTAGTGACCCTTTCATTATTATTTCATGAGCCTGTCCGGATGGCAGTGATTTAGTGCTGAACTAAAGGGCAACAGTCTCTTAGATTGAGAGATTGATTCATTTAACTGATAAATATATCCTACTAAAATTATAAATGTGAAAGTTTGCAAAGATGTTTGGATGTTTGTTACTCAATCACGCAAAAACGGCTAAACGTATTTGGATGAAATTTGGCACACAGATAATAATAATAATATAATAACCCCACCGCCGTATCTCTACGTTCACGTCGTGGTGGGGCTTGCGCGCTCCGAATCTGGGTCTGTGCCGGTGGAGTTTACTTTGCCGAAACAGGTCTAGGGTGAGGAGCCAGACCAAGAGAGATAAATGAACCCGCAGGGCAGCATGTGGCGAGCTGTTGGACAGTAGCGACCCCACGGACCCTATTTCCCGGGAGAGGTCTTGTTCTTCACCTCTGGCTTGCCTTTATTGGCTGGCTGGAGTGAACACTAACGGGAACAGAGCTCCCACCTCATTCTTGATTTTATTGGCCGGCATGAGTGGAGATTCGCAAGAGCAAACGTGCTCGGAGGAAGGAAGTATTCCAGTAAGTGCTTGTAGGGATCTTGACCATCTTCCGGGCTCTGGGATTGTTCTGAGAGCCGTGGAATACCTCTCCACTCCTCAAGCACCTCAGGACATGTTGCCCCTTGTCGCTACGTCACTATGTGCTAGCGACCGTTTCCGGGGGCCCATTATTGAGTGTGCAAGTCACCCCCTGTCAATTTATCTGTGTATATTATATAACATTGGTCAGGCAGGGGACATAGTTCTTCCATAGTTCAAGGTACCCAATCCACTATAGCCACCCAAACCTATAGGTCCAATTTTTTTTTTTGTTTCCATGTTCTGCAATAGTTCTGCACCACCGGGGGTTGTCCTTGGGTGCAATTGCATAGTGCATACAGGGATAATCGTCGGCTGGTGCCTTCTTTTCATTTAAAATTGTCTAAGGGGCCTCTGCGAGTTGGCTTCGGCTCCTCGTACGCCTTCCAAAGGTCCGGGACCCCAGGGTCCCGAGATATGTCAAAGACATTTTAAAATAATATATTATAATATTATATACTTTATGAATACAAATCCTTACAATAAGCTTAACATCTAGGTAAAGATTACAATAATTAAAAGCGCACAAAAGTAGAAACCCTGACTCCTAAACTAGGAAAACTGTGACTTAGGAGTCAGTGTTCTACTGCCACTTGGACACTATAAACCCTTTAGCAAATTAAGAGCTAGTAATCTGATGCTATACAAAAATAATATATTACTATGTAGTAATTTTAAGAAAAATAAAAAAAAAACAATTTGAAAAACAAAATAAAAGTAAAAAATTTAATTAAAAAGTTAAATTAAGATTAAAATTAAAAAGTAAAATGACTGTGTGGATGATTCTGTATGTGTGACTGGGAAATGTTTTGTTTGCGTTGTGTGAGTGTGCGTGTGTGTGTGTGTGACTGCGAAACTTGTTTACTTTGTGTTGTGTGAGTGTGTTATGAGGAGCCTAAGTACCGTGTATGTGGTGGTGTCAAGTGTAAGACTGTGTTTGAGTTAGTACGAGCTTGGTGTCTTTTGTTTATTAAAGATGTCTGTGACTGTATTACATATTATTGTACGGAATGTTGCGAGTTATGTCAGAGTGGTTCATAACCTGGATTAATACATAGGATACTTAAATTTTTATCCACGCGGGCAAAGCCTCGGGCAACGGCTATTAAGTAATACTACCTACTTATTTATTTTTGTTGTTAGTTTTTAAATTTAGTGTTACACTTTTTGCTGTTGGTTTTTATGTTGAAAATTATTTTCTTATCAGCCAATAAACATTCACTTAGCATTGGCCTCTATAAGTGGTCCTTTGGCATGAAATATTGAATGGCCATCATTTTTCACTTTGAAAGAAAGAAAGAAACAAAATATGTTTTTGTATAGTCAACAAAAGAGATATCTCGGCAGGGCACACCAACACATTTGTATGTGAATTGCTTCATGTTCAATTTTATATATATTACTTATTACTTTGTTTTTGCAATACTCCTGCATTGTAAATTTATAACACACCAACACAAAATTGTATAAATAATATTTTCACGAAATTGAACATGAAGCAATTCACACACAAATATGTTAGTACACCTTGCCCAGATATCTCTTTTGTTGACTGTACATAAACAAGGCAACTGTTCGTGATAGAATTCTGCCTCCTAATAGTTAAGCGTGAGATGTTCGATTGCACGCTGTCGCTGCTAACATTGTCCCACATGATGCCGCAAATAAAACGCCTCACACAATAATGCAATACGTCATGTTACTGCAAGAGTGTACTAAAAAGTACTAAATTTCACACGACCTGTATGCGCTCACGCAGGTTATAATAACACATGCTATGAGAGCTAGAAGTGAGCTAACTCTCCATAATAACATTATACAGACATTCAAGGTAAGGAATAATGGAATTGCCAAATTATACCGACCCAAGTAAAATTTTCTCCCATTTTCTGTAGTGATTTTAATGCTTTTGAGTTTTGGATTGTTGACCGACCCACGTAAAATTTTCTCCCATTTTCTGTAGTGATTTTAATGCTTTTGAGTTTTGGATTGTTGATAGAAACACGGTCACGTGGTCGTTGGCTTTCATTCCATACTGATGTATTCCTCTGTTTTCTCCCTGGTTAATGATATCAGTCCAATTTTTTTTTTCAAAGGTAACTACGCCAAAATACAGGGATGTGGCTGTGGTAGTGGTACATTACTACAATACACAATACACAAAAGTACAAACACTACAAATACATATACCTATTACAATACAAAAAAGTACAATAAAAACAAAACGTGAAATTTAAGTCTAACAAATACTTAACTGTTAAACCATTTATGAAAAAAACAAATAAAGAAACAAAATTCTATCGGTCAATTTGAGGTCACAGACTAGTCATGATTGATTGTTTTGCAGTATAACTAACACTCGTCACGTCTGTCAATCAATGGATGGACACTGGTTCTATGCAAATTACGTTATGATGTCAGTCCCAATAGAAAATAAAGGAACTGCCTGAAGCTAACAACGAAAATATTAAAAGATTTCAAACTCAAACTCAAACTCAAAGCATTTATTTCAAATAAACCAATTACAGGCACTTTTGAATTGTCAATGGGTCGGTCAGTCAGAAAGATGAAGCTAGTTGCCCATTCCAAAGCGTAGTAGATCCCTATGGAGAAGAACGGGCAAGAAACTCCACGGACACTCTTTTAAATCATAATATTTTTACAAAATATTGGTTACATCGTTCAAGTTGAAAATATACATGTGAGAACAATGTAGAAAGACGTGCACGTTAAAAAGCGTCCGTAATAAAAAGATAATAACTAAAACAACTAAATTAAATATTAAAATTAAAAATAAGCCATGGCAGCTAAGAGACGACCAGTCCCAACTGACGGCGCCCGTTCACGAACATGACGCATGGATCAGCACCATTTAGCTCAACCATTTTGAAGGGAACTTAATGATCCAACACACACGCCACCATCAGCGAGACATTTGAGTGAGCATGACATACTCTCAACCGCCAGGGCACACTCAAGTCAGTGAAAGACGTACCCAGTAAAAGGTAGCTTAATAGTAGCTACATAGTGCTCACACGTGCTATGCAATTATATAATACTAAGAGATTGAATCTAAACAATGCAAAGAAAGTTTTCTCTCATCTTAATCTTCTGCAGGTCCAACAATATATCCGAATGCTAATCAATTAATTAATGCGTCCTTGTGGAGCAGGACAAGCATTCAGCCAAGCATTTTTGTCAGCGATGTAATCCCCCAACTTATAATATGCCTGGCTGCATAGTGTGCGTTTTATACAAGATTTAAATTTCCTTTCATTCAGCTGGAGTATGTGGGGAGGTATTTTATTATAACATTTTAAACAGTACCCCATGAAGGATGAGTCTACTTTAGCCAGTCTGAAACCTGGTTGAACTAATTGGTCCCTATTTCTAGTCCTATAATTGTGTCCTTCACCTCTTTTATTCATTTAATATACTATATTCATTATTTTTGCCAGTATTTACTTACCATTTTAGTTAGTATTTATTATCTATTGTTGGTATGGTTAATTTCCATAACAGTCGTTTTAATTTCCATTATAAAGCATACGTAGGTATCACTGATATATTTACATGTTCTTCAGTTTTCAAATAAAAATCTACCTGTGCCTTTTCCTATGTTGGGGCCGGCTTCAAGTCTAACCGGATGCAGCTGAGTACCACTATTTTACATGGAGTGACTGCCTATCTGACCTCCACAACCCAGTTACCGGATTGTTAAGACTGGTTGTCAGACTTTTGGACTTCTAAGTACCCGTAACGACTGTCAAAGATCTACGAATGACAGCCGGGACCAACGGCTTGACGTGTTTTCCAAGGCTCGGAGCGATCTCGATATGATTGTACTGGGTGGTCACCCATTTACGAACCGACCACGGTAAGCGTAGCCCTTCGATCAACCCGAGCAGCTGATATTATTTAGTCACGAGCCCCTCTTCTTCCCATTTACAACTGGTAAATTAATATTAATTTCCTAACTTACATAACATTGCCTAACTCTACGAAAAATATCGAGAGGAAACCTCAAAACAATTTTATGTATGAGTGTCACTTTCACGTGTATAAACAGTTTTTCTTTCTTTCTTATTTCTTTGAATGATTTGTAACTGCCATCACACATTGAGCACACAAATGTGACGAATATTTGCCTTTTATCTTTGGGAAAATAGGCTTTCGCCTCGCAGTACGATAGTTCCAGGCTTATATTAAATTATATCTGTAATGCATCGTGGAGCGTACCCGATTTGTCACGACAAGAGGTGCGGGTTGGACCTCATCTAAATTTCATGAGACTGCGGGCGCCCGCTCATCAATTACCTTTATTTGGTACGGAACCTTTTGTATCTAGTTCTACAGAGGTGTACCGTTTATAGGTACTCGTATTTGCCGGATTAAGTTGTCAGTTTTGTATAAAGAACTGTATTTCTATCACATTTGAGTTCTTATTACAAAAACTGTCTCGATGGTTTAAACCATGACAGAAGAAAAACTTCGTTTTATAATAAGACCGGATGAGTTCGTGTTTCCTATTCTACTACTCTGAGAAGAAATACTGAAACCAACTCAGGTCACAATGTGTAATTTTGTTGTCAATTGTCAGGACAGTACATAATTATTACATTAATAGTGAAGATACTGATGTCATTCATCATCAACAAGGGAGTCTGCTCTCAAAACGGTAAAGGAAAACATTGTGAGGAAACCGGCACTTAGAACCAAAACTTGAAGACAGGTGACATATACAACCTTCACTGGGCCCACGTGGTGGATTACGGCCTACTCCCCTCACCGAGAGGAGGCCTACTGTGTCCCAGCAGTGGGAACATTATAGGCTGTGATTATGTTAAGCTATGTGAATTTGACCTAGCCTTTTCCCAACTAAATTGGGGTTGGCTTAAAGTTTAACTGGATGTTATCGAATACAATAGTTTAAAATGATGACGAAATATTTTTTGTTTCGACTGCGGATAACTGAAGATAAGTTATGAATTATAATACTTGGCTCTTTTAATACTTCGGGGTATTGTCAGCAATATTGAAGCCCAACATATGTCTCGGTATTTCGAAATTGTCCAGTATCTAGGTCGGAGGTTCGACGGCAGTCATTGCGTGTAAAATACTGATATTTAGCCGCATCTGGTTACACTGGTAGAGAACCCAACATATTGGGAAAAGCTTAGGCCATATTTTTGTCGTCGTACTAAAAACAGCAAATAGTATTAGTTCCAACGTCGAGTAGGTACCCCATGCAAGAATTGGAGGAAAACAACTTTTTATGAGTTCTTCTTCAATTCAATAAGAGTAAAGTATAAGAATAGGTACCAAAGTCATCATGGTCCCAGTGCAAAAACGAGATGGAGCTATGGAGGATGTATAATACCATCTTTTTCACACTGAAACAATAAGACTTTGACATTTCCTTGTCCCAGAATGTCCAAACGACCGTTTCAAAACTCGTCTAGTTAAGATTTCTCTCAGGACACCCTTACAAAAAGGTTTTATTGCTACTTGTGAGACGTTTCTCTCCAAATGAGTGCCCAAATCTCAGTTTAATTTGGTAATTACGGTCTAGTTAATTGGTTGGTAAATCCTTTGATTTCTGTGTGGCTCGGCAGTTTCTGCCTCGTGTTTATCTAACACATCTGGTAAACGAAGTAATTAATCAAGATACGTTACTTTGTTAAATAGGACGATATGCTGCAACTACTAATTTGTACTGTAAATATTTTTAAAGTAGTTAATAGATTTACGCTCTCTATTACAGTTTTATGACGGAGGAAGACGGAGAAATAAAAGATAGACTTTGAGACAATGTGCACACAAGTCAAAATGTTTTTGTTTGTTGTAGTCATAACAGATTGGTCTATCAAAACAAAATAGTTTTGTGGCAAGAGTGCGCGGCCATCATTGTTTTCATAGAGCGATATGTAGTAGAACTCAAAAGAAATGTGACTAACACCCGGTTTTTGAATTGAGAATTTGATACTAAGATTTTTTCAAGCTCTACTTCAGCAACGAAGGAGCCTGGATCTCACAACACAGGGAATCCTAGTATGAGTTCCAGGAAACAACACATCGAATGTAATTTCTTAAACAATAAATTATTCTTATTCATTTTGCTTAAAGTGATTTCTTCAATTTAACCCGCAAAATTCAAAATTTCTTACGTTATTTGCAAAGACATTTCGAATTTTGCGGCAATCACCTTAGGTAATGCTAAAGTAGATTTTGACAAGTTTTCAACTTCAAATTTTCAATTCAGAAACCGGGTGATTGTCACAGTTCTTGTCCACTCTATTTGTCTAAGATTCCTTTAAGGTGAGCGTCCACTGGTCCGCGCCGGCCGCAACACACGCACGGCACACAACGGATTTCGGTTTGCTTTGTATGAATTCCTATAGCACTGCGTCCACTAGCGGTATCGCCCGCATTTTCATTTCTTCATACAAACAAACCAGAATGTCCGTTGAAGATGGCGCACCGACGCCGACGCCTCCGATGTTTGTGTCTTCGAAGTATGCACTCCCCGTGCCATTTTGTGGAAATAAACTACTATAAATAAAATCCGTTGCGTGCCGTGCGTGCGTTGCGGCCGACGCAGACCAGTGGCCGCTCAGCTTTAAGGATGATTGAATTGATTGATTCCGTCGTGCGTGTATAACCAGATGTATGAACGT
Source organism: Cosmia pyralina (assembly GCA_946251885.1). Classification (NCBI taxonomy): domain Eukaryota; kingdom Metazoa; phylum Arthropoda; class Insecta; order Lepidoptera; family Noctuidae; genus Cosmia; species Cosmia pyralina. The sequence goes on along the minus strand of OX276359.1, from coordinate 14,143,186 downwards.
AAACGAATACCTATGTAAGGATTGTAGCAGGTGGCGTTCTGTAGCCAACCCCCTTGGGAAGAAGGCATGGCTTTATGTTATGTATGAATTGATTCCCTTCTGCTGTTGTAAAAATATCTATATTTTTATATTGGAGTGAGTGAACTCACTACTAAACAGACTCAGTATAGATATGAATTCTTTTATTAAATTTCTACCAGATGTTGACTTATACCATGACTCCATAAGTCTTCAAAACCAAAATACTGAAGTCCCGAAAAACGCAATCTGATAAATTATTATGTTAGTTTTTTTGGAAACTCTTCACTTTTTTACCTTTTAATTGTAATATTAAACTTTATTTTAGAAGCTATACTTTCCATTATGATCTCATTTCTATGTCAATTTGTATATTGTTTATGTCTTAGTCTTAAGCCCACAAATTGCAATATTGTTCGTATTGTAATTTTGTTTTCCCTAATGTTAGTTTTAAGTTCAAGAAGTATTTTTCCTTAATTTCTCATTTCTTCTTTTAGTTTTACTATTAGAATGTGTTCTCATTATCACTTAGCTCTGTGAATGCTGGTTAACCTGTAATTGGCGACTGTGTAAGTCCGAGGCGATTGTTACCGTAGTTCTTAAGATACATTATATACAGAAGCTGTTGGTGTACCTTTTTTAAATAAATAAATGAATTGCCAATAACTTATTAAGCAAAATTTGGAGGACACACTCTAAAACTTAAAACAATATCAATCAATCAATCTGCCTAGCCCTTTCCCAACTATGTTGGGGTCGGCTTCCAGTCTAACCGAATGCACCTGAATACCATTATTTTACATGGAGCGACTGCCTATCTGACCTCCACAACCCAGTAACTGGGTAATACGATACCCCTTGGTAAGACTGGGTGTCAGACTTTCGAGCCTCTGACGACCCGTAACGACTGTCAAAGATCCACGAATGACAGCCGGGACCAACGGCTTAACGTACTTTCCGAAGCACGGAAGAGTCTCGGTATGTAAAGATGGTCACCCATCCACTCACCAACCCTGGCAAGCGTAGCTTAACCTGTTGGATCGACCCGTGCGGCTGTTATTACTTAGCCACGAGCTCCTCCTCAAACTCAAAACAATATAAACACAGTAAAAACTGCAACCAACCAGACATTCTGAACAGAAAGTAATTTTACTATCAAACTAACCAGTCCGGACAGTACTAACCACAATTTTTATTATATAATTATGCCGCTGTTGCACCAACACCACTTCTGATGATAGGTAGGACCTATATAACTACACACTAAAATTGGCTAGTCAAGCTCAGGGATTAATAAAGCTGCGAGCTGAAATCAATTTCAGACGGAAATGCAGACTAAATAGTATGAAGGAGATCGAAATGTAGTAATGTGTAATGAGGAGAAAGTAGGTTCTCAGAATATTTTATTTTATTTATTGATATATTTTATTTATGATTTATGTACTCACAGTAAAATACATAGAAATACGACATAATTATATTTTTTTATGTTAATTATAACTAAATACAAAGTACAAAGGTTGCTTTTTACATTTAAATGAAATGATGAAATTATGTCAATCAATCTGCTCAGCCTATTCAGATGTTGGGGTTCCAGTGTAACCGGATGCAGGTGTATAGCAAATGGTGAAATTATGTATTTGTGAATTATATGTAAAAAAAAAGAAAGAAAAATTGTTTATTCTGCACAAATAAATCGCACATTGCCAAAAAAAGACCTATAGTACACACATGTAATATAGGCATAAACCTCGTATTCAAGTTGACAATGTTAGGACTTGGTGCCTACCTAAATAAATATAATTAGTTATTATTACCAAGCAGTCGGTAGTTCCCCACTAAAAAAACATGAATCTATAACCTTAAATAAAAACGAAAAATCCTTTAAAGATAATTCTTTTACAAATAAAACGACAGTATCATGAAGTACCTATCAACAATCACTTAGTACGCTTAAGGGCACTCAAAAAATTCGTGTCCGTTAAATTGCCGGAGCGTGTCTTATCAGGAGCACTAAGTACTTGATTAGGATAAAAATGGCTTACAATATTCGTGAGCTATTCAAATGAAAATTGCTCGTTGAATCTGGAGGCCTTCCGGTCTCTAAACTCGTGGGGGATAATGAAGGACGGTTAAAATTTATTAGTCATTAAGTATTTTATGCTGGTAAGTAGCAATATTGAAGGACGACAATTTTATAAGGGAAAAGGAAATCTACCTAAATCTAAATTAAAATTCCGTCAAAGACTTGCACAAAGGTATGGTACATTTTATTTAGTTCAGAATTAGCAGGGCATTTAAATTGGTTCCCTGCTAATTCAGAACTAAATAAAATGACGTTTACTTTTGATTTTTCTATTGATATAATTAAATAGAAAAATCAAACGTCACTTAGAAAAGTAAAATTGGTCATGATAATTTCCTATCCCTAATTTAATTCTCACTTAGAAACAATTTATCCGAAAATCAATTTGCAGACAGAACGACAATAAAATAATTTTTCTTATCACAACACGTGATCAGAATACTAAGAAATCTTACACGTGCGTACCAATTTCTTTTGATGGCAAAATATCGACAAAACTTTAACGTTTACCGTCTGTAAACAGAATAAGTTTTGGGTAAACAGGGCAACAGTATGAAGGTCTTTCATAGTCTGACAAGAAATCGAAGGTATAAACTGTCACATTTTACTTAATAATAATGCTTCAGAGAGCCGACTATGAGACTATGATCGCTACAATAAGTCGTCAAAGGGGAAATTGCCGTACTCATCGCGCTAAGCTCGTATTTCCAGCGCTTATTAGAAACTGCGGAAGGAAACTACTGTACCTCTTGATGTAGATATCCTGCATTACTGGGTATTAACTACCGAAATGAATAATACGCTGGTTCGTGGTAGTACTCGATAAAAATCAATTTTTTTTTATGTCAAAAGTAATAAAAAAGACAATAGAAAAAAGTATAAAAACAAAGACAATTATAAAAGAGGTGCGTTCTGCACATTTCTCCCCCTTTCAACACTGAAGACGAATTAGCCTTTTAAGTGGTCGCCTAAGTACTCCGGTCGCCGTGGTCACATCAGCCACTCTTGTTATGCGATCTCTACCCGGGAACAAAGCAGTGATCCGACCTCTAGGCCACGATCCTCTTGGTAGGTTCCCGTCGGCCACAAGCACCAAGTCTCCAACGACGATGTCGGGTATCACTCCCTGGCCACGTCTCGGCGCGAGTGTTGGCAGGTATTCTCTAACCCAGCGCTGCCAGAAGTGGTCTGACAATCTGACGGCCCTCCGCCAACTGCTTCTGCTCACCAAGTCAGCTTCACTTAAGTTTGCTGGAATTGGACGACCTGAAGAAGCGCTGATCAAAAAGTGCATGGGGGTTAAAGCTTCTTCGCTGCCTGGTTCAAGCGATACATGGGTAAGTGGGCGAGCGTTCACCAGTGCCTCAGCTTCAGCCAGCAGTGTACGCAGCACTTCATCAGACGGAGTACGCTCCTTGAGTGTTGCTTTTAATGCGATCTTTACGCTCTTAACGAGTCGTTCCCAAGCCCCGCCCATAAAAGGAGCCGATGGGGGGATAAATCTCCAGTTCATCTTCTCGTTTGCTGCAAAATTGGAAATTGCAGCAGAATATAAGGTTCGTAGTTCTCTGCTAGCGCCCACAAATGACGTTCCATTATCTGACCACAGCTCTGTTGGCGTGCCCCTTCGTGCTATAAATCTACGGAGGCTCATTATAGCTGCATCAGTGGAAAGGTTATTCACGACCTCCAGATGTACGGCACGAACGACTAAGCACGTGTAGAGGGCGATCCATCTCTTCTCCTGCCTCCTACCAATGGACACTTGAATTGGCCCAAAATAATCCAGCCCAACAAAGGAAAACGGGCGTTGGTGGTGCGCCAAGCGAGCTTCAGGTAAATCTCCGATAGGTGGATTAAACACCACAGCTTTGCGAAGACGGCATACTTGACAATTGAATGCTACTGACCGCACAGTACTTCTGAGACTTAATATGAAAAACTGCTGTCGAAGCTCATTCACAATTATTTCTGTATTCGCATGGGCAGCTTTCTGATGATGTCGGTCCACGAGTAAGCGTACAGATGGATGTCTGCCGTCGAGTATGATGGGGTGCTTAGCTTCCTCACGAACTCCTAAAGCTGCGGAGATGCGACTGGACAGGCGAAGCATTCCATCGTTACCGATGATGGCGGATATTTTTAATAAGCGACTGGTGCGTGGCAAAGGTTGACCACCCGTAAGATGCGTTACTTCATCCGGGAACGAGTCCAGTTGGGATTGGTGCAATACATGCTCTTCTGCTAAGCGCATGTCATCAGCAGTGATTACTCTGGATCGTGACATTGATGGACACGGTATGGAGAACGTATTTGCAGGTTGAAACATATAAGTACAAAGACCCCCTTCAAGTCTAACTAGATTAGCAACATCTAAGCCCCGTTGATGGAGACTACGTATGCGCAACAAAGTGATATACTTATGGGCGATTGCTGTAGCACGCACCAACCTTAGCCAAGAGCTAAAACGCTTCGGATCTGCCGAAATTGGTGCCTGCTTCTCGACTTCACTAATGTGATTTACTGCGATATATGATGATGGCTTTAATTCCTCCTGTCCTAAGTTAATTTTGTCATACGGTTCACAAGGCCAATCAGAGGACAGTAAAAAATCAGGACCCAAGATCCAACGGGATTTTGGAGAGAGATCAGAGCGTTTGTTGCGAGTTGCATCGTCGGCTACGTTTAAATTACTTGGCACCCAGTGCCATTCATTCACGCTGGATAACTCCAATATCTCGCCTAATCTATGCGATACAAAAGGCTTGAAAGAGCGTGCGTCACTGCGAAGCCAACCGAGGACAGTCATCGAATCACACCAAAAAACACGTCTGCTAACTTTAAATCGGTGGGCTTCACAGATTGACGAAGCAAGGCGAGCTGCAATAAGAGCGCCTTGGAGCTCTAGACGTGGTATGGAGACTGGTTTAAGGGGTGACACGCGAGCTTTGCTACAGATAAGGGAGAGTCTAACTTCACCGCTATCGTACAGAAACCGCCAATAAGCGACAGCGGCAAAGGCAGACTCACTGGCGTCCGAAAACACATGAAGTTCGCAGCCTGTCAGCTCTAAATCACTTAAATTATAGCGACGTGGAATTCGTAAAGTAGAAGCCAAGGATAAATCCTGAAACCACGACTTCCACGCAGCACTGTCACCTTGAGAGAGCTCCTCATCCCATTCCAAACCCTTACGCCAGGCGTCTTGAAACATGATGCGGCCACGAACTACGATCGGCGCAAGGATTCCAAGGGGATCGTAGACTCGCATCACGTGGGCTAACACCTCTCGCTTGGTGAGCTTCTGTGGCAACACACCCTTATGGACTCCCGTGTTAAAACCAATCACGTCACAGGGGGGTTGCCAGATAAGGCCAAGCGTGCGGACATCTGTAGCCAGGTGACCTAAATCTACTTCTTTAACAACTTCTAGCAAGGATTCTTTGGGTAGCAACGGGAGTGCCATGACATCGTTTGACATCCAGCCTCGCATCTCAAAGCCAGCATGAGAGTGTACGTTGTAAATGTCCACAGCCAGTTTGGCCGCTTCATGAACGTTGTCTAAACTAGTGATGCAATCATCCATGTAGTGATCGTGTATAATTACTCGAGCTGCATCGGGGTATGTATCCTGCCACTCTAGTGCATTTTTGTTTTTGATATGGATAGCAGTAAAGGGGCTGGACGCAGCGCCAAAAATCATGGATGACATGCGGTATGTACGTATAGGCTCTTTCGGATTATCGCGCCACAGAAATCTTTGGGCATCCCTATCATTTTCAATTACTTTAATTTGAGGGAACATTTCACGAATGTCAGCTGTCAGAGCAACCTTACCCTCACGGAAGCGCATCAGAATACCTAGCAGGGGTTGCAAAAGGTCTGGACCAGTTAATAACATCGAATTTAATGACACGCCGTGGGACTTGGCGGCTGCGTCGTGTACCGTTCTCAATTTGTTAGGCTTATTTGCGTTAATTACGCCAAAGTGAGGAAGGTACCACAACGGGGACCCCAAGTTAGGAGGAGCTGAACACGGTTCAGCATATCCCTTTGACAGCATATCATGGATATTCCGACGGTAGCGTTCAGCATAGTCCGGATCTTTCACCATTTTTTTTTCTAAACTAAGGAACCTAGACACAGCTAACTTGTAACTATCTGGAATATCCAGTTTATCAGCCTTCCACAACAAGCCTACTTCAAACCGTCCACCGGGAAGACGGTGTGCTGTGCGCTCGAGAACTTGCAAAGCGCGTTCGTCGTCGGCACTACGAGCTTCCTGTTTAGAGATGCCGACCGAATCAATTCTGAACTGCTCCCTAATAAGACCTTCCAGAATCAACTGATCGTTCAATATATCAGGTTCGCTAACCGTGGCGTGGTTGATAACGTCTACAAGTTTAGTTTTACTGCAACCGAAACCATACAAAACCCAGCCTAAAGCAGTTAAAATAGCTACGGGTTGTGTCTTGGTTCCTTTGCGCGTAGCTTTAGCGAAAGATAAGTGCCAGTTGTCGATGCCTATAATCAGCATTGGCCTAACGTCTTCATAGCAAAATTCATTAGCAATGTCTGCCAGGTATGGATACTTACGCACGCTCTCAAGATGTGCAGACTGTCGCGCAGCACCCAAGCCGCTCATCGACCTGGCTCGCTTAACGGAGTGAATTTTGTTTGAATGACGACCTTTTATATTGAAATCAACATACTGAATGTTTACGTCCATTCCTAGACCACCTACACAGTCCAAATGGATACGTTTCTCTTGGCCCTTGCAACCAATTTGAGCCGCCAGCCTAGAATCTATAAAGGTACCTGTGGAACCGTCGTCCAGCAAAGCGTACGTATCAACGCTACTAGAAGGCCCCGAAACGGTCACGCCAACTATTTTCAATAACGGCCGAACAGAAGGTTCCGCAGCTGACAAGGAGGATGCATGAGCCAAGACTTCGTGGTCCGAGTCGTCAGACGATGGCGCGCCGGCCTCGCAGCCCACGGGTGCGTCACAAGGCAGCTGAGCACTGCACGTCGGGGGCGCGGCCGCGCTGGATGTCGATGGCTCGGGTTCAGCATCGTCTTCCACACCGACGTGCGCGGTGACTGCACGCTCAAATTTCGACCCGTGCAACAAAGCATGGTGACGCATGTCACAACCTTCTACTGTACACACTCTTTTAATACAAGAAGTTTTATTCTTGTGCCAACCTTTCTTTAAACATCTATGACATATTTTATTTTTCTTAATAAATTGCCAACGATCATTTATTGTCATTTTGACAAACCTATCACAAAACTTCAATTCATGTTTTTGTTGACACAAGGGACAAAAATTATTTTCTGAAATGCTACAATTTTCATTATTTTCAGCGAAAACGTTCACCCTATCCCTGAAGCCTCTGCCATCCGTGTTAGGACGTGCTACAGTAGGTAACGAGCATTCAATAGCGCCGCCGAACCTACACTGCAAGTTAGCTTCACGGGAGAGGAAATCGGCAAACATTTCAATTTTACACAAGCTGCCATCGCACAAATGAGCGTAATCCAACCACCGTGGTCGCAATAGCGTTGGCAGCTTGTTCCACAGTGCCTGAAACAGCTCGGGCGAGCGTAAGTAATCCGGCTGATTTAACAGGCGGATTACTTCCACACAATTCTGTACTCGGCTGGCAAAAATTACGAGGTCTTTACCTTCGTAGCTTACCTTAGGCAGCGCACGTATTACAGACACTTCATGCATCACGACGAGCTCGGGGCGGCCGTAGCGCGCGTCAAGCGCAGCCAGCACCACCCCGGGGGCGCGCGCCGCCGCCAGCAGCCCCGCCACTGCGTCGCGCGCCGCTCCGCGCAGGGCGCACGACAGCCTCGCTAGATTATCAGTTGCCGAAACACCTTGAGCTGTATTTTCGTACGCACGTTTTAAAGCTAGCCAATCTAAATAGGACTTGCCATCGAACGTAGGCAAGTCTGTCTTCGTAGCAGTTTGCTTGTTAACTTTCTTAATTAATATTCCGAGCGAATTGATTAAGCGCGTCACTCCTCCATCTTCAATACGATCTTGGTTGAGAGCGTGTGTCTCCACAGCGTCTTCGCCGTGTGACGCTCTCATGCCCAGTGTCCCACACTGAGCTGTATCGCCGTACCTGAAATGTGGGTTGGCACTTAAAAAATGACGCTCATCGGGATTAGGCAATACATTTTTTACCCAATCTTGGATACTAGCACAGCTACGCATGCAGTGGCTGCCGCGCTGGCTGGCGTCCGCCTCTATGGCGGCGAGCTCAGCTTGTAATTGGAGCTCCGCGACCTGTCGCTCTCTCTCTAGTTGGAGCTCAGCGACCTGTCGCTCTCGCTCTAGAGCTTTTTGCTCCAAATCAGCCAGGTGGCGCGCGTGCTGCGCCTGTGCCGCCAGCTGACGCGCCACGATGGTGGCGGAAGAGCGCGAGGTGGCGGCGCTGGCCGGGCGGGAAGGCGCCGGAGCCGCGGCGTGAGGGGGCAGGTCCGCGCTCTGCTGCGCGGGTGGGGCAGTCTCCCTCGCCGCAACTTGGGTGCCGTCTCCTGCACACAGCGCGTCCACTTTTGCACGCTTAGAATGTGCTGAACGTGTATGCATTTATCCGGCTCGAAGGACCAAATATTAACTACCGAAATGAATAATACGCTGGTTCGTGGTAGTACTCGATAAAAATCAATTTTTTTTTATGTCAAAAGTAATAAAAAAGACAATAGAAAAAAGTATAAAAACAAAGACAATTATAAAAGAGGTGCGTTCTGCACACTGGGTATAGATATCTACCTCGATTTTTAATTTCAATGAAAGTAAGATTCCACCTCTAAAAGTTTTATGCCCGTTTTCACTATACTAATAGGTATTTACCTATGAAATTGCCGTTTTGTATGAATAAATTTAAACGAATTTTTTTCATGCATTCTTTATTTGTATTAATCGAAGTAATCACTCATGCAATCAATGCATCTTTGCCAACGCAGTGGCAGTTTATTGACGCCCTTCTTAAAGAAATCAGCTGGACGGGAGGCAACAAATTCTTCAAAGGCATTTTGTACTGCCTCTCGGGTATTGAATTTTTTTCCCGCCAAGAAGTTATCCAAATTCTGGAAAAAGTAGTAGTCTGTAGGCGCAAGGTCTGGTGAGTAGGGCGGATGACGGAGAGCTTCCAACCCCAGTTCTTGCAACTTGGAGACCGTCTGCTGTGCAGTATGAGGTCGCGCGTTGTCGTGCAGGAGCAGCGGAGACGAGCGATTGACCAATGCTGGTTGGAGATGTGCCAGCTTCTCCATCATTGTGTTCAGTTCTTCACAGTACACATCTGAAGTAATGCTCACCCCGTTTGGTAAGAAGCTGTGATGAATCACACCGGCGCTAGACCACCAAACAGTGACCATCACTTTTCTAGGGGTAAGTTTTCGTTTAGGGCATTGTTTAGGTGCTGAACCAGGATCCAACCAATTTTGTTGAGCGCTTGCGGTTATCAAACAGAATCCATTTTTCATCGCAGGTAACAATGCGGTTCAAAATTCCTTCATTTGTGTGTCTGTTGAGCAGTGCAAGGCACTGCTCGACGCGTACTTCGCGCTGGCGATCATTGAGTTCGTGGGGCACCCATTTGTCAAGCTTTTTTACCTTGCCAATTTGACGCAAATGGACCAATATTGTTTTGACGCTAACGTCGAAAGCTGCTGCTATTGAGCCGTAGATTGTGTATCATCAGCTTCCACAATGGCCTTTAATTGGTCATTGTCGACCAAAGTCTTCGGACGACCGCGAGGTTCGTTTTTCAGGTCGAAATTTCCAGAACGGAAGCGAGCGAACCAATAACAAGTGGTGCGTTGGTTTGTAGTGTTAGCTCCGTAAACGTCGTTGATGTTGCGTGCCGCTTGTGCCGCATTGTTGCCACGACGGTACTCATATTCCATAATTACTCGAATTTTTAACGTATCCATGATGACGAAAAAGATTGAAATGCGATGAAAATGTAACACTAATCAATAAACAAATGACTACTTTTGGAAAAAAAAATCCATGTTTTTAAAATAAAATTAATTTGAAATTAGAATTCTTAGCCAAACAAAAATTATTTTGATTTGAAATGGCCAGTACTGCAGAACGGCAATTTCATAAGTAAAGACCTAATATATATACCCGTTTTCAATAGACGTGAATTAATGCGTACTGTTAGTAAAATCGGGCATTAATCGCACAATATAGATCGAATACTAAGAAAACTTGGTTTTATTGGTTTACTTGGATTTAATTCTTGAAAGAGTGATTGATATCTTTGGTTTTGCAACAAACATTACTTATTCTTAACATTAAGGTGAGGTTCTATCAATAATCTATGGATACTTCACCTGATGTCGCCGCCCAAGCTGTGGCACTTATTCAGGCCGGACACAGCCAAAGAAACGTGAGTGCTCAACTTAATTTAAGTCGATCTGCGGTCCGAAATGTTTATCGGAGGTAACTAGAGACTGGCGGCTTTGTTCGTCGCCAAGGAAGGCCACGATCTCGGGTCACAACTGAAAGGCAGGATCGATTCATCGTGACGACCAGCTTGAGAAATCGTCACCTTACCTCCATTGAGATACAAAACCAACTTCGCGACTTCCACGGAGTATCTGTGAGCGCTCGAACTGTTCGGAGAAGGTTAAAAGAACGCGATATGGTATCACACAAGCCAGCTAATGGCCCCAAACTAACGCGAGCCCACCGAACAGCGCGCCTTCATTTCGCACGCAGTCATTTAAATTGGACACAGCAAGATTGGAGCCGTGTACTCTTTTCTGATGAGTCTAAAATTGTGTTACATGGCAATGATGGAAGGAAGAAGGTCTACCGACGTAAGGGAGAGCGTTTCGCACAATGCTGCTTTGAAGAGAGGGTTGCTTATGGCGGTGGCTCACGGACTGTCTGGGGCGGTATATCCGCGAGCGGCAAAACTCAACTTGAGGTTGTTACAGGACCACGGCTGCCAACATTAAATGCTGAAAGGTACATTCGTGAGTGCTTAGAACCTCACGTGATACCATACGCGGACTATGTGGGCCCAAATTTCCTTTTTATGCATGATAATGCAAGAGCCCATGCGGCCGGCATCGTCAGGGAATATCTTCGGGATGTGAACATCACAGTTATGGACTGGCCAGCCAGAAGCCCAGACATGAACCCCATTGAGCACATGTGGGACGAGCTAAAAAGACGTGTTAGGGCTCGTCAGCCAGTTGCCCAGACGATGCAGGAGTTGAAAACTGCCATAGAAGAGGAATGGGAGATGATCCCTCAAAATTTCATAGAGTGGTTGATAAACTCTATGCCTAATCGTATGAGAGCTGTGGTAGATGCCCATGGAGGCAACACGCGTTATTAAATTAAACCTTTATTTGATAAAACATGTTTTTTATTCAAAAATCAATTGCCTTTAACAAGGCGCATATCCGACTTGTTAGGCGTAGCTCCATGTCGTATGGTATTCTGAATTCAAATTTAAAACAATACGATCGAAAAAGATGGTAAAATGTATCAGGTTTAAAACTGCATCAACAGTTTTTGTTCAATCTAGCAATAATATTTCGGTAGGGGCCATCGAAACCTAAACTCTAAGGTGGGCCAATAGATGTGTCCAGAAGTGTATAATAAAGAGTATTCAATTCTACATACATACCATTGTAATATTATTAGAAAATGATAATACGGTTATTTGCACTACCTGATACGAAAGGCGTGCAGTTTAATTCACGAGCAAGCATTTTACGGTAAATGCTAGTGATTGCCTGACTAACGTTTAAAATCGCTCGATTTCTGTACGTGTAGATAGGTACGTGCTAATTTTCTTAATTGAAACATGTGAAAAAAAACCAACCGAACCCGCCTTGACATGAACGCATTAAGTACCTATGACTGTGTTTGTGTATACCTATATACAGGGTGTTTGGTGCATCGTTTGCCAAATTGAATTGGCCGAAAGAAGAGGTCATTTGCTATCGCTTCAGGCTCAAGTACTCATTTTTGGCCACACCGGTTTTTTTATTACAACTTTCTAATTTTTATTTTGAAAAAATCCAAAACTCAGCATTAAAGCTTAAATTAAAAAAAAGTTTTAAGTGTAGTCGTCAAATTTCATTTTTATTTACATATGTACTGTTGTATGGCTCTATCAAATTTAAAATTACTTGCCAGTTACATCTAGTTTTTTTTTAATAAATCACAAAGTTTTTGGAAAAATAAAAAATGAACTTAAAACTCAACTTTAAATAGCTATAAAAAAAAAACTAAAAGCGATCGGGATCTTCGAATTATTTTAAAAAGTTCTCTAGTCTATCCCCTTTCCAACGGTATGCAATGTGTTAAAAAACTCTTTTAATATCTTTAATAATTAGCTAAATGTGTAGTCGAGACACATCAGGCTGATATTGGATATTACGTTTAAAACACTAGTTTTCGCATAAATTACATGCTATTAGTAGATAGATACTGTTATCTCACGTCTTACGTAGTCTCTTATCTCGTTCTTACATAGGGAACTTTCCTCGAAATTGAAAAAAAAATACATTATTACAAAAATAATCATTTATTAATAAGTAATTTAATTACATACTAATCTTACAAGTCTTGTTCAAACTGTCTACCACTATTGCGTATGCACGCGCGACATCTTCGTCTTATCTCAACTGTAGTGGTGCGTAAACGCATTTCTGCTTTGATCGTCATGAAAGCCGCCTCAATGCGTTGGACTAAATCATCTCTTGTCTCAACTTCCGTGGCGTAGACGAGTTCTTTGGCCCGTCCCCAGACGTAAAAATCCAACGGAGTTAAGTCTGGAGAACGTGGAGGCCAAGGAATAGGGCCATCCCTCCCAATCCATGAGTCCGGGAATGCATCATTCAAGTACTCCCTGACGGTTATTCTCCAATGAGCGGGACAACCGTCATGTTGGAAAACAAAAGACCTGTCTTCACTGAAAATTGGCAAATCAGCTAATAATAAGGGCAACTCTGTTTGCAGAAATTCTAATTCTTGTAAGATTAGTATGTAATTAAATTACTTATTAATAAATGATTATTTTTGTAATAATGTATTTTTTTTTCAATTTCGAGGAAAGTTCCCTATGTAAGAACGAGATAAGAGACTACGTAAGACGTGAGATAACAGTATCTATCTACTAATAGCATGTAATTTATGCGAAAACTAGTGTTTTAAACGTAATATCCAATATCAGCCTGATGTGTCTCGACTACACATTTAGCTAATTATTAAAGATATTAAAAGAGTTTTTTAACACATTACATACCGTTGGAAAGGGGATAGACTAGAGAACTTTTTAAAATAATTCGAAGATCCCGATCGCTTTTAGTTTTTTTTTTATAGCTATTTAAAGTTGAGTTTTAAGTTCATTTTTTATTTTTCCAAAAACTTTGTGATTTATTAAAAAAAAACTAGATGTAACTGGCAAGTAATTTTAAATTTGATAGAGCCATACAACAGTACATATGTAAATAAAAATGAAATTTGACGACTACACTTAAAACTTTTTTTTAATTTAAGCTTTAATGCTGAGTTTTGGATTTTTTCAAAATAAAAATTAGAAAGTTGTAATAAAAAAACCGGTGTGGCCAAAAATGAGTACTTGAGCCTGAAGCGATAGCAAATGACCTCTTCTTTCGGCCAATTCAATTTGGCAAACGATGCACCAAACACCCTGTATTCTCGAACTTCTCGAATAGTTTAATCGAGCCATGCATTTGACTAGCCAAGCGGTTTCTTTTGAAATCCAGCTTAAGAATATACATGTAGGTATTCAATTAAATCTTATGTAACTGTTTGCAAAGAAAAATGGCTTCCAAGATTTTCCAACTAAGGCTAATTATTTTTTTAAGAGTGATTGTCGTAGGTACTTAATAAATAATTTGCTACTAAATATAGGTAATCAATTGATGATGAATGATGATTGATTTGTGCCCGGTTAATGGCAATAGGCCCGCCCCTATTACATGTACACAACGCCGGAGCCGCACCGGGGCGTCGGACCGCATACTCGTTGTTTTACTAAATAATGCGGTGTACACACGGCTCCAGTGCCGCGCATGGGCGAAATTTATTCGAATACACAAACATGCGGTCCGGCGCCGCGCCGGTGCTTCTCCGGCATCGTATACATGAAGCCTAACAGCCGAAATGTGGGTATACTATTTTAGGTACACCTCTGCCTACGCCTTTGGGGATTACAGGCGTGATGTTATGTTATTGCATAATATTGAAAAGAAAATGAAATAAAAAATACTACTATTCAGGAACCTATTACTCAGAAATAGTAAGGTTAGGTTTTAGGATCTTCAGAAGAAGACAACACACACAATCACACAATCCCCAGCATTGAGGGAACGACGAAGAAGAGAACTTCTTCGTCGTTCCCTCAATGCTGGGGATTGTGACCACATACGACCGCGTCTCCAATGTTATGCGGCCTTCTGAAGTGTGGACCGCTTGGTAAATGCTGCCTCCAACAGCCTTCAAGACCATCTTGCTGGTTCATTTTGGTCATGGTCGTCTGTGAGTCATTTTGTTTTAGCATAATGAGGTGTTAAATATGTAACGAGTGTTAAGATAAAACAAAAAATTATCTGAAACTTTATTCGCATTTTTATTTTTGTGTCTCAACGCATTAAGGTCAATGTTCATTTTACCTTAGGCCATTACCTAATTCCGGTAACATTTAGCAAGTTATCACTTCATTCAATGAGACTAATTGTCGTGACGTAACTGAACAATAGAAGAAAGATTTTAATTGTAGTATACAACATTCACTTTCGACGCAATTCACGAACGCGGAACGTGACGCCTAGCCGTGAAGAAATTGTGAATAGTTGAACGAAGTAGTGTTAAAATTTAATTTAGGATGTTGCTACTGTTTGACTTTGAGTGTTTTCATTCATGTTGGTATTTGAAAAATCAGAAATATTATTTCGTGCTTATTTTTTTATCACACAGACACGGGAGGGGGGCTCATTATCTGTTCTGTGGTAATAACAGTCACACGGGTCGATCGATTAGGTTGCCTCGGTGGATGGTGAATCTTTACATTATCGATCGAGACCCTCCGTGCATCTGAAAGCAAGTTAAGCCGTTGGTCCCGGCTGTCATTCTTGGATTATTGACAGTTGTTACGGGTCGTCAGAAGCCCGAAAGTCTAAAAACCAGTCTTACCAAGGGGTATCGTGTTATCCAGTAAGTGGGTTGTGGAGGTCAGATAAGCAGTCGCTCCGTGTAAAATACTGGTACTCAGCTGCATCCGGTTAGACTGAAAGCGGTATTAATGTTTTCCTACACAAGCCAAGTGCCCGATGGCATTTCCCATCGACAAAATGTCGAACTTCTATACAAAGCTTCATCCCCCCTTTAGGGGAGGATTTAAAAAAATCCTTCTTAATTTTATTAGAAAAGGAACATGTGCAAAATTTATGGTTCTGATCCAGCGGGTTAGGCTGTTCGTTGTCTGTCAATGAATTTAAGAATTAATGCTTTATCGTAAAATGAGTCGGAAAGGAGATTTTGTTAAGAAACTGCTATTAGGCGTCATTTTTCCAATATGGCGGCGAGAGCGGCAAAGATACGAGGTGGCAAAGTGAAAATTCGAAGAGAGCACGTTGAATTCAATAAAATCACCAATTTTCAAAAATCCCGGAAAACTTTCCAGATAACCTTTTACCACCAAATGACTGTACTATATAATATAATTAAGTACTTACATTGCCTTCCATTACCTTCTTTTTCATTATTTTAGTTTGAGTATGTCTATAAAAAAAATAAGTGTAGAAAGTAAAATTGTTAAAAAAATAAAATTACACCCTACGTCAATTTGCCATGTTATAGTAGCCACCTTAAGCAAGTTGCAAAGGTTGACAGCTGTTGTGAATTTGAATACTCATATACGGATAATTTATGTTGGTAGTCAACTTGCTTAGCAATTATTTACCCTGACTTTACCTTATAAAATATCTACAAAGATAAAATATGATCAGTGGGTAGACTGGTCCAACTTCTTAGTACTAACTTAGTCATAACAATCTTGGTAATCTTACTGGGGGAGTTGCCCTGAGGAGGACCCCTAATGGAAGGGGCGTTAACTTAAATTAGGATGGCGGAAATTAAAACCACGATTTTGTTAGTATTTTCACAGTTAATTGAGAAAATAATATGGTTGATAATTATAGTTTATAATTCGAATTTTACGATATTAGAGTGGTTAAAATCAAATATATAACTTATTATTCATAAAATACTAAAACGCTCTATAAACCTATTTTAGCTAGGTATAAAAGTGTTTTGTTAATCTTTCGAATTATATATTATATTATTATTTATTATAACTTATAGAGCGTGTTGTTGTGTGTTGTGTTGTGAGTTTTTTCAACGCCACTACGATTCATTATCGTTAAATGGTAATTATTTTAATAACATTGTACCCAAAACAGTTTCCAGATAAAAAAAAAACCTTTTTGGTCGGGGGACCCCCGTCAGGAACGATGTTCCTTACGCGATACTGGCACGCACACACACACTCGTATATTATAAATAGAAAGAGATAGAAAGAGAGACAAAGTCGCATGGAGGGAGCATAACGCTGTTTAGGGTTCCGTACATACAATAAACATTTCATTTTGGAAAAAAAAATCTTACCCTAGCATGTGGGGTGTCATTGTCTAGAACTCATCGAGTAGACTACAAATAATATTTCTTATTTATTTTTAAAAAGTTGTCAATTTTAGACCATTTCTGTACGAGCTCTATCGCAATAATTAAACAAGTTAGGAATTTGAAACTTTTGTATATCATGCATATACTTGGTTTAAATAACAAATAGAAAAAACGCCGATTCATTAGATATTTTGTTTAACTATGGATGATTTTCTGCAACTGCAAAAAATAACTTTGTAATTTACAGTATCATTTTGAAATACAAAGTTATCCTTTCGATTATTAAACTTAAGTTTAATAATCGAAAGGATAACTTAAGAATATTTTTCATCTTTAAAGATGAAAAATATTCTTCGTTTACGTACCTAGTATTTACATAAAAATAAAATAAAGTTAAAAATTCAAGGGGCCATACAAACATGTTTTTTTTAAACTGAAGTATTTAGAAATAATGTACCTGAGCGTTAAATATTGAACGGTGGTACCCTTCGTGTATGAGTCCGACTCGCACTTGGCCGGTTTTTTAAGCTACCCAACCATATTTCTATTTTTCTATTTTTTTTTTTTTCTATCTATAATATGTGTGTATTTACAAAAAAAAAAAAATGTATATAAGTAGTTTATCAGCCATCTCGTTACCATAACACAAGCATTAGGTTGCTTAGCTTGGGGCTAGATGGCGTTGTGTGATATGTCCAAACATATTTATTTATTATTTATTTTATTTATTTATATTTCACGTTATATTTTGTTTAAACATTGCCTTTCTATTCATGTTAAAAATGTTCCAGCGGTTTAATAATCCAATTTAACGAAAAATCCTTTTAAATAAACTCACCCTACCCAATTTGATTAGGTATTAGAATGTGTCAATAACGCCAATATAACAAGGCCTACCTTCGTTTGAGACTTTTCAAAGAAAATCCGTTTATAATAAACTCTTACGCATGTAATACCATAGGCAAGGGAATAAAAAGCGTCCCCTGTCATGTTGAGTATAAGATATTGACGTGATGTTGATATATTGAGAAGGTAGGTGGATATACAAGGACCAAGTATTGAAAAGGATGGATGAGTGCTGTCAATTCACACTATAGGCATCTAGCCAATACCTGCGGCGGTCTTCATATATTTTTGCGGAACCTTTATAAAAATTGTATTGGTATCGATACAGTGTTTTCTCCGAAAAATATTTTATGGGTTGAACGTGACTACGGTTTTTGGTGTATGTATTTTTTTTACTAGCTAGCTGTATCTGCTGTCCTCTATAGCGATTTACTAGTGAAAATATTTTTCTACTTTCGCTGACATTCATGAATGAAAGTTAACTTTAGTACCTACGTATTTAGTTCCAATCAAATCTGATTTGCCACTGTTACGGCTAAAGTCCTGAGTAAAGGTCCTGAACAGTACATAAATATTTTTCCTATAATTTTCCTCATCTCTGAGAGAAAACCACAGAACAGAAACAACAGAACAGCAAAAGAAAAGTATATCTACATGGTAAAGTTATTGAGGAGCTCGTGGCTAAGTAATAACAGCCGCACGGGTCGATCCATCAGGTTAAGCTACGCTTTCCGGGGTTGGTCCGTGGAAGGGTGACCATCTTTACATACCGAGACTCCTCCGTGCCTCGGAAAGCACGTTAAGCCGTTGGTCCCGGCTGTCATTCGAGTATCTTTGACAGTCGTTACGGGTCGTCAGAAGCCCGAAAGTTTGACAACCAGTCTTACCAAGGGGTATCATACTACCCAGTAATTGGGTTGTGGAGGTCAGATAGGTAGTCGCAACATATAAAATACTGATATTCAGCTGCATCCGGTTAAACTGGAAGCCGACCCCAACATAGTTGGGAAAAGGCTAGGCAGATTGACTTTTGGTAAAGTTATTAAAAATAGAGTTTATCTCATTCAGTAACTTTTTTGTTTACCAAGATTCCACAAAATACTAAGTAAGTACTATGTTGCTTGGAAAAATATAAGGGTCCAACAAAAGAAGAACAAAAATACGCAAATAAACTTCTATTGGGCATAATGGTGGGTAACAACTAATAGCTTTACTGCTTTCGTAAAGTTTTGCGGTATGTACTTTGTAACAAAAAGAATAATAGTATCAAGTAGGTACCTATGAACTTACGAGATCTACAACTTTATATCAGAACGACTTGCCCCTGCTTCACACGGTTTTTACGACTTGACGAAACATCGACATTTTAATAGAATTTATTTCGTAACGTTTTGTGGTAGATATGTTCTTCCTAAAAAAAAAAAAAATATCAAGTACCTAAGATACTAAGGTACTATGGGCCAAAGTTCCGCATGATCACCTCAAAGGCGATAATCGCATGCACGGCTCACGATTCGATCGCACAATGTTCGTTTGTCACTAGCTGCGCTCTCACAGGAATATTTTCTTAAGTGAGCATGCTTAAGTTTTATCCATAGTACCTACTAACTTTATAAGAATGACCCACGACCCGCCTCTGTTTCCCTCGGTTTTACGACTTAACGATTCATCGACATTTCTTTACATCTATATCTATAAAATAAAAATGTATGGCTAAATGTGTTGCTAAGCGCAAAACTCGAGAATAGCTGCACCAATTCGGCGATTTTTTTTTTCAAATATTCTTTGACGTCCATGGAAGGTTCATATGAAGAGAAAAACTGGAAAAGTTGCCGAGAAAATTGTAAAATTCTGGAAAACTTTAGTTGTATTTTGTATGAATTATTGGAATTGGGACATGCAGGACAACGTCTGTTTGGTCAGCTAGTTATTTTTTTTATGTTTATTATTAATGTGGTCTACATTCTGGAATAAATTTTTAAAATTATGATAAAAACAGTTTAGACGAACAACACACACAGACGTACAAGAAAAGCGACTAATAAATAATTAAAGCGACGAATTTTCGACTAACAAATAAATAATTTATAATATTTTGGTTTAGGTACCATTAGGTAAACCTAAAAATTATGTCCAGTGAAATTATTCGTTGATAAGTTCTAACCAAAATACAGACGTATGTTTTTTATTTTTTTACTGGAGATAATTTTTATGATATATGGAGGACTTTAAAAATCATAATATTTTTTTTGTTCTATCCTGATACCGATACCCGTCACGTCTTTAAAATAGATTACGTGTAATCCACCATCCGTCACCACCATCAGATCAGCTTTATGTCACAATAGCATTGTCATCGGAACTACATGTGTGTGCAAAATTTCAGCTCCATCGGATTTCGTATCAGGAAGTGGGTCGTCATTAATCGATCGCAGGATTCAAGGATTAGTAGTTAGGTAGAAGATCGTGAAACGGAGCGAAATTAAATTGTTTACTGTGTAAATAAGATATCGGAATCACATTTCCTATCTGACTACCCCTAAGAAGAAATGGGGAAACCAACTCAGGGGTCTCTTTTAAAGTCCAGACATAATCTTGGTGAGATCAAGTGAGGATCATGTAGATTATGGTCTGAAATGGTATTTTGAGCAAAGAGACACACAGATTTGAGTGGACATATCCAGTTAGTGCTGCATGCATTTCGTCAGTAATCGTGTAGCTCAACACAAAACTTAGAGCAGCAGAAATTAGCATACCTCCACCGTGAAACCTTAACAGCAAAACTCCAGTAGTTCAGTTCAACTGACTCTCATGATGTTCTACCACTCGAGTAGCGGAACATCATGCAGTTTCGCGGCGGAGGTGTGCTAAGGCCTTTAAAGAACGCTACAACGCGATGAATAATACCAAAGAAAGTACATTTGGAAAAGCCGCATAAAGTACTCAAACTGCCAAACCATAAGTAGAAGCAAAAAAGAAAGAAAAAAAAGATAATGATGCACTAAAATCACCATCCAATAAAATCATGTACTGAAAATTAAAGAGAAGGATATATTATAAGCGAAATCATTTTTGAAGTCTTAAAGGGACAACAACGAATTCAGCGTCAAAGTTAATTCCGAAAAAAACTACTTTAACAATATTAAATTTAACATTTTTTAAATTTTTTGCTCCTTATTTACTCCTAAGAAAATAATGAAGAGAATAAACTGCACAATCTAGAAGAAATAAATGAGGTTACTGGCGTTTTCCAATAGCAATAATGATGCCTATTCTACCACGACCCATGGAAAATATTGGCCCGCTTTTCTATTCTTATCGGGCATTTGAGAACTGAAAGACGATCAATGAGATGCGCTGAAGCGAAGATATAAACTTGGTGCTATCACTTCCTTGAGGACTGTTCAGAATAGTTTCGTTATAAGGACCTAACTTTGATAGAAGTTGCGTTTGGCCGGATAAGAATTTTAGGTGGTCTGATATGTAAGTCGTCTACTTTTGCGTTTAAATGAAATGAAATGATGTTTATTTCTGTAAGTAGTTAGATCTTTAAAGACACACGTAAATTTTCTGGTCTGGTTTCCTTTATATTGCTAGCTGACTGATCCTTGAGAAGAAATTCTGAAACAAACTCAGAATTTTGTGGTTTCATCTAAACTAATATTCTCTTTAAGAAAAGATTTTTTTTGTTTGTTTTTAAAAAAAAATAATAATCAGCCTGCCTAATGTCCCACTGCTGGGACACAGACCTCTTCTCTGTGAGACGGAGCGGAGTGTAATCTACCACGCAGGCCCAGTGCGGGTTGGTAGATGTCACAGGTCTTTGAATTTTTGGTTCTAGTACATGTCGGTTTCCTCACGATGTTTTCCTTCACCGTTTTGAGAGCAGTGGTGATGAAATAATTTACACAAAGTAAAGCGCCTGTCTGGGTTCGAACCTACGACAGACCTACAACTCGTAAGTCACGGCTATTACTACTGGGCCACCACTGCTCTATGTTTGTTTGTAATGGATAAATTAAAAAAAAATCTTAACCGATTTTAACTACGCGATCACTCAGGCACTCAGGTACAATGCAAAAAATGTGAATTATTGGTATTCAAGGCGGGCACCAAATGTTACACTAACGTGCCAGATGTTACCATAAATAATACTCCATTATCTAGAGTAACAAAATTTAAGTACCTGGGTCACGAGTCACTCATGACCTGGACATAGAAAGGGAACGCAGGGCGATAGCTGTTCGAGGTAATATGCTGATCCGCAGATTTGCACGTTGTATGACGCAAGTCAAAATAATGCTTTTCAGAGCACACTGCCAGTCTTTTTACACGTGCAGTCTGTGGACCAGGTATACGCTGAGGGCATACAACGCCTTTTGTAGCGCTTCCGCGATGTTCACCGTGGCCAGGGTTGATGGTTTTCATGCGATCATACGGAAACGGTGCGCTTCTATTACCGGTAGAATACGTGCTAGTTCCCGCAGCATCCTGAGCGTGTTGTGTGATAGGTGGAACAGCCCCATGCTGGCTCACTGGACTCACGGCTGCACACGTAGGTGTCAGTCGTTTAAATTTCGTACATAGATGATGGTTTTTACTAATATTAGGTTAAGACCGTTACTACTCGTAACAATATACGGAACTTGTAATTGCTGATCTGAAATTAATTATTATTTATTTATTTAAAAATTCTTTCACTTATAGAATGCTACATTATCAGCGAGTAACATGAGCTGTATTTTATCTGTATACCTAACAGCATAGTATATGCAAAACGCGTAGTTTTTATGTGAGATTTTAATAATAACGTTAATGGATTTCTATAAGTCTCCATCTAGCATCTAAATCTCAACAATACCTACATATTACATCCTCGCCCTTTCGAAATATGTTCTGTATTTCCAACGAAACAACATTTATTACAGAAAGGAGAACATTACTCATAATAAATCACATATTCAGGTGAACAATACCCGTTAAAGTAACAGAATACCGTACTTACATGCCTAGCCTACATTTAGATCTAGGAATATGAATATATAAAATAGATAGTAAGTAATACCTATCGCGATGATCGCTTCTCTTGGGATCAAATGCCTTTGCCTCTCTTTCGATACGGATAGTAAAATTGACATTCAAGGAAAGGGGTCGTACGATTTGTTTTTCGATATCTCGCACTGGTGAAAAGAGTTTTTGACCAATTTGTTTGTACGGACAGTCAACCGCACGTCTATGGAAATAATTTGAACTGCAAAAACAGTCCTTACTACAACGAAATTAAGGCATATTATGTAATGTAATGTAGTTCAGAGTTCACGTATGTAACACATTTATTTATTTACTAGCTTCTGCCCGCGACTTCGTCCGTGTGCAATTTTGGCCCCTGACCCGACCCATTGCGTCGCATCACATTGCTTCTTTTCGCTTCGCTTCGCGTTTTTTCGGTTTTTTTTTCGTTTTGCTCGGCTCCTAAGGGTCATAGCGTGATGTTATATAGCCTAAACCTTCTTCAAGAATTGGGCTATCAAAAACAAAACGAATTTTTCAAATCCGTCTTTGATACGATGATACGATATGTGGATTAAAACTATCCACGAGTAAAAAAAAATCTTTAGAATAGAATAATTAATTTGTAAAAAAAAGCGTCTAAGTGCGAGTCGGACTCGCCCATGAAGGGTTCCGCAGCAGCAAATAACATAACATAAAATTTCTTGTAGTTCGTTGTAACTTTGTTCGTTGTAAATTCAGCGTTTACGATTTATGACGTATTTAAAAAAACTACTTACTAGATCTCGTTCAAACCAATTTTCGATGGAAGTTTACATGGTAATGTACATCATATATTTTTTTTAGTTTTATCATTCTCTTATTTTAGAAGTTACGGGTGAGGACACATATTTTGCCACTTTGGAAGTGTCTCTCGCGCAAACTATTCAGTATATAAAAAAATTCTATTAGAAACCTCAATATCATTTTTGAAGACCTATCCATAGATACCCCACACGTATGGGTTTGATGAAAAACATTTTTTGAGTTTCAGTTCTAATTTGTGGACCCCCAAAATTTATTGTTTTTTTTTTCGATTTTCGTGTGAAAATCCTAATGCGGTTCACAGAATACATGTATTTACCAAGTTTCAACAGTATAGTTCTTATAGTTTCGGTAATAAGTGGCTGTGAGATACGGACGGACAGACAGACAGACAAACAGACATGACGAATCCATAAGGGTTCCGTTTTTTGCCATTTGGCTACGGAACCCTAAAAAGGTCATTTACATAAAAAGATCTTAAAAGTTTGTTAGTTACTTTACAAAGTACTGGATTTATTCATATTTGAGGCATTTTCTGCCCGTCAACCTTAGTTATTTATTAATTCCTTGCTTTGTTTGATGTTTAATTTTGAACAGTGGGCCGTTAACTATTCAAGTCATAACTCACGATTACCACGTCACTCATCCTGTCATCATAAATCTATCTCTAAAATAGCTGTAAACTATAAACAAGCGGTATTTGACGCAAAAGTTATTATCTGTACATCCGCAGTATTACCCACGGGAAATATTCTTGGTGTTTTCCTCAATGAAAACACACAAAAGTGCTATTTCAGGTCTCTATTTGACATTTGCCTAGCTTTTGCCTGACTCACTTACCTGAACCACCCGTGTTCCTTCAGTTGCCCGTGCCAGGGCCACGGTATCTCTTTCAAACTACCCGCTACCCCGGCGGCATCAGCACTATTAGACCCCGTCACTGCTGACATATCTTTGAGGCGCGCGTGGAACACAACGCGCCGTCGACCCGGGCCTGGTCCTTACCAGACGGCGAGCTGCCCATTACTCGTCGTCCGCAAGCCCGTGCCTACGGTGGCCGGGAATCGGCAATAGATTCCCGCCGCTCAGGGCGTCTCCTGCGGCGGCTTGGGGCGCGAGGGCGCAGTTGTTGCCTCTTGCTCACGCGTTCCGCCTCCTCCTTCGCGAGCATTACTGCTTCGGAGAAGGAGGTGACGGCCTCCCATGCACTCTCGCTCCGGACGCGGACGCGAGAGATCGCCGCCGCCGATCGCCTCCGCAAGAACACGGCGGCGCTCCGCCCAAGCCAGGCATATCTCCACAGTATGCTCCACCGTATCCTCCAGGCGATCTACACAATGGTGACACCCGGGCGTTTCCTCCCGCCTTATCCGAAACAGGAACCTCCCGAAACAACCGTGTCCGGTGAGGACCTGCGTCAGGCGGAAGGTGAGGACGCCGTGGCGCCTCTCCAACCACTCCTCAAAGAGGGGACTTATCACCGCAATTGTGGCGTGCCCAGCGCTGGGTTGCGACAATCGCACTCTCACCAGCTGCGGGCTATATTTCACATGAAACCACTACCACTTGACCTTCATAACTTAAGTAGGTACTGGAATTTACCGTTTTGATTCTGAATACCAATAACTCATAGATATTCTAAAGACAACAGGTACCAATGGATTATCGTGCTTTTCGTAGCAAAACTTCGAAACTTTATCATTTCTTAAATGAGTAACATCTCAATTGCCGGGGTTGGTCCGTGGATGGGTGATCATCTTTAAATACCGAGACTCCTGCGTGCCTCGGAAAGCACGTTAAGCCGTTGGTCCTGGCTGTCATTCGTGGAAATTTGACAGTTATTACGGGTCATCAGAAGCTCGAAAGTCTGACAACCAGTCTTACCAAGGGTATCGTATTACCCAGTTACTGGGTTGTGGAGGTCAGTAGGCAGTAACATAGCTGGGAACAGGCTAGGCTGATTGATTGATCTCAATAGCGAATGAAATCTTGCCACGCGCACTCTATCTGTTAATACGAGCGCCCCACAATCCAAACCACTCAACTGAGTACAAACCAATATGATTACTCGGGACTTCAAGGGAGGGACTGTGTAACTATATCAGTAGTGTTATATCGATATTGCCCCTGTTATTACATCGGGCTAAGATCAGCCGTGTCTCCGGCAGTGCGGCGTCTGGTTTGTTCCACTTTGTGACTTTGAGAAGACGCTCTTTTTAAGAAATTTGTTATTTTAGGGACGCTGTTACAATAAATGTACCGAAGTAAAAATGTTCACTCCGGTACATTTATTTAGAAACTGTACCTATCTAAAATTATATTTATAGTTCAGAATCGTACCATGCACATCTATCAACAATTTGGTCAAAAAATATTTTAAGAATGTAAAGCATTTTATTTAATAAACATACTTTTGTGTAAAAAAGTAATGATTTGACTACCCATTTGTAACAGCGTCCTTAATATCATAACGTGTTTCATACTGCTTATACTGTTTCGATTCGCTTAAAGCAGATTCTACTTATTTCTAAAAGCAAGGCTGAAAAAAAAAGTATATTGCACAACAATGTTTTAGGTAATTGCCAGAGTTAATGATTATCGATTTAAAATAAATAATTAAAATGTAGGTACTAATTCAAAAATATCTGTAAGTAGTTATTTCATCAAATAGAAAATCTATTAATGCAACTGTTATGTTTTTAACCACTAAAAACGATATCTCTTTTGAAATATGTATCCGAGTTCAACGCACGTAATGCCTTATGAAGAATGAGGAACAATGCCAAAACCTCGGAACATAATCAAATATTTCTGTGGCATTAGCGTGTTAAGTATTTTACAGCTACTTCATATTGGCTTTTCAAGACGAGACGTGCAATTAAATCGGGTTTTTTATTGTTCCGTTGCACACAATTACAATGCTGAAGACAGATGTGTGTTATGCATGTTATGTTACAAAAAAGAAATACCTAATAATTATTTTACGATGTTGTGAAACAACGGAACTAATACGTATTTTTAATTGGTTTACATTTTTATGATTGGATTCTTTGTGTATGTTTACCTGAATTATTTTTAGTTGTTTTAGAATTATTATCAAACAAAAATATTTAAAAAAAATTGTGCGAGTACCTACCTAGTTATGCCTACACAATAAACAAAATACATAAAGCCTGTTACACAACGACTAATTAAATACAAATAGAGCTAAACATAATTAAAATGTCATTCTGTCTGTTTCAATTTCATGCAATTGGCAGCTGAAACTCAATGATGTCAAAAATATATTTATCACTCGTATTATACGCGTAATTACTGAATGGTCGTGCAATCACCCCAGTATTTCAGTATTTTTACCTGACCACGGCGAAGCAAAAAGGAGGGTTATGATTTTGACCGGTATGTATGTATGTTTGTATATATATTCATCTGTTCCCTCATAACTTCTAAATTCCTTATCATAATATGACAAATGAGTTATCGTTGGAAGCGTCTTGATTGTCCGCTGGTTATAGGTTATGTAAGGTTATAATAAATTGAATATACCTAAATCCCTCTAAAAGACTTGTAGTCATGAACTAACATTTTATTTTTATTTTGCAGTGTTGTGTAATGAAAAGTGGCTCTGCAAATACTTTATCACGAAATTATAACCTAAAAAGTAAGTTTAAAAACTAAACCCCGACTACTGAAAAATCACGCACTAAAAAGTATGAAACAAGAAAATATTCTCATCTGAAATTAGAAAAAGACAGACAAATTAAAAATCCGGAGTCACACGTCATATTAGGGCATAAATCGAACAGATTTCTCTGTCTTTTTCTAATTTCAGATGAGAATATTTTCTTGTTTCATACTTTTTAGTGCGTGATTTTTCAGTAGTCGGGTTTCAGTTTTTAAACTTACTTTTTTTAATAACTCCTGTTATATTTAAAAATATTGTTCTTAATCTTTTCAATCATCTTTTTCTTTTTTGTACTTGTTGTTCTGTTTCTGGATCAAAGCAGAACCCAACAAAATAATAGGAAGACCTACCATAAAAGCCGTTAGAGTGACAATCTATTTTCCGTCGGCCGCTATCCAATCTTTTAATAGGTCACAGTCACATCGGGAGCTTAACGTGAGCACTAGAAACGCCATCACGTGATCGAACTGCAAATAAACAGCTAAAGCCAAAAGACACATACGTAGGGTGTTCATTATTAAAGCGTAACCTCATGAATATTAATTACTAAGGTTTTCGCTGCATAGTTTTACAAGGATCTAGCTAGCACTAGCACCTAATTTGTGAATCTATTAGGTTAAAAGCCTTTTTATTTTAGATGCTTATAATTTATTAATAGACGCGTATATAGACGCGTTTATTAATAACACAACGGCTTACAAAATAATACCTACCTGCACGACAAGGCGCTGTAAAGAGCCACGTCGAGCCACGACGTGTCCGAAGTATTTATTTATTTATAAGGCTCTTCAACAATGAGTATTTACTTTACAATTTGTACTTTGCAAATATTACTTATAGAAAAGTAGAGCATACACAACATTATGCGCAAATAATAACACAATTAATTAATTAAAACAAGCAATATACAGTTCAGATAAAAATAAATTATTAAAAGCTAAATTGATTACAATAGATTACATAAATTAAATTATGTATTATAATAAATTATATGGTTGCGCGTTTGGATCAGTACAAACAGACGCTTTTTGATGCCGACTTTTTGGTGTATAGATATGTTGGTGCGAAAATCGATCTACGATACGCCAAGCATTCTTCTCCAGCACCACATTTCCCGAACGTCTATCTTCTTCTTCTCGATGTCACGCAGCGTCCACGTCTCAGTAGCGTATAGGAACATAGGGAAAAACCAGTGTTTGAAGAAGCCGGATATTGGTGGCTTTTGAATGGTCTGTTCCTCCAGACTTTGTTCAGTTTGTCCAACGATGATTTAATTATCGCCATACGTCTCATAATTTCATCTATGCATCCAACCCCGTTCGAGATTAACGCTACAAGATAAATGTAGGACTGGACCACGTCACAGTTCGCAATTTTACTTTTTTCATGAAAGTAATTAATTTTTGGAAGCTGTTGAGCAGCACTTGAGTGAATTTTTACAAAACCTAATCCGGAATGAATGTGACATGAAAGTCATGTAGGTACAGTCAGCAACAAAAGTCGATTAAGACTTGCAATTTTTTTATCTTAATTATTAAGCGAAATATTTAATTCCAATCGGAACAGAAGTACTTAAAATTTTAAGAACAATAACTCTTAACAGTTAAACGAAAAAAAAAGCAGTTTATCGAATCATTTTGTGTTAATTTAGGTGATGTCAAAAAGTAGCAGTGTTAACCGACTTCTGTTGCTGACCGTACAAAAAAAAAAAGCTTGTCCAAACATTCAGGTTTATCCTACTGAATTTATTTTTACTGATGTACCCTTAGAAGATTAGCGTAGATTGCCAGTCCTAAGTCGTTGTAAGACCCCTACACAATGGAAGGTCGAGGTAACTACTCCCGGGGTAATCCTTCGACTTCCGTTCAAACTTGCGAGTCACATCTCCCTTAAGGTTAGCCTCCAACGGATTGCAGGTTTAGGTTTAAAAATAGAATAGAGTAGACTAGAACACTTTATAGTAATGCAAACCAACCGAAACATTTGAGAAGGAATCATGGAATGGTTTCAAAATTTATCTGACGTCATAAGACTTATTACGGATTGACCAAGGACCCTACTAGAGCGTTATAGGTGTCAATATTAGAGCTTAAAGGTATCCATAACAATTATTATAGAACAACTTTAAATTGGAACGTCCTCTTGATATTATTAATTAACAAACACCTTTTCTATTGAAAAAAATATGTAGGTAAAGAAAACAAAGCAACGAACAAGAAGTGTTTGCAAAAAAGTAACAATAAGCCGACGTCCGCACGGACGTAAAAATATCGCGGCGGGATTTTATCGCGCACTAGAATTTTAACTCTCAGTGTTGACCCGAGCATTGAGAATCCAACCTAACAACAACGGAGTGTATCCCAGTGCGTCGAAAAAACACACTGTTGGATTTTTAACTCTCGGCGCTAAGCAAAGTGTTAAAAATCCAGTGCGCGAAAAAAAAATATTATTACGTCCGTGCGAACGTCGACTAAATCCTTCAAAAGTTTTTTGACGGTTGTATAATCGAGATTCATGAAGATGGGGAGCGAGGGATTGAATAACCAAAGACTCCTAGAATAATTTAGGTACACGCCCAGCACATTAAGGCTCCCGCAGACAGGCGCAACGCGACGGTGCGACGCGATTCTAATAGAACAATTTCCATGAAGTTTTAGAGAAATTGTTCAACTAGAATCGCGTCGCGCTGTCGCGTCGCGCTGTCGCGTCACGCTGTCGCGTCGCGCTGTCGCGTCGCGCTGTCGCGTCGCGCTGTCGCGTCGCGCTGTCGCGTCGCGCCTGTCTGCGGGAGCCATTATACAACCGATCTGTTTGTTTAAGCTGAACTAACATTAGCTTTGTTGACTCCAATATGAGTCATTACGTAACATCCCTGATAGGCTATCACACAACTTTCCTTTTACGACGACCAACAAACAAACGTGATGTTACAAGTTTTGGTTTATCACCATCTTTATCAGCCGTAAAAAGCGGAAGGGTCGGCCGCGATCCGTCTTCTGAAGATATATATCAGCATGAATTCGCCACAAATCTGATACACCACAAAGAGCACCATTCAAAGGTCATGGTTACCAGGTACAGTCAGAGAAATTAATTCTTTAGCAATTTGCCTAGCATATTCCCAACTATGTTGGGGTCAGCTTCCAGTCTAACAGGAAACAGCTGAATACTAATATTTTACATGGAGCGATTGCCTATCTGACCTCGACAACCGTTGCTGGGTATAGCTTGTCCACTCTGAAATGACGCGCCCCACTACTACACTACGGTAATTGCAGTAGTGGGGCGCGTCATTTAAGCTATAATACGATACCCCTTGCTGTCAGACTTTCGGGCTTCTGACGACCCGAAATGACTGTCAAAGATCCAGGAATGACAGCCGGGACCAACGGCTTAGCGTGCTTATTGACTATAAACTTAAAAATTGTCCGTATCTCCAACTCACAACTGTCCTTCTTTGACAGTTGTATGAAATGGCACACACACACACGGTAAATTGACGTAGAGTGACAATTTGCTCAACGATTTATTTCTCTGACTGTACATGCTGACTCATTTGATGACAGTATATCAACGTCACTATGAACTTGAATAGGTAAGGAATAGGCTCTACATTTCGAATTGTTTACGAAGGTAGAATAAATAATGAGCAGTAAACTTAGTAGGATTACTTACTAGGTGGACTTAGCTTTTATTGGGGTTAGCCTCAAAATTAATGAGCCCCTATCTGCTATTCCGAAAGTATTGCTGGTCGTGAAGCTGAGACCTGTTTTGAAAGTACAAATGGGCTTGGACTAAAATGCTATTTACATTTGTCCACCGTCCAGTTACAATGATCTTCTATTTTTCTTCTGAATATTAGAAAAAATCTGAATCACGATAAAGGTGTCAGCTGTATTGGAGTATTGGAGTAGTGCTGGTTCTTGCAGGTAATCGATGGTGAGGAAGCAAAAATAAAAGGCAGGCTTTGAATGGATCGGATCTTTATTGCCGACTCACCTAATGACATTACGTTTGACATAAGGAAACAGGAAACAATTATAGACAAAAGAAATTAGTTTGTTGGAGTTGCCAACAAGCTGTTCCCTACATTTTGACGAGTTATGCGAACATAAATATAGGGAACAGCAATTTTTTTCGCGATTTTAGATTTGGTTTCATAGTACAAGTTGTTCATAATAATGAGTACAATGATCCCTTAAGAGGTTGTGCGTTAGTTAAATTACAACTTTTAAACATACCTGCACTCTAATTGCGTAACACACTATCGATCGGAATTTGAATCATTTTGAAACAAATTGCTAATAGATTGCTTCATATGGTCGAAAAATTTGTCTTCTCGACGACGTAAATAACGCAATGAATGTTGTTGAACTGTCAAAATGAAACCAACTCCGATTGATAATGTGTTACGCAATTAGGGTGCTGGATGTTGAGTAGGTACTAACATTACATTGGTTACCTTTACCTCTCATCTTAACTTCTCCTTTCATAATTCTCCTAATTATCCTAACAGACAAATTACTGTTCCAAAATTAAATAATGTAGACTGCTAATAGGTACTGTACTTTACCCCTCTTTGCTAAAATTTTCCTTTGAGTAATAAAATCATCTCCCACCGTTAATTTCTCGTCTGACAATGCTCGCACCGGACGTGCCGACCTTATTGTACACTCACTTATGTAATTATTTCACAGCCCTAATATAAACTACATTAATATAAGAACGAGTTTACACAATAATAAACTTTATCACTGAACACAAAAGTCGAAATTCAATTGTGTAAATTGTAGTCCTTAGGGTTGAATCACGCGATTCTGTAGTTGACATAGGTCAATTACGCGTCCGGTCGAAATTAATTAGTGTCCAACATTACATTACGAACAATGTAGGAACATTTTGAGAAAGGCGACACATCACGAATGAAATACGTGCACGATTTCTTAATGTAGATAATTAAATAAAACATTATGTTGGCGGACGACAACAATAACAGAGAATAAAGGGAATTTATCTATTTGAGAAGAACGATGGAAGAATACTAAATTAGTCAGTTGGTATCCGATGTATCGTGAAGCGTATTTACTTACGTAGGTACCTACCTACCATTTCATAAAAGGTCAGATTCCGAAATACCTGCCCTGAATTAGGATCATGAATGGTATTTTTTAATTGTAGCTATAATTAGTATACGGATGAGTTCAAGTAAGTGAATATCATCATAAACAACGGTGAACACGTAAATCTAGAAATAAAAAGCCTGAAATAATTATCCGAATGCATCTGGGGGCACGGTAGTGTCCCCGCCAAGACGAGCCAGGCGAAGCGCAACCTATACCTTTTTTCGAAGTGCTTCTTAGTTTTTTTAAACTTGGGTTTGGATTACACCAGATAAACAAAATTCTCGAGATATGATGTCAATAGTATTAAACATATAAATTTTCAATTACATAGCTCTTATACTTTACATTTATTTGATATCTAAAAATCCCCGATTTCGTTACTGACTCACTGATGATCATCAAAATTCTAAGGATACTTCCTGAAGTCCTAGAAAGCTGAAATTTGGTATGTAAGCTAGTATTAGTACACAAACAACAAAAAATTCTAAAACTTGGAACTTTTACCCCCCAACCCCTTAAACTAGGGGCCATCCCCTAGTTTAAGGGGTTGGGGGGTAAA
Source organism: Cosmia pyralina (assembly GCA_946251885.1). Classification (NCBI taxonomy): domain Eukaryota; kingdom Metazoa; phylum Arthropoda; class Insecta; order Lepidoptera; family Noctuidae; genus Cosmia; species Cosmia pyralina. Next base: position 14,110,345 of record OX276359.1, on the reverse strand, counting down.
AGTTCCAAGTTTTAGAATTTTCAAAATTTGCGAAAGTCTCATACAAACTTCCATAAGTTTGTATGAGACTTTCGCAAATTTTGATGCTAGAGGTCTGTAAATTGATATAGGGACCCCTTGTTATAAATTATAAAATACGTATTTCAGGATTTTTAGTAAATCACCCCCCACCCTTTAAATTAGGGGATGGAAGTTTGTACGGGTTTTCCTATACATTATTGCCATAAGCAACTTACAAAAAGAAGTGAAATCCCACCAAAAACATTTTCATGTAAAATGTTGCTAAGACACGAGACCATACGGCTCGTATTTGGAAAATTAAGAAAAATAATATTGTTAAGAATAGCTTGACAAAATGTAGAAAATATTGAAGCCTTTTGTTTTTCCCCACGATATTAATTAATTATTAACCGTTTAAAAGAATTTCAATGACATTTATAAACTATTAATGACATTAACGGGTTCAATTACCTCACTACGCGTCAATAATTTTCTCAAAGTTAAAGCTGGATAAAATTTTTATTAAAACATTTTCTCACCACGCGAACTTTTCCATCGCAAAAACGCTAAAGTAACTTGCGTTTTAGCGAACCATGTGATTGACATAAACCGAGACGACGCGACGTTGTCATTTCGATGTTGCTGTTTATCGAAGAAGTTAATATATGATTGACAGATTCGGAAAATGACACCTACAGCAAACAGCTTTTTTTCATGATTTGTGAACAATATATGGGTATAGAATACGGGTTCCTCTACCAGACGTTCCAGAAAACCCAATACATTTTTCAGTTGAGGTAGAAATGCATTCCTTTTCCAAAATATAGAACACCATTTTATTCTTAAACGCGCATTGAACACTGCCAGCATCATCTAAACTTTGGATCCTTTTTCGAATAAAGAATTTTTACTACCGAACGTAAAAAGCAAGGAAAACGCCAGTATTTTTTATGCATTTTCAGAAACTACGAAATAAAACCTGCGTGGGTGGAACGGTGAGTACCGTTCACACTTTTCCTTTAATACGCAACTCAAAACAGTGGTAATAAAACTGCCAGTATTCGTTCCACTATTTTCATCGTGCAATTTCGGGGCTTGCAGGAAAGTATCGTGCATTTTTGTGTTTTAATATTGTTGAACAGTGCTAAACTTCATGGATGAGTTTACTGTGTATTTTTCCCAATATTTTTTTTTTTTTGACGAAGTAAATTTTCATGTATTCTGGAGTCCTTTTTATAAAAGAGAAATAAGAATTTGTTAAGAAAACGTAAACATAGAAAAATCTATCGCAATGGTAAATCGCATAATTGCACAACACTTTTTCAAAGTCAATAAATTATTTGCTAAAGTACCTTGTAACTAATTAGCTAGGAGCTTGAGCTATGTTTGCTGAACCCATACATGTTTTACTGGACCTGTTGGTAACACGTAACCTTAAGGTTGCTGCAAGTATTTCACCCACGGCGAAGCTTCGAAAACATCTTGCAATAGTGTGTTCCCAGAACTTAGTAATGGCTTGACAAGACTTGGCTTTACGTTAAAACTAAACTAAAAAATGCATATATCATTAAATGTGCGCGCTCGGCACAAGTCACGTTAAATGTTTTTAAACATTTTTTCAGATACATTTTTGCGACGAACATGAGTATCTCTATTTTGGTCAATTAGTCTCTTTCCAGGCAAGACAAAACAAAGAAGTTGCAAGACGCGCCGAAAATGCCTGGAAGAGCTATTGGGCCATGAAAGATCTAATGAAGGGTGATCTTCCTTTGTCCCTTAAAAGAAGACTCATTAGAATAGGATATAATAGAATACTCTTTATTATGCACACCATTTAAAATACAGGACGTGAATTGACGTGTGCATGCTTCCTATCCTCACATATGGTTCTCAAACATGGTGACAATTCAGCAGAGGTCCACCCTCGAGATTTGCCAGAGGACTATGGAACTATTCTGGGTATCAAACTAACAGACCGGGTTAGAATACGACCATCCGTTCCATCACAAAGATAACCGATGTCACTTGGAAAGCTGCCACGCTAAAATGGAATTGGGCTGGACACATCTACCGCATACTGTCAGACGATCCAAACTTACGATCCCAATGGGTCCCACTTAATGGCAAGCGACATCGCGGCAGACCCAGACGGAGATGACAGGATGAGCTGGCCTCCTTTAACAAGAACTGGTCCTTAGAAGCTAGAAACAGAAGAAGGGGGAAGGAAGCCTTTGCCCTGCATTGGGACATCACAGGCGTTTAATAAATAATAATAAATGTTCCCGACACATTCCACGCAACAATAAATGGCGGCTTGGGCACTAAAGCGGACTAGGTTTTTTATGGATGCTTAGGAATAATAGCTCTTGTTGCTAATAGAATTTCATGCAAGTTCACCTTGAACTTGTCAATCACTTTTTATTTTCGGCAGAAGTTCACAACATTTTTGCTGAATCATGAAAAATATCGAATTTACGTATTAAGATGGACATACAACACGGGTTAACACTTCGCTAAAAAATTGCTAAAAACTGGAATATTTTAGTAATAGTCTATTATATATAAATGTCAAAAGTTGCTGATTTTTATAAAGCTTTTGTAAACTTAAGCCTTCAAATGACCAAATGTACTTATGTATGAACCCAAAACCCCAGGGGGAGTGGGGGGGGGGGTAACCCCATAGGTTCACAACTACTGATGATGATTTTTTTTCCATCGGATGATGTTTTTTTACGTTTATAAATATAATATAAGCTTATATACCTATTATGTAAAGGATTTTCCTTGGGCACACATAGGGTGCAATTGGCGCGTGTGTAGTGAGTATCTGAGTAGATTTCTTTTTATTTAAGCAGTTGAAATTTTATCTTGTTATTTTATTTTCAAGTTTTTCTTTTGTATTTCGAATCATGTAACATAGGTAATATACAGCTACTTATAACTGGATACTTATACCAAGGCCTATACATAATTAGTAAAGTATAAAATAGGATCCAAAAATCGTCGCCAAAACTTGAATTAATTGAAATGTAAATTCACCGTCTTATTATCTTACTTCTATCTAACTTCAAATTATCGCCTCTGGGAGAGGTTTATACGAGCCAGCGAGATGTCACCTCTGTATCGCTCAGCTAGCTCAGGTCTTAAAGCTTAGCTAAAATCAACCTGTCACTGCCGTCAACAGCAAGCGCTTCCCACTGGAAATCACCGGATGGGGTTATTTTAATACGTAGTTCGGTAAATGTTGATTATTTTAGCTCATGATTGATTGAGTAAAAATTGATCATTCCTGATTTTGGTTAAATGTTACGCTTTCGTAAGGCTTAAAGGAAAAGTGTCGTGGGACAGTGAGCTTAGGGTGACGCATAATATTATGTTGCATATTATGTGTTGATATTATTTATATTGATATAGAGGAGCTCGTGGCTAAGTAATAACAGGCTGCACGGGCGATCCATCAGGATAAGCTACGCTTGCCGGGGTTGGTCAATGGATGGGTGACCATTTTTACTTAACGAGACTTCTCCGTGCCTCGGAAAGCACGTTAAGCCGTTGTTCCCGGCTGTCATTCGTGGATCTTTGACAGTCGTTACGAGTCGTCAGAAGCCCGAAAATCTGAAAATCAGTCTTACCAAGGGATATCGTATTACCCAGTTACTTGGTTGTGGAGGTCAGACAGGCAGTCGCTCCATGTAAAATACAGGTATTCAGCTGCATCCGGTTAGACTGGAAGCCGACCCCAACATACTCGTAGTTGGGAAAAGGCTAGGCAGATTGATTATGTGTTGATATTATTATTGGTTTGATATATTAAGTACCTACATGTTACGGTTCGCGCTACGTCTTCATTTGAATCGGACCGACCAAAGTTAGTCGACTCATTTTGAGCAGACACGGTCGTTTGGGTCTAACCTAATGTGGTTCTCATGGCCTTTTTAACCGACTTCAAAAAGGAGGAGGTTCTCAATTCGTCGTCACCTTTTTTTTTTTTTTTTATGTATGTTCCCCGATTATTTGAAGATGGCTGGACCGATTCGGATTTTTTTTGCTTTATTCGAGAGGGATCACAGTTGGTCCCATATTAAATTGATTAACTTTTCTTGGGTGGTTTTTGAGTTAGCTTCAATAATACGTATTTTTTCCCCACTTTTATATGGATGATGTTCTAGTTTGTTTTGCAGGTAGTGGTATTAGAATTTTTGTGGGGTAGGTACACAACTAAAAAGTGAAAAATAAAAACTTTTTTACAAAAAAATACAACCGACTTCCAAAAACAACACTACAAAGTGAAAAATAACTTTAATTTCGGAAGTCGGTGGCAAAAAATGAAGATACATTTAACTAGACACCGACTTCCGAAATTAAAGTTATTTTTCACTTTGTAGTGTTGTTTTTGGAAGTCGGTTGTATTTTTTTGTACCTAATGTTTATTCGAAATTCATTAAGATCGATTACCCTTCGTAGAGAACCAATCCAACTTAAAATTATTATTAGTATTCGAAATCGTGTTTCCTCTATCAACATAATAGAAAGTTAAACTTTTGTTTTTCAAATAAACTCAATTTCCTTTAGAACAAAATATTACCTACAGAGGGGAAGTTTAATAACTTTCTGATTGTACATAGACTTACGTTGTCATGCACAGATATCTATTTCCTTGAATGTATTGTTTATAGTACAATATTTATATCGTATTTGTTTTACCTATCCATCATAAGTTGATGATATTCTAATGTGTCTGATGACTGATGTTCACTAAATATGTATATTTATCTACACTAAAGGTTTGTTTAAGTGTAATATTTTGGTTATTTATCTGTTTGTTTATAAATGATTTTGTTTATAAATGGGTGTGTGTGTAATGTTTATGTTTTAATGTGTGTGTGTTTGTTGGTGTGTGTGTGGGTGTGGGTGTGTGTGTGTGTGTGTGTGTGTTACTGTGGACGGATAGCAAGATTGGGATTTTAAATGGTTGTAGTCTTATTTGGTTATCATTTGAGTACTAAACTTAATTCGTTTAAAGTAACTGAATATTCTTGCTCGCTAGGTTTGTACGACTTGACAAAACATCGAGATCTTTATTTTAAGTAAGTTTATTAATGGCTTGTGGCTAAGTAATAACAGCCGCACGGGTCGATCGATCAGGTTAAGCTACGATTGCCGCGGTTAGACAGTAGATGAGTGACCATTTTTACATTCGGAGACCCCTCTATGCCTCGGAAAGCACTTTAAGCCGTTGTATTGGTCCCGGCTGTCATTTGTGAATCTTTGACAATCGTTACGGGTCGTCAGAAGCCCGAAAGTCTGACAACCAGTCTTAACCAAGGTTGTAAGTAACTAGGTTGTGGAGGTCAGATAAGCAATCGCTCCATGCAAAATACTGATATTTAGCTGCATCCGGTCATCCAGTCTAATGGAAACCGACCACAACATCGTTGGGAAAAGGCTAGGCAGATGATGATGTAATCAATTTGCCTAGCTTTTTCCCAATTATATTAGGGTCGGCTTCCAGTCTAACCAAATGCAGCTGAATACTAGTATTTTACATGGAGCGAATGCCTATCTAACCTCCACAACCCATTAATTGGGTAATACGATACCCCTTGGTAAGGCTGGTTTCGGGCTTTTGACGACCCGTAACTACTTTCAAAGATCCACGAATGACAGCCGGGACCAACGGCTTAACGTGCTTTCCGAGGTATGGAGGAGTCTCGGCATCTAAAGATGGTCACTCATCCACGGACCGACCCCGGCAAGCGTAGCTTAAACTGATGGATCGACCCGTGCGGCTGTTATGAACCTATTTACAATATGATCTATCAACAAAATAAATAAAATACCTACGGTTAGTATTTTTCCTATTCGAAGCAAAATAAATTATAATTAAATTGACGAAAAAGAATATCGGAAGAACCAAAACCAATTTCAGTTAATGACATTTTAATAACGCAAGGGTAAAACAAATGAACACAAACTAATTGATAAATACAATTTGTGTACGGTGGGCTGCATTAATTGAGTACCCAAGTTGTATTAAAATCTTAATACAACTTGGGTACCCAATTGATGCAATACCTGCACTACCAATAAGACTTAATACGAAGACCAGAAAGCTTTTTTGTTGAAAATTAAATTTACATTACGGAAAACACTTGACCCATTTTACGTGACAAGATTAACTAATAAACAAAGATGGAACAAGTAAATACAATTAGAATACAGTTGTGAATTCTTAATAGTTCACTGTTGCTTAGACGCTCTAAATTCCATTGGGCTCGTCACTTTAGGTAACAAAGTTCAAAATTTCCATTTTTCTCTACAATTTACACAAAATTTTAAACTATCGAAACCATTTTTCTTACGTTCCAGTTTCTAAAAGTATGGGAAAGAGAAGATCGCAAACAATATGACTTGTAGATTTAATGATTAATGCATGAAGCCCGCAACTTTTTTTAATATAAACTTTTATCTTTGAGTATGCACAAAATATCTTATGAAATTTCCTGGAAGCCAGTGTATAATTAAAACCATGAGGCGATGACGTAGTACAACAATTTACAGAGACGGATGGATGAACAGGCCTGAAGTAATTATACCTAAAAAAATGACTTTGAAACTAATACCGAAGACTGAAACCTGAAAAAAAACAAGATGATGAAATTCATGGCTGAAATCGATAAGTACGTAGGAATCGAATATAGAATCGATAGATACTGTAAAGGATTGACGCTTTGATCAAGCCTCGTTAATAATAGGTCTTTACCTATGAAATTGCCGTTTTGTATGAAAAAATTTAAACGAATTTTTTTCAAGCATTATCTATTTGTATTAATCGAAGTAATCACCCATGCAATCAATGCATCTTTGCCAACGCAGTGGCAGTTCATTGATGCCCTTCTTAAAGAAATCAGCTGGACGGGAGGCAACAAATTCTTCAAAGGCATTTTGTACTTACTGCCTCTTGGGTATTGAATTTTTTTCCCGCCAAGAAGTTATCCAAATTCTGGAAAAAGTAGTAGTCTGTAGGCGCAAGGTCTTAAAAAAAATTTTTTAAAGTATCCATGATGTTGAAAAAGATTGAAATGCGATGAAAATGTAACACTAATCAATAAACAAATGACTACTTTTGGAAAAAAAATCTATGTTTTTAAAATAAAATTAATTTGAAATTAGAATTCTTAGCCAAACAAAAATTATTTTGATTTGAAATGGCCAGTACTGCAGAACGGCAATTTCATAGGTAAAGACCTAATATAATACTGGCTGACATTCAATCATTCAAATATGGAATATATTCTATGAAGAAAACGATTCTCGTTTTCTTCATAGGATTACAGATAGGATCTGGTAAGGGCTCCGCGTAGAACTAATTTAGTAGGAGTGTGAATTATAATTTATATGAAGCTTAAAAGAGGGCTTCAGCCCCATTTAAATAGAGTCCCTCTAGTTTTATTATTTAGTTGAGCCCTCACAGTACCTAGATTGGAGGTTGAGGGGAATTGAGATTTAGCGCATTATAATCTGATCAACATAGGGTAACTGCTATAGTAATTGGCCACGCTTTAATAATTGGCCACTCATAAAAAAAGAGGTAGAAACAAGAAGAAGAAGCAAGCTCATGAATGAAAAGGATGAAAAATATTGTTTTTGTCCTTTTCATTCATGAGCTTGCTTGCATTACCTTGTTTCTACCTCTTTTTTAATGAGTGACCAATTACTAAAGCGTGGCCAATTACTATAGCAGTTACCCTATATAATTTATGTTCTTAGTAAATCAATAACAAAAATGTGTTTAAAGAATACAAGAAACTATATTGGTGTCCAAACTGTCATTCAATAAAAAGCTTTAGACCAAATCACGAAAGGTTTTCCCTTGAGCACTCCAATTCTGAACAATAAAAATCTTTACATAAACTTTTGACAGTCGTTTCGATCTGTTCCATTCACACTTCACTCAAATCTGATAATAGACTTAAGGCACAGTGTTAGAGCCGACGGACAAGTAAAAGAAAGTCAATGACCCCTCTCAAGTCAGATGTCAGCTCGTCGCCTGCTGAAGCACTGCACCCTTTCGACACTGCGGCACCGACGAGTGATGTCCCTAGGCACGTTTTATCGATGAATAATGTCGTTAGGTATCGATAAAACGGATTTATTTTGTTGTAAGCACGTCGCCAGTCATATTAAGATTTAACGTGGTTAGCGGTGCGAGGATGCGTAAATGTGAAAAAAGGTACAAACGTAAATTATTCCGACTTTTTCACGCTTGTAAACTTTTTTGAATCTTTAATGTAGAACTTCTTAAAAGGCGTGCTTTGAAACTTAGATTTCAAATTCGACTAAAATGATCGTAGGTACAGCTTGATAAGCCATATAGACAAACGAAAGTAATAATTAAACAGTTATTAGTCTGGGAGTGGTAACATTAAAATTGGGAAATCTGTACAAGTTTGACTACTGACATTTATTTTACGTATTTACAATGTTATTATAATTAAATTTCATAACAACTTTATTTCTAATTTCTCAATCATTCTATGGAACATCACTTCTAATTTATCTAATATTTATATAACATTAAGCTCCATTCAATACAACTATGGTCACTTGCAATTCTGAATAATTAATGTGCAATTTAAATCCTCGATCAACGCAAATAATTCGCATAATTCTCTTATCGGCTTACTTATTCTTAATCTCATTTATCGATAGATCGAATGTGTGCCCCTCACTACAGCGCCTTGTTTCATCTCATGCTATAAATGACCAGATAGTAGCTGAATGGCTTCTTTGTAAGGGATATTGCCTACTTTATGTATTATACAGATGCAGTAAAACTACTTTACGATGACGCACAATATTAATAAACATTCCTTAATGCAATCTAAAACAAAATATTAGGTCTTTACCTATGAAATTGCCGTTCTGCAGTACTGGTCATTTCAAATCATAATAATTTTTGTTTGGCTAAGAATTCTAATTTCAAATTAATTTTATTTTAAAAACATGGATTTTTTTTTTCCAAAAGTAGTCATTTGTTTATTGATTAGTGTTACATTTTCATCGCATTTCAATATTTTTCGTCATCATGGATACGTTAAAAATTCGAGTAATTTATGGAATATGAGTACCGTCGTGGCAGCAACGCGGCACAAGCGGCACGCAACATCAACGACGTTTACGGAGCTAACACTACAAACCAACGCACCACTTGTTATTGGTTTGCTCGCTTCCGTTCTGGAAATTCAACGTGATCTTGATGCGTTTTTCTGACTATTGTTCTTATAATAAACTGTACCTTAGCTTGCCTAAGTGTCATAGTATAACGTTTACTAAAAAAAAAAATATCATACATTTTAATTATCGACTTGCTAATAGTGTTATTGACAAAGTTAGTAATCTTCGTGATCTTGGTGTGCAGCTGGACTCAACTACATTTTGATATTCATGTAGAAAACATTGTCACTAAGGCATATCAGATGTTTGGCTTTGTAATGAGAGCATCTAGAGATTTCCATCGTCCCTCCACCTTATTGCATCTGTATAAGTCCCTAATTAGGCCGCAATTAGAATACGCAGTGCCGATTTGGAATCCCTACTATGCGAAATATGTCGAAATTATAGAATTGGTCCAACGTAAGTACCTTCGTGCTATGCAATTTAGATGTTTTCGTAAGAAAACATCATGCCAATCACTTCTTAAAAAATACGACCTGCTTACATTACAGTCAAGACGCGTCTTCCTTGAGACAATGACGTTATTCAGTATATGCCGAAACAAGTTTGATTGCCCTGACTTGGTGTCTGGTTTGTGTTACCTGGTTCCTCGAACAGTACATGGACGGGAGGTGCGCACCAGGCGGCTTTTCGCTACCGGCTTTTGTAGATCCAATGCTGGTGCGCGCTCACCACTGTACCGCTTAGTCGACACATACAATACGCATTTTGGTGCAATAGACATATTATTCCTAAGCAGATATAAATTTAAAACTGATATTGTTAAGATTCTCAAGGATCGGATGTAGGCTCCATAGGCACACAATCATTATTAATAGGCTAGGGGCCTGTATTGTATATCACGCATGAATTTATTTGTTTGTTACATCTTTTAGAACTTCTTTTTCATTAAGGTAGCCCTGCTACAGTTCACGTTTGCTAATAGCTTGTTTTTATTATATAATGTAGTAATCTGTGGAAAATGTTGTGGGTAGTATATTTGTAAAGTTCTAATTTTTAAGACAACACTGTTTATGATTAGTATACTACTGTTTGTTTTCCCAAATGAAATAAATAAATAAATTTCGACCTGAAAAATGAACCTCGCGGTCGTCCGAAGACTTTGGTCGACAATGACGAATTAAAGGCGATTGTGGAAGCTGATGATACACAATCTACGGCTGAATTAGCAGCAGCTTTCGACGTTAGCGTCAAAACAATATTGGTCCATTTGCGTTAAATTGGCAAGGTAAAAAAGCTTGACAAATGGGTGCCCCACGAACTCAATGATCGCCAGCGCGAAGTTCGCGTCGAGACGTGCCTTGCACTGCTCAACAGACACACAAATGAAGTAATTTTGAACCGCATTGTTACCTGCGATGAAAAATGGATTCTGTTTGATAACCGCAAGCGCTCAGTTGGTTGGATCCTGGTTCAGCACCTAAACAATGCCCTAAACGAAAACTTACCCCTAGAAAAGTGATGGTCACTGATTGGTGGTCTAGCGCCGGTGTCATTCATCACAGCTTCTTACCAAACGGGGTGAGCATTACTTCAAATGTGTACTGTGAAGAACTGAACACAATGATGGAGAAGCTGGCACATCTCCAACCAGCATTGGTCAATCGCTCGTCTCCGCTGCTCCTGCACGACAACGCGCGACCTCATACTGCACAGCAGACGGTCTCCAAGTTGCAAGAACTGGGGTTGGAAGCTCTCCGTCATCCGCCCTACTCACCAGACCTTGCGCCTACAGACTACTACTTTTTCCAGAATTTGGATAACTTCTTGGCGGGAAAAAAATTCAATACCCGAGAGGCAGTACAAAATGCCTTTGAAGAATTTGTTGCCTCCCGTCCAGCTGATATCTTTAAGAAGGGCATCAATAAACTGCCACTGCGTTGGCAAAGATGCATTGATTGCATGGGTGATTACTTAGATTAATACAAATAAAAAATGCATGAAAAAAATTCGTTTAAATTTTTTCATACAAAACGGCAATTTCATAGGTAAAGACCTATTATTACTGCATTATGAGAACGGGCTTAGTCAGTTGTAAGGACCTTTTGGTGTATGAAAGTGGCTTTTAAGATTATGGGATACCTGGCCTGTTATATAGACCTGTGGGCCTGTAGACCTGTATATTAGGCCTAATTTGATGTTTTTTGGGAAGCTGGCGACAGGTTGTCCATGAATGATTTACCTCATTTCTTTACTTCACTTCAACTACTACGTACATTAATATTTAGAAAATTATAGTAAGAAATGAGTGCTACATTGTATGTTCTATGTTGACTCGAAAAATGTAAGTTACCAAAACTAATAAAACAACTCGCCAATTTATAGCACCTTTGAACCTCATAATAGCTATAAGGTTCAAAGGTGCTATGAACGCTTTGCTTTATACCGCAGCAATTACCTTAAAAATCAATATTTTCCTTGTACTAGAATATGTTCTGTAGATAATGTTTTTTCTTAGGTATCACGATATTTCACGATTCAGTTATTGAATACAGATCGAGGTGCCGTTTAGAATAGCGATGAGCTTCGAGGCAGGTACCAGTTTTGCCTTGTGGTAGTTTAATCGCTTGGATTTATAAAATCTTATTAGATAGTGATTTGTTCTTTAAGGCTGTTTAGGAGTAGGATGTGGGATGGGCAGTAATAGTAGATTCCAAATATTGACATTGGCGTTACAATCCCTAGTGACGATTTATGTACATTTAATTATTTTATTCTGTTAATTGGTTTAAAAAACCGGCCAAGTACTTGTCAGACCACGCACAACGAAGAGTTCCGTAGTTGGGATGAATTTTGTTTATTGCAAGAACAAACTTAACATTGTAGTTGAAAAACATGTTCACCCCTACATTCCAACTGCAAATGTATTTACAATGTTAGTAGATTTACAATGTTACTTTAAGACCATCTATTTTCTGAATTTATTTCCAAATTTTAGGATCAATACCTCCTGGTTTCGGAGATAAGGGTTATAGTCAATTTTCGTCTATTTTCCTAAATAACTTTAAAACAATTTAATTTAAAATTATAATAAAATATCTACCTATTTGAGACCCTCAAAGTAAGTCCTTTCATTTCATATGGCACACGGTACAGTTGGCATAACTTTGTTTTTCTTATTTGCCCGCAAAAGTGACCCCCGTATTCCAAATTCATTTATTTACGTTACACGTCCGTATTTGGGTCACAGAAATTCATATGTGTACCAAATTTCAACTTATTCGGTCCATTAGATTCGGAGCAAATTGACAGACGAGAGCTGTGACAGACGAGTGATCCTATAAAGGTTCCGTTTTTTTCCTTTTGAGGTACGGAACCCTAAAAAAAGAAGAAGCCTAAAAGAAGAAGATGATGTGGGCGTTTTTTAAGCACAAACAATAGAATAGAATATTGTTTTATTATTTTTTTAAATCAACACATCATTTGCCTACGCGATCCGCGCATTTCTATTGTAGGTAATAGAGCTCTTTCATCTTCATTATCTCCAATAAAGGTAATACTTGGAATTCAGTTGGCTATAAAAAAGATAAAGCTTATATATTTCTGTGCTAGTACGTAGTTTATAGCTAAGTAACCTTTAAATTACACAATATTTTATTTTATTTTTATTATATCTTATTTGCCGATGGATTAGGACATTTGTATAATAAATTTCGTATTATTTTAAATGACATATTATAATCACTATTAATTGACACTAAACTGACATTATATTCTGTTGCTATATTAATTCTTCGTTGTAATCTAATTTTTATTATTATTTATAGACATGGGCATTATTGCTATTTTAAGTAAATTTATTGTATAAGGAGACGAGTGTATGTAGCCACTATTGAATTGTTGGTTAATCTTATGAGCGTTTTGGATGTTATGTCTGTTAGCTCGTAAGACCAATTGAATAAATAAATAAATAAATAAATAAATAAATAAATAAATAAATAAATAACAATTATTTATTAGACACGTGTATTTTTATCAAAAGAAATGGTAAAATTTTCAAATACCTACATCTAAAGCTTTTCTCGTGATCCGGTGACCTCGTCCCAGATTTGCATAATCCTATCTTCGCGAGATAACTTTTTCTAAATAATTTATTTACTGCCAGGCGTTACCGCTTGAGCTTGGTTTAAGAGAGGAAATTATATTTTGACCGAGATGAAAAAAGTTTATATTGTTTAAATCCCTTTTGAATCCTTTCCTCCTCGGAAGTTTTTTCGATTTTGCTTCTATTGTTAATGCATATTATAATGTCAGTGTTTGTACTGTTGTTTCTATGTTATTTGTTGGTTACCTAATAATTTAAATATAGGATTTCGTGTTTATAATAAAGCAGACTGTATCAAACATTAATTATAGGAAAAGGTTCTGTAATTAATCTTGAGTGTAAGTTGGGATAACGTTTGACGAAATCACTTGATTTTAGGTCCGTCATGAGTTGAATGATGAACTAAACAGCAGGTCCGCAGAGGAATAACCAAGCTTTGAAAATGCATGTTTTTAATTGAACCTCAATTAATTCCTATTTTTAACCGACTTCAAAAAGGAGGAGGTTCTCAATTCGTCGGAACCTTTTTTTTTTTTTTTTTTTTTTATTTTTTTTTTATGTATGTTCCCCGATTACTCGAAGATGGCTGGACCGATTTGATTTTTTTTTTGTTTTATTCGAGAGAGTATACATCACAGTTGGCCCCATATAAAATTGATTAACTTTGCTTTGGTAGTTTTTGAGTTAGCTTCAATAATACGTATTTTTTCCACACTTTTATATGGATGATGTTCTAGTTTGTTTTGCAGGTAGTGGTATTAGAATTTGTGTGGGGTAGGTACACAACTAAAAAGTGAAAAATAAAAACTTTTTTACAAAAAATACAACCGACTTCCAAAAACAACACTACAAAGTGAAAAATAACTTTAATTTCGGAAGTCGGTGGAAAAAAACGAAAATACATTTAACTAGACACCGACTTCCGAAATTAAAGTTATTTTTCACTTTGTAGTGTTGTTTTTGGAAGTCGGTTGTATTTTTTTGTAAAAAAGTTTTTTGCTTTCCTAAAAGTATAATTGGACATTTTAATATAATGGTTGCGCCTCTTTTTGTGAACTTTAATTAATTCCTATTTTGGGGTCCTATAAATACTAAATAGCCAAGTGACTGCGATGAACTTGCAGGTAGCGCTCGCCGGCCGCTGCCGCGCGTGGTTTTGCATAGTTCTAACCTAATCGAACCCATTTGGTCGGGGTGCCCTAGTTTAGTTACTACCACCAATTCAGCTCGCACGTGGTTGGTCAGAGTTACAACCTAACCTAACCTGTTTGGTCGGGAACGTTACCCCTAGCTACCCCTAGGTACCCTAGCTTAGTTACTGCAACCAACTGTGAGAAGAGGCTAGAAGATAAAAAATTGGTACGAATCGTTACTATAGATGCAAAAGTAAGTTTGTTTGTTGTTTAAACCACTGAACTGATCATCCTGAAATTTTGCATAAACGTTGTCATAAGGTGTGCAGAAACGGGCATACCTTTCATCCCGAAAAAAAGCACTGTTCCGAGGAAACCAACAATAACATTCTTATAACAATAGATGATGCTACCTGTCTTTCGAATCTTGATTGAATTATATAAGCAGAGTACAACCCGAAATTATTGTGAAGTTCTAAATTAACGCGAGCGAAACCGCAGGCAAAAGCTAGTATTAAAATAAGTGTGTATTCATTAGAAGCGCAAAAAGTTTTTAGAAGTTATGTTCTATGTTATGGGGGGTTTGGTTTCCGCACTTAATCCTTCAAGTGGACCATTGTGCATTAGCCATGGCAGTCGTCCATGAGTAAGTTATTCCAATCAGCCCACCTCCCTCCAGAAGCTGATTACATCCCCCGAACTGTTGAGAACATCTGCAAAAGATCTGGGTAACCCGAGGGTTTCTGTTATAATCTGGGTGACGCCTGTGCATTCAAATAGCACATACGGAACGGTTTCCTCAGCCTCCAAGCACGCTCCGCACAGAGGACTGTCCGTTATGTCTATTGATGTCCCGTGATGGTCCCCCCGCCAACAGGCGCAGACCGTTCCTGTCCAGGCGTAATAAGCGCCTAGTTAGCCTTCCATCCAAGGATCATGGTTTCCTTGGACTGTCTACAGCCCGGTGTTGAGCTCACGGCTTGTGTGTTAGTAAACTCTTGTAGATCTACTAAGTTGATAATAGTTTCGGGTCCATGCTCTCTTTGCTAGTCCATCAGCTACGTCATTGCCTAGTAATCCGCTGTGTCCTTTGTTTTTATTACAGGTTAATTCATTTAAAAAGTGTAAAGCAATAGAAGGTCAATAAGTTTATAGAGGATTAGTTGAATATTTCCCTTTTGAAAATCCCGTTCAAATACATATGTAGATTACTCTACTACAAGAAAATTCTTTGAAGTAGTATTCATTTTAAAAACCAACGCGTCTGTGTAATATTTAAATAATACTCAAGATTTTCTAATATAGAGTGCGCGGGTTTGTTGCCAAGAATTTCGTCGGTTATAAAGTCTGGAGAACAGATTAATAAATTTACTATGCCGCAACACTAGCAGAAGAGAATATTTTCATATGAATATGACTAGTTACAAATTAGTCTGCATAATTTTAAGAAGGAAGGAAGGAGGAGCGGGAGGAAGGGGGAGGAGGAGGGAGGATGGTGGTTTTGAAGGATAAAACAGGCAGTTTTATGTATTCATTTTAGAACAAAGAATCGGCATTGCATTCAAAGCCTTTTCGGCACTTTTCCCATAGATTTTTTTTCTGCATTTTTTCGATGCTGACGAATTTTTTGATGCCCAATAACCTCTTCCCCTTTTTTCATTTACTTGTATACATAGTATTTAATATTTTTGTGTTAGCTTTTATAATGTATTTGAGTGTATACTATTGTATTGTAGACTGTTGTATTGTATTGTACTATTGTATTGTTGTGTTTGTGTGTATGTAAAAGAATAAGTTTTATGTATTAAATACCTAAGTAGGGCTGTTTGTATAGTAGTCTTTTATACCACTCGACTTTCAGTTAGTGTGGGGCGTGATTTTAAACTTGTGATAGTGAAAACTCTCAGAGAGAAAATTCCTGTATTTAAAAAAAAAAACGATTGAATCTGTCTGAATCTGAGATGAGATTGCAACGTTTTAGATTTTGAACGTTATTATAAACTAAGTTTTGCCAGCGGCTTCGCCCACGTGTATGTCGGAAATTATCCCACGGGAACCTTCTACCGGGATGAAAAGTATCCTATGTCTTAATCCAGGTTATAAACTATCTGTTTACCAAATTTCATCCAAATCCGTTCAGACGTTTTAGTGTGATTGAGTAACAAACATCCAAACATCCAAACATACAAATATTCACATTTATAATATAATATTAGTAGGATTAGGTACGGGAAGGCCTTCTGCTCAGTAATACTTCTCACCGTCCTTAATTTAAATCACTAGGCTATTATTTTGTTCCCTGCTTTATGTACAACTGACATTTCAAGATGATAGACAGATGAAGTTGATCAAAAGCCTAAGACCCCTACCAGACCTTTAGACCTTTGACCCTACCAGGTTATATGCTAATAATTTTGTCAGCAAAATACTTATATAACCCAAATCTATTCAACAAGTATACCTCAATGTAGCAGGTAACGTCTTAAGTCTAATCCCTGCCAGTAAACAACATATTGTTAACATTAACAGCCCGAAGGAATCTCCCAAAACGATCCACGAAATATTTCAGCGCAGATTAAAAAAACAAACATCTAGAATATTAAGACAGTCAGGTGAAGATTAACTGTTCGCACTCAATAGCGAGGGAGGTTCTTTACAAAACGCTTGTGATTTATGTAGTCCCTTTTCAATCAACCGCTGCGCTGTACCGGTTTGCTTACGCATTGACGTGACTCAAGTTACTAACTTATACGTCAATTCATAATCTCAGTTAATTTAACTTCCATCACCTCTACTATTTACTTTAGCGTTACATATTCTAAGTTGATTTTTGAGTGACCATACCTAATAAAACTCTTAAAAAAATTTGGTTGCAAAGGCATTGAGTTTGTTGTTCCAAAACTTGATAATTATCTCAGATTCTGAATTCAAATGATAGTAACTTATGCAAGATGCCTTGTTCGAAGAATTGACGTCTCATTTGGTATCATTTTCATTATTTCATCGACGATGCGTCCTGGGGAGTATTTTGGGAAATAATTATTGTACAGGATGGTTTTGTGTGTCCTATTGAGAGAACTTATACTCTTACATGTAATTGCAAAATGTTTTCGGTATGTTCTGTCAAAATTTTGTACATAAAGCTACAATACTGTAAAAAGCGTAATATCGTCGGTAAGCTCGTGAGAAAATGGGTGGCAAAAATTCCAAGGCCGTTATAATCCAATGATTATTTTCAAATGTTTGTTCAAATGTTCATAATAAATATTTTGTTTCGTTAAGTAGGTACTGAATGCTACCGATTGTACTTAAAAGGTGCTCCAAAACTGTATATTTATTTCTCTTTTTTCCCTACTTATGAATTGTTTTCTTTTTCAGGTAAATTATTTCTACTTATTTAAGAAGAAATCGTGAGTACTTATATATTGTTTTAAAAATTCAGCTTCGTTATCAACTTCAGTACAACACTAGCTACGTAAATGAACTATAACGTAGGATAATTTAATGTTCGAAATATTTCAGAGTACAAGCACATTAGTCAAAGTGTTTACACAGGTATTGACCAAATATTGCTAGTCATAAATAACCCTTATTTACCTAATTAACGATGTTGCCTTGTCGATTTAATGATGTTTAGCCAAGTCCCAAATAGATTGCGTCCCGATGTTTGCCGAGGCCAGTAAAGTTGGGTCCATTCAGATAGTGAGGACCCTTCAGAATCCGTTCTGATTGGTTGTTAGTTTGTCGTTGGGTGACCCCTGGAGTCGTGATCATAGGCACTTTAGTGAACGGGTATGCTGCCAAGTTCAGCGAGCTCAGTATACGAGAAGATGCGTAGTGAGTATTCAATGAGTGGTTTTGTCTTGAAACGTGAACAAAGCTCGTTCAGATTTGCAGTTCAGTGATCGTCAGATGTCTGTTAGTTTCCTTTGGAATTCAGATTTAAATTAAATTATGATGAAAAAAAATGTCACAAACCGTAAAAATAATGTACCATGGTTCATATCAAACACCTATTGTGTAAAATCTCACCGCAAAAAATTAGCTGAAGTGAGCTTGAAGTAAGCTGTCAATAGTGTCAATCTTTAGCATGAGCTGGAATGACAGCTCACTTCACCAAAGTTTTCACGGTGAGATTTTCACAAAATAAAACGATACGGGTCTTTGATACGAGCAACGGTGAAATATTTTTACGTTTAGTGACATTTTTAGGGTTCCTTACACGAAAGGTGCCAAACGGAACCCTATTAAATAAAATTATTTAAATTATTTTGATTTGAAATGGCCAGTACTGCAGAACGGCAATTTCATAGGTAAAGACCATATTATTAGCGTGCCGTGTTTTGGTTTCCCGAAATAGATATTTCAATTATACTGAACAATGATGACTTATTTCGGAATTAGGATGGAAATTAATGTCTTGGGCTTTAATATCTATTTTAGTTCTAGATTGATAACTAGAATCTTTGGTATATAGGGTGGCGGGAACATCGATACACAAACTGTTACCATGAACTCTTTACAAGGGTAGAAAAAATCAGCTGTTTCATAGAAAAGTGCAATACCTACGCGGTCAAAATTAATGGAACAGACATATTTTTTTTAATAACCGACGAAACCTTACAACGCAGGGTGGTGCACTTCAGAATCATATCCTACTAAATCCATAGTAAATTCGGAACAGGTTGGGCGTCGATGTCTCGGCCACCCTGCACAGGGTGTCAGTGTAAACACTGGCAATCTTTTGAGGGATCATTATACTCATCATTATGAACAACTTTTACTATGGGACCAAAACTGAAATCGCGAAAAAAAATCAGCTGTTCCCTACATTTAGACGAATTATGCGAACATAAATGTACTGAACAGTTGATTTCTTTTTGCAATTTCAGGTTTGGTCCCATAGTAAAAGTTGTTCATAATGATGAATACAATGACTCCTTAAAAGATTGTCACTGTTTACACTTACACCCTGTATATTTACTTGAAAAACTAAGCAATGGACGTATTTTGGATTCGCAGAAATGGCTCCATGATGAAATCTGATCTGAATAAAAGATTTCAATTTTAATCTGAATGAAAACAAACTCAATTTAATTCAATTTCAGATAAAGATCAAAGTTAACATTATCTTGAAATCGATAGCTTTTAAATTACAAAACTTAAGTAATACAGAATACTTTACTTTAAAATCTTATTTCTTTGGTATAACTTAAACTTTGCTCATTCCTTTATGTACATATTTTACTAAAGTTTTTTCAAACTCAAACTCAAACTCAAAGCATTTATTTCAATTAAACCAATTACAGGCACTTTTGAATTGTCAAGGGGTCGGTCAGTCAGAAAGATGAAGCTAGGCGCCCATTCCAAAGCATAGTAGGTACCTATGGAGAAGAACGGGCAAGAAACTCCACGGACACTCTTTTAAATCAAGATATGGTTACAAAATAATGGTTACATCATTCATGTTGAAATTTCATATGTGAGAACGATGCAGAACGTTAAAAGCGTCCTTAAAAAAAAACAATTCAAATATTTAAATTAAATTAAAATAAGCCCTGACCGCTAAGGTATGCCCAGCCTTCACTGATAGCGCTTTTTTAAGAGGACCTTGCTTGATTGAAATATGTGTAGGTAAGTACTTTACCTGCTTAAATCAATAAACCCTGTTCAATGTTGTCTAAAGTTAGAACCAAGTTACGTGGAGTAAACTTATACTTTGATCAAGAGACCTAGTCACGGATTTTTTTGTACGGATAAATTCAACCTATCCTGTCACATGAACAGTGGGCATACCGAGAACGCGCGGAATAAATGTAACGTAGCAAAATTAAATTACATATTTAAATTTAACCCGTCGCGCGCTAATTAGCAGACACAATTGAAATTCTATTGTTATCTGTACACATGGTGTGCAATCGACATTTTAAGAGTTAAAAAAACCCCCAACGCAAAAAAGAAAAGAGAACATTTAAAAAGCCAAAAATAATAATTGTTGAGCCATCAAATTCGATTGAGTAATACACATTATCATACACATATACACACACATACATATACACATATACATTAACACACACATACACACAAACTACTATATACATTTTAATAACAGAAATTGATGGATGGCACGATATGGTTTGCTCGTTGAAATGGCGATATAATGTCGCAGCGGGGTACCGTATAATGTAGAAAGTCAATCAAATGAAGGGTCTGCCTTACTTAAGCGGTACCGGTCTAAGAACCACGGCTAGAAATCCTGCTTTTAAGTTAAAAAAACTGCATCCAAATCGGGTCACCCGTTTAAGAGCTACCGGTGCCACAGACAGACACACAACACACACATATACACCCACACACACCCACACACACACACCCTCTCACATAGCGGTCACACTTATAACACCCCACTTTTTGCGTCGGGGCTAAAAATTCGAACAGTTTTTGAATCGAAAATAGAACTATCCTATAGCATTCTGATTTAGTATCGCCCATTGTATGAATAAAGTCTTAAAACTAAATCAAAATTATGTGCGAATAGAGTATTTTCAATTATAAAATGTCCGTTTTGACGTTACCTACGTTTACTGCGCGAGCTCGTGTTAGGCCCACAGTACTTCAGAGGCGTTAGTGCGAGTTTATATACTTATTCGATCACGTTAACGTAAACGTCAACTTGTACTGAAACTCAATAAGCGCCGTCTGGTGACTATAGTGAGAAACACAATTATTCACACAAAAAAAAAAAACAAAAAAGGCCACGGAACTGCTGTCATCGGACTGAGTTTCTATAATCTCGTGGTTTGCCGAACCACACCCCTTATTTCTTAGTGTATTTACCTAATACCGTATCACTTTCCCTTATAAGTGGTTAAAATCCAGCAAAAGACTTCAGTAGGTTGAGAATAAGGAAATCAGCTCTTCTATAAAGACAGAACCAAGTAAATCTTGAGGGTTCTTAGGTATATACCTTGATTTTTTCCGTCATCATTTCCGCCGAAAGACGTCCACTGCTGGACATAGGTCTCCCCAAAGCACCGCCACTTCGACAGGTCTGTGCTTCCCGCATCCAGAAAATTCCTGTTTTATTCAGTCAAAAATCTGCCTAGCCTTTCCCCAACTATGTTGGGGTCGGCTTCCAGTCTAACCGGATGCAGCTGAATACCAGTATTTTAAATGGAGCGACTGCCTATCTGACCTCCACAACCCAGTAACTGGGTAATACGATACCCCTTGGTAAGACTGGCTGTCAGACTTTCGGGCTTCTGACGACCCGTAACGACTGTCAAAGATCCACGAATGACAGCCGGGACCAACGGCTTAACGTGCTTTCCGAGGCACGGAGGAGTCTCGGTATGTAAAGAATGGTCACCCATCCACTGACCAACCCCGGCAAGCGTAGCTTAACCTGATGGATGGACCCGTGCGGCTATTATTACTTAGCCACGAGCTCCTCCTGTTATATTCAGTCAGTGATACTTAATGCCACCGAGGTAAAAATATATTGAGTTCAAACTTCAGTACGATATCATTCTGTACGATATCGAAAATGTAATATTAGTAGCCAAGGCCAAGATAGGGCAACATTCAGGCCATAGGTAGCCTAATTTATGGAGGCAGACTGAGTCTAGGCCGTAGGTAGGTAAAGGTAGGCAATTAAGAAGATTGGGGTCATCTGTTTTGTTGGTGCCTTGCAGTATGTTTTAGGCTCAATTTATAGTCATGAACCTATATTGGTCAAAGGTCATTTCTCGAGTTGAACCTTGAACGATAACAATGACGATCTTTTAAGAAAATTTCATGAAGAGACTAAAATTACCAGTGAAAATGTAGGGTGATAAAAAATTTGTTTTAAAAGGAAAAGTGCAAGTCTATTAGGTACTTCTTTTAATTAAAGCTTTTATAGAAACACGTAAAAACGATTAGCTATTCCTTTTGAACCGAATTTGTTTTAATTTCAGTACCAATAACAAACGTATTTTAATGCAAAGAGGTTGCTAATCAGTTTGGTTAATTAAGAAGATGTTTTAGTTAGCTTTTACGTTTCACATCAAAGATAAATGTTAATATTAAAACATTTCCTAGGACATATTTCCGTTGGCTCAGTATTCTCGAATATTCATTGAATTAATAATATTATGTTGATGGAAGCTCTTGGTATGAGACGCAATACTCACAGAGTCGTAGTCTGTAGGTAGTCGAAGAGTATTGTAGACGTCATGTCTACAGGGTAAATTTAAATTAGCTAGCAAAACTCCGCGACGTGATGGGATTCGATATTAATATATAAACATGATTTAATATGATGTTTTTTTTGGGGTCATCAACACTGCCGGTAGTGTAGTTACTTAAAAGATCAGTTTAAAAATAAGTTTTTTTTTTATGTACTCTTCACAGACATGATCGGTGTCGATATCTCAAAACGACGGAACGGATTTTAGCAACTCACTATTCAAGTAACAACAATAACAGCGATCATTGACCCCAAAAGAAATCATCATCATCTTTTTATAGAATAGAATAGAATAGAATAGAATAGAATAGAATAGAATACTCTTTATTATGCACACCATTTAAATTACTGGTTAAAATTTTACAATGTTGAAATTGTTGTTGTTGAATTGTTGTTGTTGTTTTGTTGTTGTTGTTGTTTGTTGTTGTTTGTTATATTTATTTTGTCGTGTTTAGGTATAACCATCAACGTCTGCGGAGTTTCCCTAGCTAATTTAATTTGACCCTTTATATGTAGGTACTACAAACCTATTCCAATTAAAGGTGAAAAGTTACTAAGAAATTAATTAATGTTAATTAAATTATATGAACAGAAAAATGACTATTTTTCCTACACTAAAAGATAATGATGTAATCAAAACTACACTTCTGGACACATCTTTTGGCCCACCTTGTATTTTCAGTTTCGTTTGGTCCTAGCTAAAATTTTATATTAGGTCGAGCAAAAAGTTTTTATGCAGTTTTGAACCTGGCACATTCACAATTTCATTCAATAGTCTTTTTTTGAATTTCGAATACAGAATTTAAAGAAACAAAAGACAATTTGGAGCCTGTTTGTTGATATCAAACAATCGAATACTAAGAAAACTTGGTTTTATTGGTTTACTTGGATTTAATTCTTGAAAAAGTGATTGATATCTTTGGTTTTGCAACAAACATTACTTATTCTTAACATTAAGGTGAGGTTCTGTCAATAATCTATGGATACTTCACCTGAAGTCGCCGCCCAAGCTGGCTTATTCAGGCCGGACACAGCCAAATAAACGTGAGTGCTCAACTTAATTTAAGTCGATCTGCGGTCCGAAATGTTTATCGGAGGTACCTAGAGACTGGCGGCTTTGTTCGTCGCCAAGGAAGGCCACGATCTCGGGTCACAACTGAAAGGCAGGATCGATTCATCGTGACGACCAGCTTGAGAAATCGTCACCTTACCTCCATTGAGATACAAAACCAACTTCGCGACTTCCACGGAGTATCTGTGAGCGCTCGAACTGTTCGGAGAAGGTTAAAAGAACGCGATATGGTACCACACAAGCCAGCTAATGGCCCCAAACTAACGCGAGCCCACCGAACAGCGCGCCTTCATTTCGCACGCAGTCATTTAAATTGGACACAGCAAGATTGGAGCCGTGTACTCTTTTCTGATGAGTCTAAAATTGTGTTACATGGCAATGATGGAAGGAAGAAGGTCTACCGACGTAAGGGAGAGCGTTTCGCACAATGCTGCTTTGAAGAGAGGGTTGCTTATGGCGGTGGCTCATGGACTGTCTGGGGCGGTATATCCGCGAGCGGCAAAACTCAACTTGAGGTTGTTACAGGACCACGGCTGCCAACATTAAATGCTGAAAGGTACATTCGTGAGTGCTTAGAACCTCACGTGATACCATACGCGGACTATGTGGGCCCAAATTTCCTTTTTATGCATGATAATGCAAGAACCCATGCGGCCGGCATCGTCAGGGAATATCTTCGGGATGTGAACATCACAGTTATGGACTGGCCAGCCAGAAGCCCAGACATGAACCCCATTGAGCACATGTGGGACGAGCTAAAAAGACGTGTTAGGGCTCGTCAGCCAGTTGCCCAGACGATGCAGGAGTTGAAAACTGCCATAGAAGAGGAATGGGAGATGATCCCTCAAAATTTCATAGAGCGGTTGATAAACTCTATGCCTAATCGTATGAGAGCTGTGGTAGATGCCCATGGAGGCAACACGCGTTATTAAATTAAACCTTTATTTGATAAAACATGTTTTTTATTCAAAAATCAATTGCCTTTAACAAGGCGCATATCCGACTTGTTAGGCGTAGCTCCATGTCGTATGGTATTCTGAATTCAAATTTAAAACAATACGATCGAAAAAGATGGTAAAATGTATGAGGTTTAAAACTGCATCAACAGTTTTTGTTCAATCTAGCAATCATATTTCGGTAGGGGCCATCGAAACCTAAACTCTAAGGTGGGCCAATAGATGTGTCCAGAAGTGTATAATTAATTACGTTAAAATAACTATAATTATGTTCGATTGACCATAAACCAATTTATTTGTTAGCAGCAATTTATAATAACAACGTGGATTCAGTAATTATATTTTTACCACCTGTACCTAATTACGTATCTATTGGTAAAAATAATTATGAAACCTTAAATTAAATAAATCGAAGGGTAAGTAAATGCTTTATTACTAAAACGTAATAATAATTATTATATCATTTATTGGATGATTGACCTATCATCCCTATTAAAACTTTTCTGTTAATCAAAGAAATTACTTAATTAAAATGTAAATTATCAAATTAAATGGCGTACAATATGTACGTCACGACATGAAAGTAAATTAACAGAAGTATAATAACGCTTCCGTTTTATACGGAATACGTTCGTGGAAGTATAAATAATCTGAAATGTAGGTATGTTATGTTGTATTGTATTGTATTGTGTGCGTTACGGTAGTAAGTGCTAACGTTAATGTGACGGTAAGCGACGGTAATGCCGTCGCATTAAGGCGAGTAGAGCTGCTAACTAGCGCCACCATTAAAAAAAAAAAAAATTGTAAGTCTGGTGATACGGAACATTTTGAAATTTCCTATGCTCACATTTTTATTCAGATGAGGTTGAATTTTTTTTTTAATATTTAATTTAGGAGTTCGTGGCTAAGTAATAACAGCCGCACGGGTCGATCTATCAGGTTAAGTTACGCTTGCCGGGGTTGATCCGTGGATGGGTGACCATCTCTACATACCGAAACCCCTCCGTGCCTCGGAAAGCACGTTAAGACGTAGGTCCCGGCTGTCATTCGTGGATCTTTGACACTCGTTACGGGTCGTCAGAATCCAGAAAGTCTGACAACCAGTCTTACCAAGGGGTATCGTATTACCCAGTTTCCGGGTTGTGGAGATCAGACAGGCAGTCGCTCCATGTAAAATACTGGTATTCAGCTGCATCCGGTTAGACTGGAAGCCGACCCCAACATAGTTGGGAAAAGGCTAGGCAGATTGATTGATTGATTGAGGTTGAATTTTTCTTTATCAAAAAAATCAACACTAAACCTCCTCGGTCTTATTACAAAACGAGGTTTTTCTTATGTCATGGTTTAAACCATCGAGCCAGTTTTTGAAATAAGAACCTAGCTGTGATAGAAATACAGTTCTCAGTAGTACCGGACTAAGTTCGGTACTAATAAAGTTCGAAATTCGGTGTCGGAATAAAGTTCGAAATTCAAGGGTTTGAAGATGAACCTTGTTTTGTAATAAGACGGCCTAGGTTCGAAGTTATAGCAGTTAATGTCAAAAGCAGCCGTTTTTGGCGTTAACTAGAACCTAGGAGGTTTAGTGTTGATTTTTTTGATACAAAAAATTCTACCTCATCTGACTAAAAATGTGAGTAGGATAGGAAATTTCAAAATGTTCCATTTCTCCAGACTCATTATTTTTTTCTCAATGGTGGCACTAATTAGCAGCTCTACTCGACTTAAGCATTTTGTGACTAGTGATGACGTTAAAATTTTAGGCAGAAAACCAATGATGATATTGCGTATGATGATGGTTGTTGCTCCAAAAAATTATCGGTGCTGTATTATTGGTGCAACGACAAGCATACTCTGGTATGTGAATGAATGCATGAATGGTGGCTGTGATGCTTACAAGTTTAAGTATCTACCTACTCATTGCATTATGGCCCTAGACCCCACAGATTCTCAACAATATCTATATTATAGTAGATAATTATATAGGTGGGTAGGATAAACATCTTCATAAAAATTGTGTAGATAGTAATAGACTTAATTCGACCAAGTATTTCCTTTAGCTTCAACAAAACCTATTAATTCCATAGACCACATTTTCAATATTCGCATTCATCGCTTTTATTCGTTTTAATCAAGCTCTGAAACGGTTTTAATATTTTTATTACGCTCGGTAGCGTTGGATACGTGTCATAAGTTGAGTTCATACGCGACAGGAGACGATGACGTGTGCCCGCACCCGCTGCGAAAGTTCATCAGCATTTTTAATTTACCCGCTGTGCTTATATAATATATTTATAACACGTTTTAGGGGCATAGCGATCGAATCGGTTAGGTTGGATAAAATTGTGCATGTCTACTTTAGGAAAAATTGCTTTTGTGTCTTTTTGTGTGAATTAGTTTAATTATTCATCAACATCACCTTTATCATGGTCCTACCTTTATCCCATACTTAAATTACTGAAGAAATAATACTATCTAGTACAAGCTTCTGCCCGCGACTTCGTCCGTGTGTTTTTTTTTTTTTGCTAGGCTCCTAAGGGTCTTAGCGTGATGTTAAATAGCCTTAACCTTTCTCAAGAATTGGGCTACTGCAAATTCTTTTTACATTTGATAGCCCAATTCTTGAGAAAGTGCACATATGTGGGTGGACGACTACAGAGAGTAGGTACATGGTCATGGATAGGAAATAGACCTGAATCCTCCAGCAGTGTGCTCAGAGGATTCAAGGCTAAGCAGAACCAAAGTGGACTCAAACTGTCGCCCTGAAATATACCTCGCTCAATCCTTATCGGTTCGCTATTCCTCTGAATATGTCGACATCCTGGGTAGCGAAGGACCATGCGCCACTGCCCCATACATGACATCAGGAAGGTGCGCAGAGTTGCATCTACTTTATACAACTCCAGTACCCTCATGAGCCATGAATGTGGCACCGAGTCATAGGCCTTCTTATAATCTATTCAACATGCCGACAGATCCTTTCGGGAACGACGAACCTGTTGGCTAATGTCACACCTGAACTAAGTATTTGGTAGTAATAAGAACATGACCAGAGGTGACGTCACTTGCGGTGCGTACCTTATGATATCTACCGATATAGGTACAGACAAAACTCTAACACATTGTAGCACACTAACACAAAATTGAATATTGTCACGAAATTGAACATGAAGCAATTCATATACAAATACGAGTATGTTAGTATACCCTGCCTAGATATCTCTTTTGTTGTCTGTACCTCTAAGGCTTTCGAAGTCGAAGGCGATTTCAAAAATAAACTATTTTTGCCTAAAAATCTTAGAATCCCTAATATAATTTAATTGCATATTCATAAACTAGAGGTGTTAAAAATCCAAGTTTTGTTTTTACTTTCAGGCTTTCGAAATACTTTTAGTAGATGATTAATAAATGAGAATCTCTACTCTACGCTGCTCTATGAATATTTAATAAAAATATGGAATTTTGGAAAGGCCATTTTACTCACTACTATGTTTAAATAATGTAGCAACGCTTAATTGAAATGTTTTTGATACCTTTTTCATTTAACGCGACTCTCCTGAGTTACACTTTCTCCTCTATTTTATTAAATAAGGATTTTTTTTGTATCAATAACTATTCTTCCTAGGAGCTCGTGGCTAAGTAATAACAGCCGCACGGGTCGATCCATCAGGTTAAGCTACGCTTGCTGGGGTTGTCCGTGGATGGGTGACCACCTTTATATATCGAGACTCCTCCGTGCCTTAAAAAGCACCCGGTCCCGGCTGTCATTTGTGGATCCTTGACAGTTATTACGGGTCGTCAGAAGCCCGAAAGTCTGACAACCAGTCTTACCAAGAGGTATCGTATTACCCAGTTAATGGGTTGTGGAGGTCAGATAGGCAGTCGCTCCATGTAAAATACTGGTATTCAGCTGCGTCCGGTTAGACTGGAAGCCGACCCCAACATAGTTGGGAAAAGGCTAGGCAGATGATGAACTATCCTTCCTGAGTAGGAAGGATTGTAGTTATAGTAAAATAGTAAGGGTCGCGAGTCGACCCCAGAACCCTTAATATAGACAGAAGCTGCGCTTGCGCCTATAAGATTAAGAATAGACAGTGTTTAGTTGCTTTCAGTAAAAGACATTGTTTAACTACATAATTATTTAATAACACATAGTGCTGAAAACATTTTGGAAATCACTTACCGGTTTCAATTAGTAAATCATACTCGTAATTATTGAACGTGGCTACTAAAGGAAATCCCTGTCCATAATGAGTACTTATTCGTAATAACGCCTATATCAATTACGGGTATAATTGACATTCAGTAGGTACTCATAGTTACACATTTTATTTATTTAAAAAGTAAAAAAAAAAAAAAAAAAAAAAGAAGTTTATTGATAACATATAACATGTTCACAAAATTGTGTGACACTGGATCCCGCACTAGGATACCCTGTGTCGCAGGATCCAGTCTCTATTATCTATTATTTGTCTCTATTGTCTATTTATTTATATATACTTTATTGTACAAAAATACATAACAAAAAAGACATAATTAAACACTACAAAATATACAATAGGCGGCCTTATCGCTTTCTGCGATCTCTTACCTACCATTATTATACTGTATAATCTATGCTCTTACCAGGCAACCTTAGAATGGACAGTGATTTGCCTGGATATGAAATGGGGCTGTCTTTGGTGCAAATAGTAAGTGCCTACTTATACAATATTATACTAAAAAATAGATACATGCATAACCTAAATAATAGATACTTAAATACATACATACTAAATATTTTGTATGTTTAGTTCAGGTAAAGACGCCAGCACATCAAGCTACTACAATCTGTCAAATTTCTTTAATAGATTTTCATCTTTATCACTTAAGCATTAGGTTCAAGGTTGATTGAGAAAATTTGACAGTTTCGTTGGCTCGATGTGCTGGCGTCTGTACAATAAATAATGCCCACAAGTACAATAAATGATTCGGTTATGATTAATTAATTGCCAGTCCTTCTGCAAGTAAGAAATACGAGTTAATTTTAGTTGTAATTTTCAGTTTCTAAAGTTCTATTTATTAAAAAAAATCAAAGCACACTTCAGTGTGAGCTTAAATTATATCATGATCTGCTTAGATTTTTCCCAACTACGTTGGAGTTGACTTCCAATTTGACTAGGTGCAGCTGAATACCAGTATTTTCACTGGAGATACTGCCTATCAGATCTCTACAACCCTGTTACTTGGTAACAAGATACCCCGTGGAAAGACTGGACAGAAATAATACATACCACATCCTATATTGCCACGCTCATTTTCCCCGAAGGGATAAACCGTTACACATTTCGCCAGTTATGTTAAAGTCCTATATATAGGGGGCAAGCCTGTTTACTTCAATCGGGAACATATCCAGACTCTGGCTGCGAGAAAATACAATTGGACAAAAAAAACATGTGATCAAGATTAAAAACTAGGGCATGAAGGTTTATTGAATCAAACCGAAGATACCCGTATACTAGTAATTTCCAACGTCTGCTATGCTTGGTGAGCCTGAGCAAATAATCAAACCGAAGATACCCGTATACTAGTAATTTCCAACGTCTGCTATGCTTGATGAGCATGAGCAAAGAATCAAACCGAAGATACCCGTATACTAGTAATTTCCAACGTCTGCTATGCTTGGTGAGCATGAGCATATAATCAAACCGAAGATACCCGTATACTAGTATTTTCCAACGTCTGCTATGCTTGGTGAGCATGAGCAAATAATCAATCCGAAGATACCAGTATACTAGTAATTTCCAACGTCTGCTATGCTTGGTGAGCATGAGCAAATAATCAAACCGAAGATACCCGTATACTAGTAATTTCCAACGTCTGCTATGCTTGGTGAGCATGAGTAAAGAATCAAACCGAAGATACCCGTATACTAGTAATTTCCAACGTCTGCTATGCTTGGTGAGCATGAGCAAAGAATCAAACCGAAGATACCCGTATACTGGTAATTTCCAACGTCTGCTATGCTTGGCGAGCATGAGCAAAGAATCAAACCAAAAATACCCGTATACTGGTAATTTCCAACGTCGGCTATGCTTGGTGAGGATGAGCAAAGAATCAAATCGAAGATACCCGTATACTAGTAATTTCCAACGTCTGCTATGCTTGGTGAGTATGAGCAAAGAATCCAACCAAAGATACCCGTATACTAGTAATTTCCAACGTCTGCTATGCTTGGTGAGCATGAGCAAAGAATCAAACCGAAAATACCCGTATACTGGTAATTTCCAACGTCGGCTATGCTTGGTGAGCATGAGCAAAGAATCAAATCGAAGATACCCGTATACTAGTAATTTCCAACGTCTGCTATGCTTGGTGAGCATGAGCAAAGAATCAAACAGAAGATACCCGTATACTAGTAATTTCCAACGTCTGCTATGCTTGGTGAGCATGAGCAAAGAATCAAATCGAAGATACCCGTATACTAGTAATTTCCAACGTCTGCTATGCTTGGTGAGCATGAGCAAAGAATCAAACAGAAGATACCTGTATACTAGTAATTTCCAACGTCTGCTATGCTTGGTGAGCATGAGGAACGAATCAAACCGAAGATACCAGTATACTAGTAATTTCCAACGTTTGCTATGCTTGGTGAGCATGAGCAAAGAATCAAACCGAAGGTACCCGTAAACTAGTAATTTCCAACGTCTACTATGCTTGGTGAGCATGAGGAACGAATCAAGCCAAAGCACTCGTATTAATTTCCAACGTCCTCTATGTATGGTGTTACTTGCAATTCGTTCGTGAGCCCACTCATATTTTTGTAAAGCCGAGTTCAGATTGGACGCGAGTGCAATAAGAAATCCATTTAGTGGCTTATAAAAATATTTCCTTCCTGAGGTGAATCTTTTTGTCTAACGTAGCATTTTTCCGGACTGTTTTCATGGTTTTACGGCAATGATCACTCGACATGTACCATATTTTCAAGACAGTTTCTGAAAAAAAGAACTGATTTCCTGAGACGTTTACGACGACACCAGTATCGATCACGTTTCTCTAGGGCGCTATTACATTTTGACCGTGATTTTTTCATAAATTGAAATTGCATACTATAAACAAAAAAATAATTATTATATGACTCAAAATAAACGTAATCACAACTGCTAAATTGCTACATAATGCGATGCGTCGGCGTCTAAAGCTAAAGACCGCGTGTCCCGAGATTTACATTGATTTTTAGCACTGCATACAATAATTAATTAAACATATTATTTTACTTTTAAATAGACTAATTTTTTTTATCAAGCAAGGTAACATAGCAATCTTATTTATTAAATACATTTTGTATGAATTTGGATTATACATTCGTAGATAAAAAATATAATTTCGGACGAAAAATTGTCAGTAACTCTCTGGTTTACGGAATTATTTTTGGTGTATTTGGTGTGTGTATTTAGTGTATTCACATTATCATATGATTTGTACAGTCTTATTCACTGAAGGTGGTAGTTTTATGGTGGACTTTATTGATTAAGTTATTATAGAAATTGGCACTTTATAAGGCACGCGGACATTTATTTAAAAACACGTGCATAGAAATTGCATACAGCCAAACAAAATTTCACTAAAACCAAGAAGAAAGTCTTGATACAAAACTTTTATACTAGCCTATCCTGTAAGTCGACGTCCGCACGGACGTAAAAATATCGCGGCGATTTTTTTTCGAGCACTGGATTTCCAACGCTCTGCTTAGCGCCGAGAGTGCAAATTCCAACAGTGTGTTTTTTCGACGCGCTAGAATGTACTCTGATAATGTTAAGTTGGATTCTCAACGCTCGGCTCAACAACGAGAGTTGAAAATCCAGTGCGCGATAAAATCCCGCCGCGTTATTTTTACGTCCGTGCGAACGTCGGCTAAGCAGAGATAGCGTGCAACACAAGTAATTATTTCCCTGGCAGCTGGAAAACGTCCATTATTGTAGCAAGCGGTCCTATAAACAGTCATAAGGAACCAACTTGGGTGGAAATGCCATGTTCACCGCACACGACAAGGAGATTGTAAGGCGCCATGCAATTTTAGCGCTGCAAAGGTGTATAAGCCTATCTTCCTCGTACGTGGGTATATTTGTGTACCTCCTTCCTACTCATACATCGTTAAGTTGTTGTAAAGCCATGGAGAATATTTAAAATCATGTAGTAAATATGGGTATTGAACCCAACTGGTAGTCAGAAGTAAGGCCACATGTCCAATGTAGTCAAAACCCCATTGCGAAACACACTTTCTACCACAATGCGAAGGGATTTTGAAGGAAAATCAATATCCATAGGTACGAGTATGTTCCTCCATCAAGACAGAAGATATTATTCTAGTTGCCTACTAAATAGTAAACAGGTAAGTCATCCTGAACCCATCCTTACTCGATATTAAATCTATCGCGACTCCCGACCTGCAAAGCCTTCTCTGCAATGAAAATCTACAGCCAGTTCACTATGCGACTGCTGTAGTATCCAACACGATATTTGTAAAATATACTACCTACATACATATTTCTTTTATACGATCTTACTTCAATCAATCTGCCTAGCCTTTTCCCAACTATGTTGGGGTCGGCTTCCAGTCTAACCGGATGCAGCTGAATACCAGTATTTTACATGGAGCGAATGCCTATCTGACCTCCACAACCCAGTTACTGGGTAACACGATACCCCTTGGTAAGACTGGTCGTCAGACTTTCGGGCTTCTAACGACTGTTAAAGATCCGAGAATAACTGCCGGGACCAACGGCTTAACGTGCTTTCCGAGGCACGGAGGGGTCTCGGTATGTAAAGATGGTCACCCATCCACGGACCAACCCCGGCAAGCGTAGCTTAGCCTAATCGATCGACCCGTGCGGCTGATATTACTAAGCCACGAGCTTCTCTTACTTAATACAATCTTACTTCATTTTCATAATTAGGTTTTCCATAGTTCACTAACTTTGCATCAAAATAAGCAGATGTTGCTATTCTAATTTAGGTTTAAAAGGATAGGCGTACTTGCGTGCATTATAAAACCATCCAAACCAAAAACAGGTGTTAAGGCTCATCTAGACAAAATCCGCGCGTAGCGATTAGCTACTACTTGAATCAATTGTTTCGTGTATGTTTCCTCTACCTACCATTCCTAGTCCTTTCCAGCCAGATTAAACTGGTGTTGATTTATCTGTTTAAATTGATTTCTCCCTAATATGCCATTCTCCTTTATTAGAACAACCCTTTGCTGGGTAGACGTAGTTATAACCTTTCTTCAACCCTTATGACAATCATCCCTGATCCTGGTTACCATAAACTTAATACATAAAAGCGTCGATAATTACAACGCCCAAAAATGTTAAATGACAATAAATGACATTAATTTTTTTGAAACATCCAACATGTAGATTGTAAATATTGTACCACATCGCTTTCGAAATGAATCATGAATAATCAAAAAACTTGTAACTGTTGTTCTCGGGAAATTCAAATTGGATGTTGTTCTCAATAGGACATACTTTATGTTATGTAAATATTCGTAGTACTTACGTGTTTTTCTTTCTTTCTGTTTAATTCTCTTTAGGTTTCTGCTGTTTATTGTACTGGGACATCCATATGTGATAAATTCTATATACAAATAAAAATCAATTACCGAATGTAGTAAGCGCATAATTTCAGAATGGTTGCACCTATTTAATTTTGGCAAATTCTTTTTGTTATTGTGTTTGTAATAAGATTGTCAGGTCAAGGTTTGTCTACCAGATTTTTTTTGGAAAAACCGAAAATGTAGATGGTGTTTTTTACCCAACTACGGCAAAGCAAAAAGGAAGGTGATTTTGACCGGTATGTATTTATGCATGTATGTTAATCTGTTTATTTATTACAAAATCCACAGCTCTGTCACCTCATATCTTCTAAACTATTTATCATAATTTGACAAATGAGGTATCGCTGAAAGCGTCTTGATCGTCCGCTGGTTATGAACTAAGTTACGTGACATTAAATTGAATATGGAGCCCTCTAGGGGGCATAAAGTCATGAACTAAAATATATTTTTTTTTAGTGATGCCGTGTTACTTATCAAACGACAGGACATCATTAGCACATTTATATATATATATTAGATATTAATTCTTGAGAAAGTTTATAGTCAGATTTAACATCACGCTACGACCCTTACGAGCCGAGCAAAACGAAAAAAAGTCAGAAAGAACGAGCGAAAACGAAGTAATAGTTCGGGCGGGCGATGCGATGCGACGTGGTGGGTCGGGGGCCGAAATTGCACGCGAACGAAGTCCCGGGCAGAAGCTAGTTATTTTATAAATGCGATGGTCTTTCTATAATGTTGATTAGTGAAGTTTTACAGGGTAAACGAATGAAGAAGTCATGATTAGAGTTTTAAATTGAAACCACTTACGGTCTCCAGACTATGTAATCAAGGGTAGCAGATATCAAAAAAAAAATAAAAATATGAAATTACAAGTGCCTTTGTTGAGACAAAGATTTATACCTACGTAGCTGTCAATTAGACGGTGTCAATTACTTCGTTACCTAAATGCTTTTAAATGTGCGTAATATGGGTTTTTTTACCCGACTGCCAAGAAAGGGTTGTGCTTTTCGCGCGTACGAGTAGGTATCTTATAAGTATGTTTGTAAATTTCTTTATTACCTCGTATCTTCCAAACAGCCGGATGAATTTCGACAGTGAAGGTATCGTTAGGTTCGTCTTCAAAAACCCAAGTGTTCTTAGATAAGTATTTAAAAAAAAAGACTCATTTTGGCGTTAAATTGTAAGTCGTTAATTATATTTTTTTTAACCAAACCTGTCGAAAGTTTGCATTAAGTTTGGTGGCAGGCGAAACCCATTAATTTTCTTTTGGTTTATAATTTGCAGACAGGGGGACCGCCTGCTCTAAACTTAATGCGGCTATTTAACTTAGGATTTCAGCTCATAATCTATTCTGATGAACCGAAGTAGAATTTACTTTGTTTTTAGTTTATTTTTAATTTCGTTCACTATTCTCAATCTTGTTTTGGTCTTTTTAGTGCAATGCTTAAAAGTTGCCTTTCTTCAGTCGGGTTTTTGATTTTTTAAATTTATTTATTGTATTACAATAAAATCTTCAAGTAGGATCATTCATTTTCATAAGCAGGAATAATTATGCAGCCATGGCTATTTGCCAACGTAGTAAATTATAAATAATAACAACCATAAACAAAAATAAGCGACATTATTGAAAAAAGGAGAAAGTTAATTCAGAATTCAAATAATATGTATAGTTATTCCTCGAATTCATTACGTTGATGATAATATTTTAATGAACTGCCTTCATTAATCATCCCGCAAGGGAATGAAAATCGAGAAAATATTTTTTTAATTCAAGTAATTTATTACTCGATCACAAATATTTAAAGATGGAATCTAGAATTATTTGAATTCGAGTATGTTTTGCTTCGACGAATAAAGTTCTTGGAACTACTTGGTGTTTGAATTTCGAAGTTAGACACGGTACCTACTTCAAAGAGGTTCCATTATCCTCAAATAAACCTACTTTTTAGTTGTATGTGTTTGTCCCAATTGATCTAGTTTGGTCTTTGTGAAGAGGTCGTTTTCGTCCAAATAAACCTAAACTCTTTGTATATTTCTACAGTATGAGTGTCCAATAAGATTCTGTCTAGTTAAAGTAAGTACTTTTTGTTTGTTTTCCTTCACTAGATATTTGGGTCTCTTATGTCAATACACCAAATGTCTACATTTATTTTCTTAACACATCAAGACAGGATCATTTTCGCTACGTTCAGGTATTGTTGTCTACTGCAGTGTCCCTTAATTTCCTCTTGTGAAATCCACAAAGAGGTTGGTGTTCTATATTTCACTTGACATATTCTTGGCCAGATTTTTTGATTACTAAGACAATCACAAGACTTTTTCCTTTCAAACACTCCTTTATGTTCTTATTGTGTAGCACATTAAATATATTAAATAAAAAAAATAAATATTAAATATTTAATATTAAATATTTTATCTCTAAATATCTAATATATCTATCTATTTAATATATCTATTTAAATATGAAATATTAAATATTTTATCTCTATTTGGCAGGAAATATACAAGTCAAGAGTCAAAAAATTCGCATCAAAAAAAGATATATTCAAAGGAAAAGGTACGCTGTTTGAAGAGAGATTTCAATGAGTTACCATCATTCTGGACACGATTCTATAAAGGAAGTAGGGCGAGGAATATTTCAATGCGAACGAATTGTACGTCGAGAGAGGCGAATCTGTTTATTTGCACGTGTAAAAGGTGGATTTTAATCAAGCAATTTTTTACGACGGTTTATTTTGAAAATAACTTCATTAAATTTTATTTCTTTTTCGTCATTGGTTACCTACTGTTCTATAGTAAAAATATAAAGAACTGCTAGAACCTAAAATGTGCTTTCTAGTTTGGGATTCCCCTACACTGGGTAGGTAATCAATTTTGAAGTGTATTTGGTAATTTTTCCTTTTTTAAACTGAACCTCTATACTACTACGTAATCTGCGTTACTAATTCTGACGTTATTACGTCAGAATAACAAACATAAAATTCAACCCCCAAATTCTAATGACGTAAACAAGCCAAAAGTTTCAGCCAGCATTTCCTAAATTAACCATAGAACCAAATAAACGTAACACGTTCTGTGTACGTCAGCGAATGTTGTGTAACCAACATATTCAGTTGTTTTAACAGGCGTCGCAGGCAAGCTCTGCTCCTGACATATTCATTTTGATTCAACAATAGAGTATGCTTGGGGTGTTAGGGCTCTGAAGTACGTTATACGTAATATTACGTATTTATATTTGGAGCTTCTAATTTATTCTGAAGGCCTTAATAAGTATTAGAAGATAAAATCGAGGTATTTTATGATGTGTGAGCTGTGCCCCTGCCTTTGCTCTCGTGTAATAATATTGTTGGAACTAAAATCTGCGCAGACAACATTAACTCAAGAATTAAAACAAAAATTGTGTAATGTAAGTACGTAGGGTTTAAGGTGAGCGTCCACTGGTCCGCGCCGGCGGCAACGCACGCACGGTACGCAACGGATTTCGGTTTGCTTTGTACAATTTCCTATAGCACTGCATCCACTACCGGTACCGCCCGCATTTTCATTTCTTCATACAAACAAACTAAAATCGTGTGTGCGTGTGTTGCGGCCGG
This sequence comes from Cosmia pyralina, assembly GCA_946251885.1. Lineage (NCBI taxonomy): Eukaryota > Metazoa > Arthropoda > Insecta > Lepidoptera > Noctuidae > Cosmia > Cosmia pyralina. Next base: position 14,072,478 of record OX276359.1, on the reverse strand, counting down.
CGCGGACCAGTTGACGCACAGCTTTAGACTAATAAGTAATAAGCATACAAATGAACAAACAGACAGAGACGTTGTCTATTGTAGAATAGAATAGAATAGAATACTCTACCTACCTATTGTACCGATGTAATCAAGATGTTAATAGGGTTTTAGAATTAATATGTTTTCAATGTCAATAATGATGATGATGATGATAGTGAAACAATACCTACATTAAGAGGAAATTGCTTTCACGAGAATAGAATAAAAAATGTGTCCTTCTTAGGAATGTAAATTATAAGTACGGACATTTACAACGTGATGTCATGGAAATTCTCATCGATGAAACAATAGGCAAATGAGCAGAGATAATACACCATCAATTTAACGATTTCTCTCTCCAAGTTGCATATATTTTTTGTATGTTTACAAACCATTCCGCTACATACGTTTTGTTTTAATAAACATACCAGTATACGGGATGAAAACAAAGTAACGATCTAGTAGATACTTGAGGATAAAGAGTAAGGTACTAAAGTGAATGACTAACTAACTATAAAAATAAATACAAAAACAAAAGGACACTTAGGCGTCGAAGTACTCGTCCGCATCGATGTAATCCGGAAACGTGCCCAGAAGACGTGGAGCATTGCCACGTTGAATGGCAATGCTAATTCTTTAGAAAAAGAACGAGCCAGCCCTCAAGAGTAAGACAGAAATAATTTATCAAGATTCCAGCCAACTGGGAATGGGAATTAAAATCTATGGATGTGTAAATTTATTTACTAAAAATAATAATTTCTAGAGGTAGTTATACTGGCTCACATTGTTCACATCACCTGCTCGTTAATTCAAATAAATTCTCATTTTATTTCGCAACACTTACGAAGCTCCTTTTCAGTTACTCAGATCAACGTTACATTTGCCTCACGCTAACTAACATAGTTATACGCTGGCTAAGTATAGCCAGCGTTGATACTGCTACACAAATGACACTGACTGGACAGGTCCACTCAAATTTGTGTGATTCTTTCCTCAAAAGACCACTTCAGACACTGGTCTACATGGTCCTCACATGATCTGACCAAGATTATCTGGATGTCTGGACTTTAAAAGAGACTTTGACCCCTGAGTTTGTTTCGCCATTTCTTCTCAGGGTTAGTCTGATAGAAAATGTCGACTCCATCTTGCTTATTTTTTTTTTTATGTGACGTGTAAAAGTGTCTGTGATATCCTATTTAGAGAATAAACAATTTCATTTAATTTCCAATCAACACAGCTCCCAGTCCCAACATCTTATTCGGTCTTCTTTTTTATAGTGTGGATGTTTTGCCACTTCTACGGCGTTATCGGTGGAGGAGTAGGAGTCGCTTTGATTGCAGGTTTTGGGGCGCGCAGGGCAGGATAGTGTTGGAGTATAGCAAAAACAAACGACCCTACTTCAACACTATTAGTCTTTCTGTTTCTAACTCATAAATATAAGTTTTTATATCCGAGCCCGCCCTCAGCACTTGACTGAAATCCAGACTTTCTCATAGTGTCTGTACTCTTCTACAAGCCTTGCATGAGACCACACGTCTCACGTAATATTAGTAAATCACACCTTCCAATATATAAAGTAAAGGATAATAAACACACTATTGAAATCCTTAGAACGGTCTTTCCTTTGGCTTTCCCCATTAACCCTAATAGATAGAAGGCGATGCAGTTCCCCATCCACACCCTGTAGCCGTTTTGTTGAAATAGCTCCACTTTATCCGAATCTCTTAATGACACATAACATAACATCACGGCTGTATTCCTCGAAATGTTAGGCAGCGGTGTACACCCACATTTCGTCAGTTATATATAAGTCTCATGTAATAGGGGGCTAGCCTATTGCCATCAACCGGGCACAAATCCAGACTCCGTGCTACTACTGAGCAATTCCAGATGGAAAAATCCAATAACACTTTACTCAACCCGGGAATCGAACTCGGAACCTCACGCTCAGCAGTAGCGCTTCCAACCACTGGACCAACGAGGCAATCATCTCATATAGATTATTGTTAATACGCAAGTATCTATAAGTATATCAATTAATATAACAGGCACGTCACAACATATCCGAGACATTGGAACACCAACAATGGCTCATATCTAGTGGAACGTGAGAACGATTATTTCAATCGACTTTTAAACAAAACAATGGGGAGAATTGTGAAAAAACAACTAACGAGCTGTGTTTTGTTAACAAAACGTTAATGTTGCTGTTACTGTATCCCTTGTGTAACTGTCAGATGACTCCAAACCAATTGTCTTGAGCAAGATATAGACCGTGCAGAATTTCTTTTTTGCGTAATATTTTGGTTAACTTATTCGGCATCACGCACCTTCTGCATGGTTCTTCTTCATGACTGATCGTTGTCAGGTTTATTATGAACATGCACTATGCGATCATAAACATTAACATTTAAAAAGACTCGGCCATTCTTTCCCATTCCAGAAAAGAAAGTCCAAAAAGTACGAGAACTTTTTAGTGACTGATAAAATGTTTCGCGTTCGACAAAACGCAAGAACCAAGGTTTCTGCGTATAAATCACGGTACAGCGGACAGAGCTCCGGCGGGATCTCATGGCGACATGGAGAGTGCGATTGTCGCAACCCAGCGCTGGGCACGCCACAATTGCGGCGATAAGTCCCCTCTTTGAGGAGTGGTTGGAGAGGCGCCACGGCGTCCTCACCTTCCGCCTAACGCAGGTCCTCACCGGACACGGTTGTTTCGGGAGGTTCCTGTTTCGGATAAGGCGGGAGGAAACGCCCGGGTGTCACCATTGTGTAGATCGCCCGGAGGACACGGTGGAGCATACAGTGGAGGTCTGCCCGGCTTGGGCGGAGCACCGCCGTGTTCTCACGCAGGCGATCGGCGGCGGCGATCTCTCGCGTCCAAACCTGGTCCAGGCCATGGTGCGGAGCGAGAGTGCATGGGAGGCCGTCACCTCCTTCTGCGAAGCAGTAATGCTCGCAAAGGAGGAGGCGGAACGCGAGAGGGAGAGGCAACAGCCGCGCCCTCGCGCCCCTAGCCGCCGTAGGAGACGCCCTGGGCGGCGGGAATCGATTGCCGATTCCCGGCCACCGTAGGCGCGGGCTTGCGGACGACGAGTAATGGGCAGCTCGCCGTCCGGTAAGGACCAGGCCCGGGTCGACGGCGCGTTGTGTTCCACGCGCGCCTCAAAGAGATGTCAGCAGTGACGGGGTCCAATAGGGCCGAAGCCGCCGGGGTCGCGGGTAGTTCGAAAGAGATACCGTGGCCCTGGCACGGGCAACTGAAGGAACACGGGTGGGTTTTAGTCAGTAAAAGTCTGACACGCCCTCCCGCTCTGCCCGGAGCGGGAGAAGTCATTTGATGATTTCCCATCCACAAAAAAAAAAAAAAAAAAAAAGGTTTCTGCGTATTGTCGATAGCTTCCTTCGGGCAGAATTAAACTTCTCTAGAATTAAAATACCTACACATTTAATCTATATTTTTTCGACAATCTCCACAGAAACCGATCCTGCTGTAGCCTAGTTTCTAGAAAAGCGAACATCGACAATATTTCGGGGAAACGACCACCAATTCGAAAGTCGAAGACGATTGAAACTGCCTTACATTTGAATTCTCCTCCAAACCAGACAATAACAATCTATTAGGCATATTAATATTAAAGGCTGTCTTTATTGCAAGCCCGTCCTCAGTGCTGGAGTTCAGCCAAACGGCGTTTGATAGAACAAAGAGCCGCTTATTATTCTCGTAACTCAGATTCGATGAAACTGTGGTATAATAAATTATTATTAGGGCGAAACCTATTGTTATAAAAAGGTGTATCTATCTGTATTCACGGAATGAACCTTTAATCACAGTAATAAAGGTCCTATCTAACAAAAATACCGAACCTGACACAAAAATACCGATCAGAATCTTCCCAGTAATAGCGAGACTTGCGCACGCGGTCCGAATCATCAAACCGTCATTTTACTACCAAATCATAGTTCTCACCTCGAAAACAAATGAACCTATAATGGTGAAGGCCACTATCCCTGACACCGTGAATGGAAGACAGAATACCCTGGCGACTTTCTAACGAAATATTTTAACTTTTAACACGTCATGCGCACGCGCTTCGAATATTCCTCGATGTCAACAATGGCGGCGATCGGCTATAATTTTAGGAGCAGTACGTTGTTGTGTTGACAATTATTGTCATTATGTAGTGCATCACATTGATGGAATATAAATTGTTTATTGTCCCGACACAGAATCATTTTTGGGGCCCTTTACTAACAAAATCCTGCAGAAATTCCGGGTCCTGTGTAAATTGATAAACTGTATTTTGTTTTTTTTTTTTGCCTACATAAACCAAAGACAAATTGCGTTGATGACAGGACCGAAATATACAATTCCTATAGGTATCTTTTCAGCATTTTCACCTATAGAACTGTTTTAAAATGATAAAACCTGCACCGATCAGGATTCCGAACATTTCAAAAGGGGACTTAGCCTGCGGAATTTTGTAATAATGGAAAGTGGACGAGAAAGGTCGAAGAAAAGGAACTATACTAGGAACTTTTATAAGTATCTTCTTCGTCAATGTCCCTTGAAGGCACAATAAAGGTGACAATAAGACTTTGTGCTAAAAGCCGATATCAATCTTTTCCAATAATGCTTTACGCTTCAGTGATTACGTTCAATAAATCTGTAAATAAAGTCTGGTTCGTTTGAATCTTATAGGTAGATAGTATTTTCTAAATATTTTAAATTATTCATATATTTTTTTTTTATTTTTTTTTTTATTTATGGATAGATTCTGGGGTACTTATATAAAGTTAATCATTGCTGTTACTTGCAGAGATTCTCAATCTGAAAGGCGAATAAGTCATATTATATAATAAATTCAAAACATAAAAGTACTGTCGTGATATAATATGACAAGGTGCGATAATGAAAAAGCGGCCAAGTGCGTGTCGGGCCACGCGCAGGAATAGGGTTCCGTAGTTGCACAATAATGCGTATTAAGAAGAGGGCTTTTTGTTGTTTCATGAATATTTGATTATTACTCGTAAACTTGAAAACCTACTTCGCTGTGATAGTTTTCCTTTTTAATTCGATATATATACTGCCACGGTGAATTTTTTTACCCATCCAAAACTAATGGTTCAACTGGCAGGGGGGACTCTAACAAAAATTTGCACTTTAAAGCTTAATATTTCAGAAACGGATCACTAAATCGAAAAATTGTTTGTACAAACCCGCAATATTTTTGAAAGACCCATCCAACAACACCCCACACCGCGGGGTAGACGAGAAAAAAAAACATCCCCACTTTACGTGTATACAAGGTACTCTAAAAAAAATTTTTTTTTCAATATTTTATTTTACCACTTTGTTGGCGTGATAAATATGTATGTCCATGCCAAATTATAGCTTTCTAGTACTAAGAGTCTCTGAGCTAAGGTGCGGAAGGACAGACGGACAGACGGACGGACATAGCGAAACTATAAGGGTTCCTTGTTGACTACGGAATCCTAAAAAGCAGCTTTTACACATACTCTATTTTTATGACACTATACATTCATTTGTTTTTCGCAAATACGTAGCAATAAAACTCAGAACTATGACCTATGTTCCAAAGTTGAGTGAAAGATGAAATTCCGTTCGAAAGTTAAATCCAAATTGATTGTCTGGAATTTATTGACGCCCTTTACGATGACCATAAAACAAGACAAATAGCAGCCAGGAGTTCAAATCAGATTGTAACAATCGCGAAATAAAATAAATTCGTCAATAAAGTTGGCATGTTGTGTTGGCTGGTGCCATTAAAAGGGATAATAAGTAACTTTATTGTTTTCTAATTTGAACGTGTTAGTATACATTTTATGTTCAGTGCGTTTTAACGTCACCCTAATTGCGTAACACACTATCAACCGGAATCTGAATCATTGTGAAGCAAATTGCTAATCCATTGCTTCATAAGTTCGAAAAATTTGTCCGCTCAACAACGTTAATAACGCAATGAATGTTGTTGAACTGTCAAAATTAAACCAATTCCTACGTGTAAGTGTGTTACCCAATTGCCCTGCTGGTCTATCATTCTGTACCTGTTCGTAATATAACAGAGAACGATCATCATACAGAATTTATTTGAATTGTTAAAAAAGTTACCATCATTGATAGAAATTATAACCATAACATATAACTAACGATCAATACAAAATTTTGTACGTTATTTTCTGCCAAGAAAATTCCAGACAATACTTTGAAGTAAATATTTGGTATTTAGTCAATGATCCCTTTGTAAGTTTGTAGCATAATTTAAACCTAACCTACATTACGAGCAATATGTCGTATTTCAGGTAACACCGCAATCCAAAATAAAAGAACATTGAAAGAATTTATATGAATATGTTCTCAGAAAGGACGGGTGAAAATTCATTCCTCATAGGAGAGGCAATCTCTTGCCGGCCACCGACGGCGACGCCTTGAGGACGCTAGAGATATTGTAAAATCTTCTCTCACGTCCCGTTTAAGACACTTAGACTTGGGACACAAAATAAATAGATACAAAAGGTCAGCTTCATACAACGAGATAAAACGCAAGTACATATTTTATATAGTCATGCTTCACGTATTAGGTATACCGAGTGCAAGCGCACTCGCGATTGGCATCGTTTGAGACAGTTTGAGTCCTTTTTAAAAGGTTCTGCACACCGAAATACGATCCAATCTCGATACTAAGTTGCGTTTTTGAATCGTACAGTTAATCGCATATTGCTCTACAGATCGGAGCAGATGATTGGATCGCATTCTGTGTGTATTCTACACGCCCTAAGCACGCGCTATGTGCATTTGTGCATTTTCGTTTGTTTTATGGCGCCAGACTTCTGGCCTTATCTAATTTGTGTCCGAGACATTCACAGGTACGGCTAGTGTTTATGTATAAGAAGCCTCTACAAATGTATTGATGGTAAATTTCTAGGTCAACGAATAAACAACCGTTGTTTTGAAACTAATAATTGAAAAATGTCAGGGTGAGTTAGTCTTTGTAGGTGGTAATGAGGTATTGTGCAGGTTAATTGAACATTCTACCAGCTGTTTAATAAATATGTTTTTTTTTTCACATTAAAATCTTTTCACTATTTCTAATCACAAACCGTTTGTGTCAGTATTAAGAACAAAATATGTCCTCTTCATTCGTTAAATCCTACAAAGGACAAAAACAGCCGGATATCAGCTTCCTTTTAAGAAAGGTCATAAAAGGAATGTCCGGGTACATATTACCCATCCGCGTTACCTAAGGGAAAATGTTCAGTGACAAAGATCTGCTCAAAAGTTATTGTCGATTCCTGAAAACGATAATCTTTCGCTTAAAGTGTTTTTACCGCATCCTAAAACCTTTTTTAGATATATTTTACGAAATCGCTTTAAGACTCCAGCAGACAGGCGCGACGTGACTCCGGTGGAACAATTTCTATGAAAACTTCATTGAAATTGTTCTACCGGAGTCGCGTCGCGCCTGTCTACGAGAGCCTCTATAGTGACGGTTTTCTTACTTCATTTGTTTCATGTGACCTCCATATTCTTTTATGGTATCGTTTTTGTATGGTGGGCCGATTTTGTTAAACTTCTAGTAGGTACTAGTCATAATTTAAGTTCCGAGATTTACTAGCTTCGAGCTTCACAGTATAGATAGACATAATTATGTATATGTAAAAAGTACATGAGATACTCGTAAAAAAAGTTTTTGTTTTGTTATGATTACAAATTAAATGTCCATCACGTTCACCGGCTAATTTTTAGCCCTAAATAATGGTACTCATCATCTGCCTTGCCTTTTCCCAACCATGTTGGGGTCAGCTTCCAGTCTAACTGGATCCAGATGAATACCATATAATGGTACTTAATGAATCTGAATGTAATGGTACTGAATCTGAAATAATAACACACTAAGTCACGCAGGACCCGACAAAATGCTTTAACTGCCTGCAAAACCTAATTATAATTATTTATAAAGCTGTCAATAAAAGTGCCCGAGTCACCATTAAACATAAAATTTAGGAACCAATAAATGGCCCAAGTATTCCGCTTGTTTTGCTCTATTGCCTTCCGAAGTTCCGACCACCCGTAATTAAACAATAAAATAATATCACTCTATAATAATATCTCTCGTAACTCTTAATTAATACAGTCAATGAATAACCTTAACCTTTATGATTTAACCTTGGAAACAAGTGAATAATGACAGTCCTACAATGGGGACATCCTAAATCCCTCTCAAATTATTATTATTGGCAATTAAATAATGGAAATACACTTCTGGACACATCTATTGGCCCACCTTAGAGTTTAGGTTTCGATGGCCCCTACCGAAATATGATTGGTAGATTGAACAAAAACTGTTGATGCAGTTTTAAACCTGATACATTTTACCATCTTTTTCGATCGTATTGTTTTAAATTTGAATTCAGAATACCATACGACATGGAGCTACGCCTAACAAGTCGGATATGCGCCTTGTTAAAGGCAATTGATTTTTGAATAAAAAACATGTTTTATCAAATAAAGGTTTAATTTAATAAACCATGGGCATCTACCACAGCTCTCATACGATTAGGCATAGAGTTTATCAACCGCTCTATGAAATTTTGAGGGATCATCTCCCATTCCTCTTCTATGGCAGTTTTCAACTCCTGCATCGTCTGGGCAACTGGCTGACGAGCCCTAACACGTCTTTTTAGCTCGTCCCACATGTGCTCAATGGGGTTCATGTCTGGGCTTCTGGCTGGCCAGTCCATAACTGTGATGTTCACATCCCGAAGATATTCCCTGACGATGCCGGCCGCATGGGCTCTTGCATTATCATGCATAAAAAGGAAATTTGGGCCCACATAGTCCGCGTATGGTATCACGTGAGGTTCTAAGCACTCACGAATGTACCTTTCAGCATTTAATGTTGGCAGCCGTGGTCCTGTAACAACCTCAAGTTGAGTTTTGCCGGTCGCGGATATACCGCCCCAGACAGTCCATGAGCCACCGCCATAAGCAACCCTCTCTTCAAAGCAGCATTGTGCGAAACGCTCTCCCTTACGTCGGTAGACCTTCTTCCTTCCATCATTGCCATGTAACACAATTTTAGACTCATCAGAAAAGAGTACACGGCTCCAATCTTGCTGTGTCCAATTTAAATGACTGCGTGCGAAATGAAGGCGCGCTGTTCGGTGGGCTCGCGTTAGTTTGGGGCCTTTAGCTGGCTTGTGTGGTACCATATCGCGTTCTTTTAACCTTCTCCGAACAGTTCGAGCGCTCACAGATACTCCGTGGAAGTCGCGAAGTTGGTTTGGTATCTCAATGGAGGTATGGTGACGATTTCTCAAGCTGGTCGTCACGATGAATCGATCCTGCCTTTCAGTTGTGACCCGAGATCGTGGCCTTCCTTGGCGACGAACAAAGCCGCCAGTCTCTAGGTACCTCCGATAAACATTTCGGACCGCAGATCGACTTAAATTAAGTTGAGCACTCACGTTTCTTTGGCTGTGTCCGGCCTGAATAAGTGCCACAGCTTGGGCGGCGACTTCAGGTGAAGTATCCATAGATTATTGATAGAACCTCACCTTAATGTTAAGAATAAGTAATGTTTGTTGCAAAACCAAAGATATCAATCACTTTTTCAAGAATTAAATCCAAGTAAACCAATAAAACCAAGTTTTCTTAGTATTCGATTGTTTGATATCAACAAATAGGCTCCAAATTGTCTTTTGTTTCTTTAAATTCTGTGTTCGAAATTCAAAAAAAGACTATTGAATGAAATTGTGAATGTGCCAGGTTCAAAACTGCATAAAAACTTTTTGCTCGACCTAATATAAAATTTTAGCTAGGACCAAACGAAACTGAAAATACAAGGTGGGCCAAAAGATGTGTCCAGAAGTGTAATAAAGCAATCAAAATTAATGACATGTGACTTCAGTGATCAATTTAAAGGCAGGAACTATGTAGTTAGAAATTGTTGAAAATATTCACATAACCTAAACTCAAAAACCTTCTCAGGTAGGCAGAAACTATCGGCGATTCCCGGCCACCGTAGGCGCGGGCTTGCGGACGATGAGTAATGGGCAGCTCGCCGTCCGGTAAGGAACAGGCCCGGGTCGACGGCGCGTTGTGTTGCACGCGCGCGTCTCAAAGAGATGTCAGCAGTGACGAGGTCAATTGGACCGATGCCGCCGGGGTCGCGGGTAGTTCGAAAGAGATACCGTGGCCCTGGCACGGGCAGCTGAAGGAGCACGGGTGGGTTTTAGTCAGTAAAAGTCTGACACGCCCTCCCGCTCTGCCCAGAGCGGGAGAAGTCATTTGATGATTTCCCATCCACAAAAACAAAAAAAAAAGGTAGGCAGAAACTTAAGAACACTACCTGCTACGTTCCTTACATACTCCTTTTGCTTCGTTTATGTTCATATGCTGGGCAATTGCGTAACCCACTATCAATCGGAATCGGTGTCATTTTGGCAGTTCAACAACATTCATTGCGTTATTTACCTTGTTGAGCAGACAATTTTTTCGAACATAAGATGAAGCAATGGATTAGCAATTTGCTTCAAAATGATTCAGATTCCGATTGATAGTGTGTTACACAATTAGGGTGCTGGTCATACACGCCAGTTGCGAGTACTACGCTCCTGACCTTTATGAAGAACATCAGCAATAAGGTCAAAATCTATATAAATAAAAACAGAAGTCCTGACTGATTGACTGAATCATCAACACCCAGCCCAAAACCTTGAACCTAGAAAGCTGAAATTTTGCAAAGAGGTTCCCTTTTTAATGTAGACTAGGATTCCTAGGATTTCCCGGTAGCACGTTCCCGTGGGATATTTTCCAACATCTACGCGGGCGAAGTCACGCGGGTGCTAGTAAATCATAATTATAATGTGTATGTAGAAAATTAATTTTTAAGTCATCAATAATATACTTAGAACTTTGAAACGGAGCTCGTTGATTCATTCCAAATAGGATTGAACTCAAGAATATTATTTACACCCAAAATTAGGTGGATACACGTAATTATGATCACGGCACAGTTTACGTAATGCTTAGTGATCAACAATAAATACTTACTTAGAACTTATTTGTAAACAAATATTTCTTGTGAAGAAAACAGAAAATCGATACTAAATAAATTATTTCAGACATCCTATAAGGAAAGAGAAAATATTCAAACGATGTTCGTCGTCCATTAATTCGATTTAGTCCAAATGCATAATGAATCATCAATTCGTATCTCATCAATCATTCTGAATATTTCCGACCAATTTTCCAGTGGTTTTCCTTATCCGTACAATCTGTTTATATAATGGTAAATAAATAATAAACTAAATGGAAACTTGCCCAAGAAGATTTATTATGTTTCAAACAACATTATAAGTATTGTATTGAAATCGTAACTTGATCTAATATTGTACTAAATAAGTGAGGGTGCCGTGCGAGCAGTGGTGGCCCAGTGGTAACGGCCCCGACTTACGAATTGTAGGTCGTGGGTTCGAACCCAGACAGGCGCTTTACTTTGTGTAAATAATTTCATCACCATTGCTCTCAAAAGGGTGAAGGAAAACATCGTGAGGAAACCGGCATGTCGAAGAATCGAACCAATTACTACACACATTCGGCTTTCATTCAGCTCATGACGATCGGCAAACTTCTTTCGGCGTCAAGTTCTAGCAGCTTTTTCCCGAACAATATCTACCGAATCATGCAGGACCCGAACAAGCACCCTTTATGAAAATAATAAAGGCTCTCTTCAACGCAACGGCGCGACCCGACTCCGGTAGAACAATTTTAATTAATTTTCATAGAATTTTTCCACCAGAATCGCGTCGCGCCTGTCTGCGGGAGCCTGAAATGTTCGCACACTCATAACAATGTTATGATCAATGTTGTCAGAATGTCTAAAAAACCTGAAAACCCAAGAGAACTGTTCTACCTATGCAATCACAGGTAGAATAGTTTTCTTGGGTTTTCACCCAAATTTTTTGTACAAATGTACAAAAAATTTTTTGCTCGCAGTTGAGCCTTATTTTATAGAAATTTTGTCTGACTAACTACAAGGTGTAAGTGTAAACAGTGGCAATATTTGGGGTCATTGTACTCATCATTATGAATAACTTTTACTATGGGACCAAACCAGTAATCGCGAAAAAAATCAGCTATTCAGTACATTTATGTTCGCATAATTCGTTAAAATGTAGGGAACAGCTGATTTTTTTTTCGCGATTTCAGGTTTGGTCCCATAGTAAAAGTTGTTCATAATGATGAGTAAAATGACCCCTTAAAATATTGCCACGGTTTATTACACTTACACCCTTTATAAAATCTGATTTAGAAAACTTAATTTTAAATCATTATCTTTTGTATAATGAACCTACAAAACTTAAACTACTTCTAAAGCTCTCACTGTGTAAGCTTTCGTACAAAAGTTGTCAACCAGCAAAGTTAACAATACACTTTAACTTTAACATTAAGTCAAGTTGTTTAATATTAAGTCTGAAGTCTTATGTAACTAAATACTGTGAAGTAATTTAGGCAGTAACATACATAGTTCTCTAGTTATATTATTATTATTACACGAGTTTAATATTTACCTATATAAATAGTCGGGACTTTCTATTAAGTATTTTTGATAGTCTCGGCATTTTAATACTGGTAGATACGTCATGATGGCGCAACCACTGTTGCACTGCCAACAAAATATCTAAGTTTGTGATGGGTATCTCACTCGGCGTCCACCATGGTGATGGTTTAGGACTAAGAAATTTAGTTTGAAATCGTTTTGGTGATTTGTCAGGTTTTGAGTTTCGTCGCCAAAATAAGGCAAAACGCAACCCTTATAATTCCGTCATGTCCGTCTGTCCGGATGACACAAAGCAATTAACTCGCAATCGATTAAAATTCGAAAGAACGTGTATTTTGTGATCGCTGAACTAAACAATAGTGTAGTGAAATAACGAAAAAATCATTGGCGGTGCACTCCTCATACCATACCTAAGAGATAAAAAAAATGTACATATCGCGTGGGGTATCGTTGGAACCCACAATTAAAAAGATTATCCTAAGTGAATTTTTTATTCAAGTCAATAGTTTTTGAGATATGGAATATTTTCGGTTATAACCGCCAAACATCTTTGTTTTAAAATCATGATTATTTTTGCGGTCGATAAATTTGGAACCCTTTACCGTGCGTGGTCCTACATGCACTTGGCCGAGTTTTGAATTATTATTATCATACATTGTATCGATACCCGGCTCATCTGTGAAGTTTTACTCGACAATTTAATTTTACCCTGTACCGAACACACTAACTAGCTTCGAAAGAAACTAACATGGACATAAAGGGAAATGCCCATTTGATAAAGAGGTTTTGGCCAAGTGACGCCCACGAAAGAAACAAATTAGAGGCATTACGGTTGACATCATAAATAAAGATACAAACACTATTTTTTACATAGAACTCGGTTGGACTTTTAAAAATCAAAGTATAAAAATTCAAGGTTAATAAAAGACATACTTAAAGATTTCCGATTTTTTATTCGTTCTCATTTAAATATATGACGAGCACTTCATCTAAAAATTGGGCTGGGGGATTTATATTTGATTGAAACCTTGCCCAGCCCAAGAACCCAGGTTCCATATTCGCGTCAGGTCCTTCGTGAGAAACAGGTACGGTATCCATTGGCAAGCCGGTGTCGTCGAGAGAGGCGGGTACAGAATCCAATATAAAGCCAAGGTCGTCATCGGAAGTGGTTACAGGGTCCATAATCGTAATCAAAGTCGTCGGAATATTAAATAGAAAAACGCAGTAGAGAAAAAAATCACGAGTCGCAAGAAAACAGCACCAAACAAAATGTGAAATGTCAATGTCAATCAGTTGTCAATTACGATTATTATTGACGTAGGGATGTCTTTAAGAAATCGATTTATCGAAAAATCTATAGTTTTGTAAAACTTGAAACACGGAATCGGTTAATGTTATTTAGAAGCCCGAAAATAGACAAACATTTTTTTTGTCTCTAAAGAAAATAAAAGCGAAACAACTATATAATGTCAAAAATAGATTTTCCTAAATACGTATTTTTGGTAACCGGTTTTAGTGTATCGTTTTTTCAGTAAATGTTGTCATCCCTACTTTGACAGGTTTGACCAACGACCGGAAGTGTAAATACGATTGAGTTTCTTGATTAAATCGGCTTATAATTCCGGAGGTTTCAATACAAATAAGTACTAGCAATATTTTAGTTACTAAATGGGTATTTTTTTTGTATTTGTCACATTGATGGGCAAAACATGGCCAAGAATAGGCGTTTCCCTTTCAGTTACAAGTGTGTACTTACTGTGTATAAGGCCTATCTATTCATAAATGAAATCGCTTAAGGAGTCATTGCACTCGTCATTATAAACAACTTTTTCTATACGACCAAAAAATCTGTAATCGCGAAAAAATCAGCTGTTCCCTACAGTTATGTTCGCAAATTAGTGAAATGTAGCAAACAGATTGCAGCTTTTTTTGCGATTTCTGGTTTGGTCCCATAGTAAAAGTTGTTCATAATGATGAGTACAGTGACCCCTTAAGAGATTTCGCCTGAGTTTTATGAAGTAATTACTTAAAGATATTCAGCAGTGTTGGCACAGTGGTAACAGCCCCGACTTACAAGTTGTCGGTCGATGGGTTCGAACCCAGGTAGGCGCTTTACTTTGTGTAACTAATTTCACTATTCTCAAATCGGTGAAGGAAAACATCGTCAGGAAAACGGCATGTTGTAGAACCAAAAATTCGAAGACGTGGCATAATTATACCAACCCGCACTGGGCCGACGTGGTAGATTACAGCCCACTCCCTCTCAAACTCAAAAAGAGGAGGTCTGTTCCCAGCAGTGGGAACATTATAATAGGCTGATTAAAGATTATGATAAAAATATTTACCGAAACATAATTATGTAACGCATTTACACTCATAAAGCCTGCCTTTTTCCTCCACATATACATTATCGACAAAATATCATTCCTTTGAAGTAGATATCTACTACATAAAAGTTTCAGATAAACCTATCTACACGAATGCATACATATATTTATTCGTTCTTCGCTCATACCCTCGGGCTTCAAGCAAGGTTCCACTTAACGCCCAACTAAGAAACATTTGGGGGTTTTGTACAAATGACCCAGAGGCTCTTAACGTTATGTGAGGTATTTTAGGGTACATGATATGCGCAACTTTGATGCTATTCATAGTATCTGGAGAATTCCTTTTTCGAGATGGGATTTTGTGATAAGAGGTTTAAATATGACGATATTATTGGCGTAGCTCGGTACGGTACACTTTAGCGGCGACCTTAGATGTGACTTATTCGTGACGTAAATAGGAAACTAATCATATCAAAAGCCGAAAACCCGTCTAAAGATGAATTCGGCGTTTGTGTATAAAAACGGTACATTTTAGAAGTTAATGTAGGTTTACTTACCTACTAAAAAAAATCTGAAACAGAATAAAATATCGTAGATAAAAGAAACAGCCAAAAACTACGTAAAAGTACAGGGATCTTAAGTAAACCGTCTCTGTACACAGCACTAAGTGGAATTAATAGTACAACGAAAATTAGTTTCCTCAGAGAATGTACACGTTACCTACTTTGACGGAGAACAAAAGCTCCTTTTGGGAAATCACGGCTAATGTCTTAGAATATCCCCAATGTAAACTTAAGAGACTATGTAAGATGAGTTCCGTCAGACCAACCTGCTAAAAGCTAAAGGTCTCGATGCTTATTCCTAACTTAGTTAAGTAAAGTTATACATATCTAGATTTTCGTTGAACTTTTAAAATTAAAAGGGTTCTCTCAAATACGCTATTTACTTTGTACCTATATAAAAACATGGAGTACCTAAAAAGATTTTTCAATTAGGGAAAATGCTCTTTTCAGAATTTGAATACGGAGAAGCGTTGTCTATTTTGGTTTAAGATTTTTTTTGGTTTTCATTTTCTTTAATAACGATTTGTTTGGTTTAGTTAAGCTTAAAAAAACCCGGCCAAGTGCGTACCGGACCACGTGCAATGAAGGGTTCCGTAGTTGAAAATAATTTATCCCAAAAACAAACTTAACATTGTAGTTGAAAAGCTATAAATCCCATATTTTTTTTTTTGCGATGAATTTACAAATTAACGATTTTCGAACATTTTTCTTCAATTGTGTTGTAAGACCTTTCGTGCCAAAATTTATGATTGTAGGTCAACGGATATACGGCCCTATAGGTTTTGATTTATGTCGCATAAATGACCTTATTTTTTTATTGCGTTGACTTAGAAACTTGATTTTTTTATACCTCCAAGGGACTATAGACCTACGTATTTGATATTAATTTCAGCTTGATACCTCAACGCGTTCCTGAGAAAAAGTGTCTTGACAGACTGACAGACAGACAGACGGACAACGAAGTGAGCCTATAAGGGTTCCGTTTTTTCCTTTTGAGGTTCGGAATCCTAAAAATAAGAATTGAGGAGTGCTCAGATACACTACGCAAAAACATTTTATATTTCTACAGTCTCCAATATTTAAAGCTTTATTTTCTAAATAAATTGTAAAATGAATTGACCTTTTCAATAAAATTTGTTATTTAGCGTCTTTCTCACTAAGATCTTCCAAATCTAAAAAAAAAAAACAAAATAATAAGACATATAGATAATAACATAACATGTAGATATAGAGAGGGAGCGCAGGGCACTCGCAGTCCGGTGTAACATGTTGACCCGTAGATTTGCTCGGTGTACGGACCTAGTAAAGATCACCATTTTTAAGGCTTACTGCCAGAGTTTGTACACGGGTAATCTATGGGTCAGTTACACCAAAAAATCTTTGGATGTCCTGCGCGTCCAGTACAACAATGGGTTCAGGATGCTGTTGGGACTTCCTCGCTACTGCAGCGCGTCAGATATGTTTGCCCAAGCTCGTGTCGACGGGTTTCACGCGATTGTGCGAAAAAAAACAGCTTCGCTGCTGAGGAGAGTTCGAGACAGTCGTAACAGCATCTTGAGAACTGTAGCGGAGAACTTCAGTTCTCCAATTATAAAACAGTTTGTGCGGAGGGTGATTGGTACTAACACTAGATAGTAAGTTGTTTTAATATTATGTTACTAACACTCTATGGAGTACTTATTCCGAAATAAAAATCATTTAATTTTAATTTAATTTAATAATTATTTTTCCGTCCGGGACACAAAATATCCAACACGAAATTAAGTGGGTTATTATGTTTTATCCCCTTTAAAACCACGCATGTGACACCTTACGTCTGACGATCAAAGAGCCAACTCGCATGCACCCCAGAGAGCCATTCACCCGGAATTACGTTCAGCCTTCAAGAATAATTAATTCACGTGTAGCGCACTTTAACCGTGCACGTGCTGAGGTGTTCGAAGTTTGAAATAGGCTTCCATACGTTTATTAATAGAATATTTTCAATGGCTAACCGTTTCTGGGTTAAGGCTGTGTGAGCAAAGGAAAATGTCTTGGTAAATAACTTTATTTACCTTTTCGTAAAGTAATCTATTGAAAGAAGATGAGCGTAAACCAACCTACAAAAAGACCATTAAATTGCTTATTTGAGTTTGTTGTTGGTTTTCTCGAATAATGGGAACCGTAGGTATGGTTGCCATTAAAAAAACCGGCCAATTGCGTGTTGGACCACTCACAATGTAGGGTTCCGTAGTTGGGATGAATTTATCCTAAAAACAAACTTAATATAAATTGTAGTTGAAAAACATGCTCTCCCGTACATTGATATACATCACGGTCAATTCTCCAACTGCAAATGTAAGTGTGTAATTACAAAAAAAAATTACGTGATAAATCTACAAATTAACGTTTTTTTTGATTTTCTACTATTTTATTTTTACTTGTGCAGTTGTCCTACCTTGCTTCTTGTCAAATTTCATGATTCTAGGTCAACGACCCTAACTCCGCCCATGGGCTCCCCCGCTGACGCAGAGTCTCCGGCCGCAGCTCGTGGAGGACGTGGTGAGCGCTCTGTTCCCTTCGCGAGGGGAACATACTCCCCCGCCCATGGCTCCGCCTCCTGCGGTGCCCGATGCGGACCACATCACCGACGACGACGACGATGCTCCGGAAGTGACCGAGGTAGAGCTGAGAGCGGCGGTACGTAGGCTGAGTGCCAAAAATACCGCCCCAGGACCCGACGGCTTGCCAGGAAGAGCTTGGGTTCTGGCCTTTGGGGCTCTCGGGCCTCGACTAGGGGGGCTCCTAAGCGCATGCTTGGAGAGGGGCCAGTTCCCACTTCGTTGGAAGACAGGGAAACTGGTCCTCATTAAGAAGCCGGGGCGCCCTGCGGACTCTCCGTCCGCTTACCGGCCCATCGTGCTGCTCGACGAGGTGGGCAAGCTCTTTGAAAGAGTAATTGCAGACCGCCTCGTCGGGTGGCTGGTGCAGGAGGGGCCGGATTTGGCGGAGAGCCAGTTTGGTTTCCGCAGGGGGCGCTCTACGGTGGACGCCATCATGCGCGTGCGAGCCCTCACGACGGGGATGCTGTGGCCCGGGGTGGGGTCGTCTTGGCGGTGTCTCTAGACATCGCCAACGCCTTCAATACCCTGCCCTGGAGTTGCATCAGGGAGGCACTCCGGTATCACCGGGTGCCAACCCACCTCCGTCGAGTGGTCGAGGCCTATTTGACGGACAGGGCCGTCATCTACCCCGGTCATCAGGGAGAGTGGAACCGGCGAGAGATGTCGTGCGGTGTCCCACAGGGATCGGTCCTGGGGCCACATCTGTGGGACATCGGGTACGACTGGGTGCTGCGCGCCGACCTCCCTAGCGGCGTCAGCGTTGTATGTTACGCTGACGACACGCTGGTCCTGGCGCAGGGGAGGTCGCACCAGGCGGCGGCTGAACTAGCGACACGCGGGGTTGCGACAATCGTAGAGAGGATCCGGCAGTTGGGACTCGAGGTGGCCCTGCACAAGTCCGAGGTCATGTGTTTTCATGGTCCTCGGAACGCGCCACCGTCGGGTTCCCAAATAACGGTAGGAGGGGTTCACATCGGGGTTGAGTCGACGATGAAGTACCTGGGACTCGTCCTCGACAGCCGATGGAACTTCGTGGAGCACTTCCGACGTTTGGCTCCCAGACTGGAGCGGGCCGGGGCTGCCTTGAAGCGGCTCCTGCCCAATCTGGGGGGTCCAAACGCCTCCTGCCGGAGGCTTTACGCGGGGGTCGTGCGGTCCATGGCCCTTTACGGGGCACCGGTGTGGGCGCGTTCCCTGAGGCTGCGACCAGCCCGCCGGTTGAACGCGTCCCAGAGGGTCATGGCCATCCGGCTAGTCCGGGGATACCGCACGGTCTCCTGTGAGGCGGCGTGCCTCCTTGCCGGATTACCGCCATGGGATCTGGAGGCAAAAGTCCTCGCGCACGTGTGGGAGTGGCGCGAGGAGGTGAAACGCCGGGGCGTAACTCCGCTGCCGCGGGAAATCACGGTACAGCGGACAGAGCTCCGGCGGGATCTCATGGCGACATGGAGAGTGCGATTGTCGCAACCCAGCGCTGGGCACGCCACAATTGCGGCGATAAGTCCCCTCTTTGAGGAGTGGTTGGAGAGGCGCCACGGCGTCCTCACCTTCCGCCTGACGCAGGTCCTCACCGGACACGGTTGTTTCGGGAGGTTCCTGTTTCGGATAAGGCGGGAGGCAACGCCCGGGTGTCACCATTGTGTGGATCGCCCGGAGGACACGGTGGAGCATACAGTGGAGGTCTGCCCGGCTTGGGCGGAGCACCGCCGTGTTCTCACGGAGGCGATCGGCGGCGGCGATCTCTCGCGTCCAAACCTGGTCCAGGCCATGGTGCGGAGCGAGAGTGCATGGGAAGCCGTCACCTCCTTCTGCGAAGCAGTAATGCTCGCGAAGGAGGAAGCGGAACGCGTGAGGGAGAGGCAACAGCCGCGCCCTCGCGCCCCTAGCCGCCGTAGGAGACGCCCTGGGCCGCGGGAATCGATTGCCGATTCCCGGCCACCGTAGGCGCGGGCTTGCGGAAGACGAGTAATGGGCAGCTCGCCGTCCGGTAAGGACCAGGCCCGGGTCGACGGCGCGTTGTGTTCCACGCGCGCCTCAAAGAGATGTCAGCAGTGACGGGGTCAATTGGGCCGATGCCGCCGGGGTCGCGGGTAGTTCGAAAGAGATACCGTGGCCCAGGCACGGGCAGCTGAAGGAACATGGGTGGGTTTTAGTCAGTAAAAGTCTGACACGCCCTCCCGCCTCCCAGAGCGGGAGAAGTCATTTGATGATTTCCCATCCACAAAAAAAAAAAAAAAAAAAAAAAAGGTCAACGACCCTATATGTTTTGATTTATTTGCGAATATCAAAATATGTCGCATGTATGGCCGGATTCTTTTATTTCTTTCACTTAGAAGCTTCATTTTTAGAGCTCCAAGCGCCGACCTACATATTTGATATTAATTTCTACTTGATACCTCCACGCGTTCCTGAGAAAATGGGTCTTGACAGACTGACAGACAGAGAGACGGACAACGAAGTAATTCTATAAGGAAAGAACCCTAAAAAGGGTAAAATAAAAAAAATGTGCTCCTGTGAACACATTTTTTTTAGATTGATTATGATTTCTATTTTTTTAGATTTTTTATTTTTATTTTTTTTAGATTGATTATGATTTCTATTTTTTTTTTTTTTTGCTACTTCTGGTACTAAAAAGTTCTTCTAAAGTGTAACATGCTGTATCTTGCGTTGCGAGCCTGATGCTTTGAAGATGTACAGTCAACAAAAGAGATATCTAGGCAGGGTGTATGTGAATTACTTCATGTTCAATTTCGTTAAAATATACAATTTTGTGTTGGTGTGTTACAATGTAGGAGTATTGCAAAAACAAAGTAATTTATATTAAATTGAACATGAAACAATTCACATACAAATATGTTAGTATACCCTGCCTAGATATCTCTTTTATTGACTGTTCCTACAAAAGAATACACTGTAAGTACCTACTTCTTTCCACGACCGACGAAAATTAACCCGTGTACTGTTTATAAGCTTCAAAGTGTTTGTACAGACGCCAGCACATCAAGCTACTACAATCTGTCAAATTTCTTTAATAGATTTTCATCTTTATCGCTAAAGCATTAGGTTCAAGGTTGATTGGGAAAATTTGACAGTTTCGAGTGGCTTGGTCTGCTGGCGTCTGTAAATTACTAGAAGCGGTCCCGAAATGTCTCAGGGTCTGTTTGTATACTTTGTAGATAAAAATAAACTAGGTAGGTACGTGTTGGAGCCAACGAGGCACCATAATCAACGATCAACGTAAGATCTTTCCCTGTAAAAAATTTTTTTACAAAAAATACAACCGACTTCCAAAAACAACACTACAAAGTGAAAAATAACTTTAATTTCGGAAGTCGGTGTCTAGTTAAATGTTTTTGGTTTTTTTCCACCGACTTCCGAAATTAGTTATTTTTCACTTTGTAGTGTTGTTTTTGGAAGTCGGTTGTATTTTTTTGTAAAAAAGTTTTTATTTTTCACTTTTTAGTTATGGTACCTACACCACACCAATTCTGATACCACTACCTGCAAAACACACTAGAACATCATCCATATAAAAGTGGGGAAAAAATACGTATTATTGAAGCTAACTCAAAAACTACCATAGCAAAGTTAATCAATTTTATACGGGACCAACTGTGATGTATACCCTCTCGAATAAAACAAAAAATATCCAAATCGGTCTAGCCATCTTCGAGTAATCGGGGAACATACATAAAAAAAAGAAAAAAAAATGGTTCCGACGAATTGAGAACCTCCTCCTTTTTGAAGTCGGTTAATAAAATAAAACTTTCTACGTTTGTTTTTAAATGTTTTAACATCAACAAAGACTACCTTGTCGAACAAAAAATACCTAAAGCTTTAAATAAACAAGAGACTAGTTGAAAATTCATTGCTTATTTCATGGCAATTACGAAACTCGTGGCTTAATAAAAAATGTAGGCTTACAAGCCGATTATAGCGAAAAAGCGTTTATTTTTCTAGTTTTACTTTAAATTAATATTTTTGACACTCCTTTTAGTATAGCATTTGTATTTTTTAAATATCCCTATGCCCGGGATACACGAGGCTAGTTTTTCAAAGCTAGGATAGCAAGTAAGAACCTCTGTATCTATCCTGGCTTGCTGTCCGGCTTGGCACAAGCCAGTGCTGTTTACACGATCTTAGTAAATTTTAAGTTAATAGCATTGCGGTGACTTAGTCCGTAGAGTAAAATTATACGATTGGGTACTATCTTCGAGTACAATACGAGACTAGTACACAAGCTAGGATAGTAAAATCGGTGGTGCGGGACGCTACCAGCTCAAAAATAGAACCCCATCCTATTAAACTATCCTGGTTTGAGACGCTAGCTTACTAACTTTCTCACTAGCTTACTAGCCAAGAAATGAAGCTAGTTTCGTATACACGAAGCCAGAGTTACCAGCTTGCTAGCTTACTATCTCTATCTAAAAACTAGCCTCATGTATCCTGGGCATTATGCCCCGGATACATGAGGCTAGTTTTTGAAGCTAGAATAGTATGATAGTGCTAATGTTTGACCGATACCGCTACACCGCGGGGGGCGGGACGCCGTGAGCGTTGACGAATGAGCGGCCTTCACTGCCCCCTAAGCTAGTCGCTCTAGTCTCGTGTGTACCGAACTGTCCTCATTTTTAGGCTAGTACGGTAGTGTGGTAGTTTAGGGTGGGGTTCTATTATTGAACTAGTAGCGGCCTCCACCACCGCAGTTACTATCCTGGCTGTGTAGTATAACCTCCTGTGGCCGGTGGAGATAGTACCCAATCGGATCTTTTTACTTGCTATCATAGCATTGAAAAGCTAGCTTCGTGTATCTCAGGCTGTGTACACACCGAAGCGTATAGTCAGCCGGCGACTGTGAGCATTAACAAATCCAGCCTATTATAATCTTACTGCTGGGACACAGGCATCCTCGAGAGGGATTGAACCATAATCCACCACGCGAGCCCAGTGTGGGTTGGTGGATGTCATAATGTCTTCGAAATTTTGGTTCTTTGATTTTGGTTTCCTTACAATGTTTTCCTTCACCGTTTTGAGAGTAGTCTGTGGTGATAAATTAATGTGACTGTGAGCATCCTGTGGGGTCGGCTTAAGCTGAATACCAGTATTTTACATGGTGCGACAGCCTATCTAACCTCCACAATCCATTTATAGGATACCCCTAGGTAAACCTGGCTGTCAGACTTTAGGGCTTCTGACTACCCGTAGGTAATGACTGTCAAAGATCTACGAATGACAGCCGGGACCAACAGCTTCACGTGCTTTCCGACGCACGTCTCGATTTGTAATGGATGGTCACTCATCCACGAACAGACCGCGGCAAGCGTAGCTTAATCTTCGCTCGACCTGTGCGGCTGTTGTTATTTAGCCACGAGCCCCCGTGAGCGTCTAGTACAAACAGAATGTATGAAACACCAACTTAATCAGCCGACAGATAGGCTTTTGTTTTTTAATACATTTTCATAATCCACTGCCGAGTAAACGCTTGGTGTGAACGCGACCTTAAAGTTAAGGTTTTACCTGAAAAAATAAATAGATTTTTAAGAAGTAGTGTATTTTTTTTTTGTATCTTTTGCATGCCTATATGGTAAAATATGGCTGAACTTGTTATGATTTTTATTATCCTTTATACCCATATTTGCAAAATAAAATGATCTTTATCTTTACCAAGAAATAAATAAACCTTTAAGGTCCTTAAACCCTTCAAGCCAATTTAGCTATTCTTTTTAAATGCTTAATAAAGCTTGTTAAACAAGAGCACTCACAAAAAACAGGCTTTTTATGTAAATAAAAATTTAGGTCAACTTTAATATTTTCTTAAAAGCTTGAGGCGTGAACGTCCTTCACTTTAAGGCGAATACAGCTGCTAACCGGCAGCGCCACCATTAAAAAAATAATAAGTCTAGAGATATGGAACATTTTGAAATTTCCTATGCTCACATTTTTAGTCAGATGAGGTAGAATTTTTTGTATCAAAATAATCAACAGTAAACCTCCGAGGGCCGAAGTTATAGCAGTTAACGCCAAAAATTCCATAACTCCTAACTTATTAATTTTTTTCTCAATGGTGGCGCTGTTAGCAGCTGTACTCGCCTTAAGATAAGATTCAAGTGTTTAAAAAAATATTAAAGTTCTATGGTTACGTAAGTTTTATTTAGTACTTTTTACATCATAAGACGGCTTGTACGGTCCCTGGTTCAAACTTTCGAAAAATAGATTTCGGGTTTCAAGCTTACAGCAGCAGAAATATTACATACCTACGTACAAACATACAGTTTAACAAAATTTAAGTAAAAACCTTTTTAAAAACAAGCTTTGTATGAACTAAAAAGTACCAAATAAAACTTAGGTACGTGAACATAGAACTTTAATATTTTCTTAAAAGCTTGAGCCTTATCCTAAAGTGTAAAAAGGACGTTCACGCCTTGTTTTTAAAAAGGGTTTTACTTAAATTTTATTTTGTACTTTTTAGCATTAGAATTTGTTTAAATATTTGTTCCACTTGAAAGGTACTTGTAAAGACAAATCCAACGAACCCAAACACGCCTTTACATAAGTCATGGTGTGAAGCCAACCAAGTTGCACTATCCAAATCATGCCATACTTTAGAAAGGGTTATAGCTGAATGTGTATATAAAATTTAGATTCTCTGCTGTTGACCGCTGAGGAGCTTCCTCGTCTGGAGCCAATCTTGAGTGCAGCAGCCAGGTCACGGTATATTTTAGAAGGGACTATAATAATTAAATGCGTATATTCAATTTTGTGTCTGTACTATCAATAGTACAGACACAAAATTGAATCAACCATTGCGGACTTCTTTCGTCTGGAGTCAATCCTGGGTTTAGAATTAGGCCATGCATCATAGAAATGCATTGTCATCAAAACTGCACCAACATTTAAAGAAAAGAGAAAGAAAATATGTTTATTTACAGCAAACAGGCGCAAAGAAACAACACATACACAAAAAGAACAAGTTGGGGGAAAATACGTCAGCAACATGCCATATAACGGCCACCGCTCAGCTGAATGATGCGAGCCTATGCGAAACAGAGCCCCAGCGCTGGTTTTCAGCGACAGCCGGCCTTGGCTCATACATAATATACTAACTACCTAGGAAACTAACAAGGCAAGTTAAATAAAAGGTTGTTAAAACTACTCCGTTTGGGCTTCGCCACAGACGGGTACAAAAATTATGACTCAAACATTTTCACGTCTCATGACCTTGACCAGGTAGATAATTTCGAGGTCAACTTTCACTTGGAGGAGGCTACAAAAGGATGGAACGACTCCGTGGGTCCGCATACATATTAAAAAGGTTTCGCTTCCTCCCAACATGGGCATGTTTTTGTATCTTTATGATAATCTTTGTTTTCATAGTAGGAGTGTGTTTTCCTGAGTGAAAGTGTCTTCACAGTGTATTTCTAAGATAGATGTGCCGGACGGGCGTGATCGATGCACACGATGTGTTGAAAGGAGGGTGTGTGCCTATCCAGGTGTATCCTTATATGAGGTTAGGCCTCCTATTCCAAACGGCGCTGACGTCCTGCACCTACAGGCTCAGGATATCTGGATATCTGCAAGCTGGTGATCAGTAGCTATGTGTTGAAGTCTTGACGGGAAAGGGTTTCTTGTTGATGAAAATAATAACATCAGTTTGATAAGTCTTCAGGAGATTTCAGGAGACGGCTTGCGTAACTCTTCAGGAACAGAATGACGATAAGGAGGTACCATGGCCAGGGCTAGGTCTTTATCTAGGATACCTGGACGCACCAACAAAACTATAAGTTAAGGGTATGTAGCCCACTTAATTGGAATTTATAAGGGTCGTGCTTACGATTTCCTTAAGAAACACTATTTATCACTGTTTTCAACTATAAAATACTATTAATATTTGAATTTAGGTTGTTTTAAAAACAAAACTTTATAAAACTGTTTGGTGACGCATCGTCGCGAACAATAGAGTTCATTCGGAATTAGCCAGAAGGCGTTCGTTCCTTGTCTTCTTCCATATTTCTTTCTCTGTTAGTCATCATCTCAATAGTAACCACTTTTCTAGCCATATTCAAAGATGGATGGACTGTGTATCACTGACTGGTCTTCCTCAAATAGATATACATTGACATACTCAAAAGTTTCCTCACAATGTAGAAATAATATTGAAATTTAAATATAATTTTCGAGTATTAGACCTAAAACGGAGAGAATTTCACTAATGCCTTTTAGGACTTAATCTAAGCTCTAAGCACGAACGTAATAATTCTCAGTTACTTGTAGGTTACCATATATGGGCGTTAAGGTTCGTGCTTATACTGGATGACTTTTTTACTGTCTTGAAAAAAGTAGGGTATATTAGGTGAACGGAGTAGAAGCGTATGGCATACCTAGTTTTTTTTTTTTTTTTTTTAATAGCTTAGTCAGAAAAAAAATATCTAAGTATCAATAAATACTACAAATTCGTTGTAAACTTTTCATCAAATCATATGCAACCTGCATTATGATTTGAATTTTGATTTTTTTTAATTTAAAAAAAAAAAAAAACTAGATATGCCATAGGCTTCTACTCCGGTCACCGAATATACGCTATTTTTTTCGAGACGGTAAAAAAAGTCATCCAGTATACAAATGTTACCCAAGCAGACTACTAATATTGTATATATAAAAATCAATTGCTGTTCGTTTGTCTCGCTAAAACTCGAGAACGGCTGGGCCGATTTGTTTTTTATTTTTTTTGTTTTATTCTCCTATTTAAAGGAAAAAAAATAGGAAAAATGAAGAAATTTAAATTTTTACATGGCAACGTCTGGCGGGTCAGCTAGTAAACAATATAAATGAATATTGGTAGGTACCTTAAGGTTCCCAGGTTATTGCTACCTCGTTTTTGTCCCGTGGACATACTATACGTACACCCTTTAATACATACCCCGGTTATTGGTACTATAAATTCATAGAATTAAGTTAAGTGATTAATAAAACGGAAATAATTGTTGTTGCCTAATTAAATGTTTAGGAAATATTGTTGGTATTCCATTTATTGTATATTGAAATTAGGCAAAAAGGGTAGAACTAGAATCACACACACTCACAAGACAAATCAGTTTCTCATTTATCGACTTACGTGTACCCGGCGAAGATTGATACTGTATAATGCTTTTGTTTTTTTTTTTTTATCTTACCTTTCTTACCTCTATCATGGCAAAACACTTACCTACCTAAGCTAGGTTGTTTCGTACCAAAGTAGGATAATTAAATGTAATTACCCTACTTTGGTACGATAAAACCTAGGTTTCCCTTGCGGAGGTCAGGCGGCAATCACTTTACGAACGAAGGAACCACGCTTACTAATGAGTATAATGAGCAAAACAACACAAACAACCAACGTTTCGGGACCATCAGGATACTGAGCAAAGTTTAGGAAAATTATCCTAAAAGTTTTCTAAGAAAAATATGAACAAAATTTGTTTTCCAAAATGGATTTATCATACAAAATTGAATCAGAAACTCGTGTAAAAGTTCCAACCATGAATTCTTTATGATCATCCTGTAACAATTTTACAACTTTTTTAAAACCGTAATAAATTATTGCTTCAGAGGCAGTGTTCATATTAAAATTTAAGAACGTTATGCTCCAAGTTCATTGTCTCAACGTCTCACACTACATAAAACAACCTTGATTTTTATGTGGATTATAAAATTTAAATTACTTTTACCTTTTTTACATGTTTGAGCTTCAACCATAAGGTAATTAGAGTTAATAATTAAATTAGTAGCTTCATCATCATTCACCACTATTTGGGGTCGGCGCAACATGCCCCTTTTTCCACACTTCTCTATTAATCGTCATCTCGGTAGTCACCCTAATTATTATAGCTTCATCATCATCTGCTTAGTCTTTTCCCAACTATGTTGGGGTCGGCTTCCAGTCTAACCGGATGCAGCTGAATACCAGTATTTTACATGGAGCGACTGCCTATCTGACCTCCACAACCCAGTTACTGGGTAATACGATACGCCTTGGTAAGACTGGTTGTCAGACTTTCGGGCTTCTGACGACCTGTAACGACTGTCAAAGATCCACGAATGACAGCCGGGACCAACGGCTTAACGTGCTTTCTGAGGCTCGGAGGGTCTCGGTATGTAAAGATGGTCACCCATCCACGGACCAACCCCGGCAAGTGTAGCTTAACCTGATGGATCGACCCGTGCGGCTGTTATTACTTAGCCACGAGCTCCTTTAAATATTATAGCTTCATATAGATAGAGAAATAAATAGTATAGAATTTGCAGCTCAATTTAATAAAATTCCAATTTGAGTTTCGAGTAATTTATACATGGACATGATGGTGGTGGGCTATAAAGTACACCAGCCTATTATTGACCCACTGCAGGGCAAAGTCCTCTTCTCATACAGAAAAGCCACTAGCATTGATCAATCACTGCCCTCGTTCAAGATGGGTTGGCAATTTCATACTTATACCTTATACTCAGCAATAAATAAATATTCTATTCTATTCTATGAAAGTATGAATTGAAAAATCACATTGGTACATGCCCGGATTAGAGCATGCGCATGAGTACGTAGAAGATAATATTGAGTCAATTGATTAAGCACTAAATAAAGTGCCCATTTCGACCGATCAACAAACTCAAAGTGGCAAAGGCAACGTCTGATGGCCGGTGAAGCAGACGAGTCATAGAGTGGAGACCGCGTATTGGCAAGCGTAGTGTGGAACGCCTCGCAGCTAGATGGACCGACAATATTAAAAAAGCGACCGGGACAGACTGGATGCGGAAGGCGGAGGTCAGGGTGTTGTGGCGCAACCTGGGCGAGGCCTATGTCCAGCAACTCAGCCTATCGCAGTCCGCGATAGGCTGAGTTGGTTTTGATTGAACAAGCTCAAAGGATGCTTTGTTTCCTTTGAAAGCAAACGTGTAAGAAATATACGTTGGCACAAGAATAGGAGAATAGATAAATAAATATTTATGTAGTATCACCATAACACCATATTAATCATTAAATAAACACGAAAGCCGTCAACGCCTAATCAATTATAAAAATAATAACAGTGTATTTTAATTGAATTTAAAACAACCAAGCGAAGGCTATGTTTAAAACTACCCATAGACTTGTGAAGCACTTAGTTGTCTACGTGCCGCGGCTACTAACAGATGGTCCCTGTTTTTTCTTTGAAACTAGGCTAACTTAGTTTGTCGAGTTTAATATTGTGTTTCTTCTTTATCTTTGAGCTATTTTACGCTTATGAAATAAGCAGAACTCGTTTCATTTCCATTATTAGCTTTATAACCGTCTACGTCCGGCGTTCGTAGGAAATAGTTTGTCATTCCTTGGTTGACGTAACTGAATGGTTGTAAAAGACCGGTTGTCAGACTTTCGGGCTTCTGACGACCCGTAACTACTGTCAAAGATCCAAGACTAACAGCTGGGACCAACGGCTTAGCGAGGGGTCTCTGTATGTAAAGATGGTCACCCAGATGGTTGTACCTACAACATACACATTATATACAAAAATTATATTTTTCAATAACAAGCGGTCGCTCGCGATATCGGCCGAATTCCCACAGGAACCACATGTTTTCTGGCATAAGAAGTATCCGGTGGCACTCAGAATGGTGTTGCTTTCTATTAGTGAAATATGTTTGTAATTGGATCAGTATTTCCAGAGATTACCTTTTACAGACATACAAACAAAAGAAGAATGTTAAACTGGCCTACATTCGTGCTGACACTTAAATAATTTCGACGACGACGAATCTTACTTCATGCGAAAATTTGGATAGATGGATGGATGGATGTTTATTACTCAATCACGACAGAACGGCTGGACGGATCTGGATAAAATTTGGCACAGAGATAGATTATAGTCTGAAATACTATATAAGCTACTTTTTATTCCGGAAAAATGTACGGTCCCCGTGGGATAACTTCCGACATCCGCGCGTGCGAAGCCGATGAAATAAGCTAGATAATAACAACGACCAAAGAAGCATTTATTACGAGCTGGCAATTCTAATACAAATATGTTTGTTAACTGCTCTTCACTGGCATCTTTCCGGTATTTCTAAGTATAACTTAAATTGAAACCCTTAGTATATTCTACAAATCAACATTTTATCGAAAGCCATCAGATAAAAAGTTTTGCAGTGTGTCGGTAATAAGATAACAACGACTCTGATAAGTTCAAAATGTAATGTAATTCACTGTAATCGCGTCAACGCCGGCTATCGCTGAAAACCAGCGCTGGGGCTCCGTTTCGCATGGGGTCGCGGCATTATGCTGAGCGGTAGCCGTTTTGCGTAGATGTGACGCATATTTTCCCCAAAACTTTCTTTTTACATTCTTATTTTATTTTGTTGTCCTTTGCGTCATGTTTACCGCAAATAAACGTATTTTCTTTCTTTCTTTCTTTCTTTCTTTCTAAAGACCACAAATGGAGCAGTGGTGTATTGAACAATGGATATCCTTCGATTAATTTCGTTGATCATTAATCAATTATTTTGTCATTACACAAGGGGATTATACCCCCGACGCCGATGGAAAAGTGGAGTGTGTTATTGATTTGTATGTTTGAAGCTTTCGCCTGTTTGTCTGTGTATCTATCCGTGGCATGATCATAGCTTCCAAACGAAAAGGATGATTTTTGAGCGGGTTTTTTTTACAAGAAGGCAAGGAGGTAGGTAAGTAACTTTGATGAAAATCTATCCTTGACCTGAAGTTCTTCTTAACAATATTTCCAAACAAAAAAATGATTTTATTTTATTAGGAAGTATGGACACTTTCGGTATTGCACCTTTGGGTCATACAACATACTTACCTATTAAAAAATAAATTTATTTTTTTTCTGTATTTTTGATGACTCGTGGAGCTCGTGACGACTCGAAGAGCTCGTGGCTAAGTAATAACAGCCGCACGGGTCGATTCATCAGGTTAAGCTACACTTGCCAGTTTTGGTCAGTGGATGAGTGACCATCTTTACATACCGAGACTCCTCCGTGCCTCGGAAAGTACGTTAAGCCGTTGGTCCTAGCTGTCATTCGTGGATCTTTGACAGTCGTTACGGGTCGCCAGAAGCCCGAAAGTCTGACAACCAGTCTCACCAAGGGATATCGTATTACCCAGTTACTGGGTTGTGGAAGTCAGATAGGCAGTCGCTCCATGTAAAATACTGGTATTCAGCTGCATCCGGTTAGACTGGAAGCCGACCCCAACATAGTTGGGAAAAGGCTAGGCAGATTGATTGTATTTTTGATGATACCACAGATGGATATGAATAAACAAAAACAAATCATGGCTTTTTTATTAATTTAACAAAATAAAAGACAAACGCGTTACCCGCAATTTACATATTATGTACAATGCACTCAACCAATTCTTTCAATGTCTTTACAGTTTAATTTCGTAGCAGTGAGGATGGTCTTTAAAGTTCAAGTGTTACTACTATAGAGGTACAGGGTATAGAGTTCCCTCATCCTCCATGGAAAGGCAGAAACCTCTGACCAGGCGGGTGTTGTGTCTGGTGGGCTACTGTCCAACGATTGATGTCGTCAAGCGGCAAACTTCGTTTGCGCGATGCAAGATTTTGCGTGATGTCATTGTGATGCGTTGTTTGCATGTGGCGATTTAGGTGTCGCCACATCACTCCCCTTTGGAGACCGGAGGTTGATAGTGGGCTGAGTCGATACATTTTGCGAAACACACAAAAAACCTTACACATAAGCATTTGTTTTCATATACAAGCTGTATCCTGCGTATTCAAATATTTTTAGTTACACATTTTGTGTAGATGTCGTAATGAGTTCCGACGGGGAAGACGTGCTTTCAGTTTGACAAAAGACGTGCGCGGTGTGCACGAATATGAAACAAGCCCTCCTCCTCTACTCTTC
This sequence comes from Cosmia pyralina, assembly GCA_946251885.1. Lineage (NCBI taxonomy): Eukaryota > Metazoa > Arthropoda > Insecta > Lepidoptera > Noctuidae > Cosmia > Cosmia pyralina. The sequence goes on along the minus strand of OX276359.1, from coordinate 14,040,478 downwards.
TCCCGCGCGGGGAATGTTTTTCATGCAGCTCGGAAAACAAAAATTTCGTGATTGCATACACAAATGTGTATGGCCACGCCTCTTTGTTTCGATGTTCTACATCGCTCGTTCTAAAATATTTTTACACTGTAACATAATCTAATAGGTAGGGTAATAGGTAGTAGGGTTAGTTGATGATGGCGGTTTAGGTGCTATGGGTAGGTAGGTAGGTAGGTAGGCATTTATGTTCGAATAACTAGTAAAAATGTACGGAACAACGGATTTTTTTTTCGCGATTTCAAAGTTGGTCCCATAGTAAAAGTTATGGTAGTTTTTAAGGGTTAATTTTTTAACACCTTACCTATATTAGTACGTGAAGCAAAACTTTGTCCCCCTTTTTACGAAAATTACGCGGACGAAGGAGTATGGGCAGTTAAAGTTTATATAGAGAAGGAGTGCAGAAAGCTTTTGTTGTTTCTTTATATTTATATAAAAAAAAAAACAAAAGAAAAAAAAAGGAAAAGCAAATAAAAAAGAAATAAATTAAATTTTAAAAAAAAAAACATTACACACACTACGCGTTTGACACATACATGTAATGAATAAAAAGAAAAACAAGAAAAAAAGAAATAAATTATTAATAAAAAAGCATTACACACACTATACCATGCGTTTGACACACACATGTAATGTGGCTTCTTTATTTTGACTTACATTTGTTTCTTTAAGGGCGCTATTACATTTTGACCGTGATTTTTTCATAAATTGAAATTGCACACTATAAACAAAAAAATAATTATTATATGACTCAAAATAAACGTAATCACAACTGCTAAATTGCTACATAATGCGATGCGTCGGCGTTTAAAGCTAAAGACCGCGTGTCCCGAGATTTACATTGATTTTTAGCACTGCATACAATAATTAATTAAACATATTATTTTACTTTTAAATAGACTAATTTTTTTTATCAAGCAAGGTAACATAGTAACCTTATTTATTAAATACATTTTGTATGAATTTGGATTATACATTCGTAGATAAAAAATATAATTTCGGACGAAAAATTGTCAGTAACTCTCTGGTTTACGGAATTATTTTTGGTGTATTACTGTATGAAACATAAAAAACTGAATTGAGCACTCCAAAGTTGAAGATACAATTGTTCCAAGGACATTTTTTTAAATGATTAAATTATTATATCTTCGATGTAACAAAGCATCAAAACATGTCCAAAAGTAAAATTTTATGAAACATCCTTTGCAGATACAAGGTTTTTACTGATTTTTGTAAACAAATTGAAATATTTATTTAAAACACTCCCAAGAGAAATAATCAAGCTTTCTTGGGCATATGTTTTTTTTCATTTTGTGGCTCTAACAAAACCACAATCACATATCAAAACTCGAGTCAAACGCTCAAATACAAGAGAAATTGTGATAGCGCTCTTAACGTCATTCTGTTTGTCACTGTCACATGAATAAAACTATAGTCTTTGAAAATAGAACCATAATAACTTTCAAACTTAAAATTTAAATTAATTATGGTCGAATTTCGACCACTGGGCGACCACTAGTCTGTAGTATTACTTTTATAAGGTCGATAACAATAGAATAGTACTTAGGTCTAGTCGACCTCGTAGGTTGAATTGCACTCGTACGTCATAAAAGGACAAGGTCTTTTGTCTTTGTGACAGTTAGATGTTTCAATCTTAGTGAAAGTTTAATTTACCGGGAATTGCTATCAAAACTGAAAAAGCAATTACGGGGTCGACTATACCTCCATGATAATCATAATCATTTTATTATCAGGCACCTAGGCCCATAGATAAAATACACAAAATTATCTTAAAAACAATAATAATAAACTATTTGTCAGGAGGTTCCTCTCTCTGGAGCCCTGACTGCCGGTAGCTTGGACCCTGTTCCCGATACCGGTGGGCTACTATGTTTTATATTTTTAAATGTTTTTATTTTATTTTGTTTTTATAAAAAATATTTAAAAATGTAATTGATATGTACATAAATGAAATAAAGGAACTAATACATAATAATAAATCTTATTTTATCTATAATTATACACGTAACGTCGGCGTCGTGTTTCGCTGCGTGGTGTCGCGTAACCGTCCTCGGAAACGTCGAAATATGACACTTTTCGGCCAAAAGTCCTCTTTTAAAAAGGTCTGTAGATGGTGGGTTGGAACTCGTACCACGAACGACGTAAAGTTGATATTGTGACGCGATTCCAACCTTTCGACCCTCAGAGTCCAGGCGAATAGGCGGTAGTGTTTTTTATTTTATATTATTATTTTTGTATATACACATTAAGAACCTCCGGGTGGAAATCAGTCGGTTCACGGGCAATTCTTTCACTCAAATTGATATCTTGATCTGTATGCCTTTAATTTTTTTTTGTTTACATAAAACTCATACCATATTTTTCGATTACTCCTCAAAACTATTAAAACAACGTCTAATAATTAGTGGATTTAATTTAATTAATAATCCTACAAAAAACGATATCACGTAGCTAAAAAAAAAAAAAAAAAAGTGTTTATTCACGGAAATATAAAAAAAATAATAAATAAATAAATAATAAAATCGAATATCCACGAAATTAAATTATGAAACAATAATAAGACGTCGCACAGTATAAATATTAAAGTGGCTATATAAAAATGACGCCAGATGTTAGAAGCTATACCCGGTAGACTTTAAAATACTCTTATACTACTTTTTAAATACTCCTTTGGATATGCACATTAAAAACTTTTACAAAAACCACGTAAAACATATGACTGACAATTACCTACCAGCCAGTGGCTCTTCGCAACTAAAAAGTAATAAAAGACCAAGAAGAAAGACAAAGAATTAGAAGATAGTAAGTTATGGTACCATTTTGTTTTATCTAAGTAAACATCATCAAATTATACTGTATTAAAATAAACAAGAAGTTTGATAAAATGGCGTTAAGAAACACATAGTTTCTGTAATTGCTAAACTTCTTCACAATGCACCATGATGTCACGCCGTATATAAACGTAGCTAGTGTCAGCACAAGCACAATGTACTTAATAACTTGATTAACTGATAACTCCCAATCCCAAGTGACTTCATAACTCTCTGCAGAGTCATACTGATGGCTGTTTTCACTATCAGACATGGCGAACGTCACCTCACGGTTTCGATAGATTAATTTATGTTTCTTATAAAACAAAAGAAAAGCACTGGTGAACAAATCGTTGGAAAATACTGCCAAACCCTTTAAATGGGATGTTGTTTCTGAAACAATCACTCGAACAATAATTAAATTCAAACGTTACAAAACTAATAAAACAACAATGTTTTATCTTTAGATACCTACACTATAATAATTAGTACTGATTTAACTTTGTTAGTCTTATCGCTTATACTATTAACAAAGTACTTTTTCAAAAAGCACAGTAATGAGTTCAGTAAAAACCAGCCAAGTGCGTGTCGGACCACGCACAGTGAAGGATTCCGTAGTCGAGATAAATATATACAAATGCACAGTATTGATCAAAATTAAGATTGTATTTCATAATATTTCTCGAAGAAACTGTAAAAAACCATGTTATTTCAGCGGTTATTACCGAAAATATCCCATAAATCAAAAACTATTGACTTAAATAACAAGTCACTACGAAATATGACTATCTTAGGTTAGGTATGATTTAGCACTTGGCTTCTGGACTGGCTTATCTAACTAAAAACTATTGCGAAAATAATTCGGGCAAAAAAAAACATTTTCCCTTACAATCAATCTGCCTAGCCTTTTCCCAACTATGTTGGGGTCGGCTTCCAGTCTAACTGGATGCAGATGAATACCATTATTTTACATGGAGCGACTGCCTATCTGACCTCCACAACCCAGTAACTGAGTAATACGATACCCCTTGGTAAGACTGGTTGTCAGACTTTCGGGCTTCTGACGACCCGTAACGACTGTCAAAGATCCACGAATGACAGCCGGGACCAACGGCTTAACGTGCTTTCCGAGGCACGGAGTAGTCTCGGTATGTAAAGATGGTCACCCATCCACGGACCAACCCCGGCAAGCATAGCTTAACCTGATGGATCGACCCGTGCGACTGTTATTACTTAGCCACGAGCTCCTACCTTACGCAACCCCAAAAAATAATTAATATAATAATATCACACAATATGCTGATTAGTCGATCTGCTAGCCAATTAGTAATGCAGCAAAAAGTAATTAGTTTATTAAATCGGCCTCGAATATAAGTACGTACATGTTAATGCACCCACGACCTGCCTATAATGTTCCCACAGCTTTTTTTTTTTTCGTGGATGGGAAATCATCAAATGTCTTCTCCCGCTCTGGGCGGAGCGGGAGGGCGTGTCAGACTTTTACTGAGTAAACCCCACCCGTGTTCCTTCAGTTGCCTGTGGGATACAGGCCTCTTCTCGGTGAGAGGGAGTGGGCCGTAATCCACCACACGGGCCCAGTGCGGGTTGGTAAATGTCACATGTTGTCTTCGAATTTTTGGTTCTAGGACATGCCGGTTTCCTCACGATGGTTACATTACGGCTTTACGACTGAATTCGGTCACACATAATCAGCCTATAATGTTCCCACTGCTTGGACACAGGCCTCCTCTCGGTGAAAGGGAGTGGGATGTAGTCCACCACGTGGGTCCAGTGCAGGTTGGTAGATGTCACATAATCTTCGAATTGTTGGTTATAGAACATGCCGGTTTCCTCACGAGGTTTTCTTCCACCGTTTTGAGCGCAGTGGTGATGAAATGATTTACACAAAGTAAAGCGCCTGTCAGGGTTCGAAACCACGACCTACAACTTGTAAAACCCGTAAACCCGAAAACCGTATGAAAATACGTTGCGCATTTTTTGAATTTATTGCGTTCAGACAGACAGACATCATTTGCCTAGCCTTTTCCCAACTATGTTAGGGTTAGATTCCAGTCTAACCGATGCAGATTAATACCAGTATTTTACATGGAGTGACTGCCTGTCTGACCTCCACAACCCAGTTACTGGGTAATATGATACCCCTAGGCTGGACTGGTTGTCAGACTTTCGGGCTTCTGACGATCAAAAATATTTGATAATATATAAATATAATAATGTAGTGATAGATAATACCTACTCGTACATAACAAGCGGGGGTCCCAGCCTCATTCCAACAGGCAGAACCTATACTAACTATATATAATTTTAATGCATTTTCTAGCATAAAAAGTATCATATGTCACTCGAGAATAGTGCTTTCTATCAGTAAAATATTTTTTGTAATTGGATCAGTATTTCCAGACATAACTTTACAAACATACAAACGAAATATGTACATTGAAATTAAACTAAATTCATACATAAATATTATCCATCAATACTAGATAATGATAATAACAAGCAAAGGAACACTTATTAGTATTACGAGCTGGCAATTCCAAAGCTTGTTATATTATTATCTGGGAACGCTTTTCACTGGCATCTCTCCAGTATTTCTAAGTGTAACTTAGATTGAAAACTTCAGTATGTTTTAGAAATCCACATTTTATCTAATTCCATCAATTATAAAAGTTTTGCTGTGTGACGGTAACAAGATACAGTTCTGTTCACCCTCTCTGATAAGAATAATAATAATATTTATTACACACACAAGATTCAAGATAGGTACACAAGAGCAGATGTAAAAAACAACAAAACACGGGATATCTACATAAATCTACACAGATCATGTAACCCTGTCTCCTAAACTAGGTAGTCCTGTATCTTAGGAGACAGAAATAAGTTCAAAACCAATAGGTCAGACCACAAATGGAACAGACGTGAATGTTGAATATGTATTGATTTACAATGGATAACCATTATAATTATTGATAATTAATGAGATTGATAATTAATTAATTACCTTGTTATTATAGTGGGGGTTAGTATATCTTCCTTTTTAACTGCCGACGGAAAATGAGGATTGTGTGTGTTGATTTGTGTGTTTGAAGCTTTCGCCTGTTTGTCTTTGTAGCGGTCCGTGGTCCGGATCATAATATCTTCCAAACGGAAAGGATAACTTTCGGGCGGGGTTTTGACAGGCTGATTTAATGGTTGGGATGGTAGGTCATCATCACTATTCTCCTGCCCTTATTTATTCCAATTTATTTGGGTCAGCGCAACATGTCTTTCTCTTCCACACTTCTCTATTAGTCATCATCTCGGTAGTCACTCCCTTTCTAGCCATACCTATCATCCTTTACACAGTCCATCCATTGTTTATTTGGTCTTCCCCTACTCGTTTAGCCATCCACGTCCATGCTAAAAACTTTCCTGATGACATTTTCCTCATTCCTCCACATCACATGCCCATGACAACCGATTTCCACACAACTTTTCAGTCACCGGTGTCACTTTCAGACATCCTCATAAATACTCATTTCTTATTCTATCCATTCGCGTAACACCACACATCCCTCTTAGCATTCTTTTCTCAGCTGCATGCAATAATTGCCTTTCATTCATTCCTTTTGTTGTCTAACATTCTGATGGTATGTAGGTAATGATGAGGAGGATGATGTTAGGTAAGTAACTTTAATTAAAAGGTTTTTTACCCTACCGGCTATCGGTATTGTGCCCACAACTTAGAATCATACAGCATATAATGCCTACTAAAAAACAAGTGATATGAATAACAATGAATGAAAATCTATGGTAGATGTAGGTACATTCCCTATTCCTATTTTTTTTTTATTTATTTAATACTTCAAGGACAGATGTACAGAGGCGGACTGAATGCCATAGGCATTTTCTACCAGTCAATCTTTGACAACCTTTTACCCTTGGCCTTTTTTTTTATATCGAACAAATCTGAATTGTGCGACAGATTACGGTACCTATAGTATTATAATAATATTAAATCAAAGATGGGAATCAATCAAAAACAAAACATGATGTTTTTATTAACAAAACGATAAACGGTTACATACCCACAATAACATAAATTTATGTCAACGTACTCATAATCCTAATTATTTACAATATTCTTACCAAGGGGTATCGTATTACCCAGTTAATGGGTTGTGGACGTCAGATAGGCAGTCGCTCCATGTAAAATACTGGTATACAGCTGCATCCGGTTAGACTGGAAGCCGACCCCAACATAGTTGGGAAAAGGCTAGGCAGATGATGAGTCAGACATTTGACATGAAAACATTACAATGTATGTATGTAATGCTAGAGTATAATATTTATATCCAATTCATTATTCATAAATTTTACAATACATTCAATAATAATTATCGTCACATCAATTTAAAACATAAATTAATTTATAGAATAAAACCCATGTCAACCAATTCTTTCAATGCTTTACAGTCAACCGCACGTACATGGCTACTAGCTTTAATTATGTAGCGTTAAGTGTGGTCTTCGAAGTTCAAGTGTTACTACTATATAGGTACAGGGTGTAAAGTTCACTCATCCTCCATAGAAAAGGGAAGATCTCCGACCAAACGGATGTTGTGCCTATTGGGCTACTGTCCGATGATTGATGTCGTCGCGCAGTAAACTTTGCTTACGCGATGCAGGATTTTGCGTAACGTCATTGTGATGCGTAGTTTGCATGTGGCGATATAGCTTTAATTACGTAGCGGTACTTCAACTTCGAAGACCACACTCTTCGAAGTTGAAGTGTTACTACTATAGAGGTACAGGGTGTAAAGTTCACTCATCCTCCATAGAAAAGGGAGGATCAACGACCAAACGGATGTATGATGATCAACAACCAGCGCTGGGGCTCCGTTTCGCATGGGGTCGCGGCATTATGCTGAGCGGTAGCCGTTTTGCGTAGATGTGACGCATATTTTCCCCAAAACTTGCTTTTTACTTTGTTGATTTTATTTTGTTGTCCTTTGCGTCATGTTTACCGCAAATAAACGTATTTTCTTTCTTTCTTTTCTTTCTTTCTTTCTATGTTGTGCCTATTGGGCTACTGTCCGATGATTGATGTCGTCGCGCAGTAAACTTTGCTTGCGCGATGCAGGATTTTGCGTAAGGTCATTGTGATACGTAGTTTCCATGTGGCGATTTAGGTGCCGCCACATCACTCCCCTTTGGAGACCTGAGGTGATGTGATGACCTGAGTGGGCTGAGTCGATACATTTTGCGATGCTTGCCAGGGCCACCAGCCAGTGGAGGTTCAGAACCGGATGCCGTATAGATCACGGTCAGTTAAAACTGTCTGCAGTGATTAGACCCAGTGAGTCGGAAGGCGCTGCGTTATGCTCCAGTGAGTCGGTTTGATACACCGCAGCGATGATGCTGACTGCTGGCGTCGACCAGGAGTGAATTTATGGGCTCTTCTTGTTGACCGGTCGAAATTGCAGTGTGCCGAGAGAGATGACCAAATATGCGTGTCCCCTTCATGCTGATGGTCAGGATACTCGTTGAAGCAGTGGGTGCTAGCTGGCTGTGTGACTCACCGCTCGAAAGCTTCACGAAGTGATGCTGATGACGTCACGCTGAAGTAGTTGCACGAAGACTGCGCAGACTAACTTAAATGTCGTTTAAATACAATATAGAAATGGGAATGCGTAATAATTACATTGTTTTCAAAAAGGCTTTTTTACACTATGTAGTAATCGATTTTTTGTATTTCGAATACAGTATATACATAACTCGTTCTAAAATATTTTTCCACTGAACATTATCTAATAGATATCTATATTATTACTATTATAAGGTAACTACATGGCACTTTGTCATAAACAATAAAATAGTAGGTATAGTCGACCTCGTATTTGCATTACCGGCCTAAGGTTGAACGTCACTTGCACGTCATAACACTACAAGGTCTATTGTTGTCTTTGTGATAGTTAGATATATTCAACCTTAGTAAAGTTGTAATTTCGTGGCGATTGCTGTCAAAAGTGTAAAAGCAATTACGGAGTCGACAATACATGTTGAAGTAGGCAAAACATATTTTTAAATATAATTATATCTGTATATAAACATCAAGAACCTCCGGGTGGGAATCAGCAGGTTCACGGGCAACTCTTTCATTCAAGTTGATGTCGTGATCTCTATGCCATTGATTTAATTTATTTACGTAAAACTCATGCCATATTTTTCGATTACTCCTTAAAACCACAAAAAATATGTCCAATATTAGTGGATTTAATTTTAATAAATTCTCTACAAAAAACGATATCCAATATGGCAACGATAACAAATACTGAATTACATAATTATACAATAATAAGATGTCGCTCAATATAAATATCAAAGTGGCTATATAAAAGCGACGCCAGATGCTAGAGGCTGTATGTGCGCTCGTGTTGATACTACGACAAAGTGAAAATAAAATCATAATGTAAATAAACCAGTTAACTATCACCGGTAGAATTGTATTTGGTGCGACGATGAGAAGGAAAATCATATGATCTACAACTTCAGACCATGACACATAAACCATTGAAAAATATTGTGATGGTATTATATAACTAATTGCAATCGTAATAATGACGGTTATTAAAGACACACCCCAACCAAAGATACTACTTTTTAAATATCTCCTTTGAATATGCACATTAAAAACTTTCACAAAATCCACGTAAAACATATGACTGATAATTACTAGCCAGTGAGTCTTCGCCGTTATAAAATAATCACTGGTCCAGTAACGTATATAATAAGGTGAGAAAATGCTATCATAATTCTCAATAGCCTCTGCCATAATATGCAGAAAGTTTGATAAAATTGCGTTAAGAAACACATAGTTTTTGTAATTCCGAAACTGTTTAATAGTGCACCATGACGTCACGCCGTACAGCAGCGTAGCTAATGTCAGCACAATCAAAATATTATCTAATATTCCATTAAACTGAATGAAGTCCCAATAGGTGTGAGACATGACGAACGCCACTTCACAGTTTTGATAGATTCACTTTTGGTTCTAGGAATTTAAAATAAAAGTGTTTTAGTTGACTGAAACCACCGCCAAGCCTTCAAAGCAGCTGTTCCTTCTGAAACAGTTTACAATCTAACGCTGCAAAACTAATGAGAGGACTATGTTTCATCATTTCACCACAATCAACACTGATTTAATTAATTTGACATTTTTGTTAGTCGTATCGCTCGTTATTAATAACCTAATAATATTTCAAAAAACCGGCCAAGTGCGTGTCGGACCATGCACAATGATAGTTCCGTAGTTGGGATGAATTTATCCCAAGAACAAACTTAACGTTGTAGTTGAATAACATGTTCTACCATACATTCCAACTTCAAATGTAAGTTTATACGCACAAGATTGGGAGATTTACCATGTTAATAAGACCATAGACTTATAATAAGGAATAGGTTTTTCTGCAATCTAGTATAGAACTATTATCTGCTTTTTTTTCAAAATTTTAGGCTACTACTTTCGGAGATCAGAGGGGAAATGGTTATTTTCCATCTATTTTCTTAAATAACCTTAAAACTATTTCTTTTATTATAAAAATACACTTGGGTCCCTCACGGTATAAGCACTTTCACTTGATTTAAGTCACACAAAACTTTTTTCAAAATGTTTACATTTGTCTCCCAAAGGTGACCCCATATTCAATATTCATTTATATAAGTAACACTCCCGTGTTTAGGTCACATAAATTGATATGTATACCAAATTTCAGATACTTAAATCGATTCATTAGATTCGGAGCAAATTGGCTGTGACAGACCGACAGCCAGACACACGAGTGATCCTATAAGGGCTCCGTTTTTTTATTCGGACATAAATGGAACCCTACTGAATACACAGTCGGTAATGGGGCTATAAGTAAGAGTTTCAAAGTTTCAAAAAGATTATATTTATTAAATTAAGTATTGCGTGGTGTGATGTGTCTTGATTAATTTCAAACGCAGCAAAAAGTAGATTAACTTATGAAACTGGTTTATTTAGTTATATATTGTGTTTCTTCTTTATCTTTGCAATAAGCAGAACTCGGTTCATTTCCATTACCTAGTAGCTTTTTAAACGTCTACGTCCAGCGGATGTTGGAAATTGTTTATCATTGCCTTGGTTGACATCTTTTACTTCATAAACATCTTCTATTCAGGCACTGACAGACAACCATAACCTAAACTGCTGGATCAAGGAGCAGAGTTCCTTAAAGTAATATTTATAACATAGCGTAATAAAAATGTAAAGATAATAAATAAATAAATGACTGCCTCGTTGGGCTAGTGCTCGCAAGCGCTACTGCTGAACATTAGGTCCTAGGTTCGATTCCCAGGCAGGAACAGTGCATTTTCTGGCATAAAAGTAAGTACCTATCCTATGCCACAATATTTCTTGTCAAAATTAATCAATTAGCCTTTTCCCAACTATGTTGGAGTCCGCTTCTAGTCTAACCGGATGCAGTTGAATACCAGTATTCTACATGGACTGACTTCCTATCTGACCTCCAAAACCCAGTTACTGGGTAATACGATACCTCTTAGTAAGACTGGCTTACGGGCTGCCAGACTTCAGGCTTCTGTCGACCCGTAACTCAGTCAAAGATCCAAGAATGACGGCTGGGACCATAAATAAATAAATAATAAGTTTATTAGTTAATGAATAATAATTATAATGATATAACACGGCCAATTCCATGTATTCATGATATTACAGCCGCGATTTTCTGGAACGTAACTACGAGTAAGAACCGAATACCTCCATTTACATTATCAAACTTAACTGCATACCTATCATTCACGTGTGATTTATGAATGATCTATGAAGTAACCTGGCATGGAGCCGTTCTGATCGGCCTACCGTGCATCGAGTTTTCATTTTTAATCACTAACAGCAGCCAAGCGTGAACTTTGCTCAGTTATGAAGCGATTTTAACTAAGTTGAAATAATTGTGATACAGCTATGGCTACCTACAGCGGCGTGTGCTAGGAAAGCGGCTTCGTCATAATTATTATAACGGCCGTCATGAAAATCTGTCACTTTTACCAGTATTTGACCTTTAGGTGTCATAAATCGCTCTGTATTTGGACAACTGTTATTGTCTGACCGATCACCGCTTTCAAAAACTAAAGCATAAGCCGCACGTCAGTGGGAACAAAACAGTATAAGCTGGCCTCTCATTCTATTGAAACTCCGTATTACGCTAGGCCAGCTCAAGCTCAAAGTGTTGCCACTGACGACGTGCGGCCGACTGTACTTATTTGAGTAAGGGCGAAAATACTAGGTGTAGCTTGTACGAAACTATGCGAGGCTTTTATGCCATTTGTGCCGCTATGTCCCGACAGAGACCGCGCTTACTATTTTTTTTAATCCATGGGAAACCTATGAAACAGTGTTATAAAATTCTGAAACAAATATATTTTCTTATTCAAGGATCTGGCTTTTAATAACACGATTAGACTTACTTTGCTGGATAGAAAAAAAAAACAAAGTTACCCCCTTTTCGTAATGTTTAATCAATCTCAACACAACAAAACAGACGTATTTTTCTTATTTTTTATATAAATGAAAAGGTAGTAAGATTGTTTAGCACATTCACTGAGTTTGTCGTAATAAAATTATTAAAATAATTACTATGTTTAAATACCCAAATGCGCGAGGCAACCACTCGGGAGCCTACTGCAGCTCAGTATGCGGCTCTAGCGCCGGATCATAGTATGCAAGGTACTTGTAGATTATAACCGCTCACACGAGCGCGGTGTGAATCGGGTCTGTGGAGTCATTTTACCTAATATTGTACGTGGTGTGAGTTCTATACCAAGAAAATATTTTTTTATTATTACTTAATAGTGATGGAACAACGTTAATAATAAAAAAAATATTTTCTTGGTATAGAACTCACACCACGTACAATATTAGGTAAAATGACTCCACGGACCCGATTCACACCGCGCTCGTATACAAACTACGCAGGCATGTGTATTTTCGCCCTTACACACTCACAACTCCTATGCTATTAATTTTGGCAATTCGTCTGTTATCATTACATCATACGAATTATGAAGCAATGGATTATGTTATGAATTGCCTTCCAATTCGAATCCCTTACGGATTGGTATGAAAATTATGTTCTCTGTAGTATGTTATGTAACTGGGATGCTGGATTCTAATATTTGTAATGCTATGTTTACATTATCGGACGAATAATTCAACATAATACAGAATACCAGATGCAATGATAATTAAAAATCCCACGGTCGATTTAAACTAATCCTCAACTTGTGTGGTCCTGGCAGTAACATAGTTGTGCAATATAAAAGGAGTTTTATTAAAGCAGCTATAAAACATACTAAATGGACTTTACTTGTACTAACAGCTCCCGCGGTTACAACTTGACAAACTGCCCATTATATACTTAAATTACATGATTGGCGCTGTAAAATTGTGTATGGGTGGTTTATGAGTTTCTGCGTACATACCTACAAGTAAATAACCGTACATACTAGACATTTTAATTGCGTTACTACTTTTGACAAAAACTCTCAGCAAATTGAAACTTCAATGAGATTCATTGTTTTCATTTTGATTCATTCATTCATTCATCATTCAGATTTAAACCAATTTCGCTGAATAATAGGAGTAACTTAAATACCGCACAACCTCTTAAGGCGATATTGTACTCATCATTACGAACAACTTTTACTATCAGAACAAACCTAAAATCAGCTGTTCCCTACGTTTTGACGAGGTATGCCAAGATAAATGTAGGGAACAGCACCCTAATTGCGTAACACACTATCGATTGGAATCTGTTTCAATCTGACAGTTCAACAACATTCATTGCGTTATTTACGTTGTTGTGTAGACAAATTTTTCGAACATATGAAGCAATGGATTAGCAATTTGTTTCAAAATGAAATCAACTCCGATCGGTGGTGCGTTACGCAATTAGAGTGCAGTTGATTTTTTTCGCGATTCCAGATTTGGTCACATAGTAATAATTGTTCATAATGATGAGTACAATGACCCCTTAAGAGGTTATACGTAATTTTAAGTTACACCTTGAAAGATCTAACGCGTGACCAACACAATTTCTGTGACAATTTCACAAATATCTACCACAACGCCCCCCTGTCAATGTCATTCAGGCGCCAAAATATTCCTGTATCAGTTTAACTAACTGTAGCATTGCTCTTAAAGCAAAAATAGACATTGGTGCCGATTCTCTTGTCACAAATGCCACTAAACTAGACTAAAAATCACTAAAATTTAGTGTATTCCTGTCAAACGACGATTTCCCATTCTGAAATTGACTAAAGTGACACAACTTAACTATATTTTAGTTTGACAGGACTAAGATTGTACGGAGTTATTAGTTTAGTGAAAATGGCAATTTTGCTATTCTGAATTTGACTGTTTTCACTCTAAAATTTTAATTGTCAAACTAAATCAGACTACGTTTAATCGCGATTAAAAAGGTGTGGAACAAAATTAGTTGACATGAACTAAAATTCACACCGAGACCTTGACTTCGGATGCAAAAACAGTAGTGTATTTTTTTCTTTTCTTTTGCATATATCTCGAAAACGGTGAGTCCTATCGCAAAAATAATGAAAATTTGGCACCCCTTTATAAAACTCATAAACCTCTATGACTCAACATGTAGGGACCAAAAAAAAAAGGTACCTACATTCCATATAAAACACGTTGAAGCTGCCCCCTCCCTGCGCCCCCGATGTCGGTATATGACAAGCCTCGTCACTTCATACTGATTTCGTTAGTTCCAATTAAAGCCACCGGGGCAAATATAACAGGCACTATACCACGCGGAGTCACGATTGTCAAACTCGATTTTAGTTGTGTCAAAATTGTTATTAAATTTAGAGGGTTTTTTTTGCAGAATAGCTCTAAGATTCTCATAGCAAAAAGTAAGGAATTTTAGTGATAGTTTAGTTAGTTTAGTTCTGTGTACAACAGAATCGGCACCATTGACGTTTTATGACGTGCATGTGACATTCAACGTTAGGGTGGTTAAGTAATTACGAGGTCAACTATACAATATGTAATGTTGATAATTTGAAAGTATAAACATTTATACAGGGTTCTAAATTATGTTCATCTATTTATTTGTAAATCAATGTCATCATTATTCTCCTGCCCTTATCCCAATCTATTTGGGGTCGGCGCAACATGTCCCTTTTTTCCGTAGGTATACTTCTCTACTAGTTATCATCTCGGTAGTCGCCCCCTTTCTAGCCATGTCATATTTCATCGTTTATAAATCAATGTCATTTATTATTAATTGTTTTATTGTATTTAACGGCGCAGGATAACCTTTACCATAAATGGTCATCGTATTAGCCGCACGGACGTAAAAATATCGCGGCGGGATTTTATCGTGCACTGGATATTCAACTCTCGGTGTTGGGCCGAGCTTCGAGAATCCAACCTAACAACAACAGAGTGCATCCCAGCGCGTCGAAAAAACACACTGTTGGATTTTCAACTCTCGGCGCTAAGCAGAGCGTTGAAAATCCAGTGCGCGAAAAAAAAATCAAATCAAATTTGGTGACTTTAATATTGATCTCCTCAATGCGGACAACCACGTCACTAAATACTTGAATGAAATCAAGAGAAATGGATATCAAATACTGAACAAAATCAATGGTCTATACAGCACTCGTGAAACTTCGACTACAAAATCTATACTGGATCATGTTTGTACAAACACAGCTAACCACTCATTTAATTTCTCCATAGTTGAGTCAAGTTTGTCGGACCATAAACAAATATATTTGGAAATAGGTAGTCTAGAGCCACAAATAAACAAAACAATGCAATACAAAGCAATAAACTATGAACAGTTGTACAGCGACGCACTAACAGATAATTATGTAAATGAAGAAAATGATTACTAGTACTACCTCCTCGAACGCTTTATCACAAAACATGTAAATAATAACAAAATCGATAAAACAAAAATTCTAAATCTACCTCAAAACGACTGGATAAACCGCAGTATTCTTGATTCAATAAATCTACGTAACAACCTATGGCAACTGACAAAATCTCACCCAAAAAAACGGAAACATACAAAAAACCTTTTCTAAACAACGAGACCACGTGACCAACCTGATCAACACACACAAGAACAAATACTATAGTATAGTTAAAATCTCGCTGCAGACTTAGTCATAAATCATAATCGGAGTAGTGATGTGCGCTAGTTGCGCGCGCTCAAGGCCATTATCGATAACAGAATCATTAAGGTTATCACGTAAACATACTGCATTCATTAAGTATGCAGAATTTTAATTTTCTATTTTTAGTTTTATATATACGTTCTTTTGTTTATATATTTAATATGCTTTGTAGTAAATTTGGTAATAAAATAAAAAAAAAATGTGTATTTATTTATAAATATATAAAACTATCGATATCACTCATCGACTGCAGTAATGCACAGGACTACGTGTGGGCGTGGTCTGCCCATAAGGCCCGTGAGTGGGAAAGAGAGCGAAACACTCGAATGATTTATGACCGAGTCTGCAGCGAGATTTTAACTATACTATATCACAATCTATTCTACAACAACAATAATCAACCAAAAAAGATGTGGGAACTTATTAATAACCTAACACAAAATAAAGTCAAAGAAAGCAATGCTCCTCCGAAACTAATGTCGAGCTCGGGACCTGTCACCGAAGGTAACTCAATATGTGATTTATTTAACTCATTTTTCTCATCAATAGGCGAGGAATTAGCTAACCAAATACCCAACATATATCACGCGAACGACGGCAACACTCTTATGTACGAACACAACCACTCACACGACATAACTCTGAATAAACTCACTCCTAGCCTTCGATCAATAATAGCACTAGATACAGGATCAGGAACAAAAATAAGTCGCTGTAGTGGCCACGTTTACACACACATAAACATTTACATTTGTTACTACGAAATATAGAAAAAAGTTTTATAATATTAACAACTTCAATTCATTATAAACCTTAACAATCAAACATAAAGTTTAATTATGATTGCAAAATATTTATATTTAAGTCCTTCTATCATCGGAGAAAGGTAAAAGCAATAAATTAAAAATGTCGCTTGAAAATAAAAAGTAATTTTTATAATAAGTACAAAAATATTTATTCTAAAATGAAACTTAAATCTTGAGCACTAAGGTTAAAAACATTTTGTTGACAATTTCGTGCTTACTCTATTTTGGAACTAGACATAGTTCTTGGTATTTACATTTCAATGCTCAGAACACAGTAAGTATTGACAGACGTAGAGTAGCAGAATAATAATATATTTTTTTAGGCCATGGTTCGTTTTATATGGTAGCAAATATTTTTGACCGATTTATAAAAGTAGAAGGACTAAATTAGTACAATAGTTATTTTTTTAAGACATTGCTATTAACAATCAACCCGTATTAAAAAATGGGTGCGTCTACTTTTGTACGCGATTTTGAAGTTATAAAAAATATTTGTATTATATCGTATACTTTTTTAGGGTTCCGTACCCAAAGGGTAAATCGGGACCCTAATACTAAGACTCCGCTGTCCGTCCGTCTGTCAACAGGCTGTATCTCATGAACCGTGATAGTTAGACAGTTAAAAATTTCACAGATGATGTATTTCTGTTGCCGCTATAACAACAAATACTAAAAAACAGAATAAAATAAATATTTAAGGGGGCTCCCATACAACAAACGTGTTTTTTTCTTGCTCGTTTTTGCTGGATATTGGTAACGGCAACAGGTAGACGCTTGAAATATTAACAATATTTTTTTTGTATTGTTTTGCCACCACTCATGCGAAGAAAATTGCGTATAACTCGTTCGGTTTTCATGCATACGTCGAACACGTCGTTTGAAGCATAACATAAACCACCCATGTCTCTTAAATCGATTAATTTATGAAACCATAATTTTTGTTTAGCCCGTAGATCCATTTTACAGTCCTCGCAATTAATTTTCTTAACAAGGCTACTGACTACAAAACCAGAAATGTAACCTACTATTTGCGTAACAATATCTGAAGTTGGATTATGATCTAGTTTTAGCTGAGTTTATATGTTAATAAGAAAGCAAGTATATCACTAGGAAATCTACAAACAAAAATAACATATAAAGTAACAATACTACTCCATGCATTTTCCTGTTCCAGAGCAGTCGATATTTGAAATAAGACCACAAAAGTATTTGTGTTTTTATTTTTCGGGCCGTTTTTGAAGCGCTTATCGGGAATCTAGTACTATTATTGATCGAAGCTCCTAGCACTGAAGACGAAATCTCTAAAATAATTGACGGTCTTGATAGCAATACAAGTACAGGGTTAGATGGTATCAGCACCAAGACGGTCAAATGCTTCAAAAATATAATTGTTCCGAAACTAACTAAATGCATAAACGAATGTCTGATGCGCGGCATTTTTCCGAACACGCTTAAGGTTGCCAAAGTCAGCCCTATTTTTAACCGACTTCAAAAAGGAGGAGGTTCTCAATTCGTCGGAATCTTGTATGTATGTTCCCCGATTACTCGAAGATGGCTGGACCGATTTGGATTTTTTTGTTTTATTCGAGAGGATATACATCACAGTTGGTCCCATATAAAATTGATTAACTTTGCTTTGGTAGTTTTTGAGTTAGCTTCAATAATACGTATTTTTTCCTCCCTTTTATATGGATGATGTTCTAGTTTGTTTTGCAGGTAGTGGTATTACAATTTGTGTGGGGTAGGTACACAACTAAAAAGTGAAAAATAAAAACTTTTTTACAAAAAAATACAACCGACTTCCAAAAACAACACTACAAAGTGAAAAATAACTTTAATTTCGGAAGTCGGTGTCTAGTTAAATGTATTTTCGTTTTTTGCCACCGACTTCCGAAATTAAAGTTATTTTT
The DNA here is from genome assembly GCA_946251885.1 of Cosmia pyralina. Taxonomy (NCBI): domain Eukaryota; kingdom Metazoa; phylum Arthropoda; class Insecta; order Lepidoptera; family Noctuidae; genus Cosmia; species Cosmia pyralina. The sequence continues at coordinate 14,021,650 of OX276359.1, read as the reverse complement.
CACTTTGTAGTGTTGTTTTTGGAAGTCGGTTGTATTTTTTTGTAAAAAAGTTTTTCAAATCGGGTAGCAGAACTGATCCACGTAACTACAGACCAGTGTCGGTTTTACCTGTATTATCAAAAATATTTGAGCGAGTCTTGTACAGCCGTTTAAACACATACCTTCTTGAGAAAAAAATCCTAATTGACGAACAATATGGCTTTCGCTCGAAATCTAGCACTCTTACAGCTACAGTAGACTTGATAACTAAAATCAAAACACACATAGATCAAAAAAATGTTGTCCTAGGGGTATTTATTGATTTAAAAAAAGCATTCGATACAGTATGCCACCACAAGCTTCTCCAATAATTAAACAACATAGGAATCGTAGATACAGCCCTAGAAATGTTTACATCTTATTTACAGAATATACAACAAATAGTAAAAATAGATAAATTCACTAGTTCTATAAAAAATGTACCATATGGCTGTCCTCAAGGCTCAATTTTAAGTCCGTTACTCTTCCTAATCTATATAAATAACATAAACAAAATAGGGTTAACGGGACACCTAACTTTATACGCGGACGACACATGCCTCTTTTATTTCGATAAATCTATACATGATATTATAACCGATGCTCAAAAAGATCTTGACATACTCAGTGAGTGGCTCAAATATAATTTACTTACAATAAATACCTCGAAAACAACATACATGATTTTTACCGCAAAAAATAAACCATTACCAGAATTCTCGCCTTTTACTATAAATAATGACATAATAAAAAGATCCAACCACGAAAAATACCTCGGTCTGAGGGTAGATGACAAACTTACGTGGAAACTGCACATCGAACATGTAAAAACAAAATTAATGTCATTACTAGCATCACTACATAAAATTACAAATTGTATTCCACGGAAAATACGTACTATTATATACAACTCATTAGTAAAATCACACCTCGAGTAACTTATCGAAATATGGGGATCTGCCGCAAAAACTATCCTGATGCCTTTGCAAAGAACCCAAAACAAAATTATTAAAACCCTATATCATTATCACTATCTGACTCTGACTAAAATAATATTTGAAAAAACTAAATTATTAAATCTCACACAACTATACACATACGGCACCTGCATTCTAATTAAAAAAAATCACCACAAACAGCATACTTCAATCCAATTTACAATTACAAAAAAAAACCATATCATACAACCTAAGAAATAAAAATAAACTACAACCAAGACAAGCTCGTACTAACTATGGTGAAAAAACCATATTGTTCGAGGGAGCACAGCTGTATAATGACCTGCCAAATGACGTAAAAGATTGTAACAACATTAACCATGGAGAAAAGAAACATTAACTCATTCAAAGTGAAACTAAAAAATTCTTTTCAACAAATGTCATACCGTATCAATTAATGTTAGCAACTTCTTACCTACCTATTATTTATTTATATAACTTCACCAACACGCACCAGGCAAAATGTATTCATTTAGATTTAAGCAATAACTTTGTATCTCATTGTAAGTAAACCTATGTATTGTTCTTATGAGAATAAATTCTTTAAACCAAAATCGCCGCGATATTTTTACGTCCGTGCGAATGTCTGCTTAGTGGTTCAGTAGCAACAAAATCATCAGGATTGTGCCGAAATATAGCAGTTCGTCGTGGACGATGGTACGATCGGGACGGGGCGGCTCCCCTGACCAGTCATATTTAATTTTAAATAAATGACTCACTGACACAACCTTAACCACTGCAAATGCTATGTGGAAGATTTGTTCCTGCACGCGTAGCATGACGACGTTTTGTCGACGGAAGAATAGACAAAATTACACATCGCCATGCTTAGACCGCGTAGAATGCGTACAAATATTTCTACTATCTGCCATTTTGTCTATTCTTCCGTCGACAAAACCCGTTTCTATGGCAGTCATGCTAAGCGTGCTGGTACATAATCTTACGGGGTTAGTATATAAATCGTGGGAACAGCTAATCACATTCATAATTCTATTTTTTATCGACCCTCAACTGTTGAATAATCTTATCCAGCCCGCGGCCATTGTAATCATGTTTGTGTCGAAGACTTCTCCAGTCCGCGCGGCTTTGACTACTATTTTAATTACGTTATTGTGTTAATAATCTGTATCTTTACTGCTCTAACTTGCACAAAGTGTAGGGAAAAGAACAAGGATGGCATACCGTCATATGTCCAGTGTCTAAAACACACCAACAACGCTATCAGATCGCGCGAGACCACTCAAAAGTACCGACACTGACGCGTAGATTCGACAAAATGGCCGCCACAGCGGAAGGAAGCAACTAGTCTAACGAAATCCGACAGAAAATTTGCATTTTACAGCGAAAGATTGGCACCTGACCTTTGCATTTCGCAATCCAATTACTGATAGGGCGGTATCTTGAGTTTAGACAAGCTGTCAGACTTTCGGCCGGCCTACCCTACCTATAACGAAGTCGGAACTTCAGAATTTGTTGCGCAGTCACGAAAAGCTTGCTGTGTTAAGAATGGTATTTTTTTCGCATTAAAACTAGCTAAACCTAGATTTTTAATTAGCTGCAGTAAAATGACACTTGTTACTTTCATTTTGTAAAAAAATCGGTTGCCTTTTTTTTTTTTTTTTTTTTTTTTATGTATGTTCCCCGATTACTCGAAGATGGCTGGACCGATTTGGATTATTTTTTTTTTGTTTGAAAGGGTATACTTCCCAGGTGGTCCCATGATCATCAAGTCAGGATCTGATGATGGGATCCTGGAGAAATAGAGAGAACTCTTCCAATTTTATAGGCACACTTGAAGCGATTTGGATAGTTTTTGGAAGAGTACTTTCTTGGAGTGGTCCCATTTCAATTTGGTGAAGATCTGATGAAGAACTTCTGAGATAGGCAACGGAACTCCTCAATAAATGATAGCAAATGGACTGGGATTGCTGAAATCTCATGTCTGTTTGTTGTTCACACCAGTTCATAACAAAACATCACGCCAGTACGCTGTGAACACATGTACCACTAAAAAGTGAAAAATAAAAACTTTTTTACAAAAAAATACAACCGACTTCCAAAAACAACACTATAAAGTGAAAAATAACTTTAATTTCGGAAGTCGGTGGCAAAAACGAAAATACATTTAATCAGACACCGACTTCCGAAATTAAAGTTATTTTTCACTTTATAGTGTTGTTTTTGGAAGTCGGTTGTATTTTTTTGTAAAAAAGTTTTTATTAAGGCCCTACATCCAAGCGTGGTTTAGCTCGGTGTGTAAGTGAAATGGCGATGGCGTTATGGCTGTTTAGTTTGACGCGCGAGATAAAAGACTCTCACGCGCACCGGTATACCTATGTCGTAAGAGTGCAAATAAAATCGTATAAAATTAGAAATTAATTATTTAATTACAAATAATCCATCACTGGATGCAGTTTGGCATTTGAAATGTTATGGTTTATATTTAATTATAATTCTAATAGTCAATGAAGGGATAAATTGCTTTTAAAGATTATTAAGAGGTGTGTTTGAAGATTTTTTCGGTGCATTAAAGTATGTTTAATTATGTTTGGAGTTCCATCACTGTATGCGAAAAGGACTTGAAAATGGCATTTTTTTTTATTTGTCAAAATTATTTACGGTTTATGAGATATACTGCTTTAAAAATCCACCTTTTTGACCGTTTTCAAGAAATCTCCGCCTTAACGAAATGACAGTAGGTAATAAGTGTCATTTTACGGCATCTAATTAAAAGTTCGATTATACGTGGTAAAAGGAGGCAGACTCAAAACATATTCTTGATCTAGAAATGATATTTTATAGCTGATGCATTCAAATAAGTACTAAGTAAAAATAGTTCCTTTTAAATAGATCTTTTCGGCTAGCTGTAAATCGCATTATCTTAACCATTATCTAAGATACATTCGATCGAATAGTTCCAGATCCAGCTGCATCATATTATAAACTACTAAAACATTCCTACCTTTTTAATCCGTAAAATTAAACTACACAAAAAAAACTGGCCAAGTGCGTGTCGGACCACACACAATGAAGGGTTCCGAAGGTAGTTAGGATGAATTTATCCCAAAAACAAACTTAACACTGTAGTTGAAAAAATATACGTCACGGTTAATTCTCCAAATCAATGTAAGTCAGTAATCGCAAAAAAAAAATTAAGTGATACAACTACAAATTTACAATTTTTGGACTTTTTCCTTTACTTGTTGTGCTAAGTCAACGGGAAGTACCCTATAGGTTTTGATTTATTTGCGAGTATCAAAATATGTCGCATAACTGGCCGTATTATTTTATTGCGTTGACTTAGAAGCTTGATTTTTTAGAACTTCAAGGGACCATAGTCCTACGTATTTGATATTAATTTCAACTTGATACCTCCACGCGTTCGTGAGAAAAACGGTCTTAACAGACAGACAGATGGACAACCTAGTGATCCTATAAGTGTTCTGTGTTTTTCCTTTTGAGGTACGGAACCCTAAAAATCTTAAAGATAGGTACGTCGAAAGCGCTCTCAACGTAAATAAATCTGCTTATTTCAGTTATGAAAATAAACTGAAGAGCCCTAGTTATGGGCTTGGTACTGAAGAGCCTGTGTACACAGATGGTGAAGCAATTAGACTGATTGTTTGCTGATTGACTTATTACAACGATATGGCCGAACTAGTTACTTAAAGTTACTCCTACGTGATGATGATATAAAATTCAAAAGCGTTTTTCTTGTGAAATAAAAAATCAGGTGATCATCCAGCAAATATATGAAGATTTCACATACGGTCAGTAAAATGCTATATAGTGTGCAAGCGGCCTAAGGGAAATCATGCTCAATTTGTTCTAGGTATAATTGGAGCAACATAATTGATAGCAATATGTCTGATTGCTTATTGATTAAGTACGTACAGTACAACCTAATTAACTGCATAGAGTAAATAATCGTAAATAAATACTAAAAAAAATATGAAACCGGCATTTCCTAAAACCAAAAATTTGAAGACTGTGACATCCAACCCGTATCGGGCCTGCGTGGTGGATTATGGCCCACTCCCTCTCACTGGTAGGCGGCCTGTGTCCCAGCAGTGGGAACAATATAGGCTGACTACGCAGTAAAATGTAAGTACTTACGGGGATCACACTGAAAGTTTTTAGAATAGGCCAGTAAAAAAAGCAGCCGATGAAAAATATATTTAAATTTTGAACTAGAAACTCTTTGGGAGTCTATAGATGATGTGTAATAAATTCATATGTCATTTGTTTTTACAAATTGGCGGCAATTTAAGAAGTATCTGTCGTGCGTCGAAATGAATTTGATTAGAGAAAATGTTCATTCAATGATTTATTACTACTTTCGTTGCGGTCTTACTCAACAACAATGATACGGTAACTTCGATTAGCATTTCATGATGAAGCCCCATCCAGTGCCACTGTTAACAACTGGTTTAATGAGTTTAAACGTGGTCGAAGCAAACTAAGTGATGATTCGCGAGAAGGACGTCCTTCTACGGTGACTACTAAAGATAACGTGAGTGCTGTGCGGCTAATGATAGAAGCTGATAGAATGGTGACATATCAACAGATTCGGGCAGCTTTAGGCATTAGTATGAGTCAAATACAAAAGTCTTTCATGAACAGTTAGGCGTCAGAAAGCTTTGTACTAGATGGATACCTCATAATTTGACGGAAAATCAAAAACGCCATCGTTTGGATTGGTGCCCCTCAATGCTTGAAAAGTATGACGGAGGTGACTCGAATGCTGTATAATATGACATCGTCACAGGTGATGAAAGCTGAATATATTGTTACGAACCCAAAACCAAGGACAATCTGCGCAATGGATGTTTCCATTCGAAAATTTGCCGACAAAAGTAAAGAAGGGCACAAGTCAATGGAAAAAGATGGTTGCCTCATTCTTTGGACGAACGGGTAATTTCGCAACAATTGTCCTAGAATATAAAAACACTGTCACTGCAGATTGGTATGTCAGTTATTATATAGGGTGACTGGTAATTAGTGACCGATACTTAAACATATGATTATTATTAACTACCGAAATGAATAATACGCTGGTTCGTGGTAGTACTAGATAAAAATCAATTTTTTATTATGTCAAAAGTAATAAAAAAGACAATAGAAAAAAGTATAAAAACAAAGACAATTATAAAAGAGGTGCGTTCTGCACATTTCTCCCCCTTTCAACACTGAAGACGAATTAGCCTTTTAAGTGGTCGCCTAAGTACTCCGGTCGCCGTGGTCACATCAGCCACTCTTGTTATGCGATCTCTACCCGGGAACAAAGCAGTGATCCGACCTCTAGGCCACGATCCTCTTGGTAGGTTCCCGTCGGCCACAAGCACCAAGTCTCCAACGACGATGTCGGGTATCACTCCCTGGCCACGTCTCGGCGCGAGTGTTGGCAGGTATTCTCTAACCCAGCGCTGCCAGAAGTGGTCTGACAATCTGACGGCCCTCCGCCAACTGCTTCTGCTCACCAAGTCAGCTTCACTTAAGTTTGCTGGAATTGGACGACCTGAAGAAGCGCTGATCAAAAAGTGCATGGGGGTTAAAGCTTCTTCGCTGCCTGGTTCAAGCGATACATGGGTAAGTGGGCGAGCGTTCACCAGTGCCTCAGCTTCAGCCAGCAGTGTACGCAGCACTTCATCAGACGGAGTACGCTCCTTGAGTGTTGCTTTTAATGCGATCTTTACGCTCTTAACGAGTCGTTCCCAAGCCCCGCCCATAAAAGGAGCCGATGGGGGGATAAATCTCCAGTTCATCTTCTCGTTTGCTGCAAAATTGGAAATTGCAGCAGAATATAAGGTTCGTAGTTCTCTGCTAGCGCCCACAAATGACGTTCCATTATCTGACCACAGCTCTGTTGGCGTGCCCCTTCGTGCTATAAATCTACGGAGGCTCATTATAGCTGCATCAGTGGAAAGGTTATTCACGACCTCCAGATGTACGGCACGAACGACTAAGCACGTGTAGAGGGCGATCCATCTCTTCTCCTGCCTCCTACCAATGGACACTTGAATTGGCCCAAAATAATCCAGCCCAACAAAGGAAAACGGGCGTTGGTGGTGCGCCAAGCGAGCTTCAGGTAAATCTCCGATAGGTGGATTAAACACCACAGCTTTGCGAAGACGGCATACTTGACAATTGAATGCTACTGACCGCACAGTACTTCTGAGACTTAATATGAAAAACTGCTGTCGAAGCTCATTCACAATTATTTCTGTATTCGCATGGGCAGCTTTCTGATGATGTCGGTCCACGAGTAAGCGTACAGATGGATGTCTGCCGTCGAGTATGATGGGGTGCTTAGCTTCCTCACGAACTCCTAAAGCTGCGGAGATGCGACTGGACAGGCGAAGCATTCCATCGTTACCGATGATGGCGGATATTTTTAATAAGCGACTGGTGCGTGGCAAAGGTTGACCACCCGTAAGATGCGTTACTTCATCCGGGAACGAGTCCAGTTGGGATTGGTGCAATACATGCTCTTCTGCTAAGCGCATGTCATCAGCAGTGATTACTCTGGATCGTGACATTGATGGACACGGTATGGAGAACGTATTTGCAGGTTGAAACATATAAGTACAAAGACCCCCTTCAAGTCTAACTAGATTAGCAACATCTAAGCCCCGTTGATGGAGACTACGTATGCGCAACAAAGTGATATACTTATGGGCGATTGCTGTAGCACGCACCAACCTTAGCCAAGAGCTAAAACGCTTCGGATCTGCCGAAATTGGTGCCTGCTTCTCGACTTCACTAATGTGATTTACTGCGATATATGATGATGGCTTTAATTCCTCCTGTCCTAAGTTAATTTTGTCATACGGTTCACAAGGCCAATCAGAGGACAGTAAAAAATCAGGACCCAAGATCCAACGGGATTTTGGAGAGAGATCAGAGCGTTTGTTGCGAGTTGCATCGTCGGCTACGTTTAAATTACTTGGCACCCAGTGCCATTCATTCACGCTGGATAACTCCAATATCTCGCCTAATCTATGCGATACAAAAGGCTTGAAAGAGCGTGCGTCACTGCGAAGCCAACCGAGGACAGTCATCGAATCACACCAAAAAACACGTCTGCTAACTTTAAATCGGTGGGCTTCACAGATTGACGAAGCAAGGCGAGCTGCAATAAGAGCGCCTTGGAGCTCTAGACGTGGTATGGAGACTGGTTTAAGGGGTGACACGCGAGCTTTGCTACAGATAAGGGAGAGTCTAACTTCACCGCTATCGTACAGAAACCGCCAATAAGCGACAGCGGCAAAGGCAGACTCACTGGCGTCCGAAAACACATGAAGTTCGCAGCCTGTCAGCTCTAAATCACTTAAATTATAGCGACGTGGAATTCGTAAAGTAGAAGCCAAGGATAAATCCTGAAACCACGACTTCCACGCAGCACTGTCACCTTGAGAGAGCTCCTCATCCCATTCCAAACCCTTACGCCAGGCGTCTTGAAACATGATGCGGCCACGAACTACGATCGGCGCAAGGATTCCAAGGGGATCGTAGACTCGCATCACGTGGGCTAACACCTCTCGCTTGGTGAGCTTCTGTGGCAACACACCCTTATGGACTCCCGTGTTAAAACCAATCACGTCACAGGGGGGTTGCCAGATAAGGCCAAGCGTGCGGACATCTGTAGCCAGGTGACCTAAATCTACTTCTTTAACAACTTCTAGCAAGGATTCTTTGGGTAGCAACGGGAGTGCCATGACATCGTTTGACATCCAGCCTCGCATCTCAAAGCCAGCATGAGAGTGTACGTTGTAAATGTCCACAGCCAGTTTGGCCGCTTCATGAACGTTGTCTAAACTAGTGATGCAATCATCCATGTAGTGATCGTGTATAATTACTCGAGCTGCATCGGGGTATGTATCCTGCCACTCTAGTGCATTTTTGTTTTTGATATGGATAGCAGTAAAGGGGCTGGACGCAGCGCCAAAAATCATGGATGACATGCGGTATGTACGTATAGGCTCTTTCGGATTATCGCGCCACAGAAATCTTTGGGCATCCCTATCATTTTCAATTACTTTAATTTGAGGGAACATTTCACGAATGTCAGCTGTCAGAGCAACCTTACCCTCACGGAAGCGCATCAGAATACCTAGCAGGGGTTGCAAAAGGTCTGGACCAGTTAATAACATCGAATTTAATGACACGCCGTGGGACTTGGCGGCTGCGTCGTGTACCGTTCTCAATTTGTTAGGCTTATTTGCGTTAATTACGCCAAAGTGAGGAAGGTACCACAACGGGGACCCCAAGTTAGGAGGAGCTGAACACGGTTCAGCATATCCCTTTGACAGCATATCATGGATATTCCGACGGTAGCGTTCAGCATAGTCCGGATCTTTCACCATTTTTTTTTCTAAACTAAGGAACCTAGACACAGCTAACTTGTAACTATCTGGAATATCCAGTTTATCAGTCTTCCACAACAAGCCTACTTCAAACCGTCCACCGGGAAGACGGTGTGCTGTGCGCTCGAGAACTTGCAAAGCGCGTTCGTCGTCGGCACTACGAGCTTCCTGTTTAGAGATGCCGACCGAATCAATTCTGAACTGCTCCCTAATAAGACCTTCCAGAATCAACTGATCGTTCAATATATCAGGTTCGCTAACCGTGGCGTGGTTGATAACGTCTACAAGTTTAGTTTTACTGCAACCGAAACCATACAAAACCCAGCCTAAAGCAGTTAAAATAGCTACGGGTTGTGTCTTGGTTCCTTTGCGCGTAGCTTTAGCGAAAGATAAGTGCCAGTTGTCGATGCCTATAATCAGCATTGGCCTAACGTCTTCATAGCAAAATTCATTAGCAATGTCTGCCAGGTATGGATACTTACGCACGCTCTCAAGATGTGCAGACTGTCGCGCAGCACCCAAGCCGCTCATCGACCTGGCTCGCTTAACGGAGTGAATTTTGTTTGAATGACGACCTTTTATATTGAAATCAACATACTGAATGTTTACGTCCATTCCTAGACCACCTACACAGTCCAAATGGATACGTTTCTCTTGGCCCTTGCAACCAATTTGAGCCGCCAGCCTAGAATCTATAAAGGTACCTGTGGAACCGTCGTCCAGCAAAGCGTACGTATCAACGCTACTAGAAGGCCCCGAAACGGTCACGCCAACTATTTTCAATAACGGCCGAACAGAAGGTTCCGCAGCTGACAAGGAGGATGCATGAGCCAAGACTTCGTGGTCCGAGTCGTCAGACGATGGCGCGCCGGCCTCGCAGCCCACGGGTGCGTCACAAGGCAGCTGAGCACTGCACGTCGGGGGCGCGGCCGCGCTGGATGTCGATGGCTCGGGTTCAGCATCGTCTTCCACACCGACGTGCGCGGTGACTGCACGCTCAAATTTCGACCCGTGCAACAAAGCATGGTGACGCATGTCACAACCTTCTACTGTACACACTCTTTTAATACAAGAAGTTTTATTCTTGTGCCAACCTTTCTTTAAACATCTATGACATATTTTATTTTTCTTAATAAATTGCCAACGATCATTTATTGTCATTTTGACAAACCTATCACAAAACTTCAATTCATGTTTTTGTTGACACAAGGGACAAAAATTATTTTCTGAAATGCTACAATTTTCATTATTTTCAGCGAAAACGTTCACCCTATCCCTGAAGCCTCTGCCATCCGTGTTAGGACGTGCTACAGTAGGTAACGAGCATTCAATAGCGCCGCCGAACCTACACTGCAAGTTAGCTTCACGGGAGAGGAAATCGGCAAACATTTCAATTTTACACAAGCTGCCATCGCACAAATGAGCGTAATCCAACCACCGTGGTCGCAATAGCGTTGGCAGCTTGTTCCACAGTGCCTGAAACAGCTCGGGCGAGCGTAAGTAATCCGGCTGATTTAACAGGCGGATTACTTCCACACAATTCTGTACTCGGCTGGCAAAAATTACGAGGTCTTTACCTTCGTAGCTTACCTTAGGCAGCGCACGTATTACAGACACTTCATGCATCACGACGAGCTCGGGGCGGCCGTAGCGCGCGTCAAGCGCAGCCAGCACCACCCCGGGGGCGCGCGCCGCCGCCAGCAGCCCCGCCACTGCGTCGCGCGCCGCTCCGCGCAGGGCGCACGACAGCCTCGCTAGATTATCAGTTGCCGAAACACCTTGAGCTGTATTTTCGTACGCACGTTTTAAAGCTAGCCAATCTAAATAGGACTTGCCATCGAACGTAGGCAAGTCTGTCTTCGTAGCAGTTTGCTTGTTAACTTTCTTAATTAATATTCCGAGCGAATTGATTAAGCGCGTCACTCCTCCATCTTCAATACGATCTTGGTTGAGAGCGTGTGTCTCCACGGCGTCTTCGCCGTGTGACGCTCTCATGCCCAGTGTCCCACACTGAGCTGTATCGCCGTACCTGGAATGTGGGTTGGCACTTAAAAAATGACGCTCATCGGGATTAGGCAATACATTTTTTACCCAATCTTGGATACTAGCACAGCTACGCATGCAGTGGCTGCCGCGCTGGCTGGCGTCCGCCTCTATGGCGGCGAGCTCAGCTTGTAATTGGAGCTCCGCGACCTGTCGCTCTCTCTCTAGTTGGAGCTCAGCGACCTGTCGCTCTCGCTCTAGAGCTTTTTGCTCCAAATCAGCCAGGTGGCGCGCGTGCTGCGCCTGTGCCGCCAGCTGACGCGCCACGATGGTGGCGGAAGAGCGCGAGGTGGCGGCGCTGGCCGGGCGGGAAGGCGCCGGAGCCGCGGCGTGAGGGGGCAGGTCCGCGCTCTGCTGCGCGGGTGGGGCAGTCTCCCTCGCCGCAACTTGGGTGCCGTCTCCTGCACACAGCGCGTCCACTTTTGCACGCTTAGAATGTGCTGAACGTGTATGCATTTTTCCGTTGAAGGACCAAATATTAACTACCGAAATGAATAATACGCTGGTTCGTGGTAGTACTAGATAAAAATCAATTTTTTATTATGTCAAAAGTAATAAAAAAGACAATAGAAAAAAGTATAAAAACAAAGACAATTATAAAAGAGGTGCGTTCTGCACAATTATACTCATGATAACAAACAACTTTTACTATGGAACTAAACCATTAGGTATCGGTCACTAATACCAGTCACCCTATATACCAGTTATCTTGGAAAATGGTAGACAACAGCGCCCAAGAAGCAGGATCCTCCTCCACCACGACAACGCTCCAGCTCACTCCGCCAGACGGACTATCGAATATTTGTCAATCGAAAGTGTGGAGTTAGTGAGTCATCCTCCTTGCAATCCTGACCTGGCCTTTGTGGCTTTTATTTAGTTTTAAAAGTAAAAGATAAACTTATAGGAATTCGTAGAGTTCAGAGCTAGGGTGAAAAACGGCAAAGCATGGGCCACCTTGAGCGCTGCTCTTTGTGCTCGCTCGATTTTAATCATAAGCAATTTAGGGGCACCATCTTAAACAGAGTTGCAATAGACACAAAATTGAAATAAGAAACAATCTCTTAGCTGCAGACTAAAGCGTATCCAATCCTAATTAGTTCTGATGATGTCATTTGTAATTCTATTCATCCCGGAACAGATCTGCATGTGGGTGTGAATATATTCGCCATGACCAATAACTACGATTATGACTCGCAATGTTTGTTGTTGTAGTTGGTTTTAAAAGGCTGCCTTGTATTTTGAGTGTCATAATCTCAATTTTATTGTGTATTCGGCAAGCAAAACTAGGTATGTTTTACCCGTTGAATGACCGTTGATGGCCATTGATGAGGAGTGAGATCATGCGAGTGCATTGTTGGATCCATAGATATATGTTATATTTCTATGGTTGGATCGGTTCGCTAATTATTAAATTTTTCACTTTTGATACATTTTGTGTCTGAACAAGAATGAAAGCAAAAAAAACTGGCCAAGAGCGAGTCGGACTCGCATACGAAGAGTTGTCGTACCACCGTACATTATTTTTAACCGACTTCAAAAAAGGAGGTTCTGTATTTGACCCGTATGTATGTATATATGTATGTATGTATGTTTGTTTGTCCGCGAATTTCTCAAAAACTAATGAACCAATTTTGATGATTTTTTCACTAACGTGATCTACATACTTTCGGGAAGGTTTTAGTATGTAATACATTATATAATTATTAATACTACGTTTTTTACTTTAGTAAAAAAAACACGTTTCTTGTATGGGAATTGGGGACCCCTTTCATTTTGAACTTTATTTTGTTTTTATTATTTGCAGTTATAGCGGCAATAGAAATACACAATCTGTGAAAATTTCAACTGTCTACCTACTACGGTTCGTGTCATACAGCCCGCTGACAGACAGATGGACGGACAGCGGAGACTTATTAATAGGGTTCCGTTTGACATCTTTAAAAAAGAACAATAAATCTGAAGCGTCTGATATCGGCTTTACCTCCACTGGCAAATGACATCGTACCATACACGATATTGTATAGCAATTCATAGAAATATTATATCTATGGTACAATGTTGCACCTGGGCTTGAGTATATTTTTCTACTTTATAAATACATAATTTCAAAGAGATCGTGTAAGCGTTAGCGTCCTAGCTATATTATAAGAATCTCGATTATCGCGAATTTTATTTGCTGATTAAACATAGTTAATAACAATTTACCTTTAATCCGTGTTATTACTTTCTCTAGCCATAAAGTCCCTTATTTCTCAGCTCTGCACCCGCAAGAACGGGTAAAATAATGCTGACGTTAGCAATAGCCCCGGTTATGATGGTTATAAATTTTTCAACGAGCATCCTTACTTTGTGTTGAAACGAAATTTTATTGCAACTGCTGGAAGCGTTTAATGTTTTGCAAATTAAAGTTCTGTTTATGTACTTACACCAGCCAAACACACAAAAATAATGTTTCATTTACGATTTTAATTGAAACTAAAAACTGCCTACGTTTCAGTTAAAATCAAATCACATTTTAATTAAAAGAAGCATCAGTTGAAAGTGTTGACGCCTTTCGTCTTTTGTGGTTCCGTTTTTAAAATGTTTCTGACGTCACAGCAACAATGCAAGTGATGGATGACAATACCGTTAGGGATCGATACCGATAGAAACACAATAGTGAACCCAAAATTATTCTATTGTCCCAAAAACTAGCAGGTAATAGAACTGCATCGCACAAGTAACATTTTCTAACGTTTTTGGATAGATACAAATTTTAAGGTCATTTTTGTGGGCGTCCGTTTCTCCGCATTGAATCAGTTGACAGGAGCTGACCAAAGTCCTGTTATTAAACCTTGGTTTGGCAGTAATGCCTTCCTGCTTCATTTCCAGTGAACTACCTCTTAGATGTTAGTCTAGTACTTGGCACTAAGTGTGTACGAGACGGTCTAGAAAACAATGACGAAGAATTTTTGACGCCTTTTTGGTGTTCGAAATCGTGATTAGATGGTTTACAAGTGTTTGTAACTTAACCAAAAGTATGTACGTCTAAGTTGAATCTACGAATTCGAAGCAGAAGTTTCTATCAAGTATTTTAAATTAATTTTAGTGCGATAATGCATGTTTTTATCCGACATTGGTCCTTTGACCCTTGGTCGTAAATTAGGCTCATCAACCAAATGTAAGTACAGGTAGAATCCGCTTTTAATGACATCGAAGGGAAGCGAAAACACGTTATACTAAACGGACGTCATACAAAGCCTAGTCTTAGAAAATAAACAACTTCGTAGGGAGAAAAACTACAAAGTATATGTATCTATTAATAAAAAAAAGAAAGAGAAACATGAACTGACACAAAACAAACATATTAAAAACATAGCATAGAAATTGTAACACTACATTACATATTTTTTCATTTTTAGGGTTCCGTACCTCAAAATGAAAAAACGGAACCCTTATAGGATCACTCGTGTGTCTGTCTGTCTGTCTGTCACAGCCAGTTTGCTCCGAATCTAATGGACCGATTAAGTTGAAATTTGGTACACATATGAATTACTGTGACCCAAACACGGACGGGTAAAGTAAATAAATTAAATTTGAATATAGAGGTCGTTTTTGGGGGGCAAATAAGAAAATTTAAAAAAAAAGTTTTGCAAACTACACCATGTTGCATATCAAATGAAAGGGCTTACTATGAGGGTCTCAAATATATTTTTTTTGATAATTTTAAAATAAATTGTTTTAAAGTTATTTAAGAAAATAGATGAAAATTGACCATTCCCCCCTTATCTCCGAAACTACTGAGCCTAAAATTTTGAAAAAAATACAGAAAATAGATATTTACCTGAAGATTACAGAAAAATCTATAAGAAGTCTGTGGTCTTAAAATAACATGGTAAATCTCTCAATATTGTGAGTACAAACTTACATTTACAGTTAGAAATTATGGGAGAACATGTTTTTCAACAGCAATGTTAAGTTTAATCTTAAGATAAATTCATCCCAACTACGGAACCCTTCATTGTGCGTGGTCCGACACGCACTTGGCCGGTTTTTTACTTAAGAAATCAATAATTTTGTCTGCTTTTGTTCCCTTTGTCACTAGAACCGCCCATCATTTCTTAAAAATAAGCGACATGCCACTATAAGCGAAGTTTTCCTTTTTAAAGAAGTTCTATACTATGAAAACCAAACCTCGTACTGCAATTACTTCATACTAAGCGGTTGGTCAATATAGGCGGAGTCGTAATAAATGGATTCCACTGTATTTTAATTAATATCTTCGGCTTACGATACGAAGTGCTACATAACCACAGGGTCCTATAACTAATCGCGCACGACACAAAGGCACCCCTCGTGTCGTGCGCGATTATATCGCGTTTCGCGCCTGTTTTTAGACTTGAGCGGTAGATAAGGATTGATTGTCAGGACAGCAAAGTTTTGTCAAGCAAGCTTTAGCGAGTTTTCTGATTTGTCAGTGCAACAGGACTGATGAAAACAAACGCACATCAAACGAACATCTCTCTTCGTTGCACGATGTGGTTTGTTGCTTTGAAATCAGCTCAGTTTACTAATCAGTGTTTGTTGTCGCGCATTACAAAAGTTTCGTTCCCTCGCGTTTACTTTTGATAAAAAAATAAATAGTTATCTATGACAACATAAGACCTGACATTCATTATTAATTCTAAATAAAAAAAATGTGTACGGTCAGGGGAGCCCCGCCCCGTCTCATAATAATGATTAAAAAAAAAACAAAATTATTGCAGCCGCCATATTGGATTTTCATTTTGACTTTATTATCGGCTATAGCACCCTCGAAAATCATAAAAACAATACCCATAGTAAAAAATTCGATAGCGCCCATCTTGCATTTTCATTTTGACTAAATTTACCTTTCAAGAAAGGAAGAAAGTCGCATGGAGGATAACGCTTTTTCGTTACGGTACAATTTCTGCAGAACATCGTTTCAAAAATCAATGAAGTGGAGTGTTGATCTACGCTAAAGTCCTAGATGCTCTCGTGCTGCGCCTACGCGGCACGGGCGGTACTTCGATTCTACGACATACGACAGCGGGATCGATTCTCAGGACCAGCAAAACTTTTTGCATTTTTTTTTTTGTTATGTTATTTTATATAATAATAATAAATTTAAAATATATTTTTTTACACAACTGCAGCTAATAATTAGGTTATAGCCAAGAATCAGAATTAAAATTTTGAAGGACCAATTTTTTTTTGGTCAAAATTAACTAAAAATTTTAGAGATAACAGATCAGCTAACATGAAATTAAAAAGTAACAAAAATTCACTCACTACCCTGTGTAAAAGCTCTCCGTAAATAATTATACGTAGAGAGCGTTTGCAAGGGTCCGCGCGGGCCGCGCCGGTTCGATCCCCACGACGCGCGAAACTTTTTGCATTTATAACTAATAATTATAAACAGTCTAGAATTGAATCTCTGCACGTTTCATTTATCAACCGAAGTTGATAGCTTTATGAAAATAAGTAGGTAATTTTTTTTACGATATTAATTTTAGTAGAAATTAATAACTATTGGCATTAAAACTATCTTTGACATAAGATAACTTTGTGCTTTTTTTATAGAAATAAGATACACAATAGTATCGAGATAATACACTCGAAAACACAAAGATTTGGAAATTAAAATTCAACAATACGTTTTTTATTGGTCCTTCGGACTATGAGAACAATATCGCAACCGACAGATCACACAAAAGAATCCTGCATCGCGCAATTAAAGTTTTCGTGAACCGTTGTACATATACAGGGACCGTTGTCGTTACATCGGGAGGTCCGTGTTTACCTGGGAAGCCGAACCGATTCAAGTCGGTCGGGTCGGTACCCACCATACCACCACTCGTAACCATTCTTTCATACACAAATTAGTACTTATGCAGTTTGGGATCATTATAATAGTGGGTAACCAAGTCACAGTAACCTGCCTACATTGCACCTTCCTACTAGTATAATTATACAAATTGGACCTTCAGTAACAAAAAATCTCTGACCATTGCAATTGTTGTTCACCATGGTAAACAATATGACCTCCTTTTTTGGACTTTTTCGATTTTGAAAAGTTGTCTTATCTTATTAACAGGTCCTATTTATTGTTGCAACAACTTATAACATACTCGGCAATTACACCTACAACAAATTTGCTCAATATTTTTTTTTGCGCAGAAGTATTGAATCACTAATTCTTGCTCTCAAAAATCAATCTGCCTCATAGAACTATTATTACTAGCGTATACTTTATCTCAATTTGCCTAGCCTTTTCCCAACTACCACTTAGCGGTAGATATGGTGTCCCTATTATTTGTCCAGAACAAGGTTTTCTTTAGGACTAACTTGAATTTAAAACTTTTAAGATACGGTTAAGTATAGTTGGATCATAATTGTCTGTTTTATTTATGTGAGCTTACTCGTACGTGAGTTTACCAATATAAATACTGCTATTAAGGCATTTTATTAAATTCTACTGAAGTCTCTAATTGACTAGGTGACATCGTTACCAATTAATGGACCTAGCTTTCAAAATAAATTGGTACACATTTCACAGTTATTTTAGACTAGCTTTTGCCCGCGGCTTCGCCCGCGTGGAGGTCGGAAATTATCCCACGGGAACGTACCACCGGGATAGAAAGTATTCTGTGTCCTAATCCAGGTCATGGTCTGTCCATGTGCCAAATTTCATCCAAATCCGTTCAGCCGTTTTAGCGTGAAAGTGTAACAAACAAACAAATTCACTTTCTTAGGATTTCGTACAAACGTAACATCAAGCCTGTGTTCCCCAAACGGTTAGGCACAGGTGTTTCTATCTATAGTACCTAATCCCGCAATTTACCTGTTATGTTAAGGCTAGTAGTGCTGCCAACTAGCGCCACCATTGAGAAAAAAGTCATAAGTCTAGAGATATGGAACATTTTGAAATTTCCTATGCTCACATTTTTAGTCGGATGACGTGAATTTGTTGTATCAAAAAATCAACACCCAAGCCTTAGCAGCGAAATGCTATCGTGGTCACGTAGATTTCGAGGTTAAGGCAATCATTATTTTCTCAATGGTGGCGCTATAGTTGGCAGCACTACTCGCCTTAAGTCTTATGGATTGAGCCCAGGATATTCTGGAACTTTTACGAACATTATTCATTTAATTAGGAGAATATGGAGATTTTTAAAAGTTTTACATTGTTTACACTGTGTCGTCTTTTGTTCCTCAAGAGCTATATTATACTTGTATTTTTAGGTTCATTTAGTTTCTGATGACGGCTTTTCATTGCAAATTATTGACAAACGGAAATCCATGAAAATTATAATCAGTCTTATGAAAGGGGTATCGTATTACCTAGTAACTGGGCTGTGGTCAGATAGGCAGTCGCCATGTAAAATACTGGTATTTAGCTTCATCCAGTTAGACTGGAAGCTGACCCCAACATATTTGGGAAAAGGCTAGGCAGACTGATTGAGGTACAGACAACAGAACATCCGGTTGTACCAATCTGTCAAATTTCTCCGAATGATTTTAAACCTTAAAATGTTGAAGGTTAAGTTCAAAATCGAATGAGAAAATTTGACAGTTTGTAGTAACGACCTGCTGCTGTGTATACTTACAATATACATTACTTACCTTTTAAATATAATCGCCAATTTTGCATATTTATCGAATGAATAATTAAAACTCTTCTCTTGTTTGTCATTCTGAAGGAATTCCTAATAGACACTTTCCAGTCTGCCAACGAAGCTTGAAACTGAAATGAAAAAGTTAGAAATAATAATAATTTATTGTTCCATAACTAGTGTTACAGATTGCTTTCCCACCAGTTACTGAAAAGCTGAAACTATGCAATACAATGCAGTACTTAACTTTAGTGGAAAAGATCACCTGTATCCTTGTACCTATCACAGGAGACAGGGCCTGCCGCCGGGGTTCGCGGGTAGTTCGAAAGAGATACCGTGGCCCTGGCACGAGCAACTGAAGGAACACGGGTGGGTTTTAGTCAGTAAAAGTCTGACACGCCCTCCCGCTCTACCCAGAATGGGAGGTCATTTGATGATTTCCCATCCAAAAAAAAAAAAAGGAGACAGGGCTGACTTATGAGGACTACTCATGACAATGAAAAAAGTTAGAAATTATTATTTAATCCTATGACCTAAGACTACGTATTTCAATGAAATACAAAAAAAAAAACTTATGACTAGTCGTATATTAACTTGGATTTTACTAAGCATATAGCAGAGTATAACTTTAAATTACCCCACCTGTGAGTATATACTTAGAATCCTCACTGTCATTACCTCAACAGACCTCATACATTGAGCAAGACAGTATGTCAGCAAACCACCCATAATGTATCCAAAATGTTACGAATTAAATGTGGGGACCGGCTCCGACTTACCAGTTGTATGTCGTAGGTTCGAACCCAGACAGGAGCTTTACTTTGTGAAAATTATTTCATCGCATGTTGATCTTATCTTTAATCTTTAATTTTATTTTGGTTCTTTTGTTTTGAATATTCATTTCATTGATTGGTATTCTTATTTTATTTCTGAATGATGTTTGACTTTTGTTTGATTGCAATCATGTTTACTGATGATTTTAATTTGATTTTAATTTGATTTTTTTTTTAATTACGCATCTCTTTGATTTTTTTTATTTTTTATTTTAATGTTCATTTTATTGCCTGCAAGATTGATATTATTATTATTTTTATTGTTTATTTATAACTTCAAATTTAACTGTTTCTTGTATGTTTTAGCGCTGTGTCACGCTGAACAGTCAGTTATTCAATCTGCCTTTACTGTCTATATTGGGCAACCAAGATACAGGCTGCGCCTAGTTTGGGGCCCACGGATTCTTCTAGTTTTGTACTCTTCTAACTATGCTCACTGTTTTTGTTTTCTTGTTTGTATAATAATTATGTAACCTGTGTGTGTCAATAAATTGATTTATTTATTATCACCACTCACTGCTCTCAAAACAGTGAAGAAAAACATCATGAGGAAACCTAGTGTCCTAGAACCAAAAATTCGAAGACATGACGTGACATCTATCAACCTGCACACATGGTGGATTCGGCCCATTCCCTCTCACAAAGAGTCCCAGAAGTGGGAACACTATCGGTCTTATTACAAAACGAGGTTTTTCTTCTGTCACGGTTTAAATCATCGAGCCAGTTTTTGTAATAAGAACTTAGCTGTGATAGAAATACAGTTCTTTATACAAAATTGACAACTTAGTCCGGTACTAAGTTGTCAGTTTTGTAAAACTGACATCTTAATGTGTCGGAATAAAGTTCGAAATTCAAAAAAGGGTCCATGGTTTAAACCTGGATTTGAAGATGAACCTTGTTTTGTAATAAGACGGTATAGGTTAATATTCATAATCATAATCATTTTATTATCAGGCACCTAGGCCCATAGATAAAATACACAAAATTATCTTAAAAACAATAATAATAAACTAATACATATTTACATAATAATAAATCTTATTTTATCTATAATTATACACGTAACGTCGGCGTCGTGTTTCGCTGCGTGGTGTCGCGTAACCGTCCTCGGAAAAGTCGAAATATGACACCTTTCGGCCAAAAGTCCTCTTTTAAAAAGGTCTGTAGATGGTGGGTTGGAACTCGTACCACGAACGACGTAAAGTTGATATTGTGACGCGATTCCAACCTTTGGACCCTCAGAGTCCAGTCGGTCTTCACCTTCAAATACTGTACCACTTCCTCAATCCTTGTGAAGTGATACAGACGCGAAATGTACAGCTGCGTCGTAGGCACAGCAGGGCGTAGCAGCATGTAGGGTCCACTTGGTGCGGTACCACACTGGTTACGAGAACAGGGCTTCTTCTTCTTTTCTACTTTAGTGAAACCCTCTTCATCAACTTGGCCCGTTCTTGGTAAGGAGTTACGGACCGCAGTCAGGGCAGGCTGAGCACCCTTATATGCTATGCTTATGCTGTTACCAATTCTTTGTACATTGTTATCCAATAATGATCCACCAGCAACTTTGTACTCGTAAAACAATAACCCTAACAACATTTCAGTTGACATTTTCACATCAAATTAAGCAACAATTTAAGTAATTCAATTTGCATCAGTGACACATTCTATCAGCCAGCAAACACCTACGTTTTCTACGAAGGATGAAACTGAAAACCTTACACATTAAAGTTAATTTTAGGTACAAGCTCTGTACGAATACGTTTTCTCATTAAAAACACCAATAAAATTACCGGGGAAAAGAAACTATTAACGAATTAAACACTGTCTACTTCACTTTAGAAAATGAAAGCACTTTGTAACACAATAACTTATTTTCTTCTTTGACGTTGTGAGTAGGTGTACATAATTAAAATTTCTTAGCAGCTCACTGTGGCACAGTTTGCAAAGTTTAAGGGGTCCCCGAAACAATCAATTGCAATTGATCCCATAAAATATTGTAGTAATATTTTCAATCGCTTCAATTGCGCATCAATCATGTAAAAATTGACAGTTGCAATAGATCGTTTCGGGATCCTTAAAAGCAATAATATATTCCATCATTTTTTCTTAGTTAGCTAATGGCTAATGTATCATGTTCTATGAACAACGTAAACAAGATACGTAGGTACAAAATGTCAAATTAATTTATATCTCTTTATGCGGGTAGTTGCATTTTTGTTGAGAGACAAAAATGCAACTACCCGCATAAAGAAATATAATTTAATTTGTAACGTATCTAATAGATGTCGCCATGACTCGTTTATGTTCTAAATTTGATCATTTTGTCATTATCGTACTATAATGAGGCTTTGGAAACCATATTTATAGATCTAAATAAGGAACAAAAATGTCAATGAATGTAAAATCAACCGAATGTGGAAGGGAACCATTCTGAAAAATGGTTTTTTTTTGTTAAGTTCTAGATCGCGATATCAACATTTTCGTTGGTTTGAAACATAAATAATTATGAAGATTATAGTCCTCAGGTGTCCAGCTCTTCTCGGGAAGTTGCATTAATTTAATGTAACGTGTAGACGAGAGTGTGTGAAAAAGTGTGCACAGTAGTGCTATTCTGTAAATATCTCACCGTGAAAACATGAGTGAAATGATCTTAAAGTGAGCTGTCAATAGTGTCAACCCCTAGCATCAGGTGGAATGACAGCTCACTGTACGCTCACTTCACCTGAGTTATCACGGTGAGATGTTTACAGAATAGCACTAAGTACTGTTCTAAATTTGAACTGAGTGGTTCCTGCCTCGGCAGATTTAAAGGGACCGTGGAAGAGGTATGTGCGTGGACTTTCTTCCACGGTTCTAGACTGATCGGAGTTCAGTGTTCTGTTCTCTACCCCACCGCAGAAGAGCGACATTGACACCTTTTTGATAATGCTACTTTAATTATTATATGAGCAAACCCGCCGCGCGTCGATGTCAGCATAAAAGTAATACTATTGTTATGTACGGGTTTGTTCATACAATTATCTTTTTTATATTTTATTCTATTTTAGTTTCGTATTTAAAAAAAAAGCATTTGGTTTATTGCTCAATGTTTTAAAGCATTAGTAACGTAGGTGAGTACCAAGCGTCTAGGAGTCTAGACGCTTATTTTAATCACAGAATAAACATGCTAACGGGATTTTAATTGCGGAACCACATACAGTAGGACACAAAACTTTTCTCTATGATTTGAAATCTTTATGTAGCTTATCAATCATACGGCCCTGTTTAAGTCGACGTTCGCGCGGACATAAAAATATCGCGGTGATTTTATTTCGCGCACTGGATTTTCAACGCTCTGCTTAGTGCCGAGAGTTGAAAATCCAACAGTGTGTTTTTTCGACGCACTAGAATGCACTCTGTTGTTGTTAAGTTGGATTCTCAACGCTCGGTTCAACAGCGAGAGTTGAAAATCCAGTGCGCGATAAAATCCCGTCGCGATATTTTTACGATGAGCAAGTTTTGTACTGTGTTGCCTAAACGATAATATAATTATTATTTTGGTGCATAGTATGTACCACAGAACAAATATTTCTCTGTTCTGTGGAATGTACAGTAGGTTCCCACCACAGAGAACAGATACAGATTGTAGGCAAGTACCACCGAGATAAAGTACTACGCATAGAGAAGACATCCGAAACAAAAACATTGTCACAAAAGGAAGACAGCCGGTGGGGCTGTGCGCTGCAGCGCTTAAACAATACGTATCGTCTCACCAAACTTTCACCCACGCAGACCAGGATTTCGCGATTTCACCCACGTAGACCAGGATAAAAAGTAGCCTATGTGTTAATCCAGGGTATAGCTATCTACATAGGAAATTGCATCTAAATCGGTCTAGCCGTTTGAGCGTGAAGAAGTAACAAACATACAAACACACCCCCACCCACACACACACAAACTTTCGCCTTTGTAATATTAGTGTGACATTAGGATGTTGACTACTGGCCTTTCACCTACCTACTACAGAAAATTACACGCTGATATGAACCCTGATAAAAACTCGTCAAGTTCAAGAAGTGCCAGCCTATATAATAGGTAATACCTACAACATACCTAAAGTCTCCATTTTGTTTTGTAGTCTGGAAAGTAACAAAGATATTTCGTGTATAACATTCCTTATCTTGTTCGTACTTTTGGCAGATAAGAGTGGTTGTATTATTCAAGTATTATTAAAGTGCGCACCTGCGACAAACAAACGTCTAGAACGTCTAGAACATTATCTTTTGCTTTTTCTTCAAGAAGCTTCAATATACGAGTATAAGAAGGTAAGTTTACTGGATGACTTTTTTACCGTCTCGAAAAACTAGGGTATATTCGGTGAACGGAGTAGAAGCCTAAGGCATATCTAGTTTTTCTTTTTTTTTTTTTTTTAATTAAAAAAAATCAAAATTCAAATCATAATGCAGGTTGCATATTATTTAAATTACGATATTTGTAAAGGAATTATTATTTTTTATCAAAATTTATGTTTTTATTGTTCTAAAATGAAAAGTTTACATCGAATTTGTAGTATTTATTGATACTTAGATATTTTTTTCTGACTAATCTATTAAAAAAAAAAAAACTAGGTATGCCATACGCTTCTACTCCGTTCACCTAAGGTACCCTATTTTTTTCAAGACGGTAAAAAAAGTCATCCGGTATAATTACGGCTAAAAGAGAGTTGTTTATTATTCAGCTATCTTAATAGGTACCTACTGGGAAAGCTGTTTTTTTTTAATGTATTTAGATTGCTTAAAGTGTTTCAACATCCGGACAAACCTATTGAGGTTTTTGTGATGTTTCTGTTTATATTTTGTTTTTTTTTTTCTTAATTAATAAACAATAAAAATAAAAAAAAAGCTAATAGGTGAAACTATAAAAGAAGATTTTTTGACAAATAATTTTATTACTTACAGCATTTTGATTTTGTGAAATCGATGAAATAGGTTTTATGTAACTATGCATTAGGCATGGCATTTAATGTTATGGTTATTTTAGATATTTGTTCAATCAAATAGAAGCAGCATCAACCAGAATTTACATAGCATTATCTCTCCATTAAACACTTCCATAGGTCCGTAACTAAATAATATATATATATATATATATATACATATATATATATATATATATATATATATATATATATATATATATATATATATACATATATATATATATATAAAATAATATAAAAAAGTAGTTGTTTGTTTTTTTTTATATTTCTATATCTATCCGTACCTATGTAGATTCCGACTATTTTCTATTCCGAGACTTCTTCTTCTTCTTGTACACCGAGTCACAAAAAATATCACCATTTTATTACAAGACAAGCTTTTGCCCGCGGCTTTGCCCGCGTGGATGTCAAAAATTATCCCACGGGAACGTCCTACCGTGAAATCTTTCCTTATTCCTTGTCTACATTATAAAGGGAACTTCTGTGCAAAATTTCAGCTTTCTAGGCTCAAGGGTTTGGGCTGGGCGTTGATGAGTCAGTGAGTCAGGCCATCTCTTTTTATTTGTGTACATTATAGATACTAGTTTTTAACTTTATCGAAACATAGTTACTTGAACTCAGTTGAGTTTTTGCCCTCGAAAACAGATACTTACTTGAAAAATATTTTCATGAATAACTTTTCTATAGGTAGTATATCGTCGTTGATAGTCCAATTCCGCGTAACTAACATTGTCAAATACCGCGAATGTACACTTTCGCTAATTTTACATGAGGGTCAAAAAACTAATTTTCTAAAATACTAATCGGCCGAATTTTGAATGAACTTGAGTATAGGATCATTTCGTTCTCCTTAACCTAATGTGCTATTTTTAAAGTAAATATTTCCAATAGTTTATTTACAAAATCACTTACGCTGTATAGTTTCAAACTATTCTGGTTCATAAACAGTACTTACGCGAAATTATAAATGCAATAAAATAATGCCACAACCTCAATCAATTATTTATTTAATAATATCAAGTATTTAAATGACTAAGTTTATACAGTAATATTATATAGTTATGAAAGAATAAAAGATAGCTACCAACAAGTATGAAAAATTATAAGTAGAGGAATGTTGAATGAAGGTGAAGAAATATTTTTAGGCCTCCGAGGTAGAGGGATATAATCAGCTTGAAAATGATTCTTGTATTCGATTGTTCCATTAGGGTTGTACTTTAACACGCGCAGATCAACAACACAGCCGTCACCAACCCCTCGTCCAGGTCTTATCGAATCGTATATTTGGTACTGTTTTGCACTGTAATCTTTGAAGAACGTGTGGTCTGGTTGGATGGAAATGGTCTTCTCCTAGCTTCTTTTGTTATGGATGCATATTGTGACGGCAAAAAAAATCTCAACGTTTTTAATTTCTTCTCAATGACTGAATGTACTGAGTCCACCTCCATCTGCGTATGGCCTTTTTCTAAATACTTTTGGGTTATAGTCACGTTCTTCTCCATCGCTAATAAGAGGAGTGTGTTTGATAGTTCACTATTTCTATTTTGCGCTGTGCACCCATCACTCCAAATGATAATATTTTTCGGGTCTCTCTCTAACAACTTTGTAACATAATCAGCATAAAAAGATGCATACGTGGCTGCTTTAAGATCACACGCTGTCTCGTCAAACCAATAACAATCAACATGGTCAGTGCCAAGGTCATAAACTGTAAAGTTATGTACTGCTAATTTCGTTTCAAAATACAGCGCACTAGCATGACGACAGTAGTGTGATGGTAACTTAGGTAAACTATTCAGGTAACTTTTTACGGAGTGTCTTTTAGTCACAGTGCTAAGCTAAATATTTGAATTTTCGGTATCAAGACGTCTTTGATTTCTATCTCCTAGCCAGTAGCGGGCAGTCCATTCCTTGATGCCTAATGTAGAGAGAAATGTTTTAAGACAAACTTTTTTTTTTATGCCATTTAGGTATATGCAGGTTATACTCCTTACT
Organism: Cosmia pyralina; assembly: GCA_946251885.1. Taxonomy (NCBI): domain Eukaryota; kingdom Metazoa; phylum Arthropoda; class Insecta; order Lepidoptera; family Noctuidae; genus Cosmia; species Cosmia pyralina. The sequence continues at coordinate 13,994,803 of OX276359.1, read as the reverse complement.
ATGGAGACGCCGAGAGATATTTTCCGATGTTTTCCTCTGAGTTGACTTTATATCCGTCATAGAACATACAAACACCTTCTTCTCCTTCCATGATCTAGACCAAAAAGTTTGAAATATTTTCTGTCTCTCTTCTTCACTGATTTGCGTGCAAAACAGGGTTTTGCTGCGTAGACATAATGGCGAATTACATTTAGGTCCTAAAATCCTTTTAGGTTTTGGAGCATTTTGGACGTACTTTGTATTATTTTTTTAGTATTCTTTTCCTAGCATCCTATTTTTTGGTTTTTAATTTTCTTCCAATTCTGACGGTCAGCTTTACGTTTTCTGGTTCTGGACGCAACTGCAACTTCTGGCTCAATATACCTCTCAGGAAACCAATTGACATCAAGGTTATCTAAAGGCTGCACATTTGTGATATCCGAAAGGGGAACATAAGATGGGTCTGCCACAGAGTCATCGGATCCAAAATCGAAATTTTCATGTGGCACAGCAATGTCGATATTTAGATCTACCGTAGGCGTAGCGCTAACAATAGTATTGTCCATTGCAGGTTCGAGATTATGGCAATCGTTTCCTACAGTAGTGTAATCAGCTGTAGGTACTTACAGTATTTTCGACACATGCGGGACATGCCAGCTGGACAAATGGGGTTAATTGAATTAAATGGGGTAATTGATTTTCTAATATTTGCTTTTTCTTCTTAAGTAGTTCCTGTCGCCGCTGTTAAAGTTTTTGTAATGTCGTAACGTCATCATTCATATCAGCATCGGTACCCTCTAAATTGTTCGTAGAACCATCTTGTGTTGCATTTTCGTCTTCATTCATTGTGAATCTTAGTATTTACTACTAACACTGCAAAGGTAAATAGACCTATTTTTCACTAAGTTTCAAAAAACCATCTTGGTAAGTACCTACGTCATAAAACACCCATCTACATGGGATCATAAAAGAACTGTCTTTTATTACTTTATTGAAGGTAATTGTGACAAAATAGTAACACAAAATAAATTAAGTATAATATAACCGCGGAAGTACGAAACGATACAAAAAGGGAAACCGCGTAAGAACAACGTAAAAATTATAAGAACTTTTATACTCGAAATCAAACAATTTCAGAATAAAAAACTTCTCATTTTTATTTATAATAAAGTATAGAATATGTGTGTTAAACTTACATTGAAAATAATCCAGTAATTACACATAAAAAACAATTTTTACCCGGAGTGTCACATAAACACTACACGCGCTAATAGAAATTGGCGCGGATACGCGGCTTTCGTGTCGTAACTTGTTCGCCAAAAGATCCGCGGTATTGTTATTTTTGATTTATTCGTCTTCCTATTGGACGATTCAAATAATTGTCATACGGGTCGACGCCAATCACAATCAGTTACCTACAGCCGCGAAATCTCATTTTTGCTTTTTTTGTACATTCGCGGTTTTGAATAATGTTAGTTACGCGGTATTGGAATATCAACGACGATATATAACTTTAAACTTACGATACCTAATGTTCCAAGGAACTGACATCTAACATTGTGTTAAGCCGACGTACAACTTTTTTTCGCGTACTGGATTTTCAACGCACTGCTTAGCGCCGAGAATTCAAAATCCAACAGTGGTTTTTTTCGACGTGCTGGAATGCACTCTGTTGTTGTTATGTTGAATTCTCGAAGCTCGGCTCAACACCGAGAGTTGAATATCCAGTGCGTGATAAAATCCCGCCGCGATATTTTTACGTCCGTGCATACGTTGGCTTACTCGATTTCAAGTTGGATCAGCCGAACTATCCCTAATCTAAAAGAGAAGTCAAATTGTCTACATCGGTGGTGTTGAGTGCTACGCACATCCCTTTCTACATCAAATGCCTTCCTGCCACGGCCTTTCAGCCACCGCCGTTTAGCCACAACCTTTCAGCCTAACTTTCAGGCATAGCGCATTCGTCTCAGCCAGTCACAGCCTCTCAGCTACGGCCTATCAGCCACAGCCATTCAGCGTTTGATGCCCGCTCCATACTCTACAGTACTTCACGTCATTCCAATGGGTCGTGTGCCTTTTCCAAGGACACACTTACCGCGTAGAAACGGACTCCTCTATTTGAAAAAGCCAAAATTTATATCCATCCACAAATCCCCAAAAACTTTGTTTGTGAGTTGTAGGATTTAATAGAAAAAAAATCTATTTCTAAGAATTGCTAATGCTCAGGGAATATTGTGTTCAAAGGACGGCGCGTGAGCAGGTACTTGGGACTAAAAAAATGGACGCAACCACGTTCGTCAAACGAGATGTGGCTGACGTCACATTTCGCACCCCATCTGTCGGTTTTTTTTTTTTTTTATAAATTGTTAAAAGTAGTCCTGTCCGTTACTTATTGACAAGTTTGACTGACAGAAAATGAGACGCACAACACAATCCAATCTAAAACAAATACAACCATAAAAAGATAGGTAGGTACTTATCTACCCCAGCACATTATCAATAGGAGTTGGTTTCATTTTGACAGTTCAACAACATTCATTGCGTTATTTACATTGTCGAGCAGATAAATTTTTTGAACATATGAAGCAATGGATTAGTGATTTGTTTCAAAATGAAACCAACTCCGATTGGTAATGTGTTACGCAATTAGGGTGCAGCAGTGCTATTCTGTACAAATCTCACCGTGAAAACCTAGGTGAAGTGAGTTGTCATTCTTCCTGATGCTAGGGATTGACAGTATTGACAGCTCACTCCACGTTCACTTCACCTAAATGTTCACGGTGAGATTTCTACAGAATAGCACTGCTGATCTCTGTACGCACTGCCACAGATCAAGCTATACAATTCCAGTATAAGCTGATCTCGCATTGTATAGGATTTCCTTACAATGAGAGGTCAGTGTAAACTGGAAATGTATAGCTTGATGTGTAGCCGTGTGTACGTATGGGAATAAAGTCGCTGGCAACATAATAATCACACTTCACACTAATATTATAAAGGCGAAAGTTTGTGAGTGTGATTGTATGTTTGTTACTTCTTCATGCTCAAACGGAGGGACCGATTTGAATGAAATTTGGTATGTAGATAGCTTATATACCCTGGATTAACACATAGGCTATTTTTTATCCCGGTCTACGTGGGTGAAACCGCGGGGCGCAGTTAGTACGATGATAAAACCTTCTGAATGGATACAGAAGAATCGTAAATTGACAAAACATAGCGATACTGCAAACTACTTATTACTAAAATCAAAGCGTAAATTTGGGCTATAATTAAAAGTTATAAAAACTTTTTGAAAGCTCGGCGGACGAAAAAAAGTTTTAAAGTAATTAGTAAAGAAATTCCATGATCATTATTCAAAGCAAAAGTTTAATCAAGTTATTTTGGGAAATAAATTCGCGATGTCCTACATTGAACTAACAATAACTAATAAATATTTGTTTTATTTCATTTTCTCACTAGTACTTTACCAGCGAATTCGTCCACCCCCTTCGAAAAATCCTTATTCCTCGTCTATATCATAAAAGGACCTTTTTGCAAAATTTCAGCTTTCCAAGTCAAGGAAGACAAAGGTTTGGGCTGGACTGGGCTTTGATGAGTCCGTCAATGGATGAGTGAGTTTGGACTTTTCATTCAATAAACATTGACTAGTTTTGACTGAAACCTTTAGCAAAACCAAAAAAAAAAAAACAGTAGAATATTCGTAAAGTCACAAAAGTAACACTGCTAACAGGTTAACATATTATAAAGATCAAGCGTATTTATAATAGGTCGTTACCTATGAAATTGCCGTTTTGTATGAAAAAATTTAAACGAATTTTTTTCATGCATTTTTTATTTGTATTAATCGAAGTAATCACCCATGCTATCAATGCATCTTTGCCAACGCAGTGGCAGTTTATTGATGCCCTTCTTAAAGAAATCAGCTGGACGGGAGGCAACAAATTCTTCAAAGGCATTTTGTACTGCCTCTCGGGTATTGAATTTTTTTCCCGCCAAGAAGTTATCCAAATTCTGAAAAAAGTAGTAGTCTGTAGGCGCAAGGTCTGGTGAGTAGGGCGGATGATAGAGAGCTTCCAGCCCCAGTTCTTGCAACTTGGAGATCGTCTGCTGTGCAGTATGAGTGCGCGCGTTGTCGTGCAGGAGCAGCGGAGACGAGCGATTGACCAATGCTGGTTGGAGATGTGCCAGCTTCTCCATCATTGTGTTCAGTTCTTCACAGTACACATCTGAAGTAATGCTCACCCCGTTTGGTAAGAAGCTGTGATGAATCACACCGGCGCTAGACCACCAAATAGTGGCCATCACTTTTCTAGGGGTAAGTTTTCGTTTAGGGCATTGTTTAGGTGCTGAACCAGGATCCAACCAACTTGCTGAGCGCTTGCGGTTATCAAACAGAATCCATTTTTCATCGCAGGTAACAACGCGGTTCAAAATTCCTTCATTTGTGTGTCTGTTGAGCAGTGCAAGGCACGTCTCGACGCGTACTTCGCGCTGGCGATCATTGAGTTCGTGGGGCACCCATTTGTCAAGCTTTTTTACCTTGCCAATTTGACGCAAATGGACCAATATTGTTATGACGCTAACGTCGAAAGCTGCTGCTAATTCAGCCGTAGATTGTGTATCATCAGCTTCCACAATCGCCTTTAATTCGTCATTGTCGACCAAAGTCTTCGGACGACCGCGAGGTTCATTTTTCAGGTCGAAATTTCCAGAACGGAAGCGAGCAAACCAATAACAAGTGGGTGCGTTGGTTTGTAGTGTTAGCTCCGTAAACGTCGTTGATGTTGCGTGCCGCTTGTGCCGCGTTGCTGCCACGACGGTACTCATATTCCATAGTTACTCGAATTTTTAACGTATCCATGATGACGAAAAAGATTGAAATGTGATGAAAATGTAACACTAATCAATAAACAAATGACTACTTTTGGAAAAAAAAATCCATGTTTTTAAAATAAAATTAATTTGAAATTAGAATTCTTAGCCAAACAAAAATTATTTTGATTTGAAATGGCCAGTACTGCAGAACGGCAATTTCATAGGTAAAGACCTAATAATAAAAACCGGGCAAGTGCGTGTCGGGCCAGGCGCAGTAATAGGATTCCGTAGTGCACTCCGCCGCCCGTCATTACTCGAGCGTAAATACCTATTAGGTATTAATTTAGAAATCAATATTAATAAAAATGTTATGATTTTATTTTTGTATATTTTTACATGGTTCATAAACTTATATTTACTACCTGTTTTACACAACATTAAATAAGTTATTTTTAATGGAATTTAAACGAAATTTTAACTGTTCCAAGTACATTTTACAAGTTGGTTGACTATTACTCGTAAACTTGAAAAGCCAACTTAGCTGTGATAGTTTACCTTTTAGTTTTGTTATATATTTTAATTTTTTCACCCTTCCAAAACTAACCGTTTAGCTGGCAGGGGGGGGGGGGACACTCGACTCTAACAAAAATTAGCATATTTCAGAAACGGATCCCTAAATCGAAGAATTGTTTTCACAAACCCGCAATATTTTTGAAAGATTTATCCAACAACATCCCACACCATGGGGTAGACGAGAAAAAAAAAACATCCCCACTTTACGAAAATTTTTTTTCATGATTTTATTTTACCACTGTCGGCGTGATGAATATTAATTATGTATATCCATGCCAAAATAAAGCTTTCTATTACTAAAAGTCTCTGAGCTAAGCTGCGGACGGACGGACATAGCGAAACTATAAGGGTTCCTTGTTGACTTCGGAACCGTAAAAAGCCTGTGAAATCGATTAGGCACAATGAGCACATCACTATAACAGTAACTGCTAGTGTTTAGAATGGAAACAAAGAAAAAACAATATGCGCAAAATACTAAACATAGATTACCTACAGTCTACTAAAAACAATTAAATCTTCGATGAAACTAGTAGTGTACTATTTCAGTAACATAACATTTTCAGAGTTATTGAAGAATCAAGATAAACATTTTAGAACAAAAAACAAATTTTCCAAATTTAAAACGTGGGATTTTATTTTTTGTTTAAAAAAAAACGAAAATAAAATACCACGTCTTAGGGGGATGCGCCAAGGTAGCTCGCGAAATTCAAATTTTCTTACGTTTTTTGCAATTTGCAGGTCAGTGTCAGGTTGTATGTTGATGAAAATATGATCCACGGCCGTAATACCTAATATAGTTTTACAGAATTATAATCATTAGAATCAGCAATACAACTCCATAAGTTAGAATTGCCCACAAACCTCATGATTTCATGAAATCGCTAGATTTGAGATCATTTCTAACTTACGGAGTCGTATTGCTGATTCTAGTAATTATAATTCTGTAAAGCCATATTAGTTACGGCTGCGAATCATATTTTAACCAATTACAACCTGACACTGACCTGCAAATTGCAAAAAACGTAAGAAAATTTGAATTTCGCGGGCTACCTTAGCGCATCCCCCCTAAATGAAGAAATTAACCCTAAATTACATTTTACCAAAAGAAAACTTTTCGAAGAATTTTCTAGTGGGTAAAATGCTACGTATTGAATTTAAGTTAGACCAATGTTAAGGCTTAGGTAATATACTGGTAGAACTAGGTCCTGAGTAATGTATCATTGCCTTTGCAACGTGTTAGCTTGATTGGCATACACGCTAAATACAATGTATATGTCTCGAGTAATCAAGCAGTGACGTTGAGTGACGTAGATAGATGTTCATTTGTTTTTTTTCTCATTAATTTCTTTTATTGCTTAACCTTTTATAAGTAGCTAATTACATCAGTACGTGTCGGTAACACTGTTAACTAATAAACTCATTGTTTTGTGTCTTCTTTGAAATAAAAAGATGAAATGATGTTTATTTCTTTATGTAGAAGATCTACTTAACGTCTCAGACCAAATAAAAAGTAATCCATAGCGCTGAGAACAATAAAGTGGCATGCACAAATCTAACCTCGCTCTGTGCATACACGCTCACACGCACACATTTACACTAAACTACAACTATACTTGGACTTTTAATCGTATTCAGTAACTTGACAGTTGAAGGGACAAGTGCCCGACAATTAAAAAGAAATGAGGTGAAAAAAAAAATTGCAAAACTTCCTTGATGTGCTTATAGTTTTAATTGAAACACGATATATTCGTTTATACCATAATATAAACGATAATTAATTTAAAAAAGGAGGAGCTCGTGGCTAAGTAATAACAGCCGCACGGGTCGATCCATCAGGTTAAGCTATGCTTGCCGGGATGGGTCCTTGGATGGGTGACCATCTTTACATACCGAGACTACTCCGTGCCTCGGAAAGCACGTTAAGCCGTTGGTCTCGGCTCCCAACTAGCAAAAACGTCGTATAATTCCAGTCTTATATGACTTCATGTTATAAAACGGTTTTATATCGGTTTCAGTCACCTGACTTTAATGTCTTAATATAAAGTTGAGTAAACGTTTTCAGGACTAACTTATACGACGTCGTACAATGGTGTCAGTGCATATGTTGAGTAAACGTTTTCAAGACTAACTTATACGTCGTCATATAATGGTGTCAGTCGTTTAACTTTTATATAATTAAAACACCGCTTAAAAGTTTGTGTAGGACCTTTATATATTACAAAACTGTTTTAGTCATATGGAAGACTAATTAAGACTTGTATGAGACTAAAATGTTGAATTTCAACGGTAGTACATAACTTTAAGTAGACTTTTAAATCATCTATAGGTCAAACCCACACTTTAATTAAAACATTTCTATTTTATTTTGTCATTCAAAAGTGATTCAATTAAAAAGTAAGTAATGATGAGAGAAATCTAAAGTCAGCTGAAAATGGCCGGGGCGTCATGGTCTCAAGGAAAAGTATATGCGACCTTTTTGTTATATTAGTGTAATATAGAGGTCGCCATATAACTTAGACAAGACGGTTGGAGCTTTATTATGAAAACATATCTTGAATAATTAACTAAAACCCTTGAATTACAAAGAAATAGAGGAGGGCATTAAAAACTTGACAACAACACTTAAATACATTGTCATAAAACTAAAGTTCCCTGAAGAAATACCTATCACAATTAGTATTATATCACACTAACTTAAATAATGTAGATACAATATAGATAATTTGAAATCATGGAAATTAACTTCATTTACTTTTTCTCTTATTTTTTCATACACGCACAATATTAAACACGCAAATCAAAACGGTTGTCGTTGATTCGTATTGTTTGACACTGTACAACGTCATTACAACTGCAATGTGTCATACGCGGTCACATAAGGGTCTCATCACAACAAGTATTGGACCAAAAAGTAGGTCTTTGTACTTTTATTTAACTTTTATGTAACGTTCAACGGTCATTGGCTGACTTCTATATAACTACTAAACGATATTAATGTCGTATAATTTGGGTCCTTTTCGCGTTTTTTAGACGTTCATATGTACGTTTTTGCGACCAATCTTAAAAACGTAAATGAAAATGTAAAACGTTAACTTGACATAATAGTCAACTTAACGTTTTACATTTTAATTTTTTTATTAATAAATTTAAACAAAATTAAAAAATAAATGAGTATTCTTTATTTCTTAATTTTGTTTAAATTTATTATTTGCTTTGTAGACTAATAGCCAACAAGCCAAAAATTAAGAATAAAGTAGTTTTAAAGCAAGACCTGTCAAGACTTGGCCGAATTTTAGTAGTTTCTGTTTCATTCCATACAACAAAATATGGAAAATATTGTTTTCTGGGCAAACTATCAGTTTTAGAGAAAAAAGTCTCCTAACAATTATTCATCAGAATGACAGATCTTTCGATAGGTATTTTTTGAATGTCCCTCATGTAGCAATTTCGATCCACCGTGTGGCGCCGGCATTTCCCAGCTGTCTTGAAAAGAAATGTCCAAACAAACTTAGAGGATCATGGTCTCTTTAAAATAAAATTCCCTTATTTACTGAAAATAAGCTAAATCGTACGCACTTTGTGAAACACCTCCAAGAAGAATGAATAAAAGCTAGATTGCAGGTGTTGATTCAGTTAGTGGTTGATCTAGTTTTTCAATGAAAAAATAACCTAATGTTTAACTGCAGGAGATCACAATAAGAACGATAGCCATCACTTTGCTATCAAAAAGTTATTTTTACTACAGCAACAGCAGTTTTACATGCTGATTTTACTAGGCTTCTCCTGCCGAAGAGACTTCTCCTCACACAAAGAATAAACATTGTCACATCGTTTGCTCACTCAATGTTGGCGATTTCAAAATTTTTGCCCAGATTTCTTCACAATATTGTCCTTGACTGCCTGGTCTAGTGGTCGCAACCGCTACTGCTGAGCATGAGGTTCTGGGTTTGATTGTTCTGGTCGGGCAAAGTGTTATTGGGTTTTTCTATTTTAAATAGCAGCCCGGAATCTGGATTTGTGCCCGGTTGATGGCAATAGGCTCACTCCCTATTACATAGGTAACAATACAGGTACATCTCTGCCCAACCCTTCGGGAAAACAAAGCGTAATGTTATGTAGTATAATCAGCCTATAATGTTCCCACTGCTGGGACACAGGCCTCTTCTCTTCGAGAAGGAGTGGGCTGTATATCTACCACACGGGCGGACCCAGTGCCACATGTCACATGGTGTCACATGTCTTCGAAGTTTGGTTCTAGGACATGCTGGTTTAGTCACGATGTTTTCCTTCGCCGTTTTTAAAGCAGTGGTGATGATATTATTTACACAAGTGAAGCGCCTGCTTGGGTTCGAACCCACAGCTACAATTCGTAAGTCGGGGCCGTTACCACTGGGTCTCCACTGCACGATGTTATGTAATTTCCTTAAAATCAGCCAAGTTCATGGCCGTATTCACCAACTCTAAGTAACACTTAAATGAATCCCTAAATAAAAGTGCACTGTTCGATTTTCAAAATTCCAACAGTACAATAATATTAAGGGATTCATTTAAGTGTCACTTAGAGTTGGTGAAAACGAGCATTAGACCAATAATTTGCTCACTTGAATGCACTTGGAGACCATTACATTGTCACTTTCAACACATGATACAGTTATGGAGACGTGTTATTAATATCAACTTTTACCATCACAAAAATAATTGTTGGCTTCCGTGTAACATCGTTCATTTGACGTGCTCTATTACCGGTATAAGTAATTGCAACAATTTGTCGACTATAATGAAAGCTGTCACTTACACCGAGTGTAATGTTTTTATTCTCCTGTGTCACTCATATCTACCTTAGGCTGAAGAGGTTCTTGGCTCAAAGGATGACGTTATGGCGTTGAACCTGTATCCTGTAAGGGGCCTGAAAGAATGGTACTTGATAGCATGTCGAACAATAAAAAAATTGAACCTTACCAAGTCTTTACCCCCACAGTAAAAATGGATCATGGACTTAGTATAGTAGCTTCTCCGTCATAAATTGATTAGACTTTTATAAACTGATATCTGACTCCAAGAATCTCAGGAAAAGGCCTTGCCAACGATACTGTGACGATACTTCAAACACTGTCCCTAAGGCCAGTTTAAAACTTATTTAATTAATTACAATGACAAAGGATATCATAAGTCGAAGATAGCCAAGAGCTTAAAGTTTCAAAAGGTACACTGTAAGAATTCTTTAGAATTCTGTATTATACTGGAAGATTTTAATTTTCTCACTTGAGCAGTTATTGGTGAAGTTTCCTGCTGGCAGTACAAGTTGGAACTGAGGCTCGCATAACTAAATGGCTGACTTGAAGAATGCGAGATTATTTGAGTTATATATTGTGGAGATAATGTTAAGAATTGTAGTTTGAATTGTACAATATCACCTACTTTTGTTTATTTAATTTGCAGTATTCTATGACTGCAGCTAAAATGTCATCATACTCATGCCCTTATTCCAACATACTCGTACTTAGGGTCGGTTCCATACATCTTTAGTTGCTGTGCCAACAGTGTTTTTTGTGCAAGTTAATCGTATATCAAGTTAACAACAGAATAATACAAACTGCCTAAAACATCACCAAACACATTGACAATCGTAGCGATTATCTCAGCACCAGCCATTAAAAAATTAACAAATATAATTCATTTGTTTCAGGTCATCAACAAACAACACCAGAAGATATCCAACGTGTGTTAAGTGTTATTTAAGTTAATTAGTGAATGTTACAAAGTGTTGTTAAGTGTTTTAAGTGCCAAAGAGTGAGTTCACTGTCATGTGACGCACTACAATGTTGAAGATACAAATGTTAGAGTCTATCGTCAGTAATGATGCTGATGAGAGTCAGGAGCCGCAGCAGAATGGGTGAGTTCTATCGCTTTTTTATTTGACTAGCATTAAAAAGCCGCGTGGGTATACCCCCCAAGATAGGCCGATGATTTAGTGAAAGACCGGGATCGGCCGGCATCAGTAAAAAAACAAAGGGCAAAGTAACTGCCATCTGAACTCCACGATTACTGAGCAACTTGGGAGGACTTTCATTCTTGCACCGAATCTCTGTAAAGGGTCCCCGAAACGATAAATTGCTACTGTAAATTTTTATGTGATACACATTGATGCGCAAATTGATCATCTACCAAATGCAATTAAAGCGATTGACATTATGACTACTTGCAATTGATCGTTTCGAGGGTCCCTTCACGGAACTGTTGTTGTAGATACTCTAACGAAAACTAAAAGTATCTCGATCTCAGGTCTCGCCTGTATATACTGCGTACTTGTGTATACTGTGCCTCTCTGAGTTTTAATATACTGTCAGGTTTAATTCAATAACCCATATAAGCGAGATTAAATTTCACCCGAAATAAATTATGCTGCTGAAAATGGGATGAATGCCTGCCTAGTGTTTATGTATATCTACGTATAATTTCGCACGTGTAAGTAATCAGATACGTAACGTAGAAACACAGGATAGTTTTATAGAAGCTGACGACACTTATAAGTTCTAGAGAAACTTAGAAACTTCGTCCCAGTTAGACTACTGGGACGAATTTACGAAGAAGGTCCAATTTGAAACAATAGCTCAATATCACAATACAGTCTGTAGATTATAATAGCAATATTCAATTATGGTACTGAGTTAACATTGGCGTCAGTACACAATTTAAGATTAGTTAATAATCCAAAATCTACAGAACGGCTGTTGATATCAAGGGGGTACAAGAGGGGTTCAAGTGGGGTTTGTTACTTGATAGTAATATAAAATACTCGTATACACACAACAACACATGACGGCTACACATCAAGCTATACATTTCCAGTTTATACTGACCTCTCATTGTAAGAAAATCCTATACAATGCGAGATCAGCCTATACTGGATATGTATAGCTTGATCTGTAGCCGTGCCTACCACGTGTATCTCATACTAGGTATAGACTTTATACACACACTAGCTTCTGCTCGCGACTTCGTCCTTCGCGTGTTGTTCCCCCGATCCCCCCCCCCCCCGTGCTATTATTTCGTTTTCGCTTTGCTCGGCTCGTAAGGGTGGTGCGTAGTGTGGTAATAAATCATATGTTAGCTTATATATAACCTTCCTCAAGAATTGGGCTATGAAATTCAAAAATATTTTTTCAAATCCAACTGGTAGGTAGTTCCAGAGATTACTGCGTTCAAACAAAAAAAATGCATATTCTTATCGATCGTGGCTGATTTGTGTACAACCTGGTCAAGTCTATGAATCAGCACGGGGACTGGGGAGTAGCCATAAAATGATTTGGCCGTGGCCTGCGTAGACTCAAGATTGTCACTAAATAATAATGTCTTGAATCGCCAAGGATGTGTGAATCCGCAGTAGATTAAAAATTCAAATTCAAATTCATTTATTTCGTGAACACAGGGTACATACAGAAGGTGTTATAATAAATAAGATCCGAGCTGTGTCCCGCCAAAAGGCATACAAAATATAAAAGGCATTATAAAAAATCAAAAGTCGGTTAATCACTAAAAATGTCAAGTTAAATAAAGTAAAAAGAACCAAAAAATACAAAATAATAAAAAAAATAAAAAACAAAATATGTCACTAATTCATTAACACAACAATAATCAAAATTAACAAAATTATTTAGCATGTCACATAATATCATGAAAACAGTCATCATTATAATTAAAATTTGTCATTTAAATATTCGTCAAGAGATACGCCTTGTTATTTAACAACTCGAACAGATTTCTTTTAAATTCATTAATGTTAATACTTAAGATAACTTGTCCCGGTAACTTATTATTAGTTTTTGAGCCATTGCATAAAAGCTGTTGCTATGAAACTTTGTTTTTGTTGCTAACACCTGCAACTTTTTTGAGCGCCGTTTACTTTCCACAAATCTATATAAATTTATGTTGTTTTTTTAACCGACTTCAAAAAGGAGGAGGTTATCAATTCGTCGGAACCTTTTTTTTTTTTTTTTTTTATGTATGTTCCCCGATTACTCGAAGATGGCTGGACCGATTTGGATTATTTTTTTTTTGTTTGACAGGGTATACTTCCCAGGTGGCCCCATGATCATCAAGTCAGAATCTGATGATGGGATCCTGGAGAAATAGAGGGAACTCTTCCAATTTTATAGGCACACTTGAAGCGATTTGGATAGTTTTTGGAATAGTACTTTCTTGGAGTGGTCCCATTTCAATTTGGTGAAGATCTGATGAAGAACTTCTGAGATAGGCAACGGAACTCCTCAATAAATGATAGCAAATGGACTGGGATTGCTGAAATCTCATGTCTGTTTGTTGTTCACACCAGTTCATAACATAACATCACGCCAGTACGCTGTGAAGGGGTAAGCACATGTGAACCACTAAAAAGTGAAAAATAAAAACTTTTTTACAAAAAAATACAACCGACATCCAAAAACAACACTACAAAGTGAAAAATAACTTTAATTTCGGAAGTCGGTGGCAAAAACGAAAATACATTTAATCAGACACCGACTTCCGAAATTAAAGTTATTTTTCACTTTAGAAAGAAAGAAAGAAAGAAAGAAAGAAAATACGTTTATTTGCGGTAAACATGACGCAAAGGACAACAAAATAAAATAAGAATGTAAAAAGCAAGTTTAGGGGAAAATATGCGTCACATCTACGCAAAACGGCTACCGCTCAGCATAATGCCGCGACCCCATGCGAAACGGAGCCCCAGCGCTGGTTTTCAGCGATAGCCGGCGTTGACGCGATGACGTCGACCGGTGCAGCATGTAACAAATAATAATGCAATTAAAAAATAAATAAAATATAAAGTTAATTTTAAAGGTATAGATAAAATATACAGAAAATGACAATATTCCCGCATTCCGCTCCGCGACAGCACCGACTCCCACGCCGCAGAATGCGTTATCTGTGCGCGCAGCTGTCAGCGGCCGGAAACATTAGACATATTACATAATATTTACTTTGTAGTGTTGTTTTTGGAAGTCAGTTGTATTTTTTTGTAAAAAAGTTTTTATATAAAAATACAGGCTTCATAAATATAGAGTGACGGTAAAGTAAACAATAGTGACGGTAAAGTAAACGGTAGTGACGGTTTAGCTCATGAAAATGTGGCTTGCACGAGTCTCTTTGTTTTATTTAACAAATCGCGCGAATACATTTTTTCTGTGCTATAAAGTACTTCTTGAAAACAAAAGCTAAAACAGCAGTTGTATAGGTTCATGTGAACCTTAATCAGGTTAATATACAAAACATGGTGGACTTTGCCATATCGACTATGGATTAAAAATATACAAGGTTGATATGAGCGAGAGGCATTAAATTAAACCACATATACTATAGAAGCATAGTGTTAACTTGGAACTATTAAAAAGAAGTTTAGAAGAAAAATAAGAAAAAACTTTTTTCGAACAAATAAAATAGTATAATGATCTAATCATAATGTAAATATCCTTTGTAGACATTTCCACTGACGTGCGTAACGAAACGGCAACGTCGCGTCAAAAATTCTGTCGTTTTAAGGGGTATGACCCTAGATAACTATGCGTAGGTACCTACACCTTTAAACGACAGAATTTTCGACAACATACTTTGTCAGCTGTTAGGGCAGATACGTCGTGTTTCAACAAAAAAAAACTAAAAATAATCCTGTGACTAAATTATTGCTTCTTTTTATCTGATTTTTAGTAAAGAAGCTGAAAATGATACAAAGTATATGTGGTTTAATTTAATGCCTCTCGCTCATATCAACCTTGTATAATTTAGGTAATTAAACTAAATAAAAAGAAGTACTCATAGTAGTCATAGCCCATTAATCAACTTTGTCAACTTCTACGATTAGCAAGATGGTACAGTAATATATGATATATCCTTATTCGTGGATTGTCAGTCCCTAGTTACAGAATCTTTCAAAACTATTTCTGATGATCTACCCTTATCAAACGAAATACACGTCCAAACCGCAAGCAACCCCAAACAAGCTACTAAATAATGTGAATAGCTTCACCGTTCAGCTCAATTCACCTACATTCTATTTCTACGGTATCAAGATATCGATTTCCAGCCAAATAACCGTCCCGGTGGCGCCGGTATAATTTCACAAATAACTTTTTATTGGGACATCACAGATCGTTGTTTTCTACCGGGTCATCCGGCAGGTTGTGCGGACAATTTGTCGCGGACACGACAAACAAATTAATAAAATTAAACCTACTTAGCTACTTACTAGAGGCGTTTTCGTATGGATAGTAAAATTAAGTTGGTGATTCCTTATTATGTGTAGTGGTTTGATTCTGAGGTGTTCGTCGGTTTGATCCGCAAGGCTAGCACTTAATATATTGTCATTGGGTTAAAACACACCAAAACTTAACAAATAAAATCATGAATCTTGGAATATAAGGCTGACGTTATTTTGATCTATAATATTTTATAACGTGCTTCTTATTATAATCAGCCTACATCAAGTCACTGCTAAACATGGTGCTCTGCCAATCTTCATCCACTTTACTATTTCCTTAATGTCATCCAACTATCGTGTCATCTTCATATCAGGATTATCAGCGTCTTTCTCCTGGTCATCACAAAGATACAGCCCAATCCGCCTTTCCTATTGTTAGTACCTTTCCTATTGCTATTAATACAATCAATCTGCCTAGCCTTGTCCCAACTATGTTAGGGTCGGCTTTCAGGCTAACCGGATGCAGCAATTGCTAATAATACAGTAGCTATTCATTTATAAAGTTTTCGTCAAAAATATTTGAAATCTTTTGGTTGCACGACGACGCAGTGACGAACAAAACAAAATGTCTGAAAAACGTTACACAGTGCGATTCACACCACAAACATTTTTTCAGGTGCCACAAAATACCTATGAAATCGAACCTTCCACTCCATACGTTTACAATTCAACCACGCCCTCACAGCAAGAAGCGAGTGGGAACATTGTTTGCGCTCGTAAAAACTAGATGAAAACATAGCGGCGGGCGACAGGACGACGCGACGTCGCCGAGTCGCTCGCGTCTGTTGGACAAAACAAATTCAACAGCATGTTTTATGGCTCCACCATGAGGGACAGGCCTCGGGATTATAAGTCCTATATAACGCACTCAGATACTGTTACTATGTTTTCCTACAAAAGAAACAGGCATGACCAAAAATTACTTTCAGGAGAGGAATATGAATGTTTATGTAAGGAATACCTTAGCATTTTGGTGTGGCAAAAGGTTCTTTTCCATTGTCATATAAAAGTTAGCATCATGATTTAGTTCGTTTATGAAATAACTAGCTTCAGCCCGCGACTTCGTCCGCGTAAAATTCTGGTCCCCGACCCACCTCGTCGCATCATATCGCCCGCTCGCGCTATTACTTCGTTTTTGCCTATAATCTTCCTCAATAATTGGGCTACCAAGTGCAAAAATAATTTAATAAACAAACTTTTCAGCTCTATAGTTTTAGTACAAAAAAATTAAGGTTAAACTAAAAATACTGAAAATGGTAAAAGAAACCAAAATCTAAAGAAAAGAAATCTATGCTAGGATTCGATCTCGAGTCTGCTTTTTAACCGACTTCAAAAAAAGGAGGAAGTTATTTATGTTCATCTGTACGTATGGTTTTTTTTTTATGTTGGTATGATCATCGATATTTTCGTCAATTTATTACTATGACCGATTTTGAAAAAAAATATTCATTTGGAAGCTTGCGCAAGGAAAGTTAATAAAATTTATATGGAACCACCGTCCCATATAAATTTTATTAACTTCCTTTGGAATTTTTTGAGTTATCTATGATAATACGTACTTATTTAATCCACTTAGTGTATCTTGATGATGTTACTTATAAGTAAACTTAATAATACTTTCTGTCACTATTGTTTACAAGCAAGTAAGTAGTGGTATACGAATTGGTGTGGGGTAGTACCTAACTAAAAAGTGAAAATAAAAATATTTTTAAAAAATAAACAACCAAAATCAATTAATCTGCCTAGCCTTTCCCAATTATGTTGGGGTCGGCTTCCAGTCTAACCAGATGCAGCTGAATACCAGTATTTTACATGGAGCGACTGCCCACCTGACCTCCACAACCTAGTTACTGAGTAATACGATACCCCTTGGTAAGACTTGTTGTCAAACTTTCGGGCTTCTGACGACCCGTTACGACTGTCAAAGATCCACGAATGACAGCCGGGACCAACGGCTTATCATGCTTGTCGAGACACGGAGGAGTCTCGATATGTAAAGATGGTCACCCATCCACTAACCAACCCCGGCAAGCGAAGCTTAACCTGATGGATCGACCCGTGCGGCTGTTATTACTCAGCCACGAGCTCCTCCTTAGCCACAAAAATAAACAATTGACTTCCAAAAAAACGACTACAAAGCAAAAAACTAAAATACAGATCCAAAGGCACCGGCTTCCGAAATTAAAGTTATTTTTCAGTTTTGTGATGTGTTTTTTTTGGAAGTCTGTTGTTTTTCATAAGCTTTCGAACACATTCACGAACAGGATCACATTCACGAAATCACGATGCAGGGTTTCATTGTGTAAACGCGTAAGCAGTCTTGGATTCGGATCTCAGGATTTGTTTTACTTTTTGTATTTTGTTTTTTAAAGTTTTGTTAAGATTTTGCAAAATTTTACTAAAAAGTGTCAAATCGTATACTCAGTAGGGCGTCCAGCTATCGCTCAGCACAAATATATAAATTATTGCCAGACTTTCGCAAAGTTCTAAGAGTACTATGGACGGGAATTCCTTTAGAATACCTTTTACTATTAAGTAATGCCTTCTAAAGAAACCCATCGACATAGTACAGGGGAAACTATAACCAGATCCCCTTACTGGCTTCCTGAGTATACACGGACACTTGGTAACATTTATGAAATAGTTGGCTATGTATCCAAATCTGAAGAAAACTTTGATTGCGAGATTCAGAACTCATTGATAAAAAATGTTGACAAGTTTTAGTTGTGGGTAGATGCAACTTCGTTTGTCATTCATGATTTACTTTTATGGTGAAGACGAAACTTTTGACAGTTGAATAATAAAATTTGATTGTTGATTATTGTGGACGATAATTAAGTACAAGTGAATTTACGTGTGGTTCAAAAGTGTTAGATGTAGCCATTAATTCGCTATAATGACTGTTTCGTATTAATGCGTTGTAAAAACAATGTGCAAGTTTTGGACAAAAGTAGGGTTTATTTTGGATTGCAAATGAAAAGGTTGGTGAAAGATTTTGAATTTTAATTCACATTATATTTGTAGGAAGTGATAATGTTTAATAATAGGTACCAAGAATCTTAATATCGTGATTTAAAGTCAGCTAATAAAAACACAAAAAACCCCGACTGCAAAAGCACATAACTGAAAAGAGAACAACAAAGCATTGTTATCTATTGAACATGGTTTTTTGTAAGATATCGGAGGCGGGGGACAAACAAAAGTTACACCATATTTCAGTTTATTGGTTTGCGCCTGCTATAACTTACAAAAAACAAAGTTTTTTCTTTTCAGTTAAGTGTTTTAATAGTCGGGCTTTTTGTTTTTTAAATCATTTGCATTATAAGCTTCTTAGTTTTATTAAAGAACGAGTTGTTTAGTTAAGTAAATGGCAGCATAAAAATAAACCAGTATTATTGCAATTTGTTTCAAAAAATACCTTTCCTTTTTTTTTTTGATGTGAAGACTTCTTTATGCGTTTTGAACGATTTTTGGTAGGGGGAATTTTTTTTTTTATCTTTATTAATTTATAGAGAGTTCGATCAGTATGACCATGTCACCCTAATAGGGGCATTTTATGTTTATCTACGCTTAATAACTAGATGTACAATTTTATATATTTTTTTTGCTGTCAAGGGAGCAGCCAAGATACTATTATACCTACATGCCAACAGAATTAAAACCATTTTCTATTAAATAGTTACTCCTCTCAACCTCGTTCCGGACACATTCCGCTAAAATATGAGTGGTATCCTCTATCTTATCACACTCAGAACAATTGGGTGAATCACTCTCTTTCATAAAAAAGGTGAAGCTATTCAACAGTCACAATCTCATTTCTATGCATATGGGTACCAAACCAAGGAAGTCTGGACAGGCTATGTTGAATGGTTCTGTACCAAATTCCCTTGCTTAACGACCTCTCATCAAAGTATTCTTTCCATAATTCTAAACACTGATCACGAACTCGATACAAGAGGTCACTAAATAAAGGAATACATTCAACAGATAAGTATTCCGTCTGTGATAGCCTCTTTTGCTTTTTTTTTTGTTTTTTTTTCCTTTGGTTTTTTTTTTGTTTTTGATAGAGGGATATCTTACGGGTTCGCGTCACCGCGACACCTCGACTGCGACACCTTGACATGTTATGCATAGCTGTTGTACTTTTCACTTCTGTCGGCATTCCCCATGACTGGCAATTTTTTTTGTATTTGCGTTTGCAATATTGTATAATATTGCACAAAAAAAAAACAAAAAAAAAATATAGCCTATGTCACTCCCACAATTTTACCACGAATCTAACGACACCTCATCAAGCCGTGTAGGTGTAGGCTACAGAGCGTGCCAAAGAAGTATACATACATACATACTTACTCTCGAAAAACATTACCCTCCTTCTGGGGCATGGCAGTCGGGTAAAAATATAAAGAACTGCTAAATCTTTGATTCCTATGTCCTGTTTGCTCAATATTTTAGTTTTGTTAGGCTTGTGTTGTGTGCTTCGGTTATGTGTGTGTTCGATATTTGAACACAAAAGTATCAATTTTAATAACGCGCAAAACATTGTTCCACCCTTCAAGATCCATCCTCCCTCCGACCTTGCAAAGTCTCATTATAAGTTAAAACGAAACACTCAACCACAAAATCAGTTAAGCACGTCGAACTCACCCCGAAGGCTATTTATTTTAATTTCACGAACGATTCATTAAACCAGGCATGCCATTCACACAATTAAGTCGGTTGTACACAAGCGTGCAATTAACTCGCAGTTACCGCTTTTACGCAACGGTGTGCCACCGATATTCCGTTCAGGGCAACGAGCCGTGAAATATGACGCTAGAAAAAGCGATCATGTGTACTCAGCCTTAATTCATGTTCTGTACAGACGAACACGCATTGAAAATGAAGCACGTACTGGTAATGAGAATTTGTCTGTACTGCCAGTTGTCAATTGGAATAGATTTTCTCAATACTTTGTTGCGTTCATTAAATTTTAATAATTAGTTGAATTGAGAATAAATCAACCAACAATGTTGTTATTTACATTACTTCGTTGCCATGTCAGCAAACAATATCACCCACTCAGTTACTCGTACCATCACGTCGGTGAAATAAAAGAGTTAAAGAGAGGTGATATTGTGTAAACAAAATGTGCGGTAAGCATTGTGATCAATGATTGTATCAATATGAGATCACAAATATTTATGTTACTGTAGTAGCCCTTGTTATATTGTAATTTTATTGCTGGATACTGTTGAGATACAGGATACTGAACAGGACACTGCCACACCGATACTGGCTCCATTTAAATCAGGGACCATTTTGGTTACCCATTGAAAGGGTTATCAATAGGGTTTTCCTAAGCGGTTAATCAAAAACCCATACGATGTAGGTAACCCCCATTTTGGTTATCCATTGAAAGGGTTATCGATAGGGTTTTCCTAAGCTGTTAATCAAAAACCCATACGATGTAGGTAATCCCCATTTTGGTTATCCATTGAAAGGGTTTTCGATAGGGTTTTTCTAAGCAATTAAACAAAAACCTATACGATGTGGGTAATCCTTTTGAAAAGCTTAAATTAAACCGTTCAAAAGGGTTTAAAAACTATAACAGCGTAACATTCTGACTTGGAGCAATGTAATATGATCTCTCGATGGTGGGCAGACGTTACCCGAACTAAACCCTTACATTATAATAGGTTATCTTAATGAAGGGGTAACCCTTTCACTGGGTTTCAAGCCTAAACCCCATTCAAGGAGTTACACATGATAAAGGTAACCTCATAAACGGCTTACCCCTTTGAAAGACAACTCTTAACCGGGGTTGTACGGTCCCTGATCTAAATAGGTTCTCAATTAACGAAACATACAATAAATAGTAATGAATCATAATATGACGGGGCTGGGAAAAGGTAAACATATTGCTGTTCGTACTATGCAAGTTTGTTAAGTCATGTTACACAATATCTTCCCAAGAGGTACAACCAAGTAACTATCACTAAACACATACCACACAAAGTTCAAACATAACTGAACGTAATTTACTCAGCCCGAGCGCTTATGAACGTCGAAATCTACCACACTAATCCCAAACATGGACCCTTGGAAACTGAACCCCGGGGAACAGCTGTACCCTAAAATATACTGTTAGGGATCTTAAATAATAACGGTGAGAAACACAAGCTTCATAATGATTTCCACAAAGTAAGCGGGAAATCTGTTTTCTAATGGTGTGAAACTGAGAAAGGAAAAGCCGAGGTCTTGATAACTCTAGCTTTATTACATTTTCTCTCACACGGTGTAATATTATAAGTGTTATTGTTGAATGATATTTTTTTATATAGTGGGCACTGTCATACATACTTATTTTAGTTGCAATTAGAGTTGTCTTTATGACAGGTAAATTGATAAATTGTTGAACGAAAGTTGATGGGAAGCGTGCGAGAATATCGCACAATTATACTGTATTATATCGACAAATTTCAGGGATACAGAACATCAAACCGAACAACTTTCTCCATGGGACCAACATTGTAATCGCGAATTTTTTTTAACTGTCCCATAGAAAACTTCTATACCTACTCGACGCAAATGGGACGGCTGATTATTTTTTCGCGGATACGATGTTGGTGCCATGGAAAAAGTTGTTCGATTTGATTGTCTATATCACATCCTTAAATTTGACGAGGATGCAAAACAACACGTGGTATAAATGGCAATTTTGATTTCTTGGTTTCATAATATTAGGTCTTTACCTATGAAATTGCCGTTCTGCAGTACTGGCCATTTCAAATCAAAATAATTTTTGTTTGGCTAAGAATTCTAATTTCAAATTAATTTTATTTTAAAAACATGGATTTTTTTTTCCAAAAGTAGTCAAAGTAGTGATTAGTGTTAAATTTTCATCGCATTTCAATCTTTTTCGTCATCATGGATACGTTAAAAATTCGAGTAATTATGGAATATGAGTACCGTCGTGGCAGTAACGCGGCACAAGCGGCACGCAACATCAACGACGTTTACGGAGCTAACACTACAAACCAACGCACCACTTGTTATTGGTTTGCTCGCTTCCGTTCTGGAAATTTCGACCTGAAAAATGAACCTTGCGGTCGTCCGAAGACTTTGGTCGACAATGACGAATTAAAGGCGATTGTGGAAGCTGATGATACACAATCTACGGCTGAATTAGCAGCAGCTTTCGACGTTAGCGGCAAAACAATATTGGTCCATTTGCGTCAAATTGGCAAGGTAAAAAAGCTTGACAAATGGGTGCCCCACGAACTCAATGATCGCCAGCGCGAAGTACGCGTCGAGACGTGCCTTGCACTGCTCAACAGACACACAAATAAAGGAATTTTGAACCGCATTGTTACCTGCGATGAAAAATGGATTCTGTTTGATAACCGCAAGCGCTTAGCAAGTTGGTTGGATGCTGGTTCAGCACCTAAACAATGCCCTAAACGAAAACTTACCCCTAGAAAAGTGATGGTCACTGTTTGGTGGTCTAGCGCCGGTGTGATTCATCACAGCTTCTTACCAAACGGGGTGAGCATTACTTCAGATGTGTACTGTGAAGAACTGAACACAATGATGGAGAAGCTGGCACATCTCCAACCAGCATTGGTCAATCGCTCGTCTCCGCTGCTCCTGCACGACAACGCGCGCACTCATACTGCACAGCAGACGATCTCCAAGTTGCAAGAACTGGGGCTGGAAGCTCTCCGTCATCCGCCCTACTCACCAGACCTTGCGCCTACAGACTACTACTTTTTTCAGAATTTGGATAACTTCTTGGCGGGAAAAAAATTCAATACCCGAGAGGCAGTACAAAATGCCTTTGAAGAATTTGTTGCCTCCCGTCCAGCTGATTTCTTTAAGAAGGGCATCAATAAACTGCCACTGCGTTGGCAAAGATGCATTGATTGCATGGGTGATTACTTCGATTAATACAAATAAAAAATGCATGAAAAAAATTCGTTTAAATTTTTTCATACAAAACGGCAATTTCATAGGTAAAGACCTATTATAACTGAATCTGTTGAACTTTGACTACCCTACCTATTACTTTATGTGTTGCCAGCTAAAATTATAGATAATCTGAGATTGCCACTATTAAAAGCCGCAATCCAAGGGTAATTGATAAAAATCAAGTATGATCAAGTCATTATTGTACCTATAATATAAATGCTTATGAAAATGTGAATGATGTGATGCATTTACGATATAAACGCACGATTTTATACGAGTAGTAGCACAAAGTAAATTCAATATGGGATGCACACAGCACATGCACATGTTTGCAATGGCGTGCAAATAACGACCGTGTGCTAACCTGTCCTCTGCAAACACTGGGATGTGCCATGTTTCTCTCCACTGACCTGTACAACATGGAACGAGGGGTAAAGGATGATAGATGATTCAACATACTAAAGCTGAGCCGCGCCTAAACTGGAGCACGAACGAAGTGCAGTTGCAGGGATGCAAATTACCCATAGCAAGCATTATGTAGAACTTAGTTCATGCTTTACGTCCCTAAATAATCAAACTAGCTATACAAAGAATGTATAAGTTCTAATTAGCTTGATGAAGATAAGCTAGGTAATAAGAACATCGAAAATCCTGAGACTGAACAAGACAGCGGATTTAAAGCCGATATTTTTTAGTATTTAGAAGACGTTTCGCTCGAAGCATAAATAATTACGAGTAGGTAAATGAGCATACATTGAAAAATCGATTGACTGGCGTTTATCTCAAGCTCAGCACGGAATGCACATAAATCAGAATTGCACGCAGATGTAGGTCATACAGCCGTATCGTAACTCCTCATATTGCATTTCAAATTCTCGCAGAGATTGTCAATTCAGTGCCAACTGCCAAGTGCCAATCATCTCGGAGAATCTCGAATGTACTAATATTATACTTGAACATAGGAATGATAGATAGTTAACACCTAACTCGACAGATGGCGTTGTCTGTCGTCGGGGCGTGTTATGAATGAATAGACATTTGTACGTGGATAAGGTAGGATTGACTGCCGTAATCAATTAGAACTTAGAACATTTTTCGAAGGAAGCTTGCTCATAGATTCAAAACTTCTACGCACGCTTACAGTACCTACCGTAATCTTTAAGGGGTAGGCGCTACATACGAAAATAAGAAGCAATTTTGAATAAAATTTGCGTTATTTATTACAAGAGGACGTGCTTACTTTTACGCGCCTATGATAATAATGAAAACAATCGCCGCATATTAAATTTTGAAACAAATTCATTCATTTGAGTGATCGAATGTAACTAGAACAAACTTTTGCTAACCTAGCCTGCATGATGTAGTAAACCTAAGGTTTTGCAGACAATCTTTACACTTTTACAGCAGGTACTTTACCTTACGTTTCAAATTATTTAATTTTGTATTTCTGATAATTTTTGTAATTTATATAAATCGCTTTTCTGGACATTACGAAACAGCCACTTTGTATTCTTTCGGGACTGTGCACTTATTAGATGTAGCATTGTTGGCAACCTTCATTCGTATTCAATGTTTATTTCCAAGCTAGTTTTCCGAATCTCGTCGTTTCAATACAGAGTTAACCGGATGAGCGTACCTTCCTCGGCCCTTGACCCAGTTGTATCCCTATTGCTCTGCAGAGCTCCCAAGTGCTCACCTTCCGCTGAGTAAGACCGTCTGCGGCCAACAGTAGTCCTCTTTGCGAAAATCTTTTGTTGGTCACTATTTAGGTGGTTGATTTAACATTCAATATTAATCTGTATTTCTTATTCCGACTACTATACTAGTTGTAATCTACTTATAGTTTTATTTGCCGTAAACCTAGTCTTATATTTTAATAGTTCTTCTTGATCTTTAAATTGTTTTTTTTTTAAATAATCTTTGACGAAGGAGTATTCACAGACAAAGTCACGGAAAAGCATCTACATATAAACGTGTGTCACTACCAAGCCTATAATCCATGAAGGTTGTTCCTAAAGAAAACAATAAAATAAAAAATAACATGTTTTTTCCATGTCAAAACCATCCTGTTCCCATGCCAACGGCTTAATAAAAACCACAGCGTACATTTATACGTGTGGATAGATCATACAGGTATATAATATATAAAACATACACGGGAAGGGCACAGGTGGCTCTCCTGTATTTTCATTTTAAGTTGGGTACTCCCAAAGGTACACCTTAGAGAGATATCAGGCCTTAATCCTTCCGAAATGATGCAGGTGTGTGTCAGCGATGATGAAAGTAAGCCATAGTTTAGGGAAAGTTTTAATAACTATGATGAGGGGTCAAGGCAAAAGTGCTTCGCTATAATTATAATATAAAGCTACCATCAGCTGTTCGCATGGAGGATGGATCTGGATCTGGATTGCCCAATAAGGCGGTACTGGACCAGGCTGCATATTGAGCACTCCGGTTCCAGACCTAAATTTAGACTAAGATGAAAAATTGATGATTGATGTAAAATTGTGATTATATTATAATGTTTTTATTGGTGACTATTTTAATGTTTTGTTTTGTCTAATTGTAATATTTTAATTAATGTATTCATAATGTTATTTATTCTGACAACCAGTCTTACCAAGGGGTATCGTATTACCCATTTACTGGATTGTGGAGGTCAGATAGGCAGTCGCTCCATGTAAAATACTGGTATTCAGCTGCTTCAGTTAGACTGGAAGCCGACCCCAACATAGTTGGGAAAAGGCTAGGCAGATTGATTGAATGTTATTTATTGTATAATTTCACATGCATGGACAATATGGACTGGTTCCGAAATAAATGAATTTTATATATTTTTTTTTTAATAATCCTTTTTTGGTGGTGTGTAGTGTGTAGATCTTTCTCGTAAACCATAATTTATTATGGATCGAGAAGAAATAATCTAGAAAGACAAGCTTTGTAGGTATTAGGCAAAGAGATTAAAGATAATATAGAGAGGCTGTCAGAAGAAATGTCATAAAAAAATTGTCAGTGACTTTTTGTAGAAACGCATTGTCATCACGCATGCGACATGACAGTAGGCGTAGACTTTTGTCCACTGGCCGAGAGTGCAGTTACTGGAGTCGCGCCGCAACGTCAACTTCAAGGCGTTTGTGGTGCGTGTACCGAACTATTACCTGCCCCTCGTCATGGAGGAAGACTTTTGGTCGCAGGAGGTGGTGTTCCGTCGCTTCCGCGGACAAGTTCCACAGGGCAGCACTTAAAGTCAAGCTAGTGCAAAGAGGAGTGCTACTAACATAGTCATAAGCCTATTTTTAACCGACTTCAAAAAGGAGGAGGTTCTCAATTCGTCGGAATCTTTTCCCCGATTACTCGAAGATGGCTGGACCGATTTGGATATTTTTTTTTTGTTTGAAAGGGGAAAGGGCTTCCCAGGTGGTCCCTGATCATCAAGTCAGGATCTGATGATGGGATCCTGGAGAAATCGAGAGAACTCTTCCAATTTTATAGGCACACTTGAAGCGATTTGGATAGTTTTTGGAAGAGTACTTTCTTGGAGTGGTCCCATTTCAATTTGGTGAAGATCTGATGAAGAACTTCTGAGATAGGCAACGGAACTTCTCAATAAATGATAGCAAATGGACTGGGATTGCTGAAATCTCATGTCTGTTTGTTGTTCACACCAGTTGATAACATAACATCACGCCAGTACGCTGTGAAGGGGTAAGTACATGTGAACCACAAAAAAGTGAAAAATAAAAATATTTTTACAAAAAAATACAACCGACTTCCAAAAACAACACTACAAAGTGAAAAATAACTTTAATTTCAGAAGTCGGTGGCAAAAACGAAAATACATTTAATCAGACACCGACTTCCGAAATTAAAGTTATTTTTCACTTTGTAGTGTTGTTTTTGGAAGTCGGTTGTATTTTTTTGTAAAAATATTTTATTAACACAAGTTATGTTTGTATTAAAATATGTATGTTTAGGTTAAGGTATTTATCTATGGGCCAGTGTCGCCTGAAATAAATGGTTTATTATATAAGTATCAGATTATGGTTTTGTTCGCTATGTCGTGTCTATTGTTAAGTAATATTTAATGTCTTTGGTAGTAGGTATGAACTTACCTATGCTTTGGGAAGGGAACTATGAGACTTGATAATGCTAGACGACAATATTTAGCCAATGAAGCACAATCAGAGGCGAAAGTTTGTGAGTGTGTGTGTGTTTGTATGTTGGTTACTTCTTCACGCTCAAACGGCAGGACCGATTTCGATGAAATTTGGTATGTAGATACCTTATACCCTGGATTAACACATAGGCTACTTTTTACGCGGGTGAAACCGCGGGACGCAGCTAGTAGACGAAAATAACAAACTCAAAGGAAAGTCTTCTGGGTTATATTATGGGCGGGGTAAAATAAATTGGATTGGTTGGTAAATTCGCAGCCAACCATTAAATTAAATTAAGTACAGAATCTTACAACAAAATTTTTCTCAAAAGCCAAGAAACTGATCATTCTATTTACATCTTAATATACAGTGACATAACGACATATTTTGCGTCACGCTTATAATCTCCTTTGTCACCTGTGACAAAGGTATATACCTGTCAATGCCAACGTCTCGTTACAACGTCATTTTATCCCCCAACGGAGGTCGACGAAGATATCGCTTACAAGAAAATATATACTAAATCGGCCATTTTTACTAGACCTCTGATCAACTGAATAGAACTTGGATTCCTACCAGTGTTCGATGCCTCCAGGGATGGCATGGCTCAAGTAATACTGGTCCTATTATACCAAAATAAGTTTACCTATCTATTGGATACTATGAGATAACTAAGATGACTTGTTCTTAAAACAGGTGTGGTGTTAAATTAAATGTAGATACCTCTGTAGTAGATATGTGCAAAAGAACCAGGACTAAATACACGCACAATACGCACCTAAGATACCTAATGATACGCTATGGCTATACCTACTATGCCAACTATTAAAAGAAAATTACCTTCTACTTATTAAGTAAAATTGGACACATAAAAACCCTGGAGTACTTATATAATTTTCACTCCTCCTAAAGACGTCGTTCGCATGCACGTAAAAATATCGCAGCGATTTTTTTTCACGCACTGGATTTTCAACGCCCTGCTTAGCGCCGAGAGTTGAAAATCCAACAGTGTGTTTTTACGACGCGCTAGAATGCACTCAATTCTCAACGCTCGGCTCAACAACAATCTGCCTAGCCTTTTCCCAACTATGTTGGGGTCGGCTTCCAGTCTAACCGGATGCAGCTGAATACCATTATTTTACATGGAGCGACTGCCTATCTGACCTCCACAACCCATTAACTGGGTAATACGATACCCCTTGGTAAGACTGATTGTCAGACTTTCGGGCTTCTGACGACCCATAACGACTGTCAAAGATCCACGAATGACAGCCGGGACCAACGGCTTAACGTGCTTTCCGAGGCACGGAGGAGTCTCGGTATGTAAAGATGGTCACCCATCCACGGACCAACCCCGGCAAGCGTAGCTTAACCTGATGGATCGACCAGTGCGGCTGTTATTACTTAGCCACGAGCTCCTCCTCGGCTCAACAACGAGAGTTGAAAATCCAGTGTGCGATAAAATCCCGCCGCGATATTTTTACGCCCGTGCTAACGTCGGCTTAAAGCAAAATTTTTTGTTGAAAAACTATCGGCTATTTCTCGTTGGTGAATAATAGCAACGTTGGCCGCAAGTTCGTTAAAAGTCTACAGCACTTTGAGTTTTAATTAAAAGTTCTCACAAAAGACAGCCCCTAACCTATATCGAATACTTTTCAAGGACCTGAATTAGTATCGAATTGGATCTTTTTTTGCGGAAAAATCATTCATACATACATAAACTCACGCTTTCTTCCCATGGGGGTAGGCAGAAACTACAGGACGCCACCTGCTACGATCTTTACCTCCGTTTGCCTCGTTTACCTTCATACATCTGGAAGAGCAGGACTACGCACCTGACCTGAAAAATCGTGTTAAATGTCCAATATACGCCACAAGAGATGAGACTTGACCGCGCCTCCCGCGCTCTTTCCGCCGCCCCGATGACGCCCGGTCCCGTCCCGCGCTTAGACTTCATACCGCTAAAGAGATACTGCGCAAGTCAAACCACGTGGTGTGTCAAGTCTCATCTTTCGTGGCGCGTATTGTATATTGTTAAAATCCAATAATAATAAGTAATTTTTAATGGTAACTGCCTCTTCGGTCTAAGATCGCAAGCGCTGCTGCTGATAATGACGTCCTGAGTTCAATTCCCGCTTGAGGCAAAGTGGTATTATTTTTTTTTTCATCTGGAATATCTCAGCAGCCCGGAGTCTGGATTTGTGCCCGGTTGATGGCAATAGGCTCGCCCCCTGTTACATGGGGTTTTTCGGGGGAATGCGCTGAGGTAGCCCGCGAAATTCAAATTTTCTTGCGTTTTTGGCAATTTGCAGGTCAGTGTCAGGTTGTATTTTGATTAAAATATAATAACGAAATCAGAAATGTCTGATTTCGGAAATTAGACGAATCTACAGGAAATCTAACTTAGAAAAAAGTATTGATGATTTTTGTAGTTAATAGTAAATAAATAATTATAATAATATTGGTTATTGTCGCGTATCATATTTTAATCAAGATACAACCCCACACTGACCTGCAAATTGCAAAAAACCCAAGAAAATTTGAATTTCGCGGGCTACCTCAGCGCATCCCCCTTAAAAATAACTGGCAAAATATGAGTGTAATTACACCTTTGCCTAACCCAGAACAAAGAGGTGATATTATGTTATGTTAAAGACACTGTGAGGGCTCGAACCTCACAGTGAGAGGCTAGCTAGTAAAATGACAAAGCAGTACACGGGTGGAATGGGGCTGAAGCCCTAAAAAGAATCAATATAATTATAATTCACACTGCTTATCCAAGCCCTCGCTAAAATCTAACTGTCACCCTACGTAATTCGATGTTTGAATATTTGAATGTCAGCCAGTATAATATTGTCGAGGTATGACCAAAGCATCAAACCTCTACAGTACCTACCTCAGATATTTCTGGTAAAAATTTAAATGTTTGTCTCCTGGAAAGTTCTAGATCAGAAAATTGTGAAGAAACTCACAATTATTTTTACAGTGTTATTAAATGTAGGTAATAAAGGTTACAAAACATTGCATAGTTTTTACGTTAGGTTTCTTAATAATGGGCTTAATTATATTTTGTTATGTGCGCTGATGAAACACAAACGTGCGATTTACGCAACGTTAGTAATAGCTTGATGTCATTACGTTTTGTATATTAGGTTGGGGAAAAAGTCTTTTCGCATTATAGTATGTATGAACTTAAAATAAAATCTCTTTGGCTATACTATTTGTATCTGGCTGGTTTTGGTATCATTGAAAGTTTAAATTTTAAAGAACATAATTCCAAATTCAAATTAGGAAAATGTGTGATTTTCATTTGTTTTTCGTACTGTTAAGATGAGTGAATCTAATGAAAAAATTCGATACATTTTAAAATTTTACTACAAAAAAGGTAAACATGCAACGCAAGCCGCGAAAAAAATTTGCGATGTTTATGGACCCAGTGCAGTATCTGTGAGAGTAGCACAAATTTGGTTTAAGCGTTTTCAATCCGGAAATTTTGATGTCAAAGATGCAAGTCGCTCTGGTCGCCCTATTACGGATAAAATGGATGCCATTTTTGAAAAAGTGGAGCAAGATCGGCATATCAGTAGTCACGACGTAGCTGAAGAACTGGGAATTGACCACAAAACAGTTTTGGCGCATTTGAAAAAAACTGGGTACACAAAAAAGCTCGATATTTGGGTACCTCACAAGCTTACTGAAAGAAACCTAATGAACCATGTACTCATTTCTGATTCTTTATTACTACGTAATGAAACCGAACCATTTTTGAAGAAGCTGATAACTGGTGATGAAAAGTGGATCACGTACGACAAGAACGTGCGAAAAAGGTCGTGGTCAAAGGCCGGTCAGGCTTCACAGACTGTGGCGAAACCCGGGTTAGCTCGCAACAAGGTGTGTGGTGGGATTGGAAGGGCTTTATTCATTATGAGCTGTTACCACCAGGCAGGACCATCGATTCTGAACTCCACTGCGAACAACTGATGAGATTATA
This sequence comes from Cosmia pyralina, assembly GCA_946251885.1. NCBI lineage: Eukaryota > Metazoa > Arthropoda > Insecta > Lepidoptera > Noctuidae > Cosmia > Cosmia pyralina. The sequence goes on along the minus strand of OX276359.1, from coordinate 13,963,083 downwards.
GCAAGAAGTTGAGAGAAAGCGGCCGGAATGAATCAACAGAAGGGGTGTGGTTTTTCATCATGATAACGCTAGACCTCACACATCTTTAGCCACTCAGCAAAAATTAAGAGAGTTTGGCTGGGAGGTGTTAATGCATCCGCCGTATAGTCCTGACCTTGCACCTTCAGATTTCCACCTGTTTCGGTCTCTTCAGAATTCTTTAGGCAGTTTCAGGTTAACATCACGAGAGGGCTGCTAAAACCACTTGTCGCGGTATTTTGATCAGAAGTCTCAAAATTTCTACAGCAATGGGATCATGTCCCTACCTACAAGATGGCAAAAAGTTATCGAACAAAATGGTACCTACATACTTTAGATAAATGTAAATAATGTATATTAAAAAATGTTTTGAATTTTCTTAAAAAATGCGAAGTAACTTTTTCCCCAACCTATTACAACTGCAGGTTGCAGAGTCTGATAAAATACTTTTTAAAGAGATTTTTACTACTTTTACTTTTTTATAGGTTCTACAGAAATGAGAATGCTTACTAAACTATTTCTAAATTAGTATAATCAATCAGCCTAGCCTTTTCCCAACTATGTTGGGGACGGCTTCCAGTCTAACCAGAGGCAATACCAGTATTTTACGTGGAGCGACTGCCTATCCGAACTCCACAACCCAATTACTGGGTAATACGATACCCCTTGATAAGCCTGGTCGTCAGACTTTCGGGCTACTGACGACCCGTAACAACTGACAAAGATCCATGAATGACAGCCGGGACCAACGGCTTAACGTGCTTTCTGAGGCACGGAGGAGTATCGGTATGTAAAGATGGTCACCCATCCACGCACCAACCCCGGCAAGCGTAGCTTAACCTGATGGATCAACCCGTACGAGTGTTATTACTTAGTCACGAGCTCCTCAAACATAAACATAATGGTCACATTAAGTAATTGCTATTGAAATGATTAAAGTTCCTTTTTACCAGAATTGTTTCATCATCAGCCTACAGCAGTCCATTGCTGGACATGGCCTCATCCAATTGTACTCCATTCAGCTCGATTCTCGGCAACTCTCATCTAGCTGCTACCAGAAGATCGTCCCGGCTTCACCATGGCCAGTGCCACAATTCTGTATGATTCCCCGCTCATATCTTACCACGTGCAAACCACGTCAATATCGTGTCTTGTAGGAACCCCTATTTAGGGTTCCGTTCCAAAATGGAAAAAAGGAAACCACAAGGTGCGACTCATTCTGTCTGTCCGTCTGTCACAGCTGGATATCTCAAGAACTACTAATGCTATCATCTTGACATTTGAATCAGTTTTAGGTGACGTTTGTCAAACTATTTTGGCAATAAGAAAAAAGTATTTTTTTTTTTCTACAGAGACTGAAAGGGGTTCTTAAAAATTTTAAGTGGGGATACTAGGGCATGTGGGATATCATATGAAAGAGCGCTGTTTGCACATTCTCAAACATTTTTTATTTTTTTTAGGACGCATAGTTTTCGACTTTTGATGAAAAATTAAAAAAAAAAACCGTTCCCTCCAATCTACATGGTCTTCACATGATCTGGCTAAGATTATGTCTGGACGTTAAAAGAGACTGTGACCTCCGAGTTTGTTTTTCGACCTTTCTTCTGAGAGCAGTCAGATAGGAAACGCAGAGCTCATCTAGTTTTTAATAAATATGATTAAAACACAAACATACTTACAGAAAAAAGAATATCCATGTCATAGATATTACAAACACTGTCACAACATATTATTGCTCCAACTTGAAAAAAAAAAAAAAAAAAAAAATTAAGACAAAAGGTTCGGATTTCATAATATCACAAAATCCTACCCTTATTTATGTGTAGGTACGTACCTATCTACCTATAGTCGACCTCGTATTTGCTTTACCACCCTACAGTCCGGCTGTTGAGAGAATGCGTACCTGACACTTGTGATTTGGACAATTTCAAGTAGTAATAAGATCAAATTCGCAATACCTACACATATTTGTTAGTATGAAACTGACAGGTGTCAAAAACGCATTCTCTTAACGGCTGGATTGTAAAAGGTCGTTTGCCCACCGCCACGTCAACGGGACTTCAACAGGACGTCAACATTGGAGATGACGGCGCCGAAGTAGCGATACATACATTTACTATTTTGTGGTAGTGGTGTGCGGTAGACACGTGGTAACCACGACCCTCGGGTCGTCACGTTCGGTCCGATTAACTCGTTTCTCGATGTCGTTGTGCGGTGGATAAACAGCATAAGGTTGAATGTCATTTGCACGTCATGACACGATAAGGTATATCTGTCAATGTGACAGTTACATAGTTTCAACCTTAGTGAAGTTTAAATATACTGGGAATTGTTGTTAAAAATGCCAAAACAATTATGAGCTCGACTATACATTACACACGAGGCACACAATTTCATTAATTTGGATCACCCGTAACCTCAGAGGTAAAGGTCAACGATCACAAATCTATCAAGGATACAAACAAATGTAGGCACTGGGAACAATTTAGCCGACCACAAAACACCCGGGTAATAAGCGTAAATCACAATTAGATTTTAGGTAGGAAGGTTACATTATGAAACTTTCCGTAGAGAGTAAAAGATTACTTACAGGAAAATTTTGTAAATCAATGACCATTATTTTTGTGGTTACATAGCATTTAATAGAGGAGCTCGTGGCTAAGTAATAACAGCCGCACGGGTCGATCCATCAGGTTAAGCTGCGCTTGCCGGGGTCGGTCCGTGGATGGGTGACCGTCTTTACATACCGAAACTCCTCCGTGCCGGCCCCGGCTGTCATTCGTGGATCTTTGCCAGTCGCTCGTTACGGGTCGTCAGAAGCCCGAAAGTCTGATAACCACCCTTACCAAGGGGTATCGTATTACCCAGTTACTGGGTTGTGGAGGTCAGATAGGCAGTCGCTCCAAGTAAAATACTGGTATTCAGCTGCATCTGGTTAGACTGGAAGCCGACCCCAACATAATTGGGAAAAGGCTAGGCAGATTGATTGACATAGCATTTAGATACAACAGACAAATATCATCCAAAGTACCTACCTAGGTCCAGTCAGTGGAATTAATCACACTATCACACTAATATTATGAACGCGAGTTTGTGAGTGTGTGTGCGTTTGTATGTTTGTGACTTCTTCACGCTCAAACAGCTGAACGGATTTGGAAGAAATTTGACACACGGGTAGACCACGACCTGGAAAAGGACATAGGCTACTTTTTATCGACATACCACGCGGGCGAAGCCGCGGGTGGAAGCTAGTTATTAATAAGCCGAGAAAATTGACATCCACGTCAATTTGCCGTGTTGTGTTTGTGTGTTATGTCATACAACTGTCAAAGAATGACAGCTGTGATTTGAATATAGGGTCAATTTAAGTTGGTAGATAGTAAATTATCGTATCAATTAATTTCCCTGACCTATAAGCGTAATTTTTCAGAAATATTATGAACTAACAACCCACCCTTGTTTCGCAACGGTGTAATACGACCTGACACAACAATGAGCTTTCATTATTATTAACCGACTTCAAAAAGGAGGAGGTTCTCAATTCGTCGGAACCTTTTTTTGTTTTTTTTTTTTTTTTTTTTATGTATGTTCCCCGATTACTCGAAGATGGCTGGACCGATTTGGATTTTTTTTGTTTTGTTCGAGAGTGTATTCATCACAGTTGGTCCCATATACAATTGATTAACTTTGCTTCGGTAGTTTTTGAGTTAGCTTCAATAATACGTATTTATTCCCCACTTTTATATAGATGATGTTCTAGTTTGTTTTGCAGGTAGTGGTATTTGAATTTGCGTGGGGTAGGTACACAACTAAAAAGTGAAAAATAAAAACTTTTTTACAAAAAAATACAACCGACTTCCAATAACAACACTACAAAGTGAAAAATAACTTTAATTTCGGAAGTCGGTGGCAAAAAGCGAAAATACATTTAACTAGACACCAACTTCCGAAATTAAAGTTATTTTTCACTTTGTAGTGTTGTTATTGGAAGTCGGTTGTATTTTTTTGTAAAAAAGTTTTGTAAGTTTAAGAATGTAATATGCACATAAACCTTCCGGAACAAGAATATCGAACCACTATTTTATATCCAGTAAGTATATAACCAGTACTAACACCTACAAATACAACAAAGGCTCCTTCAAACAGAAGCGACACGCGATCTAATCGCGCGCGACAGAAGGGCACCGCGTGTCGCGCGACGAGTGGTGCCTTTGTGTCTTTGAAAACTGTAATTTTACTCAGAAACTCATAATAAAAGACCTCAATAATGCAGTGTTCAATGTTTAAAACAAAAGAGAGTTGGTCCGAAAGTAGCCGCAGCTAAGTTTAGACCCAGCTGAATCTAAATGGATTAATTGGCTCAAAAATTAAATCCAAATGAAATTAGCATGTTACGAGCTCGGGTCGGCATACTCCGAATTAGGTGCAGCCATCTAATAACAGTGCCTGGCCTAGTTATCACAAGAATAAACTGCTTAGTTATTTTCTATCCTCCCGGGTGAATTACCATGATATCCCGGAAGATAAGCCCCCGTTGGTGTTTCTAGCAAAAACTAGTGGCTATCAATTCCCAGCTGGAATAAGCCACCACTATTTGTGTCAATAAGTAAAGTAGTAGAAATATGTATTAAAATAAGTAATTATATTCGGAATCCTCTGTTATTGTACAAACTTTGATTTTACATTAGAAAAGTTTTCGTTTTTAGCACTAGCAATATTCAGCCAAGGCCATCTACCGCTAAGCGTAGTACACTGAGTAGTATACAAGCGTAGTATACAAGAAGTGTTACGTCTAGTAGCGTGATTAGTAAAAGTTACATTGGAATCGATGTTGGAGCATCAAGTTTCAGTAAGTTCCGCTAGATGGCGCTACTATAAATATAATATTAGGTCTTTACCTATGAAATTGCCGTTCTGCAGTACTGGCCAGTACTGCAGAACGGCAATTTCATAGGTTTCATTTCAAATCAAAATAATTTTTGTTTGGCTAAGAATTCTAATTTTAAATTAATTTTATTTTAAAAACATGGATTTTTATTCCCAAAAGTAGTCATTTGTTTATTGATTAGTGTTACATTTTCATCGCATTTAAATTTTTTTCGTCATCATGGATACGTTAAAAATTCGAGTAATTATGGAATATGAGTACCGTCGTGGCAGCAACGCGGCACAAGCGGCACGCAACATCAACTACGTTTACGGAGCTAACACTACAAACCAACGCACCACTTGTTATTGGTTTGCTCGCTTCCGTTCTGGAAATTTCGACCTGAAAAATGAACCTCGCGGTCGTCCGAAGACTTTGGTCGACAATGACGAATTAAAGGCGATTGTGAAAGCTGATGATACACAATTTACGGCTGAATTAGCAGCAGCTTTCGACGTTAGCGTCAAAACAATATTGGTCCATTTGCGTCAAATTGGCAAGGTAAAAAAGCTTGACAAATGGGTGCCCCACGAACTCAATGATCGCCAGCGCGAAGTACGCGTCGAGACGTGCCTTGCACTGCTCAACAGACACACAAATGAAGGAATTTTGAAGCGCATTGTTACCTGCGATGAAAATGGATTCTGTTTGATAACCGCAAGCGCTCAGCAAGTTGGTTGGATCCTGGTTCAGCACCTAAACAATGCCCTAAACGAAAACTTACCCCTAGAAAAGTGATGGTCACTGTTTGGTGGTCTAGCGCTGGTGTGATTCATCACAGCTTCTTACCAAACGGGGTGAGCATTACTTCAGATGTGTACTGTGAAGAACTGAACACAATGATGGAGAAGCTGGCACATCTCCAACCAGCATTGGTCAATCGCTCGTCTCCGCTGCTCCTGCACGACAACGCGCGACCTCATACTGCACAGCAGACGGTCTCCAAGTTGCAAGAACTGGGGTTGGAAGCTCTCCGTCATCCGCCCTACTCACCAGACCTTGCGCCTACAGACTACTACTTTTTCCAGAATTTGGATAAATTCTTGGCGGGAAAAAAATTCAATACCCGAGAGGCAGTACAAAATGCCTTTGAAGAATTTGTTGCCTCCCGTCCAGCTGATTTCTTTAAGAAGGGCATCAATAAACTGCCACTGCGTTGGCAAAGATGCATTGATTTCATGGGTGATTACTTCGATTAATACAAATAAGAAATGCATGAAAAAAATTCGTTTAAATTTTTTCATACAAAACGGCAATTTCATAGGTAAAAACCTATTATTAGGTTGCTGTTATTGGAGTTATTTCATAATTGGTGCAGCGGGTAGATGCCATGGATATTTATTATTATATTGAAAGATATAGTTCACTTGCAAATAGCTGCCGTCTACCTTCGTCAAACTGAACTTAAACCCTCTACCGAGCTGTGTAGTTTAATCGCGTTTTAACCACGTATTAGCATTGGATTAATTACCAAGATGGGACTTGGATAATGCTCAAAAGTTTGTTTCTGTCTCGGAGTTTTGTGGATTTGCGTGAAACGATATGCTCGCGGTTATGTGGGGTTATTTATGCGACATTACTTGGCTGCTTACAATTCAGAGGTTTAGTAATTTACCTTGTGAGATATGTAGGTACTTACTTAGCTAAAATCGTCTAGCAATTTAGCTGGGTTTAACACTTTCAAAATTTAAGCAAGTATCTAGGAAAGTACCTAGGTACTGATGATACTGAAAAAAGTTGTTGTACTTTCCGAAGTTGCCCCTGCAACTTCAAAAAAAATAAAAATTGCCTTTGTATTTTACTAATTTAGATAGACATACGAAGTATGCGACCCGTAAAATAAGTGAATACATGCTATAATATTCAACATTGACTCAAAAAATCGTCAGAGCTTTCTGTATTGTCTCCCAAGCATAAAAGTCAACAGAGGAAAATGTTTTAATTAATTAACGTGACTTCCCTCTGTTCTACTAAGTACACCCCTGACTTGAACCTTATTAGTTTCTCGTAGGTACATTGTAAGAAGGTCCAACCTTTTAACACATGGTTTAGATAGATAGTGAGGGGAAGGATGGGAAAAGGCTCTGTTACAGACGAGGAAAGTAGGTTAATTTAACCATTTGCTCCTTACCCTTTGGCACAGTCAGCAACAAAAGTCGATTAACACTTGCAGTTCAAATCGGAACAGAAGTACTTAAAATTTTAACTCCTAACGTAAAACGAAAAAAAAGCAGTTTATCGAGTCACTTTGTGTTAATTTAGATGATGTCAAAAAGTAGCAGTGTTAACCGACTTCTGTTGCTGACCGTACCTTACCTACCCATGAAAGTAAGAATTATGTCAACAATTTGATTTTAGAAGATAACAGAACATGCTTCAATGGGGAAGAAAATTCATTCAGCAGCCAATGGAGTTCCTAGCTGAAAACTTTTCCGCGAGATGGTGCTAAGTGTTTTTTCTTGTCGCCGATTGGACGCTTTGTCTTCAAGATGACATTGACAAACACACGACGCTCTCTCGCGGCGAAGCTTCCGGTAAACAACCCCATTATGGCAACGATATGATTTTAAGGATATGATATGATTGAAAGCGCTAAGGTAACCCGCGAAATTCAAAATTTCTTACGATTTTTGCAATTTGCAGCTCAGTGTCTGGATGTATGTTGATTAAAGTAATGATTCGCCACCGTAACAAATGTATATTTACAGAATTATAATCATTAAAATCAGTAATACAACTCCATAAGTTAGTATAATCCTCAAATGTCAATATTTCATGAAATAGTCATCCATTAGGATTATATGAACTCAGAGAGTTGTATTGATGATTTTGATGACTATAATTCTTTAAATACAGATTTGTTATGGACGCGAATCATATTCGGATCAACATACAACCTGATACTGGCCTGCAAATTGCAAAAAACGTAAGAAAATTTGAATTTCGCGGGCTACCCTGGCGCTTTCACCTTAAACTGAAGAGCACGTATATACGAGTAGGTAGTATTAATGATTTGGAAGAAAAATATATGTTTAAGGGACGCTGTTACAAATGAGTAGTCAAATCATTACTTTTTTACACAAAAGTATGTTTATTAAATAAAATGCTTTGCACTCTTAAAATGTTTTTTGCCCAAATTGTTGATAGATGTGTATGGTACGATTCTGAACTATAAATATAATTTTAAATAGGTACATTTTCTCAATAAGTGTACTGAAGTAAAAATGTTCACTCTGGTACATTTATTGAGAAACTGTACCTATCTAAAATTATATTTATAGTTCAGAATCGTACCATGCACATCTATCAACAATTTGGCCAAAAAACATTTTAAGAGTGCAAAGTATTTTATTTAATAAACATACTTTTGTGTAAAAAAGTAATGATTTGATTACCTATTTGTAACAGCGTTCTTAATTACAGAATTTTCTTAATAACTTATTATTATGTGAATATTTTAGATTATGTTTACCTATTACACAGTGTAATTAATTTGTAAAGTTATGTCAAACGCAGATAAAAAACTGAGAATCACGAAAAAACTATCAAGCGTATTTTAATGAGACTTTTACCATTTTAAAGATAATTCAATTATGTATATTTTAATATACGTGTTTTAATATAATACCTTTTGTTTTAAGTATAATAAATGAATACCTGCGTCTAATTTGAGAGAGCGCTCCTTGATGGGCGAGTCCTTTTGTTTTGCTGGACGTACGACGCTCTGCGTGAGCTCAGCACAGCACCCTAATTGCGTAACTAACAATTGAAATCAAAAGCAAATTGCTTATCCATTGCTTCATATGTTCGTTGAACTGTCAAAGTTAAACCGATTCCGATCGATAGTGTGTTACGCAATTGCCCTGCAGAACACGCAAGGTTAGCTTGCCGCTCTCACTCCATGCCTCTGGCACTTACATCTGCACTCGTAGGTACCTAGTTCTATGAGCCACATAAATATTAATTAATTATTGTAGTGATTGTTTACTAATTCACAATCGACAACATTGAAAAAAAAACAAGATTATTTTATTCGATTTATTAGTTGTTTTCTTAGAATGTAACCCTTCTTCTAACATGTTTTTCTGGAAAAGGAACCAATTGTAACTTCTTATTTTAACAAACAACGTGCTGCCGCAATTGCGACATTAATTAATGACACAGGTAGGGCTAGTGGCCTGGGGCCGTACTATGACGTGATAAAACATCATGGATCCGTTGATAAAGAGTATAGTGCTATAGGTCGTATATAGCTCCTTCTCTCTCTCAACTGGAACCGTTCAACTTCTGCCCTGCTATAAGAGCTCATAGTAATCCCCCTGGCCAATAATCATAAAAATAAAATAAGATGAAATAATTCGTAAATTGAAAAAAAAAAATCAAACAAACTTAAGAATACGATGATAACCTAAATTAGGATCACTCTATGGATTAGGATCTTCTATGCCAGCTGGTAAAAGGCCGTTGACCGATAACTTTTTTTCTTCATCATTTGCCTTAATTGTTCTGATCTAGCTGGTAGCTTCATGAATTAATTTTTGCAAAACCTTCAGAAGAAAACTCGAGTGGCGTGGCCTTTTTTTTCTGGTTCGTTTTAATTTCATCTCTGCGCTACAGGTTGCTCCAAGCTGCCATTTTAAAAAATTCTAAATAAATCAATAAATAATAACGTTTAATGAAATTAAAATATCTTTATCAAACAAAAACGCGGAACCATTATACGCGTGTCAAATTAATGTCGTCATTGCAGCGGCACGTTGTATAAGATACTTAAGCTTCGTTTAAGCCCCTACTGACCGGTTATAATATTCTCAAGTCGTTAACTTCAACGTAACGGAACGAAGAAATTCACACGTTATGGCTCATTTAGTTATGAGAATGAATACGGTGGAAAGTTGACATCTGCGCGACTGTTTCTTATAATTTCTTATAATAATATTATTGATGGCAGCGGTGGCACCCTTCTATTTGTCATAATATTAAATAGAATTATAGAGGAGCTCGTGGCTAAGTAATAACAGCCGCATGGGTCGATCGACAAGGTTAAGCTACGCTTGCCGGGGTTGGTCCGTGGATGGGTGACCATTCTTTACATACCGAGACTCCTCCGTGCCTCGGAAAGCACGTTAAGCCGTTGGTCCCGGCTGTCATTCGTGGATCTTTGACAGTCGTTACGGGTCGTCAGAAGCCCGAAACTCTGACAACCAGTCTTACCAAGGGGTTATCGTGTTACCCAGTTACTGGGTTGTGGAGGTCAGATAGGCAGTCGCTCCATGTAAAATACTGGCATTCAGCTGCATCCGGTTAGACTGGAAGCCGACCCCAACATAGTTGGGAAAAGGATAGGCAGATGATGATTAAATTGAATTATAAGGACAAAAAGGGTTGGTATGAACAAAACCTTCTTTTCCATAAATTCTTTGTTTTTAGTTTTACCCAGCTAGGTACTTACATACTTTCACCAAAACCTAATGACCAACACGGACAAGTACCTACTTGGGTACTTGGGTATTCCAAATTATTGTATTAAATTTAAACAGGCATCATCAATATTTATTTAACCTAAATAGGTAATAATTTGTTTTGTGAAATTAGATCTACGAAATACTAAATACAACTAAGGAGTTAGTGAAAGTTGTTTCCATGTTGTTTTTTCATGAGTAATGATAATTACGTTTTATGTTCTTTATTTATAGTTATTGTTGTTCCAGTCAACAACCCAAGCGTTTGCAAATAAATCATTCCTTACATTATGAAATTAGCTAGATAAGTGGCAATTTGAGCCAATCAAATAATTGTGTCAATACAACGTTACAAATCGGGTTTAATAAACAAGCGTTTTAAAAAAAGAACCTCGATGTTCAAAATAATTAAAACGCCTTTAATTTCGGCCTGTTTACTTTACGCCTTTACTCATTCCCAAGAAATTGGCTTCAAAAGTCATTTCCTTTTTCAATATGGGTGAAGAAAAAAATCACACCCACCTGGTAAGGCGCGTGGCAGGCCCTTTCCGGTAGCTTCCCCTAGCTATTAATCGACCAATTTTAAAATACTTCAATAAAACAAGATACTACAGATAAAGACGGGCTCTTCAAAATGGTAGGGTTGTCAACTTTACCGGTTTGTTTTCTTTATAATTTAATAAGGAGGCGCGTGTCGGATGTCCGATTGTGTGTGTTCAGGTACTGTGACGTAGTTATAACAAGTTTTTTGTTGTTTCAAATAATATTGTACACTGGTGAATTATGTTTAAGTCAGAAGGAACTAGTTGCCAGATGTTTGAAGTTTTATAAGTAACGCGTTTTCATAATTGCATCCAATTTCTTATGATTTCTATTGGAACGGAAATACGAACCAGTTTTAAAAATTGCTAAAAAATAAAAAACGTTTATTGTTACCTATTGTAAAAAATATAACAGCTAATGACTAAGATATGAATAAAATGTAGTGAGGTAAAAATTGTATCCGAAATGCCACTTTTCTGTACCTACAGAAATTAATAGAAAAGATAGACGTGTTGAAAAAAAAGCTTCACCATTTCCAATCACACAAAAGTTTTATTGGAAACAGTTGTTTGAGATGTTACTAACTTTAAAACGGCGTTTCAAAAGCAGAATTCATTCCGTAAAATAGAAAACTAAAAAAAGTTCTGAGCAGGCATAGAAATTGCACCATAAACTAGAAAATAATGGAGCATGCGGAATGCGTTTTGTTAACTTTTTTATGTTTATTTTATTAAACATTATTGCAACTTTAACGATTAAACTTTTTGTCGTTTTAATATCGGAAGAGCCACAGAATCATGTCAGATCTGGAGCAAGATTTATTGCATTTAATTCAAAGCGTAAAAGGGTTTAAAAAACACGAAGTTATTGTTATATGAAGAGCTCCTTTGTTGTCAATTCCGTTTCTTTATTTACGATAATGCACAATTTTCACGCACCATTTATATTTTACTATCGGTTTATCGCGTTTGCTAGCGTAAATGCTCCTGCGCATTGTGTTCGAAAATCAAATTTTGGAGGTTCAAAAAGTATTGTTACCTACTGTTACCTTTTGGATTTTTCTTCGGGTAGGTAATTATGAATTGCTGGTACGAATCTTGATCAAAAAATCTGTCAGAATACCTTTAACTTTATAGGTAGGTAGGTACATAATTGATTCTTTGTAATTTTAATAATCTTAGATTACCTGTAAACAGTCGAATCCGTTTACTGTACTATTCACAGTGAATTTAAGCGTTACTAATATTTATAATTAGCACGTACTTGATTACCAATTGCACTGAAAGTTCAACCGTAATAATTAAATTATAAGATGGACCTGGAAACAATGATTATTATACAGGATGTATCACAAACACAAAGGAGTGGTCAAAGTGAAGTACAGACTTACAGACCTTCACACTGAACAACTTTCTCCATGGGATCAACATCACATTCATCACAACATTTGGGTCGAGTACCTAGGCATTGAAGCTTTGTACGGGATAGCTGATGTTATTTTCTCGATTACGATGTTGATCCCATGAAGTAAGTTGTTCAGTTTGAAGGTCTGTACCACATCCTTAAATTTGACACCTTTCTGACACACCCTGTATGCCATGAAGGCTTCTAGATATTCGAACACTGAGTTGAATGTCAGTATTTCACAACTGGGTGACTGATACGTTTTTTAATGAGTAAAGGCTCCCACAAAACTTCATGGAAATTGTTCTACCGGAGTCGCGTCGCGACTGTCTGTGGGAGCCTCAAAGAGAATGACCCATCCACTGGCTGGCTGTCGCTGTTAACCTTTCAGTTTTTAGTTTTAATATCGCTACTTGCACGTATACCTGAATGAATGAATGAATGAAATGCACCGACACCAGCGTAGTTAGACCAGACTCGATTACTCGAACGAACCCAAAGATTCACACTAGCCCCTATTGTCTCATGTTACATTTTATTTTATTTTATTTTATTCAGGGACAATAAACAGCTACAATATGTGTTGAAATAGAGAAAAGATAATACAAAATATTAACAATATTACAGCCCACTACATTATCCGCATATTAACAAAAGAAAATATGATAATGAGTGCCACTAGATAGGCAATAAAACTAATAAATAATTACATCACATTAATAATAAATTAATTACATCATGCAAAATAGAAATTATAATTGATTTCTTGGCAACTAACACAAAAAAAAAACAAATATATAAATAGTAAAGTTTAGAGTAGCTTACTTTCCTATTATCATTATTGGGTTATAATAATTTCCATGACATTGCATTTAAATTTGGATTTTGAGCATACAAAAATATCAATACTAACAAAATTACAATTATATGATTCAACCATTCGACGGATAGGACAGCGCAAACCAGAATTAGTTCGACAGGTATTGACAGCAAATAAGGTACCTGCACGGACACTACGTATATTAACAATGCGTGAAACTACATAACATAGTTTGCTCGTGAGATCGATACAATCAAAATCCCCACGAACAATACCATACAGTACAGAAGCCTCTAGATACTTACGTCTAGATTCTAGGTTGACCTGCCTATATTTATCTAGTAATTGTGAGTACGACAAATACGTTTTGTGGCATCTGTAATGCATGGTGTAACAGAGACCATTGCATATCAAGGAGTAGACCGTGGGGCGTGATAAAGGTATGGAAGACGTGCCCTTAGGATATTGAAGGGATAAAGAGCCTACAGAGTATGCATGCACCCTATAGTAAGCAATGGAATTTTGGAGAGACGGGTGATATTATAAGGATGGGCTCTTTTTACGACGTCACCGTCGCCGCCAGATTGCTTCAAGTCCAGCTTCCCCGGTGAATCTTTTGGCAGTTAAACTGCGTTTTCGACTGTTTTTATATCACTGCTATGCTGTATTACACGTTGCTGTTTCCAAGATCTTCCTCTGAGGTCTCGCTGCTATCCGTTTCATGTTTCTTATGTAAAAAAACGTGTTACAAAAAGGTACACACCTTTCTGTAACACGTTCTTTTTTGTACACACGGTTATTATTTAAACCATTTTTTGTTAAAACTTTTTCAAAACAAACATTGTAACAATGTATGCAAATTGGATGAGCCCAATTTATTCATTAGATGCATGGGTGCGGTCCAAACAAGAAACAGCAACCATTATTTTGGACTCTAAATAACGGAGATGTTTTGCATAGAGTTTTTAATTAGTATTTGACTACCTCGTTGATCTGGTGGTTGGAAGCGTTACTGCTGAGCATGAGGTCCCGGGTTCGATTCCCAGGTCGGGGAATGTGTTATTGGGTTTTTCCATAGATATAAGAAAGAATAGTTTTTATATTTCTATGGGTTTCTCCATCAGAAATTTCTCAGTAGCAGCCCGGTGTGTAGATTTGTGGCCGGTTGATGGCAATAGGCTCTGGGGCTGAAAGGTCCTGGAGTGGTGACCGCGTACTGGAAGACGTAACGTTGGAAGGCATCCCACAAGGTGGACCGATGACCTTGTAAAGGCCGCAGGAATCCGTTGGATGCGGGAAGCACCGAACCGGTCGAAGTGGCGCTTGGAGGAAGGCCTATGTCCAGCAGTGGACGTCTTTCGGCTGAAATGATGTTGACGATGTTGATGTCACTAAGTTAATGGTATCAAGTTACTTTGCGTAACTCGAGTTATGTAGTTTTTCTTACTTTATCCTTGTTTATGTTTGAGAATAAAATGAATGTGAAGCTGTATTTATGGTAGCAGCTTCTCAAACTCAAAACATTTATTTCCAATAAACCAATTACAGGCACTTTTGAATTGTCAAAGGGTCGGTCAGTCAGAAAGATGAAACTAGTTGCCCATTCCAAAGCGCAGTAGATCTACTGCGCTTTGGAGAAGAACGGCGTATGGCGTATGGAGAAGAACGGGCAAGAGACTCTTTGAAATCAAAATATTTTTACAAAATATTGGTTACATCGTTCATGTTGAAAATATACATGTGAGAACAATGTAGAAAGACGAAAGCGTCCGTAATAAAAAGATAAAAACTAAAAACAACTAAATTAAAAATACTGAATTAGTATTACGAGTTTTAAGTAAGCACCTATGTATGATGTGCAAAATATGTTGATATTTTAAAATGAAATACATGAATGTTGTAAATTGTTACATCTAACAAATTATGAGTTCAAAGAGTAATTTTTTTTAAAAAGGGAATGTAATTTTCTCTTTCATTTGTGATGGGTCGTTACGGGTCGTCAGAAGTCGCAAAAGTCTCGACAACCAGTCTTAGCAAGACGTATCCTGTTACCCAGTAACTGAGTTGTGGAGGTTAGATTATAGGCAATCATCATAATCAGCCTATAATGTTGCCACTGCTGGGACACGGAAAAAGATAGGCAGTCGTTCCATTGTAAAATACTGGTATTCAGCAGCATCCGGTTAAGCTGGAAACCAACCCTAACATATGTACAGTCGCCAGCAGGTCAAGCCACCCGAAACTGTCAAATTTTCCCAATCAACCTTGAACCTAAATAATTTAGTGATAAAGACGAAAATCTATTAAAGAAATTTGACAGATTGTAGTAGCTTGATGTGCTGTCGTCTGTACTTGGGAAAAGGCTAGGCAGGTGCAGATGTTACGAACCTAGTCTGAAAATTTTATCTATGTGACTAATATTTCAGTGGGAAGATAGTAGTTCATTATTTACCAAATATTGTAGATATGTTATGACTTTATGAGTTTTATTTTATTAATAGAACACTATTGCACTGCCATTTTTTTCACGATCCGAACAACGTTTGCTGGAATACTTGGACCGAAACAATACAATACAAATAAATGCTAAAACGAGCTCTGTTTGATTTGCCGGCTCACGTACTCCGTTCATAAAAGGGGCTAGTTTTCGATGCCGGCGATAAAAAAAACCGGCCAAGTGCGTGTTGGACCACGCACAATGAAGGGTTCCGTAGTTGAAAAGAATTTATCCCAAAAACAAACTTAACATTGCAGTTGAAAAACATGTTCATGCTCCAACTGCAAATTTAAGTTTGAAATGTCAAAAAAAATTTTTTTTGTCTGATATAATTATAGAGGCATGAGGAACAAGGTGCATCCTCCATAGAAAAGGGAGGATCCTCCGATCAGAACGGGTGTCGTGTCTGCAACACCCCGGTCAGGGGGTGCGACTAGCGGTCACGGGGCTTGGCCCCCCTCTCGTCGGAGCTTTACGGTGACCCGTCACCACGGGCCCCTCTTTTTGTGTGCCTCAAGTCGGCTAGTAGATGATGGGGCGCGAATGTCGCGCCCCTGTGAATGATTGCTATAACTGTGTATGTAGGCACGCCACGACGCTGCTATTCAGCGCCGCTTTCTTCACCGTATCCCGGCGGTCAACCCCTACCGGGTGGAACCCTCACCTACATGAGGGAAGCCCAGCAGGAGGCGACCAGCGACAGGGATACGGACTCGACGTTCCATCAATCGTCGGACCCCTTTCTGTAGGAACGTCGAGTTCCTACAGAAAGGGGTCCGACGATTGATGTCGGGACGTTGTATATAAGCCAGTCGCGCAGTAAACTCTTGATTGCGCGATGCAGGATTTTGCGTGACGTCAGGTTAATGCGTACAAGTAGTTCGCATGTGGCGAACTGGCGATGTAGATGCCGCCACATAATTACAAATTAACTATTTTCGGACTTTCGAAAGCAAGGGCTTCTTGCAAAATTTCATGATTCTAGGTCAACGGGAAGTAGGTACCTTAGAGATTTTGATTTACTTGCGAGTCTCAAAATATGTCGCATAAATTTAATTTATTGTGTTGACTTGAAGCTTGATTTTTTTAGAGCTCCAAGAGACTATAGATTTATGTATTTGGTATTGATTCTAACTTGATACCTCCACGAATTCCTGAGAAGAAGGGTTCTGACAACTGACAGATGGACAACACAGTGATCCTATAAGGGTTCCGTTTTTTCCTTTTGAGGTGCGGAACCCTAAAAAGAATTTAAGTACAAGTTTTTTGCGAACATCAATAGATTTAGCGACCGCAGACAATAGAATTGTGTTCTGTTGGTTTTACCTGGCGCTGGAGTGTTGCATACAGTTTTACTAGTTTTTATTTTTTTGCAAAATCTATGTTTCGACTTTCGCGGCAATACATACAATATCATCAACGTTTCCAATTACAATATTACAGAAGCTCCTAGCCGTTCTAGGATGAGATTTGGTTAAAAAAATTAAATGGTAGCTCTGTAGTGGCTGCTTTTCCGATTCTCAAGGCATAAGCACTTTAACTGACTCGCATGATGTTCCGCTACTCGAGTAACGGAATATCAGCGGAACATCATGCGGTTTCGCGGTTTTGCGGCGGAAGTGTGTTAAGGCCCTTAGATAAGTATATTATTCATGGATCGGATGATAGTGAACAACCAGCAGGCTTGATCTTTAGCAGACGCTTCGTAAGAAGTGGATAGAATGCAATAAATGATTGAGTATTTAGTAGGTAACGCAAATCGAATTTCAGCAAGTCCAAAAAAAATCATTCTTCTTCTGTACCATTTATTCTGATTAAGCTGGCATTTAATATACCCACTATGTTTAGTAAATTGTTGACACACATAATAATGTGAACTATAAAAGCTTGCTAAATACCAGTACCACCACATTGTTTGCTCAAAAACTCAGCATGATGCTTCAAAAACACACAGCTTATAATTACAAAACATGTAACCTTTTCTATTATAAACAGTGTTAAAAAACTTTCACCTCTAAGTAATGCA
This sequence comes from Cosmia pyralina, assembly GCA_946251885.1. NCBI lineage: Eukaryota > Metazoa > Arthropoda > Insecta > Lepidoptera > Noctuidae > Cosmia > Cosmia pyralina. The sequence continues at coordinate 13,945,386 of OX276359.1, read as the reverse complement.
AATGAGGACAAATTAGTAAAGACCTTTAATTTAGGGGTATTTTTTTCTCACAATCTAAACAAATGTTAGCAAGTCGATTGTAAGGGTTTTTGCCTTTTGTTTAACACTTTACGTGGAAGGAATAAAAGGATAAGGAATACCTAAGGGCGAATTCAAATTTATCCTTTTGCTATTGTTGGTTGAAATTTGTATTAAAGCATAGAAATTACGGTTTGTCTTAATCGTTACCCTATTAAGGCGAAAGCGCCAGGGTAGCCCGCGAAATTCAAAATTTCTTACGTTTTTTGCAATTTGCAAGTCAGTGGTGCCGATTCTGTTGTGCACAAACTAAACTTAATTTAGGCTATTGCTAACTTTTTCTCTCTATTATGACAAGAAAGGGACGGAAGTAAATTAGAGCTGTCAAATTAGTTAGAACTAATTTTTCCATAGACATTTAGACGACACGTAAAAACATGTCGACTAAAAACACGGTGAAGCGCAAGGCGTGAACTAGTTTGACATCTCCAACTTAGTTCATAGCTATAGCCGTCCTTTTCTCGCGCTGCCTGTTAGTAAAAGATAGCGATTCTCTAATTTTAGTTTAGTGCGTTCACAAGAGAATCGGCACCAATATTAGGTTGTATGTTGATCAAAATTTAATTCGCGACCGTAACAAGTATGTATTTACAGAATTATGATAATTAAAGTCATCAATACAACTCTTTAAGACCAGGTAATCCTGTTGAATGACTTTTTCTTGAAATTTTGACATTTGAGGATTATACTACCTTATGGAGTAGTTTTACTGATTGTAATGATTATAATTCTGTAAATACATATTTGTTACGGTCGCGAATCATACTTTAATCAACATACAACCTAAGACTGACTTACAAATTGCAAAAAACGTAAAAAAAATTGAATTTCGCGGGTTGTCCTGGGGCATCCCCCTTAATAAAAGAGTTTGCTAATAATAGGTCTTTACCTATGAAATTGCCGTTTTGTATGAAAAAATTTAAACGAATTTTTTTCATGCATTTTTTATTTGTATTAATCGAAGTAATCACCCATGCAATCAATGCATCTTTGCCAACGCAGTGGCAGTTTATTGATGCCCTTCTTAAAGAAATCAGCTGGACGGGAGGCAACAAATTCTTCAAAGGCATTTTGTACTGCCTCTCGGGTATTGATTTTTTTTCCCGCCAAGAAGTTATCCAAATTCTGGAAAAAGTAGTCTGTAGGCGCAAGGTCTGGTGAGTAGAGCGGATGACGGAGAGCTTCCAACCCCAGTTCTTGCAACTTGGAGACCGTCTGCTGTGCAGTATGAGGTCGCGCGTTGTCGTGCAGGAGCAGCGGAGACGAGCTATTGACCAATGCTGGTTGGAGATGTGCTAGCTTCTCCATCATTGTGTTCAGTTCTTCACAGTACACATCTGAAGTAATGCTCACCCCGTTTGGTAAGAAGCTGTGATGAATCACACCGGCGCTAGACCACCAAACAGTGACCATCACTTTTCTAGGGGTAAGTTTCCGTTTAGGGCATTGTTTAGGTGCTGAACCAGGATCCAACCAACTTGCTGAGCGCTTGCGGTTATCAAACAGAATCCATTTTTCATCGCAGGTAACAATGCGGTTCAAAATTCCTTCATTTGTGTGTCTGTTGAGCAGTGCAAGGCACGTCTCGACGCGTACTTCGCGCTGGCGATCATTGATTTCGTGGGGCACCCATTTGTCAAGCTTTTTTACCTTGCCAATTTGACGCAAATGGACCAATATTGTTTTGACGCTAACGTCGAAAGCTGCTGCTAATTCAGCCGTAGATTGTGTAACATCAGCTTCCACAATCGCCTTTAATTCGTTATTGTCGACCAAAGTCTTCGGACGACCGCGAGGTTCATTTTTCAGGTCGAAATTTCCAGAACGGAAGCGAGCAAACCAATAACAAGTGGTGCGTTGGTTTGTAGTGTTAGCTCCGTAAACGTCGTTGATGTTGCGTGCCGCTTGTGCCGCGTTGCTGCCACGACGGTACTCATATTCCATAATTACTCGAATTTTTAACGTATCCATGATGACGAAAAAGATTGAAATGCGATGAAAATGTAACACTAATCAATAAACAAATGACTACTATTGGAAAAAAAAATCCATGTTTTTAAAATAAAATTAACTTGAAATTAGAATTCTTAGCCAAACAAAAATTATTTTGATTTGAAATGGCCAGTACTGCAGAACGGCAATTTCTTAAGTAAAGACCTAATAGTTTTAGTTATGTTAGGATATTATTATTATATAATAATATATTAATAAGAAAAAGTAATATATTAAGTAATATAATATTTATTAATATACTAGCTGCGCCCCGCGGTTTCACGCGCGTAGACCGAGATAAAAAGTAGCCTGTATTATGTTAATCCAGGGTATAAGCTCTCTGCATACCAAATGACATCCAAATCGGTCCAGCCGTTTGAGCGTGAAGAATTAACAAACATACAAACACACACACACACACTCACAAACTTTCGCCTTTATAATATTAGCGTGAAGTGTGATAAGTGTGATTATTAATACTTAAAACGAAATAATACCTACCATATCCAATCAATAATCAACTCTTCATTGAATCTTTTCTAATGTAAATTATTAAACACAAAAATAATACTTTTGACTTTGACACTAGCTAGCTGTCAGTCACTGTTAACAATAAATGTCATAATGCAAATCAGCTTTTTTTATTAGAAAAAGATGCGCCGACTCGGCATTGTTATGCCAATTGCGTTCCCGTGCGGCACCAAATGACAATGATAATGAACGTCGAGCCCACAAAATGTTTGTGTTATTTCTGCGTTATGGCACTATTACTCATGTACTACCAAAACAATTGCGTTCAGGTGAATAATTTTGTTGGAAACCTTCTCTCTATGTGTGTGACGCTTATGTTTATGCACCTAATTTTTATTATTTTTGACGTAAGGCTAAATAACAGGTCGACGCGAGTCTCACCTGTCTGCTTTCATTAGGTGAGGACTTAGGTACCTTTTTCATTATTTTTCAAAGCATGTTTTACTAGCATTCACAAAGAAAATAAAATAGTTAAATCACTGGCTTTATTCAGATAATTTCAATAAAAGTACACGTAAATCCACAAAAATAGTAATTTTGTGGATTTTATTTTTTGTGGAAAATTATTTGTAAATAATTTTATCATTATTTCGCAAATAATAATACTTGCGTGACAACCCTACAGTTTTCGCCGAACTGTTCCGAAATACGTCGAAAGGTCGACAGAGGGCGCGCGCGCGCATTGTCGCCGTGCATGATAGATTGCTGTCATATTCAAAGTATCACCTATAGATATGTAAATTATCTTTCCGACGGTCTCGTATTGTCATAAATGTATTTCAGAGGGCACGAACCGAACTAAATAAAAATAAAAAAATAACGTTTTATTTAGACACAATTATTTGTCATATCCTAATGGAATTTCTACCGATATTTTTTGCAGAGCATCAGTTAACAATTTCGGTATCATATCATATTGTAACTTTAACAATAAATAGATCACAAAGACTCGGTTGATTGACATGTATCTCCCTTCACTCGGGGATTGATAACTAATCGATATCAAAAAGGGGTAGAAGCTAAGCTATTTAACTCTTAAAATGTCGATTGTACACCATGTGTACAGATAACAATAGAATTTCAATTGTGTCTGCTAATTGGCGCGCGACGGGTTAATGGTAATAATGAGCTAACATCACTTATTCCGCAACTGCACTAAGCTTCGTTAATTCAGTACCCGTCGTTCCGCCAAAGCTTTGTTAGCTATGCTTTCATCACCTACGCCGTCTAAAATAATAATGATGATGATTGATAGGACTGTCAAATCTAACGTACGCAATACTTAGTTGATTTTATTAGTTTAGGTGACCTTCAATTCACAAATTCCAAAGTCAAGTTTGTAAAGATCGATGTGAAGTGAGAAAAAACAAAGCTCAACTACGAAGGCGATGCGACGTAGGTACAGGAAGACAAATAATAATAATCAGAATAATAGGTACCTATATCATTTCTAGACGTAAACAAACCTACTGTTAAATCTACACATTTAATTACTTAACAATACCAATAGTAGTAAATTAACCTCTAATCTAATTACTTATCAAAATTATGTAAATAGACGACCAACATTCCAGATCACACGCATGGCATAGCACGTTGTCCCAAAATAAATCTTCACTTATCATATCTCCAACGCATTCAAAATATTGTCCCAGTATATCTCCGCCCAGGCGCTAGCAAGCCCCGCTCAAGCGTCACAACTTTTTATCAAACCAGCAATAGAAGGGTTAACACACAATGGTCGAATTCGAATCACGTTACATTTTTTGTCGATAGTTGGTATTTTTCAAACCAGTGGGCCGGTGTTAGACTGACACTATTCAGCCAATGATTGATGGAACTAATTAATTTTGTCGTACGCGTGTTTGTCTATGAACTTTGATACTTGAATTCGAAATTTTTACCTCCATTGTAATGATTACAAAGGGTCTGAGTTTTAATTTTAATTTCGAACCTTTTTCACGGAACGCGTGTTCGGATCTGCAATACAATAAATTGTATTAAGTATTTTTGAATCGTCGGATTGTGACTGATTTGAAATTAACATCAGACATCGTGTAGGTATAACGGGTATTCGTATCGGATGCCCGTTTTGGATGAATGCTGCATTCGTTAAAGTGTCCTGATTTTTTAATGATTTTCGGCACACGAACGCGTATGCAGTAACTCGTTCTAAATTACCGAAACTCTGATAGCAGTCACTTCACACCGTCAAAAGCGTCAATTTACATCGTTTGCAGTTTATCGTACATTCTGTAAAAAATACATCCATATTTTTCACAAAGCGAACGGGACGCTACAGCGTAAATTGCGACATGTCGACCGCAGTGTCGCGTAGCTTTGTTAGTGGCGGTTTTAAAGTACACACACGTTCGGCTCAATTGTCGCACTGTGCAACATCAGAGCTAGAATCAAGTTCAAAATATTGCAGTGTTTGTTGATGGAAAACGTGCATTAGGAACGCTCTGGTGATGTCAATTTACAAACATACTGATTGTGCACTACGTTGGTGCAAGGTGCAATGGATGAAGTTTTACAATTTTATTTTCATACCCATGCAGAACGTAATAGAAAGGAACTTTGTTTTACGTAATTCTAATTAAAATAACGAACTTTTAGCTTCTTATATACCTAAAGCGCAGGCCATATTAGAAACGAATCTAAGTTCGTTTAGCTTTGCTTATGTAGCTACCGTGTATTTTCATACTTCGGTTCATAATTCGCGGTGTGAACCGAAGTATGCAAACACGCGGTTTACAGTAGGTAATTTTGTTGCGATACATTTATAAATCATCTTCATGTTAGAAATCATCATCCTCGTTCTAATTAAACAAGTCATCGTCATCATTATCATCCACAGCCTGACTTCACCCACTGCTGCTTAAGCCTCTCTTTTCATGTGCCAATCCCCACGTTCCTGTGCCAGCCTCATCCTGGTTCTACCCGCGATGGTAACAATATCGTCCAGCCATCTCGCCGCCGGACGATCGACCGACTTCTTCTTCCATTTCTTGGAAGCCAGTCAGTAACTCGTTTCCGGTACTTACTGAACTTTTTACGTCTGCAGAACTCGACGTTTGGGACTCGATCTAAAAGCTTTATGCCAAGCATGGAACGCTCCATGGCTCTCTGTGCAACTGTCACCCTGTACACAGCCTCCTGCGTGAGTGTCCACAAACAAGTAAAACAAGTATCTACAATTTATTTAGAATTTAAAATGTTCGCCTCCCCGTAGCCTATTCTATGGTAAAAGGTATTTCCGAATGGCTTAATGAAAGCGATACTGAAAGCTCTGAACTCAGTTCACGGGCTCGGTGACCTCGTTACCTTGACTTTGATCTTTAGAGGGAAGGAAATGAAAGTGCTTATTTTTAAAGTAGCTTTAGGGTTAGCCGCGCGTGAACAAAGTGACTTAATTTGTAGTCAAGAAGGTAATGACTTAGTGACGATGAAAAAAGTAGGGTACAGTATGTAATTTTCGACAATTTTATCAAACTTTGCGAGGAGAAAAATGAGAAGGAATTAGTTAATCATGTGCCCCTAGTAAAAAGTGCAGTACAAAACCCTTCTCAGTCTGATCAGTTAGAAACATTGATAGAGTTTATAAAGCACAGAAGACGCGAGTATATACTGGGTGTCCGAGAAAGGTGTGGCCAAAATTAAGGGTGTGGTACAGACCATCAAACTGAACAACTTTCTCCCGGAGACCAACATCGTAATCGCGAAAAAAATATCAGTCGTCCCATACATTTGTTCGAGTAGGTATTGTGGTTTTGTATGGGATGACAGATTTTTTTTCATGATTACGATGTTGGTCCCCGGGAGAAAGTTGTTCAGTTTGATGGTCTGTACCACACCCTTAATTTGGCCACACCATTCTCAGACACACTGTATATGTCGGAGTTACGAATTGTAACCTTATCGGTTTGTTCTACCGACACATTGCATTTGGCTGGCTTAGGCCGCTGTACGAACTGTAACCTTAGGGGTTTGTTCGACTAACTGTATTATTTCTGATTATCATTTGTATTGTGTTTTTTTTTATAAAGTGTAACTGGTACTGTAATTAAAACTCTGAAATTGTTTATACAGTCTTGTTTGTCCCAATAAAATGGGAACTCCAAACCCTGACGATATACCTCTCGGCATTCCTGATCCTACATATATAAATAGAGAGTAGCTGTAAATAACCTACTAGCTAGAGAAACCTTGTTATCCATTTCATTTATTTATTGTCCCGCCTACGGAAAGTCTTATAGTATCATAGGAATATTCTATTTTAACTTCTACCGTCATTCATTAGCCGAGACGTCCCACCTCTATTTTACAGTTCATTTGCATTTTTCTATCGATTAGCAGGGGTGACATGATTATCTGAATGGCACCTTGAATTAGATAGAAGGTCAGTTACTACTTTTAAGATATTTTTAGCTGTACCTTTATAAAATAGGTCAACAATCTAGACTTTTTGTGCTTTTATTAGCTGATGTTACTTACATATACTATCATTACTAGCAATAAGACCTTTTGATATATTTGTATGTCTTCTACAATTAGGTAATAAAGCTGCTTTTTGCTCTTTTATAGACCAACTTTAGTCGGCAGCTGTCGGTTATGATAGGATTTTTAACTATGAAACCTTTGCCACCCAGCATGCGCAGAATATGTATATCCCAAAAACATTCTTTATAAGTTACATCACATACTTAGCTCATTTCTTTTGAATCCTGGCCCTGCGACGCCTGCTGAAGTAAAAGAATCTCCAACTTGATTACAATGATGTAGTTCAACCAAATGGGTCACAAAACTGATTAGTTTATACTCATAACGTTCCAAAGTAAGGTTCGTTTGTGCGCCGCGCGTGACTTTCCGCTTCGTTACGTCTGACTCTTGTTCTGATTTAATTAAATGGTAACGAATTTTTCAAAATTTCTTAATTGTTTCCGTCCGAAAAAGCTCTTTTTATTCTTTTATCATTTTAACATTTTCCCTTTTATTATCTTTTGCCTTGTTCTGGCTTTGCAGTGCCTGTTAGGTGTACATTTCTTTTAAATTGTGTCAAATTTTTTGTGACAACGTTTTAAGTCGTAAATTGTATCAAGTTTCTTGATAAATAAGCAGAAAACCATGGTTTATTTGATTCGCTACATTAATTATTCTCATTATAACTTATAACGAGGAAAAAATATAAATATGGATTTAAGAAAAGTTTTTGCCTACTACCTACTTACTCTTTAAGGGTAATAATGTGAAATACGACCCATTTATCTTTAGAAAATAAGAGTGAACCTCAAGTTTATTACTCTAGCTAAAGCATTATTTATGAGGCTAAAAAAACATTTGAGTAATTTCACTTTTTCATTACCAATGTAATTGAGAAAAATGTTCAGAGTTTATATGGCTATGCCAAATCAACAGAAGGACCGTAACAATTTTATAGTCTAACTTTTAATTATAGAGCTGGTTCAACTAATGGTTCAAAGTATTTTTGGTGTTATTCAATCCGCTTAGGATAATATAAGACATTCGTATCGTAAAAAGGGAGGATCTTTGACGGATAATAGAACTGAACATCCGGTCACTCTAGTAATACAATCAAATACAACATGATTCAAAGAAATATATTGCTTTAATTGAATTCGAGCAATAAAATTGTATTAATTGATATAAAAAACAAGGCGAGTAGTGCCGCCGATTAGCGCCACCATTGAGAAAAAAAAGTCTGGAGATATGGAACACATTTTTAGTCAGATGAGGAAGAATATTTTATGTCATAAAAATCAACACTAAACCTCCTAGGTTCGAAGCATTAAACTGCATTACATTATGGTTTTTGGCATTTAATGCCAAAAACCCACCGTTATCGTACCGGTAAAACCACCGTGTGTGGCGCTAGTTGGCAGCACTACTTGCCTTAACTAAAGATCTTAAAACATAACAAGAAAGACATGAAAAGAGAATTAAATAATTATAATAAAATCGTTCACAAACCTTAATCGCCAGTAGAGAAATTCAAGGAATACTTAATACTACGGAGAAATTCAATTTAAGGCTATCGATAAGCTGTCCAGTGGCGACCCACTACTGAAACTTGCATTAATGAATACCTACTGACAGTTTCAGGTCAATTTTGCTTGAAGTAAAGGTTTTTTCAAAACAATTAAAGTTAAATATTTAGTTTCAGTTGTTTTGTAGGGTATATAATGGTTATTTATTTATGATTATAAATCAATAATATGGTGCATACATTTTAATGCCAACCTAAACCCCACCCCCAACCAACCCCAACCTAGACCCCAGAACACTAAAAGATTAAAAAAACTTTTTTACAAAAAAATACAACCGACTTCCAAAAACAACACTACAAAGTGAAAAATAACTTTAACTTCGGAAGTCGGTGTCGGTGTCGGTGTTAAATGTATTTTCGTTTTTTGCCACCGACTTCCGAAATTAAAGTTATTTTTCACTTTGTAGTGTTGTTTTTGGAAGTCGGTTGTATTTTTTAACCGACTTCAAAAAGGAGGAGGTTCTCAATTCGTCGGAACCTTTTTTTTTATTTTTTACTTTTTAGTTGTGTACCTACCCAACACAAATTCTAATACCACTATCTGCAAAACAAACTAGAACATCATCCATATAAAAGTGGGGAAAAAATACGTATTATTGAAGCTAACTCAAAAACTACCAAAGCAAAGTTAATCAATTTTATATGGGACCAACTGTAATGTATACCCTCTCGAATAAAACAAAAAAAATCCAAATCGGTCCAGCCATCTTCGAGTAATCGGGGAACATAAGTACATAAAAAAAAAATAAAAAAAAATAAAAAGGTTCCGACGAATTGAGAACCTCCTTTTTGAAATCGGTTAAAAAGAGAAGCCAAACTAATGGAAGAAATGTGTTCCCAAAAATTATTTTTAAACTATCCCCAGATAAGAAGCAGAATAGATGGGATTAAGGGTGGTGGTACTGATAAGGATACTGGTGTTAAATAAATTGGTCATTAATGAACGAATCAATTAGCGCTGTATAACATCTATGATATAATCGTCGAGTCGATAAGATAAACCACTTATGGTAAAACGACCATCTGTTCCCAGTGATCCCATAACGTGTGTTAATGCGACTGTATTTTTTGTTTCAAAGGATATTGAATTACTAACGATGTCATAGACCGTTGCAATATAAAAATTTAAACTCTGTTTAAGAAGCAGTAACGTAGAAAATTCAATAACTCAATAAAGGTGGTGCAACAGAAGTGTAACAGATAAGTTTGCTAACGATAGACAAACAAAAAGTTTGTTTTTCTAACATCGCAAAAAAGGTCGCAGATAATAAAGGCATGATGACAAAGAATCGCAATTTGAAGTGGGACACTCATGTTACAATAACGACCCCTTGAATAAAATTATAATTTGTGTGTAGGCACACAAAATAAACATGAAGATTTGTGCAAACAAATTTTGTGCAAAACTGGTATTCCTGGACATTGACAACCATAAAACCAGTCAGCTATAACACAAATAAACGCGAATATTTTGTTGACATTATGTCCAAATTAATGGTTTGCTGTTTTAATGAAATTAGCGAGATGAGGAAAATTTACTGTGTTTGTACGAGCTTTTTTGTTTCATAACGAGCCTAACATCTTTTGTTACCGGTTTGCGTTATTTGAATATCATCGAGAATAAATAGTGTCCTTTGCATATTTTATCGGTAAATCCATTTCAGTTGTTTGTTTTATCTTCTTTACTTTCATTTCTCTTGACACCTTTCATAACTTTTCCTTTCGTGACAGGTTTTATATCCATTTCTGATTTTATTTTTTAAACGTTTATTTCCATCTTTCCTTTATTTCAAACCACTTGGTATAGTTGGTTCTTGTTCCATGAAGGTTTCGGTTATACCAATATCTACTGTTTTTGTTTGGCATTAATTTATCTATGAGCTTCTGCCCGGGACTTCGTTTGCGTGAAACATATTGTTTTAAAATAAAATTATCATAATATGATACTAGGCAATATTATAGCTTCCCATTAGTGAAATAATTTTCGGAATCGGATCATAAGTTCCGGAGATTATCTACCCCCAACATATATATCTTTTTTTTTAATACTGAAAATATGACATGGATTGTTGAAAAGTTAAAACTGCGAAGCTTAATGGTATAGCCCTCAAATCCCTATGATGTAAGTACGTGGACCATATTTTATCGCTCTATAAAAATGTCGCCCTCTTTCAATTTGGACTCAGTTGTTTTATTATGTACACCAAAATTATTGCCATTTTTATTGCTAGAGCACGCACAATTTCGGACGCTATTTTACGATGAGGAATAAGTGTGTTTTTTGCAATGTCTGTGTACTCAAAAGGGGAAATTGTTCATGGTTGTGGACGATACTTATGTTAAAACTATTTTATGACCCATAAAATAAATACGGCTATACAAGCTAGATGTAGCATTGATGTAGTATCGTAAGATATCGACATCGTGCATAAAGGTAACTTATCTCAGGATGTTTCTCGCTCGTTTATTTTAATTTTTGATCAATTTAAATTACAGGTCCACTTAAACCCAAAAATTTCTACGGGTATGAAGTTTAGTAGCTCAATTTTAAGAAAATCATTATCAACATCCGGTACCTTAGCTCCCTAACATTAAACAAGTCTAACGGGGCCCACGTGAAGGTAGGGGAACTCTTTGAGCTTCAAAAAAATTGATCAATCCTTCTGGTTCTGATAAAGCAACTAACACAAATTAACACCATAAAATGTTATCTCGACACTTCAATCGGGTCATTGAACTAACCCTTTAAATTCTGCATATTGACAATACCCGAAAATACCAACATATCACGGGAAATAGTGCACGGAAAACTGAACTTTACAGCTTTATGATAAGTTAGAAAATTGATTTCTAGTTTCATTTTCGTCTAAACACCCTGATTGTTGATTGGGGCGACCCTTGGGCCGTTCACAATGTCTTTACGGCTGGTTGATTCGGTTATGGTAATTTTTGAAATAACATCTCGAATTAACCCTATTCGGACAATGGTATGTTGCAAAATTTGCTTTTGACGGTTTGCAGTTGACTTTTTGGATGCATTAGAAGGCGCTAAAGGGTTAGGCGTGTTGTTTTGTCAGCTGCCATAGTGAAAACAAAATGGTGTTTGTAAGCGTAGAAAACAACTAGTAATACGTTTTGAAAGCATACAGGGCATTACAGGTCCCTATTGATTAGTTGGTGAAACTGCACATACGGAATTTTATAAAAGCGATTTTTCATTGGTATTAGATACCGATACTCCCTCTCACAGAAAGGAGACCGGTGTCCCAACAGTGTGAATTTTACAGACTGATTATGCTATAAATTCCGATTAACCATCACGTCTGTACCTACTAACACTATCAATAAAATTCATAATCTTTTATTCCCTTGATCTGTTTGAAAAACTGCACAAATATAATTATATAAAACCGATTTTTCATTGATATTAGATATCGATACTCAATCTCACAGAGAGAAAGCTTGTGTCCCAGCAGTGGAAACATTATAGGCTGGTTATGCTTATGATTATTAGATACCGATAAACTATCGCGTCTGTAACATTATCAATATTTACCAATATACTTAAAAATTTCATAAACCTTTTATTCTCTTAATATGTTTGTGAAACTGCACAGACGGAATTTTATAAAAAGCGATTTTTCATTGAGATTATACTCCCTCTCACAGAAGAGGAGGCCCGTGTCCCAGCAGGGGAAACAACATAGGCTCACTATGCTTATGCTTCTAAATACCGATACACCATCACGTCTGTAACACTATCCATATTTGAAATTTTCATAACTTATTCACTTCAGAGGCATTTTATAATTCCTAAAGAAAGCAGCCTCAAAGATGCTTTCAAAATGCAAATTTAAGTATATGTATTTTCAACAGTGATGCGCATAATAAATTCTTGTTGTAAACCCTTCTAACAACATATGCTAATTGCATTAGGAAATCAACGTTATCTCCCCTTTGAGTCAGCAATTTAAATACTTCGTGTGATTTATTGCATATTAAGCTTTCATAGTGTTTGTTTGGATTATCCGTTTTTGCTTCATTTGCTAGTCAATCATTAGAATGAAAATTGAATTTTATAAGACTAAAGGCCTGTTTCACCACCTATGATTAAATTCCTATTAAATTGCTTGGCAGATAATTTCATAAAAAATCTGTTCCATTTTTTAATTTATTCGGTCAGTAAAGGCTATTCGGACATCGTGAAATAGGCCCTGAATGTTGTCCTTAACGTCAATCCTGACTTTTGAAGTCTTTGCTGAAGAATGAAGGGCAATCGAACTAAATGCTGCAGGCCTACTGTGAAAAATTGAGCGGTTGTTGTTTAACTAAATCAATGTTCAAGTTTTGATTTAGGTGATAATAACAATTGATTGGTAGATCACGTTCGTCTCATACCACACACACACACACACAAATATTTATAATCATCATCACCATCATTTCAGCTAAAAGACGTCCGCTGCTGGACATAGGTCTCCCCCAACCTATTTTTAATATTGATTATCTATTTCATCAAGATTCCTATCCTTATTATCACACCCTGCACCCCAGCATTAAATAGTGCAACGTGAGGATCGAAATAACTCAATAGAATTAACTTAAAACCTCATTACAATTGCAAATACTTTTTCTACATTTTGCATAATTTCACCAAAGGATTTTTTTAAGTTTACACTTAAACCCGTGTAATCCGGGTTTTAACTTATAATAATGCGACGTGGTATATTGTTTGGAACTGAAGGACGCTATAGGGCGCAACCCTATTTCTAATGCTTATTGTTATTGAAGAGCCCTTGAAAGGTATGATAGGTACTGGCGATGGTCAGTGTAACATAATACTTTATCAAGAATATAACGTACCTATTGAAAAACGTATGACATGTAAATCTCTGATGGTATTAGCAGTCGGGATCAGTGTATGATAGAATAAACCTTTGGATCGTCTTTCGGCGAATTTGTCTGTCCTTAGAAATAGGTATAGATGATACATAATAAGCTGTGGTTCAATTTTGTTGTACAATACTTTTGATAGAATTGTATTTACAATACAAGTCTATCTATCTAGGTACGGCTAGTTTAGCAATACCGACAGTACTAAGTGCTCATATACACGAGCGGCTCGTTGCCAACGGCAGAGGTAACTCAGGCAACTGCAGCCGTCGACGCGTTCACGCCACCGACGAGTATCGACGGCTGCTGCCATTAGCGACGTGCCACTCATGATTTTGATCACGTATACAACGTGTCGTTTTGCATCCTCGTCAAATTTAAGGGTGTGATATAGACCATCAAACCGAACAACTTTTTCCATGGCATCAACATCGGAATCGCGAAAAAATAATCAGCCATTCCATACATTTGCGACACGTTTTATATACACGAGTGGCACGTTGTCGGCGGCAACCGTAGACGCGTTGACGGCTGCAGTTGCCTCTGCCGTTAGCAACGTACCGCTCGTGTCTAAGAGAACCATAGAAATATAAAAAACATCTTCTTTCATATATCTATGAAGAGAACTAAATAATTGTTGGTAGTTTGTCCCTATTTGAGAGACATAGGCAGCTTCATAATATAAAGTCTTCGAATTGTATGAGGAAGTAAATAAATATAGTTATTTATCACTAGCAAAATGAAACTGTACTGTGTAGTGTTTACACAAAACCATCCGACTGTACCTACTATTAACATCTCCAATTAAATCTTACTCCTAAACTGGAATATATAGCGTTGCACTACATTCGTTTCAAGAAATTCAGTTGACTTGGCAGCGCAATTTGGCCTGACCTGCATTTGGGAATCGAATCAAACCGGTGCACATTCCCTCGGGGGAAAAGATTCAATCACCTTTCTGTTAGTTGAATACAGTACGTTTGTCTACAGGAAAATATTTTTCAATAAATGTTATCACCTCGTTTTATAACGGTCTCATTGGTAACGGTAGTAAATAAGCAGTGTCTTTGCTAAAGCTAAGCTTTATTGGTTAGCTAAAGTACTTAAACTCCATTTGCAATAAGATTAGACATTTCAACAAACCTTTTTTACAGTCCGTTCAACCGATTTTGACTTCTATTCCGTAGGCTTAAGGATGGCATTAAAGGCAAAAAAGTGGTTACAATACCAACTGTTTACTGCAGCTGCCATTTGTCATGCCACCAACGTAATAGAAGTTAAAATCGCTTATTGCAAATGGAATATAGTGTACATTTTCAATGCATTTTTGGGTGAGAATAATCCAAAATAACCTGATCTGAGGATCAGCACCCTAATAATTGCGTAACACATTTTCAATAACAATTTGAATCATTTTGAAGGATATTGCTTATTAAATTTACAATATACCCATTTTTCGTATGTTCGAAAAAAAATTCTGCTCAACAACATAAAAACACAATGATTGTTGTTGAACTGTCAAAATGAAAGCCATTGCTACTGTGTAATTACCCCGCAGGTATGTAACAGACAGAAATGTTTTTTCCTTCCGGAATATCGAGATGATGTCATCCTTATATTATTCCAAGAATATTTTAAGTGGCATCAACATACTCCTCTTCGAATGGCTAAGAACTTTGTTTGCTTACGTTTTCAGAAGTAAACAAGAATATTTGTATTTACTCCAGAGCTTTGCGGGTTTATTTTTATTACAGAAAATATTCGTCTCGTTTTCATTACCGAGATCTCATCAAAGTCTTAGAGATTTATCCTTCGTTACGTCAAATTCAGATTTATTTTAATTCATTCGCGGACGAGAGTTAAACACATAGGATTTCTTAACAAGGTGACTATAAATCATTGAAAAACGAATAAATATCGTGGCCTAAGAGATCCGTATTCATCTCAGCGCAGTCAGATCAGACAAAGGCTTTAAAAGATCTATTGTTGGAGCGTGTCTGGTCTGGTTTAATACCTTCCATTTTCACCTCTCTTTGTGGTCGAGGAATGTCTTTCAAGAATCGCTTGCTTTAGACCAGATGGATGAAGCTATAGGTAATTGCTTTGGTTATGATGGCTCTTGTATCTTTGTGTGAACTTGTAAGCTTCATTGATCAGCTATTGTGATTAAGTAGGTGAATTAGATTGAAGACTAGGTATTACTAACTGCACATTTCAATTCAATTCAATTCAATTCAATTCATCTTTATTGCAATCCATAACGACGTAGACATACAGGTGGTAAGTAATTAATAAAAATAGAAATAATTATGAACCCTACTGTCGGGCACAGCAAAATTTTAAATAAGTGTAGAAGAGAAATCATCAAAGCGCTCTTCCTTCCTTATTACTAAAGATTTAAATTATTTCCTATGTATAATGTTTTTATAACAGCATTAGATAACATTATATTATCTATCACGAAGTCTATCACCCATTTATTTATTCTTTCAGCATAATATAACTCAATCTATTTAAGTATTTATTTTTTGTAGTAAATTATATAATTATTATTATTGCTTATTTAATTTTTCGTTGGAATTAATGTATTTATTGTATTTTATTTCTGTGAAATACGAAAAATTAAAACCAAGTATCAACATTCTGAGGTCTGAAAAAATAAAGCATTGGAAGAAGAAACTGGTTTCTAACTCATGGTGAACAAAATTTTCTAAAAGTCCTGACTCCTGTGGCATGTCTCAAACAGGAAAAGTCACGCATAAACATAGTTACCTAATTATGTTCTTTGTAAATTCCTTACTTTTACGTAGGCGAAGGCGAATAGTTATTATGGTAAGATGTTTTGACAACCCAATCGAAGCAGAGGCGAGTGCGTCCGCCTTGTGTGCTGCGTTGCCGATTTAATACGCATCAGGATAAACATTTGTATGGCTTACAGATGTTTGTACCATGACTGCGGGTCAGATTTATTTGTGCGTGTGTAACGGCATCCACGACAAAGAATGAAGCAACCAATATGATTCCTAATGAAGATGTTAAGGTTCTTTAATTTGATAGCAAAATGTCTATTAAGCCCTTCCCGTTCTAGAAGGCAAGGCGATAAAAGTAGAACTAGGCAAAATGTTATGCCAAAGAGTTTAAAACAAACTATCTAGGCAGAGGAACCTAATAACAAACTTGTGATAACTACTATTCTTCTCACTACCGTTCAAAGACGTTTATATTCAGTAAAAAATGTTAACGAGGCACAGAAACGTTGTCATCACAAAAAGTAGGCACTTAATAACAAATATTCCTGCTTACCATACAATAAAAAAAGTGATGATAAATATTCTAATATCTAACTATCTTAAACCAAATTATAGCCAAGATTGATGTCCCAACATCAATATTCAAACCACAGCGGCATTGTTCTGAAAAGAATCTAAAGCAAGGAACGGGTGAATAAGAGCGGGGTCACTGACCTACCTCAGACTTAAGGGTGGTTTCTACACGTCGTTGTTTAGCTCTTTGTCCCTTTATAAGCTTTGTTACACACTTGTAAGTCGTTCCACCTTGCTTTGTGAACTAGATTTTATTACCTACAGGGTGATTTTCTAACCAGTGTGCAGTGTTGCTTTTGCTTTGCATGTGCGTCGACACAATTGTAACAAAATTGCAGCAATTCTGTTAGGTGCGCAGCAATTCCACAGAGTTCTTTCTTCTGTCACTAGAATATCTGATGTCAGCATATCGTCTATAATACTCCAACTGCTGGGATACAGGCCTCCTTTCTGCGAGAGAGAATGGCCTGTAATCTACCACACGGGCCCAGTGTGGGTTGGTATCTGTTAGAATATCTATGTACCTATACTTAATTGATTAACTGTGCTAATAGCCTAATTGAAGAGTTGCTACATTAGATACCTACATTGACTAAGTACACTGAATTACTGATCTACCAAACCACTGCAACCTCCCAGGAGAATACCTATATATGACGGTTATGTTATATCACAGTGTAATGCTTAATTCATAGACTTGAGACTTGGCCCTATTCCCATATTCTCGCTATCTTTATAAAAACTTTTTTACAAAAAAATACAACCGACTTCCAAAAACAACACTACAAAGTGAAAAATAACTTTAATTTCGGAAGTCGGTGTCTAGTTAAATGTATTTTCGTTTTTTGCCACCGACTTCCGAAATTAAAGTTATTTTTCACTTTGTAGTGTTGTTTTTGGAAGTCGGTTGTATTTTTTTGTAAAAAAGTTTTTATTTTTCACTTTTTAGTTACCTGCAAAACAAACTAGAACATCATCCATATAAAAGTGGGGAAAAAATATGTATTATTGAAGCTAACTCAAAAACTACCGAAGCAAAGTTAATCAATTTTATATGGGACCAACTGTAATGTATACCCTCTCGAACAAAACAAAAAAAAATCCAAATCGGTCCAGCCATCTTCGAGTAATCGGGGAACATACATAAAAAAAAAATTAAAAAAAAAAAAGGTTCCGACGAATTGAGAACCTCCTCCTTTTTGAAGTCGGTTTATTAAAAAGTACCTGCCGTTTGTCGACTAATGCAATATGTATTTCAATTGCGGAAAAATCCGTACAATGTCAAGGTCTGTTTTCTCTTATTGGATAAACCGATTCAATCCCCGAGTGCTTTCGCAATCAAATCGGGTGAATATTGTATTACCTTGACCTATTGCATTTTTATCGACGTTGTTTATTTTGATTGAGACTGTCAACCATTCAAACTCTCAATATTAGAATCACAATTATTTCAAAAAACAACACGCTGTACCCAAATTACAAAGAATAGTGATCCACACATTAACCAGTAAAATAGTCTAATTTCATATATAAAGAATTAACTGTGTGAATAACAGCATCCTTTTGTACTCTATTGTAGTTTTGTGAGAATATTTTCTTGATGCCACTGGGTGACCTTATGAAAATAAAAGATCTATTGTTGGTCGTTTGTCCGAAACGTATTAAGCAGTCAAATAAGCACCCCTTTTTATTAGACGAGTATGAATGGCATCGTAAAAGGTAAACGGTCAGTTTCTCTCTGAATATATTATTCTTTTGCGACTAATCCCATGCGTAAAGTCGTAAACTTTCTCAATCCGTGTGCAACGCTTCGAACTATTCTGTTTTTATTCCGCTAGACTTCTCTTCTTACTTTTCTTAGAGAAATAAACTTGCAGAAAAGTTCAATGTCATGCAGTCATGCTTCACATAAAACCATGTTGCACTGAAATAAAATTCTGCCCTTTTCTTTATCTTACAATCGAAAAATATCATGTGCCAGCCGGCAAGACCATTTTTTTTTTCAACAAATTACAAAACCGAAATACATGTTCTCGAACTAACAAAGATTATCTGCAGTCAAATAATCATCAACTGAACTAAAAGCTAAATGAGATTAGTTTTAATCAACGTCAGTAGATAGCACTAAGAGCCGCCACAAAGCCCTGAGGTAACCCAGGAGTCGTTAGAAGGAACGTTATTCCCATTTCCTGGTATAAATCTAGGCCGAGGCACTGTGGAAATCGCTTCAACTGTCGTTATACCTGAAATGTAGGTGCAAAGTTTGGGGTTAGTGGTTTAAATGTATTTGATATTAGAATAGCTATTGAGCGTGGCTAGAAATCTGAAATTCTGGGATTAAAGTCTTTACACACCCTTAAACGTAGTTGTATTTGTATACCTACGTTTAAGGTTGTGTATAATGGGTAAGCTAGAAACTATTTCGTAAACAATTGTTGAAATCCAAATTATTCGTACAAGATTACACATAGACGAATCATATTGTCAGTCTGGTCCTAAATCTGAATCATTTATTAACACTTACAAGATCCATCGTATTGTCCTGATTATATCCTTTGGGAAGTCGGAAAATAGATACAAATCAATAGTGCGTCGAGTTCGTTCACCGTCAATAAGCTATTGATAACGAACTATGTTTGCCCTATTTTTCCCCTAGAATTTGACCAAAAATCAAAAGCATCAACCATATAATCTTTAACTTCAGTTCCTGTTCTAGTTATTTGTTACCAATATTACTCGCGGCCAGTATGATCTACCATTTGCTTTCTCCTGTATCGTCCATTGCGCATTTCTTAAATGTATAATTATTGCGTTTATTGGCTCATTCCATTCCATGAGAGGCGTATACAAAATTGCTGTTTAGCTTCAGGGCAGCTTAGGGCTCACACCAAATTATTGCCCACTTACGTGACTTCGTAAATTGGTTTTAGAAAGTTCGATGCAATAGTTTATCATGTGATTTATTGTTATTAGCTTCGTGGTTATTTGTGCGGTATGCGGTATGTTGAACTGTAAACTTGCGTTTTTGAATCATGCCAACCACTTATATTTGAAATAAACACATTATCAAAATTACTACTGTAACATCACGCACGTGAAGTAGCTTTCGGCTATGTTACACGAGTTCCAATTTGTACAATGACATTTTTATCATCGTTATTAAATATTGCAATGTCAATGAAAGTAATAATTTTCACACAGTCGTTCAATTTATTCCATTTCTCGAACCTGCTCCAAAATTTTTAATCCACTTTTCGAACGCCAAATGGCAATCAGATGCAAATTAAAATCGTTCAGGTCAAACTCGATCACGCTCTCATCGGAATTGTGAACCGAAACGAGATTTTGGAACTAGTTGCAAAGATAACAATTGAAGATCACAGGTGTTGGAGGGATGACCTCTTGCAAAAACCGGCTGTGCAACTTGATGCATACCTTGATACTGTATGAATAATTTCTTATGATTATTGTCATGCTGGCGGCTGCATTAGAAACTCAATGGACTGGGAACTTTGTCATGCCTTTGCATATAGCTTGGCTGTACGAGATAGTAAGTTTTGAGATCGTTATATTTCTTGTTGATGCTTGCATTTACTAATTTACTACCTCATAAACCGAAGATTTATGGAAATTTAGGTTCACATACCCAAGACGATCATAAAATGGTTAGAAGATTCTAATTATTTGCACTTTTGAAGCCAGCAAAATGGCAACAACAAAAAAATGGCAATGGCATGGCAATGGCAATTTTCTTATAGAGTTTTAATATCAATTTATGTATTTACAGTCAGATAGGCAGTCGCTCCATGTAAAATACTGGTATTCAGCTGCATTCGGTTAGACTGGAAGCCGACCCCAACATAGTTGGGAAAAGGCTAGGCAGATGATGATGATGATGATGACAAAACAGCTGCTTCATTTTAAAAGCAATCGGTAATTTTTTTTATTGTAACAGTTATTTGATATGCACAATTCTACTGATTTTGTTAGATATTTTAGTAGTTTTCTTCACAAATAGAAAAATACGAGCCAGCTAGCGGTTGCGCATCCAATTTTGTAAGCCCCATCTTACTTAAGATCACCACGCCGAATGAATGAATTAGGAACGGTCACGCTCAAATAAGCATTTCATCTAGATTGCCAAATCTAGTTTATCTTCATTCCGAGTCTTGATCTAATTGCCCTTTCTCGTTTCAGGTAAGCTGTTACTGAGATCTTCTTACATTGTGTCAGTAAGTACGTAATATTTGACTTCAAATTGGCCTTTTACGTTATGGGCATAACCTTACAAATATTAGAATGTCAAGAGGACCCCTAGCGGTACTTTTAAACGGTTGCCGACATCCGAATGGGTATTTGAAACGATTGAAGTTCCATGGTGAGTTAATTATGGGTTAGACTGGACCATGACCCTTTGAAATGGACCTTTTGTAAAGGGACTGTAAATCGTTATTTAAGAAACATAGCGGGGTCGATGCCTCCAGCTAATGATAGGCAAAGAATATGAAACTTATTCACAGGAGGATTTTGTGTCGCGAGAAGTAAGTACCGTCATATTTTGTGGTCTTCGAGTGCATACTTTTATCATTTGCTTTTTATATGAACTTGACGTGATTCTTGGTAGTTAACTTTTATAGTTGTATCACTTATCTTCATTACACTTTATCGAATCGCTTTAATATGTTGGTGTTTTAGTAAAGACAGTAAACGCAGTAAAACTTTTTACGTTTGTAAAAGCTGCACTTGAATTATGAATATACAAATGCATTTTATATTTACAATCCAACGTAATAAAGTTTGCAACGTTAGGCCTCTGCCTCGAATTTTGCGGGCAGCCGGGCGGCAGCGGCGGTGGCGCGGGAGCGGCCGGATTTTATGCGTAAAAACTAATGGACCGGACCTCGAAAACAGCGGCGCGGAAGCGGGGCGGGACAATGCGAGACGCGCCGCCGCCGCTACCGCCCCGCTGCCCGCAAAATTCGAGGCAGAGGCCTTATTGGCTCGAAGCTTCTTCTTTGGACACAATGCGCAACAAACACTACACCTACAAAATACGTCTTATCAGCTGTTGGTATTGTTTTGATCTTTTGCATGTCCGTCACGATCGATATTATCTTCGGATATATATGGAGCACCATGTTTATCATCCGTGACCTTCCGCAGCTAGCCCATCGCAACAGCGCGTAGATGGAACGAGTCCTAGACTCGTTCCATCTACACTTGCGCTGTTGCATGTCTGATGACGTCTGAGTCAGCCTTGCGTACGCGCATGGCATCGTATCATGTCAGTCTGTTACAGCTTTACGTGTTAGTTTTTATGCATTTTATATAGGTACCTACATCTTTTCTTTGCTTTATTTAGTGGAAATTCTTGTTTGATTTTGCGCTTCTTACATCATCTGCAGTAGGTATTGCATTATGACATCTGCATTTAACTAAGTCAAGACTAATTTCGACACCGTGCACCGGTTGCAATGATAGTTCTAATATTTATTTGATTTTGTGATCATTTATCGTGTTGACGTAAACTAAATATTTATTTAGTTTATTATATAAGCCAGTCCATGCCAGTCAGTAAAGGCACCCGCGGACAGGCACGTCGCAACTCTAGTAGAACAATTTTTATGAAAACTTCATGAAAATTGTTCTACCAGAATCGCGTCGCACCATGTCGCGTCGCGCCTGTCTGCGGGAGCCTTAAGATGGAAGAGGGACTGACTGTCCAGGGTGAGCTAGATAATTATTCATATTACGCGTCACTCCTGGTCTCGTGGAAGCTGTCTCATCCGCACAGTTTGTATAATGTAATCACTAATAAAAGAAGGTTTAAAGTACTTACAGCCTTATAGCTTTATAGTCTCGTAGAGCAATACTTGTTCCCGAATCACTCCCTAGTTTATTACAGGTGGTTGCATACTAGCACAGTGACCCCGTTTCTCCCACTGTGGGGTACTTACATTGTCGATAATCTCTCTCCTAAATTAGGAAGGTGAGATCGCGATAAAGGCGTGAACAAGCCTTGCTGCAATAATACATATAAAGGTTGCGTGAGCTTTTGTCAAGCATAGCGAGAATTATATAGAACAAAAGAATGAAAGGGATAGGATTGTTCTACTGGCTTTTTGAATGACGTTTATTCTATGAAGTTACCTATATGTACCTATTTTGTTGTTATGAACTTATGACTTATGTATGACTTATTTATGATGAATTACTTAGTAAGCCCACTGTCTGTTGTTCATTAATCAGGTAAACTTGAAACCATTCAAAATACTTCCGCCTAAATGCTAAGTATCCTTTATCACGATCAGTATGTTTGTAAAAACAATATATTGTAACTAGCTTCTGCCCGCGGCTTCGTCTCACGTCTGTGTGAAATTTCTTGTTCCCCCGACCCACCCCATCGCATCGCATCACCTGCCCGTGCTATTACTCCATTATTGCTTACCGTTCTTTCTGACATTTTTTTTATTTTTGCTCGGCTCCTAAGGATCTTAGCGTGATGTTAAAAAGCCTATAGCCCTCTTGAAGAATTGGGCTATCAAATGCAAAAAGAATTTTTCAAATCCGGCTGGTAGTTCCAGAGATTAGCGCGTTCAAACAAATAAAAAATCAAACTCTTCAGTTTTATTATTAGTAGTGTAGATAAACACCTACCTATAAGTAGATACCTACCTACCTGTATAGATGAACATTAAGTTTTGCAATTAAACAGTGCTTTACTGCAAGTAACTCGTGATTATGTGTGGCCTTGCAGATGAAAAGACCACCAAAATCCCAAAAATATTTTGAGTGATTAGTAAAATCTGATAAAATTACATCTTTTAGAACTTTTCAGTAATCTAATTCGTCGTCTAGGTGAAATAGGACAAGACAAAGACCGACATTGGAAAGTCGTTGCTCATTTGTTTAAACCATCTACTCTTAGCCGGCGTTCGCACGGACGTAAAAATATCGCGGCGGGATTTTATCGCGCCCTGGATTTTCAACTCGGTGTTGAGCCGAGCTTCGAGAATACAACCTTACAACAACAGAGTGCATCCCAGCGCGTCAAAAAAACACACTGTTGGATTTTCAACTCTCGGTGCTAAGCAGAGCGTTGAAAATCCAGTGCGCGAAAAAAATCGCCGCGATATTTTTACGTCCGTACGAACGTCGGCTTACTCACAATGATGATAAAGCCACGAATGTAACAGGAGTTTAGGCAACATTAATAGTTAGATACTCCAACCACGTTTCCACTCTGGCAATAATTACAAACGTTTTGTCATAAGCCCTTGCATTACCTAAACATATTGCCTGCAATTTGTATTGCTGTATGTCTAAATGCACTGTGATGCATACGTCTGTAGGTGTAGTCTGTTCTAAAAGTATGTGATAGAAGTGTAAACAAACCCTGCACCCTAATTGCGTAACGCATTACCAATCGGAATTTGAGTTATTTTGAATCAATTTGATGGTCCATTGCTTCATATGTTCGAAAAATTTGTCTGCTCAACAACGTAAATAACCCAATGAATGTTGTTGAACTGTCAAAATGAAACCGATTCTAATCGATAGTGTGTTACGCAATTAGGGTGCTGTTCAGGTTAAATTCTTACGTAATCACTCCACTAAGTAGTAAATTAGTATTCAACTATAAATCTCACCACTTTTTCGAACAATTATTGTTTGAATAACATTATAAAATTGTAATTGTTAAAAATTTACGAAAATTGAGGTTTTAAAATTAAGTTTAGTTGCCAAAAGAAAACATCTTTAAAGTGATTTAAAATTATAATTTCGGGTTTAACTATTCAAAGAATCAAATCAAAACACTCACTTTGTAAGTGGCATCCACAGGTACTACACACAGCTACACATCAAGCTATATTTTCCAGTTTACACTGACCTCTCATTGTAAGGAAATCCTATACAATGCGAGATCAAGCTAAAAATTTCACCATTTGCTTACATTTTCATCAGATACTTTTTGAGCAAACTATAGATGATAAGCTACATTTGTATGCGTCGCAGTCCATGAGCGAAGAGGCTTGTAGCATATAAGACTCAGGTGACTAACATACTGAAAAATGATGCCCTTGTGAACAGTTGGAATACATTATCTAGTATGGTTGGGTAAAAGCGTAAAAGCTTTTCGTGTTTGTCGCATTTGTATGAATACAGGAGGTGTAATCTACTACTGCGATATATGCGAAGAAAAGCTAAAATAATATTTTTTTTTTAATATTGGGTGTTCCGTGCGTAAAATGTGAAAATGAGAAACTAATTTTAAACTAAAACTAATCAAACCTCATTTTACTTGTTACACAATAAGTACCTAGGTAACTTCCCTAGACATCAGATAATATTTCATTAAGCAAATGAATGATCCTCGTTTATCCGAAAACTTTACGACTTAATAAAAACAAAATCTAAAAAATCGCATCCGTAGTAAACGAGGTTTGATAAATTAAATTGTTGGTCGTGTTCATTTTCATTTGTTTCGGTGCATGCGTACGCGCTGCGCTGCATCTCCGGCGAGCCGAATACAGCCGAGTGTCTGATGCGATGGCCGCCGACCGACCAATCAGCGCCTCAGTTGCTATTCGTCACCCGTCGTGTGTGGTAGTGCCGGTGCTCGTGATGTGACCGTTCGAACATCGAACTCAATTTTATAAAATTCCAATTCCGAATGTTGACTCGAAAATAATGTGCATTTTAGTGAAAATGTGCTCGATTTCTATTGCGACTATCTGTTAATGGATTTAAACAATAATACTAATAACAGTATTTGTGGTTGAAAATATTAGTTTGCTGGATTGTTTACTATGGTGATCGTCAGTGTTTTTAACAGGTTAGTTGTAGTTTTGATTTCATATAATAAATTATGTGTAGCATGGTTTTTTTTTTAAATCTATTATATTTGTGTGTTTAACATTGAGGAGTAAGTTCATATCTGTTGCTTGTATAAAAGCGTTGTTGTTGCGTTGTCTTGATTCTAATCAAGTGCAACAAATTACGCTAATAAAGTACCTATGTAGCTAGCTACCTATGTCTTAATATGGCCAATGTGTACCGGAAGACGATGCATTTTTCGTCACGCTCAATCAGCTCTGTAATCTTATTATGTATTGATTGGTATGTACTTACTCAGCAATAGCTAACAATTTGATAGAAACATTAAGTCACGACTACCCACTTTATGTGGCTCGGAATGAATTCGATTCTCCACTCCCACGCATGGATAGGTAGGTAAGTACCTAGAATTACTGTGCCTACTTAGATAATTACAATACTTACATTTATGATTATTGGGAGTACCTACTATCGATAGCTTTGTGTTACTAAATAGATTTTATTTTAATGATGCACACTGAAATTCGAATCGTAATTAGCTGTTAAATCGATGAATATTTTGAGAACTTGTAAGTGAACGGATGCGTTGACCTTGTTTCTTTTTTCTTTTTATGACAGTCATGCGTAACTGGTTTTTTGGAATTCCAAATATTGGTAATCAACCAGACCATGACCTCACACACAAACCAGGTAGGTAGGTTAGGTACCCATTAAAAATGATTCATTAGATTTTTTCCAATTTCATACCATTTAACTTGGAAGTGTCCTTTCGAGAAAACAAACTAAGTACCTATCTTCTTGCAAGTAGATATCGTAAATAAGTAAAAAGGTATATCACGAAGCTACCCCGTTATTCCCAGGGGTCATCCACGTTCCCCGATTCGACACGGTAGCTCAGTAACCAACATTTACGTAAGCGCACCTGACAGTATCGTGTCGTGTGACATGCATCCATCACGCTCTTCCGCAAAGCGAACCCGTATCACCGTCATACTCTGACGCCTGCAATACTGTTCTATGTTCAATTAGTGCCTTTTTTCTCCCCTGCGGCCTACCTCTTCCTCACCAGAGTAATTTAAAAATGAATAAACCATTATCAATGTTTTGTTGCTAAACAATTTCAAAAGTTCAGTGTTCGAATTTAAAGCTTCTATTTGATTGGCAGACGAGAAACAAACGTTCCGATACGTTTCCGATTACGCACGCAAAATGGAAACTGACTGATCTTTGAATATGCATGTGCATGGTCCGGCCAGCTGTGCACTTCCACGCATAATCACGGTTCCCTCTCGTCACCGAGTGTTTGCATGTCGGGCGATGTAGGTATCGGCGACATAGACATCAGCCATTAGTGTGCCAATAGGTATAAACATTATTAAGTAGATGATTGAATAGGCACTCGTGGCGTGGTTCGTAGCCGGTCTGAACCAGTGTGAGATTTCGTCTAATATTTTTGCTCATTTAGAAGACTTTGGGAATAACTTTGAAGATAAGAAAATAAGTTAATTTAAGTTGTAATTTAGATAATGCAAAGGCGTTAAGCAATAGACAAGTAATGATTTTGATAACACCTAGTCTATCGACCTATGTTTATGTATGTCCTTAAATGCTCAGCATTATATAACTGAACAAATCGTAAACTACCTGGTGTAAAGTACATACATCGTTTGCTTAACATTGGTTAATAAATGCAGTCAAACCAACCATTAATTCTCAGCGAAAGTCTGGAACAATAGAGCTATTAGCATAATATCAAATTAATTAAATATACGAAACACAGAAGTTAGTAAAAGTGACTATATAACAAGAAAAAACAAAAACAAAATGTACAACCCAACAAGGCGAAATGCGAACAGATAAAATAAATGTCCATTAAAATTAAAACATTCTCAAGTTTGAACATTAACCTGAAAACAAAGTAAAATTACTCATAAAAAATATCGCATTTAATTTTAAAACTTATGTTTATGGTTGTCTTGCCTTACTTTTTCTAGAAACGAACCCCACTTACGCATAATGACTGCTTGCATTGAAATAATGCCATGAGCATCCATAAATTCTGAAGTTCTGAAGCTTAAGCAAATGGAGTATAATTTGTCAAAATTCCCATAACATTATTTTTTTCCTGGACTGCAATCAAGCCAAAATCTTGTTCTCAAGCGACGAAAGTGATCAAAGAAAAATTACCACTTTGAGAAAATAATAAATCATTGCGCTTTTTGTCCTTACTGATATTCGAGAGTGGGACGTCAGTGTGCAATGAATCACGTAGCATGTCCTCGCCCACGGGCATATTTACCTCTCAAAGTGCTCCTAACTCATTTACCAATAAATGGCTTCTGGCCTTATAGACCTTATCATCATAAACATAAGAATCATTTCTTCTTTGCTGTATGTCTTCAACCCCGAGGTCATTCACTGCAACTACTTGACTTGAGAAGAATTTTGACTTGATTAAATTGAGAAACAAATTCATACTACCGTATGTTTTGCCACGTAGAATCCACAGTTAATTGAATTTACCACGGAATGCGTCGATAGCAACTCTACGAACGATTAAGTGGTCTAATCTTCTTCAAGCTCTAGGCATTCATCTTCTACCGTCCTCATATTTGCACATTTGAGATGAAATTTTGTTCGTTTTTTATTGTGATTCATAATGACAACATCACCACATATCAAGATGACAAATTATGTGACAATTCTAACAACTTTTACTATCACCTTAATAGTTAAAATATTCTGACATCCATGTCATCAACATGATACAAAAAAGGAAGAGGTACCGCTTCATACAACAGGTTTTCAGCCAGCACGGATACCGGTTCCTCTATCCTGTTAGCATTAGAAAATTGTCGAGAATTGGGTCACACACGCGTAATGAGTTTCTCACTCAATATCCTTAGGGATTTGCACTAGTGAAAGTTGCCTGTCCTACTTTGAGAATTGTCGTCAATTAGCATAAGTAATTTGCATTTCGTAACCCGTCATCACCTTACACTATCCTAGGTCCCTTTTGTAACATTACTGTTTCTATTTGATCCTTTTTATGCAAAGTTCCGAAAAGGTGTATGTTTAACGAATAAAAAGAGGTTTTAGAATATTACGTTTTCTCTCTTGCACGCTGTAATAACTATTCCAATTAAAACGATTCGACTAAAATCCACGAATTCGCACATGAGCGAAATTAGATTCTCGCACTAGTGGATGCTGATGAAAGTACTGACTTCACTTTCATAGTGAATCGACGTCGTTTCGACAATTTAACACGGTTTACCGCAAGATACTTAGAAACTCGCGTTACCGCCACTCACACTTATTTACCACAACATTAAATAATATGGTGATTGTCATCGCCGTAATTTGTGTTGAAATGTGTTTCCGCCATTCATCAATAATAATTTTAAACCAGATCACTTTTTATTATTACTTCGTTTATTAATTTTTCTTCTTATCAAATACATTTTTAAATATTTCTTAAAAAATATATAAAAAACATTTAAAAATATAAAAAATAGTAGCCCACCGGTATCAGGAACAGGGTCCAAGCTACCGGCGGTCAGGACTCCAGAGAGAGGAACCTCCTAACAATGCGGGCCGTGTCCAGAAGTACTGCTTTCTGAATCAAGCCCTTGATCCAGCCACCTAACGAGAGCCTCCTTAGGTGTTGAGGCTCTTGGCAATTAAACCATTGGCTGATACAACTATCGGCACAATGATTGCTGAGTCCACATCCCACATGTCGACAACCTCGCGAGCCAAGTCAAGATACTTGATTTGTTTATCTTTCTCGGCTTTCACGAGGTTCCCGTCATGTGGGACTGTTATGTCAATAATCATTGCGCGCCGCTCTATTCGATCCACCACCACTATATCAGGCTTATTGGCTACAATAGTCCTGTCAGTGATGATGGATCGATCCCAGTACAATGTGATATTTCCTTTTTCGAGAACTGGGTCGGGCACATACCTGTAGTACGGCACTTCCAATTCCACAAGGCTGTATTTAAGAGCAAGTTGCTGATGGATAATCCTGGCTACAAGGTTGTGTCTATGCAAGTACTCTTCGTTAGCTAGACGAGAACACCCAGAGATAATGTGTCGAATTGATTCTCCCGGTCGGTGGCATGCCCGACAGATGTCAACCGTTCCGTCTTTCACAATAAATCTCCGGTAATTGTTCGTCATGATAACTTCGTCCATAATTGCACAGACAAAACCTTCGGTTTCTCCAAAGAGGTCACCGGAACGCAGCCAGGCTACGGACGCTAGCAAATCTACATCAGGTCCATGTAGGGCCCGGAAAAAGCGCCCGTGAAGCTCCTTACTCTGCCATACCTCCCTGCGATCGTTAGTGTCAAGCACTACAGGTTTGCGCCAGTTCTCTTTAGCCAAGGAGAGCGGAGTGAGGCCCTTGTCCACCGCGACCACATCTCGATGCATCCCCACGTCGGCTTCTAGGAAATATTCCCTGAGACTGCATATCTCGCGATTGTGGAGAGTCTTAGCGTTTAAAAAGCCTCGGCCTCCACACTTTCGCGGGATATACAGTCTCATTACCGATGACCGTGGGTGATGCATTCGATATGCAGTCAACAGCGTACGGACCCTCCGATCCAGGGCGTCGAGTTCAGTCTGAGTCCATTTGAGTACGCCGTAAGAGTACATCAAAACCGGCATGACCCAACCGTTGAAGGCACGCACCTTGTTTCCGCCTGATAAAAGACTATTAAATACTTTCTTCAGGCGGCCAAGGAAGCGCTCCTTCAACGATTGCTTCATGTCAGCAACGTTGATGCCCAACGCTTCCGACATACCCAAATACTTATAGGTTTCGGATGCGGAGAGGGTTCTAAGGTTTATGGAATCCGGGAGTTGCGTTCCCACGGATTCCACAATCTCCCCTCGCTTTACATGCATGACCGCACATTTGTCTACACCAAATTCCATCCTGATGGCGCTACTGAAAGTTTCAGTTACTTTCAGTAGCTCCATCAGTTGCAAATTGTTGGGGGCAAAGAGTTTTAGGTCATCCATGTAGAGGAGGTGGGATATAACCTGACCACCTCTCCTCAACCGATAGCCTAGACCTGAATCCTCCAGCAGTGTGCTTAGAGGATTCAAGGCTAAGCAAAACCAAAGCGGACTCAAACTATCGCCCTGAAATATGCCTCGCTCGATCCTTATCGGTTCGCTATTCCTCTGGATATTTCGACATCCTGGATAGCGAAGGACTGTCCTCCATTGCCCCATACACGACATCAGGAAGGTGCGCAGAGTTGCATCTACTTTATACAACTCCAGCACCCTCATGAGCCATGTATGTGGCACCGAGTCATAGGCCTTCTTATAATCTATCCAACATGTCGATAGATCCTTTCGGGAACGACGAACCTGTTGGCTTATGGCCATATCAATGAGGAGTAGCTCCTTAGTACCGCGGGACCCATTCCTACATCCATTTTGAGAGGCAGACATGACGGAGTTGGTGTCTATATGTTTGTTAATTTTAGCTCTCAAAATAGATGTAAGAACTTTATAGACCGTCGGTAAACACGTGATCGGTCTATAATTTTTGGGTTCCGCGGTGCTACCCGATTTATGGAGCAGGTGGGTAACTCCTGTCGTTAGGAACTGGGGTAGCGAACCAGACTCTAAGGCAGACTAGTACTGAGCTGCCAAGCGAGCGTGCGATCCAAGAAACCATTTGATCCAGAAGTTGTGCAGTCCGTCCGGCCCTGGAGACTTCCAGTTAGGCAACGGACGGACTGCACGAGCTACATCTTGGGGACAGATGGTAATAGCCCCCATTTCTGGTATTGGATCGCAGGCTCGCTCGACTTCCCGAGCCCAATCACCTTCGGTGTGACTGACAGGCACCGACCAGATACTGCGCCAGAAAGAACACATGGCATCATCATCCGGTAGGCGCGTGTCAGTCACACCTTGGTCCGATCGCTCCCAACCCCTATAAACCCACCTTTCATCGCTCTGGAAGGTGTGATTCTGAGTGTATCGGTCCACTCGCCGCTTATACCTACGAATACGGTTTGCCCATGCATAGATTTTCTGCTTCAGGAAGTCGATGCGCTCTGTGACACGGGACATATAGTCCTGAGGGCTGACATCAGTCCCTGAGAACGCCCGCCTCACAAAGCGCATCACTCTAGGGCGAGTATTGCCCTCCCTGAAGCAGGTTAGTTTGCCGATGAGCGCTCTGGCCCCACCACTACGGCGTTCAATTCTGCACTGCCAAGCTGGTACGGCTGGTTTCGGTCGTGTAGCTCTAGAGTCATTAGCAAATTTGACGTGAGCTACACGACATGCCGCTACAGCCGCGCAGTAGAGAATCGAATGAGTATCGGTGAGGTCTTCGCAGTCATCAAAATAGTTTGACAACTGCGAATCCAGAGCCGCCACAAGCGCCCTATTTTTGTTATGCATGGGCAAACGAGGTAAGCGTGGTCTAAGTTCGGGAGACACGAATCGGTATTCCAGAATCGCACCTTCCAAAGCACTCCTCAATTCTTCATTGCACTGGGTACTTACGTTTGTAGCCCTGTCATCACTTCCCTCGTCAACTTGGTTTATGTCGGACTGTGGTGGTACTATATTAGTCTGCGACGGCGGGGGGGCAATGACATGGCTACTCTGCATTTCAATTCGCAGGCGATCAAGTACAGTGTCATCCAACATATGATTACGCTGGATGACCCGCACTTGATCCGATAGTCGTTGTGCCGAAACGTTGATAGCTGGCTCAAGCACCTGAAAAAGAGAGAGCATCCGAACACGGTACGCGGTCAGATTGTTTCCTCCCTCTGTAGCCCCATAGTATGAGCGCATGACGTTCTCATTAATGGATGGGGTCCATCTCATGCGCTGCACACTTCCGCCGGGAGCTGGGACCCTTTCAGAGGCCGGTGGGCCTCGAGGTCCTAAGCCATCCGGCGGCCGGCGTCCTCCCCGTCGGCGAGCAGGTGGTGGCGTCGTGGGCGGGGAGAAATACTCGTCGCTCGAGCTCGACGCAGCTACCGCGGCCGGTGTTGTCACAGCGCTTACAATGGAGCTGGGTACCGGCGGCGGCGAGGCGGAGCTGAGCGAAGAGTCCGGAGGTGGTAGGCGTGCTCTTCGTGCGGCTGATCTTGTCAACATATTTTTTCGGAATTTTTCATCGATGTTATTTTCGGAGATGACATGACAGATGTCATCTCCTATTCGATAGTTTTTTATTCATGTCGAAATGCTCTTTTTGGATTGAATTGATTGTAGGTTTATTGTTGGGTTTTCTTAAAAGCACATATAAAATTCAAAATATTGTTGATAATCGGTAAAAATATTTGTATATTATAAAATCAAATTCCGAGACGTTTGTTGACGTTGGTGTTGCCAGCCGTAATTATAATATTATTATTACTATTATTAAAAATTAAAAAATACAGCCAATCATGAGGATAATTTTTAAAGAAAGTAATTTCATATTTTAAAGATACAAGTCTAAACATAACAAAATTATATACTAACATAACTAAAACTATTATAAAACTAAAATATGGCGTCGAAAAATTCCTCCGCATCGCTGTCGACTGGTAAAGTACCCAAGAGACTGGCGGCATTGCCACGTTGTATGGCAATGCTAAGCCGCTGGCCAAGTTAAAAGCCAGCCCTTGGGTCACGGGAAGTGTCAACCAGCCGTTTGGAGATTTCGTTGAACAAACTATGAGCACTCGGGCCCCACGGCCCAAGGGTTTCAACCCCAAACGGCTCGAAAATATAATTACCGATAAGGTTATTATACTTCCGCCGCTTGAGGTCTTCCGCAGCGGCAGCAGCATTTTTTATTATTTTCTTCATTAATTTTGTTCCTGGTTTAATTGGTATTTATGCAACAAAAACTGACATTGAAATTCATAAAAATAGGCCGCTTTAAATATGTCATCAGCTCATCATGTTTGATAATCTCAGCAGCTCTTCTGTCTTAACAGCTTATCTCATTGGGATATAACTTTTTCGTGGCTTGAAAATGAAATGAAATGAAATAGTATATTCTGTAAATAGGATATCGGAATCATTTTAATATATATTAAAGGAAATAAGCTAGAGTCGACTTTTAGTTGTTTACTTGTTGACTTTAAAATTTAATGAGTAGGTGAATTCAATTGGCCTTAGCCTTGTAAGTTGAAAAATACAGGCTTCTTTTTGTTTCAATAATTTATGCATGCACCATCCATAAGTTAAGAAAAAATCCCTATTCAAACCATAAAATCAATGATCCTTGAATAAGCAGTGCAAATAGATATTTGTAAAATATTAGTCCCGCATGCAATAACTATTCTACCAACATAAAGGGAAAGTAACGCATCGTCATCACGCTAACTCTATGGAAATTAGTGTTATGCTATTTGATCTGTGATCGAAGAATGATCGTGACTAAAGACTCGTAACGATTTTGTAATTCAAGAGTTATTGACATCACTTTTTCATGCAGGACATGGCATACGATGTGAATTTATAATATTTAAGCAGCAGCTTCAAGCATAATATATTTTGATTGAATTTTCAGTGTATCATTTATCTCAAGGGCGTGTTCTGTTTAAAATACGTAATATATCAGATATGTAGCACTGGCTTTTTCCATCAAGTGTGAATTCAGTCCTGGTCCGGTAGCCCTCCGAACATCAAATATTAATGCAAGATAATTATCCATGTACACAGTAATATTGTAATACAGAATTGATTGTTATTACAATCAGAACCGTTAATTACGTTCGTTGCCAGACGAAACCGATACCGTACGATAATTGTTCGCTATCCCTGCAATTATTGAGCGAAAATTTCTTTATTACTTCTTTTCACTCAATGTTTAACAGTTTTTACATTACATTGTTTTATGTAGAACAATTAATCAACAATTTATCTCTACAACCCATCATTTAGACTAGACCATCACGCAACACTGCTGCCGTGGAGTCGGTATTTTCTTCATTCTCATTGATTTCACCTTAAGAATAGATAGTTATGCTTTCTACGCCGTCTCTGTTATACTTTGTGCGGCGGTAAAGTGAGACGTGGCAATTAAATGTAATTTGCTATTTGATACATTCATTAGTCATAGTCTTGTTCCGAATACACGTGATAAATCATAACGACTGTTAGCTTTGGCATCCTCATTGGTTTGGTCTTTATTTGTATCTCTCTGAATGTTTATTTGTTTAGCGATCCGTTTGCAACTACGTACTACATCTTTATTGAGATTTCCATCAACACCCTTATTAATCATGTCATAATTAATACTATTCAACGTAAATCCGGAACTGTCATCATTATGTGATGAAATAATATGAATTTCCGCAAACGCCACGTGAATACGCAAAAATGCCCCCTATACGAGGATCAATCGAAATTGGCCCAACAATAAGGCATTCTACAGGCTTCATTGTGTTACCATCTGTCATTGAGGAATTCAATCATTACCCTCAATAATCGTTGGTTAGCTTCGTTGGTATTCCCGTACGCAATTGCACAAACTTCTCCTATTTATTGGAAATACGAACCGATAAATAGTATTTTTGCTCACGCGTGGTAGTAATATAGTTATTATTGAAAGCGTTTTTTTGTTGGAGTTTTCTCCCCACAATCCTATAAGTTTATTTATTAGTCGAGCACTAAAAACGGCATAAGGGGTTCGGTTTACGACTAAGTTTATTTTGTCATGAGAGGGGATCTGTCCCCGGGTTGTCAGTCAATGTATCCTTTGTTAGTTGCTCGTTAATCTAGGGTTGTCGAAATTTTAATACGTGGATGGACTTAAATAAAGAAAGCAATTTCGTTGCATTAATTAACTGCATTATGAACATTTTGACACTAATTGCTTTCCCTAGTATTTTTGTTATCATAGATTCTGAATGATATGAGTGGAATGGCAATTATATATCTTAAGTACATTAATAATTGATCAATTTGTGAATATTTCTGAAAGCAACGACAATTCAAAAGTTAAGGTTGTAACGGAAATCTTTCGAATTGTTTCGTAACATCCATTTTCAATATGGTGCAAGTCCTGTCTAATATGACGACAAAGTCGCCAAACACGTTCAGTGGCCATATATCACATCACACAAATGTGATTCATTGCGACGACGACGCCGACGTCCGGATGCGGCGACCATGCATCATTTTCGATGCTTCAATACTTCACCAGAACATCCCAACAACTGAAGTGGGGAC
Source organism: Cosmia pyralina (assembly GCA_946251885.1). NCBI lineage: Eukaryota > Metazoa > Arthropoda > Insecta > Lepidoptera > Noctuidae > Cosmia > Cosmia pyralina. Next base: position 13,909,437 of record OX276359.1, on the reverse strand, counting down.
ACTTAAGAGTAACTTAAAATCAACAATTAATGTTTAGAATAGATATGTAGGTATTCAAATATATGTTTCAGAATATAGAAGTTAACTCATGAACATGTAAGTCTGCTACTAGTTTCTAGATTGCTACCGTTTACACAATCGGGAAACAAAAGATCGCGTTTAGACGAAACGATTTATTTTTAGTGTGCAAGTGTCACTTGTCTTGTCATTTCTGGGTCATATTTGTCAAGATCGTTATCATCAACCCACATGAATCTATCTTTTGTTAAACTTGGTTCAGTAAAGTGCCTTAACTCGTCATGTCCTTTTATAGTTATCATTAATCCAAAATATTGAATAACAATGACCACGTGTTTAGTTTTTATTAAAAGTATCAGGCGATTTGTATTTTGATATTTTTTTTGCTCTAAAAATGACTAGCACGAGATAAAATTAATAGCTGCGAGTTTTTGCTTGGCTTTGAAAAAACTACACTTTGTTCGCTTCAAAATATTGATTGCTCTATATTTTAGATGATTTGTGAGATTGGTTGTGGTCTCGATTCCTCGTTATTTCATAGGCGGTTAACCAGGCTTGTTGCAATTTATACTTCGCTTTTAATAAGTGTTTTTGATTCAATTTTATGATCGATCGTTGTAAGATTCTCATTGGAAGAGCGACCTCTTTGTTATCTGCTATCTTTGCTAATGATTTTAGATATTTCAGAAACAATATTTTAGAGACTCGGAAGCTTCACAGACGGAGTTTGTACTCATTAGTAAATAATGAATACAAACATTGCTGGTGTTCTGTTCAGTGTTGGAAAATTCCAGTACAGCACAAGGCTTTAAGCGAGCAAATCTGCATTTAGAATTTCAATGTTCTCATGGGATCCATACAGATTTTTTCATAGTCTACGCTACGAGAAACTATGCAAGAAGTTTTACTAGCGCTATTCATTTTTAAACTGCACTTGTCCCATTCTTTTGTTTTATAACTACACGCAGAAGACCTTAAAGTTTTACCGTGCAAGTTAGCTTTTAATTTAAAGCAATATTCTTTAGGAATTAGATTCAATTACTTCGCTGGTCGTCCAGATTAGCATACAGACAGACAGAAACTTCCTTTTAATTAATGATGATGATACATATAGGAATAGCATTTGCAATTAATTACAAGCTATTTCCTTACATGACTGTGTTTAACCTGTATATATGTTAACAAGTATTGCTATTAGTGCAATGAACCTGATGTAAAACTATAAAATCTCTGTGCTCGTTAAATAGTAGTAGTACTGAGAATTTAAATATGCAATTTATATTGTATCTACCTGTATAAGCAATTACAAAAACGACTAAATGATTCCAATAGGAAAACATCGGCTAGGTATTTTTTAAACACGTTTCTGATTTGTCATATTATTATTTAAATTATTATTGGAGACGTAGGTATATTTTAATTTTTATATAAAGATATGAGCCTGTATTTCACTGCAGAGTAAGGTGCATCACATACAGAGATCGGACGAGCAGTGATCACCATGTATGTTCACTGCCTTACTTACTTCGCGATATTTAGGATAGAAAAAGATGCATTGAATTTTCTCAAGAGAAATAATTACTTAGAAAAACAAATTAAAATACCTTTCAAAAAAACTCTGAAAATAAAAATAAAACTTTTATTTTTCGTAAGATTTCTTAGCAACTTTCAGTTGGAACGCAACATAGAATTTCCTTGTGGACCAACTTAATTTTGTAAAGCTTCTTATTTTTCTGCACGAAATTAGAACCGTGAGGCCCGTTGTACACGACACTGTTTCTTTAGGGTATACGGCGTGTTAACCGCGACGTAGGAAAATCGTGTAAGCTTGTATAATGTGCTACGGCGACGGCACCACCGCCCGTGCCGTAGTGATGCCGGCGTCATGTCTTTCAACAAGCTTCCATAAGAAGTTTGTTGACTACACGGCGGCACTACGGCATGGCGCCGTCGCCGTATAACATCGAAGCATAGACCCGTGTCATATACAAGCTCACACGATTATTCCGCGGGCCGCCGGCCCGTTGTACGCACATGTTTTTTTTTTCGTTAAAAACTACGGTTTTGCCGTGAAAAACTAAGGTGGACTCGCCGTGTGTATGTATCATTAATTCATTATGGAAGCTAGGGAAGAAAAACGTGTGTGCAAAAAGGGCCTTAGGCTCGTTGTACACGTTACGGTTTCTTAACGGTACGGCGCGCGGTGCGGCGTGTTGACCGCGGCATAGAAAAATCGTGTGAGCTTGTATAATATACGCATACGGCGAAGGCGCTGTGCCGTAGTGCCGCCGTGTCTGTCAACAAGCTTTCATACTATAATAGGTACGACACTGACGACCGTGTCTACACACGGTGAATCAACCGTAGTTTTTAGGGCCCTTTGTACACACACGTTATTCTTGCCGTGAAAAACTACGGTTGTATGGATCACTATGGAAGCTTGTTGAAAGACGGCGGCACTATGGCATGGCGCTGCAGGCGCTGCAGCCCGCCGCCGCCGGCGCCGTCGCCGTAGGCATATACAAGCTTGACGATTTTTCTACGGTGCGGTTAACACGCCGCAGCGTAAAGAAACCGTACCGTGTACAGGTCAGGAACTCAAAACTTTCCGCTTCATTTTATCTGGAAGTAAGTTTAAATAAGACATCCATATTTTTGAATTTAATTTTCCGCAGTTTGTATAATCTACAATTTTTCTTAATTTTGGACCATTGTAAATTAATAAAATTATCTATTCTTTAATGCATACAAATGATAATTATAAGAATATATCTAAATAAACCAACCAGGTGTTTATACGTTAAAAAATAAATAACTTTAAATAAGGTATTTAAATTCACATAATATGCTCATTCAAACTGTCCAGTCGATAGTACGCACGGCTACAGATCAAGCTATAATTTCCAGTACATGCTGATCTCGCATTGTATAGGATTTCCTAACAATGAGAGGTCAGTGTAAACTGGAAATATATAGCTTGATGTGTAGCCGTGTGTACTATATGCATACAATTATTATTTAGACATAAGGACCCGTGCATACTAGAACACATTTTTTATGGGGTTGTAGCTATGAACAAAACCTATCATATTATTGTTATTCATTAGGTAAGGGGACTCGTATTACTTCATTGTGGGGAAAATTATGAATATTTTTATGAAATCCGCTATTTTGTGAATGCGGTCATTGTTCGTGATAACGCGGGGTACCGTGCTCACCCGTAGTTACCTGATCATTCCGGTCATTTGGACTCGATAGACCGAGCCCACCTCTTCTTTGTTACGCATCGGAAGCTAAAGGGACAATATTAAAATGTTATTGAGTTTATCGTGTCTTTTTACGAAACGCTTTGTATTATTTTTTTTTGTACAAAAAGTTACATATTCGTTTTTATTATGGACTTTTTAGTATTATTTTGGCGTAAGGGTGGTTTTGGATCTCCCCTTTTAATAAAAATAATAGGTACACTATGCAGAGATAAAGCCATGTGACAGACAATATTTTTGCAAAAATATTGAGCCCGCGAAAATATTTTTTTTTTTTTTTTTGTAATTTGCAGGTCAGTGTCAGGTTGTGTTGAACAAAGTATGATTCGCAACTATCACAAATATGTGTTTACATAAATATAATCACAGGAATCATCAATACATATCTCTAAGTTAGAATTGAAAATATAAACTTATTTTCACTCTTTCTTTCTTTCTTTTTTTGTTGATTGTTCCAAAATGTCATGATTACCGAAATCAAACTTAGAGAGAGCAAATCTAACTTAGAGAGATGTAGGTAGGTATAGATGATTCTTCTGGTTATAATATATAAACCCATATTTGTTGTAGTCGCGATAAGCGAATCATATTTTGATCAAGATACAACCTGACACTGACCTGCAAATTGCAAAAAATGTAAGAAAATTTTAATTTCGCGGGCTACCACCGAGGTGCCCCCTTAAAAACTTTACGATCATTAAAATTATCGAAATGTCCTGTTCCATCGCAATCAATCGTTTAAAACCCGAGCGTACCCGAATGACTCAGCGAATTAATTATTTGAAACAAAAAAACATCGATGAGATACTTAACTAACGAAGTGGTTTCTGATCAGTGCGTGCTACAACCAAAGTTTTTTTTAAACGTTAATTAGCCACTCCATTTTTAATTGAAAACTGATGTAAGTCGCGTGCTGCATGACTGACTAACAAAAATCATACTGATTGTATATTGGTAAGTTTTTAGGCCGATATTGAGACTCTCAATTTGAGAGACGCGATATGGAATGACACCCAGCCCTATTGTTGTGATTAGATCGATAGGTTGTTGTAATAGTTCTATAGGGTTGTCGCTCGTTTGTTGTTATTTTTTATCGAATGTTTTTTATTTTTTTCACTGTTATTTTAAATCACCAATTACACACCTACTAAAGTATACTAAAGTAATTATAATAATATACAGCATAAATATTCCCAGTTCCTTAACCGTCTCCGGACCCAAGTGGGAAGATGTAAGTCCAACCTCGTAAAGTGGGGCTACCTCGACGGATGTGCAGCTGTGTTGCAAATAATTCTGCACTTTCGATCCTGCTTTCTGTGTCCCAAAACCCAAAGTGACCTCTGCGTTGCCACCGGCAACGCCTTGGAAGTGGCGAAGTTTTGGGCCAAAAAGAGTTGAAAATATTTTCGTGCCAGCGACACGAAAAAGAAGTAATATTCCTATTATAAAAATATTTATGTGAATTCATGGTTTTTAAAGCAAGTTATCTACTTGGACATCACCGTAGACCACGGAACAAACTGTTCTGTGCCAGATATGATACAATAGGTATGATGACAATTTTTTTTTTATCCGTCATATAGGTAGTTAGATTATTAAAAAATTTTACACTTATTTTTCTTTTTTACGTAATGAAAAGATTATGGCGATACATTGAGTTAAAATGTGGTATGACCACACCCACCCACCACCACCACCACCCACCACCACCACCACCAGTTAGACCACCTTGCTAAATTTTATACGTAGTTGTGACGTAGCGAGCCCCTACTCTCCAACTTTAATGCGTTTTATCTAAGTATTTTTTTTATACGATAATTCCTATAGCAAAAAATACGTGTCTAATATTTTTTTTTATCTGACTGACGGACTAAATAGAATTTCTTTTTCTTACCCAGGCAACATCACTATTTGCCCCGTCCTCGCTCGACACACGATGCACGGTAATTGAAGCAATTGTTTACAGTAACAACCCTAATATAGATTTTAGATAAATCGGAATTCCTTGGGCTTACGGTATCTTTTTAACGGTAGATGATCGGATTGTTATAAACCGATTTAAAAAAAAAAAAAACATTGTCGGTCTCATTCGATTCGAATCAAGTTAATCGGAAGTAATCGCGTATCGCGTGGAGTTTGTTTGTTGTCCGCACGGTGGGCCACGAGTGGTTTACGCATCACTAAATACAAATTCAGCCTTATTGTAATGTAAGTACGGACGCATTTTATTGTCCTCTAATAATATTTTAATTAATTAATAACCAATACCAGAACACTGATGCTAAATGAATCGCGTATTTCCCTAAAATTCTTATTTGCTTTTGGATTAACTTTTCATTGTGTGATGAACTGGATTTTATTTAGAAATCACAATAGCTCATACGTTTGATTGCATTCGATTTTTATTATTTTTAAATTATTTATACGTCAGATGTGGAACAAGGTCAAAGGTTGATGTAATACAGGGATCATACAAATTATCACAGAAGCGTTGAAACTGGCTTAATAAATCAATCTGCCTAGCCTTTTCCCAACTATGTTGGGGTCGGCTTCCAGTCTAACCGGATGCAGCTGAATACCATTATTTTACATGTAGCGACTGCCTATCTGACCTCCACAACCCAGTAACTGGTTGTCAGACTTTCGGGCTTCTGACGACCCGTAACGACTGTCAAAGATCCACGAATGACAGCCGGGACCAACGTCTTAACGTGCTTTCCGAGGCACGGAGGAGTCTCGGTATGTAAAGATGGTCTTAATAAATGTAGAACAATAACACAAAATTATAATGTTATCAATTATTTTCTTTCACTTTGACTAACCTATTTTATTTATAAGTAACAATTGTGTAACGCCACTATCTTATCGAAACGGAAAGGTCAGCGCGAATCGGGTGTCAAGCTTCCGAACAATAAATAATTATTTGAAGTTACTCTATCTAAACAACGACTTTCATGTGTCCTTTAACTATGTATTAAATATTTGTACCGCCATTAAGATAATTCAAGAAATTCCTTTGAAGGTTTCCGTCAAGATTTCCTGAGACCAGTTTATGTCTGCGGAGAAATTTCTGGTCGTGTCAGTCAGTTAGAATGTTTGGCACTCAGTATCTGGCCCAACGGTAAATCGTTAAATGTATCTATGTTATATTTCATCCCAGTAATCTTAAGCAAGGCTTGAAAGATAAGCAAGGAGGTATTCCAACGATACTTCTGTCAATTCGGAAATGTACCTGTCAGTCTGGCTAGGCGTTTCATGAGCTTAATCAAAGAGTAGTAATGAGCGACAAGATGTGAGTACCTTCAGAAAGGCAACCTTATAATGATCCTTAAGTGAAGAAATAAACATTTTCTTTTTTTTTTTTTATCAAGATCCTTTGGACGTGGCGTTTGCAAGGATAAAATGCCCATGCAAGTGCTAGCAAATTGGAGCTGTTAACAAATTTCAATGCTAAATGATGCTCTTGAGTTACACACACAAAAAAATACACTTTTGTATCGTCGAATCGGATTCTTCATAAATATTTCACCAATAAGCAATAACGTTTCTTTCACAGTCACCTATTACAAAATAAGCTTCACAAATTCCACAATTTGTAATGCGTAGTTACGGTCCCATCCATCAGGCACCGGTGACCCGCTGACCACGACCCGGGAAGTTGGGCCCACCGTGCTTTTGTATGGGAACCTGCCTAACCGTGTGCGTTTGACTGAACCGCTATGTAAAAATTTACAGAAGCACAACGCCTTACCTCTTTATTTTGTCCCTCTGTCTATAATTATTTTATTGACCATCAGGCATCGCGGCTTCGGTACGACCCTATAAGGCGAGTTGCTAACAGAGCGCCACCATTGAGAAAAAAAAAGTTGAGAGGTGTCAAGGGACACCCGGATGGAACGAAGTTCCTTTCGATTAATTAGTGAAGGAATTGTAATAAATATTTTTTTTTTAAGTTATAATAATATTTTTTTTATTATTAACAAATATAATGTAATATAAACTTAATCTTTCTATAAGAGAGAGAGAGAGACAGACAGAGAAATATGCGGACGTCGCACAGCTTGCAATAGCTTACTATAGCAAAAAGTGTCGTTACAACTTTTCGTGAGAATTTTTTCCGTCTAGCCCCCTTTCACAAAGCGCGATAAGGAACTTCGTTCCAAAAAAATGAATAGTGTTGATTTATTTTGATACAAAAAATTCTAAATCATCTGACTAAAAATGTGAGCATAGGAAATTTCAAAATGTTTCATATCTTCTGACTTATTAATTTTCCATGGTGGCGCTGCCGCTCTTTTAGCAGCTCTACTTGCCTTAAGTTGTCCCTATCCACCGTGCTTTTGTATGAGAATCGTGTGGGTTTGCCTGTACGGCAATATGACATTTGGGGAAGTACAACAGCTTTAGTGCAGTACAATTGTCCCTTTACGTATGGTCCCATCAATTACACATCTGAACGACTTGTGGAGTTCGGTCCAATCGTGGTTTTGTATAATGGGTACCGCGTGGGCTTACCATATACAAAAGGAAGCAAAGAAGGCTCACTGAAAGATCTCGCATAGGCTTAGTCGGCTTAGTGGCTTAGTCGGGGCAGGTGGCCTGAGCCCAGTTGCGAAAACTGAAAAGCTTGCCTAGATACTTTGGCCGCAGAGGATATCTCTGACATTATTGAGCCTTTCTTTGACCAAGTGTATAATAATTATATTCATCATTCGTATTTTCACTAGGGTAGAAACTACCAAACGTGTTAACTTGGAAGTTGAGTTTTTTCATGTGCGTTGGTGGTAGTGAATTTTCTGTTTTTACCTGTATTGCGTCACTCGGTAAAGTATTCTGATTTATAATAATATTTTTAAGCACAGCAGTGCAATGGACATTTTAGTCTAGATTGTAAGTAGGACTGCGGTAGGCCAGTAAAATACAAATGGATGACTATGAAGGCGGAATGTGTCTCACCTGTACAATATTCTTGCTAGGCAAGGTATCGTTGCATTTGTTTATTGTATGCGAATTGGTGTGGGGTAGGTACTGTAGAGGATTGATGCTTTGATCAAGCCTTGACAATATTATACTGGCTGATATTCAATCATTCAAATATGGAATGTCTTCTATCATGAAAACGATTCTCGTTTTCTTCATAGGATGACAGATAGATTCTGGTGAGGACTCCGCGTAGAACCAATTTATTTAAGGAGTGTGATTTATAATTTATCTGAAGCTAAAAATACAGAGGCTTCAGCCCCATAACTAGAGTCCCTCTCGTTTTATTAGCAGTTCGTTAAATCTCCTACTGTGAGGTTCGAGCCCTCACAGTACCATTATTAAAATGTAAATTTAAAAAATCAAAAACCCGACTGTTAAAAGTGAATTTTAAAAAATGGAAATGATGGAAAGAAGATGATCTATTTTATCTCCAAACAATCTCACTTCAGACGGAGGCAATAGATTGATGCGTCATTGGTTGTTTGGAGACAAAATAGGTCATCTTGTTTCCATCTTTTATGAAGTTCACTTTTTACGCAGTCAGGTTTTTGATTTTTTAAGTAAACTTTTTTTTACTACACGTTTTAGCGTACAATATCCACGTATAATCGGGTGATAATGGCCTCTTACTCACTCACCTACAAAAGTTCGGGGGTGCTTTTGACATTGAAAATGTATTTTCAGTAGAGGTCTTATTTTCAGCGAAAGTGCGAATTCACCCTGGTGTCGTGAGTGTCGAAAAACGCGTATCGACGAGGACCACAAGATCGTGTTTTTTTTTTTTTTAAGTTTCATTGTTTTTGAGAAAATTGCAAACAACCGCTAAAAATGGCCGTTTTTATGGGGTTTAAAATGGCACTATTAAACGTATTTTAAAAAACATATTTATATTTTTTTAAAGAAGATTCTCTCAAAATCTGGAACAGTATTTCTCATTTTTTGAAAAAAGTGATTAATTTTTGATGTATGAATTTTTTTAAATCGGTTCTTTAGAAAGAACCGGAGTAACTGACATAGCTTTCAAAGTAAGCAAACTGAAGTGGCAGTGGGCTGGCCATGTTTGTCGGAGGACCGATGGCCGGTGGAGCAGACGAGTCCTAGAGTGGAGACCGCGTATCGGTAAGCGTAGTGTGGGACGCCCCCTAGCTAGATGGACCGATGACCTGAAGAAAGTGGCTGGGACAGACTGGATGCGGAAGGCGGAGGACAGGGTGTTGTGGCGCAACCTTGGAGAGGCCTATGTCCTGCAGTGGACTGCGATTGGCTGAGTTGATTGATTGATTGATTGAATTTGTTGAAATCGCCCTGTTCACGTTTTCGCTCATGCCGTAAAACGTGAATATACTCGTGTATACTAGCAGTTTATAAAGACTAAAAGTATTAATGTTAATGTAATGATTAAAGTTGTCTATAGTACATACATACATTACGATACGTGTGACTTAAGTAGTCCATAGCGAGGGTGCTAAAACTTACTTAAGTCACGAGTATCGTATGCTATTATAAAGCTCGTGTGACATAAACCCGCTGTCTTTTTAATTGAAAAAAGAAAAGAAAAAAGAATTTGAATTTTTCTCTTTGAAGTACACTAACGAGACACAATAGAAGTTTTATTGTTATTATTGCTATGGCCGTATAGTGTCCCTCAAAGCGTTAAATGTGTTGTGTATACAATCTTTTAATTTATCAGGCAACAAATTCAATGTTACATTTTTGGCCATTTCTCTATTTGCTTCTGGGACAATGTTACCACTCTCATTTTCACTTAATTTAGGTAGGTCGCCTATAGTACTCAAAATGCCAGACTAAAACAAATGAAAAAAATTACGCACATAGTGCTCACATTCACAATAATTAAAGAAATAAATACTTTTTAAAAACATATAATTTGTATATATATAAAGATAAAGAGTGAAAAACAAGACAGTTCTGGTCCTTAAAATTAAAGCAAGTAATATAGAACTGAAAAAATATTTTTTCTTTATTTTTAATATTAATATGTCAGGCTATTATTATCTTGACAAAAGGATTGATAGATTCATTTAGGATACAAAAGAACAGCTTATAAAAACTGACGTTGAAACTATTGTTTAGCCATTGAAGTTAATCACAACATGCTTGAGGCACTAGATAACTATCTACAATCATTATACATAAATAGTAAATCGAAAATAATATCATGTATAAGACGGAGAGCTTGCAATAGCTGGTATGCGCAACTAATAAATGGCTACTCATTTAACGACTAATATATCTAATAAAACGAGATGACCATCTGCACTCCTATAACTCTGCTGTATTACCGTTTTACGGCCGCAATGACATATCGGTAACTAACACTGCGCCCCACGGCGTTTCCCGTGGTTTTATATCGCTAATCAGCCACTATTATTACCCCATGATTTATGTTCTTCCTTTCAAAACAAACTTGAAACAGAAATTTCTGTTTCATTTTTGGAAATCTGGTAAAAAATAAAACGTTTTGAAAAAGGGGTGTGGTGCTGTCGGATAAGTTTTGATTTATATTTTAGCCACAATATTAGACGAGTAGACGAACTTCAGAAAGTAACAAAAGTTTAGAAAAATAATGTTCATATTCATACCGTTGTTTCCAGTAAAAAGTTTGCTTGGGCAGATCGAAAAAATAACCAGCATCGGAATTGGATTTGGAATAGAAAAGTTTTTCAATGACGACAAAAAGGCCGGATATAGGTACAGTAAGTTAGTTGGATGAATGACCGACAATATTTGTGTAGGTTGGTCATACTCGTACCTTCTGTTTACAAACGAAACAATATAGCGGCCTTAGTTTTAATGGGAAACGTATACGTGTCACGTGGGCGAGTAATAGTCGATGTTAGCCCATATATTTTCGTAGAAAATTATAGTTATTATGATACGAAAGCCTGTTGCATTTTGTCCTGTTTGTCTACTAAGTTTATATCGTAATACACAATTTTCAGATAAAACTTTCATTTAACAGTCTTGTTTTGTTTCTATATAATTTCCTTATATTTTGATAGATACTGTAGTATGCGTAAAAGCTGTGGAATATATTTTGTTCTTGTATCTCTATTTGAATAGTTACATACCTAGTAGACAATGATTATGTTCCATAAAAACAGCAAAATTCCATTACAATGAAAGCAATGCAGAATTCTTTGAAATCTAAATTTACTTCTTGGCTATGCCTATTAGAGGCGTAAGAGAACCATGAAATATTTAGATACAATCCTCGATCGCAAAGAATTTTACCGAAGCATCAACCATTGTATCTGAAGCCAGCAGTTGGCACTTCAACTATTCCTACCCACCTCCCCTTAAGGAGCACAATAGAAGTTTCATTGTTTTCAAAACGCGAATTTGAATGGATTTCAGATAAAATCTTCGTTGACAGCAACTTGCCTAGAACACTGTGACGTAATTTATTGTTATGGGGACCTTAAATATCATGCGGCTAAAGTACCGTCATACTTCGCAGACAAATATGCTCATTCAATATTCATTGGTTCTACTTTGTATCTCTTTGGTCCCGGGAGCTCAAATACCACTTATTTCTCTTCCCTTATTTGTCGACAATAAATATTGAAACCAGCATTTAATAGACGAGGCCCAAGAAACGTACTTAGGAAATGTGTTCCAAATTACTTTTTCCTTATCGAACTGTACTTTCTGATGCAAAAAGTTCGGACACAAGACCTATTAGAACGTTTAAATGCTTTCCTAAAGAGGTTATTACGCGTAAAGACTTTTTATACGGATTCCATGTTATATCACATAGAAATAAATAATACATTTACGGTTCATTAGGCAGGCCCACAAATCCGTCATTTTAGTACAGAACAGGTGATTAGTTCCGGGGTTTAACTAAAGCAGTTTTGCAATTTCACAGCATGGCCCACGCGATTAATCGATATTTCGTTATGAGTCATCGATGTGTTTTCTAATCGATTCATCGATTCGAATTTATGACTTTACAGACACTGTTTACAGTGTGGATCGTTTATATTTGGATAATCGGATATAGGATTTCACGGACCACCACCGAATTCTGCGGTTCGTAAAGCAAATAAATTCTAAATATAAATGTAAATATTGAATGTCTCTGATTCGTATCGCAATTTTTGTAAAGTTATGGGCATTTCAACAAGTTACGGTTGTTAGCAAGTTAATAATTTAGCTTTATTGAAACACAAACAAGGCTTGTTGAGACCAAAAATTCCTTGGACACTCCTTTTTATAATCAACTCTCTACTCATTTTGGACCTTGCGTTTACACTGTATCGGTTAGAGTCATGAAACAAATAAAACAGCATTCATAATTTCATCTAAGACATTGACAGTAGCTGTAGCGTGCACTAGCAAGGCAAAGACATGCAATTGTACGAAAGTGAACTGCGGAACGCATACATATTCATACGATTCGCTCCTTTCATTCTCAGTTCTCGAAAAAACTATTCCTCAATACATGATACGCCATTCATTACCTAAGTGACCACGGTTGTAACGTTATTATGATCTATTCAACTTAGCAAATCGCAGTCAGGCTTTAGTTACTTCCGAATTTGACTTGTAAATTGCATTTCATTTCACTGAAAGACTGACTTTTCCAAGTTTCATCTCACCTCTCTCATGATCTTTTTAGCGTTCCGTATCTAAAAAGGAAAACACGGAACCCTTATAGGATCATTCGTGTGTCTGTCTGTCTGTCCATCAGTCACAGCCAATTTGCTCCGAATCTAATGGACCGATTAAGTTGAAATTTGGTACACAAATAAATATCTGTGATACAAACACGGACGTGTAACGTAAATAAATGAATTTTGAATATTGGGGTCACTTTTTTTTTAATTTTCTTATTTACCCCCCATTAATAAGAAAATTAAAAAAAAGTTTTGCAAACTTTACTGTGTGACATATCAACTGAAAGGCCTTACTTGAAGGTCTCAAATAGTTTTTTTTTTTTTATAATTTTAAATTCATTTGTTTTAAAGTTATTTGAGAAAATAGACGAAAATTCACCATTTCCCCCCTTATTTCCGAAACTCTTGGCCTAAAATTTTGAAAAAAAGGTAGAAAATAGTTCTATAATCTAAATCTATAGGGATTATAGGAAACCCTATAAATAGTCTGTGGTCTTAAAATAACATAAAATAAAATATCATGATAAATCTCTTAAAATAAATTGTGCGTACAAACTTACATTTGCAGTTGGAATATATGGTAGAACATGTTTTTCAACTACAATGTTCAGTTTGTTCTTGGGTTAAATTCATCTCAACTACGGATCCCTTCATTGTGCGTGGTCCGACACGCACTTGGCCGGATTTTATCTTTGTCCTTAGTAACAGATTCATTATCTTCCGTATAATCTGTTCTTTAAACATCTGTGAACATCAAATCAATAAACTTACAACACAAATCATTCGTGTCAATCGTTTTATTAACTATCTTAAAACATTCATTTTAATATGTGTTACCTACTTGTTAGTAGGTAAATGTATCAATATTTTTTTGCAAGATGCTAGGTATAGAATAATTATATCGGTTACGTCAAGCAATCAAATTGGTTGATAAAATCAGATCAGGAAGTCTCAATCAAGTTAATTGTGATCATTCATCTTTAGTCAAAACAATTACTTGTGATTACTAATGGTCGTTGTCTATGTATGGTGTATGTATGACATGTGTATGGTCTGATTTAAACTGGACCGGTTTATCAGAGGCGCCTAAGTTCCGCATCATGATCTAAATAAAATTTGCATATAATCGTTTGTCATACAATTAATGTGTATCCTACGCGTTCAAACGGGGTTTAGTAGTTGTAAAACCTTAATTTTCCATTTAAGTTTTAAATTAGTTTTGCTTTATTGCCTTGTGTAAAGCAAATAAATTACGATTTATAATCACTCCTATAATTAGTTCTTTTCTATTTTTATTACAACTTGATGAGAAATTTCTAGTTTTTTATGTATTGTAGTTTCACTTCTAACACTAGTATACCAGTAAAGCATTTGGTAGAACCCATTTCATATTAAATCGTGGAATTAAATTTAAGATTTTCCTTGTTTTCTCAAAAAACCCAATATATAAAGTTGATTCATTTCACCCACGATTATGTTTTAGTAATTTGTATCTAATTCCGAAAATAGTACCCGGCAACACTGTATTTAAACTAATTGCCGTTAAAACTACAAACAGTTGTGTAATAGTAATTAAATGTAGCTTAACCAAGAATTAATTGCCTGGTCCTACATAAACACGAGCAATAGCTTTTATTCTACCGGTGGGGTATAGATTAGATGTCGGTGCTTAGTGAGATTTATAGGCGGAGAAAATAGTTGGCAACGGACAAGGAAATTTGTGTTCAAGAGATTTTTTTTTTTTAAATAGCCGAGAAACCAGTATTGATTATAAAAATATGTATAATTAATAAAGGATCTCGGCTGACGGCGACAGGCCCTTGAAGGACACCGCAGTATGATGTTTCAATACCACAATTTACTAATGGCTACTTTCATTTACTACGTTGAATATTTCTAGAAATAATATTGCGTTTTTGCCTATGAATTCTTAACCACGCAATAAGAAAAGTGTAGTAGTGTAGGTTTTAAAATTTGCAGTCTTTAGTTGCACGTTCTGGGCTGTTCTTCGAATATATTACATAGCCAACGTAAAAGCCGTAATGGTGGCAGGTAATTGTCGGTCCGAGTATGCGGCGGAACTGTTTACAAGTGTTATTTATGATTTAAAGTGATATTCAAGTTAGAAATGCTTCACTTGACTTGCCTCCCATTGAGAACTTGCACTTACAAGTTGGGAACTGTGTAGGTAAGTGCAGCATCTTAGAGGATACGCGGGGAGTCTGAAATACTTTAGGTGTACTTTATGTGTAGTTTTGGTGAACAGTTTCAAGGCTACGTATAATAATATACTAACGCGAAAAAGCATCAATTGAATTTTATTTTGATATAGCATTGGCAATTTTATTTCCTACAGACTTCATTTACAAGTTCCATGAAATTTATGTTTTTTTACCACATTTTTCTAAGTATGTATAACTTTATTATGTCGTTTTTTTTATTTTCTTTCTTATCTTATTAGATTTTTAAGTATTTCTTAAAATGAAAAGATACAAAAAACATTAAAAAATAGAGGTCCGCTGGTGTGAGGAGCAGGCTCCTAGCTACCGGTGGTTAGGGCTCCAGAGACAAGAACCTCCTCACAATACGACCCGTAACTATAACTTTATTATTAAACTAGCACCGCCCCGCTGTTTCACCCGCGTAGACCGGGATAAAAATGAACTTATGTGTAAATCCAGGGTATCAGCTCAGCAGGGCTCTTTACCAAATTTTATTAAAATTGGTTCAGCCGTTTGAGCGTGAAGAAGTAACAAACATACAACAAACACACACACAATCTTTTGCCTTTACTTAATTAATATTTTTTTTATATTATTATGATCCGTCGTAATTGTGCTTTCATTGACGCAACATAAAACAGTCCACAAACGATAAAGCTTATTGGAATTGAATCATTTATTACTAACGTGATATTATTTCCGTAGAAATCACTAACTCTCTAAATTACAATTATATTTCTATTACTGTGAAAGCAAAGCAAATAAATTCATTGTGTTTGAGCCGTAATAAGTCCACATGTATGAACTTCTGATGTGGGTTTCATTAATTAGTTTGTACGGTTGCCATGTTCTGTCTGTCTTCACTTACATTAACATCACCGTACACGACATTTCCATCAGGGGTTATGTGACCTTTTACTTTGTTGTTAATTCAGTCTTGATTATAAACTTAAATATTCACGAGGAATCTGTTTGAAACAGAATAACAATTTAGAAGCGCGTTGTGTGTGCCATAGAAATCACATTAAATTCGCACCTGATAAGCATATATTATAACTGACTGACGCTAATTGGTAACATGAACAACTAGTTTCGTTGAACAGGTTTCAGTATGATCTGATTGCCCTAAGAAACGGATAAAAGCGTCATTATATCATCCATTTGTGTTTAATTAAAACGTTAATTACTCTGGTATAACCAGCAAATGCGTTTCAATAACATTCTACAGCCAGAAAGGAAACACCTATCACGACGTTATCAGATGGCTGGCTCCAGGCTGTAACGTGCCCAGGAATCAAAGTAAGAAAATAATGTCTTCAAATAATCCTGAGTTCTTGCTAATAAAGCTTTGACTGACTATAGAATTATAGCGTAAACCTCTCCATCCTCAGACTATGTTGTAACTCACGACGTTGAAGCGACAGCACTAAACGGAGCTTTTGATACGCTAATAGTGGAACTTCTACATTACCTGTTTCTGACTAAACGAGCTTTGAACGATGCTAAACGTGACACTGATTTGGTTACGTTGTCTTGTCCAATTAGGTGTGATTTTGATTTGCGACGTTTGCTTCAGATGCATTGGCTCAGAAGATTGGGCAATGGCCAGAATAGAGAGCAATATCTGATGGTTGATTTCAAGGACGATTAAGGTGGTTTCGAAGAACAATGATAGCAAACATGACATCAAAGATAACCTAAATAGATTTCGTGGGACGATTATCGTAATTATAGCGTTATCAAAATATGATCTATCGAAAACACCTAGCTAAAATGCTAGACAGAATAAAAGTAGTGGTGTCGTCAAACATTAAAGCTAATCTTGTTGATGTGTTTCTTGTTTCTTAAAGATTGGAATCTATTGCAATGTATGTATGTTTCAAGTTTCAGGTAACTTATGATTTAAATTTTTATTAAGTTTTGTAGTAAGCGGCACAAATGTTTTTTTATTTTACTAATGCTCCTTTAGGATTGACATTTTTATCTGTTCTGTGATTGACATCATCATTGTTTAAAGTGACAAGTCTACCTTTTTTATGTCCTAGGTCAAAGTGAAACGATCCTTTTAATAGCTGAACTGTTTCATAATTTTCGATTAGTGTCTTGGCCGCTGCACCCACGGGTCGTTTTTGGCACTTAATACGGTTATCTAAGTTCGGTCGTTGAATACTGTCTAGACAAGTCCTAGATTTACGATGGTTACTTCGCGTAGGAGCCGTTAGCCTTGTGCCTGTATATATTCCACTTGGATAATAAATTACTCAATAAAACCATGAACTGACACGTTTGACAAACAATTTATAACAATTGTAGTTATCTTACGTACCTTATGAAATATGTGCTGATCCAGAATTATCTTGGACCTGTTGTCGGAAGGATGAGTTTTTGGTTGCTTTGCTTATTTAATTGTGTAAAATAAATAAGTGAATTTAATTGAATTTATCTTTCTCTATAGGTAGTTATTCTGAATTATCAACGCAACCTCCACACGCTTTTTTCCATTCCGCGATACCCGTTTCATGCATGTTTCTCGGTCTACGAATACCAAGTCGAATCGGTGGCCTACGAAGTTCATATTAACAAATCTATAAATATTTATACTGCCTACCTATATTATACAATATACATACCAAATTGTATTTTATGAGATAAGTGTCGAACAACTCATAACGCATTAAGTTATTCAATTTATGCTGTCAATAAATTTCAACAAGGTGTAAGCTTACCTCTTTTATCGTAATCAATACCGAATGGCATATTGAAAATTATAATGGATAGTATTTTGAATATAAATTTTCTATAGGCCAAACCCTTGGGCGTTACTTTGAAGGGGATAGATTTATTTCTCTGGTTAAATATTGTCGACTGTAATAAGTTCTAAGTTTGTTTACGGATGCCGTAGAATATTTGGCATTATTTTGTGATGATGCTTATTTTTATTTTATTTTTCGAGATTATTGGTTTTATGCAAATTATGAAGGTCACTGCAAATGCCTTTAAAAAAAACCTGTGTCCAAAGTATGACAGTTGCAAATTACTGCTTAGGCATTAATATTACCATCATTATTAAATATTTTAACTATTCTGCAGATATCTATTTCATCTCGGGTTTATGCATGCTAATTTTATGTGCATATTCCTATGAGTACTTATAATATGAAACATGTGTTTTGATACGCCCGAGTTAGATTATGATAATAATTGTCAAATTGGGCAATAAACGTAAAATAATATTAGTTTGATGCTTTAATTACTTCAAAATTGCTCCAATTATAATAAACTTAATTTTTGTAGATTTTTGTAGATTTTTGTAAGAAAGTACGAAAAGAAAGTTACAAATAAAATGCAAAGCAGACGCTCTTGGCTCTAAATCGTAACTTTCGCCAAAGCGATGACTTTGTGTGAATTATGATGCACTTAACAGCACTATTTGCGATCGGCTGTGTTGGTACAACGTAATTCTTCACGTCGATTACCATAATAATGTTCTTTCACGAATTTATTATTTACAAGACAAATTTTTATTACCGAGCATGTTTTATTTTCCGACAAAAAGGCACGAGTAGTTTGGAATAGGGAATGTTTTATCTCAGAAAATATAATCTATTTACTCCAACGAATTGAGCAATATATTTGAGAAATGCGAATCCACGGATTTACGAAACGAGAAATATTTCCCACTGTGAATATTGTTCAGAAATATTTATGTTGGCGAGATGCCGTAGATTGTGTTTGGCCAATTATTACTGATTACGTTGTAAAACTCATAAACAGCATTTCCACTTTGCGCTACCCTTGGCGTGGGCTTTCCTAACCTAATCCTTTTTTTTTTTGTGGATGGGAAATCATCAAACGACTTCTCCCACTCTGGGCAGAGCGGGAGGGCGTGTCAGACTTTTACTGACTAAAACCCACCCGTGTTCCTTCAGTTGCCCGTGCCAGGGCCACGGTATCTCTTTCGAACTACCCGCGACCCCGGCGGCATCGGCCCTATTGGACCCCGTCACTGCTGACATCTCTTTGAGGCGCGCGTGGAACACAACGCGCCGTCGACCTGGGCCTGGTCCTTACCGGACGGCGAGCTGCCCATTACTCGTCGTCCGCAAGCCAATCCTGGGGGCGTCAAGAAGTGTGTCAGCTAGAACAACTGACTAAGTTATGGTTATTGGGCCGATTATCACGGAGAGCAAGCGTCATTTTGTTGAATAATTGACGAAGGGAATCGCAATAAATAAATATAATGCGCCTATCCATACTGTTAATTTGTAGCCGGCGGCGTTAGTGGCCTACGGTGATCATTTAACAACTTCAAGTTCTGTAATTATTCTATTAGAAAATCTATGCTTGGTTTTCCGATTTGATCTTTCAAAGTCAAAGCAGATACTAAAACAATTTCAAAGCTTTTTAAAACAATATATGCGTGTAATCCGACACGTAACACATTTCAAACTAAAGTAGGAGAAAATACTTAAGAGGTAAAAGCAAACAGTACCTAAAAGTACTCCCTAGTCTTTGCACTTAGCTAACGTTTGAGCAGAATTTGCATCAGCGGTGTTTGTTATGTTTAAAGTTTCTGTGAGCACTGAACGCCTTCACAAAATGCGCTTGTAAAATATGCAACGTATTCTGATGAGACTGGCAGCTTTTAATTAGGTACTTGAATCTAAAAAATACTTAACCTTTAAAAATTACAAGGACTCTTTCATGTATAGATGAACCATTTTTATCGACTAATGTCTAAAAAAAAATTCAACCTTGTCCCCGTAGCATAGAAATTCAATTTGTCAACAAAAAGTTCCCGGATTTAGGTATATATTTTTTTTACACCTTTACTACATATCGTGTTCGCTTCTGCATAGGAAGATCGCGCAAGTATACTGGATGACTTTTTTTACCGTCTCGAAAAAAATAGGGTATATTCGGTGAACGGAGTAGAAGCCTATGGCATATCTAGTTTTTTTTTTTGTTTTTTTTTTTTTCAAATTAAACAAAATTCAAATCATAATGCAGGTTGCATATGATTTGAATTTCGATATTTTTAAAGAATTTATTATTTTTCTTCAAAATTTATGTTTTTATTTTTCTAAAATGAAAAGTTTACAACGAATTTGTAGTATTTATTGATACTTAGATATTTTTTTCTGACTAAGCTATTAAAAAAAAAAAAACTATGTATGCCATACGCTTCTACTCCGTTCACCTAATATACCCTATTTTTTTCAAGACGGTAAAAAAGTCATCCGGTATATGTATAAAATATAGACCAATATCCACCAGACCAAGCGCGGCCTAGAATAAGTGCCCTTATTGCCAAAGTATTTGGTGCTGAATGTATGCCACAATTTCGTCACCCCAAGATCATGCAATATATGTGTTTAAACAACAAATGTAGATGTCTACAAAGAAAACTGCACAAGAATGTAAAGCTATCATGATAAAACATTCGTTGACTCAATCTGCTAGAAATTATCGTAACAAAAGACTAACAAGACAGTTTCGTAACAGATCAGCGAGCATGTCCTTTTATAGTTTTGTTGTAAAGTCAAATTAATCTTGCCATTACGAATAGTCTACCCACGTTTTATTGTTACACTGAACTTGACGTATCATCGTCAGTAGTCTAATGATTTTATAATGTCATATTATAGACAATAACTTCCTTATTGATGTTGTTAGCATCAACGTTTTCTTTCAAAATATGATTAGATTCGACGGTCACTTTGTTTGCAATGTAATTGCTTTCGTCACAAACAGGAAGACTTCATGTAAACATCTTTGCCGTATTCGTTTTTTGTTGGACCAATAATTTCATCATTTAAAAGCTTATCGAATCAAACATTAGTTGATTTTAATCTCTGTTTTAGCTCTATTGTCATCATAACCCACATCTCAATTCAAAATGCCTATCAAATAGCCAACATTTGATCTGCCATTAATCATTTAGCTTTTTTATGTCCTGTATTTAATTGTGTGTAGGTGTTAACGAAAGCTTAACAATAGCTACTATTTTCGATAAAGTCGTTAGGATGACAAATTGCATCGGTAGCCTGAAGCAAAATTGCATTAGCCGTTGCAACATTTTTGCTATCTATTCATAATGTGATTACGGCTGTGTGTATACGGCTGTTGCATTATCTCTATAGAGTACTGCTTTATTATTAAAATGATAATTACAACCCCTGTCAATCACCGTTTGTTTAATTATAGTCACCTTCTATGTGTCCTTGTAGTGTCTATAGTTCTTGCAATCACAATTTTGATATTTTAGTAACGAACATACTAACTTCGTAATTACTATTTCTTTTATTAACTCTGCTTGGCACTGATTTCTAGCATTATCTTCTAGATATTAAATAAATAAAAATAAAATGTTTATTTCATCAACTTGTGTAAATTATATAGAAGATATATATTATATAGATTATTATATTTTGTTATTGATGGAAGTGTTAATATTGTGACATTAACATAGGTGTCATGCAGCTGATGACTATAAACTTCATTGAAATGTGAACTGGTTCTAAATACCTACCTCATCAAAATCTTTATCAATCTAGTTAACAAGTACATCAACTGACTTCGCCTCTCACGGCTTTAATATACTTTTTATATTGTTTTCTTTTTGTGTATGTATTAACGGTTATATTTTACGGCCACGCCTTATTCTCATACAAATTAACTCTACGTCTTTGTTTTGATCCCATTCATTCAAATCTATGGTAAGATTATTCATATTTTCTCTTTATGCACTCGTTTTCTTTTCTAAATATATTACCTCGATTTTGAATGACTATTAAAACTAAAACAATGCGTTTATTGTCATTTTGGGAACATATCTCATTAAATTTTACTACAGTATCTATAAACCTGAATTAAATTTAATGTTAGAGTGTAAAAATTTTACGTTTTGATACAGAGCTAAGTCAAACATTGTGTTAACTTTCACGGATATTAAAATAAGTATCTATGGATAATGAACGCCCGTCGGCTTTAGAGGAGAGGAGCTTAAAGAGGAGCTCGTGGCTAAGTAATACAGCCGCACGGGTCGATCCATCAGGTTAAGCTACGCTTGCCGGGGTCGGTCCGCGGATGGGTGGCCATCTTTACATACTGAGACTCCTCCGTGCTTCGGAAAGCATGTTAAGCCGTTGGTCCCGACTGTCATTCGTGGATCTTTGACAGTCGTTACGGGTCGTAAGAAGCCCGAAAGTGTGACAACCAGTCTTACCAAGGGTTATCGTAATACCCAGTTACTGGGTTGTGGAGGTCAGATAGGCAGTCGCTCCATGTAAAATACTGGTATTCAGCTGCATCCGGTTAGACTGGAAGCCGACCCCAACACAGTTGGGAAAAGCCTAGGCAGATTGAATGAACACCCCTCAGCATCCGTCGTTTGAACGAGATTATCTTTTCATAATATCATGTTTTATAACAGTAGATAATCAATCTGAACTTTATTATGTTAGCTTCACGATTTAAGCTTCCGACAAAAACTTCCATAATCATTGATTTGATCGAAATGAGGGTCCATCCAAATGTTTGATAAGGTTAATGTGCAAAGGTTGGTTAGTTTGAAAATTAATAATTAAACCATTGTAAAGAATAACCTAAGAAAATCTTGATTTTTAGCTAAAGCTATAAAAACAATCACTTCGCAAGAGAGATTAAATCAAAAATATCTATATGAAACCCAAATTACGAAGTTAGATTAAATTAAGATTATTAAAGTCATACCGTTACGATTAGGGGAATTGTGCTTTGTAACGATAGTTAATTATAGCATCGGTTTACCGTTCATTAATACTAACTTCATAAGCACCAATACTTCTTGTGAAGGAAGTTACCGTCTGTATTATATCCGCTACAAGCACGGTTTGCTACGATGAAGGAAAGCGAAATGTGTTATCTGCACATTTGATTTGCAATTTCTTCTTATTCCTCGCTTGGCCAAGCCCATTAGATTCTATAAATGAAGTACATTATCACATACATATAACATAATGTACTTCATTTTCGCTGAAGTTTTCAATTACTATTGTGAATGACACATCACAATTTGCTGGTAAAATCATAACTGTTGAGTGAACACATCGATGAGTATAATCTACTAAGTACCGATATATGTAATATCGGTACTTAGTAGTACCTACTGCCATTTTATTTAACAGTTGACCATTTGTAACGCGATAAACTGTTCGTAATAAAGGAAGTTCTGGGAGGGAAGCATCTATGGCATTAAAATATGATTATTATTCTATTGTAATATAATCATGCTCAGTATTTTTTTCTTGTTTATCAACGTTCATTACTATTTCTTTTGCCTCATAATTATTATAATATTGTTGTTTATTCTGTTGTTTAATAATGCTTATTTGGGTCTGTCGACAAGCTTATTTTTCCTTACATTGACACGTTAATTATTAATTGCATGATTCATTCGTTAACCAGTTGAACTGTATTTTGTTGCTCGGCTTCCCTGTTAGTTGCTTGCTGTAGTTCCAAGTAGTCGCTTCCCTGTATTGTACATATTATTCCTTCAAACTTCTTTCTCTATTTTAGGAGCAGTTTGGTTTGGCGAAGACGAGAAAAACACGTGAAAAGAAAATTGTGAACATATCGACGATTAGATTTTTCCGATAGTTTAGAACTGTGAGTGGGAATTTATCGAATGAAGTCGAAGGTCGGAAAGTATTGGCCCACGGGCGGGCACAAAGAAACTTACACGTTGCTCTCAGCGAGAAGAAGATACATGAAGAAGCTAATGTACGTATGACGACTACTTTAGTATTTTAATTTTAATGAAATGACGTAACAGTTTTGAACGAAGTGTACTGGGATAAGTGTTAATGATAATAACAATAGCAAATAACACTGCGTGTGTACTTGGAGTACGCAAAACATTTCATTTTACTAAAAAAGTTGGTGGTGGAATTTAAATAATAACATAATAATTATAAAGCATATAACTACATATTCATACGTAAACTTTGGTCGTTTAAAGTTCTGATAAAAATAATATGATTGTAACTGTTACGACATCTCTTTTAAATAATGCTATTTTAGGTATATTTCAACAATTTTCGTTCCCTCTTCTATATTAATTAGTTATTTAATTTTTTTTATAAATAAAATAAAATCATTTTATTTCGAGTATCACTGACTCATAATACCAAAAACACTCATACAGTCACATTACCTACACAACATTACAAATTAAGGTAGGTACCGACTAACTTACAGTTTACTATTATTTTTCACTCTTTTACCGTAACGTTACCATTTCAACCACTTCCTCATCGAATTGGACATTAGTTACATACATTTTACCATAGCCAGAGTTTTATGAAATATGATGAGTACAATAAATTCCTGAACATTATGAAGTAAGGTTTCACAATGACAGTTATGTGGCTTAACAAGTACTACCACTGAGTGCCACTACTGCCAGGCTCCCGCTTTGTTTCGATACTCCATCATGATAGGTGAAGCCTTTATATAGGGTAACTGGTAATTAGTGACCGATACCTAAATACATGATTGTACTCATGTTAACGAACAACTTTTAGTATGGGCCAAACCTAAAATCGCGAAAAAAAAATCTGCTGCTCCCTACATTTTGACGAGTTATGCGAACATGAATGTATGGGGCAGCTGATTTTTTTTTCGCGATTTCTGGTTTGGTCCCATAGTAAAAGTTGTTTGTTATCATGAGTATAATCATGTGTTTAAGTCGATGTCACTAATTACCAGTCACCTAGTATATGTTGCAGTCAAAACTCATAACCAGTCAAAAGTACTTTTGACTGTAAGCTCTCGACAATAGTACTTTTGCCTAATAGAGCTGGTTAAAAGTAGATTTGACTGATTCTATCAGTCAAAACTCTTAAAAAGTGAAGGTGGTCGACATAACTTACGAAGAAACGCACATATAGATTTTAAAAATTAAATATAATTAGAGAATTGACAGATATTTGTAAAAAAATGAGTTACTTATTACGAAAAGAAAGAACATTTTATAGGAAGAATTTTAACGATAGAAGATATGAAAGGTAGTCATTTCATTGTTATGAAAAATAGAACAATTTGAAAAGTTTGTAATGGAAGTGGAAGACGCAAAATTTGCAGAAAAGAAAATGCCTTTACACTACAGTAGACTAAAACGCTTTAACATATTGAAGTCTGTGGTATAAAAAGTTACTTACAAATACAGAACCTATCAAATATTTTTTACCGGTTGAAGAAATCTACGATTTAGTTGATGCTGCTCATATTTCTATTGGAGCAGTGGTGGCCCAGTGGTAACGGTCGCGACTTACGAGTTAGGTCGTAGGTTCGAACCCACCCAACTAACAAATTAATGTTTTATAATAGTCAAGATAACGTTTTACATTTTCATTTACGTTTTTAAGATTGGTCGCAAAAACGTACATATAAACGTCTAAAAAACGCGAAAAGGGCCCAAATTATACGACATTAATATCGTTTAGTAGGTATATAAAAGTCCGCCAATGACCGTTGAACGTTACATAAAAGTTAAATAGAAGTACAAAGACCGACTTTTTGGTCCAATACTTGTTGTGATGAGACCCTTATGTGACCGCGTATGTCACATTGCAGTTGTAATGACGTTGTACAGTGTCAAACAATACGAATCAACGACAATCGTTTTGATTCGCGTGTTTAATATTGTGCGTGTATGAAAGAATAAGAGAAAAAGTAAATGAAGTTAATTTCCATGATTTCAAAATACTATTATTGTATCTACATTATTTAAGTTACTGTGATATAATACTAATTGTGATAGGTATTTCTTCAGGGAACTTTAGTTTTATGACAATGTACGACTATATATGTGTTGTTGTCAAGTTTTTAATGCCCTCCTCTATTTATTTGTAATTCAAGGGTTTTAGTTAATTATTCAAGATATGTTTTCATAATAAAGCTCCAACCATCTTGTCTAAGTTATATGGCGACCTCTATAATACACTAATATAACAAAAAGGTCGCATATACTTTTCCTTGAGACCATGACGCCCCGGCCATTTTCAGCTGACTTTAGATTTCTCTCCTCATTACTTACTTTTTAATTGAATCACTTTTGAATGACAAAATAAAATAGAAATGGTTTAATTAAAGTGTGGGTTTGACCTATAGATGATTTAAAAGTCTACTTAAAGTTATGTACTACCGTTGAAATTCAACATTTTAGTCTCATACAAGTCTTAATTAGTCTTCCATATGACTAAAACAGTTTTGTAATATATAAAGGTCCTGCACAAACTTTTAAGCGGTGTTTTAGTTATATAAAAGTTAAACGGCTGACACCATTATATGACGTCGTTAAAGTTAGTCTTGAAAACGTTTACTCAACATATGCACTGACGCCATTGTACGACGTCGTATAAGTTAGTCCTGGAAACGTTTACTGAACATATACACTGCTTCCATTATACGACGTCGTATAAGTTAGTCCTGAAAACGTTTACTCAACTTTATAATAAGACATTAAACTCAGGTGACTGAAACATCGTAAGATGAACGTCTATTTAACGTAATAGTTAACTAAATACCGATATATAACCGTTTTATAACATGAAGTCATATAAGACTGGAATTATACGACGTTTTTGCTAGTTGGACAGGCAGGCGCTTTACTTTGTGTAAATTATTTCATCACCACTGCTCTCAAAACGTGAAGGAAAACATCGTGAGGAAACCGGCATGTCCTAGAATCAAAAATTCGAAGACTTGTGACATCTGCCAACCCGCACTGGGCCCGCGTGGTGGGTTACGGCCCACTCCCTCTCACACAGGAGGCCTGTGTCCCAGCAGTGGGAACGTTATAGGCTGATTATATTTCTATTTGGCATGGTGGCCGCGCAATATAGACTCTAGTGGTAAAAGTAGTTTTGACTAACAGCGTCAGTCAAAATTACTTTTAACCACATATTGTCAGTTAAAATCACTAGGTATTAACTACAGATTTTCAGACTATAACTTCTGACCAACGTGTTTAGTCAAAATTACTAATGCCTGATTTTTTCAGTTAAAAGTACTTTTGGCCGTTTAAGACTTTTGACTGCAACACCTGCACCTGCACCTGCTGTACCGTATATCACCGTGCCTACTTTAACCACATACATATAGGGCACATAGGCCTACAGGCAAAACACATGCCTGTAACTGCACAAAGTATGCAAGTCAAGTTACTTGTATATCTTGTGCAAGTTAGAGGGAGGTGTGTATTTACGCGTTTATGCTCAAATCATCTTCAAAATTGACTTATTTTCGATGACGCATTTAAAATCTCATTCTATGCGTACAATGGTGGTGCAACCAGGAAAATTTTGTGTCATAATGTTATTGTTCTAAATAATATTATTATTTATTACTAATGAAGTAAACATTTAGATATTGGACAACCCAATTAAAATAATTAATTGCGCTACTCTTAGGCCTCTGCCTCGAATTTTGCGGGCAGCGGGGCGGCAGCGGCGGCGGCGCGGGAGCGGCCGGATTTTATGCGTAAAAAAACTTTTTTACAAAAAAATACAACCGACTTCCAAAAACAACACTACAAAGTGAAAAATAACTTTAATTTCGGAAGTCGGTGTCTAGTTAACTGTATTTTCGTTTTTTGCCACCGACTTCCGAAATTAAAGTTATTTTTCACTTTGTAGTGTTGATTTTGGAAGTCGGTTGTATTTTTTTGTAAAAAAGTTTTTATTTTTCACTTTTTAGTTGTGTACCTACCCCACACAAATTCAAATACCACTACCTGCAAAACAAACTAGAACATCATATAAAAGTGGGGAAAAAATACGTAGGTATTATTGAAGCTAACTCAAAAACTACCGAAGCAAAGTTAATCAATTTTATATGGGACCAACTGTGATGTTATACACTCTCGAACAAAACAAAAAAAAAAATCCAAATCGGTCCAGCCATCTTCGAGTAATCGGGGAACATACATAAAAGGTTCCGACGAATTGATAACCTCCTCCTTTTTGAAGTCGGTTAAATACAAATGGACCGGACCGCGAAAACAGCGGGGCGGGACAATGCGAGACGCACCGCCGCCGCCGCCGCCCCGCTGCCCGCGAAATTCGAGGCAGAGGCCTTAAAGACGTAAAGCATTCAGGTGTGGTTAATAGTAGTGGAGAAATAGCTTTGTTCGTAAACACGGTTTAAATTCTTAAGACTTCACACATTCTCAAGGTCTGACACCTTATAAGGAATATTAATGTGTAAGGGGGACAAAGTAGTCAACATTTAAGTGCACTTCGTCACCATTCCAGTATAAAAATCCTAACTAATATTCTACTTAAATTTGGATGGATGTTTGTTACTCAATCACGCCAGAACGGCTGAACGGATCTGGATGAAATTTGACACAGAGATAGATTATAGTCTGGAATGGCACATATTTTTTTATCTCGGTATACGGTACCCCTGGGATAACTTCCGCCATCCACACGGGCGAAGCCGCTGGCAAAAGCTAGTGTATTATAAATGTAAAAGTGAGTTTGTTTGTTTGTTACGCTTTCACGCTAAAACGGCTGAACGGATTTGGATGAAATTCAGCAGACCATGACCTGGATATAGAAGACTTTATCCCTGTAGTTCGTTCACATTATATACCTAATTTCCGAACTCCACACGGGCGAAGCCGCAGGCATAAGCTAGTTCTAGGATATAATCATTTATGTTTTATGTTAGCCTTCACTGTCCCACTGAGCAAAGGCCTCCCCAAATCCTTCCAAGCATCCTTTTCCAGGGCCACCTCTATTTATTATTCTTGCGGTTCGTGTCTAGGTAGTGTCGCCACCTCTTCCTGGGCCGGCCTCGGCAGCGGGTGGCGGCGCCGTCCATCCTCAGGCACCATAGATATATATATTTTTATGTCAGGCACCCACCGTGTGGAGGCGGTCACTATGCATCGGCTGACATGACCCGCCCATTTCAGCTTGGCAGCCTTTTTGCCTACGTCTAGGATCCCCGTTTTGAAGCGCAGCGTAGTGATCCGTATTCTGTCAATTCGTTTTTTTTTAAATAAACATTGAAAAATATTTTTTTTTATAACTCGTTTTTGGTTAGACAATGCTGATTATTTTCTACAATTACGAAAAATTACCTTGTTAGTTAAACTATTATTGCAGAATTCAAAATCTCAGTTTGTGGATAATAAATCTATCAATTTCAATAGAGATCTTTTTTGTTTGGTATGGGTTGTCGTGATCCACTCATGTTGCATGTTGCAAGAAACGATGGATGGATTGTGTGAAAGATGACATGGCTAGAAAGGGGGTGACTACCGAGATGACGAATAATAGAGAAGTATGGAAAAAGGACATGTTGCGCCGACCCCAAATAGATTGGGATAAGGGCAGGAGAATGATGATGGGTTGTCGTGATCCTTGTGGTCTTGAAAGGTTTGATAATTACTGCATTTATTGTTTCGCACTATGTTATTAAATATGGCATTATTCCTGACCTTACTAGAACTTTGGTACCTATTGCTGTCTATCATTGTCAGATGATTTTATTCAACAAGATTTCAATGCTATCTTATTTTATTTCATATTGTAAGATTAATCGGCATCCTCACTCGGATAGTCAACCCCTTTTATTTGGCAATTCTACAATATCTGTTCCAATCATATTTTTCAGTCATATTACAAAACAAAGAAACTACTGTTTTAATCAACAAGATCCTAGCAAAAACCAGCAATAAATCCAGCGGTTTCATAGATTATCCCAAACAAACAAACAAATAAACAAACGTGATCCCTATTTCTGTTGTAGATAGACATAAACCGTCATTTTGCAATGTGTAGCAGGCGCGTGCACACATCAAAATGCCATCGAGTAACGGCGTCGGCGCACCTGCGATTACGTACGGTCGATTATATCCGATAATACCCGATAATAGCCGATTATACACATAATACATGGTGTTAGAAATATTATGATTATAGCTCTCACAGTATAGAATGTTTTGTATGCTCTCGTGCCTGTTATTACGATCAGTTTTTATAATGTTTTTTTCTAATGCATGCGTAATTAGTCTTTAATATAAGCCGAGGTATTTAGACCGAATAATGAAGAAAGGGGGCTTAATAATAGATATTATGGTGTATGATTTAGAGTTAAAGTGCTGAACAATGATAGTTTGAAATATTAATATAAGCAGGTATTCATATTTCATAGGAATTTGAAATCTGTAGGCCAATAACATCTTTATTGTAAATTATGTACTTAATATATATTGTGCAACACACATTTTCCATAATTGCATTCCGAATGTACAGGTTATGTAAACTTAAATGCAGTCTTATTCTGATTTAAATCGACATTTTATTCAGATGCATAATTTTATCTGCTATAATTTTGATACAATATGGGATTTTACTGCTAAATGCCAATAATTTGAAATGCATATAATATTTTATACTAGCCTGCGCCCCGCGGTTTCAGCCGCGTAGACCGGGACAAAAAGTAGCCTATGTGTTATATTATATGTCCAAGGTACCCCACCTCCACACCAAATTTTATCAAAATTGGTCCAGCCGTTTGAGCGTGAAGAAGTAATAAACATACAAACACACACTCACAAACTTTCGCCTTTATAATATTAGTGTGATTAAGTAAGAGCTACAAATTGAAATACATCATAGTCTAATTTATGTATGTGTCGTATCTGTGTCTGAAGATTTCTAAGCTTTCTGATGACGATCAATAAAATCTAACTATTAATGTAATTTTATTGTTTCGTAGCGACATTCCAGATGAAGTCTCGAATCAACATTTTTTTCTCTCGCTCTGATCGTTCTCTTGATCACTCCCTTGATTATATGAACTTGTTCCTTTGCAAACAAATAAATAGCAACAAATATAGAGGTTAATTCTCAATTCGTTCTCCGTTTCCATTACCGCGTTGTCGAACTGAGTACGGAATCTAGGAGGCTATTACACTAAATTTCACCATGACAACTCCTGGGTGACTTATGTTATGATCCGGTCACGAAACGTTTCTCTCTTGTTAGTGAACTTTGAAATGTACGGGTTAAGATCCTGATACCAGAGGGTTTTAGTTTCTAGGATTTGTACGACATTTTGTTTGTTAGTCTGTGTTGTTTTGAGAACTATACATAAATATCATTCTCCTGCCCTTATCCCAATCTATTTGGACTACACATAAATAATGACTATACATAAATAATGAACTATACATAAATAATGAAGATGAATAAAAGCGCAAGAAGAAGAAGCTATAAACAAACGTAGTTTAAAAACACCATGAAAGTATTTAAATTAATTTATTAATTGATCATTCATCTTCCTCCTGCGTATAAAACCAATTTATTTGGGGTTGGCGCGGCATGATTTTCATCCATCCTACACCTCCGTTAATTAACCGAATTGATCATCCCTTCGTTTGTGTAAAAAATTTCAATAAACCCATTTCTTTTTCTCCAACACATTTTCATAGTATTGTTTAAAACCTATCCGAGATTGAATTTAAACTAAAATAAAGTGAGAAAATAAAACGATATTGCGAGTTCAGTATTATTGTTCAAAAATATATCTAAGGCCAAGGGATCAAGTCGTGGCAATTTTTCAATCGTATCAGCTAAAAGACTCATCGAATGTATAAAAGTTAATATGGCTTTCAACGCTTTTAAAAGGGAGTATCTACTTATGTATAGGATTACTAAAATCAGGGTATAAGTTCTTTGCATATGTATTTTAATGAATATGTACTTGTTTCTTTCAGCTCTGAAGTCAAAATGAATCTGTTTTATTAAGTACTCTCGCAATTTGTTAGTTATTTCATGCCAAATCGTTCTAGGGTTTTGCCCTAAACCACATAACTTTACCCATACGGGAAAAATACATTATTTATGACATACACGTTTGCGTTTGCATGTTACCTTATGCATAATTACGTACGTATAATTCCCAGTTATGGTTTAATTTATAAATTTTAATACAATAACGGAATTTTCATAAAGTAACTCCCAAACAAGCCCACGGATTAGCATTTCGGAAAATTCTCGACCGTCCGACAGTCTAAAACGAGAATTTTAGCGTATATATTATGGTCTCGTGAACGTGGGGCAATGTAGGTAACTCGGTTACGGAGCCGGGGCCATGGTAGCGTTTGGGATCAAAGGGGTAAATGTGTGCCCCCCAGTAAAGCCGTATTTCGTATGTATATTTTGTCCAAAACCCTCTTTGTTGAACTCGTTTGTTTTCTTCATACGGTCTTCACACTTCCGGATTAAACTGACACTGGGTGGGATACGGTTTTAACTTCGCTCAGTCTTTTCAACCGACTTCAAAAAGGAGGAGGTTCTCAATTCGTCGCAATCTTTTTTTTTTTTTACTCGAAGATGGTTGGACCGATTTAGATTTTTTTTTGTTTTATTCGAGAGCGTATACATCACAGTTGGTCCTATATAAAATTGATTAACTTTGCTTGGGTAGTTTTTGAGTTAGCTTCAATAATACGTATTTTTTCCCCACTTTTATATGCATGATGTTCTAGTTTGTTTTGCAGATAGTGGTATTAGAATTTGTGTGGGGTAGGTACACAACTAAAAAGTGAAAAATAAAAACTTTTTTACAAAAAAATACAACCGACTTCCAAAAACAACACTACAAAGTGAAAAATAACTTTAATTTCGGAAGTCGGTGACAAAAAACGAAAATACATTTAACTAGACACCGACTTCCGAAATTAAAGTTATTTTTCACTTTGTAGTGTTGTTTTTGGAAGTCGCTTGTAGTTTTTTGTAAAAAAGTTTTTTGTGATGTCATAATTGTAGAATTATTTTGGAGTACCATACCCGTTTTTTTTTTCTGTTCGACAAAGCTTTATTCGCGCTTTTTTGTTATCATCATGTGGTATTTTAGGAATATTAACAACATTATTGTTGTGTATACTGAGCTTTTGTCATACGATTAGCCTTAACTTTTCATGCACATCGCACTCCCTTAAAAAGAAGTAACACATTTTAAAACTCCGATATTGCACATGAAATTGAGTACTTACCCCACATTAGATATGAGCGCCGATGGCCAATTCCACGGCGGCGGCGTGGCCTGTTAATTTCCACAGCGGCGGCGGCGTCGCGGTGGCGTGGCGTGGCCGGTCGTGGGCCTGAGTTTTTTTTTTTATCGGGGAGAGTTTTCTTAAAAATAACATAAAGAAAACCATATTGTTATTACCAAAAAAAGCTTTATAAAGGAACGTATTTATTAATTACAATTTTACAGTCTTCTAAATAATAATTGGAGATCACGTTTACTGAAAAATAATCATATCTCTCTCATCTCATCTCGAAGTTGCTGCCATCGTTAACACAACACAATAATACACGTTTACTCGGTAAAATATTGAACTCGACTGCGTAACAGCGTAAGCGACGAGTGTGCCGAAACGACTAGGCGAACTAACGCGGTCGGGCCGCGCGTGCGAGCGAGAAAGCAAGTTGTGAGTAGCCGCGACGGCGCGCCGCGTGCTGCACTCGGCGGCGACGCGTCGACATGAACTCACGGCGACGGCGGCGCGCCGGCGCGGCGCTCATATCTACCCCCCCACATTTCCTTGTATTATATTTCATCATGATACTCAAACCCTGATATCGCAGTTTAATCTAGTTTCCGACATCACAAAGTTTCCCCAGGTAAACCACATAGGGTACAGCTTATTGACTTGCCTATTTCAGCTAACTAAATGCCCGGGACTTATTGTTTAAGTCTTCGATAAAATATCGCGTATACACAGAATACAACCGAGACCCCCGTGCCTCGAAAAGCACGTTAAGCCGTTGGTTCCGGCTGTCATTCTTGGATCTTTGACAGTCGTTACGGGTCGTCAGAATCCCGAAAGTCTGACAATCAGTCTTAACAAAGGTTATCGTATTACCCAGTAACTGGGTTGTGGAGGTCAGATAGGCAGTCGCCTCATGTAAAATAATGATACTCAGTTGCATCCGGTTAGACTGGAAGCTGACCCTAATATAGTAGGGAATAGGCTAAGCAGATGGATAGTATACACAGAATAGTAGGCTACTAGTGTCTTGCGTATAACTCAGGTTATACCGATGCAATTTTTTTCGTCTTGAAAGTAAAACTGGAGTAAGTTAATTTGTCATCGCAGAGAACATAATAATTGGTTCAGACAGACCTATTAAAATGTGTTTTATCTTTACTATTTGTACGAGTTCTTCATCAGAACTAAAGGACACGTGAATTTAAACCATAGAATGCAATCCTAAAATACCTGTCTTCTTATCTATATCAACACTTACATTCTGATTAACTAACTAACTAATGCATCATTACCAAATAAAGTAGCGCTCAGGATAATAATGCGTTTGGGTACTCGTAACTTGCTGAACTTAATGCTGGTAATATCGAGTGGTACCCAAATAAGCGTCATTTACATGCAGATGAAACTTAACCCAATACTCTACAGCAAAGTTTGAACACAACAGGGAAGTTGGGACCGGTCTCAATTGAGACCTAGTTTACGTGACGTCTACTATTTCTGTCTAGGCTGTTCTGAAGGACCCAAACGGTCTTATTACAAAACGAGGTTTTTCTTCGTCATGGTTTAAACCATCGAGCCAATTTTTGTAATATGAACCTAGCTTTGATAGAAATACAGTTCTTTATACAAAACTGACAACTTAGTCCAGTACTAAGTTGTCAGTTTTGTAAAACTGACATCTTAACGTGTCAGAATAAAGCTCGAAATTCAAAAAAGGGTCCGTGGTTTAAACCTGGGTTTGAAGATGAACCGTGTTTTGTAATAAGACGGCTTTTGTTTTATGACGAGAAGTACCTAAGCACGGTAATTTGTTTTCTTGAGCAATCTTTGAAATAATATTGTTGTGTATGCAATGAATATAGAGCTAGCTATATATTAGAGCTTGGAGAATGCTTGTTGTAGACATTCACTAATAACCATTTTTTTTCTGAATGAAAAGAAATTATGGTTTTGAGTTCAGTCTTTCCGAACTCCTATGCCCGTAATGGGACAATGGTTACGGCCTCGCCTCTCATGCACGAGGTTTTGGGGTTGAAATCTGGACTACTACCAGAGTGACTTTTCAATTCATACCTACCTACCTTTCTGAGTTTATCTTGGATATTCTGACATCGGTGAAGGAAATATATCGTGAGGAAACCTGGAGATAAGTCTGAAAACACCAACCCGTCTTGAACAAGCGTGGAGATCAATACTCGTGTCTTCTCTGTATAAGAAGAGGCTTATGTCCTGCCTATTAGTGTCCCACTACTAATAGGGGTCCCAAATCTTTGGAAGACGTCGGAGGGTCCGAAGCCAACTCGCGTCTAAAAACGTCTGACAGGGCCTCTGCCTGTCAGACGTCACCAACCGACGATTATCCCTGTTCGCACTATGCAAGTGCACGGCCCAAGGACAACCTTCAGTTGATGTAGGACTATTGCAGAATATGAAAATAAAGATATTGGATTATGGGTTTAGGTGGCTAAAGTGAACTGGATATTGTAACTTCTATGATTAATTTTCCCAGTCTTTTGGCCCTGCAATACCACCTTAAAAACATACTGGATTTATAATGTGCAGAGATAAAGGTCTGTACTTAACAATAGGCACGTCGTTCAAAGAATTCGTACAAGAAATCTTGAGTAGTCATCTCCTGTCATCGACGAAAATAGCCCCAAGTTCACATTAAGGCGAGAATCGAGATACGATTGGTTGAAACTTAACTCAGAATACATCAAGAGTCTGACGAAAATTATTCAGTCATTTTGATTTGTAATTATTTTAATTAAAAGTTAAGACGTGGGTTCTAATGATCATGTTTTATGTTTTTTTTTGTGTGAATTCGATTATAGCTTTTGTTTGATAAACTTTATTGTCAACGCGATGATGTATCAATGCTTTTTACTTGTACCAAGTTATATTATTTCCCACTGGTGAGCAAAGGCCTCTTCCCCATGACCTCCAGTGCTTGCCATCCATGGCCAGTATATCTTTTACACATACATACATACAAACTCACGCCGTTTTCCTATGGTGGTAGGCATAAACTACAGAACCCGCCTGCTACGATCCTTGCATAATTCTTTTGCTTCGTTTACGTTCATACATTTGCGCACGCCTCCCGCCGGCGCGCGGC
The DNA here is from genome assembly GCA_946251885.1 of Cosmia pyralina. Lineage (NCBI taxonomy): Eukaryota > Metazoa > Arthropoda > Insecta > Lepidoptera > Noctuidae > Cosmia > Cosmia pyralina. The sequence goes on along the minus strand of OX276359.1, from coordinate 13,873,126 downwards.
GCGCCGGTTACGAGTACTGCGCACACGATCTTTCTGAAGAACATCACCAATAAGAGGTCACTATACTATGTCTTCCACATTTGCCTTGCATAATCTTTTAAATTATTATTATTATTTTTATTTTCTCTTTTTAATTATATTATTTAGTTAGATTCTAGATTTTAAAAAAGACAAACGGCGCATCGATTGATTTTTCGTTTTTGGAAACTGAGGCTTGGCCTTGATTGAACCATCTAGAATTTAACGTGATTATGAGAGGATTATTTACACTTAAATTTTCACTATTCTTGAAAGTGTTTATTTTTACATAATTTTCACACGATTATTCATTTTCTTCTCAATTTTTGTTTTATTTATCAAATCGCATGTACTTATGTAAGAAAATGTAAATAATCCTCTCGTAATCACGTTGAATTCTCAATACGAGTAAATAAAACTATACTATGAAAAAATGGTAGGTAGGCGTCACGTTTTACTGCTTTTCATTTTCATTTTTTTTCATTAAAAACTGCAAGTGTTAATAGACTTTTGTTGCTTACTGTACATTCTTCTTGTAAATATTAGGTAACCATAAGATATCTATTACACTCATTATCAGTATTCACCATAGATTATGAAAGAAGGAGATATGCCCGGTAGTTGAAAATGTATCAGAACCCGATGTCGCTAGGTTGGCCCCACCACCGCGCCACTACTACACATGTAGTTCACTAAAAGCAATAGATACAAAGTCGCGCACACACTTGCAATTCATAAATCAGAACATACTACACAATCAATTATAAACCTTAACTCGTCACACACAGCGTGCATTTACCATGCACCGTACAACTTACTCACACAAAAACATCTGGCGCTATTATTGTGTTGTGCAAAAAGCAATTTATTTTACATATACGCTAGTGATTGACTAAATCGGAAAGTTATCGATACTTCCATTTATTACTGTACAAGAAAAATTTGGGGTCCTGAAAATAAAATAAAAAATGATATGTCCAGAAAGTATTATATATTTTAAATTAAAAAAAAATGTATATTAAAAAAAAACACGAATCAATAAATTAAAACAATCCGGTTAAGTTGGTTTAGGCTGTGAAACCATAGGAATTGTTGAACCCTGTTATGATGTGTTTACTCACTGACCTGTAAAGTGGAGGTATTTGTTCAGTACTTGACGTACTCTTAATTTTGGGATTGCCCATTCAAAAAGCCTGCGAGTTTTCTTTAGAGGCTGGAACATTTCTGCCTTAAAGTGAATTGAGCATATGGTGTTACATTTTGTTGGGAACCAGTTAGGTGGCCTTCCTGTGGCATCAATCCATTATTTTTTTGTATTTGTATCTTTTGGGAAGCTAAAAAGGTACTTTATGAACTTATTTATCATTTACATAATAAGTATCTTAAGCTATAGTCTATATAGTCTATAGGAACTAGTTGGCCGCTGAGACAGGGGTGAGGCGGCGGTTCGCAACGCACGTACTGAGTAATGCGCCCCCGCTCCTCCATCCCACCGCTCACATACCTAAGGCGCGATCAACTAGTTCCGCGCGGTCTATACTTCTTAACCTCACGATGAGTAAGCAGGTAGCAGGCAACAGGCGAATAGGCTTTTGTTATTAAAAAAAAATCCCTTAGTTAAGAAATAGTTAAATATATGAAAACAAACACATGCCATACTCATGCATAACAAATAAATATCATGAATATGTTGACTTATTTTAAGCAAAAATCACTAATATTTTATCTGAACCATACCGATTACTACAACGCATTCGAATCTTGTGGTGCATAGTTAAAGACTTTAGCGGAAGTAAAATACCAAAACCAAAAAAAAGTAAGGAAATAGCACGAAGATGCGATAATTTAAACCCTAAAACACTCCACCTAAACATTAATAAACTTACTTTACGACCGTTGGTTATGCATTTCTCAACTAGGTAAAATAATCAAAAACAGTAAAAAAGATTATTTTACATTCTCAAAGGTTTTCCAACCGTACTTAAACGTCATCTTTTCAAGTGTTCCAACCGGGCTAAAACGGTTGACAAATTGAAAAATAAACTATAATAGCAATATAATATTCGCTGGGCAATCGACATTATTATCGATAGCCTACTTTAGTGGATCTTAACCTCATCACTATCTCGCCGCAAGACACAGCGGCTGTACTATGCGACGCTCCGCGTAAATAAAGTATCGTTTTGTTATTTTTACATTGCTTGTCGAGTCGCTTAGCGACATACTTAAGGTAGTGGTTAAGGAGCAATGTATTTGCTGCAAAAATAGTACAGCCGCTGCGATATTTGAAAACAAAAATAACGTAGTAAAAGCAAGAAATATTTTACGATTTGTTGTTTTTTATGATTTTAAAGATAAATACAGTAAAATACTTTTAATTACATATGGTAAGTGATTCCGTGAGATACGAAGTTTTTAATATCACTTCGGTTTTTGCAGGAAACCACTGAAGAACACGGCATTTTTATAATTTATCGTGACCACGGTCGAAAGCGTACTAGTTCGCGGAGACGGCCATTTGGCGAGTAAAGGCACAGCGTGCGCATAACGCGTGGACACAAACACGCCCCCATGCCACTTCTCCTGTTTTTTATATTTCTATGGTATTCACCCATCATTCTGACTAGGAACAAGAACAAGAACAATTACAATAATAAAGTGAGCCGCAGGCTCACTTTATTATTGTAATTGTTCTTGTTTCATAGGTCATTAAATTTCATTAAAGGTACATTCAAGTACATTACTGGTACATTCCTTTCATTATATAACATATATATTTGTGCAACAATACACCTGTCTTACTTACCCACACAATATCGCGGTACAAAACATTTCTAAATCAACTTAGTTAGACTTAGCTTCACCTCTTCTCAAACTGAATATTCACGGATTCACGGTATTTCGCGGCAGAAAATCCTTTCAAAAGCATTTCATGGTAAATTATCTCATGTACGGAGACGTCTCCCCTAAAATACCCCACATCCTCTCCCCGGGGGTAAAGGGGGGTATGTGCATCAGGAAACCGCTCTTTGTTGTGATTCACACGTTCGCCAGACACTTTTTAAAAGGCTTTTGTCAGGGTTTTAAGTGTTACTGTCACTTGTGTGGCATATAGTGCGTACGGAAGGTAGGCAGACATATTATTTCAGTGCCAAGTAGATATTTTTTTAGGATACCGTACATGAAGGGTGCCAAACGGAACCCTATTACTAAGCCTCCGCTGTCCGTCAGTCCGTCTATCTGTCAGTGGGCTGTATTTCATGAACCGTAATAAGTAGTTAGACTATTGATTTGAACCATATTTGAATAAATTGTGTATTTCTATTGCCGCTGTATCAAATGATAAAAATAAAATAAAGTTAAAAATTAATGGGGTCCCATACAAGCAGTTTTTTTTTTTTTTTTTTTTATTTAAATAAAAAGGGGAAGAGCTCATAGGGCATCAAAAAATTCGTCCACATCGCTGTCAATGGGAAAAATGTCCAAAAGGCTGGCAGCATTGCCACGTTGGATGGCAATGCTAATTCTTTGGGCAAAAACTAGACCAGCCCTCTGGTCCCGTGTAAAGTCGACCAACCGCTTGGCGATGTCCCAAAAAACTCGATGAGCAGTCGGACCCCAAGGCCCTTTTTTTTTTTTTTTTATTTTTTTTTTGTGGATGGGAAATCATCAAATGACTTCTCCCACTCTGGGCGGAGCGGGAGGGCGTGTCAGACTTTTACTGACTAAAACCCACCCATGTCCCTTCAGTTGCCTGTGCCAAGGCCACGGTATCTCTTTCGACAACCCGCGACCCCGGCGGCGACCCCAAGGCCCTAGTGTTTTAACCCCAAACGGCTCAAACATATTATAGTTCCCAAAATTAACTTAAGTTTTTTTTATTGAAGTATTTTTTTTTAAATAAGTACTATGTAGTGTTAAATATTGTACACACGGCTACACATCAAGCTATATATTTCCAGTTTACACTGACCTCTCATTGTAAGGAAATCCTATACAATGTGAGATCAGCTTATACTGGAAATTTATAGCTTGATCTGTAGCCGTGCGTACGGTGGTACGGAACGGAACCCTTCATGTGCGAGTCGCACTTGACCGGTATTTTTTACTTCACACCTGTTTGTGATGGTTCGTTGGCAGTGCTTAGAGTCTAGTTTCTTTCTTTCAACGCCATTTTCGCACGAAATTGCTTCGATGTCATATGGGTTATGGGTTGGGGTTTTTATGGGTTAAACTTTACAAGTTATGATAATGATCCTGATCAGTTTTACAGAGGGTTTTTCATTAACACTGTCAGTATTTTATCTTAAACATGAGTAGGTTTTAGTAATATAGCTTCCTTAGTTAGTTATGTAAATTCTACACTTTGCACGTTAAACACCGACCATCCTGCGCCCACACCTAAACGATCACCATAAAATAAGAAAATCCGCGAGAAATCGATTTCCCTTGGACCTAAATCGATAATCGGTTTCAATATCGCACGCATTCATACCTCACTAATTGCATACTGATCACAAACGAATATCCATCTCTATTCATTTTGTATTTAAATCGATTATGGGTAATCCTAATTGATTATTCAATTGTTAGCGAGCGACATTTCTCACGCAATCATTTACACGTCAGCGGTAGAAGTACTTATATACTTTGAAGTAGTTAGGGATTGATCAATCAATTATGAAGGTATGCAAAAGGGTGACATGAAACAAATGTGTTGAAAAACAAAAGAATACACAGTTTCGAACGCTGGACATAAATCGAAATACATTTGTGTTTTGTTTTTAAAAACTTTATGAAACAAGTATGAAGCTTCTAGCACTTCTTATTACGCGTCGGTACAGTCGAGGACATCAGTGGTCATGTATCTGTCATATGCAAACGCATGTGACCGACATCGATCTCGTAACTGAATCTGCCAGGATGGCGTGTATCAGTATAACAATGTTTTTGCGTAAGTACTCCTCTATACTTACTTATACGAATATGAAGTTTGATGTAGGGGCTTGTAATTATGTCCGGAACTACTGATCGGATTCCGAAAGTTCTTTGACTAATGAGAAGCTATTACAGTATTGCCAATTGTGATACGATTTATTTTATGAAATTTTTGAAAGCTTGTTTGCTATAAAGTCAAGTTCACAAACTACCACGTTTTAGGAGCAAATAGTTCAGCGTATTATGAAAGATGATCAGGATTAATAATATATTAAAGCACCTGTAGAATCTTACGATACTTAACCTATATCCCGACTTATTTTATATTTGTTGCAGGCATTAGCTTTTATGGCGTTTTCAATGCCTTCATAGTCTTGTCTCAAGAGAATACTAGGTCAACATATCCGTTTCTGAAGCCACCTTGGCGGTTTAATCGCACTATACAGACGCAAGATTGACAGCAATTAGAGCTATCTCTCTCTTTAATTTATTTATTAAAGCACTGTTGTTAATCTTGTTTAAATTAAATAAATAAATAAATTCTTCATTTACACTTCAAAGTCACAAACATCTGTGTAGCCTGACTCTCGTACTAGGAGTTCCTGTATCACAAGAGCCAGACCTCATGTACAGGGAATATGATGTAGAAGCGAGATAGATAAAATAAAATTACAAAAACAAATTAAATAAACTACAGTTGCACTGACAGGTAGGTTCACAAAATTATATAAGAGAACAAAAAAAAAAAAACAATAATAAAAAAAAATGATAAAAGAGTTTAAATTAACAATGCGTTCTGTAGAAAATGTGGGTGAGTGTGAGTGATGTGTGTGTGTGTGAGTTATGTGAGTGTGCGAGGTGTGTGCGTGTGTGTATGGAGAATGTGTCTGGGTATCATGTTACGCTGCCGAAAAGATTATCTGTTTCCTCATAATCGTAATTGTCTAGCCAGTGAGCAATTGTTTTTTTGAATTGGTAGTTGTTTAGCTGCTTAAGTTGTTTGAAATTAAGGGTTAATTATTATTCTTAACTAATCTGAAGACAGACACTTCCATGTCTTGATGACTTCATCTATTTCGATCAACATTTGATTTTTATCTTTGCTAATGTTTGTTTATGATACTTAGCGATTGAATAGTGATCAAATAAAATCTAAAACTTTGATACCTTCGCAATACTGTGAAAGCCAGAAAAAGAAACACAGCCGAGCGTGCTTTCCAATTACAGCATAAAAATACATAAGTTATGACGAAATCAGTCTGAAATGAGACAATCCTGTCAACCTTGATAATCATCATACTTATTGATGTTATAATGTGTACTTATGACCCACAAGGTCTTAACGCATCGATGACCTCAAGGTCAACGTCAAAGACTATGTTTGTAGTCTATTCAACCAAGCTTGCATACATTATGTACTATTTACAGTATTTCGACTAAGTTAAGACTGGACTATAGGTTTTTTTTTTAAGACTATAAACCTACGGTTTCCTAGAAGAGCGGTCAGTGACGGCTGTCATGAAAATTGTGGCAGTGGCAAAGATTTAAATCGTTAGATTTGTCCAAATACTCTTTGGATTTGCCCTACCACGTTAAAAGATAATCGTATTTCTGATTCGTTTTGACACCTCTGACACACAATGACGCAGTGACTACACTTCATTGTCATGAAAACGCTATTTAATTAAGTGTGAGCTCACTCTTCTCAGTATGGACACTTTTTATTATGACTAAGTGTGGTGAGGGCAAATCTAGCTATTTAAATCTTGGGCAGCGGGGTGTTAATACTGGTGAAAATGGTAGATTTTCGTGGCGGCCGTATAATATGACGGAACCGCTTCCTAGGAAACCAAAGCTTCCTGCCTGTGTTGTGGGTTGTACGAAAGAGATACCGTGGCCCTGGCACAGGCAACTGAAGGAACACAGGTGGGTTTCAAGGCTGACACGCGGGAATCCCAGTCCCAGAGTGGGAGAATTCATTGATGATTACCCATCCACAAAAAAAAAAAAGAAAACCAAAGCTCAAGGTTGGAGACATATTCCGAAAGTTAGAGCATTTGACTATGAATACGAATTAACATTCGTAAAAATACGTGCTTTCAAAGTCACTAAATATGTTTCCAGATTATTCAGAATGCAGAATGCAGTACCGCAGATCAGTGGTAACAAAATCAGTATAAGCTGACCTCTTATTCTATTGAAACTCCGTATAAACTAGGCCAGCTCAAGGTCATAGTGTTACCACCGACGTGCGGTCGACTGTATCTGTCTTTAAAAAGACATTTTCGTTACTAAGGGCCTGTTTTTTTTTTTTTTTTTGTGGATGGGAAATTTTCAAATGACTTCTCCCGCTCTGGCCAGAGCGTGAGGGCGGGCGTGTCAGATTTTACTGACTAAAACCCACCCGTGTTCCTTCAGTTGCCCGTGCCAGGGCCACGGTATCTCTTTCGAACTACCCGCGACCCCGGCGGCTTCGGCCCTATTGGACCCCGTCACTGCTACCATCTCTTCCACCTACGATTAAGTTCGTATTAACTTGGCAGATAATTTCATACAAATTCAGCTCTAATATATTTTTGAATTTATTCTGTGAGTAGTGGCTATTCGGACATCGTGAAATAGGCCCTCTTTAGCCAGAGATAATTCTTCTGTCACTTCCCACGCATGTTGAATATTCCCGCTGTCATTTGGTCTTGGTTTTGCGATTGTTGTATCCGTGTCAGTGACATAATGTAAGTAATTAGGTTCCTGACCATTGTCGCCTTAACATTATTTAATTAGTGGAAGAAAGTTCTACATTACTTCTGAATAAAAATAACTAGTGCTACGCGTTTCAAAAATTTACTTTGCGTTCTAAAAAAAATCTAAGTAAAGTACTAGGTACAAACTGTCAATACTCCATTTACAATAAGATAAGACATTTAAAGAAACCTTTTTTACAGTCCGTTCAACCGATTTTGACTTCTATTGCGTTGGTGGCATGACAAATGGCAGCTGCAGTAAACAGTTGGTATTGTAACCACTTTTTTGCCTTTAATGCCATCCTTAAGCCAACGGAGTAGGAGTCAATGACGGTTGAACGGACTTTAAACTTATTGAAAATGGAGTTTAAGTAGGTAGTTAATTTTACCAATCAGCGAAAATGATAAGCATTCATTTAGATCCCCCCGGGATGATAGAGTGATAGTATGTAATTTACATGCATAAACATTTGTGACTCATCGGCTTCATGAAACATGTGTTCAGCTCTCCAGATGACATACCATTAAATAGCTTTCAAGTCACAAAAACTTCGTGCGATGATTGGAAAGGGAAGACCTCTCAAGTTTCAACTTGGAAGTTTTATTTTGTAGATTAATTATTAATGTTCTTGGAATCTGGCTTCGAGCTGAAGATTGAAGTTGTTTAGCAACGCCAGTCATGTAATTTTATGTAAGAAACAAACAAAGGGAGTTTTTAGTTGTGGTTTTGTCAGGAAACCTGAAAATATAGATTCTGCAATAATAAATAACAGATAAGTGCTATGACTATTTCATGTGATTTTGATTTTGATTTTAAATTTGTACCAAATACAGGATGTTCCTTCTACGAACATGATTTAAACTTACATAACATCGTAATAATCGTTTTCTATTTTGAAGTTCCCATAAAGTTCAGTGCCATACGCATTCTCTTAATAGATTCTTCCGATTGAAAGAAACAATAAGACACAAACAATTATTCACACGTCCCATAGAAGGCAGATGTATGGTCTGATACAATTAACTTGATTTATACTACGGATATGACATATTGCTTATTTCACGGTCTCCGCTCTTTGCTTTTACCACTTTTTATTTTACACGCATGAGAAAGTTTTGTCTAATTGAACTAGATCAGTAACTGGCTCTTTGATAAATATATCCTAGGAACAATATTGTGTACCATTTGCATTTAAAACCTGGAAAATTAACTACTGAACAATTATTTAGGCTTATTTTTCTGCAACTAAATTATGAAATATTTTTTAATATCATTAAAACGCTGTGAATTATGTGGAAGTAGCCTAGTCCACAGGCAACGTTTCTTGCCATTGCAAAGTAAACCGTATTATAAAATTATAAAATGCTGTTTTAGCACCAGCTGGACAACGTAGCAGTACCTAGATCCATAATCTCCGACTCGGAAGGAACCGAACGCTAAATTACGGCAGTCTCGCGTTGTTTTAGTTGTTTACAGTGTATCGCACCGTTTGTAGAGTAACATCAATAACCTCGTCTTTATAAACACGCAACGCGTCGACCACTAAGTTATTTATTGTTTTCGCGTGATAGTTTCTGTGCCGACGAAAGATAGAAATTACTGCGATAAAGACGATCTGCCAGCAAAATCCTGGTTACACTAATTGTTGCGGATGTTGAGCTGCGATTCCGAGGAAACGGAAATGTCGGATTCAATATTGTGAGTGATGAATGACTGCACCCTTGCTGATATTGTAGACCGCAGAGTCCTCAGTACTTATAAAGTAACATATTTAATGTAGTTTGGATCCAAGGATCACTTGCATAGGTTAGCAAAGAAGGAACTCGCTGCAGATTGGACGCTTGCTGATATTGTAGACCGCAGAGTCCTCAGTACTTATATTGTAACATAATGTAGTTTGGATCCAAGGATCACTTGGATAGGTTAGCAAAAAAGGAACACGCTGCAGATATACCTACTTAATGTTTAAAAAAAAAAAAAAAAATATATATATCAATTCTACTATCAGAGGGCCTTTATTAATATCAATTTGCAATGGGAGACACAGATTCAATCAATCTGCATAGCCTTTTCCCAACTATGTTGCGGTCGGCTTCCAGTCTAACCGGATGCAGCTGAATACCAGTACTTTATACGGATCGACTGCCTATCCAACCCAGTGACTGGGTAATACGATACCCCTTGGTGAGACTGGTTGTCAGACTTTCGGGCTTCGACGACCCGTAACGACTGTCAATGGGAGACACAGATTCACTTACAACCGACTTCCAAAAACAACACTACAAAGTGAAGTAAAGTTAATTTTCGGAAGTCTCGTTAAATGTATTTTCGTTTTTTGCCACCGACTTCCGAAATTAAAGTTATTTTTCACTTTGTAGTGTTGTTTTTGGAAGTCGGTTGTATTTTTAAGTAAAAACGTTTTTATTTTTCACTTTTTAGCTGTGGTACCCCACACAAATACTAATACCACTACCTACAAAAGAAATTAGAACATCATCCACATAATAGTAGGGAAAAAATACGTATTATTGAAGCTAACTCGAAAAACTACCAAAGGAATGTTAATACTTTTTATATGGGACCAACTTTAAGGTATACCCTCTCGAATAAAATAAAAAAAATTCAAATCGAACTTCTCTGTCAAAAGTTATGCGTAGTCAATACACAAAAAAAAAGCAAACATACGTGTCGACTTAAGAACCTCCTTCTTTTTTTTCGTCGGTTAAAAAACATTAAAGTAACTCCTTCTGGGCTTCGCCGTAGTCGGCTAGGAAAAGGCCTTAACAACCACTTAACAACATTGTTATTGTATATGTCAATGCTTGACATATTATCAATTGCAATTATTATAAAAGCAAGCAATATCATTGCAAGTATATTTATGGTGGTATACCGACGCGCCCCCAAGATCACCATACATACATAATATTATATTTTTATGCGACTTGCCTGCAACGGGCGCGCATAAAATATTCCTGACTGAATACAATTGCTGTACGCGAACACGTGTTTCCATAGGATGAATCATACAGACAAAAATATGCCCTCAATCCTATTGAATATTTTGTAAGGACTGGTAGGTACTGTTGTATCAAGTTAATATGTAGGTAGGTAATTAAATTCTACATACACTTGAATCTTGCAATTAAATCTTTAGGTCTAAATTGGGTTTAGCCATGGATATAAGAAATAAGTTTTTTTTTTTTAAGAAATCTGTTTTTATATTTCTATGGGCTTAGCCTACTACTAACCTATTCGGTTTAGTTAAAAAAATGTAATCCGGAAAATCAATAAAGATTACTGTTATTATTGCAAAGGTCGCTTTTGTTTGATCTTCCTCTTTTCATACCTTGACAAAATATCGGCGGAATGGATGGAACTTTTACCCGATGCAGACTTACGACCACAAGTATTGTACCTACGTAAATATGTCACACCCCATAAAGCATCATAAAAATAGTCACTTTTGAGTATGACAGCAAATCGAAAAACAACAAACATTTTATTATCAGTCGGAAACATCTGCCAATCAAATTTATTACATGCACGAACAACAATGCCACCCTTCAACACAGCGAAATTAGGCTAAGTCGAAAAACAAACATTCCTTGATTGAGTCGCTGAAAACCGGTTATAGTATACCAAGGATTTAATGTAGGGGAGATTTAATTTGGAAAACCATTATCTTGGTCATAACGCTACGCTAGGGCCGTGCGTAGGGCGCAGAGAATGGTCAGTTAATTGACACATAAATCACAGACTCGATCCATTATTACTTGCACAGAGTTCCGCTGTCGGACAACAGATGGGGTCATTGTCGCGTGCACTTTTGTTTATATTATTTTGATAGCAGTAAATTGTGCATAACCGGTTCTCTCGAAATTTTAAGTTTTGCTGTCATCGTATATTACACGCTATTGAATTTTTATGAATAAAATTCCTCTGGATCTCGTGCCATTAAATGACTGTAATCAGAGTACTATTCAGTTTAAATAAGAGAGGCAGATTTATAAATCATTGTATCACATTTTTATTAAAAGTTAAAAATTGTCCGTACACAGAGAAATAAATTATTATGCATTGATACGTAGTAATCTTATTACGAAAAGACAAAAAATATTCATGAACATCACCACAACGTAGGTAATCAAATTTGTTCTATTTCTTATTCACAAAAGCAAAAGAATTTGAGCATCTTTCCCAGTGTAGCGATTTATGATACCTTCCCGTCACGCTTCAGCAAAGTTTATTCTGTAAAAAAAGAAAAAGGAAAATCTTTGCATAACTTAATCCTGAGTTGGAAGGCCGCGGTAACGAGCTCTATTGTCGAGCAGTCTATTATAGCGTATAGGCTCTATTGCAGTCAAATCTATAAGAACGTCGCATAAAAATTAAAAAGGCTGGCAGTGATTGATGTTGATTGAGGACGTAAACACGAAAGCTTTTAAAAAGGGAAGCTTGATTATTTTTTGAGTTTATGGCGTCTTAGACAAAATTATTGGAATTAATATTATAGCGTAGATACAGTACAGCCGATTTATCTTGGCAGGTCCGAACTTCGCGCAGAAGGCTGCGCATTAAGATTTTGTAGGTATCAAATGGTGGCATGAGGCGAGTGTGAGTAAGAGAACATGCGCGAAACTTCTAAGTTCGGACCTGCCAAGATAAATGGGCCGTACAGTAGGTACCTAACGCTATCTGAGAGTTCCACTCAAATTGGCAGCACTCAATCTTTTTTTTAAATTCTTTTCACGAAGTAATTGTAGCAATCAGCTTCAAGCGCCGCTTGACGTGAACGATAATAGTTAGCATTATTGAGTTTAAAAATAAAGTACTTACTCAATAATTAAATTTAATATTAGCTCGTTTACTCAATTACCTACTGTGTTAAATCTTGGTTGGTACTAGGTCATTGCCTTAGCAACAGTAGCAATAAAATAACACCATTGCTACGCACTGCGCTGTAATAGCTCGCGTCACGACTTCTCTTTTTATTAAATATTACGATAACAACTAATAAATTACCTATAATGATGCAAAACAGAATCGTAATTAATGTTAGATAAAGCGAGTTGACAATTTTAGTTACCCATTTATAGTACCCTGTTAGCCAAGTAACTCTTTATAAAGAAAACCGCCCTATTCTGATTTGAAGCCAAATTTTACAGTGTTGTTTGATGTCTTTTAAATGACGACTGCAGACATTCAGTAATTTTATCCTGAAGCTTTTATTATCGAATTTAAAAACAATAAATTTTTCCAACAAATCGGTAAGAGTAGGTATCACCTACCAGGAATACCATTTTGATCACTGAGGATTTACCGATACCTACGTTTTGTATTTAGTCCGAGACCTACTCGTACGTCCTACCTTTTTTTCTATGGCGTTACCTAAAGGGACGTGTCGTGGTCAATCTTGAGTACGAAAAGCAGGTAAAGTATGCGAAAATTTAATGATGAAAAAAGCGCATTTTTAAGTAAGTATAATAATTAAGAAGGAGATTAGGCGGATCTTATTTACCTACCGTATAAAATGGCCAAGGCTGAATAATATAAATATAAAAAAATATCCGTCAATTTCCGTTTGTAATAAAAATAATCCTAATTTGAAAGTTCTAATATTTACGGTATGTATTAAAAAAATAATTACAAACTTGTACTATGGTATTTTTGAAATATGCTTATGTTGCAAAACTTTATATTAAATGGTTTCCATTTGATAGTTACTTCGCAGAGATCAGTTTTATCAAAAAAAAAATTTGTCATAACATCCACATAACTTACAGCGCCATCTGTATTCAAACGCTTCAAACAATTACAACGCCATCTATCCAAACGACTTGAACTATTCAAAGTCAATTTGATTTAAAAGTTCTCCGTTTGTCAAACAGGCGGCAGCACGTGTCGGCGCCATGGAGCTCCACAGCAACTTCGACAGGGGGCACTCGCGCACAACACGAGTTGTTCGAGTTGCTGGAACGAGTACAATGTTCTCGGTTAGACGACCAGAGGGCAGTATTGCCGCCATATTTTTCTCAGGTAAGTGGCATGCTTTATCCTCATCGAGTTGATGAGCCATTGCGTAAAACAATAACTTTATAATATTATGGAGGGCTTGTTTTTTTTTTATCATGAAAATTATGTCATAGGTATTTTAGGTGTACAATGTGCGTATTTACCAATACCTACGTGTATTTCAGGTAGGTCTGCACCTACTTACTGAATTTTAAATTATTCATCACTTCTTTTTTAACCGACTTCAAAAAGGAGGAGGTTATCAATTCGTCGGAACCTTTTTTATGTTCCCCGATTACTCGAAGATGGCTGGACCGATTTGGATTATTTTTTTTTTGTTTGAAAGGGTATACTTCCCAGGTGGTCCCATTTCAATTTGGTGAAGATCTGATGAAGAACTTCTGAGATAGGCAACGGAACTCCTCAATAAATGATAGCAAATGGACTGGGATTGCTGAAATCTCATGTCTGTTTGTTGTTCACACCAGTTCATAACATAACATCACGCCAGTACGCTGTGAAGGGGTAAGCACATGTGAACCACTAAAAAGTGAAAAATAAAAACTTTTTTACAAAAAAATACAACCGACTTCCAAAACAACGCTACAAAGTGAAAAATAACTTTAATTTCGGAAGTCGGTGGCAAAAACGAAAATACATTTAATCAGACACCGACTTCCGAAATTAAAGTTATTTTTCACTTTGTAGCGTTGTTTTGGAAGTCGGTTGTATTTTTTTGTAAAAAAGTTTTATTTTAAATGGTTGACATTGTAATTAAATTAGATAGGAATGCCTAACGTAATGGGTATGAACCTATTTATTAATTAGACTGACAACATTGCCTCATTCTAAGATCTCGTCTTTCTGCTAGGTAGGTAGGTAGGTTCCTACATTTCTTTTACAGGCATTTCAGGATATAAAGGAAGACTCAATTTGTAACTCTTAGTCGAAAGATTTCTTTATTTTTTTTTAGTTTATGTAATTTATGAAGTTCATGGCAACACCAACAAGCGTAGACCATTACATTTTAAGGGTCAGTGGACACTCAGTTCGTTACCTCGGTACGTACACCGGCACCGTAGAAAATAATCGACGGATGCAAGACTATGAAGCGATAAAGAGAAGGCGGGCAGCCGGATGCCTTGCTGGGGTGGCAAGCAGACCATGTCGGAGAAAAACCACTGGGTCACGGATCGTGACTCCAAGATATGAGCTGCACTTGTCGAAATAATGTTCTTATTTTTTTCGAAAAGTTTTCTCTTTTGTTTTTGGTCCTTCTGGTGTAGGTACAGAGGCCAGCACATCGAGCTACCCCAATCTGTCAAATTTCTTCGATAGATTTTCAACTTTACCACAAAGAAATAAGGTTCATATTCAGTTGGAAAAATTTGACAGATTGGGGTAGCTTGATGTGCTGGCCTCCGTACCTATAACATTTTAATTTTGGAACTAATAAACTTGGTGGTTATTCATGATAAACAAATGTAGGCGAAGGGCTCCAAAAGGTTTTGCTGTACAGTTGTGCCAATGGTATGTAGGAATAAACTAGACAGATTTCAGATAGACTATGTAACTATTTCGGGATAGAAGGAACTGGAGTTCTATGGTCTTTGTATCCACAGAACAGATACCGTGTTAATTATGATGTTTTAAGCATAAATGCTGGAACTAAAGTACAGACACAACTTAAATGTAGCATAGATTTCAAAATTTGCATTCATTCATTTCAATTTTACGAATGTATTTGGTTATTATATGACTTTACAAGTTATTGCGTATGCGTAAAGACCATTTTCGCCTAAAGCAATAATAAAGATTGGTTATGTTGAAGGCGCACTCGGTTCGTATCGTGATCGGTTTTACGAATTATGCCGATGCTAAATCTAAGTTGTGTCGTACTGTACAGGCTGGGATTGTTATAGACGTCATAAAAACTTCGAAAAATCATGAAACTATTGCATAATTCATAATTTTAATGGTACTTAATGCGTAATCATAATTAACATAAAAAATAGAAAACTCTTTTAAGGGTCTAATTATAACTATTACATACTCGCGGTCGTTTAAAAATAGTTGGTATATAACAAAATAATCTAACTATAAAAATAGTTGGTATATAACAAAATAATCTAACTATAAAAAAATTGTGGAACCTTCATTGTGTGACCAAAAGCTAGCTATTTTTAACCGACTTCAAAAAGGAGGAGGTTCTCAATTCGTCAGAACCTTCGTTCCCCGATTACTCGAAGATGGCTGGACCGATTTGGATTTTTTTTGTTTTATTCGAGAGGGTATATCATCACAGTTGGTCCCATATAAAATTGATTAACTTTGCTTCGGTAGTTTTTGAGTTAGCTTCAATAATACTTAAGTATTTTTTCCACACTTTTATATGAATGATGTTCTAGTTTGTTTTGCAGGTTGTGGTATTAGAATTTGTGTGGGGTAGGTACACAAAAGTGTAAAATAAAAACTTTTTTACAAAAAAATACAACCGACTTCCAAAAACAACACTAAAAAGTGAAAAATAACTTTAATTTCGGAAGTCGGTGGCAAAAAACGAAAATACATTTAACTAGACACCGACTTCCGAAATTAAAGTTATTTTTCACTTTGTAGTGTTGTTTTTGGAAGTCGATTGTATTTTTTTGTAAAAAAGTTTTTTATATTACAAGCTGAAAGGAAATTCAATAATACTCTAAAGCACCCATTTTGGAAATTCAGAAGTGAGTTACTTTTAAATGTTTTAGAAAGGTTACGAGTTCAATCTAGTTAAGTATTTTGTATAGATTCTTCTAGGAAGGATTTTTCTAGGGGCAGGTTAAGTACTTATAGCCGCATGAGTCGATCGATCACGTTAAGCTACCTTGCCGCGGTCGGTCCGTAGACGGGTGATCATATTTACATACTGAGACCCCTCCGTGCCTCGGAAAACACGTTAAGCCGTTAGTCCCGGCATGGTCCCGGCTGTCATTCTTGCATCTTTGACAGTCGTTACGGGTCGTCAGAAGCCCGAAAGTCTGACAATCAGCCTTACCAAGGGGTATCGTGTTACCCAGTGACTGGATTGTGGAGGTCAGATAGGCAGTCGCTCCATTTAAAATACTGGTATTCAGATGCATCCGGTTAAACTGGAAGCTGACCCCAACATAGTTGGGAAAAGGCTAGGCAGGTTGACTTTGTATAGATTCTTAATTCTAGCTGATGGATCATCGTCCTTCAACGAATTGGTAGAGTTCTCGAAGGAGTGTTTTTTTAGATTGAATCTATTAATAAACCGAAGGTTTTTTTTTTCGGAAAGGAATATATTTAAGAAGGTAGAATTCTCATTTTTATCCATTGTCCTTTTCCCCCCAAATACTTGAGTCAGCTGACAACCGCTTCGCGTAACCCATGTAACCAAACACCCAGGCTACGGTAAAAATTTTAGCGTTCACATTTTTTTGCCCTTACCCCATCACATTTACATATTATATTCGAAACATTCTAATCTTTATCTGAAATGTTTCAGTCAACATGGCCGCCAGGCTAATCTGTTACGACATTTTAATTAACCAAGTAAAATTAAAACAAAAGCTGTCTCAATATTTTTCTTCCTCTCATTAACATCTACTGCATATTCATGAATAACAAACGTTTCTGTTGGCAATTATAGTGAATATTTTCTGGTAATTATACTTTTAAAAATATCTTGTCTGAATGTTTAATGTAATATTTTACGCAAGTATGAATACTGAAAATGGATTCTGTTTTTACTTACGCAATACTCATTTGAGGAGCAAGACCCTTATCGTAGGCTGAAGTACCGTCTCAGGAGTAATGTGGTCCGATAGGGCCGATGCGGGTCACGGGTTATTCGAAAGAGATATCGTGAAAAGCTAAAAACAAGCCCATTTTAAATTAAATAAAAGTTGGAAGCAGGCGGGACCCATTTGAGTTAGAAAATATAAAAATGGAATGGGTCCCACCTGCTTCCAACTTTTATTTAATTTAAAATGGGCTTGTTTTTAGCTTTTCAGTTTTTTACCGCAGTCGGGTTTTTTAGTTTTTTTAATTACTTTTTTTTATTTCCAGCTTTATAGTTTACAAATGTGAAAGATTTCGCAGACGCTTTAGTTCTTGCAAGGAGTTTTGGTCGTGAGAGTAATTTCTTTGGATCAAGTGCACAAAAATAGCCAAGCCTTTTATTTATGTGTTTTTTACGATTTGTCACTTTGAATTACTTTTAACCATATAAGTTGCATATATTTTCGTAATCACCTTTAAAAACCCTTCATTTTGATATCCCACTCGATGGTATTAGAAGAAAAAAAAAAATTCGATCTGCACAATATGGCACCCCAAATCCGCCATTTTACTTTGTTTTTCATTTTAATGTAGCCAGTGACACTCGCGCTACCAAGACATATCTAAAGACGTATAATTTATCCAAATCCGTTCATTCGTTTAGGAGTTACGAGGGAACAAAGAAACGGACATACATACATACATAAATACATACAGGTCAAATACATAACCCTCCTTTTGGGCTTCGCCGCAGTCGGGTAAAAAAGAGAAGTCCTGACTGATTGGTTGACGACCCTTGGACGTTTGGATCTAGAAAGCTGAAATTTTGCACAGAGGTTCCATTTATAATGTAGACAAGGAATAAGGAAGGAATTCCCGGTAGTACGTTCCCGTGCGATATTTTCCGACATCCATGCTGGCGAAGCCTTGGGCAAAACTAGTGTTGTGTTATGTAATATTTAGTCGAACTGAAACGCTGATTCATTAGCAATCAGCTCTTTGTAATGTTTCTCTTCTTCAGAATTATGTTATGATTACTTATGATGTCCCAGATATCAGTCAGTCTTTATATACAACAAGTTACCTACCCGTAGAATATAAAATCATAAATAATGCAAACTTATTCAAGACATACCTACTTATTGAGGAAGGGCTATTACCTACAGTGTTGATGAGTTTCTAGAGGATAAACGACAGCAATGTTCTTGGATTAGCTGGAATATTTGGATTATTATCATTACTATGTTTGTTGTATTTATAATTGAATTTTATTTTTGACATTTATTTTTTTATTTTTGACTAATGTTTTTAAAATGGAATTTGAATTAAGTATAATATTATATTTTTTTTCTATTTTACACTTTCTACATAATAAAAATAAAATGAATGAAAATAAATAAATGACTTATGTATGACTATACTCACTTATTATGTTACTGTAAATTATTTCTTAATGTAATACGGTATTAAAATTAATTATACTCTCGCAAAATTTTTGCTGTAATTACTTCAAGTCTCTTTCAAAGCCAATGAACGTAAGTAGGTCCTAAGAGTTTTTTCAATCTAGGTACATTTCTAATTCGTCTAATGGAAATTCTTGTGTGATATTATTAGTACATATTATTTATGTTTGTTTCTTTCAAATAATGTCTTCGGGCGGAAATGTGCATTAGCTTAGAGATGAGTTTCTATCCTTTGCCTTTAGTTCCGAGAACACTGCTTTAACGTCGAGTTATAAAATAAACTGAGATTGTTTATGAAGCCACAGTAAGCATATTCGGACGGTGACACTTTTCAATTTTTTTATTGTATGTATTGATGTGATCTTTACCAAAGATCAATCAATCTGTCTAGCCTTTTCCCAACTATGTTGGGGTCGGTTTCCAATCTAACCGGATGCAGTTGAATACCATTATTTTACATGGAGCGACTGCCTATCTGACCTCCACAACCCATTAACTGGGTAATACAATACCCCTTGGTAAGACTGATTGTCAGACTTTCGGGCTTCTGACGACCCGTAACGACTGTCAAAGATCCGCGAATGACAGCCGGGACCAACGGCTTAACGTGCTTTCCGAGGCACGGAGGAGTCTCGGTATGTAAAGATGGTCTCCCATCCACGGACCAACCCCGGCAAGCGTAGCTTAACCTGATGGATCGACCCGTGCGGCTGTTATTACTTAGCCACGAGCTCCTCCGATCTTTACCAAAGATATGCATGTAAATATTTTGGCATATCTCTGCTATTGATTTAGTCATTCCAAAATATTATTCTATGCTCTGACTTTTTTAGCTACAGTAAAATGACACTTCTTATCTGTCATTTCGTTAAGAAATGTTCCCATTTTATAACGAAGTGACAGTAGACGTGTCATTTTACTGCAGCTGGATAAAAGTCCGACCATAGCTTAACAGTGACACCTCATTTTACTGCAGCTAGATAAAAGTCCGACCATAGCTTAACAGTGACACCTCATTTTACTGCAGCTGGATAAAAGTCCGACCATAGCTTAACAGTGACACCTCATTTTACTGCAGCTGGATAAAAGTCCGACCATAGCTTAACAGTGACACCTCATTTTACTGCAGCTAGATAAAAGTCCGACCATAGCTTAACAGTGACACCTCATTTTACTGCAGCTGGATAAAAGTCCGACCATAGCTTAACAGTGACACCTCATTTTACTGCAGCTAGATAAAAGTCCGACCATAGCTTAACAGTGACACCTCATTTTACTGCAGCTAGATAAAAGTCCGACCATAGCTTAACAGTGACACCTCATTTTACTGCAGCTGGATAAAAGTCCGACCATAGCTTAACAGTGACACCTCATTTTACTGCAGCTAGATAAAAGTCCGACCATAGCTTAACAGTGACACCTCATTTTACTGCAGCTAGATAAAAGTCCGACCATAGCTTAACAGTGACACCTCATTTTACTGCAGCTAGATAAAAGTCCGACCATAGCTTAACAGTGACACCTCATTTTACTGCAGCTAGATAAAAGTCCGACCATAGCTTAACAGTGACACCTCATTTTACTGCAGCTAGATAAAAGTCCGACCATAGCTTAACAGTGACACCTCATTTTACTGCAGCTAGATAAAAGTCCGACCATAGCTTAACAGTGACACCTCATTTTACTGCAGCTAGATAAAAGTCCGACCATAGCTTAACAGTGACACCTCATTTTACTGCAGCTAGATAAAAGTCCGACCATAGCTTAACAGTGACACCTCATTTTACTGCAGCTAGATAAAAGTCCGACCATAGCTTAACAGTGACACCTCATTTTACTGCAGCTAGATAAAAGTCCGACCATAGCTTAACAGTGACACCTCATTTTACTGCAGCTAGATAAAAGTCCGACCATAGCTTAACAGTGACACCTCATTTTACTGCAGCTAGATAAAAGTCCGACCATAGCTTAACAGTGACACCTCATTTTACTGCAGCTAGATAAAAGTCCGACCATAGCTTAACAGTGACACCTCATTTTACTGCAGCTAGATAAAAGTCCGACCATAGCTTAACAGTGACACCTCATTTTACTGCAGCTAGATAAAAGTCCGACCATAGCTTAACAGTGACACCTCATTTTACTGCAGCTGGATAAAAGTCCGACCATAGCTTAACAGTGACACCTCATTTTACTGCAGCTAGATAAAAGTCCGACCATAGCTTAACAGTGACACCTCATTTTACTGCAGCTGGATAAAAGTCCGACCATAGCTTAACAGTGACACCTCATTTTACTGCAGCTAGATAAAAGTCCGACCATAGCTTAACAGTGACACCTCATTTTACTGCAGCTAGATAAAAGTCCGACCATAGCTTAACAGTGACACCTCATTTTACTGCAGCTAGATAAAAGTCCGACCATAGCTTAACAGTGACACCTCATTTTACTGCAGCTAGATAAAAGTCCGACCATAGCTTAACAGTGACACCTCATTTTACTGCAGCTAGATAAAAGTCCGACCATAGCTTAACAGTGACACCTCATTTTACTGCAGCTAGATAAAAGTCCGACCATAGCTTAACAGTGACACCTCATTTTACTGCAGCTAGATAAAAGTCCGACCATAGCTTAACAGTGACACCTCATTTTACTGCAGCTAGATAAAAGTCCGACCATAGCTTAACAGTGACACCTCATTTTACTGC
Organism: Cosmia pyralina; assembly: GCA_946251885.1. NCBI lineage: Eukaryota > Metazoa > Arthropoda > Insecta > Lepidoptera > Noctuidae > Cosmia > Cosmia pyralina. Next base: position 13,851,456 of record OX276359.1, on the reverse strand, counting down.
AGCTAGATAAAAGTCCGACCATAGCTTAACAGTGACACCTCATTTTACTGCAGCTAGATAAAAGTCCGACCATAGCTTAACAGTGACACCTCATTTTACTGCAGCTAGATAAAAGTCCGACCATAGCTTAACAGTGACACCTCATTTTACTGCAGCTAGATAAAAGTCCGACCATAGCTTAACAGTGACACCTCATTTTACTGCAGCTAGATAAAAGTCCGACCATAGCTTAACAGTGACACCTCATTTTACTGCAGCTAGATAAAAGTCCGACCATAGCTTAACAGTGACACCTCATTTTACTGCAGCTAGATAAAAGTCCGACCATAGCTTAACAGTGACACCTCATTTTACTGCAGCTAGATAAAAGTCCGACCATAGCTTAACAGTGACACCTCATTTTACTGCAGCTAGATAAAAGTCCGACCATAGCTTAACAGTGACACCTCATTTTACTGCAGCTAGATAAAAGTCCGACCATAGCTTAACAGTGACACCTCATTTTACTGCAGCTAGATAAAAGTCCGACCATAGCTTAACAGTGACACCTCATTTTACTGCAGCTAGATAAAAGTCCGACCATAGCTTAACAGTGACACCTCATATTGCTTACTTGGATATATGTATTAGTATCGTTGTTTTTTAAAAGTTTCTGCTCAGGATTTGGAATTAAATACTAAATCTTGAAATATCACACGAATCTAATGTAATAAGTATTGTTTCAATTTGGTCATATTTACGACTTGATTTCTAATTGTGTTGGAAGGCTGGTTATAATTGAAAAGTAAACATTTACTCGAGTAGCAATTACTTAGTTAATTGCTCTGTTGTTTACTAATTGATATTGTCATTAGTCATATTAGTTATACCTACTATGTAGATTGTACATTCTATCAATAAAATAATTAGAATGACGATCTAATTGGCAGCCATGTTAGACACAACCGCGTCTCCCAAACGTGGTATCCTAGGATCGTGTCCTAGGTTGGGAAATGTGCTTTAATAATATAGTTTATTCATGACAAAATTCTCAGTAGCATCCAGAAGGCCAATTCTCGTACTTAAAAACGTTCAAATACAAGTCGCAATCTCATGCCAAAGACAATCAAATGTTAAAAATGTAGGTAAATGCTATACAATTTTTGACAGATTGAGACTGAGATGAGATTACGAACGTTGTTAAAAATACGGGAATTGCCCCTCTGAAGTCTGTATTAGGAAAGCGAAATTTGAAACGCAAACTCAAAGCATTTATTTCAATTAAACCAATTACAGGCACTTTTGAATTGTCAAAGAGTCGGTCAGTTAATCAGAAAGTTGAAGCTAGATGCCCATTCCAAAACGTAGATCTCAATGGAGAAAGAACGTGCAAGAAACTCCACGGATACTTTTAAATCAAGATAAGTAATACAACATCCTAAGTACATTATTTTTATTGCTACAGCTACATGTGAGAACAATGAAAAAAATACTTAAAAACGAGTCAAAATATAAAATTAAAAATAAGCTCTGGCAGATAAGAGATGACCAGTCTCAACTGACGGCGTCCGTGCACGAACATGACGTTGAAAGTCGGTGGTAGGTAGAGATGCGTTGTACAGAACCTTCTCTGCCTAGTGCCTACCTCTACCTAGGCGTAATTATAAGTTAAATTGTATGTAGAATGATAGATAACTTATTTGACAAAATTTGCAAATGCTTTGTCTAGGGCCTAGACAAATCATTTGCAAATTTTGTCATAGCCTAGACTCTAGGCTATTCGTATCCTGTGGGTCATATTAAATTAGCTAGCAAAAATCTGTAAGCGTGATGGATATGGATATGTAAACGTAATAAAACAAAAAAATAATTAATTGGATGATTTATTTTTTACGTGGGTAGTGTAGTTTCTTGAAATCAATCTGCCTAACCTTATCCCAACTATGTTGGGGTCGGCCTCCAGTCTAACCGGATGCAGCTGAATACCAGTATTTTACATGTAACTGGGTAACAACTAACACGATACCCCTTGCTAAGACTGTTTGTCAGACTTTCGCCGGGCTTTTGACGACCCTTAACGACTGTCAAATATCAACGAATGACAGCGTAGTTTCTTGAAATGTCAGTATATTAAACAGTTTTTTTTTGTTTAAACTTCACCGATGTGATGGGTATCTTAACACAACACGACAAACAAAAAAAAAACATATATTTTCAACTCATACTTTCAAGTAATACCAAAACTACCAGCGGTCGACGACCCCAAAAAAAAAAACATCATCAAATTAATTACTTCTGCGGAGTTTTGCTAGCTAATTTAATTTGACCCTGTATATTAATTTATTTGCACAACATACATGGATATTTCAACTTAAGAAAGTAAATGTAGTAGTTCTAGTCTACCTTGAAGCGACTGCTGTTATTAATCAACGCTTTTAAAAAAAAATCTAAACATCGTCATAAAATACCAACATAAGCTGTTCGTATTTTAGAAGCAGCTGTTTTTATTTTATCAGCATTTTTTTTAGCAAAAACTAAATTCTGTCATTCAAGAAACCGCTAATCACTTAGCAAGCTTAACTTCTAACTCGTATTTACCGTAGGACTAGAAGTTATTACACAGTTGAAGATGTCATCGATTCAAATGCTTTGTAGTCCATATAACATTACCAATAATACAAATGACTAAATAAACTAGGGTATAAACTTCAGTTCCGAGAAATTTCCAATCAGTGGCGTGGTCAATGACGTAGGTACCTATGACGGAAATAAACATTGGCTTGACTCTCGTAACCTAGCATACATTCAATACGCTACATTAAATTAAGAAAACATGCAAATATAATGCAGGATGAGCGAGATGTAAAGGAAAACGATACATAAATAAAACATTTCTTGAACATTACGCAAGCAGACAACTTGTAGCAGTATGAAAAACCTATCGAAATGAATAAGCGTTCTAGACTGCTTGCCGACAAAAGGCAAGAGGATATACTCATTTGTAAGATATCTACTTCTTTGCGTAGCTTAGAACAACAATAGCGGTTGAAAGATTGCAGTGTTGCAGTGACTACTGCAAACAGATCGTTTACGAGTACAATAGTAGCTCTTACAATACCAACGTCATATGTGTTCATTCTTTTGACTTGCGCAATATTATGTTCATTAACTGAAACTATAACTCCAACATCTTTAGACACAAAAAAAAATTGACGTCTACTTGTTCACAGTACAAATTTACAACTGCTCTTCTAGAAAAGAAACCAATACATGACTAAGTGTATGCCTTCTTTGGCACACTTACAACATGAGTTTCTTTAAAATTAGTTATTGCAGTGATTTGTTTTGATTTTTGCGAATCTTCCAGCCAAATTTTTTACATTTCGTCTCACAGAATCAAATGTCTTAATGTAGAAGTCATTTCATGTGTCCGATACAACCCACAGAAATAGGCATGCATGTTAAATTGATAGGATCGTAGTGCAACCTCAATGCAATACCTACTTAAATTATGTCAGGGGCTCATGGACAAGCTTGATTCGGAACTACTGTTTAATGAAACAATAGTTTAGTTAAAGTTCGAAACTAGTACAGTTAGACCTCATTACTTTTGCATTGACGATGACAGTCGAATCCAAAGTTGAATAATTGACCGTCCAAATACATAGGTAGGTAAAAAGACTTGCAAAAGAGTACAAAGTTTAGAAGAAAAGCAAATAATTTCATGTAAAATACAAAAATCTAAGTATTAAAGTTATTAACGGACGATGCTGTGAATTTTGATTGTCTTTGCGCTGCTTATTTTCTCGTAATGGAAGGACTATATTCTCCGAATCCCTGTTTACCGGAACGGACATTACAAATAGATGTTTTCAGAATTGAATCGTTGTATTTTACTTATATTTACCTATATAAAATATATAGCTATTTTCAACTTTGAATATCATTTTATTGATATTCCTGATGGTTTTGAAGAGGTTTCGTGCACTATCATCAATGTCATTTTCAATTTAATTGTCAATAACGATTGTATGTTCCTCTACGCCAATATCAGGTGCATGGTCAGCAATATTCAACAAACCTTGATTACATCTAACTGCGGTGTTCAATCTGACTAATTGCTCAGTATGCTGATTAGAGCAATATATCCAAGATTGTGCTTTGCATTGCTAGATAGATAATGCATTATTTTATCTTGTCTCACCGTTTTATACAATCCTGCTGATAGTTAACTTTCTTTCAGTTCAGATTTTATTTTCGAAATGAAAGAATTATTCTTTAGTTCGGACACGAATGTAAGTTTCTTTGATATTTTTCTATCAAGTCCGCATACAAAATTTCTTAGTAGGCTGTTCTATTTTCGTCGGGGCTATTTCCGTCGCCTGCCTACTACCACGTTTCAAATATATAGCATTGTCGATTGTAGTTATTCAAGTTAAAAGCAAGCCATAAATAAACTCATTCGATTTTACTTTCGATTAACAATTCTTTCGGAAATAGTAATCGATTATTATTTGTTTTTTATTAATAAACGAATAATATTAGAATTGACGTAGGTATCATAATTATGCCTTACCTATGACGCACATAACTTTATAACTATGAAATTGGAACATTACTGAATATCAGTTTTATATCTAACCCAAATTGCGTTGACATTTATTTGGCCTGTATAACGAATGTAGCGTTGAATTTCTATAACATGAGTAATAAAGTTATACATAGGTACACTTCTTGTTGACATTTTGAAATGGGTTGACCAGCAACAAAACTAATTTGGTTAGCTCAAGTGTATTAGATTCCTGAAATGGATTCTGAAGTTGCAGATATCAATTGTAAGCTTTATTATTTTATTATCTTATATTATAGTTTCTCCAATAGTGAAAATTACAAAACCACAGTCTGTAGATGTTTAAACTATTCAGGTTTCTGAGGGCCAACAGCAAGACCTACGGAATTACGCATAATAATATTAAAATTTGATACTTTCGGGCAATATGTCCTACTACGTGAAAACTTTCATAACATGACTCGTCCAAATTAGGTTTAACCCAGTTCACTTTACAGACTTCGTAAAAAAGAGGTCCAATTCTGAATTTTTGTCCATTATTTCTTCTATACAATACATCTGGGCCGAATTTCCATGTATTATTTGACCGGTCCATAGAGCTTTGTCGTAACAAGGCTACGCGTTGTGAGCGGCTGTGGTCACATAAAGAGCGACCTTGGATGCTGGAGCAATGAGCAAACCGCTTTATAGCCGACCTGATACCTAATGGAAGAATCGTGAATTTCGATGGAGCAATGTTTACTTTCGACGCGGTTAAGGGCACCTCATAATGGACATGCGGCTGTATTGTTTAGAGAATTTTCAGTCTCACGTTGTAATGAAAATGGATGCTCGTAGGTGGTAAATTATGTTGGAATATTAAGTTCAGAAATAGAGGGTTATTGTCGTTTTTACCGCCCACGGTGGTGTCTAACGAATATAGATTTTTACTATGGACAATTTATTAGGCTTCAAACAATTTCCCCAAAAGACATAAAAATTCGAAGAGCTGAATTCCTGCTTGTCGGTGTGCAGTTTTCATTCTACTCTGTCAATGCTATTCTTTCAGCTATTTATAAGCCTCAAAATATTTTGTTATTTTCTTAATCTTTGTCTGTGTAAATGTATCTGAAAAGAGATTAGGCCTAGTTATTATAGGTATCGGAAGACTGCAGCCACTTGAATCTATTTACATAAAATTAAATTAATCAATGTTCCAAATATATTTTAACTGCAGTTATTAGAACACAATGCGGCTTCTCCAAATCCACCAACATTATGCGTTAAAAAGTTGGCAGAAGCAACTCGAATTTTTTGCAAGAAGGTAGTGAATTATCTGCTGGCAACCACTACTGATCTGTTTATCAGATTAAAAAGGTTATGTGAGCAAACTAGTTTGTAGCGTAGTACGTGCGCCAAATACAAATGCTAAAGCCAGTCAGGTTTCCAGCTATTTCGAATGCATTCGATATAAAAATGAAATATTATGTCATAAAATCTGATAACTTTATTCTTACTGTGTGAATCCTGCTCAAATAGCCTTTACTACCCATGAGTGGTGTCGTTAAAGAAACTGGAAAGTAGTTTCCTCCTGAAACCAATCCTATCCAAAAGCGGAAGTGTGTTTCTTTGTTACGCATTCACACCAAAACGGCTGAACGGATTTGAATGAAATTTGAAAGAAGAAAGAAAGAAAGAAAATACGTTTATTTGCGGTAAACATGACGCAAAGGACAAAAAAAAAAATATAAAATAAGCAATGTGAAAAGCAAGTTTTGGGGAAAATATGCGTCACATCTACGCAAAACGGCTACCGCTCAGCATAATGCCGCGACCCCATGCGAAACGGAGCCCCAGCGCTGGTTTTCAGCGATAGCCGGCATATAGGGAGACTATGACCTTTATTAGGACATATAATACTTTTTAACTTAGTAGTACGTTCCCGTGGGATAATTTCCGACCTCCACGCCTGTGAAGCCGCGGGCAAAAGCTAGTCACCAATAATTCCAACAGTTTTAAGTCAGATGCTGACCGGGATGATGACAAACGAATTTCCCAAGACTTTTAAACGCGGATTTTAAACAATATTATGTTTTCCAGCCGACGTGAGATGCTATGATGGAAGATGAGATAAAATTTTAAAATGAAGTATAGACCATAATGTTAAAAAGTATAGAATGCACAATTTAACACGTCTAATCCCAATTAGAGCATTATGTTAAATGTTCTAAGCGTTCCCAAGATTTGAACGATTAGATTAAATAACTAGTAGCACTCATGTTCGTCATATCGTTATTACCTGTCGAGATTAAGCTCTTTCAAGCGCTTTCTACTTAACTCAAGGAGTCTGTAGATAAAGGCGGAGTTCATTGACACCTAATGTAACTGAAATTGAAAAAGTCTTTACTAACGATCTTTTTGCACTGATTGTTTTTAGGGATCCGTACAAAAATGGTAAAAAGGAATCCTTATGGTGCCACTCAGTATGTCTGTCCGTCTGTCACAGCTGGATATCTCAAGAATGAACTTGCAACAAACTTGTTGCCCAACTCTGATTGAAAGAGGGTCTTGACAATTCGAACTGGGGCGACTAGCGCATGTGGGGCATTTAAGCCGCATAGTTATCGACTTATCTCCGAAGTTTGCATAGAGAAATATCTGAAATTATTCTATGTTATAGAAGTTTATGTACAGATTACAGGTTAAATAGCACACTTTATCAGAAATCGGAACGGAACCCTTGGTGCGCGAGTCCGACTCGCTCTTGACCGGTTTTTTTTCTACATGTAGGTATGTCTTGACTCTAACGATGTCATCACCTATTGAAGTGATTTTCAGTCTTTTCTACCTGCGAACCGGCAAAAAAATTAAAAAAAAAAACATTTCAGGGACCGGTAGCAAATAAAACCCTTATTTGTTTATTATGAAGTGCTTTATTATTAGGTACTATTAACTTAAAATACTCGAGCATTAGGAAAAATTAATTTGAAATAATAATGTGTTGAAAGAAAGAAAGAAAGAAGAAAGAAAATACGTTTATTTGCGGTAAACATGACGCAAAGGACAAAAAAAAATAAAATAAGCAATGTAAAAAGCAAGTTATTGGTATTGCATTGAGGTTACACTACGATCCTTCTATTTAACATGCATGCCTATTTCTGTTGCTGTTTGTTGCCAAAATATTTGATATTGCCGTGGCTGTAGTTTGGTTTCGGAAAGACGAGGTGTTGCATTGATATCCATTCTGTTTCTTTGTTAACCGAATTCAAAAAGGAGGAGGTTCTCAATTCGTCGGAACCTTTTTTTTAATTTTTTTTTTATGTATGTTCCCCGATTCCTCGAAGATGGTTGGACCGATTTGAATTTTTTTGTTTTATTCGAGAGGGTATACATAAAATTGATTAACTTTGCTGCGGTAGTTTTTGAGTTAGCTTCAATAATACGTATTTTTCCACACTTTTATATGGATGATGTTCTAGTTTGTTTTGCAGATAGTGGTATTAGAATTTGTGTGGGGTAGGTACACAACTAAAAAGTGAAAAATAAAAACTTTTTTACAAAAAAATACAACCGACTTCCAAAAACAACACTACAAAGTGAAAAATAACTTTAATTTCGGAAGTCGGTGGCAAAAAACGAAAATACATTTAACCAGACACCGACTTCCGAAATTAAACTTATTTTTCACTTTGTAGTGTTGTTTTTGGCAGTCGGTTGTATTTTTTTGTAAAAAAGTTTTTTTTGTTTTTATAATTTACATGGCTAAAAAGGTGGTTTCACATAAATATGTCGTTAAAAAAAACTACCAACAACGTGTTAACTCTGTCCGCTGCTCAATCTTGTATCTCGTGTCCGATGTCGCGACTGAACAGAATATTTTTCGCGGACCGCCATCCACCGGTCCGTGGACCATGGACAACACTGATCTATTGGTAGACGTGACGTTCTTTTCAAACCAATCGTCAAAGATTTTAATCCTGCTGAAAATTTTTGACGTGTTCTATGCTAACATAGCAACTATTCATCGAATTTATGAAATCCAATATTACATTATTGTCGTAGTAAAGCACTTAGAATTACCGTCTCAGGTCACGCCTTGTAAGACTCTTGACTAAATCTCACACGATATTCGTCGATTTCACAGTACCTTAGTATCGCGAGGTGTATCAAATCGCAGTGATTTAGCCGTGCCTTCGGGCTGGCTACATTTCAGGTCTGCGTGGGCTATGCTCTAACGACCGTCAAATGAGGTGCATGCACTTGCATAAGTGATGCGCTGCTTACATAATCACTACAGAGTAGTGATGGACTTATGTTAGCTGCTTCCATTTTTAGTCGTCACTAGGAAAAGCATTAAGGACGTTATTCTGTAGCTGGCTTTATGACGGCATTGTTTAAGTTATGAGGATGAAATTGATTTCATAAAATCCTGTCATGGTTCCATCTTTCTCATTTGTTTTTCTTTCAACAAAGATATTACGCAACACCATGACAACATTACTTCAGTATGGTATTGCATGGTATTGCACAGACTGATAAATATTGCATTTTTTACACATTTATTAGAAGGTCAAACATTCTTGTTTCAATTAGTCTTATCACTGCTGCAGTTTGCTAACAAACATAAAGACAACGTTTAAAACGTAATACTTTAACCGTTTAAATTTCATCGATAATAATATTACAGCTCAGCACTATTCAAACGTGATCTTCGGTATGGGTATGCAGAATCGCATCCCTAGCCGATTCCTCTGGCCCAATCAGTCACGTCTGTTCTTAGTACTTTAGATTCGCTTACAAAATGTTCTTTCTGATATGGAATATTCGCATGATGTTTATGGTCGAAAAACATGCGTAATGATAATTGATGTTTGAAGCTTTACGAGTATGTACGGTCGCAGTTCAGCCACTAATGATTTCGCTAGGGAGTTGTTTGATTACATCGTTAGGGTGCTAGAATTATTTAATTGCATATTTAGGTATGTCAACTCGTTAAATCCTGTTATGGTATTTAGCTTCTGTAGTTACTAAATTAGTATTCTTTTGTTTCTATTTAGCATCATGTTGTTATTAAATATTGAGTAGGAATAACGAAACACTATTTGTATTTGTTAATTCTGAGTTTTTATTTACTTATCTCGGAGGAGGAGGAGCTCGTGGCTAAGTAATAACAGCCGCACGGGTCGATCCATCAGGTTAAACTACGCTTGCCGGGGTTGGTCCGTGGATGGGTGACCTTTACATACCGAGACTCCTCCGTGCCTCGGAAAGCACGTTAAGCCGTTGGTCCCGGCTGTCATTCGTGGATCTTTGACAGTCGTTACGGGTCGTCAGAAGCCCGAAACTCTGACAATCAGTCTTACCAAGGGGTATCGTTAATGGGTTGTGGAGGTCAGATAGGCAGTCGCTCCATGTAAAATAATGGTATTCAGCTGCATCCGGTTAGACTGGAAGCCCACCCCAACATAGTTGAGAAAAGGCTAGGCAGATTGATTGAACCAAAACTCTTTAAGTACCCCATCCCAGGGACTATTGTTTTATCAATATTTCAATGAAGTGGTTGTTCCCAGTCACGACCTCCCACTTCGCTCCGTGTTTACCAAAAAAACACTTTATTTTCTTGTCCCACTATATAATTTGACCTTTTTTGTGTGACAAATATATTTGTATCTCCACTGGGACGCCCCGCGGTTAGCCAAATGTTTAAAACAGGACCACAGTACCACATGACGTGACATGGAAATGCAATTTGCACATTCTGTTTGTTTTGAGGTTATAATTATTAACTCTAGACAGATTTATTGAGTTCCACTGGAATTACTGATAATAAGTGTTAGGTACTTACTCTTTTACCTTTTTTTTTCTACTGATTGATATATGATCGAGTCTTCCAATGCACTACATACCTATGGCCGACATGCACTGCATACATTAATTATGTGATGTAACGAATCTACGTCTATGAATTATAAAATACTGGGTTATTTATGTTGCGTCTAAGTTTTTTCATGTAGGAAAGTGGAAATTTTGTTATATGAAAAATTACCTTTCATTGCGAAAATGTGCGATTTAATTGGATCGATAAAACATTATTTACGTGGATATTTTTCATAGAGATCTAGAACTGCATATGGGTTTTGATGTAGTAATATTGATTCCATTATTTAATTCTTAATTTTTAAGCTTACAATAAAGAAAATAAAACATTTTATAGGAGTGACTTTATAATTATGAATTTCATTGATTAAGCCCTCATTCATCCTTTGTTACTAAGGTTTCGGATTTCTTTATTTTTAACCGACTTAAAAAAAGGAGGTTACCAATTTGACCCATAAATTGTGACATAATAGGACGATTTATTAGGGCTTCCAAACAAATAAATTATACGAAATTTTATAGGTGTATGCATGTATGTCTGTCCACGCATATCTCCGAAACTATGTATTAATCGGATTGTGACCATATTTGTTGTATTGGCTTAAATTTACTTCAACTTGGGGAACAGTGCAAGTTTCATCAAAATCGTTCAGTAGTTTTCAAGATACGTGTGAGTGTGACGGCTAGGCTAACACGCTTATTGATATGAGCTACGGGTGTGAGTGGTGTCAAAGGGAAAACATCTCAAAACCTTGGTCAAATTCTAGTGCAATATTTAGGTATAACAAAAATATTAACTGTTTATTACAAATAAATATTTATGTTTTTACTTAAAACTAAAAATTACGAAATAAAAAGTACCTGATAAAAAAAAAATTAAATGGACTTCAAAAAGAAACTAACTCGAAATTATGAAATAACTTTAATTTCGGAAGTCGGTGGCAAAAAACTAAAATACAGATCCCGTAACACCGAGTTCCAAAATTAAAATTGTTTCATAATTTCGAGCTCATTTCTTTTTGAAGTCGACTTATTTTTTGTTAAGTTACTTTTTTTGTATAGGTATATGAACTTATCGGAAAAAACCGGCCAAGTGCGTGTCGGACCACGCACAATGAAGGGTTCCGTAGTTGGGATGAATTTATGTTAAGAACAAACTTAACATTGTAGTTGAAAAACATGTTCTCCCATACATTCCAACTGTAAATGTAAGTTTGTACTCACAATATTGATAGATTTACCATGTTATTTTAAGACCACAGACTTCTTATAGGTTTTCCTGTAATCTACAGGTAAAGATCTATTTTCTGTATTTTTTTCAAGATTTTAGGCTCAGTAGTTTCGGAGATAAGGGGGGGGGGGGGGAATGGTCAATTTTCGTCTATTTTCTTAAATAACTTTAAAACAGTTTATTTTAAAATTATAAAAAAAAATATTTTTGAGACCCTCATAGTAAGCCCTTTCCTTTGCCATGCCACATGGTGTAGTTTGCAAAACTTTTTTTTTTTGATTTTCTTATTTGCCCCCCAAAAGTGACCTCTATATTCAAAATTCATTTATTTACTTTACCCGTCCGTGTTTGGGTCACAGAAATTGATATGTGTACCATATTTCAACTTAATCGGTCCATTAGATTCGGAGCAAATTGGCTGTGACAGACGGACAGACACACGAGTGATCCTATAAGGGTTCCATTTTTGCCTTTTGAGGTACGGAACCCTAAAAAGTAATGCAAAAAGTCCCCTTCCTTTGCAAAGTTACTTGTAATCTAGACAATATTCATACATTTCGGGGGCTTCTATCACTCGATTGACAACATCACATCCTTCCTCTAGTTATATGGTATAAGCTTCCGCAAGTCCTTGGCTTATAAGGAATAGCAAATATTAACATATTAGAATATCAATCAATTCTATAGGCAAAAACTACATTTCATAATTAGCAACATTTTTCCAGTTTTTTTTTCCTTCAAAATTTTTATTGGATTAGGTAAGTAGTCAAATTTGATACTATAGACAAAACCACATCCTTCCGATGTTAATACGGTATCGGCTTCCGTCTCGAAAGTCCTTGCTTTTGGCTTCGGAAGCAAGGACCAAGTGTAAGGAGCACCTGTTGGTCCTTTGTTTGAAGAGGGAGCTTCGATGTGGACCGTTGGTGCCGGATGTTCCCACGCAAACGCATCCACGCCTAAATTCGACGGGACTTTTGCAATGTGCACTTTCATGGGAACGGAAAAACCAGGAGTAAAATCATTATTGTTTGATTATAAGGATAGCAAAACAATTAATGTTTGATGATAATTTCCTCGTAATGCATAATGAAAACGTATTTAGGGTGAGTCAAATGTTTCCCAGTAATTTAACTTTCCTTAAACGAAGTAGTTTCCAGTACCTACCACATTTTCAAACTGAAAAGTTTTGGCAAAATATGTAGGCTTCAAATGTTTCAAATATTTTGTAAAAAATTATGTGTATGTTACTTTATATACTCACATTAATCTTGTGCTGTACCATTTTTCTACAAGTTGAATGTCGCATTTGCACAATAGAAAATCGCACTAGAAACGTTTGAAAAGTTTTTGTTGTCTTCTCCGGCTGTTACATTCACCTGTCTTGTCTCCATTGCATCGAGTGTGAAGGTTGGTTTCGCTACTTGTCCCTGTCTACAATATAGCAATTATGCAGCGAAGAAAGAGACGAGAATTCTTCATCGCGCCTTTGTCAGCAGAAGCATGTGGCACGCGCCGCTCCATTCGGTTTCCGAACGTAAACCGGTGTGGACGTGGTGCTGTCTTCGATATTTAAATAATCGCGCTACGATCGTGTTTTGACAACTCCAAAATTCGGAACTTCTAATATTTTGGAATAGTGTTTGGATTTATTGTATTTGTTACCGGACGTGATATAAAAAGTGTGGACTGTGTACTATGTGTAAAAAAGTTTAAGAACTGCATCTTGAGGAATTTGTGAATGAATTTACTAAACTGCGACAGTGTTGACGTTTTCGTGGATAACCAGCAGCGAAAGACGTCTAACCTACATCCAGGGCGACGAAGAAGCATCCGAAGTGAAAGTTAAAGCCTACTGTTTTCGTGCATGACTGCTGTGTTTGGACTCTCAAAGCCATTTAAGGGACAATTTCGTTCCGCAGAAGATCGTTTAAGAGTTTTCTTTTATAGCTAAAGGAATAATTGAAAAACTTCCGGGCGCTTATGGGAAAGATCGCAGCTGGGTGACCCGAAAACTGTAATAAAAATAAACGATTTACTGGAAGATTTATATCGTCTTTGAAGTACGATATCTTAGGATGATTAATAGTGAGTGTCTTGTGAGGATGCGTTTTGGGAAACCTGAATAGAGAGCTGGCAGCGATTTATTTCTCTAGCTTTATGAGGGAAAGAAGGTCGTTGCCGATAAGTAGCGAAGTGGCGCTTAAGAGTGATAAGGATGGAACTGGGAAGTTGGTGGTGAACTCAGTGTTGTGCGGTGTGGTGGATGAACTGTCAAACGGGAGGACTGGCAGGCGAGGCTCGTGGGTTCGTCACGCCGTCATGGGGGTGCTACGGTGGAAGGACTTGACAGGAGTCAGGACCGCCACACCTACTGAACAAAAAGAGGTGAATACATTACACATAAGCAGTTAAGACACTCCATTACAAACCATTGCGTCATTGGCGATGTTATCTTGAATATGCTAACATTTTGTAAATTATAGTTGGATCATTGTGTATACCTGTAATCAAATAGTAAATTATTCGATTGAAGGCTTTCGATAACGACTATATCTTTGTGTAGGCTTTGGTGCTATTTTTAGTGTATATTTTGGTCGTAAAACATGATTGTTAAACGAATAAATCACTTCAATAGTTGATTCTGATATTCTGAAGTAATTGGCCCCTTGTTGCGTTGATAACTTTACAGTGTATATGGAGTTGCTTTTATTAGGCTCCGTAATGAAATTAGACAATTAAGATAACGAAGGTGCTTGTGTTTGAATCCAGCAACTTCGTTAGTAGATAGTTTACGATGAGGATGTACTTGAGCAAGTATCATTGTTTCATTCATGCTGTTTATTTTGTTATTTATTATTTAATATGATAAGTTTGTTGACCGTCAGCCTAAGTTACTGAAAGAGGATTCTAAAACATTAACACAGTGATTGTCCTCGTAAAGCGCAATGTACAATGTATTGAACAAAGTGACATGGAGCATTCGGGCCCAGACTTAAAAATTAAATGTAAGTACTGTAATGTCATCGGGCGTTTAGGAGAAGATGTTGTTTTAAGTCTGAGCCGGAATGCTGCATGTCACTTTGTTCAATACATTGTTACATTGGGCGTTTAGGACAAGATTTTGTTTTTAAGTCAGGGCCGGAATGCTGCATGCCACTTTATCCAATACATTGTACATTGGGCGTTTAGGAAGATTTTGTTTTAAGTCTGAGCCTTAATGCTGCATGTCACTTTATTCAATACATTGAGTACATCGGGCGTTTAGGACAAGATTTTGTTTTTAAGTCTGGGCCGGAATGCTGCATGTCACTTTGTTCAATACATTACATTGGACGTTTAACTCATCTTGCGAAATTTAGCTTGGGCCTTACGAGGTTATACCCACATTACCAACTAGGTTTTGTTCAGCCCCATTAATAAATCAGGTGACTAATGAGGCCGTAACATACACAGTGTATTCCCATATTGCAATTTATTTTCCGCCGACAGCTGATGACGTTATTTTTTACAAGATGATGAACATTAATAACAATGAATTAACTTGTTAGGCAAGTTGTCTTATGAATCACTCATACATTATGTAAACAGGTGACGAATAGTGAAAATATATAGTCTGGGTCATGTCCGAAAAGTCTTTTTGCCAAATTATCGGCTTAGTGAAAAGTGTCCATTTTGTATTTTTGTGTCATTCATCAGTTTTGGCTAACGGTTGTATCGTTGCGCAATCCAAAGTTTACTAGGTCAATGTATAACAGATTTTGAATGTCGAATTGGTTAGAATTAAGGTAATGGAATTCTTTTGCGGCTTTTGTGTTTCTTCAAAACCTATTTTTAGGTCTGTGATAGTTTTTGTTTTGATTTTGTTGTCAGCCTGTATACCTATTTGGAAAATCATTTTAAATTGAAACGCACTTAATTACCTTATTCAGTAAATATGAAGCATACTTTGCAATCAATCCCTATTATAATTAATTAATCTTGTCACCTAGGTAAGTACTAATAGCAAATATAGAATATCATGTACTTATGTGTAGTCTGCCAGACTGCGGGTAAATCCTTTAATCCAATTTTAATTTGCAAAATGTTTCCTCATTTGTTAATAGGCAGTGTCCTTTACGTTAATTAGTATTTATTTAATATGATTTATTGTTTTCGCAACAATTGAGGACATACACCTTACATGCAATAAGCTTCGATAAAAATTATTGTTATGGTACTTATGTTTATTTAATAAAACACGGTTTTACCGGCAAATACCTGTGTGAGTTTTAACAAAATAAACAAATGTCCAATACATTTTTCTCCTATCCAGAAACAACAGCACTATTTTAGGGTTAATTCCAAATAGAACTATCTGCCATTCCATTGTATCTAATCCCAACAGACTGAACGCGAACTTAACCCGGTAATAGAAGTATTTATTATTAAAGCGCATACTTACCTACCCGTGGTCTGTGGGACCCCACATCGCACCGTTAGCCAGTAGGGTACCTCATTTTCCCCGATGTCGGCTCAAACGGGGTTTCCTAATGAAAAATTACAGCCTTCCTTGAGACTTAATAAGCGAATGGGCCGCGGGAAGATTTATTGAGCGGAACAACCACTTTGGTTGTAACAATTTGCTTTTTTGGGAAATTGTGTTAGGTACATTCGGGAGGTAATCGAGTGGAAATTAATGTTTTAATTTGACTTGATTTTGGAACGGAGGGATACTTTTTTTTTTTAATCTAGCATTGGTTTCAAAACTTAATTTAGTTCTTAATGTAAAAAAATCTGTGGGTAGGTAAGTACCATCGCGGACCACCGGTGAACCACTTTTCAACCTTATTACTAAGGTAATACGGTTCAAAGGTGGTTCACCGCAAATGTTTGTACTTACTCATCTAAATTCTGTGCAAATCAACCTAACATATTACAGCACCCAAAGGCACATCGCACACTAATGAGAAAGCTAATTAGGTACTAAAAAAAAAAAGAAAGAAAATGATATATATTAAATGATAGTGAAAACTATCGACAAAACGATCACTCCTTATCGTTTCTCTTCTCAGAAACTTTAATATAGACGTAATTAATCACTAATATACCTTTATTAACTTCATTTGTTTAAACACGTCTTTCAATTCATTGACTAGCCTTGAGTTGAGTATGCAAGTCGAATACTGGATTCTAGTATGTGTTATTTATCTCACTATGTATATGTATGGGATACGGATTAAGTTCTATATATATGCAATCGAGAATCTTCGATACTTCGCCGAATGAAGCGCTGAAAAAATATATTATTGAGAGCCGTGGAATAGGATTTTACTCGAATATAGGAATGATTGCGGAATACTGTAAAGATTTACTAGAAGAAGCCTTCGTTGATTTGTGTGGAAAAGGGTTAAATAAATGCTCCTAGTTCTGCTAATAATTGTCTGATAAGTTGATGACCAAGCAAACATTATCGAAAAAATATTGTGTACTGTAACTGTACTTAAATACAAATAAATAACCTATAAAACATTTTCGCACGAAACCATTTCGGAAACAATTCGTCTGACCCATTTCTGAAGTAATAAGAGAAAACAAGACATACCTTCTTAATATAAAGTATTATGCAGATCCTGAAAGATCAAAGTCTCATGACATCACAGCATTTGGTGAAAATGGGCCGTAAGAAAAATCTCGCCAACTTTTGTCAAATATGATAATACATATATATCTCACAGCTCACACCAATTACTCCAACTGAGGAATTGAGGATATTATTAGGGTCATCACGTACTACCAGTGATAAAAAAGATTCTAATTAAAGAAGTAGGTACATTAATGCCGCGTGCAACTAATATCTATTGCCCATTTGAGTGTACGTGGTGTGTCGCAACTTAGAATTAGGGTATCCTAAGAATAATTGATTTTATGGCAAGTACCTATTTTCATTAAAAAAACGGCGAAATTTTTATTTTGATTTTTTGCTTGGCAATTGTTTGTCAAGAATTAGTAGGCCAGACACGACACTCATCAGACATAAATCTGATAAACAATAAATATTTACCTAACTAATAATCTCCAATCAATATTCGTCGGGACATGTATAATCAAGTGTAACGATGTCTGATAACAAATGAGTGTAGCTTCTGTATCAACAAGATACATTTCTTGTTAGATAAAGGCAGCACTTTCTATTGAAATACGATTGCGTCATAGATAATTTAATGTTCCATTGATGAATGAAGGAGCTCGTGGCTAAGTAATAACAGTCGCACGGGTCGATCCATCAGGTTAAGTTACGCTTGCCGGGGTTGGTTCGTGGATGGGTGAACATCTTTACATACCGAGACTCCTCCGTGCCTCGGAAAGCACGTTAGCTGTTAGTCCCGGCTGTCATACGAGTACGTGGATCTTTGACAGTCGTTAAGGGTCGTCAGAAGCCCGAAAGTCTGACAACCAGTCTTACTAAGGGATATCGTATTACCCAGTTACTGGGTTGTGGAGGTCAGAAGGCAGTCGCTCCATGTAAAATACTGGTATTCAGCTGCATCTGGTTAGACTGGAAGCCAACCCCAACATAGTTGGGAATAGGCTAGGCAGATTGATTGACGAATGAAGAGGACTCTTGTAGTAGATATTATTTATTTCACTTTCCGTTTCCCGTAAGTAGTTTAATTGCAAATTAAAATAAAATAAATATTCGTTGATAGCCTTACAATTAATTGTTTATTTATAAAAAAAAATTCTGTACGTACGTACACCATCGAAACAATAAACTCGCGGGAAAACGCCAATTTTTCTTCGAGCTCACTTTTCTACATGGCCGACAGATTCTTTTAATAGGGAACCATTAAACATTCTTCTATTTTGTTCTAACAATATTTTATGTTGTCTAGTTTCCTTATACCCGTCAACCCTCAAGTTATTACCATAGATGTGACGAGGCTCGACTGACACATTCGAGATGAAATTATATTAGCACAAGCTGAGTTTTTCTCCACTAAATCCTTTGGCACAAGCCGAGATTTGCTTGCATAATACAAAGTGTCTCCTCTTATTAGTTAGCCTGACGTTTATGGTGTATTTATCTTAGAAACACCATGATATGTACCTAAGGGGGTAAATCCTGATGTAATTTTGTATAGTCCCTGGTAAATATATTGTGTGCGTTCAATTGTATCCAAGGATATTAAACCGTATGGTATTTATGCAATTGGCGCCAACTTTATCTTTATGTTATATTCTATTCTGATTTAGTCTATTGGTATATTATGTGCATGTGATGAATTTGGTTAAACAAAATCTTTGTCTAATAACTTT
Organism: Cosmia pyralina; assembly: GCA_946251885.1. Classification (NCBI taxonomy): domain Eukaryota; kingdom Metazoa; phylum Arthropoda; class Insecta; order Lepidoptera; family Noctuidae; genus Cosmia; species Cosmia pyralina. The sequence goes on along the minus strand of OX276359.1, from coordinate 13,832,521 downwards.
CACTGTTCCATTCCGTCCTCTTACAAAAATTGCAAGCTTTTATTTTTATGCTAAACTGCAGTCTTGTCGCATTTATTTATTTTGTGTGCGTGCTTTTTATCCGCTTTGTTAATAGCGTAATGTTGTGCGCATGAATAAAGCGTTACATTTAGAAAATTGGAGTGACAATTCCATTTGTCTGTCATTTACTATTAGGACTAGTTTTGATAATGTTAGTTCGCGTTATGACGTTATAAACTAAGATTAAAGTCATTTGTATTCTGAAATCATATAAAACGTGCAGAATTTTGACATTATTCTTAGTTTAACTACAATATTATTATAAACGAGTCGGACTACTTCATTAAGAATTACAAGTATATTGACAAATAACTAACGACATTAGCTCATAACAATGTAGTTTGGTACCGTAACAACAATCAAGTCAAGTACATAACATTTAAGTACATTCTATTGTAATATACCGCTCGCTATTGCCAACTCTGTGAAATATGTGCCTGCTATAAGTCATAATGGATACAAAGGAAATATATGTGAAACATTTTCTTAGTACCTATCTCTCCAGGTCAGTTGGTTAGAGGGTAGTCTGACATTTTCAGTTAGTTCACGACGCCAGCTTAATGGCCGTTTTATTATTGCCCCGACTGCCCCTACACTGCATTATGACGACTGCAGTTTTAAAGTGGGTCATGTCGTGGGTTCCAATTTTACAGATATAATTTAGAAGATCTAGGTTTCAGTGTAACTCACGAGCTCACCACTGGATAACGTGATGATATCCACAATTGCAAGCTTGATTGCCAGACTTCGAGAGTGTACCCACGGGAAAGAATGGGTAAGCCTTTTATCTTTTGGCAAATGGATCGATTAGGGTTGCAAGTTCCGTAAATTGGCTATGTATTATGAAGTAGGCAATTTTCATGAGTAGGTACGTACTACTCTTCAAAAGAGAGCCATTATCATTATGACATATAGGTCGTTACCTACGAGTACTCTAAGCACTTATCGTTACCGTCCATTTAACTCTATTTATTGTAGGGAGCGGCGCCCGCGCATCGTTGCGTAATGTGACCAAAACCTTAGTTGGCACGTTGACAACTATTCTGCGGCATTTGTCCTGTGTTGTCGACCGGGTCAGTAACTTTATTCTCCTCATGAAATTTATAACTAGGAAGAAATTAGTACAAAACAGAACGATTCTGCTAAACGCAGCTACGTTTATAGTGGCTGCGTTTGTGCCGATTAATTTTATATGTCGATTTCAGGTGAGTTATGTTTCCTCAATAAAGAGTCCCCGGATATTTTAGCAGCATGTTCTCGTAATATTAAGAAAATTACGTTAGATATTAACAAACCAGAGAAATTTTTATCGAAGTGTTTCTCACAATCGTAATAGGTTTCGACACAGTTTAAACGTATTTTCACGGTGCGTTGATGTAGAATTTCTTTTGCATTTGTCACGGCTCCTCCATTTGGCATGCAATGTAAATAATGAGGTCATGGAGGCATATTACTTAACTTTAGAAGACCCTCACGTACCGCACGTGTGGTCCGTCATCCGTATCGGAGTTCATCCAAGGAGGTTAACGAACGGGCGCTAAATGGAATAAAAACTCTTAGATAGCATTGACAGTAAGATGATGAATGGTTCTTAGTTGACGACGCAGTTTTACGATCTTTCGGCAGTAAATCAAGCGCGTTTCGCAGCCATCAATGTTCATTTGTTGCTTTTGTTTTAAGAGTCGTGAGTGCTGTTAGCTTTTGTGGATAAGATTGAAAATCGCGTGGTCAAATCATATACATAAGTTATCGATGTTAATGCAAGCAAAATTTTCTAGATTAAAATGAAAAGAATACGTAAAGTAATGAAAAATATTGATTAATATTTTCACCTACTTGAACATCCAGGCTGAAATTTTAAAAAAAAAAAACAAAACAAAACCGACGATGCTCGATCTCGTAGTGTTGCGGATGATATTCCGTTTCCTTTATACAAGATCCCATTAAAATAAATGGACAAATTTCCACAGGGTGTTCTACTCATGAATATGAACATTTTTCACCATGGGACTAACTCTGCAATCGCGAAAAAAAATCAGCTGTTCAGTACATTTATCTACACCAAACTCAAAATGTAGGGAGCAGCTGATTTTTATTCGTAATTTCTGGTTTGGTCCCATAATAAAAATAGTTCATATTCGTGGGTAGAACATTCTGTGAAAATTTGTCCATCTATTTTAATGGGACTTTTATAACAATGAATAAAGTGAAGTTACTAAATACTTAACTAGCCCCTAGAGACTGCAAACGTAGAATCAGCTATGCCAATTAATTTCACATAACACTGCGTTTGAGGCACCTTACACAAATATTAACTGCTAATATACATAATAAGTATACCCAACTAACAAATTAATGTTTTATAATAGTCAAGATAACGTTTTACATTTTCATTTACGTTTTTAAGATTGGTCGCAAAAACGTACATATAAACGTCTAAAAAACGCGAAAAGGGCCCAAATTATACGACATTAATATCGTTTAGTAGGTATATAGAAGTCAGCCAATGACCGTTGAACGTTACATAAAAGTTAAATAAAAGTACAAAGACCGACTTTTTGGTCCAATACTTGTTGTGATGAGACCCTTATGTGACCGCGTATGTCACATTGCAGTTGTAATGACGTTGTATAGTGTCAAACAATACGAATCAACGACAACCGTTTTGATTCGCGTGTTTAATATTGTGCGGGTATGAAAGAATAAGAGAAAAAGTAAATGAAGTTAATTTCCATGATTTCAAAATACTATTATTGTATCTACATTATTTAAGTTAGTGTGATATAATACTAATTGTGATAGGTATTTCTTCAGGGAACTTTAGTTTTATGACAATGTATATATGTGTTGTTGTCAAGTTTTTAATGCCCTCCTCTATTTCTTTGTAATTCAAGGGTTTTAGTTAATTATTCAAGATATGTTTTCATAATAAAGCTCCAACCATCTTGTCTAAGTTATATGGCGACCTCTATAATACACTAATATAACAAAAAGGTCGCATATACTTTTCCTTGAGACCATGACGCCCCGGCCATTTTCAGCTGACTTTAGATTTCTCTCATCATTACTTACTTTTTAATAGAATCACTTTTGAATGACAAAATAAAATAGAAATGGTTTAATTAAAGTGTGGGTTTGACCTATAGATGATTTAAAAGTCTATTTAAAGTTATGTACTACCGTTGAAATTCAACATTTTAGTCTCATACAAGTTTTAATTAGTCGTCCATATGACTAAAACAGTTTTGTAATATATAAAGGTCCTGCACAAACTTTTAAGCGGTGTTTTAGTTATATAAAAGTTAAACGGCTGACACCATTATATGACGTCGTATAAGTTAGTCTTGAAAACGTTTACTCAACATATGCACTGACACCATTGTACGACGTCGTATAAGTTAGTCCTGAAAACGTTTACTGAACATATACACTGCTTCCATTATACGACGTCGTATAAGTTAGTCCTGAAAACGTTTACTCAACTTTATAATAAGACATTAAAGTCAGGCGACTGAAACATCGTAAGATGAACGTCTATTTAACGTAATAGTTAACTAAATACCGATATATAACCGTTTTATAACATGAAGTCATATAAGACTGGAATTATACGACGTTTTTGCTAGTTGGGTAGTACCTACTTCCTTGCGATCAAACAAATTTTATTGTCTACGCACAATTAAAATCCGTTACGTATGAAAATGTATGTAAATCCGTCCATACACTTGATATCAAATAAATGGACCATAGCGAGTGTGTTGTGACCAACAAAGGTGTTACTGAATAGGTAGGTACAGAAGGCTAAGCTCTATAGAACAAGCGAAAACGCATGCACATATAGACTCGCTTAGCTTATGTATACAGCGATTGCGAGCGAGATCTCCGTAAGTGGGTTCTATGTATGCGTGCGCCTGTTTTCGCTCGTTGTATGGAACTGGCCTTCTGTAACCTACCTATTCTGTAACACTGTGTTGGATGTGATAGTCTGAAAGCATTTATTGGTCGTCACGATTTTCGTGCTATGTGCAGAGTGTACACTGAATCATTGAATACGTACATGTCGTGTCGGCTTAACTGTACTTGTAAGGCACCACGTGTATCCTGTTCTTTATAATGTGTCCTCTTTACATGTATTGCTTCAGATGATACACATTTGTTAATTACATTTTGATGTCTGGTTTTATTATGAGTTTTAATATATGTATAGGCTTCTGTGTGATCTTTGTTAGAAATTCAAACAAAACTCACAGTTAATTTTGATTTAGACTACAATTAATATTAATATTAGGACTTGTAACTGATAATGTTGTTTTCAATTAAACTCGAACATTTTAAATAATTTAATGATGCAGTTTAAAGTCAACATTTGGTATTAATTAACTAATGAGATTATTTTCCTGGTGTTAAAGTTATTTTTGAGTGGTTATCCAACAATTGTTTGTTTTCCGTTTTGACACTTTGCATTTTATCAATTACTTATGGTTTTCCTCTAAATAGAGCAAAATATCGGTATTTTGTTTAGTTTTATCGTAATGTAACAAACTTTGAATAGATTATTAATACATCCCATACCGATTTCGGCTACGTAGACATTTTTGTTTCCGACGACTATAAGTGACGGGCGTGTGCTCTGATGTGGCTAATGCAACCTACCTTGACAGTAAAGGTATACGTGCACAGTGCGGACTATTAAAGTCAACGCAGTGTAAATTAGGTTTAGTAAAATATGTTGCGTGCATTATCAAAGATACAAAGAATAACAAGTGGTCACCTAGCAACTACAACACAGATCTTATTTTAATCTAGAAGGGGACTTCATAAACTTAGGCTGGAAGTGCTTTCCTAACACGGACACGTTAGAATGCCATTGTGGTAATGTTATTGAGAGTGGCTTACTCTTAAGGTAATCTCGCCTGCTGTCGAGATCTCTTCTTCGCTGGTCTTCAAAGTCATTAACATTTTGATTTACCAAACGCCTCCAAACCGGTCTTTCCTTTGCCAACTAGAAACAACAACTTTGTCTTGATTATATCACTGTAACAGTGTATACTGTAACAATTGTGGTATACCCTGTCGATATCTTTGTGATTTCGCACATTAAAATAACTACATAATATTGCCTGATTCCTTATAACCATCTTCCAATAAACTTCCAACTTCAGATCATCATCATCAGCCTACAGCAGTCCACTCGGACGCCATTCAGCTCGATTCTCGGCGACTCTCATCCAGCTACTACCAGCCACCCTGCGATGATCGTCGCTCCACCTAGCCTGAGGGCGTCCTACCTTACGTTTGCCGATTCGCGGTGTACTGAGGGCGTCCTACCTTACGTTTTCGCGGTCTCCACTCAAGAACAAATTTACCCCATCGGCTATTATGTTCACGGCTATTATAGCCAACCCATTGCCACTTCAGCTTTTTTATTCTGTGTGTTCTGTGGTTCAACAACCACAGATAACAATATTGGAAAGAGCCACATCAACAAAACCTAGAAAACGAATCAAATAAACTAACAGCAAAATGTCCAAAGTACGTTAATAGACGTTTGGACCTCTCAAAGTTGCTGAGCACTTCTTATCGGAGATATTTTGCTGAAACTTTAAACTTAAATGAATACCTTGTATTCGAGTTTTCTCTCCTTTGTGTTGTCACAAAGCTACGCTTTGAGATGGTATTACACAACTTTTGATGTTCCCTGATTGTTTAAAAAGTTTTTGATTCCTTAAGACTTTGGAAACATTTGCGGACAAGCGTTCGAAGGTCGTGTTTTCAGAGAAAATTGTTATTAATTTTTATCAGAAATACTTTAAGCTTTTTTTGGAAGCTTTTTCATAGTTTTAATTTTTAAGGGTAAAGTCAATCTAGATTCTGGTAAGTAGGTACTAATGATGGGTGGTAATGCTGCCTCGAACTCTCGACTACCTCTTTTCTCTACAATTTCAATGAATAATTTGTCAATAAATCCACATCTTTCCTTTGTAAACAAACAAAAAAGTTGTAGGAGCATAAACAATTTTCTTTTAATCTACGTTGTAAGCTTAAATCCGCGATATTATGAGCAAGAATTTAATAAAAAGAAATGCACAGCGGCCATTTTTTATCAAAATTGGGTGTGAAAACTCTTCAGTTTATAATGTTACATAAATCTCGTTAACGGTTACGCAAGTAGAAAAAAAAATGCCTTTGAGAATTTAATGGTCTCTCCAATTAAGGTTTCAATACCATTTTTCTTTGTTAATATTATCGATAAGTAACGTGCAGAACCGCGTGTTGTTTATGCCCACGTCCCAAAGATTAATAAACTTTATCTTGGGATTTTTAAGCCTATAATAATTGACCATAATAAAAACAATCATATAAAAATATCTACCTACTGTTGAAGGAAAAACATTTAGGAAAACATTATAAGTATTATTACCAACTAGCAGTGTCCCGCGGTTTTACCCACGTATGTCTGGAACCCGTGGGAATATCGAGATAAAAAGTAACCTATGTGTAAATCCAGGGTGAGAAGGTGAGTGTTAGCTACATCCATACTAAATTTTATCAAAATTGGTCCAGCAGTTTGAGCATAAAGAAGTAACAAACATACAAACACACACTTACAAACTTTCGCCTTTAATTTTAGTGTGACATTCCAACCATTTAAACATAACTATTAGTAATTTAGTATGTACAATATACAGGGTTAGTTTTCAATGACCAGCCAAATTTTCACAGGGCGTTCTACCCGTGAATATGAACAACTTTTACTATAGGACCAACTTTAAAATCACGAAAAAAAACAGCTGTTTCATACAAAAGTTCAATACCTACTCGACCAAAATGTATGAAACAGCTGATACTTTTTTCGTGATTTCAAAGTTGGTCCCATAGTGAAAGTTGTTCATAATCATGGGTAAAACACCCTGTGAAAATTTTGCTGGTCATTGAAAACTAATCCTGTATATACCTACGAGTAGGTACGCATTGGTCACGCATGCCGCATAGGTAACACTCAGAGGAAAATCAATGCAATATTATACCACAGTATAATAATGATACAGTAGTTCATCTTCATAGAAAACGGTCGGAACGACGCGCTTTGAAATCTCAGTCAGTCTCAGTTACGCAACAGTTCGAGTACGCGGCAGTTACGTTCGGACGGACGCCTATTTATCTACCGAGCGGCCGTAGGTAATTAATTCAAGGTCACTGCCCAGATAAACTACTGTAGCTTTATTATTCTATGATTCTAGTACGGATCTATATTCTAAATTAAATGTTTTGTTACTAAATGTAAGTCATTGCTAAGTAAACTACAATTATCCGAGAAACTTAATGCTTTTACAATATGTTTTTGGAACGAAGTTCCTTATCGCGCGTTGTGAAACCGGCTAGATGGAAAAAATTCTTACGAAAAGTTGTAACGTCACTTTTTGCTATAGTAAGCTATTGTAAGCTGTGCGACGTGCGCATGTTTCTCTGTCTGTCTCTCTCTCTCTAAATAAATAATAAAAAAAATATTATTATAACTTAAAAAAAAAAAAATTATTACAATTCCTTCACTAATTAATCGAAAGGAACTTCGTTCCATCCGGGTGTCCCTTGACACCTCTCAACTTTTTTATTTAAATACGCTTATCGAAAGGGTCATTGATTAAAAGGTCATTGCACGATAAAAATGATTATTATAACAATACTCTTTCGATATCAGAACACCTATAGTACAAGTATTCAACAAAACACTATGTGGTAATAATAGTAGGTCATAATAATAAATAATACTCTAAATATAGTCTGAATATATATTTTTTTATAAGTAGCAGCTATTTTATATGCAGCGATTTCGAATGTGAAACCCAGTCGTTTTTATATAGCCGCCTTAGTCATGCAAAACTAATTAGAGAGCTAACGTCTTGCCACGACAAAGAAAAACGACGTGGGATTCAGTTTTCCAATAGCTCTTTTGCTTTTTGTGTTCCAATAACAATTGGGTTTAGAAGCTATAGTCTCTGGTCATGATAGAATTCACCGCGTGCTTTATTTTTGAACGCTCTTATGTTTTTATGTTACTTATGCTCTAAAAAGTATTGTTATGCAGTATTGTTAAATCGTAAAAATACTTATTAGAAGTTGTATTGATTGAGTAATTACACTGTCATACGCAATATGTATAAGATTTATGAGCTATTTTAATTGGCCGTCATAAATTTAACTGGGCATACATGACGTATTGTTAAAAAAATTGGTCCTGATTCATTTTGCATTACTGCACTGTGTGTCTATGATGATATTGTAGCAAAAAATATCAAGTTTTCAGTTGATAAAATTAAATAAACTACATCATGAGCTTTAAATAGAAAACCTTGTGATATTTTGACAAAAGATTTTCACAATGATTAATTGAATTTTATTTGATATTGTGATGGCCCTATTTATTTTTCGCAATACTATAATACCAAATATTAAAATCAATCGAGTTCAATAGAATATAATCACTTTTGCAATAGTGTATGAATTATTACACTTGTGGTCTATTTATATTATTATTATCTGAAGGGTTCAAGAAACGTCGCCCTTCAAAATTGCTAATAATATCCAAGAAATTTATCAGAACATTGAACTCTGAACATTGAGATCTGTAGAGCATCTTCTACCATTATAACTTAAACTAATGCCTAATACAACTTAAAGGATTTGTACGGAGCGGGCCGGGGTCGTAGCTGGTCCCAGTTGCTATCCGGCTCGTAAGGACCAGAAAATGTACTGGACGGGCGTGATCGTCGGACGCGGTGTGTTGAAGGAGTGTGTAATGCCTATCCAGGTGTATCCCTGCTTGAGGTTAGGCCTCCTAGTCCAAACGGCGCTGACGTCCTGTACCTATAGGCTCAGGATAACTGCAGACTGGCGACCAGTAGCTATGTGTGAAGTCTTGACGGGGAAGGGTTTCTTGAAGATGAAATAATAACAGCGATTTTGATAAGTCTTCAGGAGATTTCAGGAGACGATTTGCGTAACTCTTCAGGAACAGAACGATGAATAGGTACCATGCCGATGGCTACGATTCTATGTTTTCGCTTGCGCGCTAAGGTACCTCGAAACTTTACCTTAACGAGAACCGCGAACCGTCTCCTGATTTCGAGTTTATTTTTATTTCAAAAATTTTACAAAAGTGCTTATTAGCAGCTGAAAAATGGCTATAATAACATCATATTATACACCGTTACAATCGTCATTAGATTGTCCAGCGATTGAGACACCTGCATTTCCTGTAACTATATTCGCTGAAAAGATTTCAGCGTGTAAATACAAAAATGTTAATTGTTTTGATTTTAAATTATTTTTCAAACTATTTTATTCGATAACCAAAGAAGATATTTCAACGGGGTAAGCAGGTATCTCAAGCTGGTCTAATGACCTAAAAAACTATGAAAAATTCATGATTACATCTATATTTTTCAGGGCGTGACAGGCCCTGAAAACCTAAATTGCTAGAACGAGTCACCAAAAAACAGCAAATTAAAGTTTCCGACCCCTATAAATCCAATCAAGTAGGCTTTTCAGGACTATAATGGTACGTCCAGGGCTAGGTCTCGGTCTAGGGTACCTGGACGCACCAATTAAACTATAATTTCGGCTATGTAGCCCACTTAATTGGAGTTTATAGGGGTGTTACTCACGTTTTCCTTAGGAAACACTATTTTTCACTGTTTTTTAACTATAAAACACTATTTAAACTGATTTTACTGTTATTTTCACTAAATTAAGCTATAAACAACTGTTTGGTGACGCATCGTAGCGAACAAAAACGTAGCTCATTCGCGACTCGGTACGTTATACGATGGCGGTCCCTCCGCTACTTGCGCTAGCGTGCGCCAGATAGGGTCTCGCAGCTGACACTATGGAAACGCCTAACTTTTCATGTTTTTGATGATGCGTCGTCGCGAACAGGATTCAATAGGTCATAACGTCTGGTCGTTAACCGAGCATTTAAATCTAGGGTTAAATCCCTGGATTTCTTTCTTGCAAGGTCAGTGCATCTTTAGTTTTTGGCATGAAAGCTGCTAACGACACTGCTATCAAAGTGGTGTTTGACTTTAGAAAAGGTCACGAAAGCCAGGGTCAGCATAGTTTGAACTGTTGAAGTTGCTCATTATAAGTTTGACAGCTCTCTCTATTCACTTCGAAAACCTTTTGGAAAACTTCCAATTTAACAGTGCTCAGTGGTTAAACACTTGGTTTGGCGTGTGTGTTCAAAATTACTTGTATTTCGAAACAAACTTCAATTGAATGACAAGCAAATAACTTGTGAATATGTGAGACCATATTTGGAACTGTTATTCTAAACGATTTGGTTTTATCAGTCACACACACAAATTTCATTGACTGTGTGTGATGTGCAACTGAATTGCACACAATAAATTTAAAATTAATTAGTAAGTACTATAATTACAGTTAATCTCAGGACTTGTTTAAGTGAGGCGCAGTCGTGATTAACTTAGTCATTGTTAAAAATAGACAAGTTATCATCAATATTCTCTTGTTAAGCGTAGAATCTACAACCTAATGATCAAGATGATACCAATTATTTTAATGAGGCACGTCGTCTATTTTCGAGAGAGATCTAAGTACCAATGGTTTATTATTGGACACTTCATACTCAGCTTTTTATGCTACTGTAAATACAGGTATTTCAAATCATTCTGCGCTATTGCACGCCTTGAAACTTTTCATTGCAGTGTTGCAAACACACACTTTTTTTGAAATAAACTGAAGATCCAACATCACTGCCTACTTACCTTACATCGTTCTCAGTAGAACATGCTTAGTCAGCTAATGCTAATAAAAGTGCGCCAGGGGTGCTCACTGGCGCGAAACACATACCTGTGCGTGGTAAGCCATACTTGGATAGGAAAATACAAGTGGAATCGGAATTAAACGTCACTACGGAGAAACACGGTGGCCTATTGTGTGTTCTGATTCTAAAGATCATGAGGACGTGTCTAGAATCGATACTAGTACCTCCTGTTCTACTTGCTCCTTTAAGGAACGAAAAATTCTTGGTAATCTATGACATCTGTTTTTATATCGAACAAAGTTACTATAAAAGCAATTAGGTACTGTAGCCACCGTCTTTGTTTAAAGTTTGGAAGGAGTTGTGGTGCCTACACCGTAACCATTTGGAACATAACGTCATGCTTGGCACCGATAAAAAATAACGCATATATTCTATTTCGAACAGCACTGTCATTAGCTTTGAGGCATGTAGTCTCAGGAGACCTATCCAACATAACCAAATTTTTGTATTTCTTTAGAGATTATCTTTTTTGAAAGAAGCAGGGCAAATACCTCTTCTCTTGTACCCCAACCTTCACTATCTATAGTATCCTCTAACAAATCTCTCAGTAAAACATCCAACATCTCCACTAAACAATTTAATAAAAATAAAACCCAGTGCTCACTACCATAAGTTCCATACAATACATTCCGTGCCGTACAAAATAGACAAGTGCAATACAGATGTACTTTCGTCATGCATCTCCAAACAATACGTGGTTCCGTACGTACAGTTCCACTTTCGCAACAGCATGCGGTACCACATTGTCCCATAATATTGTTATGGTAACTTTACGATGTGTGTTTGTTTTTATGACGAAAGTGGGACGACTCGAGATTATGAGGCTTGCGTACAAGTGTTAGTTTTATGGTGGGAAACTAAAATGTTTCATCTATGGGATCTTTTGTTTATGTGTCGAAAACAAAGTTAAGATTCATAAAAATAATTATCCATTCGCAATTGAACGTTTACGTTAAGTATCGATCAATCAATCTGCCTAGCCTTTTCCCAACTATGTTGGGGTCGGCTTCCAGTCTAACCGGATGCAGCTGAATACCAGTATTTTACATGGAGCGACTGCCTATCTGACTTCCACAAACCAGTTACCTTGGTAAGACTGGTTGTCAGACTTTCGGGCTTCTGACGACCCGTAAAGACTGTCAAAGATCCACGAATGACAGCCGGGACCAACGGCTTAACGTGCTTTCCGAGGCACGGAGGAGTCTCGTTATGTAAAGATGGTCACCCATCCACGGACAACCCCGGCAAGCGTAGCTTAACCTGATGGATCGACCCGTGCGGCTGTTATTACTTATCCACGAGCTCCTCGATCGTATCGATAAACTTCTATATTTTAATTTAACATTGTTGAAGCTCTCGTAAAAACTATTAAAACTTCAGTAATACCTGTTCTTTCTTGTTTGTCAGTAAATCCTTCAATTGTAACTGAGCCTAAACAAAAATTACGTCCGTTCTACTTTCTGTTTTATCTCGGATTTATTTTATTGTTTGCTTTAAAAGTATTTCCATATAAATAGCGAAAATCCTTTACCATTTGCTTTATTCACAATACAATATGGTTGCAGAGAATTTTAGGATTACATTGGTTACATAAAAAACGTATGTATACCATTACACATACATGTATTTCGGTATCTATTCCAACATTTCTTGTATTTCAAACAACGATAGGTACGGAATTTTTTTCTTGCTGGTACAATATTCCAGTTAGAATGACCTATTCTGAAACTGCAATTAGTAAACACTATTTTCATAAAATTTGATTCTTACAGGAAATCTTTCCAATTTCCAGGAATGTTGTCTGGACTTTACACAGGATAATATATGCAATAATTCTCGTAATTTTATAATATGGAATAACTTTATGCTCTTTGTATTGCTGTTGTTTTGTTATGTACCTACCTATATATTGCTATTATGTATGGCTCCGTAGTAACTAATGGGTTATTGTGGTTTATGTTTACCTGAATGACATTACAGACATAAAATGCTAAAATGGGCTTTATTTGCGTCATACTAAAAAGTAGGTTAGGTCAAAATTAGTTATTGCCAATAACGTAAACAAAATTGTAATTCTATTGTTTTTTGTTTCAGGTATGTTTCTTTCATTTGTCAACAATCGTCATCGTGAATCAAATTCGATCATCGAAGACTTCAAGGGTATGTCAATTCGTTCTTGCCGAATATTTCCATACATTTAAACAATATTTCATTGATCTCGATTGCTCCTACGAAGTCGTAATCCATTTCAAGCCGACAGATACCGTCTCCCCTTATCACGGATAAAAAGTATTTCCATAAAAAATTACGATCATAAAGATTGTAAAGGGGGAAAAACAAACTTATTTCTCTTCTAGTTTCCATGCCTTTTTCAAAAGGCACTGTCGCGAGTTCACAGGTTTCGCGGGGACCGTTTTATGCAACACAAGCCAATCCATAACTAACTTTATTTTTTTATAATTTCTTTGATAAAATTTCTTTACAACTTGCTTTCTAAATTATTTAAATATAAAAATTCCTGTGTAGTTAATTTCCTGTGTACTATTATAGGCTTTAAAACAATGGTAGGAAAATCGAAAATTGCGTGGCTTCTCGTCAGATGCTGTTATATTGTCGAAGACTGAACACACAAATATTCCGGTCAGTAAGACACGCGATATAACGTGCACACATAAAAACACGCAATTTCTTCAGTAGCCATATTACCTGCTACAATCTAGAAATTACTGAGCAATTTTCATGGCAACTATGCTTTATTAGTGTTGTTAAAAACTTAAGTTTTTGATAAATTGCTGCAAAAACGAGTAAAAAGAACAAACTGTTTTGAATGGTTACAAGTTCCGAGCGTGTCATAATAAAGATAGCACTAAAAATTGCTGGAGTAAATTCCATATTGTGTTATTTCTTCATAATCATTTGCATAAATATAGATAAATAGATATTTCCTCAAGATCCACAGTGTTGATAGAGCACATAACAAAAAAGATCGGCCAAGTGTGTGTCGGACTGTTGGGTCACGCGCAGTAATAGGGTTCCGTAGTGCACGCCGCCGCCCGTCGTTATTCGAGAGCAAATATTATTAATTTAGAAATCATTATTAATAATAAGAATATTATGATTTTATTTTTGTATATTTTTGCATGATTCATAAACTAATGTTTACTACCTGTTTTACACAACTAACAACGTTATATAAGTAATTTTTAATTGAATTTGTACGAAATTTTTAATGTTCCAAGTATATTTTACAAGTTGGTTGACTATTACTCGTAAACTTGAAAAGCCTAATTAGCTGTGATAGTTTTCCTTTTAATTTCGCTATATATACTATTACCGTGAATTATTTCACCCATCCAAAACTAACCGTTTAGCTGGCCGGAGTGGGGACACTTGACTCTAACAAAAATTAGCACTTTAAAGCTTAATATTTCAGAAACGGATCCCTAAATCGAAAAATTATTTCGAAAAACCCGCAATATTTTTGAAAGACCTATCCAACAACACCCCACACCATGGGGTAGACGAGGAAAAAAAACATCCCAACTTTACGTGTACAGAAGGTACCCTAAAAAAATATTTTTTTCATGATTTTTCTTACCACTTTGTCGGCGTGATGAATATCCATGCCAAATTATAGCTTTCTAGTAGTAACAGTCTCTGAGCTAAGCTGCGGACGGACATACGGATAGACGGACGGACATAGCGAAACTATAAGGGTTCCTTGTTGACTACGGAACCCTAAAAACCTACTAGACTAACTTAACAAAAACTTATGAAATAAACAAAAAACATGTTGCCATGTTCGTGCAATTATTTCCGTCATGTATAGCTTCGCTGGGTGAAGGTCGAAGCTATCACGTCAACTTGATGTGTCTGTAGGTTTTATGTCTTATTTTAACTGATGGGTGCATAAAACTGTCCCCTTTGTCTAGAAAATTGGTGTGCTGAATGTCTTTATATATACACTATTATTTCTCTATTCTCACCTTTCGTAAATTCATTGGTTGCGGCTGTTGGCTGTAAATCTATACATATTATAAACTTAAGTCCAGAAGGTTTATGTGTATTATAAATTCATATTAAACTTACATAAAATAAAGAAATTCCGATGTTTTGCCTAGTAAAAACAGTGCAAAGCAGGGGCGCTCACTAATCCTAACTAATATTATAAATGCGAAAGTGAGTTTGTTTGTAACGCTTTCATGCTAAAACGGCTGAACTGATTTGGATGAAATTTGGCACATGGGTAGACCATGATTTATATTAGGACAAAGGATACTTTTTACCTAGGTAGTACGTTCCCGTGCGATGATTTCCGACCTCCACTCGGGCGAAGCCGCAGGCAAAAGCAAATATTCATTCAATAATACTTTTATATCATACATTTATATCAATAAAACATTTATCCTATACCTATCTCAATCAATCTGCCTAGCCTTTTCCCAACTACGTTGGGGCCGGCTTCCAGTCTAACAAGATGCAGCTGAATACCAGTATTTAACATTGAGCTACTGCCTATCTGACCTCCACAACCCTTTAACTGGGTAATACGATACCCCTTGGTAAGACTGGTTGTCAGACTTTCAGGCTTCTGACGACCCGTAACGACTGTCAAAGATCCACGAATGACAGCCGGGACCAACACCTTAACGTGCTTTCCGAGGGGCACGGAGGAGTCTCGGTATGTAAAGATGGTCACCCATCCACGGACCGACCCCGGCAAGCGTAGCTTAACCTGATGGATCGACCCGTTCGACTGTTATTACTTAGCCACGAGCTCTTCGTGATACCTATCTACTTAAAATATTAAATTATTGTTAAAAGAGCCCATCCAATATCACCCTCCACAATGCCATTGCTTACTATAGGGTTCATACTCGGTAGGTTCTATAATCTTTATCCATATCGTAAAGGCACGTATTCCCTACCATTATCGCGCCCCCCGATCTACTCCTGGTCTATGTTGCACCATGTAACTTGAGGCAACAGCGCCAAATGTGAATCAATGTGTAATCGAGTCTGAGTCAACCACGCTGAGGTCGGTGCATATCATTGATTAATTCATTCATAAATTCTTCATTTAGTGCATAATCTCGTCCTTCAACTATTGAGAGAGTGAATGACATTAGTTAAGAAATTAATAAAAAGTAATATACAGTGCTACCAACTTATCTGTGAACTGAAAGAGGCGGCACCGTCGATGCGTCGACACAATCGAATGACATGTGTGGGTACAATCGAATGAAATTTCAACATGACGGAGGTAGTTCCAATTTTCGCCATTTTACAGATAAGTTGGTAGGAGTGTACCTAAATATTTTAGGGAGTCTGAAAGCACTAGTAAGAAATTATTAAAATTCACACAAAGGTTCAGTTACAGTATCATACATAGTTGAAAGAAGAAAATTGTGAAAGCAGGAATCCATTTTCTGTTTGTACAACGTTCAATAATATAGATTAATGTAGGTAGTAGGTATTGTGTTGTATTGTGTTAAAGTTAATATTATGTTACAAGTTTTTTACCCGAATACGGCAAAGCCAAAAAGGAAGGGTTATGATTTTAGCAGTAGCATGTATTTACGTGTGTTCCATCGTAGCGCCTAAATTACAGAACCGATTTTAATGAATGAGGTATCAATAGATTCGTAATAATGGTCCGGGTGACATAGGCTATCTAAATTCTCCCTAAATTTAATATGGTGGACTTAACACGTAAATTTCTGACCACGAAAAAATATAAATTGAGAAAATAATGACATGTTTGGTGTCAAAAGAAACCTCTTGAGGAGCACATTACAAATATGTATATATATCATATTATTTAAGTAAATAAATATGTTTAAATTGATAAAAATAAGTAAAAGTGGAGGTAAATAATATTAATTTACTTGGTTACAGACCGACCGCGGCGAGCGTGATTTTTCAGTAGTCGTTTTTTAGTTTTTGAACATACTTTTTATTAGTTATATTATATTTAAATTTTAAATAAATTAGTATAGATTTGGAACTGACCACACTGTCGCATTGGGTATGGAGATTTGAATAAATAAATAAATATTTAACTGCAGTAGGTGCCTAATATTGGAATATTTATATTTATCGCACACAAATACACAACCTCTCGAAAGGCGAAACCCAATATTTCACTAACTAATGATATAGATTTCTGTTTGAATCATTTTGAAAACACAGAACTGATTTATTGAAGTAATAAATTCTCTTTCACACAAATATTTAGTGCTGAACGCTGTGAAGCATATTGTTTGAGCTTCAAGTAATTTTCGATCAATTTCGCCATTAATTTCATTAATTAAAACATTTCATTTTCATATGACAGCTAATTACTGGCAGGTTTTATGAAAATATCTTCAAAGCTTTCGATGTTAATGTCGAATATGTTTAATTATTTGAGTTGGATTGTAAGAGATTTTATCTGTTAGAATTTTAATCACAAATGTAATTAGGTTTTTTTAATTATAAAAGGGACAATACGGGCTGGAAATGAAATCGAAATGGAATCGAAATTTTATGCTTGGTGTTTGTTATGGCATCAAGGCAGATGAATTACCTACAGTTGAAACCCAAAAATTGTTGTAGGATACATAAATAAAACTTTGGAAGACATATTTGCTTGGACAGTCCTACTCCCTATTCTGGTGTAAACTGGGCAGATCGCTTTCGTCACGTCTTATATCACACGTCATCCAATGAGCACTTTGTTTTTACGAGGTAACAACATTTCTCCATCCTGCCAATATTGATATTGGGATGAAAGACAGGTAAACATGATGTCAGCTGTATTGTATCATCTTGTGTGAGTTGTTAAACTCTGATCAGGAAACCGGAAAACAACATGGTTGCCAAACAATGTAATTAAAATTAAAACTTTTTTACAAAAAATACAACCGACTTCCAAAAAAACACTACAAAGTAAAAAATTACTTTAATTTCGGAAGACGGTGTCTGGTTAAATGTATTTTCGTTTTTTGCCACCCACTTCCGAAATTAAAGTTATTTTTTACTTTGTAGTGTTGTTTTTGGAAGTCGGTTGTATTTTTTTGTAAATAAAGTTTTTATTTTTCACTTTTTAGTTGTGGTACCTACCCCAAACAAATTCTAATACCACTACCTGCAAAACAAACTAGAACATCATCCATATAAAAGTGGGGAAAAAATACGTATTATTGAAGCTAACTCGAAAAACTACCAAAGCAAAGTTAATCAATTTTATATGGGACCAACTTTGATTATACCCTCTCGAATAAAACATTCTTTTTTCAAATCGGACGACTCTGTAAAAAGTTATGCGTGGTCAAACATAAAAAAAAAAAAAAAAACGTGTCGAATTGAGAACCTCCTTTTTATTTTCGTCGGTTAAAAATGGCAGGAATTATGAAAATAATATGTAGAAAAAGGTTAAATTTATAGTTAACGACTTCGCTTACTGTAATTATAATAACTAGAAAGCTTTATGGTCTAACCGTTCTTCATGGTCACATTCTAACATAATCACACATAATGTGTACGGTCACGTACCATTTTCAAACAAAACGCGCCATTTTCTATGTTTTCTCTTCTGAGTTGGTAACAGCGAAAGTGCAATTTAAACAGTTATTAGAAAGCAAACTTTGCAAATATCGAAGCAAGTGGATTGTTATCTACTTATAAACATTGGCTTGCAATAACTTGATCGTGATTTACAAAATTACAAGTATTACTAAATCACTCTTTGGATACGATGGAGCAGAAACATTTGTTACCGATTAGTAGACTGTAATGATTGCATACAACATTGTTTAAAAGAGTTATCTTTATTTGAAAATTAAGTAAAGGCCTTTTTTCCAGAAGCATTTATGGGAATAAAATTGTGGTATCGGAAAATTTCACAATTAAAGTCCAACATTTTGTCGGCTAAAGAGAGCCTATGTATACAATCTAATTTGAATCTTTGGTCGCGCAAAATAAACAATAAAATGGCACTTCATAGATTTGTATCTCCATCAATGGATGACTGCGAACATCGCTAGCTGAATGACATTTCGGCCTTTGACGTCCATAAAGTCTCTGACGATGAAAAGGTCACTTATCTACATGCATACAAACAAAAAACTTGGAACTGGCGCTGTCAAAGGGGAAAGCTAGAACAAAGAGAATTTCTGCTGAATCTTTGCTTCATTTCCAAATTCTTCAAGCGAATATACTCCAGTTTTGGAACTCTCCGACTTTGCCTTTTATATTTTAATACCCCAATTCATTCGAACCTGGTTCTAAACGAGGCATCTGTAAATTAATCAGTTATTTGAAGTGATACATCCCAGTACCTACACGGATTCATTCGAAGTCAGTTGTCCGAAAGACTGGGTCGGTTGCGAAAGAGATCTTTCTTTCTGCCCCTCGCTCGATAAAAGTTCATTCAAGCGTTGTACTTTTGCGTGATTGAATTTGAAGAAAAAGATACTTAGTTTTGATGCCGATGTTAATTAATAACATGGAGAGATATTTATTATAAAATATAGTTCTATTAAGCGCCTAATAATTTAAGTCGAGTTGTTAATACCGGTACCATAATCGATTGTAATTTACGATACTTCATTACAAATAAACAGCTAAGTTAGCGGTGCAGTAGATTACCATTAGACTGTATCTATTAGTAATAGTATTGACTTCATAATGAATTGTATGTCGGTCGCTAGCCATGCTCTGTTACAAACATTTGATCTCATAAATATGTTTGAAAAAAGCGGATAATATCCCACTGTTTACTGCGAACTCGTTTCTTATTTAAAGTACTTAGCTCATTATGAAAACACTTTCTACTTTGTTTATGTAGTTTTATTTTGCTTAGACACATAATTAGTCTTTTTTAATGAGTCTATTTTTAGGTACTGCTACTGCAAAAAAAAAAAAACGTTTTCAAGCAAAATAAAAACAAAGTACATAGAGCGTTCGAAGTTATGGAACCCGACAAGAATAAATATAAATCCCCAATCGTCACAACCGACCCGACACCGAAAGGTGCGTAACTTTCCGATAATCTTAGTAAATCTGGGAATGCTCAATCCTATTCTTCTGTGTTCTTGGACCCTCATTAATATGTATGAGACTTGAGTAAAGATTGTGCTGAAATTCGGACCAGAGCCTCGGTCCGATGGCAATAACATGACTGACCCTTGTCAGCAAATGGATTCCGTCCAAAAATAGATGGTGTTGTACTCATTTTTAGCTTGCATCAGACCTTATATAAATCATGGTGTCCCTCATACGTCTCTTGAGGTATAAACATGGTGGAAGCGCCTCAGTCCCATTTATTTATGAGACACCAAAAATAAGATTAAGCTATCATCACACCTATCTGTTTAAAATTACGTCCTCATGTTGTCAACAACTTTGACAATTTGAAAGATTTTGATGTGAATAATTTAAACGTGTCTTGTAAAAAAATTAAATGTTTAGTGAACCTTGGACATCGTCGTTTACATAACCTTCAAACGTCAGATAAGATGATACAACTTTGAATAGATATGACAACTTTTTTGTTATGCGTCAACATCTCAACATGAAATTTGTACTTGTGAGGCCAAATTGAGCCATAGTCCTAACAGCCAGTTGTTTCCTCTTTTCTCTCTCTGAATATGTATAGTAAACTAGTTGCGCGTAGTTTCACCCGCACAAGTCTTGAACCAGTGGGAAAATCGGAATAAAAATTATTCTATGTCCTAACTCAAGTCATGGTCTACCCATGTGCCAAATCCGTTCAGCCGTTTTAGCATGAAAGCGTAACATACAAACAAACAAATAAATAAACTCACTTTAGCATTTTTAACCGACTTTAAAAAGGAGGAGGTTCTCAATAAGTATTTTTTTATGTATGTTCCCCGATTACTCGGAGACGGCTAGACCGATTTGGATTTTTTTTGTTTTGTTAAAATTGATTAACTTTGCTTTGGTAGTTTTTGAGTTAGCTTCAATAATACGTATTTTTTCCCCACATTTATATGGATGATGTTCTAGTTTGCTTTGCAGGTAGTGGTATTTGAATTTGTGTGGGGTAGGTACACAGCTAAAAAGTGAAAAATAAAAACTTTTTTACAAAAAATTACAACCGACTTCCAAAAACAACACTAGAAAGTGAAAAATAACTTTAATTTCGGAAGTCGGTGGCAAAAAACGAAAATACATTTAACTAGACACCGACTTCCGAAATTAAAGTTATTTTTCACTTTGTAGTGTTGTTTTTGGAAGTCGGTTGTAATTTTTTAAAAAAAAAGTTTTTTTTTAATATTACTAGCTTTAAGGCTTTTGCCCGCGGCTTCGCTCGCGTTAATTTAGAATTTGACAATCAATTCGGGTTGTACTCCGCTTGTAATAATATAATTCAATCATGATTCGAAAGACACGTGGCGCCGTCCATTATCATAAGAATGTTATTGTTGTTTTCCTCGGGAACTTTTTTTCGGGATGAAAGGTTTATGTCCGTTTCTGTACACCTAACAACATAATATATGCAAAATTTCAGGATGATCAGTTCAGTAGTGCTATTCTGTAAATATCTCACCGTGATAACTTAGGTGAAGTGAGTGTGAAGTGAGCCGTCATCCCACCTGATGTGCTAGGGGTTGACACTATTGACAGCTCACTTTAAGATCACTTCAGTTATGTTTTCACGGTGAGATCTTTACAGAATAGCACTACAGTAATTTAGGCGTGAAAAAGTAACAAACAAACAAATTTAATTTCGCATTTATAATATTAGTTGTAATATACTAGCTGTTGCCTACGACTTCTTCTGCGATCCAGGATGAAAAGTAGCCTATGTTCTTACCCAGGTCATGGTCTATCTCTTTGCCAAATTTCATCCAAATCCATTCAGTCGTTTTAGCGTGAAAGCGTAACAAACAAACAAACTCACTTTCGCTTTTATAATATGAGTTGGAATATACTAGCTGTTGACTGCGACTTCTTCTGCGATCCAGGATGAAAAGTAGCCTATGTTCTTACCCAGGTCATGGTCTATCTGTTTGCCAAATTTCATCCAAATCCATTCAGCCGTTTTAGCGTGAAAGCGTAACAAACAAACAAACTCACTTTCGCTTTTATAATATGAGTTAGGATTATAAAATTTAGGATAACTACCAATTTTTGAAAAAATAACCATTCAATAACTCCGTGCATTGAGATATAACTCACTGAATGACTATGTGTAAGTATATAGTGTAGAAACGTATAAGAACAGCGAATAATTACCCCTAAACGATGACTGTTTATGAACCAGTATCTAAATTATGGACCGAACACGTGCGGTCCAATATTTCAGGAAACGGGGTGTAAAGACTGCGCAAATTAAGATCAGTTTTTGAACGCGGGCCAACTTTGGCCTATAGCCTCATCATTTCAATCTGATAATAGTACCTCTTTTCGAGGCCCATAGCTCGCTGGGTCGATGACATTGTGAAAGTCGCTGGTACTCTCTGGATGTGTACAGCAGAAGATAGAGACCGTTGGTCATCTCTGGAGGAGGCCTTCACCTTCTACTAAGAGGGTTTCTTGTTAGCAAAACTAAAATTGTGAAAATAATTATAATAATAAAATTGCAACAATAATAATTATAATAATCTAATAATATAAAAGTAGTACGTTAATGTTTTTTAAATGTCATTAATAATGGTATAATATACGAGTATAATGAGATTGCTTTGGAAAAAAAAAATAAATGTAATTAATTATGAATTTGAAATGTTTTTAGATTGCATGCAGTATTTATATTATTATAGTAATATTTAAACAGCAAGAAATAAAAAGCTATTTTATTTTTATTTTATTTATTTATTTAACATTACCTACCACAAAAATTTTCCTCCTATTTATTGGAATTTTCAACCAATAGGACATCGTAATCGTGACAAAAAAATCAGCCGTCCTGTACATTTGGGTCGAGTAGGTCTTTAAGTTTTGCAATCTGCCTAGCCTTTTCTCAACTACGTTGGGTTCGGCTTCCAGTGTAACCGAACGGATGCAGGTGAATACCAGTGTTTAACATGAAGCGACTGCCTATCTGACCTCCACAACCCAGTTACTGGGAAATACGATACCCCTTGGTAAGATTGGTTGTTAGATTTTCGGGCTTCCGACTACCCGTAACGACTGTCAAAGATGCAGGAATGACAGCCGGGACCAACGGCTTAACGTGTTTTCCGAGGCATGGAGAGGTCTTGGTATGTAAAGATGGTTACACATCTACGGACCATCCGCGGCAAGCGTAGCTGGATCGATCGACCCGTGTGGCTGCTATTACTAGCCACAACCTTTTGTATGGATTGATAATTTTTTCGCGATTACGATTTAGGTCTAATGGAGAAAGTTGTTCAGTTTGAAGGTCTGTACTACGACCTTTAATATGAACACACCTTTCTGATACATGCTGTAATAACCTAATCGCTGAAGCAAAATAATTGGAAGGGTTTATGAATACCACGTTAAGGTCGATAAGTTTCTACTATGTTGGTCTATTATTATATAAGGTCTACATGGTTGAACTTCAAACTGTTAAAAAGGTCTTGGGTGATTTAGCTTATAAGGGTTAACAAATTAGTGAACCAGACATCCACTCACGTAATTTTATGAAGTAAAATGTCACGTCACGATTCTTTGAAACAACAATAGTAATGTAGGTATGTAGAAGACTTAATTACTGACTTAAAGACCAACACTGTATCAAAACCTATTGAAAATAAATTATTAAGATGGATTGAGAAGGTGTTTCTTTCTTACAAGAGATTCAATAAAATAAAGAGGTACGTATGGCATTGTCTCAAAAAAAGTAAATTACGAGCCTGGTAATTTTATCAGGCTTATTTTATCATTAATTTTTTTTACCCAACAATATAAAAGACCAACCATTTAGAATAGTTAAAAAAAATCTTACAAAATTATTATTAGATAAATGTTATTCCTCCGTTGCTGATTTTGTTGCCGATAATTTACGATAATTCAATAATTTATTTAAATTTAGACCTTGTAAGTTAGTTTATTTTTATATTTTTGTTTGTTTGCTTATAATATTTTTGCATGCCGTATAGGCAGTATGTACAAGGACTCGAACATTATTTTGTAACATCTAATTTATAATACCTACATTCTGTGCAAATAAAGATATTCTATTCTATTCTGGGTTATTTTCTAAGGCGCAGTTTTCGAAGTTTCTATCCACAAAATCTTTATAACCATTGCAGTTATGAAGAATTATAATTGTTTATTGCCTCTTCGGTAAGATGCCTTTTTGTCTCCATTGTAACATGCTAATTAATTGCTTATCATTATTTTTCGAATAATTATTTGAAAGACACGCAATGTTATTGATATTTAATAACAAAATATGAAACAGTAAGTTATTTAAAAAACAAAAACCTGGCTGCAAAAACATAACTGAAAAAATAAAAACAAGTATTATAGTTAATATTTTGGAAACGCAGGTGGAACAAACTAACTATTTCAGGTTATTGGTTTGTCCCCGCTGGAATACAGCAAGTATTTTTTTCTCTTTTCAGTTATGTTTTTGCAGTCGAGTTTTTTTTTTTATGTAATTTGCTTTATTTCAAGCTTTTTATTGTTTTTAATATAATTATATATGAAATTGAATCATTACTAGCTTTTATTTGATACCAATTTTGTAATAATTTATTTTTAGAAAAACCTTCCCTTCCCTTTATTTTGTACTTTTAGATGCAACATATAAATATTATATGTAGGTACTAAATCACTCCCACAATTAAGACGAATCTAACGACACCTTATAAGCTAAAATCCATCAAGCCATTTAAGCTACAGGAGATCACAATGGAACGGAACAACATACATACATACATATGCACGCGAAAAACGATACCCTCCTTCTGTGTCAGTCGGGTAATAAGTACGTTGTTAAAAATTCTCATGGCTACGGAATTGATTTGTTTATACAAAACGGTGAAAATGCAAACTTATTTAATATTGCCTTAAATATAACGTTTATGTTAAAAACCACATTGGAAGCCATTGTTAAATAGGATAAATAAATACCTCCAGAGATATTTGTTATTTTCTGTTAGTGTACACAGTCTGATTGCTTGTTATTTAAACAAACCAACTGAGTTATTGTAATCACTAGAACTCGAAATATTACTGGCGCCACTTCGTGGCACAGAATCAACAAATTAATAATGTTGTCACAACCTTTTGGAAAATTACCAATCGCCACAAACCGTTTTTTAATTATGATTCTAGTGCCACGAAACACTCTTTATTATTAATCTTATAAAAGCTTTTAGAATATTAACAAACTGTAGTAAAAGAAATTGATTTTGCAAAAAAAAACATTTACGAAAGAATTGCAGACTTCGCTTACAAAAATTTCTTAATTAATAAACTTAAACTTGCCTCAGTCCTCTTCATTCTATTTTTTCGTCCCAAGATGTGTAAAGTGTAATAAGTATAAAATGTGGAAAAAAAAAAACAAGTGCATCGGAGCACTTGGGCTAAGGGCTTCCGCTTGGCAAACTTTTCAATCGGACCACTTTACAGTGGGACAAGTTTATCCTTTGAGACTTTGTACTCTCCCTCCCCTATTTTGGTAACCAAATTGCACGAATAACAGACTATGTAGAAACAAAGCTTTGACCTGAACTTTGAAATCTTTTCCGAAACTTGCGCAAAACTATATTGATGAACTACATAATGTTGTCATTTCGATAAAACATAAATTTTACAGTTTAATGGAATTTCGCATCTATTTGCAGGCCAATTAAGCATAGTTGAAATCAATGTACCTTTATTATTAAATGTTCAATTAAGTATGTCTGATGAACTATTTCGGAGTTTCGGATACGTAATGCCAATGACCCTCCATAGTGCGAATTTTGTTGATGATTTAGTAATATTTTATACAAGGAGGAATGAGGATACATCGAAGCGTGGTTTAGCTCGGTGTGTAAGTTGAATTGGCGTTATGGTTGTCTAGTTGGACGCGCGAGATAGAATACTCACGCGCACCGGAACAAAACGCGCTTTTCAATTACATTTAAGACAAAACGCTGTATTTAAATACATTTTTAGCTTAGTAAGTTCTTAACATATTTAAATACCTTCGATTTAAAGTAAATTTTACTGCACAAAAAGGAATTGTTTACGTATAATCGTATAAAACAGGAATATTTTTGTATTGAAAAAAAATCAAGTAATCATGTTTCGGTTTTAGTACAGGAGTAGACAATATAGTTACATGGAAATTTCAAATTATTTAACCATATACATTTGGTTATATAGGAATTAAAAAAAAAATGTCGACGAAGCCTCTTAATACTCGTAAATTGAATTTCGACATTTGCGTTTTCAGTACCTACTCATAGATTAAAAACTTTTTTACAAAAAAATAAAACCGACTTCCAAAAACAACACTACAAAGTGAAAAATAACTTCAATTTCGGAAGCCGGTGTCTGGTTAAATGTATTTTCGTTTTTTGCCACCGACTTCCGAAATTGAAGTTATTTTTCACTTTGTAGTGTTGTTTTTGGAAGTCGGTTTTATTTTTTTGTAAAAAAGTTTTTATTTTTCACTTTTTAGTTGTGGTACCTACCCCACACAAATTCTAATACCACTACCTGCGAAACAAACTGGAACATCATCCATATAAAAGTGGGGAAAAAAGACGTATTATTGAAGCTAACTCAAAAACTACCAAAGCAAAGTTAATCAATGTTATATGGGACCAACTGTGATGTATACCCTCTCGAATAAAACAAAAAAAAATCTAAATCGGTCCAGCCATCTTCGAGTAATCGGGGAACATACATAAAAAAAAAAAAAATGTTCCGACTAATTGAGAACCTCCTCCTTTTTGAAGTGGGTTAAAAATAAATCAAAATAGGCACCTATACGTCTGGGAGGCAGTGACCTCTTACACTTGTGCAATGCTTTGAAATCCATTTTGAATCGTATATTATTCACATGCACAATTATTTTGCAACTTAATTCGCAAGAAACTTCGCTCAGCAGTGTTTTACTTTAATCTTTATTTCTGTTTCGAAGAACGAGCAAAATTCCACTAATAATAAATTAACGTCTTTTGTATCGAGAATGCCAGCAACACATAATACAATTTATAGAATTCCCATATGTGTTGTGTGTTGTGGCTAATATAATATGCAGCAACTTACGGTAACTTCGATCTATCTCCGCGAGATCCTGTGGGACTATAATTTGGGCGGATATAATGAAATGCTATAAGTTTTGTGGTTATGTATTATTCATTACTTCTCCTGTCTCGGTCCTGTAATATGGAAAGGGAATGGTGTAAAATAGAAGTACTCCACCGTAATGTATTTCGTATTCTGTACGTAGACCCTTATAAACATCAGAGGGGCAATTCCCGTATTTTTATAACAACGTTCGCAATCTCATCTCAGTCTCAATCTGTCAAAATTGTATAGAGTTTGCCTACATTTTTGACATTTTGATTGTCGCTGGCTGACATTGCGACTTGAATTTGAACGTTTTTAATTACGAGAATTGGCCCTCTGATCTTTATAGGACTAAAATATGCATGTTTTTGTCAGTCTCCAGGCATAGTTTGTGAAGGCACATTTATTATAAGGACGGCCATAAAATATGAATGGAATTTTCGTAACATTTTCATACTGCCCAGTTTTTCATTCGCAGCTCATGTATCTTCGACCAATTGAGGACAAATTCAAAAGCATTTCAACATTAATTTCAACGCGTATTTACGCGTTTGTATCATCATCACTTATACACTTACATTAGTGTTCCATAAACTCAAACAGATTAAAAAACGCTTTCAAAGTTCTTTTCTCAACGTGAAAGATTTGAAACGTTGTTGTTGCTATGTTGTGAAGTGTACTGTTTACAAATGCGTTATCCGCATTGTTTTCACATAGTGCCTACTACTTAAAATTCGACACTTTCTTCTTCACAAACAGTTTGCTCTTTACATTTTTTGTTCGCATTCCGCCAGAGGTCTTTTGGTACAAAACGAAACACAACCATTGTTTATTTCTCAACTTGAAACATTTATCTTTTGCTTCAATAACCTCGTGGTCGGACTTTCCTTCATTCATTAACTTTTCTGGAGACAAGTGGAAATCCGTGTGTAGCTTTTCCACGCGAAATTCCTAAATTAAATCTGAACTTAATTTTTACTTGGCTATGGTTTATTTTGCAACGAGTTCGCGCTCAAAGAGGTTCCAGGATGGTTTAAATTGGACAGATAATGAGGGAGTTTCTTTTTACGATGTTTGTGATTGTACTCTGGTCGTATTTAGATGGCACCAGATTGTTTTAAGTTTATAATGAACAAGATTTATACAATGTAATTTTTTGAGTGTTTTGTTTTTGCTTACAAAAAAGAGCGGAACGAAGTCAATTACAAAGCTAAGCAATTATTGTGTTTTGTTTATTAAATGATAATAATTGCAGTCTTAGCCGGAATTTGAGATCCGTACAAACCACATTCGTGTATGCTTGCATTACAACTTTTTTACGTTAAATAAAATATTTAGATTCTATTATTTCATAGAACAATTAAATAACAAATATCTGAAGCGACCTAGGTGAGTACAGTATGTAAATGTTCCCGTTATCACACCTATTTTCCTGGTAGGCACTTGATATCGGTCGAGTTATATACTCGTCAACACTATGCTACAGTTTTCGTGCCACCATTTTCCTCTGTCAATTCAGTCTGAACGTACGCATTGTTTTAGGAACATTTTAATTCGGTAGTGCGATTATTATTTTATCAGTGTACTTCGAATTTATTTTGGAAAGTGATTTGTCTGAACTTTAAAAAGCAATGGGACTTAAATAGTTTTTATTCTGTTTGATAGTTTTTGTGTGAAAAATGTTTTCAACGCGCAGAAGACTTTCGTTAAATACTTTGGTAGAGAAAGTTCTATCAAAAAGAAGGGACTCAAAGGATTCTCCACTCGCCTCACCTCTGTCCGACGAGGTATTTATTTTATTATTTTTGTTTTCAATAATCAATATTGTTGTGTAAATAATAATGCGTAAAAACGTTCGTTTGGCCTTGAAAATCCGCCAATGTTATCGACGCCTGATTACAGTCATGATTTAGGTTTTGGAATATCACGTTACGAAATAGTCTGCATTGGCATTGATGAGATAAAATTCATTTGTTATTGGGTATTTAATAAGGCCTCTATAGCAGAAACAATTGTTATGAGCCCTAACAGTTTTTAAGTATGTTTGTATAGTTTTCACTGATACTCGACTGAATTGAGATGTCTCTTTATCAATAAGTGGTTTGGCAGATGTTCAGGCCACCTGCCAAGACTATTATTTACTGGCGGCATCCGCGCGTTGAAGATTTGGCTGTTAGACTGCGTTAGGGCTGTCAAATTTGATTCAGTATCTATTATTTTTTCGATGTTCGGTCGCGTACTGTAAAGTATGTTTGAGTATATCTAATTAGGTAACTCCTAAACACCGGATACTTGTTCGTATTTGTATGCAAACTCTTGCGAAAACGAGTAAGGTTCCGACGGTTATCGCATTCTCAATACATTTTTAAACTGTCGTAAATTAAGTTAA
This sequence comes from Cosmia pyralina, assembly GCA_946251885.1. NCBI lineage: Eukaryota > Metazoa > Arthropoda > Insecta > Lepidoptera > Noctuidae > Cosmia > Cosmia pyralina. Next base: position 13,803,017 of record OX276359.1, on the reverse strand, counting down.
AATACAGCCAACTCGCTCACAGTATTAGGAAACTTCGAAAATTTTAATTAACGAATACTTTGTGTATGCTTCTTCTTCTTAACATAAATTGTCATAAATATTAATATTAGGAAAATAATCGAGGGTTTTGTTGGCTTAAATGTGACATTATTAGTAAACGTGAAATAAATAGGTATAGACAATCGTTATACTTTTTGGTACAAGGCTGTTTACCTGCCTCACTATGGCAGTACAATACATGCTCCATAATATTTTAATTATTTGACTCACATTCAATGTACTAACGTAGGTACTGTGCGTTGCAGTTGCGTCTAATACGGTAGATGAATTAACTTATCTTTTCATGCTTTTGGTGTTTTTTCTCAACTACTATTTTGCTGTGTCCGACAGGGTCCATAATTATCACATATAATTTTAATACCACCTAGTACACATTGTGGAATGCAAATAAATGATTGAGTACTGAGTATTTAGCCACTAACATTCCTAATATATTATTTGGGTTAATTCATTTCATAACAATAATTATCTAATAGTTTGGAATAATTAATTTTATTATCTAATATCTATCATAATATCACACAGGATGACTTTTATCTTTCAATAAGGTATTAGGAGGTAGTAGGTACCTAGTACCGGGTTCTCACGGTACGATTTCAGTTACTTTGAATTTGAAATTCAATTTGATTGAAAGTCTGTACAGACGGTTCAAATCGCTTTCCACTTTTTAGCAGTTGATCAACTAAAATCGAATCGTGTGAACCTAGTATAATATTTACACGCGCCGTAAATTGAATTGCCAACCGATAAGCCTTTTTATATCAACCACAGAAACTTTCCTGTTTCAAATATTGACTATAGATAAAAATAGATCAATTTTTCAGTGAACAATCTAGAGAAGTACATGATAATAATAATGAATAAAGTTTTCGAAGCTATCAGAAGTACCTGTGATGAAACACGCACATATCCTAAGGTGCGATCGATAAGCACTGAGTCAAAATGTCGAGTTCATCGCCATACGATACGGCTGATGTATTACAAGGTCGGGCAACCTTCGCGCGTTACATGTACAGTCGGCTAAAGAGTTAGGTGTACATTGTACAGGTAAGAACCATAATGCAGTCAATATTAATTGTTATTGAGTGTGTAGTAGGTACTTAGGTAGTAACTGTATAAAATCAGTGGAACAACCATGAACCGTGTATGGATTATATGAAAGTATGATATGGCCAGAAAGGGGGTAAAAACTAAGATTAAGGCTCATAGAGATGTATCTTACCCCGTCGCGCGCCAATTAGCAGACACAATTGAAATTCTATTGTTATCTGTACACATGGTGTACAATCGACATTTTAAGAGTTAATAGGGGTCAGCGCAGCATTTATTCTTTTTGCATGGAATAAGTGCAGTGGGAGGAGGAAGTGAAGGGGCATATACACTTTTTGAACAAAAGACACACTCAGAAGGGACTGAAACTGTTGATTAAAGGTAGCTTCACAAGTTAGCTACCTGTACACTTATTTATTTTGTCGATTGTACCTACCGATAAAGGGTGCGAGTTCTAATCCTTTGGCGTTTACATGTCTATTGGTATTGTCAACACAACAACTGTTACGATGACATCATGTGAATGGAAATGTGTGTTCACCTTGCTATGGAGTGGATATCGGTCGCAATTAAATGACGAACTAGACGCTTCGACGTCTTCATTAAAGTAGTCTATAAAAAGGAAATTGGTGAAGTCTTTGAGGCCTCTGCCTCGAATTTTGCAGGAAGCGGGGCGGCAGCGGCGGCGGCGCGGGAGCGGCAGGATTTTATGCGTAAAAACAAATGGACCGGACCTCGACAACAGCGGCGCGGAAGCGGGGCAGGACAATGCGAGACGCGCCGCCGCCGCCGCCGCCCCGCTGCCCGCGAAATTCGAGGCAGAGGCCTTAGGCGCTTGAAATTGATAAATAAATTGAATATAAAAAGACCTTTAATAATAGAACTAGTGTTCATTTCATTCAGAAAATTTCGACTTCAAATTACAGAAGGCGTGCTAAGCATTTTAAGTCCAAAAAAACCGGTCATGTGCGAGTAGGACTCGCGCACGAAGGATTCCGTTCCACCGTACAATATTTAAACTACAAATTAAAAAAAAAAAATACTTGTTTCAAAAAAAAAAAAAAAAAAACTTTTGTATGGGAACTGGGGACCCCCTTTAAATTTATTTTATTTTTATCATTTTTTGATAGAGCGGCAATAGAAATACACAATCTATGACAACTGTCTACCTAATAAGGTTCATGAGATATAGCCCGCTGACAGGACGGACGGATGGATATTAGAGGCTTAGTAATAGGGTTCCGTTTGGCACTTTTCGCGTACAGAACCCTAAAAAGGAGCTACCTTCAGTAATCTAGTTGAAAATGAATTGAACTAACCTTGACTCCAAGCAGCGACATTTTATTAGCATTACAAATCCTCTCGGGGCTTGAACTAGACACAACGGCGCGTCAGAATTAATATTGACTCATTTTTATTAGCTGGCAGCCCTGACATTGACTAAGTGAAATGTTTATTTTGAAAAAGGATAACAATTGACAACAGCAACAATTAGCTACTGATTACTTTAAAAAGATAATCAATCGTTGACATTGTTTAGATTGAGTAGATAAGAATAAAGGTGCACATTTTCATGATGATCGTACGAGTATTAGGAACTTTTTGAACAAAGGACGAATTCAGAAGTCTGAGGCATGCCCAAGCATGTACGAGTAACTCTGTTCAAAACTGGCGGATTTCATGCTTATCTGTTCTCAAGTGTAGTTTTAAAATTAGATCGTTCGAGGGTAACTATGTTCTATGTTCTATGTTAAAGGATTGCGTTTCCGCACTTAGTCCTTCATGTGGACCATTGTGCGTGGCCCATGGCGGCCGTCGGGGGTTTATTCCAACCAGCCCACCTCCTTCCAGAAGTTAATCAAATCTCCGGATTTGTTAAGAACATCTGTGAAAAATCGGGATATTCCGAGAGTTTCTGTTCTAATCTGGGTGACGCCTGTGCATTCAAAAAGCACATGCGCAACGGTTTCCTCAGCCTCCATGCAGGCCCTGCACCGAGGACTGTCCGTTATTCCTATTGTGTGGCAGTGTTTGTTTAATGAGCAGTGTCCTGTGATGGTCCCCGTCACCAGGCGCAGCCCGTTCCTGTCCAGACGTAATAATCGCCTGGTAAGCGTACCATCCAGGGACGGGATGGCCTCCCTGGACTGCCTGCAACCTGATGTCGAGGACCACCAACTCTCCGCTTGTGTATGGGTGAACTCCTGTAGCCATCTGCGTAACTGGTTGAAGGGAATGGGTACGATTGGCTCAGATCCACAGACAGACGTGCTGGATGCTCTCCTAGCAAGTTCGTCCGCTGCGTCGTTACCAAGTGATCCGCTATGTCCTTTTATCCATTGCAGTGTCACTGTGTTGCGGTTAGTTACCGCTACTCGTTCGAGTGCATCGTGACATTCTAGTATTAATCTCGAGGTAAAGTATTTTTTCTGTAGGGATTGGAGCACTGAGGCACTGTCTGAGAGTATTCGTATATAGGTATCCGTAACTCTTCTGGCTTCTATGGCATTCTATGGCATTCATTCTAGTTTTAAAATTAGATCGTTAGAGGGTAACATTTTTATAGTACCTCTCAAACCAGTGAGCACTTACTACTACTACTACTTTAAGACAGTTTTCTTCTGTGTTTGTAAGTACTTTCTTCCTCTCAGTGTATACACCTCTAACAATACCGACCGTTTGACATTTACGGTTGTGGCAGTCGTTTCACTTTCTCTATAACGTTCCAGCCATATGGCTTGGTCATTGTTGCTATAACTACAGCGACAGTTGCCCACGCGCAGGTGCCAACAAACAGCTGTTATTGGCTGTAATACGGTATCACCCCATTTTAGTTTTTTTGTTTCGTGTTTCGACTGATAAGATGCAAACTTATGTTTTACGAGTATGTTCGAGTTGTTTTAGAATATTTGAAATAATTTTTTTTTTGGCCAGTTCATATTGATTTCAGCAGTTTCAAGTTAGGTATAACTCGTAGGTAGGTAAATAGAAAATTAGTAAAAAAATGTTTTTGAATGGAAAATAATAATTAATCATTGGATTAATATAATATGCATTAATTTGATTGACTTTTGGCTTGACTACTGTATTAATTTAATTGTAGAAAAAATCCTGTACAAAAATTAGATCATCGGAAGGCACATGTATACCTACAATTTTTATGATTTTATCCTGCTAGAGTACCTTAAATGACGTCAATTAATAATTGGTAGGTATTTAAAATACTGTTTTCTTATCATACAAACGGACCGTAAACAACATATGTATTATTTATTAATTAGCATTGGCAATTTAATCAACCACAAGGCATATGGGATCCTGCAAAATATTCAACTCATTAATTAATGTGGACTAAGTACCTACCAGGTTGTTATGAACGGAAGTGTAAATAATTGAAATGTGAACTATCAACTTATTTATTTTTCTTGTAGACATGTTATTCAAAACAACTTTTTTTTTACGTATTGAAATAACATCTAGTAGAAAAAAAAATATAAAAAAAAACTAAATCTACGTAACATTACTATAATTCTAACGTGGCTAAGTAATAACAGCCGCACGGGTCGATCCATCAGGTTAAACTACGCTTGCCGGAGTTGGTCCGTGGATGGGTGACCATCTTTACATACCGAGACTCCTCCGTGCCTCGGAAAGCACGTTAAAAAGCCGTTGGTCCTGGCTGTCATTCGTGGATCTTTGACAGTCGTTACGGGTCGTCAGAAGCCCGAAAGTCCGACAATCAGTCTTACCAAGGGGTATCGTATTACCCAGTTAATGGGTCGTGGAGGTCAGATAGGCAGTCGCTCCATGGAAAATAATGGTATTCAGCTGCACCCGGTTAGACTGGAAGCCGACCCCAACATAGTTGGGAAAAGGCTAGGCAGATTGATTGATTACCATAATTATAACAATAACCTACAGATAATAAATAGGTACAGCTAATGTAAAAAAAAATAAGTATGTCGTGGAAGTCAACAACGACCTAAAACTGAAGAGACAAAGTGTTCGTGACGATAATGAGTAATTATCGTACAAATTACTACCAGTTTTTATCGATAGGTAGCTACTTTTATATAACTTACGACCCCAACCTTCATTCTGTACCAGACATTATTTTATACATAGGTTATAGGTACCTAGTCAATGTACTCAATTCTGTCAGTAAGTAAATGATTTTTAGGAAACTTTATTTATACCTTCAATCTGCCTAGCCTTTTCCCAACTATGTTGGAGTCGGCTTCCAGTCTAAACGGATGCAGCTGAATACCAGTATTTTATATGAAGCGACTGCTTAGCTGACCTCGACAACCCAACTGGGTAATACGATACCCCTTGGTAAGACTTTCGGGCTTCTGACGACCCGTAACGACTGTCAAAGGACAATTTGACAGGACAGCCGGTACCAACGGCTTAACGTACTTTCCGAGGCACGGAGGAGTCTCGGTATGTAAAAATGGTCACCCATCCACGGACCAACCCCGGCAAGCGTAGCTTAATCGATCCGTGCGGCTGTTACCTACTACTTAGCCACGAACTCCTCTTTATTTATACCTTACTGAAATGAAATGATATTTATTTCTGTAAGTAGATCTGACACTTTTACACGTCAATTTTTTAGTAAATATTTTAAAACTAGATGGCACTTCCATTTCCTAGCTGTCTGATCCCTGCACGCGAAGCATGACCACCTTAAAAACGGGTTTTGTCTACGGAAGAACAGATCTAATTGCCAGATTGTAGATTTCTAAAAGTATGGCGACGTGTCATTTTGTCTATTCTTCCGTCGACAAAACCCGTTTCTATGGTGGTGGTAAAAACTCAGAGGTCTCTTTTAAATTCCAAAGTCCAAGTTCAAATTCAAGTCCACTTTCATAACATTTGGCCTAATTGTGAACATTATGGAAAGAATAAACAAGAATCTGCGACATTTTTATTCCACCATCGTTCCTTCTACTTCTTACGTGTCAAGAACTCGTCAGTCTTACAAAAAATCTCTCATTAAATATTCCTAAAATATAGTGGCGATAATTCAAATTAACCAAATCGATTATTCCCATGCAAAGTTGTTTGTATTGCATTGAAAATATTAAAATAAATCAATGACATTATCGGCGACTTATTGTGAGCAAATTTTATGTGAAAAATATTAATAGTTGGTTGATAAACAATTCAAAGCATTTACATTGAATGGAATTTAAATAGGGTCTGTAGGTTTTTCTTTAGGTAGGCTATTTTCACGTGCAAGGGACACAATGGGAAGTCTTGCAAAGGACTGTTGGTACTTATTGCCTGCATAACATGCATAATCAGCCTACAATGCACCCCCTGCTGGGACACAGGCCTCTTTGTGAGACGGACTGGGGACCGTTATCCACCACGCGAGTTCAGTGCGGGTTGGCAGATGTCACAGTCTTCGAATTTTTGGTTCTAGGACATGCCAGTTTCCTCACAAAGTAAAGCGCCTGTCAGGGTTCGAACCTACGACCTACAACTCGTAAGTCGCGGCTACTGGGCTACCTAAGTATTGCCTATCTGTACAATGTAAGGCACACTGTCGGGGTCTGACTCACCGCCGCGATAATTGAAGCCATGTTTTTTGAAGGGCTGGGAGATAGGTACTTACATACATTTCTACATTGGGGCCAGCTTAGAGATTTCCCGTAAAGATACGAAAATAATGAGTCAGTGAAAATTTTAAAATTTTACCGTATTAAATTTTCCTGTGTTTATTTATGGAAAGTAAACTACTGGAACTAAACGATCGACAATGTTTACTCAGTTATTCTTGGAACAGTTTGATTTAACTGAAACCCACCTGAGCGTCTGAAATTCGTTTAAATAAATGTTTACAGTGCTAAATTCCAATTTGTAATTAAATGTCAAACTTTTGCCTACCTAGGTTTTTACGTTCACGGAAAGTATTTTTCACACTGAATTTTATTACTTACGTATTTTGAGGGAGATCAACATCATAGGTACAATATTTATTTTTGTAATGAATCTAACACAATTGTACCGATTTTAGAACAGAAAACAATGTTGTGTCCTGGGTTTTCCATTAATATAATACATATTATTTAAATGAATTACGTTCGTATTGTGGTATACAAAGGTATGAAACAATAAGTAGGAAAAATACTTACGGAATATAAAAATAATATTGTGATTTTGCAAAAAATTTACCCTGTTGGTTGCAGTGTTATAAATTTATATCAGAGCATTTTGTTTAACGGCCAGCAGTTGGATTTTTCTGAATAATTTCCCCTAAGCTGCAAATACATTTGTAACAATACTATTTGGTATTGTTTACGATAAAAAAAAACAAAGATTTGTTGATAGACAATACGTTTAATAAAGTTTTTACAATTTTTATAACCTTTTAACAGAGAGTTTGCAAGATGTTGTTTGAACGAGTGAAAGAATGAATATAAGAATGAAAGTTAAAATGAATGAAGACTAAGTGAGCGAATGTGTCGTAGACAGGTATTATTTGTAATAGGCTCCATACGCAATGCATTTTCATTCCCCATTTCTAAATACAAGAAACGGCATAAGCCTCATACGAGATAGGAAAAGTCGATTTTCTTTCCGTGCTGCATTTGAGTACATGTAAGCCGGAGTATATCTGAATATATCACGCTCTGCTAAGGATATTTCCAACATGCTTATCGCGTTCTCAGATCCAAGGGAATTCTGTCTGAGAGAGGAATTTAAGAGAAGTTCTGTGTATTACGTTTCCGTGTTATTGAATTGTATAGCCATGTTTTGTTCACTTCAGTGAACCACGTTTTTGAGCTCTATTCTTTGAACAGTTGTATTTGGTTTGTAATACCTAGTTATAAAATTGCTCAGTCAGACTTTAAGGTACCTAACTACTGTTTAAGTCAGTTTTGACCGAGGTTTCAGTCACATGAAACAAACATTTCAGTAAGCACCTAACTGAAGATTTATGATATCACGTCTATATTTAATTTTAGTTATTTCATTAAGGATGTTTTCATGAATAACGAATCTAGTATTAATTAATTAATGAGTAAATGAAAATAAATTATACCATATAAGGTTCGTTTGGGTTTATTTGGTCTTTATTTGGAAATATCCTGAAAATATGCTGTTTGGTCTCGGTCTGCATCCGCCGGGGTCGCGGGTAGTTCGAAAGAGAACTGAAGGAACACGGGTGGGTTTTAGTCAGTAAAAGTCTGACACGCCCTCCCGCTCCGCCCAGAGCGGGAGAAGTTTTTGATGTTCTCACATCCACAAAAAAAAAGGTCTCGGTCTACATAGTCTTTTACAAAACCTACCAAGTCCTAGTTTTTTTCCTATGTTTCGGTTGACGGCTTGTGTATCTAGATGCGTCTGAAAATCTATATATATAAAAATGAATCCCAATTCCCCTTGGCCATCGCATCACGCGTGAACGGATGGAACAATTTCGCTAGTTCTTTTTTTGTTGTGTTTATAATTGTCAGGAGAAGGTTCTTATGAAAAAAAAAATAAGAAAATTTCGCAGAAATTGGAAAATTTCAGAAAAAACATTTTAACTTCACGCGTTTACATTAGAATATTCATAGCCAAGACAGGACGACGTCTGTCGGGTCAGCTAGTTACTTATATAAATGGTCATAGTTCATGTATGAATATTTATTACAAAGTACATAAAAGTATCTCCACGATGCACTGAACACACGATAATATTATGTTCTTTTCCGCCTCTGTTTACTTTGCGACCGTGTTTCAGACTACCTTAGAATCAGAAGGTCATGCATTACGTCTTAATATGTGCAAATATGAATGATATCATAGCACAAAATACCAAGCGTGGACTTAATGTTACTGGAAATAAAGTCTCAATTACCAACACTAAATTCTTGAATAATGGCACACTTTTACATAGCAGGCATCATTTGGTTCCTTTTGTAGTTATCATTCTTTACTGTCTTGAGATATTGTTTTTAATACTAGTAAGGGTATGACTCACTTCTAATTGACACTTTAGGCAAACGTGTTTGTGATCTTAGTACCTTTGTTTGCATTAGCACATAGAAGCAGCATAGCGATAGAATTAGTTAGTCTTACCTTGACACAATCTCATCGTCGAATTTTACAACTATACTTGGAATTTTAATCCTTGACAGTTCGAAGCAAAATGATTATCGTTTTCAAATTACTTATCGTTTATATTATGGTATAAACGAATATAATGTGTTTCAATTAAAACTATAAGCACATCAAAGTAGTTTCGCTAATTCTTTTTTTCACTTCATTTCCTTTTTAGGGTTCCGGACCTCAAAAGGAAAAAACGGAACCCTTATAGGATCACTCGTGTGTCTGTCTGTCCGTCTGTCACAGCCAATTTGCTCCGAATCTAATGGACCGATTAAGTTGAAATTTGGTACACATATGAATTTCTGTGACCCAAACACGGACGGGTAAAGTAAATAAATGAATTTTGAATATAGAGGTCACTTTTCGGGGGCAAATAAGAAAATTAAAAAAAAAAAGTTTTGCAAACTACACCATGTGGCATGTCAAATGAAAGGACTTACTGTGACGGTCTTAAATATTTTTTTTTTTTTATAATTTTAAAATAAATTGTTTTGAAGTTATTCAAGAAAATAGACAAAAATTGACCATTCCCCCCCCCTCTTGTCTCCGAAACTACTGAGCCTAAAATTTAGAAAAAAATACAGAAAATAGATCTTCACCTGTAGATTACAGGAAAACCTATAAGAAGTCTGTGGTCTTAAAATAACATTGTAAATCTATCAATATTGTGAGTACAAACTTACATTTACAGTTGGAATGTAAGGGAGAACATGTTTTTCAACTACAATGTTAAGTATGTTCTTCAGATAAATTCATCCCAACTACGGAACCCTTCATTGTGCGTGGTCCGACACGCACTTGGCCGGTTTTTATTATAACCCAACCCCCTGTCCCTACCCCTCAAACCCCACCCCCTCCAAGCCCTCCCCCCAAGCCCCCCTCTCGTCCCCTTACCTCCTATCCCTTCAACTGTCAAGTTACTGAATACGATTAAAAGTCAAAATATAAGCAAGGAGAGAGGTGGTATGTATAGGCTAGCTAATATTGCAGTTATAATGCCTAATAATACAAGCCAGTTAATGGCCCACCGCAGGGCAAAGGCCTCTTCTCATCTCATACGGAGAATAAGACACGAGCATTGATCATCACGCTCGCTCAAGACGGGTTGGTGATTTCAAACGTTTGGTAATAAATAAATAATTATTACAAAACTACAGATTCTAACAAATTAACTGCAATATGTATTTGCAGCTAATTTGTCTTAATCTAAGTGAAATCTGAACCAATCTGACATTGTCATTCTATCGTTATATACGTTCTTTAAACAAAATCCATATAAATCAATAAATAATTTACCAGTCCCGTGCACGTAAAACCTCATTGCACGCGAATGGGACCGATTAATTTGGTGTCAATGTACTAATCAGGGCAGCAACTGCCAATCAGTTTGTTGGTTTGATTCTATCTAATATATAATGGTAGCTTTGTGAAGCGCTGTTTAATTAGCGGTTGAAGCGCTTTTTTGTCGCTGTATTTCTACGTATAAGTAACGGGCGTAAGAGTGCGTTTCCACTGACGCGGAGCTGGACGGAGCGGAGCGGAGAAAATCAGTAAAAAGTGGCAAGTGTTTCCATTGAAGCGGAGCGGAGCGAAGTGGAGATTTCGAGCACTGTGATTGGTCGGACTGCCCTGCTCGACTCCGTTCTGTCCGGCTCGGGGCTGCATGCTCATATATTTTATTTGAAAATCCGCTCCGCTCCACTGACGCGGAGTAGAGATTTCGAGCACTGTGATTGATCAATTCACGGTCCACTCCTCTTCACTCCACTCAGCTCCGCGTCAGTGGAAACGCACCCTAATGTGTATAAATTATATCACCAATGCAAATAATTTGATTTGCATTGGTGGTATCATTTTTGGGGCACTGCAGTTCATTGATGTAAGCTAATCTAATCTGATTTAGTATGATGTGCCACTTTTTAAATAAAGAATTCAATGCTCTCTCTTTTAACTATACAATTTGGTTTTTCATGCACGTCTAAACAATGTAGGTACCTATTATGAAACACGGAACTAAATAAATACTTTTAATTTTTTTTATTTACCCATTTAATTTGTATATTTATAGGAGTGCGTCAATAATGACTCAACGAAGTTTCCCTTTCGTTAAAACGGTCCTTTGGTCCAGTTTTGATGTAAATGATCTTTGCGGTTAAGACGATAGAAACATTGCTCTTTATTGGACCATTGGTTTCAGGCCGTTCTATTCATTAATTGGCCGTTGTGTGCAGACTTTGTATCAACTTCACTTTGTCAAAAAATTAATTACTTAGATTTTTAAATTCGTATTCGGCTTCGAAGTTTTGTATTTTTGTTTCTATGGTAGAAATTACAACTTATGCAGACTAAAATTTAAAATTACGAACAGACCAGAAAAACATTTGTTTTTTTTTGTGGTACAAATCAATGAGATCAGTGAAGAACAAACGTTAACATGACAGGAGGCCCGAGGGGCAGGTAAAGTCTGCCCCAGTCACGGCTCTGACTCATAGGTGTCTCATTGTATCATTGCCAAGAGGCCAAACCAATCATCTTACTACCAATCACAAAGTCCACCCACAATCTTATTACAAAGCAATTAGGTTCAAATTTGTTTGCCGTCCGTTTATCTAACGCCTAATAAGTTTGTAGCCCACGTAATAGTCTTGCAGTCTGAATAAATCGGCGCACGATGGTGTAATACCCTGAGACAGTGGCGTTGTTTGCAAATAGAATATGCAATGAGACTGCAATACTTTTTCTACTGGCATTTTCTAAGCACGTTTTAAAGGCTTCCTTATAATCGAGAGAATTGTCAGTTTTAAATATAATGGGTCTAGAGTGGTTTGTCAGTTCTCTGGTCACGTTGGTCCGACTGCAGTTTAGGTGAATGCTTTGGTTCCTGTTCCCATCAGTAGACAAATTAAGTGTTCATTTGTCTTGTGTCTAAAGTGTCAGATTTTTCTAGAACTGTGAGATTGTTTTGTCAAAATAAATAATTTCAACACAATGTTAATTTCTACTCAACACCAGTTCTCATTATTTTGAAGTCTTATTTCATATTGTTTGTAAATTAATTATGTGCCTTTTGTTTTATTCAAAGCTACGAAGTTGTTATTTTGAACGAGTTGTTATGTTACATTTTCTTTTTTCTATTTATGGTTTGAATAACTTGTTGAAGAACATGTCTCATAATAGTTTTCTGTTGTTTTGTTGATACTTAATGTAAGTATCTACAGCAGAATTCGCTTATAATGACCTCGAAGGAAAGTAACAAACAAAAATTTGTATGACGTGCGCTTAGTATGACGTGTTTGTACACGTCATACTAAGCGCACGTCATACAAATTTAATGATCTAACAAATTTAAATTTAATGATTCTAGAAAATAAATAACTTCTTATTTTTGTTGGGTATTTAGTTTAATAGAGAGAAAAACTACAAAGTGTATTTTTATATTAATAAAAAAAGAAACATGAGCTGACACAAAACCAACCTTAAATACATAAATTAATACCTACATACTTACATTACATATTTTTTCATTTATTACATAAAAAATTAAATACTGGTATATATATATTATACCGGTTAGACTGGAAGCCGACCCCAACATATTTGGGAAAAGGCTAGGCAGATTGATTTTCGACATAAAAATGGACTATTTTGGTCTGCTTTTGTACTGTACCTACATACCTACGAGATGTCTGCTCTTGAAAAACTCTACATCTGTTCCATATGGTCTGGTTTACTCCAAAGATATTAACGTTAAACTAAATTCTTTCTAGAAAATATTAAGTGGATTAATTTTAAAATATTATGTAGTAGCCGCGAATGAAAGTTCACGTAAACACGTTTTAAATATATGCACCTGTGTAAATCGAGCAGACTAAACTATGTGTAATATTATTATGCCTCCTAGCCGCAGACATACGTGGTATCAACATTTTATTTATCTGTTTTACATACATAAACTCACACCTTCTTGCCATAGGGAGGTATAGGCAGAAACTACAGAACGCCACCTGCCACGATCATACTACTTTTCCCTCGTTTACGTTCATACATCTGGTCATACACGCACGCCGGTTGCGAGCACTACGCACCTGACCATTCTGAAGAACATCACCAATAAGGTTACTATATGTCTTCCTAGGGCGTCCCCTCCTGGTGTTTCAACTCACATCTGCCTTGTTAATACCTTTTGTTAGGCGCCGTTCATTCATCCTCTCAACATGACCAAACCATCTAAGCTCTTCAATTTTTGTCACTTCATCTTCTTTTAAACCGCACCGTTGCCTTATCACATCAATCCTCAGCCTATCATTCATAGTCACACCACACATGCTTCGCAAGGAACGCGTTTTCACAGCATTTATTCTACTTTCATGCTACTTTTGCCACATATATACCTGTGTTATACCTAGGTAGGTGCTACAAACTAAACTTGTTCGGGGCCGAACTAGTGTGTAGCACGCCTAAAGGATAGCAATATTTTTATCCTACATATAAAAATATTGCTATCCTTTAGGCGTGTTACACACTAGTTCGGACCCGAACAAGTTTAGTTTGTAGCACCCCTTGTAATTTAAGTGAGATACTCGTATATCCTATACTATTAAATGTGCAATATTTGTGTATACCTATATAATGTATATTATTATATAGGGTGTTAGGTTCAATGAGGGGCATACTTTAACGGAGTGTAGTACTCATGAAGATGAACAACTTTTACCATGGAACTAACCCTGAAATATGAAAAAGAAAATCGGCTGTTCTCTACAGAGTGCAAAACCTACGCGATCAAAATGTACGAGACAGCAGATTTTTTTTTCATATTTCAGGGTTAGTTCTATGGTGAAAGTTGTTCATTTTCATGAGTACGAGTACTACACTCCGTTAAAGTATGGCCCTCGTTTAACTTATCAACCCTGTATATTTGTAATCACGTTCTCGAAAACGGCTCGAACGATTTCGATGAAAGTTGCAATGTAAGGGTTTACGGGGGCGAAAAATCAATCTGGCTAGGTGTCATATCTGGGAAAATTCGTTTTCTCTATTTTCACCCGAGCAGAGCTCGGTCGACCAGGTACTGTATTTACAAAACTGGGTACAAAATAACTTCTTTTATAATTAAGAATTATATTTTAACCTATTAATTGTTAGCATTATGATTAAAAATAATGATTTAGATATAAATTAATTTAGTTACTAGGTACAGATATCAATGATGATTATGAAAAAATACGTCATCGACAAAAAAAAGTAGAATACAGTGATGTAGTAGACGCTAGAACAGGCTTTAATCGAGAAAGATAATATTAAACTGCAGAGTCTGACCGTCGATGACGGTATATCAGATTGATTGACGCAATCCTCATACCTACTCATAACAGTTCAATCAACGTTCGCGCAGTGCAGACATAATAATATTTTTGTATTGTTATATTTGTTATAACATTGTTATTTATTACCAGTGTTAAATATTATATTTACCATTAAAAAAAAAAATTGCAAAATCAGTGTAAAGTAAACTTTTCTAATACCTTTGCTATAATTTGAGTTATTAATGATATAATAACGTAAAATAAACTTATGTAGCACGCTATATTTTCGACATTTCCTTGTATTATAGCAGTCATGATTCGTGTGTATTATGTGCGAACGTGTTTATAATTAGATATTATTGTTATAAAACTTTTATTGATTACAATGGAAAAACAGGACTTCCTCGTTCTAAATGTAGGTAAGTGTATTCTGTTTTATCCATCTGCTTTTTTATTTGATTTGAGTTTCAAGTTGAATAGTTTTTTATACGACAATAAATAAAAGCACTAGCAATGCTAATGCATAACAATATATTGGAACTATGAACATCGAAATTCAAATAGTTAGCCGATTTATGGTGACTTAACTAATGAATACGTGTACCTATATTTAATTTAATTCTGTTGCCCGTATGTTTAATTCATTGTCGTATTGTCATCTCTACTTTGTATACCTATAACTTCAAATTATGTTATACTTCCAGTTTCCGATCGAAACAATGAATTCAAAATGTCCGTCGACTAAATAATGTCACCCTGTATATTTTTGGGAACTGCATTCACTCGATCGATTAGACGCGACAGAACTAAATATAGTCTTCTTATAGTTGACCTACTGAAGAAGTTTGAACGAGGATTTTATTCCTCAACGAGGAAAATTCTATACGGCCGTTGTTCAAGTTTACCTGTGTTTTAAAGAAGTTGAATTTAAAGAAGTTGAATTACTATTACAGTGTTTTTTAGGTTTCTTTTGCGGCTTTAGTACTTGATATCCGTAGTTTTATAATATTCTAGGAAGGTGGGTGATTTTAATTAAGTATGAAGTTATTAGGCATAATAAATTGATAATAAAAACTACTAAACGTTGCGTTTGCAGTTTGTTTGAGTGTAATGAAAGTATAGAAATGGAATACATAGATATCGGTTATAGATCGTAATTATTACGAAACGTGTCTATTATTGTGAAATCAACTTTCCTTCTGCATAAAACTTTCCAGTGCACTCGCGAGTTTATAATACGAAATTGATCTTGATAATTATTTAATGATGTTTTGCATAATTTACTTTGAGGTAATGGAGGAGAAAGCAGTATTGTTTTTATAAAAAATATAATGAGTCGAACAAAATCGGTTCGGTTTTTCTCAATTTGATAATTTATTGGTCTTGTAAGATAAAAAGAGAATACCTACTATTGACGATGACGTATCTCTCTACCTTGCCTTGTCGTCGTTACCTGCACTGCTGCCAATTTTTTGTGTTGATAAATACCGTCCTTGTACCAAGAATAATATCAAGGAAAAATATCGGAAAACTTTTTACTATCAAGAATCAATTTTAAACTGGCGTTATATTTAAAACGTGACTTTCTTGAAGACACTTCTCTAGCACTTTTTTTTCCATCGATTATACAGGGTCAAATTAAATTTGTTAGCACACGACAAAATAAAAAAGATTTTATGATTTTTTTTTGGGTCAACGACCGCTGGTAGTGTTGTAACTTGAAGTATGAGTTGGGAAAATCAGTTTTATTTTATTTTATCGTGTTTATTTATCAATAATCATCACGTCCGTGAAGTTATAAAAAAAAAAAGATTTTTAAACTGATATTTCTACTTTTCTGAGGAGCTCGTGGCTAATAACAACTGCACGGGTTGATCCATCAGGTTAAGCTACGCTTGCCGGGGTCGGTCCGTGGATGGGTGACCATCTTTACATATCGAGACTCCTCCGTGTCTCGGAAAGCATGTTAAGTCGTTGGTCCCGGCTGTCATTCGTGGATCTTTGACAGTCGTTACGGGTCGTCAGAAGCCCGAATGTCTGACAACCAGCCTTACCAAGAGGTATCGTATTACCCAGTTACTAAGTTGTGGAGGTCAGATGGGCAGTCGCTCCATGTAAAATACTGGTATTCAGCTGCATCTGGTTAGACTGGAAGCCGACCCCAACATTATTGGGAAAAGGCTATGGCAGATTGATTGATATTATATTTCAACTTGTCTGCGGTTGATGACCTCAAAAAATTCATCAACTTTATTTCTGTTTTGTTTTATCATCTTTAGATATCGAAACCCATAACATCTGCGGAGTTTTGCTAGCTAATTTAATTTGACCGTATTCTTACATATTCCTAGAAAAGTCTTTGAACAGAAGATTCCAGTCATTGTACCTACAGTGGATTGACATCACGACATGCAATCTGCGATCATTCGAGCGATGAATTGATAAATAATTGCTGAGTTTCTTAAAACGAAACGAGATGAGATCTATGACCGATGTAAATAATTATAGAAAAATAATGTTCATTTTTACTGTCTGTTTGAACGTTTTTATTAATTGATTCATCCATTTAAAGATGTGACACCATTAAGTAATAGTGATAACAAAATAAGGAAAGGAATATTTTATTCCGTAAATTTATATTTTTTTATTTTTTTTTATTTTTGTGGTTTATATTCAAGTTAACACTATTTGCACTAGGAACTAAAGTAAATGACTAACTAACTAACTATACAAATAAATACAAAATCAAAAGGACGCTTAGGCGTCACGTCACATTAGGATGACATCGATGCGGACGAGTAGGTACTTACCTACTCGTCCGCATCGATGTCATCCGTTCAATTTACATTTGAAACCTCAATTATAATGATTTAAGTAAATTAATTGATATTTGCGTTACATAATTAAATAATATGTTCATTAAGTTTAGGTAGTTACGTAAAATATAGTCGAAACACATAATTACATAGGTATTTACTGTAGTGTAAATGGGTTTCAGTCACTTCCGTACTGAAAATGGTGTCATGGCTTCCAAGAGAATACAAAGCAATGATTTATCTAACGCCGGGTCACAGCCAGTCCCTCTATTCAGGACCCAAGATATGGTCAAAATCGAGTGTTTTGGGGACCATAATCGAGTGGCAATTTCCATAGATTTAATCAGGATTTGTATTCAAATACATAATAGAATTAAAACGTTGTAAATCAAGTTGTGGATGAGTGAACATGAATGACGTGTCCGTTCAGTTTCCAATTCAAGTCTATTTAAAGGGTACATATCACATGGCCACTGAGAACCATTCGAACAGAATAATTTACTAAATTACCTTTTTTGATCACCTCGTTATCCGGATAATTCTGGATTGAGCTGAATGACATGATTAATGAAATGGCTGAATAACGGTGGGTATACTCTTTTTCAACTGCCTACATAAATATTCAGCCTTCGTTTTAGTACTTACAACTCGGATATCGTTGGCGTTAAAACAGCCACACAGACTACACTTGGCATCTCTATAGACGTGAAACTAAGTAACACGTGACTACTTCTGTTTCAAGTATAAGAATGACTTTATTTCAACGTTTTTCATTTGACTTTTTTTAACTTAAGTAATGAAAGTTACCCTCAAATACAGAAACAACACTTAACTTTCTTAAAAGTCTGGCTGTTGTTACAAAACTTCTAAAAGCAGGGCCGTCTTTATTAATCTATTGGGGGCCCTGGGCGCCTAGGATATGGAGAATGCAGGATGCAACAATCAATCTGCCTAGCCTTTTCCCAACTACGTTGTGGTCGGCTTCCAGTCTAACCGGATGCAGCTGAATACCATTATTTTACATGGAGCGACTGCCTATCTGACCTCCACAACCCATTAACTGGGTAATACGATACCCCTTGTTAAGACTGATTTCTGATTTGACTTTCGGGGTTCTGACGACCCGTAACGACTGTCAAAGATCCACGAATGACAGCCGGGACCAACGGCTTAACGTGCTTTCCGAGGCACGGAGGAGTCTCGGTATGTAAAGATGGTCACCCATCCACGGACCAACCGCGGCAAGCGTAGCTTAACCTGATGGATCGTCCCGTGCGGCTGTTATTACTTAGCCACGAGCTCCTCAGAATGCAGGATGCAACAACGAGCTCGAAATTTAGCGCTCGGATAGGCTAGGATTTCTTTTGACCGTTCATACAGAAATAGTACTTTGTTGACTTATGTATAAAAGTTATGGAACTAAGAAACGTAGGATGTACCCTATGAGCGAACGAAGCGAGTTCGAAAATTATGGCACCCCGTCTGAGATTTACTTAGCTTTTTTGACAGCCTCTAGTTACGACGCTGGCAGGAACTAGAGGACCCCATGGATCGCGGGGCCCTGGACACTTGCCCAGAGTAGCCAATGGCAAAGACGGCCCTGCCTAAGTGTCTTAAAATTAAGTCGCATTTGAGTGTTCGACCATAACCGAAAACGAAAAATTACCTACAAACTATCCACAGTCCTTCGCTACCAAATCAAATAATTTTCAATTTAGGAATACACCCATATAAAATTTAAAGATTATAAATTATCCATTGATTATAAACTATTAGATAAGAATTGTTTTAGCTGGAATATTTGCTTTCACAAAACTTGCTTTTTACATTCTTATTTTATTTTGTTGTCCTTTGCGTCATGTTTACCGCAAATAAAAGTATTTTCTTTCTTTCTTTCTATTTAATTGCCATATACTAAGAAATAGTTTACCTCGTATTTCAACTGTACCTTAATATCCTATTGTCAGATTTATGGATTCGGTTCACAAAGGAGGCTTGCGACTTTCTCATGACTGCGTAAAAGCCAAGGCAGACCCAGTATGCATCTGAATGCGTTATACTTGCCGTCCATCTGTTTACCACTTTCTTGCACAAGTTTCTAATCTAATGCAAAGTTGGCTGTTTTAGTGGCTTTCCATCGATACAACACCTAACAAGTATGTAACAAGGCAGTAAAAACGGTGTCTTGCAGCAATTACGTGCGTATTTGAGATCGTTCAACTGCGACGTAGTAAGTTACGGCTTGCTTTCGTTACAGAGTGGACTGGATACTAAATGCTGTAATGTTTCTGTGAGTAGATGAAATGCTGTAACTTTGAGTGATTGATAAAAGAAAAATGATGTTATTTACTAAGTACACGTAGATACCGTTACAACTCAATTTGATCTGAACTTAGTAGGTACACGATAAGCATAGTTCACTGCTACCAAGACCATGCAGTGGTATTTAGGTATTAAAAACGGTTCAGTAGACTGATTAAAAGAACTAATTGGATATCAACCGTCGTACTTAGTTTGGAGTAGATACTTACATAAATAAAATATCTTTTGTGGTAAAACATCTTTTATTTTAATACGATAGCTCTCTTTTGTTTTACTCGATGCAGTAAAAAATTACTAAACAAAACGGATGAAAAACGTCATCTGAATAGAAATGCTTATCAAAATTAACGTGCAGTAGCAACAAACGCGATGCAGAGAAGTGCAAAAATAAATTATGTTTTATTTCGAGTCCCCGGCAGTTTTTCACTAGTACATACACAGTTCGCTGGGATTGCACCGACCTTAATGAATGCTCTCGTGTGCCTATGCTCCGCATTCCCTACCTTTACCTCTGCTACCGAACGTTTTACGCCCTCTTAATGTTGGCACGGCACGCCGGTAATTGCTGTATGCACAAATATTTCATGAACACGAAAGTATTCTCTATGAAACAGTTTTTAAGGTTCCGTAGGTCATTAAAGTTTTGTTATATCAAAGCCACAATATCACACTGCCCACTTGCCCAGTAAGTACAGCGTGTAGTCTTACACTGAAATTAAGAAAATTTCCAAGTTGATGTTTAAAGTATACGAAAAACTGGAACGCTTTAATCCAAACTTATGGGTACAGTTTACACCACAGGAGCACGACGAAATTAAAAACAGTCGCAAACATGTCTCCTATTAAATCTTATATTTATTATCCTTACTTAAACTGTATGCACATTGGCTTTAAAAGTCCCTGTATCAACTTACTAGCTCCAGGGTTTCCAAGATACAAAGATAAGAGGATTTCCCAAAAATCCATGCTATTTGATTCGCAACTACTAAAGTTCTTATCTAACGACAGTTCGGATATAAGTCGGCTTATTGTAAAACCCGCAAAGAGTTTTCCTATTTTCCGTCGTCAGGTGCACTCGCTGTGAAAATGGGATTTAATTTTTCTGAAGACCGTCGCCGGCCTTGTAGTCGTGGTTAACTATGTTCTAAGTTGTGACATCTTAGCGAACGAGACTATTTAGAATATTATGAAGACATCGATTTGGATACTGATTGCAAAGTCCATGTATAATGAATTTTGGGATGTTCGCAATGAAATGAACCTATTACAACAACAATTTCTGACACAATATTTTTGCATTTGATTAGTTGCTAAACTAGTGGAACCATCTTCTCTAACACGCTCATCTAATGAATCAAAAGAGACATCAGTATATTATTCTGTGTTAGAGTTCTAATCATTACTGTCTTCATTAGCTAATTAGACCCGAGTACTGAAACAAAATTCATTTTATTAGCCGTTTATCGCTTGTGAATCTACAAATTGGTCTGTACAGTCTTACTCTTTAATGAATGCGCCTCTGCGTCTGCCGTGAGCACTATGCTTATCAATGCTCACGCCACCTTTTGCCTGAACTTGTTTTATTATGCTCGTAAATTCGCTCGTTTCTAGGTCTCAGCTCTTTACATCGTAACAGTTCAAAGGTCTCTTTCATTGTAATAACTGTGGTTATGTTCTTGTTCGTTTTATGTTCTGATTTATTGGATGAGTGTTCATTACTATTATAAAGCAGCAAATGTGTAAGGATTGTTGTTATAAAATCTTTGTTTTTGATTCAAGACAGAGGCAACATGAACACATCCAAACATAATTTCAATGTAAAAAATACAACCGACTTCCAAAAACAACACTACAAAGTGAAAAATAACTTTAATTTCGGAAGTCGGTGTCTAGTTAAATGTATTTTCGTTTTTTGCCACCGACTTCCGAAATTAAAGTTATTTTTCACTTTGTAGTGTTGTTTTTGGAAGTCGGTTGTATTTTTTTGTAAAAAAGTTTTTATTTTTTTACTTTTTAGTTGTGTACCTACCCCACACAAATTCTAATACCACTATCTGCAAAACAAACTAGAACATCATCCATATAAAAGTGGGAAAAAATACGTATTATTGAAGCTAACTCAGAAACTACCGAAGCAAAGTTAATCAATTTTATATGGGACCAACTGTGACGTATACCCTCTCGAATAAAACAAAAAAAATCCAAATCGGTCCAGCCATCTTCGAGTAATCGGGGAACATACATAAAAAAAAAGAAAAAAAAAGAAGGTTCCGACGAATTGAGAACCTCCTCCTTTTTGAAGTCGGTTAACAATGTAAAAATAAACATATAGTTGCAACAAACGAAAACGTTTTCAAACTAAACAACAGTAACTAAAATGAATAGTTTGCATATAGTGGCAGCAAAAGAAAACAATAACTTTGCAGTGTTTAATTCAGTTATTCTATTCGACACGGCTATTGTCATCGGATTTGGCGGTCGCTTGCCGTTTGATATCGCGCGGCACATGGCTTCAATTGTTTTTATTATGCGTAAAAGGATAGCAAGCGCCATTCGGTCTGCAATGATCGTGTCGTAACACAAACAGGCTAATAAATCGCTTTCTTTACCATTCTTCTTTACAAAGCTTTCACTTTCTGGTCATCATCACTATTAGAACTGCCTATTAATATTAAATTCTTTTCATCTTTACCTTTCCTATTTTCTTTATCAACTATTACATCAAAAACCATAAAAGATTTTTCTCTTTCTATTTGGTTGAAACGAAATCTTTTCCTTTCATTTATATTAAAAGGTTCCGCGATGTTATCATGGTAATTGGGAGTCCCATTTTCAACGTATTCAGAAAGATTAGCCTCTGATTTGCCACAAGGGGCGATTCAAATGCCAATAATCGATTTTATCGCAAACTGTTTTATCTTTGACAAAAGGCTACGGGGGTGGTGTGACACTTTGTGTTTGTGTTTTTATCTAGATTAGGAGAAGAAACATATATTACTTTATGTTGTGGTTACTTTCACCATCACTAATCGATATTTGTGAGCATTGTTTGTTGGAATTTCACTTTCAGTCTATAAATAAATTTTCGAGCTACATGTACGGTCTGACATGACAATGGTTTATCAGCTGACTTGTTGCTCTAACATTCACCGAAACCATTTGAACAAGCTATGTAACGAACGAGCAATAAACGTAATGTAATGATTTGTAAGATCGTAAAATCGTGACTTAGACTAAGCAATTACTAAAGTAACAAATGCTGTAAAATAGTATATGGCACTGATGACTTTATTAGGAGGTAATGAATTCAGTTCACTTTATCAGAAACGTAAACAGTCCATTATCGTGGTACAATACGAACATATAGTAACACAGAAATGATAGTACACCATGTTTATTCACTAGTTATCTTGCTGTCTTCGAAGAAATTAATGCATTCGGTCACGTATCAGTAATATGTTTCGTAATATTTGATTTATTATGTTGTGTTGTATTACAATATTAAAACCAATATTTCTTTAGCAAACATTATTGTGCCAGTTTATAAAATAATCTAGATTAGGAATTCTGTACTTAGATACTGAGTTAAAGACTCTCGTGAAGACAGTATAAACACTGTAATTCTGTGTAATTACTTTACGCTTTAAGCCATGAGATTATTTATAGACTTAATGCACGGAGTAATTACCCAGGAGTCTCAGATTCAAGTTCCAAGACCAAAAATTCAAAGACGGAGATCCATATCTTCGCTCTTAGCGCCTTCCATTTATCAAAATAATAAATTAAGACAGGCTCCGGATTCTACTTTATCGATAACGTGGTTAGGTTTCGTGGAAACTTTGATTCAAGATGCATGGAGTGGCAAACTTTGTATATTACCTCACGGAATAACTAATGTGCCCCTCATATGCTTTCAAGTGTAATCCTTATCGAGTGCTGCTTTAACGGATCCTGTCTACAAAATATGAATTTCTAATTTCACAGCGAAAATTGCTTTTTTCAAAACTTGGCCTTGCACCTGTGGGCCTCAATGTCGAACTTTCCAAAGCATTCTAAATCTATTTTACCGTCATACAAGTTTTTGAACGAGTTCCAAATATACTCTTTCATATTTCCGATATTTATTGTCCTATTTTAGACTTGCATAACAGTATATTTTCATGAAATCACTGCCAGGAAAGTTATATCATAAGTTGGCGAAGATAGTAGAATATGTATGTTTTATGATGTTTCTTTAATATTGTTGTTATATATAATATAGGTTTGTTCATCCAGATCGTAGCTCTCGCTAACATTGTTTAAGTTATACTAATCTAAAAGTTCAAATATTTCAAAGCATTGAGCACCCGATCTCTGTTCTCGATGATCAGGGAAAGTTTGCAAAAGACTAGGTAAATAATTAAATAATACTAAGTAGGTAATCTCGTTGCTAAGTAATAACAGCCGCACGGGTCGATCCATCAGGTTAAGCTACGCTTGCCGGGGTTGGTCTGTGGATGGGTGACCATCTTTACATAACGAGATTCCTCCGTGCCTCGGAAAGCACGTTAAGCCGTTGGTCGCGGCTGTCATTCGTGGATCTTTGACAGTCGTTACGGGTCGTCAGAAGCCCGAAAGACTGACAACCAGTCTTACCAAGGGGTATCATGTTACCCAGTTACTGGGATGTGGAGGTCAGATAGGCAGTCGCTCCATGTAAAATAGTGGTATTCAGCTGCATCCGGTTAAACTGGAAGCCGACCCCGACATAGTTGGGAAAAGACTAGGCACATTGATGTTCAACAACACCGATTCACTACTTTCACGATTAATGCGATGGTTATGTTAGGCGTAAGTTTTGAAGTGTTTATATTCCTTGATAAAACGAATAAGTAATTTTAATGGTTATTCTTAACTACTTCCTACGCGAAAAAGCGGATATGAAAAGTACCATCGACCGTATTCCGAGACCACCCATCTAGACTTTTTATTTCTCTCGTGTAAAGCTATAAATATAGTTTTATAAATATTTTCTTGGTTATCTTCTGCAACAGTACTCGTATAGCGAGCATTTCGCGCGAGATATTTTATAGTGGCAATATCTCTTGAGATAAGCTACCTTACCTTCATATCTTCGATTTATTCATGTCCCCGCATAAATTTTTCTCGACGGAGATACTGAGATTGTAGAGAGATTTATTAAAATAGTACTTTGAAATAAAAAATACTTATAATTTAAGATTATTGCATTGCTAGAAAAATTAATGTATGTTGTCTACTGAATAGTATACGGGAACATGTTGTTAAATGTTTTGGTTACAATACATTCAAATATTGGTAACATAAGTTTCTGACTCACTGCAATAGGTAAACACAATCTTGCCGTTGCAGGAATTAGATAGTCTGCGTTCGCGGTTTCAGTAATCTGGATAGACCCAGCTTATCGCCTCGCACTGTCTATTGCTTTGAGTCTGAGATTAAAATATTATTGTTGAATATCCTCCTTTATTGTGCGCTCCTGGTACCGCGATAATTCTTGAATAATATCCTTTTTTTGAGACGCATTTCGTAGAATTTTCTTTATCTAGAAATGTTTTTATCTTTTGAGTTTTTTCACCGACTTCAAAAAAAGGGGGTAATACGAGTAATATTGAAACTGCAATATTATGATAAATGTGATAATCTATTAGCGCTTCCAAACAAAAACACAAAATTTTATAGGTGTATGTATGCATGTATGTTTGTACGTGTATGTATCTTTGTCCACGCATTTCTCCAAAACTATAAATCGGATTACGACAATTTTTTTTATAGGCTTACATTTACGTCAACTTAGGGAACACTCCAAGTTTCATCAAAATTGGTTGCGAAGTTTTCAAGTTATTGACTAATACGTGTAAGTGTAACGGCCTGGTTTATTGATATGAGCTACGACGGGTGTGGTGTCAAAGGGAAAACTTCTCATAACCTTGGTCAAATTCTAGTGCAATATTTACAACAAAACTGCTTATTACAAACAAATATTCCAGATCTTACTTAATACTAA
Source organism: Cosmia pyralina (assembly GCA_946251885.1). Classification (NCBI taxonomy): domain Eukaryota; kingdom Metazoa; phylum Arthropoda; class Insecta; order Lepidoptera; family Noctuidae; genus Cosmia; species Cosmia pyralina. Next base: position 13,777,332 of record OX276359.1, on the reverse strand, counting down.
AAATTACGAAATAAAAAAGTAATTAAAAAAAAAATAAAACCGACTTCAAAAAAAAAATTACTTAAAATTCTAATTTCGGAAGTCGGTGTCTTGGGATCTTTATTATAGTTTTTTGCCAACGACTTCCGTAATTAAAGTTATTTCATGATTTTGAGTTGACTTCTTTTTAGTCGATTTTTTTTTTTTTTTTTAATTACTTTATTATTTTTTTTTTGTGTTTTTACTTGCTGGATTCCTAGTTCTTAATAACCTGCAACTGTATTTTTAGTTGTACAACTTTGTAGAAACAGTTAAAATGTTATGTGTCTAACCAGCGATCTCATTTTGTTACAGGTATTTTGGGACAGTCAAAAACCGGTAAGGGGGATGTGGTGAGGAAAACTTAAACCGTGAGGCGTATTATCATAAAAGTCTCGTTGAATTTCAAACAGCCATTGAAATTCAAATAGTAGCCGAGCCTGGATGAAATCGTCACAGTTTTTCCGAATTGCCCGATATCTGGTTAACATTCTTTTAGAAGAAATAATAAAAGAGCGAAACTTGAGCCGACCGTGCTCGAGAACTTTCAAGTCGTTTTTGAAAGAAAACTTTAGCAAGCGCGTAGCTCGTCATTTGTTACTTGAAACTGTAGCTTTTTATACTACAGATCTTCATTTTATTTTAATCTCTCAATAGCTGCAATTCGCTTTGTTGGAGACGTGGCCGCTTTCAATATTTCAAAGGCGTCCAGACGTAACGACCGTCGTGTTGTTTGTAAAAAATACATAAAAAATATTTAACAAAACCGCCGCTTTATGGAAAAGCGTTTCTTTCAGTTTGGCAACGTAACTGCTTTCCTCTATGCTCTGTGAAAAAAAAATCGCTATGCGCAGCGTTCTCTCATTCAGTGCCTCGACGCTCCGCACTGCATTTTTCATTCGCAACCTGAAATCGTGCTCGGCATATATATTATATTATCTAGCCGATGTTCCTGACCAAGGACACATATATCTTAGGCTGTTAAGGGTTGGTCTTGTACTTAGGTAACGAGGCAATCGTCTAGGCATAATATTTCGAATCATGAATCGAATATGTGGTGACTTAAAACCACCACTTTGTATAAAATCATAATTTATAACCCCAATACTGCACCACAACCGCTGTGACCGAATCGATTGATTCGTGTTTTTCCATAGTCGAATATTTTGGTTCACTTGTCTGAACATCGGGTGTCGTGTCAAATGAAATGGGAAATAGCAATTCCGTAGATATTTCATAGGGTATCGCTTTTACTGTCGCTTGATATATTATGCAATTTTCGTAAAATGTTGAGGGACATTCTGTCTGAACTGTGCTCACATTAAATCGGACTCAACGAGCCTTTAGCACTTCTAATCATATATCGTTTAAAATATAACTTTACATCAGTTTGACGACACGGTTGGCGCAGTGGTTGAGCGATTGACTGCTGCGCAGCATGTCGCGGGTTCGATTCCCGCACGGAACAAATATTTGTACGACCTACAAGTATTTGTTCCGAGTCTGGGTGTTTTTCTATCTATAATATGTATGTATTTACAAAAAAAAAAAAAAAAAATGTATATAAGTAGTTTATCAGCCATCTCGTTACCATAACACAAGCATTAGGTTGCTTAGCTTGGGGCTAGATGGCGTTGTGTGATATGTCCAAACATATTTATTTATTTTATTTATTTATATTTATCAGAATCAATTAAGTAAAATGATTCAATTAGTAAATACTTCATGATCGATAACAAGCCTCAAACTGCTGCACGTTTATGTAAAGTTTGTTATAAAGGCCTCAGATTTAATATATTGGCAAATAAATATCAAGGTCCCGCATTGTTTTGCCAAGCTTTTGTGATATTTTCTGGCACTGCAGTGCCATTATACATTGTGCTAGAAACAGTAGCAAATAGCCTCGATATTAGCTACCCTCCAAAGCTTGCGTTAATGTCACAGGTCACCGCCGGCATAACTGGGCCGTTAAAGTTGACTTAACTAAAAGTGTAATGGCTTGACCTGAATTATTGTCGTGTAAATCCATGGCTTTGTAATTGCACTGTCATTCGAGCCCATTTGCTTAATTTTCGGGGTATTATAGTTCCCTACTTTTGAAAACTTAATGAAGTTTGTTGAGGGTTTGTCAACAAATTTTATGAGTAGATTAGATGGAAATAGAAAATTGGTTTGCTTGTTTTCGTACTGACCACCTAAATAACTATGACAATATTATCAACTCAGAACTTTTGACCGTGGCTTCGCCCGCGTGGATGTCGGAAAATATTCCACGGGAATATATAATTACCCCGACTAAAAGTACCCTATGTTAATCCAGGTTATAAAGTATCTGTGTGCCAAATTTCATCAAAATCCGTTTAACCGTTTTTGCACCAAACCGGAACATACATCCGGACAAACACGGATACGGACAAACAGACAAGCGGACAAAATTTCTTAATTACTATTTTAATATGTATATGTATAGATAACTTTTAATTTTGTTGAAAACTTTGTATTCGAAAATATTCGGCTAATCTACACGGCTATCCCAAGTTTCATACTTCAAGAATAAACAAAGGGTGCAGTAATGCACTATTGTGCAAAATAAATAATACTCTCAAAGCGTATATAAAACTCGAAGTTATTATAAAACTTTACTTCGGCGCCTATCGTGCAATTCTAGTTTAAAATTGGAATTTGAAAGCCCGAAGTTCGCTCGAGCTCGAAACTTGGAGTGCTCGATAACGTCGTCAATTAGTGCATCGTGGCTCGTGGCTCGACGTCGAGCAGTCGAGCACTCGCTCGAACCCGCTAGTGCCTAAGTTTACCAGCTTGATGCTAGGGTTGAGACTTGAGCTTCTTCATACTAAGTTTTGTATCTTGTGTTCCTACTTCACTCAGCTAATTCATTTTGTAATAATATACAAAATTCTAAATCTTAAAGTCTCAAATATTTTCTTATTTGAAAACGCGACTTTAAGACTAGAATTTTCATCTTGATTACCTATGAAGACTGATCCAGAATGTACCTACAACTTACATAAATCACAGAGCGAATTTAAATAAAAAGCGATACATCAAAAAATGTAAACTGTATTATAGACCTAATCGAGTTTAGGGGTACCAATTTTTAACCGAGTTCAAAAACGAGGAGGTTCTCAATTCGTCGGAACCTTTTTTTTTATATATTTTTTTTATGTATGTTCCCGATTTTTGAAGATGGCTGGACCGATTTGGATTTTTTTTGTTTTATTCGAGAGGGTATACAATCATAGTTGGTCCCATATAAAATTGATTAACTTTGCTTGGGTAGTTTTTGAGTTAGCTTCAATAATACGTATTTTTTCCCCATTGTTTTACGGATGATGTTCTAGTTTGTTTTGTAGGTAGTGGTATTAGAATTTGAGTGGGGTAGGTACCACAACTAAAAAGTGAAAAATAAAAACTTTTTTTACAAAAAAATACAACCGACTTCCAAAAACAGCACTACAAAGTGAAAAATAACTTTAATTTTGGAAGTCGGTGGCAAACACCGACCAGACACCGACTTCCGAAATTAAAGTTATTTTTCACTTTGTAGTGTTATTTTTGGAAGTCGGTTGTATTTTTTGTAAAAAAGTTTTTTTTTGTAAATATCCACCCATTCCATCGCTTTAGGCGCTTTATTTTAAAATGTTTCAGATGCCATCTAATTACTGCAGGGCCGTCCCTACTGATGTGCTTTACTTACATACGAAAATAATCTACGTGCTTAGTTTGTCGGAACACTAAATCTTAGTAATCGTGTGTGTAGTTGTAATGAGACGTTGCTGGGTTCCGTACGGGCAATTATAGTACAATCTTGCTTCAATTGCTCGGTTCCAGACGAGCAGTTTATTTCCTTGTAATGTTAGCTATTTGTTGCTCACATTAAAACTTCAAATGCATACCTTTTTATTTTTAGTTAGAAAATTTTGTTCGTGCTTTAGAAAAGTTAATATTTTATTTAGAAATGAAAATTGACAGACAGTAATTTGATCATGTCAGAGAAAAATATCTTGATATTTTTATGTGGTTCTCTGATACGCTGATAAAAATAAAAGCTTCTTAAGATAGTAAAATAAATTGAAGATTCTAATCTTTTAGGTAACGAGACTCACAAGAAATTTATTCAAACACTATCTTCTTCCCTCGACTTCGTCCCCCAACCCAGCCCGTCGCATCGCATCGCCTGACCGCGCTATTACTTCATTTTCTCTTGGCGTTCTTGCTGACTTGTATTTCTTTTCTCTCAGGGACCTAGCGGAGTGTTAAATACCCTATAGGCTTATTCAAGAATTAGGCTATCAAATGCAAAAAGATTTTTTCAAATCTGACTGGTAGTTCCAGAGATTATAGCAATCAAACATACAAACAAACAAAAACAAACCCTTCAGCTTTATAGATGTATCTATAAACCATAAAGTTATTCATCATATTATACAATACAATAAAATAAATAAACATTATAATTTTAATAAAAAACCATCATAGCTTTCCCAGCTTAACTTTTAAAAACTTAATAGACATCGACAACGTTTGGGCGGGCTCGCGCCACCCGGTAAGGTCAAAGACCCCGCTAATAACTTCCGCTTACCTGCAAACGCTAGTCGTTAGTCCAGACTTTAGGCTGCGATGACAAAGGAGGCTTTTATGCAAGTAATGAAAAAGAAAGTCCGGATCAAAACAGTGCCAGTACGATGTTTAACATTGAAGCGAGGTTTAGCTACAGATATTGTTTTTTTACTTGAACCAAGTTTAAACTTTTAAGTCTTCAAGTGCAGTTATATACTAATTTATAAACCCAAAACCCCCAGGGGGAGGGGGGTTAGTTGTGGACCCCATTGGTTCACAACTACGTAGGATTATTTTTTTTCATCGGATAATGTTTTTTTATGTTTTATAAGCTTATATACCTATTATGTAAAGGGGTTTTTCCTTATGCACATATGGGGTGCAGAAACCCTTTGAGAGTCACCGTGAACGACTTTCTTTAGTAATATTACGTAATATAGCTTAGCTTAGCTTAGTTTAAAATGATGATAGAAATTAATTTTTACAAATTCCTGCAAGACAATTTTTAAATAGCGGCAATTATATAAATACGTTATTTTGGAAGACAGACGTCAACTCGAATTAGGTAAAATACGAACCACGAAAATTCTTCAACCCACGTTAAACGACGTGCAAACTAAACAGTAATTATTTCCACGAACACTTCTGAGTTATCACTCGAGCATATCCTAATATCGTATTCACCAAAGGCCACTAGACTAATCCACAAAGATATTCGAATACAAAAGCGTATCCGAGGCGCTATTTAAGCCAGTTAGAGCGATATCACACTGACGATTTACCAGCGTGTTTCCAGCGAGGAGATTTTTGGACGTGCAGGTGCAAAGCGAGCTAGACGCGACTACGCGACGAGTTCCCCGCATTTTTACAAAATTGTGCACAGGCTTGTTCCATTCTCTCTTTTACGCGTCAAGTCAATTGCTCCCGTTAGGTAAACGCTGCGAACACGTTGTGCACACGCAGCGTGCTCGCTACGCACGTGCAACGAGCGCGTTGAATAATCGCCTCGCTGGAAACGGGTTCGCAAATCGCCAGTGTGATAAAGCCCTAAATATTCTCTAACCTGTCAATGGCTGAAAGCTGAAACTTCACCTGTCGTTGTACATTGAAACTTGGTGGATTTGATCAAACATTCGCCAGTGTCTAAACAATGTCCCGAAAAGCTTTGTGTGTCCTCTCGAACGGCTAACTCGTACCCTGGTAGAGAAAATTGACATTTTGTTGACAGATTACTGAAGGAAATCTTTGAGGGGATGAACGATAGGAAAAATAGAGACTGTTGTTTTGAAAACTTTTGTAAATTGAAATATTGTTATAATAAATGGGTAAATGGAGAATGGTATACTGGATGACTTTTTTACCGTCTTGAAAAAAATAGGCTACAATAGGTGAACGGAGTAGAAGCCTATGACATACCTAGTTTTTTTTTTCAAAAATTAAAAAGACAAAAATCGAAATTTAAATCATAATGCATTGTGATTTTAATGTCGATATTTATAACGATTTATTATTTTTTTTCAAAATTTCTCTTTTTATTGTTCTAGTATGAAAAGTTTACTTCGAATTTGTTGTAGGTATTTATTGATACTTAAATTAATTTTTGTCCAAACAATTAAAAAAAAACTAGGTATGCCATAGGCTTCTACTCCGTTCACCTATTATATGTATACTTGTACCCTATTTTTTTCAAGACGGTAAAAAAAGACATCAGGTATATATACGAGTAGGTATGTATACCTATATAGGTGTAACATAAACATTCCAACAAAACTATCTAAAACTTTAGCGATAACAATCAGTGACAGATTGTGTAAGTTGCCAGTTTGTTATTGACATAGTTTATCGCTGAAATTAGCTTTCTCCATTTTAAGCCCAAACAATGGAACATCAGAATTTAAGGTGTGAATTAGAGCGTTAGAAAATTTCGTTCTTCAATTGTTTACAGTACGAAACCAATTTGTTATTGAGGAGATCAGAACACTATACCCGCATAATGAATCGGGCGTTTGATTGAATCCATTGTCGTCCCAAGACTAAGTTCAATCCCACGACCTAGATCCGACCGCAATACGATTCCAATACTTGCGCATCGCCGGGAGCAATGCAATGCAGATTATTTACTCTGAGTACACGCAATATTAGCTATTACACCGATGTTATTAAAGATTAGAATTGCACATTGTATTTACATTGGCGGTTGGTAGCGCACCTCGAAGGAGATGTTATTGAATGCAGTAATGACTTCGTTTGGATTAATTTCGGAGTTTGGAAGTTGGGACGAGTTACTGCAATGTTGTAGTGGTTTTGTGCCAGTACACAAATACCACGAGCGATGTTTATATTTTTAATATTGAGTAGTTGATACTTGATACCTATCTGTAAAACATAGGAGTACATTTTAGGTACCTACCGTTCATATGTTTCGTTCAATATACAGGAGAAAGCGTTTCTAAGATATATGTCCAATTAAATTAGTAACTTTTAACACTACAGTATAAAAGAACGTTTGAATTGGAAAAAAACTCGATGATAACAAAGAAAAGAAAACTATGGGAAATTCGTTTGCAACGCAACAGCGAAGTATTTTACATGCATAATTCCGAAACGTAAATGAATTTAGCGAACGGAAGCAATTTTCACACTAGCCGTGAATAATAAAATTGTTTCTCATGAAAACTGCTTCACGGTTAGTTAATCTGATTCTATGCTCGATATTTACGATTATACTAATATTTACAGTTTGAAACAGAATTTCTTTTTACTGAAACTAATGATTTAGTGTCTCTAGGAGGAGTATATAATTATCGTTGAATTATGCAAGTACGTTAGAAATGCTGTTCGCAAAACATGAAAACCTCTTTAGGCTCGTTGAGCGAGTTTTGTTAGGGGGAAATCTTACGGGATCGCGTTACCGCGATACCGCGACATGCTATGCATTAGTTTTACGTTTTAGTTTTCACGTCTGTCGGCAGTCACCGAGAGTGCAAATGATTTTTTTGTAAATAGAACTGTTAACAAACATTAGATTTTCTTAGAAATTATGATGCATGACGGTTGTTAAGGTAAGTAGGTGTTGGTTGATAATCTGTTCCCCTGTATTAATTTCAAAGCCAGCTTTTTGTAAGAAATTGTTAACATTGGCGTCTATTTCTTGTTCAATTCGATTCCAATTGAATTTAAAAAAAGAGTGGTCACAATCACTTTTATCGAACTGGACCTTTCATATTTTTCAATGATATTTTATTCACAAAGCGAGGTGCACTCGGCGCAGGCGTTAGATTGGATTTGAACAATTCACAGCAGATTGATAGCGAATCTATTTGCTAGGTTCGTTTGGAACACACCACGGAATTTTATCAATTGATTGATTCAACAAAAAAAAAACTCAATTTCGACAGCTGCATCGCTCTATTTTTTTTTTGTGGTCGTCTGTCAATATTTGCGAGGCTTGCTAGTTCAGTTCTACACAAATATGATATGGTTTTGAATGGATACAGTGGCTTTAAAATTATTGCGTTTGATCTGGATTTTCCACAGTATACATACAGCATTACCGAATACAACAATACAAAACAAATACAAAACAATTTACAAGCAATTTGTTTTGGAAATTGTCAATCGCTCGCTGTCTAGTATCTCAGATTAATTAGTGTAGATACTTGTGTCAAGCTAAGTCAAATTACTTATCACATTTCATTTGAAGTGTCCGATAAAGTCTTTATCCGAGTTTTATGATAATTGCAATGCAACATGTAATGTATATCGATACATTTTGTTCCTTTTCGACATTTAAATCACAATAACGACAACACAGAACGACCATAAACTAGAATTGAATCTGGAACACCACTTTTATAGATTTGGCAATAGTATATTACTAGCTACGTAGTTTAGACCAACAACATTAGATTTCTATAGGTATAATGCGATAAAATTCACCTTTATTTTCGAACACTCAACCGCACGTATCAATGGTAATAATTTGACATTGACAGCGTCTTTATGTCGTAGGAGTAAGGGCGATTTTCATAATGTAAGTCTTACCACTGATATGCAGTTGACTAAATCTGCCTAGCCTTTTCCCAACTATGTTGGGGTCGGCTGCCAGTCTAACCGGATGCAGCTGAATACCAGTATTTTACATGGAACGACTGCCTATCTGACCTCCACAACCCAGTAACTGGGTAATACGATACGCCTTGGTAAGACTGGTTTTCAGACTTTCGTGGTTCTAACGACCCGTAACGACTGTCAAAGTTTCACGAATGACAGCCGAGACCAACGGCTTAGTGTGCTTTCCGAGGCACGGAGTAGTCTCGGTATGTAAAGATGGTCACCGATCTATTGAGCAACCCCGCCAAGCGTAGCTTAACCTGATGGATCGACCCGTGCGGCTATTTTTACTTAGCCACGAGCTCCTGATATGCAGTTGACTGTGCTTATAATTAACACATAATTTTAGTTAATATGTTTATAACTCGACTGGTAGGTAAATAAAAGTCCACGTTGCCGGAACATGTGCAATCGACAGAATACCAATTTGCGACCAAGGCAAATATATTGCAGTTTAGTGTTTACTGAAAATCAATACCTATATGATTTATTATTAACCGTATTGACCTATTAACAAGCTGACTGCGAGAAGCACAGAACCGGTCAAAGTGGCGATGCTTGGGGCAGGCCTATGTTCAGCAATGGACGTCTTTCGGCTCAAGTGTTGACAAAGATGCGGACGACGAGTAATGGGCAGCTCGCCGTCCGGTAAGGATCAGGCCCGGGTCGACGGCGCGTTGTGTTCCACGCGCGCCTCAAAGAGATGTCAGCAGTGACGGGGTCCAATAGGGCCGATGCCGCCGGGGTCGCGGGTAGTTCGAAAGAGACACCGTGGCCCTGGCACGGGCAACTGAAGGATCATGGGTGGGTTTTAGTCAGTAAAAGTCTGACACGCCCTCCCGCTCTGCCCAGAGCGGGAGAAGTCATTTGATGATTTCCCATCCACAAAAAAAAAAAAAAAAAAAAGTGTTGACAAAGATACGGCAAAAATTCTTCGGTATTCCAGAAAAAACTGACATTTCAGATTTGTGTCTTTGAATATCTTGGTAGATAAATACTCGTACGAGAAGTTAAGCAGTGACGTATAGCGTGGTTGGGTAGCGTGAAGGTGGAGCAGTCTTTAGAATATATTAAATTCCTTAGCTACTCGTAACTTATACGTGCTTTGCGAACCGTGACGAATGAGCGAGCTTCTTATTTGTTACGTTTTAGTCTCACTTCGCTATTAACTCGAATCCTACGACATTTTGACTTTGAATGTGAACAACCAATTTCGCCTTATCGATGAGAACACCTAAAGTTATAATTACTTATCTTTTTCTTTATTCTATTATTTTTTCGTTTTTAATTGCCTTCCTATCGAATTAATTTAATTATAGAAGATAATTACGAACGTTCCTCGTCGTTATTAAAATGGGAATGTTATTGAGGTATCCATTATGTATTACAGACAGGAAGTTTCAATGAGCAACGAGCTCAGTCTGTGAATATTAATTTTAATAGCAAACGTCTAAATCATTTTTAATCCATTGGCACATATTGGATGTCAAATCCAACACACGGCCAATATGAAAGAACTTTTACAATAACGAGAAACTGGCAGTTTATTGTTTCAATTTTAAAAAGAGAAAATTACTTTTTTTTTATTTTTTTGAATAGTGAACAGGATAGCAAGCTGCAGCATCCCTATTTAATAATTGCACATGGATTAAACGGCTAATTATGCGTTTGGCTGACGACGCACGCGTTTGCTTATTATTTCGTAATTATGCGTTGATGTGTGTGCCGTGTTTCTCCCGCATCCGCACACCTTGGATGAGTTTTGCCGCATCATTTCTTGCACGCTTTCTCCTGCCGTACCCTCTTCCGTTTTAACACACTAAGTAGCCAACCGCGTACTGCATTGTCATACTGGTGAATTTAATGGGTATCACTTTCGTGTTACAGTTATTCTACATAGTACCTTCTGTAGACACATCGTTATGGACGCAGTCTGAGAGTCAGTACCATGCATTTGTTAGATAAATGTAGTATTATGTGTCTAATATTTAATAATAAATACTTGAGATTACCTTGATTCCGGAAGTTAGTTCGGTTGTGATTAAAATCATCGAATCATTGTAAAACAACCTTTAGATTATTAGAATAACTGTTTGTTGGATATTGACATCTGTCACATTTACGAAGCTTGAAACCAATGTAGAAGTATCTAATTTGATTAGTTATTGTGTTTACGAAATATACCACTCTTAACTTGTCATAATCGTACAGATGTTATTACTATAAATAATTAAATAATATTTGATAGTAACTGTAGTATATCTTAGAATTTATATTGCTATTTTAATATAACAGGTTGTTTGAAACGATTGATACTATACTGTCAGTTGATGGGAAGGGATAAATGGAAGGGGTGGTAGGATATAAAAAGGATTGTAATGACATTCTCGAGGCAGTTGCTCAGTGGATGTTCAAGTGGCTAGTGCTAGTGCCGTTGTGATGTGAAATATATCTACCAGGTGTCATGTAAGTTACGTAATTTCATATTATACCTTAAATATTATTATTATGTTGCTATTATTCTGAGTTATAGAATTAACTGTTTAAGATAACTATAAATTGTGGAAATATAAGAAATGTGTTGATAGAATACTATAATACTGTTTCCATGGAGTTTCTTGTCCTTCTTCTCCATGAAGACCTAGTTTTGCGAACGGACAATAGCTTTCTCATTAAAGATGAATAATTATTGACAAGTCTAATTGAAATAATAAATATCTAGTCTTGTCTTTCTGTGCTTTTCTTTATGAAATCCTTCCCTTACATACCATATTCATAATACTTTCATACACAATGAATAACCAATAACCATTCTGACATTTAAGGTTAGCTATTTGCGTAGTAGCTATATATATGCTTATAATTATATATTATATCTAATCTAACATCAGAAGTGGGATAGTGCTCAGTCTCACATAACATATTTCTAATGAATTTTATTTTGCTATTTTCATGATCAACGTTGGAGCAATCGTGTTCTGCTGGACACCATTGGTAACGGCGGGTCGTTGACTCAACCCTCGTCATAACGATGAAAACGTGCTGAGAATTGTATGGTCGAAAAAAGTGTTCACGGAAATTAATTTAAAATTGTTAATATTATTGCTCTGTTGATCACAAATTAATTTAAAAAATGGCTTTGGAGGAAACTTTATAAAATTGAAGTTGGTAATGTCATAATGTAAATGAAACATAATTGTATTTTTATGCTATGAAAGAAATAGCGAATATCACATAGCTTGCTGATAAACAAATATGACAAGGTTAAAGATTATTAATAATTAGCTTTATTTTATTATTTTTCACTTTCAAAATGCTTACTAATAGTATTGCTAAAATAAACTTATAGTTTTGTCGGAACTGATCCGTGTTTCTTGATAATTTTGATTTGGCGTATTATTATAACCTTTTACTAAAAAGTAAGGTACCAACAGAGGGACCATATTAAATATTTGCAATTATTTAATAGAAAATGTAATAAGGATGATCAATACAATTTGCAATGATATTGTCAGGTTGACCGAGCGGTATATTGTTTTGATTACTTATTTAATTAATACAAAAAGAGCTTGTCTTGACTGTTGTCTGGCATTCACTGACTGCGGGTGATTGAGCTTCACCGACGGCGGGTGTTTGGCCGCATACAGTAAGATGTGATTAAGTTTCACACTATGGCCGTATTAGATAATTACAATTAGTTGACCATGACTATGCCGCTGGTAGCCTCCTATTTGGTGTCGAGTCGTCTCTCAGACAGCGGATAAATGTGTCTAACATGTCTATGTAGTTGACCGCTGGGCGATCGTTTACTTGGTGCTTGTCTATCTCACCAGCAGCGGGTGAATGGGACCAGCATGACGAGGTAACCGATAAAACTTTGTTTCCGCTGGTCGGTCATTTGCTTGGTGCAAGTCTATCCCACTAGCAGCGGGTGGAGGGGACTTGACACGTCTAGGCAATTGGCAAAAGAGTAAATTACAATTGTAGAAAGATGGTAACTAATGTACTTCGTGTGCGAAGTACTAGTCAGATTGGACGTATTAGATAATTATAATTAGCTGACTGTGACTATGACTGTTTCCGCTAGTGACAGCGGGTGGATGGGACTTGACACGTCTAGGCAATTGGCAACACAAAACAAAAATGACATTGACAATGACAAAACCATAGTAAATTACAATTGTAGAAAAACGGTATCTAATGTACTTCGAGAGCGAAGTACTTGTCAGTATGGCCGTGTTAGATAAATGTAGTATTATGTGTCTAATATTTAATAATAAATACTTGAGATTACCTTGATTCCGGAAGTTAGTTCGGTTGTGATTAAAATCATCGAATCATTGTAAAACAACCTTTAGATTATTAGAATAACTGTTTGTTGGATATTGACATCTGTCACATTTACGAAGCTTGAAACCAATGTAGAAGTATCTAATTTGATTAGTTATTGTGTTTACGAAATATACCACTCTTAACTTGTCATAATCGTACAGATGTTATTACTATAAATAATTAAATAATATTTGATAGTAACTGTAGTATATCTTAGAATTTATATTGCTATTTTAATATAACAGGTTGTTTGAAACGATTGATACTATACTGTCAGTTGATGGGAAGGGATAAATGGAAGGGGTGGTAGGATATAAAAAGGATTGTAATGACATTCTCGAGGCAGTTGCTCAGTGGATGTTCAAGTGGCTAGTGCTAGTGCCGTTGTGATGTGAAATATATCTACCAGGTGTCATGTAAGTTACGTAATTTCATATTATACCTTAAATATTATTATTATGTTGCTATTATTCTGAGTTATAGAATTAACTGTTTAAGATAACTATAAATTGTGGAAATATAAGAAATGTGTTGATAGAATACTATAATACTGTTTCCATGGAGTTTCTTGTCCTTCTTCTCCATGAAGACCTAGTTTTGCGAACGGACAATAGCTTTCTCATTAAAGATGAATAATTATTGACAAGTCTAATTGAAATAATAAATATCTAGTCTTGTCTTTCTGTGCTTTTCTTTATGAAATCCTTCCCTTACATACCATATTCATAATACTTTCATACACAATGAATAACCAATAACCATTCTGACATTTAAGGTTAGCTATTTGCGTAGTAGCTATATATATGCTTATAATTATATATTATATCTAATCTAACACATTCATCTCGGACGATTATTTAAACATTACTCGTTCACAAACAAAGCTTTCGGGCCAACAATGTGTGTCGTGTAACTGTACTTGTCGTGGACAATCTGTTAGTGTCTCAAGACATGTTTTTTGTTTTGCTTTTTCGGACGTTTATGCAAATTACCTACTATTTTAGTGACGGTAAACGTTAGCAGTTAGCACCAGTTGATAATGACTTTATTATTGTGATACAAACTTTAAAATAGATATCCGCATAGATTCGTCCTACTTTATAAAATTAAATGCCAAGCTCTAGAGAACGAAAACTAATTCCCGAAGTAGTTGCAGGAATTCTATTTCGATTCAACAAAATTCGAATTTCGAACACGCTCTATTCCATTTACAAACTTTTTAATTCTCCAGTTTGATTTTTTCAACGTCGCGTCGCGTGGCTTGTTTCAGTGATTTTTACTACCTTGCACTTTTTAATTTCTTTAAAACTTTTAGCGTGGAATACGTATTTCCTGTTGTTGTTTTTTGTTTGCGTGTATGCAATACGGATTTTATTTGGGTACTCATTACAGTAGGTCTAGGAGCTTCGTAAGCACATAATGGCATTCACGAGTAGCACGGTGCATGCGAAATTAGCACTGCAGCATTTTTGTGCAGCACAATGATGTAATCCCAGAGCTCAGCTTTCGCTTTGTGAGGGAAATACTCTCATTCATGATTGTGAACTTTTTGAATAAAGCCATATTCGCTGGTAGACATGTGTGTACGTCCATGGAAGTGGTTTATTACGTGACGTTCGCTTTAATGATATACGTTCCACTAGAAATGTTTTGTTTTTTTGTTTTTCAACATGACATCGACACGGTAAAGTTGTGTCGGTGTCAATAATTGGAGAGTGAAGGCCGAACAGCAAACTGAGAGCTATATCGATCACAATAGCAGTAATCTATTATTCATATGTCACTAACGTGCCATTCAGTACGCACGAGAAGTTACACAATGCAAAAATTATAAGCGCATTCGTGGGACGCACTTGCGTCACTGCAGACTACTACTAGGCAATATTTAAGTACTTTGTAGCTTTTGAATTTAGAATTAAAATAGTGAGTATGATACATATTATGGAGGTTAATAACTTGGACTTGGCTGTCAAAAAAGCTATGAAGACCTTGCTAGTTGTGTAAAAAAAATGGCTAGAAATTAAAAAATATATATTTTCTAGTGTTTCAGTCAATTTCTCTTTGCCAGGAAAATTATATTTATATCTGGAAAATTTTATCATTTTCCAATTCTACGCAATCAAAGCATCTCATTCACATATGAAATATTATGCATTTAAGACGATACAAAGTTTTGTCGATGGTATCAGAGCTTCACCTACTTACCTTGAGACAGAATGGGGCGTATTTCTTACACGTTGGAATTGAAAACAATAGGTAGCCAATCTTCGTAACACGTTATTAGCCCGGTTTGTAAACAATGTTAATAATAGAGCAACGTGAAATATCTGTTACACACAAAGATAGCACACGCCATTCGAATTATGAATTTCGAAACTGCATAACATACTGATGAGAAAATTATAATCAGAAGAATGGTTCCTCTATGCCTGAATTGTATCGTAGAATCATGTTCGTAGTATGAATCTTGATTCAAATTGTCTACTTTTAAATCGACATTTTCGATTCAACATTATTCTATTATTTCACGGCCCTGAAAGTTTTCGTCAACTCAGCTTTAAAGAAACAAAAATATTTAAATTCCTACGACGTTTTGTTAAAGACAACAGTGTTGACAACGAGCCTTATTGCATCAACAAACCTTGAACAAAGACTAAAAAAAAAAACAACTGTCAAACAAATAGTCAGGCTCGTGCTGTCAAATGAATTTAAAAAATGAGGACCAAACTGATTAAAGATTGCAACGCTCATTTAACGCTCCGATAAACGCAATTACTCGCTGGGGATCTAGGAAGAGCTCTTTTCGCTCTCATTCACGTTTTTAATGTTACCTACCTTCTGCGTCGGAATTTAAAAATCAGATTTTCTGAATATTCTTGGCTAGTTCATTACCCTATTATGTCTGTGGAACAAACAGCGAAGCAGAAGTCGACAACATTATTCTGTTTTCAAAAATGGAATTAATAACAGTTTAGTCAAGACTAAAATTTTTGGCGTTTTGTAACACTTGAAATTCTTTAGCATTTTTCCTTTTCTCTACAATGAATGTGCCGCATTGAAAATTTTAATCGCAGTTTCTACGCAAATTGTGTTTATGGATTTATCAAGAATTTTTACACAATAATATTTAGCAAATTCTCAGTGAGTCGTTAAATAATTTTATTATATAAAGTAGCGAAGCCAAATAACCAATAACTATAAACTGACGCTATCGGAACGTGTATCCGCACAAGAGTATGTAATCAAACGTTCGATATAAATATGATAGTCACGATTGCTTTTCACGAAAATAGTAGGTAGGTGAAGTTTGCTGAATACCTAATAGAGGTCATATTGGTCTGAACTGCTCCGCCGCTTTTCTTAGTTTCCGAGAAAACCATTAGATGAAGATAAGTTTAATTACATTACTAGTACATAATTGCCGAATTATTGGTACCTATAACATCGAGTTTTTAGTCTGCCCAAATTGTTCTGTATTTAAAAAAAAAAGGCATAAAATAAATTCTTTATACAAAAAGTTACGTGCTCAATGTTAACGGAAGACAAACAATTACAAGTTGCCTGTCTGTACTTTAACACCAAAGCTTAAAATCTCGTGTAAACAACACAATGCTACTCCAACAAGTTCTCCTTTATCTTTTCATGAATTTCTGAATAGAACCTCTTTAAGGCTTCAGACACACTGCGTTCTCTCAAACCACCGCAATCGTCATTCACTGTGAACTTAATGTTTAAATAATGTTTCCATTTGATATTGTAGGAACCGTGTGAGGCACCTTTATCTCGGAAACGAGTAAATGGCACAGCAATATCGTTAGTATCAGACGCTGAACAATAGTACCAGTAGACATCCCCTCGCTATTTAATGAACACGAGATATCCTCGTATTCCCCGTTACACTGTCTATATTGATAACGCTACCCATTCAAACTCTTTGGTTGTTTGAATGATGTTTTCGTTGACAGGCTGTACGACAAACATACCTTTGCCTTTCAAATAACATGGTCAACGATCCATTTTCAAATTTTACTGGCTACGCATAGTTGTCAACGACCACAAAGTTCACGAGGGTTGTAATTCCAAAGGGCAGACGACAGATGAAAGTTTTACCTGCGTCACCTGCGTGCTTTTGTTTTATTTTTATTAATTAAATTTAGTGTTGCCCAAATTCAGTCTTGGTCTTGCAGTCTTGGTCTTGTTCTTGCGTTTTTGCAAGACCAAGACCAAGAACAAGACCGCGTATTTTTAGCAAGACCAAGACCAAGACTGACCGTGCAAGACTTGAGCAAGAACAAGACATAGCCTGCAAGACTCTTGCGTCTTGCAGCTAGGACTTAGCGCTATTTCACTGAGTAGTTGGGTGTAACAGTTCGGTGTATAGGTAGGTACGCTTAGGAATTCTATGAGACGCAAAAAACTGTATCAAAGAATATGAAAAACTGGACCTATGCGCATTACGACTAATACCATAAACATAGCGAATAAAAAAATATCTATTAAAATCAAACTGAGTGCATGCATAGTTATGTTTTAACCATCGGCACTTTGATAATGCGGCATCAAAGGTTTTGTACTTACTTCTCAAAGAAATTTGCCGCTTTTCGGAAGTACATGGTTATGATACACGCGCCGGCGGCTTCTTTTGAAATCTAAAACAATCGTTGCCGCCACGCCGAAATCATAACATTTGACACTATTTGATTGCCGCCATAGGGCGTAGGTATACTCATGCAAAATAATTTCCTAGTAGAGTACCTACAGGTGTTTTAAAGAATAAATAAGTTTCAGAGTGCTTAGAATGAAAATGAATACATTATACTGATCACGCAAGTAGTATTATGATTAGGATAAAATGGTAAGGATAGGTAGTAGATGTCATATTAATTCATTCTAGTAAGTATATATTATAATATTGATTACTTATATGGTTTTAAACTAATTACTTAGGTACTATTATTGTACATTTAGTCATTATATTTCTTAAGTTTTTACAAGAAAAAATAGCAAAAAAGTGTTCAAATATCACCCGTTTAATAAATATTGTAGCCACTTTTAAATATACTTGAAACGTGTAAAAAAATTCTTTCGAATTTCTTATCAAATCTTCAGTTATTTATTAATCTGCTTGATCTTTACTATGGCTATGTTAATTCAAGCTCACAATGTTCCAATTCTACTACGTTTTTCTAAGATTTAAAGTAAACTTTAATAAATAGTGATAGACTAATAGGTAATTGCAAGACTTGCAAGACTCTTGCTGCAAGACCAAGACCAAGACCAAGACTGGGAGCGCAAGACCAAGACCAAGACCAAGACCAGGTGTATTGGCGCAAGACCAAGACCAAGACTGGCTAAGTCTCGTCTTGTTCTTGCATTTGGGCAACACTAATTAAATTCATTACGATTACAGATATCACTAGTATTTCAATTTTTTAAATATAAAACGAATTATTTACATAGGTACTAGCGACCCGGCCCTGCTTCGCACGGTTTTTACGACTTGACAAAACATGAATGTTTCTTCATTATATCTAAGTTAAATATTAATGTATTAAACATATAAACCTTCCGGAATAAATTCTCGAAATTTTAGTGAAAACCGCATCAAAATCCGTTTCGAAGTTTAGAAGAACAACGCGGCCACACAGACAGACACGAAATGCGACTTTATTTTATAATAAGTATATATATGGCGAAAGAAAAATATCTTAATACTTATAAATCAAAAAGATAAAACAATGATTGGTCAGTTACTATGAAGTTGTTAACCTTCAATAATCATTTGCTGACGTCACAAGGATAGAACCACAACGCTATTGTGACGTATAATATCGCTTAGAATTGGAGTGAGTCTCGACAACAATGCTCGAGAATGCAGTTAAGCTTATCTGGTTATCATTGTTTGAAATGAGATAATGCTGTTCAGCTTTAGTGCTGTGACACGTGTTAACAGGTGAAACAGTTACATGATTCTCTCATTAGCACGTCACTATTGTTTTGAAAATATTGAAATATTCAATGAACTCCACGTCATCACTTTTTCTTTCTTTGTTTTCACTTCTCCAAAAGGCAGTAGATACATATCAAATGAACATACAACCCAAGCTTGCTTTTATGAAGACGTATTACGATGGTAAAGAAAGACAATAAACTTTTTTACCCACCAAAATCCATCAATAAAATATTATCTCTGTAGGCATTCTCTTTTTGAAAAAAAATGTCAATTATAAATTAATATCCGACCTCTTTTGTGACTTTAATTAAAGTTGCTGTTGAGTTTTAAATTCAACACGTTCTATTTTCAAATTGCTGTCAGTTTAGTGCTTCTTTTGTTTACGTGCCTTTACAGGATTAAATACGGGCAGATTTTCCATCACAGTTTAGTCAGCATTTCAATAAAGCTGTGCTAAAGGTTCGCTTCAATAGAATTTCCGCTGTTACTGTCATGTCGTGCCCCCGACAATACAGTGTGAACGAGGACCACATCAAAGCAATTTACTTTCCAACGCAAACCAATCATGGGCTATGGCGACACGCTCAAATAGTGCTTCCATCCCACAACAAATACGCAGTTAGCTTAAAAGGTACACATCCTTTTTAGGGTTCCGTACCTCAAAAGGAAAATACGGAACCCTTATAGAATCACTTCATTGTCCGTCCATATGTCTGTCTGTCAGTCTGTTAAGACTCTTTTTCTCAGAAATTTGTGGACGTATCATATCAAATACGCAGATCTGTGGTCCCTTGGAGCTCTAAAAAATCAAGCTTTCATGTGAATGCAGTAAAAACTTACGACCGTTTATGCGACATATTTTCATACTCACAAGTTGACCTAGAATCATGAATTTTGGCATGAAACAAAAACAAGGTTTCACAGCACAAGTAAAGGAAAACGTACGAAAATCGATAATTTTATCGCATAATTTTTTTTTTTTAGGATTTCTAGTCTTTCAACTAAGATGTTAAGTTTGTTTTTGGAATAATCAATAACTACGGAACCCATCATTGTGCATGGTCCGACACGCACTTAGCCGGTTTTCTTTCTCTTTCTACAGTTTTTTCGTATCAGTACCTAATCTATCAATAGGCGTGGTTTATTTGTCTATTGTATTTGTGTTAAACAAGTTTGTCATTTTTCAAAAAAACAAATGACGACTAATAACTCTCTGATAGGTAGGTAACTTTATTTCACTATGTTGCCATTGTTTTGGAAGCAAAAAGAATCTGGTTGAAGAGGTCATAAAATTATGATTATGACTGTAATGATTTATTCACTTATGTAACTGCTTAATAACAAAAGTACACATAAAACAACCATTAGAGCGAACTAATTAAATTAACACTGTGACGTCAAGGGTGACATCATTCAACATTTCCATTTCGCGAATAGATAGTAATAAACCGTAATATTTATGTGATGAGAACACAACTACATAAACTTTTCCAATAACTAAATGGAGGCTGCATTTGCCAAATGAAATACTGTAATCCAATGTTCTTTGTTTCTATTTAATATTATAGCTAAAATAAGAGCAGTATTCACTCTTAATACTTCACATTAAACTAGCGACCCGCCCCTGCTTCGCATGGTTTTCACGACTTTATTTAGCTTTAGCCCGCGGCTTCGCCCACGTTTAATATACATATAAACCTTCCTCTTGAATCACTCTATCTATTAAAAAAAACCACATCAAAATCCGTTGCATAGTTTTAAAGATCTAAGCATACATAGGGACAGACAGCGGGAAGCGACTTTGTTTTATACTATGTAGAGATAAGCATAATAATCTTTATTATATCTAAGTTAAATATTTGTCTTCCCTTATACCATGCGGCATAAATTTTCAAAAGGATAGTGAAAATCACTTCAAAATCCGTTGCATAGTTTAGAAAAACAATGCGATCACACAGACAAACACATTTTTTTTTTTTTTTGAATTGGCATCTCGTAGTGTGACCATGAGAGGTCTCGACTACTTAACCGGACTTTCCTGTGGGTGCCTTTAAGCGAGCTCAAAAGCCTCCAGCCAGGGACAGACAAACACGAAAAGCAACTTCAATTTATAATTGTACTAGCTTTTGCCCTCATGGAGATCGGAAATTATCACTCGGGAACGTACCTACTACCGGGATAAAAAGTTCTAATCCAGGTCATATGGATTTGAATGAAATTAGGCAGATGAGGTCTACCCATGTCGGCATGGGTAGACCTCATCTGCCTAATTTTATTCAAATTCGTTCAGCCGTTTTACCGTGAACACGTAACAAACAAACAACCAAACAAACAAACTCACTTTCGCATTCATATTATTAGTTAGGATAGAAGCAGGAGAACACCATTTCTTCTATCAACCATGTTCATTAATCTTTATGTAAAACATGACCCTTATTTTCTTCTTCTCGATGATTCTGACGTATTAAACATAATTGGTGGAGTCCTGAATTACAGGCCTATAGCCTAGTTTAGGCACCAGTCTCCCACAATATTGAAATGTTATGTTCATTGTATACAGGGCATACAGTGGCCTGCGCATACAATATAACAACACGTTCCGGGTGTTGCTGGGGCTGCCGCGTTTTTGTAGCGCGTCCGTAATGTTTGCCGATGCGGATGTGGATAGTTTTTCGGCCATCATGCGTGAGATATGCGCTTCTCTACTACGCCGTGTGCGCGGCAGCCCCAACACCATTCTTAGAACGTTGGCTGATAGGTGGGATTCTCCGATCTTGGGGCGGTGGATACAACTCCACGCAGTCAAGTAGACACTCCCCAGGATCAGTGGCCTCACGCAGCTTAAGAATAAATGTTACTGAAGTGATTCTGCAATAAATGTTTATTTATTTTATGGTGTATTGTGTACGTGTTCATTCTATAATATTGTAGAGAGTAACAAAAATCTTATCTTAATTGAACTATCGGGTGCCTGCCGTTTTGCCAAAAAGATTTTGACAAAATTTCATTACCCAAACAAATTTTAGCAACCTTTTTTATACCATTGCAATATTTCGAATGATTTTAGTACGCATATTTTCATTTGGTCAAATTTTTACTTGGCAAAATATTACTAAGTATAATGTCATTATGGAATTTGGTCTTTAATCAAATGATTTATTACAGCAAACAATCTTCAGACAATAAACGTTTGGTGAAATGATTTGTTAAGACAAAAAATATTAAGGCAAAAATAAGATTTTTAGACATTTGACTTGCTGGTTAAATTTGATGTCTTTTGCGTACTTCTTTGTAAGTTTTTGTGCTTGAATTTGTCTGAAACAAGTCAAATTTATGGTTACTTGATATTAGTTTATTTATGGAAGTAGTTAGAGTAGGTTAATTAATTAAAAAAAAAATGGTTAGGTTAGGTTAGGTTAAAACTGTGACCTCCTACGCACGAGCCGAGCGAGCGAAGCGAGCGGTGCCGCGGTAGCGGCCGACGAGTGCCAGACACGACTTGCATTAATAGAAAAAAATATATTGTTTTTAGTAGGTTATCCGGAACTCAACAATTTAGATTAGGTTAATTTCTTCTTTAAAAAAATGGGTAGGTTAGGTTAAAACTGTGACCTCCTACGCACGAGCCGAGCGAGCGAAGCGAGCGGTGCCGCGGCAGCGGCCGGCGAGTGCCAGAAACGACTTGCATTAATAGAAAAAAGAGATTGTTTTTAGTAGGTTACCCGGAACTGAATTATTTAGATTAGGTTAATTACTTATTTTAAAAAAATGGTTAGGTTAGGTTAGGTTAAAACTGTGACCTACTACCTACTGTGCCAGGAACGACTACATTATATAGAAAAAGAAGAGCACACATTGAGCGCCATTTATGATTTACCTCCTACCCACTTAGTAGTTCACATTTTTGCCATTGAAGTTTGACTGAATAGGAAAGGGTGAATTGAAAACTGACGATACTAAATAAGTATTTGGCTTATTTGATTTTGCATAAAAACTGTTATTCCAAATGAAATATTTGACTAAATAAAAAATGTT
Source organism: Cosmia pyralina (assembly GCA_946251885.1). NCBI lineage: Eukaryota > Metazoa > Arthropoda > Insecta > Lepidoptera > Noctuidae > Cosmia > Cosmia pyralina. The sequence continues at coordinate 13,754,303 of OX276359.1, read as the reverse complement.
AGAAGTACTAGTTGGTAAACAAGTTATAGTTTAAACGTTCATTTGCCAAACATTAGGTTTGCGTTACAACTTTTTGTGAATAGATTTTTTGCTAAGTAATAATTTGGCAAATGAAATTATGCAAAAAATTTTTTGGGAAGTGAAAATTTGTCAAATTCCTTTGGGTCAAACAAGGGAGACCCTGAACTATCACAGCTACTGAATATAAAAAGCCATATTACTCCTTCTTCTAACTAGCAAACAGCTGTGCTGCTGATGGGGAGTTTGTTGCGCCACTTCTTCTTCCCAACTAAAGCACTAGGAAGTGGTGAAGGGTGGGCGTGTTGGGGGACTGTCTTATGTAATTTCTCAACCTAGTTTCAATAAATGATTTTTGATTGCAAAAGCGGGTGCCTTACGTAATAAGGGAGTCAATTCAAAACCATAGTATACTCGGTAGCCGCAATACTGACCACTAGATGAATGATATTTTAAAGTGATTCTCAGTGACATAAGTAAGTCGTAACTGCTTAATGTTGCTACATAATAGGTAACGGTGAATGCGATTTTACTAACATAACTGTTACGTTTTTCTCAACTGTATTATAATTCGGTAAGTACTTACTATGTGCAATGTTTCGTTTCGGTGATTTACTTTGACATCGCATACTAATGCCCGTTTTCACTAACAATAGGTAAAACATAAATTAATGCTTAAATAAAAGCGTGCTGTGGGATTTTCAACTTTCTGCGTTAAGCCAAGGCTTGAAAATACAACAGCGAGATTTAAGGTTTTGTCCAGTGCTAGTGAAAATGGGCACAACACCTAATAGATTTGTAATAAAACTAGCACTTCCCGTGCGGCTTCGCCTGCGTAGATATCAGAAAATATCCCACGGAACCAAAAATCCTTCCTTATTCGTTGTCTTCATTATAAAAGGAACCTCTGCAAAATTTCAGCTTTCTAGGTCCAAGGGTTTGGGCTGCGTGTTGATGAGTCAGTCAGTCAGTCAGAACTTTTCTTTTTATATGTATAAATAACTAGCTTTTGCCAGCGGCTTCGTCCGCGGGGATGTCGGAAAATATCCCGTGGGAACGTACTACCGGGAATTCCTTCCTTATTCGTTGTCTACATTATAAATGGAACCTGTGTGCAAAGGAGACTGAAACGATTACATACAATCTTGGGCCTCGGTGTAAGAAGATGAAAGTGGTGTCAATTAATAGCTAATATATTATCTACCATTCACTAAAAATTCTGCGGATTTTGTCAATCTGAGAACAGAGATATAAGAGATTATGTAAAAGTGAGGTTATGTTACAATCTTTAACTAACAGCTGATTCCTGAAGTGCAAAATGTGTCCTTTTGCACTAATAGTTATTATATTTACTAGAAAATGTTTGAAAAATCATAGGTATGAATGAACGTCAACGACTTCAAGCGATAGGTAGGTAACAGGTAAGGAGATAGGGAAAGGATGTCTAAAATCATTTAATATAGTGTTTTATTCGTCTTCGATTATAATTAAAATGTCGTCTAGAAATAGTAGAAATTGTGCAGGTGGTACTATATGATCTTGGTACCTAGCCCAGCTAAGGTACCATATAATGCACATTATATGAGCGCAACAGCCTACAGTTCGTTTCCCTACAATACAATTACAGTAATGCATTACTATAGCCTCCCTTCCTCTACGAGACCCGTCGACTAAAATATAAATAAAATAAGTTTTTCGACTTATATGTCGGGATTGTATGCGACCCCTAAGTAACCAGGAGGTATTGGCAGCCGCCAGCTCTCGAAGAAGGCTACTGCTGACCTCCCTGCATAAGTATATATAGTGCATTTAATTACTTTGAGTTAATTGTTTAGTGCAAAAGTTTTGTCTTCGTAACTGTGTAATCGATTACTGAATCGATAATCTCACGAACACTATCTTTCTCATATTTCTCCGCTTCCAGATTGAGAATTGAAGTGATTTTTCATATTCTTAGATAAAAAAATATGACTCATTTTTTAGATCATATCTCAACTTATTACATTTGGGCCCACCGTTTTCCATCTCCTTTCAGCTTTCTAGGTCCAAGGGTTTGGGCTGGGCGTTGATGAGTCAGTCAGTCAGTCAGAACTTCTCTTTTTATATAAATAAATAAAATATTTCATGTGTAAAAGTATTTCATAGATTACCCACTAGCTTAAGCTCATGAAAAGTTATCAGTTTTTCGCGCTGAAAACACCTTTTACTGGTCTTTCACGACGTTCTGAGCTATTTTTAACCGACTTCTAAAAAAGGAGGAGGTTCTCAATTCGGATGTTCCTATTTTTTTTTTTTTTTTTTATGTTTGTTCGCGCATAACTCCGTCGCTTGCCAACCGATTTGAAAAATTATTTTTTTGTTGGATAGGGTATACTTCCCAAATGGTCCCATTTTTGTCAAAATCTAGTTCTGATGATGGGATCCTGGAGAAATCGAAGGAACTCTTCAAATATTATAGGCACACCTATAGCGATTTGGGTATTTTTTATAGTAGCTCGTGTATTTGCTCTCGGAAAGCACCACTTGGTGAAGTGGAACTGATGATGAAGACCACAGATGGCTACCGGAACTACACAATGATAAATATTTCACGGGTTGCTTTAATATGGTTGCTAATCAATTTCCGCTCGTCACACAATGCGTGTGATGAGTGGTTGTTGAGGAGTTCTCCTGGTTCTTACCAGCAGAACTCCTCAACAATTAACGTCCCAGCATCGGGAAAAGCAATATTTTGTAACATGTGATGAGCAATTGACATTAGACTATTGTAACTTATACAAATTATAAACAGAGCCACTAAAAAGCGAGAAATAAAAACTTTTTAACAAAAAAAAAAACCGACTTCCAAAAATCACTACAAAGTGAAAAATAACTTTAATTTCGGAAGTCGGTGGCAAAAAACGAAAATACATTTAACCAGACACCGACTTCCGAAATTAAAGTTATTTTTCACTTTGTAGTGATTTTTGGAAGTCGGTTTTTTTTTTGTTAAAAAGTTTTTATTCTGCTCGATTTCATAAAACTATAATAATATCAATATTTTTGTTTTATAAGCGTATGAATCAGACAAGCCCACTTGGACATCGTTACGTCAGCCACCCGCTGCTTTGCTCGTACTTCAATCAATCTGCCTAGCCTTTTCCCAACTATGTTGGGGTTGACTTCCAGTCTAACCGGATGCAGCTAAATACCAGTATTTTATATGGAGCGACTGCCTATCTGACCTCCACAGCCCAATTACTGGGTAATACGATACCCCTTGGTAAGACTGGTTGTCAGACTTTCGGGCTTCTGACGACCCGTAACGACTGTCAAAGATCCACGAATGACAGCCGGGACCAACAGCTTAACGTGCTTTCCTAGGCATGGAGGAGTCTCGGTATGTAAAGACGGTCACCCATCCACAGACCAACCCCGGCAAGCGCAGCTTAACCTGATGGATCGACCTGTACGGCTATTATTTAGCCACGATCTCCTCGCTGCTTTGCTCGTACTTATGGAAATTAAATTACCAGATATTTCCCTTGGGGGTTAATTCTTAATGAGCCTCCCGTAGCTGAGAGTAACATATGTGCCGAATTTCCAGCTTGTGTAGTCTTTAATAAATAGGTCAGGGGATTTTGTGACTGATGATGGGTACAGAAAAAAGAAGGATGTATGTTCTATGTTCTATGTTAATGGATTTGGTTTCCGCACTTAGTCCTTCATGTGGACCATTGTGCGTGAAGAAGGATGCATTGTGTGAGGAATGATATGAAAGAGAAGGGAGTGAATGATAGCGTAACGAATGGAAGAGAAAAACGTGTTGCGCCAACCCCACGTAGTACCTTACACGGGATAAGGGCAGGAATATGATGGTGATGATGATTATGGGTAGGTAATTGCTTTTCCAGTTCTATAGATCGAACTATTTCAAGTACTACACTTGTAAGCCACGAGCTCCTCATCCTCATAATAACACAATAATAATAATATTAATAGGAGATTCCTCTCTCTGGAGCCCTGACCGCCGTAGTTTGGACCCTGTTCCCGATATGTTTTTTATTTTTATTTTTTATAAAAATATTTAATAATGTAAATTATATGTATATAAATGAAATAAAGGAATAATAATAATATTTATAATATTTTTATTAACACAAGTTTTGTTTCTTATTCAAATATGTATGTTTAGGTTAAGGTATTTATCTATGTGCTTGTATGTCGCCTGAAATAAATGGTTTATTTATTTTTTTATTTATAATACTAAAAGTACTACGTCTAATTTTAATTTCTTTTTCCCAGTACTGAAATTGAACCGTACTGGTTCGCCAACTACTTAATTTAATCAGATTATGTAATTTTATTAAGGAAAAGTATTTTCTTTGATGTAGAATGAAAATCCTTATGATACTATAGTCATTTTGCTGGCGCGCTAATTACCTAGATACTTATAAATCAACTTAATAAAGAAAAATATTAGGGTTTGAGGATTGGTAACAATGAAACTGATTGCGATCAGCACATTTAAACTGCGTTCAAGAGCTGTCAGTGTCATAATATTGTTGTGGAATATCTACACTGACAGCTCTTGAACGCAGTTTAGATGTTCTGATTGCGTTCAGTATATTTGGTGAAACTGGCACTTAGATATTTCGCCCATAGTGGAAAAAAGAAAATATTTGTTGCCAAGAGTCGCTCCTAAACCAATAAATAGGTGACAATTTTTCTTTATGGTCTCACACCTTTTACGGACGACATCTTATATCGCCATAGAAATAACGTTTCTAAACACATTTCATGTTAGATAGTTTTTAAACTGTCAACTTTTACTGACGTGGAACTGAAATAAACGATTATTTATTACTGTGTCAAAAGAAATTAGGCTCCATAATCCATATCCTTGTCTTCCCTTCGCACCCCCCGGTCTACTTCTTGATAAGCTATGGTCTCTGTTGCACCATGTAACGTGAGGCAACAGGCGCTAGTGTGAATATTTGGGTTCATTCGAGTGATCGAGTCTAGTTATAGACCACGCTGGAGTCGATGCAGTTCATTCATCTATTGCTGTGTTAAAAGAAAACTGCAATACAATAATAATTTAAATACCATATATACTATTTAATATAGTATAACTCATACGCTTGCCGGGGTTGGTCCGTGGATGGGTGACCATGTTTACATACCGAGACTCCTCCGTGCCTCGGAAAGCACGCGGCTGTCATTTGTGGATCTTTCACAGTTGTTACGGATCGTCAGAAGCCCGAAAGTCTGACAACAGTCTTACCAAGGGGTATCGTATTACCCAGTCACTGGGTTGTGGAGGTCAGATATGCAGCCGCTCCATGTAAAATACGTGTATTCAGCTGCATCTGGTTAGACTGGAAGCCGACCCCAACATAGTTGGGAAAGGGCTAGGCAGATTGATATATAATATTTAATATAGTATAACTCATACGCTTGCCGGGGTTGGTCCGTGGATGGGTGACCATCTTTACATACCGAGACTCCTCCGTGCCTCGGAAAGCACGTTAAGCCGTTGGTCCCGGCTGTCATTTGTGGATCTTTCACAGTTGTTACGGATCGTCAGAAGCCCGAAAGTCTGACAACAGTCTTACCAAGGGGTATCGTATTACCCAGTCACTGGGTTGTGGAGGTCAGATATGCAGCCGCTCCATGTAAAATACGTGTATTCAGCTGCATCTGGTTAGACTGGAAGCCGACCCCAACATAGTTGGGAAAGGGCTAGGCAGATTGATATATTTAATATAGTATAACTCATACGCTTGCCGGGGTTGGTCCGTGGATGGGTGACCATCTTTACATACCGAGACTCCTCCGTACCTCGGAAAGCACGTTAAGTTGGTCCTGGCTGTCATTTGTGGATCTTTGACAGTTGTTATGGGTCGTCAGAAGCCCGAAAGTCTGACAACAGTCTTACCAAGGGGTATCGTATTACCCAGTCACTGGGTTGTGCCATACCATGCAATACAATAGGTACACTTTTAATGCAACGCAAAACTAAAGAAAAACGAAGATCGTTATTTTAAAAATAAACTAATATGTAGAACCGATTTCTAAATATACGTTACCGAAATGTTACGAGCGATCTAAACCAGTGGATGCAGTCCGCCCGGGTTAGATGGACGGATTTAGAGCAAAGCATTTCACTATCAGAAGATTATCTTTGTTGTTCCACGCTACACAAATAAATATCCGAGAAATACTTGTAGGCATTTTATGTACGGATTGCCAACACAAGTAAATAAACTACGCTTTTCAAAAGCCCGAAGCGCATACACAATATTTAAATCAGCTTATCTTTTTATACGCCACTCTTGTTTCAACATGGATGCTATTCACTGCCAGTGAATTAGCACCTTGCCAACATAATTTTACTTCAAAATGTTATACACCCCTGTACTTAAATATTTCACGGAACGCGTAAACCTGAATATACAACACTATATATGTTTAGTCGGTAGGAGCAAGTTTCTTTTACTAACGTAATTAGTTTTTTTGTCCCCACTTCGTGCAATGAATATTTTTTCATCCGGCCGGGCAGGCCGCACTTCGGTTGCCTCATTTCTTACGAGTTTTCTGTAACACTGGTGTTAATGATAACATAATTAAAAGTACATTTACCCCTGTTTCCCTACACAGAATAATTACGAGAAAACGATGTTCAAATGTGTTTCAGGTGTGAAAACATTTCGCTTGTTTTATGAAGCTCCCTGAGGTAATGGATTCACATACCCGAGTGAATACTGAGTTTTACGGTTCTTCCGCAGAATTTTGACTGTAATTAGAACGAATAAATGTTTGTTGGAACATCTACTTATGAAATTATGGTATACGGTTGTTTTTTGCTGTTACAATATGACATAACATTTTATGCCCGGAATTCTTGGGGTAATGTAGAGCAGGGATATAAATTAAATTGTTTCCTACACGACAAAATTATTTTAGAGTAAGAATATACCTACACAATAAAAAGAAAATACCTACTCATTGTACAATGTATCTAAATTTGAAATGCTTTTCTAAAATGTGGCACAATAAATGTGTCCACCTACTGGACCCAAACAGTACCTATCTATAAGCAATATAGATGTAAGAAAAGTTCTTCTTTTTAATGCTTTTCTTTACAGACTCGCCCCAAATTCTAACTTTAAGACGTTAATGATGTGCTACCAAATAATCTTCCGCCGCGGTACTGTTTGTCTCTTGGTTGAAATGAGCCGCAAGAGAGAATTATTCGTGTCATTTGTTCGGTATTAGATGCTGTAATTAAGTGTGGCGGCGTCTAATGATTCAATAATAGGAGACAGGAAGATAGTTTTATTGTTGCATTTGCTGAAAGACTTCAAAGACGTTTTTGATAAGTGGAGCAAAAAGTTATCTTCAATCAGAAATTTTTGAGAGCTTTTTATAAAGTAATCCATCATTACATTACAGGTTGAGATATTGCTTTTTATTCAATGATAGACGAATTATTCTCTCTTCTAGGTAGAAGGTACTTACTTTCTAAATCATCTGCTTAGCCTTTTCCCAACTATGTTGGGGTCGGCTTCCAGTCTAACCGGATGCAGCTGAATACCAGTATTTTACATGGAGCGACTGCCTATCTGACCTCCACAACCCAGTTACTGGGTAATACGATACCCCTTGGTAAGACTGGTTGTCAGACTTTCGGGCTTCTGACGACCCGTAACGACTGTCAAAGATCCACGAATGACAGCCGGGACCAACGGCTTAACGTGCTTTCCGAGGCACGGAGGAGTCTCGGTATGTAAAGATGGTCACCCATCCACGGACCAACCCCGGCAAGCGTAGCTTAACCTGATGGATCGACCCGTGCGGCTGTTATTACTTAGCCACGAGCTCCTACTATAGGTACTTTCTAAATAATAGGTATTATTTAGAAAGTTACCACAGACAAATAAATATGACGTGAAGATTTAAATGACATAAAAGTATAAAGGATTATACGCCAGCCAAGGTACAAAGAAACCTAACAAATGCGGATATCTGATACACAAAATCCGCACTATTACAGTACATGTCTTCACCAATCGGTAATTATTCCATTTTTTACTTGATTTCATTAGTTTTCTTTCCGTTCCACATTGACTGACATTGTATTGTAACAATTAACATAAAAAAAAACAATTTTAATTGCAATTAACCGTCAATCGAAATTGGATACGGCTTACGTTAGCTTAAATTGATTGATAGTTTCAGTAAATAGTAGCTAATAAGCTAGGTAAATCCATCTATTTCATATAAATTCAGCTTTACGAAATTATTTGGGTCAAATAACTACTGCTGCTGTATCTTTTCATTGTAAGTAGGTACCTCATGTTTATTTGTACAAATAAATGTAAAAGTTCATTCATGCGGCATAGCATGAAAACTGAAATAAATGGGTACTATTTGCAGAAATCTGTTTATAGGTCGTCTAGGATATTGAAATAGACCGAAATATCATGTTTCCGTTTTGAATAAATATGAATGAATAATGAAATATGCTGATATTTACAGTTTTGAGTATGTATGTAGTTTCTGTAACTGCCATTTAACAAAGCTTTGAACGATATGGTTTTCCAAGAACATATAAAAATTTTTAGGTAAGTATCAGAAGGCATTGGAAATTCAGTTGAGTTCAATCGACACGTAACCAACTGAATTTTTCATCAATTTCCACTACATTCCCTGGTTTTGAAACTTGTTTTTCACACGGAAATTGTTTGTACTTTTAGATTTATGGTGTTTAGTATTTTGAGATATTTGATTCTCGCGGTTGCGTGCGAGAGAAACATGGCGTCGGTGACGTCAGATTAATTTGATCAAAGTGGAAATGGCCCGAGCATTTTCCACGCTACTTGTTTCGAGTTGCTGTCAACGGCTCAGCTAATGCTTCCGTCGGCTTCCAATTTTAAACTTTTGATGGTGTTTACGGGTGCGGCACAATTTATGCCCCCGTCAATATTACAGAATCAATTTGAACACTTCGTGAACGAGTGCGATTCGGTTCACTGAAGACATCTGTTTCTTTTATTTACTAACCGCTCTGGAAACTGTTTTGATTGTCACGTTTTGATCCTATCAATTTGTGGTTTCACAAATTATAGGTCTCTTTGGGATCTCACTGCGTTCCCAAATAGTTGGGATGGGTCTATTACCACGAAGCAAATTATGCGGATCGTAACAGTAAGCGTGAAAAGCTACAATGACGGGATCCCACGGTGTGAGTTCATTGGACGATGCGTTCGTCACGCTTACTTGCGTAGCGTCAAGATTAGAATTATAGCTGCCTTTACTACTTCATCTAAACGGTGAACAGAAATCACGACTCTAAACCCATTTGACGTTTTACATTACGCATTTAACAAACTGGTCAATTAAATTCCTTTGAACTTCATCCGGTAAATGCTTCGTATGTTTACCAGAGTTCGTTGAAAATCTGATGCGATGCGATATAAATTAATTCTCGCAAACAGAAATTCCATGCGTCATTACTTGCTCGCGAATGAGCTTAACTATAATGTGATTTTACTCAGTTAGGTAATAGATTTATCTAGTGGATACTGGTTATACAGGGTGTAAAAAAATTTGAATCGTCTTTATCCTCATAAGGGGTCATTGTACTTATCATTATGAACAACTTTTACTATGGGACCAAACCTGAAATCACGAAAAAAAAATCAGCTGCTCCCTACATTTTGACGACTTTGATGTAGATAAATGTACTGAACAGCTTATTTTTTTTTCGCGATTTCTTTGTTCCCATAGTAAAAGTTGTTAATAATGATGAGTACAATAATGACCCCTTAAGAGGATAAATACAATTAAAGTTACATCCTGTATTGTTGTGTACCTACTGGGTATAAAAGCTAGGATTCGGAGAATAATATAAAGTGAAGACATTTGAATATATTGGCTACTCTTAGGGTTAACGTAGACGATCGAAAATCCAGACTACAGGCTGCTGAGAGATTCCTGATGGGAATTGATGGTGTAACAAAGTTATGTTCGATCTTAAGAGACTAGAGGCACTAATTGTTGATTTCTTTACAGGTTGGGCGGCCAGAGAAATGTCGCTCAGTGTCAGCTGGTGGCGCTGGAACTGCCACCCTCGCCGACCGGCACTCCTACGCCGAGGGCCGAGTTCCAGCGCCCCATGGGCCTCCGCCCTCTCCCGGCGCGGCGGCTGTGCAGCGGAAAGTAGCTGCTGCCTGCCTAGCGAGCCGGCGCCTTTTGGAGGATACTCTTGCTAAAAATGGTAAGTGTAACTTACATCAATACATATTTGAGTAGCTTTACCTGAAGTAGGTACAGACAGGGAAATTATTTGTTAAGCAAATTAATACCCTACGTCAATTTGCCATGTTATAGCCATTTCATACAACTGTTAAAGAATGACAGTTGCGATTTGAATATAATTTAAGTTGGTAGTCAATTTGCCTAATAATTAATTTCACTAACTTTACCTAAGTATGTAGTGCTAGAAACTAGAACACGGTGTATTTTAGAGATCTTTTACTATAAAACTGCACGCCCCTCCACTGCTTGTTGCATACATTTTCCAAATGTTTGTAAATAAATTTTAGTGGAGGGGCGGCGGCGTACTTGAGTAAAGTTCAGCATCATCACGGGATACATGCATTTTATTAAATCACCATGTAAATAAGTTCGCGAGTAAATGCGTAACCCGCGCATGTACAGTTTTCACCAAAAAAGTTTGCACTAGGATAGGTGGCTGCTCTAGCCTGCTTAAGGGGGATGCGCTAATTTCGCGCATTCCCCTTTGCGCTTTCTTACGTTTTTTGCAGGTCAGTGTCAGGGTGTATATTGATTATATAAGACGCCGTAGCTAATATGACTTTACAGAATTATAATCATTAGAATCAGCAATACAACTCCATAAGTTAGAACTGACTTTAAATCTAGCGATTTCATGAAATCATGAAGTTTAGAAAAATTGAATCTCGCGGGCTACCTTAGCGCATCCTCCTTAATGTATCTACCAGTCCTTAAAAAAAACTTTTTTACAAAAAAATACAACCGACTTCCAAAAACAACACTACAAAGTGAAAAATAACTTTAGTTTCGGAAGTCGGTGTCTGATTATATGTATTTTCGTTTTTGCCACCGACTTCCGAAATTAAAGTTATTTTTCACTTTGTAGTGTTGTTTTTGGAAGTCAGTTGTATTTTTTTGTAAAAAAGTTTTTATTTTTCACTTTTTAGTGGTTCACATGTGCTTACCCCTTCACAGCGTACTGGCGTGATGTTATGTTATGAACTGGTGTGAACAACAAACAGACATGAGATTTCAGCAATCCCGGTCCATTTGCTATCATTTATTGAGGAGTTCCGTTGCCTACTCAGAAGTTCTTCATCAGGTCTTCACCAAATTGAAATGGGACCACTCCAAGAAAGTACTCTTCCAAAAACTATCCAAATCGCTTTAAGTGTGCCTATAAAATTGGAAGAGTTTTCTCTATTTCTCCAGGATCCCATCATCAGATCCTGACTTGATGATCATGGGACCACCTGGGAAGTATACCCTTTCAAACAAAAAAAAAAAAAAAAAATCCAAATCGGTCCAGCCATCTTCGAGTAATCGGGGAACATAAAAAGGTTCCGACGAATTGATAACCTCCTCCTTTTTGAAGTCGGTTAAAAAGACGAGCTACACAATATACGTCTATAAAAGGCTTCGGGGTAGACATACCTGAGAATTTCCCAACAGAATAACCGAGATTCCTAATCCTTACTTACTTACTTATTGCAAAGACTTTTCTCATAAAGACAGCCTCAACAACACGATCTAATATTAGCAAAAAGTTTAAAATATTGCCTATAGTACTATCGTCGACAGAGGTCGTCACGCCACCAGCCACCACCGCCTCTCATAAACTTGCTGGCACCTTGTTGATTATAAAACTTCTTTCAAATTATGTCACACAGCGGACGGGTTGTTGCTCTAATGCCGACACTTATAGCCACTTCCTGGCCCGCCAGTTATTTAGAGAACTCTTGCTAAATATGGCTATGTAGAGCTTTTGGTCATTTTTAGGGTTCCGTACCTCAAAAGGAAAAAACGGAACCCTTATAGGATCACTCGTGTGTCTGTCTGTGTGTCTGTCCGTCTGTCACAGCCAGTTTGCTCCGAATCTAATGGACCGATTAAGTTGAAATTTGGTACACATATGAATTTCTGTGACCCAAACATGGACGGGTAAAGTAAATAAATTAAATTTGAATATAGAGGTCACTTTTGGTTGGCAAATAAGAAAATAAAAAAAAAAGTTTTGCAAACTACACCATGTGGTATATCAAATGAAAGGGCCTTACTATGAGGGTCTCAAATATATATTTTTTTATAATTTTAAAATAAATTGTTTTAAAGTTATTTAAGAAAATTGACGAAAATTGACCATTCCCCCCCCCCTTATCTCCGAAACTACTGAGCCTAAAATTTTGAAAAAAAAAATACAGAAAATAGATCTTTACCTGTAGATTACAGGAAAACCTATAAGAAGTCTGTGGTCTTAAAATAACATGGTAAATCGTATCAATATTGTGAGTACAAACTTACATTTACAGTTGGAATGTATGGGAGAACATGTTTTTCAACTACAATTTTAAGTTTGTTCTTAAGATAAATTCATCCCAATTACGGAACCCTTCATTGTGCGTGTTCCGACATGCACTTGGCCGGTTTTCAATGGAATTTTCAAACATGGCTGTCGCTTCTCACTCAAAACATGAAGGATTAGATACGTTACTTTTAATGCGGGTCTGGTTTATGTCTTGTAGATAATAATTCTTTTGTTGAACTTGATTTAATTGCTGAAAATTTTGAATTATTTACCAGTAATTATTATGCCATTTCACATCAAAGTAGATACCATTAATAGCCTTCAGTTTTGTGAATGGCTCTTCGCTCAAAGCAAAAGGTCTGACCTTCTAATGGTCTAAAGATCTGACCTTTAAATGGCTGATCATCTGGACGCTGACCATTGAAGTGTCTTAACCATAGTGATTTTCTCTCAAACTGTATGTTCCGTTCGCTGTACCGGATAGTTACCGGCCGATTTAACTAAATGCCACAACGTACTAGACTAGAACGTTCGTTTTACAAAATCTGATAGAAGTATTTTCCCACGCACTTAGACTTGAGCTTTATACGTTTTTCTTTAAAACAGAGTATAATGTAAGCTAAGTAGAAACGTTAAGAAATTAGCAATGCATAGCAAATAGTAGGAGTAGAAACTAAATACTCTCACAAGAGTTTTTATAACTTTATAATTAATGAAAATAGCTCTTATCCACCTACCTCTCGAAGTAGTTAGTACCTAGCTAAGCTTCCAAGTGCTAAGTTTGCTTGAAACAACTACAAAATAACATTGTAATTAAGGGAATTACGCATCTCTTTCATTTATCTTAGTTCTTGACGATTATTAAAATTCTCTCAAGAACAAAATGCACATAAAAAGTCTGTTGACCCGGTCATAACACAATTAGCTACTCGTCTTGAGGTCCTTCTGTTTAAAATTGCTCTCAAAAAACACTGTTAATTCCAGCAATTTCGTCTTGCAGATACTCCGTTTTGTACCGTGGCATTAAAATGAGTTTTGAGTTACAAAGCTTTAAAATGTAATGAAGTACGTCAAAACTTTTAATTAGTTGGTGCTCTTATCAGCCGGTGGTACAGACGTCAAAGAAAATTGATTCAAAGCACTACTTTGTGATACAACAAACTTGTAGGAAGCGGTTACGTTCACGAATACAAATAAGTTTTGGAAAGTCAACAACACAGATGCATTTGTATGCAGTTACGATGTTTTACACTGACTTGAGTGGTTGGTGAAAATGTATCTTTTATACAAACTGTTAGAATTATTCGATGGTGAGATACAAAAATAAACAAAGTCACCGTATACCGTAAGTAACTTACGACATACCGAGATACGTAATTAAAAAGTGATTCGCGAAATATCGTTACAAATTATTATTGATTGATGTTGCGTTTCTAATTTCCAAAGAGATTTCCAAAAGCCATAGAATGCAAAAGTGATTACAATGTAACCTTTTGTAATACAGAATAACTTTCATCATTGTTACAAACCGTTTGGAGAAAGTGAAGGAAATGCTGAGAACAGAGGTGTGAAAGCAAAGTATTCTGCTTAAGATAAACTGCTTGATTATTTTAAGGCAAGACATGTTAACGCTTATGTCGACTCGTTACAGGATTAAATATTACACGTTTTGTTTCAACAGCGTTTTTTCTGTCAAAATTCTGCTTAGTTAAAATATAAGAGCTATAGTTTTAACAATGCTCCAGTGTCTGTTCTAATTTGGGAGGTTTATACTTTCCGGACATCGGAAACCATTTATCTCTCCGGGTTCTGTATAGAAAATATTTGTCAATTAATGAATTCCGATAACGGAGTGCCAACAAAAAGCTTTTGAGATATTTTCGTCGAACACTTTTTAGTAAAACTCTTTTGTTTTTCGACACTGACAAAGGTAAGCCTCCGTTGAATTTAAAAATAGTTTCCCAGCGCTAGTTAGCTGATAAAAACATTAATTAAATTAAATGGCGCAGTGTGCTGCAAGAGCTATATCTTGGGAAATCAGGCCAATTGCGGTTTCGCCTCCCGACTCAAAATCGGCTCCAGTGACGACTGTAATTTCCGCTGATAAATGTAATGTGACTTGGATTCAATTAGAGGCTGAGATACGTTTTTAAAGATGAGTTTGTTTTAGTATTGTTTATAGTTAATTTTCACAAGGTACTTTATGCTAATAAACACAAAAACTAGAATATCATTTTTATAACATAAAATCTGCCTAGCCTTTTCCCAACTATGTTGGGGTCGGCTTCCAGTCTAACCAGATGCAGCTGAATACCAGTATTTTACATGGAGCGACTGCCTATCTGACCTCCACAACCCATTAACTGGGTAATACGATATCCCTTGGTAAGACTGGTTGTCAGATTTTCGGGCTTGTGACGACGACCCGTAACGACTGTCAAAGATCCACGAATGACAGCCGGGACCAACGGCTTAACGTGCTTTCCGAGGCACGGAAGAATCTCGGTATGTAAAGATGGTCACCTATCCACTGACCAACCCCGGCAAGCGTAGCTTAACCTGATGGATCGACCCGTGCGGCTGTTATTACTTAGCCACGAGCACCACCTTTTTATACCATAAAAAAACCTTTAAAAAACTTTTTCTTACGTCATTCCGTACTGTAAGAACTGAAGGTTTCCGCATACAACTCACAGTAATAGGAACGTCCTTTGAAAGAGGACAGTGAGAACAATGAGGCCCCGCAGGACTATATTGAGAGTCATCTAAAAAAAATCTGCTGGACAAAAGCCGGTCTAGACCAGAATGGCTTGTTTGAAATTAGATGCGGTCCTTAGGACTGGAGGGGATCCACCCTTTCTTGTTTGCGAGGCAGCTAATCATTGATATTGACAACTCTATAGCTGAGGTTTCGTTCAATCTTTTGTGATTTATGCGTTAGTTAACGCTGTTTAAATTAGATACATTTTGTTTTCTGCAGTAGATTTTTGATGTAGACGGAGTTTATTTGCTTATGGGCAAATTTTTTCTATGTCAATTATCTTTTATCCGTGGAATAAAATTGACATTAATATGAAATGTTTTTTTTTTTTTTTTTTTTTTTATAAAACATTTTAAAATAAGTATGTTACAAAATAAATATGTTTTGCAAAGAAGCTTTGCTTTGCGGGGATTCACAAGGAAACCATAAAACACAGTAAATGGAACGGTTGCCTAAATTAAATAACTTCTTTAAAAAATCTTAATTTGACGGCTGTAAACACGGATGAAATACTTTCAACGGACAACGGACGCGATGAGTCGATGACTAACGAATACTGGTTTTGTATCGAGCAAAAAAATATGAAAACATCCTCAGCTCCTCACTTGTGCTCACGAACAATGTAAGACTTTGTGCTAAAATATATAAATTTGCTGTTGAGGTAATTATAACAATTTTTTACACTAAAATACTTTTCATTCAGTGACAGTTGCAATCTTGGATAAGCACTATTTGGATCTTGAAGGCCTCTTAAAGTTTTCAAAGCGTCTGATCGTAATCTAAAAAAAATAATTGGCTTTGTCGTGACTTCCTTAATGTACGAACAAATATTTCAACTAAAAATCTACACGCGACTGCGTCAAAAGTTGCAAAAAAATAATATAGGGCGTTCCGTTTACTAAACATATTATTAGCTATACTTGAATCGTTGAAGTATTCTATAAGCCAACTTTGAAAGGGTTTTTCATGTGTTGATGTTGCCCAGAAATTAACCCATCTTTGTATCTTTACAGGAACTCCACCTACGATAGTTTTACCACCAGTCGGCTACTGGGTGGATGGAATGGAGGATACACCCCCCGAAGGAGAAGATGCCGAACCTCGAGCGCAACCAGGCACCCCTCGACAAGCCACGAGGCGGCATAACATCGACACCGACGACACCGCCAAGTACTACAGGCGATTCTTCCTTGGCAAGGTAATTGAAACCTTATATTATGTCCCTAAAGATCTTTTCACTTTACGCCAACACCAAGAAAAGGCGATCTCCTTAAGTGCTGTTGTAGAAAATAGCGTATTATTAAGTTAAAGAAGCTCTGGTCCACTTAGGTATATCTTCAATTTGTATGAGCTAAAAGCTTTTGCTAGAAGTGTTTACATTTTTAACACAGATCTCGTATGAGAAGATTATTTAAAAACATCACGATTTAAGTGTAAAATTAAAAAATACTCGGAATGGGCTTTCAATTTATATGACAACACGAAGTAAAGAGCATCGGATATCATTACATTGAAACAAATGCTCACATCAACCTCTGGGATCTTCGTGTACAAAGTCACGTTCCAAAGGTTACGGCATGACAAGAAGCTGCAATACAACGTAAAAAATACACAAATCAAATCACGATTTAATTGCTATCGTGACCAGAGCGTACTTTCTTCGATTGGTTCAAATAGACGAAAATAAAAGTGGCATTACAAAACGTGTATTCAGACCATCTGACATTTGCGCGCCACGCTGTCTGCGGCCAGGGAAATAAAACCAACGCGTGTTGCCAACTGGTGTGTGCCAATTGGACGAATGCTATACATTTTGGCTGAACTATTTATTAAAATGGAGGCAAACTCATCGGTATTCGATACAATTCCTGTCTAAAACTGGACCAGATTAGGATCAGAAGCCATTTTGAGCTTGTTATCACGATTTCTTGACGTTAAGATCCCCCAAAAAGATAACAAGTTTTCATAACTACTACAATTTCGACACCGCGAATTTTGTTGTAATTCTTGGGACGTGTATAAGGACCATGTAACACGATTCGGGTGCTCTTAAAAGTTAAAAATAGTATGTTAAAAACATCGGTTCACTTCCACTTGATCACGTTTCCCTTGACATCGTATTGTAAATGAAATATTGCTGTTGTCACGACAATGTCGATGTCCTTTTACGCCTTGACCTTTCTCCAAAGGCCTTTGTGCGGACAGGAACAACATATTAATTTATCATTTCTCTCTCAGTAATTGCTTGGAGAGTCCGAGGAAATAACGCGATATTATTCAAGTGTATTCAAGTCATTGATATCTTTTTTGTCAGTGTTCCTAGAGTTTTTACTGATTTAGTTCTGATGTTGTGATAGGATTTAAAAGAAAAATGCTGTAGAGCGTTTTTTTCCAAGACACCCTTCATGAGTTTAGCGAATTCCTCCATTGTTTGAATAGTTTTATTTCACACGGCTGTAATCATTCTCATTCTGTACTAATGTTATCAAAGGCTTTACATCGTGCCGAGCATACGATCTATATTTCACAGCACGACTGTACAATGTCAGCTAAGACTGCGGACATATATTTTCCTTTTGATACCGATTATCTTTTTGAAATACCTACTTATCGTACCGAAGATGAAATCTGCATAGTATTAATAAAACTAACTAAATATCAAGCATATGTTTTAGCTAATGTATACCCATTGTATTATACAAGTTAACTTTAGGGTCAAGTCAGAATTAATAATTAAATACTTACACACATAACTTACTTAATTCTTCTACTTAAATTTTACTTAATTAAATAAAAATGAAGGTCTAAATGTGTTGCTAAGCGCAAAACTCGAGAACGGCGGAACCAATTCGGCTACTTTTTTATTTCAAATATTCGTTGAAGTCCGAGAAAGGTTTGTATGAAGAGAAAAATTGGAAAAGTTGCCGGGAAAATTGAAAGATTCGGGAAAACTAAAAGTGTATTTTCTATGGGAATTTTGTATGAATTATTGAAATTTGGACAGGACAACGTCTGTCGGGTCTGCTAGTTATAAATAAAAATCCGGTTTTGAAAAAAAACTTGATTGCTTTAATTTTGTCCTAATTTATAAATTGACTATCCATTCTATGGATTGTTTACCTATAACTATTCTTTTCTGATTTGAATAACTTCATCAAAATCGCTTATGCCTTTCATCCGCTCTTCACTACCCTTGCCCGCAACCTAAACCATAACGCGTACCACATCATCGGTACAGTTACTGCCACGTGTGAACTTTCCCATACCCACGCCCATAGGCTTACTTTTTGTACAGTTTTTTTGTAACGTTTCGAATCTTCATAATTGCTATCTTTCGAACATGCGACACTTTTCATTTTATATTCTTTTGATCAATCAAATAATGGTCTTTGTGTCTTTTTAAGACCTACTCTTTTATAGTTCTCCCATGGTTACTGTCTTCTGTAGTCTTCATTGTGATGTATTTATTGCAAAAAATGTCCCCAGCTTTCATTTTTATTTCTGTATTTTCCCACATTTGAAAATCATAATCGGCACCATTACATATTTTTTCGTCGCTTCATTGGCCTTGGAGATACCAAACGAATCTTATAATACATGTCATGACAAATGTAATAACTTTTGATAGAGCAGAACATGCAAAAGACAAATTGCAACATCTCAGTAGGTACAGTCAGCAAAAGAGATTATCTAGACAGGGTATACTAACATATTTGTATGTGAATTGCTTCATGTTCAATTTCGTGAAAATATATAATGAAAATGAATGGAATGAAATGAAAATGTTAGTATACCCTGTCTAGATATCTCTTTTGTTGACTGTACATGAATAAGACGATGGCATTAGTAAACAGCATGGGAAATAAATACATGCAACAGAACCAAGGTGGTTGACATGTGGCGACATTTTGTCGATACTTTCTGCAAGTTAAATCATGCAAAAACAAAACTGCAAGAGCCTAACCGACGATAATGTCGAAGTAATATTGGCTGCCTCTATAAGTATATGTACTTACATAGATGTATGACAGAACAACGCAGTACATTAGAGTGCAAATCGTGTAAGTGCATAATGTTAGTCGGGAAAGTTGGCGACCACAACCGATTTGGGTACAGGCGACACTTTGTCTACTCATGGAGGTACATGACTAACAGCACCTATAGTAGGTGCCACGTAATTTTGCAAAGAACGTAAACAATAAAGATGGCGGAGCGTGGTTTGACGTATTTTTATTCTATTTCGAAAGTTTTAGCATAAAATTCTCTTAAAACTGTTTGACAAATACGCAGTTACTTCTGCATTTTGCTAAATTATCTCGCTCTAAGTGAACTAAGTTTTATTTCTACTGAGATAGTTTATCGCAGACGTGGTGCATTTAGAAATCGCGAAATACTCGTATTGTAGACGTAATATCTTCGTTTTATGTTTCAATGCGAGTACCTACCTACCTACATAAAACTAAAAATAGTACCTACGTCTAATATAATATAAGGCGTACTCTTTGTTTTACCAACTGGTCAAGCATGTAACTTTCTAGACTCAATGAAGTTTATACGATCTAAGTGTAAACGCTTGGCTGTTCAATATAAAAAATGTTTGATTCATCTGTGAGAACTGGTGTAGGCATGATATATTATGTGTGAGAGAAAATATGCTGCAAATGAGAGTAAAAAACTGTGTCCACCAATTAAAAACAAATGCATCACCAACCACCGATTAAGGGTCCAACCACACTCATTACATTAAAAAACCCGCGAACGATAGTGGGAAAAAGCGTCTGGGCTCACCAACGCGGAACGGTTTGGCTTCACGCCCAGTGAGCCAAGTTCTCAGCTACATGTAGATTGCGCCGATTACGGCATTGTAGAGCAATTTAAGTCTCAACCCGCGTGTGTACCTGGCCTTATCGTGCGTACAAATCTTAACAGTCGCCTCGTTACAGAACTTTGAAAATATTCGTTTGACTTATCATGCCTAATTTAAATTTAATTATGTACTGACACCAACGCAGTTTTGTTGTTTTACCGTGGAGTAATTTGAATTCTTTCTTGAGTTATTGCTTGGAAGCCTTAGGGGCAGGAACGTTAATGTAATACTTTACATTCAGGTGAAGGATTTTTGTAAGATTGCGCTCTGGTTAATGTTAGGGTTACTTTTTGTTACACAAAGAAAAAATGGACATAACGCAACATGCAAATTGCTTAGTTCCCATAATTTGAATCAGCTTTCATTGTCACTAATAGTTGAAATAGATAAAGGCCTAACTAACCCAAATGTGACGGTCGTAACTACAAACACAAGTATTGTGTTTTGCAATGAAATCGCTGCCACTCACGTTGTCATTTAAGATATTTAAAGTTACATTAGATGCTAAAACACTACAATATTTACAACACGCATTAAATAAATACGCTTAAACATAATTTAGCTTAGGGTCAAAGTGCGTCGTAAAATTTATATAAAATATTGCAATCGTTACACGTCAACCCGGCAAAGCTGATGGGCCATTGTGACACCGCAAGGGGTAGGCTAGATGAATGCGATGCTCCGATCACTAAGCCGATACCAGTACCATGCTGACGTGTAAATACGTCCTGCCAGGGACCATCATGTCCTGCCATAAAACCTATATAGGGTTAACACCGGCAATATAAAATGTTATGCCCATCGTGAAAACGTAATTGACGAGCACGCTTTATAATTATTTTAAGGATTTTCGTATGCCACCCAAATAGAAAATATTAAAAAAAAAAAAACCCTGGAAGAAGAGACCTTTTAAATCAATCAAGAAAACATTTTCATCCATCTTTTTATTGAATTGGACGAGTACCTACCGTACAATGACAAGCCAGATTTTAAATTCTAAGAACTTTGTTTGCTTAGAAAAACGTTTTATTAAAATTAACTGCCAATACAGCAGTACAAAATGAAAAAGAAATCGTTAATAACATTTCGTTAAATGATAATTTGCTTGCCAATCCATTCGTTCAAATCAGTGACGATGACAGATGCCCGTGACAAAAGAAAAATGGAAGCAATAAGCAAATGTCTTCTTTCATAACGCAAAATTGGTTTGGGGACAATTCATTTTGGGGAAGAAATGATGGGGCACAAAAATATTACGGTTTTAGAAGCCCTGTGTGAATTGAAAGACGGTGAAAATGAAAAATATAATATCTGTTTTAGAACGGTTGAGGTAAACAGCTGGACTCCAACGGATCATTGACTCGTTTTATGGATTCGGAAATTTTCGGGGAAAATCGGCTACCTATATGAAATTGATTCAGTGAGAATCGAGTACGAGAGCGCGACCAATAGGTTCATAGACAAAGGAACTTAGTAGTGAGCTTTAAGAAAATACTATATTGGTAAATATTTTGTTACACTAATAATTGGTAGATCTTAAATATGTAAATAATAATAATATGTACTTGTTTGCTTGTGGATTTGAGTTCATAGAACTCACGTATCATGTATTAGTTAGAAATACAGTCTAGTTTGCTTAGAATACTCTGCATTCTTTGAATAATGACATTGCAGATCTAAGAACTGTAAATCGAATTAGGTACACGTTTCATTAGTCCTTACAACTTGACGCTTAAGTAGATCTTAAATGAGTAAATAATAATAATGTGTTTGCTAGTGGATTTGAGTTGTCAAGTGTCATGTATTAGGTGGAAATAGATTCTAGTTTGCTGAGAATACACTGCATTCTACTATTAAAAAATGACATTAGTCCTTACAAGTTGATGCTGAAGTCACCCCAAGCTCAAAAGTGATGGCAAAAAGAGTCGAGAGTTCAAATTAAGTAATTTATTTCAAACCATTCATCACTGTGCTGGTTCTCTTGCAATTTAAGAATATTTTTTCTGCAACATCGAACCGTGAATAGGCACGCTTTCCAACAAATTGAAGTAAAAAAAAACTGTTAGATTCCATCTCAGATGACGTGATCCATCAGCGAGTTCGAAAAGGGGCATTAACCCCCGTCCCTTCAATTACCATCTTTAGCTTTCAATTTGCTTCTTTGTGGCAATGTGAAAAAGGCCATGCAATAAATTCGAGATATTTCTAAAAATGGACGAACTCGTATTTGAACGATGGAAGCTAAATAATTATTATAATCACGCAGAGGCGTGTAGTCAAACAACATTTTGCATTTTTATTTTGAGAAGATTACCAAAAGTGTTTACAAAATTGCGTGGTAAAAGTATAACATGATTGAACACTTCTAGCGGTTTTTCCAGTCAATGATCTGTGTCCTTTGACTGCTGTTTACGTGTATACATTGAACTTTTGCAGTGTGTGCGACGGCTGGCAATTAAGAGTTATTTTTAATCCGAAATAAGTTTCAGAAGATTAATCGAGCTATCGTAAATCTTCCATTGGTTTTGGAAAAATATTTACAGTCTGGATCAAACTTAGGACGTTGATAGCGTAAATAATTACTGAACAAAGTACAATATACGATGAGAGAGATTTTCTTTAAATCTTATTAAGTATGTAGACTGATTTTTCTTTAATTAATACAGTCTATGTCGTAACTTATATTAAGTACTGTGTATTTTTCATTGTTTTATTGACAATGGTGTTTATCCTTCGTAAAGGTTGCATGCTTGGGAATAAAAAATAGGGTCTGACAAGGTTAATGGTGACAGTGTATTGTAGTTTAATTAACATCTCCCATGGAACATGAAGCTTTTGTTCAGACCTTGACTGGTTAAAATATAGTGTTTATGTTGCGTAAACTTTTGTAATTTTAAGTTTACATTGTTATATCTCTCAGCTTCATTACGACGTATTTTTGCGTGGTGTTTACATTACAATTTAGTTCTCGCGTTATCTTAATTAAGAGCTCTGTAACCACACATGGTCTAATTAAACGATTTTATTATAAAGTTTCCTATATTCGAAAATACATATTCAATCAAATAACATGAACTAATTACGCTACCTACATTAACCTGTATTATCCTCTGTTTTGAATTGAAACCTATTTGTTTACCTATAATATGGAATCTGGTTATAAAATTATTAATATATGCGTTGTTTGTGTAACTACCTCAGTCTTCTTTCCTTGTAGGTGTGGAAAATCAGTTCATAGCATGTTGATCATGACATCATCGCTAATTGGTTTAATTCATCCAATAATTGCGAAGAGCACCCTCAATTTAGATGTCATTAGATCAACTTCGTCTTCGGTGTCATCTGTATCAAGAATATACTAGGTCACTAGGGCCCCGTATTATAAACACTATTTAAATCAGATCACCTACACCTCATACGCTCATTCATTAATAGTATGTATCTTGACAATTCTCTGCACCCTGGGGTCCCCGACCTTTGAAAGGCGTACGAGCCGAAGCCAACTCGCAGAGGCCCGTTCGACGTTTTTAATGAAATGAGGCACTAACCGACGATTATCCCAGTTCGCACTATGCAAGTCCACCCTAGGAAAACCTTCGGTTGGTGTAGGAGTGGTGTAGAATATGGAAACAAAACATATTGGGTGGTTTGGGTGGCTCTAGTGGATTGGTAACCTAGAACTATGGAAAGACTAAGGCCCCTGCCTGACCAATGTTTTATATACAATACATAGATAAAATGGGCACCCAAAAACTGTCGCTAGCACTTATTCACTATGTCATAATGTCTTAGCGACAAGGGTGCAACATCTCCTGAGGTGCTTATGAGGAATGGAGAGGTATTGCACGGCTATCAGGGGGCCAACCACCACTTCTTAAAGCAATATTATTTTAATGTTACTTCAGTGTGAGAAAGAGATGGAGCTATACAGGACGTCTAGCTCCATCTCTTTCCCACACTCATGTAAGATTAAAATAATACTGCTTTAAGAGGTGGTGGTCTAGCTCCAGGACAATCCCGGAAGTACGGACACGATCCCTACCAGAATCTTACTGGAATACTTCCGTCCTTCGAGCTTAGTATATATATTATTATTGCACAAAGTGTTACAGAAAAAGATTGCTTTGTATAGTAAAATACGGTCGAATACCTAGTGTACCTCCCTCATCCTATCATCATGAATAGCAATCTCTACAGTTGTCAAGATTACTCTCAAACGCTAAAGTAATTTTAATACCTCAGTTTCTCGACTAGAGCTAAATACAAACGTCCATTAGCACTACCTAGATAAAGTTTACCTCCAAGATAATAGAAGTAATAACATTGAGTTCTGATCACTTATTGACAAAGGGACGTAAAAAATCCATTAACGAGCCGAATCATTACCCCTAAAATAACTACTGTGACTATAAACATTCCCTTTCTATAATATTCCATGGGGTGCGGTTGTGCCTGATGGCTATTTTAGTAATGCTTTGAAGGCCACTATTAGTTAGTTTTGTTATTACATTCGTTTTTGACTGCCTCGATGATAACGATTGCTAGCGTTGCTTCGGAAGGTGAAGTTCGGGTTCGATCGATCGGACTTAATGTTTTCAGATCTTCTTTAAGAATATTCTTAGTTACAGCAAATTTTCTGCACGTCATGGCTAGCTCTGTCGACTCCTATAAACAAAATGTAATAAATGCAATGTGTATAGTGTACTATCGGAGAAACGAATATCTATACACCGCAAGGACTTACCTACGTCGTAACGTCGAACGTTATACACTTCTGGACACATCTATTGGCCCACCTTAGAGTTTAGGTTTCGATGGCCCCTACCGAAATATGATTGTTAGATTGAACAAAAACTGTTGATGCAGTTTTAAACCTGATACATTTTACCATCTTTTTCGATCGTATTGTTTTAAATTTGAATTCAGAATACCATACGACATGGAGCTACGCCTAACAAGTCGGATATGCGCCTTGTTAAAGGCAATTGATTTTTGAATAAAAAACATGTTTTATCAAATAAAGGTTTAATTTAATAACGCGTGTTGCCTCCATGGGCATCTACCACAGCTCTCATACGATTAGGCATAGAGTTTATCAACCGCTCTATGAAATTTTGAGGGATCATCTCCCATTCCTCTTCTATGGCAGTTTTCAACTCCTGCATCGTCTGGGCAACTGGCTGACGAGCCCTAACACGTCTTTTTAGCTCGTTCCACATATGCTCAATAGGGTTCATGTCTGGGCTTCTGGCTAGCCAGTCCATAACTGTGATGTTCACATCCCGAAGATATTCCCTGACGATGCCGGCCGCATGGGCTCTTGCATTATCATGCATAAAAAGGAAATTTGGGCCCACGTAGTCCGCGTATGGTCTCACGTGAGGTTCTAAGCACTCACGAATGTACCTTTCAGCATTTAATGTTGGCAGCCGTGGTCCTGTAACAACCTCAAGTTGAGTTTTGCCGCTCGCGGATATACCGCCCCAGACAGTCCATGAGCCACCGCCATAAGCAACCCTCTCTTCAAAGCAGTATTGTGCGAAACGCTCTCCCTTACGTCGGTAGACCTTCTTCCTTCCATCATTGCCATGTAACACAATTTTAGAATCATCAGAAAAGAGTACACGGCTCCAATCTTGCTGTGTCCAATTTAAATGACTGCGTGCGAAATGAAGGCGCGCTGTTCGGTGGGCTCGCGTTAGTTTGGGGCCATTAGCTGGCTTGTGTGGTACCATATCGCGTTCTTTTAACCTTCTCCGAACAGTTCGAGCGCTCACAGATACTCCGTGGAAGTCGCGAAGTTGGTTTTGTATCTCAATGGAGGTAAGGTGACGATTTCTCAAGCTGGTCGTCACGATGAATCGATCCTGCCTTTCAGTTGTGACCCGAGATCGTGGCCTTCCTTGGCGACGAACAAAGCCGCCAGTCTCTAGGTACCTCCGATAAACATTTCGGACCGCAGATCGACTTAAATTAAGTTGAGCACTCACGTTTCTTTGGCTGTGTCCGGCCTGAATAAGTGCCACAGCTTGGGCGGCGACTTCAGGTGAAGTATCCATAGATTATTGATAGAACCTCACCTTAATGTTAAGAATAAGTAATGTTTGTTGCAAAACCAAAGATATCAATCACTTTTTCAAGAATTAAATCCAAGTAAACCAATAAAACCAAGTTTTCTTAGTATTCGATTGTTTGATATCAACAAACAGGCTCCAAATTGTCTTTTGTTTCTTTAAATTCTGTGTTCGAAATTCAAAAAAAGACTATTGAATGAAATTGTGAATGTGCCAGGTTCAAAACTGCATAAAAACTTTTTGCTCGACCTAATATAAAATTTTAGCTAGGACCAAACGAAACTGAAAATACAAGGTGGGCCAAAAGATGTGTCCAGAAGTGTAGTAACGTTTGCTAACAGATGTGGTCATAGTGTACCCGGGTTTTGGTTTTCAAATTGGTCAGATATAAGTTTCCTCGATAGTACTTTCTTGTATGCGAAATACGTTATCCGTAAAAAATAGTTATCTGCCTTTCCCTTTTTGAAAATATAAGCGTAATGGAATATATATTATTATATTAAACTCTGCTTTTCCTATTAAATTATCCCAGTAGCATTATCATGACTTACTCATTTCGTGTGTTTGTCGAAACTCGTTTTAATCCTATTACTTGTGTTGGCTTTGTTTGAATCCCACATTAGTTGATATTTACCAGAAACACACAATAAATCGTATTCATGGTCTGAATTAAATTCGCTTCAAACGATGAACGCCTGTAATGGTGTGTGTTTACGTAAACACACAGCCACAATGATGTCTGTTATTCTAGGAAAGATTATGTTTGAGGATTCCGATGAATATTATAGTACATTCAATGCAATTATATTCCAGTTTTATAAATGCGCATCACACAAAACATTCTATTCCAGTCACCCTATATATGATAATTACCTGAAACTGTTTTACCGCAATAAAATATTGATTTCGTTTGTTCACAGGAACACATCAATTTGGTTGGATCTGACGAGAATCTCGGCCCCGTAGTGATGTCCCTCAAGAACGAGCACATGGCTAGTCAGGACCACACTAGGATATTGTTGAGGCTTCGCACGGAAACCATGCACGGACTTATACCCACCACTAGTGAGTTAAAACTTTACGATATAATATTACAATTGGTAAATGATTGGATGTCTGAAGCTGACCGAATTTTAGTACCCAGACTCTCATAAAAGCAAAACAGGTATTATCTTGTGCTGAGTTAGCTTCACTTTTCCTCTTTGTCTGGAAATGTCTGCTTACTCAGAATAAACAATGAACACCATTTTTTTCCAGGATCAGGACTAATGCCACCGCCTCTCAAAATGGCAAAAATGCTGAACGAACAAGTGAACATCGACAATTTCACGGCGGTCATGTGTCTCAACGCGTCATCCCTGATAGCGGCGTACGACGAACATGTTTTAGTAAACTGCTTTAAGTTTGGAGTTCTATACCAGACTTATGGGCAGACGACAGAGGAACAGCTGTTCGGCAACAACGAAATATCACCAGCCTTCGAGGAGTTCCTAGACATGCTTGGACAGAAGATCAAGTTAAAGGACCATAAAGGTTAGTTTTCTTTGGCATTGCATTTTTAGAACTAACTTATATCCGCTGGCAGCGTGCCTACATCCTAACCCTAGGATTTCGGAGCTCCGGGCTTAATTCCATGCCAAGAACGGCCATACCAGTTGGATGGAAATAATATGAATTTCGAGGATGCATATTTAAATGTAGGAGCTGCATTGCGCGTTGTTCTACGTACGATCTAATTTGCTTATATCAAAATGTTTTACATTCTTTATCAAAAATTAAGGCTGTAATTTTATGTGTCGATTTCTTTCATTACTTTAGGTTTTATTGCTTTAAACATCAATACCATTTTCTCTACAATCGAATCCAATACTTACCAATCTAAAACCTATTTTTATTCGTCATCAACCCAGATTCCCTAACCAAAAATCTCTCCACCAGGCTACCGGGGCGGTCTGGATATAATAAACGGCCACACGGGAACAGAAGCTGTGTACGAGACGTACCACAACCGTGAGATAATGTTCCACGTAGCACCCTTGCTGCCACACACTGCCGGCGACGCTCAGCAACTGCAGAGGAAGAGACACGTCGGCAATGATATCGTGGCGATTGTTTTTCAGGTAAGAATATTTTAAAATATTCATGAACTAGCGACCCGGCCCTGCTTCGCACGGTTTTTATGACTTGACAAAACATGAAGGAACATGAGGGATCATATATTAATAAGAAACTTATAATATATAATATTACATATTAATGTATTATAGGTACACATAAACTTTCCGGAATAAATTTTCTGAATGATACTGAAAATCGCATCAAAATCCGTTGCGTAGTTTAGAAGAACAACGCGGCCACACAGACAGACACGAAAACCGACTTTATCTTATAATAAGTATAGATTAGAATTTTGCATGTGCTTGTAAGTTTTCTTTAAGCCAGTGATATATGTATACCTCTCGAGCCACAGTACAATACCATGTAAAATATAAAGGCCTCCATCAAAATAATGATGACTTCTGAGTCTGTCTGACTTTTTCTCTGGAAAAAGTATGTATGCAGTTTTGGTGCTGGCATACTGGCCACCATTGTTCCGAATTTGAATTCAAGTCCATTTAATAAAAAAAAGTGCAGGGTAGGTCGATTTAGGAGTCCGGGAGCGTATATACAAATTATAAAATCAAAAGATGCGTCTATTGTAATGATCTTCTTAGCTACCACAGTTTCTGGGTAAAACATATCTTTTTCAATATCCTGCTGCTTTTGCACCACAAATTTATTAGGTTCAACCAAGGTTCGACGCAGTGTAATAATCTATTTCTTTCATAATTATTATATCTCTCTATCAGTCATCATCATCACCTTTCTTCCACACATCTCTATCAGTCATCAAATCATCTAGGAATATCTCCATTCCTAGCCATAAATCATCTATCACGCAATCCATTCATGTCCCTTTGGTACCACGTCTATTTCTCAATAAAATCTTTAATATCGAAATACTTATGTATATTGCAACGATACGAACTAATAATATTTTGTACTATTGTGAAGCCAGGACTCGGACTTAAAACTGAAATGCCGAAATGCTTTTCATTGTAGATTGTTTATGACTGTATTATGCGAAGTACTGCAATAACTTAACGAGTTTATGGTACAGTTTGCGTAAGTTACAAGAAACTGACAAACGGCCGATGCTAAATCTTTTATTGCACAATGCAATGAGATCTATTCCGTTTTAATCATCTCTATGAATATAGCCACGTTGTTTGTCTCTTTGTCTAATTGTAATTTGTTTACGTTTAAACTGATAAACCAATTTTGTTCATATTTACAAATCCAAATCAGATTGACCTGAAATTTTTCCACAGTTATGCTTATGTTCTGTGTAAATTGCCTTTTTCTTTGAATTATAAGAAACTAAACTTAGTGTGGCTAAGTTACTAAGTTCCCATTGTTTCAATTTGCAGGAGAAGGCAACACCTTTCACGCCTGACATGATAGCATCACACTTCCTCCACGCGTTCATCGTGGTCACACATTTGGAATCTGTCGGTGGGGAGACCAGGTAAATATAAATTTCTTAACAAATTTATATTTCTGTTCTTTAAATCTTCGATATTTTGCTTTAGGATTGTCATCAGTAGGAAACCATCATTATAGTTTACGACGAAGTCAAACAATTAAGGCAATGATAATAATTTTCACAAGTCGTCTATGCATTTTATCGACCACATCACGACATGTATCACTCTCCTCTCAAACTATTCTCGTCTCATAGCTATGAGCCAGTTCCTTTGAGAAATGAAATTCAAACATCTGATATAAATTCACTCGACTGTGTATAGAAGTTTATTTTTATGTTATGTCTTCTATTTTTATGTTAATCCAACTTAAGTTTCTGTTACTTTTTTCCCACTTGGCAAGTGACTTGTTTAACATAAAGTTTGTGTTGTTTCTCGACAACGCACAGTGGCATTATTTGCATAGCAAGTCGAGAAAATGGCTCGGAAAGTAGAATGGAAATTTTCTCAGTAATTTATATGCAAACGAATCCGGACTATGTAATTAGAAGCTTTTTATGTGAACAAACACTAGCTGGACGAGTCAGTGAACGTCTTAATGTTCCTGAGATTTGTTAAAGGTTAAATGTAATGTAGTCTTAGAAATAACTTCATTAAGGTAAATAATATAAAACCTTGTGGGTAGGTAAGGAGCTGTCAGGTACAGATGTCGATGCCTGTGATAAAGGTCTTGCGAAATCTTTTGTGGGAGTTTAGTCAAGTAATTGAATACTGCTTTCATAGATTCGATAAAAATAGCTTGATTAATCGGAGCGCACTTTTTGTAGGCACCTACGATAAGTATCTGAATGAAATAGTTTCTTCAAATGTTTCTTCATTGCGGTTAATATATTCTGATTCACTATATCATCGTTACACAGAAGATTTAATTACTTATTGATGATAGAGTGGAGTCAGTTTTAGTTTATACCTACTTTATGTCGTTGAGGGTCACAAAAGAATACCTTACCTAAGAATAATTATATTAATGTAGGATTCGTTGATAATACAATAGTTTGAATGTAGGTAAACTTTATTATCCGGCACAATAAATACAATTTTTTTATTTTTAGCGAGGAGCTCGTGGCTAAGTAATAACAGCCGCACGGGTTGATCCATCAGGCTAAGCTACGCTTGCCGGGGTTGGTCCGTGGATGGATGACCATCTTTTCGTGCCTCGGAAAGCACGTTAAGCTGTTGGTCCCGGCTGTCATTCGTGGATCTTTGACAGTCATTACGGGTCATCAGAAGCCCGAAAGTCTGACAACCAGTCTTATCAAGGGCTATCGTATTAGCCAGTTGCTGGGTTGTGCAGGTCAGACAGGCAGTCACTCTATGTAAAATACTGGTACTCAGCTGCATTTGGTTAGACTGGAAGCCGACCCCAACATAGTTGGGAAAAGGCTAGGCAGATTGATTTTTAACGAGGAACGTCTTTTCTTTTTGCCGTTCCGTCATCCTCAATTGTTTTCTTTCATTCCTATGTTGCCACATTCCATCAGTTCAGATACATTCATACAATCATCGTATATTTTTTTAACGATTGGATATACACACCCATTCCCACATTAATAAGTATTATCTATTTTAAAAATTAACCCCTTTTCCTTTTTCTTCCTTCCAGGTACAAAGTGGCCGTCACCGCTCGTGATGACGTACCATTCTTCGGGCCGACTCTCCCGCAGCCCTCCGTATTCCGCAAGGGGCGAGAGTTCAAAGAATTCCTCCTTACGAAGCTCATCAACGCCGAAAACGCGTGCTACAAAGCAGAGAAGTTTGCTCAACTGGAGTTAAGAACCAGAGCCTCATTGCTGCAGAACTTGGTGAATGACTTGAAGACGAAGACTACCGAGTTCTTAGGAGCGGGTGTGAGATTGGAACCTGGTGCGGTGTCCCCGCAACCTGATGGTACGCCGAAGCAAGATGGACCTGGGGCACGGTTTATTGATACTGTGAAGAAGGCCCTTATTTCGAAAGTCAGGTGTGTATTAGACATAGAAGTTTTGTTTATTTTAGTTCTTTGCTTATACTGTATTCATTGCATAGTTGGATTACATACATTTGCAGACAATAAAGCAAATACAGCTTGGCAAACAGATATTAAAATTCAAGACAAACAAAATGCAGCTGATGAACTCGAATTTGTTACAACATTTTTTATTTTTCACCAAATAACTTCTGTTTCTGATTTATTATTTTCTTACATTTTCAGATCACCAAGTGTAGACACGAATCTCTCAGGCGATAGCAACAAGAATCCTCTAAATAAGAATAAGTTTGTTCCGAATGAAACTCATACTCCTAATGTAAGTACAAATCCTTACCATTTGTTATAACAACCCTTTAGGATAATAATATTTTGCTTCTACCCGATGACATCACAAAGAAAGCTGATATTTCTATCAAAACATTAATTATTTTTATAATCGTTACGAGACAATGTGATTCGCATATGTGCTGCTTAAAATTCTATACATCACGCAGCATGCCTGCCTGTTCTTAAATGGACTTCCACCTGTGTTCACCGGTTATGGTAACTGTAGGTACCTATGAATACAACAATAAAGTTATGAAATATAAAGCGGCCAAGTGCGTATCGGGCCACGCGCAGTAATAGGGTTCCGTAGTTACACAATAATGCGGACTAAGAAGAGGGCTTTTTGTTGTTTCATGAATATTTGACTATTACTCGTAAACTTGAAAGCCTACTTAGCTGTGATAGTTTTCCTTTTAGCTTCGTTATTATATACTACTACCGTGAATTTTTTCACCCATCCAAAACTAACCGTTTAGCTGGCAGGGACGACGACACTTGACTCGGAACAAAAAATTACACGTTAAAGCTTAATATTTCAAAAACGGATCCCTAAATCGAAAAATTGTTTTTACCAACCCGCAATATTTTTGAATGACCCATCCAACAACACCCCACACCATGCGGTAGACGAGAAAAAAAAACATCCCCACTTTACGTGTACAGAAGGTACAATAAAAAAAAAATCCATGATTTTATTTTACCACTTTGTCGGCGTGATGAATTTGTATATCCATGCCAAAGTATAGCTTTCTAGTAATAAGAGTCTCTGAGCTAAGGCGTGGACGTACAAACGGACAGACGGACGGACATAGCAAAACTATAAGGGTTTCTTGTTAACTACGGAACCTTAAAAACGTTCTAAGAAACAATAATTAATAGTAAATCCACCCATCTCGTTGGTCTAGAAGTATTATTATGAGGTTCCGGTATTTGGATGATCAGAATTTTATGAGATTATAACGATAATCAGCTTTTTCCAGGAACCTATTTACTGCATCATTACCTACTATTATTATTTACTTCTATTATTATTTACTCCTGCTCGCGTCGACGGCGGTCGTGGACTAGTGCTTTGCAGTTGTAGCTTGGCGCCATTTTGTCAGTGGACTGCAAATAGTTCGGGAGTGACAAAATGGCGGACGGACGCGATACGCCACAACTGCAAGCGTCACTTTAAGTCGGCGGCGGTTGTCGACGTGTCGACGACCGTCGACGCGTGCTGTTGCCTCTGCAGTTGACACGTGTCGCTCATATCTAAGAACATGAGTCGGAAAGCAAAACAAAAACCCACCCCGCAAGATACTCCCCAAATGTAGACCATAGTTGGGGTGAACCTTGCGGGGTAGGTTAATGGCCTGTCCCAAGTTCCGTTCACCGGGAAGAAATAGCTGTCATTATATGTGTTGTGACTGATTGATTGAAATTCCAATAACCAATAAACTCTGTACGAGTCAATAATGCTCATATAGCAAAAGTATGTTTATGTGTAGGTACCTAACTAATATAATCACTCAATTCAGTCGTAACTAAAACTCCCTCACGCGCTGATGTGCGGGGCGATCAATAATAACATAATATTAAGTGCGGCTCAGATAACTATGACACAGTTATGTTTGTTTAAACATAACTTTAAACTGTTTCCATAAATAAACTAAGCCGTCCAAAAGAGTTTCACTGCAACTCTCTTATAAACGATAACAGCATAACATTCCGACTCGGAAAAATGTAGGTAATTAAGATCTCTCGATGATGGGCATACGTTGCAAATAGCTAATATGGTAACCTGAACAAAACCCTTATATTATATAGGTTATCTTAATGAAGGGGTAACCCTTTCACTGGGTTTCAAGTATAGAACCCATTCAATGGGTTATCCATATTGAAGGGATAACCCTTTTATCTCATGAACGGCTTACCCCTTCGAAAGACTTAACTCTAAACCGGGGTTGTACGGTACCTGGTTATAAGAAGTTATTTGGCAACAGATTAATAATAAGAGACTTTTAGAGTCATCCGGCTCATGGAATACTTAGTTACAGTACGTAGCAGTTAGTTAATATGGCGCGTGGAGTCTCAGAAGTTCTTTTTAGGCTGTTGTGTTTGTCATTCATATCTGTGTGGCAGTCTCTCTTTATAAAACTCGATAAGCTATGTCAATTTTTCACTGTATGTGTATCATTTTCACTTCCAGAGCGCTCGTTCCAAGTCATCCGTCGCGTCCTCCTCCGCATCAGCAGTATCAGTGCGCTCAGCAGGCGGATCGGGTGCGTCGCACGCGTCGGGCGAGTCCAGCCCCGATGTGACGTCACGCGCCGCGCCTCCGCGCCCCCCGCTCACCGACCACAGCGATGACTCCAGTTTGAACTCGGTGGATTTGGATCCGCTAGGTTAGTAGAGTTTACTTGTAATTTGTTGTGAAACGGTAAAGTTTTGTCAGCGTCACGTTTCGCCAATTGTAATTTTTGCGGATTATGTTATGAAACTTTTATGAGAAATGGACATAACTACCTACCTACTGTTTGTCTGTAGAGGCACAATTCAAATTCAAAATAATTTATTTTCTCTTCACAAGCAAATTAAATGATAAATAAATTAAAACATGCTTAAAAATTATGTGACAAAGTTTGTGAGAGACTGGTGTCTGCACTAGGAATACCTGTATAGCAGATCACCAGCAATCAATATCAATATTTTAATCGGCTTCAAAAAAAGGATGAGTTTCGATTATATTTTTTAAACTTTCGCGATTTGTACACATTATAAAACAACATTGATAACGGATCTTCTCGCGATATTCCTTTTATATATCGCGAGAAGACCCGTTCTCAATGATGTTTTATAATGAGTTTCGATTATTTCTGACTGTCAACGAAAAGTATATTTTATTGGTACTTACCTTTTTAGTAATTCAATCCTTGAAATAGGATATCTTTAGTGTTCCTTCATTGATAGACTAGTTTCGGATATCATGTAGAATTTGAAATAAAACCACTAGAACTCATCATAAGCTAGCACAGGCTAAGTCGCTACGGTTCCCTTGTGTCAAAGCATGTTGGTGACGTCATCTCCAATTCATATCGACATACTATATTACGGTATAGTTTTGGTGAAGTAATAGTGTGATTTCTTCCAATTAGACGACAAGGACTGGCTGAGTTGTGGTAAAAGTGCAACAGGTTAGTCCTGTAGTGTAGATCGCTGTAGGTAGTTTTATTTCACCATCGTCTTTATAGAGGCATGATGTTCTTTTTATAGGTTTTTGTTCATGAATATTAAGCGTATTTTTTCAATATTTTATAGTAAATGGATGTCTTATATTATAAAATGAATGTTATTTGGTTATAGTTCGTTAATTGCGTTTGTAGTATTATTTTTTTAATTTTATGAAACTGCTGTAAAATACGACACTGCTTATTTTGTTAATTACATTTTTGCAAACTACTTCGTTCCGTATAAAAATAAAAATAAATATACTTAGTGTGAAAAAAAAATGCCATAGCAAAATTTAAAAATAATTTAATTTCGCACTTTTTTTACTACAACAAAAAACAAAGTACCTACCATTTTATTATAAGTTTATAATCAACTTTGACACGTGTAAGGACGAGCAGTGTAGTACAATACTAACGATAGCCTTTGTGTGTCCAGGCGGAGTTTACGTGGACAGTGACACGGGGCTGGAGTCCATGTCATCGGCCGAGGCGGCCGCGTGCGGGGGGCGGGGGGAGGTGGCGCCGCGCGACGCGGAGATGCTGCGGCAGGAAGTGTGCCGGCTCAAGAACGACAAGCTCGACCTACTCAAGCAGAATATTGTAAGGATCCATAGACTTGATATCAACCTTATTTAGTAATGTGGGTAATCTGGTTATGTTCGTCTTTGCTATTACGTGTGCTTTTCCTTTAACCTTTTGACCGCCAGAGCAAAAACACATGAACGTGCCCTCAACGCCAAGCCACAAATTCCGCGCAAATACCTACGAAAAAAATAGGGATTCCAATACTACATCGATATTCAATTGTATTTTTATTTTCGTCTCCGATTTCATAACATAATGTCCTTAAAACATTGAAATTTAATTCAAAATTAGCCTTGCTCCTACTATATTAATAGTTATACATTATTTACAGAGTTGTATAACACTGTAATAACAGCTATGAGACGAAAATGTAATAACTATAGACACAAGTTGACACAACACTATTCTTATCTGCTGTCTTCTATTTGTGACAATGGCGTGGACGGCCCACCATTTTTATGACTATTTCGCTTCCGAAATAAGGATGTAGC
Source organism: Cosmia pyralina (assembly GCA_946251885.1). Taxonomy (NCBI): domain Eukaryota; kingdom Metazoa; phylum Arthropoda; class Insecta; order Lepidoptera; family Noctuidae; genus Cosmia; species Cosmia pyralina. The sequence goes on along the minus strand of OX276359.1, from coordinate 13,717,826 downwards.
AACGTAATATCTCGCTTGTCGATGTGTTCTCGTACAATATTATTTTAAAAAGTACGTCAGACCACACTGAATGAGTCGTAGTATAATATAAACAAATCGGAAAAATTTCGCGCGCTGTCACGTTGACGTTTCGGACAAATTACGTGGATAGTGTATTATCCACGGACGTGTGAGTGGATAATGCTGTTTTACCCTCGTACCAAATTATATCTAAAATAATGCGTTGCAGTGGAAAGTTTTTAAACGATCTTTGAAGTACATTTTTGATATTATCTAACATGCGCTACATCACTAGCGGTCACATATTCACGACAGTGGCGTGTGAGAACATTCTTTTTTACAATTGATTTCTTACTTTTTAATTCCCATTATTCAACCCCATTTAAAGCGCTATTTAATTCGTTTAATAGAAATAAACAAGGATTAGAGCTTCTATTTTAAGGTGATATAAATAAAAAGGCATTAAAGTAATGTTCAAATTGTTTATTTCGTGTTTTTGTATACCGCTTTTTCTGTCACGTATTCACGTCGTTGGCGTCCAGGGACAGTTTACGCTTGTCACGTATAGGTGACACTGGCGGTCAAAAGGTTAATCCCCGCATTCATCGCAAACAAAAGTTGAACTACATTTTTACAAACACATTATTTTTTGTATTGCGGGAGACGCGTTTCATACTGAAACATGTTGCCAGTAACACAAAATGATGTTGCTGAATCAATGTTGCGAAACTCTTGTTTATTTTATATCTTATGGAGCTTTAGTAACCAATACCAGTCGATCAACCTGGCTTCGTTAGACCACTTTTGATTTTAGTGCTAACATACAAGATGCGTGTTTATATCTAATGCTTCATTTCGTTTTACTATCGTGCGTAACGTTCAATGTTGTGGTCTCCTATGATCAATAATAATCTTTGGTGCCGTTAAAACTAATTTAAAAAAATAAAAATAAATAAAAACAACAACTGGCTTTTCAATTTTTTTTTTGCTATGCTAAGAATGATTTACCTAGTTGTTAGATACTAATATAACATATGTCTGATCACATTACCTTTTTTGTATTTTACAGACATGGCAAAACGAGATCAAATGTCTACGTGAGAAGGAGATGTCGCTACAAGCAGAACTAAACTCTATGTCCAGGGAAATGCGGAGGCTTCGTGAGCAACAGGTCACCAACATCCCCAACCCTTCAACACATGATTCCACCGCTTAAAAACAAATCCTATCGGATTGTATTAAGGTCCTATTTAAAGTACACACGTACGACATTCATATGACTCCACCGCTTTAACTATCTTGAACTTTATGACCTTGTAGTAAGGTTTGTACTTGTGTACGCAACTTTTTAATGACTGCTGTGGAAGAGATCTGATTTTTAGAAATGACCAAGTAAGGTAATCTGGGATTTAGGAGGTTTTGCTAAACGAATGTTTTAGTAGTAGTTACTCAATGTCGCTACTCAATATTTATGTATGTAGCTCTCTTTACTATACACATTATAGCGAGAACCGTGTATGTGCAATATTGTGTTCTTAAATCTAAACGACTGTGCAATCTCAAATACCTACGGTAAACAGCATTGTTTAATTGTTAAATTTTTATTGTAGACAATTCTTCGTATTGAATAATGCTACTTACACAGTTTTGAAGTTGAACAGTCCTTTGCAATACAGATATTTTATGTATAGTAGCAAAACTATTCCTTATAATTATTTACGTATAGAGATGTCCCAGTTTCATATATTATTAGTAATATTAAATTACTTCTTAGGTCGTGGCTTGACTGACTATTAATGAGAAATGCTAAAACTTCGACATTAAAACGATTCTATAGTTAATTAGAGAGAATATGATTCGAATCTTTTTATATGTTGTTATACCAAAACTGAATTGTTAATGTCTAATGTTAGGCTACTCGCTTTTTGTAAATGTTGTGATAACCTAGCTTATTTGAGACATAAATAGTTCTAAAACCATTATATATTATTGTGTTTCACACAAATGTATGTAATGTCAGGGAAATTAAATGTTTATCAAATTGACTACCGCAACCGTACCGTTGCGCGTTGGTTACATTGATTAATTTGAAAATAATAGCAACTTCTTCAGTTTATTATTAATGGCGACTCATGGTCTTTATTAATAAAAAACATTTCTTTTTATTATTTATTAGTTCTGAGAAAAAGAGTATTAAGTGGCTTATCATCTTTATACTTGTTATGAAAAATAAAAAAATTGTTCACTCATTAATAATTTCTGAATAAAAAAAAAAAGTAATTATCAAAGACATCCCGCTATTCAAATCTCACCACATTTTACGGTACTTATTTAAATTGTTCGTATGTCTATAGCACGGTTAATTGACGTTGTGTGTCAATTTGATCAACAATAAATTTCCCTGGCTGTATTTATTTCGGGTAGAGCATACCGCTTGTGTTCTTTAGAGAATTGTTTCTCGCGCAAAATCATTGTTTACTTTTTGATTAGTAAATAATTGTAGAGATATATCTCTTAGAATCCTTGGTCACAGTCTAGAGTGCTTCTTTTTGAAACCCATAAAAAACCCTTTGATTAAATAAACGTTACAATACAATATAGTTAATTTATAATCGTAAGTAAATGTGATTAAATTACATCACATTTTATTAATAAATGAATGCATAGTCAAAGGGATTAATGTATAAAAAATATTAAACGACTTTGATTTATCTTGAGGAGCATTCATAGACTGATAATATTATTTCTTCAATGTTCGTAGCAACATTAAACGGAATTCTACGTATTAGGAATTAGGTGACAAAATAACGGTACCTACTAAATTAAGCCTTGAATTATCTAGTAGAAAGCCTATACATAATTATGGTGCATTAGAGAAAAAATATGACTAAAACGATTCTTGTAATACGTTCGATATTTGAATTTGTATGAAAATATCCCAGTACAGGGTCCTTATTATGAAGTATTAACGCCATCATGATTCCGTTACGAAAAAGGGATGGTGATATAGGTCATGTATAGCTCCGTCTCTCTCTAGCACTGGAAAAGTTATGGCATTAATTGTTCATAATACGGCCCCAGTTTGGTTTTGTATGTAGCGTTTCTACTGCACAGTGCAATTTTATGTATCTTAAGTTCCATTTCGCTTTATAACATCGATAGCCTTACTATACTGATCACTATACGAGTACTAATAACTGTTTGCTAATCTGCCATCTTTGTCCACTCAGTTTAATGTCGAACCTTAGAAAGAGACAAACATATTTCTGTAACTTTACTTATTGTATGAGCGTTGCATTGTTAGTAAGGCTATTCTTTATTAGTTTACAAATTTAAGTTCACCAGTTACTGTAAATATATTCTAAACTGGTCTAGGCTATTTGATTAAACAGTATTTCTTTTAATTTATGCTTCGATATAAGTTTCGTTTCTCGAGTGCATTGAGGTTGAATAATGTTTTGTTGTTTATAATTAATATTTTATACCAAAGTTAACATTCCCCACTAAATAGTTTAGAGTTTTTTTTAATATAATTATTACCTTAAAGTGAACCAGTATTTGTAACGTTACAACTGACGGAACACGCTAACATACTTCTAAGTTTACATTTAAACTTTTCTATTAAATGTAATCATTTAGATTTTTGTTTGACTGTTGATTATTATAAGTTGATTGAAACCAACTGTTGATTCGTCTTCACTTAGACCTAAACCAAATATTGAGCGCGGAGCGTTAGAGGAAATAGATTATAATTATAAGAGATACCTATTGAAATATATGAATAGTTGATACTAAATAAATATTGTTGTTTTATTCAAAAGTCCTCCAAAAGTCCTTACTTATAGGGACGGGATGAAGAATGGAATTGAAAACACAGGTAGCTTAAACAAACAATAAAAAATGACCTCCACAACAATGTACACACGACTACATATCAAGCTATACAATTTCAGTTTATGCTGATCTCGCATTATATAGGATTTGCGTACAATGAGAGGTCAGCTTATACTGGAAATGTATAGCTTGATATGTAGCCGTGTGTACAGTTGTTTTATCTCACGAAAGCGGGTGAGCCATTCTTGTAGTTGTAATGCGTATAGACACGCGCTCTTGTGTGCGTACCTACATGTAGCGTTAGCAAGCTCATCGCTAATGAATAAAATTATAATGTTATTAGATTTTTGCTATGTATAGATAAGACATTAAAACATTGTACAATAAAATAGAAACTTATATTCAAGAAACATTTAATTTTAGCAATATTTTGAATACAATTTATAGTTTATTTAAATTAATATTTCAAGTAGAATCGTAACTAGACTCTTCTTCAGAGTCAGTTTCTTCTTCACTGTCATCTTGTAAATTTATTATTAATTCAAAATCAGTGTCAAAATATTTCATATAATCAGTTTCTTTTTTAATGACACTATTGCAAGTATTACGCCATCTCACTTGTTATTTTTGTAATACTCTCTTCAATAAGTTGTATTTTGCTCGACGTTTCTTAGAGCAATGTAGTTTTTAAGGACCCCCCAGATGTTCTCTATGGCATTAAGCTCAGGGTGGTAAGGAGGGAGGCGTAATACTTCAAATCCTTTACTTTTTATGTAGTCATCGATTTTGTAAGTGATAAAATCACTTTTATGGTTTTTTATTATATCATATAACTCAACTTTGCGCAAATTTGTGTCGAAATGTATATTACCCTCAGAAGTGAGCCATTCTTGCATCTCAGATTTTGTTGAGGCTGTCGTCGGCAATTTCTCAGCACGCGTATTATGGTACGATGCATTATCTAGTACTATTACGGAACGAAACGGAAACGGATACTAAGGTCAGTCTTGAATGAAAAAATTGGTTTTGATGGATGTCTCGCAATGCTACACTTATGTAGCATTGCGAGACATCCATCAAAACCAATTTTTCAAACGATCTGGCAATTTTTTTATTTATTTAATAACTTATTATTAAATAAATAAAAAATTTGCCAGATCGTTTGAAAAATTGTACTTATTGTACTTATGTAGCATTGCGAGACATCCATCAAAACCAATTTTTTCATTCAAGACTGACCTTAGTTTTGCCAAAGTTGGAATTTGTTTTTGTACGATATGAAAATTTTGTATTGTGCTCCGTACAACGTCAGCTGTAAATCCATCAATGTCTACTTTATGTTCTCTCTTTCTTCGGTTTTTCATGGGAGACATAAAATTCGAAGATGTACCTGCGACATCTCTTCCTTCTTTTAATATTTTTTGCATTGTTCTTTCACTTACCCCCGTCGCTGCTGCAGTGCGTTTTGTAATATTACGCAAATGTGATAAATCACAATTTGGTTCTCGATGAAGTTCCGTGAATTCATATTCTTCTTTGAGAAAATTATAAATATTTGCAATCATTTGGTGAGCTTATAAGAAACAAAACATTATTAAAATCTCGTTTAACATGTTCTTATTAAACTAACTAATACATTAATTCATTACACACAACATGAACATTTAATTTGCCTTACCTCACTGCGAACAACTTTTCTCCGTTTCTTCGTACTTTCCATGCTGACGGTATTTGATAAATAATTTTGGCGCGAACCAAGAAGCACTACTGACTCGGCCGGCGAATATATACTAGTCTATGGCCGGCGACTCGGCCACGACTGGGCGCTCCTGAGCTTACGCACGCAAACACAGTGTGCATGTACACTTACACACACAAGTATGGGTCACCCGCTTTCGTGAGATAAAACAACTGTACCAAATAGCACCTAATAAAGTACCTACTCCTAAGTGATGATAAAAAGGTGTGTGTCACTGGCATGGCCACCATCAGGATTTTAATTTTTATAACACAAAAAATTAGACGCTAATTAGTCGAAATTTGCCGCCAAATATCAGAATTTGTCATTCAATGGCACAAAGTTATAGGGTTCATAGGTGGCCGATCTGGAGAGCGTCTACCCAGCATGGTCACATTTATATCTCAAAAATTAGTCGCTAATTAGTCGAAATTTGTGGCCAAATATCTGAATTTGCCGGCCACAGATTCAAAAGATATAAGGGTTTAACGGTTCCGCGTTTTCGTTTTACAAAGATTTATTTTAATTTAATTGAACGTTATTAATTATTGATTTACTTACAATTTTCTAAAATAGCATCTTGAAACAACCTGTAGTGCAGAGATAAAATTAAAACGAACGAGAAAAAAAAGGTCACGCCACTCGAGTTTATTTCTGGGATTTATTTAGGTAAATAGCTATTTTTGGAATAAAAATATCTCATCGAAGGGTTTTTTTTTTCAAATTACCTAATAAGTAACTGAATGTTAAATTGTTAGACTATTTTACTTACTATATTTGCGTTCAGAGCTTACTTTACACAGATATATCTATAGGGAAAAATACATATAAAACGCACACAAATTTATTAATGAGTTCCACTGTAAATTGGCTCGTCTGTAGGTCACGCGCATCTATCTCCTTCTTACTTACCGTAACTGAAACGGAACGCAACGATCTTTATCTGCCAGCGACTAAGTGCACATTTTGTTCGATAAATAATTACATACATTTATTGTAGATCTGTTTATAGGTAATGAATACAGCTTTCCTTTGGTGGGTTCAAATTATAGATAACTTTATATTTCTATATTTCGAAACAAACATTCCACCATATTTTATGACATCATAGATACCAGTAGGTATCTATGACTTCATATCGTTATCGTATTCAGCGTCCTCAAGAACCATGAAATGACACCCATGACGAAAAATTTGAAAATTTTCGCAGCCGCCATCTTGTATTTTCATTTTGACCCCACTATCGTTTTCAGCGGCCTCAAATACCATGAAAATAACACCCATGAATGAATGAATGAATGAATGAATTGCACCGACCCCAGCGTGGTTTAACCAGACTCGATTGCTCGAATGAACCCAGAGATTCACACTAGACCCTGTTGCCTCATGTTACATGGTGCAACAGAGCCCATTGCATATCAGTGAGTAGACCGGGGGGCGCGGTAATGGTAGGGAAGACATGCCCTTAGGATATGGAGGGGATAAAGAGCCATACCCAGTATGCACCGTAAAGCAAGCCTTGGAATAGTGGAGAGACGGGTGATATAATATGGATGGGCTTTTTTATGACGTTGCTGCCGTGTTGCTTCAAGTCCAGCTTCTCCGGTGAATCTTTTGCCGGTTAAACTTCGTTTTTGATTCTTTATGTCACAGCTATGCTGTATTATATGTTGTTATTACCAAAATCATCGTCTGAGGTCTCGCTGCTATCCGTTTCCTGTTTCTTGTATATCTCTAGCAGCCTTCTTGACTCTTTATGCAGCCGTGTCCATCGAAAAGTTAATTTCCTTATTGAAGTAAATCTTGTCCTGCGTAGTTGGGGGTTGGTGATTTCAAACCGGAGTTCTGTGGATTGTTCCTGCTCAATTTGTATGTTGTCCTGGCTAATTACGTATCCTGTATGTTGTGGTGTCTTGGCATTAGATAATTTCTGCGTTAGAATTTGTTGGTACTGATCGTCGTCGATCGTGACGTTCGTTTTTAAAAACAAATGTCAACATTACATGAGACAGGTTTTCTTTCACTCAAACGAATGACTGCGGTACACACGCGCAAGGACGTGGTACTGACGCGGTACACACGCGGCAAAGACGCGGTACACCCGCTCTAAGTACGCACTACCGCGGTACACTCGCGGCAAGGACGCGGTACACTCCCTACAAGTACGCGCTACCGCGGTACACACGCGGCAAGGATGCGGTATACCCGCGGCAAGTAATAACATGTTATTTAAAATCTAGCTTCAGCGGTGAATCTTTTGGCGAGGTTAGACTGCATTCTCGACACCATTTATGTCACTGCTATGTTGTATTACACGTTGCTGTTTCCAGTATCTTCGTCTGAGGTCTCACTGCTATCCGTTTCAGTTTTCTTGTAAGTCCCGTTAACAGCCTTCTTGATATTATCTCTTGATTCAGCCGTGTCCACCGAACAGTTAATTTCCTTATTGAAGTCGATCTTGTCCTGTGGTAATTAGGGGCTGGTAATTTGGAACCGGAGTTCTGATTGTTCCTGCTCAACTCGTATGTTGTACTGGCTAATTAAGTTTACTGTATGTTGTGGAGTCTTGGTGTTAGATAATTTCTGCGTTAGAATTTGTTGGCTACTGATGTACTGATCGCCTCGATCGTGACCCAGCTACTCGTATCATAGTGCTTAGGTTTTTTATTATTTATGGGTGGTTGTCAGTTTTTGTAGAAATCTTAAGCTTCGGTCCCACCCGAGCGAGGCGCCTGCGAAGCGGGAGCGCCAGCGTGCAACTATCGAAAGTCTTTGTGCCTCACCCTTTTCAAAACTTTTTCGGTTGCACGTTGAAATCATAGTCAACGCCCTTTTTGTGTTTGACCAATGAATGAAGGATGGACCTTTTTACAGTTAGTTGTTTTATTTGACCAATGAACTAAGAATGTCGCCTAAGAAAGATGACCCTAAAATAAACAATGTCCCTTTTCTTAAACGTTAACTGCTGTTTTTCTTTGCGTTCTAACCTTTTCATTTATAATGTGCGCCGAAGCGCTATTGGTGGACGAAAACAATGGAGGCCACTAGCCACTGGCCCGTGCATACGAATACCTTCCGTATGGGTGTGACGCACAAAAGTCGTTGATAGTACTTTGCTGTTTTTTTGAAATCGCATTCAGTTCTTAATCGAGCCGAGAAGTCAATTCAAGTACCTACCTACGGATGGTACCCTGTTGCCACACCCGACAGGATTATGGACGGGCTCTTTTTATGACGTCACTGCCATGTTGCTTCAAGTTCAACTTCCCCGGTGAATCTTTTGGCAATTAAACTGCGCTTTCGACACTTTTGGTGTCACTGCTATGCCACGTTGTGCTGCTATGTGACGCTCACTCTAATGTCTCGCTGATGGTGGCGCGTGTTGGATCATTTAGCTAATCCATGCGTCAGGTTCGTGAACAAGCGCTGTCAGTGAAGGCTGGTCATACCTTAGCGGCCACGGCTTATTTTAATTTAATTTAAATATTTGAATTGTTTTTTAAGGACGCTTTTAACGTTCTGCATCGTTCTCACATGTAAAATTTCAACTTGAATGATGTAACCATTATTATGTAACCATATCTTGATTCAAAAGAGTGTCCGTGGAGTTTCTTGCCCGTTCTTCTCCATAGGTACCTATTATGCTTTGGAATGGGCGCCTAGCTTCATCTTTCTGATTGACCGACCCCTTGACAATTCAAAAGTGCCTGTAATTGGTTTAATTGAAATAAATGCTTTGAGTTTGAGTTGTTATTTCCAATATCTTCGTCTGAGGTCTCACTGCTATCCATTTCAGGTTTCTTGTAAATCTCGTTAGCAGCTTTCTTAATTTTATCTCTATCTTCAGCCGTGTCTACCCAAAAGTTGATTTCCTTATCGAAGTAAATTATGTCCTGCTTTCCATGTGTAAATAGGGCGGCCGAATTTTTGGATATTACCCTGTACTGCATTGCTGCATGTAGCAGGTGCGGTTCCCGACGCCTACGCCTGTGGACATGTCCGAGATAGCACATCCTGTGGTTCTTAATGCGTTTGGTTACGGTTTTTCCGTTTAAGATTTCATGCATTTTCTTTCGTGTTGGTTTATTCCTAGCGCGGTTAATCAAGTCACTCTTGATAACTCTCTCATATCTTTTCGGTCTTGTCCTGTTAGCTTTGGTGAGTGCCGATACTTTCAAACCGTGTGTCATACAAGGTACGACCACCATTCGATACATGAGTCTAGCTAATTTTCAGTCCATCTTTGAGTTTATTTCGAATGGTAATAGAGATTCAGCGTTTCTAGTGGCCTGTTCACAACGTTTTTTAGTAGTGCTTTTCCTGCTTAATGCAGATCTTATTCTGAGAATTGAAGACGGAGTAAAGTCCTGAATATTATTCAAAAGTGCTAAGTCAATTCTGTGGTCGTTATGATTAGCCGATACATAATTTGCAAGGTCTACGAACAGACACGTGGTCGAATGTCAGCCCCATTAAATTGTATAAGTATTTGTAATGCTAGCTCTAAATAGACAATTTCACAAATCGAAGCATAATTTTGTTATGTTTTTGTTTGAGTGGTAACAAAACTGGTTAGAACGACCAACCCGTGTTTTAAAATAAAGACCTTATTTTGAAGCTTTACCGTATGGGGTAAATTTTTTGTGCGAACATAGAATTTAGCTTGCCATAAGTAGACATTCAACAAAAAAAAAAGGGTCTGTGCCGAGATTTTTGTTGATTTGCAATATTTAAGAAGTAGGTAAACTCTTTGTTTAACTTTATGTCTTGGGAATTTGGATTCATACTATAATCTTATGAACATGCAATAAATACTTTTGACTGAGGAATATAAGGAACGGCCTCACCAATTTTGCTTGCTGGGACTTTGGAACTCAGGATCCTAATTCGGCTGATCAGTTTCACCCTTGCAACGGACTGTTCGCTTGAGATCAGGTGCACAGTTCTAACGAAATGTGTTTACTTCGCGAGCACTTCAACAGAAACGCTAAATAATGTTTATGACCGGTGTTGCAATTTGGGCATCCTTTCTGATTAAAATTGCCAGTCCCCGGTGTGTTGTACTAGCGGCTGAATATAGGTGCCATTCGTAATGCCTGGAGCTGTACGTTCCTTCATTCATCCCTGTTTCTTGTAGGCAGGCTACGTGGATATCCCTATGTGAAAGTTCAGCGTCTATTTTATCCTTTTTGGTCGGTTTTGAGGCCCCGCGGACATTCCTTGTTGCAATACGCAACTTAGGGAAGATGTGCTTAATTGCGGTATTTGGCGGGTTTCTAAGTATAGTGTATCCAGTGTCATCTGCGACTACATCTGATATTGGTGTACTTAGTGATAACGGTAATTGATGACACGGTGTTAGTGGGCTAGCTAAATGGGGGCTGGTGATTTGGAACCGGGGTTCTGTGGACTGTTCCTGCTCAACTCGTATGTTGTACTGGTTAGCTGAGTTTTCTATATGTTGTGGTGCCTTGGCGTTTGATAATTTCTGCGTTAGACTTCGTTGGCTACTGATGTACTGATCATCGTCGATCGTGACCCAGCTATCATAATGCCGGTCTTTATAGAAGATGTGAATATTGCCGGGCAATGAGTTGCCGGTAGGTACGTACACCAGTGTGTTCTCGTTATTTGTGTGAACATGCACATTTACGAGTTAGAATTCGGATGCAGCGATTAAAATGTCTTCACCACCCTAGAACGTCTCGTTAAACTGCGCGGTAATGTATTTTTTTATACGTTGTTCCTGAGACAGATTGCTGTCAGGAAGAAAGTCCTGAATATTATTCAAAAGTGCTAAGTAAATTCTGTCGTCGTTACGGTTATCCGAAACATAATTTGCAAGGTCTTTACGAACAGACACGTGATCGAATGTCAGCCCCATTAAATTGTTTATTTGGAATGCTATAGCTCTAAACAGACAATTTCCGTCCCTCAACATTGGTACAATCGAGGCCATTGTTTTGTTATATTTTTGTTGGAATGGAAACAAAATTGGTTAGGGTGACCGACACGTGTTTTAAAACAAAGACATTAGTTTGAAGCTTTACTGTGTGGGCAAAAAATTTTTTTGTGTGAACATAGAATTTATCTTGCCGTAACTTGACATTCAACCAAAAAAAAAAGGTTCAATTTTTTGTTCGGAGGTTTTTGTTGATTTGCAATATTTAAGAAGTAGGTAAACTTTATGTCTAACTTTATCTCCTGGTAATTTGAATTGATGCTATAATTTTATGAACATGCATTACTTTAGACTAATATAAGGAACGGCCTCACCGATTTTGCTTGCTTGGAATTTAGAACTCAGGATCCTACGGCGGATGCTCCGTTCCACTCTTGCAGCGGGTCGTTCGTTTGAGTTCAGGTTGAATTTACTTCGCGAGCGGTGTACTGGTTGTATTTACTTCGCGAGCACTTCCGCAGAAACGCTAAATTCGTATTTATGACCGATGCTAGGATCGCAAACCACTTCGGTATGTCTCGCGCCGTGGGAGTTTTTATTTTTGTCGGAGCGCAGCTGGACACGACCGCACTCAACGACCGACCAGATGGATCCTCTCTCAAATACCATGAAAATAACACCCATGTCGAAAAATTTGAAAATTTTCGCAGGCGCCATGTTGGATTTTCATTTTGACCTCACTATCGTTTTCAGCGACCTCAAGAACCATGAAAAAGACACCCATGACGAAAAAAATAAATAAAAATAAAAAAATAATAAGATAATCGGAAAAAAGAACAAGTAGACACTCAAATGTATTTTTCTGTATACAAAAATAAGAACAATAAAAATTTAAAATGTACTGTACATCACTGCCCAACCTTTTGAAATAATACAGGCGTGATGTTATGAAGAAATCTCATTTCCGCAACTTTTTCGCACAACTGTCCTGACGCGCAAGTGGATTCGCGCAAGTGACTTTCAAGCAAGCGGATTCGCGCAAGTGTCCTTCGCGCAAGTGTCTTTCCCACAAGTGTCTTGCGCGCAAACGTCCATGCGCGCAATAGTCCATTCGCGCAAAAGTCCAATCGCGGAAATGTCTTGTCGCGCAAGTGTCTTTCGCGCAAAAGTCCGTTCGCGCAAAACTCCATTCGAGGAAATGTCTTTTCGCGCAAGTGGGTTTACGCAAGTGTCTTTCGCGGAAATATGTTTCGCGCAAGTGTCCTGGTACCCTCAAATGTTACGATGTTGTATCTCTGTATTTTTCCGTGTACATAAATTAAATAACAATAATAAATTAAAACAATAATAAAATCAACACGATAGCCCTGAAAATTATGTCCCGAGCTACTAACACGGTGGATGTATGCAGCTCGGTCTCGCGCCTCCCGCGTCTTGCCCCTCACATCCCGCACGATTGCCCTGTCTAGACGGCTTCGTCGGACGACTGTATGATATATTAGGTTGGGGAAAAAGTCTTTTCGCATTATAGTATGTATGAACTTAAAATAAAATCTCTTTGGCTATACTATTTGTATCTGGCTGGTTTTGGTATCATTGAAAGTTTAAATTTTAAAGAACATAATTCCAAATTGAAATTAGGAAAATGTGTGATTTTCATTTGTTTTTCGTACTGTCAAGATGAGTGAATCTAATGAAGAAATTCGATACATTTTAAAATTTTACTACAAAAAAGGTAAACATGCAACGCAAGCCGCGAAAAAAAATTGCGATGTTTATGGACCCAGTGCAGTGTCTGTGAGAGTAGCACAAATTTGGTTTAAGCGTTTTCAATCCTGAAATTTTGATGTTAAAGATGCACGACGCTCTGGTCGCCCATTACGGATAAAATGGATGCCATTTTTGAAAAAGTGGAACAAGATCGGCATATCAGTAGTTACGACGTAGCTGAAGAACTGGGAATTGACCACAAATCAGTTTTGGCGCATTTGAAAAAAACTGGGTACACAAAAAAGCTCGATGTTTGGGTACCTCACGAGCTCACTGAAAGAAACCTAATGAACCGTGTACTCATTTGTGATTCTTTATTACGACGTAATGAAACCGAACCATTTTTGAAGAAGCTGATAACTGGTGATGAAAAGTGGATCACGTACGACAAGAACATGCGAAAAAGGTCGTGGTCAAAGGCCGGTCAGGCTTCACAGACTGTGGCGAAACTCGGGTGTTAACGCCATTACTTTCTTTAGTTTTATATTTCATGCCTAATTACTGGCAACTCTAATTAATTAGTATCTGTGTAACATAAAGTTCCTTCCGCTTTCCTTCTCCCTTCCACAACCCTTATAATGCCTAAGTGAGAGCGAGAAGGAAGATCCGCAATGGCGAGCATACGCTGCCGCCAAGAAGATCCGCCAGTTCTCAACCAACATCGACGCCTGTGGGTAAAATTAATCCCAAGTCGAAAAAGGACTCATATTTTCACCGCGAAGAACGAAGATTGCTATTGAACAGTGCAAGTGCGTGTATGTGTGTTGTGGAAAGTGCAGATTCTCGTCCGTACGTGATATCCTGGACGCGCCAGCCACGTGGCTAAGGAAACCCTTCTCGTCGTGTCGCCATAGCTCACCAGGCAGGTACCATCATCATTTTCCCACACCACCAAAACACCTACTTGTGTCACCGAACCGCCCCTCATACAGTCCACTAAGAAAATTTCGATTTTCACCCCAAGGCTTTAGGCCGCCGCAACATTTTTTGGTCCTACGATCACGGATATCCAACAGTTTTTGGTCCTACGATCACAGATATCCAACAGTTTTGGTCCCATGATCACGGATACCTATTTTTCTTTATCCTCTTGATAACGGATATCAATATTATATCCGTATATTATCATCCCGCAACTATATTTCATTTCAATCTTCGTTCCTTATACTCTTATACTAAACCGCTTTCATTTATTCATTTATTACAGTACCTACTTGTCATTGCGTACATTCACAGGTATTTCGCATCCCGCTCAACTTAATATTTTAATATACGTAGGTAGAAGCAAAATCTACCGCTCGCTCGCTTCGCTATCGTTCGGTACTATATTCGTAGGTACCACCTACCAATCCCGCACCGCGCGCAACTCGTTGAAGTTTGCGATTTATTTTAGCTATTATAAAAACCTACAAAAATATCGAAAATGCCTAAGAAAGTGACCATGGATTCGGATGATCAGATAGAATCCGCGATTCAAATAGCACTGTCATGTCGTAATATGATTTTTGCCCGCATGCAAATCATTTACGATTTAATGGAAAAAATGAAGTCCGGTATGGAACCGCTAGAGAAGTTCTTGTGTGCGTGTGTCAATGTTGATGCGTTGCGCACCGAGTTCCTCGAGGCATTTAATAAATATAACTCGCTTCTTCTAAGACAAGACCCGGAAAATAATATTGATGATCAGTCGTGGATTAGTTTTGAGGAATTATATTGCTGCGTTAAATATAATTATTCGAATTACTCAAAATCATCAGCCACATCGGCTCCTACTTCTAGTGGTAGTGGTGTCAATAAGCAAACAGTTCGCTTGCCTCCCATTGAAATTATGTCATTCGATGGCGATATTCGTAACTGGCCCCTGTTCTATGCTAATTTTAAAAGCACGGTACACGAAAATAATACATTGACTGATTCGGAGAAATTATATTATTTGATGGGGAAATTGAAAGATAAGGCTCAAACCGCGTTCTCAGGAGTTTGCCCTAATGGCGATAACTACCAATTAATTTTTAATTCACTCATAAACAAATACGAAGACAAACGTATATTAGCTTCTAGTTACCTTAATCGGATGTTTGAACATAAATCTTTTAATACCGCATCTATTCAAAATTTCGAATCCTTTTCTGATAATTTTGTTTCCGCCGCAAACGCATTAAAAAACCTTAAAATAAATGATTTATCAGATTTGATTTTTTTCCATGTCGCTATAAAAAAGGTTGATTCTGAAACCGCTCGACTTTTTGAAATGAACTCAAAAGACGAAATTCCTAAATTCGACAATTTAGTACAGTTCATTAAAAATCAATCTCGCATTTTACAAAATACTAAAGCTTTAAACAGCTTGAGTTTCACTCAGTCTAATAACAATCCTATAAATAAAAAAACGTTCAAAACTCCGCAACCGCAATCTTACACTGTAATTGATAAATCCGCTAAATGTTTGTGTGATAGCTTTGTTCATGAACATTTATTTAAATGTCCTGCCTTTTCTAAAATGACACCAAGTGATCGTTTCAAATCGGTGAAACAAAACGATGCATGTACTAACTGTTTAAGTATTAAACATAAGGCCAGAGTCTGTCAGTCTGAATCTAGATGTAAATCTTGTAAAAATAAACATCATACGCTTTTACACTTTAATCGCGAATCGCACGCGACTGTATTATCGAACGGTGTTGATGATACCGCACGTACACAATCGGGTTCAAACTCCACGGCTTCGAGCGAGCAAGATGCTTACGCCGCCGCCGCCGCGCCGCTCGCCGCCACCGCTCAGAGCGCCCCGCAATGTAATGCATCCATTGCTGCGTCGATCCTTTACGACTCGAACTCCCGCGTATCAAAGCCGCAATGTAATACGAATACTACTATTTTGTTGTCAACCGCTACTGTAATAGTTCGAGATTCATTTGGTAAGGAGCATTTTATTCGCTGTCTATTAGACAGTGGCTCACAAATTAATTTTATTACCGCAGAATGTTGCAAACGATTAGGTTTGACTAGACATTCATCTGATACGCCTTCCGTTAAGGGTATTGGTGGTACGGAAAAATCCGTTAAGGGTTCCGTACAATTCGCTTTCTTTTCCCGTTTTAATCCGAACGTTACTTTTAACGTTAATTCGCTAGTTGTCGATGCAATCACCGATAATTTACCTACCGCTCCCGTAGATACTTCCGCCTTGCCTTACTTAAAAGGTTTACCGCTCGCCGACGAATCGTTTGGCAAACCCGGTCGCATCGATGTGTTGATCGGGGCTTCGCTTTTCCCGCATCTTATGCTGCCCCGCGTAGTTAGCAGCAACTCCTCCGCGCCGCCCGCCATGCAGACGGTACTCGGTTACGTCATCATGGGCACTGTGCCCGCGCTGCCTGTACGTCGTAATAAGCCTCCACAGTCTTGTTACTCACATATTTCGCAACCATCCGACAAAGACTCGTTAGAATCGGCGTTGAAAAAATTCTGGCAGGTCGATGAAGCGCCCGTCACTCTTTCGACGAGCAAATCGCTCGACGAACTTGAGTGCGAGTACTTTTATAATTCGACCACGGAACGCGATGGGGACACAGGTAGATACTCTGTAGCCCTACCGTTTCGCAGCGATGTGTTCTCATTGGGGAACTCACTCGATATCGCGAAAAAACGTTTTTTCTGCCTAGAAAAGAAATTAGAATCCGCACCCGAGTTACGTACTGCGTATGATGACGTCATTCGCGAATATATTGATAATGGATATTTATCTCCTGCTCCGCTCGATAGTTCAGACAGTAGTTGTCCTGACTATGTAATTCCGCATCACGCAGTTGTACGTTTAGATAAGACAACAACAAAACTACGCTCCGTGTTAGACGCTAGTGCTAAAACGAGTACTGGATTATCTCTCAACGATATTTTACACAGTGGCCCAAATTTACAGGGTGACTTGTTTACTATAATTCTGAATTTTCGATTGTTCGCATTCGCGCTCTCGGCTGATTGCCGACAAATGTTCTTACAGATTGAAGTAAGAGAAAGCGATCGTCGCTTTCAACGCATCTTATATCGTTTTAGTCCAAACGATCCTCTGGTTCTATATCAGTTTAACCGTGTCTGTTTTGGTCTCAAGTCAAGTCCCTACCATGCGATCCGCACGGTACAACAGTTGGTTCAAGACGATGGTAATCACTTCCCGCGCGCCAGCGCTATCATCGCGGATTCGCTGTATATGGATGACGTAGTCTACAGCGTAAGCTCCGAATCACGTGCAGTCCAGGTTTCGCACGAACTGATTAAACTCTTTAGAGGAGGTCAGTTCGAGTTGGTCAAGTGGACCAGTAACTCTCAAACTGTACTAAACAGTATTCCCGCGTCGCATAGGTTGACCGAACAACTAGAATTCGACAAGTCGGTAGAACAAAAGGTTCTCGGCTTGCGCTGGTGTAGGTCAAATGATTGTTTTGAATTTCTTATTTCAGCACCGCCAGACACGTGTACTAAACGTGCTATACTGTCGGCCGTAGCTAGACTGTGGGACATCATGGGGCTTGTCGCGCCTGTAGTTCTCTATGCTAAACTACTTATCAAAGAATTGTGGTTACTGAAGCTCGATTGGGATGACACTCCCCCGTGTCACATCATAAATATTTGGCAAACTTTTCGCTCTGCCCTGCCGCTTTTAAATGATTTTAAAATCCCGCGCCATTTAGGTATTTTTGAAAATTGTATTCTTCGCCTCATTGGATTTTCCGACGCCAGTGAAAGCGCCTACGGCGCTGTCATCTATGCGCACGTCACTCGCAACGATGACGTAGTCGTTCAGCTGGTTTGTGCCAAGTCGAAGGTATCGCCGGTTAAACCATTGACTATCGCTCGACTGGAGCTCTGTGGTGCCGAACTCCTCGCTAAACTTCTTCGCCGTGTTCATGACACTTATAATCCGCGTTATAATGTTACCGCTATTTACGCATTCACCGATTCAAAGGTGACTCTTTGCTGGATAAATTCTTCTCCGCATCGTTGGCACACGTTTGTGGCCAATCGTGTCGTTCACATCGTAGACAACGTCCCCGCGGAACATTTCTACCACGTAGCTGGTACTGAAACCCCAGCGGACTGTTTGTCACGTGGTTTAACACCTGACAAATTCATTGAGCACCCATTATGGTTGCACGGACCCGCTTGGGCTAAGCGCGACCCTTCCGAATGGCCCATACATAAGGTTACAGACTTGAATTCGGAACCCATTCCGGAAGAAAAGGTCCACGCGCATCCCATAGTCGCGGATTCAAGTTCGGAAAATTCGCTTCTACTCGCATTCGCAGAACGTACGTCGTCGTGGACTAAGCTGCTGCGTATTGTTGTTTTCATATACCGTTTCATGAAAAAACTCCCGCGTCGAACTGACGCCGTTACCGCTAGCGACCTCGAGTTCGCTGAAACCATTTTGTGGCGTCATGTTCAAAGAAAACACTTCATGGATGATTATTCCGAGTTAAAAAATAATAAAATTTGTTCACCCGCTCTTATTAAACTCAAGCCATTTGTAGATGGTGATGATTTAATCCGCGTTGGGGGTCGATTAACTCATTCGGCTGAGGCCTATAGTACTAAACACCCGGTAGTGTTACCCCGACATGATCGCATAGTTGAAATCCTCGTAGACTATTATCATATAAAATATTTACATGCAGGTCCAGAACTCACTATGTCGTTATTGCGCCATAAGTATTGGATTTTGTCCGCTAGACGCATTATTCGTCATAGAATCCACAAGTGTAACGCATGTCACAGGTGGAGACCGCGACCTCATGGTCCGCCGATTATGGGCGATCTCCCTAAATCTAGAGTAAATGTTGCAACCAAAGCTTTTTCTCATACAGGGTGTGATTACGCTGGCCCTATACAGTATGTGCCCGTACGCACTCGAGGTGCGAAGAGTCGCAAGGGTTATTTATGTATCTTTACCTGTATGACTACTCGCGCTGTTCATATTGAATTAGCTACAGATCTTACGACTGCGTCGTTCATAGCCGCGTTGAAACGGTTTTTATCCCGCCGTGGACCGGTACAATGCTTGTATTCGGACAACGCGACCAATTTTCGAGGAGCTAATTCGTTTTTACGCGACTTGTATACTTTCATAAATAAAGAATACCGCCCGCGCTTTGAAGAGGAGCTCGCTGAGCATCGCATTAATTGGCATTTTATTCCGCCCGCGTCACCGCACTTTGGTGGATGTTGGGAGTCCATGGTGAAGGCCGTGAAGACTCACCTTTTCAAGACAATAGGTCAACAACTCCTATCTTATGAAGAATTAGTGACAATTCTCTCTCAAATAGAGTGCCTGTTGAACTCCAGACCTCTTACTGTTCTTAGCGCTGACCCGGAAGAGCCTAAAGCTCTTACCCCTTCGCATTTTTTACATACTGTACCGCTTAACTCATTACCCGCCGCGGAAGTAGGTTTACTGTCTGATCACCTGCTTCAATGACACTCTCTTATGGATAAATTAGTCCAGTCGTACTGGAAAAGATGGCGAAGCGAGTATCTTCATAGTTTACAATCACGCTTAAAATGGAATAAACCTGATGGAGACATGATTAAGGAAGGCACTGTAGTAGTGATAGTTAATGATAATGCGCCTCCTCTATCCTGGCCTCTAGGTGTTATTGAGAAGTTGCATACGTCTATAGACGGTAGCACGCGAGTCGTTTCAGTACGCACTTCTAATGGGATTCTTGTGCGACCTGTGGTCCGCTTATGCCCCATTCCTACTCAGTAATATCTTATTCAGTCCATTCCCTCTTTAGTTAGATTTAAGTGTAATTTCACTGTATATATTATTATATCATTCTCTTTAAAGGTGACCCTTTAAGGCCGCGAGGAATGTTAACGCCATTACTTTCTTTAGTTTTATATTTCATGCCTAATTACTGGCAACTCTAATTAATTAGTATCTGTGTAACATAAAGTTCCTTCCGCTTTCCTTCTCCCTTCCACAACCCTTATAATGCCTAAGTGAGAGCGAGAAGGAAGATCCGCAATGGCGAGCATACGCTGCCGCCAAGAAGATCCGCCAGTTCTCAACCAACATCGACGCCTGTGGGTAAAATTAATCCCAAGTCGAAAAAGGACTCATATTTTCACCGCGAAGAACGAAGATTGCTATTGAACAGTGCAAGTGCGTGTATGTGTGTTGTGGAAAGTGCAGATTCTCGTCCGTACGTGATATCCTGGACGCGCCAGCCACGTGGCTAAGGAAACCCTTCTCGTCGTGTCGCCATAGCTCACCAGGCAGGTACCATCATCATTTTCCCACACCACCAAAACACCTACTTGTGTCACCGAACCGCCCCTCATACAGTCCACTAAGAAAATTTCGATTTTCACCCCAAGGCTTTAGGCCGCCGCAACATCGGGTTAACTCGCAACAAGGTGATGCTGTGTGTGTGGTGGGATTGGAAGGGCATTATTCATTATGAGCTGTTACCACTAGGCAGGACCATCGATTCTGAACTCTACTGCGAACAACTGATGAGATTAAAGCAAGAAGTTGAGAGAAAGCGGCCGGAATTAATCAACAGAAGGGGTGTGGTTTTTCATCATGATAACGCTAGACCTCACACATCTTTAGCCACTCAGCAAAAATTAAGAGAGTTTGGCTGGGAGGTGTTAACGCATCCGCCGTATAGTCCTGACCTTGCACCTTCAGATTTCCACCTGTTTCGGTTACTTCAGAATTCTTTAGGCAGTGTCAGGTTAACATCACGAGAGGACTGCCAAAACCATTTGTCGCGGTATTTTGATCAAAAGTCCCAAAATTTCTATAGCAATGGGATCATGTCCCTACCTACAAGATGGCAAAAAGTTATCGAACAAAATGGTACCTACATACTTTAGATAAATGTAAATAATGTATATTAAAAAATGTTTTGAATTTTCCTAAAAAATGCGAAGAAACTTTTTCCCCAACCTATTATATAGACTAGTTAAAGACAGTAATTAAACTGTCATTAAAATCCGCCTTATTGTGTTGAAATTGTTTAAAAATGTATAGGTACCTATTATTTTCATGTTGATAGTGTGCAAACTTTAATAAAAACCGAGTGAGCTTTTCAGACTCTGTAAGTTTGCCCTCTACCCATCCTACCAAAACTTCCCCTTGGGCGCTGCGGCAGTAAACTACGTATTGCAGTCATTTCCGCATTAACAAAACACAGATGGCGCTATTTAAAAGTATATTACCTATTACTGAAGTGGTGCCATCTACGTAACGTAAATTTTGATGTGGAATACAGAGAGATGCGAAGCGGGTTAGTAGGTAGGTATCTCAGTACTCAGTTGGGTAGGTACTTTTATAAAATCCAGAGATGTCGTTGTTATAATCTTCTCGATAATTATAGACGATAATATTATTTCCACTGACGCGGTGTGGAGATTTCGAGCACTGTGATTGGTCAATTCACGGTCCGCTCCTCTTCATTCCGCCTAGCTCCACGTCAATGGAAACGCACCCTTATAGTGTGTTTTTATTCTTTCGGGTTTATTTGGTAACTAAAGGTTGCCATTACTAAAATTTTACTTCTATAATGAGCTGACACGGTGCCCTTGTGGCGGCATCTACATCGCCACATGCGAACTACGTATCACACTGATGTCACGCAACATCCTGCATCGCGCAAGCAGAGTTTACTGCACGACTAGCATTGTCTAAGCTACCGGCAATCTGTATAATCCGGTATTCTATACAATACCTAGGTAATGTATAGAATACCTAGAAGGTTTAGGTAATGTATGAAATATTATTTATTTTATACTTTGCCTAGGTATTCTATACAGTTCCGAATGCGCAGCCGGCTATGTGTGTATGTGTGTAATGTGTGGTGTGTAATGTGTGTATGTGTGTGTTTGTTTTAAATACCATCCGAGGACGTGCGTATGAATACACAAGGCACGACCGAGGACCTTTTCAAAGCGAGGACCTTTTCGAGGGTCCTCGGTTTGATTTGACTAAAAATTCGGATTCTGCAAGCGATTCCAGCTTGAAACGAAATTTAAATCTTGTATAAAACGCACACTACGCAGCCAGGCATATTATAAGTTGGGGGATTACATCGCTGACAAAAATGCTTGGCTGAATGCTTGTCCTGCTCCACAAGGATGCATTAACTAATTGATTAGCATTCGGAAATATTGTTGGAGCTGCTGAAGATTAAGAAGGGAGAAAACTTTCTTTGCATTGTTATATAATTGCATAGCACATGTGTGAGCACTATGTGGCTACTATTAAGCTACCTTTTACTGGGTACGACTTTCACTGACTTGAATGTGCCCTGGCGGTTGAGAGTATGTCATGCTCACTCAAATGTCTCGCTGGTGGTGGTGTGTGTGTTGGATCATTAAGTTCCCTTCAAAATGGTTGAGCTAATTGGTGCTGATCCATGCGTCATGTTCGTGAAGGGTGCCGTCAATTGGGACTGGTCGTCTCTTAGTTGCCATGGCTTATTTTTAATTTTAATATTTAATTTAGTTGTTTTAGTTTTTATTTTTTTATTACGGACGCTTTTTAACGTGCACGTCTTTCTACATTGTTTTCACATGTATATTTTCAACTTATGCAGGAGTCCACGTACCGAGGGCCTTGTCTCTGTTCTATATGATGTGTGTTAGGCATTCATACCTGCCAGAAAATTTTATGAAAACAATTGTGGTTCCCATAGTTATGAATAGGGTAGGGGACATATCCAGTAAAGGGAATTATCGCCCGATTTCCTTGGCAACGATCATGGCTAAGGTGTTGGACAGTATGCTTGACTCATGTTTGAAAAACATGTTAAATCTTCATGAAGCACAGTTCGGATTTCAGCCTGGAAATCAACTGAAACTGCTATCTTGAGCCTCAAGCACACTGTTCAATACTTTACTTTCCTCGACCTCACAAAAGCGTTCGATCTTGTTTCCTATGATGTGCTTTGGGACAAGTTACGGGACAGGGGTGCACCTGCTGAATTACTGAAAATCTTCCATTACTGGTATGCCAATCAACAGAACCAGGTAAAGTGGTCTAACACTCTCTCTTCACCATATAGATTGGAATGCGGTGTGAGACAGGGGGGTTTGACATCCCCTAGGCTTTTCAATCTGTATGTTGATGGCCTCATCACTGAGCTCAGTAGTATGAGCATTGGATGTCGAGTAAATGGAGTGAGTGTTAATAACATCAATTACGCGGACGATATGGTGCTGCTGGGCCCAACTGCTGGGGCCATCAGAGAATTGCTCAAAGTGTGTGAGACATATGCTGCCTCACACGGATCGATTTATAATTTATTTATTTCGGGAAAACAAACAATTACACAAATATCATAACAATTCTCAATTCTCAATTTTTATTGCATTCCACAATGCCTATGCCTATGTGGTAAATATTATATAAAAAACAATCGTGGACCCTGTCGGGCACAGCAACAGAAGGATAGCAGAGAGTGACGACGACTTATCATTTATCTTATAATCTAACTTAGTCTAGAAACATAAAAAAACAAAAAGAAAATGAAAAACAACAATCGTATTTTACATGAGTTCTAAATTTTTGTCATTTAAATATCCGTTTACACTGTAGTAACATTTACATAATAATATTTTTTTGAATTTATTTATGAATAGTTGGATTTTTTTTCTTTTCTTATTGATTCGGGTAGCTTATTGTATATTTTTATTGACATAACTAGAGGGCCGGTTGAATGTATTTTTAAGCGGGATGTTGGTAAGTTTAGTCGTGTTTTGTGTCGGAGTGTGTATCTTGTTTGTATGTCTGCTCGCTTTGTGTAAAAATCTTGGTGTTTATGGGCGAATTTGCATATTTCAAGCATATACATACAAGGCAGAGTTATAAGGGAGAGTTCAGGTTTATAAAATGGGATTTACAGCTATATATTTGTTTTATATTTACTAAGATACGGACTTTCTTTTGAACTGTGAACAGTGTTGGCGCATCTGTACTGTTTTCCCATATTATTATGCCATAATTAAGCCATGCATAAGCATAGGCATAGTATGTTACCAAGGCAGTCTGTACATTTGTGGTTTTTTTAACTTTACGAAAAGCATATAAGAATTTTGAAAGTTTAGATTTTATTTTTTGTACGTGCGACTTCCAATTTATATTCTTGTCTATGGTTATGCCCACACTAAGAGATCGCTGGATGCTCTGCGCGTACAGTATAATAATGCTTTCAGGATGTTGTTGCGACTGCCTCGTTTCTGCAGCGCCTCGGAAATGTTTGCTGAGACCCACACCGATGGCTTTCAAGCCATAATTCGCAAAAAAACCGCGTCGCTGCTGAGCAGAGTGCGAGGTAGTCGCAATTATATCCTGAGAGCTGTGGCTGAGAGTTATACTCCTAATATTAGGCATTTTATGCTGAGGTTGATCAGGTAGGAAACATGTTTTCTTGTCTGGTCATCCTCTGCATGGCGTGTGCATTATTTTAATTTAATTTTATTATTATGTCGTTTATTAATCTTCTTTCTTATTTAATTACATTTTTAAATATTTCTTAAAAAAAAGGATATAAAAAAACATTTAAAAATATAAAAAAATAGAGGTCCGCCGGTATCGGGAGCAGGGTCCAAGCTACCGGTGGTTAGGGCTGCAGAGACAGGAACCTTCTCACAATGCGAGCCGTATCAAGGAGTAGTGCCTTCTAAATCAGGCCCTTGACCCAACCGCCTAACGATAGCCTTGAAAGATGTTGGTCGAGGTTTTCGGCCATCAGGCCATTGGCCGTGACGACAATCGGCACAATGACAGCCGAGCTCACATTTCACATGTCAACAACCTTGTGAGCTAAGTCGAGATATTTTATTTGTTTCTCTTTCTCAGCTTTCACGAGGTTCTCGTCATGTGGAATGGTAACATCGACTATCGTTGCGTGGCGCGCTAACCGATCTATCACCACTATATCAGGCTTATTGGCGACAATAGTCCTGTCAGTAATGATAGACCGATCCCAGTACAAAGTGACATGGTCATTTTCGAGAACTGGGTCGGGCACATACTTGTAGTACGGTACCTCAGAGTCGACAAGTTTATATTTCAAAGTAAGTTGCTGGTGGATAATCCTAGCTACTTGGTTATGCCTGTGCAAGTACTCGCCGTTAGCCAGACGAGAACAACCAGAGATAATATGTCTGATGGACTCACCCGGACGGTGGCATGCCCGACACACGTCAACCGTCCCGTCCTTCATAATATGTCTCCGATAGTTATTCGTCAAGATAACTTCGTCCATAATTGCACAGACGAAACCTTCAGTTTCCCCGAAAAGGTCACCGAAACGTAGTCACTAGTCAGGATACGGACGCTAAGAAATCTACACCGGGCTCATTATTATTTTTAATTACCTATTTTATATCTGTGCTACTAACACTAGAATATAATTCTTTGTATTACTAACACTATATGGATCACTGTTGTCCGAATGAAATGATTTTTTTTTTTTAATTTAAAAAAAAAATCATTACCAACTATTGCCTTAAAAAACCATAACCACCATAACCATAACCATTGTCGTAAAAAAACCATAACCATAATCATTGTCGTTAAAAAACCATTATTGGTTGGTATTTGGTTATGGTTTTTTTATGTTATTGGTTGGTGACCATCTGCATGCCTTTTTTTGGCCACGTTGATTTTCCACGAGCTTGGGTCCGGCACACACCATCGACTTTCGGGTTTTATTATTTTCCAGGTCCTGGTAAAAATTTCATCAATTAGGTCTTTGACAATTTTGTTTGACTGATTTTCAAAAACACGGGCCAAAAATATCCATGATTAGTTTTGTAGCTGTAAGCTGTAGTCGGCGCCTCGTTTAAATCCTGATCCAAGTCCGGAATTGGCGGTATATTTTCATTGTTAGTAAAATCAGCTATGGGTCCCATCAAATCATCCAGAGTAATTAAATCTTCTAAATAATTTACTCTCAAGCTCGAATTTTTAGTTATGTCTGAAGAAACTTCATGATTTCCCTCTGCAAGGACTCCATCCGCAACTCCGTCATTTTCTGAAAATAGAAAAAAAACTTTTGAGATTAAAATAGGATTTATCAACTAGGTACAAGTAACAAAAATTATAAAATAAAACGAAACGAGGCGTCGACCATAGCTACAATACTAATTATGGAAATGACCACCACCACCTCCAACATCTATTCCTGGTCCAAGTCTGCCTGGTAAATTGAAGGAAAACATTGTATTTTATTTTAAAATCTATAAAACCATACAGGGTAGAAAGCATGCGAAAAATACCTATCAACACATTACCCTACTTTTAGGCATTCGGGTAAATCGTTAAAATAATATATCATGCGTAACCAGAGATATACAATATGATACTAACCTTTTTCTTGCAAATTATGACTAATGTTATGTTCTGTCTTATTATCATCAATTTCATTTTTTGACTTTTTGGCTGTAAACAAAAAAACATTGTAATCTCTCCACAATTTATGTACTGAAATAATATTCCAGTTGTTGTCATGTATACCTTTTACCTATTAGTTCCAAGGCAATTGGACAACTTGCATTCTCGAAAATATCGTAAGCGAGAGACAAATATTCATCATCAATTTCATCAGAACCTTGTTCTTGACCTGAAAAAATTACAAGAATATTTAGTATTTTAGTACAAATAGGCTGAAATGATGATGATTAGTATAACTACTTTTGTGGTAAAATAATTAACTATAAGTACTCAAGTACAAATAAATGTTCAGAATGGATGACCATAATTCATTAACCAAGTTAAGAGAGGAATGTTGAGTAGGTAGTATAAGCACTGTCAGTAAGTAAATTAGGTACCCAGTTGTTTCAATTTCCCTAGTTATAATCAAAACCACTAAAATGAATAAAAAATAATGATATTGAAAACACAAGATTACAGGAAAAGTACCTAAAATCTTTAAGGACGCTGTTACAAATGGGTAGTCATCATTACTTTTTTACACAAAATTATGTTTATTAAATAAAATGCTTTACATTTATAAAAATGCTAAGTAAAACGCTACGTATGCTACGTAAAACGGCCAATCGAAAGACCGTACTAACTGCATATCATGGTCTAGTAGCCTCAACATTAAGATATGGCATTATGTTTTGGGGAAACGCCTCGGGTAAAGATATGGTGTTTAAGTGTCAGAAAAGGTGTATTAGAGCGATCTGTAACTTGCAAACCACTGACAGTTGTAAACAATATTTTAAAAGTATGAAAATTTTAACAGTGCCCTCATTGTACATATACCAGACATCTATGTTCATCAAAAATAATATGTATAAATTTGACCGAGTAGGTAGTCAGCGTTGAGCTGACCGGCTACAAACTGTTGGATCTAAAACTGCTTTATACAAGAACAGTATTTTCGTAATGGCTCCAAAATTATACAATAAATTGCCAAAGTGTATCAGAAGTGAGGAAAATGTCAGCCATTTTAAAAAAAAGTTGTTCCTGTTTCTAGTTGAAAAGACTTATTACTCGATTGATGACTTTTTAAATGACAAATTATGACTAAATTTAAATTTCTTTGACATTCTAATGAATTAATAATATAATTCAATTACTTTATTTTATGCGGCTCCTGACATTTTTCAATTGCATTTTTTTTTTTTTTTTTTTCATTTCTTAAACTTTATTAATTATGATAGTAAAAATAACCTGCTTACTAATATTATATTGGCCGAACATACAGATCAGCTAAAATGTATAAATAACACCTTTTTGTACTTATGTTCACAAATAAAGATTGATTTGATTTGATTTGATTTGATAAAATGTTGTTTGGCCAAATTATTGATAGATGTGCATGGTACGATTCTGAACTATAAATACAATTTTAAATAGTTACATTTTCTCAATAAATGTACCGAAGTAAACATTTTCACTCCGGTACATTTATTGAGAAACTATACCTATTTAAAATTATGTTTATAGTTCAGAATCGTACCTTGCACATCTATCAACGATTTGGCCGAAAACATTTTAAGAATGCAGAGCATTTTATTTAACAAACATACTTTTGTGTAAAAAGTAATCATTTGACCACCCATTTGTAACAGCGTCCTTAATTTATCCGTTACTAGCCTTCTAAGACTTCGTTCGCGTGGAATTAAAATTAATTCTGTAACGAATTTCATCAAAATTAATGTATCGGCTTTGCATTTTCTATACTAGATTTCACCCTTAACATAAAGAGGATGTAGCCTATAATATCCATCTCCAGCATTTACGCTATTTCTGTGCCCACGAAAATCGGTTCTACTTAAAAAAATAGGTTCCTACAAACAAACAGTTAGGTACTCTCGCGTTTTTACTAATAGTGGATGGACTTCTTACTTTAAAATAAAACCTAAAGCAAAATTAACCTAGCTTTTGCCCAGTTTTTAGACCAAGCAATTAGAATGTAGGTACATAATGTTCTTAACACCAACATAACCTATAAAAAAGCAACGAAATCAGTCATAATACTTTCTTGTAGGGTTTATAGTATTGTTGTTTGACACGGGAGGCGGTTCTTTAGTAGAAAAATTAATTTCAATGTTGAAATAATTACTGGACGCACAAATAATTTAAAAACTCGAGAAATCAAAACCACTTGCTGCTAAAAGCGCGAGCGCAATGCAATTAACACGCATGCGGGACTTAAAAACCCCCGATAGTTGCTTTTACCTCTAGATTTTTTACTTGTCAAATGACTAAATTATAAATGGTAAAAGCTATTATAATTATATATTCGTTATTACTATACATTAAAATTAAATTTAATGTGCAGTAAAAAAAGGTAAAACAAGTTATCTTCGTAAACTTTTTTTTAGCAGTAGATATATATTTATATTTTTGGATTTTTCTAGTGCAATTTTCCGTTTTGTAGGGTAAGTTTATTTTAATCCTCAAATTTTTGTTTAATGTAGGCGAGTCATGTCACTGATAAAATGTATTACACCCAGATATTATATTTTGGTCCTCAAAATATGTATTTTTTGGGTACTAACTTATAATAGTCGTCTTTTTGCCTAAAAGTTGAAGAAAAGTGTTTAAGTTAGATGGTTTTACATCTTACTAACTCCGAAACTAGCAGGCATATCGTTTAGTTTGTTTTACCAGTAGAAAGAGTTTTAACGTATTTTACCAAAAATCATAGGTTACATGTCTGTTAGCTGCATAATTCAAATGTTATACAACTTTTTTGCTTGTTGGGAAAGCACCTAACATTGATAACTACGGACCAAAATCTATTTACTTTGCAAATGCATTGAATAGAATACCTGTATTACACAGATTGCCGGTAACATACACAAAGTACACACATACATACCACAAACACATATACATACACAAACACATACAACACAAACATATACATATACAAAGTCCCGACAAGACAACACAAGTCTGGTCGGAGGATCCGTTTCCTATACATAGAGGATGAGTGAACTTTATACCCTATTCTTCATACGTACCTTTAAACCCTATTTCCAAATAAAATAGAGCTTAGACAGCTCCAAACCACTTTGCATACAGTCAAGAGATTAAGTTTAAAGGTTATTGAGCTGCTCAGTGCTCACCTGAGATACCTTCTTCCCTAAAGAACAAGTAACTTAAAACTGTTACGTTTTATGGTTTTATTTTGCTTGCAACTTAGGCTGAATAGGTTAAGTTGTTCGTATAAAGACAAGGCTTCGTGAAAGATAATTGTATGTAGTAATGTACAGTTGGTACCTTCGTTCTTTCTATCTGACAAAAAAGAAATAAATCAGAAACGTAAAGACCTCTTTACAAATACGTTTCTACACACATCAAAAGTGTCTAGGGATCAAGCATTTTTATGCGGATTTCTTGAGATTGAGATGTGGCTTTGTAATAAATTTATGATTTTATAAATTTATATGGATCCTTTTTGGTGCATTTCATAATTTGAATCAGGAACTGTGAATCAAATTCGAGTAAAAGATGAAAATCAGCTGTCAATATTTTCCCTATAAAAACATACAACGCATTGAAGACATTATTAGTGCTACTGTTTCCCTACTACTGATTAAAACCAACGTTATTATGGAGCGGCGACGTCATTTAAGCAGGGAAGAAATGCTCAGAGCCGTGGGAATGATAGAAGCTGGTTCCCGGCAACGTACTGTGGCTTTAGCTCTGAATACAAGTCAGAGTGTTATCAGTCGACTTTGGACACGTTACCGAAGCACTGGTACCGTGGCTGAGCGCCATGGAGGACGGTATCGCTGCACCACACGGAGACAAGACCGATACATTCAAATCTTAACTCGAAGAGCTCCAACTATAACCGCCATGATGTTAGCCGTGAGGCTTCATCACTCTTCAGGGAACTTAATTAGCGACCAAACAGTCAGAAACCGCTTGCATGAAGTGAACCTTCATTCCCGAAGACCGCTACGGGTACCACCTATAGCAATGCACAATCGTAGGATTCGATATCAATGGGCTCTTGAACACAGAAATTGGGCAGAAGAACAATGGCGTTTCGTGTGCTTTTCTGATGAGTCTCGTTTTGGTATGAGACCGGATACAAGACGTATACGACACTGGAGAACCCCTGGACGCCAACAGCGATTAAAATCCTGCCAGGAAGTCCATCCTTATAGTGGTGGAACCATCATGGTATGGGCGGGTATTTGGATCGGCGGAAGAACTGAGTTGATTTGGATCAGAGGCAACCTCAACGCTCAAATTTATGCTGAGACGATTGTATCAGACGTCATCGTTCCTCTACAAGTGCAAATCGGTCCCTTATTTCAGTTAATGCATGATAATGCACGACCGCACACCGCAAGAGTTGTAAGACAGACTCTCGCCGCAGCTAACATCAATGTCCTGCCCTGGCCTGCTCAGTCGCCAGACTTGAACCCGATTGAGCATGCATGGGATATGCTACAGAGAAGAGCTCTGCCGAATATGGAGGGTATCCAGTCGCAAGAAGACCTTTTTTTGTTGTTGCAACGAACATGGGCGGCCATTCCACAGCGTGATTTGGATGAACTCATTTTGAGTATGCCAAACCGATGTTCTTGTGTTGTTAGTGTTCGCGGTAGAAACACGGATTATTAATTGTTTAAGTTACCCAATAAAATTTTAAAGAAAACTGTTATTTCAGTCTTTTTTTCGAACTTTAATGTTAGTGGTTCAAATGTCAAAATCCCTTTATTAGGAAAATGGCAAATTTCTTTATTAATGCAAAGGTGACTTGGTTTATCGTTACTGTGACAAACGAAAACACTTTATTTGATGAATCCTTGAAGAAAATTTTAATTAATATCAATCAGGAGAAAAGTTATTGCAAAAATATATGTTGATCCCTAGACACTTTTGATGTGTGTACTTTATTTCTCACTATCTGCTCCCCGCGACTTCGTTCGCGTGAAATTTCTTGTTCCCCCGACCCACCCCATCACATTGCATTGCCTAACCGCGCTATTATTTCGTTTTCACTGAGCGTTCTTTCTGCCTGTCTTTCTTTTAGCTCGCCACGTTAAGGTCCTAAAGTGATGTTAAATATGCGTATAGCCTTCCTTTAGATTTGGGCTATAAAATGCAGAAAGATTTTTTAAAGTCCGACTGGTAGTTCCAAAGATTAGCACGTTCGTTCACTGCATCCTCTTCCCGCTAACCTTTCCCTCCCCCTCTCACCCACTCTCACACCCCCTTCACCACATCCTCTTCCCCCTCTCTCCCTCACCACCCCGTTCCCATCCCCTCACCCCTCACCTCCCCTTCACCTCCTCACCACCCCCTCCCATTTACCTTTCCCTCTTTGCGGAAAGGACGGAAAGGGGGGAGCCCTTTCCGTCGTTTCGTTGTCCGTCTGTCTGTCTGTCTGTCTCTCTGTCTGTCAGTCTGTCAAGACCCTTTTTCTCAAGAACGCGTAGAGGTATCAAGTTGAAATTAATATCAAATACGTATGTCTATGGTTTCTTGGAGTCCTATAAAACTCAAGCTTCTAAGTCAACGCAATAAAAACCTACGGCCATTTATGCGACATATTTTGATACTCACAAGTAAATCAAAACCTATAGGGTACTTCCCGTTGTCCTAGAATCATGAAGTTTGGCAAAAAGCAAGCTCTCATAGCACAAATACAGGAAAAAGTCCAAAAATTGTAAATTTGTAATTCTATCATATAAAAAAAAACAACTCTGTCAGTCTGTCATGACCCTTTTTCTCAAGGACGCGTGGAGATATCAAGTTGAAATTAATATCGAATACGTATGTCTATAGTCTCTTAGAGTTCTAAAAAAATCAAGCTTCTAAATCAACGCAATAAAAAAATACGCCCATTTTGCAACACATTTTGATACTCGCAACTGTCGGAAGTAAATCAAAACCTATAGGGTATTACTACTTGACCTAGAATAATGAAATTTGGCAAGAAGCAAGGTCTCCCAGCACAAGTAAAGGAAAAAGTCCGAAAATTGTTAATTTGTAGTTTTATGACATCAAAAATTTTTTTTTTGATCCATTGTTAAGTTTGTTTTTGGGATGAATTCTTTTCAACTACGGAACCCTTCATTGTACGTGTTCCGACACGCACTTGGCCGGTTTTTTTCTATAGTAATAGGGATGTTTTCTGGGTACAAAAAAGAAATTCTATTTAGTCCGTCAGTCAGATAATAAAAAAATATTAGACACGTACTTTTTGCTTTATCATATTAATAAAAAAATTACTTAGATAAAACGCATTAAAGTTGGGGAGTGGGGGATCGATACGTCATAACTATAACAAACTACGTTTAAAATCTAGCAATAAGTGACGTCATGCCACGTTTCAACTCAATGTATAGCCGTAACTAATCTTTTGATTACGTAAAAAAAAGAAAAAAAAAAACTTTATCTTATACAAAAACCTTAGAAGAAATACGTGTCCAATATTTTATAATAATCTACATGACGGACAAAAAATATTTTTAGACAACCCCTCACACGAGCGCGGTGTGAATCGGGTCCGTGAGTCATTTTACCTAATATTGTACGTGGTATGAGTTCTATACCAAGAAAATATTTTTTTATTAAAAACGTTGTTCCATCACTTAAGTAATAATAAAAAAATATTTTCTTGGTATAGAACTCATACCACGTACAATTTTAGGTTGGACCCGATTCACACCGCGCTCGTGTGAGCCCTAATAAGCTAGTTAAATATTTATGTATTATTCACGAAGATTATACACAAACCTTCCGGGATAAATTCTCTAAATGATGGTGAAAAGCAATGCGGAGTAACAATTACTGCCGTCGATGAATAGCTATAATTACTTTAGTGTATTTGAATAAAGTACAGTTATTTCTGAATTTTAAAACCAGGGGGGGGGGGGGGGTTAAATTGGTCCGTGTTGGCCTTTAAATTCAATAAATAATACAAACTCTGTCGATGGACTTCACTTCGCTTTACATGTAAATAATTTCATCACCACTGCTCTCAAAACGGTGAAGGAAAACATTGTGAGGAACCCTTCATGTCCTAGAACCAAAAATTTGAAGACATGTGACATCTACCAGCCCGCACTGGGCCCGCGTGGTGGACCAAATTATGTTTGTGTAATGTGTTTTGGGATGTATTATTTCGTGTTGCAATGTAGCTTTGTGAGATAGCATGCTTCGATTGATTGGATGATGATGATTTCTATACGGAACCGTCGGACGTTTGCTTACCAGAATCATGCGTACCTTTAATAGATTTTAACATGTCCGCTCTGTCGGTAAGAAATGTAATCATAACGTTTAACGTAAATTTTTTATTAGCCTGACTTGGTAATTTAGAAAGTGCACTTTTATGGCGGTTTTCCCACTCCTTCTCGGTAGTGGAGTCCATCTTAGTAACAATAAGGAATATGATTAAAAAAACTCTTGAATTGAAAAGTTTTTTTTACGATCGAGGCCAAAAAAAAAACTATTCAAATTAGTTGTTGGAAAAATCAGGTGAGCTTCCTACCCGTTACGTTTGATCCATTATTTAGGGGCACCCTGTATTCCTATGTTATGTGTAGCTAGCGTTGTCCCGCTGCCTACTGACAATCCAAGATACATACATAAAATAAGTCTGGCTGGTTATAAGGTCAAAACTGCTTAGATTACGCTTTTATTTTAATCTGAAAAGATTGTGTACAATTGTAGCACCTCTATAACTAGATCGTACCTTCTTCAGTCCTCGTCATGGTTATTGAGTTACGGTCCCAGCCTTCACGGGCAGGACGCGCCGTTTGTTCCCGTTTTAGCATTCATTCCCGTTTGTCGCAATTTGCGTCTAAATACTTTAAAAGAGTTTACTTAAACTGAAATAAACTTTTCAGACGGTAGAGCTTTCTAGCGATTCTGTAACGTAAAAGAAAGTTAGGTAATTATAATCTCGGTTAACTTTTCAGCAAATCTTTTGACATTGCCTACTTTTTGATCTAGTTTGGAAAGAGTAAATAACTTTTTCATCAAAAGGGCAGGAGTATTTTTTTTTTGTTGTATTGTGAGAAATTTAAATTTACTTACCGACTTCAAAAAAGTAGGAGGTTCTATGTTCGTCTGTATGTTCTTAGGGTTCCATACCTCAAAAGGAAAAGGGAACCCTAAGAGGATCACTTCGTTGTCTGTCTGTCCCTTTTCCTCATGAACTCATGGAGGTATTAAGTTGAAATTTTCAAATACGTAAGTCTGCGGTCCCTTGGTGCTCCGAAAAATCAAGCTGCTAAGTCATCGCATTAAAAAATTTACGGCTATTTATGCGACATATTTTGATACTCGCAAATAAATCAAAACCTGTATGGTACTTCCCGTTTACCTAGAATCATGAAATTTGGAAAGAAGCAGGGTCTCACAGCACAAGTAAAGGAAAAAGTCCGAAAATTGTTAATTTGTAGTTTTATCAAATATTTTTTTTTTTTTTTGCAATTTCAACCTTACATTATTTTGGAATTGGAGAATTGACCGTGACATAATAGGTTGGGGAAAAAGTTTCTTCGCATTTTTTAAGAAAATTCAAAACATTTTTTAATATATATTATTTACATTTATCTAAAGTATGTAAGTACCATTTTGTTCGATAACTTTTTGCCATCTTGTAGGTAGGGACATGATCCCATTGCTATAGAAATTTTGGGACTTCTGATCAAAATAACGCGACAAGTGGTTTTGGCAGTCCTCTCGTGATGTTAACCTGACACTACCTAAAGAATTCTGAAGAGACCGAAACAGGTGGAAATCTGAAGGTGCAAGGTCACGACTATACGGCGGATGCATTAACACCTCCCAGCCAAACTCTCTTAATTTTTGCTGAGTGGCTAAAGATGTGTGAGGTCTAGCGTTATCATGATGAAAAACCACACCTCTTCTGTTGATTAATTCCGGCCGCTTTCTCTTAACTTCTTGCTTTAATCTCATCAGTTATTCGCAGTAGAGTTCAGAATCGATGGTCCTGCCTGGTGAAAACAGCTCATAATGAATAATGCCCTTCCAATCCCACCACACACGCAGCATCACCTTGTTGCGAGTTAATCCGGGTTTCGCCACAGTCTGTGAAGCCTGACCGGACTTTGATCACGACCTTTTTCGCACGTTCTTGTCGTACGTGATCCACTTTTCATCAGCAGTTATCAGCTTCTTCAAAAATGGTTCGGTTTCATTACGTCGTAATAAAGAATCACAAATGAGTACACGGTTCATTAGGTTTCTTTCAGTGAGCTCGTGAGGTACCCAAATATCGAGCTTTTTTGTGTACCCACTTTTTTTCAAATGCGCCAAAACTGTTTTGTGGTCAATTCCCAGTTCTTCAGCTACTTCGTAACTACTGATATGCCGATCTTGCTCCACTTTTTCAAAAATGGCATCCATTTTATCCGTAATAGGGCGACCAGAGCGACGTGCATCTTTGACATCAAAATTTCCGGATTGAAAACCCTTAAAGCAAATTTGTGCTACTCTCACAGACACTGCACTGGGTCCATAAACATCGCAAATTTTTTTCGCGGCTTGCGTTGCATTTTTACCTTTTTTGTAGTAAAATTTTAAAATGTATCGCATTTCTTCATTAGATTCACTCATCTTGACAGTACGGAAAACAAATGAAAATCACACATTTTCCTAATTTGAATTTGGAATTATGTTCTTTAAAATTTAAACTTTCAATGATACCTAAACCAGCCAGATACAAATAGTGTAGCCAAAGAGATTTTATTTTAAGTTCATACATACTATAATGCGAAAAGACTTTTTCCCCAACCTAATATATCAATGTATGGGAGAACATGTTTTTCAACTACACTGAAAAGTTTGTTTTTGGGTTTAATTCATCTCAACTACATTCAGAGGAGCTCGTGGCTAAGTAATAACAGCCGCACGGGTCGATCCATCAGGTTAAGCTACGCTTGCCGGGGTTGGTCCGTGGATGGGTGACCATCTTTACATACCGAGACTCCTCTGTGCCTCGGAAAGCACGTTAAGCCGTTGGTCCCGGCTGTCATTCGTGGATCTTTGACAGTCGTTACGGGTCGTCAGAAGCCCGAAAGTCTGACAATCAGTCTTACCAAGGGGTATCGTATTACCCAGTTAATGGGTTGTGGAGGTCAGATAGGCAGTCGCTCATTGTAAAATAATGGTATTCAGCTGCATCCGGTTAGACTGGAAGCCGACCCCAATATAGTTGGGAAAAGGCTAGGCAGATTGATCATCTCAACTACATTAAAAAAAAAGTTTTATTTGTACCTTTTAGTGTTTTATTGGAAGTCGGTTGTTTTTTTTTTTAAAGTAAAGTACTTAAAGGTACGCTGAAGAATATTTAGAGAAACATGATTGCCAGCCTAAGTAGGTAGGTAGCGCTTTTCATTTCAAGCTAGACTTACTTCTAGCATTATATTTACCTAATATGACTGAATAGGATACTTAGCAAGCACTCCTATTACTTCTTATACAAGTCTTATACTTCTGGTACAAGTCTAATGCTTGACTTACATAAGTACCTTTGTACTTATTCAATATTTTTGAAGGAATACTTAATAAATAATGAAATTAATGAGATGTTTTATAATCTGGAAGCCTTTTTCAAGATCCCTGCATTCAATGGAAGGATTCTGAGCTCTCAAATCTGTGGTTATACCTACTTACTTTATAAATAAATCCTTGTCAGCGGTTCCTATTGAAATATTAATTAAAGGTTAATCCTTTACGAGAGAGTAGGGGTTTGGACAAATTAGTGGGAAGAGAATAGGGAGGCTTTTGCCCAGCAGTGGCACAATTATGTCTAATAAAAAAAAAATCCTTTACGAGTCTTTCAATGTTTAGCAGGTTGAATACGATTTGTTAAATTAATATTTAAAACTAATATAACTAATAAAAGGTCTCCGTGGGTACCTACTAATTTTTTTCATGTTGAGAAAAACCAAAAAACATGGAAGACATAGGAGACAATGTTTCACCAGTACCTAATAAAATCTATGTTTAAATTACTGATCACGTAATCTTAAACAAATTTTAACAATAATCTCACCGAGTTTTGAACCAATGAAATACAATGTTATATTATTTGGTTTCGGTATGATTTACATGGCCATACACATTTTCTAGATATAATATTAAGGCGATGTTCAACGATGTTAAATTACGATAACTATATTTCGAATAGGTATCTATGTATTCTGTATATATTATTATAAGCACGAATAAATAACAACATAGTAATAAGTAGGTATCATAAACACATTATTGTTAAAGTGTAAATTTCACTAACATGGGTCCCAAAAAACACAATTCTCTCGAAAATTTCTACCGAATTTAAAGCTCTATATTATAGCAGAATTTATTTTTTTCAGATTTATGTATAGTCATCTACTGTTTATTTTCATGACATCCCAGGGAGAAACAATTAACTCAGCCTATCGCAGTCCACGGATGCCACAAAATCCTGTCCTCCGCCTTCTGCAACCAGTCTGTCCCAGTCGCCTTTTTAAGGTCGTCAGACATCAGTCCATATATCTGGGGGGCATCTCACACTACCCTTGCCGATCACTCCAGGACTTGTTTGCTCCACTGGCCATCGGTTCTTCGGATAAACATGGCCAGCGAACTGCCACTTTAGCTTGTTACCTCAAACACTATGTCGGTAACTCCGGTTCTCGGATAAATTCATCCGTATCGCGCTGAGCAACCTTGAATTTGTGGACCAGCCCGACTATCAGTGTGAAGGATTTGGCATCGTATGTCATAACGGGCTCCTGCGACTGCGGGCTGTGCAACCTTAGTCTTTAAAAATTGTGGGATAGGAGACGAGAAGACTTGACGAAGTTTTCTACCCCAACTGAATACTTTGATTGGTTTCTCTCTCAAAGTTGTGTATATTGAGCTGGATGTCTTGCCCTAGGTAGAATACTCCAACACACATGACTTTTGTCCTGTCTAAGTTCATGCCGAGTTCAAACTGCCGATCAGCTCCATTGAGGCTGTGCAGCGGCTGGTCTAGTTGTTCCAGTGACTCTGCTAATGATATCAACGGCAAAGCGAAGGTGTGAGATGTACTCGCCGCTCAGGTCCTGTCCAGTCCAGTCCAGCGAGAATACAACAGGGAAAACATTATAAAATCCATCCTAGCTTTGAAAGAGATACCTACTTATATCGGGCATTGTTCACGTAGCTACATACATAGTAATAAATCTGCCTAGGCCTAGCCTTTTCCCAACTATGTTGGGGTCGGTTTCCAGTCTAACCGGATGCAGCTGAATAAAAATACTGGTAGTATTTTACATGGAGCGACTGCCTATCTGAACTCCACAACCAGTAACTGAGTAATACGATACCCCTTTGCAAGACTGGTTGTCAGACTTTCGGGCTTCTGATGACCCGTAACGACTGTCAAAGATCCACGATTGACAGCCGGGACCAACGCTTAACGTGCTTTCCGATGCACGGAGGATTCTCGGTATGTAAAGATGGTCACTCATCCACGGACCAACTACTATAGTATCTACGTACTACAGACATTTTACATCATATACTTACACTTTACATTCATTAATACATGTATATATCATACTTTGTGTGTATGTGTGCAGGGTAGTGCAGTATTAGTAAGATGTTTAAGTTTGTATAAACGACTACAGGATATTGTCCTGTAGTTGTCCTGAAGAGTCCCAGCCCCCAACTTATAAATGACCACAAATGGTTTTAAGAACACTCACAAGCAAAGACTGGGTACGATTACCAGTGGGTAAACGTAGTGATGTGCAAGTTAAAACCATTCGTGGTCATTTACAAGTTGGGGGCTGGGACTCTTCAGGACAACTACAGGACAATATCCTGTAGTCGTTTATGCAAACTTAAACATCTACTTAACACCTATTACTAATACTGCACTACCCTGCACACATACACACATGTTTTTTTCGAAAAATATTACATTTTGACCGTGATTTTTTCATAAATTGAAATTGCACACTATAAACAAAAAAATAATTATTATATGACTCAAAATAAACGTAATCACAACTGCTAAATTGCTACATAATGCGATGCGTCGGCGTCTAAAGCTAAAGACCGCGTGTCCCGAGATTTACATTGATTTTTAGCACTGCATACAATAATTAATTAAACATATAATATTATTTTACTTTTAAATAGACTAATTTTTTTTATCAAGCAAGATAACATAGTAACCTTATTTATTAAATACATTTTGTATGAATTTGGATTACACATTCGTAGATAAAAAATATAATTTCGGACGAAAAATTGTCAGTAACTCTTTGGTTACGGAATTATTTTTGGTGTATTACTGTATGAAACATAAAAAAACTGAATTGAGCACTCCAAAGTTGAAGATACAGTTGTTCCAAGGACATTTTTTTAAATAATTAAATTATTATATCTTCGATGTAACAAAGCATCAAAACATGTCCAAAAGTAAAATTTTATGAAACATCCTTTGCACAGACAAGGTTTTTACTGATTTTTGTAAACAAATTGAAATATTTATTTAGAACACTCCCAAGAGAAATAATCAAGCTTTCTTGGGCATATGTTTTTTTTTAATTTTGTGGCTCTAACAAAACCACAATCACATATCAAAACTCGAGTCAAACGCTCAAATACAAGAGAAATTGTGATAGCCCTCTTAATGCAAAATCATAATAGGTTGGGGAAAAAGTTTCTTCGCATTTTTTAAGAAAATTCAAAACATTTTTTAATATACATTATTTACATTTATCTAAAGTATGTAGGTACAATTTTGTTCAATAACTTTTTGCCATCTTGTAGGTAGGGACATGATCCCATTGCTATAGAAATTTTGGGACTTCTGATCAAAATACCGCGACAAGTAGTTTTGGCAGTCCTCTCGTGATGTTAAACTGACACTGCCTAAAGAATCTGAAGAGACCGAAACAGGTGGAAATCTGAAGGTGCAAGGTCAGGACTATACGGCGGATGCATTAACACCTCCCAGCCAAACTCTCTTAATTTTTGCTGAGTGGCTAAAGATGTGTGAGGTCTAGCGTTACCATGATGAAAAACCACACCCCTTCTGTTGATTAATTCCGGCCGCTTTCTCTTAACTTCTTGCTTTAATCTCATCAGTTGTTCACAGTAGAGTTCAGAATCGATGGTCCTGCCTGGTGGTAACAGCTCATAATGAATAATGCCCTTCCAATCCCACCACACACACAGCATCACCTTGTTGCGAGTTAACCCGGGTTTCGCCGCAGTCTGTGAAGCCTGACCGGCCTTTGACCACGACTTTTTTCGCACGTTCTTGTCGTACGTGATCCACTTTTCATCACCAGTTGGTAGCTTCTACAAAAATGGTTCGGTTTCATTACGTCGCAATAAAGAATCACAAATGAGTACACGGTTCATTAGGTTTCTTTCAGTGAGCTCGTGAGGTACCCAAATATCGAGCTTTTTTGTGTACCCAGTTTTTTTCAAATGCGCCAAAACTGTTTTGTGGTCAATTCCCAGTTCTTCAACTACGTTGTAACTACTGATATGCCGATCTTGCTCCACTTTTTCAAAAATGGCATCCATTTGATCCGTAATAGGGCGACCAGAGCATCGTGCATCTTTGGCATCAAAATTTCCGTATTGAAAACGCTTAAAACAAATTTGTGCTACTCTCACAGACACTGCACTGGGTCCATAAACATCGCAAATTTTTTTCGCGGCTTGCGTTGCATTTTTACCTTTTTTGTAGTAAACTTTTAAAATGTTTCGAATTTCTTCATTAGATTCACTCATCTTGACAGTACGAAAAACAAATGAAAAATACACTTTTTCCTAATTTGAATTTGGAATTATGTTCTTTAAAATTTAAACTTTCAATGATACCAAAACCAGCCAGATAAAAATAGTATAGCCAAAGATATTTTATTTTAAGTTCATACATACTATAATGCGAAAAGACTTTTTCCCCAACCTAATAGAAGTATGTTATATACATGTATTAATGAATGTAAAGTGTAAGTATATGATGTAAAATATCTGTAGTACGTAGATACTATACCACGGTAAGCTTAGCTTAACCTGATGGATCGACCCGTGCGGCTGTTATTACTTAGCTATGAGCTCCTCTCATGAGAGTAGGTACATAGTAATATTTATGAATAATAAAACCCATTAATGTAACCCTAAATTA
This sequence comes from Cosmia pyralina, assembly GCA_946251885.1. Taxonomy (NCBI): domain Eukaryota; kingdom Metazoa; phylum Arthropoda; class Insecta; order Lepidoptera; family Noctuidae; genus Cosmia; species Cosmia pyralina. The sequence goes on along the minus strand of OX276359.1, from coordinate 13,675,921 downwards.
ACGTAAATTTAGGAATTTTTTTTTGTTTTTGGAAAATCCTATCCATTTTAGATTTGTATTTACTTTCATAAAAGCTTTCAAGTAGGTAGTGTTGTATAAATTGAATCCATTTCACCCAATTCTGTTTACTTTCATTCCCTTACTGCTGATATATCCCGATGTTGGATGTAACGTTTACTTTTTTATGAAAGAGCATTTACCTACCCTTCAATGCCAGGGATTTACATACGAGACGCAATGTAATACTTTCAACTCAAACCTTACCTAGTAATTATAGGTAGGTAGGTATTAGGAATACTATATGAAAAAAAAGCTACATTACTCAATAGTGCCTGGGTGACCGAGCTCTGCTCTGATGAAAATATAGAAAACGCATTTTCCTAGATATGAGACCAAGCTAGATCGATTTTTCGCCCCAATACCACTACCTACCTAAAAGCCCTAACAAACCTAGAAAGCTGAAATTTTGCACAGAGGTTTCCTTTATGATGTAGACAAGGAATAAGGAAGGATTTTCTCGGGCGAAGTCGCGGGCTAAAGCTAGTTATGGATAGACTTGTATCTGTTAGTGCCTACTTAGGACACCGTTGATACAAAAACATGTTTATTTAAATCCACAACGAAAAGTCCGAAAATTGTTAATTTGCAATTTTACACACAACTTTTTTTTGGGATTACAATGTTAAGTTTGTTTTTGGGATAAATTCTTTTCAACTGCGGAACCCTTGTGCGTGGTCCGACACACACTTGGTCGGTTTTGTTTTAAATGCTTCTTTTTTTTTGTTTTTATAATAGCAGTAGTAGTTTTTGAAGCAGTAGTCACCGTACCGTAAGAACCGTTTATTTCTTCTCCTAGTGACTTTAAAGTTTTATTTGTTAATGGTAATCTATGAGCAATGCTGTGGGCTACATTATTACTTAAGTTGCTTATGTTTTTCTGTTTGTAATAATGCATAGTATAGCTATTTGTTGATCCTATTTAATCAAACAAAATATACAGGTATTAAATGAGTAAAAAGATGACGCACAAATGCATATAACCGAAAAAAGAAAACAAAAGAAAACAATTACGTTATATTTTGTTTCGCAGTAAATTGGATCAGTCGAGTGAAAGAAAAATATCAAAGAATTCCTTTTTTTATTAAAATGTCCAATTAGTTCCGTCGCCGTCGTCTTACCCAAGCTTCACCATACCGTTATTTTTCAAAGAACGAGGTGATGTTGTTATAATATTTTTTTCTTTTTTTGTTATGGTTTTACCTAAGACGCAGACAAGCTAGATAGTTATTATTCTATACAGAAAATTGCATTTTCTATTTAGAATAAAAATAAAAACTTTTTTACAAAAAAATACAACCGACTTCCAAAAACAACACTACAAAGTGAAAAATAACTTTAATTTCGGAAGTCGGTGTCTAGTTAAATGTATTTTCGTTTTTTGCCACCGACTTCCGAAATTAAAGTTATTTTTCACTTTGTAGTGTTGTTTTTGGAAGTCGGTTGTGTTTTTTTGTAAAAAAGTTTTTATTTTTCACTTTTTAGTTGTGGTACCTACCCCACACAAATTCTAATACACATCCATAACATCATCATCCATATAAAAGTCGGGAAAAAATACGTATTATTGAAGCTAACTCAAAAACTACCGAAGCAAAGTTAATCAATTTTATATGGGACCAACTGTGATCTATACCCTCTCGAATAAAACAAAAAAAAAATCAAATCGGTCCAGCCATCTTCGAGTAATCGGGGAACATACATAAAATAAAAAAAAAAATAAAAAAAAAGGTTCCGACGAATTGAGAACCTCCTCCTTTTTGAAGTCGGCTAAATTATCTAGCAAAATTCTGTTTGAAAGCGATTCGTGAATAAGGGTTTTATTTGATCTGTATTAATTGAGAGACGCGATGCAATGGTGCGGGTTTTGAACTTTTGAGGGTACTGTTATTTTTAGGCTTCATACTCTTATTTCTTAGGTATTTCTTTTTTTAAATATGGTTTAGCTTCTGCGTAGAACTTATTCTGTGCTTATGACTTTTATATAAAAAGACAACCAAATAAATTGTAGTCTTTAAATTGAAGCTATACGCGTACATATACAGCGCTATAATGCGTATATAGCACTGGACTAATTTTATTGATTTATGGTGCAAGCGGGTCTATCCCCGCGTCCTAACCAATACCGATCGTCATGCGAGTACGCGATCGTTTGTATGAATTATGACGTACAAATGCGACTTGATTGGTCGCGTGAATATGTCATATTTATGACGGCGTCAGCGATGGCTGAGCGATACAACCGTCATCATATCAATTCGGTGGTACGGAATCCATAGTGCAGGTTTACAATAAACACAACTATACAGCAATTCAGTTAGTATTTCACTTTCATAATAATTATTACAGTATAGGTACAATACTAATTACATTCACGCACTATTTTCTAAGTTCGGGCAAACCGACAGTTTCGCATATGAGAAGTGGAGGTCTGCATCCGTTCGTTGCCCTCACAAGTGAGTCACAAGACTGACTCATCTTTCAGCCCTTAACACAACTCTGCCTACTTAACGCCCCCCTCTAGCGGTCGCAGCACGGTGGTTACCCTCACCGTAATACTACAATACCCTCAACCTCAACTTTTATAATCTACGACATTTATGTTAAGTACTGCCACTGCGGGCACGGTGAACGCAGACATTAGATTTTCTATTGTCTGTTGTCTGGCAGTCAACGTAGTTATTTAGTTTCACCTATTCCGGTGTCTGTCTGTCTGTGTCTGTAATCTAATCTTGCAAGTTAAATTTGACCCACTTCCCGGTTTCCGATTGTGTTGAAATTTTACATGCATATGTAAATCAGATGACAATGCAATATTATTATGACATGGAGCTATCTGTTGATGAAGCCATGGGAACCATGGAAACTCAGTAATTAAACGACGTAACCCTATCGAGTTTTGGCTCGTTTGATCCATTAAAAAAAAAAAAATAATAATAATAAAACATATTACATATTTTTAGTGTTCTTTTTATAAGTATTCCTCTCATACTGAGCACCTGCCATCTAATCTCTTCACCACCCTTGGTTGACTGGTAGAGAATGCCTAAGGCATTAAGTCCGCCTTTGTACATTTTAAGTGCGAAAAGTTTAAATAAATAAATAAAACATTTATTTCAGGCTACAATGACCCTTAGGCATATACCTTACAAACTAACATATATAAAGTACATATAAACAAAACTTGTGCTAATAAATATAACTTGAAACTATGCTAGTAGCACTTCACTTCACAGCTTGTCCTTTTTATTAGAATGCTACCGTAGCACGCAAGTGAAGATAGCTACGACTCATATTTCAGATATAATACTCCCTTTGTTGCCTTAAAGCTAAGTCACCATGCACCAGGCACCGTATTCTAAACAATAAACAGAAAGCTAGCAAAGCTGTGACTACATTCACGCAATTTTCTCTCTAACAAACTGGTAAGTATCTTGAGAGCATTTAATTTAGCTGTGGATTTTAACTTTGTTAATAATTTACAGTCACGGTTTCTCACGTAGCCTTTCACAAACATACTTATAACTGGTTGTAAGAACTTTCTTTGTTAGTCTTACTAAAGATTGAAAATACCGAGTCTAAACTTATTTAGAATTCACAAACTGATTTTAGAATTGGTACTGCATTCTGTTGTGGTAATTATTCTAGTTAAGTTATCATAACGAACAGTGATAAAATTTTAATAAACGTTGAGTAGTTGTTACTCCCAATGGAAATTAAAAAAACACGAATAGCTTCATGATATACTGCTGTGGTGCTTAGTAACCATAAATAAATTATATTGTTGAGAACAGTTTCTCGTTTCCGTCATGTTTCATACGAGAAATGACCCGCTTAGTATAACTTGTATGAGGGAAGTAGCCTCGAAATGTGCCACTTGAAATTGCTCTCTTATTCCTGTTACAAAATAAATGTTAAGTAGGTTTTATGTTCAGCTTTGTGCTGTGATAAATTTAAAATGTGCATACAGCGCGCTGTCAGTAAATTTTCCGCCACGGGAGTCTATTTTCATACAAAAAATAACTATAATTTTTGTTTACGAGTACTCCTTCACAGAAGGTAGCTTAGCCAAAGAGTGACTAAGTTACCTACTGTGAAGGAGTACTCGTAACTACAAAGAGTGTAGTTATTGTAATTTATAATTATGCAGGCAATTATGATATTATTAATAACTTTATTTTGATAAATTGACGGCAACCCCATTGGGAATGGATTTGAAAACTGTTAAAATTCTAGAAAAGATTTTTGCATGCGGTTAATTTGGAGTTTCTGTCAACCGCCTGATGTCTTTTTATTATGGCTCAAAACGGCCATTTATAAAGCCCATAAGCCCCAAGAGACAAAATAAAAACCAACCTATATTTTTAAAATACAGTTTTATGCAAATAATTCCAGTAATTGGCATAAACACAGCAATTCATTTTAATTACAATGTATTCAAGGGTTAAAAGTAGGTTACATTATATCAAATTAAAGTAGGAGTGAATTTAAAGTAGCCTTCACTTTTCCACAAGTGGCGGTACCTACGATACTTAATGCGGCTTGCGCATCCTTTTTTTTTTTGTGGATGGGAAATCATCAAATGACTTCTCCCACTCTGGGCGGAGCGGGAGGGCGTGTCAGACGTTTACTGACTAAAACCCACCTATGTTCCTTCAAGTTGCCTGTGCCAGGGCCACGGTATCTCTTCGAACCCCTCATCACCAGCTCACTAACAGCCACCACCAGCCATTACCAGCTTACTAATTGTCTACTTTTTAGGGTTCTGTACCCAAAGGGTAAAACGGTACCCTATTACTAAAACTCCGCTGTCCGCCCGTCTGTCTCTCCGTCTGTCACCAGGCTGCAGGCACCAGGCACCAGGCAGGTATCTCATGAACCGTGATAGTTGACAGTTTTCACAGATGATGTATTTCTGTTGCCGCTATAGCAACAAATACTAAAAAACAGAATAAAATAAACATTTAAGGGGGCTCCCATACAACAGACATGATTTTTTTGCCGTTTTTATAGATAATGTTACGGAACACTTCGTGCGCGAGTCCGACTCGTACTTGGCCGGGTTTTGCTAACTAACCAAGAGCATGAGCTAATTACCAACCAAGCACCAATGTAACTTTTCAATTCATAGTAGTGTGGTATGTATCCTATCTGACATCGGTGATGGAAAAGTATCGTAAGGAAACTTAGACTTATAGTTAATATTATATAATTAGAAATCTAAGTTTCTTGTTGTAAGTTCAGACTCCTGAACTCGCCAACGCGTCTTCAGCAAGCGGGCGATCAATACTCGTGCCTTCTCTATATGAGAAGAGGCGTTTGCTCAATGAGCTAATTCTTGATGAGAATTAAATAAAAGTCATCATTATTCTCCTGCCCTTATCCCAGTTTATTTAGGGTCGGCGCAACATGTCTTTTTCTTTCATAATTCTCTATTAGTCGACATCTCGATAGTCACTCACTTTCTAGTCATATCCTCTTTCACACCGTCCATCCATTGTTTCTTTGGTCTTCCCCTACTCATATAGACATCCACATTTTGAAGAATGAAAGTATCCAAAAATTTTTTTTTGCATAAAATGTAGATTTATTTGTTGTCAACGAACATAACTTATAACTTCTGATCTCATCCGGGATTGGACTGTCTCGACGTCAACCCTTCTCTTCCTCGCCAATTGGCGATGCATTTATTTGTAGCTTTTCGACGCTAGATAAAACCATCAAATTGCCTGAGATTACTCGGAAAATTCAAATTCTATTTAAATATAGTAAAATGTTTCAAAGGCTTGATTGGAAATTCTAAAGGAAAAGTTGATAAGGAAAAGTTTAAATATATTTTAACTTTAATTTGTTCAAGTTTAGCCTTATAAAGTACAAATTGATACCTTGAACTACCTACTTGTTGTTTATATTAGGTCAGTACTTCTTCTAAAAGCTCACCATAAAAGGGTTTTATTTCTTAGAACGGAATCCCAGAAAACCGGTAAAATACAAGTCAGAGTTTGTCATCCGTCAAAGGAAGATGTTGTACGAGGAGTAAATTTTAAATTGGATCCGCTGAAAGTGGAGATGTGAAAGTGCAATACAAATTGTAAGTAAGCGCCGTATTTTTAGTTTCAATATTATGTTAAGATACAGGGTGTAATTTTAATCATCTTTATCCTCTTATGGGGTCACTGTGCACATCATTATGAACAACTTTTACTATGGGACAAACCTGAAATCGCGAAAAAAATCTGCTGTTCCCTACATTTTGACGAGTTATGCGAACATAAATGTAGGGAACAACTGATGTTTTTTTTAGCGATTTGCAGTTTGGTCTCATATTAAAAGTTGTTCATAATGATGAGTACAATGACCCCTCAAGAGGATTAAAGATCATTAAAATTACTCCTTGTATACTTTTATTTCCTAAATCTGTCTATAATCGTAGGTACTTACGGTTCTGGAGAAAAATTGTTCTGCGGTAACGTTTAAAATAATTTTAATAAAATTAATAAGGCAGCGTACTTGTATGCTGATTTCAAGTGAAAAGTAAAACCTCTTGGAACCAGGATTTATATTTCCCCACAAAGGTGCTTTGACTACTTTGTTACTTGTTTGACTATTTGTTTTTAAGTAAGTAATAAAAGGTTAGTAGGTACTCCTGCTACTGAACTAAACTGGGAATTCTCGTGATTTCTAGGAAGAATTCTAGAGAAACTTTGTGTGACCCATAGGTACGTACTTACAGAGAAAACTGCCAGTATCTCTTAGGTCTTTACCTATGAAATTGCCGATTTTTGATACCGGCTAGCGTGAAGATCAATATCTTTCATTCTGTTTAGAATTCCAAATTCAAATTAATTTTATAATAAAGCATACCATTTAAAAAAAAATCTGCTGTTCATTTGGTTTCTCGCCGTTCGATTTTTCTTTGATTCTGTAATTTCATTTGTTTCTGTAACCATGGAAAAATCGAAATTGCGCGCTATTTTTAAATTCGAGTTCCGTCGTGGCACCAACGCAGCACAGACAGCACGCATTACTAACAACGTGTGGACAAGGTGCCGCAAGTGAACGCACGGTGCGTTTTTGGTTTAATCACTTCCGTTCTGGAAAGTTTGATCTCAACAATGAGTTGTGTTCCACGCGCGCCTCAAAGAGATGTCAGCAATGATGGGGTCCGATAGGGCCGATACCGCCAGGGTCACGGGTTGTTCAAGAACACGGGTGGGTTTTAGTCAGTAAAAGTCTGTCACGCCCTTCTGCGCTCCGCCTAGAGCGGGAGAAGTCATTTGATTTTCCCATCCACAAAAAAAAAAATGGAGCAATCTAGCGTGTCACCAGCCTCTTAAAAGAATATTTTCTGAGCAAGCCCTCACACAATATTCCTTCGGCACCAATTTTTAACCACCCACGTAAGACTATTTCGCCTGTTTAGGATTCCGTTATGTCTAATTTGGGAATACATTGTATCAAGTACGTGTTTCAGTGTCATAAGGACTAACGCAGAGAATAAAATACCGACTAACAATGGAGGTTAACCGTTTCATAATAAAGGAAAGAACTATAAACGCGTACGTACAGTACAAACCTTTTATTTATTTTATACGCTACAAGGGGTTACTTTGATACTACGGGGTTACTTTATAACAACTTTCGACTTACAAAAAACTAATTTTATTCGGTGTGTGAATAAGGTTTTGTTGGTGAACCGGATAATGAGCATTTTTAAGGTAAGAAAAACTTTTGATGGCTTCAAAAAATATTCATAAGCCGAAAGTATAACCTTAAAACAGATGAGGCGAACAAAGCTATAAAAAAAAAAAGCTATGAATATTTGTGTATATAATTTTAGCTTAGTGGCAACTGCTGACAGATAAAATTAGGAGATACTTCTTCCCGGATTCTTATTACCAAGTTATTTCAACTGGAGTACAATATCAATCAATCTGCCTAGCCTTTTCCCAACTATATTGGGGTCGGCTTCCAGTCTAACTGGATACAGCTGAATACCAGTATTTTACATGGAGCGACTGCCTATCTGACCTCCACAACCCAGTAACTGGGTAATACGATATCCCTTTGTAAGACTGGTTGTCAGATTTTCGGGCTTCTGACGACCCGTAACGACTGTCCAAGATCCACAAATGACAGCCGGGACTAACGGCTTAACGTGCTTTTCGAGGCACGGAGGATGGTCGCCCATCCACGGACCAGCCCCGGCAAGCGTAGCTTAAGCTGACGGATCAACCCGTGCGGCTGTTATTACTTAGCCACGAGCTCCTCTCCGGAGTACATCTACTCGATAAACCTATTGGTGAGATTTCTTGGCATTATTGTTTCCGAACACTAAGCAGAATATTACTTTGTCGAATCCTTAACAATTGATAGTTCATCAAATGACCTCCAATGGCCAATTCTCGTAATTAAAAACGTTCAAATTCAAGTCACAATGTCAGCCAGCGACAATCAAAATGTCAAAAATGTAGGCAAACTCTATACAATTTTGACAGATTGAGACTGAGATGAGATTGCGAACGTTGTTATAAAAATACGGGAATTGCCCCTCAGAAATCAGACACCACCAAACTTTGACTAAATCTTTTTCTGCCGTTTTGCAGCTGTCCTATCAAATCAGTCTGCCTAGCCTTTTCCCAACTATGTTGGGGTCGGGTTCCAGTATCAATATGCTTAGTAAACAAGCATATTAGAATTAGAGGATTATTCCAAGATAAAAATGCTTGGAAACATGCTGGTCCTGCTCCATAAGTTAATTCTAGAGTCGAGATGAAATCGTCATATAATATGTCATACGATTAAATTAGCAACCAGTTTGGTTGCTAATTATGTATGACACGTGACATTATTATTTTATGACCAAAATCAATATTTTACATTCTGTGATTAGGTACTAAAACACCTACTTTTACAAAGTTTGTAAATAATGTGAGCACCATGTATCTATCACATAATTAATTTATCATTGTGTCAGATTGGCGTACCCTTATGTAAGACAATCTTACCTTATATAAATTACTTTACTTGATTTGTGTGGACCATAAAGATTATAAAGATATATATGAAATAAAAATGCCAAACTTATTTTCACATTTAATTATATTATATTTATATTGAGTAATAATAACATTTGAAAACACAACAACAGTCGTTGTATAAAGTAAATAGTAAATCATAGTACTCACATGTTAAGTTTAGACATTGAGGTGCGCACTCCTCAATCACTCGAACTCGACTGCCCGCTTGCTAGTTAGTTAGTTAGTTAGTTAGAACTGACATCTCGCAGTTGACCACTGAGGGTCGAGACTGCTTAACCGAGCGTTTCCTGTGGGTGCTTTAAACGAACTTGAAGCCTCCGGCCAGGCTTAAAACTAAGGTAAAATATTAGACGACTGAACGTCGCTAATAATAGAGCAGCCAGACAGGGCAGGCTGGATCATGATAGGGATAATAGAGCAGCCAGACAGGGCAGGCTGGATCAAAATGCCCGCTTGCTGTTATTTATAAATGGCATCTCGCAGTTGACCACTGAGGGTCGAGACTGCTCAACCGGGCGTTTCCTGTGGGTTCTTTAAGCGAACTTAAAGCCCCCGGCCAGGCTTAAAACTAAGGTAAATTATTAGTCGACTGAGCGTCGCTAATAATAGGACAGCCAGACGGGGCAGGCTGGATCATAACGGGGTGCCCGCTTGCTAGTTATTAGTTAGTTATTTATATATGGCATCTCGCAGTTGACCACTAAGGGTCGAGACTGCTCAACCGGGCGTTTCCTGTGGGTTCTTTAAGCGAACTTAAAGCCCCCGGCCAGGCCTAAAACTAAGGTAAATTATTAGTCGATTGAGCGTCGCTAATAATAATATGACAGCCAGACGGGGCAGGCTGGATCATAACGGGGGGGACAAGTGCTACAGGCTCAGCTGTGCCCCCAGCTGGCACAGCTTCACCGAGTAGGGGATAGGGGGGGGGGGGGCGGTTACGATTGCGACCTCGGCGGCGAGGTCGGAATGTATTCCGGGGTGGTCTACGTTTGTAAACCGTACTGGTGGCCTTGCTACTCTCCTGAAGGAGGGTTATGGGGTCATCAGGGTCGGTTAGAGTGCCCGCTTGCTTGTGCAACAGCCGTTTTTATACCCCCTTACTCAGTGGCGGGAGTAATGAATCACACAACACGTGCGTTTGCAGTTGCAGACGCACGTTTCGTTTTACGGTGAGCACAAACATACCAGGTTTTACATTTATTAATTTTAGCATTTTATATTTAATTATACATCAATATTGTCTATCCTATAAATAAATAATACATTCTGACAATTGCTTCATTTTTAATTCTTTTTACCTATTGTGGCGTAGTAATTTTTATTCTAGGTGCATCGTCTTCACATGAAATGATTTATTAGTGTACCTATACAAAATATTGTAAAACAGTTTCAAAAGAGTAACCGGTGGAGTTTCTTGTCCATTCTTCTCCATATGAAACTAACTTTTGGAAGGGGCGACTAGAATCAATTCTATGTTTTTTTTTTTGGAAATTTTGACGTTCAAGTGCCTTTTATGAGCCTATTTGAAATGAATTATTTGACTTCGACTTTGAATCGAATGCAACTGAATATCAGTAGGTATTTTATATGGAGGACTGCCTATTTGACCTCCTCAACGTCACTGGGTAACACGATACCCCTGTTCAATAGAAATAACAGTACAAATCATTAAGTAATCCTCTAAGGGTTAGACAGAGATTTGGGATAAATCTTAGTAAGAGTGGTTGTCAGACCTTTGGGCTTCTGACTACCCGATCCCAAGATGCGATTTTTATAAATGACAACTAGGACCAACGGCTTAACTGCTTTCGGCCTCGATTTGTAATGGATGTCCACCCTTCCACGAACAAACCGCGGCAAGCGTAGCTTTACCCTTCGACCGACCCGTGCGGCTGTTGTTATTTAGCTACAAGCCCCTCTAGCAGCTGTCCTAGGTTCCGAGAAAGAGGTTTATGAAGTTTTTGAACAATAGAGATGTTTCCTGGGTAAAAAAAAAATAAATTCTATTTAGTCCGTCAGTCAGATAATAAAAAAAAATATTAGACACGTACTTTTTGCTTTATGAAAAAATTACTTAGATAAAACGCATTAAAGTTGGGGAGTGAGGGCTCGCTACATCACAACTATTACAAACTACGTATAAAATCTGGCAAGGAGTGACGTAATTTTAATTCAATGTATCGCCGTAATCTTTTCATTACGTTAAAAAATGAAAAAGACGTGTCGATATTTTTTAATAACATAAATGACGAACAAAAAAAAAATGTTTGTCAACTTTCCTATTGTCTCTGGGCGATGAGCATAATCTAATGGTAGAATATGCATACAGCCGACGTGACCAACAAGCTTTTTAAGTAAGTTTGTAACATTTTGTGCAAAAATTTCCGCTTGCTCTTGACATAGATGGTTCAATTCTATAGTTTCTAAAATCCCACTGTTGGACAAATGACAGATATTGTTCAGAAATAGTATAGTAATTCGGCGTAAATATGAATACGAGCCTAATTACATTATATTGGTATTTACATACTAAATGAACTCAATGGAGAATGTATTACTTATTCATACTAAATGAACTCCGGAGTTGAACGCAGCTTTTAATAATTCAATGTGATATTTAAATGTTGAGAACGATGTTTCGTAATACGAATTACAGCGAATATGTAATTTGGTTATATAATTCATAGGGTCCCGTATCCATTTTTAGATCGAAAAGGAAGTTGTTCTATTCTAATGAGAGATATATATAAATAAAAAGAGAAGTCCTGACTCCTGACTGACTGACTCATCAACGCCCAGCCCAAACCCTTGGACCTAGAAAGCTGAAATTTTGCACAGGGTCATCCTTCTTAGGCAACATTTATCGTTCATTGGACTAACAAAAACAATTAACTTAAAAAAAGGCTAATCCTTCATTCATTGGTCAAACAAAAAAAGGGCGTTGCAAACTACGATTTCAACGTGCAGCCGAAAAAGTTTTGTAAAGGGTTAGGCACAACGACTTTCGACTGTACATAAACAGTCTGCGGGGAATAATCATATGTGTGACTGGTAATTGAAGAATTAGGTAAATAAATTCATGAATTTCGGTCTCAGATGGCATGCTCGAAAGTTGATTGATTATTAAAATACAGGGTGGCAGGGACATCGACTTGCAACTTGGTACCATGGATTGAGTATATGATTCTGGACCGGCCAAGTGCGTGTCGGACCACGCACAATGAAGGGTTCCGGAGTTGAAAAGAATTTATTCCAAAAACAAAGTTAAGATTGTAGTTGAAAAACATTTTCTCCCATACGTCACGGTTAATTAACTGCAAATTTAAGTTTGTTATCCCAAAATTTTTTTTTTTAATTTGTAATTTTATCATGTAAAAAAGCACAAGTAAAGGAAAAAGTCCGAAAATTGATAATTATCAATTTTCGGACTTTTTCCTTTACTTGTGCTTTGCTTGTCTTTTGCTTGTGCTGTAAGATTTTATTTTGCTTCTTCATGATTCTAGGTCAACGGTAAGTACCCTATAGGTTTTGATTTACTTGCGAGTATCAAAATATGTCGCTTAAATGGCCGCGTTAACTTAGAAGCTTGACTTTTTTAGAGCTCCAAGGGACCATAGACCTACGTATTTGATACTAATTCTAACTTCAATTTCAAATAATAAACTTGATACCTCCACGCCTTTCTGAGAAAAAGGTTTTGACAGACTGATAGACAGACAGACAACGAAGTGATCATATAAGGGTTCGGTTTTTTTCTTTTTGAGGTACGGAACCCTAAAAATAGTAGTCTCATAAATTTTGATCGCGTAGGTATTGCACTTTTGTAGGAATTAACAGCTGTTTTTTCTAATAACCGACGAGAAATTTTAACAGAGGGGGATCCAGGATCATGTACGGAATCCTTGGTAAAAGGCTGCGCGTTTATTTTCCAGCCACCCTGTATAATCGCGGAATGGTATTTTACCGATAAAAATATTTAGCTATGTAACAAAATGGATTCTTGATTTTGTAATGAAAAGAGCCTTTGCCGACCTTTTCCGTTCACACGCACTTAATCCGTGACGTCGTATTTAATACTTGCTTGAGGAAAATGGACGAAGATAAGTATCTGCGCAGATAATTAAGATGATCCTTGAAATAAGGAAACGTTTCCAACCTTACAAATTACCTGTTAGTTCGTTTTTTATAATTTAATAATTCATAAGGGTTACTTGTTCAAAATTTCTAATCTACCTAGCCTTTTCCCAACCATGTTGGCGTCGGTTTCCAGTCTAACTGGATGCAGCTGAATACCAGTATTTTATATGGAGCGACTGCCTATCTGACCTCCACAACCCAGTGACTGTGTAATACGATACCCCTTGGTAAGACTGGTTGTCAGACTTTCGGGCTTCTGACGACCCGTAACGACTGTCAAAGATCCACGAATGACAGCCGGGACCAACGGCTTAACGTGCTTTCCGAGGCGCGGAGGAGTCTTGGTATGTAAAGATGGTCACCTATCCACGGACCAACCCCGGCAAGCCTAGCTTAATCTGATGGATCGACCCGTGCGGCTGTTATTACTTAGCCAAGAGTTCCTTTTTAATAAATATTATTATATTTAAATTATGCTTCTAAACATCATTTTGAGTTAACATGCGTAAGCATATTTATTGTTATAGAATTGTCAAGTAAGTATATATCTACAAGTATGTAGAACGTTGTTCTACAATACTATTTCGAGTTTATTATTTAGAGTTATTACAACTTGTTGCTTCGTGTAAAATAAATGCCTCGCAAATATTTATGCGTCAAAGAGATTTATGTACAAAACTTTTGATTTATAACTGAACATATTATTATACCTCCGTCGTGATAGTATTTTTATTAAGAAATATTGTTTACCTTTACATAAGAGGTCTATAATTTTGGGCAATAACAGTCGTCCCTTTATGCATACAAATGTGTGCACATAAAAATTTAACGACGGAAATAGGTTAAGAGACTACACGTGCTTAAGAAATGGGACTCTTTTTCATGATAAATGTTTGGATGAACTGTTTTATGACATCACATTACAGAAGAAATATTAAATGATGTAGGTAAAAATGATGTAGGTAAAAATGATGTAGGTAAAAATGATGTAGGTAAAAATGATGTAAGTAAAAATGATGTAGGTAAAAATGATGTAGGTAAAAATAGGTACTTACGGCTAGTATACACAGTGCGAGATGCTTTCTAGACAGTAGACAGCTACTCGCACTGTGTACTCGCATGTCAGTAGCTCGGTTTGTCTTGGCTGTTTATTATTAATCGCCTTTATTTATTGACAGGCAACCATAATCAAAATAATACTATATGGGCTTCATGGAAGCTGGTAAAATAATTGGTTGGAAAGATTATACAGGATCCTCTTGTGTCTATGGTCCCCTAATAATCAAACTAGGCTGCGAGCTACTGTTAGACAGCCTATTATTAGTGCGAGTAGCTGCACTGCTGCTACTCGGTAGGCCAACACGCACGCTAGCTTGCACTGTGTAAAATAGGTACATTTTGACATACCTAATGGCTAGTTTACACACTCTGGTCATGAAAATATTAATGTAAATGGATTTATGTAATTATTAATGATAAATACAATCTGGTATTTATATTTATCAAGCTTTTCCCATTGCCTGTATTTTATGTATGCAAAAGACGTGGGTAGAGTGTGTTTTATTTTGTGCTACTGTAACGGTACGGTTATTTTACACCAAAACTGATTTTGTCGGCCGACACTGTTGTGCTTGTGCCGTCATTGGTCGTTGCCGGTCTTCTGTAGTTGACTGTGTGGCTTAACAGAGTGTAGACGCGTTTTTAAAAGGGAGGAATTCGAAGAAATGTATCTTTTAGAAAATTCGTACTGCAATTTAATACCGTCCGTTTCGTACCGGAATTTTTCAATATCCATAGTCATTTAGGTAGATAACAACACTGGTAGAAACACAACAGAATAAATTCAAACAATTTGCGCTTTAGACGCCGGCAGACCGGCAGACTGGAAAGAAATCCCAACAAGTTCGGATTGATCGGCCGTTTTCGGGCGTCATCGGACGATGGCAGTTGTAGTAGTGTACGCGCTTCCTTTCATTTACATACGTTTGATTTGATCGGCCGAGTTCGGTCGAAGACGCCCGAGTAAAGATCGGCCGACAACGGTTTAGGTGTAGGTACGCGTACCGTAAGACGTTGGTTATGGTTGGATATGTGGCGTTCATAAAATATAACGCAAGGAAACATAAGAAAGTTGTTATTAAGGATACTAAATTCGCCCCCTGCATAGGGGGCAAATTTTTTAAGTGTAGTCATATGACTATACTCAAAGAATAAGTGACTGGGTTTATTTAGACAATACTGAAAATAAAGCTTATTTTCCAATAACGCTCTCTAACAAAATGGAGCACTGACAAAATTTTGTTTAGTAAATTGAGAGATTACATCAAAACGTAAAAACTAAGGAGCTTTATTAAGTACAGTACAGGTACTCAGTCCAGTGATTTCTCGATAACAATTTCCAACCACCGTTTATTGAAGTTTCCTTTCTTGAATCGGAAAATATTGTATTATGTTTCCTTCAAAACACAATAATACTCTCGTTTGAAGAAAGCATCTCAATTCTTGCCTTATATACTATAAATAGTTAAGATATACGTATTTACATTCCCTTTTAGTTACCTGTGTTCTTTCAACATGTAAGAAATCTTGCGGTGACTATGGTCTTAGCGAGCTAGAGTTGTCACTGTCAAGTGTCATTCATAGCGTCTAAATTTTTGCCGCCAATGTATACGTAAAATATTTTCGCTCGATAATTTTCATCGAAAATGAGTAAAGTTTCAGTTAAAACTTTATTAAAAGTGAATAAAAATAGTGCTTGTGGTAAGTGATATATAGTGTTACGCTGATCGTGAGTCAGGAAGTGCCGAAGTGGAGATCGATAGCTCACAATTTATACATGGTCGCCAGTGCCTTCTCGAGAGCAACCGTTTGTTTTTCGGTTCTCCTAAGTCGCCTAATGGGGAAGAACGCTCTTCCCACCGGCGAAAAACAGGGTAATGAGATCGAAACTATTTCCTGTAAGACCGGCCTTCTCTATGCACTTACCTACAAATTGAATGAGTTGATGAGTAGTCAAGTAAGTGTTAAGTTTCTGTTAACATGACACAATTTCCACATTATATCACTAACCTTACTCAGACACATTATTATCAATAAACTTCTAACCTGCTTCTTGCTAATTATTTACTTTAGAAGCGCATTGTTGTTTTCTAAACAACCCGGATGTGTCTAACTAAATAGACAGAAATATTACAACTTAAAGATTTCAGTGTAAATTATGATGATTAGGTAGTAATTCCTAAAGCAAATGCAGAATGTCTAGAGGAGCTAAAGCTACTCAAGCAGTTTTTGACATTCCACCATGAAAAGCAATCCGTTATAAGAAAACCTTACATTTATGCTCACTCACCCCATGTGTTTCACACACTGCATTAGAAGTAAATGAGTACTTATGCCACTCAACAAAACTAAATCCTACAATTTAGCCCCCGCGGAGGGAGTTTTGGCTGGGATTTCTAATGTTGGTCTAGAGCAGACTGAGCTAGCTGCTAAAGTAAGGTCTAAAGGGACTTGTTAATTGGGCAGCAACCTACCCATTAGGATTGTATCCTACTTTCCCTTTCGGAAGTCCGAACACTCCCATCCGGAAGTGTATTTAAATTACAATTGTTTATGCTCGCTGGTGGTATGCAATTGTTACTTTCATTGTAACAAAAGATTTTTAAATCATTTTAAAATAATTCTTCTAATTTGTATATATTTTCTATTTCTGTTTAAGCTGTGTACTTTTTTAAGTGACAAATTCACCACACTAATAAAATATAAGTTCTTATGTAATATGTTATTAATGAATAAGTCATTGGAGTACCTGTATAAATTAATTAATTAAAGAGGTTCAGCACCTCTTATGAACTCTAATCTGCAATTAGAACATTAAAATTACTTACTAATTAAAAGTGACATCAAGTTTTATAGGTACTTAACTAATAAGAAGTGCTAAATAACAACATTATAATTTATAATGTTATTTTTTTTGCTGTGTTTTGTAATAATTATGGAAATCTTATAGTTATGAGCAGGACCATCAGGATCATAATTGCTCTATCAAAATTAGAAATGCAACAAATACAGCCACTAAACAATTTAAAACTGACAAGATATTATTTAGAGCTGGTTAAATAAGAAGTAGTTCTTTGATTATTTTAAAAACATGATAAATAGGCCAAATCATAGCAACAATAAGTAGGCCAAGATTCATACTTTTGATAATATTCAGGCTGCCTATTGCCTAAGGAACCATGTAAAGGCTTGGGAATGAAAGACTGCAAACCTGTTCCTGAAGATTACAACAGGAAAATAAATACTGAAAATATTAACATTCAATAAAATTCTATTTTGAGATATTAAGTAGTAAAGCTACTAGTTAAAATAATGATACAAATCAAACCCATAATAATCTATGCGGATTTCTATGATTATGATTATAATCAAATAACCTAATGTTTACACTCTGTTATTACTAAAAAGTAAAACGGAAGCAATGATATGCTAATGAAGAGAAATAGTTCACACGACTCACGAATTGACAGAACACCCTTTTGACATTTCTTTAGTTTAGATAATTTTCTACTGGTCCACTAGGAAAAGTTGCATTTTTGATGCCTGTCTCGGAGACTGTGGGTCCTAACAAAGCTTGGGTGACGGGTGAATTTCCTAAGTCAATTCTAAACCTCAATCAGGAGTTAAAATATGTAGGCCTTCTTTTGAGCACTGCTACCAATCACAAGGAACGGCCTGCAGGCAAGGTTGAAAGGAAAATAATCAACACTCTGTTCCCTGAAACAAGTTCATACTCCATTAACACCAAAATATTGTTATCCCTGTATGGGAATACTTGTCGCTAGACAAATATTTGAGAAAGGCAGACCAGGACAAATGAAAAAAGGTTGCCTGCTGGTTTGTCAACAGTTAATGTGGTGGCCAGAGACTACTGATAGACCACAGCTCAGTTCCTTGACACAGGGGTAGAGTAACCAACTTCCTGTCCACACTTGCCGTAGAGGAAAGGTAAGGAGCCTACATGAACGGGCTACTCTATTCATCCAAGGGATGTCTTTAACATATTGCTTTTAGTGATAAGACTGCCCATTGTGTCACCCTAGTAGTAAGGAGTACATAATAAAGAATATTCCATTCTATCTTACTCTAGTCAGGAACTTGACCAAACCAGAAAAAATGGCACTCGAACTTGCGAGAGATGTTTGCCATATATGCAGTATTGCCAAAAAGCCAGTCTTCAGAGTGCACATATTATAGTTCAATCCGACAACAGACCATTTGTCGCACATTTAAGATGGGCGAAGGATACGTCCCCTAGTGCTCCTGAACCTAATTAGCAAGATGGAAGTTAGCAGATTAGCTGAACATCACTCTGTTAGCGGTTTACCTCCCGGGGAGGTTAAAAGTGTTATAACGGCTTAGCCGACCGCTTGTCTAGGAACAGACCAGCCGAAGTGGCTCCTGTTGCTCCAGGTCCCAGGCCTCGGAGGCCATGTTACAAAGTGGGGCGTCCCCGGCGTCGACGTTTTCACGTCAGATAAGTCGGCCGTTTGTGCGACAGACCGTCACATGGGACTCAAATGATGGCTTGGCAAGCTTCTGCGATGCGATTTCAGTCAGAGGTGACAGCATCAACTACTATTGGTTTTTACTTCGTCCAATTTAAGAGCGAGTGCTCACTCATGTGAACTCGGAAATGGGACGTCGACGTACTATGTAAAAATCGCCCCACACTGAACCCAGTGTGACTGGTTCCCGTACTTGGCGACGAGAGGCCTCGGAGAGTCAGTACCAGTACAAGATCTATGTAAGATCGTCTTAAACCTGATAAGTTGCAACTCCTACCCTGGAAAGTTGAAGGGGGGGGGGGGGGGGGCAAACAGGTTGCAAGGGTTGGTAGGGTAGAATAAGAAACTTGCTAAAGTGTAATTGGAGATAATCTACACTAATTACTTATAAAGCTCCTATTCAGAGGTGAATGGTGAATGTCATGGTGTAGTGTGCATGGCATTAGTCCTAAATAATCTGATCCCAATTCATTTATTTTTATGCATAAAGCATATAATTATGGTACCAACCAACAGATGTTAGATCTAAACAGTTTTGTGTCCATTGTTTCAAAAGCATTATCCTTAGCTAAACCACTACCCAGAAAGTCATGAAATGAAATGAATGCCCAAATGATGAGGCTGCCAGAAGAGTTTTACATACTTACCCTAATATTATAAGATATCTCATAGCTTTTAGATGTTGAATAACAGTGCAACCAAGGTGTGGTTCAAAGACACTGAAGATCAAGATGTTTACTTAAAATCTACCCTAATCGTTGTTAGATTTACAATAACAGGTGTGGCTAAGCTTGCTTGAAACATTTTTAAACAGACTAAGATACTAGAAGCCTCCTGGAAGTAACATAAGGTAGTATGTGGTAGCCTTCGGGAGGCTGACTGGAGAATAGTTCATCGAATGAAATTAAACTGTAAGAGCCACTAGGCTTACAGAATTATTACTTTTGTAAAGTAGTAAAGGAGATGGTTATCTCTCATGATAAATTAGAATGACCAGCCTATAAGGTTCCCTTTTTTGGGATAAAGGTCACCTCTCTGTGAGAGAATAGGGTTTATCATTAGGATAATTATTAATTCCCTACGAAAATATTTCAATATGTTTGTGTAGGTAGGTATATGATTCACATTTCAAGTCATTTTAATTGATAAATGAAGAGACTTGTACTAGAATCCTTTCTTAGATCATTTACATGTGTCTAATCTGTTGACCAACTAGATGTTTTTCAGTTTCAATGGAATTTTAACTGTGTTAAGAATGACATTGATTTAGTTTTTTCCACATTTATAAAAAAATATGAGATTCAGAAATATTTGTACTTTTGATTGATCTCATAACTTCTAACTATATTACTTACCTAAACTTGTGTTAAGGATATTATGAGTGATCCAATGATCCTTTAGTAATGAGATTATTATTTTAATTCAGTTCTAAATCTTATTCTAATCTAATCTTATTATTGTGTAATCTCATTGATTTTAGATTATCTTTAAAGCTTGATAATTCATGTTCACCTTAAATAAGGTAAATAAATAGATTTGCTTCAACTGTCGACCAACCTCAAAGAGGTTGGTAACAACAATATAGTGATTAAATTGTGTCTCATAGCATGACAGTTGAACGTTTCTATAACATTTCATGGGATTTGTTCATTTTTGCAGTTTCTAGGATAAATAGATGGAAAACTCTTAATTATTTATTTGAATATTTAATGAATACCTACAGACCGAAATATTCGATCATTCCATTATAATATTATAATTCACATAGCGTCTACATCCTTCAGGTATTCTTTCACCAGCAGATATCAAACAGGTCTTCAAACGAGAGTATTATTGTGTTTTGAAGGAAACATAATAGAAATGTTTTGCATTAAAACAAAACAGTTATTATGTTATGAAAAACACAATAATACTCGAGTAAGGCGCTTGCTGTTGAATTTTGAAGACTTCTATGAATGACACTTGACAGTGACAACTCTAGCTCGCTAAGACCATAGTCACCGCAAGATTTCTTACATGTTGAAAGAACACAGGTAACTAAAAGGGAATGTAAATACGTATATCTTAACTATTTATAGTATATAAGGCAAGAATTGAGATGCTTTCTTCAAACGAGAGTATTATTGTGTTTTTCATAACATAATAACTGTTTTGTTTTAATGCAAAACATTTCTATTTCTAACCTATTTCCAATAACGACATTAAAATCGTAACATACTCAAAATTATTAGCTTATCTGAAACGACTATCTGAAGGACATAAACCGAAGAAATCGAAGGTGTTTTTCTGCCAAAATGTCGAACCTTTTTTATATGACGCTCCCGAAGAAATCTATCTCCTGACAAAAGTAAGCAAGTATTTACTTCCGTAATTTAGTACTAAGTAGGTATTAAAGTGACTTAGTTGCTAATAGCAGCGTATCTAATTTTGAGTCTTACTTTGTTTTTTTTTTAAAGGTTGTGTTGATTTTTGAAGTTCATGGGGCTTGTCGTAGCTATGAGCTTCTTAATCTAACGATCGATAATGGTGAGCCCACTCGGATGAATTACTTTTGATAAAGTTGAAAGACCACCAGCAACCAAAATCGACAGATTTTGTTTACTATCTGAGGAGTGTACAAACTTATTTTTGAAAACTACCAGATATGAAAACCAATCGATTCTTTATCCGTTACCAAAACGGCAATGTGCAAGACAACCCAATCAATCAATCTGCCTAGCCTTTTCCCAACTATGTTGCATTGGGTCGGCTTCCAGTCTAACCGGATGCAGCTGAATACCCGTGTTTTACATGAAGCGACTGCCTATCTGACCTCTACAACCCATTAACTGGGTAATACGATACGATACAAAATGTACAAGACAACCCATTTAAAAAAATAAATTTTCGAGCATGCTTTAGAAAATCGCTACTTATTTAAAGTTACCTCATGTTAAGCTGTATACAGGCCACTTCTTCCGGAGAAATTCTGCCATCGCTTAGCAGATTCGGGAGTGGTCATGTCTGTTTTAAAGAGACATGGAGGATGGAAATCATTTACGGTAGCTGAAGGTCATAGAAAAATCTATTGAAAACAAACCCAAAAGCCACCGAATTGTCGAAAATATCAATTTAAAAGAGCCGTCTCCACGCCCGTCTACGTCTAAAGAACATCGTGAACCATCATCACTCAGAAAATAATCAAGTTTCCAAGTTTCGGTGTCCTGAGACACCATTTTCTGAGACTGTTTCTAATAATTCTCAGGCTGTAAATATACCTACAACTGTAACAGATGGTAGTAATAAAATTGTTACGATGCACTTCTAAATTGTTCAAATATAAACATTAGCGTCTAATTATTTCTATGTTAGGTCTTATTATTCATAAGTTGCACTTACGTATTTTCTCATAGATGATGATAAAAATAGAGTATCTACTTCGGGAGCAACACTATTCTAAACTCGAGTGACGTAGTCTGAATCCCTCGGTGCGCTCGGAATTTCACTCTAAAATCCTTCGCTCCGCTCTGGATTAAAAGAAACACTCTCGCCTTTAAAATAGTTGTTTGTTCCCTTGGCAAACAATCTACTATTTCAGATTATATTTTTTTCATAACAAGATAGGAACTACTGAATGAATCGAAGTCCCGTGTGGAAAAACTCTACTTCAAAAACACCTCTTCGCAACAACCGAGTGCAAACCTAATCACAAAGTGTTGTAGCGTCACTATTTCCTGCTAGAGGAAGCCCGCCCGGAACGTACGCGGAACTACCGACAAACTATTAAAGTTTTATGTCACGGAAATTGACGTAGCAACAGCAAATATTCTCTACACTATGGGTATGTGAATACCCGAGTGGGAAGTACTCTATGAATTGGAAATGTTTGTGAAATGGAAACTATTTTATGGTTCTGTGATTCTAAACAAGGAAGCGATTATCGAACATGAAACGAATTTTTTATTGGGAAACCCATGGACATTAAAGAACTTTATAACTGTTTACGTCTACAAAAATGATCTTGGGTTTTGGTACTCGTAACAGTAGTCGTAGCAATTGCTACGTCAATGCTACGCCGTAGCGGCCTGAGAAGTAAATGTTTGATCAACTTAGGGCCTGTTTCACCAACTACGATGAAGTTCCTATTAACTAATAACTTACTTGGCACATAATTTCATACAAATTCTGTTCCATTTCTGAATTTATTCGGTAAGTAGTTGTTATTCGGTTATCGTGGAATAGGCCCTTAAAGACAGAGAGGTGTGCCTGTGTAATTTTCACTATTAATGCTGATGTTGCATTAATTGCATTTTTGTTAAGTACTGACCTTTGCGACAAAAGGTAAAAAAAAAAGTACCGACTAGAATCCCTTGACGTCTATACGTGACACTTGAAAATGTAAAACTGACACTTATGGACTAACGTATTGACATAATATCTTGCTACTTGAACTAAACTCGCTAGGTACTTAACATAACTATTAAGCGAATGTATATTAGCCATTAGTAAAAGTAAATCTACTAGTGGTAATAAGAGTAGCAATTGCTACACCAGATTATGAGACATTATGAGACATTATGAGTAGCAATCCTACGTCACTCGTAGCTACAAGTAAAGTGGCTTGAATATGTTTTCTGCTAACCAAGTGTCTTGTTATGCAGATGATCATAATAAATGCAAAAGTCGATAAATGTAAAGCAGCGCGCACGCGGACAGTAATTCGATTGTCGCTGAAAACCAGCTGAGGCTCTTTTCCTTGCATATGGTGCCACAGCAATAAGCTGCATATTTTTATTCAAAATGCTGTATAGTTCTTCTTCTTAATATCATTTTACTTTTGCTGAACATAGCTTTTTAGACTTTCTTTATTCTTCTTTCACATATTTTTACACTATTTTAGATTAATCAATTAAAAGAACACACCTCCCCATACATTTTTTTCATCCCACAAGCTTTAGAATAACAACATGTCTCTTATCCAACCTAACATCGAACGCGCAAAAATTGGGTAGGTGTTTATACTTCAAATTCCGAGAACTGACGATGTGACGTTATGCCATCCTTGTCCTTTTCCTTACATATTGTTCAAGTCAGAGCAGTAAAGATAATAGTTCATAGATATAAAATCACTCAATAAATACGTCGGAGCCGATCGGCCTCTAGGTGGCGCCTCGACAGATGCCCACAACTGTCCCGGGGTAGTTGAGGGGTTATGGCATGAAAAGGATACAGATAAACAGACAGAAAAAGACTTTTACACTTATAATATTAGTAGGGATAAAGATTTTTAACTGAGTCTACGGAAAAACTCGCGCAACTTGGTGCGCAAAGAACAAGGCAAGGCAAGCCAAGGCATCGGAATAAAAGTAGTTATAATAGGTCTTTACCTATGAAATTGCCGTTTTGTATGAAAAAATTTAAACGAATTTTTTTCATGCATTTTTTATTTGTATTAATCGAAGTAATCACCCATGCAATCAATGCATCTTTGCCAATGCAGTGGCAGTTTATTGATGCCCTTCTTAAAGAAATCAGCTGGACGGGAGGCAACAAATTCTTCAAAGGCATTTTGTACTGCCTCTCGGGTATTGAATTTTTTTCCCGCCAAGAAGTTATCCAAATTCTGGAAAAAGTAGTAGTCTGTAGGCGCAAGGTCTGGTGAGTAGGGCGGATGACGGAGAGCTTCCAACCCCAGTTCTTGCAACTTGGAGACCGTCTGCTGTGCAGTATGAGGTCGCGCGTTGTCGTGCAGGAGCAGCGGAGACGAGTGATTGACCAATGCTGGTTGGAGATGTGCCAGCTTCTCCATCATTGTGTTCAGTTCTTTACAGTACACATCTGAAGTAATGCTCACCCCGTTTGGTAAGAAGCTGTGATGAATCACACCGGCGCTAGACCACCAAACAGTGACCATCACTTTTCTAGGGGTAAGTTTTCGTTTAGGGCATTGTTTAGGTGCTGAACCAGGATCCAACCAACTTGCTGAGCGCTTGCGGTTATCAAACAGAATCCATTTTTCATCGCAGGTAACAATGCGGTTCAAACTTCCTTCATTTGTGTGTCTGTTGAGAAGTGCAAGGCACGTCTCGACGCGTACTTCGCGCTGGCGATCATTGAGTTCGTGGGGCACCCATTTGTCAAGCTTTTTTACCTTGCCAATTTGACGCAAATGGACCAATATTGTTTTGACGCTTACGTCGAAAGCTGCTGCTAATTCAGCCGTAGATTGTGTATCATCAGCTTCCACAATCGCCTTTAATTCGTCATTGTCGACCAAAGTCTTCGGACGACCGCGAGGTTCATTTTTCAGGTCGAAATTTCCAGAACGGAAGCGAGCAAACCAATAACAAGTGGTGCGTTGGTTTGTAGTGTTAGCTCCGTAAACGTCGTTGATGTTGCGTGTCGCTTGTGCCGCGTTGCTGCCACGACGGTACTCATATTCCATAATTACTCGAATTTTTAACGTATCCATGATGACGAAAAAGATTGAAATGCGATGAAAATGTAACACTAATCAATAAACAAATGACTACTTTTGGAAAAAAAAATCCACGTTTTTAAAATAAAATTAATTTGAAATTAGAATTCTTAGCCAAACAAAAATTATTTTGATTTGAAATGGCCAGTACTGCAGAACAGCAATTTCATAGGTAAAGACCTAATATTTGTTTTTATATTTCTACTAGTACTTCATAATTTAGCCATTTTAAAACTAAATCCTGCCTTGCTTTATGCGGATTTTAATCAGTAATTTTCATCCTGGATTGCAGACGTAGTCGCGGGCAACAGCTAGTTACCTATAAACGCACTATTAATTATCTATGAGCATATACACAAGCATATTTTCAATTTCCAGCTAAACACGGATTCATTTCTGGCTAATTTATTTATGAGCCATTAAAAAACCTTCACATTACAACTAAAAGACTTGCAACAGAACTAAAGGTTGTTTAGAATTAAATCATTTAAGTAGGTTAGAGATAAAATATTTTCCGATTCAAGAAAGAAAACTCCAATAAACAGTGATCGGAAATTGTTATCAAGAAATCGTTGGACTGAGTACCTGTAGGTACTTAATAAAGCTGCTTAGTCTTTACGTTTTGATGTAATCTCTCAATTTACTAAAAATATATTGTCAGTGTTAAATTTTGTTAGAGTACGTTATTAGAAAATCAGCTTTATTTTCAGCATTTTCTAAATAAACCCAGTCACTTATTCTTATAGGGCTAATCCCTCTTATTCCCCTTTATTGCTCTTATTTCCTATTCTTTTCTTCATATAGGGGGCGAATTTGGCTATCCTTAATAACAACTTTCTTACTTTTCCCTGCGTTATATTTTATGAACGCCAGAAATTTAACCATAGCCAACGTCTTAAGGCTTCTTCAAATAAGCGCGGCACGAGCTTGTTTGAAGGAGCGTTTACAGTAGCACAAAGTAAAACACACTCTACCCACGTCTTTTGCATACCTAACAGACGGCATGGGAAATCACACTAATATTATAAAGGCGAAAGTTTGTAAGAGTGTGTGTGGGGGTGTTAATTCTTCACGCTCAAACGGCTGGACCGATTTGAATGAAATTTGTTATGTAGGTAGCTTATACTCTGGGTTAACACATAGGTTAATTTTTATCTCGGTCTACGCGGGTGAAACCGCGGGGCGCAGCTAGTGATTGATAAATATTAAATGCGATCTTCTCCCAAATCCTTTTACATTAGTATTTTCATGACCAGACTGACGTACCTAATGGCTAGTTTACACAGTGCGAGCTAACGTGCAAGTCGATATACCGAGTTGCTGCAGTGCAGCTGCGCAGCCTATTACCATGGATTCAGTACATGATTCTGGACCCCCGTCCGTTTAAATTTTTCGTCGGTTATTACAAAAAACAGCTGTTAATTCCTACAAAAGTGCTACCTACGCGGTCAAAATGTATGGGACAACTAATATTTTTATTAGGGTTCCATACCTCAAAAGGAATAAACGGAACCCTTATATGATCACTTCGTTGTATGTCTGGCTGTCAGTCTGTCAAGACCCTTTTTCTCAGGAAGGCGTGGAGGTATCAAGTTTATTATTTGAATTTGAAGGTAAAATTAATATCAAATACGTGGGTCTATGGTCCCTTGAACCAGAAGCTTTGACTTAGAAGTTTGATATTTTCAAGTCAACGCAATAAAACAATACGGCCATTTATGCGACACATTTTGATGCTCGCAAGTAAATCAAAACCTATAGGGTACTTACCAATGATCTGCAATCATGAAGAAGCAAGTTCTTACAGCACAAGTAAAGGAAAAAGTCCAATAATTGATAATTTGTAATTATAGCATAGACCTATAGCTCCAAAGAGTTGTAGGTTATTTAGATTTGGCTAAATCTTAAAAACAGGACAAAAATACATTTTCCGAAAAAGATTTCGCTCTTCTTGCATTTTTCCAAAGGATGAAATTGCTGTCATATATTGTTCGCGGGACTTTGTACATAAAAGACTTTGTATCACATTTTTAGCGTTCGACACAATGTTCTCTAGAGTTAATGTAATACTTTCATTTCTTTGCAAATGATTGTTTTGCTGTCGTTGCTACGTTCGTTGTAACATTGTTTCGAGGCCACGTAATTCGGTGTGAAATTTTTCGTTGTGACGTGCATTCGTTGTTCCGTGATTCGTTATCAAATGCTTTCGTTGTAATGATATTCGTTTCTGCGTGCTTTCCTCACTATGTTATTCGTTACTACAAACTTTCGGTACTGCGATATTCGGCGTAGCATTTTTCGAGGTCACGTAGCGGACTTATTATTATTATACTCTTTGAATCTAATTAATGTATTTGACATACGACAAATGACAGCTAAAAGTTTACATTATTAAAACCAGCTAGCAAGACCAACTAAAAAGGTTGCATATAAATACTCCAGTAATGATGATAAATTAATGTTAATGATATAATAAATAATGGGCTTTTTGTCGTACCCGCAAATGTCAAAATGGGAGTTCTCGAATTCGAGTACCAACCTCGGAAACAATAAAAGTGGTTTTACTATTCAACGTTATTCAGCAGAACAAACAGGTTTCATTACAACTGGTAAATTGATATTCGTTGTTTATAGTTTTTAATCCAATATAACTAAAAAATATAAACCAATACCAAGATCACAAAGATTTTATGTACAACTTTGTATCAAGTAACATCCTCGGAAACAATAAAAATGGTTTTACTATTCAATGTTTTCCAGCAGAACAAGCAAGTTTCATTTCGGCTGATAAATTGATATTCGTCGTTCGTCGCTTTTTAAAGCTTATTGTTAGAGTTTTTACACCGGTAATCTTTATGAACAATGTTTTTATGATGCTGTTGCGACTGCCTCGTTATTGCAGTGCCTCAAAAATGTGCGCGGTGTATGGGTATACAGATGGATTTCATGCTATCATCCGCAAAAAACGGCCTCACTCCTGAGCAGAATAAAGGGCAGTCGCAATAGTATCCTGAAGGCTGTGGCTGCAGACACTTCCTCTGCCATAATAAGGCAATTTATGGAAAGATTAATACCATAGTGTCCATGTCTCGTTGTGTCTAGTAAAGTGGTCATAACGTTAATTTGTCTTTAGTTTTAAGTTACTAACAATAGTGTTTTAAGTGCAAACCTGTTACTAACAATTTATGGATCTTTAGCTGTCCGTTATAAAATGATTTTATTTATTTATAGTTTTTGATCCAATCTAACTTAAAAATGCAAACTACTACTATAACAATATTTTGTAGGCACTATTTGTAATAAGATGTATGACTCTTATGATTACAATAATTTTATTTATTACACCTCAATGTAATAATTCTGGGAAGTTACATGAGAAATGTTACTAGGAGCTCTGGAGTTACTCCCTAATGTAATAATCCTATGAATACTTATAACTTTGGGACTATACCCGTGGTGTGGATTAGATCATAAAAACTTACATGATAGAAATAAGACAAAGGTAGGTAATATTCTACTGAATCCAAGTTAATATAATAGCAGGTACCTACTAATAAAACAATGGAAAATCTAATTAGTTTAGTGGCTATACGTACAACATAATGCTTTCTACACGAGGTGGGTCAGTTTTTGTTCTGTCATCTAGAAATAAAGTTTAAAGCAATCGAAGGAACTTCATACTAAGCATAATTCAGAAATAAGGAAAGAGTTGTCTTTGGTTAAATGTGTAACTGGATCTCTGTACCCAAGCAAGTGTCTTTGGTCTTTACCATCCATCGTTTCTTTGGTCTTCCCCTACTCGTATAGCCATCAAAAATCATACTCAAAACTTTCCTGACGATATTTTCCTCATTTTTCACACGCCCATACCTTGATAACCGGTTTCCACACACAACGGCACCGATACCGGTACGATATCTACCGGCGAAGACAGTGCAGGGTGAGAGTACCGGGCATTCTTTCATTTGAGCAAGCTTTTTGGTACTGCTGACTTCGGGACGTCGATACTTAGGAGTGCAGTGGTTTGTCGCGTCGCGATAGTCGTCGATAATTATACCTGTCGGTATTGAATCGGGTTGGTAGCGTTATCTCATAATAATAGGTCTTTACCTATGAAATTGCCGTTTTGTATGAAAAAATTTAAACGAATTTTTTTCATGCATATTTTATTTGTATTAATCGAAGTAATCACCCATGCAATCAATGCATCTTTGCTAACGCAGTGGCAGTTTATTGATGCCCTTCTTAAAGAAATCAGCTGTACGGGAGGCAACAAATTCTTCAAAGGCATTTTGTACTGCCTCTCGGGTATTGAATTTTTTTCCCGCCAAGAAGTTATCCAAATTCTGGAAAAAGTAGTAGTCTGTAGGCGCAAGGTCTGGTGAGTAGGGCGGATGACGGAGAGCTTCCAACCCCTGGTCTTGCAACTTGGAGACCGTCTGCTGTCCAGTATGAGGTCGCGCGTTGTCGTGCAGGAGCAACGGAGACGAGCGATTGACCAATGCTGGTTGGAGATGTGCCAGCTTCTCCATCATTGTGTTCAGTTCTTCACAGTACACATCTGAAGTAATGCTCACCCCGTTTGGTAAGAAGCTGTGATGAATCACACCGGCGCTAGACCACCAAACAGTGACCATCACTTTTCTAGGGGTAAGTTTTCGTTTAGAGCATTGTTTAGGTGCTGAACCAGGATCCAACCAACTTGCTGAGCGCTTGCGGTTATCAAATAGAATCCATTTTTCATCGCAGGTAACAATGCGGTTCAAAACTCCTTCATTTGTGTGTCTGTTGAGCAGTGCAAGGCACGTCTCGACGCGTACTTCGCGCTGGCGATCATTGAGTTCGTGGGGCACCCATTTGTCAAGCTTTTTTACCTTGCCAATTTGACGCAAATGGACCAATATTGTTTTGACGCTAACGTCGAAAGCTGTGCTAATTCAGCCGTAGATTGTGTATCATCAGCTTCCACAATCGCCTTTAATTCGTCATTTTCGACCAAAGTCTTCGGACGACCGCGAGGTTCATTTTTCAGGTCGAAATTTCCAGAACGGAAGCGAGCAAACCAATAACAAGTGGTGCGTTGGTTTGTAGTGTTAGCTCCGTAAACGTCGTTGATGTTGCGTGCCGCTTGTGCCGCGATGCTGCCACGACGGTACTCATATTCCATAATTACTCGAATTTTTAACGTATCCATGATGACGAAAAAGATTGAAATGCGATGAAAATGTAACACTAATCATAAACAAATGACTACTTTTGGAAAAAAAAATCCATGTTTTTAAAATAAAATTAATTTGAAATTAGAATTCTTAGCCAAACAAAAATTATTTTGATTGGAAATGGCCAGTACTGCAGAACGGCAATTTCATAGGTAAAGACCTAATACTAAAAGGTTTAAAAAGTTTACATTTAATAAGATTGTTTACAAAAATATCTTTAACATAAAATATTTAAAATATTTAATACATTAAAATATTTTTAAAAAACAATATTTTAAAATGGAAAACTTCTTTATAAAATGCTTATTCGTTTTCACAACTTCGACTTCGTAATGGAGAAAAAAATATCGGCTGTCCCGTACAAAGTGTCAATACCCACTCGACCCAAGTGTATGGGACGGCTGATAATTTTTTCTCGTTTACGTTGTTGGTCCCATGGGGAAAGTTGTTCAGTGCGTTCATGCGTTTTATAGTAGTTACAGCAATAGGTATTTCAAGCAGCATTAATGCTGGATCTTGATAGTTGTAACTTAGGGCACAACGAAATAGTTTTAAAATTCGAAGTTACAACAAAATCGTAAATCGATTTTGTATGGTCGTTGATTTTTGTGTGGTCGTTGATTTTGCTGTACCTATATAACATTTAAAAATTGTTGGTTTTATGCTATTTACAGCATATTGAAGTACGTTTTGTTAAAACAGTTTAGAAAAAGTCAACGTCGTAGCATAAAAAAAAACATCGTAGGTAAACGTTACTCAGACCGTCCGACGTAGTATTTTTTACTGATTTCAATAATGCAAAAAAAAAAGCCATTATTTGAGATACGACAAAATCACTTTCTAGCGTCCATATACTAGAAAATTGTTAAACATGGGATGTAAGTAATCAATTACACCCGAGATATTTAGGCACATGAGCGATCGAAGCTATTAAGGGTGCTTATAGTTCGAGGGTGGAATTGATCACTTACATCCGAGTTTGATCACTGTGCTTTTCATCACTAATATCAGAAAATTAGAAAAAAACAAACAAAGAATATCTGTTTAATTGAAAAAAAAAAATCATTTTTTTTCGTCTCGCTAAATGGAATGGCAATGAAAAATACTTGATCCGCCTAATCACTTTTTGTATTGTTGGTCTGTATTTTATTTCTACTGGCAATATCTATGAAAAAATGTTCCTTTCTTATTATTGGTGAGTATACTAAACTCTTAAAATTGGTATAAAACCGCTTAAGTTACACAATGAATTGATGTTATTTTAAAAACGCACTGGCCAGCAAGACGACCGCCAAAAAAAATCAAACGAAAAAAATTTGGCCCAAGCAGATTTTCTTGTTAAACACGTTGTTGCAAACAAAATTTCAATTAAAATATGATGTGTTCAAGTCGCAGATTCAAGTGAAGATGATTTTTGATTTGACGCTGGAATCAGTCAAACTAGAGGCAAAGGCAATCGTAGAAAAACTGTTACCTCCACTACCAAAATCAAAAAAGAGATACTTATTTAAAAACATATGACGACCCTCCACGTGGCAGACTGAAAAAAATGAGTTGGTGAATGTCAGGATGCCTCGTTCGATTTTCAAATTAACTTGCCTCCCAATGTGAGGTAAATCGAATTTACATCCTGCATTTTGAGTTAAATACTAGCTGCTTTCAGAGCATCAGTGATGAAAATGTATATTAAAAGGTAGGGGTAAGAATCATAAGATATTATATCAAACATTCGTCCGCATCGCTGTCAACAGGAAAAGTGCCCAAAAGGCTGGCAATATTCAACA
The DNA here is from genome assembly GCA_946251885.1 of Cosmia pyralina. NCBI lineage: Eukaryota > Metazoa > Arthropoda > Insecta > Lepidoptera > Noctuidae > Cosmia > Cosmia pyralina. Next base: position 13,643,659 of record OX276359.1, on the reverse strand, counting down.
TAATTGAGAACTTTTCTATCTTGTGGGTAGGTTTCTTATTTGCCTTTTATTATATTTTTACATACAATGATGATAATTTAAATAAAGTGTTTTTTTAATCTGTTTTTATTTTCATAAAGACTACCAATTCCATGTATTTAATCAGAACAAAAGTGAAAGAATTTTGAGACAAATATAGAACATAAATTCTCTCGAAGTTCAGTTAGCAGTATAATTCAATTCACTGTGGCTTTTGCGTATTGGTATTTGGAATTCGACTAGCTACGAGTACATATTGAGCTTGTTAATTTGTACGTGCTATTATCCTAGCTAATAAGTAAACTGCTTTACTTGTATTTTACCATAATTTATTTATTTATTTCAGCAGGGAAGACTTACAGCTAAAAAAAAACTTAACATCAAAAACGGAAACAATAGTCAACAGAAAGCCAATTACAAGTCTTTGCGTTTAGCCTTCCATTAGAATTTATGTTGTGAGCATAAAGCAGAAACATATTACACAAATTATAATAGTTAAAACTCTTTACATAACCATTTGGTTTGACCCTAATAAAAAGGAAAAAAAAAGTATTAAAAGGAATACATAATTAATTTACAGTGATTTGAAAAACTTGAGGCTTAGCACCTTCTGGCTGAGGGCACACTAGTTGTAAACAAATCCAAATTATGTCGCTTACATATGTCATTACAAATGTTGCTTGCACGCACAATATAACTGTTCTGCCTATAATTCGTAGATGTATGAGGAACACGTAAGGGTGGATTAAATCGAAATGTTTTACTTGGAACATTAAAATAAAATTTTGATAACAACTCGGGGCTGTCAATATTATTGTTAAAGATTTTTAACAAAAATAAATAGTCAGAAATTTCACGTCGATCATTAAAAAAAAAAAATATAAATAAAATAAAATATTTATTACTGTACCAACTACATACTATATTTTTTATTTTTATTTTTATCAGTGTAAACCACATCAACCTGCCCACCATCGTCCATAGCCTCGGTAATGAAATCGTTAAATAAGACAAGATTCGAAGTGGTAGACCGTCCCCTTAAAAAACCATGCTGAAAAGAGCTAAACGAATTAGCAAGGGTGGGATATAACTGATTATAGATAAACATACATGAAAATCTTTAGTAACGGTAGAAGGTTAGAGGTTTCTTTCTTGTATTATTTCTGTGCTAAGGATATTTATTTATTTAATAAAGAACACCAACAGCATATTATCAGACTAGCTTTTACCCGCGGCTCGCCCGCGTGGATCAATCTGCCTAGCCTTTTCCCAACTATGTTGGGGTCGGCTTCCAGTCTAACCAGATGCAGCTGAATACCATTATTTTACACGGAGCGACTGCCTATCTGACCTCCACAACCCAGTAACTGGGTAATACGATACCCCTTGGTAAGGACTGGTTGTCAGACTTTCGGGCTTCTGACGACCCGTAACGACTGTTGATCTTTGAAGATCCACGAATTACAGCCGGGACCAACGGCTTAACGTGCTTTCCGAGGCACGGAGGAGTCTCGGTATGTAAAGATGGTCACCCATCTACTGACCAACCCCGGCAAGCGTAGCTTAACCTGATGGATCGACCCGTGCGGCTGTTATTGCTCCGAGCTCGCCCGCGTGGATGTCGGAAATTATTTCACGGGAACCTATTTAAAGTAGTCTGTGTATATGTGTCATCCAGGGTGTCAGCTATCTCCATACAAAATATTATCAAAATTGGTCCAGCTGTTTATTTTATTTATTTATTTATTTATTAGGTACACCAACAGCAGTACATACAGATAAAATAATACAGAGCAATAATATAATAAAATTACTGCGATGTATGTCTATTACAGATATATACAGCATTTACAACAAAACGACAACGTAATTAACTTAAAAAAAAAAAAAACTTATGAACACATATTAGAATACAATTAGAATTCAAAATTCAAAATAGTAGTTCAAAGTAGTACGGTCTGATGCTTTGATCATGCCTCGACAATGTTATACTGACTGACATTCAATCATTTAGATATGGAATGTATTCTAGAAAGACTAGGTTGACAGATAGATGCTGGTAGGGCTCCGTGTAGAACGAATTTAGTTAAGGAGTGTGAATTATAATTTATCTGAAGCTTAAATTACAGAGAGCATCAACCCCATATAACTAGAGTCCCTCTCGTTTTATTATTAATTCAGTAAATCTCCTACTGTGAGGTTCGAGCCCTCACATAGCGGTGGAGACGTCCGTGCGTACGTTCGACGTACCTCTCGAAGTCATTGGAGTGCCCCGATACGGCCTACGAGAGTTTGTTTCAGAAATATAAGTGTTTGGCGAGGAAGATATTCCGCCGGAGGCAGAGCTATCGCATGCCTAGCGAGTTCAGGAGCAGTGGAGTTTCCCTTTAAACAGACTAAGTGGTTATAATGTATTTTAGCAGAGTGTGATTGTCACGATGCTCATGTTACATTATCATATCACAGGTTTTGACGCTCGATGTCTGGAAAAGTTCATTGATTATTTCAGACGTATTGCCAGCAACAATCGATGGCGAGAAAGCGATTGGTCGCTGATAATGGGTTATTATCATAAAGATGCTGCGAGGTCATTTTATAATTATACTTATTTTTATGATATGACCTTTGAGGCATTGTGTGACGCATTGTGGGCAGATTTCCCATGTAGATGCCATAAAGGAAAGATTTTTAGTTATGCACGACGAGTGCACAGAATCTGTCTATAGAAGGTGGAAAGAAAAGTGTGTTATGTGTAGAGGATAATACTGAATTAATTTCTAGCAAGAGTGAGGAAGTAGATGTTTTGAAAAAATGCCATGCAGGCGGTGATGAAGATGAAGTTGAGGTCATTGCTGAGCTCAGCTGCGCAGATAGTAGCTTTATCGCACCAAGCAAGCAGCAAGAAGTTGCACCAAGGATGATGTGCAGACAGACGAGGTGCTTCAACTAGAAGACCAGAAAATATTGGAATATTCGGGTCGGTCCAGTCCTTTTATTATGTCTACTAGTGTTTCAGTGTGTCAAGACAATCATGTCCACGATGTGGAATTTAATGATAATACTCGTAGCATCGCATGTGAACAAATTGTTCATGATAATTTTAGTTTAAAATTTTCCGAATCGAAGGAGAATGGGTGTCTTCGTCCATCATCGGAAATAAAGGAGATTGGCAATCTTTGTAATTTGGAAGTCGATTTAAAATTAGGTGAACAGAATGTGAAGTCTTGCGCAGTCGAGACAATGGCTGATATCGCGCAAGTAGAAATGAAATTTAACAATAAAAATTATGATAGGTTCCCTAATACCCCTTTACGACACCAAGGTGTTATGATCATTTCAAGAGGTGGACTGAAAAAGAAAAAGAGTTAATCTGTAAATAAAATTAAATTTAAAAAAAATAGTTCCTAAATTAAATACTTAATTTAAAAAGGGTTGTGAAAATCAATAAGCATTAATTTATAAAGAAGTTTTCCATTTTAAAATATTGTTTTTTTTTTTGTTTAGAGATATTTTGATATGATGGTCCGTACCACTCTCTTTTTAACCACACCTTTCTGATACACCCTGTATTTTCAGAAAGTGCTCCTTATCACCTTTCACTAATGAAAGGTGAGGAGCACTTTATTTTTTTTTTTTATTTTTTTCGTGTTTGGTATCTAAATTTACGAATTATTAATCACGATTTGTTAATCCCCAGTTTTTTTTCGGTAACTTTAAAAATCTGCTACAAGAATCATGTTGAATTTTATGTGACGTGACGTACGGCCTTTATCCCGCGCAACGCGAGAAATAGATATATACAAAGTCTGTTAAAATCATAAAAATATATAGTAAAAATATTTTAAACTTAGTAAATTGTAATAAAATATTGTGAACTAGTATAATGTAGTAAATTGTAGGTATTTATACTTCTCTTTGGAATAAAAAACTGCTCATTGAAATAAAATGTATAGAAAACTTATACCTCGGTTAAGTGCAATATCTTCTATAACTTATTGCATTATCACTGAGAGAAATATTTCTCTCATTAGAACAATCCTCGCGATACAAATTAGATTTATTATCTCATTCTTTATGTGCACATGTGTCATTTGTGCATTCTGTAGTTATTTTTTTGTTTTATTAGTTATTAATCTGATTTTCTGCAAGATGAGAAAACCGTAGACTAAATTCATAATTTAGTTTTAGTTTTAGCTTTACCTATAACCGACTGCCTCGTTGGTCTTGTGAGCATGAGGTCCTGGGTTCGATTCACGGGTCAGGCAAAGTGTTATTGGGTTTTACCATCTGGATTTCTCAGTGGCAGCCCGGAATCTGGAATTCTGCCTGGTTGTTGGCAATAAGCTCGCCCCCTTTTACATGGGGCTTAAACATATCTGGCGAAATGTGGTTTTACTATAGGTACACTTCTGACTCACCCATCCGGGGATATAGTCGTGATTTTGTGTGTGCTTTACTTTATTACTGAAGTTTTTGTTTAATTGCCATTGCTCAGGCTCAACGATTTCCAGCATGTCATTATGTTGTGTACGGGTTGTAGTAGTTAACTCCGTACACCGATTTATTTATTTATTTCCAATACACGTATTAATTATGTACAATTGGTTTTAGCCACACAACGAAAACCTCTCAGGGCTTATCTGTGTGCTGGCAAGCCGCTCATTTAAATTTACAAAAATGTTTATTACTGCAATGATACATAAAATATTTATATAATGATGATAACAATTTATTGGTGCATTAAGAGAAATTTTGTGTAAAAAAACGTTTGGATTTGTCCTTATAACTTTTCGAACTCATCCTGTATAACATTTGCAAGTCCTCTGGAAGTTTATTAAGGAAAAATGGTACCAATTTGACGTGAAGGTTTGAAAGTTCAGTAGTATAGAGAAACAAGTTCCACAAAGATGCACTAAGTTAGTTAGGTTTATTTAAGTTAAGAGTAACACTACTAGAGTGGTAGGCGATTATTTCTCTCAGTTGTTGATAGCTACACAGTTATAAGTTCACTATATTTAAATTCGTTAGTCATGTTATTTTATAATGCTAAATTATGACGCGCATCGTTGGCTGAAAGTAGGTTACGGAGTAAGCAGAAAAATGTACGGCGATGAGACCGTACATGTTGTTTTCCAAATAATAAGTTAATCATCCATTCCGTAAGTTCAAATTCATTTTAATTTTTGCGTGGATCTGACGTGACGATGAGGAAAATGTCGTGAGGAAAGTTTTGAGTATGAATGTAGATGGTTATAAGAGTAGGGGAAGACTAAAGAAACGATGGATGGATTGTGTGAAAGATGACATAGCTAGAAAGGGGGTGACTACCGAGATGACGAATAATAGAGAAGTATGGAAAAAAGGGACATGTTGCGCCGACCCCAAATAGATTGGGATAAGGGCAGGAGAATGACAATTGCGTGGGTGTGACGTATATTGTCCCCCAAATACTGATTGGAACTGCCACTCCTTCATACAGGTTATTCAGTAACCTAGCTAGGAGATCAGAACCGCACCCACTAAAATTGTAGCAAATCTGTAATTTTACTATGTACAAATTATATACCCATGTACTGCAATACTTGAATGTGATCAATAAAGATTTATTTATTTATTTATTTATTTAAATTCTTCTTTTTTGTGTTTGTGTTCTTTCTTTGCGTCATGTTTACCGCAAATAAATGTATTTTCTTTCTTATTTCTTTCTCTCCAAAGTATCTGGATTAGCAAAGGTAGTATGTTAGGTAGCATCAAGTGAAAATTTGGAACTTTGAAATTTTAAACCGGTTTTTTTTTTCGTGGAAATCCGCTCACGGTATTTTCATAACGGTCTTTGTGTAATATATTATTATTTATAACAGAAAGTGATAACTTTTGTAATTGTAACCACAGAAAGGGACGCTGATATTGGAAAACTCCTAATACAAACGGAATTGGTAAACCGAAGTGATGCGAGGGAATTCAGTATAAATACGTCCGAACATTCATGACAATAATATTATAATATACGCACACACTACAATGACCGTTATGCGGTGTTAATAGAGGCAGTTATTGCTTACATAATTGTGACTAATAGCTTTATTAAAGCTCAAGTTATTTCTCGTACGTGATGTTATTTCGTAAACCGAGCAGCAGCGGTGGTAACGGAGCGAGAAATGGGATGTGAATATTTGGACGTGGGTACCTATATTATATAGTACTGGCTCTTACATAGGCTGCACTAAAAGTATCGGGAATGGAATATTTCCATTGTTCCTGTCATATAAAATCTTTTTAATTGAAAACTCCTTGGTTTTAAAAATTGAATATCATTTATTTATTTAAAAAAAGTTTCTCGGTCTTGTCACAAGGTTTTGTCAAACTTGTTTAGTCGTTGAGAAAATGGAATTGACTGGAGAAAATTCAAGAGCGATGATTTATTATGACTTTCGAAGTGGTTTAACACAAAAACAGTGTGTTGGATGATTTCTGCATTTGGTGATGAAGCCCCATCCAAAACCACAATTTATCGCTGGTTTGCTGAATTTCAACGTGGACGTGTCAAGCTCAGTGATGATCCCCGTCAAGGTCGTCCAAAAACTGCAGTCACCCAAGAAAACGTTGATGCTGTGCGTAAGCTGATTGAGGAAGATCGACATGTGACATACCGCGAAATTCAGGCAACTTTAGACATTGGCATGAGTCAAATACAAATAATCTTGCATGAACAATTAGGTGTAAAAAAGTTGTTTTCCCGATGGATACCGCATTCGCTCTGTGAAGAGCAAAAAGCGGCTCGCGTTACTTGGTGCGTCAGAACTCTCGAAAGATTCCACGCAGGATCCTCAAATGCTGTATACAACAACGTATCAGGTGACGAATCCTGGATGTTTCAGGTGACGAATCCTGGATATACGCGTACGAACCCGAAACAAAAAACCAGTCACGAGTTTGGGTGTTCGAAAATTAGTTAAAGCCAACAAAAATTGTTTGTTCACGGATTGTTGCAAAAAAAATGGTGGCCACGTTTGTCTCCAAAACCGGCCATGTTGTGACTGTTCCTCTTGAGGGACAAAGAACGGTTAATGCAGAATGGTATGCTAGCATTTGTTTGCCACAGGTCGTTTCTGAACTCCGTAAAGAGAACTGCAACCGCCGCATCATCCTCCATCACGACAATGCGAGTTCTCACACCGCGCACAGAACAAAAGAGTTTTTAGAGCATGAAAACATAGAATTATTAGACCATCCGCCGTACAGCCCCAACCTAAGCCCTAATGATTTCTATACTTTCCCTAAAATAAAGAATAAATTGCGTGGTCAGAGATTAATCACCTGAAGAAGCTGTGGACGCCTACAAAACGGCCATTTTGGAGACCCCAACTTCCGAATGGAATGGTTGCTTCAATGATTGGTTCCATCGTATGGAGAAATGTGTCAAATTTCGCGGAGAATACTTCGAAAAGCAATAAATACATTTTTAAATAGTAATGTTGTGTCACTTCCTTGATTCCCGAAATTTTCAGTGCCGTCTCGTATTTTAAATGATGTGCAAGAGTACTTCTTACTTATATATTATGGTGTGGGATATAGTAATGTTTAGTAATAGTTATACTTCTTTTAGAAAAGGTGGTACTAAAATGAAGGGTTCAATAGTTCGGATAGATTTATCCCATGAACAAACTTAACATTGTAGGTGAAAAACATTTTCTCATGTAAGTTTTTTACACATAATATATAGAGATTTACTATGTTATACCTCTTATATGTTTTCCTGTAATTTCTGGTTTTTTTTTTTCAATATTTTAGGCTCAGTAGTTTCGGAGATACAGGAGGGAGGGGGGGGGGGGGGGGGGGTTGAATGGTCGATTTTCATATTTTTCATAATTAACTATATAACCTATTAAAAATCATTTATTTACGTTACGCGTCCGTGTTTGGGTCATAGAATTTCATATGCGTACCAAATTTCAACATAATCGGTCCATTACATTTGGAGCAAATTGGCTATGAAAGACGGACAGACAGACACACGAGTGATTCTATAAGAGTTCCGTTTTTCATTTGGACGTACAGAACCACCATATACCATTTTAATTTTATCGAGATTACATAAGATGGTTATTGTTAAATTAATTAAATTTTGGACAGAGTCGTGATAACCCATATTCATTAGGTATTTTGATGTTATTTGTAAGGCATAACTCACTGATTCTATTACACGATTGACCCTTTTAAAACGTATTTAAATCATAAAATTATATTTACGTCATCAAGAGAACGTGCCACCACTGCTGGGGAAGTATTTCAAACAAAACTTTTAATTAAATAACTCGGGGATAGTAAATGTCCGTCGGCTTTCACGGAGTGGTCAGAAGTTTTACCTCTCTTTCTATATCAGAACAAAGAAAGTAAATAAGGAAAAGGAAAAAAATACTTTTGTCACTTCTTTGCAAGTTACAGTATCAATGAGAAAAGTAAATAATTACTTGATTTGTTGCCGGATATTATTTTTACTGGCCATATCCTGTTTTTGTGGACAGGATCGAAAGAACGTGGGACAACTTAAAAAAACTTAAGGCTTCTGAATATATTTAGCCCAGCTGGCTTTGAAAAGTGACACAGGAGTGAAATAATTGCAATAGACGGCACTGTTAACCGACGTTCGTACGGACGTAAAAATATCGCGGCGGGATTTTATAGCGCACTGGATTTTCAACTCTCGTTGTTGAGCCGAGCGTTGAGAATCCAACTTAACCATAACAGAGTGCATTTTAGCGCGTCGGATAAACGTACTGTTGAATTTTCAATTCTCAGCGCTAAGCAGAGCGTTGAAAATTCAGTGCGCGAAAAAAAAACGCCGCGATATTTTTACGTCCGTGCGAACGTCGGCTTACTGAAGCCTCGACTAATCATCAATACAAGTATTACATCAAGAGCTCAAGTATTACATTCGATCTACGGCTGCTTGGCAAATAGCCAACCAAGTACCCTATACTTGGTTTTTTAAGAATGTATAGGAAAGCAATATCCCTAGTAGCAGTACTGGGGATATTGCTTTCCTATACATTCATTACTGTCATAGTTTTCATGTTCTATTTCACGCAATGCTTAACGCCAATGAAGTCGAAGCTGGTTCTCGAATAAAAAAAAAGTAGTAGTAGTAGTTATAAATAAATAAATACCTAGTAATATTTTTTTATTTCTGATTTAAAACACATTTACGGTTCATAAAAACAATTTTCCAAGTAAAAATATAATATTCCGGAAAGTGTTGGTGACTAATGAAAAATCATTGCATCGAAAACACAAGTAAAGTATAAGTAAGTAGTAGTAAGTAAAGTCAATCTGCCAAGCCTTTTCCCAATTATGTTGGGGTCGGCTTCCAGTCTAACCGGATGCAGCTGAATACCAGTATTTTACATGGAGCGACTGCCTATCTGACCTCCAAAACCCTCTTACTGGGTAACACGATACCCCTTCGTAAGACTGATTGTCAGACTTTCGGGCTTCTGACGACCCGTAACGACTGTCAAAGATCCACGAATGACAGCCGGGACCAACGGCTTAACGTGCTTTCCGAGGCACGGAGGAGTCTCGGTATATAAAGATGGTCACCCATCCACGGACCAACCCCGGCAAGCGTAGCTTAACCTGATGGATCGACCCGTGCGGCTGTTATTACTTAGCCACGAGCTCCTAGGTAGTAGTAAGTAAAGTAAGCACATGAAAACATGGCCGCAAAAAAAGATATTTATAAAAAAAACTTTTTTACAAAAAAAAAAAACAACCGACTTTTACAAAAAAAAAAAAAACAAAGTAAAAAATAACTTTAATTTCGGAAGTCGGTGTCTTTGGATCTGTATTTTAGCTTTTTGCCACCGACTTCCGAAATTAAAGTTATTTTTCACTTTGTAGTATTTTTTTGAAAGTCCCTTGTTTTTTTTTTGTAAAAAAGTTTTTTATTTTTCACTTTTTAGTGGGTCAGTCTGTAATTCATCTAAGTTACAATAGCCAAACTAATGCCAACCAATAGCAATAGCCAATAGCTAATGTCAACTGCTCATCATCTTTTACAAAATATTGCTTTTCCCGATACAAGGACGTTAATTATTGAGGAGTTCTTCAAGTAAGGAATCAGAGAACTGGAACTGACGGTGAAATCACCATCAGCTCCATTTCAACATATGTATTGACGAGCATAAATTGCTTAGCAATAGTCGAATCGCAACCCGTGAAATACGTATTATTGAGTAGTTCCATCACCATCGGGCCATCGGGCCATCTCTGGTCTTCCTCATCAGTTCCACTTCACTAAATGGTGCTTTCCGGGAGCAAATGCACGAGTTACTATAAAAAATACACAAACCGCTATAGGTGTGCCTATAAAATTTAAAGGTTTTCCTCGATTTCTCTGGGATGCCATCATCAGATCCTGGTTTCCTTATCATGGTACCACTCTTGGGATATCTCCTTTCCAACAAAAAAATAATCATAAAAATCGGTTCATAAACGATGAAGTTATCCGCGAAAACACATAAAAAAAAATTATATAATAATATACGGTCGAATTGAGTAACCTCCTTTTTTTGAAGTCGGTAAAAAAAGAGATTCTTCAAAAGTATAAATCTTCCGGGCATCCCCTCAATTTGCAGCATAGCGAGGTAATAGCATGTTGCAGGCTTAACGTGATTTTATCGGTGCCGGGAGTAATTGATACAAAGTGCTGTTTGAACGATGAGTCTGTAATTCTGTATGGTGCTTGGAAAAATATTTATTGTGAGCTAAGTATAGGTAATAAATATACAAATGTGCTAATGTTTTTTTTTTTGTGAATGACATCTTGCAGGCCCACCTAGGGGAGGGTTGTCGGATGTTTAACCAGGCTATCCTGTGGATGCCTTTTAAATAAGGCCTCCAGGCAGGGCATAAAACTTATAAACTAAGCGACCACACCCTCAGGGCACCCCCTTTGGTTTACGGACCTCAGCTTAGGGCGTCGCTAGGAGAGGGCAGCTAGGGACAGGCTGGATCGGGTCAAATGTGCTTTTGTAAAATACATAATAATTATACCTACCATGTTGATTTTACGTGGGTTATGTTTTAACTTAAAGGTCAAGATGTTATTGCCATTAGTAGCTTCTTAGTATTTGCATCAAAATGGTTGCTATTTTTACTATAACTCGATTGTGTATTATTTTTTACTGTTAAATAAAAAAAAAAAAACTATCAAAAATAAATAAATAATGGAATGTGCTTCCAAATAAATACCATGATATTTGCCAATTTTTTCAGATCTTCAAAGAATTTATCCTCAGGATGTTCGTACCTAATTACTTGAAAATATTCGATATTATTTCAATTATATTTGAAAGAATATTTTTTTAGTGAAGCAATGAAATGGAACGAAGGCTTAATCGTTTTTACTTGAGAAATTGTTACTCACAAATATCTTAACAAACTTTTGAGCAAGTTCAAAGCTTATTTATTAGAGCGTTTAGGGATATAAAAAGTTCCTACTGCATCGTTGGTCTAGGAATCGCAAGTGCTACTGCTGAGCATGAGGTCCTGGGTTCGATTCCCAGGTCGGGCAAAGTGTTATTGGGTTTTTAGGGTTACGTACCTCAAAACGAAAAACCAGAACCCTTATAGGATCGTGTAACTGTCTGTCTGTCCGTCTGCCACAGCCAATTTTCTCCGAATCTAATAGACCGATGAATTTCTGTGATCCAAACATGGAAGTGTAACGTAAATAAATAAATTTTGAATATGGGGGTCACTTTTGGGGGGCAAATAAGAAAATTTAAAAAAAAAGTTTAACAAACTACCGTGTGACATATCAAATGAATGAACTCACAGTGAGGTATAGATTTTTTTTATTTCCGTAAAATTTAGAAAAAAATACACAAAATAGTTAGGTATATCTATAGATTACAGGAAAACCTATAAGAATAAAGTCAAGAATAAGTCTGTGGTCTTAAAATAACATGATAAATCTCTCAATATTGTGCGTACAAATTTATCAACTACATTGTTAAGTTTGTTCTTGGGATAAATTCATTCCAACTATGGAGCCCTTCATTGTGCGTGTTCTGACACGCACTTGGCCGGTTTTTTCTATCTTGAATTTGTCAGTAGCAGCCCAGTCTGGATTTGTGCCCGGTTGATGGCAATAACATAACTGGCGAAATGTGGTACACCTCTGCCCAACCCTTCGGGGAAACGAGGCGTGATTTTATTTTATTAAAAGTTATACTTTGATTGGTTTGAACAAATTTAATAAGCATTGAAGTTTGCCAAGCGAGTGTAGATACCTACTGTCTTTTTTTTTCTTCGAAGCCGTTAGCAAAGTGGTTTTATTATTATTTATTTATTTCTCAGTACAGGTTCTTAATATTAATACCAACTCGCGCGACCATTGCATGAGCCCGAACGAAAACCCAGGATTGTCCGAGTGCACGAAAGTGAGCCTGAACAAACAATGACAGCGTACGCGTTCCGGCTCTCACTTTTTTATTTTTTGTAATTTTGTATGCGGTCTCACCCCTTGCGTTCTAGGTTGTTGGAAAAAACGGTCCCGGCATACTTACTGTGCTTCACTTGCGATATGCGTGGCGCGGAGTCCTTCTGTTTTTCTAGTCCGTGTTTACAATATAGTTTACTAACTGAGGCTGACTGGAGTTTTACTACACACATCAAAAGTGTCTAGGGATCAAGCATTTTTATGCGGATTTCTTGAGATTGAGATGTGGCTTTGTAATAAATTTATGATTTTATAAATTTATATGGATCCTTTTTGGTGCATTTCATAATTTGAATCAGGAACTGTGAATCAAATTCGAGTAAAAGATGAAAATCAGCTGTCAATATTTTCCCTATAAAAACATACAACGCATTGAAGACATTATTAGTGCTACTGTTTCCCTACTACTGATTAAAACCAACGTTATTATGGAGCGGCGACGTCATTTAAGCAGGGAAGAAATGCTCAGAGCCGTGGGAATGATAGAAGCTGGTTCCCGGCAACGTACTGTGGCTTTAGCTCTGAATACAAGTCAGAGTGTTATCAGTCGACTTTGGACACGTTACCGAAGCACTGGTACCGTGGCTGAGCGCCATGGAGGACGGTATCGCTGCACCACACGGAGACAAGACCGATACATTCAAATCTTAACTCGAAGAGCTCCAACTATAACCGCCATGATGTTAGCCGTGAGGCTTCATCACTCTTCAGGGAACTTAATTAGCGACCAAACAGTCAGAAACCGCTTGCATGAAGTGAACCTTCATTCCCGAAGACCGCTACGGGTACCACCTATAGCAATGCACAATCGTAGGATTCGATATCAATGGGCTCTTGAACACAGAAATTGGGCAGAAGAACAATGGCGTTTCGTGTGCTTTTCTGATGAGTCTCGTTTTGGTATGAGACCGGATACAAGACGTATACGACACTGGAGAACCCCTGGACGCCAACAGCGATTAAAATCCTGCCAGGAAGTCCATCCTTATAGTGGTGGAAGCATCATGGTATGGGCGGGTATTTGGATCGGCGGAAGAACTGAGTTGATTTGGATCAGAGGCAACCTCAACGCTCAAATTTATGCTGAGACGATTGTATCAGACGTCATCGTTCCTCTACAAGTGCAAATCGGTCCCTTATTTCAGTTAATGCATGATAATGCACGACCGCACACCGCAAGAGTTGTAAGACAGACTCTCGCCGCAGCTAACATCAATGTCCTGCCCTGGCCTGCTCAGTCGCCAGACTTGAACCCGATTGAGCATGCATGGGATATGCTACAGAGAAGAGCTCTGCCGAATATGGAGGGTATCCAGTCGCAAGAAGACCTTTTTTTGTTGTTGCAACGAACATGGGCGGCCATTCCACAGCGTGATTTGGATGAACTCATTTTGAGTATGCCAAACCGATGTTCTTGTGTTGTTAGTGTTCGCGGTAGAAACACGGATTATTAATTGTTTAAGTTACCCAATAAAATTTTAAAGAAAACTGTTATTTCAGTCTTTTTTTCGAACTTTAATGTTAGTGGTTCAAATGTCAAAAATCCCTTTATTAGGAAAATGGCAAATTTCTTTATTAATGCAAAGGTGACTTGGTTTATCGTTACTGTGACAAACGAAAACACTTTATTTGATGAATCCTTAAAGAAAATTTTAATTAATATCAATCAGGAGAAAAGTTATTGCAAAAATATATGTTGATCCCTAGACACTTTTGATGTGTGTATATTCATGCATCGTCTTGTGATAGAATTGTATAAAAAAACTTTTTTTCTTGATTATTCTACTTAGCATAAAAACTATTTGGTATAATAACTGAGAAATGGAAACAGAGGCTAGCGATAAGCGATAGCATCGCGCCATATCACGTAGTTTCGATTGGTGATTTACGTTTTCGTTCATTTGTATGTATGACATGTGGCATACATCCCTAGATACAAATTTATTTGCTCTATGTGTGTAGGTGTGTAGCTACACTCTGACGTCACAATAGTCAGAGAGCTCTCAATACTGAACGAGCGGAACAATTTGGTCGGAAAACTGTGGGAAGTGTTAAAATACCAAAAAATACGACACAGAAAAGTGTGGGTTTATTAAAATGTGAAAAACGAGGTAACAATCTAAAGTTTTGTAGGCGGTGGATGGTGCGAAATATCACATAATTATTATTTTAATATTCGAGGAGCTCGTAGCTAAGTAATAACAGCCGCACGGGTCGATCCATCAGGTAAAGCTATGCTTGCCGGGGTCGGTCCGTGGATGGGTGACCATCTTTACATACCGAGACTCCTCCGTGCCTCGGGAAAGTACGTTAAGCCGTTGGTCCCGGCTGCCATTCGTGAATCTTTGACAGCCGTTACGGGTCAGAAGCCCGAAAGTCTGACAGCCAGTCTTACCAAGGGGTATCGTATTACCCAGTTAATGGGTTGTGGAGGTCAGATAGGCAGTCGCTCCATGTAAAATACTGGTATTCAGCTGCATCCGGTTAGACTGGAAGCCGACCCCAACATAGTTGAGAAAAGTCTAGGCAGATTGATTTATTATTTTAATATTCATTCACAAATTATTTTAATGTTCATAATACCTACGGATTATTTCAGAAAAGTGGCTTTGCGTGATACTTATCTTGCTATTAAGAATATATTCCATGTAGATAAGTACTCACAATCGCAACCTCTTTTTTTTTTTTTGTGGATGGGAAATCATCAAATGACTTCTCCCGCTCTGGGCAGAGCGGGAGGGCGTGTCAGATTTTACTGACTAAAACCCACCCATGTTCCTTCAGTTGCCCGTGCCAGGGCCACGGTATCTCTTTCGAACTACCCGCGACCCCGGCGGCAATCGCAATCTCTGCGTTTATAATCTACGCCAAGAATATGTAGCGTAGTTGTTCGCCGTCGGCTATGCTTTACCTGCTAGGTAATAAATAAGTTAGGTACACCTACCTGATAACATAGATAACATAGGTCGAACTCCGCCCGTCCGTGGAACGGTTCCGGGAGTTGAAACTTTGGTAGGTTCTGGTCATAAATAGCTAGTAGATTGTATAAGTAACTACGTAATAGCTTTGCAAGTAACATTCAACCTTAGGTTGGTCCTAAGGTTGAAATTCATTTGCACTAAATACATAAAATTTCAAAGTCAATTTGTGACATTATGTTTGTGACAGTTAGATAATTTCAACATAATTGAAGTTTCAATTTACTGAGAATTGTTGTCAAAAGTGATAAAGCAATTACGAGGTTATACTCTACGCTAACTCTCTCTCTCTATATATTATCTAAGCCACTAATGACTAAGAAATTAAAGTAAAGTGAAAAGTAAAAGACAGTGGAAACCATGTGTATGAAAGCTATCGCTTCTTTAAAAAAAAAAATCAAAATTAAAAATCATTTATTCAAATTTGATTTAGAATCAGCAATTTTTGAACGTCAAAATTACATAAGAATACGCCCACTCATCATCGTGTGTATCTTTGAAACACTTCATCATCTATGTGTTTGAATAGTCCCTACACCATTCTCGCTCTTACATCTTGCGTTATTGTTTTATGAGCCCACTATATCTATACCTGAAACTTATGACAAGGAAACACATCACACATACATACAGTCGACAAAGTTGGCGGTTGGCCTATTCATTTCAATTCAATTTATTTTATTGCAGATAATAAAAATCCATAATATTACATAAAAACAATATAAAAACAAAGATGAATAAATTAAAAAAAATACAATAATTTAAAAATATTATAAAAATTAATCATGAGTGTCAAAAAATGTGTAAAAGAATAATTAGGTCAAATAATAATAATAATCAAATATAATTTAATTTAAACTGTCAAATAATAATAATAATCAAAATATAATTTAAACAGAAATAAAAAGATAATCAAAACACATAAAATAGGTACCTATTCTATAATAATGAGGGGCCGCTAGCGTGCAGCCGCATCCATCTCATCAACATTGGTGAGTCCCACCTCTGGGACAATGCGCTAAGAATACCATTCGGGCTGCCACGCACACGCCGTAACAGCGAGGCGCACCTTTTTCTGATTATCGCTATGTTCACCTCTATGGCCTTGGTAATAAGGTAATAAGGTTGACAACCACATTTCCGACTTTACAATGCAATTCATAAACGTATTCTATTGATGGCTCTGTCGTTGGTCCAAAACTAAAAATAGTCGGAGAGATTGTCATTTATTTATAAACTCATCATAGAGAACTAGAAAAAAAAAAAGTGTTTATGCCCCGTCATACCGCCCAACCACTGTAACTCTCTATAAGCATAATCTATATAGTTTTGGCCAACCAGATAATCACAAATACAATTAAGCTTGGTGAGACCCAGGTCTTGTAACAATAGGCCAAACTCCTATTAACCCGTCGCGCGCTAATTAGCAGACACAATTGAAATTCTATTGTTATCTGTACACATGGTGTGCAATCGACATTTTAAGAGTTAAGATAGGTACTGCAAGCAAACCTATTGCAAGTAATGGTCTCAAATCATTCAGAATTACGTCCCAACGACGTGTCCTGATGAATATTGATGCAAGGGTTAGTTCCGGGTAATTGATACGTCTCTGCTGAGTCAACAGTTCTTTACCGGAGGTGAATAATTTCGTAGAACAAGACAGTTTGGGTCGGGAGAGAGGTGTCTACGAATGTGGATATAGCGCTTTGCCTAGTGTTGGTTTAGTCTAAAAATACAGCGTGGTTTAGTGGTAAGGACAATCTCAAAGAAAGGCCCAGCAAGTGCACGGTAAAAAGTTCAACAACATTTTTGAGTTTTATCATAGTTTTCCTTGCGTTTGACTTCCATAGTAAAAAAAATTGGATAGAAACATGTACATGTTCCTAACAGATTTTTTTTTACAATTTTTATTACCAGGAATAATTTTATAAAACCTACCCACTTACTGTTCAAAGTCCCAAATATAGAATTGGTTTGTATAAAGCACCGCTGAAAGTTCACTTCCATCGCATCCTTAAAGCTCCATTTACACGGTGCCAGTTTATTTCCTGTGGCATACCATAAAATTGAAGGGCAATTAACTGGCACCTTCTAAATCACGTACAATATTGTTGCACAATACGAGCAGGTTAGTTGCCGTTCAAAATTGGTATAAGTGTAAACAGCACTTACAATAAAATCTCATATATAATATATTAAAATCGGATTAAATTCTGGCATGAAAATGTACTATTATTCAAACTTGAGAGAATGAAACAAGATGTTCAATAAAATTGAATGAAATATTAGGCAGCGGAAATACGGGTAACATGCAATAATTGCCTGTAATATTAATGCCTTGGTGTAAGTCGCAAACATTTTTATTGAATGGCAAAAATTGGATTCAATTATGTTATGCCATTACCTACTGTAGGCCATTGGAAATCGCACGCGTGTAAACACTTGCAAGCAATTCTTGAATGGCAATAAAATTGAACGCGCTTTATGGCATGCGATTACTGCTCTTGAACGTTCCAGAAACTTGCACCGTGAAAATGGAGTTTTTTGTTTGTTTCATGCCCAATATCGTAAATAACCCAACTTTCTTCAGTAATGTCAAAAGTTTATAGGAAACACTTCAAGGATAGATAAAGATGGATGTTAGTTTTTCTTTATATCCTATGCCTTCGTGGTCCCTCTCGCAGTTAGGAGGATATGATAAGGTGCCAAACTAAAAGTTTTAAGAATTTCTAGCTTTGTTTGTTCACAGATTATTAGGTTAACAAAATCTTTTGAAGGTATCCTAAATGCTTGGCACATAATAAAAGGGTAAAAGTAAAATCGCTTTTGAAGCATTTTCTCATCCTGTGGGGACTTAAATATTTCCTAGCAAATAATTCCAACCTTTTTAGACTCTCAGGGGACGTCAATCTAAGTTGCTAGTTTTGGGTCGTACAGGTCATACCTACTACAAAATTAATCATAAGCACATTATGTTCCCAACTTTATACAACGTGTCATTTCGCATCCTCGTCAAATTTAAGGATGTGGTATAGACAATCAAACCGAACAACTTTTTCCATGGCACCAACATCTTAATCGCGAAAAAATTATCAGCCGTCCCATACATTTGCGTCAAGGTACTGAAGCTTTCTATGGGACTGTTGAAAATTTTTTCGCGATTACGATGTTGGTCCCATGGAGGAAGTTGTTCGGTTTGTTGTTCTGTATCACACCCTGAAATTTGACGAGGATGCAAAACGACACGTTGTAATTAAATAGCTGAATACCAAAAAATCTAAAATGATTTCTAAAACTTTTGAGTAATATGTCGGAACATTTTCAATTTTGAGCTGAACCGATCGAGAAGTACACACTTAGGCACCGATCTAGATTAAACATACCAGCATCCAAACTAAAAATGCATTCTACAAGTCCCTACGTAATGTCTATAAAAATATACAACAGACTAACAGACATCATAAAGAAAGAAGAAAAGTTCAATATATTTACAAAAAAACTTAAAAAATTTATTAATACTGAAGAACTTAATGCCTTAGATGAATATTGAAGAAATGTAGCACATGTTCAGGAAATTACTAATATAATAAAAAAAATATTTTATTTTATTTTTATTCAGAAAGGAACTCCAACAAAGGATACACATTACATGCATTATTATACAAAGTAGGTACTTTGAAGATTTGTGCTCCTTCAGTTATAGGAGAACACATCATGCATACATCATCATTTTAAACATAGTTTAGAATTGTATGAGTTTAAGTAGTTAAACACAATCAAATTTAAATCAAAGAAAAATTAAACAATATTAAATTAAACAATACATGAACATAAAATTAAATTAAACATTTGGAGTTAAAACACGGGTTAAATAGTAAACAATTGAAGAGTAAAATTAAAAAAAAAAAAAATAATTAAAACATTAAGATATTCTAAAACACAAATAATACAATGAAAGAGGCAACAATGAATAGGAACTATAAATTATAATATAAGAATAATAATTGATAACAAAAGTAAATGATAATCACGCAATTTATAGCTATATTTAAAATATATTAATGATATGGTAATTATTAATAAATAATATAACAAAAATAATAATTAAATAAAATAGCAATAATATTAGATTAAATAATATAGCAATAATAATTATTCATAATCTCCTAAAACAGGGCTTCCTCTCTCCTACCCTTTTGCTGAGCCCTACAGGGTCCATAATGATCTCAATTATATAATTACCCCCTTTTTTTTGTGGATGGGAAATCATCAAATGACTTCTCCCGCTCTGGGTAGAGCGGGAGGGCGTGTCAGACTTTTACTGACTAAAACCCACCCATGTTCCTTCAGTTGCCCGTGCCAGGGCCACGGTATCTCTTTCGAACTACCCGCGACCCCGGCGGCATAGGCCCAATTGACCCCGTCACTGCTGGCATCTCTATATAATTACCACCTAAGTACACATTATGGTAAATCAATAAAGATATTGAGTATTGAAGTTATTCGTCTCTCAAAACTCAGACACTCATTATTTATATTCGAATGTCAGTTCTAATTCGTTACCAAGTATACGCGGCAAACTTTCGCCCGACTAATTGAAAGACATTCGGACATTGAGGGCAGAATTCGGAAGGTTTTTCATACTTTCGAAGTTTCCCATAGGGGTAGGCAGAAGGGGATAGGCAGAAGCTACAGAACGCCACCTGCTACACTTGTACTCCTTTTACTTCGCTCATTCATCTGGTCAGACACGCACGCCGGTTTCGAGTACTATAATTATGAGTAGGTAAATTATAATAGTTATGAGTTAGGGTACTTACATTATACTTACTTACTGATTATTTATCCTCGTCTTAATGCTACACGTGTCCTCTCGCTGGGGTGGTGGTAATAACGACAACGTAGCATTGTTTGTAATGGCCGCCTCAAAGACAGTCGAGGTCTGTTCTCTATTGTATTTTTCTAATTAGGTACAGCTGCAGCAATAAGAACCGTATTTCCGTTTATAAAATACAGTAGGAGATTTAAAATGTCATACCACAGGTCATGGTATACCAACCGTACAAAAACGGTAAAATATATTATGAAGCAGAAACGATAAAGATATAAATAAAATGTTATTTCATAAAGAAGAATTGCTTTCCATGGGAAAAGTCGTGAGTTTATGCATGTACGGTTAGCTTTTCTGTCGACTTCTGCGTCACATTTAAAAATACATATTTTACATATTCGCGAAAAATTTCCTCTACATTTCACTGACAAAAGGTTTTATTTTATTGCATTGTACATAGAGAATAAATTCATGCATTTTGTAAAAGGAATGTAGTTTTTTTGAAGCATTTATGTGAGTTTAAAGAAGGTATCGAAAGAAGTACATATACGAGTATATTTCAAAGGAAATCCTTTGAAATCCCAACCACTGTGCAAGTGCACAAAGAAAACAAACGGAGATTTTTCCGCAAGATTCTTTAAAATCTTTGCTTTGATAGTGCATTAGATACCGCGTTCCGTTGCTCTTACATATTGAACACAGTTCTTTTTGCTACAAAGATAAAGTATTCGCTCGAGGCGATGTGCGACGGAGACTTATAAAGGTCAGGTTTGTGTGCAAGTAGAACTAAAGCTTGGTACAGACGAGACGTGCTCTTTCGAATAGCTTGTTCCAAAAATATTGTCATGAAAATATAAACAAATGAATCAGAAAACCGACCTGCGGATGCTTGTAATGCCACTTACAAATTGATATCAGACATTCTAATTTTAAATCACCTTACACTCCTATCAACTTTATCTGTGAAATGGCGAAAATTGGAACTACGGCCGTCATGTTGAAATGTCTTCGATTGTGCCGATGCATGTCATTCGATTGTATCGACGCATCGACGGTGGCGTCCTCTTTCAGTTCACAGATAAGTTGGTAGGACTGTAAAAATGTTTTTAATTTGACAATTGAGGTTAATTTTTAACCGACAATAAAAATGGAGGAGGTTCTCAATTCGACACGTAGTCATATTATTTTTATGTATGGCCACGAATAAAATAATTCTAAATAATGTTATAGTGTGTGGGTGTGTGAGTGAGGGTGTGAGGGTGTGTGTGTGTGATTGTGGGTGTGGTGGTGAGCTGTAACCGTTGTAGGTGTGGATTTTTGTGTGGAGGAATTACGTATAAATGATTACGTGAATGTCTTGCTTGTAGATTTTGGTGTTAACTCACAATTTCCTCAGTGTCGTTGTATGACAGGGACAGAAGCCAGCTTTTTGTTATTATTTTAAATGAGTGGGTGTTAAGACCTTTACTATCACAGCGCTTGCTTATTTTATTGTAGATATGAGTGTGTGAGTAAGAGGGGCACCGTCTAGCCAGAAGGCTGTTTGCATTAGGAAGAGGGACATCTATGATACGTTTTGAGAGCAGGCTTTGGTAGTCTGGTCTGTTTTTAATAGACATTGTGTTATTCAAACTAAAAGGTTCCATAAAGTGGCGAGATATAAAGTTGAAATCTTATAAATAAAGAAGAATGTGTTTTGTTTACACTCTCATCAAATACTTTTGGAACAGACCATAGAATCCTTAGCATGATACGCAACGCTCCTAATGAATATCAAACACTGTGTTAAGTGAAAACATTCGCGGCTATATACGTACATCACGCTTATTAATAATAACCTATATCTGTAATTTTGGACACATGCTCGAACACATCACTTCCAATGGCGGAGTCATGACTAGTTGGGCCACTGGCAGTAACAAAGCGATTGTTCACTGGTTGAAGTTGTTCGTATACTGTTCGCTAATTTAAGTCCATACAAACGATCCAAACATTCTTGATCAATATTTGCGTTTGAAAGTGCATAAACGGCTTAGTAACATCAAAGAGTAGAGATACCGACGTCGACAACGCTGGAATTTTCCTTTTCTAAATAACAAAAGTAGCAGACATGCAGCAACACAGGGAAGCAGTGATGACAGGTGGAGTAAGGTTTTGACAGAGTGGCGTCTAAGGACTGGAAGACAAGATGTCGTCGTTCTGTGGCGAGATGGGCGGATGAAATGGTTGCCATCGCGGGCAAAACCAGGTGAGGCTGACACAGGAGCGTGGGGATGGGGATAGGCACAGGAAACGAGAGGCACAGTAGTGGGTGAAGTCGGACAGTGGATTGGATGATGATTGATGATCAATCTGCCTAGCCTTTTCCCAACTATGTTGGGATCGGCTTCCAGTCTAACCAGATGCAGCTGAATACCATTATTTTATTGATGATAAAACAACAAAATTGCATCTAAATAGTTCTACAATTTAAACTTTAAACATACAAAGGTCACAGAATTCAAAAGTATAGGATAAAAGCAACGCTTGTTCCGAATATTCCATCAACCACACTGAACCAACCGCTTCTTTTAAAATCATTAAGTTATAAATAGCTCAAAGGTTGTTGCAAAATAATATTTAATTTACAAATATTTCGAGAGCGGCCATCATTTTTATTTTATAAATTAAAGGTCTGTGCAAACGTCAGCACGTGCCAACCGGTGCCGTCCGATGATGTACATCCGTCACATAAGAGCCTATTCCAGCGTAAACCAGCGTAATTCAGCGGCAAATGAGCGCTTGACAGCTTCCGACGTATTTGCACACTATTACCGCGTGCAAGTGACGTTGGCGCGCTGAAAATGTCTTCCCACATTTGTCAGTTTACAGGCGGAAAAACTAAATTTTATTTTGTGTTTGTTTGCGAAGTATTTTTCTTTCAATAAACAAACACAGAGCAGTGGTGGCCCAGTGGTAACGGCCGCGACTTACGAGTTGTAGGTCGTAGGTTCGAACCTAGACAGGTTATAGGGTATTTTTTGCAAATAATTTCATCATCACTGCTTTCAAAATGTAGAAGAAAAACATTGTGAGGAAACCAGCATGTCCTAAATTCAAAAATTCAAAGACATTGTGACATCTACCAACTCGTTCTGGGCCCGCGTGGTAGATTACAGCCCACTCCCTCTCATCGAGAGGAGGCCTGTGCCCCAGCAGTGGGAATATTATGGCTGATTGTGGCTGATTATGCTAAACAACAACAACGTAAACACTTTGTTGATGTTTCTTTCTGTATTTTACCTTTGAGGCAAATGACTAAAATCTCACAGCGACATTTGTTATCCGTTATCGGTCATTTTGTTAAAAACGCACGTTTGCAAACTAATTTTGAATTTCCCTAAATGGAGTAAAAGCGTTTCGGATTTTACGCATTTAATGTACAGCCTTTCTTTTCATTGTTAGTTAGTTTTTAATAATAACTAGCGACTGACCCATACTTATACTCCATTTATAATAAAATTAAACAGACCTTTTTGACAGTCCGTTCAACCGATTTTGACTTCTATTCCGTACGCTTATGGATGGCATTAAAGGCAAAAAAGTGTTTACAATACCAACTGTTTACTGCAGCTGCCATTTGTCATGCCACCAACATAATAGTAATCAAAATCGGTTGATCGGACTGTAAAAAAGGTTTGATTAAATGCCTTATCTTATTGCAAATGGAGTATAGTATGGTTTCCATGACTTAAAAAAACATCTAGATATCTTTATTTTAAGAAAGTTAAATATAAATTGATTAAACATAAACAAAAATTATCATAATGATGCTGAAAACCGCATCAAATTTCATTTCCTAGTTTTGAAGAACCACGCGGTTACACGACTGAGATGGTCAAGAAAAACGACTTTATAATAATGTATAGATATACATAAATGTATAGATTAGATATAGAAATTGAATCTTACTACTATTATATATGGGAAAGTTTGTATGGATGGATGTTTGTTACTCAATCACGCCAGAACGGCTGAACGGATCTAGATGAAATTTGGCACAGAGATAGTCTGGAATAGCACATAGGCTACTTTTTATCTCGGAAAAAATGTACGGTTCCCGTGAGATAATTTGCGACATCCACGCGGATGAAGCCGCTAGCAAAAGCTAGTATCTTATAAGGTAGGCAAAGTAACACAATCTGTTTAATTAATTAGGTTTGTAATTACAGATAGCTCAAACAATTTTGCTTGAGTTATTTGTGTACTAAGTCCATTCAGGTAATTACCTACATTGAGCTTTCAACGTAATTAACGTTCTTTTGAACTAAATCAGATAATATTAAGGAACGGGACAGACAAAGTGATAAAATCAGACCTATTTTTGCTTTTATCTAAAATTGTGTTAGGACGACTCACTTATAGAAATACCTATTGTACTAACGTAGTCTCTTTTTTGTTTATTTGATACCATGTACTCGTCTGTCAAATAAAAGGTTATGGTACTTAGTTTAATATTTCAAATGGGAGTACGGCAGGTACCCTAAGTAGAGGTACTTATTCGAAAAATATTCATGTTTCATTTTAATGAATCGACTGAGTGATAAAATCTGATTACCAAAGTAGGACACACGGCTACACATAAGCTATACATTTCCAGTTTACACTGACCTCTCACTGTAAGGAAATCCTATACAATGCGAGATCAGCTTATACTGGAAATGTATAGCTTATCTGTAGCCGTGCGTACGAGTAAGTATGTAGTAGGGTCGCCATCACAAACACGAGTTATATTTATCTGAAAGGTGTCAACAAAGTTTTAATCTGCAATATTATTTTGTAAAACATAACATACCTAATAACATCAAGCTTGGTTTCTCCAAAGAATAGGGCAGAGGTGTACCTATAGTAAACCCTCATATCGTCAGTTATTTTTAGCCTAAAGCCATAAATTGGGCTCAAATTCAAAATCCGGGCGGCTACTGAAAATATCTGGATAGTAAAACCCAATAACACTTTGCCTGACCAGCACCCTAATTGAGTAACACATTATCAAATTATCAAGCTTGCGACCGAACGAGGACATTTTAAACAACAACTAGATAATCCTATTTAGTTAAAAACTTATTATTATAAGAAAAATACTCTCTGACAATATTTTAGTCATGTGTTGTTACCAACCAAAATCGATTTTCAAAACGACTGTACTATCGGCAAAACTTAAGCTTGCTCAGTTTAGAAAAAAATTGCGGAAGCGTAGCTAGTGACAGACCACACCCCTTCCTGATTTTGCCCAATTAGCGGCAATATGCAATTATGTGAGTACAGGGCGTGTAACAAAAAATAACAACAAACATTAGCAACAAATCAAATAAAAAAAAAACGTGCTATGCGATTATCGCCTTAAACGTGAGCATGCGGAAGTTTGAATATCGGCCAAAATCATCAATTTTAAATTAATTTACAAAACAAAATTCTGTTCTACTACTGGAAAATTCTATTCTCTTTACTTGAAACATTTCGTTTTAAGAGCGACAATTAGACTGAAGAACTGAAGCAACAGGTTCTGACTTCTGGCTCTCCCTGCAGTGGTAATAATTTAAAAGATTTCAACAGTTAGTTTTAGGGGATTTCAGTGCTCTGAAAGTGATGTTAGAGTTTCTAGTTCAAACGGTTTTTTATCTCGACAGTATCTATTGGTGAAATATTTAAGTGTATCGTTATTTCAGGTATTTAAAAATAATATTGACTTATTTTATAAGAAGATCGAATAATTTCTTTCTAAATGTAAATCATTTTACGCGGGCTTTCCGTCCTAATTATCAGTTTAGATATGTCTGCCTGCCTAGCCTTTTCCCAACTATGTTGGGGTCGGCTTCCAGTCTAACCGGATGCAGCTGAATACCATTATTTTACATGGAGCGACTGCCTATCTGACCTCCACAACCCATTAACTGGGTAATATGATACCCCTTGGTAAGACTGATTGTCAGACTTTCGGGCTTCTGACGACCCGTAACGACTGTCAAAGATCCACGAATGACAGCCGGGACCAACGGCTTAACGTGCTTTCCGAGACACGGAGGAGTCTCAGTATGTAAAGATGGTCACCCATCCACGGGCCAACCCCGGCAAGCGTAGCTTAACCTGATGGATCGACCCGTGTGGCTGTTATTACTTAGCCACGAGCTCCTCTTTAGTTTAGATATGTATATCATAATAATATTATTCTCCGCGTTTACTGCCTCGTTAGTGGTCGCAAGTGCTACTGAGAGTTCCTGGGTTCGATTCCCGGGTCGGGCAGTGTTATTGAGTTTTTCCATCTGGACTTTCTGTATCAGCCCGGAATCTGGGTTCGTTTCAGGTTGATGGCATCCTCCCTGTTTCATGGGACTTTACCATAACTGGCGAAATGTGGGTGTACTATAATAGGTAGGTACACCTCTGCCTAACCCTTCAGGTAATACAATACTGGCGTGACGTTATGTTGTCTAGAGAGCAGTGGTGGCCCATTGGTAACGGCCGCGACTTACAAGTTGTAGATCGTAGGTTCGAACCCCGACAGGCGCTTTACTTTGTGTGAATTATTTCATCACCACTGCTCTCAAAAACGGTGAAGGAAAACATCATGTTCTTGAACAAAAAATTAGAAGACTTGTGACATCTACCAACCCGCACTGGGCCCGCGTGGTGGATTACGGCCCACTCCCTCTCACAGAGTGTGTCAGGCCTGTGTCCCAGCTGTGGGAACACTGTAGGCTGATTATGTTGTGTTGTCTAATATTATTCTGAGCTACACGTGCATGCAGTATTAAACTCAGTTGGATTCCTAGAAATAGTTCAATCAAACAAGTTCTGACAGTTAAGTAGTTAACGATTTGTTAACTAAGTAGTAGTAAAGTTTGTTGAAAGGGTGTGAAGCTCAACAATATCGTGTAATGAAACATGGTATCACCCAGAACAACATTTCTACCATGTTTGACACCTGGTTTTTGTATTACGACATTTACTTAATTACCTTCCTCGATTTTCGTTAAGTTTTATGCCGGCTCTTCTAATAAAAAAGACCAATTAGAAGCGTGCACCTAGCTTCTGACATTTCATACGTGCGTAGGCACGCAGGTTTACTTAGGTGAAATAAAATATTTTAAAATATGAATTCTTGGTTTCGATCATAACTGTCGATTAATCAGGTTAATCCGCGGTTGGTCCGTGGATGGGTGACCATTTTTACATAGCGAGACCCCTCCGTGAATCGGAAAGCATGTTAAGCCGTTTGTCCCGGCTGTCATTCGTAGATCTTTGACAGTGGGTCGTCAGAAGCCCAAAAGTCTGACAACCGATCTTACCAAAGGGTATTGTATTACCCAGTTACTGGGTTGTGAAGGTCAGATATGCAGTCGCTCCATGTAAAATAACATGCTGGTATTCAGCTGGGAACCCCAACATAGTTGGGAAAAGGCTAGGCAGATGATAATGATGAATTCTTGGTTTCCTCAAGCTCAATTAAAACTTGGGACTCGACGGCCCACATAATAATTATTTTAATTCATGTTCTGTAACGCTTTAAACCGTTTATTAAAAGCGAATGAAACGCTTGATGAGTTCAAATATACTACGGAATGAAGTTAAAATTGTACCGCCAAAAGCGGCCTTTAAATTGAAGCGACTTAGCATTAATTGCCTGACTTCCCTAAGGTTAAATTTGGCATTGCATTTTGAGTCAGTAAGTGTTTTAGTTATTTATTTAGGTAGATATTTAAATATAAATGGGCCTATAAAGATGAGGTCAACTAAGTGGTACATTTGGGTTTGAAGATGTTTTGGAAAGCCGTTTTCTGATAAAAGGATAGAGAAACTTGGGTTCATATCTGCGAAAATCTTGATCAAAGGAAACAAAAAAAAATTTCGATTGTTACCTGTAAAGTCGATGTTCACTGAATTATCCGATAAAGTAAAGAAGTTAATACTTTAAAGTTAAAACATCATAAAATAAGTTATTGCTGATAATACACGATTTGTTTAGTAAAAATTTGAGGATTGAGATTTGAATTTGAATTTTTGATATGGATTTTGTGTGGATTTGTAATTAGCTTTTTGGTGACAATGGTTTCCATTTTTGTTTGTTTTTATTAGCTGTTAGTCCATCATGTACTAAAATAAATAAATAAAATTAACGTGATTATCTTTAAAAAAAAAAAATTCCCACTTAATTCCTATTTCACTTCATAATAAGTAAAACTATAACCCCGCATGATTTTCAAAATAACTTTAATCCATCAACGAAGCTAGAACCTTTTTACGGCTTTGTGAAATTGAGCTCGTTCTTTTATAAAACCCAGTATGAGACATAAAAGGATTTGAACTTTCGAAATGGCTCGGACATGTCATACGTGACGTCTTATAGAATGCTGAGGGAAAGAATAGAGAAACAAATACACAATGCGGATATAAATGGATGATATAGATTACCTACCTAGAGGGTTATGATTATAACTATCAAATTGATGATTATAAAAAACCGGCCAAGTGCGAGTCGGAATCGATAAAAGTCTATTTTAATTCTTTGACTACAGCAAAGATAATTCGATAATTCTTACATCAGCAGTTACTAGAACCCAATAATTTAACGTGATATGTAATAAAAACTTTTTTTCAAAAAAATACAACCGACTTCCAAAAGCAACACTACAAAGTGAAAAATAACTTTAATTTCGGAAGTCGGTGTCTGATTAAATGTATTTTCGTTTTTGCCACCGACTTCCGAAATTAAAGTTATTTTCACTTTTTAGTGGTTCACATGTGCTTACCCCTTCACAGCATACTGGCGTGATGTTATGTTATGAACTGGTGTGAACAACAAACAGACATGAGATTTCAGCAATCCCAGTCCATTTGCTATCATTTATTGAGGAGTTCCGTTGCCTATCTCAGAAGTTCTTCATCAGGTCTTCACCAAATTGAAATGGGACCACTCCAAGAAAGTACTCTTCCAAAAACTATCCAAATCGCTTCAAGTGTGCCTATAAAATTGGAAGAGTTTTCTCTATTTCTCCAGGATCCCATCATCAGATCCTGACTTGATGATCATGGGACCACCTGGGAAGTATACCCTTTCAAACAAAAAAAAAAATAATCCAAATCGGTCCAGCCATCTTCGAGTAATCGGGGAACATACATAAAAAAAAAAAATAAAAAAAAAAGGTTCCGACGAATTGATAACCTCCTCCTTTTTGAAGTCGGTTAAAAAGCTAACTGGGTGGGAATATGAAAGTGATAGAGTCAATTACTTCCACGTGCGAAAAGAAGGGAGCGCAACAATGCACTGGAACCAAAATATAGGCGGTAAATCAAATAAAAAATGTTTAAAAATAAATTAAGCTAGGTATCTATCAAAAATGTTTTCAGCCACAGTTTTCAATTTCATTTTGAATGCAATTTGGCAATGAAATTACTTAGAATTTTAGAATTACAGAAAAAAAACATAAAAAGTAGAGATTTTATCGAGGAATTTAATCCAACTGTGTTTTTCTTCAGTCAGAGTATTAATAAAATAGTCAATAAACATTATCCAAAAATTAAATCCATAAGTACTGCAATAGTGAAATAAATGGTTACGGAAATCCCCCAATTTATTTTGGTATCGCCTTAAATCGTTGATTCACCCTGGCCGCATCAAAAGATGGTCGCGATTATGTTTCGTTTTGACACCTCTGACACAAACACAATGTCTCAGAGAATTGACTTGATTATCAGGAAACGCCATTATTATTGTGGGAGCTCACTCTTCTCATTATGGACACTTTTTCGTTCTTATTCCAACTTGTTTTAACTAAACTTCGCTGTTATTGATCAACATCAATAACAGCGAAGTTTAGTTATAACAAGTACCTACTTTAAAAAAAAAAATATCAATCAACTAGACCTTTGTTAGGAAACATCCCTTTTGGCGTATTACGAAAATGTTATCAAAGTCAATGATCTGAAAATTGATCACGTTTTCTCAAAACCAATTAGTTCATGAGAACTTTTGTTGTTTCTACCTTTGATGCTGATGATAGGATCCTGCCTACAGCGATTTAGGACTAGTAGGTAGAAACTCATTTATTTTGCCAAATCGTGTATTTTCCCAACAAAATTAGGACCAGTTTCAGTCTATCCAGGATTTGGCTTCTTTTTTACCACTAGTTATTAAAAGGCTTTTTTTTTTGTTTTTTTACCACTAGTTCATAAAAGGCTGACTGTCAGAGATATTAAATCTCTGCAGAGTATGACAAGCGCACTTGAGGTAACCAAAGCAAATAGGGTAAAAGTGGGACAGTTGTCCAAGGAGGATTGATGCCCCATAGTTAATTCAAATGGGGATGATGCCTGGGAAAAAAAAAGAAATTCTATTTAGTCCGTCAGTCAGATAATAAAAAAATACACGTATTTTTTGCTATAACATATGAATAAAAAAATACTGAGATAAAACGCATTAAAGTTGGGGAGTGGGGGCTCGCTACGTAACAACTACAACAAACTACGTATGAAATCTAGCAAGGAGTGACGTCACGCCACATTTAAACTCAATGTATTGCCGTAATCTTTTGATTACGTAAAAAAAGAAAAATTACGTGTGCAATATTTTTTAATAATCTACATGGCGGACAAAAAAATAATTTTTAGTCATCATCTCTATTGTGAGTTGTAAACGTACTATCATCGCAGTTAAGGAGGGGGAGGTTGGGGCGTGTTGTTCGCCTAATAGTACGGTTACAAGTCACAATGTGAATTATGGGACGTCTATCCTCCTAGGGCAACTATCCCACTTTTACCCTATTGACTTGATAATGAGTTTGCCAATCTTATCATTTTTATTTCTGTCTTTCCTGGCCCTCCAAGCTACATATTTGCTAAAGAATCTTGCGTATTATAACAAGCAACGTTTTATGAGAAATATCCTGATAGAATGTTATCTTAGTCCCTTCTGAATACTAAGGAAATATTAAAATCCCTTATTAGAAATAACATTTACAATTATTTACTTTAACCCTTGAGCTATTTGACTTTAATTTAATATTTACAAAAGCTTCGGGATAGCAGTTAAAGTAAAATGGCCGCTGGATGATTAAAATCAAATTATTATGTTTGTAAGTTTATTCTTTTTTTTTGTTAGAGTAAGTTGAGGTTTGGAATGTAAACCTGAAACGGCCAGTCTCCTCGTCATTTCTTATATTACGTTTAAAATGAGTCTATAAATATTTGAATTGAGTAAATTGCCGATGATTTGTGATGAAAAAAAAAACTTTTTTACAAAAAAAAATACAACCGACTTCCAAAAACAACACTACAAAGTGAAAAATAACTTTAATTTCGGAAGTCGGTGTCTAGTTAAATGTTTTTTCGCTTTTTGCCACCGACTTCCGAAATTAAAGTTATTTTTCACTTTGTAGTGTTGTTTTTGGAAGTCGGTTGTATTTTTTTTTTCGTAAAAACGTTTCTATTTTTCACTTTTTAGTTGTGGTACCTACCCCACATAATTTCTAATACCACTACCTGCAAAACAAACTAGAACATCATCCATATAAAAGTGGGGAAAAAATACGTATTATTGAAGCTAACTCAAAAACTACAATAGCAAAGTTAATCAATTTTATATGGGACCAACTGTGATGTATACCCTCTCGATAAAACAAAAAAAAAAGAAGTAAAAAAAAAGGTTCCGACGAATTGAGAACCTCCTCCTTTTTGAAGTCGGTTAATAAATGGGAATTTTACTTTTCCACTACTATAACATGAGCATAATAAGTTTTTAACAGCAGTAAGAAGTTTTCATCACTTAATTACTATTTAATTAAGGTAAAAGAATAAAAAAATATGGCTATAGAAGAATAGGCATCCCACGAGCCAGGTGAACCCATGATCTGGTCAAAGTAGCAGGCAAAAGTTAGATGCAGGAGGCCAAAGACTGAGTGAGTAAAGTGGCATGCAATGGAGGAAACCTACAATCAGCATTGGGTGGATGCGGGTTGAAGAAGATAGAGAGAGAGACAGAATAAAAAATAAGGAATTGAATACAAAAGGAATATGAGCTCAATGGTGATTCCTGTCTCATTTTATTTTAGAAGATTAAACACAAAATAATACAAACTAATTATTTGGCATTTTAATAAAGATTTATTGAAGTCTAGCTTTTGTCCGCGGCTTCGCCCGCGTGGAAGTCGCAAATTATCCCATGGGAACGTATAACCGGGATAAAAAGTAGCCTATGTGTAAATCCAGGGTGTCAGCTACCTCCATACCTAATTTTATCAAAATTGGTCCTGCTGTTTGAGCGTGAAGAAGTAACAAACATACAAAACAACACTCACAAACTTTCGTCGTTATAGTATTAGTGTGACTAGCTGTTGCCCGCGGGTTGATGTCAATACTCTATTTGAATCGGATTTTGTTCACAATTCCATGGGTTTTATTAATTTTGACCGGAACCCTAATACAATTACTAAAATAAATTTTCCTACATAACAACAGCTATCAGCCAGTGAAAGTCCCGTCAAAATCGGTCCAGCCGTTTCTGAGATTAGCTGGATCCAACAGACAAATAGACAAAAAATTTAAAATAGTTTTTTTGTTAAAAGTACCAGTTTCAGATGCATTTAGTAAAAATATTTTATTTTGACATTACAAATAGACTTAAACTTTATATTACTCTATAGAAAATGCTCTTGAAGAATAGATGGTTCTCTTACACAACGAATAAAACTACTTTCTAGAAAGGATAGATTTTACGATTTCAGTGTGCGTGGGAATTATACGGAATAATGTCTTTCTAATGGAACTTTATCTTTGTTCGACCTCAGAAGAGTAATAATTGAAGATCATTTCGGGTTGTTGGGTTCAGAGTGGTAGCTATAATATGTGCTATTCCCTTATTAAATAAACAAAACTATAGTATTTGCGTGTTATCATAATATCTTTTTCTATTCACACTAATGTTATAAAGGCGAAAGTTTGTGAGTGTGCGTGTGTGTGTGTTTGTATGTTTGTTACTTCTTCACGCTCAAACGGCTCGACCAATTTTAATAAAATTTGGTATGGCGGTAGCTGACACCCTGGATTAACACAGGCTACTTTTTATCCCGGTCTACGCGTGTGAAACCGCGGGGCGCAGCTAGTATTTAATAATTTATCTTTCAAATATTTAACTGATCCTCTAAAAACTGATTGGCCTTCTAATGAACCCAAACGCAAGATGAATTGAACCTCTTTTTAACTTTTTGGCCTTTTCTCACAGTTGGTCGCAGTAACTAAGCTGCACCCCAACCAGCAAATGGGTTAGGTTAGGTAAGAACGGTTCGTGGAGGGCGTCAGAATCGAGGTAAAGGCCCAGATGAAATATCTGGGCCTCGTACTAGACAGCAGGTGGCGCTTCGGCCCGCATTTTAGCGGGCTGTCGTCGCGCCTGCTGAAGACTGCAGGGGCGCTCTCGTGGCTGCTGCCCAACTCGGGCGGGCCCAGCGCGCGATGCCGGCAGCTATACGAGTGGACGGCGGGGCGGAGGGCGAGAGGAGAACGCCCGGCCCCGGAAGAGCGCGAGGCCCTCCGACGGGAGTCGCGAGACGCCATCGTCGTCCACTGGACGGGAGACCTCGCCACTGCAGTCTTTGGCCGCCGGACCCTCGATGCGCTCGGGCCAGTGCTGCGAGACTGGCTCGAGCGGTCGCACGGGTTCCTCTCCTTCCGTCTGACGTAGGTGCTGTCCGGACTCGGCTGTTTCGGGTTGTACCTGCACCGAATCGGACGGGAGGAGACGCCGTCGTGCCACGGTTGCGGCGCGGCGGAGGACACGGCGCAGCACACCCTCGAGTCGTGCCCGTCGTGGTCCGAGACGCGCCGCGATCTGGTCGCGGTGATAGGACCGGACCTCTCGCTTCCCGGCGTGGTTAACGCCATGCTGGTGGATGAGAGGTCCTGGGCGGCGGTCGCCTCCTTCTGCGAACACGTCATGTCCCAGAAGGAGGCGGCGGAGCGCGCGCGGGAGGACGATCCCCTCGCGGCGCCGCTCCGCAGGCGGAGGAGGGGTCGGAGCAGACGACTCCTCCCAGGTGGAGGCCAGCAGGCAACGGGTGCGGGGGCACCCTTGCCTGTATCGCACGGACCTCCACCAGTGCCGGACGGGAATGGTCAGGTGCTCCCGGCCATTCCCGTAGCCCCTCAACCTGCTGGGGGGCAAGCAGGGCCCGCCAGCTAGGCGGGCATGCGCCGGGAGGGTTGTGGATGTAAAGGCTGAGCCAGTTTCCCATGACCCTCCCGTCACGGCGATGCGGGAGCGCCGCTGGGTCGTTTAGTGGGTATACCGGATTTACCGGGGAGTCCCACATACCCCACCCGTCCCCCGATGGGTGGGCATGCGTAATGCATTTTTCCCAGCGTCAAAAAAAAAAAAAAGGTAAGAACGGTGACCAACCACTTTCCCTTTATAAAGTAGACAAAGACTAGGGAAGGATTTCCTAGTAGTACGTACGACATTCACGCGTACGAAGCCGCGGTCAAAAGTTAGTATATTAAATGTTTAAATCTAATTGGTTTTGGATGAAGGTGATAAACAGAGAACTGGGTGTTATCTGGTACAACTTGGAACTGGCCTTTTTATAGTTCCGTACACCAAGGGTGCCAAACGGAACCGTATTACTTAGCCTTTTTTTTTTTTTTTTGAAATCATCAAATGACTTCTCCCGCTCTGGGCAGAGGCGGGAGGGCGTGTCAGACTTTTACTGACTAAAACCCACCCATGTTCCTTCAGCTGCCCGTGCCAGGGCCACGGTATCTCTTTCGAACTACCCGCGACCCCGGCGGCATCGGCCCAATTGACCCCGTCACTGCTGACATCTCTTTGAGGCGCGCGTGGAACACAACGCGCCGTCGACCCGGGCCTGGTCCTTACCGGACGGCGAGCTGCCCATTACTCGTCGTCCGCAAGCCCGCGCCTACGGTGGCCGGGAATCGGCAATCGATTCCCGCCGCCCAGGGCGTCTCCTACGGCGGCTAGGGGCGCGAGGGCGCGGCTGTTGCCTCTCCCTCACGCGTTCCGCTTCCTCCTTCGCGAGCATTACTGCTTCGCAGAAGGAGGTGACGGCTTCCCATGCACTCTCGCTCCGCACCATGGCCTGGACCAGGTTTGGACGCGAGAGATCACCGCCGCCGATCGCCTCCGTGATCCTCACGGCGGTGCTCCGCCCAAGCCGGGCAGACCTCCACTGTATGCTCCACCGTGTCCTCCGGGCGATCCACACAATGGTGACACCCGGGCGTTTCCTCCCGCCTTATCCGGAACAGGAACCTCCCGAAACAACCGTGTCCGGTGAGGACCTGCGTCAGGCGGAAGGTGAGGACGCCGTGGCGCCTCTCCAACCACTCCTCAAAGAGGGGACTTATCGCCGCAATTGTGGCGTGCCCAGCGCTGGGTTGCGACAATCGCACTCTCCATGTCGCCATGAGATCCCGCCGGAGCTCTGTCCGCTGTACTGTGATTTCTCGCGGCAGCGGAGTTACGCCCCGGCGTTTCACCTCCTCGCGCCACTCCCACACGTGCGCGAGGACTTTTGCCTCCAGATCCCATGGCGGTAATCCGGCAAGGAGGCACGCCGCCTCACAGGAGACCGTGCGGTATCCCCGGACTAGCCGGATGGCCATGACCCTCTGGGACGCGTTCAACCGGCGGGCTGGTCGCAGCCTCAGGGAACGCGCCCACACCGGTGCCCCGTAAAGGGCCATGGACCGCACGGTATTACTTAGCCTCCGCTGTCTATCCCTCCGTCTGTTTGTCAGTGGGCATATCTCATCAACCAGAGAGTTGAAATTCTCACAGATTGTGTATAATTTCTATTGCCACTCAATCAATCAATCTGCCTAGCCTTTTCCCAACTATGTAAGGGTCGGCTTCCAGTCTAACCGGATGCAGCTGAATACCATTATTTTACATGGTGCGACTGCCTATCTGACCTCCACAACCCAGTAACTAGGTAATACGATACCCCTTGGTAAGACTGGTTGTCAGACTTTCGGGCTTCTGACGACCCGTAACGACTGTCAAAGATCCACGAATGACAGCCGGGACCAACGGCTTAACGTGCTTTCTGAGGCACGGAGGAGTCTCGGTATGTAAAGATGGTCACCCATCCACTGACCAACACCGGCAAGCGTAGCTTAACCTGATGGATCGACCCGTGCGGCTGTTATTACTTAGCCACAAGCTCCTCTTTTCTATTGCCACTATAACAAGAAATAATAAAAATAAAGTTCAAAAGGGGATCCCTATACAAGAAACGTGTTTTTAAACAAGTATTTTTGTGTTAGATATTGTGCGGTGGTACGTCACCCTTCGTCTGAGAGCCTGACTCGCACTTGGCCGGTTTTAAAGACATTTATATCTGTAAAAAAAAAATAAGGACGTCATTGCCCTCTTCTTGATTATTTTATCAAATAACAATACTCATTGCGGGATCAAAGAAACAGAGTACATAAGACGCTTATCATCATAATGCAAGCTTCGAATTAACGAGACAATTGGATTACGCAGTTGCTGGCAGAAGATAAGCTTCTATCACATTACAATCCAATGTGTTACGATAAGGGATTAAGTGTTGTCTTCGCTATTCTTCGACGCCGATCAATGTTCGTATTCGTTCATTAAGTTTTCTGTTATGACCGCTGTGACAACCAACCCGTGAGACAACCATACTTACCTGGTTTCCCCTACCTATAGAACACCCACATTTCACCAGTTATCTTTGAGTCCCATGTAACCTGGTGAGCCTATTGTCATCAACTGGGCATAAATCCAGACTCTGAGCTGCTACTGAGAAATTCCAGATGAAAAAAAAAACAAGTAACATTTTGCTCGACCCGGGAATCGAGCTCAGAAATCGAGTCAGCAGTGCCGCTTGTGACTACTAGACCAACGAGGCAGTAACTTAACTTGCTTTTAAATGTTAAAATGATTACCATTCAAAGGAATCATGAGCGGCTGCTACCCCTAACTAGGCATATTCACATTTATTCTCTTCACGTAGCATCCCTTTTACATATTTTCAATCAATTTGGCCTACATCTGCGGATTTCCAACACACTAAAATAATTGCTACTTATGTAAACGACATCCAAAATGAAGTTTTTATAAAGTTGGTACTATGATCTCATAAATATTTAGTATGCACGTACACACATTTAGAGATTAGATTGGGACACAATTGCTGTTTTGTTCGAGATATTGTCTACTATTTGGAGATTATGTATTATCTCTGCTCCTTTCATAGTTTTTCGACCCTACTTTGGGGTTATAGATTCTAAGTACCTAATGTCTCTACTTACTGAACTTCTGCTATTGCCTTCAGCAGCTTTGGCTGGGCAACGTGCATTGTGTTTCAGTCAGTCAATCACTTAGGCCGAGATCTGTAGACTTAGACATGTTGTCGTCTCTATCTTGCACTTATAGTTTGACAGTTGTGTGACAATAGTGACTAAGTTATAGTATCGTAGTAGCAGTAATGTATAAAGATCTCGGAGTCGTTCATGGAAATTCTATAAAAGTTATACATTTAGATGCCTGCAACTAACAGA
Source organism: Cosmia pyralina (assembly GCA_946251885.1). NCBI lineage: Eukaryota > Metazoa > Arthropoda > Insecta > Lepidoptera > Noctuidae > Cosmia > Cosmia pyralina. The sequence continues at coordinate 13,605,744 of OX276359.1, read as the reverse complement.
AAGATTTCTTTAATTTTTAAGATTACCTACCTTTGCGTCAGCTATTAGCATAAACAATGCATCATCAGATTTTGAGTTATGGTGTCAACCTTTATGAAACAAAAGCATTGAAAGTACCCTTTAAAGCCTTAGGGAAATAAAAAATGATTAAGACATGAAAATGATTTATCTTCGAAGAAAATGCGGAAAAAAATACTAACATATTTTACGTTTTCACAAACAAAAAAGGGAAAAAAGGGTCCCTTTATACCCTCCTTTGTTTATTAGGATTAGAATAAACAACAGGCAAAGTTTTTAAACAAATTGTGTATATTGCAGTCAAAATTAATTTAAATTATATTCAAATAGATAAATAAGCCTATTGTATGTCAATAGCAAAAAAAGTAGATATGGCAAAACTTTGGGACAAATAGGGATGATAACAGCGTAATAAATCGGTTACGTGATGTTATTAATTCGAGTCCAAATTCTCATACATTTCGGTTTTATAAAAGAGGGCTTAGGGTTTAGGGCCTGTGGCCACGAAACAAGCGGCGAGGAGCGGTGGCCGAGCAGCGAGGAGTGGTGGCGATAGTACCAAATCTAGTCAAGTTGACAGTAAGAAAAATAACTTATGCATTTTTTTTAGAATGGTTCTGAGCTAAAAATGTCAATAGTCAACTTGATTTTAAATTAATTAATATTTAAGAGAACTAATTGCATAAAATAAAGCCATTGGTCACGTGACATTGAACGTGAAATGAAAAATTAGGTATATTAATGTTAATATTTCGCTAAAATTATTTTGAGGAAAATAAAGTACAATCAACATAACCCATTATTATATCATAATGTAACGAAAAAGAGGCAGATATGTTTCAAACGCACGCATCGTCAGGTCTCGAAAACGTCCTAATTGGAACATTTTGACTTTACCCTCGCATCAAAACTAACCGCAGATTTTAAACTTCGGTTACTATGAACGTAACATAACTTGTGTTTAATATCACTGAACATAACTAATTGGTTTCTCATAAACTGTCAACTAGCCTATTATTCCGTTGCAACCCCGCTCGGTCACCGCTTCTCGCCATGCACTGGCTTTGCGCTCGCAGCCTTACTGGCCATCGGTAGGTATAATGTAACAGAAAAAACCCAAAGTAATCATAAAAATTGTAATAAGATAAAATAATTCATAAATAAAAAATAAAATAACCAAAATTAGGTGCAAAAGACTAATTCATGAAGCTTTTGCTTTTTCATGAAGCGATTGTTCTATGCCAGCTGATAAAAGGCCGTTGACCAACACATTTTTTTGGGTTCCGTACCTCAAAAGGAAAAAACGGAACTCTTATAGGATCACTCCGTTGTCCGTCTGTCTGTATATCAGTCTGTCAAGAACCTTTATCTCTGGAACGCGTAGAGGTATCAAGTTGAAATTAATATCAAATTCGTAGGTCTATAGTCCCTTGCAGTTCTAAAAAATCAAGCTTCTAAGTCAACGCAATAAAAAATACGGCCATATATGCGTCGGGTGTGTAACGTTTGAAATAATAACAAAAGTTCTAATGATCATAAGACCTAATTTCATTTGATATAATTTTTTAAGTATAACGATCAAATGATATAATAAATTATTGATATAATTTCATTTTACCTAATTTTATATGGTATAAATTAACATTTTATATAATGCTCATTTGAAATAATATTCAATGAATATAATATTCTGTTACTATAATATTCAAAATCTATATGTAACGTTTAATATAATTTAGAAACCCTTACTTTGTTTTGTTAAGGTTAGTATATCTTAGATTTGAGGGAAAATTTACAAAAATTAAAATACGGGGTTATTTTAAATTGGCTAGCTAAACTATTTAAACAAAATAAAACAAAATATAAATAAAATTGATGATTTTTTGCGGGGTCATCGACAGCAGTTTATGCATTTACTTGAAATATCAGTTTAGAAAATCAGTTTTGTTTTGTGTAAACTTCACAGACTAGATCGATATATTAACACGATAAAACATAAGAAAACAGTTTTTCTCAACTCATACTTCAGGTAACAACAGTAACAGCGGTCGTTGACCTTCGAAAAAAAAACATTAAATCTTTTTTATTTTTTATTTTATCGTGTTATATTATTGATACCCATCACGTCCGCGGAGTTTAGCTAGCTAATTTAAAATAACCCCGTATTTTAATTTTATGTACATTTCCTTCTAAGGAAAATATAAAAGTTTGCTCTGAGATACAATAAATTTTAACGTAAATGTCAGGGTTTCTTTCTTAAGTTGACTATGTAGCCAAGTTTGCTGGTATATTTTATTTTCTAGGCAAAGAGCTTGGTCTCGCATCGTAGATCGGGAGTCTTGTGATTTCAAAACATTATCTTAGGTTGTCTTAGGTTGCCAACCTTGCCTAGGTGACATTACAGTGTAATAATATTTTGAAACGTTACTTTGCGACGTGGGTTTGAAGAATAGTGTTTTGTTTATCCTTCAAAAGGAATTTTGTTCTTCATTGATCAAGTTTTTCTCAAGTCATTGTCAGTAACATATTCTGTGAATGAAATGATATTTATCATGACGTTAGAGATGCACCAGCACTCCTCTTTCAACCATTTCCACTAAACGCGGGACGTATCATCATCTGCCTAGCCTTTTCCCAAATGTTGGGGTCGGCTTCCAGTCTAACCGGATACAACTAAATATCAGTATTTTACATGGAGCGACTGCCTACCTGACCTCCACAACCCAGTAACGGTGTAATACGATACCCTTTGGTAAGACTGGTTGTCAGACGGTCGGGCGTATAAAGGTAAAATATCCATTGTTGTTTGAATAGCCGTAGGTTATTCTCGCGCAGGAGTATTAATGTCTAGATGGAACTAAAAGATTATTTATAGCGTGGAACGGAAATAAACTTTGCTCTAGACTTGCATGTTGACTGGAGTTTTTATTAATTCTTTTTAACAGCTCTTACATTCCGGCTTTGTTAATAATAGTCACACACGCGCGTGTTCATATATAGTGCTAAGATCACAATTTTGATAGCACAGTTTTATACTTACTTCAAAATAGAAAGCTACAGGCAACAAAGTACAGACGCCAGCACATCAAGCTACTACAATCTATAAATTATTTTTAATAGATTTTTATCTTTATCGCTAAAGCATTAGGTTCAAGGTTGATTGAGATTATTTGACTGTTTCTGGTGGCTTTATGTGCTGGCGACTTGTAAGATAGAGAAGAAATGTTTTTTCCGCACAAATATACCGCACAAGGAACAATAATGTGTAACCCAATCATTTATATGCTTCAGTGTAGTTATTTTCCATTTTTACCTAATTTTCATAATAAATTCAACGTTTTACCGGGTCATATCCGCGAGCGACCCGTTGTATAAAAATGGCGGTAATGAAAATTTATGTTCCATTTAAATCCTTATTTAAATTATTATTTTACGAGCAGCATTGTTCACCACTGGGATTTCCGAAGCCGAGTCCGCATCAATTATATAATCGTACAGTATCCTGTAGGCTATTTTATAGTTATGTTATTATATTTTCATTTTAATAATCTTTTTCTTACAATAGTTGGATCAGTTCAAAGGCTTAGTTGTCGTACTGAATACACCAAAAGTAATTTCAATATTATGAAAAAGTAGCTATAAAGTGCTTAATAAATATGTCGTAAGGATGTAATGCTGAGTTTGTACTTACATAGTACAAATAGTAATATGCATCATCACGTAAGAAAGTAAAACATTGTTCCTATTAAAATACACAAATCTGAATAACAGGAAAGAATAATCAACCAGAGTAACACACAAATTAACAAAAAAAAAACAACTAAAGCACAGCCAAAAATACACTTTGAACGAATGTAGACATTAGAAGCACTGTACTTTATGGACGGGCGATTTTTATAATAGCAATTTTGTATTGGTAGAATATACCTACCCTTTTTAGTGTATTTTTAAAAACCTCAAAACTAGCAAAACCACAGCACAGAAAGAGTTTAGAAAGGCAATAGTTCCTGATTTGTATTAGGACGCGTGTCGCCAATTGTCTCCCACTCTGTAACTGCACTGCAAATTAGAGTCTAATACGTACGCGCATTACGCAAACAAATAAACCACACGCACTTAGATCGCGAGTTTGCTCTTGGTTCTCACACTAAATTGCGCGATCGCTCACGTTGCACAAGATAGTACCATGCATTGCAAGCAATGTATAATTTTGCATCTGTTTGCGATTGTATCGCTATTGTCTAAAAGCTACATAATACTATTGTAATAATTACAAATATCACTTGTATTTTAAGCTTTTTGGACTTACCGGTGAAAATAAATCCCTTCTAGGGCTAACACTACACGCCTGGCTTCTTTTCCGACACGTTATAATAGCGCAAAAAATTAAAACAGCGTAAAACAAATTTCGGCGACATCTGATCGTCTGATCACAAGTGCGGTGCGCCTGCCCCGCCCACAAGGCCTTCTAACCTCTTTTATCTGTTATGGGAACATAACCTGCCCGAGTCGGGGTGCCCTTAGGCCTCTGCCTCGAATTTCGTGGGCAGCGGGGCGGCGGCGGCGGCGGCGCGTCTCGCATTGTCCCGCCCCGCTACCGCGCCGCTGTTTTCGAGGTCCGGTCCATTTGTTTTTACGCATAAAATCCGGCCGCTTCCGCGCCGCCGCCGCTGCCGCCCCACTGCCCGCAAAATTCGAGGCAGAGGCCTGTCCCAAGCTCGCTTCGCTCGCTTTTGCATCCTAAGTTCTCCTAGTAACAGAGTAACAATGCCTTTTGTACACATACGATGAGTGAAAACTGTCAAACGTTAGCGTCACGGTCACTTACATTCGATTACGTTTCGTTACACACGATCTGTTGAGAGTACAAATAAAACTTTATTTTTTTTTAACTTCATTAATTGTATATTATTTGCTTCATATAATCATTGCGTTAGCAGCTATTTAAAATTTAATTAAAGTTAAAAACTTACAATAGGTATTTACATTAAAAACAGTTAAAATCCGCTGTCGCTTTGTCTGAACGTAAAACAGAACCACCTAGGAGTTAAATTCATACAGTATCTGTGGTAAAATGTCAATTTTATTACGTAAGTTAAATTTTTTTGAAACTTTAGAACTTTTTTCTTGAAAACTATGCGTTTGCTACCTGTGACATTTTGCAAAAGCGTTTTAAACGATGACATACTCGTATTTATACACAAAAAAAAATTGAAGCTTCTCGCACGCAGTCCTTAAAGTACAGTGGAGCCTAGGTATTTATTAGGACATTAGGTATCCTGCATCATTACAATAGCCTTAGCCTCTATAGGTACGATACGATTGGTAGGTATGTAATAACCCCTTTATTCATAAAAGTTGCTTAAAGATAAGAGACGTTTAAATGTCCAAAATTGATGGTTGAACAGTCGCTAATCATTACTTAACTATAAGCCACGTTTATAAGTAAACCCCTAACATATTTTCATTTTATAACGTTAACTTGACAGTAATAGTTATAATAAACTACCCTACTTCATTTTTCATCAAAAAATATGCTGTCATAATTTTATGTTCGATCGTAAAACACTCAAAAATTACTACTTGTCATAAAACAAAGGGTTTTGTGAGAAAATGGAAACATAGCACAGTTATAAAAACCTGTTGAAAGCCCTTTTTTATGGCAACTGAATTGTTGATTGATTTTACTATTTGTTTGCTGCTGTTGTTATACTTTAACCCCTAATAATTTAGTTATCAATGCATTGATAACTAAAATATTAGGGGTTAAAGTATGAAATTGCCGATTTGTACTGAAAAATTGAAATTCGTTTTTTTTTTAATTTAACATATTTATTTAATCAAAATAACTACCATTATTATCTATACATTGCTGCCATCTAATAGGAAGGTCATATAAGCCTTTGCGATAGAACTCTCGTGATCTAGATTCGACAAACTGTGTGAAAGCATTTTGTACTGCCTCCTGAGATGAAAACTTTTTATCACGTAGAAAATTGTCCAAGTCACGAAAAAAATGGTAGTCCGTTGGAGCAAGGTCTGGCGAATACGGAGGGTGACGAATGGTTTCTAATTGCAGTTCCTGTAGAGTTAAAACGGTTTCTCGTGCTGTATGAGGTCTCGCGTTATCATGGAGCAATAATGGTGAAGATCGATTCATGAGTCGGGGCTGTTTCACTGCTAGTTTTGCTATCATTGTTCGGAGTTTGGAATAGTAGACATCTGCCGTTATTGCTTGACCAGATCGGAGAAAGCTATAGTGAATAACACCATGCTGAGACCACCAAACACTTACCATTACCTTTTTATTGGTAAGCTTTGTTTTAGGACACTGTTGTGGCGTTTGACCTGGGGTCAGCCATTGCATTTTTCACTTACGGTTATCGTGAAGAATATCCAATATTCCTTCATTTCTGTAAGGATTCAACAAGGCAACACAAGTTTCAACACGCGTTTCTTTCTGCAGATCAGTCAAATCATGAGGCACCCATTTCTCATATTTATTTTATTTTATTGATTTGACGCAAATGAGTCAATATTGTTGGTAAGGTAACGTTAAACCATGCCGCTAATTCCTGGGTAGTTTGGCTCGGATCGGCTTCCACCATCTCTTTCAATTCATTGTTATTCACCTGTGTGGGCGGTCTTCCACGTGGTTCATTCTTCAAATCAAAGTTTCCATCACGAAAGCATTTAAACCAAAGTCGCACGGTGCGTTCATTAGCAGTCCCCTCTCCAAACGCAACATTGATATTGCGAGCTGTTTCTGCCGCGTTAGTTCCGCGTCGGAACTCGTATTCAAAAATAACTCAAATTTTCGAAGTATCCCTCTTTCTTGTCTAAGCTGAATAAAAAAAAACTGCTGAAAGTCGATATTCGAATGTTGCACATTTTTTAAAAGAAGAACTTCATAGGTACCATGTGAAAAAAGTTTCACTCAGAAATCTCAAACCATGAAGGTTCTATGTCAATTCGAAGTTCCTAATACAATAAACGGCAATTTCATACTTTAACCCCTATTAGTAAAAAACCTCATGTTTACGTACTTACCTATTTAATTATTTTGTATTAATCATCTTCCACAGCTGACTAGCACCATTAACTAAATTACACAATGAAACACTTTCACCCAACGCGGGCTAAGCAACATATATATTTTATTTACCCAACGTTCACATTCAATTGTTTTTCTGCTCTCTTGTAAGAAAATGTTGGCATTTTGGCAAATAAACCAAGCAACTTAACCCAGTTTAAAGAAAGGCCGACCCAACTTCTATAAGTAGCCATTTAATATAAGACAAGAAAAACAATGAGAATACTATCACAAACAAAAAATTGACAATTTAAAAGGGATCGCTCGAACGAAAATTGGACATTCTTTAAGCCTGCTAGGAATCGGTGTAATCAGGTGATACGCAACACTAAACGCCGCTCCATCTTAAATAATGTCACTTCTTCTTCTACCGATATTTGGAAGTTCCTTGGAACTTTAGGCATTGACAAATCGCGACATTCAGAACTTCTTAATACAATGAGCTTGGACGATCTAAATCGCCATTTCTCCACTTTATCCGAAACAGGAACCTCCCGAAACAACCGTGTCCGGTGAGGACCTGCGTCAGGCGGAAGGTGAGGACGCCGTGGCGCCTCTCCAACCACTCCTCAAAGAGGGGTCTTATCGCCGCAATTGTGGCGTGCCCAGCGCTGGGTTGCGATAATCGCACTCTCCATGTCGCCATGAGATCCCGCCGGAGCTCTGTCCGCTGTACCGTGATTTCTCGCGGCAGCGGAGTTACGCCCCGGCGTTTCGCCTCCTCGCGCCACTCCCACACGTGCGCGAGGACTTTTGCCTCCAGATCCCATGGCGGATGACGTACCCCCTGCGATAAGAATATGATGTGACAATTCACATCAGCCTAGAAGGGGTTGAAAAAACTAAAGAACTCAACATCGTGATTCATTAATCCATCAGACAGTATTGAGCCAGAGGGAGGAATGCGTCAAGAAGTTTAAATTCTATCGTCGTACCTAATTCACGTTCAATCTCCAGCAAATTCTAAAAAAAATATCGCGTAAGGTCAACATTGAACCTTCACGTATTAATACTGGTCCATATTGACCAAACTGTGGATCCTCAGATATAAACTGCACCAATTGTGTCAACTTAACACACTTTGCAAGGACTATGTCCCGTCAGCAAAGCTGGTTACAACTTATACCAAAGTATCCCCCCTTTTTAGGAGATTCACAGTTTTCCAAAACCATTTATTACGTCATACTAAATGCTGGAGGCTGTTCATGCTAATCTCCTGTAATCTTATCTATCAACCTGTAATGAAGCGACGACGTTGTTGGTTCACTCCCTCTTACTCTTCAATGATGTGGGCAGCGTTGTGGGAAGTGGTGTGGGGTGTGTGATACCTCACACGCTGTTGGCTGCGTCCGATGTAGCGCACGACATATGAAACATATGTTTCACAAAATACTACATTCAAATACTACATTCTATAATGATGTTACAAAATAGTACAGTGACATAAAAAAAAAAACTGAAAACAAAGACAATGACAATTAAATAATTCTTAACAGAAAAAGTTTCCATCTATTAATACTAAAAGGTTTAAAAAGTTTACATTTAATAAGATTGCTTACAAAAATATCTCTAAACCGTCTTTTATTCAATTTAAAAAAACAATATTTTTGAAAATGGAAAACTTCTTTATAAAATGCTTATTGGTTTTTACAACTTCGACTTTGTAATCGAGAAAAAAATATCGGCTTTCCCGTACAAAGCGTCGATACCTACTCGACCCAAGAATTAAGTGGGAAGGCTGATAATTTTTTCTCGTTTACGTTGTTGGTCCCATGGGGAAAGTTGTTCAGTGCGTTCATGCGTTTTATAGTAGTTACAGCAATTGGTATTTCAAGCAGCATTATTGCTGGATCTTGATAGTTGTAACTTAGGGCACAACGGAATAGTTTTAAAATTCGAAGTTACAACCAAATCGTAAATCGATTTTGTATGGTCGTTGATTTTTGTGTGGTCGTTGATTTTGCTGTACCTATATAACATTTAAAAATTGTTCGTTTTATGCTATTTACAGCATTTTGAAGTACGTTTTGTTAAAACAGTTTAGAAAAAGTCAACGTCGTATCATAAAAAAAAAAACATTGTAGGTAAACGTTACTCAGACCGTCCGACGTAGTATTTTTTACTGATTTCAATGATGCAAAAAAAAAATTGCCATTATTCGAGATACCACAAAATCACTTTCTAGCGTCCATATACGAGTACTAGTAAATTGTTAAACATGGGATGTAAGTAATCAATTACACCCGAGATATTTAGGCACACGAGCGATCGAAGCTATTAAGGGTGCTTATAGTTCGAGAGTGTAATTGATCACTTACACCCGAGTCACTGTGCTTTTCATCATTAATGTGAGGAAATTAGATAAAAACAAACAAAAAATATCTGTTTAATTGAAAAAAAAAAAAACAGTTTTTTTTGTCTCGCTAAATGGAATGGCAATGAAAAATACTTGTTCCGCCTAATCACTTTTTGTATTGTTGGTCTGTATTTTATTTCTACTGGCAATATCTATGAAAAAATGTTCCTTTCTTATTATTGGTGAGTATACTAAACTCTTAAAATTGGTATAAAACTGCTTAAGTTACACAATGAATTGATGTTATTTTAAAAACGCACTGGCCAGCAAGACGACCGCCAAAAAAAATCAAACGAAAAAAATTTGGCCCAAGCAGATTTTCTTGTTAAAAACGTTGTTGCAAACTAAATTTCAATTAAAATATGATGTGTTCAAGTCGCAGATTCAAGTGAAGATGATTTTTGATTTGACGCTGGAATCAGTCAAACTAGAGGCAAAGGCAATCGTAGAAAAACTGTTACCTCCACTACCAAAATCAAAGAAGAGATACTTATTTAAAAACATATGACGACCCTCCACGTGGCAGACTGAAAAAAATGAGTTGGTGAATGTCAGGATGCCTCGTTCGATTTTCAAATTAACTTGCCTCCCAATGTGAGGTAAATCGAATTTACATCCTGCATTTTGAGTTAAATACTAGCTGCTTTCAGAGCATCAGTGATGAAAATGTATATTAAAAGGTAGGGGTAAGAATCATAAGATATTATATCAAAAATTCGTCCGCATCGCTGTCAACAGGAAAAGTGCCCAAAAGGCTGGCAATATTCAACATAATTGAGAACTTTTCTATCTTGTAGGTAGGTTTCTTATTTGCCTTTTATTATATTTTTACATACAATGATGATAATTTAAATAAAGTGTTTTTTTTAATCTGTTTTTATTTTCATAAAGACTACCAATTCAATGTATTTAATCAGAACAAAAGTGAAAGAATTTTGAGACAAATATAGAACATAAATTCTCTCGAAGTTCAGTTAGCAGTATAATTCAATTCACTGTGGCTTTTGCGTATTGGTATTTGGAATTCGACTAGCTACGAGTACATATTGAGCTTGCTAATTTGTACGTGCTATTATCCTAGCTAATAAGTGAACTTCTTTACTTGTATTTTACCATAATTTATTTATTTATTTCAGCATGGAAGACTTACAGCTAAAAAAAACTTAACATCAAAAACGGAAACAATAGTCAACAGAAAGCCAATTACAAGTCTTTGCGTTTAGCCTTCCATTAGAATTTATGTTGTGAGCATAAAGCAGAAACATATTACACAAATTATAATAGTTAAAACTCTTTACATAACCATTTGGTTTGACCCTAATAAAAAGGAGAAAAAAAGTATTAAAAGGAATACATAATTAATTTACAGTGATTTGAAAAACTTGAGGCTTAGCACCTTCTGGCTGAGGGCACACTAGTTGTAAACAAATCCAAATTATGTCGCTTACATATGACATTACAAATGTTGCTTGCACGCACAATATAACTGTTCTGCCTATAATTCGTAGATGTATGAGGAACACGTAAGGGTGGATTAAATCGAAATGTTTTACTTGGAACATTAAAATAAAATTTTGATAACAACTCGGGGCTGTCAATATTATTGTTAAAGATTTTTAACAGAAATAAATAGTCAGAAATTTCACGTCGATCATTAAAAAAAAAATATATAAATAAAATAAAATATTTATTACTGTACCAACTACATACTATATTTTTTATTTGTATTTTTATCAGTGTAAACCACATCAACCTGCCCACCATCGTCCATAGCCTCGGTAATGAAATCGTTAAATAAGACAAGATTCGAAGTGGTAGACCGTCCCCTTAAAAAACCATGCTGAAAAGAGCTAAACGAATTAGCAAGGGCGGGATATAACTGATTATAGATAAACATACATGAAAATCTTTATTAACGGTAGAAGGTTAGAGGTTTCTTTCTTGTATTATTTTTGTGCTAAGGATATTTATTTATTTAATAAAGAACACCAACAGCATATTATCAGACTAGCTTTTACCCGCGGCTCGCCCGCGTGGATTAATCTGCCTAGCCTTTTCCCAACTATGTTGGGGTCGGCTTCCAGTCTAACCAGATGCAGCTGAATACCATTATTTTACACGGAGCGACTGCCTATCTGACCTCCACAACCCAGTAACTGGGTAATACGATACCCCTTGGTAAGACTGGTTGTCAGACTTTCGGGCTTCTGACGACCCGTAACGACTGTTGATCTTTGAAGATCCACGAATTACAGCCGGGACCAACGGCTTAACGTGCTTTCCGAGGCACGGAGGAGTCTCGGTATGTAAAGATGGTCACCCATCTACTGACCAACCCCGGCAAGCGTAGCTTAACCTGATGGATCGACCCGTGCGGCTGTTATTACTTAGCCACGAGCTCCGAGCTCGCCCGCGTGGATGTCGGAAATTATTTCACGGGAACCTATTTAAAGTAGTCTGTGTATATGTGTCATCCAGGGTGTCAGCTATCTCCATACAAAATATTATCAAAATTGGTCCAGCTGTTTATTTTATTTATTTATTTATTTATTAGGTACACCAACAGCAGTACATACAGATAAAATAATACAGAGCAATAATATAATAAAATTACTGCGATGTATGTCTATTACAGATATATACAGCATTTACAACAAAACGACAACGTAATTAACTTAAAAAAAAAAACTTATGAACACATATTAGAATACAATTAGAATTCAAAATTCAAAATAGTAGTTCAAAGTAGTACGGTCTGATGCTTTGATCATGCCTCGACAATGTTATACTGACTGACATTCAATCATTTAAATATGGAATGTATTCTAGAAAGACTAGGATGACAGATAGATGCTGGTAGGGCTCCGTGTAGAACGAATTTAGTTAAGGAGTGTGAATTATAATTTATCTGATGCTTAAATTACAGAGAGCATCAACCCCATATAACTAGAGTCCCTCTCGTTTTATTATTAATTCAGTAAATCTCCTACTGTGAGGGCTCGACGTACATCTCGAAGTCATTGGAGTGCCCCGATACGGCCTACGAGAGTTTGTTTCAGAAATATAAGTGTTTGGTGAGGAAGATATTCCGCCGGACACAGAGCTATCGCATGCCTAGTGAGTTCAGGAGCAGTGGAGTTTCCCTTTAAACAGACTAAGTGGTTATATGTATTTTAGCAGAGTGGGATTGTCACGATGCTCATGTTACATTATCATATCACAGGTTTTGACGCTCGATGTCTGGAAAAGTTCATTGATGATTTCAGACGTATTGCCAGCACCAATCGATGGCGAGAAAGCGATTGGTCGCTGATAATGGGTTATTATCTTAAAGATGCTGCGAGGTCATTTTATAATTATACTTATTTTTATGATATGACCTTTGAGGCATTGTGTGACGCATTGTGGGCAGATTTCCCATGTAGATGCCATAAAGGAAAGATTTTTAGTTATGCACGACGAGTGCACAGAATCTGTCTATAGAAGGTGGAAAGAAAAGTGTGTTATGTGTAGAGGATAATACTGAATTAATTTCTAGCAAGAGTGAGGAAGTATGCCATGCGGGCGGTGATGAAGATGAAGTTGAGGTCATTGCCGAGCTCAGCTGCGCAGATAGTTGCTTTATGGTGACTAAGGATGATGTGCAGACAGACGAGGTGCTTCAGCTAGAAGGCCAGGAAATATTGGAATATTTGGGTCGGTCCAGTCCTTTTATTATGTCTACTAGTGTTTCAGTGTGTCAAGACAATCATGTTCACGATGTGGAATTTAATGATAATAGCATCGCATGTGAACAAATTGTTCATGATAATTTTAGTTTAAAATTTTCCGAATCGAAGGAGAATGGGTGTCTTCGTCCATCATCGGAAATAAAGGAGATTGGCAATCTTTGTAATTTGGAAGTCAATTTAAAATTAGGTGAACAGAACGTGAAGTCTTGCGCAGTCGAGACAATGGCTGATATCGCGCAAGTAGAAATGAAATTTAACAATAAAAATTATGATAGGTTCCCTAATACCCCTTTACGACACCAAGGTGTTATGATCATTTCAAGAGGTGGACTGAAAAAGAAAAAGAGTTATTCTGTAAATAAAATTAAAATTAAAAAATAAGTTCCTAAATTAAATAATTTAAAAAGGGTTGTGAAAATCAATAAGCATTAAATTATAAAGAAGTTTTCCATTTTAAAATATTGTTTTTTTAAATTGAATAAAAGAAGGTTTAGAGATATTTTGATATGATGGTCCGTACCACACCCTTTTTGACCACACCTTTCTGATACACCCTGTATTTTCAGAAAGTGCTCCTTATCACCTTTCACTAATGAAAGGTGTTAAGGAGCACTTTATTTTTTATTTTTTTCGTGTTTGGTATCTAAATTTACGAATCACGATTTGTTAATCCCCAGTTTTTTTTCGGTAACTTTAAAAATCTGCTATAAGAACCATGTTGAATTTTATGTGACATGACGTACGGCCTTTATCCCGCGCAACGCGAGAAATAGTACGACAAGTAGTTTAGGAGTTACATATATACAAAGTCTGTAAAAATCATAAAAATATACAGTAAAAATATTTTAAACTTAGTAAATTGTAATAAAATATTGTGAACTAGTATAATATAGTAAATAGTAGGTATTTATACTTCTCTTTGGAATAAAAAACTGCTCATTGAAATAAAATGTATAGAAAACTTATATTTATGTCTGTAGGTGTTGTACTTATACCTCGGTTAAGTGCAATTTCTTCTATAACTTATTGCATTATCACTGAGAGAAATATTTCTCTCATTAGAACAATCCTCGCGATACAAATTAGATCTATTATCCCATTCTTTATGTGCACATGTGTTATATCATTCTGTAGATATTTTTTTGTTTTATTAGTTATTAATCTGATTTTCTGCAAGAGAAAACCGTAGACTAAATTCATAATTTAGTTTTAGTTTTAGCTTTACCTATAACCGACTGCCTCGTTGGTCTTGTGAGCATGAGGTCCTGGGTTCGATTCACGAGTCAGGCAAAGTGTTATTGGGTTTTACCATCTGGATTTCTCAGTGGCAGCCCGGAATCTGGAATTCTGCCTGGTTGTTGGCAATAAGCTCGCCCCCTTTTACATGGGGCTTAAACATGTCTGGCGTAATGTGGTTTTACTATAGGTACACTTCTGACTCACCCATCCGGGGATATAGTCGTGATTTTATGTGTGCTTTACTTTATTACTGAAGTTTTTGTTTAATTGCCATTGCTCAGGCTCAACGATTTCCAGCATGTCATTATGTTGTGTACGGGTTGTAGTAGTTAACTCCGTACACCGATTTATTTATTTATTTCCAATACACGTATTAATTATGTACAATTGGTTTTAGCCACACAACGAAAACCTCTCAGGGCTTATCTGTGTGCTGGCAAGCCGCTCATTTAAATTTACAAAAATGTTTATTACTGCAATGATACATAAAATATTTATATAATGATGATAACAATTTATTGGTGCATTAAGAGAAATTTTGTGTAAAAAAACGTTTGGATTTGTACTTATAACTTTTCGAACTCATCCTGTATAACATTTGCAAGTCCTCTGGAAGTTTATTAAGGAAAAATGGTACCAATTTGACGTGAAGGTTTGAAAGTTCAGTAGTATAGAGAAACAAGTTCCACTAAGATGCACTAAGTTAGTTAGGTTTATTTAAGTTAAGAGTAACACTACTAGAGTGGTAGGCGATTATTTCTCTCAGTTGTTGATAGCTACACAGTTATAAGTTCACTATATTTAAATTCGTTAGTCATGTTATTTTATAATACTAAATTATGACGCGCATCGTTGGCTTAAAGTAGGTTACGGAGTAAGCAGAAAAATGTACGGCGATGAGACCGTATATGTTGTTTTCCAAATAATAAGTTAATCACCCATTCTGTAAGTTCAAATTCATTTTAATTTTTGCGTGGATGTGACCTGACGATGTGGAAAATATCGTGAAGAAAGTTTTGAGTATGAATGTAGATGGTTATAAGAGTAGGGGAAGACTAAAGAAACGATGGATGGATTGTGTGAAAGATGACATGGCTAGAAAGGGGGTGACTACCGAGATGACGAATAATAGAGAAGTATGGAAAAAAGGGACATGTTGCGCCGACCCCAAATAGATTGGGGTAAGGGCAGGAGAATGACAATTGCGTGGGTGTGACGTATATTGTCCCCCAAATAATTCAATTGTAATTCTTAAAAAATAAAATAAAATAAAATAAAAATAAAATAAAATAAATAATTGTAATTCTTCTTTTTTGTGTTTGTGTTCTTTCTTTGCGTCATGTTTACCGCAAATAAACGTATTTTCTTTCTTATTTCTTTCTCTCCAAAGTATCTGGATTAGCAAAGGTAGTATGTTAGGTAGCATCAAGTGAAAATTTGGAACTTTGAAATTTTAAACCGGTTTTTTTTTTCGTGGAAATCCGCTCACGGTATTTTCATAACGGTCTTTGTGTAATATATTATTATTTATAACAGAAAGTGATAACTTTTTTAATTGTAACCACAGAAAGGGACGCTGATATTGGAAAACTCCTAATACAAACGGAATTGGTAAACCGAAGTGATGCGAGGGAATTCAATATAAATACGTCCGAACATTCATGACAATAATATTATAATATACGCACACACTACAATGACCGTTATGCGGTGTTGATAGAGGCAGTTATTGCTTACATAATTGTGACTAATAGCTTTATTAAAGCTCAAGTTATTTCTCGTACGTGATGTTATTTCGTAAACCGAGCAGCAGCGGTGGTAACGGAGCGAGAAATGGGATGTGAATATTTGGACGTGGGTACCTATATAGTACTGGCTCTTACATAGGCTGCACTAAAAGTATCGGGAATGGAATATTTCCATTGTTCCTGTCATATTAAAATCTTTTTAATTGAAAACTCCTTGGTTTTAAAAATTGAATATCATTTATTTATTTAAAAAAAGTTTCTCGGTCTTGTCACAAGGTTTTGTCAAACTTGTTTAGTCGTTGAGAAAATGGAATTGACTCGAGAAAATTCAAGAGCGATGATTTATTATGACTTTCGAAGTGGTTTAACACAAAAACAGTGTGTTGGATGATTTCTGCATTTGGTGATGAAGCCCCATCCAAAACCACAATTTATCGCTGGTTTGCTGAATTTCAACGTGGACGTGTCAAGCTCAGTGATGATCCCCGTCAAGGTCGTCCAAAAACTGCAGTCACCCAAGAAGACGTTGATGCTGTGCGTAAGCTGATTGAGGAAGATCGACATGTGACATACCGCGAAATTCAGGCAACTTTAGACATTGGCATGAGTCAAATACAAATAATCTTGCATGAACAATTAGGTGTAAAAAAGTTGTTTTCCCGATGGATACCGCATTCACTCTGTGAAGGCAAAAAGCGGCTCGCGTTACTTGGTGCGTCAGAACTCTCGAAAGATTCCACGCAGGATCCTCAAATGCTGTATACAACAACGTATCAGGTGACGAATCCTGGATGTATCAGGTGACGAATCCTGGATATACGCGTACGAACCCGAAACAAAAAACCAGTCACGAGTTTGGGTGTTCGAAAATTAGTTAAGCCAACAAAAATTGTTTGTTCACGGATTGTTGCAAAAAAAATGGTGGCCACGTTTGTCTCCAAAACCGGCCATGTTGTGACTGTTCCTCTTGAGGGACAAAGAACGGTTAATGCAGAATGGTATGCTAGCATTTGTTTGCCACAGGTCGTTTCTGAACTCCGTAAAGAGAACTGCAACCGCCGCATCATCCTCCATCACGACAATGCGAGTTCTCACACCGCGCACAGAACAAAAGAGTTTTTAGAGCAAGAAAACATAGAATTATTAGACCATCCGCCGTACAGCCCCAACCTAAGCCCTAATGATTTTTATACTTTCCCTAAAATAAAGAATAAATTGCGTGGTCAGAGATTTTAATCACCTGAAGAAGCTGTGGACGCCTACAAAACGGCCATTTTGGAGACCCCAACTTCCGAATGGAATGGTTGCTTCAATGATTGGTTCCATCGTATGGAGAAATGTGTCAAATTTCGCGGAGAATACTTCGAAAAGCAATAAATACATTTTTAAATAGTAATGTCGTGTCACTTCCTTGATTCCCGAAATTTTCAGTGCCGTCTCGTATTTTAAATGATGTGCAAGAGTACTTCTTACTTATATATTATGGTGTGGGATATAGTAATGTTTAGTAATAGTTATACTTCTTTTAGAAAAGGTGGTACTAAAATGAAGGGTTCAATAGTTCGGATAGATTTATCCCATGAACAAACTTAACATTGTAGGTGAAAAACATTTTCTCATGTAAGTTTTTTACACATAATATATAGAGATTTACTATGTTATACCTCTTATATGTTTTCCTGTAATTTCTGGTTTTTTTTTTTCAATATTTTAGGCTCAGTAGTTTCGGAGATACAGGAGGGAGGGGGGGGGGGGGGGGGGTGTTGAATGGTCGATTTTCATATTTTTCATAAATAACTATATAACCTATTAAAAATCATTTATTTACGTTACGCGTCCGTGTTTGGGTCATAGAATTTCATATGCGTACCAAATTTCAACATAATCGGTCCATTACATTTGGAGCAAATTGGCTATGAAAGACGGACAGACAGACACACGAGTGATTCTATAAGAGTTCCGTTTTTCATTTGGACGAACAGAACCACCATATACCATTTTAATTTTATCGAGATTACATAAGATGGTTATTGTTAAATTAATTAAATTTTGGACAGAGTCGTGATAACCCATATTCATTAGGTATTTTGATGTTATTTGTAAGGCATAACTCACTGATTCTATTACACGATTGACCCTTTTAAAACGTATTTAAATCATAAAATTATATTTACGTCATCAAGAGAACGTGCCACCACTGCTGGGGAAGTATTTCAAACAAAACTTTTAATTAAATAACTCGGGGATAGTAAATGTCCGTCGGCTTTCACGGAGTGGTCAGAAGTTTTACCTCTCTTTCTATATCAGAACAAAGAAAGTAAATAAGGAAAAGGAAAAAAATACTTTTGTCACTTCTTTGCAAGTTACAGTATCAATGAGAAAAGTAAATAATTACTTGATTTGTTGCCGGATATTATTTTTACTGGCCATATCCTGTTTTTGTGGACAGGATCGAAAGAACGTGGGACAACTTAAAAAAACTTAAGGCTTCTGAATATATTTAGCCCAGCTGGCTTTGAAAAGTGACACAGGAGTGAAATAATTGCAACAGACGGCACTGTTAACCGACGTTCGTACGGACGTAAAAATATCGCGGCGGGAATTTATAGCGCACTGGATTTTCAACTCTCGTTGTTGAGCCGAGCGTTGAGAATAACAGAGTGCATTGTAGCGCGTCGGATAAACGTACTGTTGAATTTTCAATTCTCAGCGCTTAGCAGAGCGTTGAAAATTCAGTGCGCGAAAAAAAATCGCCGCGATATTTTTACGTCCGTGCGAACGTCGGCTTACTGAAGCCTCGACTAATCATCAATACAAGTATTACATCAAGAGCTCAAATATTACATTAGATCTACGGCTGCTTGGCAAATAGCCGTAGGGTACTTGGTTTTTTTAAGAATGTTTTTGTTTTTTTATACATTCATTACTGTCATAGTTTTCATGTTCTATTTCTTGCAATGCTTAACGCCAATGACGTCGAAGCTGGTTCTCGAATAAAAAAAAAAAGAAAGTAGTGTTAGTAGTTATAAATAAATAAATAGTAATATTTTTGTTATTTCTGATTTAAAACACATTTACGGTTCATAAAAACAATTTTCCAAGTAAAAATATAATATTCCGGAAAGTGTTGGTGACTAATGAAAAATCATTAAATCGAAAACACTAGTAAAGTATAAGTAAGTAGTAGTAAGTAAAGTCAATCTGCCTAGCCTTTTCCCAACTATGTTGGGGTCGGCTTCCAGTCTAACCGGATGCAGCTGAATACCAGTATTTTACATGGAGCGACTGACTATCTGACCTCCACAACCCATTAATTGGGAAATACGATACCCCTTGGTAAGACTGGTTGTCAGACTTTCGGCCTTCTGACAACCCGTAACGACTGTCAAAGATCCACGAATGACAGCCGGGACCAACGGCTTAACGTGCTTTCCGAGGCACGGAGGAGTCTCGGTATATAAAGATGGTCACCCATCCACGGACCAACCCCGGCAAGCGTAGCTTAACCTGATGGATCGACCCGTGCGGCTGTTATTACTTAGCCACGAGCTCCTAGGTAGTAGTAAGTAAAGTAAGCACATGAAAACATGGCCGCAAAAAAAGATATTTATAAAAAAAAACTTTTTTACAAAAAAAAAAACAACCGACTTTTACAAAAAAAAAAAAAAACAAAGTGAAAAATAACTTTAATTTCGGAAGTCAGTGTCTTTGGATCTGTATTTTAGCTTTTTGCCTCCGACTTCCGAAATTAAAATTATTTTTCACTTTGTAGTATTTTTTTGAAAGTCCCTTGTTTTTTTTTTTTTGTAAAAAGTTTTTTATTTTTCACTTTTTAGAGTCTGTAATTTCATCTAAGTTATTCATCAATAGCCAAACTAATGCCAACCAATAGCAATAGCCAATAGCTAATGTCAACTGCTCATCACCTTTTACAAAATATTGCTTTTCCCGATACAAGGACGTTAATTATTGAGGAGTTCTTCCAGTAAGGAATCAGAGAACTGGAACTGACGGTGAAATCACCATCAGCTCCATTTCAACATATGTATTGACGAGCATAAATTGCTTAGCAAAATTGTCGAATCGCAACCCGTGAAATACGTATTATTGAGTAGTTCCATAGCCATGGGGCATCTCTGGTCTTCCTCATCAGTTCCACTTCACTAAATGGTGCTTTCCGGGAGCAAATGCACGAGTTACTATAAAAAATACACAAACCGCTATAGGTGTACCTATAAAATTTAAAGGTTTTCCTCGATTTCTCTGGGATGCCATCATCAGATCCTGGTTTCCTTATCATGGTACCACCCTTGGGATATCTCCTTTCCAACAAAAAAATAATCATAAAAATCGGTTCATAAACGATGAAGTTATCCGCGAACACACATAAAAAAAAAGAAATATTATACGGTCGAATTGAGTAACCTCCTTTTTTTGAAGTCGGTTAAAAAAGAGATTCTTCAAAAGTAAGAATCATCCGGGCATCCCCTCAATTTGCAGCATAGCGAGGTAATAGCATGTTGCAGGCTTAACGTGATTTTATCGGTGCAGGGAGTAATTGATACAAAGTGCTGTTTGAACGATGAGTCTGTAATTCTGTATGGTGCTTGGAAAAATATTTATTGTGAGCTAAGTAGGTAATAAATATACAAATGTGCTAATGTTTTTTTTTTGTGAATGAAATCTTGCAGGCCCACCTAGGGGGTTGTCGGATGTTTAACCAGGCTATCCTGTGGATGCCTTATAAATAAGGCCTCCAGGCAGGGCATAAAACTTATAAACTAAGCGACCACACCCTCAGGGCACCCCCTTTGGTTTACGGACCTCGGCTTAGGGCGTCGCTAGGAGAGGGCAGCTAGGGACAGGCTGGATCGGGTCAAATCTTATTCACCTTAGGTATGGTAGGGTACAATGAGTTAAAAGTTAGAAGGAATTTAGCACTAGTCTCCTATATCTTTAAGGTACTGAGGGGAAAGATTCACAATCCAGGCGTGTTGCAGCAACTATGCATGTGTGTTCCGGACAGGTACGTGTGGCGGAGGCGGCGGCCGTGGCTGCTGGTGGTGCCGCGCGGCCGTACTAAGCTGGTGAATGAGGCACCGTTTACGCGTGCACTCCGGGTCCTAAACCGTATAGCGGAAGACATGGATATATTTTGTTGTACTCTGGGTGGGTTCATAGTGAGAGCCCTCTTTGAAATAAGTTATGGTCATAATCTGATATAGATAATAATTATTGTGTTTATAGTAGCCATAAGTACCTACAAAATTATTAGTTTGTAACTATGTAGCGGTATTTTGAAAATATGTGTAATAGTTGTCTACATTATCGCATTAGGTGTTAAACCTGTAAAGATAATTGTATGGTGGGAAATAAATAAATAAATAAATGTGCTTTTGTAAAATACATAATAGTTATACCTACCATGTTGATTTTACGTGGGTTATGTTTTAACTTAAAGGTCAAGATGTTATTGCCATTATTAGCTTCTTAGTATTTGCATCAAAATGGTTGCTATTTTTACTATAACTCGATTGTGTATTATTTTTATACTAAAAACTAACTATCCAAAAAAATTAATTAATGGAATGTGCTTCCAAATAAATTATATGATATTTGCCAATTTTTTCAGATCTTCAAAGAATTTATCCTCAGGATGTTCGTACCTAATTACTTGAATATATTCGATATTATTTCAATTATATTTGAAAGAATATTTTTTTAGTGAAGTAATGAAATGGAACGAAGGCTTAACGGGGGGTTATCCGAATTTTCCTGTTTTCAGAATCAATTTTAAAAGGTCAAATTCGTGTATCAAGGTCCTGAAAAAAATATATGCCATAGATACATCTTTGCTTTAGGGAAATTAACGGTTCAAAACACGATAAGTTGTACTTTCCTCGATGAAAAAAAAATCCGAAACATGGTCGATTTCAAAACCATTTTCCGTTTCATTTCCTAATTACAGCATACAATTATATGAAAATTGCATGTATCATGAGGTAATCGTATTTCGGAGGGAATTTAACGGTTGGATTTTTGAGTTTAATAGATTTTTTTAAAATAAACTCAAAATTAGTAAATTTGGCTAAATCCGCTCGCGATCAGAGTCCTGCGGGACGTCATGGAGGTTGGACCTGTGTCAAAATTTTTAAAAATCCGCTCTCTCTGCAGTTGTTCAAAAAATTCAAATAAAAGAAGAACACATTAGATATGAAATTGCGACAGCTCAGAAAAAATATCTCGTAATTATATTATAGTTTTAATTCATAATATCGTTTTCGAAAATGTGATTATTTATTATGTGGTATGATGACGTTTAATTGTCATCTTACGATAGTGTTAAGACACATTGCAAATTATTGTCGATAAAATTATAGTCAAGCGCGAGTAGTTTATAATTTTTTATCGTGGTCCTTTATGAAGAAGTTTTAAAAAACATTTTTCTAAGATTTTTTCATCAGAATCATCCATATTACTTTCACTCTCCATCGAACTGTCTTCGCTACTACCATATCCTACATTAATTACACATAATATGTATAAATACAATGTATCCGGTTGTCGGTTGGATACTAATATAATCAACTTTCACTTTGGCAACAACAATGAAAATTAGAAAAAAATAAAAATGTGCGGTCGGGGACCACCGTCAGGAATGAAGTTCCTTCTAACGTATGATTTAAAACGCAAACACAAAATTTTCACAGCCGCCATCTTGAATTTTCAATTTAACTTCACTACCGGCTTTGGCTCCCTCGAAAACCATGAAAACGACACCCATGAAGTAAAATTCGAAAATTTTCCCGGTCTCCGTCCTCGTTTTGTCCTCTCTCTCTTTGTCTCTTTTAAGATATAATAGAAAGAGACAATGAGACAAAGTCGCATGTAGGGGGCATTTAAACGTTTTTTCGTTACGTGACGATTTTCTGCCAGAGAATTTCGTCGAGCTATTTCAAACAAAAGTGCTATACTAACATAACCTAATGCATGAACACAATAAAAATTGTCGATCGAAAAGATTATTTTCTTGTATCGTTTTAGCTGTGTGAACAAACTTTCAATTTTGAGTACAAAAAGTCACTGTATACGATAAAATATCGTATTCTATACACTTGAAAAATAGCGCCGTGTGAACGTAGCCTGGTTAGGCGGTAACCGTACCTATCACTCGGTGCCCATGTTCCAAAGCAAGTTAGTCGATGACGTACCTATCGTATGTTTGTTGGTTTGTAACTTTTAACACATACTTGCAATTTTTTTTAGGCTAATAGTACTAAGGGATGGCAATCCGACATGAGCGGGGCCGGTTAAAAAATACACTAAATTAATTTTGATGTCTTAGAATAGTAGATTCGATAAATTATAGCTGTAGCAGTAGGTACGTCCCTTGACAATAAAGTACGGCAATTGTTCCTTCATATGTAGTTGTCAATATTTACTTATCTTTATGAGCAGTGGTCAACATCAAAAACAATAGAATATGGTTACAGCAGAAACAAAGCAGTACGACCATTTTTAGCCCGTACTTAATAAAAATCTTATGTTTTTTTCATTCAGTCACTAAAGGGGTTAAATAGGGGATGAAAATTCACCATTTATGTCGATGGGAAATACCATCGGGCACACGGCTTGTCTACTTGATAAAATTCTTATATTCACTGACAGACAATCCACAGCCTAAATCGCTGGGCTAGAAGCATGAAATTTTGCAAAAGAGATCTTTTTTTAACGAAAAAATTTAATTTTTATTAACATTAACTTTTGTGTGACTTTTTGATACCCAGTAGAACCATTGCAATTTGAAACTTTTACCTTACTACCTCAAAATCATGTTTATCTCTAACTAGCTTCCGCCCGCGACTTCGTTCACAGTATACTAAAACAACAGCCATATTTTATAAAAGTTTTCTGTACAGTACGTTTGTAGTTGTGGTCTCAGCAGCCAAAATATACAGAGTCGTCCGTTTGAGAAGCACCTCGTCCTATGGTCGAAACCCGCAGCCTTCAGTAGCAATTTCCCATTGCTTGCGAAGTTTTTCGTTTTTAGTGAATAAATACTCGTAAACGCCTGTTCGTGCCGTTCCTGCATTTAATACATAATGGCACAACACTGATAAACTGAGTGATTCTTACAGATTATTCCTGACGAACCCGGCTATCGCTAAAAAATATAACAGTGGATTGTACACACGGGATTTCTCATTAATACTGTCAGATAAAGATAAAGATAAAGATAATTTTATTTGTCAAAACATGTGTAACATGATACATGAATATTGATGGAAAAATATTTTTATCGGATCAACATGTTTTGCCTCACTCAGCGTACAAAATGTTTATAATATTATGTTGTTAATTAAATTGGCAATTATAAATTATTAATTAATGTCAGTTTCTTAAATAAAATTAGAGTAAGTGCAAAATATAGTCAATAACTCAATATTACAAAATATGTCAAAACACAATAAAATTAAAATCAACGATAAAATTCAAAAGTCATCATTTAAAAAATCAACAATGTTGTAATAGCACTTATCAGTAAGCAACTTTTTGAGTGTTTTCTTAAATAAATTAAAATTCAATTGCTTTATATTATTCGGAATTTTATTGTATATTAATGGGGCCATGCATACAACACTTTTACTTAAAAGTGCTGTTTTGGCCGCGTATGACTGCACCCAAAGCCTATACTTCTCACGTCTATTTCTATCATAATTATCTGTCAAAAGAGGAAACCATTGAGGATTACTTTTTACAAATACAGCCATTTCCAATATATACAGTGACGGAAGTGTTAAAATTCTGTGCTTAATGAACATTGGTCTGCAACTGTCCATAGTTTGCAACCCAAACATAGCCCGTACACAACGCTTTTGTGCTTTGAACACTGTGTCTTTATTAGTTGAATTGCCCCAGAAAATAATCCCAAATCTCAATATAGATTCCACAAGTCCGTAATAAGCCATTAGTAAGGTGCTTGTATTGACAGTAGGAGCAAGTTTAGAGAGGGCAAACGACGAGCTGCTGATTTTTTTACATAATTCATTAATATGTTTTTTCCAAATTAATTGCCGATCTATGATTAATCCCAGAAATCGAGCTGTATCAGCTTCTTGTATATTATTGTCATTGTAAGATAAATTGAATTTTGATAAATTATGTGATTTTTCCCGTTGACTAAAATGCATTATGTTAGTTTTATTAACCATTGATAACCATTGTTATTTATTTCATTATAACCGTAGATGATATAAAAGGAATAAACTTCATGGACTCTGTGTACGTTCTACGAACTATCAAATAACAGTATAACAAAATGTAAAAAAAGAATCGAAAAAAATATCAACAGTTGAGAATCGAACTTTTAACCACAGGTTTGCAAAGAAGTCGTCGAACCACTAAGCTATTTGCTTGGATGAATGTTGACTAAAATAGACGTTCCTATGTTATTATTATATCACGATTGACATCCTTCCATCCGCTAAGCCTTAACTCCATAAAGATTTAGCGCGATGATAATAATTTAAAGGTTTTTTTTTTTTTTTTTTCATTTAGTCATTTAGTCATTTATTTTTGCAGAAAACACTGTTAAAAGAGAGAGAGGTTAAATCTGAAACTATCTGCTATATTCGTTTCCTGCTCCGCCCAGTGAAGTAATGGAATAATTCACTTTTACATTGTGTTTTATTGTCACCTATATCGTCGTAGTCAACGACAGACACCGATCATCTACATTCTCCTGCCCTTATCCTATTTTTTTTCGGGTCGATACAACATGTTTTCATCTTCCATACTTCTCTATTACTTAGTTGTCATCACGGTAGTCACTCCCTTTCTAGCCATATCATCTTTCACACAGATCATCCATCGTTTCTTTGGTCTTCCCTTACTCGTATGTAATCATCATAGTTCACTCCACCGTAGACACCATAAAATGTAAACCTAAGGAATAAATATCGACCTAAGAAAAACTAATTAAGTTGATCAACTGGAAATATTTTACACTGTGGCATGGATTTTCTGCGAAATCGTCGGCGGCGCGTCGTCAATAAACACGTCGCGCTGCATTTGGGGGAGGCGGAGGTAGCGTTTCAAAGGCCTACAGGCCCGAACAACCTGACCTTAATCGTTTTTACTTGAGAAATTGTTACTCATAAATATCTTAACAAACTTTTGAGCAAGTTCAAAGCTTATTTATTAGAGCGTTTAGGGATATAAAAAGTTCCTACTGCATCGTTGGTCTAGGAATCGCAAGCGCTACTGCTGTGCATGAGGTCCTGGGTTCGATTCCCAGGTCGGGCAAAGTGTTATTGGGTTTTTAGGGTTACGTACCTCAAAAGGAAAAACCAGAACCCTTATAGGATCGTGTAACTGTCTGTCTGTCCGTCTGCCACAGCCAATTTTCTCCGAATCTAATAGACCGATGAATTTCTGTGATCCAAACACGGAAGTGTAACGTAAATAAATAATTTTTGAATATGGGGGTCACTTTTGGGGGGCAAATAAGAAAATTAAAAAAAAAAAGTTTAACAAACTGTACCGTGTGACATATCAAATGAATGAACTCACACTGAGGTATAGATTTTTTTTATTTCCCTAAAATTTAGAAAAAAATACACAAAATAGTTAGGTATAGATTACAGGAAAACCTATAATAAGTCTGTGGTCTTAAAATAACATGATAAATCTCTCAATATTGTGCGTACTTTATCAACTACATTGTTAAGTTTGTTCTTGGGATAAATTCATTCCAACTATGGAGCCCTTCATTGTGCGTGGTCCGACACGCACTTGGCCGGTTTTTTCTATCTTGAATTTCTCAGTAGCAGCCCAGTCTGGATTTCTGCCCGGTTGATGGCAATATCATAACTGGCAAAATGTGGTACACCTCTGCCCAACCCTTCGGGGAAACGAGGCGTGATTTTATTTTATAAAAGTTATACTTTGTTTGGTTTGCCAAGCGAGTGTAGATACCTACTGTCTTTTTTTTTCTTCGAAGCCGTTAGCAAAGTGGTTTTATTATTATTTATTTATTTCTCAGTACAGGTTCTTAATATTAATAAACAGTTTACACGCACGGACTAGAAAAAAAGAAGGACTCCGCGCCACGCGTATCGAAAGTGAAGCACCGTACCGACAAAGACGCCGTCGTGTCATGAAATGGCGGCCGGTCGGCATACTATGATGTAAATGTGTGCGTGAGGCGTGTTTCTACAAACGGTCCCGGCATACTTACTGTGCTTCACTTGCGATATGCGTGGCGCGGAGTCCTTCTGTTTTTCTAGTCCGTGTTTACACTATAGTTTACTAACTGAGACTGACTGGAGTTTTACTATATTCATGCATCGTCTTGTGATAGAATTGTATAAAAAAGTTTTTCTTGATTATTCTACTTAGCATAAAAACTATTTGGTATAATAACTGAGAAATGGAAACAGAGGCTTGTGATTAGGCGATAACAGACATCGCACCATATCACGTAGTTTCGATTGATGATTTACGTTTTCGTTCATTTGTATGTATGACATGTGCCATACATCCCTAGATACAAATTTATTTGCTCTATGTGTGTAGGTGTGTAGCTACATTCTGACGTCACAATAGTCAGAGAGCTCTCAATTTGAAAACACATTAAGTTTTAAATCCGGTAGGTGAACAATTTTTCGCAGTTATTACTGAACGAGCGGAACAATTTGATCGGAAAACTGTGGAAAGTGTTAAAATACCAAAAAATACGACACAGAAAAGTGTGAGTTTATTAAAATGTGAATTACGAGGTAACAATCGAAAGTTTTGTAGGCGGTGGAATGTGCGAAATATCACATGTAATAATAGCCGCACGGGTTATCTAACAGCCGGTGTATGTTATAGAGCCGCACGGGTTATCTAACAGCCGGTGTATGTTATAGAGCCGCACGGGTTATCTAACAGTATACTAACAGCCGTTAGTGACCATCTTTACATACCGAGACTCCTCCGTGCCTCGGAAAGTACGTTAAGCCGTTGGTCCCGGCTGCCATTCGTGGATCTTTGACAGCCGTTACGGGTCGTCAGAAGCCCGAAAGTCTGACAGCCAGTCTTACCAAGGGGTATCGTATTACCCAGTTAATGGGTTGTGGAGGTCAGATAGGCAGTCGCTCCATGTAAAATACTGGTATTCAGCTGCATCCGGTTAGACTGGAAGCCGACCCCAGCATAGTTGGGAAAAAGCTAGGCAGATTGATTTATTATTTTAATATTCATTCACAAATTATTTTAATGTTCATAATACCTACGGATTATTTCAGAAAAGTGGCTTTGCGTGATACTTATCTTGCTATTAAGAATATATTCCATGTAGATAAGTACTCACAATCGCAACCTCTTTTTTTTTTTTTGTGGATGGGAAATCATCAAATGACTTCTCCCGCTCTGGGCAGAGCGGGAGGGCGTGTCAGATTTTACTGACTAAAACCCACCCGTGTTCCTTCAGTTGCCCGTGCCAGGGCCACGGTATCTCTTTCGAACTACCCGCGACCCCGGCGGCAATCGCAACCTCTGCGTTTATAATCTACGCCAAGAATATGTAGCGTAGTTGTTCGCCGTCGGCTATGCTTTACCTGCTAGGTAATAAATAAGTTAGGTACACCTACCTGATAACATAGATAACATAGGTCGAACTCCGCCCGTCCGTGGAACGGTTCCGGGAGTTGAAACTTTGGTAGGTTCTGGTCATAAATAGCTAGTAGGTTGATTGTATATGTGACTTCGTAATAGCTTTGCAAGTAACATTCAACCTTAGGTTGGTCCTAAGGTTGAATTTCATTTGCACTAAGTACATAAAATTTCAAAGTCAATTTGTGACAAGATAATTTCAACATAATTGAATTTTCAATTTACTGGGGATTGTTGTCAAAAGTGATAAAGCAATTACGAGGAAATACTCTACACTAACTCTCTCTCTCTCTTTATAATATATTATCTAAGCAACGAAACTAAGAAATTAAAGTAAAGTAAAAAGTAAAAGACAGTGGAAACCATGTGTATGAAAGCTATCGCTTCTTTAAAAAAAAATCAAAATTAAAAATCATTTATTCAAATTAGATTTAAAATCAGCAATGTTTGAACGTCAAAATTACATAAGAATACGCCCACTCATCATCGTGTGTATCTTTGAAACACTTCATCATCTATGTGTGTGAATAGTCCCTACACCATTCTCGCTCTTACATCTTGCGTTATTGTTTTATGAGCCGACTATATCTACGAGTATACCTGAAACTTATGACAAGGAAACACATCACACATACATACACTCGACAAAGTTGGCGGTTGGCCTAGTTCACCTCTATGGCCTTGGTAATAAGGTAATAAGGTTGACAACCACATTTCCGACTTTACAATGTAATTCATATCGATGGCTCTGTCGTTGGTCCAAAACTAAAAATAGTCGGAGAGATTGTCATTTATTTATAAACTCATCATAGAGAACTAGAAAAAAAAAAGTATTTATGCCCCGTCATACCGCCCAACCACTGTAACTCTCTATAAGCATAATCTATATAGTTTTGGCCAACCAGATAATCACAAATACAATTAAGCTTGGTGAGACCCAGGTCTTGTAACAATAGGCCAAACTCCTATTAAGATAGGTACTGCAAGCAAACCTATTGCAAGTAATGGTCTCAAATCATTCAGAATTACGTCCCAACGACGTGTCCTCATGAATATTGATGCAAGGGTTAGTTCCGGGTAATTGATACGTCTCTGCTGAGTCAACAGTTCTGTACCGGAGGTGAATAATTTCGTAGAACAAGACAGTTTGGGTCGGGAGAGAGGTGTCTACGAATGTGGTTATAGCGCTTTGCCTAGTCTTGGTTTAGTCTAAAAATACAGCGTGGTTTAGTAGTAAGAACAATCTCAAAGAAAGGCCCAGCAAGTGCACGGTAAAAAGTTCAACAACATTTTTGAGTTTTATCATAGTTTTCCTTGCGTTTGACTTCCATAGTAAAAAAAATTGGATAGAAACATGTACATGTTCCTAACAGATTTTTTTTTACAATTTTTATTACCAGGAATAATTTTATAAAACCTACCCACTTACTGTTCAAAGTCCCAAATATAGAATTGGTTTGTATAAAGCACCGCAGAAAGTTTATCAGTTTGGTGCTAACACCAAACTCAAAAAGGTCATTGAGTGAAAAGTTTAAGACACACTAACCCACACTTCCATCGCATCCTTAAAGCTCCATTTACACGGTGCCAGTTTATTTCCTGTGGCATACCATAAAATTGAAGGGCAATTAACTGGCACCTTCTAAATCACGTACAATATTGTTGCACAATACGAGCAGGTTAGTTGCCGATCAAAATTGGTATAGGTGTAAACAGCACTTACAATAAAATCTCATATATATTAAAATCGGATTAAATTCTGGCATGAAAATGTCTTATTATTCAAACTTGAGAGAATGAAACAAGACGTTCAATAAAATTTAATGAAATATTTGGCAGCGGAAATACGGGTAACATGCAATAATTGCCTGTAATATTAATGCCTTGCCTTGTAATATTAGTCGCATACAATTTTATTGAATGGCAAAACTTGCATTCAATTATGTTATGCCATTACCTGCTGTAGGACATTGGAAATCGCACGCGTGTAAACACTTGCAAGCAATTTTTGAATGGCAATAAAATTGAACGCGCTTTATGGCATGTGATTACTGCTCTTGAACGTTCCAGAAACTTGCACCGTGAAAATGGAGTTTTTTGTTTGTTTCGTGCCCAATATCGTAAATAACCCAACTTTCTTCAGTAATGTCAAAAGTTTATAGGAAACACTTCAAGGATAGATAAAGATGGATGTTAGTTTTTCTTTATATCCTATGACTTCGTGGTCCCTCTCGCAGTTAGGAGGATATGATAAGGTGCCAAACTAAAAGTTTTAAGAATTTCTAGCTTTGTTTGTTCACAGATTATTAGGTTCACAAAATCTTTTGAAGGTATCCTAAATGCTTGGCACATAATAAAAGGGTAAAAGTAAAATCGCTTTTGAAGCATTTTCTCATCCTGTAGGGACTTAAATATTTCCTAGCAAATAATTCCAACCTTTTTAGACTCTCAGGGGACGTCAATCTAAGTTGCTAGTTTTGGGTCGTACAGGTCATATCTACTACAAAATTAATCATAAGCACATTAAATTCCCAACTTTATACAACGTGTCATTTCGCATCCTCGTCAAATTTAAGGATGTGGTATAGACAATCAAACCGAACAACTTTTTCCATGGCACCAACATCGTAATCGCGAAAAAATTATCAGCCGTCCCATACATTTGCGTCAAGTAGGTACTGAAGCTTTCTATGGGACTGTTAAAATTTTTTAGCGATTACGATGTTGGTCCCATGGAGGAAGTTGTTCGGTTTGATGTTCTCTATCACACCCTGAAATTTGACGAGGATGCAAAACGACACGTTGTAAAACAGCAACGGTATATTAAACTTATTTAAATAGCTGAATACCAAAAAATCTAAAATGCTTTCTAAAACTTTTGAGTAATATGTCAGAACATTTCCAATTTTGAGCTGAACTGATCGAGAAGTACACACTTAGGCACCGATCTAGATTAAACATACCAGCATCAAAACTAAAAATGCATTCTACAAGTCCCTACGTAATGTCTATAAAAATATACAACAGACTATCAGACATCATAAAGAAAGAAGAAAAGTTCAATATATTTACAAAAAAACTAAAAAAATTACTAATAAACAAATGCCTTAGATGAATATTGAAGAAATGTAGCACATGTTCAGGAAATTACAAATATAATAAAAAAAATAATAATATAAGAATAATAATTGATAACAAGTAAATGATAATCACGCAATTTATAGGTATATTTAAAATATATTAATGATATGGTAATTATTAATAAATAATATAACAAAAATAATAATTAAATAAAATAGCAATAATATTAGATTAAATAATATAGCAATAATAATTATTCATAATCTCCTAAAACAGGGCTTCCTCTCTCCTACCCTTTTGCTGAGCCCTACTGGGTCCATAATGATCTCAATTATACACCTTTTTTTTTGTGGATGGGAAATTATCAAATGACTTCTCCCGGTCTGGGCAGAGTAGGAGGGCGTGTCAGACTTTTACTGACTAAAACCCACCCATGTTCCTTCAGTTGCCCGTGCCAGGGCCACGGTATCTCTTTCGAACTACCCGCGACCCCGGCGGCATCGGCCCAATTGACCCCGTCACTGCTGGCATCTCTATATAATTACCACCTAAGTACACATTATGGTAAAGCAATAAAGATATTGAGTATTGAAGTTATTCGTCAAAACTCAGACACTCATTATATTATATTCGGATGTTAGTTCTAATTCGTTACCAAGTATACGCGGCAAACTTTCGCCCGACTAATTGAAAGACATTCGGACATTGAGGGCAGAATTCGGAAGGTTTTTCATACTTTTGAAGTTTCACAGCAGTTCATAATATGCATTCATACTCAAACTCACGGCTTCTTCCCATAGGGGTAGGCAGAAGGGAGTAGGCAGAAGCTACAGAACCTGCTACGCTTGTACTCCTTTTACTTCGCTCATTCATCTGGTCAGACACGCACGCCGGTTTCGAGTACTATAATTATGAGTAGGTAAATTATAATAGTTATGAGTTAGGGTACTTACATTATACTTACTTACTGATTATTTATCCTCGTCTTAATGCTACACGTGTCCTCTCGCTGGGGTGGTCGTAATAACGACAACGTAGCATTGTTTGTAATGGCCGCCTCAAAGACAGTCGAGGTCTGTTCTCTATTGTATTTTTCTAATTAGGTACAGCTGCAGCAATAAGAACCGTATTTCCGTTTATAAAATATAGTAGAAGATTTAAAATGTCATACCACAGGTCATGGTATACCAACCGTACAAAAACGGTAAAATATATTATGAAGCAGAAACGATAAAAATATAAATAAAATGTTATTTCATATAGAAGAATTGCTTTCCATGGGAAAAGTCGTGAGTTTATATATGTACGGTTAGCTTTTCTGTCATCTTCTGTGTCACATTTAAAAATACATATTTTACATATTCGCGAAAAATTTCCTCTAGATTTCACTGACAAAAGGTTTTATTGCATTGTACATACAGAATAAATTCATGCATTTTGTAAAAGGAATGTAGTTTTTTTGAAACATTTATGTGAGTTTAAAGAAGGTATCGAAAGAAGTACATATACGAGTATATTTCAAAGGAAATCCTTTGAAATCCCAACCAACGTGCAAGTGCACAAAGAAAACAAACGGAGATTTTTCCGCAAGATTCTTTAAAATCTTTGCTTTGATAGTGCATTAGATACCGCGTTCCGTTGCTCTTACATATTGAACACAATTCTTTTTGCTACAAAGATAAAGTATTCGCTCGAGGCGATATGCGACGGAGACTTATAAAGGTCAGGTTTGTGTGCAAGTAGCTAAAGCTTGGTACAGACGAGACGTGCTCTTTCGAATAGCTTGTTCCAAAAATCATGTTGTTCATGAAAATATAAACAAATGAATCAGAAAACCGACCTGCGGATGCTTGTAATGCCACTTACAAATTGCCATCCGACATTCTAATTTTAAATCACCTTACACTCGTATCAACTTATCTGTGAAATGGCGAAAATTAGAACTACGGCCCTCATGTTGAAATGTCTTCGATTGTGCCGATGCATGTCATTCGATTGTGTCGACGCATCGACGGTGGCGTCCTCTTTCAGTTAACAGATAAGTTGGTAGGACTGTAAAAATGTTTTTAATTTGACAATTGAGGTTAATTTTTAACCGACAATAAAAAAGGAGGAGGTTCTCAATTCGACACGTAGGCATATTATTTTTATGTATGGCCACGAATAAAATAATTCTAAATAATGTTATAGTGTGTGGGTGTGTGAGTGAGGGTGTGAGGGTGTGTGTGTGTGTGATTGTGGGTGTGGTGGTGAGCTGTAACCGTTGTAGGTGTGGATTTTTGTGTGGAGGAATTACGTATAAATGATTACGTGAATGACTTGCTTGTAGATTTTGGTGTTAACTCACTATTTCCTCAGTGTCGTTGTATGACAGGGAGAGAAGCCAGCTTTTTGTCATTATTTTAAATGAGTGGGTGTTAAGACCTTTACTATCACAGCGCTTCCTTATTTTATTGTAGATATGAGTGTGTGAGTAAGAGGGGCACCGTCTAGCCAGAAGGCTGTTTGCATTAGGAAGAGGGACATCTATGATACGTTTTGAGAGCAGGCTTTGGTAGTCTGGTCTGTTTTTAATAGACATTGGTGCCGATTCTCTTGTGAACGCACTAAACTAAAATTAGAGAATCGCTATCTTTTACTAACAGGCAGCGCGAGAAAAGGACGGCTATAGCTATGAACTAAGTTGGAGATGTCAAACTAGTTCACGCCTTGCGCTTTACCGTGTTTTTTAGTTGACATGTTTTTACGTGTCGTCTAAATGTCTATGGAAAAATTAGTTCTAACTAATTTGACAGCTCTAATTTACTTCCGTCCCTTTCTTGTCATAATAAAAAAAAAAGTTAGCAATAGCCTAAATTAAGTTTAGTTTGTGCACAACAGAATCGGCACCATTGTGTTATTAAACCAAAAGGTTCCATAAAGTGGCGAGATATAAAGTTGAAATCTTATAAATAAAGATGAATGTGTTTTGTTTACACTCTCATCAAATACTTTTGGAACAGACCATAGAATCCTTAGCATGATACGAGTACGCAACGCTCCTAATGAATATCAAACACTGTGTTAAGTGAAAACATTCGCGGCTATATACGTACATCACGCTTATTAATAATAACCTATATCTGTAATTTTGGACACATGCTTGAACACATCACTTCCAACGGCGGAGTCATGACTAGTTGGGCCACTGGCAGTCACAAAGCGATTGTTCACTGGTTGAAGTTGTTCGTATACTGTTCGCTAATTTAAGTCCATACAAACGATCCAAACATTCTTGAACAATATTTGCGTTTGAAAGTGCATAAACGGCTTAGTAACATCAAAGAGTAGAGATACCGACGTCGACGACGCTGGAATTTTCCTTTTCTAAATAACAAAAGTAGCAGACATGCAGCAACACAGGGAAGCAGTGATGACAGGTGGAGTAAGGTTTTGACAGAGTGGCGTCTAAGGACTGGAAGACAAGATGTCGTCGTTCTGTGGCGAGATGGGCGGATGAAATGGTTGCCATCGCGGGCAAAACCAGGTGAGACTGACACAGGAGCGTGGGGATGGGGATAGGCACAAGAAACGAGAGGCACAGTAGTGAGTGAAGTCGGACTGTGGATTGGATGATGATTGATGATCAATCTGCCTAGCCTTTTCCCAACTATGTTGGGGTCGGCTTCCAGTCTAACCAGATGCAGCTGAATACCATTATTTTATTGATGATAAAACAACAAAATTGCATCAAAATTGTTCTACAATTTAAACTTTAAACATGCAAAGGTCACAGGACTCAAAAGTATAGGATAAAAGCAACGCTTGTTCCGAATATTCCATCAACCACACTGAACCAACCGCTTCTTTTAAAATCATTAAGTTATAAATAGCTCAAAGGTTGTTGCAAAATAATATTTAATTTACAAATATCCGAGAACGGCCATCATTTTTATTTTATAAATTAAAGGTCTGTACAAACGTCAGCACGTGCCAACCGGTGCCGTCCGATGACGTACATCCGTCACATAAGAGCCTATTCCAGCGTAAACCAGCGTAATTCAGCGACAAATGAGCGCTTGACAGCTTCCGACGTATTTGCACCCTATTACCGCGTGCAAGTGACGTTGGCGCGCTGAAAATGTCTTCCCACATTTGTCAGTTTACAGGCGGAAAAACTAAATTTTATTTTGTGTTTGTTTGCGAAGTATTTTTCTTTCAATAAACAAAAACAGAGCAGTGGTGGCCCAGTGGTAACGGCCGCGACTTACGAGTTGTAGGTCGTAGGTTCGAACCTAGACAGGTTATAGGGTATTTTTTGTAAATAATTTCATCATCACTGCTTTCAAAATGTAGAAGAAAAACATTGTGAGGAAACCGGCATGTCCTAAATTCAAAAATTCAAAGACATTGTGACATCTACCAACTCGTTCTGGGCCCGCGTGGTAGATTACAGCCCACTCCCTCTCATCGACAGGAGGCCTGTGCCCCAGCAGTGGGAATATTATGGCTGATTATGCTAAACAACAACAACGTAAACACTTTGTTGATGTTTCTTTCTGTATTTTACCATTGAGGCAAATGACTAAAATCTCACAGCGACATTTGTTATCCGTTATCGGTCATTTTGTTAAAAACGCACGTTTGCAAACTAATTTTGAATTTCCCTAAATGGAGTAAAAGCGTTTCGGATTTTACGCATTTAATGTACAGCCTTTCTTTTCATTGTTAGTTAGTTTTTAATAATAACTAGCGACTGACCCTTACTTATACTCTATTTACAATAAAATTAGACATTTAAACAGACCTTTTTGACAGTCCGTTCACCCGATTTTGACTTCTATTCCGTAGGCTTATGAATGGCATTAAAGGCAAAAAAGTGGTTACAATACCAACTGTTTACTGCAGCTGCCATTTGTCATGCCACCAACATAATAGTAATCAAAATCGGTTGATCGGACTGTAAAAAAGGTTTGATTAAATGCCTTATCTTATTGCAAATGGAGTATAGTATGGTTTCCATGACTTAAAAAAAAAACATCGAGATATCTTTATTTTAAGAAAGTTAAATATAAATTGATTAAACATAAACAAAAATTATCATAATGATGTTGAAAACCTCATCAAATTTCATTTCCTAGTTTTGAAGAATCACGCGGTTACACAGATGGTCAAGAAAAACGACTTTATAATAATGTATAGATATACATAAATGTATAGATTAGATATAGAAATAGAATCTTACTACTATTATATATGCGAAAGTTTGTATGGATGGATGTTTGTTACTCAATCACGTCAGAACGGCTGAACGGATCTAGATGAAATTTCGCACAGAGATAGTCTAGAATAGCACATAGGCTACTTTTTATCTCGGAAAAAATGTACGGTTCCCGTGAGATAATTTGCGACATCCACGCGGGTGAAGCCGCTAGCAAAAGCTAGTATCTTATAAGGTAGGCAAAGTAACACAATCTGTTTAATTAATTAGGTTTGTAATTACAGATAGCTCAAACAATTTTGCTTGAGTTATTTGTGTACTAAGTCCATTCAGGTAATTACCTACATTGAGCTTTCAACGTAATTAACGTTCTTTTGAACTAAATCAGATAATATTAAGGAACGGGACAGTCAGAGTGATAAAATCAGATCTATTTTTGCTTTTATCTAAAATTGTGTTAGGACGACTCACTTATAGAAATACCTATTGTACTAACGTAGTCTCTTTTTTGTTTATTTGATACCATGTACTCGTCTGTCAAATAAAAGGTTATGGTACTTAGTTTAATATTTCAAATGGGAGTACGGTAGGTACCGTAAGTAGAGGTACTTATTCGAAAAATATTCATGTTTCATTTTAATGAATCGACTGAGTGATAAAATCTCATTACCAAAGTAGGACACACGGTTACACATAAGCTATACATTTCCAGTTTACACTGACCTCTCACTGTAAGGAAATCCTATACAATGCGAGATCAGCTTATACTGGAAATGTATAGCTTATCTGTAGCCGTGCGTACGAGTAAGTATGTAGTAGGGTCGCCATCACAAACACGAGTTATATTTATCTGAAAGGTGTCAACAAAGTTTTAATCTGCAATATTATTTTGTAAAACATAATACCTATATAACATCAAGCTTGGTTTCTCCAAAGAATAGGGCAGAGGTGTACCTATAGTAAACCCTCATATCGTCAGTTATTTTTAGCTTAAATCGGGCTCAAATCCAGAATCCGGGCGGCTACTGAAAAAATCTGGATAGTAAAACTCAATAACACTGCCTGACCAGCACCCTAATTGAGTAACATTATCAAATTATCAAGCTTGCGACGGAACGAGGACATTTTAAACAACAACTAGATAATCCTATTTAGTTAAAAACTTATTATTATAAGAAAAATACTCTCTGACAATATTTTAGTCATGTGTTGTTACCAACCCAAATCGATTTTCAAAACGACTGTACTATCGGCAAAACTTAAGCTTGCTCAGTTTAGAAAAAAATTGCGGAAGCGCAGCTAGTGACAGACCACACCCCTTCCTGATTTTGCCCAATTAGCGGCAATATGCAATTATGTGAGTACAGGGCGTGTAACAAAAAATAACAACACACATTAGCAACAAATCAAATCAAAAACAAACGTGCATCCTATTGGTCAAAACGCATGCATCGGACGATCGAGTCGTAAGCCGTGCTATGCGATTATCGCCTTAAACGTGAGCATGCGGAAGTTTAAATCTTCAATATTAAATTAATTTACAAAACAAAATTCTGTTCTACTACTGGAAAATTCTATTCCCTTTACTTGAAACATTTCGTTTTAAGAGCGACAATTAGACTGAAGAACTGAAGCAACAGGTTCTGACTTCTGGCTCTCCCTGCAGTGGTAATAATTTAAAATATTTCAACAGTTTTAGGGGATTTCAGTGCTCTGAAACTGATGTTAGAGTTTCTAGTTCAAACGGTTTTTTATCTCGATAGTATCTATTGGTGAAATATTTAAGTGTATCGTTATTTCAGGTATTTAAAAATAATATTGACTTATTTTATAAGAAGATCAAATAATTTCTTTCTAAATGTAATTCATTTTACGCGGGCTTTCCGTCCTAATTATCAGTTAAGACATGTCTGCCTGCCTAGCCTTTTCCCAACTATGTTGGGGTCGGCTTCCAGTCTAACCGGATGCAGCTGAATACCATTATTTTACATGGAGCGACTGCCTATCTGACCTCCACAACCCATTAACTGGGTAATACGATACCCCTTGGTAAGACTGATTGTCAGACTTTCGGGCTTCTGACGACCCGTAACGACTGTCAAAGATCCACGAATGACAGCCGGGACCAACGGCTTAACGTGCTTTCCGAGACACGGAGGAGTCTCAGTATGTAAAGATGGTCACCCATCCACGGGCCAACCCCGGCAAGCGTAGCTTAACCTGATGGATCGACCCGTGTGGCTGTTATTACTTAGCCACGAGCTCCTCTTTAGTTTAGATATGTATATCATAATAATATTATTCTCCGCGTTTACTGCCTCGTTAGTGGTCGCAAGTGCTACTGAGAGTTCCTGGGTTCGATTCCCGGGTCGGGCAGTGTTATTGAGTTTTTCCATCTGGACTTTCTGTATCAGCCCGGAATCTGGGTTCGTTTCAGGTTGATGGCATCCTCCCTGTTTCATGGGACTTTACCATAACTGGCGAAATGTGGGTGTACTATAATAGGTAGGTACACCTCTGCCTAACCCTTCAGGTAATACAATACTGGCGTGACGTTATGTTGTCTAGACAGCAGTGGTGGCCCATTGGTAACGGCCGCGACTTACAAGTTGTAGATCGTAGGTTCAATCCCCGACAGGCGCTTTACTTTGTGTGAATTATTTCATCACCACTGCTCTCAAAAACGGTGAAGGAAAACATCATGTTCTTGAACCAAAAATTAGAAGACATGTGACATCTACCAACCCGCACTGGGCCCGCGTGGTGGATTACGGCCCACTCCCTCTCACAGAGTGTGTCAGGCTTGTGTCCCAGCTGTGGGAACATTGTAGGCTGATTATGTTGTGTTGTCTAATATTATTCTGAGCTACACATGCATAAAGTATTAAACTCAGTTGGATTCCTAGAAATAGTTCAATCAAACAAGTTCTGACAGTTAAGTAGTTAACGATTTGTTAACTAAGTAGTAATAAAGTTTGTTGAAAGGGTGTGAAGTTCAACAATATCGTGTAATGAAACATGGTATCACCCAGAACAACATTTCTACCATGTTTGACACCTGGTTTTTGTATTACGACATTTACTTAATTACCTTCCTCGATTTTCGTTAAGTTTTATGCCGGCTCTACTATAAAAAAGACCAATTAGAAGCGTGCACCTAGCTTCTAACATTTCATACGTGCGTAGGCACGCAGGTTTACTTAGGTGAAATAAAATATTTTAAAATAATGAATTCTTGGTTTCGATCATAACTGTCGATTAATCAGGTTAATCCGCGGTTGGTCCGTGGATGGGTGACCATTTTTACATAGCGAGACCCCTCCGTGAATCGGAAAGCATGTTAAGCCGTTTGTCCCGGCTGTCATTCGTAGATCTTTGACAGTGGGTCGTCAGAAGCCCAAAAGTCTGACAACCGATCTTACCAAAGGGTATTGTATTACCCAGTTACTGGGTTGTGAAGGTCAGATATGCAGTCGCTCCATGTAAAATAACATGCTGGTATTCAGCTGGGAACCCCAACATAGTTGGGAAAAGGCTAGGCAGATGATAATGATGAATTCTTGGTTTCCTCAAGCTCAATTAAAACTTGGGACTCGACGGCCCACATAATAATTATTTTAATTCATGTTCTGTAACGCTTTAAACCGTTTATTAAAAGCGAATGAAACGCTTGATGAGTTTAAATATACTACGGAATGAAGTTAAAATTGTACCGCCAAAAGCGGCCTTTAAATTGAAGCGACTTAGCATTAATTGCCTGACTTCCCTAAGGTTAAATTTGGCATTGCATTTTGAGTCAGTAAGTGTTTTAGATATTTATTTAGGTAGATATTTAAATATAAATGGGCCTATAAAGATGAGGTCAACTAAGTGGTACATTTGGGTTTGAAGATGTTTTGGAAAGCCGTTTTCTGATAAAAGGATAGAGAAACTTGGGTTCATATTTGCGAAAATCTTGATCAAAGGAAACAAAAAAAAATTTCGATTGTTACCTGTAAAGTCGATGTTCACTGAATTATCCGATAAAGTAAAGAAGTTAATACTTTAAAGTTAAAACATCATAAAATAAGTTATTGCTGATAATACACGATTTGTTTAGTAAAAATTTGAGGATTGAGATTTGAATTTGAATTTTTGATATGGATTTTGTGTGGATTTGTAATTAGCTTTTTGGTGACAATGGTTTCCATTTTTGTTTGTTTTTATTAGCTGTTAGTCCATTATGTACTAAAATAAATAAATAAAATTAACGTGATTATCTTTAAAAAAAAATCCCACTTAATTCCTATTTCACTTCATAATAAGTAAAACTATAACCCCGCATGATTTTCAAAATAACTTTAATCCATCAACGAAGCTAGAACCTTTTTACGGCTTTGTGAAATTGAGCTCGTTCTTTTATAAAACCCAGTATGAGACATAAAAGGATTTGAACTTTCGAAATGGCTCGGACATGTCATACGTGACGTCTTATAGAATGCTGAGGGAAAGAATAGAGAAACAAATACACAATGCGGATATAAATGGATGATATAGATTACCTACCTAGAGGGTTATGATTATAACTATCAAATTGATGATTATAAAAAACCGGCCAAGTGCGAGTCGGATTCGATAAAAGTCTATTTTAATTCTTTGACTACATCAAAGATAATTCGATAATTCTAACATCAGCAGTTACTAGAACCCAATAATTTAACGTGATATGTAATAAAAACTTTTTTTCAAAAAAATACAACCGACTTCCAAAAGCAACACTACAAAGTGAAAAATAACTTTAATTTCGGAAGTCGGTGTCTGATTAAATGTATTTTCGTTTTTGCCACCGACTTCCGAAATTAAAGTTATTTTCACTTTTTAGTGGTTCACATGTGCTTACCCCTTCACAGCATACTGGCGTGATTTTATGTTATGAACTGGTGTGAACAACAAACAGACATGAGATTTCAGCAATCCCAGTCCATTTGCTATCATTTATTGAGGAGTTCCGTTGCCTATCTCAGAAGTTCTTCATCAGGTCTTCACCAAATTGAAATGGGACCACTCCAAGAAAGTACTCTTCCAAAAACTATCCAAATCGCTTCAAGTGTGCCTATAAAATTGGAAGAGTTTTCTCTATTTCTCCAGGATCCCATCATCAGATCCTGACTTGATGATCATGGGACCACCTGGGAAGTATACCCTTTCAAACAAAAAAAAAAATAATCCAAATCGGTCCAGCCATCTTCGAGTAATCGGGGAACATACATAAAAAAAAAAAATAAAAAAAAAAGGTTCCGACGAATTGATAACCTCCTCCTTTTTGAAGTCGGTTAAAAAGCTAACTGGGTGGGAATATGAAAGTGATAGAGTCAATTACTTCCACGTGCGAAAAAAAGGGAGCGCAACAATGCACTGGAACCAAAATATAGGCGGTAAATCAAATAAAAAATGTTTAAAAATAAATTAGGCTAGGTATCTATCAAAAATGTTTTCAGCCACAGTTTTCAATTTCATTTTGAATGCAATTTGGCAATGAAATTACTTAGAATTTTAGAATTACAGATAAAAAAACCTAAAAAGTAGAGATTTTATCGAGGAATTTAATCCAACTGTGTTTTGCTTCAGTCAGAGTATTAATCAAATATCCATAATAAATAAACAGTATCCAAAAATTAAATCCATAAGTACTGCAATAGTGAAATAAATGGTTACGGAAATCCCCCAATTTATTTTGGTATCGCCTTAAATCGTTGATTCACCCTGGCCGCATCAAAAGATGGTCGCGATTATGTTTCGTTTTGACACCTCTGATACAAACACAATGTCTCAGAGAATTGACTTGATTATCAGGAAACGCCATTATTATTGTGGGAGCTCACTCTTCTCATTATGGACACTTTTTCGTTCTTATTACAACTTGTTTTAACTAAACTTCGCTGTTATTGATCAACATCACTATCAGCGAAGTTTAGTTATAACAAGTACCTACT
Organism: Cosmia pyralina; assembly: GCA_946251885.1. Lineage (NCBI taxonomy): Eukaryota > Metazoa > Arthropoda > Insecta > Lepidoptera > Noctuidae > Cosmia > Cosmia pyralina. The sequence continues at coordinate 13,562,649 of OX276359.1, read as the reverse complement.
TTTAAAAAAAATATTATCTATCAACTAGACCTTTGTTAGGAAACATCCCTTTTGGCGTATTACGAAAATGTTATCAAAGTCAATGATCTGAAAATTGATCAGGTTTTCTCAAAACCAATTAGTTCATGAGAACTTCTGTTGTTTCTACCTTTGATGCTGATGATAGGATCCTGCCTACAGCCATTTAGGACTAGTAGGTAGAAACTCATTTATTTTGTCAAATCGTGTATTTTCCCAACAAAATTAGGACCAGTTTCAGTCTATCCAGGATTTGGCTTCTTTTTTACCACTAGTTATTAAAACGCTTTTTTTTTTTGTTTTTTTACCACTAGTTCATAAAAGGCTGACTGTCAGAGATATTAAATCTCTGCAGAGTATGACAAGCGCACTTGAGGTAACCAAAGCAAATAGGGTAAAAGTGGGACAGTTGTCCAAGGAGGATTGATGCCCCATAGTTAATTCAAATAGGGGTGATGCCTGGGAAAAAAAAAGGAATTCTATTTAGTCGGTCAGTCAGATAATAAAAAAATACACGTATTTTTTGAATAAAAAAATACTGAGATAAAACGCATTAAAGTTGGGGAGTGGGGGCTCGCTACGTCACAACTACAACAAACTACGTATGAAATCTAGCAAGGAGTGACGTCACGCCACATTTAAACTCAATGTATCGCCGTAATCTTTTAATTACGTAAAAAAAGAAAAATTACGTGTGCAATATTTTTTAATAATCTACATGACGGACAAAAAAAGAATTTTTAGTCATCATCTCTATTGTGAGTTGTAAACGTACTATCATCGCAGTTAAGGAGGGGGAGGTTGGGGCGTGTTGTTCGCCTAATAGTACGGTTACAAGTCACAATGTGAATTATGGGACGTCTATCCTCCTAGGGCAACTATCCCACTTTTACCCTATTGACTTGATAATGAGTTTGCCAATCTTATCATTTTTATTTCTGTCTTTCCTGGCCCTCCAAGCTACATATTTGCTAAAGAATCTTGCGTATTATAACAAGCAACGTTTTATGAGAAATATCCTGATAGAATGTTATCTTAGTCCCTTCTGAATACTAAGGAAATATTAAAATCCCTTATTAGAAATAACATTTACAATTATTTACTTTAACCCTTGAGCTATTTGACTTTAATTTAATATTTACAAAAGCTTCGGGATAGCAGTTAAAGTAAAATGGCCGCTGGATGATTAAAATCAAATTATTATGTTTGTAAGTTTATTCTTTTTTTTTGTTAGAGTAAGTTGAGGTTTGGAATGTAAACCTGAAACGGCCAGTCACCTCGTCATTTCTTATATTACGTTTAAAATGAGTCTATAAATATTTGAATTGAGTAAATTGCCGATGATTTTTGATGAAAAAAAAAAACTTTTTTACAAAAAAAAAATACAACCGACTTCCAAAAACAACACTACAAAGTGAAAAATAACTTTAATTTCGGAAGTCGGTGTCTAGTTAAATGTTTTTTCGCTTTTTGCCACCGACTTCCGAAATTAAAGTTATTTTTCACTTTGTAGTGTTGTTTTTGGAAGTCGGTTGTATTTTTTTTTTCGTAAAAACGTTTTTATTTTTCACTTTTTAGTTGTGGTACCTACCCCACATAATTTCTAATACCACTACCTGCAAAACAAACTAGAACATCATCCATATAAAAGTGGGGAAAAAATACGTATTATTGAAGCTAACTCAAAAACTACAATAGCAAAGTTAATCAATTTTATATGGGACCAACTGTGATGTATACCCTCTCGATAAAACAAAAAAAAAAGAAAAAAAAAAAAGGTTCCGACGAATTGAGAACCTCCTCCTTTTTGAAGTCGGTTAATAAATGGGAATTTTACTTTTTCACTACTATAACTTGAGCATAAATAAGTTTTTAACAGCAGTAAGAAGTTTTCATCACTTAATTACTATTTAATTAAGGTAAAAGAATAAAAAAATATGGCTATAGAAGAATAGGCATCCCACGAGCCAGGTGAACCCATGATCTGGTCAAAGTAGCAGGCAAAAGTTAGATGCAGGAGGCCAAAGACTGAGTGAGTAAAGTGGCATGCAATGGAGGAAACCTACAATCAGCATTGGGTGTATGCGGGTTGAAGAAGATAGAGAGAGAGACAGAATAAAAAATAAGGAATTGAATACAAAAGGAATATGTGCACAATGGTGATGCCTTTGTCATTTTATTTTAGAAGATTAAACACAAAATAATACAAACTAATTATTTGGCATTTTAATAAAGATTTATTGAAGTCTAGCTTTTGTCCGCGGCTTCGCCCGCGTGGAAGTCGCAAATTATCCCATGGGAACGTATAACCGGGATAAAAAGTAGCCTATGTGTAAATCCAGGGTGTCAGCTACCTCCATACCTAATTTTATCAAAATTGGTCCTGCTGTTTGAGCGTGAAGAAGTAACAAACATACAAAACAACACACAAACTTTCGTCGTTATAGTATTAGTGTGACTAGCTGTTGCCCGCGGGTTGATGTCAATACTCTATTTGAATCGGATTTTGTTCACAATTCCATGGGTTTTATTAATTTTGACCGGAACCCTAATACAATTACTAAAATAAATTTTCCTCCATAACAACAGCTATCAGCCAGTGAAAGTCCCGTCAAAATCGGTCCAGCCGTTTCTGAGATTAGCTGGATCCAACAGACAAATAGACAAAAAATTTAAAATATTTTTTTTTGTTATAAGTACCAGTTTCCGATGCATTTAGTAAAAAGATTTTATTTTGACATTACAAACATACACCTAAACTAAATATTACTGTATAAAAAATGCTCTTGAAGAATGGTTCTCTTACACAACGAATAAAACTACGTTCTAGAAAGGATACATTTTACGATTTCAGTGTGCGTGGGTACGGAATAATGTCTTTCTAATGGAACTTTATCTTTGTTCGACCTCAGAAGAGTAATAATTGAAGATCATTTCGGGTTGTTGGGTTCAGAGTGATAGCTATAATATGTGCTATTCCCTTATTAAATAAACAAAACTATAGTATTTGCGTGTTATCATAATATCTTTTTCTATTCACACTAATGTTATAAAGGCGAAAGTTTGTGAGTGTGTGTGTGTGTTTGTATGTTTGTTACTTCTTCACGCTCAAACGGCTCGACCAATTTTAATAAAATTTGGTATGGAGGTAGCACCCCTGGATTAACACAGGCTACTTTTTTTCCCGGTCTACGCGTGTGAAACCGCGGAGCGCAGCTAGTATTTAATAATTTATTTTTTAAATATTAAACTGATCCTCTAAAAACTGATTGACCTTCTAATGAACCCGAACGCATGATGAATTGAGCCTCTTTTTGACTTTTTGGCCTTTTCTCACAGTTGGTCGTACTAAGCTGCACCCCAACCAGCAAATGGGTTAGGTTAGGTAAGAACGGTGACCAACCACTTTCCCTTTATAAAGTAGACAAGGACTAGGGAAGGTTTTCCCAGTAGTACGTACGACATTCACGCGTACGAAGCCGCGGTCAAAAGTTAGTATATTAAATGTTTAAATCTAATTGGTTTTGGTTGAAGGTGACAAACAGAGAACTGGGTGTTATCTGGTACAACTTGGGACTGGCCTTTTTATAGTTCCGTACACCAAGGGTGCCAAACGGAACCGTATTACTTAGCCTCCGCTGTCTATCCCTCCGTCTGTTTGTCAGTGGGCATATCTCATCAACCAGAGAGTTGAAATTTTCACAGATTGTGTATTTCTATTGCCACTCAATCAATCAATCTGCCTAGCCTTTTCCCAACTATGTAGGGGTCGGCTTCCAGTCTAACCGGATGCAGCTGAATACCATTATTTTACATGGTGCGACTGCCTATCTGACCTCCACAACCCAGTAACTAGGTAATACGATACCCCTTGGTAAGACTGGTTGTCAGACTTTCGGGCTTCTAACGACCCGTAACGACTGTCAAAGATCCACGAATGACAGCCGGGACCAACGGCTTAACGTACTTTCTGAGGCACGGAGGAGTCTCGGTATGTAAAGATGGTCACCCATCAACTGACCAACACCGGCAAGCGTAGCTTAACCTGATGGATCGACCCGTGCGGCTGTTATTACTTAGCCATAAGCTCCTCTTTTCTATTGCCACTTTATCAAGAAATAATAAAAATAAAGTTCAAAAGGGGATCCCCATACAAGAAACGTGTTTTTAAACAAGTATTTTTGTGTTAGATATTGTGCGGTGGTACGTCACCCTTCGTGTGAGAGCCTGACTCGCACTTGGCCGATTTTAAAGACATTTATATCTGTAAAAAAAAATAAGGACGTCATTGCCCTCTGCTTGATTATTTTATCAAATAACAATACTCATTGCGGGATCAAAGAAACAGAGTACATAAGACGCTTATCATCACAATGCAAGCTTCGAATTAACGAGACAATCGGATTACGCAGTTGCTGGCAGAAGATAAGCTTCTATCACATTACAATCCAATGTGTTACGATAAGGGATTAAGTGTTGTCTTCGCGATTCTTCGACGCCGATCAATGTTCGTATTCGTTCATTAAGTTTTCTGTTATGACCGCTGTGACAACCAACCCGTGAGACAACCATACCCGGTTTCCCCTACCTTTAGAACACCCACATTTCACCAGTTATGTTTGAGACCCATGTAACCTGGTGAGCCTATTGTCATCAACTGGGCATAAATCCAGACTCTGAGCTGCTACTGAGAAATTCCAGATGAAAAAAAAAAACAAGTAACATTTTGCTCGACCCGGGCATCGAGCTCAGGAATCGAGTCAGCAGTGCCGCTTGCGACTACTAGACCAACGAGGCAGTAACTTAACTTACTTTTAAATGTTAAAATGATTACCATTCAAAGGAATCATGAGCGGTTGCTACCCCTAACTAGGCATATTCACATTTATGCTCTTCACGTAGCATCCCTTTTACATATTTTCAATCAATTTGGCCTACATCTGCGGATTTCAAACACACTAAAATAATTGCTACTTATGTAAACGACATCCAAAATGAAGTTTTTATAAAGTTGGTACTATGATCTCATAAATATTTAGTATTATTGCACGTACACACATTTAGAGATTAGATTGGGACACAATTGCTGTTTTGTTCGAGATATTTGGAAATTTGATTATGTATTATCTCTGCTCCTTTCATAGTTTTTCGACCCTACTTTGGGGTTATAGATTCTAAGTACCTAATGTCTCTACTTACTGAACTTCTGCTATTGCCTTCAGCAGCTTTGGCTGGGCAACGTGCATTGTGTTTCAGTCAGTCAATCACTTAGGCCGAGATCTGTAGACTTAGACATGTTGTCGTCTCTATCTTGCACTTATAGTTTGACGGTTGTGTGACAATAGTGACTAAGTTATAGTAACGTAGTAGAAGTAATATTAGGTCTTTACCTATGAAATTGCCGTTCTGCAGTACTGGCCATTTCAAATCAAAATAATTTTTGTTTGGCTATGAATTCTAATTTCAAATTAATTTTATTTTAAAAACATGGATTTTTTTTTTTCCAAAAGTAGTCATTTGTTTATTGATTAGTGTTACATTTTCATCGCATTTCAATCTTTTTCGTCATCATGGATACGTTAAAAAATCGAGTAATTATGGAATATGAGTACCGTCGTGGCAGCAACGCGGCACAAGCGGCACGCAACATCAACGACGTTTACGGAGCTAACACTACAAACCAACGCACCACTAGTTATTGGTTTGCTCGCTTCCGTTCTGGAAATTTCGACCTGAAAAATGAACCTCGCGGTCGTCCGAAGACTTTGGTCGACAATGACGAATTAAAGGCGATTGTGGAAGCTGATGATACACAATCTACGGCTGAATTAGCAGCAGCTTTCGACGTTAGCGTCAAAACAATATTGGTCCATCTGCGTCAAATTGGCAAGGTAAAAAAGCTTGACAAATGGGTGCCCCACGAACTCAATGATCGCCAGCGCGAAGTACGCGTCGAGACGTGCCTTGCACTGCTCAACAGACACACAAATGAAGGAATTTTGAACCGCATTGTTACCTGCGATGAAAAATGGATTCTGTTTGATAACCGCAAGCGCTCAGCAAGTTGGTTGGATCCTGGTTCAGCACCTAAACAATGCCCTAAACGAAAACTTACCCCTAGAAAAGTGATGGTTACTGTTTGGTGGTCTAGCGCCGGTGTGATTCATCACAGCTTCTTACCAAACGGGGTGAGCATTACTTCAGATGTGTACTGTGAAGAACTGAACACAATGATGGAGAAGCTGGCACATCTCCAACCAGCATTGGTCAATCGCTCGTCTCCGCTGCTCCTGCACGACAACGCGCGACCTCATACTGCACAGCAGACGGTCTCCAAGTTGCAAGAACTGGGGTTGAAAGCTCTCCGTCATCCGCCCTACTCACCAGACCTTGCGCCTACAGACTATTACTTTTTCCAGAATTTGGATAACTTCTTGGCGGGAAAAAAATTCAATACCCGAGAGGCAGTACAAAATGCCTTTGAAGAATTTGTTGCCTCCCGTTCAGCTGATTTCTTTAAGAAGGGCATCAATAAACTGCCACTGCGTTGGCAAAGATGCATTGATTGCATGGGTGATTACTTCGATTAATACAAATAAAAAATGCATGAAAAAAATTCGTTTAAATTTTTTCATACAAAACGGCAATTTCATAGGTAAAGACCTATTATATAAAGATCTCGGAGTCGTTCATGGAAATTCTATAAAAGTTATACATTTAGATGCCTGCAACTAACAGAAAGATTTATTTAATTTTTAAGATTACCTAACTTTGCGTCAGCTGTTAGCATAAACAATGCATCATCAGATTTTGAGTTATGGTGTCAACCTTTATGAAACAAAAGCATTGAAAGTACCCTTTAAAGCCTTAGGGAAATAAAAAATGATTAAGACATGAAAATGATTTATCTTCGAAGAAAATGCGGAAAAAAATACTAACATATTTTACGTTTTCACAAACAAAAAAGGGAAAAAAAGGGTCCCTTTATACCCTCCTTTGTTTATTAGGATTAGAATGAACAACAGGCAAAGTTTTTAAACAAATTGTGTATATTGCAGTCAAAATTAATTTAAATTATATTCAAATAGATAAATAAGCCTGTTGTATCTCAATAGCAAAAAAAGTAGATATGGCAAAACTTTGGGACAAATAGGGATGATAACAGCGTAATAAATCGGTTACGTGATGTTATTAATTCGGGTCCAAATTCTCATACATTTCGATTTTATAAAAGAGGGCTTAGGGTTTAGGGCCTGTGGGCACGAAACAAGCGGCGAGGAGAGGGTGGCCGAGCAGCGAGGAGTGGTGGCGATAGTACCAAATCTAGTCAAGTTGACAGTAAGAAAAATAACTTATGCATTTTTTTTAGAATGGTTCTGAGCTAAAAATATCAATAGTCAACTTGATTTTAAATTAATTAATATTTAAGAGAACTAATTGCACAAAATAAAGCCATTGGTCACGTGACATTGAACGTGAAATGAAAAATTAGGTATATTAATGTTAATATTTCGTTAAAATTATTTTGAGGAAAATAAAGTACAATCAACATAACCCATTATTATATCATAATGTAACGAAAAAGAGGCAGATATGTTTCAAACGCACGCATCGTCAGGTCTCGAAAACGTCCTAATTGGAACATTTTGACTTTACCCTCGCATCAAAACTAACCGCAGATTTTAAACTTCGGTTACTATGAACGTAACATAACTTGTGTTTAATATCACTGAACATAACTAATTGGTTTCTCATAAACTGTCAACTAGCCTATTGTTCCGTTGCAACCCCGCTCAGTCACCGCTTCTCGCCACTGGTTTCGCGCTCGCAGCCTTACTGGCTCGGTAGGTATAATGTAACAGAAAAAACCCAAAGTAATCATAAAAATTGTAATAAGATAAAATAATTCATAAATAAAAAAATAATAACCAAAATTAGGTGCAAAAGACTAATTCATGAAGCTATTGTTCTATGCCAGCTGATAAAAGGTCGTTGACCAACACCTTTTTTTGGGTTCCGTACCTCAAAAGGAAAAAACGGAACCCTTCTAGGATCACTCCGTTGTCCGTCTGTCTGTATGTCAGTCTGTCAAGAACCTTTATCTCTGGAACGCGTAGAGGTATCAAGTTGAAATTAATATCAAATACGTAGGTCTATAGTCCCTTGCAGTTCTAAAAAAATCAAGCTTCAACAAGCTTCTTCAAGCGTCAACGCAATAAAAAATACGGCCATATATGCGTCGGGTGTGTAACGTTTGAAAAAATAACAAAAGTTCTAATGATCATAAGACTTAATTTCATTTGATATAATTTTTTTTAGTATAACGATCAAATGATATAATGAATTATTGATATAAATTCATTTTACCTAATTTTATATGGTAAAAATTAACATTTTATATAATGTACATTTGAAATAATATTCAATGAATATATTATAATAGTCTGTTACTATAATATTCAAAATGTATATGTAACGTTTAATATAATTTAGAAACGCTTACTTTGTTTTATTAAGGTTAGTATATCTTAGATTTGAGGGACAGTTTACATAAACTAAAATACGGGGTTATTTGAAATTGGCTAGCTAAACTATTTAAACAATATAAAACAAAAAATGAATAAAATTGATGATTTTTTGCGGGGTCATCGACAGCAGTTTATGCATTTACTTGAAATATCAGTTTAGAAAATCAGTTTTGTTTTGTGTAAACTTCACAGACTAGATCGATATATTAACACGATAAAACATAAGAAAACAGTTTTTCTCAACGCATACTTCAGGTAACAACAGTAACAGCGGTCGTTGACCTTCCAAAAAAAACATTAAATCTTTTTATTTTTTATTTTATCGTGTTATATATTGATACCCATCACGTCCGCGGAGTTTAGCTAGCTAATTTAAAATAACCCCGTATTTTAATTTTATGTAAATTTCCTTCTAAGGAAAATATAAAAGTTTGCTCTAAGATACAATAAATTTTAACTTAAATGTCAGGGTTTCTTTCTTAAGTTGACTCTGTAGCCAAAAGTTTGCTAGTATATTTTATTTTCTAGGCAAAGAGCTTGGTCCCGGTGGGTTCCCGCATTGTCGAGGCGGGGGGGCTTAGTAGCCGTGGCTTGGTCACCCACGGTGAAGCGAAGAGGAACCCGAGGAGGGGCCGCTCGTCAGGGCTTTTCCTGATAAGCCGACGACGTAGCGGCCAACGGGTAGGTTGCGGTGGCCGCTTGGGCGACACCGCAACTGAGGCGGGCCGCGGTGTCTTTTTGGAGGCATCGCGGCTGAGGGTTGGAGGCCGCGGCGGGAGAGGAGTGCCGGTATTGCGGTGCGCCGCTCTCCCTACCTTCCGCGGCCTTGACGGGGCCGCCACCGTTGATGGCGGACGCGGTGGGGCCGCAGGGGAGGAGGAGTGTCGGTATGACGTTGGCCGCTCTCCCTATCCTCTGCGGCCGAAATTTGGCAGGCGGCGGGGCCAATGACCTGACCCGTCGCAGGGGGACCAAGGGTGCCCAGGCACGGGGTCGTCTGGCGTCCATGTGCTGGTTTGGTCCCACGGGTGGTTTCGGCGTGCAAGGTGTTCTGGTGCGCCGGTGATGGGGAGTAGGTACTCCCCAGAGGAGGGTCCGGTGACGGACAGCCGTGGCGGGCTCGCGGATGAGTGCTAACGCGTGCCCGTGTTCCCGCCATTAAGCGGCAGAGGAGGACACCGTGGAGAGGTTGCCAACCTTGCCTAGGTGACATTACAGTGTAATAATATTTTGAAACGTTACTTTGCGACGTGGGTTTGAAGAATAGTGTTTTGTTTATCCTTCAAAAGGAATTTTGTTCTTCATTGATCAAGTTTTTCTCAAGTCATTGTCAGTAACATATTCTGTGAATGAAATGATATTTATCATGACGTTAGAGATGCACCAGCACTCCTCTTTCAACCATTTCCACTAAACGCGGGACGTATCGTATATCTGCCTAGCCTTTTCCCAAATGTTGGGGTCGGCTTCCAGTCTAACCGGATACAACTAAATATCAGTATTTTACATGGAGCGACTGCCTACCTGACCTCCACAACCCAGTAACGGTGTAATACGATACCCTTTGGTAAGACTGGTTGTCAGACGTTCGGGCGTATAAAGGTAAAATATCCATTGTTGTTTGAATAGCCGTAGGTTATTCTCGCGTAGGAGTATTAATGTCTAGATGGAACTAAAAGATTATTTATAGCGTGGAACGGAAATAAACTTTGCTCTAGTCTTGCATGTTGACTAGAGTTTTTATTAATTATTTTTAACGGCTCTTACATTCCGACTTTGTTAATAATAGTCACACACGCGCGTGTTCATATATAGTGCTAAGATCACAATTTTGATAGCACAGTTTTATACTTACTTCAAAATAGAAAGCTACAGGCAACAAAGTACAGACGCCAGCACATCAAGCTACTACAATCTATCAAATTTCTTTAATAGAATTTCATCTTTATCGCTAAAGCATTAGGTTCAAGGTTGATTGAGATTATTTGACTGTTTCTGTTGGCTTTATGTGCTGGCGACTTGTAAGATAGAGAAGAAATGTTTTTTCCGCACAAATATACCGCACAAGGAACAATAATGTGTAACCCAATCATTTATATGCTTCAGTGTAGTTATTTTCCATTTTTACCTAATTTTCATAATAAATTCAACGTTTTACCGGGTCATATCCGCGAGCGACCCGTTGTATAAAAATGGCGGTAATGAAAATTTATGTTCCATTTAAATCCTTATTTAAATTATTATTTTACGAGCAGCATTGTTCACCACTGGGATTTCCGAAGCCGAGTCCGCATCAATTATATAATCGTACAGTATCCTGTAGGCTATTTTATAGTTATGTTATTATATTTTCATTTTAATAATCTTTTTCTTACAATAGTTGGATCAGTTCAAAGGCTTAGTTGTCGTACTGAATACACCAAAAGTAATTTAAATATTATAAAAAAATAATATGTCGTAAGGATGTAATGTTGAGTTTGTACTTACATAGTACAAATAGTAATATGCATCATCACGTAAGAAAGTAAAACATTGTTCCTATTAAAATACACAAATCTGAATAACAGGAAAGAATAATTAGCCAGAGTAACACACAAATTAACAAAAAAAAAAACAACTAAAGCACAGTCAAAAATATACTTTGAATGAATGTAGACATTGCAAGCACTGTACTTTATGGACGGACGATTTTTATAATAGCAATTTTGTATTGGTAGAATATACCTACCCTTTTTAGTGTATTTTTGAAAACCTCAAAACTGGCAAAACCACAGAACAGAAAGAGTTTAGAAAGGCAATAGTTCCTGAATTGTAGTAGGACGCGTGTCGCCAATTGTCTCCCACTCTACAACTGCACTGCAAATTAGAGTCTAATACGTACGCGCATTACGCAAACAAATAAATCACACGCACTTAGATCGCAAGTTTGCTCTTGATTCTCACACTAACGCAAACACTGCGCTTGACGTACACTCACACACGTGCAAAGCCATTTATTTCTCATACATGCTACGGCGTCCAAAAGGTCGATTATTTATATCGATAAAATATACCTATTATTTTAAGTTTTGCAATATTTCACATTAATTTCAAAAGGAGGGGACGGGGTACGAATAGTGTGGACTTCTTATAAACATACATAATTATAATAATGTCAAATTTCGACGAAGTTCAAATTTTCTTTGGTTTACATATACAATACAATAAAAAATAATTGGTAAACAAAGTTATTTTAATTTTAATATTACTCATAATAATCATTTGTATACATACACACATACTTAATATCGACATTGTTTACAACTTTGTACAACACTATCGATACGCAGGGATTTCGCTAAATTCAAGCTTTGACTCGGCGCACGCAACTTTCGCAGTGAACGCAATATATTGCGCGATCGCTCACGTTGTACAAGATACCATGCATTGCAAGAATTGTATAATTTTGCATCTGTTTGCGATTGTATCGCTATTGTCAAAAAGCTACATAATACTATTGTAATACTTACAAATATCATTTGTATTTTAAGGTGTTTGGACTTAGCGGTGAAAATAAATCCCTTCTAGGGCTACACTACACACCTGGCTTCTTTTCCGACACGTTATAATAGCGCAAAAAATTAAAACAGCGTAAAACAAATTTCGGCGACATCTGATCGTCTGATCACAAGTGCGGTGCGCCTGCCCCGCCCACAAGGCCTTCTAACCTCTTTTATCTGTTATGTGAGCAAAACCGTAGGTACCGAGAAAAAATAGCCAGATCATTCGGGAACATAACCTGTCCGAGTCAGGGTGCCCTTAGGCCTCTGCCTCGAATTTCGCGGGCAGCGGGGCGGCGGCGGCGGCGGCGCGTCTCGCACTGTCCCGCCCCGCTACCGCGCCGCTGTTTTCGAGGTCCGGTCCATTTGTTTTTACGCATAAAATCCGGCTGCTCCCGCGCCGCCGCCGCTGCCGCCCCGCTGCCCGCAAAATTCGAGGCAGAGGCCTAAGTCCCGAGCTCGCTTCGCTCGCTTTTGCATCCTAAGTTCTCCTAGTAACAGAGTAACAATGCCTTTTGTACACATACGATGAGTGAAAACTATCAAACGTTAGCGTCACGGTCACTTACATTCGATTACGTTTCGTTACACACGATCTATTGAGAGTACAAATAAAACTTTATTATTTTTAACTTCATTATTTGTATATTATTTTCTTCATATTTAATAATTGCGTTAGCAGCTATTTAAAATTTAATTAAAGTTAAAAACTTACAATATTTATATTAAAAACCGTTAAAATCCGCTGTCACTTTGTCTGAACGTAAAACATAACCACCTAGGAGTGAAATTCATAAAGTATCTATGGTAAAATGTCAATTTTATTACGTAAGTAAATTTTTTTTGAAACTTTAGAACTTTTTTCTTGAAAACTATGCGTTTGCTACCTGTGACATTTTGCAAAAGCGTTTTAAACGATGTCATATTTATACACAAAAAAAAAAATTGAAGCTTCTCGCACGCAGTCCTTAAAGTACAGTGGAGCCTAGGTATTTATTAGGACATTAGGTATCCTACATCATTACAATAGCCTTAGCCTCTATAGGTACGATACGATTGGTAGGTATGTAATAACCCCTTTATTCATAAAAGTTGCTTAAAGATAAGAGACGTTTAAATGTCCAAAATTGATGGTTGAACAGTCGCTAATCATTACTTAACTATAAGCCACGTTTATAAGTAAACCCCTAACATATTTTCATTTTATAACGTTAACTTGACAGTAATAGTTATAATAAACTATCCTACTTCATTTTTCATCAAAAAATGTGCTGTCATAATTTTATGTTCGATCGTAAAACACTCAAAAATTACTACTTGTCATAAAACAAAGGGTTTTGTGAGAAAATGGAAACATAGCACAGTTATAAAAACCTGTTGAAAGCCCTTTTTTATGGCAACTGAATTGTTGATTGATTTTACTATTTGTTTGCTGCTGTTGTTATACTTTAACCCCTAATAATTTAGTTATCAATGCATTGATAACTAAAATATTAGGGGTTAAAGTATGAAATTGCCAATTTGTACTGAAAAATTGAAATTCGTTTTTTTTTTTAATTTAACATATTTATTTAATCAAAATAACTACCATTATTATCTATACATTGCTGCCATCTAATAGGAAGGTTATATAAGCCTTTGCGATAGAACTCTCGTGATCTAGATTCGACAAACTGTGTGAAAGCATTTTGTACTGCCTCCTGAGATGAAAACTTTTTATCACGTAGAAAATTGTTCAAATCACGAAAAAAATGGTAGTCCGTTGGAGCAAGGTCTGGCGAATACGGAGGGTGACGAATGGTTTCTAATTGCAGTTCCTGTAGAGTTAAAACGGTTTCTCGTACTGTATGAGGTCTCGCGTTATCATGGAGCAATAATGGTGAAGATCGATTCATGAGTCGGGGCTGTTTCACTGCTAGTTTTGCTATCATTGTTCGGAGTTCGGCACAGTAGACATCTGCCATTATTGCTTGACCAGATCGGAGAAAGCTATAGTGAATAACACCATGCTGAGACCACCAAACACTTACCATTACTTTTTTATTGGTAAGCTTTGTTTTAGGACACTGTTGCGCCGTTTGACCTGGGGTCAGCCATTGCATTTTTCACTTACGGTTATCGTGAAGAATCCACTTTTCATCACATGTCACAATTCGATCCAATATTTCTTCATTTCTCTATGGATTCAAAAAGGCAACACAAGTTTCAACACGCGTTTCATTCTGCAGATCAGTCAAATCATGAGGCACCCATTTCTCATATTTATTTTATTTTATTGATTTGACGCAAATGAGTCAATATTGTTGGTAAGGTAACGTTAAACCATGCCGCTAATTCCTGGGTAGTTTGGCTCGGATCGGCTTCCACCATCTCTTTCAATTCATTGTTATTCACCTGTGTGGGCGGTCTTCCACGTGGTTCATTCTTCAAATCAAAGTTTCCATCACGAAAGCATTTAAACCAAAATCGCACGCTGCGTTCATTAGCAGTCCCCTCTCCAAACGCAACATTGATATTGCGAGCTGTTTCTGCCGCGTTAGTTCCGCGTCGGAACTCGTATTCAAAAATAACTCGAATTTTCGAAGTATCCCTCTTTCTTGTCTAAGCTGAATAAAAAAAACAACTGAAAGTCGATATTCGAATGTTGCACATTTTTGAAAAGAAGAACTTCATAGGTACCATGTGAACAATGTTTCACTCAGAAATCTCAAACCATGAAGGTTCTATGTCAATTCTAAGTTCCCAATACAATAAACGGTAATTTCATACTTTAACCCCTATTAGTAAAAAACCTCATGCTTACGTACTTACCTATTTAATTATTTTGTATTAATCATTTTCCACAGCTGACTAGCACCATTAACTAAATTACACAATGAAACACTTTCACCCAACGCGGGCTAAGCAACATATATATTTTATTTACCCAATGTTCACATTCAATTGTTTTTCTGCTCTCTTGTAAGAAAGTGTTGGCATTTTGGCAAATAAACCAAGCAGCTTAACCCAGTTTCAAGAAAGGCCGACCCAACTTCTATAAGTAACCATTTAATATAAGACAAGAAAAGACTTTCCACGGCACAGATAAATTAATCAGGAAAATCCTAGCCTCCACACTGGTTAATTTTGATGTGCCTTGTTTCACCGAGGCTATAGATGCCTGGAGACTCGCTTGCCCGAATTCAGACCCACCCGACAATCCATTTTCCCAGAGACGGTGGGATGAGCCGCTCTGCAGAGTAGTACAGAACAATTTACTTGACACGTCTGCTACTACTGCGGAGCGTGCGCGTCTGCTGGCTGTGGGTAAGTGGGAGTCGGGTCTGTGGCTTCATGCACTACCGTCGTCGAACATAGGCACTTTGTTCGACGACACTACTTTCCGCCTCGCTGCTTCCCTGCGACTAGGAGCTCCTTCTTGTTCTCCTCATCGCTGTCACTGTGGCGAAGTTGTCAACAGCCTCGGACACCACGGCCTGTCTTGCAGCCGAAGTGCGGGTCGCTTAGCACGGCACGCGAACATCAATGACATCATCCGACGAGCCCTTGTCACCGTCGGCGTTCCAGCTGTATTAGAACCCAATGGCTTGGCACGCGACGATGGCAAGAGACCGGACGGCATGTCTTTATTTCCATGGAAGTTGGGAAGGCCTTTAGTGTGGGACGCAACGTGTGTCGATACTCTTGCGCCATCCCATCTTCCTGGCTCTGCGTGCTGTGCTGGCACTGCTGCTGCCGCTGCGGAAAACCTCAAGCAGCGGAAGTATAATAACTTTATCGGTAATTATATTTTCGAGCCGTTTGGGGTTGAAACCCTTGGGCCGTGGGGTCCGAGTGCTCATAGTTTGTTCAACGAAATCTCCAAACGGCTGGTTGACACTTCCCGTGACCCAAGGGCTGGCTTTTATCTTGGCCAGCGGCTTAGCATTGCCATACAACGTGGCAATGCCGCCAGTCTCTTGGGTACTTTACCAGTCGACAGCGATGCGGAGGAATTTTTCGACGCCATATTTTAGTTTTTTTTTTTTTTTTAATAGTTTTAGTTATGTTAGTATATAATTTTGTTATTTTTAGGTTATGTTTACAGTTAAAATAAAGATTATGTTTAGACAAGAAAAACAATGAGAATACTATCTACAAACAAAAAATTGACAATTTAAAAGGGATCGCTCGGACGAAAATTGGACATTCTTTAAGCCTGCTAGGAATCGGTGTAATCAGGTGATACGCAACACTAAACGCCGCTCCATCTTAAATATTGTCACTTCTTCTTCTACCGATATTTGGAAGTTCCTTGGAACTTTAGGCATTGACAAATCGCGACATTCAGAACTTCTTTATACAATTAGCTTGGACGATCTAAATCGCCATTTCTCCACTGTTCGCATTCTCATCATTAGTCTAGTCAAATGTCAATTCCTGGACTACCTTGCTGGTCTAACGCGTCCCAATATTAACCGCTTTGTCTTCATCCCAGTTGACCCAGGAGAGATCAGAAAGATTATACTTAAAAACCATCCAATCCAAAACCTAGCCTCCTCCTCATCCTCCTGGTCTTGGCTGCGATAATATTAACCGCCATGATCGTACCGGCTCTTGGTCAACTCCTTCCTGCAATCTCCCACATCATAAAGGACATCATCGGGATTTCATACATTTTTGGTCCAAATATGAAAGTGCCGGCCAATAAAAAAATATGCTGTATTCCGTTAGAACTTGTCCCCCTGAGTATTTATTATTATGACACCAAAGCTGTAGGGTCATTGTCCTTGGTTTTATTGGAGTTCAAAAATTCAACATCTTCATACATTTTCAGTGAATTTAACTAACAAAAACAAATGATTTGTCTACCATACCTTGTTGACATTTGAACATTTTTAGTAAGATGCAGTGGTTCTTGACCTATTTCTGACAAGATAACATATATCTCATTTAAACCAATAATGAGTAACATTAGTGGCATAATCGGCTGGGACGCCGGGACTTTTTCCTAAAAAATGGCAATAACAATGGCCGCGCAGGTAAACACTCACGCGAACAATGGAATACGGTGCAGCGAGCAGATGCCCCTCTCTTTCCCGCGCACCACCGCCATCGCGCCATGCTTATTCGTTTGCTCGCATTCGCGTGTATTGTTTAGTACCGAAAGCAACGCTGCCGTGTATGTCCGTGTGATACCCACTAGTTCTTGTGCTTTGATTTGTTTTGTTTTTGTTATCTCCGTTGTTAAGTTTGAACATTGCTGCGAGTCATGGCAGAGTTGTGTATCTCGTGCCGTACATCGACAGAGAATCGGCGAAGATAATTATGATTGGGTTTCCAGAGAAATGCAACATCTTGATATCGCCCAAATAGTGATAGAAGATATAGTAGCTCGACAGTTGGAGCCTACTGCGTTCATTTGTCGACCCTGTTGGCAAAGAACGGAACGAACGCACCAGCGACTTATTCGGGAGGCTGAACAGCAAGCTGATCAAGACCGTGATCCATTGGAAGTTCGAAATCCAAGACCAATTTCGCTGATTTTGCCAGGTCTTCTTCGTGCTCCAAACACCGCAAATAGTTGCATTTTCCAACATTGTACGAATGAATCTCGCCGTCGTGTTCCAGAGAACATAATTTTTCGCATGGTATGCCGCTACAGCTATTTCGTGCCAGAAAGCGCGCGTGTCTGTAATGAACACGTGGAGCAAAATCTGTGGCATTTACTTCCTGTACAAGACAACTCTTCTGAGGAATTCACTGCAGCTCAAATAATGACTATCGTGTCGATGTTACAAAGACATATTACGGAGGAAATACTTGATTTTGAGCAGTATGAAAATATAGCACCGGCCGAGTTTCAGACTTGGACAGGACTGATTCAAGATCAGTTTACTGAATTATTAGACAGTTTACCAAGTCTGAGAACTAAAAAGAATAAAAGAACCGTACTGGCGGCAGTATTAGTCAAGTTAAGAACAGGTGACTCGAACGCGCAGCTTGCTAATATTTTTAAATGTAGCGAAACAGCGTTTCATACGTGGTTAACAATCGGACGCAACGCTCTGTTAGAAGATTTTGTGCCCTTAAATGTTGGGTTTGACCATATTTCCCGTGAGGATGTAGCACACAGGAACCTTTTTCTACCCAACAATCTGTTTGGGAGCCCATCGAGCCCAGAAGATGAAAGGAAAGCGATCACGATTTGTGATGGCACGTACATCTATCTGCAAAAAAGTGGAAATTATTTTTTCCAACGGAAGTCTTACAGCCATCACAAATACAGAAACCTCCTAAAACCGTTCCTCTTGGTTTCTTGTGATGGACACATTATCGAAGTTAACGGAACATATGCTGCCACCACGTCTGACGCAGATATAATGAATGACATGCTTAATAATGCTGACAGTGCTTTCCACTGGTTTTATAGGAGTGGAGATGTTTTTATTCTGGACTGTGGTTTTCGAGACTCAGCAAGAAATCTGGAATCTTGCGAATACGTACAACATATGCCTGAAACAAAGTATCCAAATGAGACACAGCTAACCACGGATCAGGCCAATAAGTCCAGACTGATAACAATCTGTCGATGGGTGGTTGAAGTGGTCAACGGCAGGTTCAAAAGAGATTTTCGCCTGTTGCGAAATGTATATAATAACAGAGCCCTTCCCAGCATGTTCGACTATTTCAAGATAGCAGCGGCGATCATAAATCGTTTTCATGTTTTGATTGAAGATAATCCAAATGCTGCTGCGATTTTAGAGATTATCCACCAAAGAATGAATGTGCCAAATAGATTGGCAGATCTTGTAATACGCCATAACTATAATCGCAGAAGTGCTCAGTTTACTTTAATGACTGCAGATATGCCAGAGTTCGTAGATTTTCCAAGAATGGATGAGAACGAATTATGTTTATTCGCTCTGGGCGTTTATCAACTAAAACAGGCCAAAAGCTATTACGGTGAGCACGTCCTTGACAATGGAGCATTCACAATTGAGCTCAGCAATGAGTTATCAAATGAAGACTTGGCGGAATTGCAGGGCAATGATTTATGGATGATAAGAGTCCGCCTGCAATCGCGGCATGTTAGAGCAAGACAGTATTATGTCTACATTATAATCGATAGGTCGTTATCAGGCCGACAAGCAATCGCTCACTATTATTGTTCGTGCATCATAGGAAAGCGAACAATTGGATGCTGCTCCCATATTATGTGCATTATATGATACATGAGCCATGCACGACATTTGCCAGCAATAACCCCTCCAGCTTATGGATTGGAGAACATTATTGTTGTACCGGACGACGATGATTTTATAGTATTTAATTAAACAAAATAACCCCTGTATATATATTTTATTTATAATCCTCAAAAACACAAAACAAGATCAACATGTCCAAAATAGGTCAAGAACCAATATATCTTACTAAACGATGTTCAAAATAAAAATATGGTAGAACAAATCATTTGTTTTTGTTTATTAAATTCACTGAAAATGTATGAAGATGTTGAATTTTTGAACTCCAATAAAACCAAGGACAATGACCCTACAGCTTTGGTGTCATAATAATAAATACTCAGGGGGACAAGTTCTAACGGAATACAGCATATTTTTTTATTGGCCGGCACTTTCATATTTGGACCAAAAAAGATGATGTCCTTTCTCCCTTTACACCGGTGTTTTCCTCCCTCTGGCGTAAAACTCTTGTTCAGCCCCTACCTAAGATACCCAACTCCTCTCTTCTTAGTCACTTTCTCCCAATTTTTATCCTACCTTGTCTGTCTAAAGTACTCGAGACCAGTGTTGATAAAAAATTCACCCGTTGTATTCACCACAACCCCCTCATCAGTCCCTTTCAATTCGGTTTCAGGCCCGGGCACAGTACCGTTTCAGCTCCGCTTAAAGTGACTGACTACTCTATAAGGCGGGGAATAGAAGACACTAGAGTTACAGTCTTAGTATTAATTGACTTCTCCAATGCTTTTAATACCATCCAGTCACGAAGTCCTTTTATCCATTCTTTCCTATCTTAAAGTCTATCAAGTAATTAAGTAAGTGTAGTAATATCGAAGGACCTACCACATAGTATTATGAAATCAAGGATTTTTTGTTTCTAGTCAAACTCAAACTCAAAGCATTTATTTCAAATAAACCAATTACAGGCACTTTTGAATTGTCAATGGGTCGGTCAGTCAGAAAGATGAAGCTAGTTGCCCATTCCAAACCGTAGTAGATCCCTATGGAGAAGAACGGGCAAGAAACTCCACGGACACTCTTTTAAATCGTAATATTTTTACAAAATATTGGTTACATCGTTCATGTTGAAAATATACATGTGAGAACAATGTAGAAAGACGTGCACGTTAAAAAGCGTCCGTAATAAAAAGATAAAAACTAAAACAACTAAATTAAATATTAAAATTAAAAATAAGCCATGGCAGCTAAGAGACGACCAGTCCCAACTGACGGCGCCCGTTCACGAACATGACGCATGGATCAGCACCAATTAGCTCAACCATTTTGAAGGGAGTCATTAGACAATTCATGGGCATAAAAAAACCGGCCAAGTGCGAATCGGACTGGCGCATGAAGAGTTCCGTACCACTGTCTATAAAAACGGCAAAAAAATCACGTTTGTTGTATGGGACCCCCCTTATTATGTAAATTTAAATATTTATTTTTAAAGTGAATATATAACTAAATATTCTGTGAATATTTGAAGCGTCTACCTGTTAGCGTTCTCAATATCGAGCAAAAACGAGCAAAAAAAAAACACGTTTGTTGTATGGGAGCCCCCTTAAATATTTATTTTATTCTGTTTTTTAGTATTTTTTGTTATAGCGGCAACAGAAATACATCATCTGTGAAAATTTCAACTGTGTAACTATTACGGTTCGGGAGATGCCTGGTGACAGACAGACGGAAGGACAGCGTAGTCTTAGTAATAGGGTCCCGTTTTACCGTTTGGGTACGGAACCTTAAAAATGGCACTACATAAAAAAAAAACTAAACTCATCTGAAATATTCACAAATCTGCAACCACATTGGGTTAGTACTACGTAGAGTGGGGTACTCGTGATGAAATAACACATCGTAATTAGAAACATGAGGAGGAGGAGGAGCTCGTGGCTAAGTAATAACAGCCGCACGGGTCGATCTATCAGGTTAAGCTACGCTTGCCGGGGTTGGTCCGTGGATGGGTGACCATCTTTACATACCGAGACTCATCCGTGCCTCGGAAAGCACGTTAAGCCGTTGGTCCCGGCTGTCATTCGTGGATATTTGACTGTCGTTACGGGTCGTCAGAAGCCCGAAAGTCTGACAACCAGTCTTACCAAGGGGTATCGTATTACCCAGTTACCGGGTTGTGGAGGTCAGATAGGCAGTCGCTCCATGTAAAATACTGGTATTCAGCTGCATCCGGTTAGACTGGAAGCCGACCCCAACATAGTTGGGAAAGGGCTAGGCAGATTGATTGAATTAGAAACATGAAACCGCCATTAGTAATTGTAGACTGGCAATTGGACGTCACAAATTAATTCACTAACATCAGCAGTCTGCAGTAATTAGAGTAAATAATTATACGACACTTTTCCCAAAGGCATTGACTAAGTTAATTTTCCTTTGTTTTGTTTCATGTTTGGAAAACTTTCATAGAACAACCTGACCCCTCGTAGGCTCCTAACGATGTGTACAAGTACAGCATACATAATATTATAAGCCTATTCGAAAAGTATGTGAAGAAAATGTAAACAGTCAGTGTGCCAATCTGCCTAGCCTTTTCCCAGTTGCGTTGGGGTCGGCTTCCAATCTAACCGGATGCAGCTGAATACCATTATTTTACATGGAGCGACTGCCTATCTGACATCCACAACCCAGTAACTAGGTAATACGATAACCCCTTGGTAAGACTGGTTGTCATACTTTCGGGCTTCTGACGACCCGTAACGACTGTCAAAGATCCACGAATGACAGCCGGGACCAACGGCTTAACGTGCTTTCCGAGGCACGGAGGAGACTCGGTATGTAAAGATAGTCACCCATCCACTGAACAACCCCGGCAAGCGTAGCTTAACCTGATGGATCGACCCGTGCGGCTGTTAATACTTAGCCACGAGCTCCTCAAGAAAATGTAAAACAGTATAAAAAAAATACCGGTGGATGCCAATTTGTAGTCACCACTTACAAATTGAGAGCTTTGATTTGATTATTTGAATAAATCCCTAAATTCTTTTTTCACGATGAAAAATATGTTTTTCATTTGACAATTAAGGTTAATAACAACCTTCAATTTCTGCTAATGATTTTTCAATTACAATTTTATAGCGTATGTCGACGATCGCACGGACGTGGAAATATCGCGGCGATTTTGTTTCGCGCACTGGATTTTCGACGCTCTGTTTAGCACCGAGAGTTGAAAATCGAACAGTGTGTTTTTTCGACGCGCTAGAAAGCACTCCGTTGTTGTTAAGTTGGATTCTCAATGCTCGGCTCAACAACGAGAGTTGAAACTCCAGTGCGCGATAAAATCCCGTCGCGATACTTTTATGTCCGTGCGTACGTCGGCTTATTCGTACAATAATTTTTGGAAAAAGTGGTGAGATATAAAATTGAAATCTTTGAAATACAGATGAATGTGTTACTAATTCCGTTTAGTTAGCATGGTTGTTGACAATTTCATAAGACACTTTTGGAACAGATCATAGGTTGGTCTTAATCTTATATCATTTTACTTATTTTGTAATAGGCGTTATTATTATAAAAAACTGCTCTTTCCCTGACTATGATGAAGTTAAGAAAGCTTTCAGGGGCTGATTGACCAGTGTAGGTATGCCAGACGTATGATGTATGTATAATATCCTTAGTCTGTTTTAGTACACTATCAAGGTCAACATAAAATGTAGGTACTTAGAAGTTTGCCATACGTTTTGTCAACCGACGCTAAAAACGAGACGCTACCCTTTTCTTTCGAGAAACCACTTCTATTGAACAAGTTCAAAAAAATATTGAGAACCTATTTCGTCAGTAGTTTTTATTTGAATACCAGATACCTCTGATGTTATTCAGCCAATCCATGTATTTGTTGGTAAAATAATAGAGTAGTATCGAATAAAGGCATCCATTTCATAGCCTTTTTTGAGCACAATAATAATGCGCGAAGGATAGTTACCTATTCCATGTTTTTGAATTCGATGTTCAGTCTGCTAACGAAACCATGTTTACTTCTCTTCTGCGTAAAAATCTAAAATATTGGCCAACTGTCAACCATCAGTTATTCAGTTAAATACATAAAAAGCCGCATAGGTCAATGCGTGCTCAAATGTCAACCGAATCCCATACATAGGTTCACAACTACACTACTATAAGCCCGCGGTCGTCATTGGATGGATGGTATTTTCTTACGTTTAATTTCCGTAGAATATTTGGTTGCTTAATTTGTTGCATTTTAACTCTACTATGACGTCCTGCAAGGAATACGTTGAATAACCCTGTGTATATGATATACGTTTATATACAACTAGCTTTTGCCCGCGGCTTCGCTCGCGTTAAGTATTATTATTAATTAGGTATATTTTTTGCAGCTTTACTTTTGTTTAGCGTGAGTAAAAAATTAGGGCCTACAAAACTTCTTTGTACACAATACTCGTATTCTTAACTAATCTGTCATAAGGCGCTAAAACTATCAAGCTATTGGGTGAACTTACCTACTCGTGAGCAAGCAACATAAAACTGTCCATGAGAGAAGCAATGTTCTCTCAAGTCAATACCATTAGGTACTTATAGTTCAAACTAATACATTTACATCCTCCATCATCCCTTATTTTATCCCCATGGGGGTAAAATTTATCAAAATCCTATTTAAACGGACGTCTTCATCATAGTAGCTCCAATCTTTAATTTCAGTTCAATCAGTCGAAAATCTAAGAAGATTTATACAAACTTTCATCCCCTATTTTATCCCCTTGGGGGTAGAATTTATCAAAATCCTTTCTTAGGGGATGCTTACGTCATAGTAGCTATATGCATGCAAAGTCCCATCCCGATCGGTTTAAAATTTACAAAGTTCCATACAAACTTTCATCCCCTATTTTATCCCCTTGGGGGTAGAATTTATCAAAATCCTTTCTTAGCGGATGCCTACGTTGTAACATCTACCTGCATGCCAAATTTCAGCCCGATCGGTTTAAAATTGACAAAGCTTCATACAAACTTTCATCTCCTATTTTATTCCCTTGGGGGTAGAAA
Source organism: Cosmia pyralina (assembly GCA_946251885.1). Lineage (NCBI taxonomy): Eukaryota > Metazoa > Arthropoda > Insecta > Lepidoptera > Noctuidae > Cosmia > Cosmia pyralina. Next base: position 13,538,331 of record OX276359.1, on the reverse strand, counting down.
TTAACAAAATCCATTCTTAGTGGATGCCTACGTCATAACATCTACCTGCATGCCAAATTTCAGCCCGATCGGTTTAAAATTGACAAAGCTTCATACAAATTTTCATCTCCTATTTTATCCCCTTGGGGGTAGAAATTAACAAAATCCATTCTTAGCGGATGCCTACGTCATAACATCTACCTGCATGCCAAATTTCAGCCCGATCGGTTTAAAATTGACAAAGCTTCATACAAACTTTCATCCCCTATTTTATCCCCTTGGGGGTAGAAATTAACAAAACCATTCTTAGTGGATGCCTACGTCATAACATCTACCTGCATGCCAAATTTCAGCCCGATCGGTTTAAAATTGACAAAGTTTCATACAAACTTTCATCCCCTATTTTATCCCCTTGGGGGTAGAACTTATCAAAATCCTTTCTTAGCGGATGTCTACGTCATAACATCTACCTGCATGCCAAATTTCAGCCCGATCCCTCCAGTGGTTTGGGCTGTGCGTTGATAGATCACTATGTCAGTCAGTCACCTTTGAGTTTTATATATTTAGATTATACAACGTGCGGCTGCAATAGCGACATTAACTCAACACGCGCATACAGTTCCGCGTTATATAAAGATATTTTTATTTCATTAAACGTTATTATTTATTTACAATTTTCTAATATCTTGGAGCAACCTGTAGTGCAGAGATGAAATTGAAATAAACGAGAAAAAAAGCCACGCCACTCGAGTTATTTTCTGGGGGTTTTGCAAAAATTTATTCATGAAGCTACACACAGCTAGGTCAAAACAATAGATAAACGATTAACAAAAAAAGGTTGTCGATCGATGACCTTTTCCCAGCTGACATAGAACAATAGCTTCATGAATGAGTCGTTTGCATAGAGTGATCCTAATTTTGGTTATTATTTTATTATTTAGTTTATTTGATTTTTTTTTTCAATTTATTAATTATTTTATCATTATAATTTTTATGATTACTGACCACTAGGCCTATCTGCGTTTTTAATTAATGTCGCTATAGCGGCCGCACGTTGTATAACGTTTTTTCTTATGCACATTTGTGTGCATAAGAAAAAACGTTATACGTTATAGACGTTGACTACACACCACACACACACCACACACCACACACCACACCACACACCACACACCACACATACCACATGGTGTGCAATCGACTTTTGTAAAAGTTTCAGCATTTAAATATCAGAGTGTAGAGTGTCAGATTCTCAATGTCATGATCATAAAAGTTCGTGCTTTTATGATCGCCTCAGTGCATCAGAAATTGTAACAGTTTATTGCAGTCAGAAAATTTTAGCTCCGTCGGGACTTAAGTTTAAATTGTACTCGTACTTACATTCTTACCTGCTGTAAAATATGGGAATGGAAGAGTTATGTTATTATGAGTGCTGTCAGCGCTCCCACCTCTAGCGTGTAGTAAATCACACTAATAGTATAAAGGCGAAAGTTTGTGAGAGGGTGAGGGTGTATATGTATGTGTTTGTATGTTTGTTATTTCTTCACGCTCAAACAGCTGGACGGATTTGGATGAAATCTGGCATGTAGCTTATACCCTGGATTAACACATAGGCTACTTTTTTTATCCCGGTCTATGCGGGTAAACCGCGGGCATAGCATAAATAATAGTACTAACGTCGCGGGGCGCAGCTAGTCAATATATAAAACAAAGAACGGCTGGAGCGATTTTTATGATCTTTGTTGTTTTTGTTGTCTCCACCCCGAATAGCACATTAACAATTAAAATATCAGAAAAATTCACGAAAACAAAATGTATGAAGAAAATTCATTGTCTTATACATGAAATTTCGGCAGGACAACGTCTGTCAAGTTAGCTAGTATGTATATGAATATATAAATCATATGATTACAGTACTTGTTAGTCGGCACTTTATGTAATTACTAGCTTCCGCCGCGGCTTCGCCCGCGTGGTATGTCAATAAAAAGTAGCCTATGTCATTTTCAAGGTCATGGTCTCCGTTCAGCCGTTTTAACGTAAAAGCATTACAAACAAACTATCTTTCGCATTTTTAATGTTAGTTGAGAATGATCTACAAACATTTTTAAGCATTTAATGTGTGTAGTTTAGTACAAAATTAAATATTATGTAGGTCAAAGTTTTTCCAATATTGTTTTGATAGATATGAGTTATTATAATGTAAGGGTTCTAGCAGGTGGCTTACTTTTAGTTTCTGCCTATCCCCATAGCAAATGGGGCGTGAGTTTATGTCTGTATGTCAACGGGAATATAAAAATGGGGTTTAAGAAATGAAATACAACTTTTTCGCCAATTTGGCGTTACATCATTTTATTTCATTGATTTGCACATTTGTTGAAATTATATCCTACTACAATACGTGTATATTGGCAATATTTTATATTATTAAACATTTATAAATAAGTTTAATGATAGTATAAGGTGTAGCTTTATATTGAAATATTCTGAATATGCAATACACTTATTTCATAAAATTATTACCTATTCCGAGCAATAAATTGTTTTCAGTATCTAGGTAGAGTAAAAGTATTAGAGACATGAATTTCGGAAAATTTGAAAAGACATGTTACATTATAAGAGGCAATAAGATAATTTGAACTCCATTTATTAATATTGTTCCAAATAAACATTACCAAGTAACTCAGCGTGACAAGAAACAAGAACATTCCAAAACTTGGAATATAGTGTAAATAGGAGTTACAAAAATATGATTAAATTCATTTTAGATATTTCGAAATTACTTTCATGATAATCAATTCAAATAGAATATTTTCACAATTTTGTTATATTACATCTAGCCTATGTTTTTACACAAATAGGTACGGTTCGTACGTTATGGGAATAAAAACGAGTTTACGAATAAATCAGTTGACAGGAACAGGTTCTTGATAAATACGTTCCTATAGGATATAATATAATACGTCCGAATTGAGATACACTCACAGCTAGGTGGGGTCGGTGGTCGTCGGGTGTTCGCAGTTTGGCCGGCTTATCATTAATTGGTGAGCGGGTGCCATTGTTTGACTTGCTCCATGGGCGCGGCGAGGGATGAGTTCCAGTGTTGTAAGGCGCGTCCCCTTGCAAACATGTATGATCCTAACACGAACTTACCGAGCAGTCGATCTGTAACAAGAAAAAAGTTATATTTGAATATTTCTAAGTATAATATCTAATATTGTCGTGTAATTAAGATGGATCCTGTAAATATAATACGCGGCGCGTCACAGTCCTTTGTTTTGTTTTTGTTTATTTGTCCTTTTTCATTTTATTCTGTCTGAGCCGCTGCTGCGAGTTTGGATAATAATAATAAAGTAATAAAGTTTATTCATCAAAAATTAACAATACAATGTGACATATTCGGTGAGCCACAAACTAAGCGTTGCTTGTATCTTGTGGCTCTAACGGAGTTTTAACAAGAATTAGGTTTAAACTCCGTTTAAACCCCATACATAGCGCCCTGTTTACCTAACATAATATCTGTATTTTTTGTGTACCTACCTATGTTAACAAATAAATAAATTATTGATTGATTGATTTAGTTTTACATCAGAAAGCCGACGAAGGTACTTCATATAAGTGGAGTCATATTCACTTATCTTCATTAATATTTTATTGATTTTTCTTAAGCTATATAAGACTCCGTTAAGGGCTCTTTATTTACGACTTATAGATTAGGTACGTATTCGCCCCTGAAATCAAAATAACTTAAAATACTTGGGACGGTTTTTTTCATGAACTGACTAATAATATTCCAAAAATATAAAGAAGGTCACCTGAAATATTGATGACACTCGATTGCCTTTTTTTAATAAAGTTTAGCACCATTTTCTAATCTCAATCCAAAGGAATGAATGGACAAAGGAAGGAATGGCAAGATTTGCCTGAAACATGAGCACAAAGCTGGCATAATCAAACTTTTTGAAGGACATCACCGAGGTCGACTGACCTCGGTGATGTCCTTCAAAAAGTTTGATTAGACTGACTAGTCGGTAACACCGTAAGGAGCGCTACCTTACGGTTTTACTAATAACATCCGTGAATTCCTCGTGCTAATCATCCTTTATTCATCGCAGCAACATGACAAAACTACCTAACCGTAGCAACACACCTGCCGAAATTACACGACCGAAAATTCGACGTGTTTCGCCCACGCCACGCCTGCAATGCTTTTTAAATAGCTGATACTGCATTAAGTCAAAATATTAGGTCTTTACCTATGAAATTGCCGTTCTGCAGTACTGGCCATTTCAAATCAAAATAATTTTTGTTTGGCTAAGAATTCTAATTTCAAATTAATTTTATTTTAAAAATATGGATTTTTTTTTTCCAAAAGTAGTTATTTGTTTATTGATTAGTGTTACATTTTCATCGCATTTCAATCTTTTTCGTCATCATGGATACGTTAAAAATTCGAGTAGTTATGGAGTATGAGTACCGTCGTGGCAGCAACGCGGCACAAGCGGCACGCAACATCAACGACGTTTACGGAGCTAACACTGCAAACCAATGCACCACTTGTTATTGGTTTGCACGCTTCCGTTCTGGAAATTTCGACCTGAAAAATGAACCTCGCGGTCGTCCGAAGACTTTGGTCGACAATGACGAATTAAAGGCGATTGTGGAAGCTGATGATACACAATCTACGGCTGAATTAGCAGCAGCTTTCGACGTTAGCGTCAAAACAATATTGGTCCATTTGCATCAAATTGGCAAGGTAAAAAAGCTTGACAAATGGGTGCCCCACGAACTCAATGATCGCCAGCGCGAAGTACTCGTCGCCTTGCACTGCTCAACAGACACACAAGTGAAGGAATTTTGAACCGCATTGTTACCTGCGATGAAAAATGGATTCTGTTTGATAACCGCAAGCGCTCAGCAAGTTGGTTGGATCCTGGTTCAGCACCTAAACAATGCCCTAAACGAAAACTTACCCCTAGAAAAGTGATGGTCACTGTTTGGTGGTCTAGCGCCGGTGTGATTCATCACAGCTTCTTACCAAACGGGGTGAGCATTACTTCAGATGTGTACTGTGAAGAACTGAACACAATGATGGAGAAGCTGGCACATCTCCCACCAGCATTAGTCAATCGCTCGTCTCCGCTGCTCCTGCACGACAACACGCGACCTCATACTGCACAGCAGACGGTCTCCAAGTTGCAAGAACTGGGGTTGGAAGCTCTCCATCATCCGCCCTACTCACCAGACCTTGCGCCTACAGACTACTACTTTTTCCAGAATTTGGATAACTTCTTGGCGGGAAAAAAATTCAATACCCGAGAGGCAGTACAAAATGCCCTTGAAGAATTTGTTGCCTCCCGTCCAGCTGATTTCTTTAAGAAGGGCATCAATAAACTGCCACTGCGTTGGCAAAGATGCATTGATTGTATGGGTGATTACTTCGATTAATACAAATAAAAAATGAATGAAAAAAATTCGTTTAAATTTTTTCATACAAAACGGCAATTTCATAGGTAAAGACCTACTTTTGCATAGAAAAGCACGTTAAGCCGTTGGTCCCGGCTGTCATTCGTGGATTTTTGACAGTCGTTACGGGTCGTCAGAAGCCCGAAAGTCTGACAACCAGTCTTACCAAGGGGTATCGTATTACCCAGTCACTGGGTTGTGGAGGTCAGATAGGCAGTCGCTCCATATAAAATACTGGTATTCAGCTGCATCCGGTTAGACTGGAAGCCTACCCCAACATAGCTGGGAAAAGGCTAGGCAGATTGATTGACTTTTGCATAGAAAATAGAAGCACGCGGAATTACCATCGCATAATTTTCGGCTGGTCACATCACACACACACAAAACACACACACATCTAAAATTACAAAATGCTGAAAAAACTCCCTTACCTTTGGCATAAACGGAGTGCGGCTGCAAGGCCTGTATCGTAACGCTGGTGGTGTGCAGCTCGTCAGCCCTCAGCCTGAAGTGGAAGCACTCGGAGACGAAGGCACTGCCGTCGTCAGCCACGTCGACTGCGGCCGTGCGACGCGCACGCACACCGCGGCAGGCACGCTCTTGCGTCACTCGTACCACCATCTCTTTCTTGCTTGATGTGGGATCCAACTGGGAATAAAAGATATGATGAATTCTTGCATTTTATTAGAAGGTGACGTAAGTACTACGTTACCTATTACTTATTCTCTATTGCCTAAGGAATAACGTTTTATTAAAAACTAGCGACCTCCTTCGCACGGTTGACTCGTCAAAATATCGAGTTGTCTTTTTTATTATAATTATGTTTTTTTTTTTATTGCTGAATGGACCTGCTCTTGACATCGATCACGTCTGATGGAAAACGATGGATGAATTCTATGATGGAACAAGCGTGCCCAGAAAATGCCTGTTCACTTGCTTTGAAGGCAGACGGGATATATGTGGAAGGGGCAGAGAGTTCCACACTTTGGCTATGCGCAATAAATGTGAAGGAACAGCACGACGACGACGACACGAAGCAACAACGACACGACGACACGACGGTACGACTGGTCAGGATATCAACCAAGTAAGTAAGTTTAATATGTATTGTACATTAAAACATTCGGAATAAATATGTATACACTCCTACCAACTTATCTGTGAAATGGCGAAAATTGGAACTACGGCCGTCATGTTGAAATGTCATTCGATTGTGTCGACGCATCGACGTTGCCGTCCTCTTTCAGTTCACAGATAAGTTGGTAGGACTGTAGATACAATAAGAACTCGACGATGGACGTCGGCCATGTCATCGTGACATAATTTTAATGATATTATGAGATGACATTTATTTAGGTACATTTTGAGTCAATAAACATCCACTGGTTGTTAATCTAGTTGCATCTTCAGACAAATCTGAAGAGATATGGATGCAAAGAATGGAAATTCCGTCATGATTCCTTGGTAATAAACACTGTAGGTAAATGGAGCAAGATAATTGATTCTCGTAACTTTGTAGTAAACTTTCTACGAAAATTCAACAGCGGCATCTGGTTTCGAGAATTCGCGTAAAAATAAAAATATCATGAACTGCGTTTGATTACAGTTTCCAGGAATTTAAGAGTTACGATGAAACAAAAGCTTTTTGCAGATTGCATCACCCTATAACGTGGGAACGTTATAGGGTGATGCAATATAACCCTCTTTTTTGCTTCGCCGTAGTCGGGTAAAAATAAGTATTGTAGATTTCGGTGGTTTTAGCTACCATAATGTAATGTTCTTCATTAATATTTTACATTGGTATAGCATAATATAATCAGCCTATAATGTTCCCACTGCTGGGACACAGGCCTCCTCTCTGTGAGAAGGAGTGGGCTGTAATCTATCACGCGATCCTAGTGCGAGTTGGTAGATGCACATGTCTTCGAATTTATTTTTGATTCTTGGTTCCTCCCGATGTTTTCCTTCACCGTTTTAAAAGCAGTGGTGATAAAATTATTTACACAAATTAAAGCACCTGCCTGAGTTCGAACCCACGACCTACAACGTGTAAGTCAAGGCCTTTACCACTGGGCCACCACTGCTCTCTTTTACAGATTAATGTCATAAAAAAAACTTTTAACACCTTTCAGTTATTCAATTAGTTTATTCAATCCACTATCTGAAAACTTCGTTCACTTTATTTAACCCGTCGCGCGCTAATTAGCAGACACAATTGAAATTCTATTGTTATCTGTACACATGGTGTGCAATCGACATTTTAAGAGTTAAAGCTGAATACACACATATTTATCTCCAAAACGCTATCATAATTTAACTTAAATTTAATTAATATTGAACTTAACGATGTCGGTACCTCTATAGTCTACACTCAAATAGAATAATGTAAACAAGTTACACATTTGAAAATCGGACTTCAGTCCAATTCAAATTCAAATTGGTATTTCCGTCCGGAGAGCAGTGAGTGCTATCTTATTCAACTACGGTCGAATACCTATTGAAAATTGCATATTCTACTAGTAGTTCTGTTTTGCATACCTACCTAGTTTCTTAGGGAGTGAGTGTTAAGCCATAACATCGATATTTCTGTGTTATATCTTAGTTTAATATTAATATATACATATAATAACAACAAAAACACGGCACAACTGCTTTAAATGATGATGAAAACCACTATAAAATCGATTGAGTAGGTAGTTTAGAAGAACTTGGAGAACAAAAGAACTTAGTGAAATTCGAAAACGTAACAAATTCGAAGATATGTACCAACCTACACTGGGCCCGCGTGGTAGATTACAGCCCACTCCCTCTCGAAGAGAGGAGGCCTGTATCCCAGCAGTGGGAACATTATAGGCTGATTATGCTAGAGAACCAACACGAAATAGACTGGCTTACCTTGAGTGCTCGAGCTTCTATTACGGTGACTGTAAGTCTATGTAGGTTTTCATTGTATAGCAAGGAGACGAGGATCTCGCCTAGATCTGATGTTGGCTCTTGTAGGTCCTGCAATAAAAAAAAAACAGAATATTATATAATGCAATATCTACTACATCTGTGGCAACTGCTTGCCTACTGCAAACTTTCTGGGTAAGTGCAAAAAATGTTGTAAGTACTTAGAACTTTAGAGTAATCGATCTTTCAATGCAAACTGGACTTCCAAATCGATGGTTATTTAGAGGCCAAAAATGTGGTTCAGCTTGCGTAGCCGTCTACGTACACTCTAAATACTTTAATGTAATTTTTAAACTAGAGTTCAAAAATGTTGACCCATTTTTATTTTAACATTTTAGAGTGTAACGAGGTAAACTAAAAATTACCAGCCAGGAATATTTAAATAAACATTCTGCTGCCATCTCGCCCCAGCCGTTCTTATTCTGTTAGCAATGTTTGTCCCTTGTGAGTTATATACAGAGCCCGTTTCGTTAGTGCATAACTTTTTAGCACACCTCCTTGGTCATTAATGGTCATACTGCGCAAATTGGGTACTTACTCCTTTAAATAAAAATTTAACACATTCGGTGATAGAATGCGAATGAAGATGGCAGATTAAATAGGGAAGTACATAAAAATACAGTAAAGTACATATAATGAATATTTTAAACTCCAGTATTCTTATTGGGTGACAGAAATTTGCTTTTAAAAAACATAGCTAGATATCTTTTTTATACCGAATTATTCAATTAGTTTCAACGCTGCTATGGAAAAAACAAGTATGCCACATCACCACGCAGTTAACATATTTATGAAAATTTGCATATTATACTTAACTAGCTTTTGCCCGCGGCTTCGCTCGCGTTAAGTATTATTATTAATTAGGTATATTTTTTGCAGCTTTACTTTTGTTTAGCGTGAGTAAAAAATTAGGGCCTACAAAACTTCTTTGTACACAATACTCGTATTCTTAACTAATCTGTCATAAGGCGCTAAAACTATCAAGCTATTGGGTGAACTTACCTACTCGTGAGCAAGCAACATAAAACTGTCCATGAGAGAAGCAATGTTCTCTCAAGTCATTACCATTAGTTCAAACTAATACATTTACATCCTCCATCATCCCTTATTTTATCCCCATGGGGGTAAAATTTATCAAAATCCTATTTAAACGGACGTCTTCATCATAGTAGCTCCAATCTTTAATTTCAGTTCAATCAGTCGAAAATCTAAGAAGATTTATACAAACTTTCATCCCCTATTTTATCCCCTTGGGGGTAGAATTTATCAAAATCCTTTCTTAGGGGATGCTTACGTCATAGTAGCTATATGCATGCAAAGTCCCATCCCGATCGGTTTAAAATTTACAAAGTTCCATACAAACTTTCATCCCCTATTTTATCCCCTTGGGGGTAGAATTTATCAAAATCCTTTCTTAGCGGATGCCTACGTTGTAACATCTACCTGCATGCCAAATTTCAGCCCGATCGGTTTAAAATTGACAAAGCTTCATACAAACTTTCATCTCCTATTTTATTCCCTTGGGGGTAGAAATTAACAAAATCCATTCTTAGTGGATGCCTACGTCATAACATCTACCTGCATGCCAAATTTCAGCCCGATCGGTTTAAAATTGACAAAGCTTCATACAAATTTTCATCTCCTATTTTATCCCCTTGGGGGTAGAAATTAACAAAATCCATTCTTAGCGGATGCCTACGTCATAACATCTACCTGCATGCCAAATTTCAGCCCGATCGGTTTAAAATTGACAAAGCTTCATACAAACTTTCATCCCCTATTTTATCCCCTTGGGGGTAGAAATTAACAAAACCATTCTTAGTGGATGCCTACGTCATAACATCTACCTGCATGCCAAATTTCAGCCCGATCGGTTTAAAATTGACAAAGTTTCATACAAACTTTCATCCCCTATTTTATCCCCTTGGGGGTAGAACTTATCAAAATCCTTTCTTAGCGGATGTCTACGTCATAACATCTACCTGCATGCCAAATTTCAGCCCGATCCCTCCAGTGGTTTGGGCTGTGCGTTGATAGATCACTATGTCAGTCAGTCACCTTTGAGTTTTATATATTTAGATATGCATACAAGTTTTATGCAACAATTAATTATCAACGATAAAATTACAAAGTTATATAGGTATTATACGCTTTGTACTTAATAATAAAAAGTTTCATACAAAGAAGGTTGAACATGAATAAAAGAAAAAGACTATACTATTTATGAGAAATATTGTGGAAGAAAAAAGACAATAGACAGGCGTACGTATCATGTCCTTACTCCATGTCCCATTTTCTTTGTGTGAATTAGGCTTTTGGCCTAGAGATAAATAATGCAAGCTATATTTACTAGTCTTTATTAATTATTATAAGCATTATATGCAACCACTAAGGATTACTTGTCTTCTTACTTAAGAGTAACGAACCTACATTGTCTAAGGCGGTTAATCCACTAGCAAGTTAATTTTAATTGTTCTACTTTACTTGTACCGTCATTTAATACAGAGGGCTCAAAATTACACTCTGAAACAAATTTCTAAAACACCATAACAAAACAAGATCATTTAACATCAAGAAAATAAAGGAAGAGATAAGATTATCCTGCTCCAAATATAAAGTCGACTTGCAATCCATCCCTACTAGCAGTGCAATTGACCATTCTGGCAACAATACGTAGAGTGAAAAACAACCGACTTCCAAAAAAAAAACACTACAACGTAAAAAATAACTTTAGTTTCGGAAGTCGGTGTCTGGATCTGTATTTTAGTTTTTTGCCATCGACTTTCGAAATCAAAGTTATTTTAACTTTGTAGTGTTTTTTTTTTGGAAATTGTTTATCTTTCACTTTTTAGTTATGGTACCTACCCCACACCAATTAGTATATCACTACCTGCTATGTAAACACAGTGACAGGAGGTATTATAACATCATCAAGATACGCAAAGTGGATTAAATACGTATTATCGATGCTCAAACTTAAAAACTATTAGGTAGTTTTTAAGTTTGAGCATCGATAATACGTATTTACGGGCAAAGTTAGTAAAATTTTTAGGGGACCACCATGCAGGGTTCTTCTACCAAATGAAGAAATAATTTTTAAAATCGGTTCACAATTGACGAAAACATCGATGAACAATCATAAATTAAAAAAAAAAAAATACACACAGACGAACACTCTTTTTTGAACTCGGTTAAAAAGGCGACATATCTATATTGTGCACATTACATACTACATAGATTTTCCCAAAGGGGATTTTGCTCTTAAAGCCAAACCACAATGACTTCATCTCATCTGCTCATAATCTACCTACAGACTGATTGCAAGATAGCAAACAAAACTTATACCGTAGCAAAATATCGTCTTTTCAGCTTCTAGAAGTTGAATTGGACAGTCGTTACACATGGGGCAACTCAACTTCCGTAATCAAACTTGCTAGGTAGTAAATTTAGCGTTCACCAATAGCAAGTGTGTTATTAACTAGACTAGGGATGTTATTAACTAAAGTTCTAGACAAGTTTGCCCACGATGGAATAGGCCCATTATTAAACTATTGGATTCAGCTGTTACCCAACTAACAAATACTCGCTCCATAACGTTTCTCAAAAACCATTTGGCATTAGTGGACAGTAGGTACTATACTGCTAAAGAACGTTAATGTCGCCAATCAGCGTTATAATGGCGGTTGTACACGCTTGTCTCGTCGCGTCACGTGGCTCTCGACACGCTTCCGAAATTGAAGAGGGCCACGAGACGCGACGTGACAAGGGCACCATGTAAATACTCGTACTTTAGAAAATTTTTACTTGACAAAATTTTAATGCCTCCTTCGAATAATTCATTTTATATAAAAAAATGTATTAAACCCCTATCCTTAAATTAACCACGAGTACGAGTATTACCTTTTGCACAACAATTTTATCCTAAAATTGTGTCTTCGTGACCACTACATCAAATATACTATAATAGGTATTTGAAAACTATTAAAGCACAATAGCGTGCAATAGAAGTAACAATACAACTTGGCAATATTACTATATCACGTGACCACTAAAACGTTATGTATTATAGCAGCAAAACCTTAACCTTTGTTATCACAAAAACGCACTACTGTTGAATTTCCGGCACCTTTATAGCGCAAACGATATAGCAGTCATTGTGGAACCTTTATTGCACAAGTTAAAAGTAAAAGGGAATTATTCAACTTTTTTGTAGAGTAACGGCACTCTGTACTAGTAATAGTTAAGTCCAATGTAGGTAGTACTTGATTATAACGGTTGTATTAAGTGCTGATATAGTCGTTTCAATCACTTTACTAAAGGACATTTCTGCTCTATAAGCTTATAGAGCTAAAACATCATGCTTCATCACGCTTTTATACAACAAGAGGTTACCAATAACACTTGTGTACAATTATTACGAGATGTTTTTGAGTTATCCGCTCACGAGAGCGCGGTGTGAAACGGGTCCGTGGAGTCATTTTACCTAATATTGTACGTGGTGTGAGTTCTATACCAATGACTCCACGGACCCGATTCACACCGCGCTCTCGTGAGCGGATATGCTTTTGCTTTTTTTTTTGTTTTGTTTTTCTTCCTGTGCGAGTCAAAATAAATACTTTTTTTTTTCTTTTTTTGTTATAAGCAATTTTGCTAGCTTGACTATACCAGATATAGATTGTATTATAAGAATTAATTGTACTGACCTTCTCAATATCAAGCTTATACAACTGTGGCTCCTCATCAGGGGCAACACCATCCAGCTCAGTCAGAGGCAGAATGATGTGACCAATCAGCTGCTTTCCCTTGCCAACCCGGCCTATGTCCAGGAGTGACAGTTTCAGTGTTAGGCTCTCGATCTTACCAGGCGGGATCTGTTAAAAAATAAGACCAGTAAATCCTACTATTTGTGTATCTTTTCTTACGGTTTCTTTGTTCCAGCTTCGCACAAGGGCATGACGTGGCGACATGTCAAAACATCTAGGTTTCTATGCCTTAGCTAAGTTAAATTATTAATAAACTCACTTTCACACACACACACACCACACCGCTGTGTGGTTTATACACATAAACCTTCCGAAATAAAATGCTCTAAAATTATAAATGACTAGCCGTTGCCCGCGGCTTCGCCCACGTGGATGTCGGAATTTAACCCACGGGAACCTACTACCGGGATAAAAAGTATCCTATGTGTTAATCCAGGTTAGAAACTATCTGTGTGCTAAATTTAATCCAAATCCATTCAGCCGTTTTTGCGTGATTAGGTAACAAACATCCAAACATCTTCACAAACTTTCACATTTATAATAGCTTTTGCCAGCGGCTTCGCCCGCGGGGATGTCGGAAAAATATCCCACGGGAACGTACTACCGGGAATTCCTTCCTTATTCCTTGTCTACATTATAAAGGGAACCTCTATGCAAAATTTCAGCTTTCTAGGTGCAAGAGTTTGGGCTGGGCGTTGATGAGTGAGTTAATTAGTCAGTCAGGACTTCTCTTTTTATTGATATAGATAGATAGATATAGTAGGATGGTGGACACGGCATCAAAATCCATTGTATAGTTTAAAACTTTGGAGGTTTTACGTGGTCATACAGATCACAGGCAGACATGAAAAGCGACTTTGTTTTATACTATGAGTTTCTTCGCAAACAAACTTTTTGCTTGCTTCTGTATTACATGAGACATGAAAATCGTATTCTAGCTTTAGTATGAGATAAATTAATCATGTACCAAACAAATAAACCTGATGGTGTGCTGGTGCCTACGCTTATGTATGGAAGTGAATGTTGGGTCTGACAAAAGAAGCATGAAAGTAGAATAAATGCTGTGGAAATGCATTCCTTGCGAAGCATGTGTGGTGTGACTATGAATGATAGGCTGAGGAATGATGTGATAAGGCAACGGTGCGGTTTAAAACAAAATGTAGTGGCAAAAATTGAAAAGAGTATGCTTAGATGGTTTGATAGTCTTGAGAGGATGAATGAAAGGCGACTAACGCAAGGCAGATGTAACTGGAAACGCCGGGAGGGGACGCCCCAGGAGGATATCAATCAAACTGCCTAGGCTTTTCCCAACTATGTTGGGGTCGGCTTCCAGTTTAACCGGATGCAGCTTAATACCAGTATTTTAATATGGAGCGACTCCCTATCTAACCTCCACAACCCAATTACTGGGTAATACGATACCCCTTGGTAAGATTGGTTGTCAGACTTGCAGGCTTCTGACGACCCGTAACGACTGTCAAAGATCCACCAGCCGGGACCAACGGCTTAACGTGCTTTCCGAGGCACGGAGGGATCTTGGTATGTAAAGATGGTCACCCATCCACGGACCAACCCTGGCAAGCGTAGCTTAACCTGATGCTCTAAGAGGATATATAGTGACCTAATTGGTGATGTTCTGAGACTGATTGATTGATTGATTGGTTCTTCAGAAAGGACAGGTGCGTAGTACTCGCTATTACGTATGCATAATTGTAACAATTACAAGCTGCGCCCCGCGGTTTCGCCCGCGTAGACCGAGATAAACAGTAGCCTATGTGTTAATCTAGGGTATAAGCTATGTACATACCAAATTTCATCCAAATCAGTCCAGCCGTTTGAGCGTGAAGAAGTAACAAACATACACACACACAAACTTTCACCTTTATAATATTAGTGTGATCACGCAGCACGTGTTCTGTATGTGTGAGTAGGTATGTTTGTAGCAATTCAGAAACATGAAAGCGTATATTATTATATCGTCTTCTTTGACACCTAATAAAATCTTAATGAGCAAAGTTTCAAGTTTTCAATGAAGTTGTCACAACTTCGTATGAGAACCGGATGGGACTGATTTCTCGTTGGTTTGAGATGAAAATTTCTCGCCGTACATTATTTATTATTTCACGGCGTTAATAATTCTGGAACCTTCATAGTTTGGCCTCAGAACTGTTAGCTTTAGTTGGCAAACAATTGTAACTTCGATTTTTGTTAGAACTTTAGGTCTCATAAGAACAACGACACAATATCAATACTAGCCTTCTGTGCCCCGCGGTTTCATCCTCGATTTGCACGATACAATTGGTTGGTTAATAGTGTAGAAAGCTACACTATAATATCAAAGTCTTTAACTGATAATAAAAACTTTTTTACAAAAAAATACAACCGACTTCCAAAAATAACGCTACAAAGTGAAAAATAACTTTAATTTCGGAAGTCGGTGTCTGATTAAATGTATTTTCGTTTTTGCCACCGACTTCCGAAATTAAAGTTATTTTTCACTTTGTAGCGTTATTTTTGGAAGTCGGTTGTATTTTTTTGTAAAAAAGTTTTTATTTTTCACGTTTTAGTGGTTCACATGTGCTTACCCCTTCACAGCGTACTGGCGTGATGTTATGTTATGAACTGGTGTGAACAACAAACAGACATGAGATTTCAGCAATCCCAGTCCATTTGCTATCATTTATTGAGGAGTTCCGTTGCCTATCTCAGAAGTTCTTCATCAGATCTTCACCAAATTGAAATGGGACCACTCCAAGAAAGTACTCTTCCAAAGACTATCCAAATCGCTTCAAGTGTGCCTATAAAATTGGAAGAGTTCTCTCTATTTCTCCAGGATCCCATCATCAGATCCCGACTTGATGATCTTGGGACCCCCTGGGAAGTATACCCTTTCAAACAAAAAAAAAATAATCCAAATCGGTCCAGCCATCTTCGAGTAATCGGGGAACATACATAAAAAAAAAAATAAAAAAAAAAATAAAAAAAAAAAATAAAAAAAAAAAAAGGTTCCGACGAATTGATAACCTCCTCCTTTTTGAAGTCGGTTAAAAAGCTATCAGTTAAAGACTTTATGAAATCAGATTACTATTTACATAGATTACCTAATACCTACTTATTACCTATTAAATAAAATTAAAGTGTCTGTTTATAATGACCAAACAACAGCTTTTTACTAAATGCATATGAAAGTGTAGACGGTACTTATAAAAAAAAAAAAACAGTTTTTAAACTTTTTGTCTGTCTGTCAGTCTATTTGTTCCGGCTAATCTTCGAAACAGCTGAACCGATTTTGACGGGACTTTCACTGGCAGGTAGCTGATATTATAAGGAGTAACTTAAGCTGCTTTTATTTTGGAAAAAGACTTAGGGTTCCGCGCAAAAGGAATAAAACAAATGAAATTGTGAACGAAAAGTCGGATTTTAAAAAATCTTTATGAATTTAGTAGTCCAATTCTCAAGAACGGTTATAGGCTATTAAACATCACGCTACGACCCTTAGGAGCCGAGCAAAAAGAAAATAACTCTGAAAGAACGCTAAACGAAAACGAAGTAATAGCGCGGGCGGGCGATGCAACGTGGTGGGTCGGGGGACGAGAGAGTTTTATAAAAATGTGGCTGTTATTTTAGTACATTGTGTATCTTACGATTTCCACGCGAACAAAGCGGGGCACAGCTAGTTTAAAAATAAAGATAAACGCATACAGATTTTCTTACAGTAGTAATTACATTGACTATTAAATCGGCAGAGATAATTGTGTTCCCATATCATAGCTAGCCTATAAACTCATGTTAAAAGCTCCCTGTCCCCCACATTGCTGTTCCCAGCCAGCGATCGCTAAAATGTCCATTAACGTAATTAAATCCTTGCCAAAGTGAGGCTCTATTCGATATATTTCAAGCTTGAAATTCTACTCTGCATGTCCGATATTAAGTGTGTGAATCAATCCTTTAACAACTATCAGATATTATGTATCAATGCATAACCAGCCTATAATGTTCCCACTGCTGGGACACAGGCCTCCTCTCGGTGAGAGGGAATGGGCCGTAATCCACCACACAGACCCAGTGCGGGATAGTACATGTCACATGTCTTCAAACTTTTGGTTCTAGGATATGCCGGCTTCCTCACGATGTTTTCCTTTACCGTTTTGAGAGCACTGGTGATGAAACAATTTACACAAAGTAAAGCGCCTGCCTGGGTTCGAACCTACGACCTAGAACTCGTAAGTTGCGGCCGTTACCATGTATCAATATCACACTAATCATCACACTTATCACACTAATAATATACATATAAACACAAAAAAAAACACCACACACACACACAAAATCACTAACACTAATAACACACATACACACACTAATAACACACTAACACACACACACACACACACAGACTCACTAATATTATAAAGGCGACAGTTTGTGAGTGTGTATGTGCGTGTGTGTGTATGTTTGTTACTTCTTCACGCTCAAACGGCGGGACCAATTTGGATGAAATTTGGTATGTGGATAGCTTATACCCTGGATTAACACATAGGCTACTTTTTATCCCGGTCTACGCGGGTGAAACCGCGGGGCGCAGCTAGTAATATTATAAAGGCGAAAGTTTGTGAGTGTGTGTGTGTGTATGTTTGTTACTTATTCATGCTCAAACGGCTGGACCGATTTGGATGAAATTTGGTATGTTGATAGCTTATATCCGGGATTAACACATAGGATACTTTTTATCACGGTTATTGAGTTTTTCCCTCTGGAATTTCTCCGTAGAGCACGGAGTCTAGATTTGTGCCCGGTTGATGGCAATAGGCTCGCCCCCTGTTATATGGGACTTAAACATAACTGGTGAAATGTGGGTGTAGGACAGAGGTACACCTCTGCCTTACCCTTCGGGGAATACGTGCGAGGTGTAATGTTACTACTGATATTAGGGTACGGTCAACTGTGGCATCTTTAGTTTCCATGAGCAACTTTACCCATGGGTACTGACGCATATCGAAAGTGAAGCACAGTAAGTAAGCCGGGACCGTTTGTACTAAATAATAACTTAACTAAATAAACACTTATCATCAATCGGAATTAGCCCATTATCGTAATTACCCCAATGCAGTACCCATGGGTAAAGTTGCTCATGGAAACTAAAGATGCCACAATTGACGGTACCTACGTAATGAGAAAAGTTCTCAAAAACCTAAATAAATACAGCAGGTATAGGTATATTGAATAAAATAATCTAGAAGTTACACAATGAACCTTTATAAAATAATAAAATAAATATTATATTGTAGAACCCAGCAATGTTTGAAAAGAATAGTAAAAAAACTTTTTTACAAAAAAAATACAACCGACTTCCAAAAACAACACTAAAAAGTGAAAAATAACTTTAATTTCGGAAGTCGGTGTCTAGTTAAAAGTTCACTTTGAAAGTTTCACTTTGAAGAGTTGTTTTTGGAAGTCGGTTGTATTTTTTTGTAAATAAGTTTTTATTTTTTACTTTTTAGTTGTGTACCTACCCCACACGAATTCTAATACCACTACCTGCAAAACAAACTAGAACATCATCCATATAAAAGTGGGGAAAAAATACGTATTATTGAAGCTAACTCAAAAACTACCGAAGCAAAGTTAATCAATTTTATATGGGACCAACTGTGATTTATACCCTCTCGAATAAAACAAAAAAAAAAAAAAATCCAAATCGGTCTAGCCATCTTTGAGTAATCGGGGAACATACATAAAAAAAAAAAATAAGAAAAAAAGGTTCCGACAAATTGAGAACCCCCTCCTTTTTGAAGTCGGTTAACAAAGTAACCTAGAAAACCCTAGTGATTTGTTTTATAACAATGGATTAAATTAATATTTAAATTTTGCGGCTACGGTACTGTATGGTGAGTTGAATAGGGAATTTTATTTTAGTACTTTAATTCAGTTGTATTTTAATAATAACAGGTAAAACAATTGGTTGTTTCAGAATTATTTTAAAGTAAAGAACCATTAAACATTGCTGTTTCTTTTCAATCTCAATTAATGAAAGGTGGATTGAAAACAAAGCATTGAATATTAAAGCAGTTGGGTAAAAAGAAACCTTTTAAAATACTCGTTTCTTACCTGTTTGCGGTGAACCACTTTCAACCTTATTTCTATGCAATAAGGTGCACAAAGTGCGTGGACATTTGGGGTGAACCACTTTTCAACCTTATTACTATGCAATAAGGTGCACAAGGTGCGCGGACATTTGCGGTGAACCACTTTTCAACCTTATTACTATGCAATAAGGTGCACAAGGTGCGCGGACATTTGCGGTGAACCACTTTTCGACCTTATTGCTATGGTAACAAGGTTCGAAAGTGGTTCACCGCAAATGTCCGCGATGGTACATATACCTACAATCTACATCTTATTCTGATCAAATTTCAGGTAGGTAGCGAGTATTTTAAAAGGTTTTTTTTCATCCAACTGCTTTACCGACTCATTACCATGGTAATAAGGTTCAAAAGTAGTTAACCGCAAATTTCGGCGAAAGTACTTACTTGGTAAACAAACGTTTCATCAAAGAAGGGGTTGCAAGTTTTCTTCTTTTGTTTCGTCTGAAGCACTCGCCTCTCGTCTGGCATCAATTGGATCCTGAGGAGTTTAACTTGCATTAACGTCAAAACAATTAACACAGCTTAAACGAACAGATAGCAAGTTTTGGTTCGCTTGTTGACTAACCAAGAACCTAAACTGAGTTAACAAACTCATACTCGACCTTTTAGGTGTTGACTTGAAATAACACAAAACATAAATTATTCATGAATTTTATTGTGAAATCGAATGGGTGCTGAAAAAAGTTCCACGCTGAAATATCGGTTCAGTTATTCTTTCTGATACGTGATTTGAATGATTTTATTACACAGCCAGAAGTTTAATCAATTTATTATTCAATCGCAGTTTACTTCAGAGTGACTCAATCTGCGTAGGGGTTTCTATTCTTAGAGTGCCAAAAGGGGGATGCACTAAGGTAGCCCGCCAAATTCAAATTTTCTTACGTTTTTTTGCAATTTGCAGGTCAGTGTCAGGTTGTATGTTGATTAAAATATGATTTGCGGCCGTAACTAACATGGCTTTATAGAATTATAATCATTAGAATCGGCAATGCAACTTCATAAGTTAGAATTGACCTCAAATCCAGTACACTTATTGAGAAAATGTACCTATTTAAAATTATATTTATAGTTCAGAATCGTACCATACACATCTATCAACAATTTGGGCAAAAAACATTTTAAGAGTGCAAAGCATTTTATTTAATAAACATACTTTTGTGTAAAAAAGTAATGATTTGACTACTCATTTGTAACAGCGTCCCTTAAACATATATTTTTCTTCCAAATCATTAATACTACCTACTCGTATATACGTGCTCTTCAGTTTAAGGTGAAAGCGCCAGGGTAGCCCGCGAAATTCAAATTTTCTTACGTTTTTTTGCAATTTGCAGGTCAGTGTCAGGTTGTATGTTGATTAAAATATTATTCGCGTCCATAACTAACATGACTTTATAGAATTATAATCATTAGAATCGGCAATGCAACTTCATAAGTTAGAATTGACCTCAAATCTAGCGATTTAATCGCTATCAGCAGCAGTCAATTGTAACTTATGAAGTTGTATTGCTGATTCTAATGACTATATTTCTATAAAGCCATGTTAGTTACGGCTGCGAATCATATTTTAATCAACATACAACCTGACACTGCAAATTGCAAAAAACGTAAGAAAATTTAAATTTCGCAGGCTACCTTTGCGCAACCCCCTTAAATGTAGTTAGGCTTTGATGTTTACTAAAGCTTGAAAAATCAGCTCCACACATTTTGTCAGCGTCGTTTTGTGAGGGCGTAACATTAATTACATTAGTGACAATCACTTACTTGATGTAAGGGTCGCATGCGTTGGCCAGCGCGGGGGTGCGTGAAGGTAGGTGCTTCGCTTTTATAATATGCACCTGTAGCCTTTCAGTCCCCGCCTCGTATTTTAGAGTGAACCATACTCGACCCTAGGGAAATTAAAATAGAAGGTCAGTTATAGCAGCACGTCATATGTATCTATGAGTCTCGCGATTTACGTGACATTCAGTGCCGTGTCGATTGGATCTTTTATTTTACGATGTACAGTCGAACAAGCCATTTGGAAAAAATATTCATCTTTTCACTAGTCTGCCACTTTTTTAATTTTTATTTATATTGATTCATTGATTGATTAAGAGACATGTAAATTAATTAACTAGTTCACTCTCACAATACTGTACGAGTATAAAAGTAGTTCAACTGTACCTACACTTTCAATACGTACTAATTGAAAGCTAATTCGTTGTTCAAATCGAGATTGAATCTATTTAATTCGTGTGTGTCCTAGGTGTCCTTTTGTTTTTATATTTATTTTTATAGTTAGTCATTTACTTTAGTACCTGGTGTAAATAGTGTTAACTTGTATATGGTTTATAATCCACAAAAATAAAAAATCCAAATTTTTAATTCGTTATTGAAAATATTTGAAGAGCCCTAGTTGAATTAAGTAACTTTTTCAACGACATGAAAGAACCTGTCTATTTGACGGAATTAAATTGTTCTTGGCCGACGGAACTCTGTACCTACACAAAGCTTTGTACAAGATAAGAAATAACTTTCGTTCGAATTGAAACGAGTTATTCGAAGCGGCGAATGAGGAAAGTTTACCGACGACAGAACCCGTATGTAACTATAATTTACGCTTTTCTCGTGGTGGTATCAAATACGGGCCGTCGTAAAAACGTGTCACTTTTACGCGAAATTAAAACGTGTGGGCGTACTTATTGATCGACATTGAAATCTATTTCAAGTATTAATAGATGTTTCTTTATGTTGGCTCTTTTCACACGTGTACCTACCCCGCGTTCTATTTAAAACCGATCGATGCGCGAATACACGATCGTTCGAACTTTTTGTTCGGTGAACCTGAACGCGTGGTTGCGCCGACAGAGGGCGCTTCCTGGTTTTCCGAACAAAAACACGCGACCGATCGCGTATCTGCGCGACAATTGCTTTTAATTAAGACGCGACCTTAAGCTGCAACATTCCGGCTAGCTGGTGCCACGTCCTAGGTATCGATTGGTAAACAATACGTATTAATAACGTGATAAAATCTGCTCGTACGTATTAAGCTGTCATTCTGTCTGGCTAGCCAGCAGCCTGAACGTATGAAAAGAGCCTTAGGCCTCATTTACGGAGACGCGGGGCGTCTCGCGTCGCGTGTGGCGTGGCGTCTCGCGGCGCGTCGGACGTTTTTTCTGTTTACGGAGGGGCGGCGCGTGAAGCGGCACGCATCATCGCACGCGTAAACACAAACTTATAGCAATATACGACCATGTTCATAGAGAAGCGAGACGGGAAGCGTGGCGGTGCCCGCCGCGGCGCCCGCGGCGAATCCTCTAGCGTGTAGCGAAGCACGCGGCGGGCATCGCGGCGGCGCACGCTCGCCTCGTCGATCAAATCGACTAGTTTTATGTTGGCGAGAGATGGGAGCGCACGTGTCGCAACTTGCATCATGAATGACGAAAAATTGGAACTAGTTATTTCTGAAAAGTCGATCATATCATACTCCATTGCGACGGTGACTACGTCTGTGTTGCGCGATTTCTAAATAAGACTGACAGAAGATTCCGCCTCGGACATAGCTTCATCGAGAATTGCCGCTGCGTGCGCCGCCGCGATAAACGCCGCGTGGGACGCGTCGGTGCCATCCGCGGGTTCGGCCGCAAAAAACGCCCTAATTCAAACAAACGCGTCTAAAATCGCTTCTCCGTAAACGCACTCATACAACGCCATATATTTGAATTCAGTGCGGGACGCGCCGCTCAACGCAACGTGCGACGCCCCGCGTCTCCGTAAATGAGGCCTTAGAAAAGCTGGCTATAAAGTGAGGTGACACAGCGTTAAGGATTATTTATTAGAGCACTGTAAATGGAACGAAATACAATTCTAAAAATATGGCCTAATCGTAGAATCGTCGGGGTTCGTTTATTTGCAGAAATTATTTGAGTAAATATAATTAATGTTGTAAATAATAAATTAAAAATAAGTAGTTTAATCTTGTTCTACAAATAGAACATTATTAGTTACAATAATATTAGATAGAAACATGCTCAGCCCACGGCTAAATCTTATTATTTCAATTGAATAACGATCAACTGAAGTAATAATGTTTTACGAAAAATAAAACCTCTTGTTGAACAAAAATCACTTCATCAAATAGCCCTTGTCTCAAAGGTAGTAAATCTTTATGGCCCGAGGCTATAAATTTAATGTTATTCCAATAAGAATGAGGCGAAAATAACAGTAAAAGTTGAACGTGAAGTAGATAAATATTCATGCGAAGTTGTGAATTCGTCTGCGGTCGGTCGGGCTGTTGTCGGTTACATTTACACTGCTAATATTATGGATCGGTTATTATGAACAGTTTTTGCCAAGTCCAAAGTTACGACGTTTACATAAAAGGTCATTTGTAAATTATTCTGTATTTTTTTACATTTTTATGCGTTTGTAAAAAGGTATTTTTCCGTGATTTCCATAATTCGCAATTTTGTTAAGTTTTATGAGGCAATTTTCTATGAATAGCATTATGACGGAGGTTTTATTTGCCGATGACATTATCAGTTTTCATGATATATGTGTAAATGATAGGGATTGTTTGCATATTCTACATACATAAGTATGTATTTGTGGTTTATGGAAACGTGGTAAAAGATGCGTAAGTGAGAGGAGCTCGTGGCTAAGTGATAACAGCCGCACGGGTCGATCCATCAGGTTAAGCTACGCTTGCCAGGGTTGGTCCGTGGATGGGTGGCCATCTTTACATACCGAGACTCCTCCGTGTCTCGGAAAGCACGTTAAGCTGTTGGTCTCGGCTCTGTCATTCGTGGATCTTTGACAGTCGTTACGGATCGTCAGAAGCCCGAAAGTCTGACAATCAGTCTTACCAAGGGTATCGTATTACGCAGTTAATGGGTTGTGGAGGTCAGATAGGCAGTCGCTCCATGTAAAATAATGGTATTCAGCTTCATCCGGTTAGACTGAAAGCCGACCCAACATAGTTGGGAAAGGCTAGGCAGATTAATTGGTAAAAGATGCGTATGTACCCGCAGGAAGTTTTCTATAGAATCAAAATAGAGATATTTTTAGGGTTCCTATTACTAAAACTCCGCTGTCCATCCGTCTGTCTGTCTGTCTGTCACCAGGCTGTATCTCATGAACCGTGATAGTTAGTTGAAATTTTCACAGACGATGTATTTCTGTTGTCGCTATAATAGCAAATACTAAAAAACAGAATAAAATAAATATTTAAGGGGGCTCCTAAACAACAGACATGATTTTTTTTGCCGTTTTTATAGATAATGGTACGGAACCCTTCGTGCGCGAGTCCAACTCGCACTTGGTTTTTCACTTGCTTCCTTTGAAGCAATTGAAAATTTACTTTGTAGTTATTTGACTACACTCTATTATAATCTAGTACAGTACTAACCATCCTCTAATTTCTAGTTTAGGTACATAGTTTCGCGTGTAGACCTAACCACTAAGTATGCCTCATTAAAAATACAATTTCGTGCAAGTATTTGCAAATTAACTGTTAACAAAAAGTAGTAAATCACTGAAAGCGTCGAGATTGCTATTTTCATTTACCTCTTTCCCGGTATTCGCAATCCGGGCATTACGTAATATGATTTAGCGGCTAATCAGCATTTCACAAAGTTAGCGACTGCGGCGCCCCGCGGAGCTATTTCGAGTTATGAAGAAAACTAATAGTCTTTTATGATGCGTCTTCGCCACGGGATAGGGATTGTTCGAAAAATATAATATGTGATACTGATATTTGGCGAAATATTATGTTTATGAATGACTAGCAGGGCCCCGCGGTTTCACGCGCGTAAGTCTCGAACCCGTAGAAATATCGGGATAAAAAGTTTGCTATGCGTTAATCCAGGATAAACAACTAAAACCAACTAACTACTAACCAACCAACCAACCAACCAACTAACCCAACCACCAACCAACCAACCAACTAACCCAACCACCAACCTACCAACCAACCCCAAACCCAACCCCCAACCCAACCAACCAACCCCCCAACCCCCCAACCTACCTATTACCAACTATAAGCTATCCGTTTAGTAGTTTTTGCGTGACAGAGTAATAAACATCCATCCATCCATCCTCACAAACTACGAGTATCTCGTTTATAATATTAGTAAGAAGTAGGATGTAGGATTAGTAGGATGTGATAGTTTTTCGATACTCTTATAGATCGTAGGCGTCATCTAACATGCTAGCAATGACGTTGTCTTTGTAAAAAGTACGCGACCAATTTGAAGGTGTAAATTTTAACCACCACCTACGGACTTCTACAGAGGCATCGCAAGGGCGTAACCTCTAAAGAATAAAGCAGAAATGTACCTGTAAGTATTCTGAAATGCACTCTCTTTAAAACGAATTAGAGCAACGCTGGTTGGTGGCAGAAATACAATATGGCCGACGTATCTTGGTGAGTCTGAACCTCGTGTAGAAGGCTGCGCAGTAACTATTTTTAGGAACGAAATGGTCACATGAGGCAAGTGTGAGTGAGGGAACGTGCGCGAAGGTTCGGAGAGTCTATGTTCAGACTCGCCAAGGAACGTCGGCCGTAGTGTATGTTAGTACCTGTACAAACAGACAAACAGTGTCTACCGCATCGGGAACGGGGCGTCAACGAGAAAACAGATGACGGCGCCGAAGAAGCGACAGTACATTTACTATGGCCGAATGATCTCGTTTCTCGTTGACGTCCCGATCCCAGTAAGGTGGACAAACAATCATAGTGTTCATACCTTCCCGGATAAGCTCCTTAACAAAGTGTTTTCAAAAATATTTTAGTAACTGTACTATCGATTTCATTTTAAAATTGATTCAACAAACACGTCTTATTTTACGGTTCGAATGTAAACACAGACTGGGCAATGTTAGTTTAGTTCAGGTTATAAGAGGTTAATAGAGGACGATGGGGCAAATGACGCTCGTTTCTGACCGGCTTGAATATACTAAATTAATGCGTAATGCAATATAGTGAGCTCAAATTACGCTTTTATTACAGAGTACAGAGAAAAGGGGATTATAATAAAGCTCTTGTTCGGGTTGCAGACTGAATGTTGAATTAGAAGCTTTAGAATGATTCTGTTTTCATTATGGCGTTTCGTTGAAAAAAATCTGAGCTGATTCTTATTGCTATTGTTTCGGCAATTCGCCTTTTTTTGTTTTTAATGAAAGTAGCCACGATTGTTTGCGTTCGCGTTTTTGTAACAAAAATAGTTCTGTCATGTGAGCAGCTTATTTGGTTTGAGAACCAGATTATTCTGCATTCGCTCAACGTCAATATCATAGAAAGATTTCCACCAAAAGATCCACGTTTCCGCGTTAAAAAATCAAAAGGTAGCGTTCAATCTATACAAACTACTTTTATATGAAATCAGAATGACTTTCTATCTAAAATATGAAAACGCTTTTCCTTTAAAATCTGCACTGCACCAAGTCTGAGCAAAACATAAAATAACTTGAAAATTTTCACTGTTTATTTTTTGCACAGAATAGAAAAGTTCGAAAAGGGTTTATTTCTGTCCTATCCATCTTTATTACGTAAAGTGTTCCGTCACTGTCTATTTGACAGGCAGGCATTACAGACCCACTGAAAATAGAAACAGTTACACGAGGTATAGTGCACTTACGAACCGAATCGCCCCCGCGACTGCAACGTAGCAGGTAGTATGTCATCATCATCTTCCTGCCCTTATCCCATATTACTTGGGGTCGGCGCAACACGTTTTCTTCTTCCATTCTCCCCTGTCAACCGTCACGCTATCATTCACTCCCTTCTCTTTCATATCATTCCTCACACAATCCATCCATCTTTTCTTTGGCCTTCCTCAGCAGGTAGTATGTACTTAATAATATTTAGTTTACTTACCACATGTCCTTCTGGCCACATAAGATCTTCGTCAAGACAGTCAGACTTGTATAGTGATGGATCCAGCACTCCGAGGTCTGCAGTGTTTGCTGCAACAAAGGCATTAATTTTATACAAATTGAATTTTTCAAGTGGGCGCAGATGGTCAAATTGGAAACTATGAGGAATATTGTAATGCTGAATGCAGTACAATCCTTGAGACGTCAAATCCAGCTATGTATTGAAAACAATGGTCATCATTTTGAACAATTAATCAGTTAAAGGTTGGTAAACCTGTTAAAGATATGTAACATAAGAAAAATAAAAAAGTATTTTTTTAAAAATGAGCTCTTTCCTTTAGTTTGCCGTATGTTATTACTTCCCAGAGTTCAATTTTTATTAGTGATACTATCGAATGGTGTAATAATACAGTGTGTGTTATTATTTTTTTCAAAATCAACTGGTTCGATTCCTGGCTAGAAATATAGATTTTCCCAAAATCCAATGATACAGTTTTAGTTTCATCAAAATCGAGCCCGAGACTCGTTTGAGTACTTTTCGCTATTGCTCATAGTCTTGGATTTGGCCATCCACGCCCACCTGAAAAATTCACCCTGTATAATAATAAGTTCACTCCTTACAAGATCCAGCAGATTTTTAATAATTATTGCACAAAGGCTACTCTCATTTGTCATTCTGTTACTACAAAATATCCTTAGATGAGACCCACATCAGACTTTCCAGCTTCCAAATGCTCATGACCATTCTCACCTATCCATCTATCTATATAAATAAAAAGAGAAGTCCTGACTGACTGATTGACTGACTCATCAACGCCCAGCCCAAACACTTGGCCCTAGATAGCTGAAATTTTGCACAGAGGTTCCCTTTATAATGTGGACAAGGAATAACGAAGGAATTTCCGGAAGTACGTTCCAGTGGGATATTTTCCGATATCCACGCGGGCGAAGACGCTGGCAAAAGCTTGTAAGTAATAATGGGAAACATGACTTGTTTTTCGTGCTCTTCAAAGCACAGAAAACACGAATAACATTCACCAGTCATGGAAAAATGAAGTGAACGCACCTTAATCTCCGAGATGAAAGGATCAATAATACAGGTAAATGATTAATTATGTGCTTTTTCATCAGCTTTCGCGTCCGATTCAATTAACTAAGACTAAGTGCTTTTTCGTATTTGCTTAATTCCGATGCTGTGATAATGATTAATCAAATATTGAATGCAATGATTCGGAGAAGCCATTTAATTACACACATGAATGAGCGATTGAATAAATTCAGTGACCTATACTGTGGAAACAGGTTTATTTTATTTACCTGAGAAATGCTCCCAAATAACTATCTTGTAAGTGTGGTATTAAACCACATTGACGTACCTAATGGATAAAAAGTCAAATAAAAAATTACTTTAAAAGATTTGAAAAGTTTTTTCATCAGTTATTATAATAAATATTATAAAAAAATACAGTTTTTATTGCTCTTTGTGTGTATGTTTTTGTATAAATTCGAAGAAAATAAACTAAGTTCAACTTCGTACCAATCATAATTTATAAAAGTTTTCGTTGAGTAGAGAAGTTCTATTATTATTATTTATTTTTTAAATATCGCAGCTTTATGCTGAGATGGGAGCCTTTTTGGCCTCGCACAGGTCTCTTTTTTTTAGTCTGAATTTTTATTTAATTTAATTTCCTTTTTTTTTTGTTTCTTTAATGTTTATTTTGTTACTTTTATATGCTCCTTTTTAACTGTACTCCCTGTGCGTGTCCCAAATAAAATATTTTTCTTTCTTTCTTTCTTTCTATTCTATTCATCCACATGTAAAGCGAACGACATGTGTCAGTAGTAAAGTTCAGTGTACGTACAGCGGAATGGAATTATACCGTATGTGTTTATAGAGTGAAAATTGCATTCAACTCCTACTTATTTTCCTTAGAAATTCTAATTAATTAAGCGAGCTTATAATAACTCACGCAACATAATTTATAATTAGCCTTTTAATTTATAATTAGCCTTTTAATTTATAATTAGCCTTTTAATTTATAATTAGCCTTTTAATTTTACACAGGTTGCCGGTCGTTTTAATATCTCGCAAAGCATAAGTAATTAGTTTTTATTTATTACGTATGGAAAAGTAAAATCAATAGTGTAATTATAGTGGTCATTACTTAAAAATAAAGCCGCTTTATGTGTCTGTCTGTGTGGCTGCGTTGTTCTTCTAAACTACGCAACGGATTCTGATACGGTTTTCACTATTATTTATAAAATTTATTCCAGATGGTTTATATGTATAATACATTAATATTTAACTTATATATAATATAAAAACCTTAATCTTTTGTCAAATCGTAAAAACCGTGCGAAGCAGGGCCTGCTCGCTAGTTATTAATAATTAATAATTATGCACAGTCTCTAACCAAACTTTTCAAGTGGTCCGTTAATTCATAACAATACGATTCTAATTTCAAATAATTTTACACATGGGTTTGTTGTGCTGTAGCTAGAAAACACATAGAAAATTACCCTTGAAAAAGATTACCTCGCATTAACTAGAAATGCAAATTTTAAGTAAAGAAAACACAAACATTAATCAATTGAAAGATATAATTTTCAAACAGAGGTAACAAAACCCTAAAAGTTACTTCCTAAAAAGATTCATAACACGGTATAGGTAGGTATTTACCGAATTGAAACATACCTACTTGTTGCTCCACCCAAGATAAACATATTTGTTTTGGGAACGGTGAATACCGTTGTCATGGTTTCAAATACCCGTGTAACGAGAATTTACAAAATTGGATGAACGCGGGTAAAACTCGAACGTTTACACATTTCAGGGAGAGTAAACATAATTTCAATTTGCGCAGGAATATCGGATCGATTACGAATTCAGATAAATCAAATACAAATACAATCACAGGATATTATACTGTGACTGGTAAATATATATAAGCTTTTTCACAGTAAGACCGCCCGCCTACTACTGAACGGGCGGGTCTTAGTGTGAAAAAGTAATTTTTTACCTTATGAAAATTATACCAAAATAGTTTTTCCTTAGTGCGTAAAAGATCTGAGCGTCAGCTGCTTCAGTAATAGGGGAGTCCGACGTTAGAACATGACAAAGTTGTAAAAAAAAAACTTTAAAAAAATGTAATTTCATACCGTGCTAAAACCTTATGAAGATTAAGATGAGAGAAAACTTTCTTTGCATTGTTTAGATTCAATCTCTTAGTATTATATAATTGCATAGCACGTGTGAGCACTATGTAGCTACTATTAAGCTACCTTTTACTGGGTACGTCTTTCACTGACTTGAGTGTGCCCTGGCGGTTGAGAGTATGTCATGCTCACTCAAATGTCTCGCTGATGGTGGCGTGTGTGTTGGATCATTAAGTTCCCTTCAAAATGGTTGAGCTAATTGGTGCTGATCCATGCGTCATGTTCGTGAACGGGCGCAGTCAGTTGGGACTGGTCGTCTCTTAGCTGCCATGGCTTATTTTTAATTTTAATATTTAATTTAGTTGTTTTAGTTATTATCTTTTTATTACGGACGCTTTTTAACGTGCACGTCTTTCTACATTGTTCTCACATGTATATTTTCAACTTGAACGATGTAACCAATATTTTGTAAAAATATTATGATTTAAAAGAGTGTCCGTGGAGTTTCTTGCCCGTTCTTCTCCATAGGGATCTACTACGCCTTGGAATGGGCAACTAGCTTCATCTTTCTGACTGACCGACCCATTGACAATTCAAAAGTGCCTGTAATTGGTTTATTTGAAATAAATGCTTTGAGTTTGAGTTTGAGTTTGAGTTTATGGGACGGGTTTTGGGATCATCTTCAACCAAAAAAAAATCGAGTAATACCTTCCCTACTATAGGTTAGCAAGTTTATTTGGATACAAATAATAAACGCAGAAAACGAGAATAGGGATGTTTCCTGGGTAAAAAAAAAGAAATTCTGTTTAGTCCGTCAGATAAGAAAAAACATATTAGACACGTATTTTTACTTTATCATATAAATAAAAAAATACTTAGATAAAACGCATTAAAGTTGGCGAGTGGCGGCTCGCTACGTCACAACTATAACAAACTACGTATACAATGTGGCAAGGGGCGACGTTTTTCCACATTTTATTTCAATGTGTCGCCGTAATCTTATGATTACGTAAAAAAGGAAAAATACGTGTCAAATTTTTTTAATAACCTACATGATGGACGAAATTTTTTTTTGTCAACAACCCTATTGTTGCTGTAAGTAAGTTTATAAAGATAGCTAGATAATTACCAACAACTGAGATATTGTTGCTGTTAGTAACTTTATAAAGATAGCTAGATAATTACCAACAACTGAGATATTGTTGCTGTAAGTAACTTTATAAAGATAGCTAGATAATTACCAACAACTGAGATATTGTTGATGTAAGTAACTTTATAAAGATAGCTAAATAATTACCAACAACTGAGATATTGTTGATGTAAGTAACTTTATAAAGATAGCTAAATAATTACCAACAATTGAGATATTGTTGATGTAAGTAACTTTATAAAGATAGCTAGATAATTACCAACAATTGAGATATTGTTGATGTAAGTAACTTTATAAAGATAGCTAGATAATTACCAACAACTGAGATATTGTTGATGTAAGTAACTTTATAAAGATAGCTAAATAATTACCAACAATTGAGATATTGTTGATGTAAGTAACTTTATAAAGATAGCTAAATAATTACCAACAATTGAGATATTCTTGATGTAAGTAACTTTATAAAGATAGCTAGATAATTACCAACAACTGAGATATTGTTGATGTAAGTAACTTTATAAAGATAGCTAAATAATTACCAACAATTGAGATATTGTTGATGTAAGTAACTTTATAAAGATAGCTAAATAATTACCAACAATTGAGATATTGTTGATGTAAGTAACTTTATAAAGATAGCTAAATAATTACCAACAATTGAGATATTGTTGATGTAAGTAATTTTATAAAGATAGCTAAATAATTACCAACAATTGAGATATTGTTG
Organism: Cosmia pyralina; assembly: GCA_946251885.1. NCBI lineage: Eukaryota > Metazoa > Arthropoda > Insecta > Lepidoptera > Noctuidae > Cosmia > Cosmia pyralina. Next base: position 13,506,141 of record OX276359.1, on the reverse strand, counting down.
ATGTAAGTAATTTTATAAAGATAGCTAAATAATTACCAACAATTGAGATATTGTTGATGTAAGTAACTTTATAAAGATAGCTAAATAATTACCAACAATTGAGATATTGTTGATGTAAGTAACTTTATAAAGATAGCTAGATAATTACCAACAATTGAGATATTGTTGATGTAAGTAACTTTATAAAGATAGCTAGATAATTACCAACAATTGAGATATTGTTGATGTAAGTAACTTTATAAAGATAGCTAGATAATTACCAACAACTGAGATATTGTTGATGTAAGTAACTTTATAAAGATAGCTAAATAATTACCAACAATTGAGATATTGTTGATGTAAGTAACTTTATAAAGATAGCTAAATAATTACCAACAATTGAGATATTGTTGATGTAAGTAACTTTATAAAGATAGCTAAATAATTACCAACAACTGAGATATTGTTGATGTAAGTAACTTTATAAAGATAGCTAAATAATTACCAACAATTGAGATATTGTTGATGTAAGTAACTTTATAAAGATAGCTAAATAATTACCAACAATTGAGATATTGTTGATGTAAGTAACTTTATAAAGATAGCTAAATAATTACCAACAATTGAGATATTGTTGATGTAAGTAACTTTATAAAGATAGCTAAATAATTACCAACAATTGAGATATTGTTAATGTAAGTAACTTTATAAAGATAGCTAAATAATTACCAACAACTGAGATATTGTTGATGTAAGTAACTTTATAAAGATAGCTAAATAATTACCAACAATTGAGATATTGTTGATGTAAGTAACTTTATAAAGATAGCTAAATAATTACCAACAATTGAGATATTGTTGATGTAAGTAACTTTATAAAGATAGCTAAATAATTACCAACAATTGAAATATTGTTGATGTAAGTAACTTTATAAAGATAGCTAAATAATTACCAACAATTGAGATATTGTTGATGTAAGTAACTTTATAAAGATAGCTAAATAATTACCAACAATTGAGATATTGTTGATGTAAGTAACTTTATAAAGATAGCTAAATAATTACCAACACTTGAGATATTGTTGATGTAAGTAACTTTATAAAGATAGCTAAATAATTACCAACAATTGAGATATTGTTGATGTAAGTAACTTTATAAAGATAGCTAAATAATTACCAACAATTGAGATATTGTTGATGTAAGTAACTTTATAAAGATAGCTAGATAATTACCAACAACTGAGATATTGTTGATGTAAGTAACTTTATAAAGATAGCTAAATAATTACCACCAATTGAGATATTGTTGATGTTAGTAACTTTATAAAGATAGCTAAATAATTACCAACAATTGAGATATTGTTGATGTAAGTAACTTTATAAAGATAGCTAAATAATTACCAACAATAATTGAGATATTGTTGATGTAAGTAACTTTATAAAGATAGCTAGATAATTACCAATAACTGAGATATTGTTGATGTAAGTAACTTTATAAAGATAGCTAAATAATTACCAACAATTGAGATATTGTTGATGTAAGTAACTTTATAAAGATAGCTAAATAATTACCAACAATTGAGATATTGTTGATGTAAGTAACTTTATAAAGATAGCTAAATAATTACCAACAATTGAGATATTGTTGATGTAAGTAACTTTATAAAGATAGCTAAATAATTACCAACAATTGAGATATTGTTGATGTAAGTAACTTTATAAAGATAGCTAGATAATTACCAACAACTGAGATATTGTTGATGTAAGTAACTTTATAAAGATAGCTAAATAATTACCAACAATTGAGATATTGTTGATGTAAGTAACTTTATAAAGATAGCTAAATAATTACCAACAATTGAGATATTGTTGATGTAAGTAACTTTATAAAGATAGCTAAATAATTACCAACAATAATTGAGATATTGTTGATGTAAGTAACTTTATAAAGATAGCTAGTTAATTACCAATAACTGAGATATTGTTGATGTAAGTAACTTTATAAAGATAGCTAAATAATTACCAACAATTGAGATATTGTTGATGTAAGTAACTTTATAAAGATAGCTAAATAATTACCAACAATTGAGATATTGTTGATGTAAGTAACTTTATAAAGATAGCTAAATAATTACCAACAATTGAGATATTGTTGATGTAAGTAACTTTATAAAGATAGCTAAATAATTACCAACAATTGAGATATTGTTGATGTAAGTAACTTTATAAAGATAGCTAGATAATTACCAACAACTGAGATATTGTTGATGTAAGTAACTTTATAAAGATAGCTAAATAATTACCAACAATTGAGATATTGTTGATGTAAGTAACTTTATAAAGATAGCTAAATAATTACCAACAATTGAGATATTGTTGATGTAAGTAACTTTATAAAGATAGCTAAATAATTACCAACAACTGAGATATTGTTGATGTAAGTAACTTTATAAAGATAGCTAAATAATTACCAACAATTAAGAAATAAAATTGGTATATATCTTCAACACTTGCAATAGAAGAACTTATAGTGTTTGTTGTAAGAAAAAAAAAATTATTGAATAAGCTTCTATTAGCAAACTAATGACAATTACAACAACAGACAATGCCAATGTCTACAGAGTACAACAGAGTATAGGTTTTCTTAGACAAAAGCAAAATTAACGACAGAAAAAAAGAAACGGTAATGAATATTCCATGGCTAAATAGAAACAAATCACATTTAAATTTTAAAAGGGTTTTACGAAAAGTAATTACAAGTTAATCAAAAGTTGCAAACTTTGAATGAATAATAATATAATTTTAGTTAACTGTGGTTTATTGTATGAACTTAACAAATCAAAAGAGAATACTCTAAAGTGCGTAATTGAAACTATAAAAGTGTAGTCTTCAGAACAAAGAAAATAAAAAATAAGTATTAAAACAGCCTGATACATTTTTTCTATATTTTTTATATTTTTTTTTTTTATATTTTCTCTTCTATTTTACGTAAACATAACACACATCGGCCTTTATTCCCTGAAGGATTAAGCAGAGGTATACCTTAGTACACCCACGTTTCACCTGTTATGTTTAAGCCCCATGTAATAGGAAGCGAGCCTATTGCCATCAACCGGGTACAAATCCAGACTCCGGGCTGCGACTGAGAAATTCCTGTTGGAAAAACTCATTAACGCTTTGTCCGACCTGGGAATCGAACCCAGGACCTCATGCTCCGCAGTAGCGCTTGCAACCACTAGACTAACGAGGCTTCTAATTTATTCTCGCTATTAATACGAAGTCAGGGGACAGTTTCTTCCGGGGATACCGCACTCCTACGCATCTCCTGTGAGGCGGCGAGCCTCCTTGCCGGATTACCGCCATGGGATCTGGAGGCAAAACTCCTCGCGCACGTGTGGGAGTGGCGCGAGGAGGCGAAACGCCGGGGCGTAAATCCGCTGCCGCGAGAAATCACGGTACAGCGGACAGAGTTCCGGCGGGATCTCTTGGCGACATGGAGAGTGCGATTGTCGCAACCCAGCGCTGGGCACGCCACAATTGCGGCGATAAGTCCCCTCTTTGAGGAGTGGTTGGAGAGGCGCCATGGCGTCCTCATCTTCCGCCTGACGCAGGTCCTCACCGGACACGGTTGTTTCGGGAGGTTCCTGTTTCGGATAAGGCGGGAGGAAACGCCCGGGTGTCACCATTGTGTAGATCGCCTCCGGGCGATCTACACAATGGTGACATGGGACACGGTGGAGCATACAGTGGAGGTCTGCCCGGCTTGGGCGGAGCACCGCCGTGTTCTCACGGAGGCGATCGGCGGCGGCGATCTCTCGCGTCCAAACTTGGTCCAGGCCATGGTGCGGAGCGAGAGTGCATGGGAGGCCGTCACCTCCTTCTGCGAAGCAGTAATGCTCGCAAAGGAGGAGGCGGAACGCGAGAGGGAGAGGCAACAGCCGCGCCCTCGCGCCCCTAGCCGCCGCAGGAGACGCCCTGGGCAGCGGGAATCTATCGCCGATTCCCGGCCACCGTAGGCGCGGGCTTGCGGACGACGAGTAATGGGCAGTTCGCCGTCCGGTAAGGACCAGGCCCGGGTCAACGGCGCGTTGTGTTCCACGCGCGCCTCAAAGAGATGTCAGCAGTGACGGGATCCAATAGGGCCGAAGCCGCCGGGGTCGCGAGTAGTTCGAAAGAGATACCGTGGCCCTGGCACGGGCAACTGAAGGAACACGGGTGGGTTTTAGTCAGTAAAAGTCTGACACACCCTCCCGCTCTGCCCGGAGCGGGAGAAGTCATTTGATGATTTCCCATCCACAAAAAAAAAAAAAAAAAAAAGGGACAGTTTCTGGAATCTGTCTTAAAACATCACCATTTACAGAAATCAGGTTTATGTCGGAAATTATCCCACAGGAACGTACTACCGGGATAAAAAGTATCCTATGTCCTAATCCAGGACATGGTCTACCCGTGTGGCAAATTTCATCTTTAAAACCGTTCAGCCGTTTTAGCGTAAAAGCTTAACAAATAAAAAAAAAAATACTTTCGGATGTATTACTTTTGTTAGGGTATCGGCCATATCCACAAACATGCCAAAACATTTCAACACTTTTGCCACATCATGTTTAGCATTTACAAGTTCATTCATTGATTGATTGATTGATTGATTGATTGATTGATTGATTGATGGTCATTCATTGAATTCTTCACACAAACTTTTACTTAGAAATGAAAGGCCAAGCCTTATAGTTACTATCCATTGATTGTTGAAGTGAGGCTCAGGTCCTATGAGTTTAGTGGTAGTAATTTTGATTCAGTTCCAGATAACCTCTAAGGAACAAGGGATTTTTTTAGTCTGTATTATAAAGTAATGGGAAATGATTGGTTTAACGATTAATGTACATAATGAATAAAAATCACTTACAACCGGATTCTGAACCGAAAAATAACAACAGGTCAAAATTAAACGTAAGTCAAGTGATGCAATTGGCTGTTGACAATTCATTAACCAATTATAGCAGTTTACGTGCGTTGGACAATATTTTGATACCTAATTTTTGTGTTGATTTTCGTTTCAAACACCGGTAAACTTACGTTACGAAAGCAAGAAGCTATCTTTGTATATACAGGCAATTACATGATTCTTGATTAAGTTCACCTCGAATAATCTTCTTAACGCATTAATTAACCTATTATTATTCAGTTCTAGCACAGAATAATATTAATATATTGTGGTTCTAGCTTAACTTTAGGTATTTATTTTAACCTTAGGTAATATTTGCCTTTAAACATTTAACTTAATTTACGTGTTTCCATTTTTAATTACACCGTGACTGAATTTACATTGAGCCATCATTGTTTTTAATTATGCGATTTCACAGAATTGATTTTTAGATATAAAAAAAGAGGTAATTTCACAAAAAGCCTTGGAAATAATTTAACATGTATCAATTACCCAATGAAATTTACAAAAAATCTGCCAGTAATCTGTATTAATTACCTAATGAAATTTAAAAAAATCTGCCCGTTATAAAAACAAAAAAAAAAATGTGTAAATGGGTGTGACAATGTGTAATGAGTGAATGTGTGAGGGTGTGTGTGTTGTGTGTGTGTATGTAAATGTTATGCTTGTCAATTTCCAGTTCCACAATATTTTTATCGTAGCCCTAATGAATACCAGTCAACTCAAATATCGTAGTAGCGGAAAAAGGTTTATTTTATCAACGCCTACGGTTTATGTCAAGTCTCGTCACGTAGAAATAGTATACGGCGTAGCGCGTGTAGTCTACGGCGTAACGCGTAGGCGAGAACGTCTACGATTTTTCTAAGAGCTCTCCATTTACATTATATCGCTTTTGGAAAAGCTATCTGATAAAATAACAATGTAAATATTCTGAACGCGTTGTATATATTAGTATGAACAATATTTTAGTATGTTTTTGCTTTGGCAAGTGACACTTAATACGGGAAGCCACTGATTTTCAGAATCTCGCTAAACATTTTGCGGATAAAATTTTATTTTAAGAGAGAAATATTATCAGTCCGCTAGCAGTTAAGCTTAAGGCTTAGGTAAAAACATATTTATTTGCTGTTATACTATAGAAATTAACATTTTAAAATAGTTGTTCTGGTGAAAGTAAACGACAAAGAATACAAAAACATTACACTCCTTTTTGAGCACTCATGTAAAAATAGGAATAGTGTGGGGCTTCAGGGCGATTTACATGTTCTATTTTTAAAATAAGAAGGGTGCAACGTATTTTCTTTAAGCAATACTTTTATTATATTAAAAGACTTTTATATTATATTTGTGTAAAAAGTACTTTGCTTTGTATTCTAATACAATAAGACTTTAATTGGATTTGCTTTTTTACTCTTTGATCCCAAAACATTACTCACAAAATCTATTTAATTTAATACGAATAATAATTAAAGCGTCCAGGGTTTATTTAAACTTTAATTATTAGTGTAACAAACATACAGCGCCATCTAGTGTAATTTATGTAAAGCACTACGATGAGCGGCTTCACAAACTAGAAGATATCAATTATAGACGACTACGTGTAGATATTGTGCACACAACTATCCGCCATTAGAAGCAGAGCTGTCTTCGAACAAATTGTCATTCACTAGCTAGAGGTTTATGCCCGGTTTCTGAGGAATTCTTAAACGGAAACAAGTTCAAGTTAACTCTCAATAGTTATTGATTCGACAAAATTATCTATTTAAGCGAATTCCTTTCTTATGCTCGGTTTTTGATGTCCTCAGATAAAACCTCGTTAGTAATTTACTCGACTTTTAAGCTAAATTCTTCCATTACGAACTGCTCAGAAACACGATATCGAACCAATAATCACTGTCGAATGGATAGACTCCGTTTTAAAATCTCAGAAACCGGGCATTAGAGTTCGGCAGCCACGCAGCCAACTCTGATTCTAAGTAAGCCTAGTCCGTGCTTCGATAGCCTAGCAGTCTTTATGAAATAGTCAGCTAAGGGAGGTCTGAAGAGCGAAAGCCACGCAGTCCCTTTGATTCCTCCCTTATTATTGTAACGTGTAACGTAACATAAGTTAAGTTGCCAATACATTATCATAACTTGAACGGGGCTTTAATTTCATAACCAGCAACCTTACCAATAGTCAATTTGCCTCAAATTGACTGCCGCGTTGGTCTAGTGGTCGCAAGCGCTATTGCTGAGCATTAGGTCCTAGGTTCGATTCCCGGGTCCGGTAAAGTGTTATTGGATTTTTTTATCTGGAATTTCTCAGTAGCAGCCCGGAGTCTGGATTTGTGTCCTGTAGATGGAAATATACTCGCCCGCTTTTACATTGGACTAAAATATATTATAACTGGTAAAATGTGGATGTACAAGGTACACCTCTGCCCAGCCCTTCGGGGAACAAGGCGCATGTTATGTTAATGATTAGTAAATTTCAATTCACACAGTTTTTAGCATCGTTTATTAAATACGTAAACGTACCATTTCCGCAATGGAATATCCTTTAGTCCCTTTTTAGAAAACAAACACGTGGAACATAAGCCCAACAAACTTTGATGTATTAAATAACATGAGATCAAAGTTCCATAATAACGTATGTGACATTCATTTGTTTGTTAAATTCATGCTATTTCTATCACAGATCTAACGTTCTTGTTCACTTATACTCAACGTTTTGAATGAGGATGTCAATATTTGCCTCTAAATAAAATTGAGGACAATAAGACGAAGTTTTAAAGGTTTGCTAATGACGTAGGTGGTATACTCTTCAGGTTATACAATATACTAATTTATACACCCCAAACTCCCAGGGGGAGGGGAGGAGGGGTTAGTTGCGAACCCCATAGGCTCACAACTACTTCAGATGATTTTTTTTTTCCATCGGATGATGTTTTTTTACGTTTATATTTAATATATAAGCTTATATACCTATTATGTAAATAGTTTTTCCTCATGCACACATGGAGTGCACAAAGCCTTCAAGGAGTTAATAAATTTTAAGTAAGTTGGTTCTAGTGTTCAAATAACTTCACAAGAAGTTAAAACAACGTTGATGGTTGAATGAAAACCTCATGATAAAGCATTCCGTGTCAATGAAACTACTTTCTCTATTATCATTTATTTGATCAAGAGGCGATGAAAGACTTTCATCACTTTGTTATTACACCCTTACAAATACTTATGAAAATCAACCTTTATACATAAACCTCAGTGAAGGTTCTATTGTCAAATTGCTCTCAATATATTATATTACCATCTATTTTTATTTGCAAAAGAAATAAAAACGACAAGTTTTATCATATAAGAACGAATATTTCTTGAGGATATAAAGTCAAAGTGGTAAAAATATGTGAAAGGAAAAGGTTACTGAAATAAGCTTTGAACGGTATTCTCAGTATCAAGAGTTACGAGGAATATTACCATTATGACTTAGATAATCGAATCTCGAAAATAGAAGTTTTAAAGTCTGTGAAATCAGCACGCGTGTGGTGAATTTCATTTTACGTTTAGTATGTAACAGCCGTTGGTCCCGGCTGTCATTCGTGGATCTTTTACAGTCGTTACGGGTCGTCAGAAGCCCGAAAGTCTGACAACCAGCCTTACCAAGGGGTATCGTATTACCCAGTTAGTGGGTTGTGGAGGTCAGATAGGCAGTTGCTCCATGTAAAATAAAATACTGGTATTCAGCTGCATCTGGTTAGACTGGAAGCCGACCCCAAAATAATTGGGAAAAGGCCAGGCAAATTGATTGAATTCATCTTTTTAAATTTAAATTCTGCATCAATTTTAGTAGAAAATTTGCGAACAGGAAAAAAAAATTCGATCAAACACATAAAAAATCACTTTACTAATAATTGTGTTAGTTAATACATTGCTAGATATGTAACTTTTAGGTATAAATTAACTAATACGGAGAAATCGCATATGCCTGTAAATTATATTGGTATTATCTTTGGAAAGCAAACCGAAACTCGGAACCATTCCCGAGAGTACCGCTAAAGGCGTACGTCACTGAAAATACATTAGCAACATCCATTTTTAATGCTGCTTAAAGATCTCGTGTATCTCCATAAGGCCCTTTGTAGACGGCACGGTTTTTTCATGACTAGAAAAACGTTTATATACAAAAGGCCTAAGTGTATTAGATAGAGAGCAATTAATTATGCTTCGAAGTTACTGAGGTAAGTAATTTTAAAGCTATGAAATAGGCGATTACGAATAACTAGAATGCATTTAGATCATACAGTTCATTGAACTATCTATATATATAAAACTAGCTGCGCCCCGCGGTTTCATTTGCGTAGACGGGAATAAAAAGCAGCCTATGTTTTAATCCAGGGTATAACCTTCTAACTGCGAGATTTGGTAGCTTATTTCATAACGATTCCAACGACAGTTTAATATACAGCTCTCATACAAAACTTTAGAGATATCATCTACCACGCGAGACACCCAGAAATACTCTCACACAAAAACCCACAAAAACAAAATGGCCGTCACATTGAATAGGTTATGCTATCTACATACCAAATAACATGCAAATCGGTCCAGCCGTTTGAGCGTGGAGAAGTAACAAACATACAAACACACGCGCACACGCACACTCGCAAACTTTCGCCTTTATAATATCATTGTGATTATATATTATATCATACAGCTGCTGCCCGCGACTTCGTCCGCGTGAAATTTCTTGTTCCCCCGACCCACCTCGTCGCACCGCATGGCCTGCCCGCGCTATTACTTCGTTTTCGCTTAGGGGTTACATCTGCTTTTTTTTCTTTTATTTCGGCACGTAAAGGTCCTAAAGTGATGTTAAATATGCCTATAGCCTTCCTTAAGATTTGGGCTATAAAATGTAAAAAGAAGTTTTAAAGTCCGACTGGTAGTTCCAGAGATTAGCACGTTCGTTCACCGTATCCCCTTCCCGCTAGCCTCTCCCTGCCCCTCTCATCCACTCTAACACCCCCTTCATCACTACCCCTTCCTCTCCCCGTCACCTCCACCCCCCTCACCAGCCCTTTCACCCTCCCCCTCACCCACCCTTCCTCTTCCCCCTATAACCCTCCGTCCAGGGCAGTTTTGAAAAACGACTTTATTACTTAGGCAAGTATCTGTGCCAAGTTTCAAGTTAATAAACCAAATTAATAAGATTTTTCATAAACTTTATTCCTTGTTTTCATGCCCACAGAAGTGGAATTTTAAAGAATCGTTTCGGATGTTTCCATAACTTGACTGAAAGTTTATTTACACCAATTTTCTATTTAATCAAGCCCCACAGTAAAATCCTCCCCTGAAAAATTTAGTACCCCTTTTCACCCCATTATGGGTAGATTTTCGAAAAACCCACATTATTCTTCATTTTTAGGGTTCCGTACCTCAAAAGAAAAAAAACGGAATTCTTATAGGATCACTCGTGTGTCTGTCTGTCTGACTGTCCGTCTGTCACAACCAATTTGCTCCGAATCTACAGGGCGAATTTAGTTGAAATTTGGTACGCATATGAATTTCTGTGACCCAAACACGAACGGGTAAAGTAAATAAACGAATTTTGAATATGGGGGTCAGTTTTGGGGGGCAAGTAAGAAAATTAAAAAAAAAAGTTTTTCAAACTATACCGTGTGACATATCAAATGAAAGGGTATGAGGGTATCCAATATATTTATTATAATTTTAAAATAAATTGTTTTGAAGTTATTTAAGAAAAAAAAAACCGGCCAAGTGCCTGTCGGAACACGCACAATGAAGGATTCCGTAATTGAAAAGAATTTATGTCAATAAAAAAAGTAAAAACCGACTTCAAAAACAAAAATAAATGAAATAACTTTTTAAAAAACTTAACAGTTTCTGAAGTCGGTGCTAAGCTAAGCATTGAAGAACTAAAGACACCGACTTCAGAAGCTGTTAAGTTTTTTAAGATTTTCTAAGATTTTATTCATTTTTGGTTTTTGAAGTCGGTTTTTACTTGTTTTAAAGTAAATTTATTTTTCCATTTTTAGTTTAATATTCAATTACATAAGTAAGCCCAAGACGAACGAAAAGAAAAATCATCAAAATCGGCTTAGAAATGCTGGAGATATAGTATAATAGGATTGGGAAAAAGTTTCTTCGAATTTTTTAAGAAAATTCAAAACATTTTTTAATATACATTATTTACATTTATCTAATGTATGTAGGTACCATTTTGTTCGATAACTTTTCGCCATCTTGTAGGTAGGGACATGATCCCATTGCTAAAGAAGTTTTGGGACTTCTGATTAAAATACCGCGACAAGTGGTTTTGGCAGTCCTCTCGTGATGTTAACCTGACACTGCCTAAAGAATTCTGAAGAGACCGAAACAGGTAGAAATCTGGACGTGCAAGGTCAGGACTATACGGCGGATGTATTAACACCTCCCAGCCAAACTCTCTTAATTTTTGCTGAGTGGCTAAAGATGTGTGAGGTCTAGCGTTATCATGATGAAAAACCACACCCCTTCTGTTGATTAATTTCGGCCGCTTTCTCTCAACTTCTTGCTTTAATCTCATAAGTTGTTCGCAGTAAAGTCCAGAATCGATGGTCCTGCCTGGTGGTAACAGCTCATAATGAACAATGCCCTTCCAATCCCACCACACACACAGCATCACCTTGTAGCGAGTTAACCCGGGTTTCGCCACAGTCTGTGAAGTCTGACCGGCCTTTGACCACGACCTTTTTCGCACATTCTTGTCATACGTGATCCACTTTTTATCACCAGTTATCAGCTTCTTCAAAAATGGTTCGGTTTCATTACGTCGTAATAAAGAATCACAAATGAGTACACAGTTCATTAGGTTTCTTTCAGTGAGCTCGTGAGGTACCCAAATATCGAGCTTTTTTGTGTACCCAGTTTTTTTCAAATGCGCCAAAACTGTTTTGTGGCCAATTCCCAGTTCTTCAGCTACGTCGTAACTACTGATATGCCGATCTTGCTGCACTTTTTCAAAAATGGCATCCATTTTATCCGTAATAAGGCGACCAGAGCGATGTGCATCTTTGACATAAAAATTTCCGGATTGAAAACGTTTAAACCATTGGAGAATGGGCATTTTGGTACTCGCTCCAATAGCAATCATTGTGGTGTCATTGGATAGGTCTTTTAATCAGGAAAAATATTTACTATGGCGACATGTCCCAAATCCTTGTCTGAAAACCACGGCAAGCCCCCAAAGTTCCAGTTTTAGTTAATATCATAAAAATTGCAAGTACGATAATATTACATACCTATCATGGTTGAAATACGAAAAAAACAATGTAAAACAACATTATTTAAAACGAGAAATGTATTGTGTTACTCATAGACTCATAAAAAAAGGAGGACTCCGCGCCACGCATATCGAAAGTGAAGCACAGTAAGTATGCCAGGACCGTTTGTACAAACATGCCTCACGCACACATTTACATCATAGTATGCCAACCGGACGCCATTACGTGACACAAGCGACGGCGTCTTTGCAGGTACTCATATCACGCACACATAGATCGGTACGGTGCTTCACTTTCGATATGCGTGGCGCAGAGTCCTTCTTTTTTTTATACGTCTATTGTGTTACTATTCATGCATTATATCGTGATATGATATGATAATGGTGAACACTTTTGAAAATATGTTTTTTTACATAAAAAAGTAGTATTATCTTTAACATTTCTGTTTTTTGTTACAACGGTGACTATAGACCTCGGGGATAGGGAACCAGCCGCGGGGTGGGGTAGGTGGTGCGCTGTGCCAGTGGACAGCCTTTCGTGCCGCGACATTCACTAGTCGTTGTATCGTTCTGTGCGTGAAACGACGTTCCGCAGCTGTTTATTCTACCTAGTACTTTGTTATACCGTTTTCATCACTGACCCCGGCGCCCCTTTTGGACATTGTTACCCGCTACAAACGTTTATCTTGGCTAGTGTTGTGGACTATTGTAGTGCTTATCGATTTGGAACATCGTTATGGAAGAAAATCGCAACTGTGTGATGTGTCGGCGAGGCCTACATCATGCTAGATACCAACAGCATGTTTTAACTGATGATCTTCCAAGAATGCACCCCGAGTTTGTGGCTTACATACGAGAACATGCCATTTTGGAGGTTAGTACATACTTCATTAAACTATTTCGAACTTCACCAGCTTCAGTTTTTCTTTTTAGAAGCGGTTTGTTTATATTATTATTGTCTGTTATATTTTTATACCTGAGCTATTACAAACGTGCGAATTGAGCCCTAAATCATTTTAATCGGACCTCTTGCTCGCACTTACAGGTCTTATTGAACTACTCTAGTGTTGTGTGTAAAAGTGCGTTTCCGAACCGAGCTGCAAACTACCAACTGCACGTGTTTATTTTCTATGTAGCGCGGCTGTATGGTCCGTAGCTAAGGGTGTTCGCTTCATAGAAAAAAAAAAACACGTGCAGTACTAGCTACCTGCTTCCGAGCGGCATCCCTTTATATCAGTAATGACTTGTGCAGCTTTCTCACAATCCTTTAATCCTTTTATGACTCAGTTCGCACGTTTATAGTTCTTCTTATTAAAACACTTCTCTGACCACCTATTGTGTGTTTGCTATTGTTATCTATTCACTAAGCCGTCACATCGGCTATACATAAGATATATTTTTACTTGCATTACTTAAAATATGAAAACAATACAAGTATGCCATGACTTTAGACCTGAACACCTACATACCGCATTGTTTTAAATGTTTTCATAAAAATACAACATAACATCAGCAAGATCGTATTCTACCATTTTCAGGTAGAGTTCGACAACACACGACGTGTGTGTCACCGATGTTGGCAGAGAATTGACAACGTTGTAGGAAGACCACCTGTCATACCAGAAGTAGAACAAAATGTACGAGAGCTTCAGGTTCCAGACTACACTCGAGCTCCAAACACTCCAGGGCATTGAATCTTTAACACTTGCCAAAACGCAACCCGCCATCGAATACCAGAGACGATCAAGATTCACATTTTCTGTGAATATAAGTTATATATTCCTGACGGTGCTAGAGTATGTGGACAACACCTTGAGAGCAATGCTTGGGAAGAGCTGCCTCAATTCTGCAATGTCACACATAACTTCAATGCGCAACAGTTTAGCGACGTTTGTGACATGTTGAGAATGGCTTTAAATCGTGGACCTAGGCTAGATTTCAACACAAGAGGTGCTTTAAGCAACGAGGATATGTACTTTTGGACAGGACGCAAATGCGAACAGTTTGATTCCATATTAGAACAAACACCCTCACTAAGTGGGAGGTGCAAGGAGCCTCGAACTGCGTTAGGCATATATCTGACGAAACTACGTACCGGAGACTCAGATGAAAGACTAGCGACGTTATTTAATATGTCACGAAGAAAACTGGAACGTTTACTAACTATTGTGCGCGAATGCCTCATGAATGAATATGTAATATTACACTTGGGAGTGGACCATATGAATAGAAACGACGTTTTAGAAAAGAACCTCACTATACCAAGAGGGTTATTTGGCAATGAAGAAAACAATAAAGCTATCGTTATATGCGATGGGACTTATATATATATATCAATAAAAGCTCGAACTTTTTGTTCCAGCGTCTATCTTATAGCCTGCATAAGTTCCAGAACTTGCTGAAGCCGTTTTTAATTGTGTGTTCCAATGGCTATATAATCGATGTTTTGGGACCATACGCTGCCACTAAGACTGATGCGAACATCATGAGCGATATAATGAATGATGGAGAAAACCCATTGCATTGCTTTCTTCAACCGAACGATGTCTTCATATTAGATCGCGGCTTCCGGGACAGCTTAGATGCTATCGAAGCATGGGGATATGAATCCTACGTTCCACCATCTAAAGATAGATGGGAGACACAGCTAACTACTGAGCAAGGTAATGAAGCTCGATCAGTTACACTATGCCGGTGGGTAGTGGAAGTGGTGAACGGGAGGTTCAAACGAGATTTCAAGCTTTTGCGGCAAAAATATTTTAATAAAACACTACCAAAAATGTTCATTGATTTTAAAATCGCCGCAGCTATGTTTAATAACTTCCACATACCCATCGATGACAACATTCACGCAGAGGCCTTCCTAAACATAATTAGGGAGAAAATAGATTCCCCGAATCTACTTTATGATTATGTTGAAAGAAAACATTTGAATAACCGAAGAGCGGATTTTCAAAGAATAGAAAGTCACGAAATACAGAACTTCCCACTACTGACGGAAGAACAGATTATTTTACTTTCATTGGGCACCTATCAACTGAAGCTAGCCCGATCCTACTGCAGCGAGCATTTATCAAATGGACTATACATTCTACAAGTATATAGAGAAAGCGCACTCCAAGATTTAAATGAATATGGTATAAACGAAGATGCCTGGCTTTTACGCGGACGCATACAGTCGCGTCACGTACGGTCAAGAACTTATTATTGTTATGTATTAGTAAAAAACAATGTTAATGAAAACGAAACCAATATCCATAACATTTTATGCAATTATTACTGCACGTGTTTGACCGGACGACGAACAATCGGCACTTGTGCTCATATAGTTTCAATCGTTTGGTATCTAGGATATGCCAGACATGTAGGCTTCACTGCTCCTGCAGCGTTCCTCAACGATGTCATTATTGTTGATAATAATGTTTAAAAAAATAAATAACGTTTCTTACTTTTTCAATTTTTTTTTTATTCCTGAGTGTTTATTCATTTTAGTATCTATTAATCAACAAACACAGGATTCTATAGAAGAAAATTATATAATATCACCATTATCTTAACAAAATGAAACAAAAACAAAAAAAAAAATACTTAACACAAAATAACTCCGTTCCGACAGCAAATGGAGACAAGCGACTCGGTTATCATTAATCCTTGTAAAAAGACCTTTCCAATGATATATATATTATGGCTATTGGACCGAGTACCAGGCTTCATATATTTTTGCCCATGATCCTTTGTGCTACTCTCACAGATACTGCACTGGGTCCATAAACATCGCAAATTTATCTCGCGGCTTGCGTTGAATTTTTACCTTTTTGTAGTAAAATTTTAAGATGTATCGAATTTCTTCATTAGATACACTCATCTTGACAGTACGAAAAACGAATGAAAATCACACATTTTCCTAATTGGAATTTGGAATTACGTTCTTTAAAATTTAAACTTTCAATGATACAAAAACCAGCCATATACAAATAGTATAGCCAAAGAGATTTTATTTTAAGTTCATACATACTATAATGTGAAAAGACTTTTTCCCCAACCTAATATTTATGCATATAACTTCGTACATAAGACTAATAACATAATGTATTATCTACTAAAACCTTCCTGAAAGCATGTAGATCACATCAGTGAAAGAATCATCAAAATTGGTTCATTAGTTTTTGAGAAAATCGTGGACAAACAAACATACAGACATACATACTTACATTACTTACATACATACATACATACGGGTTGAATACAGAACAACCTTTTTTGAAGTTTTTTCCAGGATTAATAACTTTTATTATCCATGAATATTTACAAAATTTAAAATCAAGCAATCCCTTTTAGTTTTTCGGGACATCGCCAAGCGGTTTGTCGACTCTACACGTGACCAAAGGGCTGGCCTATTTTTTGGCCAAAGAATTGCCATACAACGTGGCAATGCTGCCAGCCTTTTGGGCACTTTTCCTGTCGACAGCGATGCGGACGAATTTTTTGATGCCCTATGATTATTTCCCCTCCTTTTTTATATACTTGTACATATTTTTTGTTTTTAAGATTGTTAGTTTTTTGAAGTCGGTTAAAAACAAACTTAACAATGGATCCCAAAAAAAAAAATATGTCATAAAACTACAAATTAACAATTTTCGGACTTTTTCCTTTACTTGTGCACCTTGCTTCTTGCCAAATTTCATTATTCTAGGTCAACGGGAGGTACCCTATAGGTTTTGATTTATTTGCGACAGATGCGAGTATCAAAATGTGTCGCAAAATGGCCGTATTTTTTTATTGCGTTGACTTAGAAAGCTTATTTTTTTTTAACTCTAAGGGATCATAGACTTACGTATTCGATATTAATTTCAACTTGATATCTCCACGCGTCCTTGAGAAAAAGGATTTTGACAGACTAACAAACTTGATTTTTTTTTATGCGATAGAATTACAAATTAAAATTTTTCAGACTTTTTCCTTTACTTGTGCAGTAAGACCTTGCTTCTTGCCAAAGTTCAATACTCTAGGTCAACGGGAAGTACCCTGTAGGTTTTGACTTACTTGCGACAGATGCTAATATCAAAATGTGGCCATATTTTTTATTGCGTTAACTTATAAGCTTGATTTTTTTAGAACTCCAAGGGACCATAGACTTACGTATCCGATATTAATTTCAACTTGATATCTCCACGCGTCCCTGAGAAAAAGGGTCATGACAGACTGACAGAGTTGAAAATTATTTTTATATGATAGAATTACCAATTAACAATTTTCGGACTTTTTTCTTTACTTGTGCTGAGAGACCTTGCTGCTTGCCAAATTTCATTATTCTAGGTCAACGGGAAGTACCCTATAGGTTTTGATTTACTTGCGAGTATCAAAATATGTCGCATAAATGGCCGTATTTTTTTATTGCGTTGACTTCGAAGCTTGATTTTTTTAAAGCTCTGAGGGACCATAAACTTACGAATTCGATATTAATTTCAACTTGATATTTCCACGCGTCCTTGCAAAAAAGGGTCATGGCAGACTGACAGATGTGAATTTTTTTTTATACGATAGAATTACAAATTAACAATTTTCGGACTTTTTCCTTTATTTGTGCTGTGAGAGCTTGCTTCTTGCCAAATTTCATGATTCTAGGACAACGGGACGTACCCTAGGTTTTGATTTACTTGCGAGTATAAAAATATGTCGCATAAATGGCCGTATGTTTTTTTTTGCGTTGACTTAGAAGCTTGAGTTTTTTAGGATTACAAGAGAACATAGACTTACGTATTTGATATTAATTTCAACTGATATTGATACCTCCACGCGTTCCTGAGAAAAAGGGTCTTGACAGACTGACAGACAGACAGACAGACGGACAACGAAGTGATCCTTAAGGGTTCCGTTTTTTCCTTTTGAGGTACGGAACCCTAAAAAGACGAAAATTTACCGTTCCCCCCTTATGTTCGAAACTACTGACCCGGTAATTTTGAAAAAAATACAGAAAATAGATCCTTACCTGTAGAATACAGGAAAACCTATAAGAAGTCTGTGGTCTTAAAATAATATGGTAAATCTATCAATATTGTGAGTACAAACTTACATTTACAGTTGGAATGTATGGGAGAACATGTTTGTCAACTGCAATGTTAAGTTTGTTATTGGGATAAATTCATCCCAATTGCGGAAACCTTCTTGTGTGTGGTCCGACACGCACTTGGCCGGTTTTTGGCCTCAAGTATAAAAATACTGAGTTAATCGCGGCGCGACATCGAACGGAACGCGTATGTCATTTTTATACTCGTGATAACATCGAAATTAAATGTCCGATTCGAATGAATCAAAAAGTATTTTATTGCTACATAAATACCCTTGATGATAAAATCTATTTATTTGAATAAGAATTAATACTACAATACGAATGTAACCAACTTTTGTTTCTACCGGCGATCTAATTAAATTTTAGAACACAAAATCTTCTATTGTGACTTAACTATGATAGTTAGATGTAGTGCTTCCCGGATTTTTTTGAACGTAATAATAAGTACATTAATCATGTAGTACATACTTTTTATGTATCATCAATAGTTTTCTCAGCGCACGCCAAATAATGAATTTTATAGGCAACATTTTGCTACTTTGGGTTACATTATTGCAATTTTCTTAGCCCATGTTACTTCCTGCTAATTTAGCTTTCTATTGGTGAAAAAATGATTCAAATCGGTCTAGTAGTTTCGGAGCCTATTTGGTACATAAAACAAACAAATAAAAAAATCTTTCCTCTTTATAATTATTAGTATAGAAGTATAGATTACCGTCATATATATCACGGTAATTTTATATACAGATAGTTAGCTAGTTAGTTGTTAGGTTGTAGTTTTCTTGCAGAAACTCTAAAATGGCTCGACCGTTATAATTTTTCGTTTTGTTTGTCTCAATATAGGGGTGGCTTAGGAAAAAAGAAAATTAGGATAAACCCAAAGAAACAGTGGAAAAATTTTAAAAATCTAAATTTTGTCTCATGTGATACGAAAATCACCGGGTCATCTAGTTGAGAATAAATCAAAATTACTGTTAATTTAGAAATAATTTGCCTTCATATCAAATAGAGATCGAAAGAAATTTCTTTTATTTTCAGTAGAGACTGAATCGGATTTAGTTACAGGGCGCATTTAAAGTAGCCTCCACGTGTAGCTATTCTTAAAAATACGCCTGACGCGCTCGTGGCAAGCAGCTTCACTTTACAGACTGGGTAATATTTTTATGCAGGCTCATGCCTGCCTAAACTACTGCTACTTTTGTATAGTTCGTTAGAATTATCATCATTCTCCCGCCCTTATCCCAATTTATTTGGGGTCGGCGCAACATGTCTTTTTCTTCCATATTTCTCTATTAGCCGTCATCTCGGTAGTCAGTCCCTTTCTAGCCATATCTTCTTTCACGCAGTCCATCCATCATTTCTTTGGTCTTCCGATACTCGTATAGCCATCCACATTCATACTCAAAACTTTCCTGACAACATTTTCCTCATTCCTCCGCATCGCATGTCCATACCATGACAACCGATTTCCACACAACTTTTCAGTCACCGGTGTCACTTTCAGACTTCCTCTTAGATATTAAATAATTTCTTACTCTATCCATTCGCGTAACACCATACATCCCTCTTACAATTCTCATCTCAGCTGCATGCAATTGCCTTTCATTAATTCCTTTTGTGGTCCAATATTCTTATCGATATATTCTGATGGATTATATTCAAACGCAATGTGAATTGTTACTAAATAAATTGAATTAAATTGATTGACAAGAAGACAGCAGGTGTAGCCATCACACTTCACACTAATATTATAAAGGCGAAAGTGTGTGTGTTTTTGTATTTAATTTTGTATGTTTGTTACTTTGTTACTTACTGTTGTTACGCTCAAACGGCTGGACCGATTTGAATAAAATTTGGTACGTAAATAGCTAATACCCTGGATTAACAAATAGGCTACTTTTTTTATCTCGGTCTACGCGGTTGAAACCGCGGGGCGCAGCTAGTTGTTTTATAAATCTTCCACCACCGCCTTTGTGACCTGCCGCCATTTCATCCATCCAGTTCGTTAAATAATTAGAAGTATAAGTATAATTCCCACTATCTTGAAGATAATCAATTACCTCCCAAATATTATATTACTAACTAAACTACATAACAGTTGATAACATGCCAGTCCCTTTAGTGACGACGGCGTAATTCCACTGAATACATAACCAGTTTCTAGTACACAGTTATTAATTCTCATACCAGCCTATCCATCTTCATTATAACAACGTTATGTGGCTTTGTGGAGCGACAGTCTTTTGTTTTCGCCATCACCAAACAACCAACTGTCGGAATCCTTATTTTTAAAGATAAGCGTTTCAGGAGGAATTAATTAAGCTCATAAATGGTTTCTTGATTAAGTATTTAATTAGAGCGTTTCTATTGGGCTTTCCGTCAAAGAACCTGTAGATTAATTAAAATATTTTTTTTGTTTGTGATTCGAATTTATTTATTGTTTATTGTTAATTAAAACGGTAACCCCAATTCCATTAATTAACATAGATATTGAATCAGGTGCACAAAAAATATTTCAAATACTAACAAATAAGACACCCTGGCATACTTTCTCTCACAAAACACCAGACACACGCATAATTATACTCCATTCATCAGCAAGTAGATCACATTGAGGATTAGTGGTCAGGAGGGCGTTAAGCATCCTTAAAGTACGACACACCGGGGACTCAGCTCTGGTGACAGTTTTAGAAGACGGTGGCGCAAACAGTTTGCGTCGACGGCTTTGGCGATGTGCGATGTATTTGTCGGGAACAAATAGCCGATAGAAAAATCGTGGAGTTCGGGACTGTCGATGCGTGCTTTATGAGTTTTGCAGGCTACTGTGAGCTATAGAAAGCTGTGGTATATTATTTTTATCAAAAACATTATTTTTATAGCTGTAAGGAACTGTGATCAGTTTGTTCAGTAATATAAATATTTAAGAAACTTTATTAAACTCATCCACTTGTAAAAAGAAAAGTCCTGATTTAAAATAAGATGGTTTAGAATGAAAAACGGCATACCTAGATTTTAGAATACTGTGTGAACGCAGGGATATAAATCGTGTGAACATACTCGTAACTATGTCAAAGCAATATCCTTCCACCTGGTAACGTATCAGCACTTGGTTGAATGGACACCAATATTCGATAGTTTTGACAGTTACCTAATTTAAACTCAATCCGCTGTTGAGCGGGCTTCGAACTCAATCAGACGTGTAGCATTGATACTTCGTACGATATACCTTTGACCCCTTTATTTTAACACTGAGCAACTAATAGGAATTGAGAAATGATAGTATTTTTAATACACAATGAAAATCATGTTTTACGTCACCTGCTACGATTCTTACATACTTCTTTTGCCTCATTTACGTTCATACATCTGATCATACACGCACGCCGGTTGCGTGTACTATGCACTTGACCTTTCTGAAGAACATCACCACAAAGGTCACTATATGTCTTCCTAGAGCGTCCCCTCCCCGCGTTTACGTAACTGTCATAATTATTAAAATACTTATGATCAATAAACAAGTACAACCCTGCTTAATAATGATAGGCATGAAAATACAACCACATAATTATAACTATTTTAAACATCAAATAAACTACAGTATAATAATATTACAGTAGTTTATCTTCATAGAAAACAGCCACGTCACGATTCGAAATTTGAATATATACCATTGTGCAACAGTTCTAGTGCCCGGCAGTTACGCACGGACGGACGCGTATTTATCTACCGAGCGGCCATAGGTAATTAATTCAAGAACACTCCCCAAATAAACTACTGTAACTTTATTATTCTGTGACTTAACCTGTACATATGGTTAAATAGCATGTAATTATCTAAACAATAATCGCTCTCATTATGTTAATAATTGACAAACACAGCGTATTTACGTACAGTTCAAAGGTTCCATCATTAATTTACGGAAAAACCGAACATTGCCGAATTAAATGTGAATTGAATAATAGATATAAAAACAAACCACTACTTTCCCTCTACAAACATACTTCACATCCCACCTTTTCTGTTATACAAATTTTAATAAAGATTAAAAAAATAAATGTGCTTTTGTAAACTTTCACACAACAAAAAGATTATTACTCCGTTCACTGGAATCAAGCTTTTGGTAAACCTATTGTGGTTTCTACATGGGAACGGGATGGCGAGGATTATATTAATTAAACATCCAGGACCCCTGGCAACTATGTTTATTATCCGGGACTCTACCATTGTTAGGATAAATCCTTTTAGGGTTCAAAAAGGACTGTACGAGGTCTAAATTGAATAATCTGTCTAAATTAAATAAAGACCTTAATTTGTGAAATTTTACAGGATTAAGTTGGTGTCAATGCCCCTTCATATGTATGACAGCGCCGGTTTTGATTTATAATTGAACTATTTGATGCAATTTATTGTGATCAAGGATTAGTATTATTTATTTTTGTATTTGATTATTTGTAATCGACTAATTGTGCTGGCAACACCGAAACGATTCAATTCGTAGAACTCTTTAAATAAGCTGTCTGTGGAAGGTAATGGCGGGCGACCGTGAAAGGCCTTTTTCTGTTCGGGTTTTGCGTCGAGGTCGGACTCACAATTGGTCTTTTACGTTCTTGGTTATAATAAGTCCATGTTCTTTACGTTATCAGATTATTCAGAGTTGTTATATTGTAGCACCAAAATAATAAATACATAAAATACTGGAATGAAGAAGTTTTATTACAAAAGGTTTTTATTTATTGTCTTCCACATATGTACCTATGCCCCTAACCTATGACCCTTAACTAAAGAACAATAAAAAAAGTTTCCAAAGCAAAATCATTTAATAGGTATTTAAAATCGAAGCTTCATCTGTCTTCATTCTAAAAAGTATTAAAAATTTTGAAAAGAAATAAAGTTCATCGAGTATTACTCCATACTCCATGGGTTTAGGTAATTAACTAAAGGTAAACAAATCGTAAATAGGGTTTTTATAGATGACACTTTCTTGTTTAAAAATACGTTCTAAACAAACTAAATTTATTTTCGATTTTTACGATAGTTTCCTCTTTTATAAATGTGGGTTGAAATTCATAATTTATTCTTAAACTACTTTTCATAGACGTATCTGATCCGCTTAAGCACAATTATTAGTTAGATTTTATAATAATAATATAATATTTTGTAATCTATTTATTGTAAAGAGAACAAAAAGATAGGTACAACTAATTATAACGTTGCTAAATTGAAGAGTACAACTGTGACGTAGCATGACAACTGAAGTGATAGTTACGTTTAGTCAGGTAACCAAGTCACGTGTTTTTTTTATTTACCTTTAGTTAATTACCTACCTAAACCGATGGAGTATATAATGTACATTGGCCTTGCTCTTCAAAATTGTTAAAACAACGCATTAACCTAAGAGCGAAAAAAAAACGTGGATAAACAGAGTGGCGAGTATCAAAGTAGCTCTCAGCGGTTGTTAATTCTGCATTGATAAAACAAAAAAAGTTAAAGCTGAGCTTAACCCAACGTACTTTGTACATGCTGATAACAAACAAGTGCAATCAAAACTTTGCTTTAACAGATTAGATCAGTTATTTTCCCCATTAAGATGTAAAATGAATTAAAAGTTTCCAGAGCGTGTGCTTGTTGTGGGTAATTAATGACTGACACCCATTATAACTTAATGGTGTATTTTAACGAACTCCAGATTTTTTCTGGAACTTTTACTTTTTGTATTAATAGCAGTACTTTATGACAATGTAGGCACTGAGCACGGAAATGACTCCAATTGCCTGATCTGTGAATGATCCGATTAAGTTCAAACTCGAATTTGTTGGCAATCGCAATAGTCGTCCTTTGTTTTAACTACCTGACATAAGTGTTGTTCCCATGATCCTAAGCTTTACACCTGTAAGTTTTCCTGAAGTAAGACCCTTACATAAATAACTAACGAAAAATTTGCAAATGTAAACTCTCTTGTCGTAATTTCTTCAAGTAAAAGTCAATTTACGTAAGTTACTTACATAAAGTTTACGGAAGCAACTTACAAGTGTATTGGCGGCCTTACGTAAATTTACAAGCGCAGACAGAAAAGCTATTATCTATTTAGTTGATGAGGTCCCTGCCATCTCTTTGGCTTTTAGTGTTTCGTTTGTTGGATCCATAAACCCAAGATAGTACAGAAAAAACAGTGGGTAATTTCACCCTACTTTCAGATCGACAAAGTTTTATTTAATTGGAATAAGGTTACATGACGTCACGTCCGCCACGTGACAGCCCGCCGCACAGCAATCGAGCGTCTAGTAAAAGGCGTTTCACCAGTTGAATGTTGACTGGTCCCAGTCAGCGTATAGTTCTCAAAGAGTCCACAAGTACAGTGTGTCTACAGCCTGTGAAAAAGGGTTACAAATATCAATGTATTAAAAGAGTAACCGTCTAGTTTCTTGCCTGCTCTTCCCCATAGGAAACGACCAATTGGACTATTTTCTGGCGATAAGTGCCCCTGCCCATATATGTGAAATAAAATATTTAGATTTTTAATCGTGTGCATAATTGGTTTAATTGTGACAGCTAATTACATTATGTAATTAAAAGAAAATGTATGTGTGCTGAATATGATTTGAGATGTGATTCTTTATGTATTTTTGTTAACATGTACCGATGTGCTAATATTAAATGAATATTATATTATTCTGTTTTATGTCCTACACTGCTGAATTCTTTTAGACAAGATTAAAACCTATGCAGAAGACATAAAATAAATGAGATCATCAGCCCGTTCACTCGTTTGTAATGAAATCTTGCAAGCGCATTTTGACCAAGTTTTAGTTATAAATAATGTCACTACCACGTAACACTAGAACCGTACTTATTTACTGCGATGTTGGTTGTATCGGCTGACGTTCTTTATTCAAATCTAGCTGACCCGATAGACGGTGTCCTGTCTTAGCTATGAATATTCTAATGTAAGCGCGCGAAGTTCCCGAAGGCATAATCTGAGAACATTTTGAATTGTGTAGGAAAACTTAATTTATATTTTAAGAATTGAACTTTGATTTTTTGCTCAAAAGTAAAAAACCCGAAATAAATTTAAAGTAAAAAATATGAAAAAGATTAATTAGAGCCAATTAATTTGAAAAAAAAAAATTGAGTATGTATGTTGGCAATTGGTTTTAATTTTCGAATACTGTTAGCTGACCCGCCAGACGTCCTGTCAAAATTTCATTATATCTAACGGCAGGAAAACAAATGAACAACTGATTATAAAATTAATTTGAATTTAGAATTCTAAATAGAATGAAAGATTCCCGACAGACATTACCCTGCCTAAATTTCATGTATGAGAAAATGAATTTGCTTCATATTTTTTTTTTCGTCAATTTTCCAATGTTTTTACTAGTTATTCTGCTATTCGGGACGGAGACAAATACAACAAATCAAAAACCACGAAAATCGGTCCAGCGATCTAGAGTTATAAGTGTTCGAACAAACCTGCCTTTGTTTTATACTTATATTAAGATTCCGAGTATAGCTAGCTATAAACATTGACGTGACAATGACGTATGGGATGACGCTTTTCTTTTGTTTTTGTTGTTTTCTACGTTCCCGTTGTATTATTTTTCGATATTATCTAATGAAGGGTAAGACTAGTCAGTTACCTATTGATTGTATTGTATTGTATAAAAATGGGTACGCTAATAGAACTTATTACCGTACCCGAAATGTACGTACTTTTACCAAGACATGGCAAAATTATATCAACGTAAGTGAGGAGCTGCACCCCTCCGGACTTCCATTATCTTCCACATTTTTACTCAGAAAGGTAACCATCACTATCATTTACCCCTGCTTTCTCAGATATATGATGTTCCATTTTTCTCCATCTACGAGTAACATCCTCTTTTGAGTTTCAGGGGCAATCAACCTTCGGGTGTATGCAGGGATTGTTCATCACGTTACTACGGGTCGGATGACGTGACTAATTTGTCAGAGTTAGGATACCGCAGCGTATTAGTAGTATGTCATTGTAGGACAGGAGCTAGTGTCAAGATTGACATGTAAATTGTGTAGTATGTGTTGTTAGTTTGGTATAATACTAGTAGTTGTGTTGTTAGTATAGTACTAGAGATGATCATGATTTAAGTAACTTTTACAAAGTTAGGCTTCGTTAGGAAATGCAAGTTATAATCAGAGGATCAGTTTTCGTATTTTTTAGAACATTCACATGCTAATCTCAGTCTCATTCTTTAAAAAAAAAAACCCTCGAAAGTTTTGAGGCAAATCCACATTTTCGACATGTTTCTGACATTGATTGTCACGGAGTTGAAATTGCTTTAGATATCCCAATAAAATGTTGATGTTTCACTGTTTTAGGTAAAGAAGAATCTGTTATCAATGTGTGATTTTTAAGTTGTTTTTTTTTTTCTGGTTTACCAAACACGCGTACTAAGTACGTTTCTCATACACATTAAAAAAAAATTTGGTAGGCACCTATTCAGAAAAAAAAAGTGTCACATAGCATTATAAGTGTAAATGTGCCACTTTTTTTTCGGATCTCACCATTTGACAAAGTGATTTTTTTGAATGTTTGATTTAAAAAATATATATTATTAGGTAGGTCTTGCACATTCATGTTTTTTGTAGCAACCTCCTGTAGATTGCTAAAGAAAACTTCAATGTCAAGTTACATAAGAGATAAACCCTTGTAAATAAGGACCGGTTGTTTCAAACAGTTGGTTAACGTAACATCCGTACGTCAAATAATGACGACGTAAGATGTTTATTGTTCGTTAAATACAATGCGTTGTTCCACTGCAAAAAAACCGATTGTCGATGAAACAACGCTTTTTTAACCGACTTCAAAAAGGAGGAGGTTCTCAATTCGTCGGAACCCTTTTTTTATGTATGTTCCCCGATTACTCGAAGATGGCTGGACCGATTTGGATTTTTTTTTGTTTTATTCGAGAGGGTATACATCAAAGTTGGTCCCATATGAAATTGATTAACTTTGCTTGCGTAGTTTTTGAGTTAGCTTCAATAATACGTATTTTTTCCACATTTTTATATGGATGATGTTCTAGTTTGTTTTGCAGGTAGTGGTATTAGAATTTGTGTGGGGTAGGTACCACAACTAAAAAGTGAAAAATAAAAACTTTTTTACAAAAAAAATACAACCGACTTCCAAAAACAACACTACAAAGAGAAAAATAACTTTAATTTTGGAAGTCGGTGGCAACAAACGAAAATACATTTAACCAGACACTGACTTCCGAAATTAAAGTTATTTTACACTTTGTAGTGTTGTTTTTGGAAGTCGGTTGTTTTTTTTTGTAAAAAAGTTTTTATTTGGTTTGACGATAGTTAACGCCATTTTTGTCGTATACGTGTGCGTTAAGTGGACGTGAAACAAACCGCCCTAAGTCTCACACAATTCCTCTATCTCAATAAGTTACTGTCCCAATTCGTCTTATGTCAGGTTCAGTTTATCTCAGAAGTAACATAGATAGTGCGTGAAATAGAAAAACTGCTAATAAATATCCAAGGACTGACAACTTAATAAGGTGACACCTAGGTATTAACCTAGGTATTAACCTAGGTGTTACCTTAGTAAAGTTGATACCCACATAGGAGCACATACCTAAAGGCATAATTGTTTTTACCTTTTAGTATTCTACAGCTACGTCGATTATTCTCTCTAACATTTAGTCTCTAGTGAAAACACATTTCTGCACTGCAGTTTTGTTATCACTATTGTGTTTTCACGTACTTCATAGTCACCATTTTGTTTTTATTAGTTTTCATGTGTTCACTTAGTTTTCTATCATGTAAATGTAATCAATCCTAATAATATTACAAATGCGAAAGTTTTGCTAGATGGATGTTTGTTACTCAATCACGCCAGAACGGCTGAACGAATCTGAATGAAATTTGACACAGAGATTATAGACTGGAATAGCACACAAGCTACTTATTATCCCAGTAGTACGTTTCCGTGCAAAAGCTAGTGTTCAATAATGATGTTATGTGTCAATGTTTTTTCTCTTGCCCTCTTTCGTTTTTATTTATTTTTATTGTTGCGTGTTTACCAACTGAAGCGTTGATTTGCGACACATTGGATTGGGTAAGCACGTTCCTACCATTATTCACGCTGATAATATCTGATAAAGTTTTCCTTATTTCTATTTTCTGCCCGGGTAAAGTTGTTTCCACGTACCTGCACAATTTCTCAAAGTTACTAGCTATATCAAATGAATAGGTAGGGCGCTGTTATCATGGAAAAGTGCAGTACATACTGTTTTATTTTATGAATTTGTTACTACGTTCCTAAAAAAGTATGTTGTAGATTCTGCAAGGTTTTATAAACTGAATGCATTAGAAGTTATAACTGAACAATTAAAAGGGAAATTAATCACGAAATAATTAATTGTTTTCGATGATGTTATCAATTGTTTGTTCTTCTATCTGGAATTTTTTAGTAGCAGCCCGGAGTCTGGAGTAGTACCCAGTGTTAATGGCAATAGGCTCGCCACTTATTACATGGGACGTAAATATTATATAACTGGGGAAATGTGGGTGTACTATCAGGTACACAACTGCCCGAACTCTTTGGGTAAACAAGACGTAGTATTTGCTGATTTGCTTATGATAAAATAAAGTAATCATACGAGCTCTATTGTAAATAATACGATAAATACCAGTACAAGAACGTAAATTCCATCCCGATGTCTTAATAATATTGGACGAACTATTTTTGTCACAAATAAATTCATGACCATTCCATTGTATTCGCTGAACTCATGTAAGTAATGGGTGATTCATTTGGAGTTACTTTTTCCAAAACTAAAAAAAATACGAATACAACAAATTTATCAGGTAATCTTTATTATAATACAAAAGAACCATTCCTTACATTTACTTTTTAAGGATTATTTCTTTCAAATGTTGTCCGTAATTATCGGTCACCATTGACAGACTGTCAATGGTGACCGTTATCGTACCATGATAACGGACTATTTGTTTCCTGAAATTGAAGCCCGTGATCTTCAGAACTTTTGGTACCAACAAGACGGCGCCACACAGCACGTGAAACCATGGCTTTGTTGCGAGAAAAATTTGGTGAACAGTTCATTTCGTGTTTCGGACCAGTCAGTTGGCCGCCTAGATCCTGTGATATCACACCCTTAGACTTTTTTCTGTGGGGTTATGTAAAGTCCAAAGTTTATATGGATAAGCCGCGTACGATTGATCAACTGGAAGCCAACATTACTCGCGTTATTTGCCAAATACCACTGGAAATGCTCGGTCGGGTCATCGAAAACTGGAACTCCAGAATGGACCACCTTAATCGCAGTTACGGACAACATTTGAAAGAAATAATCCTTAAAAAGTAAATGTAAGGAATGGTTCTTTTGTATTATAATAAAGATTACCTGATAAATTTGTTGTATTCGTATTTTTTTTAGTTTTGGAAAAAGTAACTCCAAATGAATCACCCATTATATGCTTCATATGAAAGTTGGTTCATTTATTACTTAACCCTCTTAAACACAGTCATTGTTTAGGTGCGCCGGTCATTCACCTTTAGCGTTGATAAATTCGTACTCACTAATGTTATTTACAATTCCTTGTAGGCTCAAATTAAACACGCAACACTTTATATTCTTGACAGCAATTTTAATTGAATTTGACCGGAACGTTCCATTATTCTTTTTTTTATTTCCAGGAACAGATAAGGTTCCAGGTTGTTCATTTATTGTTTTTGGTCTTTTTAATTTTATATTATTTTACGGAAAATTTTCGGGGGGGTTTTTTTTTTTTTTTTTTTTTTTTTTCGTTATCAGTCGTGGAATGTCCGATTGTCCACGAGTCCTTACAACTTTTAAATCAATGGACGCTCTGTCCCCTTAATCCCTGTCACTATGAATAAAATATGTAGCTCGTTCAGAGTTATTGAATACAAAACTCACTAAAAAGCTTATTAGCTTACCTACTATTTTATTCATAGACAAATATTTGTTAAAGCTGAAAATAAAATCACTGAAATGCGGATTAAGAACAAAGTTCAACATTGTGGTTCCACAATACGATTCGATATAATAATTTATTTTATCTACTGACACAAACACAAGTTACATTTCAAGTGGATACACACATTGAAATTATGCATCAAAGGTTATTAAAACAGATTAATCAGCTACCTAAATGGTTTCATTTTCAATTCATTGAAATCACATTACGCGTAAAGTAATTGGTTTAGGTATATATAAACTGAATTATGATATTATCATGTCACAATTCGGACAACTGACTAGTTGTTCGTAAAAATTCAAACAATGTCCTAGATACATAGCGCAGGTAAAAAGCTCTTCAGTTTTAAATTATCGCTTTTATCGTCGGGAAACGCATTATCTTGCAAGATGGTGGAAAAATGAGACTGCATAGCTGAACTTTTTACCTTAAACCTTGCAAGAATACCGGTGTGTCAAGGCAGTGTAGATTTACGAATGCACTTATCTACAAGATACCAGGTTTTTTTGCATATAATGATGTATTTTCTGACTGTGTATGAAGGACCGAGACAACGAATGCAAGTAAATTGGACTCATTGAAATTGAAGACTATGGCGTTGCCAGGATGTTTCATATCATAACTAACATAGGTAGGCCATGACCTGGATTTAGACTTAGGATATTTTTTTATCCCAGTAGTACGTTCTCCTGGGATAATTTCTGACATCCATGCAGGCGAAGCCGCGGGCAAATCTAGTTAATAATAGGCAAGCGAATAATTACCCATCACCTTTACCTACCCTTTTTTTTACGTTTTTTTTCACCTTGTACCTTTCACCTTTGTACTTCCAAGATAATCTATTCTTCTCACAACACGCAATAAGTAGGAGTTGTGACCAATGCTATTTAATTGTCTGTAGGTACGGGAAGAGGCATTTTTTCAGAAGTAGGGCAATTACAGGTTGGAATCATTACCGGTGTTGAATAAAAGAACATACTGCTTTTTAATTAATGATAGTAGTAGGTGTAACACGGTCAATGGTTATAGTTCTCCTGAATAATCCGAAATACAGTTTATGAATCAATTAAGTTGGCTGCCTATAAATTTACGTTAATAAATAATGTCCATATTAGAATAATTAAATTATTTAATTTTAATTTTATTTACCATTTCTGTAATCTTTTTTAATCTTGTTATAAATTTGTATCGATCATAATATCTGAAATCGATATAAGTTTTTTTTTAAGCAAACCAAACACACTGACGACGATGGCATTTGATATTGTGTGAAATGAGGTGGTATTTTTACATACATACATAAACTCACCATCCCCATGATGGGGGTAGGCAGAAACTACGAAACGCCACCTGATACGATCCTTTTTTTTTTTTTTGGATGGGAATTCATCAAATGACTTCTCTCGCTCCGGGCAGTGCGGGAGGGCGTGTCAGACTTTTACTGACTAAAACCCACCCGTGTTCCTTCAGTTGCCCGTGCCAGGGCCACGGTATCTCTTTCGAACTACCCGCGACCCCGGCAGCTTCGGCCCTATTGGACCCCGTCACTGCTGACATCTTTTTGAGGCGCGCGTGGAACACAACGTGCCGTCGACCCGGGCCTGGTCCTTACCGGACGGCGAGCTGCCCATTACTCGTCGTCCGCAAGCCCGCGCCTACGGTGGCCGGGAATCGGCGATCGATTCCCGCCGCCCAGGGCGTCTCCTGCGGCGGCTAGGGGCGCGAGGGCGCGGCTATTGCCTCTCCCTCACGCGTTCCGCTTCCACCTTCGCGAGAATTACTGCTTCGCAGAAGGAGGTGACGGCCTCCCATGCACTCTCTCTCCGCACCATGGCCTGGACCAGGTTTGGACGCGAGAGATCGCCGCCGCCGATCGCCTCCGTGAGAACACGGCAGTGCTCCGCCCAAGCCGGGCAGACCTCCACTGTATGCTCCATCGTGTCCTCCGGGCGATCCACACAATGGTGACACCCGGGCGTTTCCTCCCGCCTTATCCGAAACAGGAACCTCCCGAAACAACCGTGTCCGGTAAGGACCTGCGTCAGGCGCAAGGTGAGGACACCGTGGCGCCTCTCCAACCACTCCTCAAAGAGGGGACTTATCGCCGCAATTGTGGCGTGCCCAGCGCTGGGTTGCGACAATCGCACTCTCCATGTCGCCATGAGATCCCGCCGGAGCTCTGTCCGCTGTACCGTGAATTCTCGCGGCAGCGGAGTTACGCCCCGGCGTTTCGCCTCCTCGCGCCACTCCCACACGTGCGCGAGGACTTTTGCCTCCAGATCCCATGGCGGTAATCCGGCAAGCGATCCTTGCATGCTTATTTTGCTTCGTTTACGTTCATACATCAGGGTCATGCACGCACGCCGGTTGCGGTGGTTTTATTGTTTTTGGCCGGAGGATGTGGTATTCCGCCGCTGGAACGCACAAAAACTTAGTGCTACTAAGTGATACTAACATGGTTATTAAGTTTTATTTACTAACAAAATTGTTACTATATTATAATATTATGTATACTTAGGTTAAGGTATGTATGTATGGGTCTTTGTTACCTGAAAATAAATGATTTATTTTTTTTATTTTTCCAACCAGTACACGGAAAAAAGCCAAAGCGAATGCCTCTCTAATATTACTGCAAACTTACAAATACAGCGCCCCGCGGTTTCACCCGCGTAAGTTTCAAACCCTTAGGATAATGGACCAATAAATAAACATAACCTAAAAATAACAAAATTATATTCTAACATAACTAAAACTATTAAAAAACTAAAATATGGCATCGAAAAATTCCTCCTCATCGTTGTCGAGTGGTAAAGTACCCAAGAGACTGGCGGCATTGCCACGTTGTATGGCAATGCTAAGCCACTGGCCAAGGTAAAAGCCAGCCCTTGGGTCATGGGAAGTGTCAACCAGCCGCTTGGAGATTTCATTGAATAAACCATGAGCACTCGGACCCCACGGCCCATGGGTTTCAACCCCAAACGGCTCGAAAATATAATTACCGATAAGGTTATTATACTTTCACCGCTTGAGGTTTTCCGCAGCCGCAGCAGCAGTGCCAGCACAGCACGCCGAGCCAGGAACATAGGATGGCGCAAGAGTATCGACGCACGTTGCGTCCCACACTAAAGGCCTTCCCACCTTCCATGGAAATAAAGACATGCCGTCCGGTCTCTTGCCATCGTTGCGTACCAAGCCATTGGGTTCTAATACAGCTGGAACGCCGACGGTGACAAGGGCTCGTCGGATGATGTCATTAATCCAGGTTATAAACTATGTATATGTGTGCCAAATTACATCAAAATCCGTTTTCTTCCCTAGTTATTGCGTGAAAGAGTAACAAACATCCATCCATACTCACTAACTTTCGCGATTATAATATTAGTAAGATTATGGACTTTGTAGACCAAGGCGTACCCACATTATACTGTAAGACAAATAGTAAAAATGTATCGTCTCATGCGTCAAACCCGCTGGCGTAATGAAATTCGGTAAATAGTCTTCTCATAAAGAAAACATTGAAGTTCCCTCCATTGGTTCAGTAAAATCAAATTTCCGAATCAGTGGGTAGCATCTGACGATTAAAACTCTCTTATTACAGACGCTTGATTTCAAAACGATTTCGAACTTCGGTTGAGGAAACGCTAAAGAGATTGTGAAGTTAGCACCAAAAATATTTCAGAGAATTTTTAGATCTTTATTTAAAAAAAAGAATGGGTAGCTTCGTGTTAGTTACCTACTTTTTAACCGACTTCAAAAAGGAGGAGGTTCTCAATTCGTCGAAACCTTTTTTTTTTTTTATTCTTTTTTTTTATGTATGTTTCCCGATTACTCGAAGATGGCTGGACCGATTTGGATTATTTTTTTATTGTTTGAAAGGGTATACTTCCCAGGTGGTCCCATGATCATCAAGTCAGGATCTAATGATGGGATCCTGGAGAAATAGAGAGAACTCTTCCAATTTTATAGGCACAGTTATAGGCATAGTTTTTGGAAGAGTACTTTCTTGGAGTGGTCCCATTTCAATTTGGTGAAGATCTGATGAAGAACTTCTGAGATAGGCAACGGAACTCCTCAATAAATGATAGCAAATGGACTGGGATTGCTGAAATCTTATGTCTGTTTGTTGTTTACACCAGTTCATAACATAACATCACGCCAGTACGCTGTGAAGGGGTAAGCACATGTGAACCACTAAAAAGTGAAAAATAAAAACTGTTTTACAAAAAAATACAACCGACTTCCAAAAACAACATTACAAAGTGAAAAATAACTTTAATTTCGGAAGTCGGTGGCAAAAAATGAAACTAAAAAGAAACCAAAGACACCGACTTCCGAAATTAAAGTTATTTTTCACTTTGTAGTGTTGTTTTTGGAAGTCGGTTGTATTTTTTTGTAAAAAAGTTTTTATATCTGTTTTTTTCTCAAGTTTACTATGAATAAAAATCTCTTTAACGTCTCAAAATACGTAAGTAAATAAAATCTGATAAAATGCTCATCACACACTACCGTGGCTCTTTTAAAAACTCAGAATAATTTATTTACCTATACTGAGGCTTACCTCATAAGTACTCATGACTGTAATCTTAAAATCTTGATACATTTTCACAGTATTTTTTAAACGTACATTATTGTAAATTATTAACACTAACTGCACATTATAACGTGTGTAAAGACTAATTAACTGGGACTTAGCAGACGGCATACGCCATAGAATAGAATAGAATACTCTCTCCACAGGAGTACTAGGAGACCATAACAATGCACGTAATATTGCGAGAACGCCTGCAGTATAGAATAGGCGGCACATATCACGCGGGAATATAATACAAGACGATGATGACCACGGAGCGTAGCGTAATTTCATATCTTAATCGCACTTCAGCTGCAGTATTACGGCTGCAGACAGCTTTGTTAAGCAGCTTATAAGTAATAACTAGAAGCCCAACATCTATATGTCGTGGATTCTGAACGGAACGTCAAGTTGAACCGACTTGGGTGTGTTCGGAAATGGGGGTTGGCATTACTGTGCGAGCTGTCTATGTCATTTTGAGGTTGCGGGGGGAAATAACGGTGACAGATGACGGCGGTCATTCAAGGTTCCTGTGCTTGACGGAGACCAATGGGGGACTTAGTGATTAGACACCGAACTGAACGGACATGCGCTACCAACCTGCCCCGACCTCGCCGTGTTTCGATACGAACCCAGTTCCATCCGATTCGTGTGTACGACTTTTTAACAGATTGTTTGTTAAATCGATCTAATTACAACTGTAGAGTGCATATTGAGTCTTATTTCGGTTACAACAATGGACGACGACCAATCCGGCAACGAACACTGACATTCTCCTCCGACATATATATTATATATAGACAAGGAATAAGGAAGGATTTTTGCTCCCGTGGGATATTCCATGACATCCATGCGGGTGAAGCCGCGTAGGAAGTGCTAGTATTGAAATAAAAATGGGTGAGTGAGGATCATTATTTTGCAACAGGAGCTTATGTCGAGAGATGATTACATAGCAGCTGTTTTTTATATTTTTTGCGTAAGTATTTAATCCGTTGGTTTTCTATTTCACTGTATTGCATTTTTATATCTGAAAATTCTTTCATTGAAAGTAGGTACTGTAGAGGTTTCATACAATAGTCAACTTTACCATGATACAGGCTGACATTCAAGCATTGAACTACTTTTGAATAAAATCTGTTTTAGATTTTGTTCCAAGATTAACTCACATTCGAGCTAGGATAGCAATAGTGCATGTTTATTTTAAATTGAAACTGAGGATCATAAGCTATGTACCTCTTTGGCTCTCTCCTCTTTAATTTAGTAGTGTAGCTACTCCCCCTGTGAGATTCGAGTTCTCACAGTACCTACTAAGAATTATTTTGGATTAAATGCCAAAGATAATTACGCTGGCCATCGTAAATCTTGCCGTAAGTTTGGTAATTTTTAGTTTGCTAATTTTCGTACAATGTTAAATTCAACAAAGAGCTCTTTAACATGCAATTAACCACTATACACTATCTATGTGCAGCCAAAACTAATATTTTCCTACCATTATCTGTCTGGCACGAATTCGTATAGTACAGTCAGGGAAATTAATTGTTTATCAAATTGACTCACTACGACAATTTACCGTGTTTTATGTATTTCATACAAATATCAAAGAATTACATTTGTGATTTGAATAAACAGAAAATTTAAGTTAGTTGTCAAATTCATAAACAAAAAAAATCATAGTCTTTACTTAAATTTGTTGTGGTCAGACTGAATGAAAATAGTATTCGGATATAAAACTGACCTCGACAGCTGCCTAAATAAAGCATACAATCGGGACAGTTAATTCTCTAAAATAGACGTGAATACCATCTACCAAGACAAATGCCGATCGATTGATGTAATTTGGGCATACAGTGCATAAAAACAAGCATTTTTTTATTCTTCAATTTAGAAATTAATGATAAGTTAATTTTTCACAATTTTGAAAGAAAAGAAAAAAAATATTACATTATTAGA
The DNA here is from genome assembly GCA_946251885.1 of Cosmia pyralina. Taxonomy (NCBI): domain Eukaryota; kingdom Metazoa; phylum Arthropoda; class Insecta; order Lepidoptera; family Noctuidae; genus Cosmia; species Cosmia pyralina. Next base: position 13,469,366 of record OX276359.1, on the reverse strand, counting down.
TTTTGTTAATGTTTGGAACCCAAATTGTGCGAGAAGTACAGACGTGCACACAAGAACTTGCACATGGTGTTCATTGATCTGGAGAAAGCGTATGATAGGGTACCTCGGGATGTGTTGTGGTGGGCCTTGAAAGAGAAAGGTTTGCCCGGGAAGTATGTAGAGTTAATTCGTGCTATGTACAGTCAATCTCGTACCTACGTCCGGTCGGCTGCAGGGAATACCAACGAGTTCAATGTGCCTGTTGGCTTGCACCAAGGGTCGGCTTTAAGTCCTTACCTCTTCCTGTTGATTATGGATGCTCTGACGTCGAATCTACAGGAAGAGGCACCCTGGTGCATGCTGTTTGCCGATGACATTGTTCTTGTCGGTGAAGATTTACCTGAGATTCGGAGCAGATTGGAGAAATGGCAACAGAAACTGGAGAATGTTGGCTTGAAAATCAGCAGAACCAAAACTAAATATATGTTCTGCGATTTCGGCGGTATCTCCAGTTCTGGAGGCATAGCGCTTGATGGCGCGCTTCTCCCAGTCTGCTCCGACTTTCGGTATCTCGGTTCACTCGTGCAAAGCGATGGCGAAGTAGATCGGACGGTTAAGCATAGGATTAACACTGGATGGATGAAATGGCGGCAGGTCACGGGGACAATCTGCGACTCCCGCATTCCCCTTAAACTTAAGGGGAAGATATATAAAACAATGGTTAGACCTGCTGTCTTGTATGGCTCAGAATGTTGGGCCACAAAAGGGATAAATGAAAAGCAGTTGCATGCAGCTGAGATGAGAATGCTAAGAGGGATGTGTGGCGTTACACGAATGGATAGAATAAGAAATGAGTACATAAGAGGAGGTCTAAAAGTGGCACCGGTGACTGAAAAGCTGTGCGGAAATCGGCTGTCATGGTATGGGCATGTGATGCGGAGGAGTGAGGAAAATGTCGTAAGGAAAGTTTTGGGTATGAATGTCGATGGCTATAAGGGTAGGGGAAGACCAAAGAAACGATGGATGGATTGTGTGAAAGATGACATGGCTAGAAAGGGGGTCACTACCGAGATGACGAATAATAGAGAAGTATGGAAAAGAAGGACATGTTGCGCCGACCCCAAATAGATTGGGATAAGGGCAGGAGAATGATGATGGTTTGGAACCCACTCGGCTTAGCGACGTTTATTACGTACTAAAAATATTATATTTGTTCAAAATAAACTGATAAACTGTAGAACTGGTCGTGTCACGTGATCAAATTACGAAGCTTTTTTTATAAAGAATAAACTAATGTTTTCGTTTTTAAACTACAATTTAGTATTTCTAAACTAAGCTTAGCGTAAAATAATAATAGGTCTTTACCTATGAAATTGCCGTTTTGTATGAAAAAATTTAAACGAATTTTTTTCATGCATTTTTTATTTGTATTAATCAAAGTAATCACCCATGCAATCAATGCATCTTTGCCAACGCAGTGGCAGTTTATTGATGCCCTTCTTAAAGAAATCAGCTGGACGGGAGGCACCAAATTCTTCAAAGGCATTTTGTACTGCCTCTCGGGTATTGAATTTTTTTCCCGCCAAGAAGTTATCCAAATTCTGGAAAAAGTAGTAGTCTGTAGGCGCAAGGTCTGGTGAGTAGGGCGGATGACGGAGAGCTTCCAAACCCAGTTCTTGCAACTTGGAGACCGTCTGCTGTGCAGTATGAGGTCGCGCGTTGTCGTGCAGGAGCAGCGGAGACGAGCGATTGACCAATGCTGGTTGGAGATGTGCCAGCTTCTCCATCATTGTGTTCAGTTCTTCACAGTACACATCTGAAGTAATGCTCACCCCGTTTGGTAAGAAGCTGTGATGAATCATACCGGCGCTAGACCACCAAACAGTGGCCATCACTTTTCTAGGGGTAAGTTTTCGTTTAGGGCATTGTTTAGGTGCTGAACCAGGATCCAACCAACTTGCTGAGCGCTTGCGGTTATCAAACAGAATCCATTTTTCATCGCAGGTAACAATGCGGTTCAAAATTCCTTCATTTGTTTGTCTGTTGAGCAGTGCAAGGCACGTCTCGACGCGTGCTTCGCGCTGGCGATCATTGAGTTCGTGGGGCACCCATTTGTCAAGCTTTTTTACCTTGCCAATTTGACGCAAATGGACCAATATTGTTTTGACGCTAACGTCGAATGCTGCTGCTAATTCAGCCGTAGATTGTGTATCATCAGCTTCCACAATCGCCTTTAATTCGTCATTGTCGACCAAAGTCTTCGGACGACCGCGAGGTTCATTTTTCAGGTCGAAATTTCCAGAACGGAAGCGAGCAAACCAATAACAAGTGGTGCGTTGGTTTGTAGTGTTAGCTCCGTAAACGTCGTTGATGTTGCGTGCCGCTTGTGCCGCGTTGCTGCCACGACGGTACTCATATTCCATAATTACTCGAATTTTTAACGTATCCATGATGACGAAAAAGATTGAAATGCGATGAAAATGTAACACTAATCAATAAACAAATGACTACTTTTGGAAAAAAAAATCCATGTTTTTAAAATAAAATTAATTTTAAATTAGAATTCTTAGCCAAACAAAAATTATTTTGATTTGAAATGGCCAGTTCTGCAGAACGGCAATTTCATAGGTAAAGACCTAATAATTGTGACGTCAAATTTATTCAAAAACATTTATAAATAACTAGCTTTTGCCCGCGTGGATGTCGGAAATTATCCCACGGGACCGTACTGACGGAATATACTAAGGACATAATGGTCTATCCGTACGCCAAATTTCATTCAAATCGATTCAGCCTTTAAGGCATGAAAAGGTAACAGAGAGATAGACAGAATTACTTTCGCATATAAAATACTTATTATATATTTATATTATATTATATAGTGTACAGTATCGATAGTATGGGTACCTGTAGGTATAGCGGTGAAAGAAGGAAAATTAGAACATAACTAGCTTTTGCCAGCGGCTTTGCCCGCGTGTATGTCGGAAATTATCCCACGGGAAGCTTCTACCGGGATGAAAAGTATCCTATGTTTTTATCCAGGTTATAAACTATCTGTGTACCAATTTTCATCCAAATCCATTCAGCCGTTTTAGCGTGATTGAGTAACAAACATCCAAACATACAAACTTCCACATTTATAATATTAGTAGGATATATGAAACTTACTTCACATAATTTAAAGGAATAGAGAAAAGATAGATATATACGATATAAAAAAATCTTATTGTTAGTTAATACATTAAGTAAATGCTTCTATTTATCCAACAATTATAATCCAATAAAAAAAAAACTGGTAAAAGACTGGTTTCACAATCTCTTGCAAGTCGCCAATAAGTCGGTTGCTTATGTCATCCGCTTTCTTCGATTCGTCGGTATAATTATAGTGTTTTTTCTTATAAATATGTACTTTTTATTATTTTCTTATTTAGCATGCGTTCGTTGTCATACTTCGATGTTATATCGTGGACAATAGTGTATGTTATACGTTTTTTCGATTGTATAATAACTACTTTGTTAATGCTGTAATATATAACTGGTTTTTGTCCCAAATAAATAAAATAAAATAAAAATCAAATTTTGTTCAATATAAGTGCCTATTGGCTCATTTCAACGTACCTGAATCTACGAACATAATCAGTAAACTTTATTCGCCAAGGCTAACTAAAGCTCGCTAGAACTACACTAGATTTCAGACTATTCGTGTGCCTGTTGCTGCCAACTGGTTTAATTAGCCTTTTAGTTAACCGTCTAGCTTTTGGAAGTTATGCGCGCTGGCCGCTGCCGTGGCACCGCTCGCTTAGTCACAGTTCTAACCTAACCTAACCCATTTGGTCTGGGTGCCCTGGCTTAGTTACTGCGACCAATATTCGGCTCACGCGTGGTTGGTCACAGTTCCAACCTAACCTGTAATTGGATATCATTCAGGCCGCTAGTTGCTATGTCTAACTTTACTGAGACAATTGAACTTCACCTACATTCTCGTTTCTGTGACATTTTCGCACCACTAAACGCAAAGAACCAAAGAATACTCTACTTAAATACATACAGTAGGGAATGTAGGTATGTAGGTTGCGATGAAGGCTACAATGATAGACCATCCAACCTCTGTTCAAAGGCTGTTCTACCAACGATTACTTAAACGATAAGAATAGTTGGTCGCTGTGATTAACTCAAGACAATGTTTATGTTCTTTCTCCCACTAATTAGCTTACATAATAACAGGTTATACGAATTCCTAAAATTGTTTATTTTATTTGACAAATAATATAATTTAATGTTTTGTGTTGCGTAAATTATTTTGCATACTATTGTATAGAATCAAGTTCTTCTACCTGAATAGACAGCTGTGCTGCTGGGGAGTTTGTTGCACCACTTCTTCTTCCCAGCTAAAGCACTAGGAAGTGGTGAAGGGCGGGCGTTTTGTGGGGACTGTCTTATGTAATTTTGACGTTCAGAAAGTGCTGATTCTGAGCCTAATTCGAATAAATGACTTAATATATTTAATTTTTTATTTTTAGAGATTTTTTCAGCACTTATTCCCTACCTAGCCAGGTTCAATGTAATAAGATACTTATGTTCTTAATGATAAGGTACAACATCATAACATCATACCTGTATTCCCGAAAGGGTTAGGCAGAGGTTTCACCTATAGTACATTCACATTTCACCCGTTATATTTAAGTCCCGTATAATAGGGGGCAAGCCTATTGCCATCAACCGGGCATAAATCCAGTCTGGGCTGCTACTGAGCAATTCCAGATGGAAAAACGAACCCAGAACCTCATTCTCAGCAGTAGCGCTTGTGACTACTAGACCAAAGAGGCAGTGTATACTATTTAAATTTGTTTAAAAATAAAAGACTACGTCATCAAGTATTCTATTGTGAATCGCTTCCGTAATTGCGTGAGATTTTCGTCGAAACAAAAGTGAAAAATAACCTACTATAAAAAAAAAACATGAAACGACGCTCTTCCAAAGTAATATTTTAATGAAACATATAAAAGTTTACCTATTTGCTAGAATAGTATGTCTGTATTAATAAATTATCGAGCCGCCTAAACTCCAAATTTGTATTTCCTTTCTTCGCTCTCAAAAAATACGTGTATCATTTTTCCGCTTCGATTTTTCTCGCCATAAATTGAAGAATATTTCAAGCTCATCGAAGTTATTTATGTCTTTTGTAACAGCGAAGAATACATCACTTTGTAAAACGCTTTCTGGCATAGAACTAGTAGAGCGTAAAAACGAGGTATAATATACTTCAAGAATACATTTTAATATTTTATTATGTCACAATAATGTACCCAAGAATCGTGCGTAAAACATTCAGCCGTTTAATTTAATTACTTAAACGCTTTCTGGCATAAAACTAGTATAGCGTAAAAACGAGATATAATATACTTCAAGAATACATTTTAATATTTTTATTAAAATATTATTATTCTTTTTGTCTATGGCTTATCTCGGGACCCTGGGGTCCCGGACTTTTGGAAGGCGTACGAGGGGCCGAAGCCAACTCGCAGAGGCCCCTTAGACAATTTTAAATGACGAGGAGGCACCAAATATTATTATTATCTTTGGCTTATCTCGGGACCCTGGGGTCCCGGGCCTTTGGAAGGCGTACGAGGGGCCAAAGCCAACTCGCAGAGGCCCCTTAGACAATTTCAAATGACGAGGAGGCACCAGCCGACGATTATCCCTGTATGCACTATGCAAGTGCACCCAAGGAAAACCCCCGGTTGGTGCAGGACTATAGCAGAACATGGAAACAAAACACATTGGGCTATGGGTTTGGGTGGCTACATGGATTGGGTACCTTGAGCTATGGAAGAACTATGTCCCCTGCCTGACCAATGTTATATAATATACACAGATAAATTGGCAGGGGGTGACTTGCACACACAATAATGGGCCCCCGGAAACGGTCGCTAGCACATAGTGACGTAGCGACAAGGGCAACATGTCCTGAGGTGCTTGAGGAGTGGAGAGGTATTCCACGGCTCTCAGAACAATCCCAGAGCCCGGAAGATGGTCAAGATCCCTACAAGCACTTACTGGAATACTTCCTTCCTCCGAGCACGTTTGCTCTTGCGAATCTCCACTCAAGCCGGCCAATAAAGGCAAGAATGAGGTGGGAGCTCTGTTCCCGTCAGTGTTCACTCCAGCCGGCCAATAAAGGCAAGCCAGAGGTGAAGAACAAGACTTCTCCCGGGAAATAGGGTCCGTGGGGTCGCTACTGCCCAACAGCTCGCCACATACTGCCCTGTGGGTTTATTATTATTATTTCCTTTATTTCATTTATGTACATATATTTCACGATTAAGCCATTGGCTGATACAACTATCGGCACAATGATCGCTGAGTCCACATCCCACATGTCGACAACCTCGCGAGCCAAGTCAAGATACTTGATTTGTTTATCTTTCTCGGCTTTCACGAGGTTCCCGTCATGCGGGACCGTTATGTCAATAATCATTGTGCGCCGCTCTGTTCGATCCACCACCACTATATCAGGCTTATTGGCAACAATAGTCCTGTCAGTGATGATGGATCGATCCCAGTACAATGTGATATTTCCATTTTCGAGAACTGGGTCGGGCACATACCTATAGTACGGCACTTCCGATTCCGCAAGGTTGTATTTCAGTGCAAGTTGCTGATGGATAATCCTGGCTACAAGGTTGTGTCTATGCAAGTACTCTTCGTTAGCAAGACGAGAACACCCGGAGATAATGTGTCGGATTGATTCTCCCGGACGGTGGCATGCCCGACAGATGTCAACCGTGGCATCTTTCACAATATATTTCCGGTAGTTGTTCGTCATCATAACTTCGTCCATAATTGCACAGACAAAACCTTCGGTTTCCCCAAAGAGGTCACCGGAACGCAGCCAGGCTACGGACGCTAACAAATCTACGTCGGGTCCATGTAGGGCCCGGAAAAAGCGTCCGTGAAGCTCCTTACTCTGCCATACCTCCCTGCGATCGTTAGTGTCAAGCACTACAGGTTTGCGCCAGTTCTCTTTAGCCAAGGAGAGCGGAGTGAGGCCCTTGTCCACCGCGACCACATCTCGATGCATCCCCACATCGGCTTCTAGGAAATATTCCCTGAGACTGCATATCTCGCGGTTGTGGAGAGTCTTAGCGTTTAAAAAGCCTCGGCCTCCACACTTTCGCGGGATATACAGTCTCATTACCGATGACCGTGGGTGATGCAGTCAACAGCGTACGGACCCTCCGATCCAGGGCGTCGAGTTCCGTCTGAGTCCATTTGAGTACGCCGAAAGAGTACATCAAAACCGGCATGACCCAACCGTTGAAGGCACGCACCTTGTTTCCGCCTGATAGAAGACTATTAAATACTTTCTTCAGGCGGCCAAAGAAGCGCTCCTTCAACGATTGCTTCATGTCAGTAACATTGATGCCCAACGCTTCCGACATACCCAAATACTTATAGGTTTCGGGTGCGGAGAGGGCTCTAAGGTTTATGGAATCCGAGAGTTGGGTTCCCACGGATTCCACAATCTCTCCTCGCTTTACATGCATGACCGCACATTTGTCCACACCAAATTCCATCCTGATGGCGCTACTGAATGTTTCAGTTACTTTTAGTAGCTCCATCAGTTGCAAATTGTTGGGGGCAAAGAGTTTTAGGTCATCCATGTAGAGGAGGTGGGATATAACCTGACCACCTCTCCGCAGCCGATATCCTAGACCTGAATCCTCCAGCAGTGTGCTTAGAGGATTCAAGGCTAAGCAGAACCAAAGCGGACTCAAACTATCGCCCTGAAATATGCCCCGCTCGATCCTTATCGGCTCGCTGTTCCTCTGGATATTTCGACATCCTGGATAGCGAAGGACCGTCCTCCATTGCCCCATACACGACATCAGGAAGGTGCGCAGAGTTGCATCTACTTTATACAACTCCAGCACCCTCATGAGCCATGTATGTGGCACCGAGTCATAGGCCTTCTTATAGTCTATCCAACATGTCGACAGATCCTTTCGGAAACGACGAACCTGTTGGCTAATGGCCATATCAATGAGGAGTAGCTCCTTAGTACCACGGGACCCATTCCTACATCCATTTTGAGAGGCAGACATGATGGAGTTGGTGTCTATATGTTCGTTGTTGGTGTCTATATGTTCGTTTTATTATTATTTCCTTTATTCCATTTATATACATATATTTCACATTTTTAAATATTTTTTTATAAAAACATGAAATAAAAAAAAAACATTTAAAAATATAAAACATAGTAGCCCACCGGTATCGGGAACAGGGTCCAAGCTACCGGCGGTCAGGGCTCCAGAGAGAGGAACCTCCTAACAATGCGCGCCGTGTCCAGAAGTACCGCTCTCTGAATCAGGCCCTTAATCCAGCTGCCCAACGAGAGCCTCCTTAGATGTTGGTCGAGGCTCTTAGCGATTAAGCCATTGGCTGATACGACTATCGGCACAATGATCGCTGAGTCCACATCCCACATGTCGACAACCTCGCGAGCCAAGTCAAGATACTTGATTTGTTTATCTTTCTCGGCTTTCACGAGGTTCCCGTCATGCGGGACTGTTATGTCAATAATCATTGTGCGCCGCTCTGTTCGATCCACCACCACTATATCAGGGTTATTGGCAACAATAGTCCTGTCAGTGATGATGGATCGATCCCAGTACAATGTGATATTTCCATTTTCGAGAACTGGGTCGGGCATATACCTATAGTACGGCACTTCCGATTCCGCAAGGTTGTATTTCAGTGCAAGTTGCTGATGGATAATCCTGGCTACAAGGTTGTGTCTATGCAAGTACTCTTCGTTAGCAAGACGAGAACATCCGGAGATAATGTGTCGGATTGATTCTCCCGGACGGTGGCATGCCCGACAGATGTCAACCGTGCCGTCTTTCACAATATATTTCCGGTAGTTGTTCGTCATCATAACTTCGTCCATAATTGCACAGACAAAACCTTCGGTTTCCCCAAAGAGGTCACCGGAACGCAGCCAGGCTACGGACGCTAACAAATCTACGTCGGGTCCATGTAGGGCCCGGAAAAAGCGTCCGTGAAGCTCCTTACTCTGCCATACCTCCCTGCGATCGTTAGTGTCAAGCACTACAGGTTTGCGCCAGTTCTCTTTAGCCAAGGAGAGCGGAGTGAGGCCCTTGTCCACCGCGACCACATCTCGATGCATCCCCACATCGGCTTCTAGGAAATATTCCCTGAGACTGTATATCTCGCGGTTGTGGAGAGTCTTAGCGTTTAAAAAGCCTCGGCCTCCACACTTTCGCGGGATATACAGTCTCATTACCGATGACCGTGGGTGATGCATTCGATATGCAGTCAACAGCGTACGGACCCTCCGATCCAGGGCGTCGAGTTCCGTCTGAGTCCATTTGAGTACGCCGAAAGAGTACATCAAAACCGGCATGACCCAACCGTTGAAGGCACGCACCTTGTTTCCGCCTGATAGAAGACTATTAATTACTTTCTTCAGGCGGCCAAAGAAGCGCTCCTTCAACGATTGCTTCATGTCAGTAACATTGATGCCTAACGCTTCCGACATACCCAAATACTTATAGGTTTCGGGTGCGGAGAGGGCTCTAAGGCTTATGGAATCCGAGAGTTGGGTTCCTACGGATTCCACAATCTCTCCTCGCTTTACATGCATGACCGCACATTTGTCCACACTAAATTCCATCCTGATGGCGCTACTGAATGTTTCAGTTACTTTCAGTAGCTCCATCAGTTGCAAATTGTTGGGGGCAAAGAGTTTTAGGTCATCCATGTAGAGGAGGTGGGATATAACCTGACCACCTCTTCGCAGCCGATATCCTAGACCTGAATCCTCCAGCAGTGTGCTTAGAGGATTCAAGGCTAAGCAGAACCAAAGCGGACTCAAACTATCGCCCTGAAATATGCCTCGCTCGATCCTTATCGGCTCGCTGTTCCTCTGGATATTTCGACATCCTGGATAGCGAAGGACCGTCCTCCATTGCCCCATACACGACATCAGGAAGGTGCGCAGAGTTGCATCTACTTTATACAACTCCAACACCCTCATGAGCCATGTATGTGGCACCGAGTCATAGGCCTTCTTATAGTCTATCCAACATGTCGACAGATCCTTTCGGGAACGACGAACCTGTTGGCTAATGGCCATATCAATGAGGAGTAGCTCCTTAGTACCACGGGACCCATTCCTACATCCATTTTGAGAGGCAGACATGATGGAGTTGGTGTCTATATGTTCGTTAATTTTAGCTCTCAAAATGGATGTAAGAACTTTATAGACCGTCGGTAAACACGTGATCGGTCTATAATTTTTGGGTTCCGCGGTGCTACCGGATTTATGGAGCAGGTGGGTAACTCCTGTCGTTAGGAACTGGGGTAGCGAACCAGACTCTAAAGCAGACTGGTACTGAGCCGCCAAGCGAGCGTGCGATCCAAGAAACCATTTGATCCAGAAGTTGTGCAGTCCGTCCGGCCCTGGAGACTTCCAGTTAGGCAACGGACGGACTGCACGAGCTACATCTTGGGAACAGATGGTAATAGCCTCCATTTCTCGTATTGGATCGCAGGCTCGCTCGACTTCCCGAGCCCAATCACCTTCGGTGTGACTGACAGGCACCGCCCAGATACTGCGCCAGAAAGAACACATGGCATCATCATCCGGCAGGTGCGTGTCAGTCACACCTTGGTCCGGTCGCTCCCAACTCCTATAAACCCACCTTTCATCGCTCTGGAAGGTGCGATTCTGAGTGTATCGTTCCACTCGCCGCTTATACCTACGAATACGGTTTGCCCATGCATAGACTTTCTGCTTCAGGAAGTCGATGCGCTCTGTGACACGGGACATATAGTCCTGAGGGCTGACATCAGTCCCTGAGAACGCCCGTCTCACAAAGCGCATCACTCTATTATTATAATTATTATTATTATTTCTTGTCTTTGGCTTATCTCGGGACCCTGGGGTCCCGGGCCTTTGGAAGGCGTACGAGGGGCCGAAGCCAACTCGCAGAGGCCCCTTAGACAATTTCAAATGACGAGGAGGCACCAGCCGACGATTATCCCTGTATGCACTATGCAAGTGCACCCAAGGACAACCCCCGGTTGGTGCAGGACTATTGCAGAACATGGAAACAAAACACATTGGGCCTATGGGTTTGGGTGGCTACATGGATTGGGTACCTTGAGCTATGGAAGAACTATGTCCCCTGCCTGACCAATGTTATATAATATACACAGATAAATTGGCAGGGGGTGACTTGCACACTCAATAATGGGCCCCCGGAAACGGTCGCTAGCACATAGTGACGTAGCGACAAGGGGCAACATGTCCTGAGGTGCTTGAGGAGTGGAGAGGTATTCCACGGCTCTCAGAACAATCCCAGAGCCCGGAAGATGGTCAAGATCCCTACAAGCACTTACTGGAATACTTCCTTCCTCCGAGCATGTTTGCTCTTGCGAATCTCCACTCAAGCCGGCCAATAAAGGCAAGAATGAGGTGGGAGCTCTGTTCCCGTCAGTGTTCACTCCAGCCGGCCAATAAAGGCAAGCCAGAGGTGAAGAACAAGACTTCTCCCGGGAAATAGGGTCCGTGGGGTCGCTACTGCCCAACAGCTCGCCACATACTGCCCTGCGGGATTATTATTATTATTTTTTTTTTTGCTTTTTTTTTTTTATTTTTTTTTTTATTTTTTTTTATATTTTTTTTTTTCGCAAAAGCTGCATTATATGTTATATGTTATTTAGATGTAGGTTAAGATTTAGGATATAAGTAGTATGTAATTTTATAGGATGTAGATTAAGGATTTAGCATTTAAGGATGTTGCATGTCGGCCACTCTATCGCATTGGATCGCAGATCTGTAATGGTAGGTGTTGGTAAGATTTAAGTAAATAAATAAATAAATAAATTTTATTATGTCACAATAATGTACCCAAGAATCGTGCGTAAAACATTCAGCCGTTTAATTTAATTACTTAAACGCTTTCTAGCATAAAACTAGTATAGCGTAAAAACGAGATATAATATACTTCAAGAATACATTTTAATATTTTATTATGTCACAATAATGTACCCAAGAATCGTGCGTAAAACATTCAGCCGTTTAATTTAATCACTAAAACGCTTTCTGGCATAAAACTATTAGAGTGTAAAAACGAGGTATAATATACCCCAAGAATACATTTTAATATTTTATTATGTCACAATAATGTACCCAAGAATCGTGCGTAAAACATTCAGCCGTTTAATTTAATCACTAAAACGCTTTCTGGCATAAAACTAGTAGAGCGTAAAAAACAGAGATAATATACTTCAAGAATACATTTTAATATTTTATTATGTCACAATAATGTACCCAAGAATCGTGCGTAAAACATTCAGCCGTTTAATTTAATCACTAAAACGCTTTCTGGCATAAAACTAGTAGAGCGTAAAAACGAGATATAATATACTTCAAGAATACATTTTAATATTTTATTATGTCACAATAATGTACCCAAGAATCGTGCGTAAAACATTCAGCCGTTTAATTTAATTACTTAAACGCTTTCTGGCATAAAACTAGTATAGCGTAAAAACGAGATATAATATACTTCAAGAATACATTTTAATATTTTATTATGTCACAATAATGTACCCAAGAATCGTACGTAAAACATTCAGCCGTTTAATTTAATCACTAAAACGCTTTCTGGCATAAAACTATTAGAGTGTAAAAACGAGGTATAATATACCTCAAGAATACATTTTAATATTTTATTATGTCACAATAATGTACCCAAGAATCGTGCGTAAAACATTCAGCCGTTTAATTTAATCACTAAAACGCTTTCTGGCATAAAACTATTAGAGTGTAAAAACGAGGTATAATATACCTCAAGAATACATTTTAATATTTTATTATGTCACAATAATGTACCCAAGAATCGTGCGTAAAACAGTCAGGTGTTTAATTTAATCACTAAAACGCTTTCTGACATAAAACTAGTAGAGCGTAAAAACGAGATATAATATAATATACTTCAAGAGTACATTTTAATATTTTATTATGTCACAATAATGTACCCAAGAATCGTGCGTAAAACATTCAGCCGTTTAATTTAATTACTACATTAATGATATTCGTAGAAGTGGGTAGTTTTACCATGTTTTATGTAGAAATATTGTAACTAATTAGGCGTAACATATTGCTACAGACTCCCAAAGGCTTTAATAGTACGAAAACATGTGATTTCCTGGAATTAATGCTCATCGCTACCACTAGTAAAGTTACATAATTGATGCCTACGAGTTTTTTACATGTTCCTAAGTTATTTTTCACATAGATTGTGTTTTTGTAGACGGAGGCTTGTGGGTTGAGTAATTTTTCACTGCAAATGGACCATTAGGTGAAGCAAGCGTCTGAAAATTGTGAGATAAGTGTTTAGGGTCACAATTTATATTGGTAAGTATTTGCCTTATAAGAGACATTGGTCCTAGGAGAACCTCAAAATTTATTTAATATTTTCTCAACACAAAAAATTGCGTCTGAATAAATCTTCATATTAATTAACCCAAATATCAGAAAGATCATTAACTTGACATTTGCAACAGAGGTAGCTTAGTAGGTACTTACGATGAAATAACAACGGCTTAAGCTCAACAAGAAACAAAAGAGTAGGTACCTTGTCAATCAACCTTAATCCCTTGTTGAGATAAATCGATTTAATCACAGTTCAAAGCATTCACTCCTTCTAGGGCCGATACCGAACATCTATATTTAGGTATGAGCCCAAAATTATCGATAACACTAATTATATACTGTTGTATAAACATTAATGTAGGTCGGTCATATAAAATGTTCGGTACAGTCCGCGAGGCCTAAGCTGAGCTTTGCATTTGTGTGAGTGACGAACCGCGCCTCAGGCCGATTGCCAAAAAGCAGTATAAACCGGTTTTAAACCAAGCAAAGGACGCGTCGTGCTCCAGGCCGACGTCACACCTACACTATCTATGTGCACTCACACAAATGCAAAGCTCAGCTTAGGCCTCGCGGACTGTAGTAAGTTATAAAGCAAAGTAGGTATACAGGGTGGCGGGAACCATCGACGACCGCCATGGCTCACGTAGAATGATCCACTTGAAGGACTAAGTGCGGAAATCAAACCTAATAACACAGCACATAGAGGACGAAAAATTTCAGCGCAGGGTGTTCAGAATCATGTACTGAATCCATGGTTGCGCGTCGATGCCATCCTGTATATTTTTAAGGGTCATAGCAAATCCAAAACTAAATACAATTGATAGTATCTTTAATCGGAATAATTATAAAGTACTTTTAGGGGCGAACTGACACAAGAATTGACATATCTGTTATTAAAAATAACTTTGCGATGATAAAATTATTTTACAGTTTTATAAACATACAAAATCACTTAGTTGAATCCGATTATGAAAGTTTCTGCACAAAATATACAGTTTAGTGCAGGGTAGGCGAACCTTTATGCATCAACCATTTTTTCTAAAATATGTTTAATGGGGTCATTGACGTGCCATCAAATAATCTTGACTTTCTGATTATTTGGAAAATAATAATAATAAATACTATCAAAACTCTTTATTAAATAAATTAAACAAAAGAGGTACATTTTGGAATGTTTTTATTACACGCATAAATTAAATTACTGTAAAATTAGTGTGACTTCTGTTACTGCTGGTTAGATGACAAATAATTAATGTTAGGGTTGTAAGATGTTACTTTTAGCAAAATGCATGCTGAACTGGATTCATCTGTCAAACGGTTTCTAACCGAGTTTTTAATGTTATTCATCTCTGAAAATAATGACTCACAGGCATAGGTAGAGAAAACATTGTTAAAATAGCATGAGCCAGCTTCTTCAAACAGTTAAATGTGTCTGGTAACGCATTCCATGTTTCCAGAATTTTGTTATTAGCATTTTTACTTAAATTATTTGTCAATCTTTCAGTTTCCATTAATTCCAACTCTTTCCTTGTTTCAATAAATTTTTGAATCCATATTGAACTAGATTGGAAATCAATCAACTCCATTTCAAATCATAAAATACCTACTTAACACATTTTTTACACATGTTTTGAGATCGGCGACGCGTGTCCAAAATATTGTGTCACGTGCCATCAATGGCACGCGTGCCATTGGTTCGCCTACCCTGGTTTAGTGCCTAAAATATACCTTCTTTAAAACTGAGCTTGTCTTTAAAACGACCCTTCAACAAAAACTATATCTTATTTTTTGTTGAAGGCTCTTTTTAAAGACTGAAGTTTCCTCCTGGGATTACTAAAAAAATTAACAGCATAATCTCGTAGAGTTAATTAAAAAAAGATTCAGATTTCTCAACAACGTTAAAACATTATTCTCCAGTACACTGTAACGCCAGCGTAAAACAATAAAGAACCGCATTTCATTCTAATAAACTTGGCCTGTGAATGGTACCCGTGATCGGTACAAATCGTTCACGCTTACGACAGCCATTCTTTTAATGGAATAAAAGAAACATTCATTCACAACAGAACAAACATTAGAACATGATGAAAGGGACAGAAAAGAACTAATATGGAAACGTGTAAGTGCTGAGTTCTTTGATAGCTCAGTGAAGGTATAGGAAATGAGTCCTATCTATCTGCCTAGACTTTTCCCAATTATGTTGGGGTCGGCTTCCAGTCTAACCGGATGCAACTGAATACCAGTATTTTACATATTGCGATTGCCTATCTGCCCTTCACAATCTAGTTACTGAGTAATACAATACCTCTTGATAAGACTGGTTGTTAGAATTTCGGGCTTCTGACGACCCGTTAAGACTGTCAACGATCCACGAATAACAGCCAGGACCAACGGCTTAAAGTGCTTTCCGAGGCACAGAGGAGTCTTTGTATGTAAAGATGGTCACGCATCCATGGAACAACCGCGACAAGAGAAGCTTAACCTGATCGATCGACCCGCGCGGCTGTTATGACTTAGCCACAAGCCCCTCTTACAGGAAATAAGACCTATCAAATTATTTCACTCATTTTATTTTAAATAAACCATAAGTTTGGTAAGCAAATATACAGGAGATAGGAAGCTATGTGTTAATTGTAAATGAACATAAGATAGGTAAGTATTTACAACACAGCCCACACCAGAGGAGTTGACCTGTCTCCTTAAAATCTCATTTTGCATCCATTAAAAACGTTAAGAAGTTTCTCGTGTAAGCCTGTGTTTTACTGCAGCTAAATTACTTAGGAACATTGTAGAAACGACGCCTCACGATGAGCTCGACATAAACTTCAATCCCTACGAGCAGATAAAAGTTAAAAGCTTAGGTAGGTACATTGTTAACTTAAAAATACAAACGGCTTAATCTTTTTATTAGAATAACAATAAAAAATTTTTTTACAAAAAAAAAAAACAACCGGCTTCCAAAAAAATACTACAAAGTGAAAAATAACTTTAATTTCGGAAGTCGGTGTCTTTGGATCTGTATTTTAGCTTTTTGCCACCGTTTTCCAAAATTAAAGTTATTTTTCACTTTGTAGTATTTTTTTGGAAGTCGGTCGTTTTTTTTTTTTGTAAAAAAGTTTTTTATTTTTCACTTTTTAGTGGGTCAGTCTGTAATTCATCTAAGTTACAGTAGCCTAATGTCAACTGCTCATCACCTTTACAAAATATTGCTTTTCCCGATACAAAGACGTTAATCGTTGAGGAGTTCTCCCAGTAAGGAACCAGGAGAACTGGAACTGATGGTGAAGTCACCATCAGCCCCATTTCAACAATGTATTGTGACGAGCATAAATTGCTTAGCAATAATCGAACCGCAACCCATGAAATACGTATTATTGAGTAGTTCCGATGGCCATCTCTGGTCTTCCTCATCAGTTCCATTTCACTAAATGGTGCTTTCCGGGAGCAAATGCACGAGTTACTATAAAAAATATCCAAATCGCTATAGGTGTGCCTATAAAATCTGAAGGTTCCCCTCGATTTCTCTACGATGCCATCATCAGATCCTGGTTTCCTTATTATGGTACCACCCTTGGAATATCTCCTTTCCAACAACAAAAAAATAATCATAAAAATCGGTTTATAAACGACGAAGTTATCCGCGAACACACATAAAAAAATAAAATATATACGGTCGAATTGAGTAACCTCCTTTTTTTGAAGTCGGTTAAAAAACAATATTATTAAACATCTACATATTTAGATAACTAAAGGTCCTGAAATACGATGCAAAAAAATCCCTTACCATCAGGTTTTTTACTCAATAGGATACTAATTTATAGGGTGGTCCAAATAGTGACGTCAATAAAAACTTTTTTACAAAAAAATACAACCGACTTCCAAAAACAACTACAAAGTGAAAAATAACTTTAATTTTGGAAGTCGGTGTCTAGTTAAATGTATTTTCGTTTTTTGCCACCGACTTCCGAAATTAAAGTTATTTTTCACTTTGTAGTTGTTTTTGGAAGTCGGTTGTATTTTTTTGTAAAAAAGTTTTTATTTTTCACTTTTTAGTGGTGGAACCTACCCCCACACAAATTCTAATACCACTACCTGCAAAACAAAGTACTCGTAGAACATCATCCATATAAAAGTGGGGAAAAAATACGTATTATTGAAGCTAACTCAAAAACTACCAAAGCAAAGTTAATAAATTTTATATGGGACCAACTGTGATGTTGAACCAACCAACAAAAAAAACAAACAAACCAACCCTCTCGAATAAAACAAAAACAATCCAAATCGGTCCATCCATCTTCGAGTAATCGGGGAACGAATTGATAACCTCCTCCTTTTTGAAGTCGGTTAAAAAGAAAGATCTGGATTCCTCATACCCAGGGGTATTCGAAAATAACCCACGTATGTTCCGCGATTTATTGTAGTCTTCGAGTTATTTTTGTCTTTGTTATTAATGTATATAAAATATTGTAAAAGAGTAACGGTGGAGTTTCTTCATTCGAAACTACTTTTGGAAAGGGCGACTAGAATCAATTCCATGGTTTTTTAAATTTTGACGTTCAAAAGTGCCACTTATTAAAATTAAAATAAAACTTAAATAAATGATTTGACTTTGACCTGTATTTTTTGTATTTTGCCACTCCGTTGTGCCGAATCATGCCGATCTGACCATGTGCGTAGAACCCTTAAGAAATCGTAAGGGCTTCAAAGGGTTCCCAAGAATAGCAAAAGCATTTTAGTATAGAAAATTCCTATTTTCTTATCGATAAAGATCGTATAATAAACTATGTTTCTAAAGACCACAGTGGAATAAAATGCCAGACAAAAGGCGCGTAATGTTATTGCAAATGAGTCTTTTTGTAACAGCTTTTCCAAATTTTTCCAAAGAGATCGCTTAGCACAGTTTTACGTGATCATTTAGGACTAAAGCTTGAACCTAATACATATGTAAGTGAGTCTTCGTTTTCGAAGGACTGTAATGATAAAAAGGTATTATGAAGCAAATTGACTTTGATAAAGGGCTGTTAATATAAAACAAACGATTGCCGATTTTCGACCAGAGAATTAGGTGAGGTGTTCTTCGTTTTTAGGGTTCCATACCTCAAAATAAAAAAAACGGCCAAGTGCGTGTCAGACCGTGTACAATGAAGGGTTCCGTAGTTGAAAAAAAATTATCCCATAAACAAACAACATTGCATTCCCAAAAAAAAAAAAAAAAAAAATATGTGATAAAATTACAAATTAACAATTTTCGGACTTTTTCCTTAACTTGTGCTTTGCTTCTTGCCAAATTTCATTATTCTAGGTCAATGGGAAGTACCGACATATTGAGTTACCAGCAAATAAATCAAAACCTATAGGTTTTCCCATTGATCTAAAATCATGGGCAAGAAGCAAGGTCTCATAGCATAAGTACAGGAAAAAGTCCGAAAATCATTAATCTGTAGCTTTATCACATACATTTTTTTTTTAATATTACAAAGTTATATTTGCAGTTGGAGAATTGACCGGACGTATATCGAAGTATGGGAGAACATGTTTTTCAACTGCAGTTTTGTGTTTTTGTTTTTGGGGTAAATTCATCCCAACTACAGAACCATTGTGCGTGATCTGACACGCACATGGCAAGAGTGATCTATTCAAAATTAATTTATTTACTTTATCCGTCCGCGTTTGGATCGCAGAAGTTCATATGTGTACCAAATTTCAACATAATCGGTCTATTAGATTCGGAGCAAATTGACTGTGACAGACGGACAGACAGACAGACATACGAGTGATCCTATAAGGGTTCTGTTTTTTTTTTGCCTTTTGAGATACGTAACCCTAAAAAAACAAAATTATTAATTATTGGTATTCTAAAATGAACACGGAAACAATACTATCACTGTTCTATTATTAATGCAGGTTAAACACAATTTATTGGTGTACGAATATCAGCCCCAATGGAAATGTTAACACGGGAACTGCCCAATAGGTTAGCGTATCGACCGAAACAATCTATTCACATTTTAATTCTCGCCAGAACTATTTTCCATAGACACAATACCAGCAGATGTAATCGAGGGTGACTGATAATAATCATTTTCGTCACATCGCTTTCATTTGATGTGGGTGTAATTAATAGTCGGGAATGTTTGTAAGTGTCCACGAATATTAATAACTGTAATCCTGTTAGAGCAGTTGTTTCATGATTTGTTGTTTCCTATATTTTATAGACAGTTAATTAATTAATTGATCACGGCCTGAGCTATACGTAAAACAGTTCGTGCCGAATACGAGAGTCGGCTAGCGTAGGATTAAATTCTTTTTATTTCGTTTATAAGCCTAAAAAATCTTGTGTAGGAGCTCGTGGCTAAGTAATAACAGCCACACGGGTCGATCCATCAGGTTAAGCTACGCTTGCCGGGGTTGGTCCGTGGATGGGTGACCATCTTTACATACTGAGACTTGTCCGTGCCTCGGAAAGCACATTAAGCCGTTGGTCCTGGCTGTCATTCGTGGATCTTTGACAGTCGTTACGGGTCCTCAGAAGCCCGAAAGTCTGACCAAGAGGTATCGTTATTACCCAGTTAATGGGTTGTGGAGGTCAGATAGGCAGTCGCTCCATGTAAAATATAGGTATTCAGCTGCATCTGGTTAGATTGGAAGCCGACCCCAACATAATTGGGAAAAGGCTAAGCAGATTGATTGAAGCCTAAAAAATCTTAACAAAAAAAAAAATTAAATTTATAAATATACTTTTATTTAAATATAATTTACTAAAAAAAAATACTTTAAAAGCTAACATTCGATAGCAAAACGATCCATTTTCGATACCATCTTAAACATTCTACGACCTCGCCAATATAGAACCAGCAAACAACTTCTGCTCGCCTCTGCAACATGTGTAACCAAGTCTATACTTCCAATTGTGTTTAAATTAACTGACTTATGGTGCGTTGCACCAAGGGCTACGATATAGTTTCGGTCAGTTAATAAGACCATAGAATGACTACCTGCTGTTGCACTGTCATATCAAATGTAAAAGTTAAAGTGACAGATATTTAATAATAACTTTAGCCAGCGAAGCGTGGGTGCGTAAAGGTATGACGTCATCTAGCAAATTGTCAAATGGAACAACCCATTTTTTTTTTTAACAGGAACTGAAACAAGTATAGAGGCATGAGGAACAGGGTGTAAAGTTCACTCATCCTCTATTGAAAAGGGAGGATCCTCTGACCAGACGGGTGTTGGTCTGGTGGGCAACTGCCTGACGGTTGATGTCGGGACGTTGTATTATATGCTAATCACGCGGTAAACTCTGATTGCGCGATGCAGGATTGCGTGACGTCAGTGTGACGCGTAGTTCGTATGTAACGATGTAGATTCCGCTACATCACTCCCCTCCGGAGACCGGAAGTCGATAGTGGGCTGAGTCGTGTATCTTGCGATGCTTGCCAGTGCCAGTTGTGGTTCCAGTGAGTCGGAACCGGGTGCCGCATAGTTCACGGTGAGTCGGAACTGTCTGCGGTAATACCCTAGTGAGTCGGGCTGGCGCTGCGTTATGCTCCAGTGAGTCGGAGTGTACAGCGCTGGGTTGAGGTTGAGGCTGAAGGTGATAACCAGGATTGCGCATCCGCTGCATGCTGGTGGTCAGGTCAGGATACCCGTTGAAGGCGTGGGTGCTGGCTGGCTGTGTGACTCGCCGCTCGAAAGCTTGAGGAAGTGATGCTGATGACGTCACGCTGAAGGAATTGCACGAAGGCTGCGCTGACGTTCATGTTCGGTGTCACCAGTATAGAGGCATGAGGAACAGGGTATAAAGTTCACTCATCCTCTATTGAAAAGGGAGGATCCTCCGACCAGACGGGTGTAGTTTCTGGTGGGCAACTGCCTGACGGTTGATGTCGGGACGTTGTATATATGCTAATCACACGGCAAACTCTGATTACGCGATGCAGGATTGCGTGACGTTAGTGTAACGCGTAGTTCGTATGTAGCGATCTAGATTCCGCTACACAAGGTGGTGTTGCACCATCTTACTTTAACACTAACAAACATCGAACTGAAGGTGCGAAGTTTGTTATTGTTAAAGTAAGTTAAACCCTTTGAAGTTTACACATGGAAAGGTTTCATAACCAAACCTATTGCTTTGATAGTGAGAGATTTTAGTTAATTTTAGTTGGTTGTGAAGCTTTTTCTACCGCATTACTTTCCCTGTATAGGGTAGATACGAAATTTGTACAGCGCCTGTAACCACTCGACTAGTCTAACTATACAGGCTGTATCAGAAAGGTGTGGTCTTTAGAGGTGTGGTACAGACTATCACATTGAACAACTTTCTCCATATGACCAACATCGTAAACGAGAAAAAAATATCAGCCGTCCCATACATTTTGGTCGAGTAGGTATTGACGCTTTTGTACTGAACAGCTGATAATATTTTTTTCTCGATTACGATGTTGGTCTCATGGAGAAAGTTGTTCAGTTGGATGGTCTGTACTTACCACACCTTATGTTTGACCACACCTTTCTGATACAACCTACTCTCAAATAAAATGTTAAGTTCAATTGTAAAGCCTGTTTATACAAAGGTGTAAAATCCATTACGTAAACAGCTGACCGAAATATAGGGCTGAGTTAACAAGATCAATAGTTCAGTACAACAAAGTTAGGTTATCGACAGGTAGATAGAGTACCTTGTCGACGGTGTACACTCGTACGTGAAATTGACACAAGATTTTGAGAAATTTCAAACATTTCGTAACTTAATCAGGTACGTAAGGGTTGTTCCAAGGAAGGTTATTTTATAACAAAGTGTGTCTGCGAAATGACAGCTAATCAACTGTGAAATGAAAATATTATTATGTCGAGTAATATTTAAATTTTACGTCAATAAATATCTTCCCGTGAAAATTTCCACCTTCGTAAATATAAGGGATAGGTACGGCTTTTCTCACATGCGTATTAGATTTGCCTGACTAGTTTTAGACAGACCCAAAAACATCCTATTTGAACTTCTAATAAAGGGCTTCAAAAGGGATTAAATGAAATATCGTATACTAAAGTAATATCATTAACTATCTTAAAAGTATATAATGCAAAACGACTTTATCGCTAACACGTAAGTTTCGAAATTAAAGTTGCATAACTAAACGTAATAATCTAAAGTTCAATCAAAATAGCCACAAAAAATGACGTCACTAGTTCAATCAGACAACACGCGTGTAGACACAATGTCTTCACTATTCCCCAAAGTAACGTTTAGCCTCATATAACAATGCAATATACTTAAATTAAATCAGAGTTATTTAACTCAATACAGTAATAACTTTCTACGAAAAAAGGTTACTTACTGAATGAATTTGATCGCAGTTGCGTGGGCACAGGCGGGCATAGCACGTCACTGCCAAGGCTGCTGACACTGATGACATCCCGAAGTTCTCCGAGCGATGACGAACGCAGCGTCGGAAGTGAAAAGTTCACCTCTTTTGTCCTATGACAGAAAAAGAACAACATAACATCACGCCTTGTTTACCGATTTCGACAAAAACACAATAGTACTTTGAATAAAAACATAACTTCAGAATTTTTGACGAGTGGAGTGGAATTGCGTCTGTTATCAAAGGAACCCTTTTTATTCGATCAAAAGTTGTCGTTTCGTACATAAACATAGACAACGATTCGTTCGTGAATTGAGACATAGAAATAAAGATGGAACGTTCGAAATACAATATGATTGTGTAATGGCGGTCGTCTGCGAATTTTCCCGCATTTATTAACGACGTACCTAATTTGGAATGTTCTGAATCGTTTTATATTCATTTACTACCTCGGGGCGTTATGATAGAAGTGGTAATTATTTGACAATTGCGGAGGTTTACGGGCTATAATTAATGACTCTTATGTCAATTTTTGCCGTCGACAGTCGATAAAGGTGTCGGAGACCCTTGACCGAACCACTTTAAGATTTAAGATGCTAGTCCGACTACCAAAATAGAAACCAATAATGAAAACCCAATATTGGTCGTATTAATTTTTGTTATCAGTAGACTTATAAAATAAACATAGCAAGAATTTTAAATTGAAAAACCGTGAAATCAATGAAAAGAAAATAGCATCAACTGTACGATCACTGAAGGAGAAAAGTTTGCTCTTTTTCACTATAATAAGTGCAAGAAAACTTTAAAAATATATTACACTCATTTAGTTTTTAAAACTCTACAACTAAGATAGCCTTTGAGTTAGCCTTCCCGGGATCTAATCCGGTAAAAGTAAGTTAAAATGGATATCGCCTGACTAGAGCATATTATTTATTAATTAACTATCAATTTTCTTAGTAGTCTTAGTTAAGGTGGTTAAGGGCCTTTGTGTGGTGAGTCTTTAATCACTTTAATGTTAAGTGCAAAATCTATCGGATTTTGCGATAATTATACAAGGTGTCCCGTAAATAATGGGTCAAACGTATCGTAAGCTCACCTGATTTCCAACAATTAATTTGGATAGTTTAAAAAAAAACCGCTCCGGCATTATTTTTTATTCAATATGTATTTTTTTTTCGAATTTTTTCTTTTTATTTTTTTGTTTTTAGATATGATTTTTGTTGAATATTTCTGAATAGCTTTAATGTAATAGATAAGGATACCTTTTTTGTAAATAACGTTTTAAATCCTTAGAAAAATCTTTAAAGTTTTTTTTATATGATGAAAATACAAAAATTTTAAAAGCTATTTAAGTTAAAATCAGAGAGATAGGGGGGTGGGGGGTGGGGGGGGGTATGGGGGGAGGGGGGTTAGGGGGGGGTTGTTGAAATCAGGTGAGCTACCTACCCGTTACGTTTGAACCATTATTTACTGACATCCTGCATACGCTTGTGAAGTAGGAAGGTACATTTTGTGAACGGTATTTCTACGAAATGTATGATTGTGTCCCAGATATGACGGGATTAAGCAGAAAAAAATACATGCTTAAGAACTTTTCAATTTCGATAAGTAGTATAATAAAGGTTTATACTTGGCTGTCATCCCGTGATAAACATATTTATCTATTTTGTAAACATTTCAAACTTTATTGATATTCTTAATTAGTAATAAAGACCAACACAATGATTTAACTTAGTATCATAATAATATACCTAAATATTGGAAATCCTTTTTTGAATTTATTATTCCTAGTTACTAAGATTATCCGAGCATGCTCGGAGTTTCTTTGAAGGATAAAATCAGGAATGAAGTTATCCGGAAAAGAACCGGAGTAACTGACATAGCTTTCAAAGTAAGCAAACTGAAGTGGCAGTGGGCTGGCCATGTTTGTCGAAGGACCTATGGCCGGTGAAGCAGACGAGTCCTAGAGTGGAGACCGCGTATCTGTAAGCGTAGTGTGGGACGCCCCCTAGCTAGATGGACCGATGACCTGAAGAAAGTGGCTGGGGCAGACTGGATGCGGAAGGCGGAGGACAGGGTGTTGTGGCGCAACCTTGGAGAGGCCTATGTCCAGCAGTAGACTGCGATTGGCTGAGTTGATTGATTGACTAAGATTATAAATGCAAGTTCTATACAGGGTGTTAGGTGTAGTACTCATGAAAATGAACAACTTTTACCATGGAACTAACCCTGAAATATGAAAAAAAAAAACGCTGTCTCGTAGATTTTGCACTTTGTAGAGAACAGCTGATTTTCTTTTTCATATTTCAGGGTTAGTTCCACGGTAAAATTTGTTCAATTTCATGAGTACTACACTCTGTTATAGTATATCCCTGGTTTAACCTAACATCCTGTCTAACTTACAACAGCAAGAATTTGACTGTCTACTAAGTGGTAGCAAGGTGTTGGTGGTGGTGGTAGTGGTAGTCTAGTGGTAGCAAATGCTAGCTGCTGAGCATGAGTACTTAGGTTTCGTACTTGGTACCAGGTACTAGGAGGTACTTGGGTTTGATTCTCAAGTCAGGCAAAGTGTTTTTGAGTTTTTGCATCAGGAATTTCTTAGTAGCAGCTCGGAGTCTGGATTTGAGCTCGGTTGATGGCAATAGGCTCGCCTCCTATTATATGGGACTTAAATTATAACTGGCATAATGTGGGTGTACTATAGGTGCACCTCTGCCTATTCCTTCGAGGATTACAGGCGTGATGTTATGTTATGTAATGTAATACAACAGGTATTTTATCTTTCAATGAACTTTACTGAGCATTAGATAATAACATTTAGATATTAAGGGCCTGTTTCACCACCTAGGATTAAGTTCATATTAACTTACTTGGCAGATATCATTTTTCATCATTCTCCTGCCCTTATCCCAATATATTTGGGGTCGGCGCAACATGTCCTTTATTTCCATTCTTCTCTATTAGTCGTCATCTCAGTAGTCACCCCTTTCTAGCCATGTCATCTTTCACACAATTCATCCATCGTTTCTTTGGTCTTCCCTTTCCCTTTCTTTAATTTTCCTCACGACATTTTCCTCATTCCTCCGCATCACATGCCCAATTTCATACAAATTCTGTTCCATTTTTGAATTTATTCGGTGAGGAGTGGCTATTCGGACATCGTGGTATAGGCCCTAAGTCAAGTTCCATTGCCTCATTATTACATTGTGTATAGTCTAGTTAGACATTACATTTCAAAACTATCTTGTTACGATATCAGAGATTTTTATACAGGATGACAACGACGACGTTTTTGATGGATGGACATCGACGCACAACCTGCTACCATGGATATAATAGATACATGTTTCTGGAACATAAGCGTTGAAATTTTTTGTTGGTTATTAAAAAAAAAACTGCTGTTTCCTACAAAAAGTGCAATACTTACGTGGTGAAAATGTATGGAACAGCAAATTTTGTTTTAATAACTTACGAAAAATTTCAATGCCCGGGGGGCTAAAATCACGTACTGAATTCATGGTAACAGGCTGCGCCTCGATGTCCCTGCCAGTCTGTATAATTTATATTTTGTTTTTAGATAAAATAACAATTTTAGAGTAATTGACAGGATCTTTATGCATCTTGTTTAATATAATAATATTTATTATTTATTAGTCCCTGGCTCATGCGCTAGTATTAACTGTATTGTAAGAGCTTATACATAATATAATATTATTTTTACACACATATATATATATATATATATATATATCTAAATATATAAAACTCAAAGGTGACTGACTGACATAGTGATCTATCAACGCACAGCCCAAACCACTGGAGGGATCGGGCTGAAATTTGGCATGCAGGTAGATGTTATGACGTAGGCATCCGCTAAGAAAGGATTTTGATAAATTCTACCCCCAAGGGGATAAAATAGGGGATGAATGTTTGTATGAAACTTTGTCAATTTTAAACCGATCGGGCTGAAATTTGGCATGCAGGTAGATGTTATGACGTAGGCATCCGCTAAGAATGGATTTTGTTAATTTCTACCCCCAAGGGGATAAAATAGGGGATGAAAGTTTGTATGAAGCTTTGTCAATTTTAAACCGATCGGGATGAAATTTGGCATGCAGGTAGATGTTATGACGTAGGCATCCACTAAGAATGGATTTTGTTAATTTCTACCCCCAAGGGGATAAAATAGGGGATGAAAGTTTTTATGAAGCTTTGTCAATTTTAAACCGATCGGTCTGAAATTTGGCATGCAGGTAGATGTTATAATCTTTGAGTCAAGCTATGCAAACATCTCAAACGATTTTTTTAAATTCCACCTCTTGGAGGTAAAAACACGAAATACAATTTACATGAAAAATTTTATACATTTGGTTAATTAACTTGAAACTTGGCATAAATGCTTGCCTAAGTAAGTAATAAAGTTTGTCATCATTACTTTTTCAAAACTACCCCTCAAAGAGAGGTTTAGGGATGTCAAAGTTTGTATGCAAGAATTTTAAAGCACAGTCCGATTAACTCGAAACTCAGTATTTATAATTTTGACATAAAATTAACATAAGATTTTGGGTTTTTTGAAAATTGATCCCTGAAGGGGCAAAAATGGGTAATTATTTTTTTTATTGGAGCATTTTACTGCGTAGTTTGATTTATTCAAAACATTTTATAAAATAATCATTGATTCATGTTATGGAAATGAATCAAACCAAAATCCAAACGAATTTTTAAATTTCCACTCCTGTGGGGTTGAAAAGAGGGTACACGGTTTATATTAAAAATCTTATTCCTTTGGTTAATAAACTTGAAACTTGGCAATATTTGCTTCAGTAAATAATAAAGATTGACACTTTTAGTTTTTTAAATA
The DNA here is from genome assembly GCA_946251885.1 of Cosmia pyralina. Lineage (NCBI taxonomy): Eukaryota > Metazoa > Arthropoda > Insecta > Lepidoptera > Noctuidae > Cosmia > Cosmia pyralina. The sequence goes on along the minus strand of OX276359.1, from coordinate 13,441,696 downwards.
CAACCCCTCACAGAGTATTTTTCAGGGGGTGTCAAAGTTAGCAAGGAAAATGTTTAACGCGCGGATTAACTTGAAACTCGGTACTAATATAGTCTGGCAGTTTGAGTACTTTATGCGGCCTACCCAAATGTTTTTTCTTTGATATTTTTCGTCGAGTCGTTGAGCTTCTTAGGTATTGAGTTGAGCTATACGATTACTGAGTCTGACAAATGCTTGCACTGACTGGACGGGTCTACTCAAATTTGTGTGATTCTTTTCTCAAAAAACCATTTCTGACGCTAATCTACATGACATGGTCCTCACATGATCTGACAAAGATTATGTCGGGACTTTGAAAAGAGACTTTGACCACTGAGTTTGTTTTGTCATTTCTTCTCAGGGGTAGTCAGATAGGAATTATGTCGACTCCATCTAGCTTATTTTTACTGTCTTAATATGACTTTCAAAAGTGATTCCGATATCCTGTTTACAGAATAAACTTCATTATAAATCCATATTAATGTTATAAATTCGAAAGTAACTCTGTCTGTATGTTACCTTTTCACGCCTAAACCACTGAGCGGATTTCGATAAAATTTGGCAAAGAGATAGATGGCATCCTAGGAAAGGACATAGGCTACATTTCGTTTTAAAAATAAACCTAAAGGGAGTAATATAATAGAGGATGTAAGTTTGTTTGGGAAACCTAGCATTTCGTAGGTTAGGGATATGGAAATTAAAATTTAAGTTTTTGGTAAGAAATAAAGAATACTACGAAACTACGTGTTTCAGCGTTTTTTCAAGGGGGTCAAATAGGGGATGATTTTAAAATTCACATGTAATATTGATACTTTTGTGTAGGTAATTACCTATTTTTAAGAGATTTAAAGGATTGGAAATATAGTCATAGTCCGTAGCTTGAGATAACATTTAGTCTTTATTTCGTTAAAGTCGGTCTACTCGGTCAAATGTTATTACAATTTACAGTCATAAAAATAACTTGGCTAACACGTCACACATTCACTTACGGGCTACGGGGTCAATGGTAGTCAATCACAAAAATTAATGATGATCATATTAAAATGAATAATTATGATTTTAGGCCTACTAGCACCGCAAATCACAAAATACGTTGAGCGCTAAACGAATATTTATCATTATTCTATTTCTGTTAATTTTGAAGTTGTCAGGGATGGAATGATGTTTTAAACATGTTCAGCGCTAACTGTATTTATGGTTTTTGGTGCAAGCGGGCCTTGGAATCATAAAAACCTGTTTTATGTCTATAAAAGATTATTTGAATTTATTATTTGTCTCTCTGTCTATTTGTTACCTTTTCACGCCTTACACGCGAGCGAAGCCGCGGGCAAAAGCTAGTATATATATATATATATATATATTATTAAAGAGCATTAGTTTGAGAACAAATGGAAACATTTTGTACATAATTATACGAAATTCCAAGCACCGACTAGTTAAAATTCATACATAATTAATTTAGTCTAATTTATCAACGTCACTCATTGTAGGACATATTTTAATAAAGTACCGTCGACAGGATAGGACATAATTTTTGCGGCGAGTGAAATTGTTTTTCAAACTAAATTAAAATTATATTAATTTTGGAATAAAATAACCGCAAAAAAACAAAGCAGGCAAACAAAGGAATGGCAGTGGTAGAAGATATACTTCTACATTATAATTATCATTAAAAAATATTTGGACTAGTATCACTAATCAGGGAAAAGAGGAATACGTTAGTAGATATAGAATAAACGCAAATAACCACCTGACCGCGTTTCCTGTTACATAATGTACCTACTACCTAATTGAAACAAAGCGTAGTTTTTAGTTGTCATTTGTTTTTAGCGAGCTGGTTTGAAATATCTCTTTGTTTACCGTCTTTGCTTTTTTAAGGAAGTGATTCACAAAACAGAAACGTCCATTTTGAGGAGAAAATACTCATACAAAAGCGAAACAAAACATAATTATTCCAAGAAAACTCTTAGGCGCGTAGATGGTTGTTCTCATGATTGTACACAATAATTTTAAGATAAATGTATTGTATTATAATTTGGGTTTCCTCCTCTTGCCTATCAAAAGGAGGCACGTCCTTTATCTAACCGTCCCAAAATAAACCTTCACAGACTACAAAGCATTAATCTTAGTCGGCTTTGCATTAATTGGCATTAATTGTATCTTTTAAAATTCAACAAAAGATAACTTCGTTGCAGGAATATTTTATTCGAAAAGATTCTTTTGCCTACGTATTGTTTGTCAGAAAAGGGAGAGTAAAAGGTTTTTTAATTTGCATTCTGACTGTTTATATAATTTTGACTATCGCGGGTTACGGGCTCGCCTCTCATGAACGAGGTTGTGGGTTCATATTCGGGCAAGTACATATTTGACTTTAAATTGATATTTACTCACTTAGATTATTTTAGACATCGGTATAAGAAAACAACGTTTATTTTGACAACTCGGCAACAAACATTGCATTATTAAGAGGCCAATCACAAAATTGAGTTTTGACACATTAGATATATTGAAGCATGGCGGCGCATCGTATTCTGTAGCAATTTGGCAGTTGTTTTGAGTCTTATAATCTATTTTTTTTTTTTTTTTTTTTGTTAAAAAGTTTTGTGGTTTTGAATGGGATTTTTTATAGCTATTCCATACATATTTTAAAATGCTGAGGCCGTTGAGAACGAAACCACTATTTAACTCTTAAAATGTCGATTGCACACCATGTGTACAGATAACAATAGAATTTCAATTGTGTCTGCTAATTAGCGCGCGACGGGTTAAGAGATATTATTATACATATATTTTTCATTTCAGTTGCTTATGTACAGTAGTCCATCCACGAGCTCGAAAAAATGCAGTCGCGTATTTTATGAAAAACTTGCTCCGGAATTTTGGCTTTAGATAAGAAAAACTTGCGAAAAGCGAGGCCGTTATGAACTAAATTAATTAATATTCTCCATCACTCAATAAGTCAATATCGAAGTTTTTCAGTTTCTCAGAATAAGAACGCCAAAGTTGGCCAATTTACGCAAAAAATCACGGTCGAAATGTAATATGCCTCTTAACGTAGTCGAGCACACAAATTTTTCAAACAAATGAGGCAATGGATTAAGAATTTCGATCATTATTCTTCGAATTTTGAAAGAAAGTGTTACAAAATTGGGTAGCTGGTCTGAAATCGCCAATCCGCCTTGAGCAAGCGTGTTGATAAATATGCTCGTGCCTGCTCTGTCTAAGAAGCCCCTGCAGTCGAACAATAACATTCTGGTATTATTATATGATTTTAAGTTGCATAATAAACAGGAAGCTTTCACGATTAGGTACTATCGCGGACACTAGCGGTGAAAGTTATTCACCACCCGTGTCCGCGATGGTACGTCCGGCGCAGCCGCAGCATTTAGCCTCTAATCTTTTTAACACGCAAGCCATTTTTATGTACCTGATTAACACAAGAAAAAGAGCAATATTGTCTAGATTCCATTCGTGTAATGCTCTTGGCGAAAAATATGTTTTCTCATTTTTATTATTGTTTCATTTCGCTGTTGGAATAGGCAATTTTCTACAAAATTATGACTTGCTGTTTTCTCTTTTTATGGATATGACGATAGAATGATTGCAAGGATTTTAGTAAATTACCTATCCATGGTATGAAAAATCAGAGGCAGTAAAATAATAGCGAAACAGAACAAGAAGCAGTTACTTGTTTCTCGGCTTGAACTTTCTTTGAGGTCTAATTCACCCTCCAGGAGAGTTCTTGTGATTTTTACATGGCAGTCACCACTGCAGTGTAGGGCTTGTGGCTAAATGATAACAGCCACACGGGTCTATCGAAGGTTAAGCTACGCTTTTCATGGTTGGATGACCATCCTTTACATACCCAGACCCTTCCATGCCTCGGAAAGATCTTCAACGGTCGTTACGGGTAGCAGCCAGAAGCCCAAAAGTCTGAAAACCAATCTTATTAAGGGGTATCGTGTTACCCAGTAACTGGGTTGTAGAAATCACATAGGCAGTCGCTCCATGTAAAATACTAGTATTCAGCTGCATCCGGTTATACTGGAAAAAGACGACAACATAGTTGGGGAAAAGCTAGGCTGATCGATGCAGTGGTGCAACACAATCTTGATTTATATTATAATTTTACAATGGAAAATGATGACAGCAGTTTCCAATAACTTAAACTGAAGTCAACCTGTGTGAATAGTCAATCACATCTATAATATAAAGGCACTATGTAGAAAATCATTAACAACGAAACCGAACGTGAATGACATCCATTGTCTGTATACCTCAACAATTCTATTGTCAGTCAGTTTGTTCCGCTTGATTGACACTTCACAGTCTCGAGAGTATTATTGTTGTTTCAAAAAGCGCTTTGCAGTAGTAAGTAACGTTATTTTTAGCCGACGAAAAAAAGGAGGAGGTTCTCAAGTCGATTGGTTTTTTTTTTATGTATGACCACGAATAACTTTTTACAGGGAAGTCCGATTTGAAAAACAATTTTTTTTATTCGAGAGGGAAATTAAACTACATTTTTTTTAATCCCTCGAGCTTTCTGTATACAACTATAATTATTATAATCATCCATATTATGCCTGTAATTATACTAACCATAAATTCGTACTAATAAGCACTGTGCTAACAAGTAAGACAGCAGATTTACCCGAATCTAATTAACACTTTTGTCAAAATTGGTACGACCATTAGCGGTAGCTTATACAAAGTGTTACTTAGATAACGCACAACCTCTTAAGGGGTCCTTGTACTCATCAATATGAACAACTTTTACTAAGGAACCAAACCTGAAATCGCGAAAAAATTCAGCTGTTCCCTATATTTATGTTCACAACTCGCCAATATGTAGAGAACAGCTGATTTTTTTTGCGATTCACGTCATTATTCCAAAAATGTTACACTATGTAATCCATTTGTTCTGTATTTATCCCATGATTGGACGAATTTGACAATGAATGTCTGTGTGCGCTCGCTAAGTCGGCATGCGATTGGCTGTCCCGTACCCACGAGCTGCTGCACATATTCGCGACCATGCGACAAACGCACCATCTTCAAGGAGCATGGTGTGCGCGCGGAGCCGAAAAGTCTGTCGTCCGCCATTGACCCAAAACTAGCTAATTTTCAACTTCGTGAGTGAAAATTGATACAATAAGGACAAATTATGCATTACCGTGTGGTGTCACTCGTGCCAGTCTCCGTGGTCAACGGTCCACTCAAAAGACCGTTCAGATCTAGTGGGAGCCTGCCGCAGCAGGAGAAAAGGTGAGTCATACTCAGCCATCTCTGTTGAATTTGTTCCTGGATTGGGATGAACGGCAAACTCCGTTCGTACAGAACTACCTATATTTTCTTTCTAGAACCAGCGTAATTTCTTACAGTCCACTCCTCTATTCCACACCATTTATGCATTGTTTTTGTAATACCTACCACAAGGTTAACTTTAGGAAAAATTGAGTATAGCATGGAAGTTGCATACCACTAATAAAAAAAAAAAACTCGTATTCGGGCTTTCATTGTTCTATTTTCAATCGACAGTCGAACGTAACTTCAGTTAAAAATAAGTTTTTTCCAAAAAAAACATTTCGTATATTTCGGACAATTTTTATTTATCCTCGTTTTTTCTAGCAAAACGAGAAACACAAGCAATCAATCAACAGTAGATCGGTATCATTATAAAACCACATGTTCCTTTAATGAAAAAATCACGATTTATAGCCTGATGGCAATGGACACCACAATAATCGGTTTTAATATTTGGTCTTTACCTATGAAATTGCCGTTCTGCAGTACTGGCCATTTCAAATCAAAATAATTTTTGTTTGGCTAAGAATTCTAATTTCAAATTAATTTTATTTTAAAAACATGGATTTTTTTTTCCAAAAGTAGTCATTTGTTTATTAATTAGTGTTACATTTTCATCGCATTTCAATCTTTTTCGTCATCATGGATACGTTAAAAATTCGAGTAATTATGGAATATGAGTACCGTCGTGGCAGCAACGCGGCACAAGCGGCACGCAACATCAACGCCGTTTACGGAGCTAACACTACAAACCAGCGCACCACTTGTTATTGGTTTGCTCGCTTCCGTTCTGGAAATTTCGACCTGAAAAATGAACCTCGCGGTCGTCCGAAGACTTTGGTCGACAATGACGAATTAAAGGTGATTGTGGAAGCTGATGATACACAATCTACGGCTGAATTAGCAGCAGCTTTCGACGTTAGCGTCAAAACAATATTGGTCCATTTGCGTCAAATTGGCAAGGTAAAAAAGCTTGACAAATGGGTGCCCCACGAACTCAATGATCGCCAGCGCGAAGTACGCGTCGAGACGTGCCTTGCACTGCTCAACAGACACACAAATGAAGCAATTTTGAACCGCATTGTTACCTGCGATGAAAAATGGATTCTGTTTGACAACCGCAAGCGCTCAGCCCGCAGCCGAATATGTTACAGATAGGCTGATAGGTGTGAATGTGTGCAGATAGGCTGTAGGTACAGCGAGCTGGCTGACTCCGATAGACACAGTTTTTGTTAGCGAGAATGTGTCCGCCTTCTTATATGTGTATGCATGTTGGTACCTATGTATTTATTAATTATGATTTTACTAATCCAACTACTAAGTAATAACAGCCGCACGGGTCGATCCGTCAGGTTAAGCTACACTTGCCGGGGTTGGTCCGTGGATGGGTGACCATCTTTACATACCGAGACTCCTCCGTGCCTCGGAAAGCACGTTAAGCCGTTGGTCCCGGCTGTCATTCGTGGATCTTTGACAGTCGTTACGGGTCGTCAGAAGTCCGAAAGTCTGACAATCAGTCTTACCAAGGGGTATCGTATTACCCAGTTAATGGGTTGTGGAGGTCAGATAGGCAGTCGCTCCATGTAAAATAATGGTATTCAGCTGCATCCGGTTAGACTGGAAGCCGACCCCAACATAGTTGGGAAAAGGCTAGGTAGATTGATTGATTTTACTAATCTATAATGCTTCAAATAAAGCATTGTATTTACAGATCAGTTATTATTTGCGGTGTTAGTTTGTCAGAAGGCACTATTTAATGTTGACCTAGTTATTAATTTGCTATTTACACACATAAACTCACGCCTACTTCCCATAGGGGTAGGCAGAAACACCACCACCTGTTACGATCCTTACTCGTTTTGCTTCGTTTACGTTCATACATTTGGTGGTGGTACTATTTATGTATATTCACAAAGGAAACTAGATCACAAGAAATATGCTGACCGACCGTAAAGTACCGTTTTACTATTAGATATTCATATCTTTTTAAAAAGACGATCATGTCTATATGTCTGGAGTTTTGTGAGATTATATATTCAAACTGTTTGTTTAATTTTATCTTTAGCTAATTAAATTGGCCTTTTATCAATCTGCCTAGACTTTTCCCAACTATGTTGGGGTCAGCTTCCGGTACAACCAGATGCAGCTGAATACCACTATTTTATATGGAGCGACTGCCTATCTGACGTCCACAACCCAATTACTGGGTAATACAATACCCCTTGGTAAGACTGGTTGTTTGACTTTCGGGCTTCTGACAACCCGTAACGACTGTCAAAGATCCACGAATGACAGCCGGGACCAACGGCTTAACGTGTTTTCCGAGGCACGGAGGAGTCTCGGTATGTGAAGATGGTCACCCATCCACGGGCCAACCCCGGCAAGCGTAACTTAACCTAATGGATCGATCAGTACGGCTGTTATTACTTAGCCACGAGCTCCTCCACTTTTCCTCCACTCCACAATTAAATTGGCGTTTTATATTAAAGTAAATATAAATACATGAAACAAATAAATCTTAAATCAGAGTAAGCTGAACATCTTCTCAATAGGTACTTACATATAGCACGGCGCGGAGATATCATGAGGGGGGTACACGAGGATTGGGGGGGACGGCACAGGGGAGGGACTGTTCTTGCGTCTGCGAGCTACGAACACGCCCGCCATCACGATCAACAATACAAGAGCTGCGCTCGCGCCGCCTAAAGCTACCAACGCTGCCTCTGCGGACAAAACAAACTATTATTAGCATTAAATGCGTTCCTAAAATAATCTAGTTTAGATCCAATACAGACGAAAAAACTTATATTAGCACAAGCTATTTAACAAAACACAGCTTATGTCATTCCGGACACACTCCTTCATATTTTGATGGAGTGTGTCCGAAATGAAAATATTAGAATTAATGTTTTCGGACGGTGTAAAAGATATGATATTGGCTTTTGTAATACCATCCTTGCTTTTCCAGTGTCCGATAAGGCTAAACAATTGTATAAGTTAGTTATAAGGTAGATTTTAATAAATAATTTTGTGTTTTGCTGCACTGGGCGATGTGGTCGCTAAGCGACAAAGCCCTTTAAATAAATAAAAAAAAAAAAAACAATGTCGTAGGAAAAATATTAGCTAGTTGGCGAGGTGGTAGCGAGGGTGCACAGAATGTAGGTGCTTTTTAATCATGGAGACTAGTACTCGTAGTATTGAACAGCAACTTTAAAAATATTTTTATTATTACGAGGTACCTAGAATTTTTGTTTCAAAGCAGAACAAAGCAGAATGCCTTCCGGGCTGATAAAATTATTAATATTTTGTTTCAACCTTATAAAGGGCACATAAAAAATATTTTCGCACGCTACTTGCAATTATTGAATAAAATGTTTAAAGAAAATAACAATTCCTAAAGATTTAAAAAGTTATCGCACAGCATTTTGAAAGTGAAAGATAGTGTTTTTTTTTTATTCTAATCGGTCATTTTGTTTCTTACAAGCTTGGATTCTGAAACAATCTTATAGCCTCAGGTATTTAAAGAAAGATAAGCCGAATGAAAATCTAAAAGATTTATACCTGACGCCGTTCGTGAACTTCTACGATTTCAATGTCATGGAGCAAGCTTATTTGAAAAGAAAAACCGGCCAAGTGCATGTCGGACCACGCACAATGAAGGGTTCCGTAACTTCCGTTCCGTTCCGTTGCTAAACACAAATTTAATATTGTATTTGAAAAACATGTTTTCCCATACATTGATATACGTCACGGTCTATTCTCCAAACACAGTTTAAGTTTATAATAAAAAAAAATAAAAAAAAATGTGTGATAAAATTACAAACTAACGGTTTTCGCACTTTTTCCTTTACTTGTACTGTGAGACCTTGCTTCTTGCTTTTTCATGATTATAGATTAACGGGAAGTACCTTATAGGGTTTGCTTTACTTGCGAGTATCAAAACATTTCGCATAAATGGCCGTATTTTTTTGTTGCGTTGACTTAAAAACTTGATTTTTTAGAGCTCCAAAGGGCCATAAAGACCTACGTATTTGATATTAATTTTAGTTTGATATCTCCACGCGTTTCTGAGAAAAAGGGTCTTGATAGACTGATAGACAGACAGACGGACAACGAAGTGATCCTATAAGGGTTTTGAGTAACAGGACCCTAAAAACACTAACACGTAACGACGGGTCTCTTAAATTTTTCCCCATAGCAACATAATATGTGTGAATGTGGGTGTTGACCTCGGGTAGATTACAGCGTACGACAGAAAATATGATATGAAACCATGAATAATTTTATGAGGCTCATTAAAGTAAGCATTATGTTGTATATTACGTTGGTACATAACAGTGACAACAATAAAAAGGACATATTACTGCCTTTAATGTTAGAAATAGACGTGCTACATAAAAATGTTGTAGGATAATTTTATGGAACATAAATTCTCTATTTTTGGGTAAACTAATTAAAAGGGTAATGAAGTTGATCAAGACATTAAAGTAAAATGGTGTTTATCTTGTTTATATTGATCATAATAAATCATTTTTATATCCAACAAAATTTCTCGTAGGATCTCTAGGATTTCATATGTTACAAACTAGGAGAGCTTATGATCAGTTGTACATCATGCTTAAAATATGTCGTGGGATAACAGATGCTCCTGATCTCCATAATGAGCTGATTCGCCTTTACGTTCCAAGCAGCTATCTCCGTGGTAGAAAACACCGTCTACTAGCCGTGCCCACAACTCGAACAGTGGCCCGCGCCTCATCCCCTGTTCCTCGCACCCTGACTGCGCTCAATAACGTCATGGAAGCCAACCCGAACTGTGACCTATTTGCAGATGATCTCAAAACTGTTTTGTGCGCTTGTCTTCACTTTTGTGAGAGCACATAAATTTAAAACTTGTGTTTTGTTTATAATATTTTTTTTTTTTTTTTTTTGTTGTCTTTTTTATGATTATGTTATATTTACTGTATGTGTTAATGTAATTGGTCCACAAACCGTATTAACATAAATAAATAAATAAATAAATAAATAAATAAATAATTTAAGACCTAATTGCTCTACTTGGGCTTACAGTTAATTAAAAATAACTGAACAAAGTAAACTAAAGTGCTACTTGACATTAAGGGTGAAGCCAGACGAGCGTAATTTTTTTGAGTTGTGAGTCGCGTAATTTCGGTCGCTTATTTTCTGCTGGGCAGAAACTCTGTTGGGCCGCCAGACGAGCGCAATTTATTCAGTTGCTATTCAACGCTTGTACTGGGTGTTTGAGTAGTGCAATGGATATAATAAAAATGTTGTGTATTTACAAAGCATATAGCGAAGACACAGAAGATGATGATAGAAGAAAATACAGGGCGAATCCACTCAACACTGAAAGACCTCGCCGCGAACTCAATTCAGCTAGGATTGTGCACGTGAGTCGACAGACAACTCATTTTGCGTCGCCCTGTGAACGAAACAGGATTTTTGTATGAAACCGAATGTAGCAGAAATTACGCGACTGAAATTACGCAAATCACAACTCAAAAAAATACACTTGTCTGTCTTCACCCTTAGCCTCTGCAATTCACTTTTAATGTATTTGATAGATTGTATTTTTGTTACTTGATTGCTTGGGGCGCATTCAAGGAGGTTTCGCGACTGAAGATAATTAAGTACGACCAGTTCACTGCTGTGGGCACCTATGCCTTGTTGTTTGGCTAAACCTTTCACCACGGCACGACACGATCCATTCTTTAATCGCTCATGAAGGCCCAAGAGACGATAAACTGGATTTATCATAAAACTAGCTGCGCCCCGCGGTGTTACCCGCGGTTTATGAGATACACTAAAACGTGTATTATTTAATTGGTGAGAAAAGTATTCACAAAAAAATTGCTCATCCCACGGGAACACTACATTTTTTCAGGATGTAAAGTAGCCTATGTGTGCTATGTGTATTCAGGATGTCTGCTACTTCCACACCAAATTTTATCAAAATCGGTCGAGCCGTTTGAGTTTGAAGGAGTAACAAATATATTTGAATTCCTTGCTCATCCCACGGAGCCACTACATTTTTTTCAGGATAAAAAGTAGCCTACGTGTTTTTCCAGGGTATAAGCTGTCTACGTACCGGATTTCATCTAAATCGGTCCAGTCGTTTGAACGTGAAGAAGTAACAAACATACACACACACACACACTCACACACACACACAACCACTCACAAACTTTCGCCTTTATAATAATATTAAGTGTGATGGTGTGATTATTTATTTTTGTTTTCAAACTTTTATTATTGTGATTTTAGTTTAGTTGGTGATCTTCCTGTGCTAGTCACAATAAATTCTTTTTCATTCATCCTTTCGTTCTCTATTTTTTCGGGATAAAAAGTAGCCTATGTGTTAATCCAGGGTATAAGCTATCTACATACCGAATTTCATCCAAATCGGTCCAGCTGTTTGAGCGTGAAGAAGTAACAAACATACACACACACACACACACACACACACACACACACACACACACACACACACACACACACACTCACAAACTTTCGCCTTTATAATATTAGTGTGATGTGATAGTGTGATTATTATTTTTTTTTTGTTTTCAAACTTTTCTTATTATGTATTTTGTTTGGTTAGTGATCTTCCTGTGCTAGTCACAATAAATACTTTTTCTTTCTTTCTCTATTTTTTGGGGATAAAAAGTAGCCTATGTGTTTATCCAGAGTGTCAGCTATTTCCACACAAAATTTCGTCAAAGTCGGTCGAGGCGTTTCAGTTTGAAAGAGTAGCAAATATATTTGAATTTCTAGCTCATCCCACGGGAGCACTACATTTTTCCGGGATAAAAAGTAGCCTATGTGTTAATCCAGGTTATAAGCTGTCTACATACCGAATTTCATCCAAATCGGTCCAGCCGTTTGAGCGTGAAGAAGTAACAAACATACACACACACACACACACACTCACAAATTTTCGCCTTTATAATATTAGTGTGATTATAAACGAACAAATTTATGTTTAAGTTTTTCTTTTGTTTAACACTTTCGCTTTTGTCCAAAATCCAGTACCTACAAGGATAAAATAGGTAAAATAGATACACAAAAAGCGTTTGGTCCTTTACAAATTCAAGTGTGAATAATAAATCCAGTGTATTGTTGTTGCTCGATTGAATTTCTAAGTCCAGAGCACGAAGACGCTGAAAACGCCATTTGTCTTATTAAAGGCTGGTTTTTCAATAGGTTGTCTTTTGTCTGAAGAATAAATGTGACTGTCAAACCGCCATATTTATTCCTTGGATAAAAATTTTCTGACTACTGAACAATCAGCCCTAAATTTAATCAAAAAACAAAAGACAACAACACAAAAGGATTTTAAACATATTTTTAAACTGAAGTGGTTCAAGAATTTTGGGTGTACACTTTTTCTTTGGTTTGAAGTATTTACATTTTTGTGTCATCTTCAAAAATATTAACTGTACCTTAAAGTTGTGTTAACCATTTTTTTAAACTAACTAGGGAACAAGCGTATAATATACTTTCAATTTAAATGGTTTCAATGATAATGTCTAAATTGTAGTAAGACACTCAAACTATTAAGAACTAATGTAGTCTGTAATGTAGTTAAGACGCTAATGTAGTCTTACAATTTTACCTCGCTTGTTACGAAACCTAACAACACAAAACTATGGTATTAAAATTTAAAGTCATTACTTAGAGGTAACGGTATAAAAAACAGGTCAAACGACAGACGCTCAAGGTTTATACAAAAACCTCGACATCTTGTATAAAACAAAATAGATCACCATCCGGTTTAAAGGTTGCAATAAAGTGAACAGTGATGAGTTACCGATACCCTTCGGACCCACTACCTAAGTAGGTTACAGTCCGATTTCACTGATCCGATTTGCGTTGGGAGATTTATAGAGGGTGTTACTCTGTTTTCCTCCCACATACCATCAATTTTGTATCAGCGTTCAGTATACACTTGATTCCGCCTGTATGTTTGACCTTGGCGTAGTTAACTTGCTACGGCGTAGTCAACTTGCTACGGCGTAGTAGTATTGGGTTACCAATATTTTCGATAGACGTTGTCTAGAAGTGGAATATTTTATAGGTATATGTTTTTTTTTTTTTTGTAAACAAACATTCAGGACACGAGACTCCATGAAACTTTGGACGATATTTAAAAGTATTTTTGTGTTATACCTTTTAAACTGTTTTTCCTTCAGTTGAGTTGAGTACATAAGACTAAACTGAACTATAAGGTCAGGGCTCCATCGAAATACGTACAGGTACAGTTTACAACTTTCATTCTGTCTATATAGCTTGAAACAATTTTGAAAGTTAAAATAACTCCTTGTTTTCATCATCACCGCTATCATCATTTTAGCCGAAAGACGTACACAAATAATTGATTTTCCCGATATTTATGTTTAATATACACGTGCTTGCAACATACCTCTCAAGTTCACAGCATTAGCAATAGAGAACTCCGACACCGAAGCAGAGGTCGGCGACTGTTCAAAGCTGTTCGGTTTCGGGGGCGCGGTTTCGATTTGGCTCAGTCCTTCGACGTGGCGTGACGTCACTGGGTCCTCGTACTCACGCGACCGATCATAGTAGTCACCGTTTTGTTTTTCACGCGGCTCCTCGACTGCCTCTGGGTCGTAGTCTGAGTCGTAATCTGTTAATGAAAAATAAAGGGCATTTCCAACAATGTATTCATAATGTTATATTGTTAGTACCAGTACTAATCCACTTAAAAGATTCATAAAACTGTTTACGAGTAATAAAACGCTCTGTGAACTGCCTCGTTGGTATAGTGGTCACGAGTGGTAAGTATAATTTCGTGGTTTCGATTCCTGGGTCGGGTAAAATGTTATTGGGTTTTACCATCAGGAATTTCCCAGTAACTGCCTGGAGTCTGGATTTGTGCTAGGTTGATGGAAATAGGCTGGTCCTTTATTACATGGAACTTTAACCTAACTAGCGAAATGTGGGTTTACTACATGTACATCTCTGCCAAACCCTATGGAAATCACAAGCGTAATGTTATGTTATGTTAAAAAGCTCTGATCTATGGTATATATAGTACCGATATTTGTAGGTTTTAGATGTCACATCATGTCAAATATGGAGGATATTCCAGCCAGATTTGGTTAGATGTATACAGAAGCTAACATTAGGTAAAGCCGTCTGTATGTCTGTCTACATGTGATTCGGCTTGCAAAAGCCACATAATAGATTTGAAGGTGAAACCTTTGCTGTTATTTTGATGACATTACATAGCGCAAAGCTCTCACGGTTCTGGCAATACTCGTATTTTAATTTCCAGCAATTTGCATAGATACTTCACGTTTCCGTTAATCATCATCATCTGCCTAGCCTTTTCCCAACTATCTTGGGGTCGGTTTCCAGTCTAACCGGATGCAGCTGAATAACCAGTTACTGGGTAATACGATACCCTTTGGTTAGACTGGTTGTCAGACTTTCGGGCTTTTAACCACCCGTAACGACTGTCAAAGATCCACGAATGACAGCCAGGACCAACGGCTTAACGTGCTTTCCGAGGCACGGAGGAGTCTCGGTATGTGAAGATGGTCACCCATCCACGGGCCAACCCCAGCAAGCGTAACTTAACCTGACCGATCGACCAGTGCGGCTTTTATTACTTAGCCACAATCCCCCCCCCCCCCCCTCACGTTTACGTTATATAATCACAATCAATAAATTCGTGCGTTTAAAGCCGCGAATACACATGCCATACCATACCATCATTGGCATCACAAATCAGGAGTTGTGACGTCAAAATGGCAAACTTACATGCCATTGTGCAAGTTACTGGCATGATTGTTTATTCTCGGCTTTACAAAATACCGGATATCTGTAATCTCTATACAATAATAATTAGTACTTATCCGTAGGGATAAGTACTAATTATTATTGTATAGAGATTACAGATATCCGGTATTTTGGTGGGTAGCCACACACGTATTTGTTAATTGGATTAGCACATACATGGAATTAAATTATAGCAGTTTGCTTAGACCAGGCGTACTTGCTATTTCGTAGGATGTAAGTTTCTTTTTAGTTTTTTAGTTTTTAGTTTTTTTTTCTTTGTAGTTTTTTTTTAGTTTTTTTTTAGTTTCTTTTTTTTTTTGCGAGACACAGTGGATCTAGAAGTGTAGCCAGGATAGCAGGTACTTATTACTAGAGATGTGTGTGTGTATTTGGTGCATTGCTATGAACACTTAATATTTATGTGAATCCCTCAAACTAAAATAAATATGACTGAGCAATTTTTTAATAGAGAACCTATGATGGGGATCGGTCATGAGTTGCCAATCTGCACCGATATTAACCCTTCAATTTGAGTGATTGATCACGGCGTTGAGAATTTAGATCATTAGCAGGTACGCAACTTAATTAATTGAAAATCAAATTTAATTTAAAGAATTCTTACTGCTTTTGACTAACTCATTACTCCATTAGCAGAAAGAGAACAAGGTCGTTAATTACCTTAACCTTCATTAAATCAATGTCGAGGTAGTCGGGTTAAGTCTATATAGTGATAACTGATAGTACACTGATAGTAGAGCAACCTATGTATGTGGCGTTAGTGGCCTCAGAAGTACCGACACAGACGCATAGATTCGACAAAATGGCCGCCACAGCTGAAGGGCTATCAGGCTTGGACTATTATTGTTATTATATTACTGATGTTATATAGAGGATTAAATAATAATAGACATGAATAAAGTATAATAAGTTAAAGGAGCTCGTGGCTAAGTAATAACAGCCAAACGGCTCGATCCATCAGATTAAGCTACGCTTGCCGGGGTTGGTCCGAGGAAGGGTGACCATCTTTACATACCAAGACACCTCAGTATCTCGGAAAGCACGTTAAGCTGTTGGTCCCGGCTGTCATTCGTGGATCTTTGACAGTCGTTACGGGTCGTCAGAAGCCCGAAAGTCTGACAACCATGTATCGTATTACCAAGTTACTGGGTTGTGGAGGTCAGATAGGCAGTCGCTCCATGTAAAATAGTGGTAATCAGTTGCATCCAGTTAGACTGGAAGCCGACCCCAACATAGTTGGGAAAAGGCTAGACAGATTGAAGTTAAAGAAGGGTGCACACGTAATTGCAAGCATGACAAGCCTCCATGTACAATCATTTTGTGCAAACGTGTACAACTTCTTTATAGGCTACACACTGTACAAGCAACCTCAAGCAACATCAGTTTTTGCTTGAGTGATGTACGACGACGACGCGCGTGTTTTAGCTCCATTAATTATGTGCTACTGGCGTAACAAAAAAGCCAGAAAGTTAAAAAAGAGGCTTAATTATTTTAAAAGTGTGCATCATTGAAGATCAATAAGTTTTTATAGGATAAGGTAAATATTTTCTCTTAAATTATTAAATCTAACTATTGCATGTAAGTTGGGTGACAATAGCAAGTTAGTTTGAATCAAATCATCATCTTCCTGCCCTTATCCCATATTACTTGGGGTCGGCGCAACACGTTTTCTTCTTCCATTCTCCCCTGTCAACCGTCACGCTATCATTCACTCCCTTCTCTTTCATATCATTCCTCACACAATTCATCCATCTTTTCTTTGGCTTCCTCTGCCTCTCCATCCATCAACATGTATATTCATCACTCTTTTAGTCACATGCGTTTCGTCTCTCCTCATTACATGCCCATACAAAGACAAACGATTTCCTTTCAACTTTTCTGTCACTGGCGCCACTTTCAGTTAGCTTGAATCAAATGACACATCATAATAGTCACCTTTAATCTTCCAAAGTTTTTAATAAAAAACAATAATCTCGGTGAAAACCGCCACGCGCCGCGTCGTGATTTTTTTAAGCATATACAATATTTTATTATGTCTCTTGCAACCAACGTCACTTAACGAAAATGTCAGGAATTTCATTGGCTTTCTGTCAATACAAAAACGACGGCTGTAGCTGCATTAAAAAAAAAATAATAAAATAAAACACAGAGAGCGCTGTTTTCGATACCACTTTCAAGTTTTGGGGATTTCACCGTTCTCGTTCCGTAAACCACTTTGTAGTAATGGGCACGTGAGTGGATAAGTGACGTCTGAACTTTGATTTTCAGGTTAAGGTCATAAGTTTTTTTTCTTATTGAACATTCACAGTGATAACTTAAATACCATTAAATTAGTTAAGTACGCTTGCCAATGGCAAAGTTAGAATAATGAAATTTGGCAAGAAGCAAGGTCTTACTGCACAAGTAAAGGAAAAAGTCTGAATAATGTTAATTTGTAATTCTATCGCATAAAAAAAATTAAGTTTGTCTGTCTGTCAAGATCCTTTTTCTCAAGGACGCGTGGAGATATCAAGTTGAAATTAATATCGAATACGTAAGTCTATAGTCCCTTAGAATTCTGAAAAAATCAAGCTTCGAAGTCAACGCAATAAAAAAATACGGCCATTTTGCGACATTTTTTGAAACTCGCAACTGTCGCAAGTAAATCAAAACGTATAGGGTACAGTCAACAACAAAAGTAGATGATCAAAATCAGAAATTCAATACTAATGAACGGTGTTCGCGTCAGAACTGTGTGGCGTCGAAGTGATTCAAAACTATGTGATTGTAAATTATACCAAATCCCGTTGACCTACAATAATGAAAGGCAAGAAGCAAGGTCTCCCAGCGCAAGTAAAGGAAAAAGTCCGAAAATTGTTAATTTGTAGTTATATGACATAAAAAAATTTTTTTTTGAGATCCACTGATAAGTTTGCTTTTAACCGACTTCGAAAAAAAGGAGGTTCTGTATTCAACCCGTATGTATGTATGTAAGTATGTATGTTTGTTGGTCCGCGATTTTCTCAAAAACTAATGAACCAGTTTTGATGATTCTTTCACTGACGTGATCTACATGCATTCAGGAAGGATTTAGTAGACAATACATTATGTAATTAGTCTTATGTATAAGTTATATGCATAAATATACTGTATCTTCGGCATTTCTAAGCCGATTTTGATGATTCTTCTTTTCTTTCGTCTTGGGCTTACTTATTAAATGTAAATGAATATTCAACTAAAAATGGAAAAATAAATTTACTTTAAAAAAAGTAAAAACCAACTTCAAAAACCAAAAATGAATAAAACAACTTTCTTAAAACATTTAACAGCTTCTGAAGACGGTGTCTTTAGTCCTTCAATGCACTTTAGCTTGGCACCGACTTCAGAAGCTGTTAAGTTTTTTAAGAATGTTATTTTATTCATTTTTGGTTTCTGAAGTCGGTTTTCACTTTTTTATTGGGATAAATTCTTTCCAATTACGGAACCCTTCACTGTGCGTGTTCCTACACGCACTTGGCCGGTTTTTTTTTTTAACAGCTGACTTATCTACCGGTAACTAAGGCAGTTCATTTGTAAACTTGAAGTCAGCTAGATTAAAAATCTTCCTGTAATCCTTGATTTTGAAAGAAATCTCAATTAGAAATGATTCAATCAAACATCAAATTCTGCTCGGGTCGCTCTCGCCATGAAACTTTTTATGTATCAACCATACCATAATGAACAGTCAAGGGACAGCAAATTAGGAAAGTTCGAAGTTATAGTTTGCCTATCGCAACCCTTCTGGAAACTATCTTTTTGCAGCAATATGTTTTCGGTAGGATATTATCTGCTAATGATTAATATTATCTCATATTGTGGGGGTCACCCTATATTTCCCGAAATTGTAGATTTATAAAGATAAAGATAGTTTATTTGTCAAACATGCGTACACATACACATCAAGCATGCAAGATCTTAAATATATGTAGGTAAAAAGTCTGTACACGTTTTGCCTGACAAGGCGTACAATTTTTTTTATGTAACAAACAAAACAAATAATTATTTCCACAAAGTAAATACTTAAAGTTCACTAACATTCATTATTAAATTGTATTAGAATACTAGCTGACCCTACAGACGTAGTCCTTTCCAATTTTCTGCGAAATTTCCTTAATGTTTTCTTTCATAAAAACCTTCTCCTGACAATCATAAACACAACAAAAAAAAAAAAAATAGCGAAATTGTTCCATCCGTTCACGCGTGATGCGATGACCAAGGGAAATAGGGATTCATTTTTATACTCGTATATATAATTATGGCTTTGTCTTAATGTGACAAAAACTGAAAAGAGCGTATGCTTGATCTTGGTCATGGTGAGAGGATGAATGAAAGGAGACTAACAAAAGGTATTAACAAGGCAGATGTGAGTGGAAACGCCGGGAGGGGATGCACTAGGAAGACATAATAGTGACCTTATTGATGATGTTCTTCAGAAAGGTCAGGTGTGTAGTACTCGCAACCGGCGTGCATGTATGATCAGATGTATGAACGTAAACGAGGCAAAAGGAGTATGTAAGGACAGTAGCAGTTGGCGTTCTGTAGTTTCTGCCATGTTTCTGCTCATGGGAAGAAGGCGTGAGTTTATGTATGAATGTATGTTGTCTTAATATTACAAACCACTGTTAAAATAATAAACATTCACAGGAGACACAAATTTATGGTTTAGCAGCGTAGCGTAAGCATAAGCATAATCAGCCTATAACGTTCCCACTGCTGGGACACAAGTCTCCTCTCTGTGAGAGGGAGTGGGCCGTAATGACGCTCACACTAATGTCTCGCTGATGGTGGCGCGTGTTGGATCATTTAGCCAATCCATGCGTCAGGTTCGTGAATAAGCGCTGTCAGTGAAGGCTGGGCATACCTTAGCGGTCAGGGCTTATTTTAATTTAATTTAAATATTTGAATTGTTTTTTTTTAAGGACGCTGTTAACGTTCTGCATCGTTCTCACATATGAAATTTCAACATGAATGATGTAACCATTATTTTGTAACCATATCTTGATTTAAAAGAGTGTCCGTGGAGTTTCTTGCCCGTTCTTCTCCATAGGTACCTACTATGCTTTGGAATGGGCGCCTAGCTTCATCTTTCTGACTGACCGACCCCTTGACAATTCAAAAGTGCCTGTAATTGGTTTAATTGAAATAAATGCTTTGAGTTTGAGTTTGAGTTTGAGTAATCCACCACGCGGGCCCAGTGTGGGTTGGTAGATGTCACATGTCTTCAAATTGTTGGTTCTAGGACATGCCAGTTTCCTCACTATGTTTTCCTTCACCGTTTTGAGAGCAGTGGTTATGCAATAATTTACATAAAGTAATTGTCTCTCTGAAATTGTCTTCCAATTCCTTTCAGTGGACTAATTTAGTAGGTATTACTGGATTCTACATTATTAATAATGAAGTCGATCTAATTTTGAACAAGGGAGCCGGGTCTCTCATTTCGGTAAAAGATAGATCGGTCACGAAAAGAGGTCAATATTGGACTGAGAAACACAAGAAAAACGAGGTTGGCTAAAAAAGGTTGTAGAATAGATCGTAAAGTCTGTCCAGTCTACCCTATTTATTAAGCCTTAGTACTTTCGTGTGCAGAGATTAGGTGTAAAAACCGGCCAAGTGCGTGTCGGGCGTGGACCAGGCACAATGAAAAGTTCCGTAGTTGGGATAAGTTTGTCCCAAGAACAAACCTAATTTTGTAAAAAAAAATCTCCCATACATTGATATACGTCACGGTCAATTCTTCAACTGCAAATGTTAGTTTGTAACCGCGTTTTTTAATGTGATAGAGCTGCTAATTAACGGTTTTCGGACTTTTTCCTTTATTTGTGCAGTAAGACCTTGCTTCTTGCTATATTTCATGATTCTAGGTCAACGGGAAGTACTCTATCCACTCGTACGAAAGCGGCTCTACACAAAAAACAGTCGGTAGTACAGTCATGCGTACGCGCACAGTGACGTCAGCCCGTTCTTCGCACGTGTTTACAAACTATGCCGAAGCGATGAAGATTCTTGGAATCTTATAACGCTCGAATGGGTTTATGGATGCCAGAGAACTGGACTCTATCGTAGTGTATGTTTCCTTTGAATGTATGATCGTATAAAATTCACAAAAATAGGTATGTAAAGAGCAAACACAGTTAGTTTCAGATTTCTAGATTTTCTACAAAGAAAAAACAAGCGATGACCTATATTTTTTATGGTTTAAAATGATGTTTCCTTTTGAGCTACGGAACCATAAAAAAACTAGACTAGACTTCCAAAGCTTTCAGACAGCATTTTCAAACAACTTTTAGTTCAGTTTCTAACTA
The DNA here is from genome assembly GCA_946251885.1 of Cosmia pyralina. Lineage (NCBI taxonomy): Eukaryota > Metazoa > Arthropoda > Insecta > Lepidoptera > Noctuidae > Cosmia > Cosmia pyralina. The sequence continues at coordinate 13,420,211 of OX276359.1, read as the reverse complement.
AATTGAGAAACATAAAATTAACAATGCCAAGAGAGTTTGGTGTTCAAGATAAGTTGTGTATTATTCTAAGAGAACACTTGAGTTCGTAAGTCAATCCTCTAAAGAGTAGGGCTACAACTGGGAAAAACTTTGAATTCTATTAGAGTTCTGTATTACATAGTCGAAATATGAATGACCCTTGATTTTAGATATTACGTTTGATAAAATTCTACTTTGGTATAAGTAGTCAATAAGCCAAATGACAAATGTTCCATCAATATTTTAGCTACCGCCGCCCGCTAACCACCGCTATGTAGAATACCAAACATTTATAGATATGGCTCTTTCTGTTAGGTATTTCAATTGAAGCTTTCAACGAAATGAAACTTAGGTACCTATCCTAACTAATAAATGCGAAAGTGAGTTTGTTTGTTTGTTATGCTTTCACGCTAAAACGGCTGAACGGATTTGGATGAAATTTGGCACATGGGTAGACCATGACCTGAAAAACGACATAGGCTACTTTTCATCCTGGATCGCAGACGAAGTCGCGGGCAACAGCTAGTTATTAAATCAGTATATGATTACTACATATACTTACAATCCAATACCAAATTATGTTAATAATCGGAATAGGTACTTATAATATCAGGCTTTTTATAGTCCGTATCAGGTCGCATTCAGAGAAGGAACAATTTAAAGAACAAGAATTGACGACCGCCACACAGGCTCACTTAGTTTTCCTTTCTCGTAAGTACCAGTAAAAAAGGTTAATGCCAAAAACGATGTAATAGAATAATAGATGCACCAACGATCATGCAGAAAACAGGAATTTTTGCGGAACATAAGAATAGAATAGAATAGAATATCTTTATTTGCATAAAAAACTTTTTACAAAAAAATACAACCGACTTCCAAAAACAACACTACAAAGTGAAAAATAACTTTAATTTCGGAAGTCGGTGTCTGATTAAATGTATTTTCGTTTTTGCCACCGACTTGCGAAATTAAAGTTATTTTTCACTTTGTAGTGTTGTTTTTGGAAGTCGGTTGTATTTTTTTGTAAAAAGTTTTTATTTTTCACTTTTTAGTGGTTCACATGTGCTTACCCCTTCACAGCGTACTGGCGTGATGTTATGTTCTGAACTGGTGTGAACAACAAACAGACATGAGATTTCAGCAATCCCAGTCCATTTGCTATCATTTATTGAGGAGTTCCGTTGCCTATCTCAGAAGTATCTTCATCAGATCTTCACCAAATTGAAATGGGACCACTCCAAGAAAGTACTCTTCCAAAAACTATCCAAATCGCTTCAAGTGTGCCTATAAAATTGGAAGAGTTCTCTCTATTTCTCCAGGATCCCATCATCAGATCCTGACTTGATGATCATGGGACCACCTGGGAAGTATACCCTTTCAAACAAAAAAAAAAAATATTCCAAATCGGTCCAGCCATCTTCGAGTAATCGGGGAACATACATAAAAAAAAAAATTAAAAAAAAAAAAGGTTCCGACGAATTGATAACCTCCTCCTTTTTGAAGTCGGTTAAAAATATGGTTCATAAAAGGTCTTAAATTTGAAATAGTTCCACATATTTTGCTTACTTTTTTCAGCATGCAAAAAAAAAAACACATTAAAAATAAAAATATAAACAAAAACACTTATTACTAGGTAGTAGGTACTGAGTTCATGTGAATTAAATTTTTTTAAAAATAAATCTTATAATATTAGTGAGATCATAAATTATGTATTGATGAATTTTAATACCTGTCTTATATATGACAGCTTAATTATTTCTTAATTAGCTTATAATTTAAGAATTCACCTATAGTGTAGAACACATTATTATAGAGCCATTTCTTAAGTTTTATTTTAAAATAATTTAATGGTAGCTCTCTGATCTATTTGGTTATAGATTTTGACAGACATGTTTTATCAGTTGTTCTGGAATAGTGTGCTTCTACATCTTGTGACAGCCAGTCGGGTTGGCTATGTTCATGGCAAGAGTGGGCTATGTTCGGCATGGACTGCGATAGGTTAGTTTGATTGAGCATTTCTGAAGATAATAAATAAATTGATGTATAGCTATTTAAGACGCAGATAAGCGCCAGCGGCCCTGAGTGTTTAGCTTGCGTATTCTGTGCTGAGCTCACGCAACGCGTCATACGTTCACCCAGTAATAGGATTCACCCATCAAGGTGCACTATCCCAAATTAGACGCATTATTAATTTATTACACATAAAACAAAAGTTATTTTATTAAAACACGTAGGTATACTAAAATATAAATAATTAAATTATTTTTAAAACTGTGGAGATTTCATAAAAATACACTTTTTTTATTTATTTTTTATTTTTTATTTAGAGGAGCTCGTGGCTAATTAATAAAGGCCGTACGGGTCGATCCATCAGGCTAAGCTACGCTTGCCGGGGTTGGTCCGTAGATGGGTGACCATCTTTACATATCGAGACTCCTCCGTGCCTCGGAAAGCACGTTAAGCCGTTGGTCCCGGCTGTCATTCGTGGATCTTTGACAGTCGTTACGGGTCGTCAGAAGCCCGAAAGTCTGACAACCAGTCTTACCAAGGGGTATCGTATTACCCAGTAATTGGGTTGTGGAGGTCAGATAGGCAGTCGCTCCATATAAAATACTGGTATTCGGCTGCATCCGGTTAGACTGGAAGCCGACCCCAACATAGTTGGGAAATAGCTAGGCAGATTGATTGATTGATTTTTTTTTTATTTATTTAGATTTACCAACGTTCGTATACACTAAAAAATTACAGGAAGCAACTGAAAATAAAGAACTAAATGTAACAAACAATTATAGGAAAATACAGCATTTTCTTACTATCACCTACTGGGTGAACGCTCTTAAAATTTTAAACAGTCTAATTTTAATTTTATACAACAAAGTAAAGAGGGATACAACCGTCTTCTTAATAATTGACAAGAAGTAAATAATTAAAGAAAAAAAATAATAATAATGAGCGCGCTAAAATTAAAAAAAATAAAATAAAAATAATAATAATAATTAAAAAATCACCTGCGAGACAAATGATTAAGAAGTATAGATCGGAACCGAGGAAGTGAGTCCTTATGTACATCAACTAGATCACTGCACTCGACACTCGTTCATGAGCCTACACATTCTTGGCAGCGGGGAATTAGCTCCGTTCTTCGGCGCGGGGGATAGAAAGGGGTGATATGAATGCCGGGATATCTAGCAGGGACCCTATAATTAATCCAGCTCAGAAATATAGGACTGTCTATCATGTTATTCAAAATTTTGTGTATGAATAGACAATCTGACAATTCTCTTCGACTAGACAAGGATCATTTAGACGTGATCTTATCATTAAAAGTCAGTTATCGTCGCCTTAATAATTATATGACATTCGCATGACACTCGCCGCCGAACAAACATCGCTGATGAGTCGCTGAGCCGAGCGGGCGTGTGCCTTAATAATAGAAACTGCAGAGTTTTATTTAACACCCACACTTATGAGACCTAACAAAAGGTAATTTAGAACAATCCATCAACTCTATAACTGCACTGAAATAGCCGCCATGATCACACCCACATTCGATGATGACGATATTTACATATCAAACACCCTTGCATATTATTCAGTGCTTCAGTTAATTAACTACTCTATCACCGCGAACAATAGCTTCGTTTGTCTAAAATTGCTTTCACATAAGCCCTTTTGAATACACACGTTCATGACGCGACTACCTGACGTACGTACGTAACAATTTCAGTAGGTGTACCGAAATTGTGACGTCACAAACAGGACGAGGTACTAATGAGAGGCGATGAGTTAATGCCAGTCATTTGTTTAGGAACTTTTACTTTTACTCGTAATTCGTAATGGTACCGATTTTAGCTTCACGTGTAGGTAATTAGGTAGGAGAGGCGTAAACGTAAGGATGTTACGTTGTAAGGACGTGAATTTGTTGTACATACGTACTGTAGAGGTTTGATGCTTTAATCAAGCATCGACAATATTATACTGGCTGACATTCAATCATTCAATTATAGATTGTGTCCTAGAAAGAAAAACGATTCTCGTTTTTCTTAATAGGTTGACAGGTAGATTCTGGCAGGGCTCGATGTAGAACCAATTTAATTAAGGAGTGTGAATTATAATTGACCTGAAGCTTAAAATACAGAGGGCATCAGCCCCATAGAACTAGAGTCCCTCTCGTTTTATTAGTAATTCAGTAAATCTCATCAGTACCTTATTTATGTGTACAATCTGTACTGATTTGTAATAAATAATTCAATATGTATTAGGGCTTACGTCAATCGGTTGTGCATATGTCGCTTATTAACGCTTGTCTGAGTCTGATAGCTAATGAATGTTATTGACCATAGAATAATAAAGTTACAGTAGTTTATCTGGGCAGTGACCTTGAACTAATTACCTACAGCGTACTGGTAGATGCTGAGATTTCGAAACGCGTTGTTTCGGCCGTTTTGTATGAAGATGTAATACTGCTTACTTTAATATACTGTATATTGACGGTCCTTATTATTCAATTCCCATTAGTAATAAATAAAAAAATAAAAAATATTTATTCAGTATTAATAATTGGTAAAATATTAACATCAAATCTTAGAAATAATATACAAAGGTATTAATAATGTTGGATGCCTGTACTAGGATAAACCTGTATCACAGGCGGCGTGAGCTTATACATTATGGTAATTGCAGGACAATAAAATTCATAACAATATTTAACATTAGAAGTCTTGAAAATGACAAAATTCTATTAATTCATAATTTTATACCTAGTTAACTTAATTCTATTTACCTTAAAAATAAAAATAACAATAAGTCATAGGTATACAATTTCTTATTTAGTTTAGGAAAAATGGTTTTCTGCACAACCTAGTTAAACACATAATAATTATTATATGATTTTGCGTCAGCAGAATTGATAAGTGGGTTAAAGTCAATGTTGCACAAAATTAAATCACATTCGAGGCTATAAGTATATTCAGTTTTTGCATCGAGCAACTAATGTGCTTACAGACATCAACAAAGTCGCGGGTTTGTAGGCTAGTGCAGTGTTTTGTTGAAGACTGTTACTTTCTGAAGGTAGTTATTAGTCTAATTATTTACGTAATTTCCTGAATATTTTTGAATTAAATATTACTTCTAACCTACTTATGTACCTAAGTAGGTTTGAAATACCTAAATACATTGTAACTATTTTATAGTTAAACCGTAAAAAAGCCATCAAAGAGACAGCCATTAATTATTTCTTCATTACAAACCACAGTTCCTTCGAATAATTAAATTTTGAAACCAATCACATTCTTATCCTACCGGGATTAGAACACATCAGGGCCCCAGAGATGAGATTTAAAGCCGAGATTGTTACAACTACAGCAAAACTTACACGAATAGTTTCATTTTTTGTTCTTTTTAAATTAAAGACTTTTTCAAGAATAGAATGTAATACAGTTTAAATAACAACTGGTAAAAGAGGTCGTCTAGTAAATTGCTAACACGCTAATAATTGATACTTAGATTTTCTGCTGCCAAGCAGTATTCCTGTCTGTTCCTCTGCCTAATAGAGGTGCAACTATAGTACACCCACATTTCGCCAGTTATTATTAAGTCGCATGTAATAGGGGGCGAGCCTATTGCCACCAACCGGGCACAAATCCAAATTCCGGGCTGCTACTGAGACCAGTTTGCCCACCCGGGAATCGAACCTAGGACCTTATGCTCAGTAGTAGCGCTTGCAACCACTACACCAACGAGGCAGCTAGGGTATTCTGTAAATTAGTGAATCTTACCTGGCGTATACTTCAATATCTGCGCCGGGTCTACCGGCAGAGCGTACCAAGGCCTACGCGAGTACACCTTCTTGGTGTTAACCGTCCGTTCGCTCGCGTCAACGTTGCGGTAACTCGACGGTGACAGGTTTAACATCTCTAAACATCTGATGATACCTGTGAAAGAAAAACTTAGTTAAAATTCCGTTTCAATGTCAACACTAAACACTTTGTTAACCTATTCAAGAAATGATAACAATATACCTACAAGATTATCCAGACAATATTTATTTTGACACCATCTAGCTAGCAGATCTTATATATCTAGGACCACAACCACAGAATACATAATAGTACAAATACAGAAGATTCACTCCGCAAAATCATTTAAATAAATACTGACACTTGCTACGACACAATAAAGTGCAATTCAGGTCGCACAGCGTTAATTACCTACAGTATATTCACATAGAAATTGACTCCCTTTCTATCGCGTAACTCTTATACATTCTGAATTGTTAGGGTTCTTCTTTTACGACGCGGCGCGTGAGTAAGTATTGACCTAACGTGCGCCCGGGCCGGTGCGCGGCAGCCCACACGAAATTAGCCCGACAAGTCGAGCCCGCCGCGTATTTGTAGCTTCACACCTAAAATGCGGAGTGCGTCTGGTCTGCTACAACTAACAATTTATTTATTCATAACATAATCATACAGGGAGTGAGTAAAAATGATATATACATTTTGACAGCTGTGAGTTGACGGTTAGATTGACGACGAGTTGACGATTTGACAGCTGTCAGCGCACGTTTAGATGACAATTATCGTCATAACAAACGTTTTATTATAATATAACTAAGTCTTAACAAGCGCAAAGATAGCATTTTAGGACTGAAGTGTGGAGAATATATATAAAACTTTAACCTGAATCTAGTCCAAAACAATAGCTAGACTAGTCTAAACTAGTGATACCTAAAATTAAACCGTTGAAAAGTCGGCTGTCTATTTGTAGCAGCTACCCGACAGATACACGACGGGACCTAAGATTAGACACACTTGTTTTATCAACGATTTTTCTGGAAGAAGTTAAATTATTTATACGTACACACGGGATGTAGGTACCTAAATGGAGGTACTTCATGTACTCACAGGGTAAAACAACATAATGAAAACCATGATGTCTTTTATTGTACGGATGTATGAGAGACATCGAACAATCATCGTTATTCATCATCTGCTGCGTTATATAATAAAATTAATAAATACATCTACATTTATCCCAAAAACTGATCACCCATACGCAAAATACGCGCATTGACGTGGAATTGCGGATACCAGCCCGTATTACCTATTACCTATCCCAAAAACTACTATGATAGTAAAAAAAATATAATGGAATGGATACAAACGCTTACCTATAATGATGCCGAAACACTTCTGAAAGCTTGACACATACACACCCTCACACTCGTGTACTCTCAATTACACCTAAAGGCTACACTTTCACTCACATATACTCACACACATCACCCACCCTTACACACATTTGATTATTAATATTAATTTATGTAGTTTTACCTGATAAATTATACGTTTTGGTTTCTGTATTAACACGTCTTGTTGTGGAAGAGCGGACTCTCCTAATACAGGCACTATCTAAAAGAAGGATCCAATCAAAAATGTTGTTTATACCTAAATTTGTTTTACCAATAAACTATTTTTATTTATTTATTTATCATGCCATTTGAATTAAAATATGATTAAAGCTACACAATGCGAGATCAAGCTCTTGTTCCTCTAAAATGCATATTTTCATACTAGCATTGATTCTACGCCAGCTATTTCTTTTGTATTTATTCAATAACAAAAAAAACTAGAATTACTAAAATTCACACCATTTGAAGCTTCTAGTAGTAGGTTCTTTTATCCTTAAATAGAGTCCAGTTTCCTTTACACTTTTCCATAGTAGATAAATACTCATTACTACTACGCACCGGTCTGACCTTTTTATAATAAACCACAGAATGAGAAACCAGATACAACACACGAAGGTCTCTCTTTGAAATTTTTTACCTACTGAGTGAGGTGCGACCACACTCAGCCGCAAAGTGAGAAATGAAAACAAAATAACCCTTTGTTTAGTTTTCGTTTACCGCAAATAAACGTATTTACTGTATTCTTCTTATTCTTTCTGGAAGTAAAAGGTTAGGTAGGTAATTTCCTGTAGTATTGCAGTTACTACAATACTATTAATTAATTGTAAATCACAAAAAAACATTGAAAAGAAATTACAAGGGCGGCCTTACCGATTAAAGCATCGTCTACACTGGAACACTTTTGTATTTATTTATAACCATAACATTTTTTCACTTCATTCATTCACGAAAACTAGAACAAATCGTCAAATATAGCTTTCGCGAAAAATTACATCGTACCTACATATCGTAAGAAAGTTGAGTAATAAAAACAAATGACGAACAGAATAGAAACTTATTTTACAAAAAATACGCATGAATCACAATGTTCTGACTATTGACAAAATCACTTTACAGTGTAATAACATGTGCCAGAGGCAATGCGACTGAATCCATCCCGAAATTTTATTCAAATGAAGCATCTGTCTCAAGAAAAAAAAATCGGATATTTCATATAACATTTTTGTTTTGACAAAAATAAAGGTTGGACATACTTTATTTCGTCTATTGAATTGCGTCCCACGAAGGTTTTTTCGTGATCCAGGAAAATCATACAATTATGGATATGCCTATGGGGAAGTGAAAGTAAAACATTGTTTTCAGAGTATTTACATAAAGGCTTTATATTTTTTTCATAAACATTTTCACTATAGAATTTTGTACCGCTTCATGTTTGTTGAAATTGTTTTATTGTAACCACAAATTTTCTTCTTCGAAGACTGCAAAATAGAGGCCCCGAAAATGCAGCGGTAATTGTCAAATTAATAAAAACAACAAAAAATCGCAAACTGATTGTGAAAAAAACTTTTTTACAAAAAAATACAACCGACTTCCAAAAACAACACTACAAAGTAAAAAATAACTTTAAATTCGGAAGTCGGTGTCTGGTGAAATGTATTTTCGTTTTTTTGCCAACGACTTCCGAAATTAGTTATTTTTTACTTTGTAGTGTTGTTTTTAAAAAAATAAAAAAAAAATTAAAAAAATTAAAAAATTATTTATTGTCATAAAACAGATGGTACACCAGATATGGAATTCTCTGACTCCTGCACTAGTTAAAACTGTGTTGTTGTTGTTTTTGGAAGTAGGTTGTATTTTTTTTTGTAAAAAAGTTTTTATTTTTCACTTTTTAGTTGTGGCACCTACCCCACACAAATTCTAATACCACTACCTGCAAAACAAGCTAGAACATCATCCATATAAAAGTGGGGAAAAAAAAAAGAATTATTGAAGCTAACTCAAAAACTACCCAAGCAATATTAATTAATTTTATATGGGACCAACTTTGACGTATACCCTCTCGAATAAAATAAAATTTTTTCAAATCGGACGACTCTGTAAAAAGTTATGCGTGGTCATACATAAAAAAAAACATACGTGTCGAATTGAGACCCTCCTCCTTTTTTTTCGTCGGTTAAAAACTGTGAATTACATTGTTTTTTTTTTAGCAGTATCTGTATATTTATTTACGTATTTATTTGTGTTTTCAATCCTTCTTTAACAAAGACGAAGAGAAGAAGGTAGGGATGACAATAAAGTAATCTGCGTATATCTAATGAGTCTGTATACAAAAATTGATTAAAAAAAAAACAATACTATAATCATATCATCTATAGCTAGTCTGATCGGCAAAACCTATAGTCGGCCCATCAGGGCCCATATTTAGGGCTATCAGATATCTTTTATCTGTGGAATAAAATATACGACTGACAGTTTTTGTATGGAGAACATGTTAAAAATTCAAAATTTATTCGAAAGGCAAGACTTACACTAAGTTTAAAAAACTTTGGTCGAATTCACCCATAGTTTGATTCAAAAAATCACTTATAATTTCGGTGTTAGGATTAATTTGATAGTTTCAAAATACTCCTATGCGTTAGTATATACCAATTATTTTTATTATCTTGGGACCAACATCGTAGTCGCGAAAAAATTTGCAGTCATCCCATATATTTACGCCGAGTAGGTATTGATTGTTGTTTTGTATGGAACAGTTGATAATTTGTGTAAATATGAACTGCCCGGGCACTACCAACTGTCCATAAACAATACTTTTTCAAAATGAGTACCTATTGATTTCAAATCTTCATTGAACCGACAAACAAAACAATAAAAGAATTTATTACCAATGCACTAGACGCTATTAGGGACCACTATTTACTATTTTCCTTGAGCTGTTTCCCTATACCTTTCTACAAATACCCGCAGTATCGATACAACATTTATTTTGTTCTTTTTTAGGGTTCCGTACCTCAAAAGGAAAAAACGGAACCCTTATAGGATCACTTTGTTGTCCAACTGTCTGTCAGTCTGTCGAGACCCTTTTTCTCAGGAACGCGTGGAGGTATCAAGTTGAAATTAATATCAAATCGTCTATGATCTCTTGGAGCTCTAAAAATATCAAGCTTCTAAGTCAACGCAATAAAAAATACGGCCATTTATGCGACATATTTTGATCCTCGCAAGTAAATCAAAATCTGTAGGGTGTAATGCGTGCTACGTAAGATGACTTGACGAGCACAGTATCGCGCCTCCCGCGCTCTTTCCGCCGCCTCGATGACGCCCGATCCCTTCCCATCTCAGGCCTCATACCGCTAAAGAGATCTATAAAGCAGAATAATCAGAACATGTTTTTCAACTAAAATGTTAAGTTTGTTTTTGGGATAAATTCTTTTCAACTACGGATCTCTTCATTGTGCGTGGTACGACACGCACTTGGCTGGTTTTTTGGCACTATAAGTAAATGGCTGGATATGTCTGCAGTTTTGTAGAGGTAGATAAAACGCAACGTTTATTTTACTTTATAACTACACACATCAAAAGTGTCTAGGGATCAAGCATTTTTATGCGGATTTCTTGAGATTGAGATGTGGCTTTGTAATAAATTTATGATTTTATAAATTTATATGGATCCTTTTTGGTGCATTTCATAATTTGAATCAGGAACTGTGAATCAAATTCGAGTAAAAGATGAAAATCAGCTGTCAATATTTTCCCTATAAAAACATACAACGCATTGAAGACATTATTAGTGCTACTGTTTCCCTACTACTGATTAAAACCAACGTTATTATGGAGCGGCGACGTCATTTAAGCAGGGAAGAAATGCTCAGAGCCGTGGGAATGATAGAAGCTGGTTCCCGGCAACGTACTGTGGCTTTAGCTCTGAATACAAGTCAGAGTGTTATCAGTCGACTTTGGACACGTTACCGAAGCACTGGTACCGTGGCTGAGCGCCATGGAGGACGGTATCGCTGCACCACACGGAGACAAGACCGATACATTCAAATCTTAACTCGAAGAGCTCCAACTATAACCGCCATGATGTTAGCCGTGAGGCTTCATCACTCTTCAGGGAACTTAATTAGCGACCAAACAGTCAGAAACCGCTTGCATGAAGTGAACCTTCATTCCCGAAGACCGCTACGGGTACCACCTATAGCAATGCACAATCGTAGGATTCGATATCAATGGGCTCTTGAACACAGAAATTGGGCAGAAGAACAATGGCGTTTCGTGTGCTTTTCTGATGAGTCTCGTTTTGGTATGAGACCGGATACAAGACGTATACGACACTGGAGAACCCCTGGACGCCAACAGCGATTAAAATCCTGCCAGGAAGTCCATCCTTATAGTGGTGGAACCATCATGGTATGGGCGGGTATTTGGATCGGCGGAAGAACTGAGTTGATTTGGATCAGAGGCAACCTCAACGCTCAAATTTATGCTGAGACGATTGTATCAGACGTCATCGTTCCTCTACAAGTGCAAATCGGTCCCTTATTTCAGTTAATGCATGATAACGACCGCACACCGCAAGAGTTGTAAGACAGACTCTCGCCGCAGCTAACATCAATGTCCTGCCCTGGCCTGCTCAGTCGCCAGACTTGAACCCGATTGAGCATGCATGGGATATGCTACAGAGAAGAGCTCTGCCGAATATGGAGGGTATCCAGTCGCAAGAAGACCTTTTTTTGTTGTTGCAACGAACATGGGCGGCCATTCCACAGCGTGATTTGGATGAACTCATTTTGAGTATGCCAAACCGATGTTCTTGTGTTGTTAGTGTTCGCGGTAGAAACACGGATTATTAATTGTTTAAGTTACCCAATAAAATTTTAAAGAAAACTGTTATTTCAGTCTTTTTTTCGAACTTTAATGTTAGTGGTTCAAATGTCAAAAATCCCTTTATTAGGAAAATGGCAAATTTCTTTATTAATGCAAAGGTGACTTGGTTTATCGTTACTGTGACAAACGAAAACACTTTATTTGATGAATCCTTAAAGAAAATTTTAATTAATATCAATCAGGAGAAAAGTTATTGCAAAAATATATGTTGATCCCTAGACACTTTTGATGTGTGTACGTAATTGCTGCTTTCAGACCACTTGCTATAAGCCTTGGGGAAAAAGCAACGCAACCCGCATTGAATATACAGTGAACTCTTTATAACGAAACTCAAGGGACCGAGCAATTTTTTTCGTTATAGAGAGTTTTCGTTAAGTTGAGTGAAGAAAAAGAAACAATCAAATAATAATCACAATACTTTTTAATATTTTTATTATTTATTCATTGGTTTACGACTACGAGAGGTCCCTAGTGTGTTGAGTAACTGGGACCAACATTTATAAAGACAATGCAATCCAAGAGTAAAATCACACGTGTTCTACAATATAACAATAACAAAAGCAAGACGGCTGGTTTGACCTCAGGTTTTTTTAGAAAATTCGGCACCTCAAACATTTTTTTCAATACACTTCCTCAAAAACTGGTTCATATCGCACTACGATTAGGTTCACAATGCAATGTATTTCACACGCGTGCGATTTTTCATTTTCCAACACGTGTGCGGGAATAAAAATTGCCAAACTTAGTCCAAATTGGTTCAATGCCTCTATTCACATCGCCTACCGAGACGGTCCTCTCTATTCGGAGGTGATTTTTTTTTTAATCTCGGCAATGAGATATGCGTTTTTACGGCGTTAATATTTTTTGAATATTTAAATAATGTTTATAAATAGAATATCATCAAAAACCATGATTATTATAATAAAAAAAACGTTTATTGAACAAATTAACATTTGTTTGTTTTCTAAACTCAAAAATATTTGAATAATCTATTTTTCATATTAGTCTGTTTATCGGCTTTATACCTTTGCTTCTCCTTCAACCTGGCGAAAGCAAAGCGCGGAAAAAAAAGAAAATTTAAATCATAGTTTCCTAATAATTCATAACAAAAATATTTTTCGCTACTTTATTTTATTTCTTCAAAAGTGTATTGAAAAACGTCGTTTGATACACGTGGACATTTGTTATTGCAGTACTCGGCACAAAAACAACGTGTTAATTCCGCCTCGAATACAATAGAAAAAATTCTCCACTTGTATCAAAATGTACTATTTCGTAGCCTTTTGTAAAATGCCTTTTTATAAATTATAATGCTGATAAAATATATTTACTGACGTCTAAATATGAACGTATTTCTTCGTAATAGAAAATGCCTGTTTTGCTATCAAAGAGCGTATTGGTTCTAGGGTAAACCAATCAAATTGGACTAATTTCTACGTTACAGGAAGTTTTACGTCAAGCAGATATTTTACAGTAAGCAGTTGGAGAAAACAGAGTAAAAAAGTTGCAGCTGTAACACCAAAACCAACAGATTAGCAAATAGCCTAATTGAGTGTTTATTAATTAAAATATTCACTAAAAACATTTTTTTTTAAATAAAACTAAAATGTTTTAAGAAAAATGTAAACTGCATGTCGATTAATATGTACAATCATTTACAAAAAAGTTTTCAAGATGACAATGATTAAAAAATACTATTCACACTATTCATATTTAGAAGACAAGTCAATATGATCTGTAATTTGTAAGTTAGAATAATTGACAACGCTGATTTTAAGTACATTTGCACGCCATGCTATGGCAGGATATGCTGAAATAAACAACTTAACACTTTATGTACCATATTCTAGCAAAAAAATATAATGATTTGATTTGATTTTACCAACTTTAAATTTTATGTTTCTTGATAACTCCTAAAGAGTCGTTTGTTCAGATAAACTGGAACATTCTAGAAATGAAAACGTAGGTAACTTTAAAAACATTTGCTTCCCGTTTACCTAAGCAACTCAAATAGTAACACAAAAAACTCTATGACCCCCGGCCTTTCAGAAATTGGCAGCTTTTGGCCGCTATCTGAATAATGTTTTGGCAAAGAAATGGAGGCCTTTTTGAACACCTTACATATACTAAAATTTACATTATACGGGTTGCGAACTTTCTAAAAAGGGGAAAACTAAATTGTCGCTATGCCATTTCTTGAAATGAAATTGTTTGCATTTATCTTTACCAGTACCTACCTAACGTATGCTAAAATTCACACGATACGGGTTGCGAACTTTCTAAAAAGGTGAAAACTAAATTGTGGCCATACCACTTCTTGAAATGAAATTGTTTGCATTTATCTTTACAAGTAGGTACCTACCTACTAGATAAAATGAGTAAAATATTATATCAGTGGGTAGTCTTATAACAATAATATCAGCATAACTCATACGTCGAGTTGCACGAAACCAACATTAGTATAACGAAGACTTTAAATTCACGCCATCCCTTACATTTTGTATCAAAAAAAAAGTGACAGCATCAATTTAAAGTCTCCGTTAAACTAATGTTGGTTTCGTGCAAGTCACCGTCAGTTTTTTTTTTTTTCTCAAACATAAACTAAATGATTTCATAATTCTTCTTCTTCTTTCTTTCCAGTAAAGTTTAAATTAGGTAAAACAACATTTTTAAAGGATACAATTAATTAAAGTGTTCAGTTTAATTGGTCAACCAAAGTAACAGGTCCTCTAATTGGGTCCACCCACATCAAACATGGCTTAGAAATTCATTCACAATCCTTCCTATTCATTTTGCCTCTTAGTTTGTTACAACAACAGTTTTAAAATATACTTAGTGTCTAGTTTTGTTGGTCACCAAATTAACAAGCACAATGTGTCCTCATTTCCATATAGTTACTTTGTTACATAACTTAATATTAAATCCTCATCCAATTAACCAAGAAATGTAATAACAATATTGTGACACCTTCTCTTCAGTAAAGGCAAAGAATAGCCCGCGGTATATTTTCTGCTCTTCCACCCGGTGAGGCGGTAAATAAGCATTAGTTTCACTACGCCTTCTGTAGGCTTTATTAAAATGGACTCTTAAAATGTTTCTAAATGAGGTAAAATATTGTTTGGGATAATAGCAACATCTCTTTCCCTCATTCTGACCTCGCCTCAATTTATTTGTGGCCAGCGCAAAATTTATTTTTGTTCCATTCTTCGGTTAAAAACACACATCTATCTTAAAATTCTCATCTTAGCTGCATGCAATTGGCTTTCATACGTCCTCTTGTGGCCCAATATTCTGATAAAAAAACTTTTTAACAAAAAAAAAACCGACTTCCAAAAATCACTACAAAGTGAAAAATAACTTTAATTTCGGAAGTCGGTGTCTGGTTAAATGTATTTTCGTTTTTTGCCACCGGCTTCCGAAATTAAAGTTATTTTTCACTTTGTAGTGATTTTTGGAAGTCGGTTTTTTTTTTTGTTAAAAAGTTTTTATTTCTCGCTTTTTAGTGGGTCTGTTTATAATTTGTATAAGTTACAATAGTCTAATGTCAATTGCTCATCACATGTTACAAAATATTGCTTTTCCCGATGCTGGGACGTTAATTGTTGAGGAGTTCTGCTGTTAAGAACCAGGAGAACTTCTCAACAACCACTCATCACGCATTGTGTGACGAGCGGAAATTGATTAGCAACCATATTAAAGTAATCGAATCGCAACCCGTGAAATATTTATCATTGTGTAGTTCCGGTAGCCATTTGTGGTCTTCATCATCAGTTCCACTTCACCAAGTGGTGCTTTCCGAGAGCAAATACACGAGCTACTATAAAAAATACCCAAATCGCTATAGGTGTGCCTATAATATTTGAAGAGTTCCTTCGATTTCTCCAGGATCCCATCATCAGAACTGGATTTTGACAAAAATGGGACCATTTGGGAAGTATACCCTATCCAACAAAAAAATAATTTTTCAAATCGGTTGGCAGACGACGGAGTTATGCGCGAACAAACATAAAAAAAAAATACAAACATCCGAATTGAGAACCTCCTCCTTTTTTAGAAGTCGGTTAAAAATACTATCATACCCACTTATTGTACATTGCAGTATAGATGGTTACAGTTAGAAAAAAGCACTTTGTTTATTTAATATCAAAAATAGTACAAGTCAATCTGGCGATCAAAACTACAGTCCGTTGTGCTGGCAACCTACTAGGTACACTTAGTGATAAAATTCGATTAAAAAATATGAACCCTTAACAGCTACATAAAATTCTGAAATATAATGTTAATTTAGATGATGTGTAAAAGTAGCTGTGCCCTGTTTCTGAGGTTTTTAAATGGAGTTTATCTATTCGTTAGTGATATCAAAAAACAATTCATCCCCACTGTTCGGTACAATGTTTGCAACCGAACAGCTCAGCACATTTGCTTGCATGCATTTCCATAAATGCATATATCGCAACGATCTCCAGTCAGTACGTATTTGGATACCAATCGCGTAACTCAAACCATAACCAATCAAACCATCTTAGAATTCAGCTTAGATTTACCATTTAATAATTATAACCAGTATTCAATAATCAATATAGTCTTTAAACCATAATTATTTCGTATCATTAAACCAGTTTAATATAACATCAAATATCATATCAACCAACTCAGAAATTAGTGCCAAACCACGCAGGCGCTAAGTTCTACATGGTCCATCGAGCCGGATATGAACCAGCGACCTATGGATATACGTGCAAGGGAGGTAGGTATCCTATGCCAAATTACAGCTTTATAGTACTAAAAGTCTCTGAGCTAAGCCGCCGACAGACAAACAGACAAGGTGAAACTATAAGGGTTTCTTGTTGAATACGGAACCCTAAAAACGTTGCACAGTATATTAATTCTATACATCTACATCTTAATTTGTCTGAAGTAGTTGCAAATTTCTCTTTCCCTAAAGAATTAATGCGTAAACTGCAACGAGGAAGAAAATCTTAATTCACTGCATGTCTCCAGACTATCATTAAGAATTTTATGGAGCGTGGAAGTGGTTCCGTAGAGAAATAATTAAGGAAAGTCCGACCGAGTGCAATTCTATAAAGTACTCTTATTACTCTTAGCATTAGCCTTATAGCTTTGAAGGCGTGCTCGTCAACTAATTTAGAAAAAGTAGTATGAGTATCAGTAGCAACTATGGAAGTATGGGAGAATATGTTTGTGACTTTATGTTTTTATTTATGACAACATATAAGCTACGACATCATGCCGTTGGTCCCGGCTGCCATTCGTGGATCTTTGACATTCGTTACGGGTCGTCAGAAGCCCGTCAACCAGTCTTACCAAGGGGTATCGTATTACCCAGTTACTGGGTTGTGGAGGTCAGATAAGCCGTCGCTCCATGGAAAATACTGATATTCAGCTGCACCCGGTTAGACTGGAAGCCGACCCCAACATAGTTAGGAAAAGGCTAGGTAGATTGATTGATTGATATGCACATCACACATTTTGTGACAGTTTGAACTGGATAACTCAACATACTCAACTCTCGGTATGAACTGAGCGAAATCTCTCCGATGGCTTCTTTGATAGAAAGATAGACATACAAACGGATAAGTCTACAGATGGGTAGGTATAGAAAATATACCTATAAATATTAATGATTTATTGTAAGGAACTTCCAAGTATGGAACCCTTATAAACTTCATAATGACTACAAACTTCCAATGTTTGTTTCATAATCAGCCTATAATGTTCCCACTGCTGGGACACAGGCCTCCTCTCTTCGAAAGGGAGTGGGCTGCAATCTACCACGCAGGCCCAGTGCGGGTTGGTAGATGTCACATGTCTTAGAATTTTTGGTTCTAAGATACGATGTTTTGCAGAGTGGTGATGAAATTACCACTGGGCCATCACAGCTCTCAATGTTTGTTTGTTAGTTCGTTTTGTTTTATTGGATATTATATTATTTCATTATAATACATAAATCTTAATTACAATATACAATCTAACACTAAAATATATTATTATATACAGTATATAATAAAAAATGAAAAGGGGACGAGCTCATAAGGCATCAAAAAATTCGTCGGCATCGCTGTCAATGGGAAAAGTGCCCAAAAGGCTGGCAGCATTGACACGTTGGATGGCAATACTAATTTTTCGGGCAAAAATAGGCCAGCCCTCTGGTCTCGTGAGGAGACGACCAACCGTTTAGCGATATTCCTAAATAATCGATGAGCACTCGGACCCCAAGGCCCTAGTGTCAACCCCAAACGGCTCAAACATATAGCTCCCAATAAGGTTGTTATATTTGCGCCGTTTCAGGTTTTCTGCTCCTGCAGCTGCCACCCCAGCACAGCCTGCCATGCTAGGAAGATGGGATGGCGCAAGGTTGTCGATACAGATTGCATCCTACACCAAAGACCTACCCAACTTCCAAGGTATTTTGGTTATTCCGTCTGGTCTCTGCCCATTATCGAGTGCCAAGCCATTGGGTTCCAAAACAACGGGCACCCCGGCGGTGACAAGAGCCCGACGGATGATGTCGTTAATGATAGCGTGCCATGCCATCCGACCAGCGCTCTTGCTGCAGGATAGGCCATGGTGTCCGAGGCAGTCGACTCCTTCATAGCATTGACAGCGATGTGGAGCCCCGCAAGGAGCACCTAGACGCAAACATGTAGCGAGCCGGATTGTGGTGTCGCCCAGCAAAGTGCCTATGTTGGGTGACGGTAGCGTCTGAAGCCAGAGGCCCAGCTAGCAGGCGGGCACGCTCAGCAATATTAGGGGACGTTTAATAAGTTTATTCCATACCAACCTGCAGAGCGGCTCATCCCACTGTCTCTGGGAAGATGGGTTGTTGGGCTAAACTGTGTCCGGGCAAGCCACTTTCCAGGCGTTCACAGCATCGGTCAAACACGACACTTCAGAGTCAACCTGAGAAGGGGCTAATATTCTTGTGGTTAACTTTTGGGTGCTTGGACCGAAGACAGGAACGCCCGTATCTTACACTAGAGATTGGTCGTTTTTGTATCAATGCGCAAAAACAATAAACGAATTTTCTATATTTATCAATAAACTAGCGGCAGTTAATAATATGCCTACGCTTTTAAAACGCACTCTATTGTTGTTTAAATACTGATCAATATTTAAAAACTGCTGCCCACCCTAATTAAATGCCATAGTTGCCTAAAACAAACACATGTGTTGTGTGGTTTATCCTGATTGGAAACCACAGGGCAATTTCTGTTGGCCACACGAAAAACCACATCTAATTGGACAAAGTATACAAAGACGGAGTATAACCATAAAATTCAGCTTTGGCCAAAAGTATTAGGCACCCTACAAATGATAGCATTACAAGCAGTTCTTATAAAAAATAAAACTCTTTTTGATGTCTATATTCGAAATTTTCCAAGATATTTTACGGCTGAATAATGACATGTCCATATTATAAAAATACCTACGTTTTTATAGAGAGAGATAGATAGGTAAGTACATAGGAAACGCTATTGCTAGATAACCACGTCACTGTCAAAACCAACTTAGAGATCCATTCAACATCAGGGAACATTTTTTTTTTGTTGCTTGCAATCAGTCGGTAGACTATGAGCAGATGAGAAGAAGTCAAATCTCATCTACTCATAACACACATCATGGAACATAACTGTTTCTGGCAACTCCAGTAGCTAACGTAACGATAAGGATGTGCCACTGCTTTTACACATCGGTTGCCTAAAAAAGGCAACTCGTATTATTCAAGCATTAGTATCGACATTCTACATCTACCAACACTTTTTTCTCTGCTTTGCGAGTGTGTCCCTATAGTTCATTATAAAGCTCTTGCTATCCAGTATTTATATGTTAAAAATGGTAGCTGAAGTTTGTATCTTGTTTTAAAATGTATCCTCTATCTTGCAATGCAATCTTGCAATCTCCTATCTTGCAAGGTCCATACGAAGTCTTTGTATTCAATCTAAATACTTAAAAATAACTCTCATTGGGACTTGTCCACTTGTCTGTTTTTCATTGTTATAGGTAGGGCTCCATAAATTATACTAAGCTTATTAATAGCACTCAAGCTTTTTTATCCTTAGTTAAGATCTGTTTCAACTTAACAAGTATTTAAATTGGTTCTTTCAAAGCTACATAGAACAGAGGAATTCGGATGACTAATTATTCACCTTAATTACTTCGAAAACTGTTTTTAGCTACACAAATGAGTTCAATTTAGGAGCTATTTATGTTATCATCCTTTGTTGATGAGCCTTTTCATTGGCATTTGTCACAGTTGTTATGAGAAAATTAAGAAAAATTCCGCGCAATTTTTGAGCTTTTAAAATTCCGCTGTTTAACCAAGCTTCATAGTTGAGAGATGAGTTAGCGAAATGAGAAAGATTTAAAATCAAAAGCCATTTATTCAAATTAGGCATATAACGTAAGACAGTCCCCAAAACGCTCGCTCTTCACCATTTTCTAGTACTTGAACTGGGAAGAAGAAGTGGCGCAATAA
Organism: Cosmia pyralina; assembly: GCA_946251885.1. Classification (NCBI taxonomy): domain Eukaryota; kingdom Metazoa; phylum Arthropoda; class Insecta; order Lepidoptera; family Noctuidae; genus Cosmia; species Cosmia pyralina. The sequence goes on along the minus strand of OX276359.1, from coordinate 13,399,620 downwards.
ACTCCCCAGCATCATAGCTGTCTGTTTGTCTATGATTGCCTTGAGCCTTGAGTTTATCCGATTTATTGGATAACACCGATATAAATTTTTATTTTTACTATCCTGATTTCGTTATTAACGGGCTAATGCTAAACATTGACCTCCAACTAGGGAATGCAATCTCGTCTCGCCGAGATCCCGATCTTGCGAGATCCCGGCCATATTTTACGAAATTGTATCTCGTCAAATTTCGTACGAGATCTCGCGAGATAACGAGATCGGCAAATGCAGCGTGACGAGCTTTTTCAGCAGCAGGGTATTTGGCATGCAAAATCAGAAGTCGTCTGTCAGATGATACTCTCGACATGATGTGTTTTTTGAGAAACCATTTTCAGACAAACTAACTTGCCTTTCCGTACCTTGATAACTTCATCTGACTTCTACTTTAAACTTCTTTTATTTGATTAATACGATCTCACAACATTTATTTAAGAACTTGTGAAGTTAAGTTTTTGTTTTGTTGTATTTATTTACCATAAGTAATGTTCCTATTACTCTTAATTATTGAAACTAAAGTAATAATTTACAAAAGACTAAATATAGATAATTATTGTTTTGTTACCAATATTGTAAGAATTTGAACTGATTAGCTACAGTAGGTATAATAATTATAGACATAAACAAATGTTATTAGAGTTAGAGACAAAATAATAAGACTGTACTCTGTTGATTTTTAAAATAAAACTTACATTATTTTTATAACTAAGCAACGCAGTTTCTGTTTAATTACATATCATGTCAATTACTAGTTCTTAAAACAAGCATTGGCATATGTTTTAATTGCGATTCTCCCAATCTCGCGAGATCCCGTAATTTGCGAGATCTCGCGAGACTGGGTTTTGAGTCTCGCGAGATCTTGCTAGGCGGAAATCTCGTACGAGATTGCATTCCCTACCTCCAACTAGCGATTAAGTATTTAGAGGTCAAAGTTGAGCAATGTCAATGTTTTGTTTACCTACAATAGACAGTCAAGCACGTTCGTTTGTTTAACGGTTTTGGTTTTTGGTGATCGCAGTGTGTTTTGTTATAAAATATCAGGAGTAATAAAATATTCAATTATAATTTATAGATAATTAATTATTATCTAGTAATTTTATTATAGTATTAAATTTATATTTTTTATCATTATTCCTCTTTATTTCGCAAAGCAAAGCGACAGAATGAAAATCCAACGCAGGGTTCGTGAAACTTCTGTGTATTTTCTGAAAGAAATAAACGATTTCAGAGAGAAAAGCAATTCCCTGATTGCGTGTGACAGAAGGAAACCGTTTAAAATTCTATCGAGTTAAAACAACATTAGTTATTTACTCCCACATTATTGCAATGTGCACAACGCCGACTGGAAACGCTACGTTTTCTCAAAGGACGTGACTCAGAATCTCATTTGTTTTTGTTGTTCTATGATTAAATCTTAATAGATATTACTTGTTGTGGTGTGTATTATGTTCACAGATTAAAGTTTAATATTGCAGGTAAGATTTGGCTGTTTGTTAGATACTCGTAATTTAAGCAATCGATAGGCTCGTAGGTGAATTCAGAAATAAACAAGCAATAAAGTATAGATAGGAATTCTTGCTAGGAAAGCTATGTGTTTACAGTTATCATGTAAAGTAGGTTTTCTTGGCATCTTCTCCGCCATATCACGTTGAATATGCTTATCATTTTATTTTTTTAATTGTGTTTTTTTACGCTTATAACGTACACATCTTTTTAAATTGTTCTCAGAAAATGTATCTAGTTCTAATTTCAGTATGGACGATATAACCAGTATTTTGTAACGATACTTTGTGAGTGTCCATGAAGTTTCTCGCCAGTACTTCTCCATACGAACTTACTAAGCAACGCTTTGGAATGGGCAAAGAACTTCATGTTTCGACTGACCGACTTCTTGACAATTCAAAAGTGCCTGTAAATGGTTTAATTGATAATATTGCTTTGAGTTGGAGTTCGAATAATGCCTCAACTGAAATATTTACAAATACCTATTTTTTTTTACAGGAAGTGTACTTGTTAATATTAAAATATACCTATGAACATTCAATAATCAAACACGCTACTTGCTAAAAACCTGCGGTCATGCATTTGAACAACGAATAAGTACGTACCTAGATGCTAAACATTTTAAACACCATTGTAGTAAGAGCTATAATGTAGGATTCGTAGATAAAGCAACAGTTTGAATACAGGTACACTTTAATATCCTGGGGCCGTACTATGACGTGCAAAAAGATCATGGATCCATCATGGAACCGTTGAGAAAAAAGGATGGTGGTCCGTCTCTCTCTCACACTGGAACAATGATGGATCCATGATCTATTTTCACGTCATAGTCAGCACGTTAAATATAATTTTATATTTTTATTTTTTTGCCGTTCGATCATCTTCAATTGTTTTCTCCTTTCATTCCTGTGTTGGCATATTCTATCAGTTCGGATTCATTCATACAATCATCTTACATTTCTACAACGATCGGATATCACAGACCCAATCCCACATAAATACGAAAGTAAGTAAAATCTAAGAAAGTCAAAGTCAATTAGTTATTTTATTGGACCGAAATGAACGTAACTTTGTCCCTAATGTGTGTAAGAAGCCAAAACCTCTAAGGGATCCTCTATTACCTACTAGGCTTTCTTAGAAATCTACAAAATCCAATTGCTAGATTTCACTTTTGTTTTGAATTACTTTTCTGCAGACAGGACGTGATTCTCATTACCAAACCTTGTTTACGGGAAAATATCCTTTGGCAAAAATATTTCTTTGCGTAAGATTTGATTTGATATTCTAATGCAAAGGAGAAAGATAGAAAACCAATAGGAGCAAATATAATATTGTATTCTAAATATAAGAGCCGAGAAAAATATTGGAGCGACGAATCTTTTGGCAAGTGATTGAATAAACATAAGTGTAGGTAACAGATTCGTACGCAAGCGTTTATTCAATGTACTTCGATGTTTATGTGGTAATTCGAATAGGAAATCGGACCGCACCTATAAAAAAGATCTATCAGTAAAGTAAAAATCCTCTAAAAAAATCGCCTATATCACCGTGTACCAAGGCCCTAAGCCTTATGCACGGTGATTTTTGGAACGAAGTTCTTTATCGCGCGTTGTGAAAGGGGGCTAGACGGAAAAAATTCTCACGAAAAGTTGTAACGACACTTTTTGCTATAGTAAGCTATTGTAAGCTGAGAGTATTAAATTAAGTGCCCCATCCCTTAAAATCCTCCATATCTCAGAAACGGCTGGGAATATCAAAATTTTGACAAAATTCCCCCCCCCCCCCCCCCCCTTAGTACCCTCCCTCCCGGCTCGGACTCAGATCCCGATAGGAACCCTAGACCCCCTTTTTGACCCCATCCAATTTGGACCCGCAAGTAGCTTTTCTATAGAAAATACACTAGAGTCACCAAGGCACTTGTACCCTCCCCCCCCCCCCCCCGACCCCTTCTTTCGACTACCTCACCCCCCCCGCGGGCTAAGGAGCTAGAAAGCCGAGATTGGGCTCATTTCAAAGGGCACGAAACGCTCCACATTTGGGCCCCTACAGAAATCCGGAATTCCACCCCCACTCACACTGATACCCAGCGGCGCCGCGTAGAAACGCGTCGTCAGTAGAAACTTCGTTCCATCCGGGTGTCCCTTGACACCTCTCAACTTTTTTTACATACCTTCGACGCGCCTATACACGTTATAAACGCAACTAACGCTGCTTTTTCAAGGCAGAAAATGCACCGTCAACGCATAGACGTTACATGGAACACGCGTATAAAAATCGCCGTGTGAATCTGCAAGATGCACACAGGTTTACCTTTCGGCCCACCATCATTCGGGATGACTATGTGCCTGCAGGTGAGAGTGTGCAAAATCGGAACGACCTCTTAAACGCTTTATTTTACAAAAATTTGGTCAAAGCTGGTACTTATTCAAATAATTGCTGTAACGTTAAAGGCGTGTACGCACGAGCGAACATTGAACACGCTTTAAATGTTCAACAGGGTCCTGAGTTTCTTCACATGATCCGTATTCAATGGTCGTGTTCACCATGTTTTGTTCCCTCGTGTGTACACGCCTTCACGCATACTGTTACACAACAAACAGTCGGAAGTTTCTAGCAAGGAACATAAAACCGGACCCTCATTGCACATTCTCATCCCCTAGGCACTTAGTCACCCCGAACGACGGAACCTGTACATTGGTGAAAAAAAGTGAACCAAAGGTGTATTTTTATCAATGTAGTTGGGGCTTTTTGAAAAAGCCCGTGTCCGTGCTATAGTCAGTCAGCTCGGTGAAAAGTGGGGCAGACTGCCCGCAGGTAGCAGAAAACATACCCACTAAAGTATCCTAAGACTAGTATCTTATAGACTGACAAAAGATTTGGTGATTACAATATTTCCATGAATCGCTTGTAACTGATAGGTCTGCTTTACCATATGTGTTACTTTGTTTACGAAAATAAATGACTACAGTCTCTGGGAACCAGGTGGAATCTTCCATGTGTACCATAATACCAAGTATCTTAATCTTTAGGGATCATTGTGTAGGTACTTCAAGCGAGGTTTATTTATTTATTTATTTATTAAAACTTTATGCACAAGTAAAAAAATACTGTACAAAGGCGGACTTAATGTTTATCGATTAGAGAATTAAGTTGCAATCTTGAAAGATGAGTTCTAATAATATTTATGGGACAAAGTTTACCTCTGATGTGATTTTCTTAGCATCATGTTATTTAAAAATCGATACAATAACTTCTCCCGTGGCTTCGCGCGCATGGAGGTCGGAAATTATTCCACGGGAACATACTACCGGGATCAAAAGTATCCTTTGTCTTAATCCAGGTTATGTGCCAATTTCATCCAAATCCGTTCAGCCGTTTTAGAGTGAAAGCATAACAAACAAACAAAAAAACTCACTTTCGCATTTATAAATGCGGAATGCTTTACTATTATACTATAATACTATAATTGTGTCCTTCACCTCTTTTACCGAAAAGATTTAGATTTTTCCTTACGTACATGATGTATTCGTAGATATATTGACAAGGTACCGTCATGATGTTAATATCTTTAAACAGTTCCCTTAGAGAATCGCGCCTGCGGAGGCCATATATTGCTCTGATGGCTCTTTTCTGCAGAATAAAAATAGACTCTATATCTGCAGCCCGTCCCCATAGTAAAATACCGATAGACATAATACTATGAAAGTAACTGAAATAGACCAGCCTCGCGGTATCTAAATCAGTGAATTGACGGATTTTTCTCACCGCATATGCTGCTGAACTTAGCCGTCCAGCAAGAGATGCTAATTGCGGACCCCATTGCAGCCTTGAGTCGAGCGTGATCCCCAGGAAAACTGTTTTATCGACGAATTCTAGTTTATGTTTATTCAAATACTATGTCACAATCAGTAGGTACTTTTAACATTCTCTGTACTCTGTAAAAAATTATGCGTGGTCATACATAAAAAAAGTCGACTTGAGAACCTCCTCCTTTTTTTTCGTCGGTTAAAAATGTATCCATTGCACCTGATAAAACAGAGTCATAAAAAAATATACAGATAATAAAAAGTTCAATGATTTGACTTGTTGTCATAACAATTAAATGGAGAGATAACATTGCAATCACACTGAGTTTATGCACAGTACATAACTATATAGGATGACTAGTAAATAGTGACCGATACTTAAACACATGAGTATACTCATGATAACAAACAACTTTTACTATGGGACCAAACCTAAAATCGCAAAAAAAAAAATCAGCTGTCCCTTACATTCATGTTCGCATAACTCGTTAAAATGTAAGGAGCAGCTATTTTTAACCGATTACAAAAAAGGAGGTTCTGTATTTAACCCGTATGTATGTATGTATGTATGTATGTTTGTTTGTCCGCTATTTTCTCAAAAATTAATGAACCAATTTTGATGATTCTTTCACTAACGTAAACTCCATACTTTAAGGAAGGTTTTAGTGTAAAATACATTATGTAATTATTCTTATGTACGAAGTTATATGCACAAATGCACTGAATCTCCGGAATTCTTCTTTTCATTCGACTTGGGCTTACCTACTTATGTAATTGTATATTCAACTAAAAATGTAAAAATAAATTTACTTTAAAAAAGTAAAAAACCGACTTCGAAACCAAAAACTAATAAAATAACTTTCATAAAACACTTAACAGTTTCTGAATTTAGTGTCTTCAATTCTTCAATGCACTATAGCTTGACACCGACTTCAGAAGCTGTTAAGTGTTTTATTAATTAAAGTTATTTTATTAGTTTTTGAAGTCGGTTTTTACTTTTTTTAAAGTAAATTAATTTTTTCGCGATTTCAGGTTTGGTCCCATAGTGAAAGTTGTTTGTTATCATGAGCACAATCATGTGTTTAAGTATCGGTCACTAATTACCAGTCACCCTAAAATAATACAACACGTTTGTCCTTAGGTAGGCACTATTAATATTATTTATTTGAACGTACTAAAATAAATATCTATATTGAACCCAGTCTTTATGAAAGAAAGTTTTACATTTTAGCACTTACATAAATTAGATTTTATTTCAATCGAATTTGAAATTCGTGTCACATAATTTCGGAAAATTTAACGGAGTTTCAAGGGTTCTGACCTAAATTCTCTAAGTAAGGATTTGATCCTGATCGGTGTTATAAAACCAGCTGTAGATCCCACTTAACATTAATTAGTAAGGAAACTAGTGGAAACAAACACTATTATTTTTAATTAAACGCAGAACTTTGTGGACTATAGACCAACATTATTTACTTTAATTTATTTACCTACTGTACAAAATGAAAATTACTTTTTCTGATGCCGTTTGTGCTATAAACTTTACTTGTTCTAGTTTTTACCTTAGTTACTTAGAGGTGTAACAATTTTGTGTAACTCGCGAACATAATAGCAATACGTATCCAGTAGGTCATTATTAAGGTCCTGAACTCAGGAGTTCAGGACCTTAAGGTCCGACCTTAAGGTCAGGACCTTACAGAACTTCGTTCCAACAACAAACAGGTACCACCTGTGTACCTATTTCTAGTTAAACGAAGTTCTTTATTGCACGTAATGTTATCCTACACACTGAGCGCTTTAGCACATCTCCACCACGAAACCGAGAAACCGCATGATGTCTCGCTGATGTTCCGCTGATGTTCCACAACTCGAGTAGCGGAATGTCATGGGAGTCAGTGGAAATAAGCTACTGCTGTTTCGCTGCTATGGTTTCGCGGACAAGATGTGTTAAAGCCCCTGAACTTGGCGAATGAGAGCTACTTACGACATTTTTTTTAGGGTTCCGTACCTCAAAAGGAATAAAAAAAAAATAAAAAACACGACTGCCCTACCAAAAAACAAACTAAAAAGTATTTTTTTTTAATGTGCTGTTCAAGGTCTTCAATTTGATACCCATATTGTAATAATTGAAGAAATATTTTTTTTCACATTTCAAAATTGAGCCATAGGTACTGCCACCATATTGAATGTTTAAAAAAAAAAATATAATTAGCCAGTGTCACTCGGGATGATGTAAGGATTCTAACGATACCCTATACATCCAAATCTGTTCAGGCATTTAAAAGTTATGGTCCCCCTGAAAACATTACACTCCTTTTTGGGCAGTCGTGTAAAAAACGGAACCCTTATAGGATCACTTCGTTGTCTGTCTGTCAGTCTGTCAAGACCCTTTTTCTCAGAAACACGTATCATATCGAAATTAATATCAAATACGTAAGTCTATAGTCCCTTGGAGTCCTAAAAAAATCAAGCTTCTAAGTCAACGAAATAAAAAAAATACGGCCATTTATGCGACATATTTTGATACTCGCAAGTAAATCAAAACCTTCTGTCAGTCTGTCAAGACCCTTTTTCTCAGGAACACGTGGAGGTATCCAGTTGAAATTAATATGAAATACGTAAGTCTATAAGCCCTTGAAGTCCTTAAAAAAATCAAGCTTCTAAGTCAACGCAATAAAAAATACAGCCACTTATGCGACATATTTTGATGCTCGCAAGTAAATCAAAACCTATAGGGTACTTCCCGTTGTCCTAGAATCATGAAATTTGGTAAGAAGGAAGATCTTATAGCACAAGTAAAGGAAAAATTCCAAAAATTGTTATTTTTTTCGGTATTACAATGTTAAGTTTAATTTTAAGTTTGTTTTTTGGATAAATTCTTTTCAACTACAGAACCCTTCATTGTGCGTGGTCTGACACACACTTGGCTGGTTTTTTCATTTAGTTACTCTCAATCCTTGTTAATTTATTGAATTATGTCTGTTATTTAATACATAATATACAGCGAAAAGAGCTCATGGCAAAGAAATAACAGCCGCACGGGTCTATCCATCAAGTTAAGCTACGCTTGCCGGGGTTGGTCCTTGGATGGTTGACCATCTTTACATATCGAGAACCCTCCGTGCCTCATAAAGCAAGTTAAGACCAACGTCTTAACTTGCTTTATGAGACACCCCGGGTTGGTCCCGGCTGTGATCCGTACATTTTTGGCAGTCGTAATGAGGCGTCAGAACCGGAAGTCTGCGAACCAGTTTTACCATGGGGTATTACCGAGTTACTAGGTTGTGGAGGTCAGATAGACAGTACCTCCATTTAAAATACTGGTATTCACCTGAATCCAGTTAGACTGGAAGCTGACCCCAACATAGTTGGGAAAAGGCTAGGCAGATTCCATATAGCGAAAAGAACTTCGGTCCAACTGGGTCTCCCACGACACCTCTCGACTTTTTTTTAATAATACCTACTTCTTAAAACTACTACTAGTGTATTACCTACTTTCAAATACAAACATACCTAGTTGATCATTATACTGTCTCAAAAAGTCCTAATTATTATTGATTAAAACTTCGAACTCAACACGAGTTAACGCCAAACATTCGAGCGATCAAATAAGATTTCGATTTGTTGTAAGAACTTTCTCCCCAAAAACAAGTTCCCTTTACGAAAGATTTTACTTTTTGTGTTAGTTGAAGGCCTTTACGGCAGTTAGAAAGCGTCAAAACACTCTAATTCAAAAGTTTTTCTTGAGAAACGAAAACTAAACTGAATGTTCGGATGTGTAAAAAAATTGGCTTTTCTGCCATTAGACATTTTCATACCACCTTTTTTTGCCAAACAAACAGAAATGTATCTAATTGACCGAGTGAGCGTAGCTAGCAAAGCGGCTTCAAGCCTGGCAATATTTGCTATCGTCTGTCAGTTTGTTGTAGTTCCTCTACAGGTCGCATTTTACAATCGGCCTGGACGAAACTTGGTATACAGGTTTTACAATTTTATAGTTTTTTTTTTTGTCGTCGGGGATTTTTATTGGAGGGGTACTTCCTCCAAAAAGGGGAAAAAGGGGGCTACTGGATATCTCCACCTTATGAGATCCGATTACGATGGTCCTTTTTTATTTGAAAGGTATTTATTTTAAGTTGGCCTCATAAAAATTTGGTGAAAATCTGATAAAAAAAAACATGGTAAGTATCCCGTTTCAAATAACTTTAGTGTTGCAAAAAAGATTGAGCTCGCGAGGTCACTTTTCGCAGAACTAAGTAGTTTACACTCAATGTGATTATTTTTTTGCATTCACACCGATTTAGATACAAAAAAAATCCTAGGACACAATAGTCAGAAAAATGTATAAACTACGTAACACATGAGTGAGTAAATTGGCACGATAGAACGTTTCACAATTTCGGCTCTACGCAGTACACTGCAACTCCCCATGAAGCAGTTGCTATTACAAACGCGAATCAAAAATAAAGCTGCAGACTTCGTACAAAATATCCGCAGGCTATTCATAAAAACGGCTCCGCCTGAACGATTTTTCGGTCTAAATAATTTCTCAAAACAATGTCAGCATAAGGTACTTACCGATAAATTCGTTGCTAGATCTGTAAATGGTAGTTTGAAATTAGACTGTAAAATTATTGATAAACTATTTTATTTTACCCGACTACACCAGAAGGAACTCGTAATTTGTTTTGCTTTCAATGGAACAGTCCATTATAGCGAGCATACGTTCGCGAATCTGTTTTGCAAACTTCATTCACTGTGCGAAATCAAAAGCTCGCGCAACAAATGTTTGCAAAGCAAATACGCGAAGGGAATACTCGCATGCTTACGAGTACTTGCTGCTGGTTGCAGCTGGGTGTACTGAGGATCACATCAAATTGTTGAATTGAAAATAGGCCTACTATTCGAACAAAACAATAGGTCTGTTCGACAACAAAACATTGCTATATTCAGTATTGTACCTCAAGCTTAGTATTGAAATATTTATTGCCATACACAAACAACAACAAAAAACAAAAAAAAAACACACACAAAAAAAAACACAAAAACAAACAACAATACACAAAACAAATACACACACAAACAAAAACAAAAACAACAAAACACAACAAATACAAATTACAATAAAATTTTGCCTTTTCACTGAAACTCTTTGCGATACTTGCCATCAAACTCGTTACCAAAAAGTTGATGAAATACGTAAATATCCTTATAAAAGGAACATTTTGAGTGGCCTCTAAATCAATTATGTAACCACGGGTTGTGCGGTTACGAAGGGTGTTCAATCTATAGGTACCGACCTGACATAGTTTGCTTTACCTATGTAATCTATTTATCTTGCCATCCCATATAAAATGGTATTTATAGCTTTACCTAAACCCGATGTCGATAGACGTTATAATTGGGACTGGTCGTCTTTTAGCTGCCATGGCTTATTTTTAATTTTAATATTTAATTTAGTTGTTTTAGTTTTTATCTTTTTATTACGGACGCTTTTTAACGTGCACGTCTTTCTACATTGTTCTCACATGTATATTTTCAACATGAATGATGTAACCAATATTTTGTAAAAATATTATGATTTGAAAGAGTGTCCGTGGAGTTTCTTGCCCGTTCTTCTCCATAGGGATCTACTACGCTTTGGAATGGGCAACTAGCTTCATCTTTCTGACTGACCGACACATTGACAATTCAAAAGTGCCTGTAATTGGTTTATTTGAAATAAATGCTTTGAGTTTGAAATTATTTATGCTTATAAAAGAGGGGCTCATGTGAGGTACAGAATATTCTGAAAGCGATCTTCAAATGAAAGATACGTCCACACAACTTACTTCTGTTGTGCAAATATCGTAAAAAACGAGAGGTATATTTAGAATACCTACCTGTTAATTAAACTATGATGAGAAAGGAGCTTTCTTTTATAGATAAAAAGCGGACAAGTGCGTGTGTGCGTGGATCACGTACAATGAAGGGTTCCGTAGTAAAAAAGAATTTATCCCAAAAACAAACATAATTTAAAACATGTTCTCCCATACATAAGTCACGGTCAATTCTCCAACTGAAAATGTAAGTTTGTAATCATAAAAATATATTGTTATAGGTGATAAAATTACAAATTTAAGATTTTCGAATTTTCCTTTACTTGAGACCTTACTTATTGCCAAATTTAATGATTCTAGGTCAACGGTAAGTATCCTGTAGGTTTTGATTTACTTGCGAGTATCACTGTATCACTGTTGCATAAATGGCAGTACTTTTAACTGCGTTGAATTAGTGGATTGATTTTTTTAGAGCTCCAAGGGACCATAGACCTACGTGTTTGATATTTCACTAATTTCAACTTGATACCTCTACGCGTTCCTGAGAAAAACGGTATTGACAGACTGATATACAGACAGATAGACAGACGGACAACAAAGTGATCCTATAAGGTTTCCGTTTTTTCCTTTTGAGGTACGGAACCTTAAAAATTGACAAATACATCTTTTTTAGATATTTTAAGCTTTAAAAACCCCTTTATAAACTTAAAAAAGACTTATATTTTCATGAAAGTTATAATGACGGTGTTTATAAAATGTCAAGGTGCTCAGTTCTAATTTGCTTTTCCCTGCGGAAAAGAAAACAACGAGAATTCATTTTACAGTTCCGCTCCGCTAAAACGCAATATCTACTAATTTTATTCATTCTTTCTTTCTATGATTGTGTTTCCAAGAGACTAATAGCAAAAGCTTTTTCAACTACGGAACCCTTCATTATGAGTGGTCCGACACGCACTTGTCTGGTTTTTTTTTTAAATAAATGAGCATCTTTTTAACATTCTGAACTTTTCTCACAGTTGGTCGCAGTAACTAAGCTAGGGTACCCGACCGAATAGCTTACGTTAGGTTAGAACTATATGATCAACAGTTCACAAGCCGAGCGAGCGAAGCGGGTGGTTCCGCGACAGCAGGCGGCGAGCGAAGCGAGCGGTGCCACATCAACGGCCGGCGAGCGCTACCTCCAAATTGGTCACAGTTACTTGGCTATTTAGTATTTTTAAGACCCTATAATAAGAGTTATTTGAGGTTCACAAAAATAGGCGGAATCATTATGCTACAGTGTTCAATGATATTTTTAGGATAGCAAAATGGAAATTATTTGCGGTTCGAATAAATACGTGGCAGAAACTATTAAGACTTACTGGAATTAAATACATATCATACGAAAGAATATTCGTATGACATGTAATGATTTGTTCCATATTCTGGATTGAATCCAGAATATGGAACAAATCATAAATATCTATTGCTATAATCCGTGCAATTGAAGCTTTAGAAAAATAAGTCTATTACGTCTTATACCTTCTTTATAAGTATAGAAGAAGACATACTATTATTCAGCGCTAATACGGCGAAGCTTACAGACTAACTAGAACCGTGCATTATTCAGAATTTCTAAGGAAAGGGATTGACGTAAACTGCTTTATCAAGGACCTGTAGGATTACCAGAAAGTTTTCACAATAACTACTACAAAAATTGATTGTATTAAAATTCATCGATTTTCGGTCAACTAAATAGGTTTCATTCAGGAAATTTTATACTTTCCATTCCTAAAAAACAAAGGCGATATTGAATTTTTCAGTTAAGGGGATACATCGATAATTTTGTGTTTTTGAAATTCCTATAAAACCAAATTCATATAGTTAAATCATTTGGATTTTCCAAATGTGTTATTTGACTATTTTATGATTACTTGAAATTTTTTCGATAGGAAAAAATTCCAAAGTAGCGCCGGCTATTTTTTGTTTTATACGATCATACGTAAACAGTTCCTTATTGTGCAGTAAAATTTGCTATATGGTACGAAGATATAGCAGTTAATTAATAATTCATATAGCTTCGATCCTAGTAGGTTTAGTTTTGATTTTTTTTATACAAAAAATTCTACCTCATCTGATTAAAAATGTGAGCATACAAAATTTCAAACTGTTCCTTATTTCCAAATTTATTATTTTTTTCTCAATAGTGGCACTAGCTCGTTAGCAGCTATACTCGCCTTAAGAAACTCTTTACAACAGCCAGGAGGTTGGAATGGTGTACCCGATAAAAGGTATTGCCTTTTCATCCGCTCGGCACCCCGTGAAGTAACACTTTAGTGTGTGAAAGCACCTATAAATATAAACAATTTTCTGAATTCTGTATGAAATCTGATATCCGAAAATACGTTTTTCGGGTTCCGTAGCCTAATGGCAAAAACGGAACCCATATGGATTCGTCATGTCTGTCTGTCTATCCGCCCGTATGTCACTGTCACTTTTTTCCAAAACTATAAGAACTATACTGTTGAAACTTGGTAAGTAGATGTATTATTCTGTGAAACGTATTTTCTTTCTTTTCTTTCTTTCTAACCGCATTAAGATTTTCACACAAAAATTAAAAAAAAAAAAAATTGGGGTCTCCCCATACTTAGAATTCAAAAATTTTTTTCCATCAAACCCATACGTGTGAGATATTTATGGATAGGTCTTCAAAAATTATACTGAGGTTTCTAATATATTTTTTTTCTAAACTGAATAGTTTGTGCGAGAGACACTTCCAAAGTGGTAAAATGTGTGTCCCCCCTGTAACTTCTAAAATAAGAGTAGGTAATGATAAAACTAAAAAAAATATATGATGTATATTACCATGTAAACTTCAACGGAAATTTGGTTTGAACGAGATCTAGTAAGTAGTTTTTTTTTTTAATACATCATAAATCGGTCTATTATTAACCGACTTCAAAAAGGAGGAGGTTCTCAATTCATCCCGATTACTCGAAGATGGCTGGACCGATTTGGATTTTTTTTATTTTATTCGAAAGGGACACACATCACACACATCACATCGCATCACAGTTGGTCCCATATAAAATTGATTAACTTTGCTTTGGTAGTTTTTGAGTTAGCTTCAATAATACGTATTTTTTCCCCACTTTTATTTGGATGATGTTCTAGTTTGTTTTGCAGATAGTGGTATTAGAATTTGTGTGGGGTAGGTACACAACTAAAAAGTGAAAAATAAAAACTTTTTTACAAAAAAATACATCCGACTTCCAAAAACAACACTACAAAGTGAAAAATAACTTTAATTTCGGAAGTCGGTGGCAAAAAACGAAAATACATTTAACACCGACACCGACACCGACTTCCGAAATTAAAGTTATTTTTCACTTTGTAGTGTTGTTTTTGGAAGTCGATTGTATTTTTTTGTAAAAAAGTTTTTTTAAAACATCGATCAAAGTTACAACGAACTACAAGAACTTTTATATTATGTTACTTGCTACTACGGCTTGCTTCATGGGCGAGTCCGACTCGCACTTGGCCGCTTTTGTTGAATAGGTTTTAGGTTTTTCTATGGAAATGCTGCTATTTTTCGCGAAACACGAGGTATTTCTGTTACGCATTGTATTTATAATTGAAGTATCATATTGTAGAGAGGTCTGGTGTGCGATAATATTGCCTGTAGTATGAACAATTATATATGTAGGTACCTATGTAAGGTTATCGTTCGGTGTATTTCGATATTGTTCTTTCGTACAACTCGAAACTGTAGGTGGGAAAGTAAATAACAGTTCATATAACCATTTTCTATACATTTTCTTAACTAAATCAATCAATTTGCATAGCCTTTTCCCAACTATGTTCGGGTCGGATTCCAGTCTAACCGGATGCAACTGAATACCAGTATTTGACATGGAGCGACTGCCTATCTGACCTCCACAACCCAGTTACTGGGTAACACGATACCCCTTGGTAAAACTGATTGTCAGACTTTTTGGGTTTCTGACTTTTCCGAGGCACGACGGGGTTTGGCGTCCCGAAATGTATTTGTTAGCCATGGCGTGGTCATCAGCGTATAGAATCTTCTCACAGCGTTCAACAGTTGGATAGTCGTGGTAATGGATGGTCACCCATCCACAAACTTCGAGTGACCCGTGTGACTATTATCACTTAGCCAGGAGCCCCTTCCAAAACATTTGCTTAACCTTAATGTCGAAATCAATTAAGTGTCAAACACACGATACTATTAGGACTTCCTTAAACAATTCAATGATGCGTCACGGAAACTCCGAACCGTGCTGTAGATAGTATAAAAGTGTAGATAAAAGTAAGTATGACAGCTTCTCACACATACCTGGCACACTTCACCCGGTTTACCTATGTTCACCGCCAGGTATTGGCATCGGTTATAGAGTCGCAACGTGTGCAAAGAGGAGCCTCCTCACTTCAGACCTCTGCACTCGACAAAATATTTTATACGATTTGCACACATTATAAACAAAACTACTACAAAAAAAAAAAAACAAAAAAAAATATATAATAAAATTTACTGCCTACAACTTGGAATCTAGTCATTAGCAAATGCAAGCAACGCCGGTCGTCCGATGAGGTCCGCCAGTGTGTAGACGTCATTAGTGTTGTGTGTAAAAGTACCGACGGTGACAATAATAAAAATTGTGAAGACCAAGTGAGGGTAAATGCCAAAACGCGCACTTTACGAAGACGTCGCTGAGCTGTCATCAGTCCTCCCGTGACCACGATCGCTGCAAGGCGGTCGAAACGTTGGGAAACAAGTAGGTACCTGTTTGCCTCGTAAAAAGGAATATCGCGAGAAGACCCGTTCTGTTTTGTTTATAATATTTTATACGACTTCAGTTCAGTGAACCTTTAAAATTGCAAAATTTTTAAAAGAAAATTACGTCCATTTTTATTAACTTAGTGAAAGAACATTGCTTGGCTAGACTATACTTAATCATATTTTTAAAAAGCAATTACTCGTAGAAAATAAAGTAGGTAGTAAGCTAGTCACGAAAACACTGAGTGTTGAATGGGATGGATTCTTTAGAAAAGTGTCAGATAGTATAAAACAAGCAAGTTTCTTCATTATAAATACTACATTATCCCTCCACTTTTAAAGAATCAAGATCCAAAAAGAAATGAATGAATGAATGAATGAAATGCACCGATCCCAGCGTGGTTTGACATGAAACTTAGCTATAAAAGTTACGAAGGTATATAATAAATACATTTTACCCCTGTAGATAGAGGCTGAATAAATAATTGAAGTAACTAATTTAGAATGTGTAATTCAATTGAGTCATGATCTTCGGTTTATCTTGTTCGTGAATAGGGTAAAACTACCCTAAGGACGGACAAGTTATCAAACATTATACACAATGTACCTCTGTACTTGAATATTCTAAGGTAATCGCAAGATATGATGGGACCTGCTACTGTTAGAGGATTGAGGCCGGTGAAATAACTGGAAACATTTTTGAGAAATAACTAATGTATTGATAAAATTACAGTTTTGCCTATAATAAAATATTTACTTCAGTTTGTAAGCGTCACTGTCATGGCGTCCATACACAGACCAATCAATCTGCCTAGCCTTTTCCCAACTATGTTGAGGTCGGCTTCCAGTCTAACCAGATGAAGCTGAAAATCAGTATTTTATATGGAGCGACTGCCTATCTGACCTCCACAACCCATTAACTGGGTAATACGATACCTCTTGGTAAGACTGGTTGTCCGACTTTCGGGCTTCTGACGACCCGTAACGACCGTCAAAGACCTACGAATGACAGCCGGAACCAACGGCTTAACGTGCTTTCCGAGTCACGGTGGAGTCTCGGTATATAAAGATGGTCACCCATCCACGAGCCAACCCCGGCAAGCGTAGCTTAACCTGATGGATCGACCCGTACGGCTGTTATTACTTAGCCACGAGCTCCTCTATACACAGATCACAAACACTAAACATTTGTTGTCCTCTGATTGGCCTACTAGCCGACGCGTCATCGCTGCCCGGCCATGGCAGCGGTAGTTTAGTGATTTCCGTTTAGTTTACCGTAAACACCGTAGTGAAATTAGTAAATGAATGCGGCAACAACCACTAGTATCTCAGGCAAAGCCGTTTATAAAATAAAAAAAAATACGAAGAAAAACAACAACAAAAGTGAACGTTTTTTTGAACAGCGTAAGCTGCTATAAAATTCATGGAGATAGGTACGGGTGGCTTACGAAATCATTCCACGTCCCTGCTTTATTATCCTGAACACAAACAAATTGGTATCGCCATGCAATTGTGTGTCATTGTTGAATTACATACATCGTGCATTACAAGATATCGATTCGGAATTCAGCTTTCAGCTTTTCGTTTTGAAGTTAACTGCTTTTACCTTTTAAAAATAGAGACGTGCACTATATCACGCATTAGGGGCACGATTTCAGAAAAGGTTGGCAAAGTTCGATTTATACCGTAAATTTTCATGAGTGAGATAAAAATCGTAAAATTGAAAATGGAGGTCATGTATTGAAATGTGAACTTTTTTTGTGATCAGCACTTTTAGTCACCATTGAATATGGAAAACCTGGACTTTTTCAGAGTAAAATACCAGGTGATTGAGTATCGCGTTTAGCCAAGGACGCTTTTTGAAGTTTCCTACTCAGAAACAGGCTAGATATGTGAAATTGAAAGAGGTCAGGTACTCAAGGGATACTGGGAGCCAGGGGATCACCACACTGTATCAGTAGCAGTCGTATTTCATCATATTTTAGTGTTTTTTCACCACGCGCGTCGGCTAGACCGGCCGGTTTTTTTGGTTGAGTTCGAACTGAGATGTTTTTCTTCACGCCGTCAGATGGCGGGAGCGATGTGCTGTCCTTGTCGCAATAACAGCAATGAGGAAGCGCAAGAGGGAGGAAAAGGAAAGACTGAGGAAAGCATCCCGAAGCCTGTTCACCAGGCTATAGACTAACCTAGATATCTGTGTCTACGTTATTAGGTAAATTACTCTCAGCCAGGGTATCAGCAAACAAGTAATGGTCTCCAATAAATCTGGGCCGGAGTTACTGAGAGTCATTTGTTTTAACCACGCTTTGCAAAGGGGCTGGTGACAGCAGTAGGTATTATTATTATTGCAAACGATGTAGCAGGCTGCTAAGACAACGACGGATTACATGCACATCGGGTCGTAGCGCATCGCATTTCAATACAAAAAACCGGCTAAGTACGAGTTGAAATCGCGCACGAAGGGTTCCGTACCACCGTACAATATTTAACATTACATATTTAAAAAAAACACTTTAGTTTAATAAACACGTTTCTCGTATGGGGGTCTCTCATTAATTTTTAACTTTTTTTTTTTTGCTATAGCGGCAATAGAAATACACAACCTGTGAAGATTTCTGTGAACTGTCTTCCTATTATGGTTAATGACATACAGCCCGCTGACAGACAGAAGAAAAGCGGAGGCTTAGGCCTCGTTTACGGACACGCGGGGCGTCGCACGGCGCGTTGAGCGGCGCGGCCCGCACTAAACTCTAACATAGGGCGTTCTATGAGAGCGTTTACGGAGACGCGATTTAACACGCGTTTGTTTGAATTGTAGCATCGCATGTGGCGGGTGAAGCAACGGGTGACGCGGCGGGTTTATTCGGTTTAACTTCTTCATAACATACTTAATGACACCGCGTGCGGCACCGCGTCCGCCGTTCGAGCGCCACCGCTTGCGCCGCCGCGTGCGTGCCATAAACGGAGAAAATGCTTGACGCCGCAGCTCGCCCCGCGCACCGCGCCGCCTTACGTCCCGCGTGTCCGTAAACGAGGCCTTAGTATTAGGCTGCCTGTCCACCGGAGCGGAACGAGGCTGCGGAGCGGAGAAACGGAGAATATTAACCAATAGTATCTTATCTCCACTCCAGAATTTAGATTCTATTGGTTAATATCTCTCCGTTTCTCCTCTCCGCAGCCTCGCTCCGCTCCGGTGGACAGGCAGCCTTAGGGTACCATTTGGCAACCTTTGGGTACAGAACCCTAAAAAGCGCGGTGCGGTCCGCCTGTAGTGTGCGATGGTTCATAAAAAATGTACGAAAGTGATATGGGAGGATTTTTGCAATGCGATGCGGCCCGCCCAAGTCTGCATCAGCCTTAACTGTGCACAGACACAGCACATACCTTCCTGATATAAATTCAACTTCCTCAGAAACGACATTTGGCCTAATCAAGCTCAGAAAATTTGCATCCCCACACATAGTTAGTGACGTTCTTTCTCTTTTGTGACATTCAGGATAGTTATGCTCCTCATTATCATGCTGTTTTCATATCGCTATTGTGATTAACTTCCATTGCAAGCATCGCTTGTTGGGAGTTTGAATTGTCGATATCAAAGGGAAGTGAGGAAGGGTTTTGGGAAACAATTTCCCAGGAAAGGACAAAACCAGAACCTATTCAAGAGTTGTATCTTGAACGCTTTGAAGGACAATAGTTAACGAGACACAATAGAAGTTTTATTGTTATTACTGCTATGGCCGTATATTGTCCTTCAAATATACGGTCCTTCAAAGTGAAAAGAACATAGTTTCACCTTAAGGCGACGAACAGTGTAAGGGCTTATTTCACGATGTCCGAATAGCCACTACTCACCGAATAAATTCAAAAATGGAACAAAATTTGTAGGAAATTGTCTGCCAAGTAAGTTAATAGGAACTTAATCTTAGGCTAATCTTAATCTGCTTTTTCCAAACACCAGGTTGCGGCAGGCGCCGAGGGCACGGCTTTTTGACGTCCCGGTGGCTCGCACTAACGTAGGCAAATTCGCACCGGTTGCAAGAGCCATACGGTTAATAAACAGCGTCTCACAAAGGATTGATATCTTTAACTGTACATTGGCGAAATTCGTGAGGGTGACTCTCGATTTATTCAGTAATAAGTGATAATCTGTAATCACATTATCGCATTGGGTGTGGACCTGTTAAGATAATGTAAGATTGGATAAATAAATAAATAAATAAATAGGTTGTGAAATAGGCCCTTAGTGATTTGAAAAAAAAAAATGTTAAATAAGAGCATTTTTTTAATAACTTAATATGTAAATAGATATTATGTTAATAGATTATGTTTATATTACAAAGAGTAATTAATTGTAAAGTTATGTCTAACGCGGATAAAAAACTGAGTGTCACACAAAAACTGTCATGCGTATTTTATGAAACCTTCACCATTTTAAAGATAATTAAATTATTTATCTTTTAAGTATTTTGGGACAGTGTTCCTTGATGGGCACGTTTTATTCCTATGTCGACGTAAGACGCGTTGTATGAGGTGAGCACAGAACACTCAAGGCCTTTGGCACTTATCTGGGTTAAAGTGAACCTATGTTCTCCAACTTTCGAAGTTGAGGTCGTCTATTCAGTTCAATTTGGTACAAGCGTTACAGGTGGTCATTTGAGGAAGAACATTTTTAGTTGTTTACTCTGGAAAGGGCAATAAAATGTGGGTTTATAGAAGCACTCCTTAGCCAGTCCCTTCTGGGAACATATGGGTACCTACTATAAAATTCATCAAAGTTACGGTAACTCCGTTTTACTACGTCACTGCTTGTTAGCACAGCTCTCAAGTTATTGAGGTCGATCGCTTAGTGAAGGCAATTTATTAGATTACATAGAATATAATAACCGGAGATTAGGTAGATCCTCTTACCTTTGCTCTAGTAAGATAAACTCTAGTTACATAACTACTAAATAGAAAATTAAATACAGTTTCATGACTCTATCTCGTGCTGTTCTACGATCTAAACAAACATTTACATAAAATATTTATACACCAAAGAATGAAGTAACTATTATTTAATATTTTATTAACAGGACATTATTATACATTTTTTTTTTTTTGAAGAGCTCGTGGCTAAGTAATAACAGGCGCACGGGTCGATCCATCAGGTTAAGCTACGCTTGCCGGGGTTGGTCCGTGGATGGGTGACCATCCTTACATACCGAGACTCCTCCGTGCCTCGGAAAGCATGTTAAGCCGTTGGTCCCGGCTGTCATTCGTGGATCTTTGACAGTCGTTACGGGTCGTCAGAAGCCCGAAAGTCTGACAATCAGTCTTACCAAGGGCTATCTTATTACCCAGTTAATGGGTTGTGGAGGTCAGATAGGCAGTCGCTCCATGTAAAATAATGGTATTCAGCTGCATCTGGTTAGACTGGAAGCCGACCCCAACATAGTTGGGAAAAGGCTAGCCAGATTGATTGATTATTATAAATTTTCTTAACAAGCTGAAATATTAAATTAAATCACGTTTGAGATAAATTAAAATACCAAATTCGGAACCCGATCCAAAGTTGATTTTAAACGCACTTATATTTTTTTTTTAGAACTAATTTATTTATCAAATCATGCGTTACATTTTTTTAATAATCTTGATGGTGTTTCGTTCATTTAGCAGCATATTATACATACCTTCATACACTTCCTACATTGTGTAAACAAATCCTCAAAATCGACATAATACTCTATCCAGACCAAAATTCGAGTTCCCCTTCTGATATCTATATTTATATAAATAAAAAGAGAAGTCCTGACTGACTGACTGACTCAACGCCCAGCCCTTAGACCTAGAAAGCTGAAATTTTGCACAGAGGATCCCTTTATAACCTAGACAAGGAATAATAATTTTCCGACATCCACGGGGGCGAAGCCGCTGGTAAAAGCTCTAGTCAGGAATATTACGAAATCTAATTGAAATATATCGACCGTGAATAAACCGCTAAAGTAAAATTAAACTCTACTTTCATGTACCCTCACTAATGTACCTACGTACTCATAGTGCTGAGTGATGGATTATTAACCACTTCAGGTTTACATCACAGCTAATGAGCTACCAGGCAAACATATTGTAGAAGGCATTAAACATGTAAACTTAAGTGCCTTTATTGTTGATGGAAGGGTTAACTGTATTAGCGAGGATGTGAGGGACGTTATCTTAATTGCTTTTAACGCTAAATAGCACTGTGTTAAGGGCCTAAGGGCCGGTTTCTTGATCCGTAGTTAACTCAAACAATGTTTAAAAATAACTAATAAATAATGGTTTATTAATGGTTAACTTTCTATTTTTTAACATGAATAAGCATATTCATGTTAACTCATTCATGTTAAAAATAGTAAAAAAAATAACGATTCGTTATTAACTACTGACCAAGAAACCGGCCCTTAAACAGCCAAATCAATAGGAATGAGCTCCCAGTATATTGAAAGCTTATTCAATTTGATCTATGTGTACTCAAATCGTAGTGGATTACGTCCCACTCCCTCTCACAGAGAGGAGGCCTGTGTCCCAGCAGTGAAAACGTTATAGACGGATTATAATGACAGTCAAATCTCGTGTCAAAGTCTTATGTTTGTGTGTCTTATATGATTAGATGTAGCTATTTTGGTCACTCAATCACATCAGCTAACGTTACGGTAGTTTACTGATCAGCATGCTTTCAGAATACGAAGAAGAGACAGCATACACGGGTCATGATCAACAAGACAGCACTCATAAGTGCAGTCATATTTTTTTACTCTCTCACTCACACGGAACCAAATTTTTAAGAATGTGTTATGAAAAAAATCTTTTTGGAAAAATGTAATCAGTTGGCGAACTAATAAATACTTAATATTAATTTAATAGGTAATTATTATAAACACAATTTTATTATGGCATTTATTTTAACTCATCTCAAAAATAGATAATAATACATATTGAGCTGAGTTTATTAGATAACACAAAAAAAATGAATTTTTGAGAGAGAGGTAACAAAATGCAACAGCCCTCAATGATAAAAAAATAACTCTTAAAAGACAACGTAGCAATCGGTTATCTGCTACGACAGAGCAGTTAGCGTAGCAGTGATCATGTCAGCTACGCCGTAGCGACAATGCAATCATTTTATTTCTAATCGTACGTAACTTTGGGCTTTTATGAAAAGTTTAGATGCTCACTACGAGATGCTCTTGTATAAAAAGGATCAAAAAACGTTGTTTAAGTAACTTGAAGAGAATATTTTAATATTGAATTGTTTTCACTTATCTTTAGTATAGTAAATGTGTGTGATCAATATAATGTTATTTGTCAGTGGCAGAAATTAATTAAGTGTCTTAAGAAATGCATTAGTAGATTGCAAAAATATACCATTAAAAGACCAACTATTATATTTATAACAATTAATGTAAAAACATGTTGTGTTTGTATGTGTGTGTTGTTGTATGTTATGTGTGTGTAATGTATGCAATTAATGTGTGTGTGTATGCATTAATGTTACTCTACAATAAACTATAACTCAACAACTGACTGCGTATTGGGTGTAGTCATCATTGTTTCGTATAGGCATCAACCATTAATTTAAAATAAAACTACTTACAAAATAAATTAAAGTAGGTTTCGCCACAGGGACTTATGATTTAGGTTTTGATGGGACTGCTCAGGCCTGTCATCCCCAAGATCCATCACCTCTACCCAAACCTCATCCCCGAGGAGAAGAGATGGAGAGAGAGGGAGGAGGATCTACCTAATCCTTGGTTATTATGTTCTATGCGCATAATTTAACAGGAAACAGGGTAAACAATAACTCATCTAATATCACGCCTGTATTTCGCCGAAGGGTTAGGCAGGGCAAAAAAATACATTGTATGTATTATGTCAGCAGCAGCTTTGTTTTTACAACGATTTCATTTAACATGCGTGTTCATGAAGGGAACATTCATCATCGTGAATTATTCTGTCTTGGTAAAATAATTTACAATGAATTATTTTACAAAAATAAAAAACACATTATTTTTTGTATTGCCTTTGAACTATGTGTAATTATTATTGTGAGAATAATCTAACAAAAAATATACTACATTATTTTTAGTATATGCGAAACCTGAATATAGTTTGTTCAGAATAAATAACTGAATCGATTCCAATAATTTTTATAGCGTGTTATATTTTGCCCCAAAAATCTTTAAAAACGGTTACATTAAGGACACCGAGCGACGAACACAAGACACGGCAGGCCATAGCGGCACTAGGCACGGGCGCACAGGGGGCACCGCGTAGTGATCATGTTTTTGTACGGACAACCAGGTAACATAACAAGCTTATAATTTTGTGATTTTTCATGATACAGTTTTGAAATTTTGTAGATAGACTCTTTACACAAAAATACTAGACACGTGTTTCCGGTTTCGCATATACTAAAACTGATGTTGCATATAAAGGTAAATCACCCGGGAAATAAAATAATGAAACCTTCTCAATTATAAAGCAATGGGTAGTTCATCATCTGCCTAGCCTGTTCTCAACCATGTTGGGGTTGGCTTCCAGTATAACCGGGTGCAGCTGAATACCAGCATTTTACATGGAGCGACTGCCTAGCTGACAACCACAACCCAGATACTGGGTAATATAACTAAGACGAACGGACGGACGGTAAGACTGATTGTCAAACTTTTAGGCTTCTGACGACCCGTAACGACTGTCAAAGATCCACGAATGACAGCCGAGACGAAGGCTTAACGTGCTTTTCGAGGCACGGAGGGGCCTTGGTATGATAATATGGTCAATTGCACACCCATCCATAGACAAACCGCGGCAAGCGTAGCTTAACCTGATCGATCGACCCGTGCGGCTGTAATAACATAGCCACAGGCCTCTTCCCAGATATGGGAAGTAGGTACATTAATCAAAAATAAAATATAAAAATTAATCGAAAATTTATTAGCAAATGTTCGAGATGCTCTATAATAAAACAATGCCATACCTAAATCGATTGCCCTTCATTCATGTCTAAAAGGTTTTTCGCCTATAATGTTATTCTCTAAGTGCCTCAATTGGGCACGCTACAGGAGAAAAAACATTTTCATACTTGTACGTTGCATTTCAAGCAAAATTGTGCTGATTCAATTTGAGGACAAATACGTAGTTACGTTATCGACGAGCGTTTACCAAAATATTATTACTAACAGACATCTTTACCGCCTTAGCAAATATTGTTAAACAAATTGATCAGAAAGGTACTTGCCAATATGTAGTGCCATTTACAAATTGAGTGCTTCGGTTTGAAGGACGAAAACTGAGCGTCCACTGGTCCGCGCCGGACGCAACACACGCACGGCACGCAACGGATTTACTTACTTCGATTATTTAGTAATGTCATTTAAACAATAATTGTTGGAAAAAGTGGTGAAACTGAAAAATTCAGATGAATGTGATCAAATTCGCTTTAGTATGTGATTGGGTAAATATTTAACCTGAAGGCCAATTATTATCTAAAAACATTAATTTTCAAGTTGCAATCTCATGCCAGCGACAGCCAAATGTCAAAAATGTAGGTAAATGCTATACAATTTTTGACAGATTGAGACTGAGATGAGATTGCGAACGTTGTTAAAAATACGGGAATTGCCCGCGTAGCATGACCACTTCTAGCTCTACGAAGAATAGACACATCTCTTTCTATACAAAGTGAAATTTCGTTTCTACATTTTTGACATCGCACCGTAGAAATCGTTCTACAATCTGTCATTTTATCTTTCGCTTTTAACGATCTTTGTCTGGGTCCTTTTTATCCAGACTATTTCGGAAGAAAGTTTTCTATATCAAACTGTCAAAATTACACTGACAACTGACAGTTGTCTAGGGTGATGAAGACAATTTGATTTTGTAATTGCCATGCTAAAGACAGTAGAAAACTTTCTACTCGACGACTGCAAAGTATATACGGCTATCTACAAAATCATGATTTTACAGGAGAGCTTTTTGAATGCAAAACTGTGATAATTAGTAGAAGAACAAAGGTATCTTCTTCTAATTTACATCATTTAGTTAATTATAAATATAATCAAGGAAATGGTTAAGACCAAACCACTGTAATATTTTTTTTTCCCCAAATTACGGTTGTTCGTCACTTTGTGAAAAATTGGCGTTCTCTTTGAATACGTGACTTTATATTAGTAAAAAATGAGAATTATAACGAAAAAAAAAATTAAAAAAAACAAAGAATTCTGAGTCAATTGTGTAAAAAAGTGAATTTCGTAAAAAAAGTGCAATTGACTTTTTCTACTTTATTGCCGTCTTACTGTCTGCATGGAAACGTCATTTTTGTCTATCCTACCGTCGACAAAACCCCTTTCTATGGCGGTCTCGCTACGCCTGCAGGCTATGTTTACACTTCATCAGTTCAAACAGACATTAAATGATTTGCTTAGAATTTCAGTCTCAAGCTGAAGTTAGCAAAAATATGTTTAAACTGAGATTATTCGAGCAATTTGTTTCTTTATTGTGGTGAACAAATTGTCAAAATGTCTTTTCAGTCACGTCAGAACAGACTGAAATTCCAACAAAATTCAAACAAAGTACTTAGGCTATCGGCCACCAACAAATTAATAAATACAGAATTTGCATTTATAAAACATTTTAATTACCTAATTAATGAAATCAACTAAAACA
The DNA here is from genome assembly GCA_946251885.1 of Cosmia pyralina. Lineage (NCBI taxonomy): Eukaryota > Metazoa > Arthropoda > Insecta > Lepidoptera > Noctuidae > Cosmia > Cosmia pyralina. The sequence goes on along the minus strand of OX276359.1, from coordinate 13,372,999 downwards.
ACAACAAGTTAGGAAGACAATCCAATTATAAGCCGGCTCTGAATAACTTAAAATACCTGAGAAGTTATGATACGAAATCCGGCACTGTGCGAGGCGGACTAGGTACCACCTAAACAATTTTAGTTTATCTTCTTTTTATGTTATTTATTTATTCTTTATTGTACGCACGCCTACAGCTCAAGCTATACATTTCCAGTATAAGCGGATCTCGCATTGTATAGGATTTCCTTACAATGAAAGGTCAGTGTAAACTGGAATGTATAGCTTGATGTGTAGCCGTGTGTACACTAGAAAAATCGTAACATTAAAGTAAATCTACATAATTCAATCAATCAGCCTAGTCTTTTCCCAACTATGTTGGGGTCGGCTTCCAGTCTAACCGGATGCAGCTGAATACCATTATTTTACATGGAGCGACTGCCTATCTGACCTCCACAACCCATTATCTGGGTAATACGATACCCCTTGGTAAGACTGATTGTCAGAGTTTCGGGCTTCTGACGACCCGTAACGACTGTCAATGATCCACGAATGACAGCCGGGACCAACGGCTTAACGTGCTTTCCGAGGTACGGAGGAGTCTCCGTATGTAAAGATGGTCACCCATCCACGGACCAACCCCGGCAAACGTAGCTTAACCTGATGGATCGACCCGTGCGGCTGTTATTACTTAGCCATGAGCTCCTCGAATCTAAATAACTCTACAGGACAAACAATGTTCGGCCTTATCGCTAGCTGCGAAATGATAGGATACATACACACATGTGTTGGGTCAAATTATAACTAAGTATCTATAACTATTGGAGTTAATTAAAAAGCTACAGTAGAATGTGAAAGACAGACGGCGTTGGCTTAGTAGTAGATAGGCACCTAAGTATAATTTTTGGCGCCCTTAACGTACGAAACCATAAAAAAACTTTTTATTTTGCCTTTTCCGTAGTTGGATGAAAAAGTACGCATAGTACCACTTCACATTTGTTTTTTATTTCGAACATTTCTTATAGCTGAAAACCTTTGAAAAATTAAAAAAAAATGTATTCGATCCCTGCAAATACAGCACTGTCGAGTTTTTATTTTTTTTATATCAATTCCATATTATCCATCCTTACCTTATTTAATCTAATTTACTAGTAGTTCTGCGGAACGGTAGACATCGCTAGCACTAACTTTTTGCAACACAAATTTATTTAAAACGGGATATTTCCATGTTTCTGTATTTCACCAGATTATCACCATGTTTTTATGAGACCAACTTAATGTAACAACCTTTCAAATAAAAGAAGAATCATCGAAATCGGATCTCTTATGGCGGAGATCTCCAGTAGCCCCCTTTTTGCCCCTTTTTGGAGGAAGTAGCTCCAATCAAAAATCCCCGACGACAAAATAAAATAAAGTCGTAAAATATGTAGGTATACCAAGTTTTGTCCAGATCGGTTCTAAAATACGAACTGTAGAGGAGTAGTAAATACAGACAGACGAAAGCAAATTTTGTCTTGAAGCAGAGACGCTTCACTCGCTACGCTCGCTCGGTCAATTAGGTAGGTAGATCAGTAAATAGTACAGTAGGCTGTAGTACAGTAAACATTTAATCTAATACACTATATCATTATGAAGAACCACAGGATGGCTATCAGCAGGTTTACAAATATTTTTTTCCATGCATGATGATATCGTGGTCCCTTTGCCTTACTAATAACGACTTTCGTCTTAATTTATTTACATAAAAGTCATACCACGTTTCTCGATTACTCCTTAAAAGGACAAAAATGGCGTCTAATAATAGTGGATTAAAATGAATGAATAATGTTACTAGAAGTTTTGCTATTGGGTTTGGGTTTGACAATATCATCTGTATGACAAAATCACACAATAATAAGACGTCGCTCAACATAAATATCAAAGTGGCTATATATAAGCGCCGCCAGATGTTAGAAGCTGTATGTGCACTCGTGTTAACACTACGACAAAGTGAAAATACAATTATAATGTAAAAACCACAGTTAATTATCACCGGCAGAATTCGATCTGCCTTCACCATGATGAACTGAATATTATCACTTATCAGTTAAAACATCATATGAAAAATAATAGCTTATATACGTACTAATGGCACACGTTATTAAAAATACACCCCAACCAATAAAAAAAAGTAATTAAAAAAACTAAAAAAAACCCGACTGCGGTAAAAAACTTAAGTTAAAAAAACTGAAAAGCTAAAAACAAGCCCATTTTAAATTAAATAAATGTTGGAAGCAGGAGGGACCCATACCATTTTTATTATATTTTTAAATGGTTCCCGCCTGCTTCCAATATTTATTTAATTTAAAATGGGCTTGTTTTTAGCTTAAGTTTTTTATCGCAGTCGGGTTTTTTAATTTTTTTAATTACTTTTTTTAATTTTTTAGTTTTATTATTTAATGAGTTTGTCTAACCATGACACACAAATACATTAAGATTACGCAAGATTTCGCAGGGGATTTAGTTTTCGGTACGTGTTTTTAATGATTTGTCATTTCGAATTACTTTTAACCATATAAGTTGTATATATTTTTGTAGGTAATCACCTTTTAAAACCCTTTATTATGATACCCCACTTGGTTTTGAGAAAAAAAAAATAAGAAATAATTTGGCGCCAAAAATCCGCCATTTTGTTTTTTTTTTTTATTTTGATATTATACCCAGTGTCACTTTCATAGTAAATACGAATCTAACGACACCTCTCAAGCTAAAATCCATCGAGCCGTTCAGGCCGCAGAGCGTGCCAAACAATTATACATACATACATACTCTTGAAAAACATAACCCTCCTTCTGACGCAGTCGGGTAAAAAGGTTACTTGCTAGATATCTCCTTTGTATATAATGCCTATTAAACACTTTTACAAAGTCTATGTAAAACATATGACTTATAACAACCAGCCAGTGGTTCTTCGCTGTTATTAAGTATTGCAGCAGTTTAATTAATGACCCACAGTATTTTCCACATGATATACTATATCCTTAATATTAAATAGATAAAGAAGTTTGATAAAATGGCATTAAGAAATACATAGTTTCGGTAATTCCGAAACTTCTTTATGAAGCACCATGACATCACCCCGTATAACATCGTACCTAGTGTCAGGACAATCATAACGGTAATAATAATCAACTCTTGAGTATATGATAAGTCCCAAGTATCATCATAACTCTCCACAGAGTCGTACCGTTCGCTGGTATAATTTTCAAACATGGCGAGTCCAACTCACTCTCACTTGCACGTTGTTTTGATTGATTCACTTTCACTCCACGTAGAAGATGGCGGGACTAGCTAGACAAAACTTAAGAACAATGGTCCATATTAGCCCTGAACTGAAATAGCTGGATGTCACGGTGAGAGGTATTTACCCAGCAGTGGGATGAGGCAGGCTGACAGTAACCAGTAACCACTTTGACATTACAGAATATTAATATCGATACTGGAAATATGAAATAACGTAAGGGACAAAACTAAGGTTTTCAGGAGAGCAAAAATAAGATATTTTTCTTACAAAACTGGCTATAATTTTTTAACTATATATTTTATGTAAAAAGTGTCTAGGACAAAGTTTCTTAGATTTCTTCATTCTTTGCAGCTAATATAGTAAAAAATCAATAAATCCTACAGTTTCAAAGATAGCATGTCCCTTACGTTAAATAATAATGAATACGAGTGATATACGTTTACAAAATTTTTGATGTAAATAAACGGCATTGATGTATGGGACACTTAAGGAAATAAACATTTAGAGTTTTTCAAAGTAAAGGTCTCTTAATGGTACACTCTATATTGTTAGTGCTGTTAACAAATATAAAAAATAGAATTTTATACATTCGTGAGCTACTATGCCTATGCCATACAGTTTAAAACTACTTGCTGACTCATAGGGATAAAAAATAAACGAATAAAATAGATCAAAACTTTTATTTGTGCTCACTAATCCTCTTTTATAAACGCAATTTAGGTACTCTCATAAGTTATGTTAAGTAAATTCTGTTTTAAATCACAATAAAAAATAGCTATTTTGGCTTACTAAAATTAGACTCATTGTCCCAAAAGAAAAATAAAATTCACTTAAAAAATAAACAAAATCAACAAATCAGTCTTCTTAATGTAAATAATAGGTCTTTACCTATGAAATTGCCGTTTTGTATGAAAAAATTTAAAGGAATTTTTTTCATGCATTTTTTATTTGTATTAATCGAAGTAATCACCCATGCAATCAATGCATCTTTGCCAACGCAGTGGCAGTTTATTGATGCCCTTAAAGAAATCACCTGGACGGGAGGCAACAAATTCTTCAAAGGCATTTTGTACTGCCTCTCGGGTATTGAATTTTTTTCCCGCCAAGAAGTTATCCAATTTCTGGAAAAAGTAGTAGTCTGTAGGCGCAAGGTCTGGTGAGTAGGGCGGATGACGGAGAGCTTCCAACCCCAGTTCTTGCAACTTGGAGACCGTCTGCTGTGCAGTATGAGGTCGCGCGTTGTCGTGCAGGAGCAGCGGAGACGAGCGATTGACCAATGCTGGTTGGAGATGTGCCAGCTTCTCCATCATTGTGTTCAGTTCTTCACAGTACACATCTGAAATAATGCTCACCCCGTTTGGTAAGAAGCTGTGATGAATCACACCGGCGCTAGACCTCCAAACAGTGACCATCACTTTTCTAGGGGTAAGTTTTCGTTTAGGGCATTGTTTAGGTGCTGAACCAGGATCCAACCAACTTGCTGAGCGCTTGCGGTTATCAAACAGAATCCATTTTTCATCGCAGGTAACAATGCGGTTCAAAATTCCTTCATTTGTGGATCTGTTGAGCAGTGCAAGGCACGTCTCGATGCGTACTTCGCGCTGGCGATCATTGAGTTCGTGGGGCACCCATTTGTCAAGCTTTTTTACCTTGCCAATTTGACGCAAATGGACCAATGTTGTTTTGACGCTAACGTCGAAAGCTGCTGCTAATTCAGCCGTAGATTGTGTATCATCAGCTTCCACAATCGCCTTTAATTCGTCATTGTCGACCAAAGTCTTCGGACGACCGCGAGGTTCATTTTTCAGGTCGAAATTTCCAGAACGGAAGCGAGCAAACCAATAACAAGTGGTGCGTTGGTTTGTAGTGTTAGCTCCGTAAACGTCGTTGATGTTGCGTGCCGCTTGTGCCGCGTTGCTGCCACGACGGTACTCATATTCCATAATTACTCGAATTTTTAACGTATCCATGATGACGAAAAAGATTGAAATGCGATGAAAATGTAACACTAACCAATAAACAAATGACTACTTTTGGAAAAAAAATTCCATGTTTTTAAAATAAAATTAATTTGAAATTAGAATTCTTAGCCAAACAAAAATTATTTTGATTTGAAATGGCCAGAATGGCAATTTCATAGGAAATGACCTAATAGTAATCATTAAACATAAAAAAAAAATAATTAACTTCTTCCTTAATAGAAAGCCTCCTGTTAAATTGAAAAAGCCTCAAAAATTAGTCATTATCTTTATCAGTCTCATCATCGTCGGTGTCATTGAGCCTATCTTTAATTACACTCTTATTAGGAAGATTGAAATATTCATTGTGAAACCTATTTGGAATTATACCATTGTCACATAATTTTTTGAGATCTTTAAACTTTGGAACTGAAATTGGCAGTCTTTCCTTATACAGAAATGGTAAGCTGTCTATGCTACTGGGCACAGCTAGATTTCTGGTACTTTCTTATTCGGATTGATCATTCTTTGCAAGGCTCTTGCCCTTCCCTTTACCCTTCACTGTCCTTCTTCCAGTTTGCATTTCTTTGCAGAGTTCTATTTTGTGAGTTGTGCCATCCTCTAACATCGTATATTTTACTTCCACTATCTTTAAGTTCGATTTTTGAAATGTACATATTCAAAAGCAAAATCACACACAAAATCCATATTGCTATCTAGTTCAGACAAGTTGCACCGTTTTGCGTGTGTGACAGAGACGCATAATAATAATCATTCAGATAAATTTTGAGGAATTGTACGGATCACGCAGTCCAGTGTGATGTAAAGGACATCAATTTATTTTCGATGCTGACAAATTAACGTAAGTGTCAATATAATTATGATAATTTGAGTCACAATTTAATGTAAGGGACATGGTATTTGTACCTTCTCAGGGAACACTAATGTATAAGACAATAATAAAACATCTCAAATTATGGAATAACTTATGTGACCTGCTGTAAAATGTACTCGATTTTGATTTAATGTAAATACCAAATACTGTGAGTAAAGAGACTTACATTAGTTTTTTATAAAAATATTAATTTAAATGTCATATACAGCCAGTTTCTAGAAATAAAATGGTCTAAGCCTACGGAAAATTTGTGACGTAAAGGACATTTTTTTTAAGATATCGAGATTTTAAATATACCAATCGATAGAGCAAAAAATTCCGAATCCAACGATATATATAACTCATTTTCGACAAAATGTCCCTTACGTTATTTCATATTTCCAGTATCGATATGTAAAATAATAGTTGGTATTTGTGAAGAGCTTGAAGTAAAGCACAGTCAAGTTTCGAAAGCAGGTATTGCTTCTGAAACAGTCGGTTCAATAATACCTAGTTATTAAATTAACCAATCTCTACAAAACGAATAAAATATAGCTGTTATATTTTATCTGTATACCATAATCAGCGCTAATTTGATAAATTAAATTTTTTCCTGTTTTTCATATCGTTTGTGATAATTAACAAAATCCTATGGCTTAGTGGCTGTGCTCTTTACGATTTTAATTTCCAATTAAGCGGTATTGGCAGCGGCGGATTTCAGATGAAAAATGTCTGTATGTAAACCCCGGTGTCTCTTTTTCCATATCTCCAACTCAAAAACTAACGTATCAATAGATCTGTAACCGAAATAAGAAGTGAATAGTAAAGGTGAACGTCCACTGGTCCGCGCCGGCCGCAACTCACGCGCGGCACACGATGGATTTAAATTTGCTTTGTATGAATTTATATAGCACTGCGTCCACTACCGGTACCGCCCGCATTTTCATTTCTTCATACAACCAAACCAAAATCCGTTACGTGCCGTGCGTGCATTGCGGCCGTCACGGACCATTGGACGCTCAGCTTAAGAGCCCGTTCACACGGGGAAGACTAGTACCTATGATATTTTTCGGTTAAAAGTTGGGATCATACGTCAACATCCCACTGTTCATACAGTAAAAGCATAAGGAAACTTCCTTGTGATTCCAACATTAAACGTAAAATATCGTATTCATCATCGCCGTGTGTACAGGGCCTAATAGCGTTATCGTAATTTGTATTATTATTACTTGCATCTAAAAAACTCATGTTATTAAAATTCAGGTTTCGTATTCAATCCCGTGACGCGTACCTACAATGCAAATATTTTGGGAGCACGCGTGGTAAGCCAGAAAATTATCATATTTAATACGTAATATGAGCAAGGTAAAAATATACATAGATTCCTAAAACTGACAAAGGATAACATATTGTTTAATCAAAATTGTTAAAAAGGGAAATTAATGTCGGTGTATGCAACTATGCACCTTCCGAACTATGTTTCCTAACTGAAGAAGAAAGGCAGCTTTCGTACAAGTTTTCATCACAATTGTTCGATAAATAATGAAGAAATTAAAATATAAAAAAAAGCTAAACATTTTCATCCCAACGTTTTCTTAGTCGGAATCATGTTTATTTAGAGAAAACAATGTATTTGCACAAACACATTTCTCAAATTAACTATCACAATAACTTACTGGTTCTCTGAAAAAGTTACGAAATATCAATTCTTCTTCTAGGTGTTATGTCGCAGCCAACTAGCTTAATTACCCGTTGAGTTAACCGCCTAGCCTTTGGATGTAGTGTTCGCCGGCCGCCTAACTTCTAAAACTATTCACAAACTAAAATATGGTGTCGAAAAATTCTTCCGCATTCCTGTCGACTGGTAAGTACCTTTTTTTTGAGGATGGGAAATCAGCAAATGACTTCTCCCGCTCTGGGCGGAGCGGGAGGGCGTGTCAGACTTTTACTGACTAAAACCCACCCATGTCCGTCCAGTTACCTGTGCCAGGACCACGGTATCTCTTTCGAACAACCCGCGACCCCGGCATGCATCGGCCCTAACAGACCTCATCACTGCAGACATCTCTGTGAGGCGTGCGTGGAACACAACAGGCCGGCAACCTGGGCCTGGTCCCTACCGGACGGCGAGCTACCCATTGCTCGCCGTCCGCAAGCCCGCGCCTACGGTGGCCGGGAATCGGCTATCGATTCCCGCCGCCCAGGGCGTCTCCTGCGGCGACTAGGAGTGTGAGGGCGCAAAGGTTGCCTCTCCCTCACGCGTTCCGCCTCCTGTTTCGCGAGAATTACTGCTTCGCAGAAGGAGGTGACGGCCTCCCATGCACTCTCGCTCTGTACCATGGCCTGGACCAGATTCGGATGCGAGAGATCGCTGCCGCCTATCACCTTCGCGAGGATGCGGCGGTACTTCACCCAAGCCGGGCAGACGTCCACTGTATGCTCCACCGTGTCCTCCGGGCGTTTCCTCCCGCCTTATCCGAAACAGGAACCTCCCGAAACAATCGCGTCCGGTGAGGACCTCGTCAGGCGGAAGGTGAGGACGCCGTGGCGTCTCTCCAACCACTCCTCAAAGAGCGGACTAATCGCCGCAATTGTGGCATGCCCAGTAATGTAGGTGCCTAAGAGACTGGCTAAGGTAAAAGTTTATTTTTGGGATAAATTCTTTTCAAATACGGAACCCTACATTGTGCGTGATCCGACACGCACTTGACCAGGTGACCATACTTACAAAAATGTAGAAGCAATCTGACCGCAGTAAATTTTCTAATTTCTTATTTATGCAAAAAATCCTTACTTTAATATGATAACAATTATTAATATTATTTCAATTCAATTTAGAAGCAAAAAATAATAAAAGCATCGAAAAGGACAAAGCCTCACTTATATAAAAAGGACTTCAGTGAAGAGGACACGTCAAAAAAGATTGCGAAAATCATAACTAACAAGGTTGCGTCCAGTTTGATTAGGATTTTTTTTTATTTACAGGGACATAATTATAGTGACCTTATTGGTGAAATACTCGCAACCAGAATGCTTTTAAGACCAGACTTATGAAGGTAAATGAAGCAAAAGGAGTATGGTGGGATCGTAGCCGATGGCGTTCTATAGTTTCTGCCTACCCGTTCTGACAAGAAAGCGTGAGTTTATGTATGTTTTATGTGTGTCTTTGCTATTTCAGAAATCTAATAACCACCGAACACAATTATTACTGTTTTTCATGACTATGGTTGAGAGAATTCCATTTGAAAAAAAAATCCTCTCTTTGCGCATTGCGTGATGTTATAATTATGGTGATATATTGTTTTTCAGGTAATATGACGCGAACGCAGTGCGGCTTTATCATTGAACCGTGAGTAACTGAATAATATATGTTTTTTTTTCAGCATAATATTAGTCTTTACCTATGAAATTGCCGTTCTGCAGTACTGGCCATTTCAAATCAAAATAATTTTTGTTTGGCTAAGAATTCTAATTTCAAATTAATTATATTTTAAAAACATGGATTTTTTTTTCCAAAAGTAGTCATTTGTTTATTGATTAGTGTTACATTTTCATCGCATTTCAATCTTTTTCGTCATCATGGATACGTTAAAAATTCGAGTATTTATGGAATATGAGTACCGTCGTGGCAGCAACGCGGCACAAGCGGCACGCAACATCAACGACGTTTACAGAGCTAACACTACAAACCAACGCACCACTTGTTATTGGTTTGCTCGCTTCCGTTCTTGAAATTTCGACCTGAAAAATGAACCTCGCGGTCGTCCGAAGACTTTGGTCGACAATGACGAATTAAAGGCGATTGTGGAAGCTGATGATACACAATCTACGGCTGAATTAGCAGCAGCTTTCGACGTAAGCGTCAAAACAATATTGGTCCATTTGCGTCAAATTGGCAAGGTAAATAAGCTTGACAAATGGGTGCCCCACGAACTCAATGATCGCCAGCGCGAAGTACGCGTCGTGACGTGCCTTGCACTGCTCAACAGACTCACACATGAAGGAATTTTGAACCGCATTGTTACCTGCGATGAAAAATGGATTCTGTTTGATAACCGCAAGCGCTCAGCAAGTTGGTTGGATCCTGGTTCAGCACCTAAACAATGCCCTAAACGAAAACTTACCCCTAGAAAAGTGATGGTCACTGTTTGGTGGTCTAGCGCCGGTGTGATTCATCACAGCTTCTTACCAAACGGGGTGAGCATTACTTCAGATGTGTACTGTGAAGAACTGAACACAATGATGGAGAAGCTGGCACATCTCCAACCAGCATTGGTCAATCGCTCGCTCCTGCACGACAACGCGCGACCTCATACTGCACAGCAGACGGTCTCCAAGTTGCAAGAACTGGGGTTGGAAGCTCTCCGTCATCCGCTCTACTCACCAGATCTTGCGCCTACAGACTACTACTTTTTCCAGAATTTGGATAACTTCTTGGCGGGAAAAAAATTCAATACCCGAGAGGCAGTACAAAATGCCTTTGAAGAATTTGTTGCCTCCCGTCCAGCTGATTTCTTTAAGAAGGGCATCAATAAACTGCCACTGCGTTGGCAAAGATGCATTGATTGCATGGGTGATTACTTCGATTAATACAAATAAAAAATGCATGAAAAAAATTCGTTTAAATTTTTTCATACAAAACGGCAATTTCATAGGTAAAGACCTATTATTCAAGAATTTTCATGTTGAAAATGAAATTGAGGAAACAAAAGGTAGACCCACATACATCTCATTTGATTTATGTCCTTCAAGTTTCCCGATGACTCATAACAAACATTTTTCATAAAAAACTAAAACGCTCTGCTTTTTTTTTTGTACAGGGCATCTCTTGTTTTTCCTGTACCTCCTGTGGGCTTAGGGCGTCGCTGGGGGCCTCCCCCCAGCGACGCCCTAAGCCCACAGGAGGTACAGGAGGAGCAATAGAGGACTGGCTGAATCCTATCAGGATAATAAAAGGATAAAAAAAAAAAAAAAAAAAAAAAAAAAAAAAAAAAAAAAAAAAAAAAAAAAAATGTATATAAGTAGTTTATCAGCCATCTCGTTACCATAACACAAGCATTAGGTTGCTTAGCTTGGGGCTAGATGGCGTTGTGTGATATGTCCAAACATATTTATTATTTATTTATTATTTATAATTATTTTTAATAGGGGAGTTTAAACCTACAGGCTCAGCTACGCTACCAGCTGGCACTTCATCACCAAGCAAGGGTCGGGGGGAGGTGGAAACCTATTTCAGTTTACATAGCGTTTTGTTTTCTTCCTTCAAACTCAAATCATAATTGTAAAGAAATTGACAAAACACTATTTTAACTGAAATAGATTTGTAGAGCATTTTAGTTTTTTTATGAATCAGTGGGCTAGCTTTGACTCAAAAAGAACTACTATCGAACACAAATGCTTTTCTATTACATGCCCTCACTAAATTTTAATTCCAAAGTAAAGCAGCCTCATTGATTGCTTAATCATCATTACTTCCAATTAATAAGACCGAACACTGTATTGGAAACAAAACAAAGTAATTAAGACAAAGAAGTAATCATAGATAACAGACTTTAAGGGGCTTTAGTGAGTACCTATCAAAAAATAGGAGGAAACGATAAAATATTAAAAATGCCATATCATAGCATAAGCAAAATCAACCTATGATGTTGCCATTACTGTTACACAGGAGTCTCTATGAGCAGTGCGTCGTAATCCACCACGTGGACCCAGGACGGGTTGGTAGATGATGTCACATGTCTTCGAATTTTTGGTTCCTGGACATGCTGGTTTCCTCACGATGTTTTCCTTCATCGTTTTGAGAGCAGTGGCTATGAAATAATTTACACAAAGTAAAGCAACTGTCTGAATTCGTATCTACGACCTACAACTCGTTATCGCGCCCATCACCACTGGGCCACCACTGCTAAAAAAAAAGCATAATAATATCTTGAAAAAGATGCGCCCATTTTCCTCTAACGGCAGAATGGTAGTTCAAAGAAGGCTTCCTTTGAAAACAACACTCCCTTTTATGACACGCTTTTTGGAGAAAAATAAAATAAAGGGCCCTTTACTGTGTTTTTCTCCAAAAAACCTCGTATTTAAACTGTTTGTTAGAGGTATGATGACGCGTAAATTATTTACGAAACGAAGTCTAGACAATGTTATTTGGTCTAAAATAGATTCAAGGTAAGGTGATCGTAGTAAGCACAAAATGTTACGGTTTTTACAACTAAAACAGATCTTATTTTTTAAAATTTTCAATACCTATATACCAAATTTAATATAATACCAGAGAAAAAACTGGATGGATCATGTTTTTAAATGAAATTTGAAATAAAAATAATGGATGAATCAACCGATTTCACATCTGAAACAAACAGTTCATACCTGGACAATTTCCGAGAACACCAATCACTTTACACTGACTTGCTACCAAAACTTCACTATTGTTTTGGAAGCAGACCAGGTTCCTAGAAAATCTCTTCCAATCCCGAAAGATAGATTAAAAACTATTCATTTCATTCAACGACATTTAGCCTTAGTCATTTCACGCGTCTGCACCGTATGGGTTCTGTGATATCGCTATCATTAGATCTCCGGTTCCCGCTTGGGAACCGTTTCATGTACAAGTCATGACGCAAATTGGCTTCGACAGGCGTCCATTTACACTGAAACTAACCACACTTTTAATGGGAGGCTAAGAAGGTTTTTTATATGTAATAGTGTGATTTTAGTGTACTATAGAATCTATTACAATTATATTATACCAAAATAATTAAAAATCTGCATGTAGGTACCTAGTTATCTTAACAGCAGTAGATATCTTAACAGCAAGACTAATATCAGAAGGCCTGTTTCCTTAATTTACATTTTTTCTAAATCCAGTCACAATCTCATCTCAGCCATAATCAATCTCAAAAACTTGTTAAACCAGAGATATTTTTAGCAGACTGAAACTGAGATTAGATTAGAATGAGACCGATCTTCAACTACGGGAACTACTACCAGGTGTCCAGTAACAATACAGGAAACCTGGGTCTGGGGCTGCATTCTGTCGCAAAGTCCTAAGGGGGTCCCTAGACGGTCAAAATTGCTTGACAAGCACGAAAAAATCACGAACTTGTCAAGCTTCCGAATTCGGTAGCACAGTCCTAATAGGGTCCCCCTATTAGGACTGTGCGGCGTAATTCAGTCATAAAGCTATCTATGTTGAGACTGCAGTTTTTTATATTTTTTTTTGTGGATGGGAAATCATCAAATGACTTCTCCCGCTCTGGGCGGAGCAGGAGGGCGTGTCAGACTTTTACTATCACGGTATCTCTTTCGAACAACCCGCGACCCCGGCGGCGAGACTGCAGCCCCTGACGGGCAATTCCTTGTATTGTATTTTCCCGTATGCATAAAAGTAGCTGTAGTTATTTTTTTAATTAATAACTATAGCGGTTTTTGTATTATTAAATATACTTATGTTTTAGCGCTGGGAGTTAGTGTTTGACAGTTGTCGGTACATCCTATTGTCGAATAACGCCCACGTTTAGTGCTTGGTTTGCGTCACGGAAACGCAACCCGCCCAAAATAAAGTTGTAATCCTCGAACAATAGGTGACCCTATTATTCTACAACAAGTAATATTTATTGGAACCGGAATCAAGGGATGTTAAGAGTTCAAAATTAACTTACTTTAAACTGTATTGTGAGCATAATTTCTTTGTTAAAAATAATAATCAAAGGGTTGTAGTGCCACGGTAATTACAATTAACAAACTTGAACCATAGGCAGATAGGTACCTACTCTAGAAACGTTTCACACATCCAAATACTCTATTATGCGTATTGAAAATCCTTCAACTGAAATACAAATGTGGTCCAAACTTTAGAAGAATTATAAAAAAAAACAGCCATTTTACCTATTGAAATACATTCAAAGTAAAATGTATTAAATAGTATCGTCACACTTACCTCTACAAACTTAAAGCTTTTTATTATTTCTATAAAAAATTATAACACACGTAGCATTAGTCTTAAAGTTAGTTTTCTTGTGATATAGACACAAACCAATTGTAATTCTCACACGACAAAGTTAGATAGTAGAGAAAGTCAATTTGTCATGCAAATAACAAACTATTCATTCATTAAGCGTGATCAGTAAATCACAGGGAAACTACAGGAAACAATTACTTACCCTTTTACAAATAAATCACAGGTACACCTAATTTTCAAGGGGAATTTTGAACTTTCTAAACACACATATACATGCTTCTCTACTGTTTTTAATAATGCTTACATAAAACACCGGGTGGTTTTACTTGGGGCAATAAGTGCGAGCGTGATTCCGCTCAGCTCAGTATACGTACGGTGATCAAAAGTACCGACAAGCCACTGGACGAAATCCCACCGCCAAAGTTGCTCCAAGTTCGTACTGCGCATGTTCCTTTCATTAAGTTAAGTTAGGACTCGTACAGACTCTGTCAACTTGAAATACAGTGTCAGAAAACTGTAATGTGCAAACATAGAAGCGGCATCGTCTGTACATACACTAAAAGCTGTTTTTTACGATTATATTTATGGTTTAAAGGCCCGGCTTAGCAAAATTGTGGGATTTCTATAGAACATCTGTGGATGGGATAAGCTCCGGAGAAAGGTAATGAATGTAAATAGAACAAACACAAATTGTTGGGGAGGGTTAAATTAGTCCCATGTTTGAGTTACCGAGTTTAATGTCATAGAAAGGCATAAATGTTTCAGCAGAAACATGGTGTAACAAGCTTAGTCGCAGTTGCGTGGTTTCATAACATCGTTGTGGACTTGTGGGCGAAATATATATTATGACTATAGGACCTTGTGGATCAAGGACCATTTTATCTAGGGCTAGTAATTCAGCTGCTTTCCCACCATTTCCTGCAAATTACATTATTAAAAAAGTGCAAAGTACTTAGGCTTTGAACCTTATGCTTCTTAGCATGCAACCTCCGTGGATGTTAAATAGCTTATGAGACAAACTAGGATTTTGAACTAAGTGACAGTACGAGTAGGAGTCAGGCGGCCATGGGCCGAAGTGATAGTTGTAAAAGTTCTGTAATTTAATGATATCCCTAGTTAACCTCTCTACCTCTTTAATTTATAGCGCAGCTATCCCGCTGTGCGGTTCGAGACCTTAGAACGCGGGTGGAGGCACCGGGTATTAAGGAACCTATCATAATTTTCAATAATTTTTAGATGGTTTAAGTTTAGATTCAAAGCGTAAGTAATAATTTGGGACAGCTTCGTAAACATTCGAATATACTTGGACCGGTATACATAATAATACAGGTTGGCAAGGAGAACGATACGCATCCTGTTACAAGGATTCATTCAAGGATTCCATACATTTTGACCACGTAGGTACTGCACTTTTTTTAGGAAATAGTATTTTTTTTAAAACCTACCAAAAAATTCAACGCAGGGGTCCAGAATCATGTACTGAATCCATGGTAATATGTTGTGTGTTGATATCCCTGCCACCCCATCTCCATGCATCCTTGTACCCCCATGCCACCCATGGCTTTTATATTTTTACAAGCCGTGTGAGAAGAGTATCCAAATACCGTTGATCTTGAAAACAAAACCTTAGGTACCATCGACAAATGCCAGGCCTCTCCAATATAAAGACAATTTTGCTTGCAAGCTGCAATAATTGTAGAAGAAAAAAAGGATCATAGGAGCAGGGTGAATCAATGTATACAAAAATCTGTAAAGGAGTCCCTTTTGTCGATAGTACCACTTTCATACGCTATTAAACCGCTTTAGGTGATGAATTTATAAAAAATAATTCCTTAGTGCTAACCTTTCTTATATTAAAAGGATCTCCTGTGCAAAATGTCATGCTTCTAGACCCAGCAGTTTAGGCTGAACGTTGTCTGTCAGTAAGTGAATGAATTTAAGATTTTATTTAGTAGATGTATGATATTATTTTGTTCCAATCAAGTTGAAGACGGAAGAGACCTATTAAAAATATTAATTTAGACTATAACCCGCCTAGAATCTTCTGTACACAGTTAGGTCTGCTTACCGTTTACCTGTCTATTGTTTTTAGGAGATAAGACGTCCAGTCAAGGACAGGATTTCAGGCGTTCGTTGTTTTTCTGGGAATGAATGAATTAATTTCTAATATTTTTATTAAGTAGAAGCTTATTATAAATTATTACACGAAATTCAAGCATTCTCATAGAAATCCACATTAGTAGGTATTGAGACTAATTTTAGCTAGGAAATTTTAAACCTCAGTTAAAATGCCTCCGCTTGATATAACTTTATTGCTAACTTATTTACCCGTAATTAAGCGATCTAACACAATACAATAATCAAGTTAGTTAAATTTAGCAGCCCTATACTTATTTCAGCTAGTACCGTTATAATTGAATCTCCGTCAAAGTTAACGCTTCCCTTACCTGTACACGGTGTACCAGAAAGGTGTGGTCAAATTTAAGGGTGTGGTACAGACCATCAAACTGAACCACTTTCTCCATGAGACTAACATAAATAAAATAAATAAAAACTTTATTCAGTTCAGAAACACGGTACAATAAAAAAAAACTAGTATCAGATCATAATATAGATAAAGTAGATTATAAACATTACATCGTAATCGAGAAAAAAGTATATGGATTCCATTTTTCCTTTCGAGGTACGGAACCCCAAAAAAACAATGAGCAGCAAGTTAAAATTAACCTTATCATATAATATTTATTCATTGACATTTTTGTACATTTTAAGTGACATCGTTTACATCTATTTCAGATGCGCACAATACATTGTTTGGCAACGACTAGCATAATGATCACACAGGCAATTATTCTCAATTAGGAAAACGGCACAATGTAAGCCTATTAACTTCCCATTGCTGGAGAAAGGGCAATGCCTTTCACCTCTGAAATCCGACTGTAATTGACATAATGACCACACCCGAAGTGTAGCCGGACCGGCAAAAAAGCCGATCACGTTTCATTCAGGTATTTTTTTAATGGATGCTTGTTTGTGAACCGTATGACCAATATTAATTGGATCTTTATTTTGATTTACAGGTACGTGTGTGTTAGAGCCAACAAGAAGATATAAAACCTCTTTAGATTTCATTAATTGTTTTTTGAGTTTTTCAATCAGGATTGAAAGCTGTGTGAACCGATCGTCAATTTCATGCGAGTCAGGCTCGTCATCCTGCAACAATAGCTCCATCTCTGCTGCCTGATATTGCTTGTAAGATTTTCGCAATTATTCTTGGCGAAAGGCGACGTCTTCATAGTCAAGATCCTCAATGATATGAGCTTGGAAGTATTTTTCGAGACGCGTTATGACCGCCTTTCGGAGTCCGCGTTCAATACGGAGCTTCTAAATAAGATTTTCTGCCATTATTTTAGTAGCAGACGTGGAGGAGCGATCTGATAAATATATGTCGCTCTCTAAGTTAGTATTTTACTTAGCTGTGCTTGATATGGCGATATTCTTTGGTGCCAATCGCACACGATTTTGTAGGAAAAAAAAAATATGAACGCGACAATCGGGCGCACAATGTTTTTACACTAATATTAATCATGCACTGGTGTGTTAGATAAATGTAATTATTATGTGTCTAATATTTAAAAGTGAATACTTGAGATTACCTTGATTCCGGAAGTTAGTTCGGTTGTGATTAAAATCATCGAATCATTGTAAAACAACCTTTAGATTATTAGAATAACTCTTCGTTGGATATTGACATCTGTCACATTTACGAAGCTTGAGACCAATGTAGAAGTATCTAATTTGATTAGTTATTGTGTTTACGAAATATACCACTCTTAACTTGTCAAATTCGTACAGATTTTATTACTATAAATAATTAAATAATATTTGATAGAAACTGTAGTATATCTTAGAATTTATATTGCTATTTTAATATAACAGGTTGTTTGAAACAATTGATACAATACTGTCAGTTGATGTTTGATAGGAAGGGATAAATGGAAGGGGTGGTAGGATATAAAAAGGATTGTAATGACATTCTCGAGGCAGTTGCTCAGTGGATGTTCAAGTGGCTAGTGCTAGTGCCGTTGTGATGTGAAATATATCTACCAGGTGTCATGTAAGTTACGTAATTTCATATTATACCTTAAATATTGTTATTATGTTGCTATTATTCTGAGTGATAGAATTAACTGTTTGAGATAACTATAATTTGTGGAAATATAAGAAATGTGTTAATAGAATACTATAATACTGTTTCCATGGAGTTTCTTGTCCTTCTTCTCCATGAAGACCTAGTTTTGCGAACGGACAATAGCTTTCTCATTAAAGATGAATAATTATTGACAAGCCTAATTGAAATAATAAATATCTAGTCTTGTCTTTCTGTGCTTTTCTTTATGAAATCCTTCCCTTACACACCATATTCATAATATTTTCATACACAATAAATAACCAATGACCATTCTAACATTTAAGGCTTACCATTCGCGTAGTAGCTATAGGTATATACGCTTATAATTATATATTATATCAAAACTAACATCAGAAGTGGGATAGTGCTCAGTCTCACATAACATATTTCTAATGAATTTTATTTTGCTATTTTCATGATCAACGTTGGAGCAATCGTGTTCTGCTGGAAACCATTGGTAACGGCGGGTCGTTGACTCAACCCTCATCATAACCATGAAAACGTGCTGAGAATTGTATGGTCGAAAAAAAAATGCAAGTTTTCACGGAAAGTTAATTTAAGATTGTTAATATTATTGCTCTGTTGATCACAAATTAATTTAAAAAATGGCTTTGGAGGAAACTTTATAAAATTGAAGTTGGTAATGTCATAAAGTAAATGGAACATAATTGTATTTTTATATTATGAAAGAAATAGCGAATATCACATAAATTGCTGATAAACAAATATGACATTTTTCACTTTCAAAATGCTAGTATTGTTAAAGTTTTGTCGGAACTGATCTGAATTTCTTGATAATTTTGATTTGGCTTATTATTATAACCTTTTACTAAAAAGTAAGGTACCAACAGAGTGACCATATTAAATATTTGCAATTATTTAATAGAAAATGTAATAAGGATGATCAATACAATTTGCAATGATATTGTCAGGTTGACCGAGCGGTATATTGTTTTGATTACTTATTTAATTAATACAAAAAGAGCTTGTCTTGACTGTTGTCTGGCATTCACTGACTGCGGGTGATTGAGCTTCACCGACGGCGGGTGTTTGGCCACATACTGTAAGATGTGATTAAGTTTCACACTATGGCCGTATTAGATAATTACAATTAGTTGACTATGACTATGCCGCTGGTAGCCTCCTATTTGGTGTCGAGTCGTCTCACAGACAGCGGATGAATATGTCTAACATGTCTATGTAGTTGGCTTATGTTTATTGACCGCTGGGCGATCGTTTACTTGGTGCTTGTCTATCTCACCAGCAGCGGGTGAATGGGACCTGCATGACGAGGTAACCGATAATATTTGTTTCCGCTGGTCGGTCATTTGCTTGGTGCAAGTCTATCCCACTGGCAGCGGGTGGATGGGACTTGACACGTCTAGGCAATTGGCAAAAGAAAAGTAAATTACAATTGTAGAAAAACGGTATCTAATGTACTTCGAGAGCGAAGTACTTGTCAGTATGGCCGTGTTAGATAAATGTAATTATTATGTGTCTAATATTTAAAAGTGAATACTTGAGATTACCTTGATTCCGGAAGTTAGTTCGGTTGTGATTAAAATCATCGAATCATTGTAAAACAACCTTTAGATTATTAGAATAACTCTTCGTTGGATATTGACATCTGTCACATTTACGAAGCTTGAGACCAATGTAGAAGTATCTAATTTGATTAGTTATTGTGTTTACGAAATATACCACTCTTAACTTGTCAAATTCGTACAGATTTTATTACTATAAATAATTAAATAATATTTGATAGAAACTGTAGTATATCTTAGAATTTATATTGCTATTTTAATATAACAGGTTGTTTGAAACAATTGATACAATACTGTCAGTTGATGTTTGATAGGAAGGGATAAATGGAAGGGGTGGTAGGATATAAAAAGGATTGTAATGACATTCTCGAGGCAGTTGCTCAGTGGATGTTCAAGTGGCTAGTGCTAGTGCCGTTGTGATGTGAAATATATCTACCAGGTGTCATGTAAGTTACGTAATTTCATATTATACCTTAAATATTGTTATTATGTTGCTATTATTCTGAGTGATAGAATTAACTGTTTGAGATAACTATAATTTGTGGAAATATAAGAAATGTGTTAATAGAATACTATAATACTGTTTCCATGGAGTTTCTTGTCCTTCTTCTCCATGAAGACCTAGTTTTGCGAACGGACAATAGCTTTCTCATTAAAGATGAATAATTATTGACAAGCCTAATTGAAATAATAAATATCTAGTCTTGTCTTTCTGTGCTTTTCTTTATGAAATCCTTCCCTTACACACCATATTCATAATATTTTCATACACAATAAATAACCAATGACCATTCTGACATTTAAGGCTTACCATTCGCGTAGTAGCTATAGGTATATACGCTTATAATTATATATTATATCAAAACTAACAAACGCGACAATCGGGCGCACAATGTTTTTACACTAATATTAATCATGCACTGGAAAATTACTCGCGCACATCGATATCTATCACTATATTATATTTAACTGATTTCGGCACCAATTTTGTTAGACATAAGCAAACAAAGTATGAAATATTATAAAATATTTATTTAGTTTTGTGCATACATGAGACGTCATTATACATATAGAAAAGAAAACAAAAGACGATGTAAAATATTTAAAATTAAGAATAATAATAATGAAATCTAAAGAGGTTTTATATCTTCTTGTTGGCTCTAACAGTGTGATTTAATAAGTGTTCAAAATCTGCCAAGATTTATTGAGAAAATTGTTAAACAGCTACTTGAATAATTACTTTAAAACTTGTCAAAACTCCTCGACTAATTACATGTTTGTATTTGAAACAAAATTCTACAAACTGTAAAAATATAAGTTCTTCTTTATAATACCAAAGATATTACAAATGGGACACTCCGCAGTTTAGGTATGAAGCTACAAGTACGCGGTGGGCTCATCTCACTGGGTCAATTCAGTGTGGGCTGCCGCGCACCGGCCGGCTTGCACGTTAGTTCGATACTCAGTCATGCGTCGCGTCGTAAAAGAATACAACCCTAACGAGTCAGAAGGTATAAGATACGCAATAGAATGAGAGGCAACTTATAGGTGAATATAATTGTAGGTAATGAAGCGTTGTGCGACCTGAATTGCACTTTATTGGGTCGTAGCAAGAGTCGCTTTTTATTTAAATGATTTTGCGGAGTGTCCCATCTATATTAATCTGTGATAATACTGAAATGAATGATTACTTCAGGTTTCACTACTTAAATACGACACGATAAAAAATAATATAGAGTGGCAGGGACATCGATGCACAACCTGTTACCATAGCAACAGTACATGATTCTGGCAACTGCGTTAAAGTTTTTCGTCGGTTATAAAAAAAATTGCTTTTTCCCAAAAAACGTGCGGTCAAAATGTGTAGAACACCTAATTTTTTTTTAATAACCCACAAAAAAAATTCAACGCTGGGGCGTCCATACTCATGTACCTACTAAATCCACGGTAACAGGTTGCGCGTTCATGTCCCTGCCAACCCGTTATAGATAGGTACCTACTTCACCTAGTTTCTAAGAAACAGTATACATACTGTTATTGCATATAATGTGTTGCTCAAGGATACTGTTCCCCACATTCGCATCAAGCCACCTTTGTTGGATTAAACGCCGCTTTCATGCATAAGTACTTAAGTAGAGAAGGCTAAGCTATCGCCTTAAGCACTGTTATAGTAACTTAACTAGCTTAGATACATCTAACCCACTGTTAGTGGCGAGACGCGATAGGATGTTTGTTTAAACTTCGCGTTAATATTAGTTTTCCTAAGAAAAGGTACGAGTAGGTACTGACACAAACGTTAACGTTACGAAAACGAAGTGTAGTATTTTGTTGTATATGTGAACTGGGATCCAAAAATAAAGAACCGAGATAAAATATCAAAGTCGAAGGACTTATTTTTCGTATGATAAAATAGTAACGAAGACAAAATTGAACACTGAAAATTAAAAAAAAAATGTAATTGCAACGAGGTGTGGGAACGAGTCTGATGCCGGAAATAGTTTTCAGAATTTTTGTTCATTTGTATGTTTTAGATGGGCGCAAAAACGACTGAACGGATTTGGATGAAGTTTGGCACAGAGATAGTTTATAACCTGGATAAACACATAATAAATGATAGGGTAGACATAGGGTACTTTTACTCCCGGTAGTACGTTACCGTGGGATATTTTCCAACATCAACGTGGAGCAAAAGCTACTTTCAATTATATTATACACTTCTGGACACATCTATTGGCCCACCTTAGAGTTTAGGTTTCGATGGCCCCTACCGAAATATGATTGCTAGATTGAACAAAAACTGTTGATGCAGTTTTAAACCTGATACATTTTACCATCTTTTTCGATCGTATTGTATTAAATTTGAATTCAGAATACCATACGACATGGAGCTACGCCTAACAAGTCGGATATGTGCCTTGTTAAAGGCAATTGATTTTTGAATAAAAAACATGTTTTATCAAATAAAGGTTTAATTTAATAACGCGTGTTGCCTCCATGGGCATCTACCACAGCTCTCATACGATTAGGCATAGAGTTTATCAACCGCTCTATGAAATTTTGAGGGATCATCTCCCATTCCTCTTCTATGGCAGTTTTCAACTCCTGCTTCGTCTGGGCAACTGGCTGACGAGCCCTAACACGTCTTTTTAGCTCGTCCCACATGTGCTCAATGGGGTTCATGTCTGGGCTTCTGGCTGGCCAGTCCATAACTGTGATGTTCACATCCCGAAGATATTCCCTGACGATGCCGGCCGCATGGGCTTGAAATGATACACCTTTTTCATTGCATTAATTCTGTATTTTATCTTCTTGCACACATACAAACTTGGTATAAGATAGCCATATATAACAAACTGTTTAACTAGGCACTCAATAAATATCAGTATAGACTAGCCTTCTAGACAACCTTTAGGATCTGAGGCTCGAAGCGAACTAACTTAGCAACTAGGCGACGGCGATGCTCCAAATATCATGTTTTCATAGGTACCAACATTCTGTTAGAAAAAACCAGAACTTTTGGCGGCAACTGTCAAATGAGATACTTTTTAACTTCACGAATACACGGATACAAAATCATTTGAGTCAACTTTCAACTTTTTATTTAGTATTTTGCTTTAACAAACTATTATTATTTGGAAATCATGACATTCGGCCATCCGACACTGTGTTGCCTCCTGGCACACACACAACAATCATATTTTTTTAAAATAAATCATGACATTTTTGTGCTAGATCACTGTTTTAAAATAAGTTATCGTATCAAAGACAATTATTTATTTCACTGCAACTAGAGCACAATCACATTTTTGTTTAATGACATGAGAGTTAGATTAAGGCTTTTAACTAGAAGGTGCGTGTTCGTCAACCACGACTCGATACAATGTCCAAGAATTAGTAATAAATACAAATCTGCATAAATGTTACCAGCGAATAAATTTATATAGTAACAGTATAAAATACCCAATTTTAGCTATTACGAATCATGAAAATAAACCAAATTTATAATATTGGTTCGGAAAATAAACCAAATTTATAATATTGGTTCGTATTATTTGACACAATCGTTTTAATAACTTGTTCGATCCTGATAGCCGTACACGTCCTTGTGTACATTATATAAAATTACCGTACACCTTGTGCTTCACACAATACGAAAGTCTTGCACGCACAACATCACACACTCCGTACAATGCACAAATTATGCATCGCATATCTTGACATCGCATAGCGCATTCCGTGCACTCCCATCGCGTACCCTGTGCACGTCGTATCGCGCACACTGCGCACTTCCCATCGCGCACCCTGCGCACTCCGCATCGCGCACCACGCGCAACCAGCATCGCGCACCATGCGCAACCATCATCGCGCACCATGCGCAACCAGCATCGCGCACCACGCGCAACCAGCATCGCGCACCATGCGCAACCAGCATCGCGCACCATGCGCAACCAGCATCGCGCACCATGCGCAACCAGCATCGCGCACCATGCGCAACCAGCACCGCGCACCATGCGCAACCAGCACCGCGCACCATGCGCAACCAGCACCGCGCACCATGCGCAACCAGCATCGCGCACCATGCGCAACCAGCATCGCGCACCATGCGCAACCAGCATCGCGCACCATGCGCTGCACAACTTATGCACACTCGTACATATAACATGAAAACAGAAAAAAACAAAGAGCAGATTGCGCTAGCTTTTATTAATTTACACTATCTGAATATAACAGATGCGTTTAACCATCCATCCATTCCATTTTCCATTTGCCTGCATAGAAACACAACCACGGATAAATTCCATCTACTGCGTATACCCCTTCCAAAGGTTCGAACTTTTCTTAGGTAACAAAGTGTCAACATACTCATACCCATCATTGTCAAATACCTTTGTAACTCGATACGGACCAGATAGGTAACTTCGGCAACAGTTTCTTACTTTTACCTACACTATGAGTTTCTCTTGCCAACAAATTCCCCATTTTGAATTTTCGCGCTTCCTTCCTTCTCTTATTTTAGTAATACTATCCTGTGAAATATTTTTATTTGTAATGTTCTCCACTTCCATCACTCCATCTCGGGTATGATATGACCTTCATTGATAGTTACTAGTGAGTTTAAGACCAAATAAATTTTTTCTGACCATTTTAGGAGATCTGATAACAATTCAGAATTAGTATTAGGAACATCTTGTCCAAATGTAACCGTCGCTCACTGGACCCTATCACTAATTTAACCACAATATAAATAAAATCTCAAATTTATGCAAAAGAAAGTACAATGCATTTAGCAATATCGCTATCGACTACTATAGAGGTGACATTTGTTCAGATAATCACCCCACAATCATCTGAATGTCATTAGCATATCGACAACTAGCCTCATTTAAAAATTCGGGTTTTGGGCATCGCGTCTAAAGCTAAAAATAACATTGTGGGTAAACCAATGCTAAACTAACACAAATACAGCTCCAGGAGTAGATCAATATTAGGAGTATTAAATACATCATTGGTATTAACATAAAATATCACATTCTTTATCTAATATTGTAAATGCGAAGCTTGTTTGTTTGGTGTGGGCGTGAGCCCACACCGATCATCCCAAAAATCCCGCATACACGCTGCCAGGTGTACAGAAACGGACATAAGGTACCTTGCATCGCAAAAATAAAGAAGTGTTCCTGAGGAAAATAACAACGTTCTTATAATAATATATTGTGCCACGTGTCTTTCGAATCATGATTGAATTATATTAATCAAATCAAAAGTTATCCATTCAAATTAGGCTGAGAATCAGCACTTTCTGAACGTCAAAACAATGAAGTCCCGGTAGTACGTTCCCGAGGATACCCTCCGACACTCACGCGGGCGAAGCCGCGGGCAAAAGCCAGTTACATATAAAAAAAACAATTAAAAAGAGAATAAGTTCTACATTTAATGAAACTTGTGATATTATCTTGAAGGTTTGCAATAATTGTACATGTTAACTTAAAGAATAATCTAGCTATTAGTAAAGTAAATTAAATACTTGCTGCGTCCTAGTAGGGTTATGTACCTACTAGTTTTAGCCTGAATAGCCTGTAACCGTGTGTACATTCTGCAAATAAATAAATAAATCCATCTGTGACGAGATGACAGGCGTTATTGTCTAATTGTCTAAAACCAAATTCCATACTTGTGTTAGACAAGAAAAATACACGGGAGCTAAAGGAAGCACTAAACACTGGTGTAGTACGCCCAATAGGTATATATATATATATAAAAACAGTTTTAACGACTATGGAAACCATAGACCGTTTAGGTACTATTCTACCCGTTATCGATAAAGTAATAGAAAAATATGTTTATAACCAATATGGTTTTCAACGAAATAAGTCCACCTCAGAACTGA
The DNA here is from genome assembly GCA_946251885.1 of Cosmia pyralina. NCBI lineage: Eukaryota > Metazoa > Arthropoda > Insecta > Lepidoptera > Noctuidae > Cosmia > Cosmia pyralina. The sequence goes on along the minus strand of OX276359.1, from coordinate 13,346,821 downwards.
TATTAAAATTTACTGACGAGGTAAATCAAACTCTTAATAATATCAATCAATTAATTTTACTACGTATTTACGTTCGATATGCTTAGACACGACACGTTGCTGACAAAATTAATAACTCTGGAGTTCGTGGACCAATACCAAAAACGATGTGAGGCGATGAACGCCATTGAAGTCACTGAAGGAACAACCCACGGTACTTGGATATTTATACTATCTGACGTATAAAAAAAAACCCTTCATTCTTTTAGTCCACAACTCTAAAATGATCAGATCACATCTTTTAATGTTTTGTGACTGTAAAGTGTTGACAACGTAAGAAATTACTATTGCTTGCGAAGTTATTTGTTTCTAGTGAATTAACGAACGCCATCGTCACTGTTTATACTACCTAATGGCACAAACATTGATTCACTGGCTGATACATTTTAATTACAGATTATTTCTGACGAACGGCTATCACTAAATTAATATATCAGTAGATTAGATATTAGCAGTCACAGTAGATATTTTTTTTTTTTATAACCATAGACGACAGAAGAAGCCTGAACTTATGCTCTTATATCATTCCGGGTGTTATTACCTAATACGACAGTACGGTCTCATAAAATGCATATTATTATAAACTTTAAATAACCTTTTTGCTGTCTAGTGCAGTGCTGCCCTCTAGCGGGAGCAATTGGCAGTAAGGTTCCTTATTGATCAAGTAACGCAACTACCTTGGATTAGTTGTATACAATCATTTTAGGTGGAACCCTGGAACTTTGACTTTTACTTTGGACTCAGTCTGTGACAAGTTACGAATTACATTGGCAAAATTCTACATTTTGAAACCTAAATTCCCTCAAACATGTAACTTCCTTTAGCGAAACCAATGATAGCATAAACAAGTACTAGTTACGGGTGAACGTTTTGATTTTGAAAACTACGAGTTAAGTCCGGTTTCTGATACTTTTAATTAACTTTATCTATCCCATTGGTTCAATAACTTGTGACCAATGTTGTTCGTTTGATCGTTCCATAATTATTTGAAGTTTCATTTCTTAATAAACTTTTTATTTTCCTTGGCGGCTCTAAAGATTAACAGACTAGTTAGTCATGGAACTCAGTCATGGAATAACATCACTTCTTTTTTAAAATGTCATAGACAAATTAGGTCCAAGCATTATCTATAACAGTCGTTCATACATCCGCCCATAAATAACCACATAACGTTCGACATTACATATATATTATATTCTATGCCACTTATAGACGAATTCAAATAATTAAATAAATTTTAAACGCGATATCTTGTACGGACCCATCTAGCGGCAAATATTAAACTAGTTGTCGGTTTCATAGTTGTTGAATGGCTTGTCGCGTATTCAGAAACGCGCTGACAGTTAAATAGCTATTGAGAGTTATCTGAGGATCTCAGCAACAGGGCATTAGTCTTTTAAAACTCATCGTACCTAACCTACTCAGAAAGAAACCAATTTGTGGGTAACGTCATCGAACTATTTAAATATTATACAAAAAAAAAAAATATCCAGTACAGACTTAAATATCTCTCCCTCTTCAATCACAAGAAATATCATCAACAAACTAACAGTAACTCAGGTTAGAATTTATTATGGCAAGTGAATAGTAAAATGTTTAATTCCCACAATAATTATTGCAATATCAAAACATATAAACACAAAATAAACTCAAAACCTATAAGCAAAAATACAAAAATACTATTGTAACTACATTATATAATTTAGCTTAGTAAAATTTGTAATTTTATTGCCAGGCTCGACATATGTCATTGTTACACCTCACTAATATTAATACCCGACAAAAGTTATCCTGTCAAAATTTAAATATGGTCTCGAGTTCATAGAAAATGGAGGTTCAGTTATTCCGAAATTTTATTAATTATCCAGGAAACTTCCGATTTTTCTTTCCATAAAACCTAATTCGGACTAACGAACATTTAACATAAACAAAATATAGCCAAATCGGTCCAGCAGTTATCAAGTAAAGCGCTTACCCTCCCAAATAAAATATTTTTCTTTCTTCTTTTTTACCAACGAACAGCATTTAAGTTTCATTTTATGCAGATTACTTGGGGCGTAATCCATTCACATTCTTTACACATGAATGTAGCTTACAGAACTATATCAGAATTAAAGACTAGATATACTCAATGTCTAAATGATTCAGTACAATAAGCATTAAGCATCCTAATTATCATAAAATAACACGGTATTTTAAAATCCATCACAGTATCATAATATCAATAAGCATCATTACAGCTAATTGACATAAAAGTACGTAAAAGTGCTCGTACAAACCACCCATAAAAACAAAACCATGTATCATTAGCACAAACAGTATCATTTATGCCTACCCTCAACTTCATTTGATACTTAAAATTCATGTAAATAAATCGAAGCAAAAATAAAGTGTTGGCCAAGTTCGTTAACTCAATCAATTAACATAGGCAATAGATGTTCAGCTACTATACACATTTAGAACAATTTATCCGACGACTAGTGATCCACTCAACAACCAGTAGGACATACCCACTCAAAATCCAATGAAATCACAAAGTACGCCCATTATCATAATCCGACGACTAGTGACTCACTCATCCAAAAAAAATCATAATATTCACTCAAAATCCAGTTAAATCACAAAGTACTCACCTTACAGTAGGTACAGTCAGCATCAAAAGTCGATTAACACTTGTGTTTTCCAAATCTTAATTATTGAGAAAAATACTTCATTAAAATCGGAACAGATGTAAATTTTAAAGAAAATTAACTCTTATCTAATAAATGAAATGCTAAAAAGCAGGTTATCGTATCATTTGTGTTAATTTAGACGATGTCAAAAAGTAGCAGTGTTAACCGACTATCATATCCAAAATCCAGTGAAGTCACAAAGTACGCCCAACATATCCGAGTGAACAACCATAATACACTTATCATTTTATCATTTATCATATTGTTCATCATGGCAATTACTAAGGTAGGAATAGTCATAACCAACAATTTATTTATGCTTACCTCGTGTTGCTTGTAAATTACCATAAAATAAAATTACTCATAATCCGAGTGAACAACCATGTTCACTTAATCCTAAGGTAGAAATATTCATAACTCTTAAGCATACCAATAATTTATTCATACTTACCTCTTGTTGCTTGTAAATTATTACAAAATAAAATAAATACTCATAATCCGAGTTAACAACCATGGTTCACCTGTTACTATCATCATCATGGCAATAGTTACTAAGGTAGGAATAGTCATCATTCATACATAACCTATAATTTATTCTTGCTTAACTCGTGTTGCTTGTAAATGATCATATAATAAAATAATGTTCAAATGTTGCTCATTTATATCCCATAGAGAGGCTTATAGGAACGTAGCCATAATTAAGATACAATGGTAGCAAAAATAAAAACATGGAATCATTATCAAATTGGAAATATTGCTTCATTAAAATTACCCATAAATCATTAACCTAAGGCACCATCCTGGTTGAAACATATCCCGCGTTATCAGAGGGTGGCCCCTAAGGTAGGAGTAGTCATCATTCATACATAACCTATAATTTATTCTTGCTTAACTCGTGTTGCTTGTAAATGATCATATAAAAAAAATAATGTTCAAATGTTGCTCATTTATATCGCATAGAGAGGCTTATAGGAACGTAGCCATAATTAAGATACAATGGTAGCAAAAATAAAAACATTGAATCATTAGGTATCAAATTGGAAATATTGCTTCATTTAAATTACCCATAAAACATTAACCTAAGGCACCATCCTGGTTGAAACATATCCCGCGTTATCAGAGGGTGGCCCTGATCAAAGCGCGTGATAAGTCCAGTCAGCAGTGTACTTTCACCGCACATCATCAGAGTGTTGCCCTGACATAATGTGCGGCACCCACACCAGTACCTCGAAATGACGCTCATTGGTTTCATTTAGGCAACCATTCTGGCTGAGACATATCCCGCGCTATCAGAGGGTGGCCCTGATCAAAGCGCGTGATAAGTCCAGCCAGCAATGTACTTCACGCACATCATCAGAGTGTTGCCCTGACATAATGTGCGGCGTCTGTAGCCATCAAAATGATAGCAATATAAAATAAAATACAATAATCCATAAAGGAACAGGTAAATACCTAATTGTTCTCATATGCCTCTGGTAAGTTTTTCAAAAATTAACGTTTATCAATTGTTTTAAGTACAATTAATTACAAGCAATTCATTATTATCATTTTCAAGATGATCTTACGTACCTTTTTGGGTCTATCACCGCTTCTGAAGTGAAATGATACACCTTTTTCATTGCATTAATTCTGTATTTTATCTTCTTGCACACATACAAACTTGGTATAAGATAGCCATATATAACAAACTGTTTAACTAGGCACTCAATAAATATCAGTATAGACTAGCCTTCTAGACAACCTTTAGGATCTGAGGCTCGAAGCGAACTAACTTAGCAACTAGGCGACGGCGATGCTCCAAATATCATGTTTTCATAGGTACCAACATTCTGTTAGAAAAAACCAGAACTTTTGGCGGCAACTGTCAAATGAGATACTTTTTAACTTCACGAATACACGGATACAAAATCATTTGAGTCAACTTTCAACTTTTTATTTAGTATTTTGCTTTAACAAACTATTATTATTTGGAAATCATGACAGGCTCTTGCATTATCATGCATAAAAAGGAAATTTGGGCCCACATAGTCCGCGTATGGTATCACGTGAGGTTCTAAGCACTCACGAATGTACCTTTCAGCATTTAATGTTGGCAGCCGTGGTCCTGTAACAACCTCAAGTTGAGTTTTGCCGCTCGTGGATATACCGCCCCAGACAGTCCATGAGCCACCGCCATAAGCAACCCTCTCTTCAAAGCAGCATTGTGCGAAACGCTCTCCTTTACGTCGGTAGACCTTCTTCCTTCCATCATTGCCATGTAACACAATTTTAGACTCATCAGAAAAGAGTACACGGCTCCAATCTTGCTGTGTCCAATTTAAATGACTGCGTGCGAAATGAAGGCGCGCTGTTCGGTGGGCTCGCGTTAGTTTGGGGCCATTAGCTGGCTTGTGTGGTACCATATCGCGTTCTTTTAACCTTCTCCGAACAGTTCGAGCGCTCACAGATACTCCGTGGAAGTCGCGAAGTTGGTTTTGTATCTCAATGGAGGTAAGGTGACGATTTCTCAAGCTGGTCGTCACGATGAATCGATCCTGCCTTTCAGTTGTGACCCGCGATCGTGGCCTTCCTTGGCGACGAACAAAGCCGCCAGTCTCTAGGTACCTCCGATAAACATATCGGACCGCAGATCGACTTAAATTAAGTTGAGCACTCACGTTTCTTTGGCTGTGTCCGGCCTGAATAAGTGCCACAGCTTGGGCGGCGACTTCAGGTGAAGTATCCATAGATTATTGATAGAACCTCACCTTAATGTTAAGAATAAGTAATGTTTGTTGCAAAACCAAAGATATCAATCACTTTTTCAAGAATTAAATCCAAGTAAACCAATAAAACCAAGTTTTCTTAGTATTCGATTGTTTGATATCAACAAACAGACTCCAAATTGTCTTTTGTTTCTTTAAATTCTGTGTTCGAAATTCAAAAAAAGACTATTGAATGAAATTGTGAATGTGCCAGGTTCAAAACTGCATAAAAGCTTTTTGCTCGACCTAATATAAAATTTTAGCTAGGACCAAACGAAACTGAAAATACAAGGTGGGCCAAAAGATGTGTCCAGAAGTGTACAAACAAGTACCTAATTACATTTGAATAGGGAGGATGACTAACAATTTTGCTTTCGTCCGTCATGTATATTATTAAAAAAATATTGGACACGTATTTTTTTATTTTTTTTCGTAATCAAAAGATTACGGCGATACGAGTTAAATTATGAAGAGACGTTATAGCGAGCCCCCACTCCCCCCAAACTTTAATGCGTGTTATCTAAGTAATGTTTTATTAATATGATAAATCAAAAAAATACGTGTCTAATATTTTTTTTATTATCTGACTGACGGCTTAAACAAAATTTCTTTTTTTTTACCCAGGCATCATAACAAGAAGAAAGAAGAAGAAGAAAGTCAAAAAGCCAAGAAGTCAAAGTCAAGAAGTTAGTTGCCGTGTTCCAAGTTACACGACAAGTTACGACGTGATTACCAAACCTTCATTAAAATGGTACCTACCTACATACATAGATACAATCTAATAAAATCCGTTTAATTGCTATGAATAAACATACGTAATTAAATGACGTTCCTACAATCAATTAATATCCAACCTTCTTCGAAACACGAGAGTGAGACAGCGAGCATTTAATGAGCACTAAAATTCAAATTGTACGAGAAGATACGATTATACGGAATCAAATGAACCTCCTTTTAAAGTTACTGAGGCAAAAGTCAGTCAAACGAATACCAAGAGCTACCTGCAATATATATCTGCGAGTAAATAAAATTACCTCTTATAGAGCACGGTAATGAAACAGAAGTAACATCCTAATGTTACTTGGCGACTACAGATTTTCTCCATTTTCGTTGATGAATTTATTACGTCGAAGAGTATAATGTGTGTAATTATTCCGATTGGAAGAGCTCGTGGCTAAGTAATAACAGCTGCACGGGTCAATCCACCAGGCTAAGCTACGCTTGCCGGGGTTGGTCCGTGGATGGGTGACCATCTTTACATGCCGAGACTCCTCCGTGCCTCGGAAAGCACGTTAAGCCGTTGGTCCCGGCTGTCATTCGTGAAACTTTGACAGTCGTTACGGGTCGTCAGAAGCCCGAAAGTCTGACAACCAGTCTTACCAAGGGGTATCCTATTACCCAGTCACTGGGTTGTAGAGGTCAGATAGGCAGTCGCTCCATGTAAAATACTGGTATTCAGCTGCATCCGGTTAGATTAGAAGCCGACCCCGACACAGTTGGGAAAAGGCTAGGCAGATTGATGGGATTACAGAATATCTTGGTTCCCAAATATATATTTTGAAAGGACACTGACGAGACGAAATATGAGATATTAGGAATTTCAAATTTCTATAGAAAACTTATTTTTCTCATATTTCAAGTTTAAATCAGTGTTCTTGTTTAATATGAAAAAAAACGAAAAATGAAATGAAGTGTACTGAAATCACAAGAGGAAAAAATTATGTGTATAATTATGGATTGAGTGAGCAGTGGTGGCCCAGTGATAACGGCCGCGACTTACGAGTTGTAGGTCGTAGGTTCGAACCCAGATAGGCGTTTTACTTTGTGCAAATTATTTCATCACCACTGCTCTCAAAACGGTGAAAGACAACATCGTGAAGAAACTGGCATGTCCTAGAACCAATAATTCGAAGACATGTGACATCCACCAACGCGCACTGGGCCCACGTAATGGATTACTACCCACTCCCTCTCACAGAGAGGAGACCTGTGTCCGAGCAGTGAGAACATTATAGGCTGACTATGCTATGCTTATGTTAATCAATCTGCCAAGCCTTTTCCCAACTATGTTGGGGTCGGCTTCCAGTCTAACCGGTTGCAGCTGAATACCAGTATTTTACATGGAGCGACTGCCTATCTGACCTCCACAACCCATTAACTGGGTAATACGATACCTATATAAATGCTTGCACTGACTCGGAGGAGCTCGTGGCTAAGTATTAACAGCCGCACGGATCGATCCATCAGGTTAAGCTACGTTTGCCGGGGTCGGACCTGGGATGGGTGACCATCTTTGCAGACCGAGACTCCTCCGTGCCTCGAAAAGCACGTTAAGCCGTTGGTCCCGGCTGTCATTCGTGAATCTTTGACAGTCGTTACGGGTCGTCAGAAGCCCGAAAGTCTGACAACCAGTCTTACCAAGGGGTATCGTATTACCCAGTTACTGGGTTGTGGAGGTCAGATAGGCAGTCGCTCCATGTAAAATAATGGTATTCAGCTGCATCCGGTTAGACTGGAAGCCGACCCCAACATGGTTGGGAAAAGCTGGCTAGGCAGATTGATTGCTTGCACTGACTGAACAAATCCACTCAAATGTGTGTAGTTATTTCCTTAAAAGAGTATTTCATCCGCTTGGTCCTCACAGGATCTGACCAAGATTATGTCTGGACTTTAAGAGAGACCTCTGAGGTTGTTTCTTTTCAGAGTAAGTAGTTGGATAATAAACGCCGCGCCTCATATAGTTTTTATAATATTAGGTATATCATTATTACTATATTTTATTTTATAAATGCGAAAGCTTCTGAGTGTGTGTGTGTGTTTGTATGTTTGTTACTTCTTCACGCTCAAATGGCTGGACTGATTTGGATGAAATTTGGTATGTAGATAGCTTATACATTGGATTAACACATATACTACTTTTTATCTCGATCTACGCAGGTGAAACCGTGGGGTGCAGCTAGTTTTTAAAATATGATTGACGTGTAAAATTGTTTGTACAAACCTATTTACATAAATAAATAATTTATCATATTAGGTTGGGGAAAAAGTCTTTTCGCATTATAGTATGTATAAACTTAAAATAAAATCTCTTTTTTTTTTTTTAAATCTTTTTGGTTTTTTATCTTTTTTTTTTTTTAAATCTCTTTTTACTATTTGTATCTGGCTGGTTTTGGTATCATTGAAAGTTTAAATTTTAAAGAACATAATTCCAAATTCAAATTAGGAAAATGTGTGATTTTCATTTGTTTTTCGTACTGTCAATATGAGTGAATCTAATGAAGAAATTCGATACATTTTAAAATTTTACTACAGAAATGGTAAAAATGCAACGCGAGCCGCGAAAAAAATTTGCGATGTTTATGGACCCAGTGCAGTGTCTGTGAGAGTAGCACAAATTTGGTTTAAGCGTTTTCAATCCGGAAATTTTGATGTCAAAGATGCACGTCGCTCTGGTCGCCCTATTACGGATAAAATGGATGCCATTTTTGAAAAAGTGGAGCAAGATCGGCATATCAGTAGTTACGACGTAGCTGAAGAACTGGGAATTGACCACAAAACAGTTTTGGCGCATTTGAAAAAACTGGGTACACAAAAAGCTCGATATTTGGGTACCTCACGAGCTCACTGAAAGAAACCTAATGAACCGTGTATTCATTTGTGATTCTTTATTACGACGTTATGAAACCGAACCATTTTGAAGAAGCTGATAACTGGTGATGAAAAGTGGATCACGTACGACAAAAACGTGCGAAAAAGGTAGTGGTCAAAGGCCGGTCACGCTTCACAGACTGTGGCGAAACCCGGATTAACTCGCAACAAGGTCATGCTGTGTGTGTGGTGGGATTGGAAGGGCATTATTCATTATGAGCTGTTATCACCAGGCAGGACCATCGATTCTGAACTCTACTGCGAACAACTGATGAGATTAAAGCAAGAAGTTGAGAGAAAGCGGCCGGAATTAATCAACAGAAGGGGTGTGGTTTTTCATCATGATAACGCTAGACCTCACACATCTTTAGCCACTCAGCAAAAATTAAGAGAGTTTGGCTGGGAGGTTTTAATATATCCGCCGTATAGTCCTGACCTTGCACCTTCAGATTTCCACCTGTTTTTGTCTCTTCAGAATTCTTTAGGCAGTGTCAGGTCAACATCACGAGAGGACTGCCAAAACCACTTGTTGCGGTATTTTGATTAGAAGTCCCAAAATTTCTATAGCAATGGGATCATGTCCCTACGTACAAGATGGCAAAAAGTTATCGAACAAAATGGTACCTACATACTTTAGATAAATGTTAATAATGTATATTAAAAAATGTTTTGAATTTTCTTAAAAAATGCGAAGAAACTTTTTCCCCAACCTATTATTTATCATTTGATACTGTTCCACGTATTTCTGTCCTTAACTTTAATTGCGTGATTGATGCGTAAACTTATGATTTTCGTATCGTGATTTACCTAGTGAGACATGTTGGAAAAAATACTCTACTTGACACGCCGTTAAGGTAAATAATGAACCTAAAAATAAATGTCAATCATCGAATAAATAATTCAAGCGATACCTATTGGTAATTTAAGTAAGTAATTATTTATACACGCTGCTGTCAATTGAAATGTCACGCTAATGTCTGCGTTAAGACAGTACTGATAGCACCTTAAATATTGTTTTGAGTGACCATTATCGAATTAATGCCATTTGTTACAAATAACTAATTTTATTTTATCTATTTAATTCAGACATAGTTGTCCATATTTTGGAATCCCATGTACGCTGTACATTCGCAGCGTCTTGAGAATACCCCAGCGTGCGTTTACAAGGCATATTGCTTACATTGTCCCCTGGAATATCCCACAGATGTCCATTATGAACAACGTTTGGCTTTCTTTCGCATTGAGTCGCTTCGGAACCGTCGTACTGTCCATGACTTAGTTTTTCTTTATAAAATTGTAAATGGTCAAATAGAATGCGAGCAATTGCTTGAACGTGTCATGTTATCAGTCCCACATAACCTTCCTAGACAGCCAATATCTAGACTTTTTGAACCGCCCACCTGTAGAGATAACATTGGGAGACATTCGCCTACCTCTAGAATGTGTATTCAATACAATGAACTCAACTCAAAACTACCTGATTTGGATGTGTTCTTTGGTTCCCTGCCGAAATTCAAAACCCTCTTGCGCAGTCATTTAAACAATGATTTACATGACCAATGCCACACTTAGTTAAGCTTATTTTAGTTAGTTAGTTTAAGTATATATCTTTTTTGATATTTGTGTAAGTCAGTTTTAGTTCTTTTTGAGACTTGAGTAAGCCAAAGCCGTTTTGTTTGTAATTTTGTTTTTCATTTTAATAATAATTTTAATTTAATATAATTTACGAAGGTTGCTTTGTTATAAGTGAATGTCGTGTACATCTGTAATTGGTATATACATAAGAACCCATAGCTGTTAATGTTTAGTATTTAATGTACAATGTATATGCTGTTGGCGTACCTATTTTAAATAATTAAATATTTTTGTTAGTAGGTATACTTAAGAAACACAATCAATCTGCCTAGCTTTTTCCAAACTATGTTAGGGTCGACAGTCAACCGGATGCAACTGTATTTTACATGGAACGACTAATAGGCATCTGATCTCCACAACCCAGTTACTGGGTAACGCGATACCCCTTGGTAAGACTGGATGTCCCCGTAACGCCTGTCAAAGATCTACGAATGACGCTGGGTCCAACTGATTAACGTGCTTTCCGAGGCGTGCTTTTCTCGATATGTAATGAATGGTCACCGATCCATGAACCGACCACGGTAAGCGTAGCTTAGCCTTCGATCGACACGGGCGACTGTTGTCATTTCGCCATGGCCAGGCGCTTATACCTAAACCTAATACTGGCCTATAATGTTCTCACTGCAGGGACACACAAAGGCCTCCTCTCTATGAGATGGAATGCGTCGTTATCCACCACGCTGGCCGAGGGTGGGATGATAGATTTTAAATCTCTTTACCTAGAATTTTTTTATAGGACATGCTGGTTTCCTCACGACTCTTTTCCTTCGCTGTAAAATAAAGTGCAAGCCTGCTTAGGTTAGAACCCTCGACCTCGTTACTACTAAGCCAACACTTACTGACTTCCAGAGTATTTTCTTTGACTCAGAAGTGGTTACTCGAAGTCACGTACCTTCGTATAGAAAAAAATAGGAAACAGGTTTCTTATTTCTATCACGACTACGTTTATTAGCCAGGATAAGTTTTTAAGCAGTGCGAAAATTTTCACAGTGTGTTCTACCCTTGAATATAAACAACTTTCACTATGGGACTAACTCTGAAATCGCGAAAAATAAATCAGCTGTTCAGTACATTTATCTACATTACAAATAAAATGGCTGGCAACACCAACGTCAACAAACGTCTTGGAATTTGATTTTATAATATACAAATATTTTATCAGTTTGAACGATTAGGTATCAACAATATTTTGAATTTCATAAGTGCTATTTAAAAAAAAAAACCCAGCAATATACCTACAATCAATTAAATCCAAAAAGAGCATTTCGATATGAATAAAAAACTACCGAATAGGAGATGACATCTGTCATGTCATCTCCGAAAATAACATCGATGAAAAATTCCGACAAAATATGTTGACAAGATCAGCCGCACGAAAAGCACGCCTACCACCTCCGGACTCTTTGCTCAGCTCCGCCTCACCGCCGCCGGTATCCAGCCTCACTGTGAGCGCTGTGACGACACTGGCCGCGGTAGTTGCGTCGAGCTCGAGCGACGAGTATTTCTCCCCGCCCACGACACCACCACCTGCTCGTCGACGGGGAGGACGCCGGCCGCCGGACGGTTTAGGACCTCGAGGCCCACCGGCCTCTGATAGGGTCCCAGCTCCCGGCGGAAGTGTGCAGCGCATGAGATGGACACGATCCATTAATGAGAACGTCATGCGCTCATACTATGGGGCTACAGAGGGGGGAAACAATCTGACCGCGTACCGTGTTCGGATGCTCTCTCTTTTTCAGGTGCTTGAGCCAGTTGTCAACGTTTCGGCACAACGACTGTCGGATCAGGTGCGGGTCATCCAGCGTAATCATATGTTGGATGACACTGTACTTGATCGCTTGCGAAATGAAATGCTGAGTAGCCATGTCATTGCCCCCCCGTCGCAGACTAATATAGAACCACCACAGTCGGACACAAACCAAGCTGATGAGGGAAGTGATGACAGGACTATAAACGTAAGTACCCAGTGCAATGAAGAATTGAGGAGTGCTTTGGAAGGTGCGATTCGGGAATATCGATTCATGTCTCCCGAACTTAGACCACGCTTACCTCGTTTGCCCATGCATAACAAAAATAGGGCGCTTATGGCGGCTCTGGATTCGCAGTTGTCAAACTATTTTGATGACTGCGAAGACCTCACCGATACTCATTCAATTCTGTACTGCGCGGCTGTAGCGGCATGTCGTGTAGCTCACGTCAAATTTGCTAATGACTCTAGAGCTACACGACCGAAACCAGCCGTACCAGCTTGGCAGTGCAGAATTGAGCGCCGTATTGGTGGGGCCAGAGCACTCATCGGCAAACTGATCTGCTTCAGGGAGGGCAATACTCGCCCTAGAGTGATGCGCTTTGTGAGACGGGCGTTCTCAGGGACTGATGTCAGCCCTCAGGACTATATGTCCCGTGTCACAGAGCGCATCGACTTCCTGAAGCAGAAAGTCTATGCATGGGCAAACCGTATTCGTAGGTATAAGCGGCGAGTGGAACGATACACTCAGAATCGCACCTTCCAGAGCGATGAAAGGTGGGTTTATAGGAGTTGGGAGCGACCGGACCAAGGTGTGACTGACACGCACCTGCCGGATGATGATGCCATGTGTTCTTTCTGGCGCAGTATCTGGGCGGTACCTGTCAGTCACACCGAAGGTGATTGGGCTCGGGAAGTCGAGCGAGCCTGCGATCCAATACGAGAAATGGAGGCTATTACCATCTGTTCCCAAGATGTAGCTCGTGCAGTCCGTCCGTTGCCTAACTGGAAGTCTCCAGGGCCGGACGGACTGCACAACTTCTGGATCAAATGGTTTCTTGGATCGCACGCTCGCTTGGCGGCTCAGTACCAGTCTGCTTTAGAGTCTGGTTCGCTACCCCAGTTCCTAACGACAGGAGTTACCCACCTGCTCCATAAATCCGGTAACACCGCGGAACCCAAAAATTATAGACCGATCACGTGTTTACCGACGGTCTATAAAGTTCTTACATCCATTTTGAGAGCTAAAATTAACGAACATATAGACACCAACTCCATCATGTCTGCCTCTCAAAATGGATGTAGGAATGGGTCCCGTGGTACTAAGGAGCTACTCCTCATTGATATGGCCATTAGCCAACAGGTTCGTCGTTCCCGAAAGGATCTGTCGACATGTTGGATAGACTATAAGAAGGCCTATGACTCGGTGCCACATACATGGCTCATGAGGGTGTTGGAGTTGTATAAAGTAGATGCAACTCTGCGCACCTTCCTGATGTCGTGTATGGGGCAATGGAGGACGGTCCTTCGCTATCCAGGATGTCGAAATATCCAGAGGAACAGCGAGCCGATAAGGATCGAGCGAGGCATATTTCAGGGCGATAGTTTGAGTCCGCTTTGGTTCTGCTTAGCCTTGAATCCTCTAAGCACACTGCTGGAGGATTCAGGTCTAGGATATCGGCTGCGGAGAGGTGGTCAGGTTATATCCCACCTCCTCTACATGGATGACCTAAAACTCTTTGCCCCCAACAATTTGCAACTGATGGAGCTACTGAAAGTAACTGAAACATTCAGTAGCGCCATCAGGATGGAATTTGGTGTGGACAAATGTGCGGTCATGCATGTAAAGCGAGGAGAGATTGTGGAATCCGTGGGAACCCAACTCTCGGATTTCATAAACCTTAGAGCCCTCTCCGCACCCGAAACCTATAAGTATTTGGGTATGTCGGAAACGTTGGGCATCAATGTTACTGACATGAAGCAATCGTTGAAGGAGCGCTTCTTTGGCCGCCTGAAGAAAGTATTTAATAGTCTTCTATCAGGCGGAAACAAGGTGCGTGCCTTCAACGGTTGGGTCATGCCGGTTTTGATGTACTCTTTCGGCGTACTCAAATGGACTCAGACGGAACTCGACGCCCTGGATCGGAGGGTCCGTACGCTGTTGACTGCATATCGAATGCATCACCCACGGTCATCGGTAATGAGACTGTATATCCCGCGAAAGTGTGGAGGCCGAGGCTTTTTAAACGCTAAGACTCTCCACAACCGCGAGATATGCAGTCTCAGGGAATATTTCCTAGAAGCCGATGTGGGGATGCATCGAGATGTGGTCGCGGTGGACAAGGGCCTCACTCCGCTCTCCTTGGCTAAAGAGAACTGGCGCAAACCTGTAGTGCTTGACACTAACGATCGCAGGGAGGTATGGCAGAGTAAGGAGCTTCACGGACGCTTTTTCCGGGCCCTACATGGACCCGACGTAGATTTGTTAGCGTCCGTAGCCTGGCTGCGTTCCGGTGACCTCTTTGGGGAAACCGAAGGTTTTGTCTGTGCAATTATGGACGAAGTTATGATGACGAACAACTACCGGAAATATATTGTGAAAGACGGCACGGTTGACATCTGTCGGGCATGCCACCGTCCGGGAGAATCAATCCGACACATTATCTCCGGGTGTTCTCGTCTTGCTAACGAAGAGTACTTGCATAGACACAACCTTGTAGCCAGGATTATCCATCAGCAACTTGCACTGAAATACAACCTTGCGGAATCGGAAGTGCCGTACTATAGGTATGTGCCCGACCCAGTTCTCGAAAATGGAAACATCACATTGTACTGGGATCGATCCATCATCACTGACAGGACTATTGTTGCCAATAAGCCTGATATAGTGGTGGTGGATCGAACAGAGCGGCGCACAATGATTATTGACATAACAGTCCCGCATGACGGGAACCTCGTGAAAGCCGAGAAAGATAAACAAATCAAGTATCTTGACTTGGCTCGCGAGGTTGTCGACATGTGGGATGTGGACTCAGCGATCATTGTGCCGATAGTCGTATCAGCCAATGGCTTAATCGCTAAGAGCCTCGACCAACATCTAAGGAGGCTCTCGTTGGGCAGCTGGATTAAGGGCCTGATTCAGAGAGCGGTACTTCTGGACACGGCGCGCATTGTTAGGAGGTTCCTCTCTCTGGAGCCCTGACCGCCGGTAGCTTGGACCCTGTTCCCGATACCGGTGGGCTACTATGTTTTATATTTTTAAATGTTTTTTTTTTTATTTCATGTTTTTATAAAAAAATATTTAAAAATGTGAAATATATGTATATAAATGGAATAAAGGAAATAATAATAAAAATAGGTCTGGCAACACTAGCAAGTCAACACACGTCAAAATTTTCTTATATCATATTTTCCTTATTTATTTATTTCTACAGCCATTTTACTATCAGAAAGCACGAAAATCACAATAAAACCTTTAGAAAAATACCACAAAAAAAAAATAAAGAACCACAAAATGATAATAAGTATATAACAATAGTTGTAGCAAAACCAAAAATGACGTTTGTCAAATTCGGCTTAAAGAAAATAAAGTGATGATGTAGACGATGCAAACAAGAGCCAGAACACGACATCAGGCACACCCACCATCTCCGGACTCGTCGCTCAGCTCCGCCTCACAACCGCCGGTACGCGCCTCAACCGTGAGCGCTGTGTCACCGGTCGCTGCAGTTGCGTCGAGCTCGAGCGACGAGTATTTCTCCCCGCCGTCGTCACCAACACCACCACGGCGGCAAGGAAGAGGACGGCCACCAGCGGGCTTGGGACCTCGAGGCCAACCGGCCCCGAACAGGGTCCCCGCTGCCGGTGGAAATGTGTCGCGCATGCGATGGACTCAGTCCATGAATGAAAATGTGATGCGCGCATATTATGGGGCTACAGAGGGAGGAATTAACCTTACAGCGTACCGAGGACGGATGCTCTCTCTGTTTCAGGTGCTTGAACCTGCCGTCAACGTCTCGGCCCAACGATTGTCGGATCAGGTGCGCGTCATTCAACACAATCATAGATTGGATAACGCTACACTTGATCGGCTGCGCTCGGAAATGCAGAGTAGTTCTGCTAGTAACCCGTCCCCATCCCAGAATGTCATGCATGTGTCTGCTGAGGTTCCATTGCGAGCTAGCCAGCGTGATGAGGAGGAGGACGCCAGAGCTATATCTGCAGATATCCTATGCAATGTGGAATTAAGGAGCGTTCTGGAGGATGCGATCAGTGAGTACCGGTTCACATCACCTGACCTTAGACCACGGCTTCCACGTTTGCCCATGAATAAAAAAAATAGAGCACTGGTGTGTGCTATGGATGCGCTGTTACCAAATTTTATTGAAAGCAGCGCAGATCTTTGCGATACACACTCAATCCTGTATTGCACGGCTGTTGCGGCATGTCGTGTAGCTCGTGTCAAATTTCCAAACACTGACCAAGCTACACGGCCAAAACCCGCCGCACCAGCCTGGCAGTGCAGGATTGAGCGTCGTATTAATGAGGCCAGGGTACTCATTGGGAAGCTTATCTGCTTCAGGGAGGGCAATACACGCCCCAGGGTGATGCGCTTTGTGAGACGGGCATTCTCGGGAACTAGTATTAGTCCTCGTGAATATGTATGCTGTGTCACAGAGCGCATCGACTTCCTGAAGCAGAAAGTTTATGCATGGGCAAACCGTATTCGTCGGTATAGGCGAAGAGTGGATCGGTACACTCAGAACCGCATGTTCCAGAGTGATGAAAGGTGGGTATACAGAACATGGGAGCGGCCTATTCCCACTCAAGGTGTGACTGACGTGCATCCACCGGATAATGAGACCATGAGTGCTTTTTGGCGAAGCATTTGGTCGGTGCCCGTCAGTCACACTGAAGATGATTGGATGCGTGTTGTTGAGCAAGCGTGTGATTCAATACCAGACATGGAGGCTATTAACATTAGTCCTCTGGATGTGGCCTGTGCAGTCCGTCCGTTACCTAACTGGAAATCTCCAGGACCGGACGGACTGCACAATTTCTGGATTAAATGGCTACAAAGGTCACACTCCTGCTTAGCCTCCCAATTCCAGTCATCTTTAGAGACTGGGTCGCTACCACTGTTCTTTACGACAGGAGTTACCCACCTGCTCCATAAATCGGGTAGTACAGCGGAACCTAAAAACTATAGACCAATCACATGTTTACCGACGGTCTATAAAGTCCTTACATCCATTCTTAGAGCAAAAATTGCACACCATATTTATAGTAATTCAATTATGTCTGTGTCTCAGAATGGATGTAAGAACGGGTCCCGCGGTACTAAGGAGCTGCTCCTAATAGACATGACCATAAGCCAACAGGTTCGTAGATCCCGGAAAGATCTGTCGACATGTTGGATAGATTACAAGAAGGCCTATGACTCGGTGCCACATACATGGCTCATTAGGGTGCTGGAGTTGTACAAAATAGACGCAACTATACGCACCTTCTTGATGTCGTGTATGGGGCAATGGAGGACGGTCCTTCTCTATCCAGGATGTCAGCAGATCCGAAGGATCGATGAACCGATCAGGATTGAGCGGGGAATATTTCAGGGCGATAGTTTGAGTCCGCTTTGGTTTTGCTTAGCCTTGAATCCTCTAAGCACACTGCTGGAGGACTCAGGTCTAGGCTACCGGTTGAGAAGAGGTGGTCAAGTGATATCTCACCTCCTTTACATGGATGATTTAAAACTTTTTGCCCCCAACAATTTGCGACTGATGGAGTTACTGAAGGTAACAGAAACCTTCAGTAGCGCCATCAGGATGGAATTTGGTGTGGAAAAATGTGCAGTCATGCATGTAAAGCGAGGGAAGATTATGGAATCCGTGGGAACCCAACTCTCGGATTCCATACATCTTAGATCCCTCTCGTCAACCGAAACCTACAAATATTTGGGTATGTCGGAAGCGTTGGGCATCAATGCTACTGACATGAAGCAATCGTTGAAGGAGCGCTTCTTTGGCCGCCTGAAGAAAGTATTTAATAGTCTTCTATCAGGCGGAAACAAGGTGCGCGCCTTCAACGGTTGGGTCATGCCGGTCTTGATGTACTCTTTCGGTATACTCAAATGGACTCAGACCGAACTCGACGCCCTGGATAGGAGAGTCCGTACGCTACTGACTGCGTATCGAATGCATCACCCACGGTCATCGGTAATGAGACTGTATATCCCGCGAAAGTGTGGAGGTCGAGGCTTTTTAAATGCTAAGACCCTTCACAATCGCGAGATATGCAGTCTCAGGGAATATTTCCTAGAAGCCGACGTGGGGTTGCATCGAGATGTGGTCGCGGTGGACAAGGGCCTCACCCCACTCTCCTTGGCGAAAGAGAACTGGCGCAAACCTGCAGTACTTGATACTAATGATCGTAAGGAAGTATGGCAAGGCAAAGAGCTTCACGGACGCTTTTTCCGGGCCCTCCATGGGCCTGATGTAGACTTTTTGGCGTCTGTATCCTGGTTACGTTTCGGCGACCTCTTCGGGGAAACCGAAGGTTTTGTCTGTGCAATTATGGATGAAGTTATCATGACGAATAATTATCGGAAATACATTGTCAAGGATGGTACGGTTGACATCTGTCGGGCATGCCACCGTCCCGGTGAATCAATCCGACACATTGTTTCCGGTTGTTCTCGTCTTGCTAACGGCGAGTACTTGCACAGACACAATCTAGTGGCTAGGATTATCCACCAGCAACTTGCCTTGCAGTACAACCTTGTGGAATCCGAAGTACCATATTACAGGTATGTGCCCGACCCAGTTCTCGAGAATGGTCACGCCACATTGTACTGGGATCGATCTATCATCACTGACAGGACTATTGTAGCCAATAAGCCTGATATAGTGGTGATAGATCGACGAGAGCGCCGTGCAATGATTGTTGATATCGCTGTCCCTCATGACGAGAATCTCGTGAAAGCTGAGAAAGATAAAAAAATCAAGTATCTTGACTTAGCACACGAGGTTGTCGACATGTGGGACGTGGACTCTGCAATCATTGTACCGATAATCGTTACGGTTAATGGCCTAATAGCGGAGAGTCTCGACCAACACCTCAGGAGGCTCTCATTGCGCGGCTGGGTCAAGGGCTTGATTCAGAAAGCAGTACTCCTGGACACGGCACGCATAGTGAGGAGGTTCCTCTCTCTAGAGCCCTGACCACCGGTAGCTTGGACCCTGTTCCCGATACCGGTGGGCTACTATTTTTTATATTTTTAAATGTTTTTTTTTTAATTTTATGTTTTTATAAAAATATTTAAAAATATAATTCATATGTATGTAAATAAAATAAAGGAAATAATAATAATAATAATAAATATGTTTGGACATATCACACAACGCCATCTAGCCCCAAGCTAAGCAACCTAACCTAACCTGTAATTCACCGTGTTGTAGCCTTTTCACATAGCTGTTAAAGAATTAAAAGAACGACAGTTGTGGTTTGAGTATTAGGTAAATTGGTAGTCAATGTGCTTAACAACTAATTTCCCTGACTTTACCTACCTACAACCTTTTCTACATATCCCTTTTCCTCATGCAACTAATCTTATCCAAAGACTACTAAGTACATAGTTACGTACCTAAGTAGATTTTCTAAAATTAACCGCTTGCAGAATGGAATTTAAATTCATACAAAGTCAACGCTTACTTAGTTCTGCATAACGCATATGCTTTCACGAGATTAGATACTAAGATAGCTGGCTAAAGTGGAAGTAATGTCTTCGTAATCCTTGACCTTCGTTGCACATGAGATAGCTTCAGTACAATGTACCTATGTAGGTAAATATGTTCGATGTCGAGATGACATTACATTACACGAAGATAAGATAAGATAAGATAAGATAAGATAAGTCTTTATTTGCCTTAAACATGGTATAAAGTTGTTACAGTCAGATATTAATGTTAAGTCCGCATGTTTAGCTATACAGGATATGTATCAATTGCATGCAAGTTAATTATTATCAGTGAATTCTAAAGTTCAATGTCAAAGATAAAAAGTCAATAAAATTATTAGAAATACATTAATAATAATAATAATCAAAAGCATAATAATAGTTTCAACAGCATTTCTCAGCATTGCGGATACAATGACAATTAGACTTGAAATTTATTGTTTAAAACTAAGAAAATCTTTAATTTCATAAAACATGTGTTCCTTCAACCATTTCAATAATCTGTTTTTAAATGAGTTAATATTCAATAACAATTTTATTTCTTTAGGAAGTTTGTTGTAAATGCGTATACACATGACTAGAAAACTTTTCGCATACTTGGCTGACTTGGGAGTATCCTGCAAAACTAGTCTGCAAGGATCTCTATTTCGAGAGTTCAATTGATAGGCTTTTTTGAACAATCCCTTATTGTTATAAACATAATTACAAACCTCAAAAATGTACAGTGACGGAAATGGTAATATACCTAGCTTTTTAAAGAATGGTTTACATGACTCATCAGGACGGATACCACAAATGGCTCTGATGCATTTCTTTTGCGCAATAAATGCTCGGTGATTATCTGTGCTGTTACCCCAAAGGATAAGCCCGTATCGTAAGATGGATTCTATATAGGCGTGATATGCCGTAATTGCTGTTTTTTTGTCGGTTATGTTCTTTATTTGTCTGAGAGCATACACAAACTTATTGATCCTACTGCACAAACTATCCAGATGTACTTTCCAATTCAGATCTTGATCTATGAGTACTCCTAAGAATTTAGTTTGTGGAACTTCTTTTAGCCTGTCAATATGAAGCTTGAAATTGTATTTTGAATGTTTTGATTTATTAAACTGTATAAAATTTGACTTATCCAAATTGATTTTCAATTTATTTGTCTGTAACCATTTTATAATGTCGTCAATAGTGTTATTAATGTCCATCTCATGATCAGATTTAGTTTTACACTTTTTGTCAGATGTCACAATAATTGAAATGTCATCTGCAAATAATACACATTTATGATTAGTCACTAACGGCAAGTCGTTTATGTATATTAGAAACAATAATGGTCCTAATACACTCCCTTGAGGGACGCCGCAATTATTAACTCTATTGTCAGATGTAAACGAAGTCAATAAATTATCATTTACCTTATTGATAACAACGTATTGTTTTCGGTTGCTTAAATACGACGCGATCCACTGCAGTGCTAAACCTCTTATTCCGCTTTTTTCTAATTTTTTCAGCAAGATGTCATGTGCCACAAAGTCAAAAGCTTGTGACAGGTCGAAGAACAATCCTGTCGTTAGATAATTTTTATTTAGAAAACTATGAATATGGCCCAATAGATGAGCAATCGCTAGTGTTGTTGACTTGTGCTTTTGAAATCCAAACTGCTCTTTTGTTATAATATTGTATTTGGTGCAGTAGTCAGAAAGTCTCTTTTGCATACATTTTTCAAACAATTTCGATATTATGGGTATAAGGGTTATCGGACGATAGTTTTTAACGTCATTTTTATCGTTTTTTTTGTAAAGAGGTTTAACGACTGATAATTTTAACGCATCAGGGAAAGTTCCGGATGAAAATGAAAGATTAATTAAATAAGTCAAAATAGGAATTAATTCTATACTACAAGCTTTAATTACCTTTGTACTAATTCCATCGTAACCTTCTGAATTCGTGTTATTTAAAGCTATTATTTCTTTTTTGATTTCGTCTTCAGTCATGGGGCTGAGAAACATGGAATTAGGAATTGACATAGTTTTTTTAGGCTTGTCATTATCATTTAAATTATCAAATGTCACGGTGCTAGTTGAATCAATAAAATAATTATTAAAAGCATTTGCTATGTCAGAGGGATTAGTCAGTATTCGCTCATCTAATTCTAGTTGAGAAATACTATTATCACATTTTGTATTTCCCAGTTCACGATTAATGACAGACCACGTTGCTCTGCATTTGTTTTGGCTGTTATTTATGTATTTAATGTTTGAATTTATTTTGGATTTAAAGATACATTTTTTTAGTATTGATGAATATTTTTTATATCTAAGTTTGTACGTTAGGGTTTTATTTTTATAATAGAGATATCGTAAATATCGTTTAGTTTTGCAACTATTTCTGAGACCCTTGCTTATCCATTTTTGTTTATTTGCATTAAAATTATTTACTTTAATCTTAATATTTGGGAAACATAAATTATATAATAAACATAAAAACTCGTGAAATTTATTAAATGCATTATTTATATCAGTTTCGAGATGTACCTCCGACCACGTTAAGCTTGCAAGGCATTTTTTGAATTTACTTATATTTTCACTACAATAGTCTTTTTTATACATAAAGTATGATTTGGCCTTTAAACTTTGCTCTTTTATTGGGAAATCTAAAAGTTGTGCTGTGTCGTGATCGGATAAGTACAGGGATAAAACCTCAGTAGAAGAATTTTTTATGTTACTTAGGATGTGATCTATACACGAGTCTTTACGGGTGGGAACTTGAACGTGAATCTGTAAGTTATAATTATTGCATAGATCCTTTAAGTAGTTGGTAATTTTCCCTTGTTTAAAAGTATTTATATTGAAATCACCGGCAATAACAATTTTTGTACTTGTCCCAAATTTTTCCCCTATTTCGCACATTAATTGATCAAGTTTATCCAAAAATATGTTAGGATCAGACTTAGGGGTTCTATAAAGACACACGATTAGTAATTTGTGCAATGGAATTTCAATGCCACAGGCTTCAAATGATTTTGGGGTTGAGTACTTTTTAATGTGAGCATGCTCGTTATAAACAATCCCCTGTTTAGCGAGTATACAGGTTCCCCCTCTCTGTGTGTCTCTACTAAATGCAGCTGCTACTGCGTAGTTATTTAATTTTAAATATTTCTCACTTCCGTCACGCACAAAGGTTTCAGAGAAACATAATATGTCTGGTTCTTTATTTATGTCTCGTAGCTCCAGTAACGTTAGTTCCAAAATTTCCTTTTTTGAAAGAAAACTAGCGATATTTTGATGCAATATTTTAAAAGTTTTAGGTTCACTTGTTACGGTGCTGTTGTTCACGAAAAAGCTGTTTATGTTGTATAACTTTAAAATAGTGTGGAATTGTACCTTTTTTTGTATGAGTTGAGTTTTCGATAACAGCACTATTTGTAGCAGGGCACTTCGTTTGATGGCGTGCAAAATAATAAGGGATTGTACCTTTCAAAGCAATTACATGTTTACTATCAGGTTTTTTACAGTTAGTTTGATTACGTAGTATTATTTTCTTCAACTCTTTAACATTTAAATACTTTTTTTCGTAATCGTGACAGTCAATAGCATAGTTTATAGATTTACATGCATTGTACAATTTGTATTCAGAATCAATATATTTACAACATTTGTATTCACTGCAAATATCACGTATAGTTTCTTTCAATTCATATATATTTATATACAGATTCTTAAGTGGGCTTAAAACAATTATATAATTAGTACTGAAAGCGTCTAGGAGGTGGCGTAATTGCGTAGATAAGATTTTTAAATCATAGTCGTTTTCACCCACACAAATTATAAGTTTGTCACCACTTGATGGAGAAATACTTTGACAATTCTTAATGATTTCACTAGTGAGGGCGTGTGGTTTTGTTTCCGCTGTCACAGTATATTTTATATACGGAGTAGCCGCTCTGGATTCAATCAACGCAGAAGAAAGTCCAACACATTGTTGTGTTCCAAAGATAAATATCTTGTTGGTGTCATCTTCTTTTAGTCCAACAGAAGTTTTCTTATCATTGGATATATTATCGCTCTGTTTTAAATCCAATAGCTTCTGTAGTTTTAAAATTTGATCCTTTAGGTGTACTATTTCGTTTCCAGCCTTTTTTAACTGATCCTCCAAGTCAGCGATGTTTTTTTGTAAGCTTATGATATTCCCGCTTAGATCTGTTTTTGTATGTGTACCTGTTGTGATATTTGTTATTCTAGGCAAATGTCTGGGTGGCGTAAAGAATGCTTGCATATCTGAATGTTTCGTGCCTTCATTGTTGTAAAGTACTTTCTGTGGGGACTGGCCTAAGAATCTTTTTAAAGTGATATTATCTTTGAGGAGTTTTTCATTTTGTTTGCGGAGCTCAATGTTGTCAAGTATGACATTATCAAGTTCATTCTGTGAACTTCTAAGTTCCATCTGGAGATTTTCGATTGATTCTTTGAGCTCAAGGTTCTGCATAGGATCAATAGTTGTGTAGTCCATACTTCTTGATAATGTTTTATCCGATATAGCTGTTGAATCATCATACATTGTTAATATATGTGAGTCATAGGCTTCAGAAGTTGTGCTCTTAGGGGTGGACCAAAGTGTATTCTCTTCCGGTACGTTTGGTGTGATACATCTACTTGATTCTGCTTTTGGTGATGAGTGTTTTTTCCTCAATGTCACATTGGATACTCCAGGGGTAGGTATATTCTGCTCTTTTGCTTTTTGAGAGCATGATTTACACACCCACCTAAATGTTTTCCTCTCCTCTAAACTCTTCAATCGATACACTGACTCCGGATAACCAGCACAATCAAATTCAAAATGGTTTTTGCAAGAAGAGCAAATTAATGTTTTTCTGTATTCCGCCAGTTTCTTGCATTTATAACAAGTGACAAGTGGCTGCTCTTTTCGGCCGCTATTTGTGCACTTAGTTTTCGAAGTCATGTTTAGGTTTTTTGAATGAGCGCAAGTGCGTGCGGCTTATACTACTAGGCCACCTTTAAACTGTTCCGCCTTAGCGTGATGTTTCTATCATAAGAATCCAATAGTTAGTTAAGCGAAGCAAATGGTTTCTAAGATTTTGCAAAAATTGATCAGTAGTGCAACTCGTATTTGTTCAAATTCAAATAGCGTTGATCACGTTATTCAGCGTATTAAGCGATGCAAAGCAGATAGCCGCACAGTCTTGCACACTGGCGCAGCGGTTGAAGCGCTTAAAGGTAAAGCAATGGTCACTGTGTAACGTTCGCGGCGCAAAGGTCTTAAGCGCCGTGGAATATGCGTCGCTTACGCGCTTCGTTCATCGAGTTCACTGCCAATAACTTCACTTATATTTTTAACGAACTTTTTTTTTTTTTTTGTTTTTGATGTTTTCACTGTTATTATGATTATTAGAGCAATTGTTTTAGTTACACTATGTCTGCAATAGTTTCATAAACACTTTATGAACAAAATCCGCCTTTGAAATGCACTTTTTACCACTTTTTTGGAATAATTTTACTAAGATAGGTGCGCGCTTGCGACGTAGGGTACGTTCCAATCCCTTCTTATTGTATTTGTATTGTATTTTCTTTTCAGTGAATATTTTTATTTTCTACTAAAAAAACTTAATTTTTATATTCTGGTATCACAAGTTTTTTTGTAGCAACACTTTTCTATTTCTTTATAATGGCAACATTGGCCAGTATGTCAATTTTTATTTCCGCTCCTTGATACTAGATGGCGCTGTTTGGCATGAAGTATTTGTTATTTGTAGTAGCAACCCTAACGTTAATGTCAATTTTTATGTCAATGTCAATATTTGTTTCGCTACTCACTACTAGGGGCGCCACTTATGGTACAAAGTTCACTTTTTAAAACAAAAACATTATACTTAACCGTTCTTTATACATTTACTATAAATTAATTCACCACATATTATGTTTTTAAATGTTTTATTTTTGAGAGTACATTTGTATAGGTCCAATACACTTGCTTTTGTCCGTGATTTACACGTTTTGAAGCACAATAACGTTTAAAAGTCCAAATATTAAACACAATGTTTTTATTGCATGTCTTGGTTTATAGAAGTCACTAACAATTTCACTTATGTAGTTCGATACGTTTATTAAGATTCGCTACAATACACATCACTTGTACTATGGTTTATTATTTATTTCGAGTTTTAAATACGCGGCGATGTTTACTTAATGCTGTGTTGCCAGCGAAAAGAAATTTGACAAATTGTAGTAGCTTCATGTGTTGGCGTCTGTACATGCCAAAATGCCATGCCGAAACATTACATTACACATTACACGCGTTTGTACACGGCTTTAGCTACAAAAAATGTTTGTTTTTTACGGGAATAGCTGTGTGTAGAAAGAATTTGAAATCATTCAAATAAACGTACCCTCGTCGGTCAATATTTACATAGGTACACGTTTATGGGATCGTTTTTGACGTAAATTGATCGTATTTGTTATAGATTAAAATATTTGCCTTCAGTATTGACCTTCAGTGTTTAACAGCTGACATTAAAATAATATTGCATCTAATAATGTAAAAAACGTTGAGAAATTAAAAAACCAAACTCAAACTCAGTAAAAAACCAAATTCTAGAACGAAAAGTATAGAAAGAATAATTAAACACCCAAGAGCAATATTTACATCAAACTACGGGTAGATACTTGTGTTAACAAAGGCAAGAAATTCTCTTTACAGACGACTTTGCTAATTTATTTTTAAAAAATCTTTTATAGTACGAGAGCTGTTCCATTTTTAAATAATTTATCCTGTTACAGTGTAATAATATCATGAATGCTTTGTAGCTAGTAAGTACCTTTTTCAGATGGCTTATAGGATGTACACTGGTACCTATTACGAAACGAAATGAAAGATTATAAAAAACTTTAAGTACCTAGGCAATTACATATTAGAAAAAAATAATTTCAACACTGCAAACATATACAGCAATGCAAAACTTAGGAAATTACATAACTATTTTTAAATAGTACCTACGTCCAATCAATATAGTTATTAAGTACATAAGTACCTAAAAATTCTTCTTACTAATTAAAATTTATTTATTTATATACCTACATTTTAGAGGCCTTCATTTAAGTCATCATCTGCCTAGCCTTTTCCCAACTATGTTGGGGTCGGCTTCCAGTCTAACTGGATGCAGCTGAATACCAGTATTTTACATGGAGCGACTGCCTATCTGACCTCCACAACCCAGTAACTGGGTAATACGATACCCCTTGGTAAGACTGGTTGTCAGACTTTCGGGCTTCTGACGACCCGTAACGATTGTCAAAGATCCACGAATGACAGCCGGGACCAACGGCTTAACGTGCTTTCCGAGGCACGGAGGAGTCTTGGCATGTAAAGATGGTCACCCATCCACGGACCAACCCCGGCAAGCGTAGCTTAACCTGGTCGATCGACCCATGCGGCTGTTATTACTTAGCCACGAGCTCCTCTTCATTTAAGGACGAGGCCTTCATTTAAGTATGGAGATATAATAATGATTTTTTAAATAAATAATAATAAATATTTATTTCCATCAAAGTAGGTACAACAATTTCTTAAACTAATAACAGTTTAAATATTTGTGAGGTTGTACGCTGTCACATAGAAAATATGGAATTCTCTAACTCCTACACTAAGTCAAGCTTGTATTATAGGAGTTAGTGAGCTGATGACTTAGACACAACCTTGAACTTATATAAAAATATAACATAACAAAATTATTGCTTAAAAAAGAAACAAGACAACATAAAACCTACCGTAAAGATAAACAAAAATGATATACCAGTACACAGAAAACTTCCCACTTCCATGTCTATGTGTTACTTACGCAAACAAAGCATTAAAACCAATAACAAACAGGTACAATAAGAAAACTAAAACTAGAGAATTTAAAAATGATTAGGTACTTATTGAACAAATTCTCTTCATGACAAAATATGAGATTCATCCTGATCTTTTAACGCAGCCATTAGGCGCCTACGCAACATCTGTATCTGAAAGAATTACTGTTATCTCACTGAGAGCGACCTTTATCCAGTTCTCTCATTTATCGCCCGATCAATCTTTGCAAACGATCCTTTTGTGAAGGACGATTCAAGTTTTTATTTCGCAGTCATTTGATACTTTCAATGTTAGGGAGTTTTACGAGTACGCTGGCACTCTGAAGTACTGAAGTTTTTGTTCGTAGCTGGTTTTGGTTGAATGGTTATTTTTAGGGTTCCGTACCTCAAAGGGAAAAAACGGAACCCTTATAGGTCTTTATAAGTCGTGGTCGTCTATCCGTCTGTCACAGCCAATTTTCTCCGAAACTAATAGACCGATTAAGTTGAAATTTGGTACACACATGAATTTCTTTGAACCAAACACGGACGGGTAAAGTAAATAAATGAATTTTGAATATGGGGGTCACTTTTGAGGGGCAAAATAAGAAAATTAAAAAAAGTTTTGCAAACTATACGGTGTGACATATCAAATGAAAAGGCTTACTATGAGGGTCTCAAATATATTTTTTTATAATTTTAAAATAAATTGTTCTAAAGTGATTTAAGAAAATAGATGAAAATTTACCATTCCTCCTTATCTTCGAACTGCTGAGCCTAATATTTTGAAAAAAATACAGAAAATTGATCTTTACCGTACATTACAGGAAAACCTATAAGAAGTCTGTGGTCTTAAAATAACATGGTAAATCTCTCAATATTGTGAGAACAAACTTACATGTGCAGTTGGAATGTATGGGAGAACATGTTTTTCAACTACAATTTTAAGTTTGTTCTTGGGATAAATTCATCCCAACTATGGAACCTTTCATTGTGCGTTTATTATTATATTTTTTGTCCTTTCCGTTCATTGAGTTTGTAGTCAACAGTAATTATTTGTTTTTATTATTTTTGCGCATTTTGACGTCACATTAAAGTTTGGGTATGAAGGGAATGTTATTAAATGTAATACTTACCTAGATTATGTTCGCGGAATATCTAGCAGCTATACTTAATCTAATCCTGTTTGCAATAGCAACAAAATTACATACCTATTTTGAACACTCTGCTTGTCAAGCATGTCAATTAACTCCGTGGCTCTGGCTCCGAAGACGAACATAATATTATGGTAATCACCTCAGAAGTAATTAATGTCTCTCGTCAACATATACCGCTCAACTGACAGCTGCACAATGAAAATTGTTAATACTACCGATACCTTCTTGACGCTTGGGTAATCAATAATTTGGTCTTTTGATAAAAATATCTCATACGAGTAAAAAAAAATTTAAAAAAAAATAAAAATGTTTATTTCAATTACAAAGTGCTTTGTCACAAATGTATTGGAGATCTCCTTTTAGGCAATAGTTGCTTGTGTTAGGAGACTCCGCTCTTCCGCTAGGATTTTAACTACAAATTGCAATTGAAAATATGATAAACAAGAAAGAAAAATAAAAAATCTAATTAATAAACATTTTACGAAGAAAAAGGTAACAATGCGCGTGTGTGTGTGGTGTAAACAAGTGAGTGTGAGTATATGAGAGTGTGAGGATGTCATCATCTGCTTAGCCTTTTCCCAACTATGTTGGGGTCGGCTTCCAGTCTAACCGGATGCAGCTGAATACCAGTATTTTACATGGAGCGACTGCCTATCTGACCTCCACAACTCAGTTACTGGGTAATACGATACCCCTTGGTAAGACTGGTTGTCAGACTTTCGGGCTTCTGACGACCCGTAACGACTGTCAAAGATCCACGAATGACAGCCGGGACCAACGGCTTAACGTGCTTTCCGAGGCACGAGAGTGTGAGGATGTATACTGTTTGAATTAAAAATTCAAATATTTAGCACGACTATAGAAATAAAATTAAGTGTTAGTATAAGTATTAAGTTAAAATTTAAGTCTAAGTTTAAGATTAAGTTAGCCCTACGACGGAGTCTTGGGATCGGAAGAAGTCTACAACTCCTTCCACTAACAATATAAAAAAAACACGTGTATAGTAATAAACTATTGAAGAGTAGATACAATAGACTCAATATCATCGTATGTGCTGGACTTAAGCCATTCGGTAAACACTTTTTTACAGTCTCGGAGCTTCAGGGGGTGAATACCAAGCTTTTTATTTATCAAATTGTATATCTGGGAAGATTGCCTTGGGTACTGCCTTTTAGCAAAAACAGACCTGACCGCAACAGTTGGAGCGACTAAGTAGCTCCTTCTACTTCTTGGCTTAGAGTGATCATACGGGAGGGATGCGTGCATTCTTAGAATGAGTTGAAGCAAATAAAGTTTTCTAACAGACAGAACGTCAGATAGTATATAAAGGTTCTGGGTAGGGAATCTGTAAGATTTAAAGAACATGACCTTAAGCAAAGTTCTTTGCGCCCTCTCAAGCTCCAAAAAAATTATTTTTAGTCGGTGGCAAAAAACGAAAATACATTTAACTAGACACCGACTTCCGAAATTAAAGTTATTTTTCACTTTGTAGTGTTGTTTTTGGAAGTCGGTTGTATTTTTTTGTAAAAAAGTTTTTTTTACTTTGTAGTGTTGTTTTTGGAAGTCGGTTGTATTTTTTTGTAAAAAAGTTTTTATTTTTCACTTTTTAGTTGTGGTACCTACCCCACACAAATTCTAATACCACTACCTGCAAAACAAACTAGAACATCATCCATATAAAAACTTTTTTACAAAAAAATACAACCGACTTCCAAAAACAACACTACAAAGTGAATAATAACTTTAATTTCGGAAGTCGGTGTCGGTGTCGGTGTTAAATGTATTTTCGTTTTTTGCCACCGACTTCCGAAATTAAAGTTATTTTTCACTTTGTAGTGTTGTTTTTGGAAGTCGGTTGTATTTTTTTGTAAAAAAGTTTTTATTTTTCACTTTTTAGTTGTGTACCTACCCCACACAAATTCTAATACCACTATCTGCAAAACAAACTAGAACATCATCCATATAAAAGTGGGGAAAAAATACGTATTATTGAAGCTAACTCAAAAACTACCGAAGCAAAGTTAATCAATTTCATATGGGACCAACTGTGATGTATACCTTCTCGAATTAAACAAAAAAAAATCAAATCGGTCCAGCCATCTTCGAGTAATCGGGGAACATACATAAAAAAAAAAAAAAATAAAAAAAGGTTCCAACGAAGTGAGAACCTCCTCCTTTTTGAAGTCGGTTAAAAAGTGGGGGAAAAATACGTATTGTTGAAGCTAACTCAAAAACTAGCCAAGCAAAGTTAATAAATTTTATATGGGACCAACTTTGATGACCAACCCTCTCGGAAAAAACAATTTTTTTTCAAATCGAACGACTGTAAAAAGTTATGCGTGGTCATACATAAAAAAAAAAAAAAAAAAAACGTGTCGAATTGAGAACCTCCTCCTTTTTTTTCGTCAGTTAAAAAAAGAATGATTTGAAAATATGGCTTGACAAAACAACGGAACAACTACTTGAATTAAACTATAAGCATTCATTTGTTTCTTGCCTTAATATGAAATATGGGTTTTTTTTTTCACTAAATCAATAAGATACTGTAACATAAACCCAAGAGAAGTATAAATAAATAAATAAAAAATATGAAACTCCAACAATTTTTTTCTACAGTTCAAACGTCCTTTTCTGTCGCAGTTATGATGTGACGTCATTTGGCACAATACTGCTTTGTTTACATTTCTTTTTTAGCCACAACGTATATAAATTAAATTATATTTTGTAATTTATTCAAACAGAAATCACACTTACTTACGTGTGTAAGTAAGTGTGATTTCTGTTTGAATAAAATAATAAAATAATAATAATAATATTTTTTTAATATATTAATATTTTCTTAGCAAAGTGTTTAGTTAGTAAGTGTGTGTACACTTACTAACTAAACACTTTGCTAAGAAAATATTGTTTCAAATGCCTTTTGAGGTCACTTCCGATATTTTCGAAGAGAACGTGTTTCGAGTTTGCGATCCGTTCCACCAAAAAAAAAAAAAAATAACATAAAACAATGAATTGTAAAATAAGTAATGCGTTAAAAAATGGAAAAAAATGCAATTTGTTTATTGACTCCTATACAATATTTAAATATTGAAAGAGTTTTGAATTACATGCATATTGGGACCTCACTCTAAGAATACTTTTTCTAACCAAAAGTACAAATGCACATGAGTATCATTTATTTCAAAGTGTCATTAAAACTTCTAACGTATTTCCAACACGATAACAGCTAGCCTTTGTATTAAATTATCGAATAATTTGGGAGCAGGTGAATAGCCTTCTAATGTCTTGTGGCGAAGTTTGGCGAAACTTGGTTGAGTTTGAAGAGCATCAAGCTTCAAGAGAAACTTATTATCTAGGGCAAATTGTACATGCTTAGACAACCCTAAAGTATCAGTGAGTGTTTAATTTATGTAACTATAAATAGTTATGTGTGTACTTTTGTGCATATGCTGAACAGCATGGGAATTGTCAATTGACGAGTGAAAAGTAACAATTGTTCTCATTGTTATGTTAACCTTTGTCTGTAGTGTAATTATACCTTTAGAACATTGTAATCACTTAATTAACTTAAATTATTGCTATAATTTTATTGCTCTCGGAGGAGCTCATGGCTACGTAATAACAGCCGCGCGGGTCGATCCATCAGATTAAGTTACGCTTGCCGGGGTTGGTCCGTGGCTAGGTGACCATCTTTACATACCGAGACTCCTCCGAGCCTTATGGTCCCGGCTGTCATTCGAGGCTCTTTGACAGTCGTTACGGGTCGTTTCAAGGCCGAAAGTCTGACAACCAAAAGTCTGAAAGTCTTATCAAATGGTATCGTATTACTCAGTTACTGGGTTCAGATGGACGTGGAGGTCAGATACGCCATAGCTCCATGTAAAATACTGGTACTCAGGTGCATCCAGTTAGACTGGAAGCCGACCCCAACATGAAAAGGTTAGGCAGATTGATTGGTTGATATTGCTATAACTTTATTCTTAAATAATTTGTGATAATACGGACTATAATAATGTCTGAAATAAAAGTTTTATTTAATTTATTTAATACGCTAGGCAAACGTGTACGTATCTATGAAATCATCGCATAATAAGAACGATGGTTCAATGCAAACAATCCTAACTAATAGTTTAATGCGAAAGTGAGTATGTTTATTTATTTGTTACGCTTTTACGCTAAAACGGCTGAACGGATTTGGATGAAATTTGGCACATGGGTAGACCATGAGGTAGATTAGGACAAAGGATATTTTTTTATTCCGGTAGTTCGTTCCCTTGGGAAAATTTTCAACCTCCAAGTGGGCGAAACCGCGAGCAAAAGATAGTATAAAAATATTTTTCAGTAGTTATCACTATTAGGCACGCAGAATGGACGATGTACTTGCATGTAAATCAAATACCTTCTTAACATAATTTCGTCTGCTTCTTGCAACTAACCATCAAAATAAGACCATCTACTAGCTACTTTCTAGTTACCTAGCTTTATCAATGCCGTGAAACTCCATTATTGGCTAAGTGATAATTGTCATCATCTCGCTATCATTGAGCAGTGTATACAGACTGTAGGATGCTGTAACTTTGACGCAACTGCTTTGAGCTGTTCATTGATAGTGTGGTGAACATTCATAACTCATGTAATTAGTTATAAGCTGTTGAGTTTCCTAATAAATAAATTAAAATAAATTAAAATATATCATCAGTATTTGGTAAGAGTACAAGCCGGTCTATTCTGTAAAAATCTCACCGTGAAAACATAGGTGAAGTGATCTAAAAGTGAACTGTCAATAGTGTCAACCTCTAACATCAGGTGGAATGACGGCTCACTTCACGCTCACTTCACCTAAATTATCACGGTGAGATGTTTACAGAATAGCACTACAGATCTCATAGAACAGAGTACTTAGGTAGTAGTAGTTCTCCTGTAAGTACTGTAGAGGTTTGATGCTTTGATCAAACCCCGACAATATTATACTGGCTGACATTCAATCATTCAAACATAGATTGTGTCCTAGAAAGAAAAACGATTGTCGTTTTTCTTAATAGGATGACAGATAGATTCTGGGAGGGCTCCGTGTAGAACCAATTTAGTTAAGGAGTGTGAATTATAATTTATCTGAAGCTTAAAATACAGAGGGCATCAGCCCCATTTAACTAGAGTCCCTCTCGTTTGATTATTAGTTTAGTAAATCTCCTACTGTGAGGTTCGAGCCCTCACAGTACCTACCCACATTTCTCGCAAGAAGCCCCAAATTGCAATAGCAAAAGTTCATAATGGGACCCCGAAGTGTAACAACACCATACCACCAACAAGTTTGTAACTGAAAGCATCACTTTTCGAGTATTACCCTATAAGGAGTAATTAAACTTGGTGTTTTACGTTTTTACGGTTTAAATTAAACTGCCCTGCTAGTGTTGGAATGAAATCAGTAAAACTAGTTATGGCATTGGTTAGCAGTGTTGCAGAATAATTCAATGATTTATTTATTACAAAATCCACGGCTCTTTAACAATTTTAATTAAATAGATAAAAACCAATCTTACAGCCAATTACGGATTTACAATTTATAGCAGCACTTAATACATGCCATAAATAAGTTACTGCTTACCGAATAAATACAAAAATGGAACAGAATTTGCATGAAATTATCTGCCAAGTAATTTAATAGGAACTTAGTCGTAGTTGGTGAAACAGGCACTAAGTATAAAATACCCGTGCAACGTGAATGCAAAGTTTAAACAAAGGTGGTTTAATTTAGAGCCTGTTGTTGCTAAAGTATAGAATATTTACTTGAAGTCACGATATGTCTTGTAATAACCCGGAGGATGAAACTTTGTTACGCGTAGGTTTTTACATCAAAGCTTCAGTACTAAGGAGTGAATTTCCGTCTGGTATACGTAGGTAACCTTTAATTTTCCGTGGGTGTATCAAAAAACGGCTACTGGGAATTACCAATATCTATGACAGTCAAAGAGCAGAGTAGAATGCTTAAAAAGGTGGCTGAAGTCGTCCTTTGCACATTGCTTCTTGTAAAATCTTGTCAATGTTCTTCTGGTGTGCTATAAATAAATTACAGCGATTATTAATATTTGTGTGGTGACTGTGGCGATAAGTGATAGTTATACCAAATATTATTTTCTTTCTAAATTAGTAAAGTTTAGTAACAAAATCAAGTTTGAAACGCATTCTATTCACATAATCTGTTGGTAGGATAGATTTATATCACCACGTAGGATAATGTGTAATCTATACAAATAAATAAAATTGAAGTGTCTGTTTGTAATGTCAAAATTACAGCTTTTTATTAAATGCATGTGAAAGTATATACGGTACTTATAACAAAAAAAAAAACCGGCCAAGTGCATGTCGGACCACGCACAATGTAGGGTTCCGTAGTTGGGATGAATTTATCCTAAAAACAAACTTTGCACTGTAGTTAAAAACATACTTCGATATACTGCACGCACGGTCAATTCTCCAACTGCAAATGTAAGTTTGTAATCGCAAAAACAAAAAAAAAATATGTGATAAAATTAGAAATTAGGTAACGATTTTCGGACTTACAACGGTGTAGGATCACTTCGTTGTAAGTCCGAAAATCGTAAGCGGTCAGTTTTTTTCTTTTGAGGCACGGAACCCTAAAAATCAATTTAAAAATTTTTTGTCTGTCTGTTTGTCTGTCGGTCTGTCTATCTATCTGTCTGTCTGACTATCTGCCTGTTTGTTCCAGCTAATCTCCGAAACGGCTGGACCAATTTTGATGGGACTTTCAGGTGATGATATAAGGAGTAACTTAGGCTATTTTTTTTAGGCTATTTTAAAAAAAGAATTAGGGTTTCATAATCATCCTATAATCAGCTATTATAATCAGCCTATAATGTTCCCCACTGCTGGGACACAGGCCTCCACTTGGTGAGGAGTGGGCTGTAATCCACCACGTGGGCCCAGTGCGGGTTGGTAGATGGCACATGTCTTCGAATGTTTGGTTCTAAGACATGCCGGTTTCTTCACGATGTTTTCCTTCACCGTTTTGAGAGCAGTGGTGATGAAATAATTTACTTACGCAAAGTACCTGTCCGGGTTTGAACCTAATACGTCCTACAACTCGTAAGTCGTGGCCGTTACCACTGGGCCACTGCTATTCCCGTTCCCAAAAAAAAAATAAAACCCATGAAATTGTGAACGGAGAGCGCGGGCGGGGGACGAGGGAGTTTTATTAAAATGAGGCTGTTATTTTAGTATATTGTGTATCTTACGACTTCCACGCGAACGAATAAGTCGCGGGGCACAGCTAGTCATCATTTCAGCCGAAAGACGTCCACTGCTGGACATAGGACAGATATTCAACCAATAAAAAATGAGCACAACAATGAAAATGTTATTTAAACCCAATTATACATTTAACTTTACAGAACTGCAGTTATTCGAATTAGTAGATTTTCCATTCCTACTCTGTTTGTTTTTAATAACGGTAACGTTTAATACTTCACCGCAGGCGGAACATTTATGGTCGGTAGAACCCAAGCCGTACAATTTCACACTGCATTTAATGTTGTTTTATATCCAAAAACATTATGTGCCTACTGAACAAATAATTCTCTAAGCGTGGGCGTTCATACCCAAGTTTATACAAATACATATTAGGTTAGGGAAAAAGTCTTTTCGCATTGTAGTATGTATGAACTTAAAATAAAATCTCTTTGGATATACTATTTGTATCTGGCTGGTTTTGGTATCATTGAAAGTTTAAATTTTAAAGAACATAATTTCAAATTCAAATTAGGAAAATGTGTGATTTTCATTTGTTTTCCGTACTGTCAAGATGAGTGAATCTAATGAAGAAATTCGATACATTTTAAAATTTTACTACAAAAAAGGTAAAAATGCAACGCAAGCCGCGAAAAAAATTTGCGATGTTTATGGACTCAGTGCAGTGTCTGTGAGAGTAGCACAAATTTGGTTTAAGCGTTTTCAATCCAGAAATTTTGATGTCAAAGATGCACGTCGCTCTGGTCGCCCTATTACGGATAAAATGGATGCCATTTTTGAAAAAGTGGAGCAAGATCGGCGTATCAGTAGTTACGACGTAGCTGAAGAACTGGGAATTGACCACAAAACAGTTTTGGCGCATTTGAAAAAAACTGGGTACACAAAAAAGTTCGATATTTGGGTACACGAGCTCACTGAAAGTATATTAAAAAATATTTTGAATTTTGTAAAAAAATGCGAAGAAACTTCTTCCCCAACCTATTAGATATACGTACCAAGTAAATTTTATTCGTTGCGTACTTGAAAGATTTTGTGCGCCATTTATTTTTGCACTCCCGTGGATTTTTTAAATGTCAACACCGTGGGTCATTTGAATTAATGTAAGAACGGATTAAAAATACCTTTTGTGTAAGGTATATTATCAATCAACGCTAAGTAGTCTTGCGTTGGTGTTGCTTCTTACCGTCTCTGAAGCCATAACGTAGCTGTAGCGTATAAATTTCATAGAAAAAGGTCTCAGGGATTATCTCAAAGGGCTTTTTAAGTAAGGGTTGTAAAAATGGAGCAACTGAGGCTTATACCTACGTTGGTATTTATTATTACAAAATTGAAAAATAATACGATCGAGGCTGATCTTATAAAAGCATGAGGTCCTTTTTATCTCACCCATCACAATAGTCAATACATTATCGGCCTATAAAAAACCCATGAAACGTGTGAGAGTATACCACCTTTTAAAAGCATGTTTAAAAGCATGTATACTTACCGTAAATTATGTTATCTTCCATTTTACTCCTAATACCCTTAAGTTATTGGAAATGCAACACGTCTTGTGCACATAATTTTCACTTAACAATATTCACGAGAATTCTCCCGAATATTAATTACTACATTACGTTGAAATCCAGGTTCCAATTAAACAAGGCTACAGATTACAGGCTAACAGACCACCTACACTTATTAAACCCTTCTTAACACACCCACGTTCTCCAACCAGTGTCTACAAATGTCCTTTTCACAGTTGAGACCTCATTATGTCGATGATATTATAATTATAATATTATTAACTTGGTATTTTGGTAATTTCATTCGTTTTATTTCCTTATTTGTTTATTTCCTTGTTTCTTAGTCTTAAGTTAGAAATTTTGTATTTTGTATTCAACAAATTAAAAAGTTTTCCTTCCTTTCAAAATTAAAGCTACTTGAAGTCTAAAGTCGCTGCCCTGTTAAACGTTTGATAAGGGAAAACTTTTAACGATTTCCCAAAAAATAACCCTGAATATTGTGTTGTAAAGAATATTATGCTCACTTTTTGAACTAAAATAATCCATTGGAAAACGGGTGATAAAATAATGATAGATTTAAGTATAACTGCGCCACATTAAGTTCTTAATAGTCACTATGACTATTAAATCTAAGTGTGTCGCGTAATAAAATTCAATGAGTAATAGCTTCGAGAAGTTATTTGATAAATTGGTTGCCTTGCGACAAGCATTACGCTGCTTTATGCATGAAAAATAAGTTTGAACAAATTATATTTGAGATTTGAAAAGTATTTTCTATAAACAGAACCTATACTTACTTAAAACTTAAACAAAGCGTTTAATACTAACAAAACATGATAAAAGTAACTATCAACCAAGATTTATATCGTTAGATTAGCCCTTACCGTATAAATGTCGTGCGAAAAAGTGTCCTCACTAAAAGAGTGAGCTCACACATCCCGCATAGAAAACGATACCTAACCTATTACGCAAAGGTCTTTTGTTTTAAAAAGTTAAATACTCGTAAAAGAGACACGCAAAAATATTGAAAAATACCGAGTTGTTGAAGCTTCTCGCAGTTTAAATTGCGATCCCGTACTTAAGTACCCAACTTTTTTTCATTCCTTTAACTGTCACGAGCACGCCATTGCCACGACAATGAAATGACAACAAACAAATTCTAAAGAACGCTTCATGAAACGTTTCATTTTTCCCATCCCTACAGTCTATTGCAATTGACAGTTGACAGTTTGTAGCATTGACGTCACAATAAGTATGACGTATGTGCTTATGCGTTTCGTTTTTCGATAATTTTGTAATCATAGCTACAATTATTACATAAATGCTATGTGCTTGGGTGAAATGTGGGTGCTAGGTGTTGTCGTGAACTTTGTTCACAAGTTTTATTTTCATGTTCCAACTTTGGATTAGTAAGTATAATTCAGCGTGCGTAGGTTAGGTTGGTTATTTTTGATACTCGCAAGAAAAATTTGCTTTGTAGCTGTCACATAACTAAGGGAGGCCTATACGCTGGTATCGGCTAAATAATTATTAATTACTAGCTGACCCAACACACGTTGCCCTGTCCAAAATTCAATAGTTCAACAAAATTCCCATAGAAAAAGCACTTTCAGTTTCCATAATTTTTCAAATTTTCCCGGCAACTTTTCCAATTTTTCTTTTCATAAGAATCTTCCTGAGACTTCAACGAATATTTGAAAAAAAAAATAGCCGAATTGGTTCAGCCGTTCTCAAGTCTTGCGCTTAGCAACACCATTCATTAGGGTTTTGTACC
This sequence comes from Cosmia pyralina, assembly GCA_946251885.1. NCBI lineage: Eukaryota > Metazoa > Arthropoda > Insecta > Lepidoptera > Noctuidae > Cosmia > Cosmia pyralina. The sequence continues at coordinate 13,307,058 of OX276359.1, read as the reverse complement.
AAAATGGTAAAAGGTGCGACTCAGTCTGTCTGTCCATCTGTCACAGCTTGATATCTCAAGAACAACTTATGCTATGAACTTGAAATTCGGAACAATTTTAGATAACGTTTGCCCAACTATTTTGCAAATAAGAAAGAAATAAAAATATATATTTTTGCAACAGCGACTGAAAGGGGGTCTTAAAAATTCGAAGTGGGGCTACTAGGGCATGTGGAGTATCGTATAAAACAGCGCTGTTTGCACATTTTCCAACCATTTTGTTTCTATTTTTTAGGCCGCATAGTTTTTGGCTTTTGATGAAAAATGAAAAAAATAATACCGCCCCCCCCCTCCCTTATTTCCAAAGTTTGCATAGAGAAAAATCTGAAATTATTATATGTGATAAAAAGTTATAAAGATTACAGGAAAAATAAAACGATGTCTCTAAATAGCACACACATTCAGAAATCGGAACGGAACCCTCGTTGCGTGAGTCCGACTCGCTCTTTACCGATGTTTTTTTAGTTTATTAAAACTTGAACTACCAAACCATGCCTTCAATTAACTTAGAAATTGTTCAGTGTGCATTAGACTTTTCATATCTTATTTCTATTACCAGGAACCAACATAAATTCCGATTTCCCCGGTGCTAATAAAATATACTATAATAAGGGAAACACAAACACACACACACACACAACACACACAAACACACATGTTGAAAACTACACTCCTTCTAAGAACACGGCTTGTACTAAAACTTGTGAGATTATAAAACAACTAAGAACTCACGTTAGACGCGTGTTAGGCAAATATTGGCAACCGAAACTATATCTACCTAAGCAAGAATTTATACCAGGACGTTTCTCGATACTTTTTGTAAAAGTTTATAGCCATATAAACCAGTACCATGTTGTATTATGCCATTATTCAGGAGTAAGGTTGGTTTGGAAAACGGAGTAGGGTAGATACTGTCATGAAACCTTCTGTTTATTGAAAAATTTTAATAAGCTTTGAATTTTATAGTATAACTAGCTGCGCCCGGCGGTTTCACCCGCGCAGACCGGGATAAAAAGTAGCCTATGTGTTAATCCAGGGTGTCAGCTACCTGCATACCAAATTTTATCAAAATTGGTCCACCGTTTGAGCATGAAGAAATAACAAACATACAAACACACACACACACTTTCGTCTTTATAATATAGTGTGGTTACTTAACTTTGTAATGTAAATTCTAATAAGTAGGTATTATCTCGACTTCTTAGGTAAGTATGTTTTGTTTCAATTTGTAATTCATATTACTTCGACTTAATAATTATGTGAGAAGTGTTTGATGTAGGTACTCAAAATAATAATAATAGATATTCGTAATAATGGTACGAGTGGATATTCGTATTATGAATAGACCGGGAAATATGGCATGATTGAATAAAGGCCTTCCTGGTTTTACTTAAAGCTTCTATTCTACCGATACAGACTTTCCATCATTAACCAAATCGGACAGATTTGTATGAAACTAGCCTCTGCCCGCAGCTTCGCCCGCGTGGAGGTTGGAAGTCATGCCCCGGGGTCTTACTACCGGAATAAAATCTATCGTATAAGTTAATCCAGGTTATAAACTATATGTGTGCAAAATTTCATCCAAATCCGTTTAGCCGTTGTTGCGCGATTGAGTAACAAACATACAAACTTTCACATTTGTATATTATTAAATGAATCAATCAATCTGCCTAGCCTTTTTTAAATTATTAATTAATAGGATAGGATAGGATATTAGTAGTTATTAGTAGATTTGTCGGATATTTCCGGAATTTGTATCCGATTACTCCAGGAGGGTAATGTTTCAGTTAAAGTGGTTTTTTGGGCCGACCTTGGACATAATAATATAAAACACTTTATTTTATAACAATTGCATATAAGTACCTCCGTTTGAAATCAATCTCTTTCCAAACCTGGCCTTGGATAGAATTACAATGAGTCTCATTTTTAGGGTTCCGTACCTCAAAAAGGAAAAACGGAACCATTAGAGGATTACTTTGTTGTCCATCTGTCTGTCAGTCTGTCAAGACCCTTTTTCTCAGGAACGAGTAGGGTTGTCAAATTGAAATTAATATCAAATACGTAGGTCTATGATCCCTTGGAGTTCTAAAAAAATCAAGCTTCTAAGTCAACGCAATAAAAAAAAAATTGCCATTTATGCGACATATTTTGATACTCGCAAGTAAAACAAAACCTATAGGGTACTTTTCGCTGTCCTAGAATCATGAAATATCTCACAACACAAATAAATTAAAAAGTCTGAAAATTGTTAATTTGAAATTTTATCACATAAAAAATATTTTTTGGGATTACAATGCTAAGTTTGTTTTTGGGATAAATTCTAACTACGGAACCCTTCATTGTGCGTGGTCCGACACGTACTTGTTACTGTACATTTTTAATTTCCCAGACAAGTCTGAAAATAACTAGGTCGGCTATTAAATTGAATGAATTTAAAAAGTTATTCTATTACGTAGGCAAAAGACGCGAAATGGATCCAGTGTCGGATTGTAATGGCTGTCGTGATTATGCCACATAATTATCCTTTATGCAAATAACTCTTGTTACAAGACCTCGTGAACGTTATAAATGCTTAATATTATCACTCATAATACTTTTTTTTTAAATGTGAAAAACTCGGTGCTTTCATTAACTAGTTTATGGTTATGTCGTTTATCATGCAACATCTTTAATTAATCGATGATAAAATAAGGTGGGGGTTCTCAATTGGATCTCACAAAACAGAGTTCTATGAGACTTAATGAAACTTCACAGCTTCTAAATGCAGCTTTTAGAAGGTGATGTAAACTCAACCCGGGTGAAAACTTAGGTTAAGTCTAATGATCGGAGTGCTGCTGCACCACCGTGTAAGAAGCTTTTAAGAAAATGTTGTAAACGTGAAACCAAATAGGGTGCAGTTTTGTTATCAGAATAAACTTACCTGCATTTCATTTTTCATTTACAAATATTATATTAGGTTGGGGAAAAAGTCTTTTCGCATTATAGTATGTATGAACTTAAAATAAAATCTCTTTGGCTATACTATTTGTATCTGGCTGGTTTTGGTATCATTGAAAGTTTAAATTTTAAAGAACATAATTCCAAATTCAAATTAGGAAAATGTGTGATTTTCATTTGTTTTTCGCACTGTCAAGATGAGTGAATCTAATGAAGAAATTCGATACATTTTAAATTTTTACTACAAAAAAGGTAAAAATGCAACGCAAGCCGCGAAAAAAATTTGCGATGTTTATGGACCCAGTGCAGTGTCTGTGAGAGTAGCACAAATTTGGTTTAAGCGTTTTCAATCCGCATATTTTGATGTCAAAGATGCACGTCGCTCTGGTCGCCCTATTACGGATAAAATGGATGCCATTTTTGAAAAAGTGGAGCAAGATCAGCATATCAGTAGTTACGACGTAGCTGAAGAACTGGGAATTGACCAAAACTGGGTACACAAAAAAGCTCGATATTTGGGTACCTCACGAGCTCACTGAAAGAAACTTAATGAACCGTGTACTCATTTGTAATTCTTTATTACGACGTAATGAAACCGAAACATTTTTGAAGAAGCTGATAACTGGTGATAAAAAGTGGATCAAGTACGACAAGAACGTGCGAAAAAGGTCGTGGTCAAAGGCCGGTCAGGCTTCACAGACTGTGGCGAAACCCGGGTTAACTCGCAACAAGGTGATGCTGTGTGTGTGGTGGGATTGGAAGGGCATTATTCATTATGAGCTGTTACCACCAGGCAGAACCATCGATTCTGAACTCTACTATGAACAACTGATGTGATTAAAGCAAGAAGTTGAGAGAAAGCGGCCGGAATCAATCCTCACACATCTTTAGCCACTCAGCAAAAATTAAGAGAGTTTGGCTGGGAGGTGTTAATGCATCCGCCGTATAGTCCTGACCTTGCACCTTCAGATTTCCACCTGTTTCGGTCTCTTCAGAATTCTTTAGGCAGTGTCAGGTTAACATCACGAGAGAACTGCCAAAACCACTTGTCGCGGTATTTTGATCAGAAGTCCCAAAATTTCTATAGCAATGGGATCATGTCCCTACTTACAAGATGGCAAAAAGTTATCGAACAAAATGGTACCTACATACTTTAGATAAATGTAAATAATGTATATTAAAAAATGTTTTGAATTTTCTTAAAAAATGCGAAGAAACTTTTTCCCCAACCTATTATCTTTAATTAATCAAAATAAAACATAACAAAATGCACGTAACCTATAAGCTACATTAGCACATACATTGAAGCACTTTATGAGGCTAACGATTCGCCTTTCAAAGTATTCGAGACTTGATCATAACAACTGTTTACAACATAAACTCGACACTAAATCATTACAATGGGAACATGATTTTAACAGTGCAAATTATTTAGTAAATTATAATTTTGGTAATTGCATGTAGGTTATAGTATCTACGTACTACAGACATTTTACATCATATTCTTACACTTTACATTAATATTAATATACTAGCTGCTGCCCGCGACTTCGTCCGCGTCTTGTTCCCCCGACCCACCCCGTCGCATCGCATTGCCTGCCCGCGTTATTACTTCGTTTTCGCTTAGCGTTCTTTCTGCCTTTTTTTTCTTTTAGCTCACCACGTAAAGATCCCAGAGTGTGTTAAATATGCCTGTAGCCTTCCTTTTGAGTTGGGCTATAAAATGCAGAAAGATTTTTTAAAGTCCGACTGGTAGTTCCAGAGATTAGCACGTTCGTTCACCGCATCCTCTTCCCGCTAACCTTTCCCTCCCCCTCTCACACCCCCTTCACCACATCCCCTTCCCCCTCTCTCCCTCACCACCCCGCCCCCATCCCCTCACCCCTCACCTCCTCACCACCCCGTCCCCTTCACCTTTCCCTCCTCGCCTTCCCCTTTCTGTCCTCACCAACCCCTCCCTTGCCCCTCTTCCCTTCCCTCGGGGGGAAAAACTTTTAATGACAAACTTTATTACTTGCTTAGGCAAGTATTTGTGCCAAGTTTTAAGTTAATTAACCAAATGAATAAGATTTTTCATATAAACTGTATTCCCTGTTTTCATGCCCACAGGAGTGGAATTTTAAAAAATCGTTTCGGATGTTTCCATAACTTGATTATAATATTATTTTTACCAATTTTCGACTTAATCAAACCCCGCAGTAAAATCCTCCCCTGAACAATTTACTACCCCTTTTCACCCCCTTATTTTCGAAAAACCCTGATACACGTTATTCTTCATTTTTGGTCTTAAGGAAAAAAAAAATACTGAGTTTCGAGTTAATCGCGGCGCGGCAGAGCGTCGTCGAACGGAACGCGTATGGCATTTTTATAATCGTGATAACTTCGAAAGTAAATGTCCGATTCGAATGAATTAATAAGTATTTTATCAAAATATTTTCTTGGTATAGAACTCATACTACGTACAATATTAGGTAAAATTACTCGGACCCGATTCACACCGAACTCGTGTGAGGGGATATAAATACCCTTGATGATAAAACTATTTATTTGAATAAGAATTAATACTACAGTAGTTTCGGAGCCTATTCGGTACAAACAAACAAAAAAACCTTTCCTCTTTATAATATTAGTATAGATGTACAACGTGGATTTTGAACGGAACGTCAAGTTGTACCAACTTGGGTGTGTTCGCAAACGGGGGATGGCAGCACTGTGCGAGCTGTCTATGTCATTTTGAGTTTGCGGGGGAAAATAACGGTAACAGATGACGGCTGTCATACAAGGTTCCTGTACTTGATGAGGACTTCGTGATTAGACACCGAACTGAACACTACCAACCTCGCCCCGACCTCGCCGCGTTCCGATACGAATCCAGTTCCATCCGATTCGTGTGTGCTACTTTTTAACTGATTGTTTGTAAAAATCGATCTAATTACAACTGTAGAGTGCATATTGAGTCTTATTTCGGTTACAACAATGGACAACGACCAGTCCGGCGACGAACGCTGACATTCTCCTCCGACATCAGAAGTGGTATGCAACTCAAACGGCCCACGTGCAGATAACAGTGAGGCTAATAAAATTTAAAAAAAAGTGAAACGACACGTGTTTTTCTGTGGTTGATGCAAATGAGCAAAAATGGCGTTTTCGAGGCAAGTGCGAAGCAAGTAAGCTAGCTAGTAGCTTGAGTTGGTAGCGGGTGGACGTGTGTGTATCTTGTGCAACAACTGGATCTGTATTCCGGTGAGTCGATTCCTTTTTATTATGACTCGGGTGCAGAATTATCGGTAGGTAAAGTAAGTATCCGAATCGTGTAAAATTTGTTAGTGGTGTTCTTTGGTACGCAAGTCACTCAGACCGCATGCACCTCCTGGCCATTTGTAGGCGTAGGTGTAAAACCGGGTATAATTTCCTGTCTCAGTGCGGCCATGATGGTGTGTGGCGTGCGTTTGGCATGGAGATGTAAGCAGTCGCTGATGATGCCGGATGGAGGCAATGTGATGTGTTGTGTAAGTTGGGTACTGGACGGAGGTTCCACTTATGTGTAGAGTATTGCGTACTTTGGAGCTTGATCTAACTTATTTACTTTGATTGAAATTGATCATTTAAAATGATGTTTCTAAAGATTTGAATTGTTGGTGTTATGTGATGAATTGATGATGCTGAACCCGAAGTCGACATTGACCAAAATAAAGTAACATGTTGAACAAACCTGGTTTAAGATTACGAGTATTTCGATAAAGGCTCGAGATTATTTGAGTGGTGTTGTGTAACCGGATGGAGGTTACGTGTGGAGGTGACCGGATAGAGGTTGCCTGTTGTGGTCGTAACCGGATGGAGGTTACGTGTGGAGGTGACCGGATAGAGGTTGCCTGTTGTGGTCGTAACCGGATGGAGGTTACGTGCGGAGGAGACCGGATAGAGGTTGCCTATTGTGGTCGTAACCGGATGGAGGTTACGTGTGGCGGTGACCGGATAGAGGTTGGCTGTTGTGGTCGTAACCGGATGGAGGTTACGTGTGGAGGTGACCGGATAGAGGTTACCTGTTGTGATCGTAACCGGATGGAGGTTACATGTGGAGGTGACCGGATAGAGGTTACCTGTTGTGGTCGTAACCGGATGGAGGTTACGTGTGGAGGTGACCGGATAGAGGTTGCCTGTTGTGGTCGTAACCGGATGGAGGTTACGTGTGGAGGTGACCGGATAGAGGTTACCTGTTGTGGTCGTAACCGGATGGAGGTTACCTGTGGAGGTGACCGGATAGAGGTTGCCTGTTGTGTTAGTAACTGGATGGAGGTTACGTGTTGAAGACCGGATGGAGGTCGTGTGTTTTGATGCTTATAACTGGGTGGAAGTTATAAGTGTGATGATGAAGACCCGATGGAGGTCAGAGCATGAGCCCTGTATTATTTTAATGAGTTTTCTATTATTTGAATGAGTATGGGTGTTTTTCAACATGTCAGCTTTGAAAGAAAGAGTTGGTAATAATTTTCATTAAAATTTGTAATTATTTTGAACAGAGTGCCTTTTATTGCCATATTCCCTTGGTCAGGAAGACCGAGCGAAGAACATTTTACTTTGCAAAAAAAAACTTTTTCGGATGCTTCCCACGAGGACGTTTTTCAGGAAATAGTGGATCGCAACCGGCCAAAGACAACGTCTCGGAGAAAGCATCGACGCCGGTAACCTGTTTCTCTATGGCGAGCCGGGTCAACGTCGACACACGCTGTCTAAATAAGGAGATTGACAACGGTAAAAGCCGAATTGAGAAGCGGGCACCGTTAAGCTAGTTGCAGCTCTGCTATCTACCGAATCTGGTGAGTCGTTTTCATTTTGTTTGGACTCGTGCACTGAGTGCTCTCTGATCAGGGAAAGTTAAGCTAGTAGGTTCCCTGGTAAACAAAAGCAAAAACAGTTACATTGTTAGGTATAGCACATACAAGTACGCTCACGATCGATTGAGGAAAATGCCTGATAGTAATTCTTTGACAGAGTTTGATAATGATGATGTAGAATGAAATGGTTAGTTCACTATAGTGGCCTGTTTTGACTTGTCGCTCTTTCGCTCTGTGTTAAAGCTGGTTAAGCGATGGTATCGCTGATTTTGTGATGGTGTCGCTGGTTAAGCGATGGTTTTACAGGTTGAGCAATGGTGTCTTCAATATCGCTGGTTAAGCATTATTGTTCACTATAGTGGCAAAGTACTGGTTAAGTACTGGATGATTTTCACTGCTGGTTAAGCAGTGATGCAGAGCACTGGTTGAGTGCTATTTGTTCGCGACGACGCATCATCAAAAACATGAAAAGTTAGGCGTTTCCATAGTGTCAGCTGCGAGACCCTATCTGGCGCACGCTAGCGCAAGTAGCGGAGGGACCGCCATCGTATAACGTACCGAGTCGCGAATGAGCTACGTTTTTGTTCGCTACGATGCGTCACCAAACAGTTGTTTATAGTTTAATTTATTAAGAATAACAGTAAAATCAGTTCAAATAGTGTTTTATAGTTAGAAAACAGTGAAAAATAGTGTTTCCTAAGGAAAACGTGAGTACCACCCCTATAAACTCCAATTAAGTGGGCTACATAGCCGAAATTATAGTTTAATTGGTGCGTCCAGGTACCCTAGACCGAGACCTAGCCCTGGACGTACCATTATAGTCCTGAAAAGCCTACTTGATTGGATTTATAGGGGTCGGAAACTTTAATTTGCTGTTTTTTGGTGACTCGTTTTAGCAATTTAGGTTTTCAGGGCCTGTCACGCCCTGAAAAATATAGATGTAATAATGAATTTTTCATAGTTTTTTAGGTCATTAGACCAGCTTGAGATACCTGCTTACCCCGTTGAAATATCTTCTTTGGTTATCGAATAAAATAGTTTGAAAAATAATTTAAAATCAAAACAATTAACATTTTTGTATTTACACGCTGAAATCTTTTCAGCGAATATAGTTACAGGAAATGCAGGTGTCTCAATCGCTGGACAATCTAATGACGATTGTAACGGTGTATAATATGATGTTATTATAGCCATTTTTCAGCTGCTAATAAGCACTTTTGTAAAATTATTGAAATAAAAATAAACTCTAAACCAGGAGACGGTTCGCGGTTCTCGTTAAGGTAAAGTTTCGAGGTACCTTAGCGCGCAAGCGAAAACATAGAATCGTAGCCATCGGCATGGTACCTATTCATCGTTCTGTTCCTGAAGAGTTACGCAAATCGTCTCCTGAAATCTCCTGAAGACTTATCAAAATCGCTGTTATTATTTCATCTTCAAGAAACCCTTCCCCGTCAAGACTTCACACATAGCTACTGGTCGCCAGTCTGCAGTTATCCTGAGCCTATAGGTACAGGACGTCAGCGCCGTTTGGACTAGGAGGCCTAACCTCAAGCAGGGATACACCTGGATAGGCATTACACACTCCTTCAACACACCGTGTCCGACGATCACGGCCGTCCAGTACATTTTCTGGTCCTTGCGAGCCGGATCGCTGCGGCTGGGATCATCTGTTCCTGTGAAGAATGAAGATAGATCTCTGAAGATTCCTGAAGATTTATTATAGAAGATTCAAGATTGAAGAGTCAAGCTCGAAGACTGAAGATTTATCACTGAAACCTTATCACACAATTCAAGTTTGAAGATTCGTTGCGAAGACTGAAGATCCATAATGAGGTTTACAAGATCACAAGGCAGAGCACCAGAATCCTCGACGATGGAGGTGGGCAGAGAACGCAGTACTACGGGCATCCGTCATGAGCAACCACCGCGATCACCGTCCACCGTCGAAGGAACCGAGCAGCGCCCCGCCCCCCGGGAGGGAGAAGATCTGCCTGTACGAGCACAGTCTGAAAAGCAGCCGTATATTTCTGGAGAGGGAACCCAGTCGGAGGGAACTTCAGACGAAACAATAAACAGAACAATACAGCCAAGAATAGAAAAAGATTCAGAACAGGAACACCGCCGAACCATGCCGATGACTACCCGGGGTGACGCCCGTACCGAACAGAACAAGCCGCCGTCGACTACGAATAGAACGACGCGGTCAAACAGAAAAATTTCAAAAGCACGTGAAGACTTATTGAAGATTAAGTTGGAACTTGCTCAAATAGCACTTCAAAAAGCCGAGGAAGAAGACTCCGACGGCGAATATATGGATGATAGAAGCTCAAACAATGAGTACGTGCGTTCCTGGCTTGAAGAGGCACCAGAACCAGCGCCGCCGAAAGGGGACAACGCCGCCGAGGGGGACTACAGAAATAGAAGCCGTGTGCAACAGCCCCCCCCTGTGGTCGCCGATGCTATAGCGGGCCTCCAGACGCAATCGAATCCTACAGTAAATGAAGTGAGAAACAACACAGTGCCCTCCAAAGAAGCAATAGAAGACACCAAGGGGAAAGACTCACTCCGTCCTTTCATAACGGAGTTGACGTCCGCTATAGCGTCGCTCGCCGACAGGAAAACAGAACAGTGGACATCGAACCAGCCCTCGGCGTCAAAGGCCATCATGACCTTACCGAACTTCAGCGGAGCACATACAGAATGGCTTTCATTTCGTGCCATCTATGAAACAACAAGAACATACTTCAATGATGTTGAGAACACAGCAAGACTCCGAAGAAGCCTGCGTGGACGTGCGTTGGAAACAGTGAGCTCAGAACTCATTGGAAATGCCAGACCTGATGACATCATGAGGGAACTCGAGCTGCAATTCGGCCGTCCAGACTCAATCGCTCAAGCTGAAACAGACAGGCTACGTGGGTTGCCGCGCTGCAGCGAATCACCAAAAGATATCTGCAACTTCGCAAGTCGAGTCAGAAGCGGCGTAGTCACTCTGCGCGCACTGAAGAAAGAACATTACTTGATCAACGCTGAGCTGATGCGATTACTAACAGAGAAGATGCCGAACTCCCTGCGTGTACAGTGGTACCGAACATATACCGAGAAGTACCAGTCGCTTCCAGATCTCTCACTCTTCAGCGACTTCATCACCGAGCAAGCTCGTTTCTGCAGCGCCTTCGCCCCGCCAGAGAACATCAGCCCTGTTGAAGCAACGTCCTCCAAGCGTGTCATACAGAGAACTCACGCAGCTACAGACAACACAGCCAATAAATGCCGTATCTGCGATAAGGAGGGACACTATGCTTCTGATTGCAAGAAGTTCAAAGAGGGATCCAGTGACGAGAGATGGGAACTCGCGAAGAAACTCAATCTCTGTTTCCGATGCCTGCGAAGCCGTCGCAATGGTCACACATGCAAAGCGAAGAAGTGTGACGTCAAGGGATGTATAGCCACGCATCATCGGCTTCTTCACTACAACAAGAAGCTAGCAGCGACGGATGTCGAGAAGCCCGACGCTTCGGAACAGAAGAAGGAGGCTCAGGAAACGGTAGCCAGCTCAAGAACAACATCAAGTCACGCCTACCTCAAAATAGTACCGGTTCGAGTCATAGGACCGGCGGGAGAAGCTTCTACTTTCGCACTTCTCGATGATGGATCTACCGTTTCCTTGATCGACGAAGAAATATCGAAGCAAGTCGGAGCGGAGGGCCATATCGACCCTCTGAAGATAGGTGCGATCGGAAACACCACAATCGACACTCCTTGTTCTCGAAGAATCACAGTAACTCTCGCAAGCCAGCTGAAGAATAGGGTGCCATTCAGAGCGCGCACCATACCGAAGCTCAACCTCGCACCGCAGACAGTCAGCGAAGAGGACGTTGCACATTGCAAACATCTAGATGACCTCAGGCAACAGCTGATTTACGACTTAGGCGCACCGAAGATACTCATCGGTCAAGATAACTGGCACCTATTATTGGCCAGTGAGATTCGAAGAGGACCGAAACACCAGCCTGTTGCGTCGCTAACCACACTGGGCTGGACACTTCACGGCGCGCACACTAGAATACTGGGTCAGCAGATGCATTACGTCAACCGACTTACAGCTAGCGATGAAGATCTAAACGAACAGCTTCGTGAATTCTTCGCTATAGAATCGCTGGTTATCAATCCGAGACGACCAGACTCCGATCCCGAGAAGAAAGCAGAAGATATCTTGACTCGTCACACTCAGCAACTAGAAGATGGACACATAGAAACAGCCATGCTGTGGAAAAATGAAAACATAGAAATGCCAGATAGTTACGGGACAGCACTCAAAAGGCTCGTCTCAATAGAAAAGAAGCTCGATAGCAAACCGGCTCTTCGAGACAGATACACAGAACAGATGGACTCACTCATCCGAAAGGGATACGCTGAGAAGGCGCCCAAAACCACCACACCGGGTAGAACTTGGTACCTGCCTCACTTCGACGTGTTCAATCCAATGAAGCCTGAAAAACTCCGCATAGTACATGACGCTGCCGCCAAGTCAGGAGGGCTGTCACTCAATGACTTCCTTCTTACTGGACCGGACTTGCTGCAGTCGCTACCCGGCGTCATGATGAGATTTCGACGTCACCGTATAGCCATTTCCGGTGACATAGCGGAGATGTTTATGCAGGTGAAGGTGCGACCACAGGACAGAGACGCCCTTCGATACCTGTGGAGAGGCAATAGAAGAGAAGGGTCGCCCGAAGAATACCGCATGACGTCCATCATATTCGGCGCGGCAAGCTCGCCGTGCACAGCCATCTTCGCGAAGAATTGGAACGCGAGAAGGCATACAGAAGAGCATCCAGAAGCAGTGGAAGCCATCATACAGAATCATTATATGGATGATTACCTCGATAGCTACGCGACAGTAGAAGAAGCGACACGTATCGCAACAGCGGTGAAGAAAATTCACCAACAGGCGAAGTTTGAACTAAGAAAATGGGTTTCAAACAGCACGCAACTCATAGAAAATATAGACGCCACACAGATCCGAACTGAAGTCGTCAGCATCGGAAATATAGATACAGAGAAGATACTCGGCCTGATATGGCGACCGAGAGAAGACACGTTAGGCTTCAACCTGACACTCGCCCGCCTACCGAAAGGCGTCATAGAAAAGGAGGTGCCAACCAAGAGAGAGGCATTGAGAATCGTCATGTCACTATACGATCCGCTCGGACTCGCTTCACCAGTAACAATTCGAGCCAAGCAAATACTGCAAGAGGCATGGAGGCGAGGAATCGACTGGGACCAGTCGCTAGACGAAGACCTAGCGACCCAGTGGAAGAGCTGGATACAGCACCTGCAACAGCTCAAGAATGTCAGCATACCAAGATGCTATCCAGGATACAGCGAAGCCAGAGAGACACAGGTCCACGTGTTCACCGACGCAAGCGAAACGGCATACGCAACAGCAGTATACTGGCGAGCCACGACAGAAGACGGCCAGCATCACGTCAGCCTCGTCATGGCCAAGGCAAAGGTGGCACCATTGAAGCTGCAATCGATACCGCGCCTCGAACTACAGGCCGCGGTAATGGGAACCCGTGTAGCAGCAGCTGTCATACGCGAGCACCACATCAAGCCCGCATCGGTGACATACTGGTCAGACAGCAAAACCGTTCTGACATGGATAAGGAGAGGGGCACGAGTATACAAGCCGTTCGTCGCCCATAGAATAGCTGCCATAGAAGAGAATAGCAAAGTCGAAGACTGGCGATGGGTACCTACAAAGATGAATATCGCTGACATCGCTACCCGTGACGTGCCACATCACTTTGACTCACATCATGAGTGGTATTGTGGCCCCAAGTTCCTGTACGAAGAGCCGTCTATGTGGCCAACAGAGAGACCTCCCATAACAGGGGAGACAGGGGAAGAAAGGACTCTAACCGCCGTCGAAGAAACCGACGTCAGTAAATTAATAGAAGCCATACCAGATCCTACAAAGTTCTCAAAGTGGGAACGACTGCTCCGAGCTACAGCAAGCGTACTACGCTTTATATCTCTTTGCCGAGGACAGAAGGAGAGAACGTTCTACAAAAGAACAAGACAGAACACAGAGAAGGATCCTGACTGGCGAAAACAGAAAAAAACAGCACCTCTCCCACCGAAACGAACGTCGAAGCCATCAGAAACGGCTAAGAAACAAATTATAGAAGCTGAATTTCTCCATCAAGCAGAGAAGATACTCGTACAAGTCGCGCAGCAACAGTCATTTGCAGCAGAAATAGCCAGACTCCGAGAACAGAAGACACTAGGAAAAGATAGTCGACTGCGGCCGCTGCAAATAGAAATCATAGACAACGTTATACGACTAAGAAGCCGTATAGCAGCGACCAACGAGATCACCGATGATGTGAAACGTCCACCTATATTACACGGTGACCATCACATCACACAGATGTACATAGACTGGACACATCGCAGTCTACAGCATAGTGGGACAGAACTCACAATTAACGAAGTACGGCAGCATTACTGGGTCGTCAAGATGCGACCAACAGTGAAGAAGGTGGTAGCACAGTGCCTACAGTGTCGAATTCGCAAGGCCCAAGCACCCGTTCCGGCGACCGGCGATCATCCGAAGACGCGCCTCGCGCATCATCAGAGGCCGTTCACATACACCGGGCTAGATTATTTCGGCCCGCTATCAGTCACCGTCGGTCGTCAACATCAGAAGAGATACGTAGCTCTGTTCACGTGTCTCACCACCAGAGCCGTCCACCTCGAGATCGCCGCTAGCCTCAGCGCAGACTCCGCTATACAGGCGCTGCGCCGATTCGCTGCTCGTCGAGGCTGCCCAACCGAAATACACTCCGACAACGGCACCAACATGCACGGGGCCGACAAGGAGCTCCGAGACGCCTTCCGAGAGGAGGCCAGTCGTCGAGGCATCGTGTGGCGCTTTATAACGCCATCGGCGCCATTCATGGGAGGCGCCTGGGAGCGTCTAGTGCGCTGTGTGAAGTCCGCACTATATACTGTGCTCACAGAAAAGCACCCACACGAAGAGGTGCTGTCCACACTGTTGTGTGAGGCAGAGTACACAGTAAACAGCCGACCGCTGACGCACGTATCCGTGGACAGCGAAGACGACGAGTCAATCACACCGAACCACTTTCTACTTGGTGGGTCGGCGCGATTACCATCACCCGGCGTGTTCTCCGAGGAAGACGTAAACAATAAGAGGCTATGGCGTCGAACACAGATACTCGCCGACATGTTCTGGCGTCGCTGGGTCAGAGAATACCTGCCGGAGCTTCAAAACCGGCGGGAGCCGCATAGCCGCGGACCCGGACTACAGGTGGGCGACCCCGTGCTCATCGCAGACGGCCAGCTGCCTCGTAACACGTGGCCGCGAGGCCGCATAGTCACCATATTCCCCGGGGCCGACGGAGAAGTCCGGATCGCTGAGGTGCGCACTGCCGGCGGCACCTTGAAGCGTCCGGTGAAGAAACTCGTCCCATTACCGAAGTAGCAGCATAGCGTCGCGACGGCATAGCGCCGCGACGGCGAGCGTCGCGACGGCAGAGCGTCGTGGCGGCGAGCGTCGTGGCGGCGAGCGTCGCGACGGCAGAGCGTCGTGGCGGCGGGCGTCGCAACAGCGAGCGCCGTGGCTACAGTCGTCGCTCACCGGAGAAGATGCAGCGCCGCGCCGACGCCGCTACGAGTCGTCACAGCGCTGCACGGCGGGAGAGATGTTCGCGACGACGCATCATCAAAAACATGAAAAGTTAGGCGTTTCCATAGTGTCAGCTGCGAGACCCTATCTGGCGCACGCTAGCGCAAGTAGCGGAGGGACCGCCATCGTATAACGTACCGAGTCGCGAATGAGCTACGTTTTTGTTCGCTACGATGCGTCACCAAACAGTTGTTTATAGTTTAATTTATTAAGAATAACAGTAAAATCAGTTCAAATAGTGTTTTATAGTTAGAAAACAGTGAAAAATAGTGTTTCCTAAGGAAAACGTGAGTACCACCCCTATAAACTCCAATTAAGTGGGCTACATAGCCGAAATTATAGTTTAATTGGTGCGTCCAGGTACCCTAGACCGAGACCTAGCCCTGGACGTACCATTATAGTCCTGAAAAGCCTACTTGATTGGATTTATAGGGGTCGGAAACTTTAATTTGCTGTTTTTTGGTGACTCGTTTTAGCAATTTAGGTTTTCAGGGCCTGTCACGCCCTGAAAAATATAGATGTAATAATGAATTTTTCATAGTTTTTTAGGTCATTAGACCAGCTTGAGATACCTGCTTACCCCGTTGAAATATCTTCTTTGGTTATCGAATAAAATAGTTTGAAAAATAATTTAAAATCAAAACAATTAACATTTTTGTATTTACACGCTGAAATCTTTTCAGCGAATATAGTTACAGGAAATGCAGGTGTCTCAATCGCTGGACAATCTAATGACGATTGTAACGGTGTATAATATGATGTTATTATAGCCATTTTTCAGCTGCTAATAAGCACTTTTGTAAAATTATTGAAATAAAAATAAACTCTAAACCAGGAGACGGTTCGCGGTTCTCGTTAAGGTAAAGTTTCGAGGTACCTTAGCGCGCAAGCGAAAACATAGAATCGTAGCCATCGGCATGGTACCTATTCATCGTTCTGTTCCTGAAGAGTTACGCAAATCGTCTCCTGAAATCTCCTGAAGACTTATCAAAATCGCTGTTATTATTTCATCTTCAAGAAACCCTTCCCCGTCAAGACTTCACACATAGCTACTGGTCGCCAGTCTGCAGTTATCCTGAGCCTATAGGTACAGGACGTCAGCGCCGTTTGGACTAGGAGGCCTAACCTCAAGCAGGGATACACCTGGATAGGCATTACACACTCCTTCAACACACCGTGTCCGACGATCACGGCCGTCCAGTACACTATTGTTGTCTTGAAGTTAGAGCGACAGAGTCAGAATGCCCTAATGTATAGCATTAGGGCATTCTGACTCTAAAGAAAAAAATCTAAAGAAATTGGTGATGATTGCCAATGCAATATTTTGATAAGTTTTGTTTTCGTGATGTGAATACTTTACTAGGCTAGCCTGATACTAGTATTTTCACCCATAACTTTGTATTGGGTCAGGATAGCCGAATGGACTTGTACTCTCGTTATGTGTCTCTATTTTCAGATACCGTACCACACGAGGACGTGTGAGATTGTCAGAATGGCCGTGTCGTGGATTCTGAACGGAACGTCAAGTTGTACCGACTTGGGTGTGTTCGGAAATGGGGTTAGCATCACTGTGCGGGCTGTCAATGTGATTTTGAGTTTGCGGGGGAAAATCACGGTGACAGATGACGGCTGTCATTCAAGGTTCCTGTACTTGACGAGGACTTCGTGATTAGACACCGAACTGAACGGATGTGCGCTACCAACCTGCTGTGCTGCTTTTTAACTGATTGTTTGTTAAATCGATCTAATTAAAACTGTAGAGTGCATATTGAGTCTTATTTCGGCTACAACAATGAACGACGAACAGACCGGCAACGAACGCCGACATTCTCCTCCGACATATCTTATATATAAAATTCTCGTGTCACAATGTTCGTTCCCGTACTCCTCCGAAACGGCTTGACCGATTCTCATGAAATTTTGTGAGCATATTGAGTAGGTCTGAGACTCGGCTAACATCTATTTTTCATACCGCTACTTTTTATCCCGGTCTGCGCGGGTGAAACCGCGGGGCGCAGCTAGTATATATATGTATATATATATTTTAAATTTACATTTAATGGATGAGGTCATTCTAACGCGGGAGGTCTTAACACCGCGATTCAGAAAAAGACGTCCAATGCACAACGCCATCTATCGAGACACTGGTAAACTCAAACTCTTCACTCTGCATGTCAACAGTTTTTTATTATTTTAATACGTCCTAGGGTTCCGTACCCGAAGGGTACCAAATGGAACCCTATTACTAAGCCTTCACTGTCCGTCCGTCTGTCCGTCCGTCCGTCCATCCGTCTGTCTGTCACAGGGCTATATCTCATGAACCATAATAGGTAGACAATTGAAATTTTCACAGATTGTGTGTTTCAATTACGACTATAAGAACAGATAATAAAATTTAAAGGGGGCCCTATACAAAAAAAATGAAGAATTGGGGTCCGTAAATTTGTCAAAATTAGACCGTTTTTGTACAGCTCTATCGCAACAATTAAACAAGTTAGGAATTTGAAACTTCTGTACCTATATCATGTGCCATTTATACTGTATTTAATTAAAAAATATTAAAAAATTCATAAGGTGATTGGGTGATATTCAATATAAGTAATATGGGTGATTTTCTGCAACTGCAATAAATAACCTTATAATTCACAGTATCATTATGAAATACTGGACTCGTACTTGAACAATAAACCAACGAAAAAGGTAACTGAAAAGCGATAAATAAAAAACTTTTTTACAAAAAATTAAACCGTCGAAAAAATATTTAAAAGCGAAAAATACCAAAAACCTTTTAGTCTAACTAAACTCCTAAATTAATTTTAGTAACAAATTTTGAGGCGGCGCCAAACACACATTCAACAAAGCAATCAATTCAATTTCAATTTGCTTGTTTGACGCCGACTCAAAATTTGTTACTTAAATTAATTTAGGAGTTTAGTTAGACTAAACGGTTTTTGTTATTTTTCGCTTTTAAGTATTTTTATCGACGGTTAAATTTTTTGTAAAAAAGTTTTTTATTGATTTATATAACTTAAATTATTTTTATCAATATGTTAGCTCAAATATTGTATTTTATAAATAATTATGATTGTTTACTGAATTATTTATTTATTAAATTAGATTTATAAAAATAATTGACACGCTCTCAGAATTCATCGAAGAGGTTTTTGAACGAATACTTGTATTCGTTCAAATCGTTGTTCGTTGTTCGTTGTATCGCATTTCTTGGATGAACAAAACTTCAAACTCTGGAATAAGAACGGAGAGAGAAAACAACAGACGTGGTGAAAAACGTGGATACGAGGTTATAATGGGTGATTCATTTGGAGTTACTTTTTCCAAAACTAAAAAAAATACGAATACAACAAATTTATCAGGTAATCTTTATTATAATACAAAAGAACCATTCCTTACATTTACTTTTTAAGGATTATTTCTTTCAAATGTTGTCCGTAACTGCGATTAAGGTGGTCCATTCTGGAGTTCCAGTTTTCGATGACCCGACCGAGCATTTCCAGTGGTATTTGGCAAATAACGCGAGTAATGTTGGCTTCCAGTTGATCAATCGTACGCGGCTTATCCATATAAACTTTGGACTTTACATAACCCCACAGAAAAAAGTCTAAGGGTGTGATATCACAGGATCTAGGCGGCCAACTGACTGGTCCGAAACACGAAATGAACTGTTCACCAAATTTTTCTCGCAACAAAGCCATGGTTTCACGTGCTGTGTGGCGCCGTCTTGTTGGTACCAAAAGTTCTGAAGATCACGGGCTTCAATTTCAGGAAACAAATAGTCCGTTATCATGGTACGATAACGGTCACCATTGACAGTCTGTCAATGGTGACCGATAATTACGGACAACATTTGAAAGAAATAATCCTTAAAAAGTAAATGTAAGGAATGGTTCTTTTGTATTATAATAAAGATTACCTGATAAATTTGTTGTATTCGTATTTTTTTTAGTTTTGGAAAAAGTAACTCCAAATGAATCACCCATTATAAGCCATGACTGCCACATTCCTTGGCTGGATTCGATCCTGGATACCGTGAAGGAAACATGTCATAAGTCCTTACATATTATTGAGACGGAACTACTTACTTACTTGGATAACAGACTCGTGCTTCTTGGGATCCGAGGCCTGACATCTGGCCTGGCCTAATCTGAGAGTGTGTTATAGGTAGGGACGTGATTTTTTTTTTAAAATATATATATTAAAAAAATATAATTTAGGAAATAAAAAAAAATAGAGTACCTATATCTACTGTATTTTTTTTCCCTAAATTATATTTTGTTTCGTCTATATTCCCCTTTTAATTAACCAGGATAGTAGATTTATGTAAATACAAGCAACCGCGCGACCAGTGAATGGTCGCGGACGGAGCCTCCCTGCCGCCCGCGTTCCCGTGTATCCACGGCCGGATCCGGGGCGGCGGCGGCGCGGAGGCGCGGCAACGGGCCTCTCGCGGTTCAAACCGCTGGTCGCTCGCAGTTCGGGTAGTGGGAACAAAAGGTAGTGATGCGGTAGACGGTTAATGCCGTACCTATCGATGTACGGTAATTTGCCTAAAGACGATGAACATGGATTTGAAATCAAGGGGTTAGTACTATTAATTTTGTTTACTGATTGTATGGGAGTTCTGAATCCTCGTCCCTAGATAAAGTATTTTCTGCGACGAATTATTTCTGGCCTCGCATTTCCTCATTAATATGATAATGTTAATATCATCTCAAGAACATTCTTATGAAAGTCTGTGACATTCTGCTCAGGAACAGACAGACGTATTCAATCTGAAATTAGAGATGTCCAGAACAGTATTGGAATCCTTAATGAGCTGCTACTAATACAATACTAATTCAGGCAGGGTAGGTTTCTGACATTATTTTATTTCTTAATACTATACATAGTATAAAACACAGTCGCTTCTCATGTCTGTCTGCGTGACCGCTTTAGATCTACTAAATTACACAATGGATTTTGATGCAGTTTTTAACATCATTTAGAGAATTTATTCTGGAGCACTGATTGACATGTTGCGGTCGCCACATCAGTATTTACACCCTTGCGAAGTAGGGGCGGGCCGCTAGTAATAAATAATACTAGTGTTAATACGTTAAACGAGTATTGATAGATCATAAACTATTTAATTATTTTTTTCTTTTTAAACATTTAAGTTAGCAGTTTATTCTATTTTTGTTTTGCCTAACAAAGCCAAACGTAACTTGTTTACGAACACGGTAGACTATATCTTCTATTATACAGTGCATAGCCATAGCCTCGTACCGCCCCCTGTACATTTAAATGTACATAATATTGGAAATCATTAAAGCCCAAACATATTTTTTAAAAGGACGCGTAAACGCCCAGCGTACATTACGATGAACAAAATAAATTTTATGACTTGTTTAAATTTCCCGCCAGGATACATATTTATGGTGACTTTTATTTGTTTCGTGTATAGTGTAGTTAACTTTTTGACGTCTGTCAACTTTATAAAAGGCATTGGTTGTCCGTCAAAATTGCACACACGTGGCAAGATGGCGCGCCGGCAGATACCACGTAAGTTTGATCCACTTTTATCTTTTTAATTTTAGAGATTTTTGTGTCAGATTTTAACCTTAGTGAAAGAATTATTACTTAACTGTTGTGTGTTATTATTATTTTAGCACATAGATACTAAAACATTTTTTAAATCGCTCTTAAAATATTATGTACATTTGATTGCACATTGAGCGTTACTTCAATTTAACCTACAAAATAATATGTACATTCTATTGCACAGTGGGTTATTGTATAATTAATGGTTTTGTTTTTTTTTATTCTCTAGGTCTGGAGGAGTTCGATATTGAACGATTATTGGTAGACTCTGAAATTGAAGACTTTATTCCTTCAGATGAAGATGTAGGGGATCCGGAATACATGCCAGTTTTAGATTCCCCAGAAAATAGGACACGCAATAGATCCGATTCCAGTGATAATGAAACTGAATCGGAGGTGGAAGAGAGGCCGGTTAGACGTGGTCAAGGTCGTCGACGCTGTGCTGCGAGAGGACGTGGTGCTGGGCGAGGTCGTAGAGGTGAAACTGGACAACGGAGAGGCGTAAGAAGGGGAAGGGGGAGGGGTCAATGGGGTGAAATCAATGTGACTGGTGAGACAACATCTGATGGGTCATCGGTACCTTCAAACTGGACCATACAAGAGTTTCTTCCTCAATCTCCAGTTTTATTAGAGCCGGCCTATTTGCCAATAAATAGTCAAGGTTATCAGAAGCAAGATTATTGGAAGCAATATATAAACGACGATTTAATCAATTTAATTGTCCTGAAAAGCAACCAAACCGCAGTTGAGAGACATGGGCGGAGCTTAAACTTGACTGCAGTTGAAATGCACGTGTACCTGGGTATAACATTAGTAATGTCTTCCATCAACTATCCTAATCTGCGAATGGCTTGGGAGAAGAAATGGAAGGTGCCTATCATAGCTGATAATATGTCTCGAAACAGATTTCTTCAGCTGAGAAACAGTTTGAAAGTTGTATTTGACAATGATGTCACGTCGCAAATGAGATCTCAGGATATACTTTGGAAAGTTCGCCCTCTAATCCAATATATGCAGGTTGGTTGTCGCGCTCAACAAAAAGACCAAAGCCTCTCCTTGGACGAAATGATCATTCCATTTACTGGGTCATGTTCCATAAAACAATACTGTCCAGGAAAACCTAATCCCGTAGGCATAAAAGCATTTGTCTTAGCAAATCCAGACGGAACTGTTTGCGATTTCCAAGTATATCAAGGGCAAACGACCTTTTCAGACTATGCTGATTCACCTTTTGGGTTGGGTGAAAAGGCAGTATTAACATTGGCTGACCAACTAGTACCAGGACATATACTCTATTTTGATAGATTCTTTACCTCAGAAAAGTTGTTTGATGAACTTGATAAGCGGGGCATCAAAGGGACAGGGACTATTATGAAAAATAGAATACCATATGATGTGAGAGAATCAATAATAAGTGATAACGAACTAAAGTCTCAAGGAAGAGGAAGCTATCAAGTTTTGGTCAAAAATGATAAACGTCTTGCACTTACGAAATGGTACGATAACAAGCCAGTACTATTATTGTCTTCTGTAGAGGCCGATGTTGAGGCTGATGAATGCAAAAGATGGTGCAAAAAAGATAAACGATATGTTATTGTGCCAAGACCAAGAGTTGTTAGGGAGTATAATAAAAAAATGGGAGGTGTCGATTTAGCCGATCGCATGTTGGCTGTTTGCCCTAACAGATATCGTACCAGAAAATGGACACAAAGATTTTTCTCACACATGATTGATTTAGCTGTTACAAACTCCTGGTTGCAGTACAAAAAAGATCAGGTAAAATTAGGAGTTCCTTCAACAAAAATACTGCAACTGCGTGCCTTCAAAATGGAACTAGGAGAAATGCTTATTGAGTCACATGCTCTCATAGATTCTGAAGACGAAGAAGCATCTGAGAGAGAAATAGTTTCAGCTAGAAGAACGGGCAGGCCCTCAACGGTAGTTGTGCCGAGCGTGAAATATCGTACCCATGCAGCTAAACACCTACCCATGATAAGCGATGGTAATGCTAGTAGATGTCGTCACTGTCATTACAATAGGACTCTATTCAAATGCATGCATTGCAAAGTAAGTTTATGCCTCACGAGACACCGTAATTGTTTTTTTGATTTCCATCAAAATGGTTCAGGTAATTAGTAACATTTTCATGTTTTTTCTGAACAATATTTACGTTACATATTATTATTATTATGTATGAGTACTTTTTTTTTTGTTATTGGAGAAAAACTTTTTTTTTAGTGTTATTGAGTAGTACTTGGATGTTGATTTTTTAAGAGCACATTTTAATTAGATAAAAATATATTTGATTGATTTTAGAGGTATATTTCTGTAACTATAATAATTACAGTAATAGGAAGGAGGTTAAATTTAAGAGACTTGTCGTTAAGACTGATTTCAATTAAAGATCTCAATGTATGAACGTTAACTAAAATAAAAAAATTGATTCATAAATATTTTTTCTTTTTATCCTTATAAAATAAGTAACACCCAATGTACATTTGAATGAACAAAATAAATAACCGTAATGAAGTAAGTAACGCCTAGTGTTCATTTAAATGAACAAAATAAATTGCCTTCAAATTTAATTCTTAATCTTCTACATAACGCCAAAGTATGCCTAAAAATATACAAAAAAATCCTAACCACATACTTAAGCAAAAATAAGCGTATACTTGCTTGGGCATTAACCATATTGATATATTATGTACATTAAAATGAACACTGGGCATTTAGCTCTCACGATATGTTTTATGCTTGGGCGTTACGAGGATAGAGAAAAACATTCAGGTGAATGTCATTATCTAGAATTCTATTTATAAACCTGAGACGATGTTCACTTTGACCTTGGATTAAACTACATTATTTAAAAATGCATTTTATGTTATTAGTTTCATCCATAGATATATGAAAGAAGGAGATATGCCCGGTAGTTGAAAATGTATCAGAACCCGATGTCGCTAGGTTGGCCCCACCACCGCGCCACTACTACACATGTAGTTCAATAAAAGCAATAGATACAAAGTCGCGCACACACTTGCAATTCATAAATCAGAACATACTACACAATCAATTATAAACCTTAACTCGTCACACACAGCGTGCATTTACCATGCACCGTACAACTTACTCACACAAAAACATCTGGCGCTATTATTGTGTTGTGCAAAAAGCAATTTATTTTACATATACGCTAGTGATTGACTAAATCGGAAAGTTATCGATACTTCCATTTATTAGTACAAGAAAAATTTGGGGTCCTGAAAATAAAATAAAAAATGATATGTCCAGAAAGTATTATATATTTTAAATTAAAAAAAAAACGTATATTAAAAAAAAACACGAATCGATAAATTAAAACAATCCGGTTAAGTTGGTTTAGGCTGTGAAACCATAGGAATTGTTGAACCCTGTTATGATGTGTTTACTGACTGACCTGTAAAGTGGAGGTATTTGTTCAGTACTTGACGTAGGTACTCTTAATTTTGGGATTGCCCATTCAAAAAGCCTGCGAGTTTTCTTTAGAGGCTCGAGTTTTCTTAAAGTAAATTGAGCATATGGTGCTATAATTTGTTGGGAACCAGTTAGGTGGCCTTCCTGTGGCATCAATCCATTCTTTTTTTGTATTTGTATCTTTTGGGAAGCTAAAAAGGTACTATAAGAACTTATTTATCATTTACATAATAAGTATCTTAAGCTATAGTCTATAGTCTAGGAACTAGTTGGCCGCTGAGACAGGGGTGAGGCGGCGGTTCGCAACGCACGTACTGAGTAATGCGCCCCCGCTCCTCCATCACACCGCTCACATACCTAAGGCGCGGTCAACTAGTTCCGCGCGGTCTATACTTCTTAACCTCACGATGAGTAAGCAGGTAGCAGGCAACAGGCGAATAGGCTTTTGTTATTAAAAAAAAACCCTTAGTTAAGAAATAGTTAAATATATGAAAACAAACACATGCCATACTCATGCATAACAAATAAATAGCATGAATATGTTGACTTATTTTAAGCAAAAATCACTAATATTTTATCTGAACCATACCGATTACTACAACGCATTCGAATCTTGTGGTGCATAGTTAAAGACTTTAGCGGAAGTAAAATACCAAAACCAAAAAAAAGTAAGGAAATAGCACGAAGATGCGATAATTTAAACCCCCAAAAACACTCCAAAAAACTAAACTAACTAAAAAAAAAAAAAAAAAAAACTTACTTTACGACCGTTGGTTATGCATTTCTCAACTAGGTAAAATAATCAAAAACAGTAAAAAAGATTATTTTACATTCTCAAAGGTTTTCCAACCGTACTTAAACGTCATCTTTTCAAGTGTTCCAACCGGGCTAAAACGGTTGACAAATTGAAAAATAAACTATAATAGCAATATAAAATTCGTTGGGCAATCGACATTATTATCGATAGCCTACTTTAGTGGATCTTAACCTCATCACTATCTCGCCGCAAGACACAGCGGCTGTACTATGCGACGCTCCGCGTAAATGAAGTATCGTTTTGTTATTTTTACATTGCTTGTCCAGTCGCTAAGCGACATACTTAAGACAGTGGTTAAGGAGCAATGTATTTGCTGCAAAAATAGTACAACCGCTGCGATATTTGAAAACAAAAATAACGTAGTAAAAGAAAGAAATATTTTAAGATTTGTTGTTTTTTATGATTTTTAAGATAAATACAGTAAAATACTTTTACTTACATATGGTAAGTGATTCCGTGAGATACGAAGTTTTTATTATCACTTCGGTTTTTGCAGCAAACCACTGAACAACACGGCATTTTTATAATTTATCGTGACCACGGTCGAAAGCGTACTAGTTCGCGGAAACGGCCATTTGGCGAGTAAAGGCGCAGCGTGCGCATAACGCGTGGACACAGACACGCCTCCATGCCACTTCTCCTGTTTTTTTATATTTCTATGGTTTCATCACTTATGTAGTTATAAAAGTTAAAGAACTTTTTTATAAAAAAAAAATAAACGTCTTCAAAAAAGAACACTACAAAGTGAAAAATAACTTTATTATCTTCTCAATTTTTTTTTTTATATAGAGTTAGATGTGGAGACTGGTATGAATCGCCGAAACAGGATTTATAGAAATAAGAGACAGGTTATATTTTAAATAATTGAGAATTATATTTTTTGATTTTTAATTGCATTAATTACAGCGAAAGTTGCATAGTTAGTTACGTTGTCAGTTATACATTCAAACATCAATCAGGTTAATGTTGCGGTCATTTTTCACGTTAAGGTCGGTGTCCACGAAGTACATGTCCGACTCGATTGAAGTTCTGTCCACCATGTTGTAGTTCTTCAGCACCCAGCGGTTCCACCTGGTCTTCATGTCGCACGTCATCTTCTTGTGGAAGATCTTTACATCCACAAACTTCATGTTAGGTGTGAAGAAGTTTCCAACATCAATGCGACGATCGAAGGGGAAGCCAAGAGGCATCTTGTCCAGAAGGACGGTTGATCTGAAGTCTACCATGAGATCTTTGCGGTTCATGTCTGTGACGTTGATGTCAACGTTGTCGACCATTCTCAATGGTGTCACAATGACGTAGACTATCATGTCCATACCTCCAACCCAACCCTTAGGAAGCAGAAGCCTGGTGGGGAAACCGGTCTGATAGTTTCGCAAGTCCTTGATTAAGAAGTCACGCATATCGGTGATGGACTCAACCTTCTTCATCAAGTCGCGAGTCATCATGCGGTCGCGGACAAGGTTGTGCATGTCATAAGAGTTCCTGACAATTGTGTTCTTGCCAGTGGTCAGCTTGTATAGGAAGGTATCTAATTCAACGAAGTTAAGGCGGTTGATGTTGATATCAACAAGACGGCCCATATTGTCTTTCTTCGGCCCGAGGAACACCCTTACGACACAGTCGACTGTCTTGTCAGATAATACATCGACGGTGACTTTGAACGGCTGGTGATTAAGGCGGCGCTTGCGAACCCAGAATGTCATATCTGATT
This sequence comes from Cosmia pyralina, assembly GCA_946251885.1. Taxonomy (NCBI): domain Eukaryota; kingdom Metazoa; phylum Arthropoda; class Insecta; order Lepidoptera; family Noctuidae; genus Cosmia; species Cosmia pyralina. The sequence continues at coordinate 13,279,948 of OX276359.1, read as the reverse complement.
TGGTCTTCTTCAATTCCTCTTCAGTCAAGAATACGGCGTTGCTCATGTCCATCAGATAGTCATCAAAGTAAGTGACGAGCTTGTCAACCACTACATTGTCGATCTTCACTCCGGAGAAGTAGAGGTCCTCTTTAGTGTACATGGGCAGACGCAGCTTGAACAGGCACACCAAGTCGATGATGCGTTTCTGCAGCATGTAGAATAATGGGTCACGAAGAGCCGTCTGGTATGTGTCCAGGATGGAAGGAACAACGAAGTACCTGTCAAAAGAAATAAAAAAAAATTACAAGAGATGTTTATAAGCTATGTAGCATTCTTTTAATTTTTTTGTAAATCTAGAAAAAATACACTCTCGTTTGTAAAAAAAGATCGATACTTACTTGTCAGAGTAGAAAGTGTCAAGACCAAGAGCGGCCTTCATGACGATCAGCAGGTAGCGGTAAGAGTCAACGACGGTCTTGTCAATGTCAACCTTGTCGATTTTACCGAAGATTATTTTTCCTAGAACTTCTATATCTTCAGTCTTGGTGAGTTCAAGCCTCAAACCGTTAATCTAAAAATCAAAGTTATTTTGATTAGATACTTGTTTTTTTTTTTTACTTTTTACAAATTTTACACCTCATTTGCAATATTTGAAAATACTCACTTCGATGAATCCCTTGACGATAGCCTCTCTGATGATCTTCTCATACTGGTCGCACAAACGGATGACGTCAAGGTTTTGGTCGCGAGTAATAACATAGTTGTCGAATCTTACTGGGAACTCTACTCCGTTGTGCAGTTTCAACCAAGGCCAGTATCCCTTCTTGATAGTTTTGTGCCACGAGAATTCCTTAATCTTACCTAATCCATTGGACAAACGCTCCAGGTAGTACCTGGCAAGGATCTGTTGGTACATATACACTGTCAGCTCAAAACGCCTCATCTTCAGTTTGTCCATTACTCTATCTTTCATCCAGAATGGATAGTCAATGTGGAAATAGTAGTAGTAAGTGTTAAGGTCGATGTCCTCTGTGAAATAGCGGAGTTTGTCTTCATCGTTGAGGTAGACACGTTTGTCGTAGATATTTTCGTCGATTATGTAAACGTCCTTGTCAGTCTTCTTGATTCCATAGAAGTCGCAAAGTTTCATGTCCACAAGACCCTTCTTCATTTTCAGTAAGTATGCCTTCTGGATTACATCAGCGCGCACGAAGTAGTATGGGTAGATCTCATAGGGAGGAGGCAGGATGATTCCCTTGCAGTCGTCGCGGTGTCTGACTGCCACGGTGAGAGCGTAGACGAACATGCCTTCGTTGAGGTAAAGGCGCATCCAGCAGGCAGTCTTGACGAAGGTGGTGAAGTCCTTGGCGTAGTACAGCACGTGGAACATGGTGACTACTTCCTTGAGCTGACGGTCAATGTTCAGGGTGAAGATCTCACCGCGTGGCAGAACTCCTACCTTGAGCATCTTGACGAAGGTCTTGACAACATCGGTTTTCTGTAACAGATATTGACATTTCACATACCAAGTTTATTTTATTGTGAAAATAAATAAATACAAACAAGGACTTAAAAATTACATGGTTGAAGATAGCACTAGCTTCATTTTACTGTCCGAAAATAACGTATTTTCGACTTACGATAAACAGGTCTGTGTTTTCTTCAATTTTAAAGTTCTTGCCAATATCCTCAAGGTCCTTGTACATCAGAGGTTCCAGCACGTGGTTCAGTAATTTCAAGATAGCCATTTGCCGTTCCTTAATGTCCATTGTCACTAAAATAGAAAAATGAAAACAATAAATTAATGTTTCAAACTACATTGTTCGTTTTCTATGAACATCACATTGCATCCATCATTAAAGTTTACCATAGGGTTGGTGAAAAATGAGAATAACAACAAAAGAGTATTCTGAAAACACATAAGAAATGCAGGACCAAGTCCAACTTCACTTTTTTTAAAGTAACAAAAACGACTCTCAAAGATAAGATTTAGACCACCATATTCCACAAAATCATTTTGCGAGATGTTGGGCAGTTTAAATTGCTGTCTAAGATAAAATAATACAAAAAAACTGGTGACAAAAGGGGTGATTTAAAAATATACCCTTCTGATTTACTAAAACAGCTCCTACTCGACTTGTTCAGCTAGGATTTTTATTAGAAAATGATCAGAGACAGTCAGTTAAGAATGAATAGGTAAAAGAACTTACAAATAGTGGTGTCGTCGACCTGCCTAGCCATGGCCACGGCGGCCAGGCTCACAATCACTAATAAGACAGCCCTCATCGTGGAGTCGACTCGGTGTGAGATCAACTGTGCTCCTACTAAGAACGCACCCCTTTTTATAGGATTGATTACAGTAATCTGGAAGAATACTTTTATCATTTTGCTTTATTATAGGGCGTTACAATGTTGTGACCATATAATTAAAACAATGTTTGTGTGAACTCTCTATGACATTAATATTATCTACGCTATCACTGCATTCACTACTATTATAACTTTATCTTGCATATTTGAACTTAAGAATTAATAAAATATTAGTTGTGAAAATATTGGTAGCAATTTACCTGATACACAGGGCATAAATCAACGCTAAAAAATAAAGGGTCTAATGTTATAATTTATACTGGAGAACACCAAAAATTTTTTAGGGTACTTCTGTACACGTAAAGTGGGGATGTTTTTTTTTCTCGTTTTCCCATAGTGTGGGGTGCTTTTGGATGGATCTTTCAAAAATATTGCGGTTTTGTGTTTTCTATTTAGGGATCAGTTTCTGAAATATTAAGCTTTAAAGTGCTAATTTTTGTTAGAGTCCAGTTCCCCCCAGGTAGTGGTAAATGTAGTAAATGGTTAGTTTTGGATGTGTGAAAAAATTCACGGTATACATATATAACGGAGTTAAAAGGAAAACTATCACAGCTAAGTAGCCATTACAAGTTTACGAGTAATAGTCAAATATTCATGAAACAACAGAAAGCCCTCTTCTTAGTCCACATTATTGTGCAACTACGGAACCCTATTTCTGCGCGTTGGCCGACACGCACTTGGCCGCTTTTTTTTAGCAAACCATCATACAGAATAATTCAAGGCGTGGCCCTAAAGATAAGAAAATATAATTGATTAGGTAAATTCAGTTAAGAATCGGTAGCCAACGCATTTGAGAGAACTCTTCACAGTATCAGTAAGTCGCGATAAGGAAAGATTCTTGCAGCAATATCATCATCTCCCAACTTACTTAACCTAGCCATTTCCCAACTTTGTTGGGGTCGGCTTCCAGTCTATCTGACCTCCACAACCCAGTTACTGGGTAATACGATACCCCTTGGTAAGACTGGTTGTCAGACTTTCGGGCTTCTGACGACCCGTAACGACTGTCAGAGATCTACGAATGACAGCCGGGACCAACGGCTTAACGTGCTTTCCGAGGCACGGAGAGTCTCGGTATGTAAAGATGGTCACCCATCCACGGACCAACCCCGGCAAGCGTAGCTTAACCTGATGGATTGACCCGTGCGGCTGTTATTACTTAGCCACGAGCTCCTCCAAGACTTTAGGAAGATTATATTCTTGCAGCAATATAATCTTCCTAAAGTCTTAAAGAAATTACAAAACATTGAGATGAGAAATCTAGAGCAGACAAAAGTATAACTTTGGGCTAAATCGTTTTATTTCATGATCATACTTGAGCTTAATAAAATATTTTTGTTCCCCCGAAGAACTGTTCATGAACAGGGTTTTTTGAACCTACTAGGTACAATGAAGTGATGTATGGCATGTTTCTAATAAATTCAACCTGTCTCATAAATACCAACTTTTTAAGTTATTTCATAAGCTCCCACTACAGTAAAAATAATAGTGTGATACACTTTTCTAATATAATATAGCATTACAATATGTACGAATCTACAGCTAAGTTAAAAGAGCGGGTAGGCAGGTTTGGAACTTATTAAGTTCTATGCCCTAGCAACTTGGATATTGTAGCTCGGGATTGGAAGATCAGATAAAGCTATAGCATCGTAGGGATGCAGTCTCAAATTATCAGAAAATATGCTATTACTCGTATCTCTCTTCGGTGTTATCAGAGAGTAAATAATTAAAACAGGGATTACTGAGTTGAATATTATTCGTTTTAATATTTTATACGAGTACAACAGTTGCTCATTAATATTTTTAACATTATTTTATTTAGAATAACGAGCTAGGATCCATTAAAGTTTATCAAGTTATATTGATATCTTCCATTGCACATTTAAACAAGTTATCCTTGCAAAAAGATTTTAACTTAGAACTTTTTACCTCCAACATTTTATACCGATTTTTGGAATTTTCTTTTTAGATTACTCTTCAACTGACTTCCATCTAATGTGCATTTTCTTAACTACATACAGACTAATTATTTAATACTGAGGTTAAACCCCACATCCCAATCGCCTGGTTATTACCGATACGTTACAATAAAACAAAAAAAAAAAAAACATTAAGCAATAAAATTGGTATGGTATTGGTTCGACTGCCACTCTTTCAGGATTGTGACTACCGGCAAAGCCTTTCATAGAGATACTCACTACTTGACTACTTATTGTTGTTGTGTTGTGTTGTTGTACTTGTTGGAGGCGGAACGCGTGAGGGAGAGGCAACTGTCGCGCCCTCAAGTCCCTTGTCGTTGCAGGAGATGCCCTGGGCAGCGGGAATCGGTAGCCGATTCCCGGCCACCGTAGACGCGGGCTTGCGGATGGCAAGTAATGGGCAGCTCGCCGTCCGGTAAGGACCAGCAGTGCTATTCTGTAAAAATCTCACCGTGAAAACTTAGGTGAAGTGAGCGTGGAGTGAGCTGTCAATAGTGTCAATCCAATCTTTTATTTATTTATTTATCACAAACGCTGCTACCATTACAGGAATTTCCTAATGCGGTAGCGTGGTCCTTAATTAAACTATCCTAAAAACTATCTTAAATAACATAACACGTACAACATGATTTTTGTGAATTCATTCAGAGAGCACGAAAATAAATCGATCCTGTCAGCCGTGTCATTCAGTGCGTGTAAGGCGCGCGTCAGTGGCGCTTTGCTGAGCAAGTTGGTTCGTGCATGTGGCACTGCTGGTAACTGTGGCTTGCGGCGCCGCGATACGTAATTGTCAGGCACACTCAGACAAATCTCCTTCAAAACACCGGAATTATAGATCTTACCACGTAAGAGTTTAAATACATATGTGCTTATAGCTAAGCCCCTCCTTGTCTCGAGTTTGTTGTACCCGACCATACCGATAACGAATAAGGTTGGGTACATCAACGGATAGAAGGGATAAACACCGTATAGCTTCATGTACAGAAATCTGGTGAATTTGTTTTGTATGCGCTCCAACATGAGACTATATTTAGTCTCATGCGGAGCCCATATGACAGCATTATACTCTAGCTGAGTTCTTATAAGCGCATTATATTAGGTCTTTACCTATGAAATTGCCGTTCTGCAGTACTGGCCATTTCAAATCAAAATAATTTTTGTTTGGCTAAGAATTCTAATTTCAAATTAATTTTATTTTAAAAACATGGATTTTTTTTTCCAAAAGTAGTCATTTGTTTATTGATTAGTGTTACATTTTCATCGCATTTCAATCTTTTTCGTCATCATGGATACGTTAAAAATTCGAGTAATTATGGAATATGAGTACTGTCGTGGCAGCAACGCGGCACAAGCGGCACGCAACATCAACGACGTTTACGGAGTTAACACTACAAACCAACGCACCACTTGTTATTGGTTTGCTCGCTTCCGTTCTGGAAATTTCGACCTGAAAAATGAACCTCGCGGTCATCCGAAGACTTTGGTCGACAATGACAAATTAAAGGCGATTGTGGAAGCTGATGATACACAATCTACGGCTGAATTAGCAGCAGCTTTCGACGTTAGCGTCAAAATAATATTGGTTCATTTGCGTCAAATTGGCAAGGTAAAAAAGCTTGACAAATGGGTGCCCCACGAACTCAATGATCGCCAGCGCGAAGTACACGTCGAGACGTGCCTTGCACTGCTCAACAGACACACAAATGAAGGAATTTTGAACCGCATTGTTACCTGCGATGAAAAATGGATTCTGTTTGATAACCGCAAGCGCTCAGCAAGTTGGTTGGATCCTGGTTCAGCACCTAAACAATGCCCTAAACGAAAACTTACCCCTAGAAAAGTGATGGTCACTGTTTGGTGGTCTAGCGCCGGTGTGATTCATCACAGCTTCTTACCAAACGGGGTGAGCATTACTTCAGATGTGTACTGTGAAGAACTGAACACAATGATGGAGAAGCTGGCACATCTCCAACCAGCATTGGTCATTCGCTCGTGTCCGCTGCTCCTGCACGACAACGCGTGACCTCATACTGCACAGCAGACGGTCTCCAAGTTGCAAGAACTGGGGTTAGAAGCTCTCCGTCATCCGCCCTACTCACCAGACCTTGCGCCTACAGACTACTACTTTTTCCAGAATTTGGATAACTTCTTGGCGGAAAAAAAATTCAATACCCGAGAGGCAGTACAAAATGCTTTTGAAGAATTTGTTGCCTCCCGTCAGCTGATTTCTTTAAGAAGGGCACCAATAAACTGCCACTGCGTTGGCAAAGATGCATTGATTGCATGGGTGATTACTTCGATTAATACAAATAAAAAATGCATGAAAAAAATTCGTTTAAATTTTTTCATACAAAACGGCAATTTCATAGGTAAAGACCTATTACAATGCCGCAACTGCTTTTATATTTGTGTGACCCGATGCCCGTCGAAGAAGGAAACCCAGAGTACTGTATGATTTCTTACAAACATTTACAACATGGTCACGAAATGTTAACTCGGTATTTAGGTGCACACCCAGGTCGCGTACCTTTTCTACCCGCTCTAGCATTAGGTAGAATGACAACTCACTTCACTTAGGTTTTCACGGTGAGATTTGTACAGAATAGCACTGCAGGCTCGGGTCGACGGCGCGTCGTGTTCCACGCGCGCCTCAAAGAGATGTCAGCAGTGATGGGGTCCTATAGGGCCGACGCCGCTGAGGTCGCGGGTTGTTCAAAAGACATACCGTGGCCTTGGCACAGGCAATTGAACGAACACGGGTGGGTTTTACTTAGAAAAGTCTGACACGCCCTCCCGCTCCGCCCAGAGCGGGAGAAGTCCTTTGATGACTTCCCATCCAAAAAAAAAAGGCCAACGGCTTCTTTGAAGCAAGGGAATGTCTCTAACTCTATTTGAAAGTAAATAAATAGGCGTCGTCAGACGAAGAATGATGATGATGAGAGAATTATTATTTTAACCCGTCAGGGTTAAAATAATAATTCTCTATCTACGATCCTCGAAAAGCCCCTTCTTAGTGACCTGTGGAATCATATTAGCCATTTCTAATACTTTATTTATGTATGCACTTGCACACTCACGAACAGCATATTTCAAACAATATTCGAATAAAACTAAGTAGATACTATCCCTACGGAGGCAAGCAATTTTAATAAAGACCGGTAATTTGCAAATCCCCATTGCAATGGCGAGTATATGTACACCTTATTAAAGTTTAAATTACATTGTTAGTTTAGAATATTGTTTCAGTAAAAAATGTTTTAGTTGGGATAACAGAGGGAAAATAATGAAAGTTCATTTCAAAAGTAAAGTTTTAATTGGAATTGATATGATACAAAAATGAAAAGGTTAAGTCCGACGGGGGCGAGACAATTGCTAAGGGGGCACAAATCTGGACTCCGGATGGGTGAGACAGAACGATAAGAGAAACTCGGTAACAAATAGGTACCTGACTCGGAGATGGAACCCAAGAAAACATATTTAGGTACCTAACATCCGTACTAATGCAATTATACTTTATAAGGGTGCAAACCTAAAGAAGCAGCGCCCTAATTGCGTAACACACTATTGATCGGAATTTGAATAATTTTGAAACAAATTGCTAATCCATTGCTTCATATGTTCGAAAACTTTGTCTGCTCGACAACGTATATGCCGGAACGTCATGATTTACTCAGATTTAGACAGACATGTGGGCAGAAGATGGGTTTCGTGCAATGAAAACACACTGGGTGCGATACACGGTGCTTAAAATCACAATCTAACACAATCACTAAGCACAACAAATCGAATACAGTTCCGTGGCGTACCAACCCCGATGTTGCCCCGATGCGATCCGACACTAGACTGTCCTTCTCGCCATGAGGTTAAAACATCACGACTCTGTAGAAGCGCGCTGTAGGTGTGGGTACCTCACGTGATGTCGCCTGTGGCGCGCTTGCGATTCGTTACGCGTCCGTACTATTGACCGGATCCGACATACGAGTATACATAACGCAATTAATTAACCTAGAATAAGATTGTCATTGTGAGGAGAAATAAAGAACTATTACTATTAATGTTGTTGAACTGTCAAATTGAAACCAACTCCGATTGAGATAATGAATAACGCAATTAGGATGCTGGTTTCCGGTACAGGCAAATCTGTGCGACAAGTTTAAACCTGTTTCTTTATAAGTGAGCGCATAAGATAACATATAAATTAATACCTGCACTGATCGGTACCGAACCCGCCCGTACGGGAAACCTGTTTCTTTATGTAAGCACCCTAATAATAATGACAGTACTTTTTTCCTCTATCCGCCCGTGGCTAAAACTCACTTCTTCTTTCTTCGTGGCTTTAGATTGCGAGTCATTAAAAACGTAAGTTTTCTTCCAAACGGCGCAAGCGAATCTTCTTGTGAAAGCTAATACCTGTTTCCATGTCTCTACGTTACTTATAGTAAGTGCAGCATCGTGCTCCAGTGGTCTTAGAAGCAATTCAATCCCGATACACATGGAATCAATTAGTCATTCCTACTGCGGTCAAGGCAGCCATGCAGTCGAAGGCAGTACAATGATATACGTACCTAATAGAATGTCTAAGTGTTGGGATGTACCTATGTTGTAGACATATAATGTAACATTGCGTCTGTATTCTACAAGAGGTAGGTAAAGCTGTTTAGAATGTAGGTGAACACACATTTAGCCACTTACATTTAAGTCCTATGTAATAGAGGGCATGTTTAAAGCAATTAACCTGGTACAAATGCAGACTCCGGGCTGGTAAGTACTGAGAAAACTGATGAAATTTGTCACTAACACTTCGGAATAGAACTCAGGATCCCCCAGTTGCGTTGCTACCATAAGACTAACGACGCAGTTAGAAAAGGTTAAGATGTTATTATAGCTACGATAAAGTCCTTAAAAGTCATCATGTTCAGCATCTAATGTTGCCACTGCTGCCACACAGACCTCCTCTCAGTGAGAGGGAGTGGACTGTAATCCACCACGCGGGCCCAGTGCGGGTTGGTAGATATAGGCCTTGCCAAATATTAAGCATGTAGGTACGTAATTCTCTACGTTTGCACTAGTTCACTAACTATTAACTCAAGTATGCTGCAAGCGTCAAGCGCCTATAATTATAGTCTTGTTAACTTTTGCTGTACGCTATGAACCCTGTGTTTCGCAAAATCTTTACCGAATGTAAATATTTTAGAAAACTAGAGCGCATGACATGTACTTTGCAATTTAAACTACATGTCAATGACATAAAAGTCAAATCCATGTTTGTAAATTGCGACGACTATACATGGTGCCTGGTGGAGGTATTCTGTATTACAACTTCACACTGCTTTGCTATTCATCACTGTTCGTGTTTGCTATAAATTAATGCCATAGACGCTCGGATTACATTTGAAGCTTCACTTACTAACACCCTCTAACTGTGCACTAAACTAGCAATCTGCATACTAACCGCAGTGATTAGAGCACCTAATGAATACTTCAGGAATCGCTCGCTCGGATAATAATAGTGGGAGATGATGTTCTTGAATCTCTGAACGGATACAATGTATTCAACAATAAATAATTTTTATCTGAACTGTTTTAAGCATGACGTAGGTTTGTTTTGTTAATAGATAAGTGAAATAACACGCTGGTGCCACTAGGTTGCGATTCTATGATAATGAATTTGCCAACATTTTTAAGAATAGGCAATTGAATTAAAAACCTAAAGTAACTTCAATATTAAAATTTCACTTTCAAAAAACTAGAAATGCTGGCTAAATTAATTACCTAATGTAAAAACGAAAACTTTTAACAGAAATATAACTTGCAATCTTTTGTTAATTTGTTAAAGAATTTCAGAGCCAGTGATGCCGCAGGCTACAATTAAATAAATGGGATAAAAATAAAAATGTATTTTTTCCAAAAAGCAATTAAATGGTCTGTTATAAATAATCAACTAGCTGTCATTATTATAACTTAATACTGCTTTTACACAATCATTCATTTTATTTCTACCAAATCCACTGATTACGTTACGAAATATTAGAAACACAACACAACAATCCGAACCCATAATAGATGTTTAGTTAAAGATACAATAGTATGAGTAGTATGTGTGTATACCTTTTGAACTTAGTAGGTACCTACACGATGTAATGTTGATGTAATGTCGATGAAAGAGCTGGTGGAAATATTTGCGTTTTCTCCGATAGTTCCGCTATTAGGTAAACTAGACAGAGACAAACAGATTTCTTAGAAAAATCATTACAATATCACATTCTTGAAAGTGTTGAACCTTTTCGTAAAACTTTCCCCGAAATAAAGTTAATTTTCTTAAGTTCAATGTTGTATTCAGGAATAATATATATAGGTACACATAAAGAGTATAATTAAGTTAAAAATATAATACCTTAACCTAACTAAAACTAATATTAAAAAGCTAAAATATGGCGTCAAAAATTTCCTCCGCGTCGCTGTCGACTGGATGTTATGTTATTATGTTGTTCATAATTTTAGGGCTGAAAATGTTTTTACCTGTAGAAAAAAACCCAGATGGTTGTTTCCGAGTCAATTTCTTTTTGTTTTGTTCAAAACAAAACAATCGTTGATTGGGCAAAACAAACGATCACTGATCCACATTAGACCTGGATCGCAAGAGCTGGAAGTCGTGAGGTGAGGCCTTGGCCCGGCAGAGGAATGATACAGCCTAAGTAATAGTAATCTACCTCTTGGTTTTAGAAGAAGAAACATAAAAGAAATAGCGTCATGGTAGTTAAACCACCTTCATTCTTTGTTATGCTATACTCGTACGACCAGTGAATATGATAGAGCGGTTCTATATCAATGGTGAGGGATCACTTTTGCCACTTCTTATATTTTAAAAACTGAATTGTTAGTCATTGTCATTTGTAGATCATTCACAGTCGTTACGTGTCGTCAGAAGCCCGAAAGTCTGACAACCAGTTACCAAGCGATATCGTATTGCCCAGTAAATGGGTTGTGGAGGTCAGTCGCTCCATGTAAAATACTGATATTCAGCTGCATCCGATTAGACTAGCAACTGACTGCAACATAGTTGGGAAAAGGCTAGGCAGATGAATTGTTAGTAATTGTGAGATGTGAATGGAAACTTTCTGTCTCACCATAGACTCTCCAGATAATTCTTTTAATCTGTTGGCGTCATGCATTATCTTGACCCGATACCAAAATACATTAAAAGTAATTTAACCTTAGTATCAAGCATAAAAATATTATTGCTGTTGATAACCTACACTTTCATTACATTGTAATGCCCTTTAAATTGTAGACACTAAGAAATAGAGAATAACACATTGGTAGATAATTTCGTTATAAAAGGGGATGCACTTTCAGTTGGAGCACAGTTGAACTCACACCGAGTCGACTCCACGATGAGGGCTGTCTTATTATTGATTGTGAGCCTGGCCGCCGTGGCCATGGCTAGGCCTGAGCTTGACGACACCACTATAGGTAAGTTTTCATTTTTATTTTTGACACTATCGTCTAAGAATATTATAGTAGATAAATTCCAAATTATACCCTTAACGCATTCCCTGAGGGCAGCTTTCGAACTGAAATAGAATGTACTACACTACAATTAGTAATTTTATAGTGTTTAAGAACTAAAAATTAGTATTTATCTTCTAGTGACAATGGACATCAAGCAACGGCAAATGGTCATCTTGAAATTGTTGAACCATGTGTTGGAACCCTTGATGTACAAGGATCTTGAGGACATTGGCAAGAACTTCAAAATCGAAGACAACGTAGAGCTTTTTACCGTAAGTACAAATCAACGAACCATGTTTATTTTTTGACCAATTTCATGCTTCCCATATTCGGTTTTTGTATTGAAATATGATTTTTTTTTTCAGAAAATTGATGTTGTAAAGGACTTTACCAAAATGCTCAAGGTAGGAGTTCTGCCACGCGGTGAGATCTTCACCCTGCACATTGATCGTCAGCTCAAGGAAGTAGTCACCATGTTTCACATGCTGTACTATGCTAAGGACTTCACCACCTTCGTCAAGACTGCCTGCTGGATGCGCCTATACCTCAACGAAGGCATGTTCGTCTACGCTCTCACCGTGGCAGTCAGACATCGCGACGACTGCAAGGGAATCATCCTGCCTCCTCCCTATGAGATCTACCCATACTACTTTGTGCGCGCTGATGTAATCCAGAAGGCATACTTACTGAAAATGAAGAAGGGTCTTGTGGACATGAAACTTTGCGACTTCTATGGAATCAAGAAGACTGACAAGGACGTTTACATAGTCGACGAGAATATCTACGACAAACGTGTCTACCTCAACGATGAAGACAAACTCCGCTACTTCACAGAGGATATCGACCTTAACACTTACTACTACTACTTCCACATTGACTATCCATTCTGGATGCAGGACAGAGTAATGGACAAACTGAAGATGAGGCGTTTTGAGCTAACAGTGTATATGTACCAACAGATCCTTGCCAGGTACTACCTGGAGCGTTTGTCCAATGGATTAGGTAAGATTAGTGACTTATCATGGTACAAGCCTATCAACAAGGGATACTGGCCTTGGATGAAACTGCAAAATGGTATTCAGTTCCCTGTCAGATTCAATAACTACGTTATTGCTCACGACAACAACCGTGACGTGATCCGTTTGTGCGAAGAATATGAGAAGATTATTAGGGAGGCTATTATCAAAGGATTCATCGAAGTAAGTATTCTTACTATGCCGCCAAAAATGTCGCTTTCTCGGAAATTAAATAACAATACACTAATAACTACTGCCACTAATAGTGGAAATATTAGCCATTCGTTTTAAGAATCTAAAAACATTTTTTTCAGATTAACGGCTTAAGACTTGAACTGACCAAAACTGAAGACATGGAAGTTCTAGGAAAAATGATCTTCGGTAAAATCGACAAGGTAGACATGGACCAGACCGTCGTTGATTCTTACCGCTACCTACTGATCGTCATGAAGGCCGCTCTTGGTCTTAACACTTTCCATTCTGACAAGTATGTATCGCTAACTACTCTGATTTTCTCAAAGCTCTTAGAGAATCATATTATAAAGACGTGTAACCTAAACATGTAACCTTTTTTTTCGGTGTCTTGAGTGGTTAAGGCTTTGTGCTACCATTCTGTCAGTCAATTTATCATTAATCGGATAGGATTGTTTTATATTTTTTTACACTTGTGATAATTACATTTTTTGTTACAGGTATTTCGTCGTTCCTTCTATCCTGGACACATACCAGACGGCTCTCCGTGACCCAGTATTCTACATGTTGCAGAAACGTATCATTGATTTGGTGTGCTTGTTCAAGCTGCGTCTGCCTATGTACACAAAAGAAGACCTCTACTTCCCCGGAGTGAAGATCGACAATATAGTGGTTGACAAGCTCGTCACTTACTTTGATGACTATCTGATGGACATGACCAACGCCGTATTCTTGACTGAAGAGGAATTGAAGAAGACCAAATCAGATATGACATTCTGGGTTCGCAAGCGCCGCCTTAATCACCAGCCGTTCAAGGTCACCGTCGATGTATTATCTGACAAGACAGTCGACTGTGTCGTAAGGGTGTTCCTCGGGCCGAAGAAGGACAATATGGGCCGTCTTATTGATATCAACATCAACCGCCTTAACTTCGTTGAATTAGATACCTTCCTATACAAGCTGACCACTGGCAAGAACACAATCGTCAGGAACTCTTATGACATGCACAACCTTGTCCGCGACCGCATGATGACTCGCGACTTGATGAAGAAGGTTGAGTCCATCACCGATATGCGTGACTTGTTAATCAAGGACTTGAGAAACTACCACACCGGTTTCCCCACCAGACTTTTGCTTCCTAAGGGTTGGGTTGGAGGTATGGACATGATAGTCTACGTCATTGTGACACCATTGAGAATGGTCGACAACGTTGACATTAACATCTTGGACATGAACCGGAAAGATCTCATGGTCGACTTCAGATCAACCGTCCTTCTGGACAAGATGCCTCTTGGCTTCCCCTTCGATCGTCGCGTTGATGTTGGAAACTTCTTCACACCTAACATGAAGTTTGTAGATGTAAAGATTTTCCACAAGAAGATGACGTGCGACATGAAGACCAGGTGGAACCGCTGGGTGCTGAAGAACTACAACATGGTGGACAGGACGCCCATCGATTCAACGTACTTCGTGGACACAGACATTGACCTTAAAGTTAACCGCAACAATAACATGATTGATATATAAATGTATGTATAACTGCAGAATGAAGACTGAACTAAATAATGACAACGACTGTTATGAAGCAATTTAAAAAAAAAACATAAAAAAATAAACTGAAATATTTTTAATTACGTGTTGTTCTCTTATTTAAAAAAATCCACTATATTAATAGTATAGATAAACAATGGCACACTAGTGACTAGAAGAAATATACCAACAATTTTCCTTTTCCTAAATATGTATTAATAATATTCACATAATATTATATTAATAAGTAATTTTAAACAAAACTTCGTAAATACAGGTCAGTCAGTTGCTGTTGCTGTGGCCTATCAGAAACTTGTTTAGAAGCTCTGTTCGGGTAGCGATTTAAAAAATAAAACGTTAGGCGTTTTATTTTTTAAATCTTTATCGCTAATGATATTTTTACCCAACTGCGGCCAAAACCAAAATGATGTTATGGTTATCTAATGTTTTTAACAAAGAATTTCTGAAAAAAGGATTCAAACTCAAAGCATTTATTTCAAATAAACCAATTACAGGCACTTTTGAATTATCAATGGGTCGGTCAGTCAGAAAGATGAAGCTAGTTGCCCATTCCAAAGCGAAGTAGATCCCTATGGAGAAGAACGGCCAAGAAACTCCACGGACACTCTTTTAAATCATAATATTTTTACAAAATATTGGTTACATCGTTCATGTTGAAAATATACATGTGAGAACAATGTAGAAAGACGTGCACGTTAAAAAGCGTCCGTAATAAAAAGATAAAAACTAAAACAACTAAATTAAATATTAAAATTAAAAATAAGCCATGGCAGCTAAGAGACGACCAGTCCCAACTGACGGCAACTGGCGGATTGTACACAGCGATCTGACCATGCCATTATGGAACCATGTGTACAGCTTCAATTTTACATCTGCAAACTAAAAATAAATACCTGCTACTGCCTACAGACCAGAGAGTGTCAGAGAGAATATTTATTACGTTGAATGCATGATTCATGGATTAATTTTCATAGAAAGTGAAAATTGCATATTATATAGTGCAAATTGGTAATTCATTTTAAAAAACAAATAACTTTTAACTGACGCAGGACTGTGAGTTATGTCAATGCTTGCAGGGGCTCAAGGCAGCTCATCAATCAAATGGTTAATGTTGTCTAAGTATTTAGTTCGGTTTTTAAACACGCCTCATGGTATGCGGCAGCACCTGTATGGCTGCAACTCAGATGGTCCCCTACTGGTGTGGCGGCTAGGCAAGCGGCGCAATGGCAGGCATCCCCGAGGATATCGCCTCGCTTTCGTCTCCACGCAGGATGGTCGTCTCCCGATCCTAGTCAGCTTTCTTTGAAAGCATAACACTTTCACAGAAGGAGGCCATTGTCCTCAAAGAGCCGATCCGTATCTTATGAATAAAGTCTTCGCATAATCACTACCCCTTTTAATGTACCCACGAATAGAAAACGTGTTGCGCCGACCCCAAGTAATATGGGATAAGGGCAGGAAGATGATGATGATGAATAGAAATGGGATGACTTGTTCCTAGCTGGTGTGGCTGAGAAAATACTTACTTAATTAAAACGAATAAGGTAGCCTGTATAAAAAGAAACCTGATGAGACATAATTTCCAGACGTGAATCTTGATCAAGGTAGGTGTTACCTACATATCTCCACTAGGAAATCCTACCTACTTACAATCAATCTGCCTAGCCTTTTCCCAACTATGTTGGGGTCGGCGTCCAGTCTAACCGGATGCAGCTGAATACCATTATTTTACATGGAGCGACTGCCTATCTAACCTCCACAACCCATTAACTGGGTAATACGATACCCCTTGGTAAGACTGATTGTCAGACTTTCGGGCTTCTGACGACCCGTAACGACTGTCAAAGATCCACGAATGACAGCCGGGACCAACGACTTAACGTGCTTTCCGAGGCACGGAGGAATCTCGGTATGTAAAGATGGTCACCCATCCACGGACCAACCACGGCAAGCGTAGCTTAACCTGATGGATCGAACCGTACGGCTGTTATTACTTAGCCAATCCTAATCGAAATCCTACCTACTTACCTTTTTTTTTAAATCATAGATAAATATTTTTTCAGATTTCTCACGCAAAACTACCTAATAGGTGTCGGGCCGAATAGTATTCTTAAGGCCTTTAATAAGATATCAAGATTCTCCTATCTGGAAATAAATTGGAGTCTCAATCCTTATAAGAACCGAAAGTTTTAGCAGAAGTATCAAATTACAAAATTGAGAGCTGTGAGACTTAAATTGGTAGTCCAAGATCATGAGCAGGTTAAGTTTTTCAAACATGGGGAATCTGTCTGTGTCTATAAATAAATTAACCATCTGAAGGCTTTATAGAATATTACTAAGGCAGGTATTAATTTCTGCGCAAAAGTGATATACATATAATTATGATGATATTTATACATACAATTATGAAATACTTCTGCAGAATATTGATTAATCCTACTGAAATGGATCGGTACAGACATCTACATCGCTGTCTGAAATTACTCTCAATTTCCAAAGAGTCAAATGGTTTTCACAAGCGCCACTAGGTGGCGCAGAATGTAAGGAGAATTTACAAGTAGGTATGTGTACTAACACTAGAAATTCAACCGCTGAAAATAAATAACCCAAGTACTAACCGTACCTTTTAATTATTTTGGTACACCAATTCTATGAAAACGTTTCTTGTAAAAAACTATCTAGTACTTCATTAATATTCGACGAAGTCATAACTCAGTTTTGTTGCCAGGTTTCAGTATTTTTTTACTAGATGGCAGTTACTCATATTATATTATGTCCTCTGTACGTCAGCATACCTTCTGCATCATGTCAGTTCCTGCAAAAATAAGAGATAATAATTTTATCCACTTGTGGGTGCAACAATAAGCTGTTATCTAGAAACATCTTCCTGTTTCTTGATAAAAACAAACTACGATCACTAATCCTTTTGCCAAATGCACTGGCCAAATGTTGCGATTGTGACAAAAAAAAAAAAACTATAGACTACAATGTAGCGATAGTTTTGTGTAAAAATCGTAACACATGGCTTGCTATGGTTTCTGCCTACTTAGTTACCTACCCTCATAGGACTTTTTAACCGATGAAAAAAGAAGGAGGAGGTTCTCATTCGACACGTGTTTTTTTAATTTTTTTTTATGTATGACCACGCATAACTTTTTACAGAGTTGTCCGATTTGAAAAAAAAATTGTTTTATTCGAGAGGGTATACGACAAAGATGTTGGTTTGCTTGGGTAGTTTTTGAGTTAGCTTCAATAATACGTATTTTTTCCCACTTTTATATGGATGATGTTCTAGTTTGTTTTGCAGGTATGGTATTAGAATTTGTGTGGGGTAGGTACCAGAGCTAAAAAGTGAAAAATAAAACCTCTTTTACAAAAAAATACAACCGACTTCCAAAAACAACACTACAAAGTGAAAAATAACTGTAATTTCGGAAGTCGGTGGCAAAAAACGAAAATACATTGAACCAGACACCGACTTTCGAAATTAAAGTTATTTTTCACTTTGTAGTGTTGTTTTTGGAAGTCAGTCATATTTTTTTGTGAAAAAGGTTTTCCTATTATAGAAAAATCGGCCAAGTGCGTGTCGCATGCACAATGAAGGGTTCCGTAGTTGAAAAGAATTTATCCCAAAAACAAACTTAACAATGGATCCCAAAAAAGTTTTTTTATGTGATAAAACTACAAATGAATAATTTTCGGACGTTTTCCTTTATTTGTGCTAGGAGACCTTGCTTCTTGCCAAATTTCATTATTCTAGGTCAACGGGAAGTACCCTATCGGTCTTATTACAAAACGAGGTTTTTCTTCCGTCATGGTTTAAACCATAGAGCCAGTTTTTGTAATAAGAACCTAGCTGTGATAGAAATACAGGTCTTTATACAAAACTGACAACTTAGTCCGGTACTAAGTTGTCAGTTTGTAAAACTGACATCTTAATGTGTCGGAATAAAGTTCGAAATTCAAAAAAGGGTCCATGGTTTAAACCTGGGTTTGAAGATGAACCTTGTTTTGTAATAAGACGGTATAGGTTTTGATTTACTTGCGACGGTTGCGAGTATCAAAATGTGTCGCAAAATGGCCGTATTTTTTTCTTACGTTGTCTTAGAAGCTTGATTTTTGTAGAACTCTAAGGGACCATAGACTTACGTATTCGATATTAATTTCAACTTGATATCTTCACGCGTCTCTGAGAAAAAGGGTCATGACAGACTGACAGAGTTGAAATTTTTTTTAGATGATAGAGTTACAAATTAACAAGTTTCAGACTTTTTCCTTTATTTGTGCTGTGAGAGCTTGCTTCTTGCCATATTTCATGATTCTAGGACAACGGGAAGTACCCTATAGGTTTTGATTTACTTGCGAGTATCAAAATATGTCGCATAAATGGCTGTATGTTTTTATTGCGTGGACTTAGAAGCTTGAATTTTTTAGGACGCCAAGAGACTATAGACGTACGTATTTGATATTAATTTCAACTTGATACCTCCACGCGTTCCTGAGAAAAAGGGTCTTGACAGACTGACAGACAGACAGACAGACAGACGGACAACGAAGTGATCCTATAAGGGTAACGACACAGACGACGACACAGACGACGACACGGATAGACGACGCGGACATGACACAGTTGGAGGAGGTCATGGCTCGTGCGGCAATGGCTGACGATGAGCCGACTCAGCCTGCATCGCCCGGCTGGAGCGAACAGCTTTTAGCTTCGTCGTCGAGCGATCCACACGAGGACCAGAACAGGGTGGGGGTAGGGGGTAGATCATCAGATGGATCCATCTCCGACTAGCCCCACCTTGCCACCGCCAACGACCCTCAAAATCATCCAAACTAACCTCCAGCATAGCCAGACTGCCACTGCTAGTTTACGCAGGGCGCTGGAGGTAAAGCCCCAGACTATAGCTCTGATCCAGGAACCGTGGATCAGGAATAATAGAATATGCGGCCTCGGTAACATCATAGGTAAGCTAATTCTCAACACACATGGCTCAGAAAAACCAAGAACCTGCGCTTACCATATACTGACACTTCCGTCGCTATATATCTTGGAAATAGCTTTATTTGTTAGAAGCAATCCTCACTGGTTTCCTCTTTTGTCAGACAATGTCACTAGAAATAGACGTACTAAATATAAGAACTTCTTACAACCTCACTCTGCGAAAACAGCACTCCTTCATAAGAGCGTGTTTTGTATGGCACCACTAATATATAACAAGATTCCAGAGGTTATTAAAAATATAAACCAGCCAAACTTATTCAAAAGAGAACTTAAGAAGTTACTTACCGATAAATGTTATTATTGCGTTAAAGATTTTTTAAATGATAGCTTCTAATCTATTGTATTAAATTTCAAGTTGCTATAATTCATTTTGTACGCCAATGGTGGCAAAACATGTTGAAACTCACAGATTTTTACTTTTACATCCACATTTGCATTTATATGTATAATGAATGTCACACATGTTTACAAATAAATATATCTTTATCTTTATCTTTTATATCTTTATCTTTACATACCCAAAGACATTCCCATCACACCACTTACCCAATTTTGTTCCAGAGACCTGACAGCTATCAGGCTCAATACTGTAGGCTATATACCAGATGTTGTACTGGCCTCGGTCTACATACCGGGGGAGGACGCAGATTGTCCTCCGAAGGAGATGGCCGACCTGGTGCAGCACTGCGAGCACGCAAAATTTGACCTCATCATTTGCACCGATTCAAATGCGCACCATCCGCTCTGGGGCAGCGACGCATCGAACCCCAGAGGAGAGGTACTATCCACTTATTTATTCTCTACTAACCTTAACATTGTAAACCGCGGCTCAGGTCCTTCTTGAGACCCACTTTCCAGACTGTAGACTCTTAGAGGACAGGACGTGGGAGGTTGAACCAGAATGAACCCCAACGGTGCAAGATTGGTCTAGAGCACACAACATAGTAAAAAAAGACCGGATAAAGTGGGCTATCAACTCCTTTCAGCCATATAAGTCCGCAGGACTGGACAGCATGCATACTCCACTGGCAGATCAACTGAATCTGCACTGCACAGTGTAGTTTCCAAAATTGAATGCGCGGTGGACCACAAATGCTCATCACTGGCTGCCTTCATTGATATAGAGGGCGCCTTTGACAAAACCATGTTTGACAGCATCAACATGGCCCTCGACAGACATGGCATAGACTTGACACTAAGAGGTTAAATCACCAACATGCTCAAACTGAGAGCTGTGCAGGTAACAGTGAACGACAGCACAAGGGCCATTGTGGCAAAGGGCTGCCCGCAAGGGGGAGTCCTTTCTCCGCTGTTATGGAACCTGGTTGTTGACAGCCTCATTAAAACCCTCAATGACAAAGGATACTACACCGTAGGCTACGCCGATGATTTAAACATAATAATAAATGGCATCCACGATAATACCTTATGTAATCTTATGCGCCAAGCTTTGAAAATAGTAGAGGACTGGTGCAGCAAACACCAACTATCAGTGAATCCCACAAAAACCGAGCTGATTCTCTTTACAAAAAAGAGGAAGCTGTCAACATTACAACTACCAAGTTTCTTTGGAACTACCCTAAGCCTGTCAACTGAAACCAAATACCTGGGCATCTTTTTGGATAAACAGTTGAATTGGGCAGAACATACCAACTACATCACCACAAAAGCCAATATATCCCTGTGGCAATGCAAGCGTTTGCTCGGCAGAAATGGGGGGATCGGCCCCAAGGTCACTTACTGGCTATACACCACTGTTATCAGACCAATCATCACATATGGCTCACTAGTCTGGTGGCCCAGGACAGACTTGAGCACAGCCCGGAGAGATCTCGAAAAGCTGCAGCGGTTCGCATGCGTAGCGATCACTAGTTGCATAAGAACGGCACCGTACTCCAATCCTTACAGAGAAGACACATCTCCTCGAGACTTACACTAGAATGTCACATTGCACTAGAGCGTATAGCGGTATCTAACCGCAATACTGTGACACTGCAATGGATAAAAGGACACAGCGGATCACTGGGTAACGACGCAGCTGACGATTTAGCTAGGAGAGCATCTAGCACGTCAGTCTGTGGACCTGAACCAATTGTACCCATCCCCTTCAACCAGTTACGCAAGTGGCTACAGGAGTCCACTCATACACAGGCGGAGAGTTGGTGGTCCTCGACACCGCGATGCAGGCAGTCTAGGGAGGCTATGCCATCTATAGATAGCAAGCTAACCAGACGTCTGTTACGCCTGAATAGGCATAGTTTGCGCCTGGTGACGGGAACTATCACAGGACACTGCTCACTAAACAAACACTTTCACACAATGGGAATAACGGACAGTCCTCTGTGCAGGGCCTGCCTGGAGGCTGAGGAAACCGTAACGCATGTGCTCTTTGAATCCACAGGCGTCACCCAAATTAGAACAGGAACTCTTGGAACACCCAGATCTTTCGCAGATGTTTTGAACAGACTTGGAGACTTAATCGACTTCTGGAATGAGGTGGGCTGATTGGAATAACCCCCTACCCCCGACGGCCGCTATGGCCCACGCAGAATGGTCCACATGAAGGACTAAGTGCGGAAACCATACCCTCTAACTAGAACTAGAACTAAATCCTATAAGGGTTTCGTTTTTTTCCTTTTGAGGTACGGTATAATAGAAAGACCGCGAAAAATGTTCTACAAAGTTCATAGTAGCAACAACTTACGTAAAAAGATTAAAAACTAAACGAGAAACGGTATCATTGTTATTTTAACACCGTCTGACCTCATCATTTTTGTCTTAGGTCATGTCCACTTTTGCGATACGTGTCTGCACAAAAATACACTGATGGCACAACAGTTTAGTGGTTGGTTACGCTACGAGTTGCGGGTTCTATTCCCAAAAGTATTTTTTTTTGACTTGCAGAATGAACACTTCTTGTTTTACGAGACTTCACTACCTCGTTTCTTCCGAGGTTATGGATGCTGGAGAATAAACATAAGCAGGAGACGTTTTAACTTAGTAGAATATCTTCGAACCTACGACCGCGTACTTACTTGAAAAACATAAAATAAAAACATGCCAACCGTATTGTATCCTCCGTAGAGCGTATAGATAGGCGATTGCTATTTTTCTTAGCTGCTTCTGACAATTTCTCGAATGAAAAGCTAAGTATTAGATACAGTCAATCGAACATCATACAGTGGGTAGACATTGACAGCGCCATTACATCGTAGCAGTACATAAGGGTGATTTTCGTATTGCAAGTGTTACACCGATGGGCTGTTGACTGGACTGTGCTCGAAACAAACGTAACCCCACGTTTGTTACACGGCAGTCACATAAAAAAAAACCTCTATTACGATACAACAAGTCAATCAATCTGCCTAGCCTTTTCCCAACTACATAATATTTTGTGGTCGGCTTCAATAAACTAATACTTACCAATATTTTACATTAATGACTGCCTATCTGACCTCCACAACCCAGCAACTGGGTAATAAATTACGATGGCCCTTCATACACTGCTTGTCTGACTTTCGGGCTTCTGACAACTCTAATAACGACTGTCAAAGATCCACGAATGACAGCCGGGGCCAATGGCTTGACGTGCTTTCCGAAGTACGGAGGGGTCTCGGTATGTAAAGATGGTCACCCTCCACAGCCAATCAGGGCAATCATAGTACCTGATCAATCGACCCATGCGGCTATTATTACTTAGCAATAAGCCCCTCTTTTAAACGTCAATCATATTTTAAAAACTAGATGAGTACAGTCCTACCAACTTAGCTGTGAACTGAAAGAGGACGGCACCGTCGATTCAGTGTTGCTAATTAATATAAGGTTTTCAAGAAGGAAATTTCACATTAGACATAATTGTTTAATAAGAATTACAGTTTTTTACAAATTAAAAACAATGATACTTATATAAAAATAATAAAATAACATGACGGCCGTAGTTCCAATTTTCGCCATTTCACAGATAAGTTAGTAGGAGTGTACCTAATATTATTGTCATAATACTAACTCCATTTATTTTAAAAATATGATGGCTCCATGTGTAGATAAGCTCCGAAACTAAATGGAACAATATTCTGTGTCCAAAACGTGACTGTTACACTTGACATTGACTTAGGTCAGTTCAGCCTTCAGCCAAACCGAGTGCACTGATTACGTTGTTTTTACTTGAGGTAATAACAATTTGATAACACGTGTTATTGTCATTTTGTAACCACCTATCTTGAGATATTGTAAGTTATTGTTTTAATTAACATAACATCACGCCGAAGAAGAGGATAGTGTGGCAGATTTTAGAACACACACATTTTGACAGCAATCCTAATTTGGATAAATAAAAATCAATGGCTAAATGTGTTGCTAAGCGAAGCGCAAAACTCGAGAACGGCTGGACCAATTCAGCAATTTTTTTTTTGAAAGTTCTTAGGAAAAGAAAAATTGGAAAATTGCCGGGAAAATTGGAAAATTCGGGAAAACTGAAAGTTCATTGTCTATGGGAATTTTGTATGAATTATTGAAATTTGGAAAGGACAACGTCTATCGGATTAGCTAGTCCTAACTAATAAAATGGTTGAACGGATTTAGATGAAATTTGACACACGGGTAGACCATGACCTGGATTAGTATACTTTTTATCTCGGTAGTACGTTCCCGTGGAATAATTTCTGTTATGCACGCCAGCGAAGCCGCTGGCAAAAGCTAGTTTATTGTAAGTCCCACGAATAATAGGGGGTGAATAGGTATGGTTTTCAAATCAGTATGAATAGTCACAAGTCATTCTGACAGATATGGAAACACATAGCCTGCTTAAAATGTCTTACCTTGCAGTAGGAAAGTAGGCCTGTACTCTGAGATATTGAATCTCGCAGAGGATACGGAAGTTAAAATTCGACAAATTATAAAAGGCAATGCAATAGGGGACTTGTTTTAAATGAATAATAGATTTCTCTTAGTATAAACACGCACTGCTTACACCTATCGTATCCCGAATGACTTTTCTCCCGAACAATGCATGTAAAGCTTTTATTCAAAATTGACTGAATGTTCGAATGTGTCATAGACATAATCAGTCTATTATACAGGGTGGGTCAAAAATCGTGGATCAAACGTAATAGGGTAAAAGTTGGGGTTATTTGCATTAAATAATATCTCTGTGGCAGAGCCATTTTTTTTTTTTTTTTTTGTGGATGGGAAATCATCAAATGCTTCTCCCGCTCTGGGCAGAGCGGGAGGGCGTGTCAGACTTTTACTGACTAAAACCCACCCATGCTTCTTCAACTGCCCGTGCCAGGGCCACGGTATCTCTCTCGAACTACCCGCGACCCCGGCGGCATCGGTCCAATTGACCCCGTCACTGCTGACATCTCTTTGAGGCGCGCGTGGAACACAGCGCGCCGTCGACCCGGGCCTGTTCCTTACCGGACAGCGAGCTGCCCATTACTCGTCGTCCGCAAGCCCGCGCCTACGGTGGCCGGGAATCGGCAATCGATTCCCGCTGCCCAGGGCGTCTCCTACGGCGGCTAGGGGCGCGAGGGCGCGGCTGTTGCTTCTCCCTCACGCGTTCTGCTTCCTCCTTCGCGAGCATTACTGCTTCGCAGAAGGAGGTGACAGCTTCCCATACACTCTCGCTCCGCACCATGGCCTGGACCAGGTTTGGACGCGAGAGATCGCCGCCGCCGATCGCCTTCGTGAGAACACGGCGGTGCTCCGCCCAAGCCGGGCAGACCTCCACTGTATGCTCCACCGTGTCCTCCGGGTGATCCACACAATGGTGACACCCGGGCGTTTCCTCCCGCCTTATCCGAAACAGGAACCTCCCGAAACAACCATGTCTGGTGAGGACCTGCGTCAGGCGGAAGGTGAGGACGCCGTGGCGCCTCTCCAACCACTCCTCAAAGAGGTGACTTATCGCCGCAATTGTGGCGTGCCCAGCGCTGGGTTGCGACAATCGCATGTGGCAGAGCCCTAACTTGATCTCCTTAAAAGTTATGAGTAAAATGGCTACCTATTTTAAAACAATAAACAGTGTTTAGTTGCTTCTATAATTATCATCACTACAAAAGTGCTTTTATGACAGTGGGTAGGTACATGATTTATGAGTATTGACACTTTTTTCGATATCTTTTTATTGTTACCTACTTATCTTTTTTTTTTTTTTTTTTTTTACTGCAAATAACCATAAGTATAGCCATGTTTCATTTGATCCACGGTTTTTGACCCACCCTGTATATACGAGTACAGGCTGCCCTTTGAATGAAACCTTTACAATTCGTGCTAGCTATAGTACACTTCCATACCATTTTCTGTAAAGAGCCGACAATGTATAAGCAAAACATTTGCCAACTATCATTTTCTCACATTAGGCCATGACGTTGGTACTTGGTACCTATGCAGAGCCAACGCACGGCACAGCTGCCAAAACCGAGTTGATCTATTGAAGCTGGCCAATTAACTGTCGAAGACTTATCTCTTTGGAATGTAGATAGGTACCTGCTGCGTTTAGGCGACTTTGTTGCAGTTGTTGGTAAAACTCACATGACATGAAACGAATTCGGCGGAACGATCAGCGTCCGTATTATGATAGTATAACTTTTATGACGTATCACAGCCATCATTGTTCCAGTGCAAGAGAGAGCGACAACTGTACAGGACTAACGGCTACATCCCTTTTTAGCAACGACTTTTTTTTTGTTCTTTTTTTTATTTTTTATTCTAGACTTTTAGTCTAGTGGCTACAATTGCTAATCGTGGGTTTGAACCCCAGATCATGCGATTACAAAGACTAACGAATTTAAGGTTTGTTTAAAAAATCAAGTTACCACGATTTAATCCTGAATGTCGAATTATTAAAATTGTATAAAAGATTTAATAGGAATATAACATTGAATAGATAAGCAAAATAAGCAAACTATTTGATAGCATAATTATCAAAGCTTACATAATACTCGCCTCGCCTCGTCGCGTCTGTCTAGTGTTTGTAAGCATGGCTGCTGAGCGTGACGTCCGGGTTCGATTTCCCGGTGGTTATTGAGTTCTTCCATTAGGAATTTTCCCAGTAGCAGACCGTAGTTTGGATTTTCATCTCTGCATAACCCTTCGAGGTAGAGGCGTGATGTTACATTATGCATACATAATAATATTTCTTTTGTTGCTGTTTAAAGACCTTGAAAGCTGCTGTATTTGGTCAAATATCATACAGGAGTAATAAAAGTCCTCCAGAAAGAAATTTGGCCATGGCGACTAATCTCAGTGGAGACCAGCCTTTGACGCGGGAGATATTATAGCGCACAAGTGTGTGCGCAGAAACAGGTGCACTCTCTCATTCCTCAATCTCATAGTCCGATGGGACGGCAATCCGACGCGACCGGAGAGAGAATAAGCGCAGGGCCAACGGCTTAAAGTGCTTTCCGAGGCTCGGGAACACCACCACCTACCAAATTCCAGGCTGTTACTAAGAAACTCCTAATGGAAAAAAATGACAGGACCCCACGCTCAGTATTCGCACTTGCGACCACGGCACGAATGGGGCAGTCATCATACAGGAGTATTTAGCATTGAATCAGCCTTTAGGTACCCTTTCATATTACACACGTCTCCTAATGATCGATCTCACAACACACACTAAACCTCTCTAAACCTGCTAATATTATAAACTCGAAAGTTTGTGAGGATGGATGGATGGATGGATGTTTGTTCCTCATCCACGCAAAAACTGCTAAACGGATTTTGATGAAATTTGGCACACTGACAGTTTATAGCCTGTATTAACAGATACAATACTATTTGTCCCAATACTCTTATGGATTCGAGACTCACGTGGGTAAAACCACGGGGAGCTGCTGGTTACTATAATATTCACGACGCTAGACATGCTGCACCGACCTCAAATGCGTTAGGACAAGGGTAGCAGGATGATGATGACGATACTCAGACGCCCATATTCATCTCAATAATGTATGGGACCTGTTTGGAAAAGTTTATCATATCAATGACGCCCGGGCGTTGCGCCGTCAACAATTACACATTGCACAAGTGGACAGTGAATCATTCACTTAGGGCATTAGACCAATGAACTGTGAACTTGTTATTAGCATATTGCATTAACAGTCATAACTTTTGGTGCATTCAACTTCTCTTATCATTACTCAGAACAAAATGTCTATGAACTTTGAAAATTATTTTACTATAAATTAGTAAGATTTGTAAAAGAAATCACAGTCAATTAGACAAAATGAAGACGTTAACAGCCGTGTTAGTGGTTACTGTGCTCGTGATACATATCTCTGGGTACTTGATACAAGTACCAACTGCACCATCAGTACAGAAGCCTAATGAATTTGGTAAGACTTGTTTCTATTTAACTATACCAATTAACGAGGTGGATTAGAATGTCTCTACGAGTGACGAGACTTACAAACAAATGTATTCAGAGTATTCAGCCCTGCTGCTACGACATTTCCTATTTTATACAGGGTCAAATTAAATTAGGTAGCGAAACTCCGCACACTTGATGCATACCGATACCTAAACACAACAAAATAAGAATAAAATTGATTTGATGATTTTTTTTTTGGGTCGGAGACCGCTGGTAGTGTTGTTACTTGAAGTATGACTTGAGAATAGGTACATTTTGATACAAGTGGAGAATTTTTGTTAATGCATTCGAGGCGGAATTAACACCCGAGCCGTAGGCGAGGTTGTTTTTGAGCCGAGAACTGCAATAACAAATGTCCACGTGTATCAAACGACGTTTTTAACCGACTTCTAAAAAAGGAGGAGGTTCTCAATTCGGATGTTTCTATTTTTTTTTTTATGTTTGTTCGCGCATAACTCCGTCGCTTGCCAACCGATTTGAAAAAATATTTTTTTGTTGGAAAGGGTATACTTCCCAAATGGTCCCATTTTTGTCAAAATCCAGTTCTGATGATGGGATCCTGGAGAAATCGAAGGAACTCTT
Source organism: Cosmia pyralina (assembly GCA_946251885.1). Lineage (NCBI taxonomy): Eukaryota > Metazoa > Arthropoda > Insecta > Lepidoptera > Noctuidae > Cosmia > Cosmia pyralina. The sequence continues at coordinate 13,251,385 of OX276359.1, read as the reverse complement.
CAAATATTATAGGCACACCTATAGCGATTTGGGTATTTTTTATAGTAGCTCGTGCATTTGCTCTCGGAAAGCACCACATGGTGAATTGGAACTGATGATGAAGACCACAGATGGCTACCAGAACTACTCAATGATAAATATTTCACGGGTTGCGATTCGATTACTTTAATATGGTTGCTAAGCAATTTCCGCTCGTCACATAATGCGTGTGATGAGTGGTTGTTGAGGAGTTCTCCTGGTTCTTACCAGCAGAACTCCTCAACAATTAACGTCCCAGCATCGGGAAAAGCAATATTTTGTAACATGTGATGAGCAATTGACATTAGACTATTGTAACTTATACAAATTATAAACAGACCCACTAAAAAGTGAAAAATAAAAACTTTTTTACAAAAAAATACAACCGACTTCCAAAAACAACACTACAAAGTGAAAAATAACTTTAATTTCGGAAGTCGGTGGCAAAAACGAAAATACATTTAATCAGACACCGACTTGCCAAATTAAAGTTATTTTTCACTTTGTAGTGTTGTTTTTGGAAGTCGGTTGTATTTTTTTGTAAAAAGTTTTTTCAATACACTTTTGAAGAAATAAAATAAAATAACGAAAAATATTTTTGTCATGAATTATTAGGAAACTACATATGATTTAAATTTTCTTTTTTTTCCGCGCTTTGCTTTCACCAGGTTGAAGGAGAAGCAAAGGTATAAAACCGATAAACAGCCTAATATGAAAAATAGAAAATTCAAATATTTTTGAGTTTAGAACACAAAATGTGAATATGTTCATAAACTTTTTTTTTTATTGTAATAATCATGGTTTTGATGATATTATATTTAACATTATTTAAATATTCAAAAAATATTAACGCCATAAAGACGCAAATCTCTTTGCCAAGATTACAAAAGAAACATTCACCTCCGAATAGAGAAGACCGGTGTGAATAGAGGCATTGAACCAATTTGGACTTAGTATAGGTATAAGTTATCTGTGGCAAGTTTTATTCCCGCACACGTGTTGGAAAATGAAAAATAGCACGCGTGTGAAATACATTGTATTGTGAACCTAATCGTAGTGCGATATGAACCAGTTTTCGAGGAAGTGTATTTAAAAAATCTATTTTTTTTTTTTTGTTTTATCGTGTTTAGATATCAGTACCCATCACGTCTGTGATGTTTACAAAACAAAAACTGTTTTTTAATAGATATTTCAAGTGGCTACACTACCTGCGGTTAATGACCCAAAAACTCATGAAATTATTTCCTTTTTAGGGTTCCGAACCCCAAGGGTAAAACGGGACCCTATTACTAAGACTCCGCTGTCCGTCCGTCTGTCTGTCCGTCTGTCACCAGGCTGAATCCAATGAACCGTGATAGTTAAACAGTTGAAATTTTCAAAGTTGATGTATTTCCGTTGCCGCTATAACAACAAATACTAAACAACAGAATAAAATAAATAATTAAGGGGGCTCCCATACAAAAAACGTGATTTTTTTGCTCGTTTTGCTCGATATTGATAACGGCAACAGATAGACGCTTGAAATATTCACAGAATGTTTAGTAATATATTTACTTTAAAAGTATATATATAATTAAATTAAAATAAAACAAATATTTGAGGGGGGCTCCCATCAATGGGTAGATCGCCGTCCGCTAAGGACCAGGCCTGGGTCGACGGCGCGTTGTGTTCCACGCGTGCCTCAAAGAGATGTCAGCAGTGATGGGGTCCAATAGGGCCGATGCCGCATGCCGCCGGGGTCACGGGTTGTTCGAAAGAGATACCGTGGCCCTGGCATGGGAAACTGAAGGAACATGGGTGGGTTTTAGTCAGTAAAAGTCTGACACGCGCGCTCCGCCCAGAGCGGGAGAAGTCATTTGATGATTTCCCATCTACAAAAAAAAAGGGGGAGCTTCCATACAACAAACGTGATTTTTTTGCCGTTTTTATAGATAATGGTACGGAAACCTTCGTGCGCGAGTCTGACTAACACTTGGCCGGTTTTTGTTTTATGATGTTAAGATATCGACACCCATCACGTTGCTGGAGTTTCGCTAGCAAGTTTAATTTGACCCTGTATAAAGCTCTGCCTACACTGAGAAGAATCCCACCCCGGACGCGGGACACGACTGCGACCATCGATTGTTTTAATGATTAGGAAGTCACGTGACTATTCTCGCCACCGCGCCAGTTTGAACGCATACGAGATAGTTGACAATCGGCGCGAGCGAAATTCGCTTCAGTGTAGTCAGAGCTTAACTAGTGCAGACATTAGTACCTAGTACCTAACCAGATGTAGACATAAGCCCTCTCAGTGATTTCATATATTTATTTATTTATTTATTCTTACAGAAAGCTTACAGACTAATATCATAGTAAACAATCATTCATATTCACTATGCTAAGAGTTAGAACCAGCGATATAAAATAGTTGATTTACATAGGTACTTTTCATATTTCTATAACATTCTTACAGGATATTTTAGTTGTCAAAATGGCTTACAAATGCCCATAGTTAGTATTTGTATGTTAGTTTGTGTTCTTCCTGTTCGAGTTCCAATAAATACTTTTTCATTCTGTATGTTCTTTCTATAGTTTTATCAGAATGTTGGGCCACAAAAGGGATAAATGAAAAGCAGTTGTATGCAGCTGAGATGAGAATGCTAAGAGGGATGTGTTACACGAATGGATAGAATAAGAAATGAGTACATAAGAGGAAGTCTAAAAGTGGCACCGGTGACTGAAAAGTTGTGCGGAAATCGGCTGTCATGGTATGGGCATGTGATGCGGAGGAGTGAGGAAAATGTCGTGAGGAAAGTTTTGAGTATGAATGTCGATGGCTATAAGAGTAGGGGAAGACCAAAGAAACGATGGATGGATTGTGTGAAAGATGATATGGCTAGAAAGGGGGTGACTACCGAGATGACGAATAATAGAGAAGTATGGAAAAAAAGGACATGTTGCGCCGACTCCAAATAGATTGGGATAAGAACAGGAGAATGATGATGTTCTTTCTATAGTAATCCACTGCTTAAACGTGCGAATGTTTTCAGTGCATTACTACGTAGTTTCCATATGGAAAAATACAAACATTGTAATCAAAGTAAAAGATTTAATTTAATTTACGGCAGGCATTTAATATCAAATATTATAACTAATCTCGTGTTCGTCCAGAACAATCAGAGATAGTTAAAAGAGTCATCTACTACAATCATGATAAATGTTTGGCACTCAATACATCCTCAACGTTAATGGCTCACGTCAAAAGTAATCGGTAGTTAACTGTTATTTTAGCATCTTAAATGTTTTACTGCTCTTTATGATTGTAGTTTAAGGGCCTTATCACAGCCGCCGGGGTCGCGGGTTGTTCGAAAGAGATACCGTAGCCCTGGCACGGGCAACTGAAGGAACACGGGTGGGTTTTAAGCAGTAAAAGTCTGACACGCCCTCCCGCTCCGCCCAGAGCGGGAGAAGTCATTTGATGATTTCCCATCCACAAAAAAAAAAGAAAAAAAAGGCCTTATCACACCATCGCCGTAAAAACATAGCATTGAAACCGCAGTAGTTCAATTTAACCGACTCACATGATATTTCGCTACGTGAGTAGTAGCGAACTATCATGCGGTTTCGTAGTTTTGTGGCGAAGGTGTGCTAATGCCCTTAAAATAACATAACATCACGCCTGTTTACTCCGAAGGCAGGATTACCAATATTACATCGACCTTTTGCGAATAATGTTCAAGTCCCATGATAATAGGGGGCGAGCCTATTCCTATCACACAGACATAAATTTAGGCTACGGGCTGCTGAAGAAAATTCCTCATGGATAAATCCCATAAAACTTTGCCCGACATGGAAATCGAATCCATGACCTCGTGTAGTTTAAACAATAATAATAACAAATTGTGCGGCTGCTGAGAGTAAGTCGGGTTCGGTTATGGCAAAATTTTATAGGGTTCTTTAATTTGGAAACTGTCAGTAAACCCGTTACTGGAAATAGACCCACCTCCTAGGTACTAAATATGTTTCAGCCGCCATTCGTTTTAGCCCTAAAACGAACGTAACCGATATAGACTCATGATAGGTAAATAGATATTTTGTTTAGCGATCATAATGTTTTGTGTAGATGCAAAATGTATGTGAAAGCCATGACAAGACAGTCTAGGTTGGCAAAATATTTTATTGTATCATATCAATCGCCAGCTCATACGGACGTTACATTTAGTTGCAATGCCATGTTACACATTAGTCTTCTCCTTCATTTGTATGATACGGTATCGAATGCCAAACTATTCAGAGATCCAGCTTTATATTTATAAGCATTATAGTATTTACTATAGATACCCAATAATTCATAAATATTTCATTTTAGTTTCAGTACAATGGCTGCAGATCCAAAAACTGTTGACTCCGTTATTCGAAAACGTTTGCGAAGAAAACAAAGATCTATTAATGTCTCAAGGAATTACTATAAAACCAGGAGATTTCTTGGTAAGTAAATGTTGATTCCCACTTCTAATTTAATTATTTGATAAATTAAATCAATCCGTTTTCAAACATTATTCTTTAATTACAGAAACCAGACGTAGTTAGTAATTTGGAGAAACTCATGGCAGCTGGCTTGCTGCCCAAGGGAGAAATTTTCAGTGAATATAATCCTGAACACATGAAGGAGTTGAAAATAATCTACGAACTATTGTCCTCCGCTAAAAACTTTGAAGCGTTTTATCAAGCTGCTGTATGGGCGCGTCTAAACTTAAACTGCGGACTGCACGTGAATGCTATCTACATGGCTATTCAAAATAGGAGAGACACAGAGAGATTATCCATTCCTGCGCCGTATGAGGTGTTACCAAATTACTTTGTACGTAAAGAGGTTTTAGTCAAAGCATCGTCTATTCTTGCCGGGCAAAAAATCACTCCCACAGATAGCATTCGTGATGAAGGAAATGCTTATTATTTAGATGCCAATTACACTGCAATGTTTTACGACAACGACGATGACTCAAAATTAGCCTATTTCCGTGAAGACATCGGCTTGAATTCCTATTATTTCTTAAAAAAGCTAAGATTGTCGCCATGGTTTAACGACGACATTAATAGCAGATACGGAGAAAATATGTATCAGATGATGAAACAATTTATGGCAAGATATAATTTAGAAAGATATGCTAATGGCTTGCCGGAGATAGATAGCTTCAACTGGAATTCTTTACCTGATATTCCTTATGATCCTGAGTTAGTTTATTCTGATGGAAACGAATTCAGTCACAGAACTGTGCCTTTAGAAATTCCAGTAAATGAAGAGACCGCATTACTACAAACGATAGAAAATAACGTTGTAACCGTCGTCAGTCACATGGTATGTATCTTACTGTAATATACAGGGTGGCAGAGACATCGACGAGGAACCTGTTACCGTGGATTCAGTACAAGATTCTGGAAACACCTGTGTTGAAATTTTTCGTCCGTTATTTAAAAAAAATACAGTTATTTCATACAAACGTGCAATACCTAATTTTTTTTAAATAACTGACGAAATATTTCAACCAACCAAAATATTCCATGGTAATAGAGGTTGTGCGTCGATGCCCCTGCCACCCTTTATAACTATTGTTATAAATTAATCAAATCGTAATTATGGTCTTAGACAATAAGCGTGTAAAATAAATCATTGAAGAAACAATTCTTTCAGCGCCAGAGTGGATATAATAAAACACAAATATTGAATCATTTAATGGAAATCCTTGTCACGGGAGAGAGGAGTTATGAGACATTGGCTCGCCGGCTCCTTGGCAAAGATCGTAACAACAACAGGTAATTTAAGAATTGAATAATTTGTATTTGATGATGGCTATAGAAATAATTGCATACTCTTTATGACATATAACTATTTCAGGCACGTCTCGGTATTAGAGCATTACATGACTTCTCTTCGGGATCCGATGTTTTGGAAGATAAACAAAAAGATAGTTGACCTCGTGGACAGTGCTCTAAAATTGTTACCTACATACTCAAGAAACGAACTGTACTTCCCTGGAGTGGAGGTCGTAAATATTGACGTGAAAAAGATGATGACAGCATTTGATTACTTTGAGTTCGATGTTACAGATGCACTAAAATTAGACGATAGTAAATCGACGTTCAACGTTAAAATTGGCCAACCTAGATTAAACCATAAGCCGTTTACAATCAAAGTAAATATCTCGTCTTTAGTCGCGAAAAAAGGTTTGGTCAAGATTTATTTGGGACCTAAGCTTATGCCTGGCGAACTAGCTAGTAAAAAGAATCTTTTCACGTTACTTGATGTTTTTGAGATTAATCTCAAACTAGGAACCAATATAATATCTAGAACATCAGATGATATGAAACACTTTGCTTCTGACTTTATGTCGCTCAAAACTATTCGCAAGAAAATGGAAGACGCTGAATTTGGGTTGGATGCTTTGCCGTTAAAAATGATCGAGTCTCAAGTTGGATACCCAACAAGACTTATATTGCCAAAAGGTTTACCTCAAGGTCTGCCTATTCAAATATTTGTTTTTGTTGCACCATTTACTAAAGCGGGTGCTAGTGGTCCATATTCGACAAATAACATCGAATTTAATTCAGCAATTTTATCACCTGGCTATCCAATTGATTTGATGATAGAAGATAGACAATTGTTTGCGTTACCGAATGCGATGATTAAATATGTCACAGTTACGCAAAAGGGGGACAGTAAAGTGGAAAATTATGGCGGTCCTGGAGTTACTAAACAATGGTACGGTACCAACAGCTACGATCCATCTTCTCGACCAAATTATTCTCAAAATAATAAGAAATCTTTTGACTACAGTTCTAACAAAGGACCTTCCGATAATAACGCGGATACTTTAAATGAATCGCCAACTACAACAGAAGCGTACTTCGATTATCCGTCAGTGCTGCCTTTAAAAGAAGACTTTGTCCCTAATGCAGTATTTGACGAAAACACAGACGTTGAAACGGTTCGTTTACTAAATTCTATAAAATTTAATAAAGAACCTTATGATTACAAGACAAACAAAGCGAAATTCGAGAAAAAAAATTATTGGCCCAAAAAGGATGACTACTCAAAATATCGTAAATCGTCAAAAGAAGAAGATGACAGTATTTCTACCGTGACCTCTCCGATATACGAAGAAACTGCTTCTGATGTTGAAAATCAAGACAATTTAATAGTGAATACGCCTCGTCTGCTAAAAGCAGAGAATTATGATTATTCTTCTAAATCAAAAGGCAGAGAACCATTTGACTACCAAGCAAAAAAAGCGCAGTTTGATAAAAAAGACTACTCTACAAAAAGAGGAGATTATAGTAAGTATCGCACCGTAGCTCCAGCAGAAGAAGAAAAACCCATAACATCTACAATAACAACTCCGATGAACGAATACCCTGTAGATAATATAATTGTCAATACGCCACGTCTACTAAAATCATCAAAGTTTGATTATTCCTCTACAAAAAAAGAACCTTTTGACTACCAAGCAAAAAAAGCGCAGTTTGATAAAAAAGACTATTCTGCACAAAGGGGAGATTATAGTAAGTATCGCACCGTAACGCCAATAGAAGAAGAAATCACCATAACATCTACAACAACAACTCCGATGAACGAATACCCTGTAGCCAATGACAATGTAGATAATATAATTGTCAATACGCCACGTCTACTAAAATCTTCAAAGTTTGATTATTCCTCTAAAAAAAAAGAACCATTTGACTACCAACCTAAAAAAACGCAATTAGATAAAAAAGATTACTCAGCAAAAAGGGGAGACTACACCAAATATCGTACTGTTACTCTAAACGAAGAAGTTACCACGGCTTCCACAATATCAATCCCCAAATCTACAGATGAATTAGCGAGGGTTCAGCTAGATAAGGATATTAATAATTTAGATTTAGTCAGTGAAATTAGAGATAATGATGTAAACGTAGATGGAAACGAAGATTTTCAGTTCAAAGATGATATTGTAGCAAGTAAGTTGATAGATGTACAACCAATTTCTATTGATGGAAGGAAGCGCACTCCTACGGTGTATGACTTTTTGTTCCACACATTTGAGTATGAAGATAGCCCTGAGTTTAAGGTGTATGAATAAAACAAATATTGTATGTATTTAATCTTAATATTGTTTAAAGATTAATAACTCACTGTGATTTTCATATACGTGTACCGTTATTATTTTGTTTTTATTAAATAAATCAAATTATTTTATTTAAAACGTTTTATTTACTATTCTTTTCAAAACTCTTGTTTGCTTAAAGCGTTACCAATGTCGATATGCATAGTAAAACCTAAATTATGAAAGCTTTAACAAAATACCCAGTAAATTGTCAACGAGCGAGGTAATAAACATAATCACCTGTAAGAGGGTTACTTTAAAATATATAACATTTACAATCTAACTCTTTGATCACGGCACATCGTGTGGCTGATTTTCATTGATCATTAAAGCAGAGGAAACGTATATATAACAAGGGGAACGAATGCACATTATTGCTATTTCGCGAAGTTTTTCTATCATTATTTTTGGAGACGTTCCAAACATTTTACAACGACGTTACGCTTTCCCTATTTTCATCGCGGAAAATTTAAAAACCATCGGTCACTACTGTGACAACAGCTAGAATACAAATAGAAAATACTTTTACAGTCGATTACAAAGTCTCTGCAGAACACTATACAATAACCTTATTAGTTCCAGGTATTGTATTGAGACTGAAATCTGTGCAGATATTGGCTTCAAAATAGAAGCACAGAACCTTGTATCGTATTATAATATTTTGATAGCATCAGGTAAACAATATTGATTACATTTGGTGTAAACACAAATAAAACTTTATGATAAATCGTAAAAGCCAAACGGTGTACATACATTTTCCCAACACACAAATACATAAATTCTTCCAAATTACATTTCCTCGTTACATGGGAAGAATTGCTGTCATAAATTAAAATTATACATAGTTATGCTTAGTTCTGTTTTCTATTTCGCGTTCAGAGCAGCTGCAATATTATCTATAACAAAATATATAGAACAGTTTATAGAAACTGTACCTGTGGTTCTAAAACTAAACGGATTTACTTGTCACAATTTAATTAAAACTAGCTAGGCTTAAATTAAATTATTTAGCCTCAAGGATTATACTATGTATGATTGAAAATAATTATACCTAATGATTTACGATGAAGTAGAAAGGCAAGTTGCTAAACGTCTTAAAAACCACTGTATAAAATATAAGACAAATAAAACGCAAAAAATGCAAATCAAAGACACATTAACCTGTGAACTATTTCAAGAATTATTTACATTTGGCTCTGAGATATCAGCTGGTGGATTCTGCAAGGAAAATCCTGTGTTCTGTGCCAAAATGAAGTTATATTTCCACTCCATTGACGCTGATGATTCAGGGTGCGGTGCCGGCAACTCTGTTCAAACTTTTGGCTATGATTACCAATTATTTTGATTATGGAATGTTAAGTCAGTGTAAATTAGTCAGATGTCGGTTACGCATCAGCAAATAAATTTAATAAGTCCCTGCCGCTGCATCTGATGCGGCCGGCATTCAAATTATTAGCGCATTTATTTACGATACCTCATTTCCTGCTGTTCTGTGTTTTATGTTTTGTCTTCATTTATGTAGGTACACTAGGTACTGTCGTTTTATTTAAGAAGTCACCAAATGGCGGACCGCGGTGCAGCAGTGCTATTCTGTACAAATCTCACCGTGAAAACCTAGGTGAAGTGAGTTGTCATTCTGCCTGATGCTAGGAATTGACACTATTGACAGCTCACTCCACGCTCACTTCACCTAAGTTTTCACGGTGAGATTTGTACAGAATAGCACTGCAGATCCGGACCGCCGATCTATTCTGTGTGGACCTTAAGAAACTGTAAAATGTATAACTAAAACTTTTATCAATCAACTCAGCCTATCGCAGTCCACTGCTAGACATAGGCCTGTCTCAGGCTGCGCCACAACACCCTGTCCTCCGCCTTCCACATCCAGTCTGTCCTAGCCAGCCTTCTTAAGGTCATCGATCCAACTAGCTGGAGGGCGTCCCATACTACTCTTGCCGATACGCGGTCTCCACTCCAGGACTCGTCTGCTCCACCGGCCATCGGTCCTCCGACAAACAGGACAAGCCCACTGCCAATTCAGCTTGGTTACTCTGCAAGCTATGTCGGTAACTCCGGTTCTGTTCCGGATAACTACATTTCTGATATTAAATCAAAGAAACTCCGAGCACAGCCCGGTCTATAGCGCGCAGAGCGACCTTGAATTTGTGGACAAGCCCGACTGTCACTGTCCACGTTTTGGCACCGTATGTCATAACGGGCAGGACGCGCTGGTTGAAGACCTTAGTCTTCAAACATTGCGGGATAGGCGATGAGAAGACTTCACGAAGTTTTCCAAATAAGCAGCATTTGAACCGAATTGGATCCTTCTGTCTGTTTCTTTCTCAAAGTTGTCTACTGAACATGCCCTAGGTGTCTATATAAGGAGAAGGAGTATGTATACCCCTTCTCAACTTAAGGGACCCTTTTTTTGTAGATGGGAAATCATCAATGACTTCTCCCTCTGTGGGTGGAGCAGGAGGGCGTGTCAGACTTTTACTGACTAAAACCCACCGTGTTCCTTCAGTTGCCTGTGCCAGGGCTACGTATCTCTTTCGAACAACCCCCAACCCTGGCAGGCATCGGCCCTATCAGACCCCATCACTGCTGACATCACTTTGAGGTGCGCGTCGAACATAACGCGCTGGCGACCCGGGCCTGATCCTTACCAGACGGCGAACTACCCATTGTATCATATATCATATAGATATCACATCCCTCTGTCTCACTCCTCTGAGCAGTTGGATGGAGCTATTTTCTGTTTACACACAGACATACTGTCACAGTCACACACACAAACACACAGTAGTCGTGGCAGCGTCATACAAACATTTCAACACTTCGATGTAACGCCAGTCAAAATTCGACTTCGTTGCAGAGAAACCAGAACAAAACATATTTTGATAGAGTAGAAGGCTTTCTCGTTGTACACAAACTGTAACTTAATCTAAAAATATTAAAATAAAATTTTTGAGTTTTAGCTTGCACCAACTTCAGACAGTTAAAAGTAAAAACATTCTGTCATGATTTTTTTCATCCATCATCATCTTCCTAACACATCGCATGGGGTCGGCGCAACATTTTTGTTCATTACATAATATTTTTTTATTACTTCAAAAAATATTCAGATTTCTTTTCGTTTTATTACTTAATTGATATTTTTAATCTTGGTTGCTTGTAATCTACCAAAAGGACTGTGACAGTCCTATTATTTTTTTTTTAATGGACCCCCAATGAAACTAATTGGTGATAAACTTAAGCTCTTAAAACAGCCATCAAAGCAGTCATCAGCCTCAGGCCTGAGGCTGATGACTTAAATCCTTGTTTGTACACAGTAAAGACTCCTACAAACAGACTCGACACGCGACGCGAATCGCGCGCGACACAGAAGCACTGCTCGTCGCGCGACACGCGTTGCCTTTGTGTCGCATCGCGTGTCGCTCCTGTTTGTAGGAACCTTAATATTAACTTAAACTTACAAACTTACACAGTAATAAACATTAACTCAAACTGACACAGCAATTATTGCTTAGCGAAGAAAATCCCTCCTATAATAAGACGGGCATAATAAAATATTATGATCCTATTAACTTAAAATACTTTAGAAACTGATGCTATAATCCAACAAGATGATCGTTACATTGATGGACGAGCTCTTGATATAAATAAATCCTCACAAATAGAAATAGTTTTAGGATGCCTAAATTCAAGGTTCGACTGATCGTTTCTATCCCCATTCCTATACATATAAACAATAGAAAGACAAAACATACCTACTTTATATTTAGGCTGGTGCTAATTTTCTAGGGAAAATGTCGCAAACTGTGTAGGAAATAATAAAATTGCCGTGAAATTAACGCACAGACAGAGTGAGTTATTTAACGATGTATTAAATTAATCTCGTTATATAACGCAATGACTATCTTATCCCATTTGTTTTAATTATTCCGAATACTTCGTAGTATAATAACAAAGAGTACACGTCTTGATTGAGTACGAAAATAACCTGAGTGTTGTGTTTCATAAAATACTGAAAACGGGTAACTGTTATTATCATTATGAGGGTAATTGTTTCACAATAAAAAATAATTAACGGTTCACCTCAATAAAGTAAAAATATTAATAATGATACTTTTAAACAATCAAAATCAAATAAAATAATAAAGATATTTACAAAACTTTAAAACCTGGAAACGTGACATTATTACGATAATAGTGTTCATAAAAACTACTTTATTCATTCTGTGCCATATTTCAACAAAAATGTCAACGATTGATTTTACAGCTTTCTAAGGAATGCGTTGACCAAAAATAACGTCACAATAATACCGAGCGATTAAAAATAAACCTGTAACCTGACCTAATTTCGGCTTGTATTGTTGTTTTAAGACTACACGTGGTCGACACGTAAAGCTCGACTCAGATTAGATGTTTCTCTCAATGTGGCATTCACATGAGAACACAAAAATTATAGCCGATCACCGGCAGTCTATATCTGCCCCGGCGCCGCAGTATAACCCGTTTCACGCGCCAGTGGTCGCCAATCATCGGCCTGCCGTACATTAGCTGTTGTATTTTACTCACAATATTATTCAAATATTTACATCCGCGCTATACATCATTCATTACATTACTTATATCGTAATTTTCTATTTAACTGCACCATCGTAAATCAATCATGCATTCTAATACAAATATAAATATTGTGATATATGAATTTAAATATTATGTTTTTTTATTGCTATGACGTGTTTATACCATGTGGCATTCCAACAAATATTGTGAATATATAATTTTCTGTTGAAACTTTGCTGCAATTTGATACATTATGACGTACCTACCTATATGTATAATACCTATAAAACTGAAAATCCTATTGCAATTACTGCGGTGTCAATTTTATTAGTTTAAAGCTACGCTTCAAAACTTAAACTTTCTAAAATACGAAAAATCATATGATACGCAGAGGAAAACTCATTTACTAACAAAAAATAAAACCTAATCTGTGAAAAAAAAACTGTTGATGACACCTGACAGTGACGTCGCTACGCGTAATATTCTCGTCGGGATTGTTGTGAATCGGCGGCCGCATCAAAGGAATTTCCTGCTCTTAATCAAGGAACAGCTTTATATGCGCAAGAGTTTCTGCTACGGTTTAAAGTGGTCGCGTGTTGAAGATGTTCAGTTTTACATGTTGTGATCGAGAACTCGAGCGACTAATCCATGTACAAAACATCTGTCCTTATTCTGGATATCCATTTATGCCTTCTTCAGAGCTGACTGTATTTACAAAACTATACTGCAAATAAAATATGTAAACGTGCTCTACAAAATGCACTTGTTAATGGATAGTGCCAGCGCAATGCTTGCAAAATATCAGGAAGTTTACATGAATGCCAATTTACTCAATACTATGAACCAAAAAAACTACTGAGGTTATTCAGCACACTTTTTACACTTTCAATTCTGTTTCTGTAATAATAAATTAAACAGTTTAAACATAACAATCGTGTAAACCTCCATTAATAAATTAAAATAAACGTAATAAATAAATACGTCATTGTTCCTGAAACGCAAAACGGCACTGGAATAATGCTATTCGGAAGCTTCGTTAACAACTATCATATTTCTATAAATGAATCGCATCATCCATGTTCCTACGTGTGAGTCGATGTCAATTAGTTTATATAAATCTGACAGCTCACTTCCTGCAGAATGCAGGTTTTGCTGAACATTCCCACCATCTGACGTAGATATAATTCACGCTGACGAAGAACTCAATATCCACGTCACTATTCTCAACGTGTACGGTGAAGAGAGAGACAGCAGCTTTTTCACTTATTTTTGTATTCCAGTCTGAGGAGGAAGGAATGCTATAAATAAGGGTGCCACACCGACGTAAAATCTAGTGTAACAACACTCGCACTCGGATTCGGTTCTTGTTACAACTGCCAACCCTACACAACCACCATGGTGAGGATCCCAAGGACTTCAAATCTCCTGTTCGTTGGACGTGAATGTGACAGTTAATTGTGACAAATCTGAAAGTGTTAAATATTTAAAATATGAAATGTTCTATTAAAAATTCTTACATCATTTCGAAACAGTGTATTTGCATATTTATGAAAAGGACGGTTTTCAACAATTTTACTGCCATGTTCAATATCCAACACATTTGTTAGATGTGCGTTTTTTACTATCACTCCAAAATTAAGCACATGGTTGAATAAAACGCGTTTCCATCCTAATTGACACACATCTAAATGACATATTTCTTACATTGGTCTTCTCTTCTTAGGACACTGACGATGATCAGAAAATGGCTATGCTGCGCAAGGCTTTCCAGATGTTTGACACCACCAAGTCGGGATACATCGATGTCCTGAAGATCTCAACCATCCTCAACACCATGGGCCAGCTTTTCGACGACTCTGAACTAAATGCTCTGATCGATGAGAACGACCCAGAAAGTAAGTATTTCTCCAGATATACTTATTCATCTATTGATGTAGTTGCTTGGTCTTTTAAAATTCAAAGTCATTTGTTCCGAATATTCTACCTCCATTTCCAGTAACGACCCAAACGGTATTTATTTTCAAAAGAATCTCTTCAATCTAGACAATAATCTTCAAATCTATTAACCAGTTTACATTGTTAAACGTATTTCAATATGGCTCAATCTTATATTACCTATAAATCTTCACGCATGCCATATTCATCAATAATAGTTTGCTCACTTACATTGTGTACATATTCATTGATTCTGGATTCTTGTGTAGAAAAAAAAATATTTATATTAGGATCGAATTTTTTACCCTTTAAACCAATTTATGGATATTTTATGTAAAACTTTAAGCTGATCTTCAGTTTTGTTGATGTACTACTTTTTTTATTAGAAATTTTACTATGTTTGCTCTCCGACTCGCGAAAAGTCAGATATATCACACTGTTTTTTTTTTAATCCTAGTTGCCAAGTATAAAATGTTGGAGCGATAAAAAAATGGGAACAACAACTGTCATATAAACAGCTGCAAACATCTCTTGTTAAAATGTAATCCATCATCAGAATACGCTAACAAGAATTCACACGTACCGAGGCTACGACACCTTTTCGAATATATTCTCGAATATTTTTACTCGTCGCGGGAACTAATGAGGCTATTTCCGTACGGTAGTTCTCTCCGAGCTTCCAGTCCCTTTGAAAGATGCATGTCTCTGTTTCCAAAGTTTATTTATCTAGTCTGTTTTCAATGAAAGAAATAGAGCGTTCAAGGTTTAGAACAGTTCTGGTTTTAGTCTCGAATTAATTGTTATTTTTACTTTATTTTAGAAGCCGGCAAAATTAACTTCGATGGCTTCTGCAACATCGCTTCCCACTTCTTGGAGGAGGAAGATGCCGAAGCTATGCAACAGGAACTGAAAGAAGCTTTCAGGTAAGCATTTGTTTATGTGGAAGGCCAGTGGGGTGTCTGAACTGAAATGATTTAAAATACACATTGTCATGCTATCTGACATTTGTTAAACGTCATTATTTCATCAATCTCCAGGTTGTATGATCGTGAAGGCAACGGATACATTACCACTTCCACCCTGAAGGAGATCCTGGGTGCCCTTGACGACAAGCTCAGCTCGAGCGACTTGGACGGAATCATCGCTGAGATTGATACTGACGGATCCGGAACCGTCGACTTCGACGGTATTTATTTCTATTCTAGCATTCATGATTTACAAAAATTTTCATAAACATGACTAAATTACTCTAATGTTCCGAATGATATTGGAATATCGGCTGGAGATCTGCCCACATTTTCTCTCGACGCCAAGACAAGCCTCCGCAGTTAACACGCAGTTACCTGATGTCACTTCGTCGATAGAAGTGTCAAAAGCGTGAACATAACAATTTGGCCACGTATCAACCCACGCTAGACACTTCAGCAATATATTACAAAAACAAAAATTTTCCGTTCGACTAAATCAGAATCCCGTTTTAAGTCGATTACTAACTGGATGCTAGAACAGCTGCTTTTGAAGATAAACTATAGCATAAATTTTCGCGAAACCAACATAGATACATAAACACATAACACTCGTACTATTGCCGAAACATTACAAGTGCTCCGAATAGGCGGGTGGTATGCGACGGTCAAAATTTATGTTGTCTAGTATACGCACTTATTGCAATATTAATTCATAGGTCTGTACTAATCTCCTCCGTTTGTTTTGGATTGAGATCAAAGAATCTAATGGAATGGCTTTTTTACAAAAATCTTTTAAGTGGGTTTACATTAAAGTTCTTTTACTTATTCATTGAATCACAAAGATGCCTGCAATCCATTATAATAATCATAAATTGATTTATTCAGACGTTTTTACATTTATGTGCTTCTTCATAATTCTATAATATTTACTGGTCCACTTTATTTAATTCAAACGTTTTCTTTAATCGCATCCTCATCAGTTTAAATGTTTTCTTGTTGTTATTTTTTCCAGTTCCTAATCATTATCTGTTTTGTTTCAGAATTCATGGAGATGATGACTGGAGACTAAGCAGTTCGTCTGGCATTATTATATTATAGTATTATTACATTTAGATGCTATTTTTATTGTATTTAAAAAGTTAAGACTTTGACACTAGTACAAAACCAAATGCGGTATTAGCATGGTTGTTTAATTAATTTGCACATTTTACTCTATCTTATAGATAGGCACTTGTTAATATTATAATTAATAGTCTACAAGGGTAGGCCAGGAATCACTGAGTTCGTTCCAAAGAATTATTTCCGGAATAATTCACACCTAACGAAATCTCAAACAATTATATGCTAATATTTATAACGCATTGCACTTTATTTTGAAAGTACTCTTTTTAAATTACATACTTCAATAATATAACATCAGTACACAAAACGACAGTCTTTTAATCTTTTTTCAATTGGTGTATTGTATCGTCCTTGACCTAATTATTACTTCTAAACTTGTGTTAGTTCGCGACCACTCGTTACTGTGGGCACACCAGCTTTGTTGATCAAAGGAACAGAAATACCACACTGGTAGTGTCTAGTGATTTATTATGATTTATACATCCCGACCAGCTGTTATGTAAGCATATAGTTATAAATATGTCCACAGGCATATTCTACATTTCTGTTTTATACGGTAATTGTGTTCGAGAGAGAAGAATTGCCTCTTGACCAAAATTAGCCGTGTTCCAAGACCCGCAATTGAAAAATTGTCCAATTGCATTTTGTTTCCTGTGGGTACAACTGAGGACAGCATAACATGCTACCGCTCATTTTCCATATACCTACTTACAATATGAAACTCTTTGTTTATAAAATACCGTTGATGGCTTATGGTGGGTATCAACATTGTTTATCTGAAAACCCATTACCGATTACGACTACTGTAAACTGGTTTTCTGACATATGGATTATTGATCGCAGTGTGATTTTTAACCACTCTTGTGGAACCTGCTTGTGGAACCTGGAGAAGCTGGTGGCAAAGTAATAACAGCCGTATGGGTCGATCCATCAGGTTAAGCTACGCTTGCCGAGGTTGGTCCGTGGATGGGTGACTATCTTTATATGCCAAGAATTCTCCATTCCTCGGAAAGTCGTTGGTCCCGGCTGTCATTCGTGGATCTTTGACAGTCGTTACGGGTCGTCAGAAGCCTGACAACTGAAGTCTTACCAAGGGGTATCGTATTTTTTAGTAAGGAGTATTATTACCCAGTTACTGGGTTGTGGAGGTCAGATAGGCAGTCGCTCCATGTAAAAACTGGTATTCAGCTGGTTCCGGTAAGAAAAGCTAGGCAGATGGATCTTGTGGAACCTACTGGTTATCTTCTTCTGGTCCCTTCTATGTAAAAAAATAAAAACAAATCACAACCAATATTGGGTCGGCCCGTATTGGCTTAATGTAGGTAGGCATGTAAATGGTTAATGAATTTCAGGGTCGAGAATTAAACTGGTAGATTAGGTAAAATTAGCGAATGAATCTGGCAAGTAACTTTTTTTAGCTTAACTGTGATGATCTGGGATTCTTAATGCCAGGACAAGCTCAAATTCTGGCCAAAAAATTGTAAGCATGGCCAAACTATGTGTGCCAGTCAGTGTAAGGTAATGTACATTATCATTGCTCATCCTAAGCTGTTGAGGGTCGGATCTATACCTCGAAGATCCAATCAGAACACTCTCTTTCTGCGAGTATACGTCATTACAAATACAAGGCGTGAAGTCCTCAACACTGTGACCACAAAGTGTACAGTGAAAATTGTACCCATTAAAGCGACCCTCAGGATCTCAATTGGATCAGTAGAAATACCGTTATGAATCCTCGTGTGCATATAAGCCATGTTTAACTATTAACGGCACTAGTTGTCTGCAGTGTTAGCTATTGCGATGTTTCAATCTGCCATCCTAGTATGGCTACTTTCTGTGGGGATATCCATGTCAGTACCCACGGACGAATTCCGTGGCTTTGTCAGCGAAGGAGGTATGTGACTGTGTTTTATAGCAAATAAACTGATCCTATAAATATGGTTAACGTTTCTAGTGCCAAGGTTGGCGTAATGGTTTTATGCCCATTGTATAAAGCTGGCAATGAATTTTGAAGTACATTGGCCGATCTTCCTCTATTTTATAGTGTTTTGTACATACCATTGGAAGACGTGAGTTTAATTCCAAGATAATTATCATAAATTGGCGTAAAGTGGAGTGGGGAAAATTAATAAGTGGAGCCATAATATTGACATAATACTTGGGAATTTTCTTCCATTAAATGTAATGGAAGAAAATACCTAGATTTATAGAATAATAATAATTTCTTGAATGGGTTATCGATTGATAGAACACTCGCTCTTCGCATACTTATGTGCAGTAGAAAATGAAAACTTCTCGGTTTGCTTGATTTACGAGTAGTACTCAACCAAGCAATACTTATCACATAAAGAACCCCTTGTTTATAAATTGATTTAAAATGTTATTTTAGTTTGTTGAATAGATAGTAATTCAACATATTCACATTAAATAGTAGTTCTACACATTCTTTCTGCAGAGTTATCAATGGATGATGACGGCCCACTGAAGGGCATCATCCCTGGAGGGTACCAAGCTCAAGGATCACAGAGAACTGACAATGAATTTTATGAGCTACTAGAGGTAAATTAAATTATACATGAGATTTCTACTTCATAAGTATTATATTACAGTAGTATATTACATACATACAGTACATTATTATTTAAATTATTTTGATTGTATATTGTTGATAAAATTAGATTAGTATTATTATAATTATATTGAATTATAAACACTTTCAGTACAATGATGATTTCAAAATCTTTAAGAATTCTGTTAAGAAAGGTGCCACTGAGAAAGGTCTTACATTTAACGTATATGACGAAAATATGCAAGAAGCGGCTAGCAGTTTATTTGAGCTTCTCCGCGGCGCAGAAGATGCAGGCTATAATGCAGAGAAGTTATTCAATTTTGACGAATTAAATGATGACTTAGTAACATATGTCACTCAACTAAACATGCTATACAGGGACAAAAATGTTGACGTAACTGCTTTTCCACCACCTTTTATTACAAAACCTAACTTTTTTGTCAATGGTGAAACAATAGTAAAAGCTTTGAAACTTAGTAATTACATTAACAATAACGTAGACATTACTGAGGAAGCTCATGCAGATCAGTATTTCAAGACATATGAAACCCTCACAATTAATACTAACTATTCTGGTTGGAATCTACCTGAAAATGGAGGTGACGAGCTTTTGAATTACTTTAGAGAAGACATAGCTTTAAACAGTTATTACTATGGTGTACACCTGAGACACCCGTATTGGATGTTCCGCCATAAACTGTACGCATTGAATGCTCGACATGATGAGCATTACTATTACATTCATCAGCAGTTGGCGGCACGTCTTCGCCTTGAAAAAGAGCATTTACGTGAGGAAAATACTACAAAGAAGAATAACTTTGGTGATATTCATCCGTATCTTATTCATGAAAATGGATTGCCTTTCCCTAGCAGATCAGGCACACTAGGACATTGGAGTGAGGATAGAGCTAAAATTAAAGCTATAGACATCGCAATTAGAGAGTGTATGTCTAGAGGACTGATTGTCATGGTAAGTGATTCTATTTCAGTAATTGGGGACTTTGGTGCAAATTGAGGAAACGGCTCCATATGTTTATTGCATCATTTAATTTACCAAACGAAGAGAATTTGACATTTACTATTATTTTAGAACTCTTCATAGTATTTCTATACAAATACATCCTTTTCAATACGCTACTGAAAAACAGCCAGCTTTATTCACAAAATAATACAATGTATTCTTTGCAGGAAAATAAATCTCCAATAAGACTGACAGAAGAGAACTACGTCAAATTATTAACGAGATTATTTCGAGGCAATTTTGAAGTTGGGAGAGTTTCCAAAATCGTTAGGTCGTTGTTTGGATACGGTGGAAATGGATATCCTTTTCACCAGTAAGGTCAAATTTTTACTAGTAAAGTAAACCTACCAGAAAGAGTACATGAAAAATTCAAATATGAATCTGAAATGCTCAGATTATAGAAGAAAGAAAATTTTCTTCTATAATCTGAGCTGAAATGTCTCGAAAATCCTTTTTGTGATATTACCCGTTATGATTTATATGTAGCATATGTGGATTCCTAGCTCCGTGTCAAATACCGGTACTCAGCTGCAACCGTTTAGACTGGATTCCGACCCGAACTTAGTTGTGAAAAGGCTGGGCAGATAATGACGATGCCTGTAATTATTTGCTACTTGAAATGTATAGGATACTTAAAGAAAATATGATTGTTAATCATCTCATTTGAACTACTGTCGTATTGTTACAGATACAATCCAGCGCCATCTCTAATGCACCACCCGCAAACATCATTAAGAGATCCCTTATACTGGTACATGATTCAGTATGTTCTTAACTACTTTACTGAATACAAGGAATCCATTGAACCAGTCAATCTACAAAAGTATGCACAAAAACGCTGCGAAATCATAGAAGCCGATATTCCAAAAATTACGACCTATTTTAGCTATTATCAGTTTAACATCAACAAAGCTATCATTAAAAAGGGTAACCCACAAGGAAAACCGCCACTGACTGTAACTGCACGCCAAAAGAGGTTGAAACATTCCAAGTTTGAGTTTAATTTTACAGTAGATTGTGACGGCATCAAAAATAGCATCGTAAGGTTGTTTCTCGGACCACCATGTTCTGACAATTGCTGGGAAGAATACAACAATTTCTTTGAACTTGATAAATTTACTTATACCTTTGATGAAGGATTGAATATCATAACGTGGTCACCAGAGACTTCTAGTAGATTTTCAAGTGATGAGTATTATAATATGGAAGGATTGGCGGCACAGAAAGATAGAACAAATAACTTCAATATGTTCAAGTTTCCGGAAAACTTAATAATACCTAGAGGCACTGAGAAAGGGTTGAACCTCACATTATTTATTATGATTACGCCCGGAGATGAGTTTTTGGATGATTTCTATGCAGCCAACAAGTTCTTTTCGGAAATAATGAACGACATAGATAATAAACCGTTAGGTTTTCCTTTCGATAGACCAGCTGTTGATTACTATGATGATGCTCCAAATTATAAATTTTACAATGTAACAGTATATCATAAGAAAAATAATGTTCCAAAGAATGGACACTTTTCACCTCACTTGCAGTAAATAATATTTTAAAAAATCTCGTCTTTTGACTGAGCTAGATTAATCTAATTTAAATATTTCGATTTTAAGAATAGGTATTGTACACTATCTGGTAGGTTTTTTTGTTATAATAAAATTTCGTTTTATTTTTGTTGATTTCATTTGCATGGTGCTGAAGTAAAGAGGATCAATGAACTTTAGAGTTGCCAATTAAGGGAACCAAGAACCTGCTTTGTCAGAAATCACTGAGTTAAACTGTTAACTAGATACTAAAGTTTTCAGTTTTCGAAAGTCTTTCTCTAATACACAAATGGCTACAAAATCATTTTTGTTTCAGTGTTATGAAGTTAATAGCAACGATAGATTCTGTATGGTGGTAAACTTGTTGGATTAATAATGAAGGCTGGTGTTTGAATATAAGCAATGTGTGAATGTATGTGTATTGGGGAAGCGACGGCTTTATCTAATGGAATTACTCCCATTGGAACACAAACATTGAATTAAATAATTTTTATGGTATTTTATTTCAATTGTGATTTTTACATATTCACCTAAGTTAATCTACTTAAATTATCTTACCGCTTCTTATTAGATAGGAAGTAAGAAGGAACGTTGAGCTCGTAAGGAAAATATGCGCCCTTGTGGTAGATTTGCACATCCTCGAAGAACATGTTGGGTTGTCTGTAGTACGCCTCAATCACGGGACGGTCGAATGGATATCCGAACGGCTTGTTGTCCACGATGTAGTTCTGGTACGCGTCATCTCCCTCCTTAACGCCGTTGAATGGGTAAACAAACACGAAAAACTGGAATGGATATCCACCGGGGGTACCCCTAGGCAGCATCAGCCTCCTAGGCAAGCTATCGGGCTTAACAGACATGTCATAAGGTACCTTTCCTTGGTCTAACCATTGGTAGATCTCGTTAATAGGGATGGAGTCATCCTTGAAGAACATAAACTCACTGGATTTACGATCAACCTTGTTCTCACCAGGGACAAGTTTCTGCACGAACCAGTCCAGTTCGTAGAATTTCATCCAATCCTCCTCAATAGAAACTGGGTATCCATTGGAATGGTACTTAGGTCCGATGAAGACCTTGAAGACAGCATCCGACGCAACATCTGACTTAACGTCGATAGAGACAGTGAATGGTTTATGGTTCAAGCGAGGTTGACGGACAATGAAACCAGTAGGGTAAGACTTGAGCTCTTCCTGGCTGAAGAACACGCTGCTCGTGGCATTGAAGTCGAAGTAATCGAAGTAAGTGGCCAGTTCGCTCACTTTCACGTCGTTGATCTTAACACCGACGAAATGTAGGTCATTGTGAGAGTAAGGTTTTACGTACTCTTTGTAGGCAAAAATGTAGTCGATGATTCTCTGGTAAAGCTGGTAGAATGCAGGGTCACGCATAGAAGTCTGGTAGAAGTCAAGAGCCGACGGTATAAAGGCGTACCTGAAAGAGAAAAAAATCAATTTAATTTTACTCTTTGTTCTGACTGCATTTATCATGTACGTACAGTTGGCTGCATCAATTGGGTACCCCCGTTATATTAAAATTTTAATACAACTGGGGTTCCCAATTGATGCAGCCCACTGTACATATTTATTTTGTATGGCTAGCAATATGTATAGCGAACACTTACTTGTCAGAAGGCTTGGGACTAGCGCCAAGCACGTGACGAGCTCTGATTTGGTAAGAGTACTGGTGTAAGTCCTTCTTGTTGTTCTCGGAGTACAGGTCTTGGTTCAGCCAGTAATTGCCGACGTAGTTCATTTCCTTCTCAGGCTGGAAGTATAAAATTCAATCGTTAGTTTTATGTAAGCGAACTACCTATTAAATAAATCATGCTGAAAATAAATTGGGTTTAACTGTTGATACTTACAGTTTTAAATTCGCTTTTCTGCAAGAACTGGATGAATGTCTTCTCATAGATGTCCAAGAAGCGAATGTTTTCGTAGTTCCACTCAGTGTAGATGTCGTAGTCGTTGCTTCGTTGAGCAAAAGGTAAGTAGTTGCCTGTCAGTTGGGGATAGTATCCAGTCTTGAATTTAGAGTACCAAGAGAATCCGGGAATTTGACCCAAACCATTTGTAAGACGCTCCAAATAGTAGCGAACCAGAATTTGCTGGTAGTAGTAAAAGAAGTATTCACCCATACGCTCTTGGAATAAGCCTAATTTGGCAGATTTCCACCAGAAAGGCACTTGTGAGTGGAAGTAGTAGTAGTAGGAGTTCAAACCAATGTCTTCAGTGAAATATGACAGCTTCTGTTCCTGGTTGGGGTAGGTCAGGGAGCTGGAGTAGTTGGTGTAGTAAACGTAGTAGTCTTTCTCCTTCACGATACCGTATTGGGCACCAAGTTTAGCGTTGAACAAACCACCTTGCATCTTGGTGCGGTACATCCTGAACAGAGTTTCCTTATTAAAGAAGAACTGAGGATACACTTCATAAGGCGCCGGCAGCACGATGCCATCAGTGTCAGTCCTTTGGACAACGGCAATGTAGTACGCGTATAGGAACTGTTCTTCGTTTAGGTAAACCTTAGCCCAAGCCGCGGTTTTGTAGAAGGTGTCGAAGTCCTTGGCGTAGTACATGACATGGAAAAGAGCGATGGCTTCATCTCCCATTCTTTTGTAGAAGATGGAAAACTTGTGATATTTCGGCAGGAATCCAGTTTTGTACAGTGTCAAGAATTCCTGGACAGCATTTTTGTTCTGCGAAAATGCATTGCGTTTAACATTTAAAATTTTCTTAACAATTTTCAGGAGCTGCGTTGAAGTCATTATTAAAAATACTCACTGTGTAATTGTCGAGGTTAGCTTCGATGCTGTATTTCTTGCCAAGTTTGTAGTACTTGGAGTGTGCGTCCAGTTGTGCGGAGTGCTCGAAAAGTGCTAGAATTTTCTTCTCGTACTTAATGAAATCAGGTTCAACTGTTAATCAAATATTATTATCATCAGTAACTGTTTTCAGGGTTCCGTACCTCAAAAGGAAAAACCGAACCCTTATCTGTATAAGGGTTCGGGTTTCGGTGTTGGTAGGACTGTTCCTACCAACTTATCTGTGAATTGAAAGAGAACGGCACCGTCGATTCAGTGTTGCTAATTAATATACGGTGCCCAAAATTGAGTAAGTTTTCAAGAAGGAAATTTGACATTAGACATAATCTTTTAATAAGAATAGTTTTTACAAATTAAAAACAATGATCTATATAAAAATAATAAAATAAATAAAAAGAATTTGATAATTTACAGTTGCGTAGGTACGCTAACAGTTAAGTCTCTCAGCAATAAACAATGGCTATACAATGTCGCCCATGCGCATGTGACCGCCCGTAATATTCTGAATATTCATAAAAAAATGTCGAAAATAAACTTCAAAAGGGGGGGTCTATCTATAACATTTTTCATGTTATTCAATTTTTAATTTTTTAAGTAGAGTTTGTAGATTTGCTTTCTATTTTTTGACACATCTCCGAAGTTTATGGGTCGATTTGGATTCTGTTTATTATTTCCAAAAGCTTATGAGTTATTTTAACAGGTTAATTAACATTTTTACAGAAAATTATCGACTACGAAAAAAAAGACGGAATCGAAGTCACTTTTTCGGTAAAAAATTGTGTATTTATTTTAAAAAAACTAGTGTAAGTCCATAAATTATCCCCATAGGACGACTTTTTTAATCATTATTTGTAATCTACTACATAACAGCTAAAAATTCACAGAACATTTCTAATACCTATCTCTAAAAAAAACCAGCAAACAACTTGTTGAACATTTGCAACTATTCAAATAAAAAGGGTCGCTCAGGTAGAAACCGGTTCCTAGAAACAGCTTTTTAACAATTGCGTCCCTACCACGTGCACACCCTTGTCGGCTAGCGTTACTTCATTCAGTTGCTTGATTACTGACCCCGTGACGCTACGTGTTTTGTGATTTGTGCACTACATAATCTTGTGAGGAAAGTTTGTTTAAGCAAACTTAACTACTCGTATCATTGCAATGGTACGATTGCGTGATCTACCGCCGTCTCATGTGGCTGACATGCATTTCATTTACGGTGTTTGTAATGGAAATGCACGCGCTGCTGTCGAAGAGTACAGACGTCGATATCCAAGTAGACCAGTACTTGGGTACCGATCCTTCATTGCCGTACATCGTCATTTTTGCGAAAGAGGATTATTTCCGCAACGAAATGAGCCCGGCGTGATTGTTGATGTAGACGTGGAAGAGGATGTGTTACGATTAGTGCGCGCTAACCCTATGCTAAGTATTCGTCTCCTATCGATAAGAGTAGGTATACCAAGAATAAGAGTTTGGAGAATTCTCAAAAAAGAAGGCCTGCATCCTTATCATTTCCGACGTGCACAACATTTGGGAAATGTCGATTGCGGTGCGAGATCTGTTTTTTTGTAATTGGATAATTGCACAGCAAAGAGCTAATCTCAATTTTATGAGGAAGATTTTGTGGACAGATGAAGCCACGTTTACAAGGGCGGGTATAACAAATCATCGCAATCTTCATGTGTGGGCCACTGAAAATCCACACGTCATTAGCGAAACAACTTTCCAGACTCAATTTTCCATAAATGTATGGGCTGGAATGATTGACGATGAACTTATTGGCCCTTTCGTGTTACCAAACAGACTAGATCAACACGCATTTTTAGATTTTATAGTCAATACGTTGCCGTTGCTTTTGGAAGAAGTACCGCTGGAAACAAGAAGGCGGATGTATCTGCAATTAGATGGAGCTCCAGCACACTTCGCACGACTAGTTCGTGGTTATTTAAATCAAAATTATCCGCGATGGATTGGCAGAGGAGGTCCCATTGCTTGGCCACCGCGATCTCCCGACCTTACACCCTTAGATTTTTATCTTTGGGGCTACATGAAACAAAAAGTGTATGCCGTGCCCATTGAAAGCCGCGAGCAATTAACGGCTAGGATTTTTGCTGCTGCTGCGGAAATGAAAGAAAACCGTGAAGAATTACGTCGTACAGTAAAAAGTGTTGCCATGAGGGCTTTAGTTTGTTTACAGGAGGGTGGGGGCCATTTCGAAAATCTAATTAATTAAAATTCTTGTATTTTTTATTTTTTTAAGTAAAAATCTGGCTATTGCTTGTTTGTTCTTATTTCCATTATTATCCTCCTTATTAGTTTAACCTTTTAGTACTCACTGCTAAGAGCGGGGACATTTAATTGACTTTCACATTTTCTTTTCCTAAATTTGACTCTTAGAGTTTTAGAGTTTTACTTTGGATTTAGTTACAGTTTGGTTTAATAATGATCTGTGAATTTTTAGCTTTTATGTAGTAGATTACAAATATTGATTAAAAAAGTCGTCCTATGGGGATAATTTATGGACTTACACTAGTTTTTTTAAAATAAATACACAATTTTTTACCGAAAAAATTACTTCGATTCCGTCTTTTTTTTCGTAGTCGATAATTTTCTGTAAAAATGTTAATTAACCTGTTAAAATAACTCATAAGCTTTTGGAAATAATAAACAGAATCCAAATCGACCCATAAACTTCGGAGATGTGTCAAAAAATAGAAAGCAAATCTACAAACTCTACTTAAAAAATTAAAAATTGAATAACATGAAAAATGTTATAGATAGACCCCCCCTTTGAAGTTTATTTTCGACCTTTTTTCATGAATATTCAGAAAATTACGGGCGGTCACATGCGCATGGGCGACATAAAGTGAAAAATAACTTTAATTTCGGAAGTCGGTGTCTTTGGTTTTTGTTAGTTTCATTTTTTGCCACCGACTTCCGAAATTAAAGGAAGTCGGTGTCTTTGGTTTTTGTTAGTTTCATTTTTTGCCACCGACTTCCGAAATTAAAGTTATTTTTCACTTTGAGTGTTTTTTTTGGGAGTCGGTTGATTTTTTTTTTGTAAAAAGTTTTTATTTTTCACTTTTTAGTGATGCCTATAGCCCACACATCGAATACCACTCTGCAAAATAAATTATAGCATCATTCACATAGACTATGTGGGAAAAATACGTATTAAATTATTGAAGCTAACTCAAAAGCCACTCATCAGAACTTAAAGATATTTATATGCGACCATCTCATATAAAAACATTGCAAAAAGGCAAATATACGTCGCGCTAAGCCGTGTCAGATGTTTTATGTTGACGGAGACAACGAGGCTACGAAATCTGACTTCTGACAATCAAGGCCACACATAACATACAACTCAAGTAGCGCAATTTGAAGCGGCATATAATTACCATTAAAATCATTAATAGCCAAAGTGCACCTCATGACAATTCCAATAAGCCCAAACACAGCTAAAATACATTGTTTTGTTACTGAGTTCCGGTGCCTATAAACTTAATCAGTAGGCTCAATTTATCTGGCTTGCTTTCTATAAGAGAGAGAGAGAGAGAGAGACAGACAGAGAAACATGCGCACGTCGCACAGCTTACAATAGCAAAAAGTGTCGTTACAACTTTTCGTGAGAATTTTTTCCGTCTAGCCCCCTTTCACAACGCGCGATAAGGAACTTCGTTCCAATAAAATAAATGTTTGTAGAAATTTGAAATCTGGCAGGTTAGTTTGCTCACTCACTTAGCAGGTTACCTATTAGATGTACGTTACCGTTACGCTAACCTGCAGCAACAATAAAAACGAATATTTCGTGGACTTAAATAATTAGTTAAGTATCGGGTAATTTATAACAAGAAAGTTAACAATACTAAACTGTCGCTGCCGAAATTCGTTTATAATTGACTGTATATTTGATTAAATGGAATAATCGGAGACCCCACCCGAGCTTCTTCATCAAAAAAGGTTTTAACCTTTAGAATAATGTTCCGAGCCTCACTTTTAATAGCTTTCGGCATATTTAACTTTATAAATTCAGCAATATCACGACAAAATAACCAGAGAACCCGAATGTAGTAGACACTGACAGTCGAATGACATTTCACAATGACGGCCGCAGTTCCAATTTTCGCCATTTCACAGATCAGTTGGTAGGAGTGTACGATCACTTCGTTGTCTGTCTGTCTATCAGTCTGACAAGGCCCTTTTTCTCAGGAACGCATTGAGGTATCAAGTTGAAATTAATATCAAATACGTCCGTATAGTCCCTTAGAGTTCTAAATAAATCAAGCTTCTAAGTCAACGCAATAAAAAAATACAGTCATTTATGCGATACATTTTGATACTCGCAAGTAAATCAAATCTTAAAAGGTACTTCCCGTTGACCTAGAACCATGAAATTTGGCAAGAAGCAAAGTCTAAGCCCAAGTAATGGGAAAGTCTGAAAGTTGTTAATTTATATTTTTATCACATAAAAATAATTTCAAGTGTGTCAGTCTGTCAAGACCCTTTTTCTCAGGTGTCAAGGTATAGCGTGGAGGTATCAAGTCAAGAGGAAATGTATAGCTTGATGTGTAGCCGTGTGTAGGTACTTAATTTATTAGTTAATTTAATGATAAACTTAGTTAATGTTATGCTTAATGAATAGTTAATCAATTTCAAAGCTTGTATAACAATACCTACAGTATTGCTCACTGTGGAGGCTTGTAAATGCTCATTATTCTTCCTGTATTGATAGCTTTAAGACACCCAAACACAATAAAAATAAATAAATAAAATTAATCAATTAAGAATTTATTCTTTAGTGAGCTTCATTCTTAAAGTATAGAGCTATGCTTTGAATTCATAAAGTAAACAACGCTTCTATGTATGTAAGTTTCATGTACCTATCACTATTTGTGTATTTGTGCATGTCAAAGTCTTGTTTAATGTGTAAATAGGATTACATTATGAATATAATGTGTGGGTGTGTGTGTCTATGTGTGTGTGTGTGTTTGTTATTTGTATTGACTTTGTGCAAAACAAAAGTCGCTCGTTTAATATTAGGTCTTTACCTATGAAATTGCCGTTCTGCAGTACTGGCCATTTCAAATCAAAATAATTTTTGTTTGGCTAAGAATTCTAATTTCAAATTAATTTTATTTTAAAAACATAGATTTTTTTTCCAAAAGTAGTCATTTGTTTATTGATTAGTGTTACATTTTCATTGCATTTCAATCTTTTTCGTCATCATGGATACGTTAAAAATTCGAGTAATTATGGAATATGAGTACCGTCGTGGCAGCAACGCGGCACAAGCGGCACGCAACATCAACGACGTTTACGGAGCTAACACTACAAACCAACGCACCACTTGTTATTGGTTTGCTCGCTTCCGTTCTGGAAATTTCGACCTGAAAAATGAACCTCGCGGTCGTCGGAAGACTTTGGTCGACAATGACGAATTAAAGGCGATTGTGGAAGCTGATGATACACAGTCTACGGCTGAATTAGCAGCAGCTTTCGACGTTAGCGTCAAAACAATATTGGTCCATTTGCGTCAAATTGGCAAGGTAAAAAAGCTTGACAAATGGGTGCTCCACGAACTCAATGATCGCCAGCGCGAAGTACGCGTCGAGACGTGTCATGCACTGCTCAAGAGACACACGATGAAGGAATTTTGAACCGCATTGTTACCTGCGATGAAAAATAGATTCTGTTTGATAACCGCCAGCGCTCAGCAAGTTGGTTGGATCCTGGTTCAGCACCTAAACAATGCCCTAAACGAAAACTTACCCCTAGAAAAGTGATTGTCACTGTTTGGTGGTCTAGCGCCGGTAAATTGCCGTTTTGTATGAAAAAATTTAAACTAATATTTTTCATGCATTTTTTATTTGTATTAATCGAAGTAATCACCCATGCAATCAATGCATCTTTGCCAACGCAGTGGCAGTTTATTGATGCCCTTCTTAAAGAAATCAGCTGGACGGGAGGCAACAAATTCTTCAAAGGCATTTTGTACTGCCTCTCGGGTATTGAATTTTTTTCCCGCCAAGAAGTTATCCAAATTCTGGAAAAAGTAGTAGTCTGTAGGCGCAAGGTCTGGTGAGTAGGGCGGATGACGGAGAGCTTCCAACCCCAGTTCTTGCAACTTGGAGACCGTCTGCTGTGCAGTATGAGGTCGCGCGTTGTCGTGCAGGAGCAGCGGAGACGAGCGATTGACCAATGCTGGTTTGAGATGTGCCAGCTTCTCCATCATTTTGTTCAGTTCTTCACAGTACACATCTGAAGTAATGCTCACCCCGTTTGGTAAGAAGCTGTGATGAATGACACCGGCGCTAGACCACCAAACAGTGACAATCACTTTTCTAGGGGTAAGTTTTCGTTTAGGGCATTGCTTAGGTGCTGAGCCAGGATCCAACCAACTTGCTGAGCGCTTGCGGTTATCAAACAGAATCCATTTTTCATCGCAGGTTTACAATGCGGTTCAAAGTTCCTTCATTTGTGTGTCTGTTGAGCAGTGCAAGGCACGTCTCGACGCGTACTTCGCGCTGGCGATCATTGAGTTCGTGGGGCACCCATTTGTCAAGCTTTTTTACCTTGCCAATTTGACGCAAATGGACCAATATTGTTTTGACGCTAACGTCGAAAGCTTCTGCTAATTTGGCCGTAGATTGTGTATCATCAGCTTCCACAATCGCCTTTAATTCGTCATTGTCGACCAAAGTCTTCGGACGACCGAGAGGTTCATTTTTCAGGTCGAAATTTCCAGAACGGAAGCGAGCAAACCAATAACAAGTGGTGCGTTGGTTTGTAGTGTTAGCTCCGTAAACGTCGTTGATGTTGCGTGCCGCTTGTGCCGCGTTGCTGCCACGACGGTACTCATATTCCATAATTACTCGAATTTTTAACGTATCCATGATGACGAAAATGATTGAAATGCGATGAAAATGTAACACTAATCAATAAACAAATGACTACTTTTGGAAAAAAAAATCCATGTTATTAAAATAAAATTAATTTGAAATTAGAATTCTTAGCCAAACAAAAATTATTTTGATTTGAAATGGCCAGTACTGCAGAACGGCAATTTCATAGGTAAAGACTAATATATTAAATTACTTTAGCTGTAAAAAAGATATAGGTACTTGAATATTTACTAACCATAAATTACAAAGATAGAAGATCTGCTTGTTGTCTACAAATAGAACCACTACATGCTATTTTACTTGTATATATTTAAGTTTTAATTTAGTTTTTACTATAGACTCATTGTTAATTTATTACATAAAGTATTTATGCACTTTCTAGCCTGAAGCAAGATTGCCTGATTGATTGATTTGCTGCCTGATTGTTAAAGGATTTACTGTAAATGTGGCCATTATATAAATAAACGATTTATTATTTATAAAATTATTTCTTACCAGCCTTCAGCTTGATATTTTGGTGGGAAGGGATGGTACTGCCCATCACTAGGGCGACGAGCCCCGCAAGGATTAAGACAGTCTTCATCGTAGTCACAACCGCTGCCAAGTGTGACAATACAGCTTGCTTTTCCACTTTTATACGAGCTATCAATACTCGTACATCCAGGTGCTGAGTTTCCTAATGTAATGTTATACTTTCTATAACGTTATCACTTTATTAAGTCGACACTGTTCAGTCGGTCGTTGACCTCGGTTACATACGGCTGTTTTTGGTTAAAATTACTGTCGATTTTAAAAAGAATTTCACTATTTCTCAAAGTGTTGTATTGTTGCGCTTGTTATTTGGAAATTACCATACCATTTAATATGGATTCAAACAAGTTCGGTGTCTGCAGTGACGCGTTGTCTGATGGTGTACACTGCAAATCATGTGACCTCATTATGCATTTCCATTGTGGGGGCGTTACTGAATCCGGCTACCGAAAGCTAGGGGATCGTAAGCTAATGTGGCGTTGCAGTAAATGCAGAATTGCACGCAATACCCTGCAACCTGTCTTGCCCGTGTCACCCACCCCAGTGATTGAGGCTGAGTCGGTTGTCCTGCAGGAAATTCGGGCGTTGTCTTTGAAATTTGCCA
Organism: Cosmia pyralina; assembly: GCA_946251885.1. NCBI lineage: Eukaryota > Metazoa > Arthropoda > Insecta > Lepidoptera > Noctuidae > Cosmia > Cosmia pyralina. The sequence continues at coordinate 13,218,646 of OX276359.1, read as the reverse complement.
CACTGGAAAATATGAAAGAAGAAATCGTTGCATTGAGGAATGAATTTGCTGAGTTCAAAACAACCTTGTCCAACCAGTATAGCGAGGTTTTGAAAGAAGTCTCTGGAAAACTGAATGATATGGAGTTACGTAATGTGAAGGTTGAGAAAGTCCAAGACCAAGTCGAACAACTGCAAGCCCGTTTGGATAAGTTAGAAGAAGACAATAATAATAAAGATCAATGGTCGCGTATGAATAATATTGAAGTTAAGGGTGTGCCTCAGACAGGTAACGAGAACCTATTTGAAATAATAGCCAAAATTAGCGCTAAAGTCAACTACCCTGTCACTGTCACTAAAAATCTAATTAACTTCATTACACGAGTACCTACTAGCGAGAAAGACCGTATAAAACCCATCATTGTCTGTTTCTGCCAACGTTACGCAAAAGAGGATTTCATAGCAGCTGCTAGGCATGAACTAAAGACCTCACCCCTGACGCCTGATAAAATTGGATTGAGTGGAAACCATAAAATCTTCATAAATGATCACCTTACTATAAGAAACAAAATGTTGTTGTCTAAAACTAAGAAAACCTCAGCAGAAATGGATTTTAAATACGTTTGGGTCAAACAAGCGAAGATACACGTAAAAAAAAACGATACGTCGCCATCCCTGGTTGTCAAATCGGAGAAAGATCTGCAGAAAATTGTTTAAATTACTCACGATGTCTTCCTGTTTTCAGAATCAATTTTAAATGGTCAAATTAGTGTATTAAGGTCCTGAAAAAAATATATGGCATAGATACATCCTTGCTTTAGGGAAATTAACAGTTCAAAACACGATAAGTTGTAATTTCCTCGATGAAAATAAAATCCGAAACATGGTCGATTTCAAAACCATTTTCCGTTTCATTTCCTACTTACAGCATAAAATGTTATGAAAATTGCATGCATCATGAGGTAATCGTATTTCGGAGGGAATTTAACGGTTGGATTTTTGAGTTTAATAGATTTTTTTTAAATAAACTCAAAATTAGTAATTTTGCCTAAATCCGCTCGCGCTCAGAGTCCTGCGGGACGTCATGGAGGTTGGACCTGTGTCAAAACTTTTAAAAATTCGCTCTCCCTGCAGTTGTTCAAAAAAATTCAAATAAAAGAAGAATAACTTAGATATGAAATTGCGACAGCTCAGTAAAAATGTCTCGTAATTATATTATAGTTTTAATTCATAATATCGTTTTCGAAAATGTGATTATTTATATGTGGTATGATGACTTTTAATTGTCCTCTTACGATAGTGTTAAGACACATTGCAAATGATTATCGATAAAATTATAGTCAAGCGCGAGTAGTTTAAAATTTTTTATCGTGGTCCTTTATGAAGAAGTTTTAAAACACATTATTCTAAGATTTTTTCATCAGATTCATCCATATTACTATTTCACTCTCCATCGAACTGTCTTCACTACTACCACATCCTACATTAATTACACATAATATGTATAAATACAATATATCCGGTTGTCGGTTGGATACTAATATAATCAACTTTCACTCTGGCAACAACAATGAAAATTAGAAAAAAATAAAAATGTGCGGTCGGGGACCACCGTCAGGAATGAAGTTCCTTCTAACATGATGATTTAAAACACAAATCCAAAATTTTCACAGCCGCCATCTTGAATTTTCATTTTAACTTCACTACCGGCTTTGGCTCCCTCGAAAACCATGAAAACGACACCCATGATGTAAAATTCGAAAATTTTCCCCCTCTCCGTCCTCGTCTGTCGTCGTTTTGTCCTCTCTCTCTCTTTGTCTCTTTCAAGATATAATAGAAAGAGACAAAGAGAGAAAGTCGCATGGAGGGGGCATTTAAACGTTTTTTTTGTTACGTGCGATTTTCTGCCAGAGAATTTCGTTCTAATAGCTGTTTCAAACAAAAGTGCTATACTAACATGACCTAATGCATGAACACGATAAAAATTGTCGATCGAAAAGATTATTTTCTTGTATCGTTTTGGCTGTGTGAACAAACTTTCAGTTTTGAGTACAAAAAGTCACGAATTCACGATATTTTATCGTATACAGTGACTTGAAAAATAGCGCCGTGTGAACGTAGCCTGGTTAGGCGGTAACCGTACCTGTCACTCGGTGCCCATGTACCAAAGCAAGTTTGTCGATGACGTACCTATCGTATGTTTGTTCGTTTGTAACTTTTAACATATTGATACTTGCAATTTTTTTTAGGCTAATAGTCCTAAGGGATGGCGATCCGACATGAGCGGGGCCGGTTAAAAATACACTAAATTAATTTTGATGTCTTAGAATAGTAGATTCGATAAATTATAGCTGTAGCAGTAGGTACGTCCCTTGACAATGAAGTACGGCAATTATTCCTTCATATGTAGTTGTCAACATTTACTTATCTTTATGAGCAGTGGTCAACATTAAAAACAATAGAATATGGTTACAGCAGAAGCAAAGCAGTACGACCATTTTTAGCCCGTACTTAATAAAAATCTTATTGTTTTTTTTATTCAGTCACTAAAGGGGTTAAATAGGGGATGAAAATTCACCACTTATGTCGATGGGAAATACCATCGGGCACAAAGCTTGTCTACTTGATAAAATTCTTATATTCACTGACAGACAATGCACGGCCTAAACCGCTGGGTCTAGAAGCATGAAATTTTGCAAAAGAGTTCTTTTTGAAACGAAAGAAATTAAATTTCTATTAAAATTAACTTTTGCGTGACTTTTTGATACCCAAAAGAACCGTTGCAATTTTAAACTTTCACCTTAGTACCGCAAAATCATGTTTGTCTCTAACTAGCTTTTGCCCGCGACTTCGTTCACAATATACTAAAACAACAGCCATATTTTATAAAACTTTCCTGTACAGTACCTACGTTTGTAGTTGTGATATCAGCAGCCACAATATTCAGACAGTCTTGAGGTCTAAACCCGCAGCCTTCAGTAGCAATTTCCCATTGCTTGCGAAGTTTTTCGATTTTAGTGAATAAATACTCGTAAACGCCTGTTCGTGCCATTCCTGCATTTAATACCTAATGGCACAACACTGATACACTGAGTGATTCTTACAGATTATTCCTGACGAACCCGGCTATCGCTAAAAAATAAAACAGTAGATTGTACACACGGGATTTCTCATTAATACTGTCAGCTAACCATTGATATTTATTTTTATTATAACCGTAGATGACATAAAAGGAATAAACTTCATGGATTCTGTGTACGTTCTACGAACTATCAAATAACAGTATAACAAAATGTAAAAAAAGAATCGAAAAAAATATCAACAGTTGAGAATCGAACTTTTAACCACAGGTTTGCAAAGAAGTCGTCGAACCACTAAGCTATTTGCTTGGATGAAAGTTGACTAAAATAGCCGTTCTTATGTTATTATTATATCACGATTGACATCATTCCATCCGCTAAGCCTTAACTCCATAAAGATTTAGCGCGATGATAATCATTTAAAGGTTAAATCTGTAAGTATTTGCTATATTCGTTTCCTGCTCCGCCCAGTGAAGTAATGGAATAATTCGCTTTTACATTGTGTTTTATTGTCACCTATATCGTCGTAGACAACAACAGATACCGATAATCTACATTCTCCTGCCCTTATCCCATTTGTTTTCGGGTCGATACAACTTGTTTTTATCTTCCATACTTCTCTATTACTTAGCTGTCATCACGGTAGTCACTCCCTTTCTAGCCATATCATCTTTCACACAGATCATCCATCGTTTCTTTGGTCTTCCCTTACTCGTATAGCCATCCAGATTCAGAATCAAAACATTCCAGACGACATTTTCTTCATTCTCCGCATCGCATGCCCATACCATTGAAACCAATTTCCACACACACCGACACCCATATCGGCACGATATCTACCGGCGAAGACAGTGCGGGGTGAGAGAAGCGGGCATTCTTTCACTTGAGCAAACTTTTTCGCACTGCCGGCTTCGAGACGTCGATACTTAGTAGCGTGCTTGTTTGTCGAGTCGCGATGGTCATCGATATTCAACAATATCATGGGGCCGGTAATAATTGCACCTATCGCTGTCGAATCTGTTGGTATCGTTATCTGATAATGTGAAAACAAATTTACGACATTTTATGTAATTTTCTTAGTTCACTCCACCGTAGACACCATAAAATGTAAACATAAGGGAAAAAAATCGACCTAAGAAAAACTAATTAAGTTGATCAACTGCAAATATTTTACACTGTGGCATGGATTTCCTGCGAAATCGTCGGCGGCGCGTCGTAAATAAACACGTCGCGCTGCATTTGGGGGAGGCGGAGGTAGCGTTTCAAAGGTTTACAGGCCCGAACAACCTGACCTTAATTAAGTCTGTGTTTTTTAGGTGCAAAACAAAGTTGTTAGAGAATCTGTCTTATGTGTGCTAGTTGCGTTTTCCTATTAATTTTGTGTCGTTACACGGTGTGCCCAAGTAAGTCTATTGAATATTATTTTTGCACGGTCACTTTTTGTTATGCTAATTTATACCATTTCTGTCGTGCAATATGGTACATTTTCCTTTATAGACCGTCCCCAGTTCCGTAGCTCAAAAGGAAAAAACGGAACCCTTATAGGATAACTTTGTTGTCCGTCTGTCAGTCTGTTAAGACCCATTTTCTCAGGAACGCGTGAAGGTATCAAGTTGAAATGAATATGAAATACGTAAGTCTATGGTCTCTTGGGGTCCTAAAAACTCAAGCTTCTCAGTCAATGCAATAAAAACATACGGCCATTTATGCGACACATTTTGATACTCGCAAATAAATCACAACCTATAGGGTACTTCCCGTTGTTCTAGAATCATGAAATTTGGTAAGAAGCAAGGTCTTACAGCACAAATAAAAGAAAAAGTCCGAAAATTGTTAATTTTTAATTCTATCATAAAAAAAAAATCAACTCTGGCAGTCTGTCATGACCCTTATTCTCAGGGACGCGTCGAGATATAAAATTGAAATTAATATCGAATACGTAAGTATATGGTCCCTTAGATTTCTAAAAAAATCAAGCTTCTAAGTCAACGCAATAAAAAAATACGCCTATTTTTAACCGACTTCAAAAAGGAGGAGGTTCTCAATTCGTCGGAACCTTTTTTTTTCTTTTATTTTTTTTTTATGTATGTTCCCCGATTACTCGAAGATGGCTCGACCGATTTGGATTTTTTTTTGTTTTATTCGAGAGGGTATACATCACAGTTGGTCCCATACAAAATTGATTAACTTTGCTTTGGTAGTTTTTGAGTTAGCTTCAATAATACGTATTTATTCCCCACTTTTATATGGATGATGTTCTAGTTTGTTTTGCAGGTAGTGGTATAAGAATTTGTGTGGGGTAGATACCACATCTAAAAAGTGAAAAATAAAAACTTTTTTACAAAAAAATACAACCGACTTCCAAAAACAACACTACAAAGTGAAAAATAACTTTAATTTCGGAAGTCGGTGGCAAAAATCGAAAATACATTTAACTAGACACCGACTTCCGATATTAAATTTATTTTTCACTTTGTAGTGTTGTTTTTGGAAGTCGGTTGTATTTTCTTGTAAAAAAGTTTTGTGACATCACTTTTTGATACTCGCAACTGTCGCAAGTAAATCAAAACCTATAGGGTACTTCCCGTTGACCTAGAATAATGAAATTTGGCATAAAACAAGGTCTTAGAGCACAAATAAAGGAAAAGTCTGAAAAATGTTGATTTGTAATTCTATCACATAAACAAAATCAGGTCTGTCAGTCGGTCAAGACTCTTTTTCTCAAGGACACGTAGAGATATCAAGTTGAAATTATTATCAAATACGTAAGTCTATGGTCCCTTACAGTTCTAAAAAAATCAAGCTTCTAAATCAACGCAATAAAAAAATACGGTCATTTTGCGACATATTTTGTAACTCGCAACTGTCGCAAGTAATTCAAAACCTGTAGGGTACTTCCCGTTGCCCTGGAATAATGAAATTTGGCAAGAAGCAGGGTCTCCCAGACAAGTAAAGGAAAATGTCCGAAAAAATGTTAATTTGTAGTTTTATGACACAAAAAATTTTTATTTGGGATAAATTCTTTTCAACTACGGAACCCTTCATTGTGCGTGTTCCGACACGCACTTGGCCGGTTTTTTTTTACTATTGGAACTACTACTATTCTCATCTTATCATCCTGAATAAATGAATGTTCTACATAAAAATTAAACAATAAATTCAGGACTCTGGGCAAATGTACACCTGCTAACGCACATGTTCTATAGTTATATCGTCGTGACCTGGTGACTTTCCTCGCTTCATCTTTTTTATGACATTCCTCACTGTCGACTATCACAGGAAAACTCGGCCTAGGATTCGAATGCCCCGTTTTTTGCCAAAAACTGCTAAAATCTTTAGCCTTATGTTTTGCTGACAATATATCCATTTTTATTTGCTCGGTATTATCCTGACACCACTACCATTTCTTCTTAAACTCTTTTCTTGTTTAACACTTATTTAAATACTGAGGCCCCGTGCGTGGCTTCCCCTGTAGAACCCAGTTACTGAAACTAAGCCGAGCCCTCCTATGAGATTCTCCTACATGCATGTTCCAGCCTACAATATTCGTATTTTTATTTATTTTCTTTGCATTGCGAGTTTTATCCGAGGCATCACTCAAGATAGACTCAAAGTTAGCGTACATTGTGTTAATTATATGCCTATGATCAATATTGTTACATATATAGTCACAGCAATTTATCATTATATTAAATATTTAAAAATTATATAGAAAATTAATAAAGCTGAAGAGGTTTTTGTTTTAACGTGCTAATCTCTGGAACTGCAAGTCGAATTTCAATATATATATATATATATATATATATATGCATTTGATGGCCCAATCCTTAACACACCTATTAACATCACGCAACAACTCTTAGGAGCCGAGCAAAAAGAAAAAAGGTCAGAAAGAACGCTATGCGAAAACGAAGTCACAGCGCGGGCGGGCCGTGCGATGCCACGGGGTGGGTCGGAGAAACAAGAAATTTCACGCGGACGAAGTCGCGGGCAGAAGCTATTATATTATAAGAACGGTTATTTTATCCAGCTTTCAACAAAGCTTAGCGGTTTCACGGCTGTTTCCGGTAGTATGTCGCCCTGGGATAATTTCCGACTTACACGCGGGCGAAGCCGCGGGAAAAAGCTAGTACCTTATAATTGAAGTAAGTCTGAGTAGAAAACACATACAATATTAGACCGACCTTTGTTCATTTGTAGAATATGGGTCAGATTCAGTTGCTGAAAAAAAATATAGGTAAACGAAAACTTTTGGTTACGTAGCAAGGTACCTAATGATACAGATTTTCAAGTGTCTTCCAGGGTTACAAAGTAACCGTAGTGTCGTAGTAGTAGTAGTAGTAGTAAATTGTTAAAAAGCTGTGGATTTTGAAATAAATAATACACCCAATTTTACTGGTACAAACTTCTGTAGTTGGAGAATTGATCGTGAATTCGTGACGTATGTTTGGGAGAACATGTTTTCAACTACAGTGTTAAGTCTGTTTTTGAGGTAAATTCATCCGAACTACCGAAACCTTCATTGTGCGTGGTCCGATATGCACTTGGTCGATCTTATTTCTTCCAGCCCGTATAGCGAAGAACATGTCTATTTCGAGCGACGAAAGCTAAAAACTTCAGATACCACAAAATAACACGCAAATTAAGTATTTTGTCGCTTGTCGACAGTGATATATTATTATACCAATGTTATTATATGTTGCCCTACATATGTACAAGGGGCTCTGATACACAATTATAAGGTAGAAATGTTTAATAGATTACTTTGCATGGACATAGAAAATCATAAATATGCTTATTTCTTTGACAGTAATCGTGACCTATCCGATGAAACATTTTCATATAATACGGGCAAAGTTAACAAACTCGGTCAAAAACGTATTTATGACAGTATTTACCGCCGCCTACTCATTGATATTGAGACCTATCCAACGGAATATGACTATGGTAATTCTCCAAAATCGCCAAAAAATTCTCAAAACACTCTTTTTCGGCCCCTTATGTAAAAAAGATATCGATAGTGATGGCAGTTCAGGAAAAAAACAAAAATTTATACTGTTACACCAAAATATAGCTGGGATCTTAAATAAAATTGATTTATTTGAAATTACAATTTCCAACTTAGAAAATCAGATTGGCCATATAGATTTTATTTGTCTGAGTGAAACTTTTATAAAATCAGGACATGAAAGTAATTTAGCACTTACACATTTTAACTTAGCTGCTAGTTACACGAGGCACGGGAAAAAACGTGGTGGAACATGCGTTTTAGTAAGGAAAGGTCTAGTTTTTAGTCCGTTACCGATAACTGATGAACTGGCCAGTGATTTTTGTTTTGAATGCTGTGGCATAGAAATATTGAGCCATAATTTAATTATAGTGTGCATTTATAGAATCCCGGATTCCGATGTGTTCATATTTTTTAAAAATCTTGAAATATTGTTACGCAATATAACCCGCAAAGTTAAAAAAAATATTATTATGTGCGGAGATTGGAATATAGACATATTAAAAGATAATAAATACTCAAAGGAACTAATATCCGTACTGAACAATTTTAATATTTCACCGCATGTTAGAATGCCTACTAGGAAAAATACTAGCATAGACCAAATAGCCAGTAATGTTCCCGCACTTGGTTTGAAATGCAGCACGCATAATTTAGCTCTCTCCGATCACGATACCGGTCAATCGTTAACTTTTTACCTTCAAGAGATGAGTAATAAATCAAAACCTATAAAATTCTGGTATGATAAGAAGAGAGATTATAATAAGGAGAACGTAACAAAATTCTTAAATTGCTTAGCATCCTTAAGTTTTACTGAAATTTACAAAGTGACATACTGCAATGAGGCTTTCAATATATTCCACGACCTATTCACGCTCTTCTATAAATTGTGTTTTCCTGAAATTCTCGTTAAAAAGACCAATAAACCCATAAAAAACAAATGGCTTAGTACGGGTTTAAAAATATCATGCATTAAGAAGACAGCTTTATATTACGAATATCAACATGATGCTATAAGTAAAGGCTATCACAAAAAAAAATATCTCAATTATACTAAGATCTTAAAAAAATGCATATCAAAATCACAACAGATAAACAACAATATTTTTTTAAATAACTCAAAAAATAAATGTAAAGCGACATGGTCAATCATAAAAAATAATTTAAACAAACCCAATAATAGCAACTACATACATGAATTAATAATCCTTGATAAAAAAATTAATAATCCTAATGACATATGTAACCAATTTAACAATTACTTTATTGAGCTGACACAAAAAAACAACAATAATAATCATGACGTAAACAACATTAACATTGACAATAATATAAATACTTTATTTCTGACTCCAGTGAATGAAATTGACGTTATTAAAATAATTAATTCATTAAATAATACAAATTCTACCGGATATGATGAAGTAACCACTAAAATAATTAAATTAAGCGCGAAAATAATAGCATCCCCACTTAGCTACCTAATAAACCTCTCTTTTGAAGAAGGTGTTTTCCCATCTAGACTAAAAGAGTCTATAATTAAACCACTGTTCAAAAAGGGTAACTGTACTGACATGGGCAATTATAGGCCCATTACACTGAACCCAATTTTTGCTAAAATTTTTGAAAAAGCAATGCATGACAAGATAAATAGCTTTGTAACTAAATATAATTTAATTGTGGAGAGTCAGTTTGGTTTTAGGAAAAACAGTTCAACGACTCTAGCCTGTTTTTCATTAGTAAAACTAATTACCGAAGCTCTTAATAAAAAAATGTCTACTTTATCAGTATTCTTAGATATGAGCAAAGCCTTTGATTTTGTATCACACGAACGACTACTCTACAAGCTAGAGAAATATGGCATAAGAGGCAAAGCGCATGATTGGCTTAAAAGTTACTTATCTAATCGCCAACAGAGAACTGTTATCTCTAGGATAGAAAATGATACTAGGACGACTTTTTGCTCAGAACTAAAAATTAATGGTTCTGGCGTCCCGCAGGGAAGTGTACTGGGTCCGCCACTATTTATATTATACATTAATGATCTCAAAAAATGTTTAAAATATGAATCTATCCAATTTGCTGACGATACTACTTTGACGATAAAATTTTCCAACAAAACTGACATAGAAATTGATACTAACAATGAAATAATTAATGTAATAAAATGGCTGGCTGACAATAATCTTCATGTTAATATTGAAAAAACCAAAATAGTGCAATTTCAAACATGTAACTTGTCAGTAATACCAACAGCAATTAGCCACAATAATGCAATTCTGCAACCAGAACCATCAGCTTTATTTTTAGGTATAGTAATTGACAACAAATTGAACTGGAAAGAACATGTAGAAAGAGTATGCAGTAGGCTTGATAAATTTGTATATGCTCTTCGCAAGTTAAGACTAGTGTCCAGTAAAAAAACAGTCCTAAATGCTTATCATGGGTATGTTTCATCGGTATTGCGTTACGGTCTAGTGATATGGGGTAATTCAGTGGATGTGGAAAGAGCATTTAAAGTACAAAAAAAGTGTATCAGAGCCATGAGTGGAGCGGAATATCTTGACCATTGCAGACCATTATTTAAGGCATTAAAAATTCTCCCACTCCCATGCCTGTATATTTTTGAAGCTTGTCTATTTGTAAAAAAATACCCTCATTTATTTCTATTAAATGAACAAGTCTCCGAGAGACTGAACAAAAAAAATGCCGGGAAATTACTAGTACCTGCTCAGAGATTGCAATTATACAGTAGAAATGCCAGTTGTATGACAATTAAAATTTATAATAAATTACCACCTGCCCTGAGAATGTTACCAATTAATAAGTTTAAATGTAAAATGTTTGCTTGGCTCTTAGACATGTGTTTTTATTCCGTCAATGAATTTTTAAATCATACTTTTTGATATTGTAATTAAGATCATAATAATGACAATAATTCTCAAATATTAATAATTATAATAAATAATAATAATTCTTGGACATTGTAATTTGTACTTTGACTTTGTATTTTGACATTATGATTTATTCTTTGACATTATTATTAATATTTTCGGCATTATGATTTATATTTTACATTTAACTAATATATTAATATTTTGATTTGTTCAGATTTGCATGCCTACCTTATTAATTAACATTTCTACAACAGTAATGGTAGTATATGTGAAACAATGTATAATTTAAGATCTAAATGTACCATATACTGAGAAATAAATACTTTTATACTTTTTATACTTTATACTTTATACCTTACGTCATTGCTTTTCGAAGTGTGTTTAGCGTAATTTATGATCAAACTGATCAATAAACTTTTTTTCTTTCTTTCTTTTCTTTCTTGAACAAAATTTTGTTTGCAGCTGTTTTTGTGAAAATCATGTTGGGCAAATTGACTATAGGTACCTACTGTACTTGTACTAATATATTATGTATTCTGTGCTATAGGTTAGTTTTACTACAAGTTAAAACGAGCGCTTTACAGTTTATACGTACTTTCAGTTTATCACTAAAATGGTTTGGTATTAGGTAGGCACTGAAATGATCACAATCAACTGAGCGGATCACAATTATTGATATAAGGCTACTGTTCTCAAATAGCAACAAAGAGTGGAACTCTATCTGCCAGCGTCTGTGTTCCCTTTCACGTGTAACCCGTCAGCCTTCAATCAAAGTAAGAGTGAACAGGAATCTTCTGGGCTTGTTTGTTCTATCGTATACATCATCCATGGCTTTCCATCTGGCGAGATCGAACTCAAGCAGACCAATTTTGCAAGAAAAAAAAAGCTACACCTGGTTCTGATATTTTTAAGATATTTAAAGAGCAAAAAAGGTGTTGCCAAGGTATTGGTGGTTTGTTGGTGTTGTTGATGGTGTTGGTGTTACATAGGTGCATATTATACCAGGAATATGCAAATATTGTGTTAGATAATAATACTATGTCCACAGTATTTCGAAACTCTCAATATTCGGGCTACGTGTATTTTTCCTGAAGAATGAGCATGAATGAATCCGTCTGAAATCCGGTAGTTGTTGTTAAGTTTGCCATAACACTTCGGCTACTTTTGAGAACAGAAATACCTTCGCATTCTCTCTTCAAACTAAAAGAAAAATGGCATATCAAAGATTCTTTACCCGTAATTGACGTACCGTTGTTGTTATGTGTCAATCACATATGTATGCAAAACCAAAATCTTCTCCAATTTTTAAACAAGTCTTCTACATCATATTTAAGAGATATGTAAGTCAATCATTGACAAGAGGAGCTACGTAATCTGGGCAAAAAAATTACATCTGTTTCCGGAAGTCAAGTGTGACAAGGTCTGAATATTAGTAATGGAGTATGAGGGCCTCAGCACATTTTCGCCGCGAAACCGCGAAACAGCGAAACCGCATGATGTTTCGTTGATGTTCCGCTACTCGAGTAGGGGAACATCATGCGAGCCAGTTGAAATAAACTAAGATGTGCTCCTATTTTTATCAACCAATCGTTTTATCTAGCAATAACCTGCCTATTTGAAATCTTTTTGAAGGCAATTTTACCTGTAAACAATTCTGAAAGATGGAAGAGTAGAATGCTCAGAAACGATGTAAGTGATGATAACGATATACACTAAGAAAAAGAAACACACAAAGTTAAAGGTCACGACTGACGAATGATATCGAAACGCATTTTGATAAAGAAAGCAAAATATTTTTATACAGATATCGATGCATTTAGGACCGGGATGCGACAGCGGTATATAAGGCGGGCCAGCCAACAGAATGGCACAGTTGACAGCAGCTGTGGAAACCATGAAGACTGTCTTATTCCTTGCGGGGCTCGTCGCCCTGGCGTTGGGCAGTGCCGTCCCTCCGAAACATGAGATCAAACTGAAGACTGGTAAGAACTACTTGAGAATTACTACTTTTTAGGGTTCCGTACCTCAAAAGGAAAAAACGGAACCCTTATAGGATCACTTGTGTGACTGTCTGTCTGTCTGTCACAGCCAATTTGCTCCCAATCAAATAGACCGATTAAGTTGAACTTTGGTACATATATAAATTTATGTGACCCAAACACCGACAGGTAAAGAAAATAAATTAATTTTGAATATAGGGGTTACTTTTGGGGGGGGGGGGCAAATAAAAAAATAAAGTTTTGCAGACTGTATCGTGTGAAATGATCACATCAAATGAAAGGGCTTACTATGAGAGTCTTAAACATATTTTTTTTCATATTTTCAAAATAAATTGTTTTAAAGTTATTTAAGAAAGTAGACGAATATTGACCCTTCCCCCTTTATTTCCGAAACTACTGAGCCTAAAATTTTGAAAATAAAATAAGGAAAATAGTTCTTTACCCGTAGATTACAGGAAAACCTATACGAAGTCTGTGGTCTTAAGTTATCATGATAAATCTCTCAATACTTTGAGTTCAAACTTACATTTACAGTTGGAATGTATGGGAGGAACATGTTTTTCAACTACAATTTTAGGTTTGTTCTTGGGATAAATCATCCCTACTACGGAACCCTTCATTGTGCGTGGTCTGACATGCACTTGGCCGGTCTTTTATTTTTGAACGCTTCGTTGGTTTACTAGTGGCAAGTATTGAATGGTGATCGTGGGGTCTTGGGTTCGATCCCCTATGGTGGCAAAGTGTTATTGGGTTTTCCATTAGCAAATTCTCAATAGCTGCCATTAGACATGCCTTGCATGCCATTAATGACATGGTACTGGCGAAATATGAGTCGTACCTCTGTCTCTCATCGACATCATCATCATTCTGATAGACATGAGGTCAGTTGACAGATAACTCACTTCTATGGGTACCAACCATTACAACTGGTACACGTTATGTGCTTTGGAATGACCTCCAATCTAGTCACCCACTCATTGATTAACTGATAGTGGATGGACTGCAATTGCATGCAGCTTAACAACAAGCTTCTGTTTCAGAATAACAGTTGAATTGTGTTGACCGTTCGTCTCATTTTCAGCTAGGTTCGTTCATGGTAAAGGAAATTACTGATGAGATGTTTCTTTTTACAGTTGAGCCTGATTTCGTTAAGTACCAGAAGAAAATTCTGGCACTTTTCGAACACTCCGAGCAACTGGACGCACACTCCGAGTACTACAAACTTGGCAAGGAATACAACGTCGAAGCTAACATCGACAATTACACAGTGAGTATTTTTAATAATTACTTCAACGCAGCTCCTGAAAACTCTTAAGAATATTTTAAGTGTTAACGCAATGCATTTTTGCAGAACAAAAATGCTGTCCAGGAATTCTTGGTGCTGTACAGAACCGGATTCCTGCCGAAATATCACAAGTTTTCCATCTTCTACGAAAGGATGAGGGATGAAGCCATCGCTCTTTTCCACGTCATGTACTACGCCAAGGACTTCGACACCTTCTACAAAACCGCAGCTTGGGCTAAGGTTTACCTGAACGAAGAACAGTTCTTATACGCGTACTACATTGCTGTTGTCCAAAGGGCTGATACTACCGGCATCGTGCTGCCGGCGCCTTATGAAGTGTACCCTCAGTTCTTCTTTAATAAGGAAACTCTGCTCAGGATGTACCGCACCAAGATGCAAAGTGGTTTGTTCGATGCTAAACTTGGAGCCGAATATGGTATCGTGAAAGAAAACGACTACTACGTATACTACACCAACTACTCCAGCTCCCTGACCTACCCCAACCAGGAACAAAAGCTGTCATACTTCACTGAAGACATTGGTTTGAACTCCTACTACTACTACTTCCACTCGCACATGCCTTTCTGGTGGAAATCCGAAAAACTTAATGTAATCAAAAATCGTCTGGGTGAACTTTTCTTCTACTACTACCAGCAACTTCTGGCTCGTTACTCCTTGGAGCGTCTTTCCAACGGCTTAGGCGAAATTCCTGAATTCTCTTGGTACTCTAACTTCAAAACTGGATACTATCCCCAACTGACTGGAAACTACTTGCCCTTCGCTCAAAGGAGCAACAATTACAATGTTCACACTGAGAAGAATTACGAATTCATTCGCTTCCTAGACACCTATGAGAAGACATTCTTCCAATTCCTGCAGAGGGGCGAATTCAAGACTGTAAGTACCAATAGATAAATCCTATTGTCTCAGCTTCATGATGATAACTTTCATGAAAACTAACGCGTGGAACAATTATTTTCAGCCCGAGCAAGAAATGAACTACGTTGGCAACTACTGGCACAGTAACGAAGACCTGTACTCCGAACACAGCAAGAAGGACTTACACCAGTACTCTTACGAAATCATCGCTCGTCACGTGCTTGGCGCTAGTCCCAAGCCTTTTGACAAGTGAGTTTTACCATGAAACTGTTCTTAGCTTTTCAAGTAAATTCTAATTAAAATAGTAGCAGTACGAGTAGTAGTGTCAGTACTTTGCGACAAAAGACTAGCAGTAATATTTTGTTCCATTTAGGCAAGGTGTTGCTTAAACGCAACAAAGTTGTTTTCTAATGTTAGCTACAAATCACGAATTCAAGGATTTACCTTTCCTGTCCGTGACCTGACTGGATATACAAATAAGATTAATTGGAAAAAAAATAACAAACAATAAAATCTGTTTTATTATTTTTAGATACACTTTCATGCCGACCGCTCTTGATTTCTACCAGACTTCTATGCGTGATCCTGCATTCTACCAGCTCTACCAGAGAATCGTCGACTACATGGTTGCCTACAAAGAGTACGTAAAACCTTACTCTCACAATGACCTTCATTTCGTCGGTGTTAAGATCAACGACGTGAAAGTCAGCGAACTGGCCACTTACTTCGATTACTTCGACTTCAATGCCACGAGCAGCGTGTTCTTCAGCCAGGAAGAGCTCAAGTCTTACCCTACTGGTTTCATTGTCCGTCAACCTCGCTTGAACCATAAACCATTCACTGTCTCTATTGACGTTAAGTCAGACGTTGCGTCGGATGCTGTCTTCAAGGTCTTCATCGGACCTAAGTACCATTCCAATGGATACCCAGTTTCTATTGAGGAGGATTGGATGAAATTCTACGAACTGGACTGGTTCGTGCAGAAACTTGTTCCTGGTGAGAACAAGGTTGAGCGCAAATCCAGCGAGTTTGTGTTCTTCAAGGATGACTCGATCCCCATCAACCAGATCTACCAGTGGTTAGATCAAGGAAAGGTACCTTATGATATGTCTACTGTACCCGACAATATGCCTAGGAGACTGATGCTGCCTAAGGGTACCCCTGGTGGATATCCATTCCAGCTGTTCGTATTCGTATACCCATACAACAGTGTGAAGAAGGGAGAGGATGTGTTCGAGAGCTACATTTTGGACAACAAGCCATTCGGTTTTCCATTTGACCGCCCCGTGCTTGAACCTTCATTCAGGCAACCCAACATGTACTTCGAGGATGTCGAAGTTTACCACAAGGACGCATACTTCCCATACGAGCTTAACGTTCCTTCTTACTTCACCCAAAAGAAGCAGTAAGACGATAAGTAGTTCTTAACTGTCTTTTAGAATTATTTATTATAAATCGAAATGTACAAAGAATACGAGTGAAATAAAAATATATATATAAAAGCATATCAATGATTTTAAATTAATTTCAATTATCTAGTGATCTTCTTACATCCTATCCTATCCTACATCCTACTGTAATATTTTGTTGTAGATGTTAGGATGTTTCTCAATTATTATCTACAGTCAGTCAGTCAGGCAAGGCATACTAACATATTTGTATGTGAATTGCTTCATGTTCAATTTTATATAGGTATATTACTTTGTTTTTGCAGTACTCCTACATTACACATTACTACATACACATATATTGTAACACACTAACACAAACTTGTATATTTTCACGAAATTGAACATGAAGCAATTTACATGCAAATATGTTAGTATACCCTGGCTAGATATCACTTTTGCTGACTGTACGTAACCACTTGCAAAGTAATGTTTTGTTAAAGAGGCCAACATTGAGAAGGCCATTAAAAGGTTTAGTTACCTGACTGATAGTTATTGCACAACTATTTTTTAAACTTAGTTGCAAAACCTGCTTTATGTAAACTAATACCTATGCCTTATGAGAGAAGTGCCAGGATAGCCCGCGAAATTCAAATAATCTTACGTATTTTGTTATTTCCAGTGGCTGGTTGTATGTTAATCAAAATATTATGATTCGCAACCGTAACAAGCGTGTATTTATTTACAGAATTATAATCATTAGAATTAGTAATACAACTCTATAACTTATTAGAATCTTCAAATGTCAAGATTTCATTAAATAGTAATTCAATAGGATTACTTGGACATAAATAATTGTAATGATGATTTTAATGTTGTAATTCTGTAAATATATTTGTTACGGTCGCGAATCATATTTTGGTGAATATAAAACCTAATATTGACTTGCAGATTGCAAAAAACGCAAAAACTTTGAATTTCGCGGGCTGCTCTGACGTGGTGGCGTCTTTCTATACTAATAACTAAATATGTTTTTTGTTGTTTGTACCGAACAAGCTCTGGAACTGCTGGACCGATTTTAACCATTTTTTCACTAACGCTAAGATAACTAAACTAAAGCTAAGAACTAAAGCTAAGATATCAGGAAGTAACATAGGTTGTAATTTATTTTTAAAACAAAAATTTAAATACTTAAGAAAATTGCAATAATGTAACCCAAAGTAGCAAAATTTTGCCTATAAAATTCATTATTTGGCGTACGCTGAGAAAACTATTGATGATACATAACAAACATGATTACAGTACTCATTATTACCTACAAAAAAGTCCGCGAGGGAATATATCTAACTATCATAGTTTAAGTAATGATAGCAGCTTTTGTCTTCTAAAATTTAATTAGATAATAAATAATAATAATAATAAATAATACATTCTTTATTGTCATAAATAGGTTACAGAGAAATTAGAGACTCTGGCACCAGAGCTAGGTTAGAGTACCTGTATTTCAGGAGCCAGTGACTTCATCCATTTAGGTAACAATTAAAAGCAAGTAAGTGAATGTAGCAATAGGTGATGAAATTACCTTACTTAAAAATAAGTTTTATAGTAAACATAAATCATTTAAAAATATAATGAAAACTAAAATTAGAATGCAAATAAAATAATCTCAATAAAACAAAAAACAAAATTAAAACTATAATAGAATGTGGATTAAAACAAAATTAGATAACAAATTGAGAACAATAATTATCGCCGGTAGAAACAAAAGTTGGTTACATTCGTATCGTAGTATTCATTCTTATTCAAATAAATAGTTTTATCATTAAGGATATTTATGTAGCAGTAAAATACTTTTTAATTCATTCGAATTAGACATTTACTTTCGAAGTTATCACGAGTATAAAAATGCAATACGCGAACCATAGAAATATAGAACCGTTCGACGCCGCCGCAACGTGCGTTCCCTACTCTATAGAGTGGGCGTTGCCGAGGTGCGGGAGGGGTTACGTGAGTAAGGTAAGCGTGACTCAGACAGCTGGTTGGGTCCTTACGTACTTACGTAGCGGACGCGAGCGATACTGCCTTGAAATTTTAACATTTTATTCGTTAACATTTGAAATAAAGTTCTTATAAGGATTGTTTAATAATAAGAATAATTTATCTTTATTTCAGACCACAGGGTCCAAAAAAACAACAACAGTGCATAAAATAGTACAAAAACGGTGTTAGTAGGGTCGTTAGTAGTACACACAAAAATAGAAATAAAATAGTGTTAGTAATTTGTTAGTAAACAAAACAAGTTATACAATAATTGTGTGTGTGTCTGTGTGTGCTGTGTATGTGTGTGTTCCTGTTCCTGTGTACACCTGCCCAATATACAGCAAACGGACTATCAATTTTGCACGCTAACGTTCTGAGGACAGTGTTGGTGCTACCATGGACCCTGGTCATCATCGACGCAGTTCTTTTTCTAGTGATGGCAAAGAAATCATCAATGGATACATCCGCAAACATTGCGGATGCACTGAAGTACCGGGGTTTTCTCAACACTGCCCTCAGAGCGTCGTTGTAATGAACACGCCGGGCGTTGTAAGCCCGCCGCGTAAAGTTGATCCACAGACTACGTGTAAAATGACTGACAGAAGGCTCTGAATAGTAACAGTTTTACATCTGTGGTACATCGTGCGAATCTGCGGGCCAACATATTACAGCGGACTGCCAACGCCCTCCTTTCCCTCTCTAGCTCTTCATCATCCTGTAACCGATCTGTCATCATGTGACCCAAATACTTTACTCTATGTAACCTCACGAGGGCCGACCCACCACCCCGATCTTAATTGGCGGAAAGTTAGAGGGTGCCTTGTTTCCCACTTTATATAACATGAGAACACTCTTACTCGCATTGTATTTGAGTCCATGTGACAGGGCATAAGTTTCACAAACACCCAGAAGTCTCCTGAGTGCTAGTGCACATGGATGTCGTCCACATAAATAATATTGTTGACCATTTTTCCATCTATTGAGCAGCCGACCATGGCTCCGCTGAGCCTGCCGACCAACTGGTTTACAAACAGGTTGAACAAACTCGGGGAAGTCAAACCACCTTGCCTGACACCGCATTTCAGATTGCATTCCTGACTATACGTGTTAACTCATCTGACAGCATTCTTTTGATTACTGTACCAATATTTTAGGCGAGATATCAGCTCCTTAGGCATAGAGGTCTCTTGAAGCAAATTATGCCAAAGAATATCATGGGACACCAGGTCGAAGGCCCTCGAAAGGTCAAGAAAGCATGCATATATTGGTGTTTGTCTGTCGGTATAATACTTCACTGTTTGCTTCAGATACAAAACTGCCATTTCTGTTGACAGGTTGGGCCTGAAACCCAACCCATGTCAACCAACCAAAGCAACCCAACCAACGAACCTAACCTAAGTCATGTATCTGAAGGTGTTTGCTCAGCTGTGCGTTTGACTCATGAGACTGTCAAGGACCTTCGCCATGATTGTGGCTAATGATGTCGGCCGGTAATTATGCTTGTCAGATGGATCCCTGGTTTTGTTTTTTATTATTGGAACTACTACTGTTCTCATCTTATCATCCTCCTATATAAAAATTAAACAATAAC
Source organism: Cosmia pyralina (assembly GCA_946251885.1). NCBI lineage: Eukaryota > Metazoa > Arthropoda > Insecta > Lepidoptera > Noctuidae > Cosmia > Cosmia pyralina. The sequence goes on along the minus strand of OX276359.1, from coordinate 13,198,500 downwards.
CTCAGGACTCTGGGCAAATGTACACCTGCATAACGCAGATGTTCTTTAGTTATATCGTCGTGACCTGTTGTTGACTTTCCTCGCTTCATCTTTTTTATGACATTCCTCACCGTCTACTCCATAGAAACTTCTTTCATATATCTATGGTCTACTCTCACAGGAAAACTCGACCTAGGATTCAAATGTTCCATTTTTCATTTCGTACTATCTACCGTAGTGCCTACCAGGGTCAGGGTCGCAAATCACAAAATACGTTGAGCGCTGAACGAATATTTATCATTATTCTATTTCTGTTTTGATTTTGAAGTCGTCAGGGATGGAATAATGTTTTAACATGTTCAGTGCTAACTGTATTTATGGTTTTTGGTGCAAGCGGGCCTTGAAATCATAAAAACTTGTTTTATGTATAAAAAAACCGGCCGGCAATGAAGGGTTCCGTAGTTGAAAAGAATTTATCCCAAAAACAAACATGTCAATTGATCCCAAAAAAAAAAAAAATATGTCTTATTATATTATAACTACAAATTAATAATTTTCGGACTTTTTCCTTTATTTGTGCTAAGAGACCTTGCTTCTTGCCTTTCATTATTCTAGGTCAACGGGAAGTACCCTGTAGGTTTTGATTTACTTGCAACAGTTGCGAGTACCAAAATGTGTCGCAAAATGGCCGTATTTTTTTATTGCATTGACTTAGAAGCTTGATTTTTTCAGAACTCTAAGGGAGACTAGACTAGACTTACGTATTCGATATTAATTTCAATTTGATATCTCCACGCGTCTCTGAGCAAAAAGGGTCATAACAGACTGACAGAGTTGAAATTTTTTTTTATATGATAGAATTACAAATTAGCAATTTTCGGACTTTTTAATTTATTTGTGTTGTGAGAACTTGCTTCTTGCCAAAGGACGATGCGTGAAAACGTCCCCCAACTTTTACACCGACCAACAGATTTGAAATGTATCTCGGTCAAAACATCTTAGTAAGGGGACACATTTTTACTATGGCGACATCTCTCAAAAGTGCGGGATATTCGGAGAAAATAATGTTTTAATATTATTATTTTTGGCACAAAATAACAGTTTGTGTTTCATAGTATTATTATTACAATTACATATTATTATCTTTGTGATTGTGTATTGGATTCCGTTAAAAAAAAAAAAACATTTATATAAAATCGTATTGGTACTTTGAGGTCAAACAAAAAATACCTAGTACAAGTGATAAGTTTATTTAACGGCAATAATGAAGTCTGCTTACAATCAACTAACGATCGGCTGCAGCAGGTGACACCTAGAGCGGCGCATACGCAACACACACCAACAACCCCGCCCGCTCCCCTCCCTCTACCCCACAACCTCTGTCACCCATCCCTTTTCTACCTGAAGTTAGTCGTTCGTTACCTGTTCGCTATCCACGACGTGACGTTGTTATTCTGTGTGTTTTTGGATTATTTTACTTGGACTTGTTTATTGCACCTGATTGATAGCTTCACGTTTGACCCTGGCACATTAAAGGACTTTGTTTTGTTAAAATGGAAACCGGACGCCGATGTATTTTGTGTCCGCGATCTATATTACGGCAAAGGCGACATATCCTGCAGGATACTTTACCCCAAAGTAGACCTGATTTAGCTGAATATATTATTCAAAATGGACTCATACAGGTATGTACCCACTTTTCAGTTATTATTGTAAAACCAAAACGGTCCAAAACCTCCAAAACGGTCGGTCTATAGATGTGTGTATATATACACACATCTATAGACCGACCGTTTTGGAGGTGCGGGCGGAAGCGTGCGTCCGCTTCTTGAGTATCACCCTATGCGCGCGCGCCGCCTGCACCCTCTCGGTCCCCTTTGTCGTCATACCCCCGCGCCTCTGTACCCTGCGGACGAGGATTCATATAGATGTGTGTATGTAGTGTGTCAATTAATCTTAAAACAAAATATGCTGCCTATATTGTTTGCCATTTTTTTATATCGAAGTCTAAAAGTATACCTACCAATTAATTATTATAAATAAATGCCAAAGGTACTAATATTGGCATTAAATGTATTTTTATTTAAGTGTTAAAGATTGTCATGTCTTGAATATAAATAAAACAAATCAACCTCATACATTGAACAAGAACACTCGTGAAAGCGATTCGGTGTCTAAAATAACACCAAAAATATTTTTTTTTGTTTTGTTTTTCTTGTTTAATTGAATCCAATCAGTACAGTTTTACATCTACTGATCGAATTCAGTTTAACTACTGTACGTGTTAAAAAAAGAATAGCATAGTAAAAAATGATTAATATATATTAATATAGTCTGCATTAATGAATATTAAAAAAAAAACAAGTAACATTTTTTTATTTAAGTTTTTTTATTTATTTTTTTTTTGCTCAAAAGAAAAGGAAAAGGAGATATTCAGTATGGATAAGATATTATCTATACAAAATCTCTCCTTTTCATATTCTTTTTTCGGGTTTCACTATACAATTCGCCGCATTAAATAATGATGTCATCATCATGGAATGATGTCATCATCATGTAATGCGGCCAATTATAGGGCTTTATGTACATTGCACATAGAGGAAAAATGTGCTCATACAGCGTGTAATGCGTTTCCTGTCGTTTCAGGTTGTTTTCAACAACATTATGGCTGTATGCCATAGATGCTGGCAAAGAGGCACCAATTCCATTGAACGGAGAGGCCGCGATCAGGGCAGGATTTTGAATGATCCAGAATTTATAGCAGAACCTGTGGCAGAACCCGTTCCAGGACCTGTGCCTGAACCCAATCCAGGACCAGCGCTGGAACCCGACCCAATACCTGCGCCAGAACCCGTGGATATTCCAGATGCAGATCAAGAAGGAGCTCAGATTTTCATGCCTGATCATGTAAGAACTCCAAATTCATCTCGGCGCTGCATTTATAGGCAATGCGGAAATGAAAATCTGAGACGAATCTCAGGTTCTATAAAACTGTACGCCATATGTAACTATCGCTTATACATGCCACCGAGCGCCCGGCTGTGCGAAGATCATTTGATGCATTTGGAATGGGAGGATATGCTTGATTCTGTCAACGTGACCCATTCTTTCAACTCACCGATGCTTACAGACATGACAAATATGTTGATACAAGCAGTCAATAATAGCCCAAGGTTCGATTTTGAATCCCCTACAAGATTCGATGAAAATGAGCTACATTTTTGGACTGGTTTAACCCATGATCAATTTAATATCATACTGGAAGAAACACCATCTCTAGCAGAGAGAGATCATCATCCGCGAGCTGTTCTTGGAATCTATCTGACAAAACTAAGGACTGGCGAAACTAACGAAAGGCTGTCAACATTATTCAAAATGTCACGTAGTCAACTTGAAAGAAAAAAAAAAATAGCGAGGGAATGTTTGTCACAGGATTTTGTTTCCAGACATCTTGGATTAGATCACATGACTAGAGACAGCGTTCTAGAGAGAAACCTATTAATTCCAAAACAGATTTTCGGAAATGACGAGAATACAAAAGCCATTTTAATTTGTGATGGAACGTATATATACATCGAAAAAAGTGCGAACTTTTTCTTCCAACGTGCAAGTTATAGCCATCATAAGTTTAGGAACCTATTAAAACCATTTTTGATAGTGTGCAGTGATGGATACATCATAGATGTAATGGGCCCATACCCCGCAACTACTTCTGATGCGTCAATAATGCAATTAATAATGAACAATGAAGAACATGCACTGCATTGGTTTTTAAACCCTGGTGACGTCTTCATTCTGGATCGGGGATTTCGGGACAGCATTGATGACATAGAGTCATACCAATATGAAGCGCATATGCCTCCCTCAAAGGATCGAAACGCAACGCAATTAACTACTGAACAGGCAAATAAGTCCCGCTTAGTCACAATTTGCCGATGGGTAATTGAAGCGGTAAATGGCAAATTCAAAAACAGATTTAAGTTGTTAAGACAAAATTATTTTAATAAAACGTTACCTAACATGTTCACCGATTTTAAAATTGGTGCGGTCATAATAAATGCATTTTATAGTGTCGCTATAGATAATGTGCACGCTCCTGAGATTCTCAACATAATCCACTCTCAAATCAACACACCAAATCTATTGAATGATTATGTATATATGAGAAACTTAAATCGACAAAGAGTGGCTTTTGTACCAATGGAAGCAAATATTCCTCATTTTGAAGAATTTCCTCGCTTATCCGAAAACGATGTTTTCCTTTTTGCTTTAGGAAGCTATCATATCAAGCTTGCGAAATCATATTGTGCAGAGCACGTACGCAATGGACTTTACCACATTGAATTATACCGACAAACTGAGCTGAGTGATTTACATCTATGTAATATACTACTAAGAAATGTGTGGTTAGTCCGTGTTCGCGTACAATCGCGACATGTGAGGTCACGCGTTTATTATTCATATATTTTAATAGATCGCGATTCCACTAATAGTTCTACTATTGCTCACTGGTACTGCACGTGCCTTACAGGAAATCGAACTCTAGGAAGCTGCGCACATATAATTTCAGTTGTGTGGTACATGGGGCTAGGGCGTCACATTGGTTTTAATCCACCGGCGGAACTGCTCAATAGTGTAATAATTGATGATAATTAATATTATACAGGGTGTTTGGTGCATCGTTTGCCAAATTGAATTGGCCGAAAGAAGAGGTCATTTGCTATCGCTTCAGGCTCAAGTACTCATTTTTGGCCACACCGGTTTTTTTATTACAACTTTCTAATTTTTATTTTGAAAAAATCCAAAACTCAGCATTAAAGCTTAAATTAAAAAAAAGTTTTAAGTGTAGTCGTCAAATTTCATTTTTATTTACATATGTACTGTTGTATGGCTCTATCAAATTTAAAATTACTTGCCAGTTACATCTAGTTTTTTTTTAATAAATCACAAAGTTTTTGGAAAAATAAAAAATGAACTTAAAACTCAACTTTAAATAGCTATAAAAAAAAAACTAAAAGCGATCGGGATCTTCGAATTATTTTAAAAAGTTCTCTAGTCTATCCCCTTTCCAACGGTATGTAATGTGTTAAAAAACTCTTTTAATATCTTTAATAATTAGCTAAATGTGTAGTCGAGACACATCAGGCTGATATTGGATATTACGTTTAAAACACTAGTTTTCGCATAAATTACATGCTATTAGTAGATAGATACTGTTATCTCACGTCTTACGTAGTCTCTTATCTCGTTCTTACATAGGGAACTTTCCTCGAAATTGAAAAAAAAATACATTATTACAAAAATAATCATTTATTAATAAGTAATTTAATTACATACTAATCTTACAAGAATTAGAATTTCTGCAAACAGAGTTGCCCTTATTATTAGCTGATTTGCCAATTTTCAGTGAAGACAGGTCTTTTGTTTTCCAACATGACGGTTGTCCCGCTCATTGGAGAATAACCGTCAGGGAGTACTTGAATGATGCATTCCCGGACTCATGGATTGGGAGGGATGGCCCTATTCCTTGGCCTCCACGTTCTCCAGACTTAACTCCGTTGGATTTTTACGTCTGGGGACGGGCCAAAGAACTCGTCTACGCCACGGAAGTTGAGACAAGAGATGATTTAGTCCAACGCATTGAGGCGGCTTTCATGACGATCAAAGCAGAAATGCGTTTACGCACCACTACAGTCATAGATATATGAAAGAAGGAGATATGCCCGGTAGTTGAAAATGTATCAGAACCCGATGTCGCTAGGTTGGCCCCACCACCGCGCCACTACTACACATGTAGTTCAATAAAAGCAATAGATACAAAGTCGCGCACACACTTGCAATTCATAAATCAGAACATACTACACAATCAATTATAAACCTTAACTCGTCACACACAGCGTGCATTTACCATGCACCGTACAACTTACTCACACAAAAACATCTGGCGCTATTATTGTGTAGTGCAAAAAGCAATTTATTTTACATATACGCTAGTGATTGACTAAATCGGAAAGTTATCGATACTTCCATTTATTAGTACAAGAAAAATTTGGGGTCCTGAAAATAAAATAAAAAATGATATGTCCAGAAAGTATTATATATTTCAAATAAAAAAAAATATATATTAAAAAAAAAACACGAATCGATAAATTAAAACAATCCGGTTAAGTTGGTTTAGGCTGTGAAACCATAGGAATTGTTGAACCCTGTTATGATGTGTTTACTCACTGACCTGTAAAGTGGAGGTATTTGTTCAGTACTTGACGTACTCTTAATTTTGGGATTGCTCATTCAAAAAGCCTGCGAGTTTTCTTTAGAGACTGGAACATTTCTGCCTTAAAGTGAATTGAGCATATGGTGCTATAAATTGTTGGGAACCAATTAGGTGGCCTTCCTGTGGCATCAATCCATTCTTTTTTTGTATTTGTATCTTTTGGGAAGCTAAAAAGGTACTATAAGAACTTATTTATCATTTACATAATAAGTATCTTAAGCTATAGTCTATAGTCTAGGAACTAGTTGGCCGCTGAGACAGGGGTGAGGCGGCGGTTCGCAACGCACGTACTGAGTAATGCGCCCCCGCTCCTCCATCCCACCGCTCACATACCTAAGGCGCGGTCAACTAGTTCCGCGCGGTCTATACTTCTTAACCTCACGATGAGTAAGCAGGTAGCAGGCAACAGGCGAATAGGCTTTTGTTTTTTAAAAAAAACCCTTAGTTAAGAAATAGTTAAATATATGAAAACAAACACATGCCATACTCATGCATAACAAATAAATAGCATGAATATGTTGACTTATTTTAAGCAAAAATCACTAATATTTTATCTGAACCATACCGATTACTACAACGAATTCGAATCTTGTGGTGCATAGTTAAAGACTTTAGCGGAAGTAAAATACCAAAACCAAAAAAAAGTAAGGAAATAGCACGAAGATGCGATAATTTAAACCCAAAAACACTCCACCTAAACATTAATAAACTTACTTTACGACCGTTGGTTATGCATTTCTCAACTAGGTAAAATAATCAAAAACAGTAAAAAAGATTATTTTACATTCTCAAAGGTTTTCCAACCGTACTTAAACGTCATCTTTTCAAGTGACCGGGCTAAAACGGTTGACAAATTGAAAAATAAACTATAATAGCAATATAATATTCGTTGGGCAATCGACATTATTATCGATAGCCTACTTTAGTGGATCTTAACCTCATCACTATCTCGCCGCAAGACACAGCGGCTGTACTATGCGACGCTCCGCGTAAATAAAGTATCGTTTTGTTAGTTTTACATTGCTTGTCCAGTCGCTTAGCGACATACTTAAGGTAGTGGTTAAGGAGCCATGTATTTGCTGCAAAAATAGTACAGCCGCTGCGATATTTGAAAACAAAAATAACGTAGTAAAAGCAAGAAATATTTTACGGTTTGTTGTTTTTTATGATTTTAAAGATAAATACAGTAAAATACTTTTTCTTACATATGGTAAGTGATTCCGTGAGATACAAAGTTTTTAATATCACTTCGGTTTTTGCAGGAAACCACTGAACAACACGGCATTTTTATAATTTATCGTGACCACGGTCGAAAGCGTACTAGTTCGCGGAGACGGCCATTTGGCGAGTAAAGGCACAGCGTGCGCATAACGCGTGGACACAAACACGCCCCCATGCCACTTCTCCTGTTTTTTATATTTCTATGACTACAGTTGAGATAAGACGAAGATGTCGCGCGTGCATACGCAATAGTGGTAGACAGTTTGAACAAGACTTGTAAGATTAGTATGTAATTAAATTACTTATTAATAAATGATTATTTTTGTAATAATGTATTTTTTTTTCAATTTCGAGGAAAGTTCCCTATGTAAGAACGAGATAAGAGACTACGTAAGACGTGAGATAACAGTATCTATCTACTAATAGCATGTAATTTATGCGAAAACTAGTGTTTTAAACGTAATATCCAATATCAGCCTGATGTGTCTCGACTACACATTTAGCTAATTATTAAAGATATTAAAAGAGTTTTTTAACACATTACATACCGTTGGAAAGGGGATAGACTAGAGAACTTTTTAAAATAATTCGAAGATCCCGATCGCTTTTAGTTTTTTTTTTATAGCTATTTAAAGTTGAGTTTTAAGTTCATTTTTTATTTTTCCAAAAACTTTGTGATTTATTAAAAAAAAACTAGATGTAACTGGCAAGTAATTTTAAATTTGATAGAGCCATACAACAGTACATATGTAAATAAAAATGAAATTTGACGACTACACTTAAAACTTTTTTTTAATTTAAGCTTTAATGCTGAGTTTTGGATTTTTTCAAAATAAAAATTAGAAAGTTGTAATAAAAAAACCGGTGTGGCCAAAAATGAGTACTTGAGCCTGAAGCGATAGCAAATGACCTCTTCTTTCGGCCAATTCAATTTGGCAAACGATGCACCAAACACCCTGTATAATTAATAGGGCTATTTTAAGTATTTTTTTAAATATATGGACAACTAAAGCCACACAGTTTTATAATGTCGGGCGCCGCACCGCGTTCAGTGTATATATATACGCTTCATAATAGCCTATAATGTTGTTATTTTAATTTTTTAACATGTTTGTGGTGAATGAGAAACAATAAACAACGATTTTTTAATTTTATTTTATTTCTAAACCCCATGGATTTTAAAATGAAAATTGGTCGTTAGTCTTTTTATAGGTCCTTATGAACTTACTAACACATACAAACGATCTGTTGGAGGGGGGGGACGGGTCTCATACAAATTTGGTCATCATCCTTTCATGATTCTAAGACAGCGGGAAGTACCCTCTAAGTTTTGATTTACTTGCGAGTATCAAAATATGTCGCGTAAATTTATGTATGTTTTTATTGCGTTAACTTAGAAGCTTGAGTTTTCTAGGACTCCAAGAGACCATAGACTTACGTATTTGATATTAATTTCGACTTGATACCTTCACGCGTTCCTGAGAAAAAGGGTCTTGACAGACTGACAGACAGACAGATAGACAACGAAGTGATTCTATAAGGTTTTCGGTTTTTTCCTTTTGAGGTACGGAACCCTAAAAAGATTTTTTGAATTTATTATTTGTCTGTCTGTCTATTTGTTACCTTTTCACGCCTTATCGTATGACCTGGGTTCGAACATAGGATAATTCTTATTCCGGTAGTACGTTCCCCTGGGATAATTTCCGAGTTACACGCGAGAGAAGCCGCGGGCAAAAGCTAGTGTGACAACACTGATCATAGGCGTATAATTAACACAATGTACGCCAAAGTTAAGTGTATCTTGAGTGGTGCCTCGGAGAAAACTTGCAATGAAAACAAAATAAATTAAAAGATGAATATTTTAGGCTGGAACAAGCATGTAGGAGAGTTTCATAAGAAGGTTTTTTTTTTTTTTGTGGATGGGAAATCATCAAATGACTTCTCCGGGCAGAGCGGGAGGGCGTGTCAGACTTTTACTGACTAAAACCCACCCGTGTTCCTTCAGTTGCCCGTGCCGGGGCCACGATATTTCTTTCGAACTACCCGCGACCCCGGCGGCTTCGGCCCTATTGGACCCCGTCACTGCTGACATCTCTTTGAGGCGCGCGTGGAACACAACGCGCCGTCGACCCAGGCCTGGTCCTTACCGGACGGCGAGCTGCCCATTACTCGTCATCCGCAAGCCCGCGCCTACGGTGGCCGGGAATCGGCGATAGATGCCCGCCGCCCAGGGCGTCTCCTGCGGCGGCTAGGGGCGCGAGGGCGCGGCTGTTGCCTCTCCCTCTCGCGTTCCACTTCCTCCTTTGCGAGCATTACTGCTTCGCAGAAGGAGGTGACGGCCTCCCATGCACTCTCGCTCCGCACCATGGCCTGCACCAAGTTTGGACGCGAGAGATCGCCGCTTCATAAGAAGGCTCGGCTTAGTTTCAGCCACAGGGGAAGCCGCGCGCGGGGCCTCAGTATTTAAGTATGTGTGAAACAAGAAAAGAGTTTAAGAAGAAATTGAAGTGGTGGTGGTGTGAATTGTTGTGGTGGTTGTGGTGGTGTATTGTTGTGGTGGTGTGATATATATCCATTTTTATTTGCTCGGTATTATCCTGAAAAACTGAAACTGAAACTGCTAAAATCTAGCCTTATGTTTTGCCGCCAATATTGGCGGCAAAACATAAGGCTAGATTTTAGCAGTTTTTGGAAAAAAATGGAACATTTGAATTCTAGGTCGAGTTTTCCTGTGAGAGTAGACCATAGATATATGAAAGAAGTTTCTATGGAGTAGACAGTGAGGTATGTCATAAAAAAGATGAAGCGAAGAAAGTCAACATCAGGTCACGACGATATAACAATAGAACATCTGCGTTATGCAGGTGTACATTTGCCCAGAGTCCTGAGGTTATTGTTTAATTTTTATATAGGACATTCATTTATTGTGGATGATAAGATGAGAACAGTAGTAGTTCCAATAATAAAAAACAAAACCGGGGATCCATCTGACAAGCATAATTACCGGCCGACATCATTAGCCACAATCATGGCGAAGGTCCTTGACAGTCTCATGAGTCAAACGCGCAGCTGAGCAAACACCTTAAGATACATGACTTAGGTTAGGTTCGATGGTTTGGCGGCCGTTGCGGCGGCTGGAGGCTGCGTCGCTGGCGCGGTGAAGGGCGGAGCCATCAGGCTCGGTCGCCGCGGCATGGGCACCATCCGCGTCGAGTGCCCAGTGGCCGCGGCTGGGGCCGTCCTTGCCGCGACCAAAGGGAGACTGCCTGTGGGGCTCAGCTCGGCTGTGGTCCGGCCGCTTGAAGAACAGCCGCAGCGCTGCTTCAAGTGCTTCGCGCCCGGCCACACCCGGGCCACGTGTCCCTCCAAGTCCGACTTGGGTAACTGTTGTTACCGATGCGGGCAAGAGGGGCACAAGAGCGCCGCCTGCGGTGCCACCACGCTACGCTGCGCGGCGTGTGCCGCCAGTGGTCGCCCCGCAGACCACAGGATGGCGGGCAAGGGCTGCAAGGCTCCCGCAAGGAAGGGCGTGGTGCCGGCGCAGGTGCGACCTGTCGCTGCCACCGCCGGCGCCGACGTCGCCGCTGTAGCTCCAGCGGCGGTATCAGAGGTGGGGGATGCGATGCTGGAGCAATGGTCTCCGACTACCGCATCCTCCAGGCGAACACCAACCACTGCAGAGCGGCCCAGGACCTGATGGTGCAGGTCATGGCCGAGTGGTTGGTGAACGTTGCGGTGGTTGCCGAGTCCTACTCGATCCCCGGCAGCTGGCTGGGTGACGAGGACGGCTTGGTGGCCCTAGCGGCGCGGTCTTCCACAGACTCCCCTCCCCTCTCGCTATTAGAGAGGGGACCGGGATACGTGGCGGCCGCGTGGGGAGAAATAGCCCTGGTGGGCGTCTATTTCTCCCCAAACCGCCCTCTTCAGGACTTTGAGAATTTTCTCGGAGTCCTGGCCGCCGTGGTCGGCAGGGTGGCGCCGCGTCAGGTCTCCGTATTGGGAGACCTGAACGCCAAGTCGGTAACCTGGGGCAACCCGGCCACCGACGCTCGCGGGCGGGCGTTGGAGTTGTGGGCAGCCTTCTCTGGACTCTCTCTCCTAAACAGAGGAAGCGTCCAGACATGCGTGCGGCGGCGGGGTGGCTCAATAGTGGACGTCACATTCGCCACCCCCGCGTTGGCCGCGCGCGTGCTGAACTGGCGGGTGGACCTGGTGGAGACCATGTCGAACCACCGCTACGTGCGGTTCGACATCTCCACCGGTGCTCCCGGAGAGACGCGGACCACCTCGGGGCGATCATCGTTCCCGCGGTGGGCTCTCACCCGCCTGGACAGGGAGGCTGCGGTGGAGGCGGCATTCGTCCAGGACTGGCTTTCGCCACCGTTTGTCGGCCTGGACGTGGACGCCGCGGCGGAGCGCCTGAGGGGGTCTCTGACCGAGGTATGCAACTCTAGCATGCCTCGGTCTGGCCGACCGTCACCCGGGCGCGCCGTGTACTGGTGGTCGGTGGAGCTGGCGGGGCTGCGGGCGACGTGTGTGGAGGCAAGGAGGGCCTACACACGGAGCCGGCGGCGGCGTCGACGAGACCGCGCCAACGAGGACCGCCTCTATGAGGTCTACACGGAGGCGAAGGCGGTCCTCGGCGGTGCCATCGCCGCCGCCAAGGACTCGGCGAGAGCCGAGATGCTGGAGGGTCTCGACAACGACCCTTACGGGAGGCCATATAAGGCGGCGCGCAACAAGCTGCGCCCATTTGGCCCCCCGGTTGCCGAGACCCTGGAGCCCTCGTTTCTGGATGGGGTGGTTCGGTCCCTGTTTCCGTGCAGGGACAGCTTCACCCCACCAGTGATGGACCCGCCGCGGGGCAGTGCGGCTCTGCTGGCTGAGGAGGAGGAGGAGCAGGCCCCCCCTCCTGTCACGGAGCCGGAGCTTTGCGCGGCGATTCTCCGCATCCGCGCCAAGAAGACGGCTCCGGGCCCCGACGGGGTTCCAGCCAGAGTGGTGGCGATTGCCGCCACTGAAATGGAGGAGCGGTTTCGGGACCTCTTCAGCGCGTGTCTTGCGTGCGGGAGGTTCCCGAAACCGTGGAAGGAGGGGCAGTTGTGCCTCCTCCGCAAGGAGGGCCGCCCAGCGGACTCCCCCTCGGCATACCGGCCCATCGTTCTGCTCGATGAGGTCGGGAAAATGTTCGAGGGGATAATCGCTGCCCGCCTCAAGAGCCATCTGCGGACCATCGGGCCGGACTTGTCGGACGCTCAGTTCGGTTTTCGGGCTGAGCGCTCGACGGTGGACGCGCTGACCCGCCTGAAGGACCGGGCGAAGGAGGCGATGGAGGCGGGGGACGGGTTGCTGGCCGTATCATTCGACATAGCCAACGCGTTCAACTCTGTTCCCCACTCCACGATCCTGGAGGCGCTCCGATTCCACGGAGTGCCTCGGTACATGCGGCGTCTGCTGGCCAGCTACCTGGACGACCGGGCGATCGTCCTGGTGGACAGGACTGGCCAAGTCCGGCGATACGCCGTCGGGGCCGGCGTTCCGCAGGGCTCGGTCGTGGGACCTCTCCTGTGGAACGTCGGCTACGACTGGCTCTTGAGGGGAACTCTCCGCCGAGGCACGAGTGTCGTCTGCTACGCGGACGACACTCTCCTCACCGCCCGGGGAGGGAGTTTCCGGGAGGCGGCCAACTTGGCCTCGGCGGGCGGATCCTTGGTGGCAGGGAGGATCCGCCGCCTGGGTTTGACGGTGGCGCTGCACAAGACCGAGGCCGTGTTTTTCCACGGACCTCGGCAGCGCCACCCACCTGACGCCCACATCTTCGTGGAGGGCGTCAGGATCGAGGTCAAGGCCCAGATGAAATATCTGGGCCTCGTACTCGACAGCAGGTGGCGCTTCGGCCCGCATTTCAGCGGGCTGTCGTCGCGCCTGCTGAAGACTGCAGGGGCGCTCTCGTGGCTGCTGCCCAACTCGGGCGGGCCCAGCGCGCGATGCCGGCAGCTCTACGCCAGCATCTTGAGGAGCATGGCCCTCTACGGTGCCCCCATCTGGGAAGACTCCCTCCGAAGGAGGGAGAACGCCGCCGCGTTGCGGGCGCCTCAGAGGGCCATAGCCCAGCGGGTCGCGCGGGCCTACCGGACGGTGGGTTTTGCGGCGGCCTGTACTCTGGCCGGCACCCCCCCTTGGGAACTCGAGGCGTGGGTGCTCGCCAGAGTATACGAGTGGACGGCGGGGCGGAGGGCGAGAGGAGAACGCCCGGCCCCGGAAGAGCGCGAGGCCCTCCGACGGGAGTCGCGAGACGCCATCGTCGTCCACTGGACGGGAGAACTCGCCACTGCAGTCTTTGGCCGCCGGACCCTCGATGCGCTCGGGCCAGTGCTGCGAGACTGGCTCGAGCGGTCTCACGGGTTCCTCTCCTTCCGTCTGACACAGGTGCTGTCCGGACACGGCTGTTTCGGGTCGTACCTGCACCGAATCGGACGGGAGGAGACGCCGTCGTGCCACGGTTGCGGCGCGGCGGAGGACACGGCGCAGCACACCCTCGGGTCGTGCCCGTCGTGGTCCGAGACGCGCCGCGATCTGGTCGCGGTGATAGGACCGGACCTCTCGCTCCCCGGCGTGGTTAACGCCATGCTGGTGGATGAGAGGTCCTGGGCGGCGGTCGCCTCCTTCTGCGAACACGTCATGTCCCAGAAAGAGGCGGCGGAGCGCGCGCGGGAGGACGATCCTCTCGCGGCGCCGCTCCGCAGGCGGAGGAGGGGTCGGAGCAGACGACTCCTCCCAGGTGGAGGCCAGCAGGCAGCGGGTGCGGGGGCACCCTTGCCTGTATCGCACGGACCTCCACCAGTGCCGGACGGGAATGGTCAGGTGCTCCCGGCCATTCCCGTAGCCCCTCAACCTGCTGGGGGGCAAGCGGGGCCCGCCAGCTAGGCGGGCATGCGCCAGGAGGGTTGTGGATGTAAAGGCTGAGCCAGTTTCCCATGACCCTCACGTCACGGCGATGCGGGAGCGCCGCTGGGTCGTTTAGTGGGTATACCGGATTTACCGGGGAGTCCCACATACCCCACCCGTCCCCCGACGGGTACCCTCCCGTCGCATACCCATGCGTACAGCATTTTTCCCAGCGTCAAAAAAAAAAAAAAAAGGTTCGATGGTTAGGTTGGTTTGGTTGGTTGACATGGGCTGGGTTTCAGGCCCAACCTGTCAACAGAAATGGCAGTTTTGTATCTGAAGCAAACAGTGAAGTATTATACCGACAGACAAACACCAATATATGCATGCTTTCTTGACCTTTCAAGGGCCTTCGACCTGGTGTCCCATGATATTCTTTGGCATAATTTGCTTCAAGAGACCTCTATGCCTAAGGAGCTGATATCTCGCCTAAAATATTGGTACAGTAATCAAAAGAATGCTGTCAGATGGGTTAACACGTATAGTCAGGAATGCAATCTGAAATGCGGTGTCAGGCAAGGTGGTTTGACTTCCCCGAGTTTGTTCAACCTGTTTGTAAACCAGTTGGTCGGCAGGCTCAGCGGAGCCATGGTCGGCTGCTCAATAGATGGAAAAATGGTCAACAATATTATTTATGTGGACGACATCCATGTGCACTAGCACTCAGGAGACTTCTGGGTGTTTGTGAAACTTATGCCCTGTCACATGGACTCAAATACAATGCGAGTAAGAGTGTTCTCATGTTATATAAAGTGGGAAACAAGGCACCCTCTAACTTTCCGCCAATTAAGATCGGGGTGGTGGGTCGGCCCTCGTGAGGTTACATAGAGTAAAGTATTTGGGTCACATGATGACAGATCGGTTACAGGATGATGAAGAGCTAGAGAGGGAAAGGAGGGCGTTGGCAGTCCGCTGTAATATGTTGGCCCGCAGATTCGCACGATGTACCACAGATGTAAAACTGTTACTATTCAGAGCCTTCTGTCAGTCATTTTACACGTAGTCTGTGGATCAACTTTACGCGGCGGGCTTACAACGCCCGGCGTGTTCATTACAACGACGCTCTGAGGGCAGTGTTGAGAAAACCCCGGTACTTCAGTGCATCCGCAATGTTTGCGGATGTATCCATTGATGATTTCTTTGCCATCACTAGAAAAAGAACTGCGTCGATGATGACCAGGGTCCATGGTAGCACCAACACTGTCCTCAGAACGTTAGCGTGCAAAATTGATAGTCCGTTTGCTGTATATTGGGCAGGTGTACACAGGAACAGGAACACACACATACACAGCACACACAGACACACACACAATTATTGTATAACTTGTTTTGTTTACTAACAAATTACTAACACTATTTTATTTCTATTTTTGTGTGTACTACTAACGACCCTACTAACACCGTTTTTGTACTATTTTATGCACTGTTGTTGTTTTTTTGGACCCTGTGGTCTGAAATAAAGATAAATTATTCTTATTATTAAACAATCCTTATAAGAACTTTATTTCAAATGTTAACGAATAAAATGTTAAAATTTCAAGGCAGTATCGCTCGCGTCCGCTACGTAAGTACGTAAGGAGCCAACCAGCTGTCTGAGTCACGCTTACCTTACTCACGTAACCCCTCCCGCACCTCGGCAACGCCCACTCTATAGAGTAGGGAACGCACGTTGCGGCGGCGTCGAACGGTTCTATATTTCTATGGTTCGCGTATTGCATTTTTATACTCGTGATAACTTCGAAAGTAAATGTCTAATTCGAATGAATTAAAAAGTATTTTACTGCTACATAAATATCCTTAATGATAAAACTATTTATTTGAATAAGAATGAATACTACGATACGAATGTAACCAACTTTTGTTTCTACCGGCGATAATTATTGTTCTCAATTTGTTATCTAATTTTGTTTTAATCCACATTCTATTATAGTTTTAATTTTGTTTTTTGTTTTATTGAGATTATTTTATTTGCATTCTAATTTTAGTTTTCATTATATTTTTAAATGATTTATGTTTACTATAAAACTTATTTTTAAGTAAGGTAATTTCATCACCTATTGCTACATTCACTTACTTGCTTTTAATTGTTACCTAAATGGATGAAGTCACTGGCTCCTGAAATACAGGTACTCTAACCTAGCTCTGGTGCCAGGGTCTCGAATTTCTCTGTAACCTATTTATGACAATAAAGAATTTATTATTTATTATTATTATTATTTATTATCTAATTAAATTTTAGAAGACAAAAGCTGCTATCATTACTTAAACTATGATAGTTAGATATATTCCCTCGCGGACTTTTTTGTAGGTAATAATGAGTACTTTAATCATGTTTGTTATGTATCATCAATAGTTTTCTCAGCGTACGCCAAATAATGAATTTTATAGGCAAAATTTTGCTACTTTGGGTTACATTATTGCAATTTTCTTAAGTATTTAAATTTTTGTTTTAAAAATAAATTACAACCTATGGTACTTCCTGATATCTTAGCTTTCTGTTAGTGAAAAAATGGTTAAAATCGGTCCAGCAGTTCCAGAGCTTGTTCGGTACAAACAACAAAAAACATATTTAGATATTAGTATAGAAAGACGCCACCACGTCAGGGCAGCCCGCGAAATTCAAAGTTTTTGCGTTTTTTGCAATCTGCAAGTCAATATTAGGTTTTATATTCACCAAAATATGATTCGCGACCGTAACAAATGTATTTACAGAATTACAACATTAAAATCATCATTACAATTATTTATGACCAAGTAATCCTATTGAATTACTATTTAATGAAATCTTGATATTTGAAGATTCTAATAAGTTATAGAGTTGTATTACTGACTCTAATGATTATAATTCTGTAAATAAATACACGCTTGTTACGGTCACGAATCATAATATTTTGATTAACATACAACCAGCCACTGCAAATAACAAAATACGTAAGAATATTTGAATTTCGCGGGCTATCCTAGCACTTCTCTCATTAGGCATAGGTATTAGTTTACATAATGCTGGTTTTGCAACTAAGTTTAAAAAATAGTTGTGCAATAACTATCAGTCAGGTAACTTTTAATGGCCTTCTCAATGTTGGCCTCTTTAACAAAACATTACTTTGCAAGTGGTTACGTACAGTCAGAAAGTGATATCTAGCCAGGGTATACTAACATATTTGCATGTAAATTGCTTCATGTTCAATTTCGTGAAAATATACAATTTTGTGTTGGTGTGTTACAATGTATGTGTATGTAGTAATGTGTAATGTAGGAGTACTGCAAAAACAAAGTAATATACCTATATAAAATTGAACATGAAGCAATTCACATACAAATATGTTATTATGCCTTGCCTGACTGACTGACTGTACATAATAATTGAGAAACATCCAAACTTCTACAACAAAATATTACAGTAGGATGTAGGATAGGATAGGATGTAAGAAGTTCACTAGATAATTTAAAATCATTGATATGTTTATATATATATATTTATTTCACTCGTATTCTTTGTACATTTCGATTTATAATAAATAATTCTAAAAGACAGTTAAGAACTACTTATCGTCTTACTGCTTCTTTTGGGTGAAGTAAGAAGGAACGTTAAGCTCGTATGGGAAGTATGTGTCCTTGTGGTAAACTTCGATATCCTCGAAGTACATGTTGGGTTGTCTGAAGAAAGCCTCACGCACGGGGCGGTCAAATGGATAACCGAATGGCTTGTTGTCCAAAATGTAGCTCTCGAACACATCCTCTCCCTTCTTAACGCTGTTGTATGGGTATACGAATACGAACAGTTGGAATGGATATCCACCGGGGGTACCCTTAGGCAGCATCAGTCTCCTAGGCATATTGTCGGGTACAGTAGACATATCATAAGGTACCTTTCCTTGATCTAACCACTGGTAGATCTGGTTGATGGGGATCGAGTCATCCTTGAAGAACACAAACTCGCTGGATTTGCGCTCAACCTTGTTCTCACCAGGAACAAGTTTCTGCACGAACCAGTCCAGTTCGTAGAATTTCATCCAATCCTCCTCAATAGAAACTGGGTATCCATTGGAATGGTACTTAGGTCCGATAAAAACCTTGAAGACAGCATCCGACGCAACGTCTGACTTAACGTCAATAGAGACAGTGAATGGTTTATGGTTCAAGCGAGGTTGACGGACAATGAAACCAGTAGGGTAAGACTTGAGCTCTTCCTGGCTGAAGAACACGCTGCTCGTGGCATTGAAGTCGAAGTAATCGAAGTAAGTGGCCAGTTCGCTGACTTTCACGTCGTTGATCTTAACACCGACGAAATGAAGGTCATTGTGAGAGTAAGGTTTTACGTACTCTTTGTAGGCAACTATGTAGTCGACGATTCTCTGGTAGAGCTGGTAGAATGCAGGATCACGCATAGAAGTCTGGTAGAAATCAAGAGCGGTCGGCATGAAAGTGTATCTAAAAATAATAAAACAGATTTTATTCTTTGTTATTTTTTTTCCAATTAATCTTATTTGTCAATTAGTCACGGACAGGAAAGGTAAATCCTTGAATTCGTGATTTGTAGCCAACATTAGAAAACAACTTTGTTGCGTTTAAACAACACCTTGCCTAAATGGAACAACATATTACTGCTAGTCTTTTGTCGCAAAGTACTGACACTACTACTCGTACTGCTACTATTTTAATTAGAATTTACTTGAAAAGCTAAGAACAGTTTCATGGTAAAACTCACTTGTCAAAAGGCTTGGGACTAGCGCCAAGCACGTGACGAGCGATGATTTCGTAAGAGTACTGGTGTAAGTCCTTCTTGCTGTGCTCGGAGTACAGGTCTTCGTTACTGTGCCAGTAGTTGCCAACGTAGTTCATTTCTTGCTCGGGCTGAAAATAATTGTTCCACGCGTTAGTTTTCATGAAAGTTATGATCATGAAACTGAAACAATAGGATTTATCTATTGGTACTTACAGTCTTGAATTCGCCTTTCTGCAGGAACTGGAAGAATGTTTTCTCATAGGTGTCTAGGAAGCGAATGAATTCGTAATTCTTCTCAGTGTGAACATTGTAATTGTTGCTCCTTTGAGCGAAGGGCAAGTAGTTTCCAGTCAGTTGGGGATAGTATCCAGTTTTGAAGTTAGAGTACCAAGAGAATTCAGGAATTTCGCCTAAGCCGTTCGAAAGACGCTCCAAGGAGTAACGAGCCAGAAGTTGCTGGTAGTAGTAGAAGAAAAGTTCACCCAGACGATTTTTGATTACATTAAGTTTTTCGGATTTCCACCAGAAAGGCATGTGCGAGTGGAAGTAGTAGTAGTAGGAGTTCAAACCAATGTCTTCAGTGAAGTATGACAGCTTCTGTTCCTGGTTGGGGTAGGTCAGGGAGCTGGAGTAGTTGGTGTAGTATACGTAGTAGTCGTTTTCTTTTACGATACCATATTCTGCTCCAAGTTTAGCATCGAACAAACCACTTTGCATCTTGGTGCGGTACATCCTGAGCAGAGTTTCCTTATTAAAGAAGAATTGAGGGTACACTTCATAAGGCGCCGGCAGCACGATGCCGGTAGTATCAGCCCTTTGGACAACAGCAATGTAGTACGCGTATAAGAACTGTTCTTCGTTCAGGTAAACCTTAGCCCAAGCCGCGGTTTTGTAGAAGGTGTCGAAGTCCTTGGCGTAGTACATGACGTGGAAAAGAGCGATGGCTTCATCCCTCATCCTTTCGTAGAAGATGGAAAACTTGTGATATTTCGGCAGGAATCCGGTTCTGTACAGCACCAAGAATTCCTGGACAGCATTTTTGTTCTGCAAAAATGCATTGCGTTAGCACTTAAAATATTCTTAAGAGTTTTCAGGAGCTGTCATTATTAAAAATACTCACTGTGTAATTGTCGATGTTAGTTTCGACGTTGTATTCCTTGCCAAGTTTGTAGTACTCGGAGTGTGCGTCCAGTTGCTCGGAGTGTTCGAAAAGTGCCAGAATTTTCTTCTGGTACTTAACGAAATCAGGCTCAACTGTAAAAAGAAACATCTCATCAGTAATTTCCTTTACCATGAACGAACCTAGCTGAAAATGAGACGAACGGTCAACACAATTCAACTGTTATTCTGAAACAGAAGCTTGTTGTTAAGCTGCATGCAATTGCAGTCCATCCACTATCAGTTACATCAGTTAATCAATGTGTGGGTGACTAGATTGGAGGTCATTCCAAAGCACATAACGTGTACCAGTTGTAATGGTTGGTACCCATAGAAGTGCGTTATCTGTCAACTGGCCTCATGTCTATCAGAATATTCGATGAGAGACAGAGGTATGACTCATATTTCGCCAGTACCATGTCATTAAAGGTGAGCTAGCAGCTATTGAGAATTTGCTAATGGAAAACCCAATAACACTTTGCCACCAAAGAGGATCGAACCCAAGACCCCACGATCACCATTCAATACTTGCCACTAGTAAACCAACGAAGCGTCCAAAAATAAAAGACCGGCCAAGTGCATGTCGGACCACGCACAATGAAGGGTTCCGTAGTAGGGATGATTTATCCCAAGAACAAACTTAAAATTGTAGTTGAAAAACATGTTCCTCCCATACATTCCAACTGTAAATGTAAGTTTGAACTCAATGTATTGAGAGATTTATCATGATAACTTAAGACCACAGACTTCGTATAGGTTTTCCTGTAATCTACGGGTAAAGAACTATTTTCCTTATTTTATTTTCAAAATATTAGGCTCAGTAGTTTCGGAAATAAAGGGGGAAGGGTCAATATTCGTCTACTTTCTTAAATAACTTTAAAACAATTTATTTTGAAAATATGAAAAAAAAATATGTTTAAGACTCTCATAGTAAGCCCTTTCATTTGATATGATCATTACACAAAATACAGTCTACGAAACATTGTTTTTTTATTTGCCCCCCAAAAGTAACCCCCATATTCAAAATTTATTTATTTCCTTTACCTGTCGGTGTTTGGGTCACATAAATTTATATATGTACCAAATTTCAACTTAATCGGTCTATTTGATTCGGAGCAAATTGGCTGTGACAGACAGACAGACAGACAGTCACACAAGTGATCCTATAAGGGTTCCGTTTTTTTCCTTTTGAGGTACGGAACCCTAAAAAGTAGTAATTCTCAAGTAGTTCTTACCAGTCTTCAGTTTGATCTCATGTTTCGGAGGGACGGCACTGCCCAACGCCAGGGCGACGAGCCCCGCAAGGAATAGGACAGTCTTCATGGTTTCCACAGCTGCTGTCAACTGTGCCATTCTGTTGGCTGGCCCGCCTTATATACCGCTGTCGCATCCCGGTCCTAAATGCATCGATATCTGTATAAAAATATTTTGCTTTCTTTATCACAATGCGTTTCGATATCATTCGTCAGTCGTGACCTTTAACTTTGTGTGTTTCTTAGTGTATATCGTTATCATCACTTACATCGTTTCTGAGCATTCTACTCTTCCATCTTTCAGAATTGTTTACAGGTAAAACTGCCTTCAAAAAGATTTCAAATAGGCAGGTTATTGCTAGATAAAACGATTGGTTGATAAAAATAGGAGCACATCTTAGTTTATTTCAACTGGCTCGCATGATGTTCCCCTACTCGAGTAGCGGAACATCAACGAAACATCATGCGGTTTCGCTGTTTCGCGGTTTCGCGGCGAAAATGTGCTGAGGCCCTCATACTCCATTACTAATATTCAGACCTTGTCACACTTGACTTCCGGAAACAGATGTAATTTTTTTGCCCAGATTACGTAGCTCCTCTTGTCAATGATTGACTTACATATCTCTTAAATATGATGTAGAAGACTTGTTTAAAAATTGGAGAAGATTTTGTTTTTGCATACATATGTGATTGACACATAACAACAACGGTACGTCAATTACGGGTAAAGATGGATAATGATCGCAATTTATTTCCTCTGATCTTTGATATGCCATTTTTCTTTTAGTTTGAAGAGAGAATGCGTAGGTATTTCTGTTCTCAAAAGTAGCCGAAGTGTTATGGCAAACTTAACAACAACTACCGGATTTCAGACGGATTCATTCATGCTCATTTTTCAGGAAAAATACACGTAGCCCGATTATTGAGAGTTTCGAAATACTGTGGACATAGTATTATTATCTAACACAATATTTGCATATTCCTGGTATAATATGTACCTATGTAATACCAACACCATCAACAACACCAACAAACCACCAATATCTTGGCAACACCTTTTTTGCTCTTTAAATATATTAAAAATATCAGAACCAGGTGTAGCTTTTTTTTTCTTGCAAAATTGGTCTGCTTGAGTTCGATCTCGCCAGATGGAAAGCCACGGATGATGTATACGATAGAACGAACAAGCCCAGAAGATTCCTGTTCACTCTTACTTTGATTGAAGGTTGACGGGTTACACGTGAAAGGGAACACAGACGCTGGCAGATAGAGTTCCACTCTTTGTTGCTATTTGAGAACAGTAGCCTTATATCAATGATTGTGATCCGCTCAGTTGATTGTGATCATTTCAGTGCCTACCTAATACCAAACCATTTTAGTGATTAACTGAAAGTACGTATAAACTGTAAAGCGCTCGTTTTAACTTGTATTAAAACTAACCTATAGCACAGAACACATAATACTACAAGTACCTATAGTCAATTTGTCCAACATGATTTTCACAAAAACAGCTGCAAATAAAATTTGTTCAAGAAAGAAAAGAAAGAAAGAAAAAACGTTTATTGATCAGTTTGATCATAAATTAAGCTAAACACACTTCGACAAGCAATGACGTAAGGTAATAAATACATCATTGTGGACAAGCGACAAAATACTTAATTTGCGTGTTATATTGTGGTATCTGTAGTTTTTAGCTTTCGTCGCTCGAAATAGACATGTTCTTCGCTATACGGGCTGGAAGATATAAGAAAAAATCGGCCAAGTGCATATCGGACCACGCACAATGAAGGATTCCGTAGTTCGGATGAATTTACCTCAAAAACAGACTTAACACTGTAGTTGAAAACATGTTCTCCCAAACATACGTCACGAATTCACGATCAATTCTCCAACTACAAAAGTTTGTACCAGTAAAATTAGGTTTATTATTTATTTCAAAATCCACAGCTTTTTAACAATTTACTACTACTAATACGACACTACGGTTACTTTGTAACCTTGAAACACACCTGAAAATCTGTATCATTAGGTACTTTGCGACGTAACCAAAAGTTTTCGTTTATCTATATTTTTTTTTTATTCAGCAACTGAAGCTGAACCATATTCTACAAATGAACAAAAGTCTGTGTTCTCTACTCAGACTCACTTCAATATAAGGTACTAGCTTTTGCCCGCGGCTTTGCCCGCGTGTAAGTCGGAAATTATCCCAGGGCGACATACTACCGGAAGCAGCCGTGAAACCGCTAAGCTATTTGCTTTGCTGAAAGCTGGATAAAATAACTGTTCTTATAATATAATAGCTTCTGCCCGCGACTTCGTCCGCGTGAAATTTCTTGTTCCTCCGAACCACCCCGTGGCATCGCACGGCCCGCCCGCGCTGTGACTTCGTTTTCGCATAGCGTTCTTTCTGACCTTTTTTCTTTTTGCTCGGCTCCTAAGAGTTGTTGCGTGATGTTAATAGGTGTGTTAAGGATTGGGCCATCAAATTAGGTCTTTACCTATGAAATTGCCGTTCTGCAGTACTGGCCATTTCAAATCAAAATAATTTTTGTTTGGCTAAGAATATTTTAAATTAATTTTATTTTAAAAACATGGATTTTTTTTTGCAAAAGTAGTCATTTGTTTATTGATTAGTGTTACATTTTCATCGCATTTCAATCTTTTTCGTCATCATGGATACGTTAAAAATTCGAGTAATTATGGAATATGAGTACCGTCGTGGCAGCAACGCGGCACAAGCGGCACGCAACATCAACGACGTTTACGGAGCTAACACTACAAACCAACGCACCACTTGTTATTGGTTTGCTCGCTTCCTTTCTGGAAATTTCGACCTGAAAAATGAACCTCGCGAACGTCCGAAGACTTTGGTCGACAATGACGAATTAAAGGCGATTGTGGAAGCTGATGATACACAATCTACGGCTGAATTAGCAGCAGCTTTCGACGTTAGCGTCAAAACAATATTGGTCCATTTGCGTCAAATTGGCAAGGTAAAAAAGCTTGACAAATGGGTGCCCCACGAACTCAATGATCGCCAGCGCGAAGTACGCGTCGAGACGTGCCTTGCACTGTTCAACAGACACACAAATGAAGGAATTTTGAACCGCATTGTTACCTGCGATGAAAAGTGGATTCTGTTTGATAACCGCAAGCGCTCAGCAAGTTGGTTGGATCCTGGTTCAGCACCTAAACAATGCCCTAAACGAAAACTTACCCCTAGAAAAGTGATGGTCACTGTTTGGTGGTCTAGCGCCGGTGTGATTCATCACAGCTTCTTACCAAACGGGGTGAGCATTACTTCAGATGTGTACTGTGAAGAACTGAACACAATGATGGAGAAGCTGGCACATCTCCAACCAGCATTGGTCAATCGCTCGTCTCCGCTGCTCCTGCACGACAACGCGCGACCTCATACTGCACAGCAGACGGTCTCCAAGTTGCAAAAACTGGGGTTGGAAGCTCTCCGTCATCCGCCCTAATCACCAGACCTTGCGCCTACAGACTACTACTTTTTCCAGAATTCGGATAACTTCTTGGCGGGAAAAAAATTCAATACCCGAGAGGCAGTACAAAATGCCTTTGAAGAATTTGTTGCCTCCCGTCCAGCTGATTTCTTTAAGAAGGGCATCAATAAACTGCCACAGCGTTGGCAAAGATGCATTGATTGCATGGGTTATTACTTCGATTAATACAAATAAAAAATGCATGAAAAAAATTCGTTTAAATTTTTTCATACAAAACGGCAATTTCATAGGTAGACCTATTATATATTGAAATCCGACTTGCAGTTCCAGAGATTAGAACGTTAAAACAAAAACCTCTTCAGCTTTATTAATTTTCTATATAATTTTTAAATATTTAATATAATGATAAATTGCTGTGACTATATATGTAACAATATTGATCATAGGCGTATAATTAACACAATGTACGCTAACGTTAAGTCTATCTTGAGTGGTGCCTCGGATAAAACTCGCAATGCAAAGAAAATAAATAAAAATACGAATATTGTAGGCTGGAACATGCATGTAGGGGAATCTCATAGGAGGGCTCGGCTTAGTTTCAGTAACTGCGTTCTACAGGGGAAGCCGCGCACGGGGCCTCAGTATTTAAATAAGTGTGAAACAAGTAAAGAGTTTAAGAAGAAATGGAAGTGGTGTCAGGATAATACCGAGCAAATAAAAATGGATATATTGTCAGCAAAACATAAGGCTAAAGATTTAAGCAGTTTTTGGCAAAAAACGGGGTATTTGAATCCTAGGCCGAGTTTTCCTGTGAGAGTCGACAGTGAGGAATGTCATAAAAAAGATGAAGCGAGGAAAGTCACCAGGTCACGACGGTATAACTGTAGAACATCTGCGTTATGCAGGTGTACATTTGCCCAGAGTCCTGAATTTATTGTTTAATTTTTATGTAGGACATTCATTTATTCAGGATGATAAGATGAGAATAGTAGTAGTTCCAATAGTAAAAAAAACCGGCCAAGTGCTTGTCGGAACACGCACAATGAAGGGTTCCGTAGTTGAAAAGAATTTATCCCAAAAAAAAATTTTTTGTGTCATAAAACTACAATTTAACATTTTTTCTGACATTTTCCTTTACTTGTCTGGGAGGGTTGTCTATTGTTTGCCCGAAGATTATATGCCATAATCATCATTTTCCCGAATTTCATTTACCTGAATTTCATTTGCCCGAATGTTTCATTTGCCCTAAAAGACATATGACATACTTTTAATTGCCCGAATTTTAGATACCATAAGATACGAATGCCATAAGTATTGTTTGCCTTATTTTTATGTGCCATAATAATTATTAGACATAATATTTAAATGGCATAATATTTAAATGGCATAACAAGTATTAGACAAATATTTAATATAATTATATAGTTTGATTATTAATCTTGTTTTTAATTCTAATACTTACCTACTTATTAGCTTTCTGGCTGTCGATGTCGATGGGTGCGCAATGTTTGGTATAATAAGAATAAACTTATTTATCCTGTGCATGGTTTTTTTTTCTGTGCATGGTTGATGGTGGGCTAGGTCGACGGAGCCCCGCTTCGCGGGGCTCCTACTTCTGTGTGGTTTATAAAAAAATAACCACGAAGGGGATGGCGGGGTCCTATCCGCTCGCTTCGCTCGCTCACACGACCCCGCCATCCCCTTCTAACCTAACCTGTCCGAGTCGGGGTGCCCTAAAGTCCCAATTGCATCCAATTTCTCTTGATATAAACAACCGTTACACACCCGATGTCGATGGCAAATTATGTTATGGCATATCATAATTATGGCATGTGATAATTAGGGCATGTGATAAATAGGGCTTACAATGATTATGACAAATGATGTTATGGTAAGTGACTTTATGGAAAACAATGATTCTGGCACGTGACTAATATGGCAAATGAGAGTAGGGCAAATGAG
Source organism: Cosmia pyralina (assembly GCA_946251885.1). Taxonomy (NCBI): domain Eukaryota; kingdom Metazoa; phylum Arthropoda; class Insecta; order Lepidoptera; family Noctuidae; genus Cosmia; species Cosmia pyralina. The sequence continues at coordinate 13,171,512 of OX276359.1, read as the reverse complement.
TATTATGTCGTATGATATTATGGCTGTTGACTATTATGGCAAATGATATTAGGGCAAATAAAATTCGGGTAAACGGCGGTATACCGTCTGGGAGACCTTGCTTCTTGCCAAATTTCATTATTCCGGGCAACGGGAAGTACCCGGTTTTGAATTACTTGCGACAGTTGCGAGTTTCAAAATATGTCGCAAAATGACCGTATTTTTTTATTGCGTTGACTTAAAAGCTTGATTTTTTTAGAACTGTAAGGGACCATAGACTTACGTATTTCATATTAATTTCAACTTGATATCTTTACGTGTCCTTGAGAAAAAGGGTCTTGACCGACTGACAGACTTGATTTTTTTTATGTGATAGAATTACAAATCAACATTTTTCAGACTTTTCCTTTATTTGTGCTCTAAGACCTTGTTTCATGCCAAATTTCATTATTCTAGGTCAACGGGAAGTACCCTATAGGTTTTGATTTACTTGCGACAGTTGCGAGTATCAAAAAGTGATGTCACAAAACTTTTTTACAAAAAAATACAACCGACTTCCAAAACCAACACTACAAAGTGAAAAATAACTTTAATTTCGGAAGTCGGTGTCTAGTTAATTGTATTTTCGATTTTTGCCACCGACTTCCGAAATTAAAGTTATTTTTCACTTTGTAGTGTTGTATTTGGAAGTCGGTTGTATTTTTTTGTAAAAAAGTTTTTATTTTTCACTTTTTAGTTCTGGTACCTACCCCACACAAATTCTTATACCACTACCTGCAAAACAAACTAGAACATCATCCATATAAAAGTGGGGAATAAATACGTATTATTGAAGCTAACCCAAAAACTACCAAAGCAAAATTAATCAATTTTATATGGGACCAACTGTGATGTATACCCTCTCGAATAAAATAAAAAAAATCCAAATCGGTCGAGCCATCTTCGAGTAATCGGGGAACATACATAAAAAAAAACAGGTTCCGACGAATTGAGAAACTCCTCCTTTTTGAAGTCGGTTAAAAATGGCCGTATTTTTTTATTGCGTTGACTTAGAAGCTTGATTTTTTTAGAAATCTAAGGGACCATAGACTTACGTATTCGATATTAATTTCAATTTTATATCTCGACGCGTCCCTGAGAATAAGGGTCATGACAGACTGACATAGTTGAATTTTTTTTTTTATGATAAAATTAAAAATTAACAATTTTCGGACTTTTTCCTTTATTTGTGCTGTGAGACCTTGCTTCTTACCAAATTTCATGATTCTGGAACAACGGGAAGTACCCTATAGGTTGTGATTTACTAGCGAGTATCAAAATATGTCGCATAAATAGCCGTATGTTTTTATTGCATTGACTGAGAAGCTTGAGTTTTTTAGGACCCCAAGAGACCATAGACTTACGTATTTCATATTCATTTCAACTTGATACCTTCACGCGTTCCTGAGAAAATGGGTCATGACAGACTGACAGACAGACGGACAACAAAGTTATCCTATAAGGGTTCCGTTTTTTCCTTTTGAGCTACGGAACCCTAAAACCAAAACCGGGGATCCATCTGACAAGCATTATTACCGGCTGATATCATTAGCCACAACCATAGCGAAGGTCTTTGACAGTCTCAAACACCTTCAGATACATGACTTGCAGTTGGTTTCAGGCCCAACCTGTCAACAGAAATGGGAGTTTTGTGTCTGAAGCTAACAGTGAAGTATTATACCGACAGACAAACACCAATATATGCGTACTTTCTTGACCTTTCGAGGGCCTTCGACCTGGTGTCCAATGATATTCTTTGACATAAACTGCTTCAAGAGACCTCTGTGCCAAAGGAGCTGATATCTCGCCGAAAATATTGGCACAATAATCAAAAGAATGCTGTCAGATGGGTTAACACGTATAGTCAGGGATACAATTTGAAATGCGGTGTCAGGCAAGGCGGTTTGACTTCCCCGAGTTTGTTCAACCTGTTTGTAAACCAGTTGGTCGGGAGGCTCAGCGGAGCCATGGTCGGCTGCTCAATTGATGGAAAAATGGTCAACAATATTATTTATGCTGACGACATGGTTCTGTTGAGCCCGTCAGTTAGTGCGCTCAGGAGACTTCTGGGTATTTGTGAAACTTATGCCCTGTCACATGGACTCAAATATAATGCGAGTAAAAGTATTCTCATGGTATATAAAGCGGGAAATAAGGCACCCTCTAACTTTCCGCCAATTAAGATCAGTGGTGGGTCGACCCTTGTGAGGATACATAAAGTAAAGTATTTGGGTCACATGATGACAGATCGGTTACATACGGATGATGAAGACCTAGAGAGGGAAAGGTTGGTAGTCCGCAGCAATATGTTGGCCCGCAAATTCGCACGATGTACCACAGATGTAAAACTGTTACTATTCAGAGCCTTCTGTCAGTCATTTTACACGTAGTCTGTGGATCGACTTTACGCGGCGGGCTTACAACGCCCGGCGTGTTCAGTACAACGACGCTCTGAGGGCAGTGTTGAGAAAACCCCGGTACTGCAGTGCATCCGCAATGTTTGCGGATGCATCCATTGATGATTTCTTTGCCATCACTAGAAAAAGAACTGCGTCGATGATGACCAGGGTCCGTGGTAGCACCAACACTTTCCTCGTTAGCGTTAGCGTGCAAAATTGATAGTCTGTTTGCTGTATACTGGGCAGGTGTACACTTGCACAGGACTAAGAAATAGGAGACATAATTATTGTATAACTTGTTTTGTTTAATTTTTATTTTTGTGTGTACTACTAACAACCCTACTAACACCGTTTTTGTACTATTTTATGCACTATTCTTGTTTTTTTTATGGACCCAATGGTCTGAAATAAAGTTAAATTATTATTATTATTAAACAATCCTTAGAAGAACTTTATTTCAAATCTTAACGTATAAAATGTTAAAATTTCAAGACAATATTGCTCGCGTCCGCTACGTAAGTCAGATTTTTTTTTTCGGTACTTAGTTCATTAATCAATCTTATTAGGTAATTTTTTTTTAGTGTTGTTTTTTAAAATCAGCTAAGCTAGGGAACGTCGCGGCGGCGTCCAACGGTTCTATATTTCTATGGTTCGCGTATTGCGAAATTAAATGTCCGATTCGAATGAATTAAAAAGTATTTTACTGCTACATAAATACTCTTAATGATAAAACTATTTATTTAAGAATTAATACGAATGTAACCAACTTTTGTTTCTAACGGCAATCTAATTAAATTTTAGAGCACAAAAGCTGCTATTGCGACTTGAACTACGAGTAGATAGTTAGATATATTCCCTGCCGGACTTTTTTCTAGGCTATAATAAGTACTTTAATCATGTAGTATATAATTGTTATGTATCATCAATAGTTTTCTCAGCGCACGCCAAATAATGAATTTTATAGGCAAAATTTTGCTACTTTGGGTTGCATTATTGCAATTTTCTTAAGTATCTCAAATTTTTTTGAAAATAAATTATTACTTTTGTTACTTCATGATAATTTAGCTTTCTATTACTGAAATAATAGTTAAAATCGGTCCAGTAGATCCGGAACTTGTTTGGTACAAACAAACAAGCAAACAAACAACAAAAAAAATGTTTCCTCTTTATAATATTATTATAGAAAGGCGCCACCACGAATTATTCCGATCTGTCCCCATGTTTTGTCCCCCCGATGGGACAGATCGGGAAAAAAAAGTTCGATCTGTCCCCCTATTGTTGATAGGGTGACAGATGACACTTTTTATTCCTATTTGTCCAATTTAATATACTTATTAGTTCTTAAAAGTAATGCCTCAAATTATACGCTACATTATATTAAATAAAAGACTAGTGGTTTGGGTTGATAATCATCTGTTTATAAATAAATTACTTTTTTGTTTTTCTATCAATCAGCCACAGTCCCAAAAATCACAGCAGGTATTGTAGGTACAATTAGGTATAATCAGTCTTCTGATTTGATTTAATTCAACTTAGTTACAATAACAAAAAATAAAATTACTAACAATAAGAATGTTATTTTTGTTTCTCTCTCAATCAGTCAAAGTCCGAAAAATCACAGTAGGTTTGTACTTATTACAATCAGTACGAGAATTTACTCGGTGCAAATAAACATTAGATTTCAAAACAAGCTAACAAATGTCGGTTCTCTCTCTCTTACTTACGGGGCCTTATGGGCAGCCGGAATGATGGACATTACTAAGAGAACCAGTGCAAATTTACTATCTTTAGAGGTGAGACGTCAGTGCTAAATTGTTCGTAATAATTTGTGTGAAGTGTTTACATAAAGCAGGTTTTGCAACTAAATTTAAAAAAAGTTGTGCAATAACTATCAGTCAGGTAACTAAACCTTTTCATAGCCATCTTAATGTTGGCCTCTTTAACAAAACATGAATTTATTGAGAAACATCCAAACTTCTACAGCAAAATATTACAGTAGGATGTAGGATAGGATAGGATGTAAGAAGATCACTAGATAATTTAAAATCATTGATATATTTATATATATAGTATTTATTTCACTCGTATTATTTGTACATTTCTATTTATAATAAATAATTCTAAAAGACAGTCATGAACGAATTATCGTCTTAGTGCTTCTTTTGGGTGAAGTAAGAAGGAACGTTAAGCTCGTATGGGAAGTATGCGTCCTTGTGGTAAACTTCGACATCCTCGAAGTACATGTTGGGTTGCCTGAATGAAGGTTCAAGCACGGGGCGGTCAAATGGAAAACCGAATGGCTTGTTGTCCAAAATGTAGCTCTCGAACACATCCTCTCCCTTCTTAACACTGTTGTATGGGTATACGAATACGAACAGCTGGAATGGATATCCACCGGGGGTACCCTTAGGCAGCATCAGTCTCCTAGGCATATTGTCGGGTACAGTAGACATATCATAAGGTACCTTTCCTTGATCTAACCACTGGTAGATCTGGTTGATGGGGATCGAGTCATCCTTGAAGAACACAAACTCGCTGGATTTGCGCTCAACCTTGTTCTCACCAGGAACAAGTTTCTGCACGAACCAGTCCAGTTCGTAGAATTTCATCCAATCCTCCTCAATAGAAACTGGGTATCCATTGGAATGGTACTTAGGTCCGATGAAGACCTTGAAGACAGCATCCGACGCAAGATCTGACTTAACGTCAATAGAGACAGTGAATGGTTTATGGTTCAAGCGAGGTTGACGGACAATGAAACCAGTAGGGTAAGACTTGAGCTCTTCCTGGCTGAAGAACACGCTGCTCGTGGCATTGAAGTCGAAGTAATCGAAGTAAGTGGCCAGTTCGCTGACTTTCACGTCGTTGATCTTAACACCGACGTAATGAAGATCATTGTAAGAGTGAGGTTTTACGTACTCTTTGTAGGCAACCATGTAGTCGACGATTCTCTGGTAGAGCTGGTAGAATGCAGGATCACGCAGAGAAGTCTGGTAGAAGTCAAGAGCGGTCGGCATGAAAGTGTATCTAAAAATAATAAAACATAATTTTATTGTTAGACATTTTTTTTTACCAATTAATCTTATTTGTATATCCAGTCAGGTCACGGACAGAAAAGGTAAATCCTTGAATTCGTGATTTGTAGTCAACTTTAGAAAACAACTTGGTTGCTAATAGACCTGTGTTTTAAACAACACCTTGCCTAAATGGAACAAAATATTACTGCTAGTCTTTTGTCGCAAAGTACTGACACTACTACTCGTACTGCCACTATTTTAATAAGAATTTACTTGAAAAGCTAAGAACAGTTTCATGGTAAAACTCACTTGTCAAAAGGCTTGGGACTAGCGCCAAGCACGTGACGAGCGATGATTTCGTAAGAGTACTGGTGTAAGTCCTTCTTGCTGTGCTCGGAGTACAGGTCTTCGTTACTGTGCCAGTAGTTGCCAACGTAGTTCATTTCTTGCTCGGGCTGAAAATAATTGTTCCACGCGTTAGTTTTCATGAAAGTTATGATCATGAAACTGAAACAATAGGATTTATCTATTGGTACTTACAGTCTTGAATTCGCCCTTCTGCAGGAACTGGAAGAATGTCTTCTCATAGGTGTCTAGGAAGCGAATGAATTCGTAATTCTTCTCAGTGTGAACATTGTAATTGTTGCTCCTTTGAGCGAAGGGCAAGTAGTTTCCAGTCAGTTGGGGATAGTATCCAGTTTTGAAGTTAGAGTACCAAGAGAATTCAGGGATTTCGCCTAAGCCGTTGGAAAGACGCTCCAAGGAGTAACGAGCCAGAAGTTGCTGGTAGTAGTAGAAGAAAAGTTCACCCAGACGATTTTTGATTACATTGAGTTTTTCGGACTTCCACCAGAAAGGCATGTGCGAGTGGAAGTAATAGTAGTAGGAGTTCAAACCAATGTCTTCAGTGAAGTATGACAGCTTCTGTTCCTGGTTGGGGTAGGTGAGGGAGCTGGAGTAGTTGGTATAGTATACGTAGTAGTCGTTCTCTTTTACGATACCATATTCTGCTCCAAGTTTAGCGTCGAACAAACCACCTTGCATCTTGGTGCGGTACATCCTCATCAGAGCCTCTTTGTTGAAAAAGAACTGAGGGTACACTTCATAAGGTGCGGGCAGAACGATGCCGGTAGTATCAGCCCTTTGGGCAACAGCAATGTAGTACGCGTATAAGAACTGTTCTTCGTTCAGGTAAACCTTAGCCCAAGCCGCGGTTTTGTAGAAGGTGTCGAAGTCCTTGGCGTAGTACATGACGTGGAAAAGAGCGATGGCTTCATCCCTCATCCTTTCGTAGAAGATGGAAAACTTGTGATATTTCGGCAGGAATCCGGTTCTGTACAGCATCAAAAATTCCTCGACAGCATATTTGTTCTGTAAAAATGCATTGCATTAACACTTAAAATATTCTTAAGAATTTTCAGCAGCTGCGTTGAAGTCATTATTAAAAATACTCACTGTGTAATTGTCGCTGTTAGCTTCGACGTCGTATTCCTTGCCAAGTTTGTAGTACTCGGAGTGTGCGTCCAGTTGTTCGGAGTGTTCGAAAAGTGCCAGAATTTTCTTCTGGTACTTAACGAAATCAGGCTCAACTGTAAAAAGAAACATCTCATCAGTAATTTCCTTTACCATGAACGAACCTGGCTGAAAATGAGACGAACGGTCAACACATTTCAACTGTTATTCTGAAACAGAAGCTTGTAGTTAAGCTGCATGCAATTGCAGTCCATCCACTATCAGTTACATCAGTTAATCAATGTGTGGGTGACTAGATTGGAGGTCATTCCAAAGCACATAACGTGTACCGGTTGTAATGGTTGGTACCCATAGAAGTGCGTTATCTGTCAACTGGCCTCATGTCTATCAGAATATTCGATGAGAGACAGAGGTATGACTCATATTTCGCCAGTACCATGTCATTAAAGGTGTGTCTAATAGCAGCTATTGAGAATTTGCTAATGGAAAACCCAATAACACTTTGCCACCAAAGGGGATCGAACCCAAGACCCCACGATCACCAGTCACACTTGCAGCTAGTAAACCAACGAAGTGTCCAAAAACAAAAGACCGGCCAAGTGCATGTCCGATCACGCACAATTAAGGGTTCCGTAGTTGGGATGATTTATTCCAAGAACAAACTTAACATTGTAGTTGAAAAACATGTTCCTCCAATACATTCCAACTGTAAATGTAAGTTTGTACTCACAATATTGAGAGATTTATCATGATAATTTAAGACCACAGACTTTTTATAGGTTTTCCTGTAATCTACGGGTAAAGAAATAGTTCTTTACCCATAGATTCCGACACTACAAAGGCTAAAATTAAAAAAAAAATACAGAAACTATTTTCTGTATTTTTTTTTATTTTAGGAAATAAAGGGGGGGAATGGTAAATTTTCGTCTACTTTCTTAAATAACTTTACAACAAATTATTTTAAAATTATAAAAAAAAAATATGTTTGAGACCCCCATATTGAGCCCTTTCATTTGATATGTCACACGGTACAGTTTGCATTTTTTTTTTAATTTCTTATTTGTCCCCAAAAGTAACCCCCACATTCAAAATTAATTTATTTACTTTACCTGTCCGTTTTGGGTCACAGAAATTCGTATATTTACCAAATATGAACTTAATCAGTCTATTTTATTCGGAGCAAATTGGCTGTGACAGACGGACAGACAGACAGTCACACAGGTGATCCTATAAGGGTTCCGTTTTTTTCCTTTTGAGGTACGGAACCGTAAAAAGTAGTAATTCTCAGTAGTTCTTACCAGTCTTGAGTTTGATCTCTTGTTTCGGAGGGACGGCACTGCCCAACGCCAGGGCGACGAGCCCCGCAAGGAATAAGACAGTCTTCATGGTTTCCACAGCTGCTGTCAACTGTGCCATTCTGTTGGCTGGCTCGCCTTATATACCGCGGTCGCATCCCATTCCTGAATACATCGATATCTGTATAAAAATATTTTGCTTTCTTTATCGCAATGCTTCGTTTCGATATCATTCGTCAGTCGTGACCTTTAACTTCGTGTGGTTCTTTTTCTTAGTGTAATTATCGTTATCATCACTTACATTGTTTCTGAGCATTCTATTCTTCCATCTTTCAGAATTGTTTACATGTAAAACTGCCTTCAAAACGATTTCAAATAGGCAGGTTATTGCTAGATAAAACGATTGGTTTAAAAAATAGGAACCAGCTGGAAAGGACGCTGTTTAGGTGCTTAGCACATATTAGTTTATTTCAACTGACTCGCATGACAAAGACAAACATCATGCGGATTCGCTGTTTCGCGGCGGAAATGTGCTGAGGCCTTCATATTCCATTACGAATATTCAGACCCTGTCACACTTCACTGCGGAAACAGGTGTAACTTTTCTGCCCAGATTACGTAGCTCCTCTTGTCAATGATTGAATTACGTACATAACATACATACATAATCAGCCTATAACGTTCCCACTGCTGGGACACAGGCCTCCTCTCTGTGAGAGGGAGTGGGCCGTAATCCACCACGCGGGCCCAGTACGGGTTGGTAGATGTCACAAGTCTTCGAATTTAAATTGTAATTGTATTTTTAATTGTATTTGAAAGAAAGAAAGAAAGAAAATACGTTTATTTGCGGTAAACATGACGCAAAGGACAACAAAATAAAATAAACAAAGTAAAAAGCAAGTTTTGGGGAAAATATGCGTCACATCTACGCAAAACGGCTACCGCTCAGCATAATGCCGCGACCCCATGCGAAACGGAGCCCCAGCGCTGGTTTTCAGCGATAGCTGGCGTTGACGCGATGACGTCGACCGGTGCAGCATTAATAATTATTTAATTTGTATTTGTATTGAATTACGTATCTCTTAAATATTATGTAGAAGACTTGTTTAAAAATTGGAGATACATTAGATAAGGGCATCTCTCATTTTTTTTATGGATACCAGAATATTTGATTGACACATACAACAACGGTACGTCAATTACGGATAAAGATGGATAATGATCGCAATTTCCTCTGATCTTTGATGTGCCATTTATCTTTCAGTTTGAAGAGAGAATGCGTAGGTATTTCTGTTCTCAAAAATAGCCGAAGTGTTATGGCAAACTTAACAACAACTACCGGATTTCAGACGGATTCATTCATGCTCATTCTTCAGGAAAAATACACGTAGCCCGATTATTGAGAGTTTCGAAATACTTTGGACATAGTATTATAATCGGACACGATATTTGTGTAAGCCTAGTATTATTACACAACACCATCAACAACACCAACAAACCACCAACACCTTGGCAACACCGTTTTCGCTCTTTTACTAACCAAATATCTTAAAAAATATCAGAACCGGCTGTAGCTTTTTTTCCTTGCAAAATGGTTCTGCTTGATCTCGATCTCGTCAGGTGGAAAGCCTTGGATGAGTATACGATGGAAAAAACAAGCCCAGAAGATTCCTGTTCACTCTTACTTTGATTGAAGGCTGACGGGTTACACGTGAAAGGGAACACAGACGCTGGCAGATAGAGTTGCACTCGTTGTTGCTATTTGAGAACAGTAGTTGCCTAATATTAATGACTAGCTTTTGCCCGCGGCTTAGCCCGCGTGGATGTCGGAAAATATCCCACGGGAACAAAAATCCTTCCTTATTCCTTGTCTACGTTATAAAGGGAACCTCTATGCAAAATTAAAAAGGCTGCACATTGATGAGTCAATCAATCAGTCAGTCAGTCAGTCAGGACTTCTCTTTTTATTGATATAGATAGATTGTGATCCGCTCAGTTGATTGTGATAATTTCAGTGCCTACCCAATACCAAACCATTTTAGTGATAAACTGAAAGTACGTATAAACTGTAAAGCGCTCGTTTTAACTTGTAGTAAAACTAACCTATAGCACAGAATACATAATATATTAGTACAATTACGGTACCTATAGTCAGTTTGCCCAACATGATTATCACAAAAACAGCTGCAAACAAAATTTTGTTCAAGAAAGAAAAGAAAGAAAAAAAGTATTTATTGCTAACTTAAGCTAAACACACTTCGACAAGCGACAAAATACTTAATTTGAGTCTTATTTTGTGGTATCCAAAGTTTTTAGCTTTCATCGCTCGAAACAGACGTAGGTTCTACACTATACGGGCTGGAAAAATAAAAAAAAAATGTGTAATGTCAATATCATAATGCCTTTTCGTTATTTTTGTCATCGACAGTCAAGAAGACGCCTTTTAGAAAGTTTAGTTTTTATAATATAATAATACTAGCTTCTGCCCGTGACTTCGTCCGCATGAAATTTTTTGTTCCCCCGACCCACCCCGTCGCATCACATCGCCCGCCCGCGCTATTACATCTTTTCGATTAGCGTTCTTTCTGACTTTTTTTTTTCTTATGGCTCCTAAGGGTCCTAGCGTGGTGTTAAATAGTCCTATAGCCGTCCTCAAAAATTGGGCTATCAAATACAAAAATATTAGTAGTTCCAGAGATTAGCGCGATCAAACAAACAAACAAACTCTTCAGCTTTATCATTAGTATAGATGATTTGACATGGTGACAGCCTTTTTTAACTTTTTTTTTAATTTATTTTGGTAAACAACTTACACGAGTGGAACTCGAACCGATGATTACTAGCGTACCGTGCCAGTCCTTTAACTACTGTCTTACTTACTAGCTAAGAGAATTATGTTGTATTCACAAAATAATATCATTCAGGACTATGGAGTGTTGAACTAAGACTTCTAACAGACCCATTCTTTCACAAAGACAAAGAGACTACTTTTTTTTATTGAACAGCCTTTTGTTCGCAAAATAAAAACCGACAACAACAAACAATCATCAACGTTATCAATAATAATTGCTGATTAATTTGTGATTATGATCATGCGCACAGTGCATTCCGTTGTCAGAAGTTCCTGTTTTATCAAGCGAATGCGTACTTACTTTAGACAATGCTGAGTTAAGATTTTAAGGGACGAGTAACGGAATACGGGATAGGTAGGTACACTTCCATGCCATATTTTATTTATGGACGATCTATTGCTATTAAAAATGAATCGAGGAAAAGTATTCAATTTCAGCATCTCAGTTTCTAAGGATACATAATGGCATTCAGCAATAGAAACAAAGAATGTTTAATTTTAGAACACACTTTAACATAAGTGGCAGTGACTCTGGTATAACCCCGTATTATGCTCCTACAGACAGGCGCGACGCGACGATGTGACGCGATTCTAGTAAAACAATTTCCATGAAGTTTGCATAGAAATTGTTCTAATAGAGTCACGTCGCGCTGTCACGTCGCCTCTGTCTGCGGGAGCCTTTAAGGTACAAGTCCGAGATGAGCTGCAGGCTGCAAACTGCAACTGCTAAAGTTTATCGTCATATAAACGACAATATAATCTATATATATAAAAATCAATTGCTGTTCGTTTGTCTCGCTAAAACTCGAGAATGGCTGGGCTGATTTGAATATTTTTTGTTTGTTTTATTCTCCTCTATACTGGGGTGGTTTAAAAGAAGAAAAAAATAGGAAAAAAAAGAAATTGAAATTTAGACAGGACAACGTCTGGCAGGTCAGCTATTATAAATATCTATATCGATTTATAGACTTGTACCTTTATGCAACAATATGCATATCACCGATGCCTATGAAATTATAGGCATCGGTGACCACTTATCATCAGATGTGACCCGATAACAAAAAGAAACTGAAACAAAACTGGTCATTCGATTATTTTAGAAGGTTTAACGCTGATCGCGAACTAACAATAACCGCTGCGGCAAAGCTCCTACGGAGCCCGAAGTGAGCCTGCGTGCCGCAAAACAAAAAACACACCGGTTTACATCTCCCGCCTACACTGTACTCCACGATGTACTCCGCCTTAGTGGTGTCCCACTAAGGCGGAGTGCATCGTGGAGTACATGCGCCAGAAGACGAGGTTCACGCCGAGGATGCAGTTACTGGAGTCGCGCCGCAACGTCAACTTCAAGGCGTTCGTGGTGCGAGTACCGAATTGTTATCTCTATTATTGTTCTCTATATTGGTGTTCCAGCGCTTCCACGGACAAGTACAAAAGGACAGGACAAGGTTGAGCTGGTGCAAAATGAAGTGCTACTAAAATAGTCTCACCTAAGCCTTATTTAATAACACAAGTTTTGTTTATATTCAGGTGGCACAGGCCTATAGATAAATACTTTTTATCAATGGGCCTGTGTGGCCTGAAATAAAAGATTTAGTGTTTATTTATTTATTTATTTATTTATTCAAATCTCCCTTACACTATCATTACAGGTGTATGTACCCAATGCGACAGTGCGGTCATTTACAAAACTACTTATACTAACTTATTTAAAATTTAAATATAATATAACAAAAAAAAATTTGTAACATAATACTAACTTTAACACAATACAACACAAAAAACATCAAACTCAAACTCAAACTCAAAGCATTTATTTCAATTAAACCAATTACAGGCACTTTTGAATTGTCAAGGGGTCGGTCAGTCAGAAAGATGAAGCTAGGCGCCCATTCCAAAGCATAGTAGGTACCTATGGAGAAGAACGGGCAAGAAACTCCACGGACACTCTTTTAAATCAAGATATGGTTACAAAATAATGGTTACATCATTCATGTTGAAATTTCATATGTGAGAACGATGCAGAACGTTAACAGCGTCCTTAAAAAAAAACAATTCAAATATTTAAATTAAATTAAAATAAGCCCTGACCGCTAAGGTATGCCCAGCCTTCACTGACAGCGCTTATTCACGAACCTGACGCATGGATTGGCTAAATGATCCAACACGCGCCACCATCAGCGAGACATTAGTGTGAGCGTCACATACTCTCAGTCGCCAGGGCACATTCAAGTCAAACAAAGACGTACCCAGTAAATGGTAGCTTTAGAGTATGTACATAGTACTCACACATGTGCTATGCAATTATATAATACAAAGGAGATTGAGTCTATACAATGCAATGATAGTCTTACAATCTTCAGCATCTCCAACAGTATCTTCAAATGTTAATTAATTAGTTGTGGTTGTGGAGCAGGACCAGCATTGAGCCAAGCATTTTTATCGGTTATGTAATCCCCAAACTTATAATATGCCTGCCTGCATAGTGTGCGTTTTATACATACCTACCACCTATATTAATCTATATTATAACACAAAATAAATAACAGTGTCCTTGCGAATTCACTCAAATGACACGTGAACACATCAATTTTGTAATGAAGTTCATTGATTATATGAATTCCCCGAGTCACTGGTGTTTTGTCGAGTAGGCTGGTTCTAGCTGTCGGCACGGCCAGCAGTGGCGGGCGCCGCCGCCTCCACACATAGCGGTCCGGTACGCAAAAACTTAAGCGATGCAGCACTCCAGGATTATGCACGATGCCACGAAGTAATTTCACCAGATAGGCGACAAGTGTAAATTCCCGTCGCACCCTCAATTCATTGTACCCGACCATACCCAGTACAAATAGAGTGGGGTACATTAACGGGTAAAACGGGTATACCCCATAGAGCTTCCTGTACAAGTGACGCGTAAACTTGTTCTGAACGCGCTCCAACATTACAGAATATTTGGCCTCATGTGGAGCCCATATGACAGCACTATGTTCCAGATGACTCCTGACTAGTGCGTCATACAGGACCCTGACGGCTGCAATGTTGGTGAAGTCTCGTGTCTGTCTCAGTACGAAACCCATGTTTTTGAATGCTCGCTTGCAGATCTCATTTATATGATCGCGAAATGACAATCCAGGAGTAACAGAAACTCCTAAATCACGTACTTGTGTGACTCGTTGCATAGGCACTGCGTCCACCACGTACTCGCGAAGTAGCGGTGCACGTGCGCGGGTGAAACTCATCACCGAGCACTTCGATACATTGAAGTAGAGCTTGTTTCTGTGACTCCATTCCACTATCCTGTCTATGTCCTCCTGCAAGCGTTCGCAATCAGACTCACTTTTGACCTCGAGCAGCAACTTAAGGTCATCTGCAAATAGTAAACAAGAGCCATGTCTCACGACCTCCGGCATATCGTTTACCATTATTATGAATTCGAGAGGCCCTAAGTTGCTGCCTTGACTCACACCGGACCAGGTGTAATATAGGTCCGATTCACATCCATTATAGTCCACGTACTGCTGTCTGTCTTGCAGGTAGTTGGCGAAAAACTGCAATAGATTTGGTGTGCATCCGACTTCTGCGAGCTTCATTAGTAAAATATCATTTTCCACTGTGTCAAATGCTTTTTTGAAATCGAAATAAGCCACGTCAACCTGCACACCAGCATCTACCGCCGGCACCACCTGAGCCATAAAGTTGAGAAGATTGGTGGCAGTGCTTCGCCCCGGCCGGAACCCATGTTGCGCATCAGATAACTGTCCTCGTACCTGCCCCTGCATGCAGCGCTGGATAGCAGACTCGAACACTTTGGCCGGCGTTGACAGCACGGCCACCGGTCTATACCCAGTGATGTCAGACCTCGCTTTACCCTTGGGTACCGGAATGACTCGCGTGATCTTCCATCGGGTTGGAAACGTCGCCGAATGAAGACAAATGTTGAAAATATGAAGTAGCCGTTCCGCAAGTACCCTACTACAGTCCCTAAAAATAAATGCTGGTATACCATCCGGGCCTGCAGAACGCTTCGGCTTTAGGCGTTCGAGTGCGTTTCTGACGTCCTTGAGACTCACTGAGTCAAGTTGTACCCGCGCACTGCTCCCCGCTCCCGCCGCCGCCGCCGCCTGGGGGTCTAGTCGCGGGGGCTCACTGCTGTATACCGATTGGAAAAACCTCGCGAATTGTTTAGAACACTCTTCATCCGATAAATACTGACCATTTTTTATAATAGTTTGCCTGCTTACTGCACTTTTCTTTGATCTTATGTATTGCCAGAATGACTTCGGATCTTTGGCAAACTGACATTGGATTTTATTTTGGTGTAGTTTATGTGTTTGTGTTGTGTTTGTGTTTAGTGTTGTAATTAATACTCTTTTATAATCTGAACAGTCACATGCTGGTTGTTTTTGGTTGACCTTTTGAGAGGAAGCAGTTCGTACTGCTACGTATATTAAAAATAAGTGTCCTCATAGTGCTTTGAAGAATTCTACCCCTTATGAGCAATGGTTTAAGCTTAAACCTGATCTTTCGCATTTGCGAGTTTTTGGGTGTCGCGCTTACGTTCCTGATTGCGAGCGTAAGAAATTGGATGCTAAAGCTAAGCGGTATATTTTTACTGGTTACTGTATGGATCTTATAGATATAGGGATCCTACTTGTATTAGGAAAGTAGTTAAGGGTAGGGACGTCATATTTGTAGAAAACTGTTTTTCCAATACTGATGTCTCGGAAGTGTTGAATTATCACAATATCGACCTCACATCTGATAATATACAGGTGGATCGCCCAGTTCCGTTGACGGAGGAGGGGGTGGAGTTTTGTGATGCGTCTTCCGATCCCGTACCTGATCCTGATCCTTTTATTTATTATTTATACACTTCTGGACACATCTATTGGCCCACCTTAGAGTTTAGGTTTCGATGGCCCCTACCGAAATATGATTGCTAGATTGAACAAAAACTGTTGATGCAGTTTTAAACCTGATACATTTTACCATCTTTTTCGATCGTATTGTTTTAAATTTGAATTCAGAATACCATACGACATGGAGCTACGCCTAACAAGTCGGATATGCGCCTTGTTAAAGGCAATTGATTTTTGAATAAAAAACATGTTTTATCAAATAAAGGTTTAATTTAATAACGCGTGTTGCCTCCATGGGCATCTACCACAGCTCTCATACGATTAGGCATAGAGTTTATCAACCGCTCTATGAAATTTTGAGGGATCATCTCCCATTCCTCTTCTATGGCAGTTTTCAACTCCTGCATCGTCTGGGCAACTGGCTGACGAGCCCTAACACGTCTTTTTAGCTCGTCCCACATGTGCTCAATGGGGTTCATGTCTGGGCTTCTGGCTGGCCAGTCCATAACTGTGATGTTCACATCCCGAAGATATTCCCTGACGATGCCGGCCGCATGGGCTCTTGCATTATCATGCATAAAAAGGAAATTTGGGCCCACATAGTCCGCGTATGGTATCACGTGAGGTTCTAAGCACTCACGAATGTACCTTTCAGCATTTAATGTTGGCAGCCGTGGTCCTGTAACAACCTCAAGTTGAGTTTTGCCGCTCGCGGATATACCGCCCCAGACAGTCCATGAACCACCGCCATAAGCAACCCTCTCTTCAAAGCAGCAGTGTGCGAAACGCTCTCCCTTACGTCGGTAGACCTTCTTCCTTCCATCGTTGCCATGTAACACAATTTTAGACTCATCAGAAAAGAGTACACGGCTCCAATCTTGCTGTGTCCAATTTAAATGACTGCGTGCGAAATGAAGGCGCGCTGTTCGGTGGGCTCGCGTTAGTTTGGGGCCATTAGCTGGCTTGTGTGGTACCATATCGCGTTCTTTTAACCTTCTCCGAACAGTTCGAGCGCTCACAGATACTCCGTGGAAGTCGCGAAGTTGGTTTTGTATCTCAATGGAGGTAAGGTGACGATTTCTCAAGCTGGTCGTCACGATGAATCGATCCTGCCTTTCAGTTGTGACCCGAGATCGTGGCCTTCCTTGGCGACGAACAAAGCCGCCAGTCTCTAGGTACCTCCGATAAACATTTCGGACCGCAGATCGACTTAAATTAAGTTGAGCACTCACGTTTCTTTGGCTGTGTCCGGCCTGAATAAGTGCCACAGCTTGGGCGGCGACTTCAGGTGAAGTATCCATAGATTATTGATAGAACCTCACCTTAATGTTAAGAATAAGTAATGTTTGTTGCAAAACCAAAGATATCAATCACTTTTTCAAGAATTAAATCCAAGTAAACCAATAAAACCAAGTTTTCTTAGTATTCGATTGTTTGATATCAACAAACAGGCTCCAAATTGTCTTTTGTTTCTTTAAATTCTGTGTTCGAAATTCAAAAAAAGACTATTGAATGAAATTGTGAATGTGCCAGGTTCAAAACTGCATAAAAACTTTTTGCTCGATCTAATATAAAATTTTAGCTAGGACCAAACGAAACTGAAAATACAAGGTGGGCCAAAAGATGTGTCCAGAAGTGTATATACTTTATTGTACACCACAAAAATACATAACAAAAACAAAGACATAATCAAACACTACAAAATATACAATGGGCGGCCTTATTGCTTTCTGCGATCTCTTCCAGGCAACCTTAGAATGGACAGTGATTTGCCTGGATATGAAATGGGGCTGTCTTTGGTGCAAATAATAAGTGCCTACTTACAATATTATACTAAAATAGATACATACATAACCTAAATAATAGATACATAAATACATACCCCCACCCCACACCACCTTCCTTTTCTTGTGTCTTGTATCTTGTATTCCTGTGCCTATACCGCCTCGATCCCCGCTGTCAGCTGATCGTCGAACAACAGTGACTGATTTTGCTAGAGCTGTGGAACCGGAGCCGTCGAGGTCACGTGATGATGTTGAGCCCGAAGCGAGGTACAATTTGAGGGAACGTAAGCAGGTAAATTATCTTTTTAATGTTTTTGCCGATGACCAATTGAGTGAAGAACCTTCTTCCTATGCCGATGTGCTAAATAGGCCGGATAGAGTGAAGTGGATTGATGCAATGAAACAGGAGTATCAGTCATTAATGAACAACAATACCTGGACACTCGTAGAAAACGTTGGGCAGAAAGTTATATCATGTAAATGGGTTTTTAAACTTAAACGTGACTCTGATGGCAAAATTAGTAAATATAAAGCACGTTTGATCGCCAAAGGTTTTCGCCAAAGTTATGGTGTTGACTATGAAGAGACTGTTTGTCCAGTTATTCGTTATTCTTCTCATAGAATTCATATTGCTTCAACTAGCTATAGCTATATCGCTTCAACGGTTGTTGCAGGGCTTAACGGGTAAATATGAACCAGTGCTACTCTACAACGATAACCAGAACGCACAGAGACTAGCTCAAAATCCTGTTCATCATAGCTGAACTAAGTATATCGACTCAGATATAATTTTATTATGGAATTAGTTGACAATGGTAAAGGTAAATTAGAATAAAAGCCTTCGAGTGAAATGATTGTTAATATTAATATTAATTATTGATTAAGTTCCCTCCAAAATGGTTGAGCTAATTGGTGCTGATCCATGCGTCATGTTCGTGAACGGGCGCCGTCAGTTAAGACTGGTCGTCTCTTAGCTGCCATGGCTTATTTTTAATTTTAATATTTAATTTATTTGTTTTAGTTTTTATCTTTTTATTACGGACGCTTTTTAACGTGCACGTCTTTCTACATTGTTCTCACATGTATATTTTCAACATGAACGATGTAACCAATATTTTGTAAAAATATTATGATTTAAAAGAGTGTCCGTGGAGTTTCTTGCCCGTTCTTCTCCATAGGGATCTACTACGCTTTGGAATGGGCAACTAGCTTCATCTTTCTGACTGACTGACCCATTGACAGTTCAAAAGTGCCTGTAATTGGTTTATTTAAAATAAATGCTTTGAGTTTGAGTGTGAGTTTGAGTTTGATTGCTGACGTTATGACGAAAGGTTTGCCTAAAGCGAAACATATTATATGCACTTCGTGTTTTGTTTATTGATATGTTATCAAACTTGACATACCCAACTTTAGCTGTCGTTATGCCTGCGTTATTTATAAATATGCTGTTAAGTAAGTACTTCAAGTTTTGTTTAATTTATGTTTATGTTGTGCATAATTATTATAGTTCTATGTCTTGTATGTATTCATAAATGGACTGCAGATTCCTTAATCTGCAGAGTATTAATTACAACATCCTCCCCTTGGAGGATGTTGTAAATAATACTCTTTTATAATCTGAACAGTCACACTGGTTGTTTTCTAAATGACATTTATGATTTTAATGTATTTTTTATTCATAGAACTGCCATCTTTATCCTTTTGTCTACCTAGTGAAAATATATGATGTCTACAAAAATATGTGTTTCTAATTGATAAAAAAAACTTTTTTACAAAAAAAACAACCGACTTCCAAAAACAACACTACAAAGTGAAAAATAACTTTAATTTCGGAAGTCGGTGTCTAGTTAAATGTATTTTCGTTTTCTGCCACCGACTTCCGAAATTAAAGTTATTTTTCACTTTGTAGTGTTGTTTTTGGAAGTCGGTTGTATTTTTGTTGTAAAAAAGTTTTTGTTTTTCACTTTTTAGTTGTATACCTACCCCACACAAATTCTAATACCACTACCTGCAAAACAAACTAGAACATCATCCATATAAAAGTGTGGAAAAAATACGTATTATTGAAGCTAACTCAAAAACTACCAAAGCAAAGTTAATTAATTTTATATGGGACCAACTGTGATGTATACCCTCTCGAATAAAACAAAAAAAAAAATCAAAAAAAAAGGTTCCGACGAATTGAGAACCTCCTCCTTTTTGAAGTCGGTTAATAATAGTATCAAGGTCACGAACTCTCCTCTGGATCCCGTGGGTATCACCTGCTGAACGCTGTTTTCTACATTTAGGTATTATTATTATACACTTCTGGACACATCTATTGGCCCACCTTAGAGTTTAGGTTTCGATGGCCCCTACCGAAATATGATTGCTAGATTGAACAAAAACTGTTGATGCAGTTTTAAACCTGATACATTTTACCATCTTTTTCGATCGTATTGTTTTAAATTTGAATTCAGAATACCATACGACATGGAGCTACGCCTAACAAGTCGGATATGCGCCTTGTTACAGGCAATTGATTTTTGAATAAAAAACATGTTTTATCAAATAAAGGTTTAATTTAATAACGCGTGTTGCCTCCATGGGCATCTACCACAGCTCTCATACGATTAGGCATAGAGTTTATCAACCGCTCTATGAAATTTTGAGGGATCATCTCACATTCCTCTTCTATGGCAGTTTTCAACTCCTGCATCGTCTGGGCAACTGGCTGACGAGCCCTAACACGTCTTTTTAGCTCGTCCCACATGTGCTCAATGGGGTTCATGTCTGGGCTTCTGGCTGGCCAGTCCATAACTGTGATGTTCACATCCCGAAGATATTCCCTGACGATGCCGGCCGCATGGGCTCTTGCATTATCATGCATAAAAAGGAAATTTGGGCCCACATAGTCCGCGTATGGTATCACGTGAGGTTCTAAGCACTCACGATTGTACGTTTCAGCATTTAATGTTGGCAGCCGTGGTCCTGTAACAACCTCAAGTTGAGTTTTGCCGCTCGCGGATATACCGCCCCAGACAGTCCATGAGCCACCGCCATAAGCAACCCTCTCTTCAAAGCAGCATTGTGCGAAACGCTCTCCCTTACGTCGGTAGACCTTCTTCCTTCCATCATTGCCATGTAACACAATTTTAGACTCATCAGAAAAGAGTACACGGCTCCAATCTTGCTGTGTCCAATTTAAATGACTGCGTGCGAAATGAAGGCGCGCTGTTCGGTGGGCTCGCGTTAGTTTGGGGCCATTAGCTGGCTTGTGTGGTACCATATCGCGTTCTTTTAACCTTCTCCGAACAGTTCGAGCGCTCACAGATACTCCGTGGAAGTCGCGAAGTTGGTTTTGTATCTCAATGGAGGTAAGGTGACGATTTCTCAAGCTGGTCGTCACGATGAATCGATCCTGCCTTTCAGTTGTGACCCGAGATCGTGGCCTTCCTTGGCGACGAACAAAGCCGCCAGTCTCTAGGTACCTCCGATAAACATTTCGGACCGCAGATCGACTTAAATTAAGTTGAGCACTCACGTTTCTTTGGCTGTGTCCGGCCTGAATAAGTGCCACAGCTTGGGCGGCGACTTCAGGTGAAGTATCCATAGATTATTGATAGAACCTCACCTTAATGTTAAGAATAAGTAATGTTTGTTGCTAAACTAAAGATATCAATCACTTTTTCAAGAATTAAATCCAAGTAAACCAATAAAATCAAGTTTTCTTAGTATTCGATTGTTTGATATCAACAAACAGGCTCCAAATTGTCTTTTGTTTCTTTAAATTCTGTGTTCGAAATTCAAAAAAAGACTATTGAATGAAATTGTGAATGTGCCAGGTTCAAAACTGCATAAAAACTTTTTGCTCGACCTAATATAAAATTTTAGCTAGGACCAAACGAAACTGAAAATACAAGGTGGGCCAAAAGATGTGTCCAGAAGTGTATTATTTAACTGAACGCAGACCACTTCTTTGATCGCAAGCGCTACAGCTGAGCATGAGGTCCCGGGTTCGATTCCCAGGTCGGGCAAAGTATTATTGGGTTTTTAATCTGGAATTTCTAGGAGTCCGGATTTGTACCCGGTTGATGGCAATAGGCTCGTCCACTATTACATGGGACTTAAACATAACCGGTTTGGGAATTAAAGGTACACCTCTCATACCACGTACATTATAAGTTCATACCACGTACATTATAAGTTCATACCACGTACATTATAAGTATGTTATATGTTCATATCAACTATTTAAGATGTATTGAACAATACATCGTACGTAGGTGATCATACAGGAGGGATCAGCTGAAAATATTGCTAAGGAAGCAGAAAATTTACAAAATTACTTAATTTTTTAAATGGTCGAGTAAAAATACGTATTCTCATTTAATCAGATGATTGTCTTATTTTCTCATAACTACCTAGCCGGATTACTGATTTAACGCGTCGTGATAACCTGTAATATTAAGACAAACAAGTAATTAACTGTGAATAATGATTTATCTGCTACAATAGGTGTCAAAACTTATCCGTTAAGTTCAAGGCTGTAGGTACGTATCTGGTGTAAGATTATGTTGGTGCAAAAATTCCAGGCCTTATCTCGACCTAAACGAGAATCACTGGTGGTCTGATGTAATCAAAATGTAAATAATATCAGTAGGTATGACAACAACCCACTTTATGATTATTTTATTAATATTAGAGAGCAGTGGTGGCCTAGTAATAACGACCCCGACTTACCGAGTTGTAGGTCGTGGGTTGGAACCCAGGTAAGCACTTTACTTAAGTTTACTTTGTGTAAATATCATCACCACTGCTCTCAAAACGGTGAAGGAAAACATCGTGAGGAAACCGGCATGTCCTAGAACAAAATATTCGAAGACATGCGACATCTACCAACTCGCACCGGGCCCGCATGGTGGATTCCGACCCACTCCCTCTCACAGAAAGAGGAGGCCTGTGTCCCAGCAGTGGGAACGCTATAGGCTGATTATGCTCATGATTATCAGTTCCTGGATCAATTTTTGGAGCAACAAAGGAATCTTCATTTATTTATTGCCTGATCCGGGATCAAACCCAGAACCCCAGTCTAAGCAGTCGTGTCTGCAACTAAATAAGCCAACGACGACGCAGTAGATACCTATTCTACTACCTATCTATACATTTGTTCAGACCTTAAGACTCCCACAAACAGGCGCGACGCGACTCTAGTGGAACAATTTCTATGAGGATGTGCTAAGGTAGTCCGCGAAATTCAAATTTTCTTACGTTTTTTGCAATTTCCAGGTCAGTTGTATGTTGATTAAAATACGATTCGCGGCCGTAACTTACATGGCTTTACAGAATTATAATCATTAGAATCAGCATTTCAGCAATACAACTCCATAAGTTAGAATTGACCTCTAACCTCATGATTTCATGAAATCGCTAGATTTGTGGTCATCTAACTTATGGAGTTGTACTCGTATTGCTGATTCTAATGATTATAATTCTGAAAAAACATATTAGTTAATAACATACAACCTGACACTCACCTGCAAATTGCAAAAAACGTAAGAAAATTAGCCTAGCTTATTAGCCTTAGCTTATCCCCCTTAATTGAAGATGTTCTACCGAAGTCGCGTTGCCCCTGTCTACGGGAGCCTTTACTTTACTTTTTTTTTGCATTTACTCCGTTATTAAATATTCATAGGAGCTCACCAAGTTTGCAAGACAGACCACCTAATGAAACACAGTAATTTTTGGCGAGGAAGACGTTGCAGCGCATCCTCTCATTTGTTTTAAGCAAAGTGTCGATCAGATCAAAAGTTTACGGTAGACTTCGTTATCTGCCTGGGACGTCATACGCGTGAAATTTCTTGTTATATTGTATCGAGGTGGCTCTAGAAAGTAATGCCTGAAAGATTTGGGGAAGGCCTTTGATCAGCAGTGGAACAGTGTAAGCTGCCTAATACAAAAAACAAATTCCTATGACGCTCGGCAATACTGTAGTTTCATATTAGTGAAAGAATTTGCGGAATAGGATCAGTAGTTCCGAAGATTAACCTCTTGTTAAAAAAAAAAAAAAATAGATATGTTTATTTAAGTGTGTTTGTGTTTTTTTTTATGTTTGGTTGTTTTTTTTATGTTTTTTTTTTTATTTTTTTATTTAAGATAGATACAAACTCACTTTACCTCTTTATATCTCGCGAATTCATCCGACTATTTTTCTTGTTGCTCGGCTCCTAAGGGTCGTAGCATGATGTTAAATTCCTATAATATTCCTCGAGGATTGGAGGATTACCTACTACATACAAACTTACAAAAAAACAAATACCTCTTTATAATATTAGTATACCTAGATAGATATTAAAAGTAAAGTAGATATGGAACAACAACACATTTTATGAAATCGTCAACTTTTACAGACTTGCATAGCGACTGCGATAACCTGATGCACATCGACGATAGCAGTCGTCAGTTGTTCTACATCTTTATTAATTCTGGTGCAATCGAACTTACGTTGTTTAATTATTTTTCTTTGTTATGTCGGGGTCACACCAACGGGACATACCGTTGATTATCGCGATGATGGAATTTTACAATGGTATTCACATTGCCGATTGATGTGGCGATAACTCGGTAGCGGCGTTCAAGTGTGGCCACTCAATTTATCGCGATTGTTATCGGAATAATTACCGCGATGTTTATGGCGATGATGGGCATTGATTGACGTTGACGTTGGTGTGGCCCCGATATTACATAATATTTCTTTCTTTTTACCCAACTGCGGGGAAGTTCAAGA
Source organism: Cosmia pyralina (assembly GCA_946251885.1). Lineage (NCBI taxonomy): Eukaryota > Metazoa > Arthropoda > Insecta > Lepidoptera > Noctuidae > Cosmia > Cosmia pyralina. The sequence continues at coordinate 13,147,050 of OX276359.1, read as the reverse complement.
GGAAGGTACGGTCAGCAACAGAACTCAGTTAACACTGCTAGTTTTTGACATCATCTAAATTAACACAAAATAATTCGATAAACTGCTTTTTTCTCGTTTAACTGTTAAGAGTTAAAACCAAGTCTTTAGCGCCATCTTGTTTGATCTGTTGGTAGGAGAGAGGTCTCTTTGTCTGGTTCGTACCTACTCTGTATCACAGATGGCGCTGTTTTCAGCAGCAGTTGGAAGTAACTTTTTGAGTTGTACGTTTAGATGGAGCCACCCACATTATTATTGACACCATGATTGACACCCTCAATTGTGAGGATGTGAGAGTGCAATTTAAGAAAAAACTATTTAAGGTAAATTAATAATTTTTGAATAGGTACTAATATTATTTATATAGCTATATATATTTGAACTCTTGTTTTATCATCTCATCATAATAATAAATTATTGTCGTTGTAGTTATTTATGGAGTAGGTAATTACTATGAAAGAAAATAATATAAAAACTCAAAAAGGCAGGTAAAGCGTTAAATTATACAAGGTGTAGGTGTTCTGGTTTGGTGCCATAGTAAAAGTTGTTCATAATGATGAGCACAATGATCCCTTAAAAGATTGCCACTGTTTACACTTACACCCTGTATATTTTCTTGATTGGAAGCCGACCCCAACATAGCTGGGAAAAGACTAGGCAGAGTGATTGATTGATATGCTTCGACATCACACATTTATAAACATTATTATAACAAAATGTTGGAGTTGGAATTAAAAATAAAATGGCCATGTTAATAAACATATTAATTCATTTATTTAAAAATCAACCTAATACGAAATACATATATTTATGTGAGTTTGAGATCTATCTAGCTGACGGAAAGAGTAACAAGTCACATTTATAATAGATTTGTTAATGATTGAAAATTATATAAGGCTTTGAGAACATGAACAGTTTACATCTTAGGTGGGCAATACATTAACAATCACAATACATGATCAATTTGATTATCATACTTTTTTTTAAAACATACCTAATACCAACAAATACATACACGAGGTACTTATATAATTAAATACTATAGAAACATAACATAAATGCACATTACTTTATTGACGCCAAATTGCACAGATATTGAAATTATTGCTGGGCAAACTTTTAAGCCTGCTTTGCTTCTTTACAGGTCTGAAAATTAAAGTTGGAAGTTCTAATCACTCGCATAAGAGTATTTGCGACTAAAGTATCTAGAGATTCCATAAATTCAGTAGGTACTTAATTTGTTCATAGAAACGCAACATTTTTCTACGTGGTTCTACTATTGGCATCAAAACCACTTCATATACCGCTTATTTCAAGTGAGGAACTTCTATTTCGGGGTGTGCTTGTGGTGGATCAGAATATCCTGGAAGTACAAGTTTTTGATACCCTCCACCTGCCAGGGGTAGAGAGGCCTGTTGACTGGGAAGCCCAATGGCTCGTCAGTCAGCTGGCTAATACGGAAAGGAGATAGACCAAGAGAGAAAGTGATGTCAGAGGTAACATTGTAAGCAACCTTGGGTGCACGGTACTCGGATATATAGACCATCAGGACGAAAGGCATGCCACCGACGCGACCTGAAAGAATGAATAAAGGTAATGTGTTTTTGTAGTAGGTACCTACTGTAGAGGTTTCATGCTTTAGTCAAACCTAAGCATGATGCTGGCTGACATTCTATCATTCAAATATCGAATTACTCTTGAAGAAAAGTGAAGCTCGTTTTTTTTCAAGGATGACAGTCAGATTATAGCTAGCGCTTGGCTAGGCAGTTGGAATTATAATTAACTTGAATCAGAGTAGGTATATTAAATAGTGGCGTTCAGCCCTCCTCCCGGCACCCTCTTTAATTTAAAGTAGTTACAAACCCCCTATGAGGGCTTGAGAGCCTCGGGTCCTCACAGTACTGATGGTAGAACTAATATGATCTGGAAACCTAAAACCTAATCGCTTATCGATTTTCCCATTATTTTCATCATCACTCAAAAATTTACCACTTCTAAGAGGGAAGGCTAGATCCGTTTAAAGATATTAAAATACTTACCCATAGGCAGCAGAAGGTGTTGAGCAAGTTTTTCCATACCATCAGACTTCTCGATGTAGAGCTGCCCCTTGCCGTGCACCGTTTTCTCAACTGTTTCGTAGACTTGTTTGGCAGAAGCCCAGTCCCGGTCAGTGTTGGCAACAGAGTCGCGAGTGATGACGGATTCTCCCTCGGGCACTGCAAAAAGTATTACTTAGTATGCGTTTAACCCGTCGCGCGCCAATTAGCAGACACAATTGAAATTCTATTGTTATCTGTACACATGGTGTACAATCGACATTTTAAGAGTTAATAAACTCCCACTTTTGTTACAGAGCTATTCAGACGTGGACTGTTGATTGCATTATTGGTGGGTTTAATGCAAGTCCACTCGTATTAATTCGTTTTGCTTTTATTGCTTGTTAAAATAAAACAAAATTCCACTTGTTAGTTTCTGTTGGTATTTGCATATTTTTATTGAACAGGAATACTTACAGTCATAGACGAACTCATCAGACTGCACGAAGTTCTGGGTGTTGACGTGGAGAGGGATCTTATAGCCGTGGCTGTCGTATTTGGGCGCCAAGAAGAACTTGACAAAAACAGTCTTGGCACTTTCGCTCTTAACATTAATACGAATTTGGAACTGCTTGTGGTTCAGTCTCGGTTTCTGGACTAATACACTGACTTGGTCATATACTTCCTTAGCTATTAACAAATCAGAAAAGATACAATCAGAAATGAACTTTACGAAAACTCGGTCATAAAAATAACTTATCCAATAATACCTTCTTCCTCGTTCATGTGCAGATGAGAAGAGACGTTCAGATAGCTGTATTCGAAGTATGTTACCACTTTGTCAACATCAACCTTCTGGATAGCCACCTGGGGCAAAGCAAGCTCTTCACGCTTGTAGTGAGGAAGCTTCTCCTGCCACAACTGGAACAGTCCCAATACACGTTTCCAGAGCATGTAGAAAGCGGGATCACGCAGCGCAGTCTGATAGTGCTCCAAGGCAGAGGGGACTACCAAAGGAACGAAGCTGAAAATAGTTATAAGCATTAGTACATGAACACTTTCATGTTCAACTATTTAGTACAATATAATGATTGTTAACTCACTGGTGGAAGTACTGGTGTTCCTGAACAAGGGAATTGCCCAAAACCTTCTTCCAGGCGCTAATAAAGTCCTTGTAATATTGCGCATTTGGAGAGTCGACGTTAGCCTCAATGACACGACCCAAAATCTCAATAGCCTCTGGAGCGCTGATGTCGATGCGTTCACCAAGATTCTATAATATAAGAAATATTATATAAGTGTGTCGATAAAAAAGGTTATAAAAGTTATAAATTTCAATAAATATACACTTACGTTAACTAAGTAACCCTGGTCAATGGCGTCACGAATGCGACGTTCGTAATCGTAGATTTCTTGGATTTCATCAACGAACTGAGGCTGGTCGAGGTGGAAGTAGTTTGGTCTAACAGGGAAAGCAACGCCATTGTGGTACAAAAGACCAGAGTTATAACCTTCTTTAACAATCTCGTGACCAAGTTCAGGAATTTCACCAAGTCCATTAGACAGTCTCTCCATGTAGTAACGAGCAATAATCTGTTTGTGCAGGAACCAGAACCATTCTCCACGTCGGTGCTTGTTGATTGGAAGAGCTTCGCTGTTCAGCCAGCCGGGTTGAGAAAGGTGAACGTTGTAGTAGAAGGTGTTTAGGCCATAGTCATGCGTGAAGTAGGCGACTGGTGTGCTCTCGCTGTTGTAGTAAGGCCAGATCGTAGCATTCCACCTAATGACTACATTCTCGTCCCATTTGTAGGTAGATGGGTAGTGCTCAACCATGCGGAAACCGTGGGTGTTTATCCTCTGGGCGGTCGTCATAATTTCACCGTTGTTGAAGTATGAAGGGAAGACCTCATACAGACGGGGGATGTAGATTCCTTGCGTGTCTGACCGGCTCACAATGACAACACTGAGCACGTAGGCGAAGAGATTTTCATTGACGCGATCTCTCACGTAGGTATACGGCGGTCTTGTAGAATGTGTTGTAGTCCTTAGCAGAGTACAGCACATTGTATAGGGTGACTACCTCAAACTTGTGCTCGGATTCGAGGATGGAGAACGGTACAGCCCGAGGAAGTACCCACTGGTGCTCCAACATCTCGATGAAGGTTGTCACAGCAGTCACATTCTGAAACCAAAACATTTTGGTTACAGCAGCAGTTGAAGTCAAAACTAATCGTCTATTATATGTAGCCAGGTTCTTGGTTTAAAAGACTTGTAAAAAAACTTTTAGTACTTACGCTGAAGTGTTCAATGTTCTTCTCGAGACTCCAGGACTTAGAGATGGTCTTGGCAGATTCAATGTGATTCGGCTCATGAAGGTGGAAGTACAAGAGCATCAAATCCAACTGGCGTTGCAGGAAAACTGGGTCCGCTGTAAGTAAAATAGACTTTACGTACTGCGGTACGGGGTTACCTTTGATCTTGAATTAAACTTTACTAAGTTCCAAGTCAGGAAAGATCGCGTTGCGCGAGCGAAAGCTTTGTGTTACTTCTAACTAGAAAACGACAGACAACTGAATAATTATGTACCTAGAAAAATCCACCTAAAAATAATATTTTACACCATATTATCCAATTGAAAATTCTATCGACATGTCCCCTTGAAACAAGCTTAAAGGAACCCACAAAACTATTTTTTTTTTAACCAACGAAAAAAAGAGGAGGTTCTGAATTCGAGACGTATATATTTTTTTTTTTTATGTATGACCACGCATAACTTTTTGCTGAGTCGTCCGATTTTAAAAATGTTTTATTCGAGAGGGTATACCTCAAAGTTGGTCCCATACAAAATGTATTAATTTTGTTTGCATAGTTTTTGAGTTAGCTTCAATAATACGTATTTTTCCTCACTTTTTATGTGGATGATGTCCTAGTTTCTTTTGCAGGTAGTGGTTAAATTAGAATTTGTATTGGGTAGGTACCATAACTAAAAAGTGAAAAATAAAAACTTTTTTACAAAAAAATACAACTGACTTCCAAAAACAACACTACAAAGTGAAAAATAACTTTAATTTCGGAAGTCGGTGGCAAAAAACGAAAATACATTTAACTAGACACCGACTTCCGAAATTAAAGTTATTTTTCACTTTGTAGTGTTGTTTTTAGAAGTCGGTTGTATTTTTTTGTAAAAAAGTTTTTACATGTTCGAAGCTAAATAAGCGACTACATTTGGGCACACTACTATGCAAAAGATTTTCAGCTTTTGATGGGGACGAACTTAAGGAGCGAGTCGTAGTTATAGGTATGTTGGCAAAAAACTCATTGAATGCCTCAGCTACGTCAGCTGCTTTATTAATTAATTTACTGTCGACCATGATCTCAAGTTGTTTTTCTTGTTTAACCGACTTACCCGTTTCATTGTTAATAATTTTCCAGTTGGTTTTTACTTTATTATTGTATTTTTTAATTGAATCGCTTAAAAATTTAAATTTAGCAAAAACACAAATATTTTTAAATAATTTTGAATAATTTTTGACATACTCTGGGTAAGAAGTATAAAACCTGTATTTTTTCAAACCATATAACTCGTACAGTCTCACTCTACTTTTGTAAATACCTGGGGTAGCCCATTGGTTAAAGCCAACGGAGGTGCCATTAATGTTTATGGTTTTGGTCTTGAAAGTAGATTGGTATTCTTTTTGCACAACATCAAAAAGGGCTCCATAGATTTCATTAGGATTCTCGTGTTCTACTAGAGATGGTGTAATTCTACGAGCTATATTATTTTTAAACTTGTTGCAACGACTAGCAGATGAGGAGCTCGTGGCTAAGTAACAACAGCCGCACGGGTCGATCCATCAGGTTAATCTGCGCTTGCCGGGGTTGGTCAGTGGATGGGTGACCATTCTTTATATACCCAGACTCCTCCATGCCTCGGAAAGCACGTTAAGCCGTTGGTTCCGGCTGTCATTCGTGGATCTTTGACAGTCGTTACGGGTCGTCAGAAGTCCGAAAGTCTGACAACCAGTCTTACCAAGGGGTATCGTTTTACCCAGTTACTGGGATGTGGAGGTCAGATAGGCAGTCGCTCCATGTAAAATACTGGTATTCAGCTGCATCTGGTTAGACTGGAAGCCGACCCCAACATAGTTGGGAAAAGGCTAGGCAGATTGAGTGCAACGACTAGCAGATTCGGTTATTACGGTAAATTAGGTCTGTACAAGTTTATTTCGTTGGAATCCATCGCATCGTTTTTTTTATCGCATTTTCCTTGTTTTCATCTAGCTCACGACAAATTATACACACATCTAAATGATACACACTACATAGCTCCCCAAGATAATAAGATCGTTGGGGTTAATATTATTGTATTAACATTAACCCCAACCCCAAAAAATGTATTAATAGGTAAAAAAATATTACTTATTGATTCTAATCTAATGTGATTAAAATGTTATTAATAAGTAAACAGAATTAGAACAGAACAACAAGATCGTTAATTCCGCAAAGCTTAGCTTTTAGTCTAGGTCATGGTTTACATAAGAATACCAGATTTATTCGCAATTACTCTCTATCTAGCCAGATTGATGCTGCCTATTCACCATACACATACAGGCAAACGTTACCTTTGTAGACAGAAATGCATGTTACGGTACCCATAAAATAATAAATCAACTAACAAGTGGACTTACCAGCTTTCTGCGACACATTGTTCCTCACGGGTTCCGAGAGGACCCCGGCCGCTAGGAGAGCCAATACACACAACACCAAACGAGCCATGTCCGCCAGTGCCAGTGCATCTGCTGAACCACATATTTATACGCACCTTTATCGCAGGTCACCTATTAATTACTAAAGATATCAATGAATACGTTGTAGTAAAAGTGCGATAATTTGCTCTAAAAATTAACTCTAAAATCTTTAAGGAGTGATTTAGACCATTGAACTGAATAACTTTTAATATAGGACCAACTTTGAAATTGCGAAAAATAAAATCTGCTGTTCCGAACATTATGCTAACATAAATGTAGGTAACAGCTGATTTTTTTTGCGATTTTAAAGTTGGTCCCATAGTAAAAGTTATTAACAGTTCCATGATCTAAAGCACTTCTTAAAGCTTTTAGAGTAAACTTTTTAGCATCTTATATAAATCTCTACAATTCACAAAAAGTTCTGAGGAGCCTGCAAGGTATTTATGGCTTGGCCAAAGAAAACACCAAGCTCAGAAAGAGATATTTTTTATTTACAATATAAGCGGGGTCATGAAATCACGGAGACACTTGACATCACGATTCAGCAAAAACAAAACGAAAATATACAACACCATCTATCGAGGCTAAAGGAACCAAAAAAATCTAAATATTTATGACAGTTTGACATTTGAAACTTACATTCCGCCCACCATGGACAGTATCCATAAAATGACACACAAAAATACCTACTTTTCAACTACCCGCCCACCATGAACAACCAACATTATAATATAAAAACACCGGCCAAGTGCGTGTCGGACCACGCACAATGAAAGGTTCCGTAGTTGAATAGAATTTATTGCAAAAACATACTTAACATTGTAATACAAAAAAAATAAAAAATTGTGTGATAAAATTACAAATTACACAATTTTCGGACTTTTTCCTTTACTTGTGCTGTGAGCCCTTGCTTCTTGCCAATTTTCATGATTCTAGGACAACGGGAAGTACTCTATAGGTTTTGATTTACTTGCGAGTATCTAAATATGTCGTTTAAATGGCCGTATTTTTTTATTGCGTTCACTTAGAATGTTTGATTTTTTAGAACTCCAAGGGACCATTAGAGACCTACGTATTTGATATTAATTTCAACTTCATACCTCCACGCTTTCCTAAGAAAAAGGGGTCTTGACAGACTGACAGACAGACAGACGCTGTCTGTCTGTCTGGAAAAAAACGAAAACCTTATAGGATCACTTCGTTATCGAAGTGATCCTATAAGGTTTTCGTTTTTTCCTTTTGAGGTACGGAATCCTAAAAATCTAACTTAGACTACATTTCATAACACTGCGCAGGTAGCTTTGAATGTAATTATTGAGCACAACAAAAAATCACTAATTTAAACTTAACTTAAGCAACAGGTAAATTATTAAGCTTGGACACTGGCAAGAGACCAGTGTCCAACCTTATTATTTTACCTGATGCTGTCTAGTTTGCTAAATGTTCCAATATTTAGGGATTTTTCGCGAGATGGCGGGGAGCCTTTCACACGTGGCTAGCGTGCTAGTTGGGCCCCCAAATACAAGACAAGACCTTGCTTTGGATCCCGCTACCCTCCAGAGTGAGTTGCGATGACGAGGTTCACTCCTAGGCTGAGACCAGCCTTGGACAACGCAACTGCCAACTCTCTAATTTCCTAAGACACTGGCACTCCAACGCGTCGACAAAATACAGCAGGCTGCATGACGCCGAACTTCGGAAGGGGGTAGTCGCGAGCCAGGCGGGCGATAGCCCTACCACCGCAAGGGAAGAATTGGCCAGTTGGATGTGACAGCCCAGGATGCGCTGAGCACTCAGTTCAGTTCAATGATTAATGAAACAAACTGCGCTACACGATGAGGCTTCTTCATGCATCCCAAAATATTATATTCCGGATTGGCGCAAAAAAGCAAAAGCGTCTAAACAGATTTGAATGAAATTTGGCACACAGAGAGTTTATAACCTGGATTAACACATTATGGTTATTTTTTATCCCGGTAGTACATTCCCGTGGGATATGTTTCGACATCCACGCGGGCGAAGCCGCGGGTAAAAGCTAATAAAAAGTACCTAATAGTTAGGCAGAAGTATACCTACATACTGTAGTGTTTTGCCTCTAACAGTGTTTAAATTGTAAAACAGAGATCGACACGAACCATGTGTGATCGTCCAAAAACAAGCATTTGCTTAAAATACAAGGACTCCTTTACTTAGCTTATTGAAGGCCACTCAGACCTATTAGCAAAATCCATATCTACCTCCAATTGCTCACTGCTCTCCAATTTGTCATCATTGATTGGATCTCTCCAACATACCAACATCAATAGCGATGCAGGTATTGTGATAACGTCAAAGCTAATAGATTCCTCAACGACAAAGGCTCACTCAGGATACAGATAACACACGTGGTTATAGAACACAAGACAATCCTCGTAATAGTTATAGTATCTACTATTTTTTTTAATGTTTCTTTATGTAAATAATAAAAATATTTAGAAATATAATTATATGTTTAAAAAAGGAAATAATAATTACATAACATAACATTACGCCTATATTTCCCGATGGGTTAGGCAGCGGTGTACTTATAGTAACAACAACCACATTTTGCCCGTTATGTTAAAGTCCCTTGTAATAGGGGACGAGCCTATTGTGATCAACCGGGCACAAATCCAGACTCCGAGCTGCTACTGAGAAATTCCAGATGGAAAAATGCAATAACATTTTGCTCGACGAACCCAGGGCCTCATGCTCAGCAGTAGCGCTTTCGACCAGTACCAAAGAGGCAGTCAATGAAATAAAGGATATATAGTAATAATAATTATTTGGTGCCTCAATATTTAAAAATTATCCAAGGGGCATTCTGCAAGTTGGCTTCGGCCCATATTCGGCCCCTTGTACGCCTTCCAAAGGTCCGAGACCCAGGGTCCCGATTCCCGAAATATCTTTGACATATTCAAAGATATTCATTTATTAAGACAACTTTAGGTTCACATACGTGTTAGTAGGTAGTGCTTAAAAACTATTTTCTTTGCTGCCACGAATTTCTTAATCATTTTATTTTTGAATAGTTTTTTTTTTTTGTTAATTAAATCTGGCGTTTTTGACATGCACGTTTTTTACTTCGTTCCCACATTTGATTGAATGAATGAATGAAATGCACCGATCCCAGCGTGGTTTAAACAGACTCGATCACTCGAATAAACCCAAAGATTCACACTAGCCCCTGTTGCCTCATGTTACATGGTCCAACAGAGACCATATTCAATATTCTAGGGTCTAATGATCCTGTACAAATTGGTCAATAATCAATTAGACTGCGATAACTTAGTTGAGTGTATTGGACTAAATTTTTATTTTCAAAATGCCTCTAGACATTCTGTAACTAATTCTACACTCAAGCATCCAAGACAAAATATTATTGGGGTAAACTCACCAAATAAACTCAGTAGAGAGATGAATTCTTTTAAATCTATACCAGATGTCGACTTATATCCAAAAAAATCTGATAATATTTTATCTTAGGATATTTGAGAAACTTTTCACCGTTTTTTCCTCTTCAAATTGTAAACTTTTTTACTGGTTTATACATTCCATTTCGATTTCATTTTCATATCAATTTATATTGTTTAGGTTTAGTCATAAGTAAGTGAGCAAAATTATTTGTTATCTTAAGGTGAATCCGCAGCGGTATCCCGAGAAATTCAAATTTTCATGCGTTTTTTGCATTTTCCAGGTCAGTTTCAGATTGTATCTTGATCAAAATATAATTCGCGACCTGAAAATATGTATTTACATAATTACTAACCTAGAGAGATGTATTGATGATTCTTATGGTTATACCTATATGGAGCTAAGCTATCAATCATGACGTATGGACGCCTATTCTAGTAAACTTTAACAAAGCAAATAGCTTAGTGGTCGGACGACTGCTTTGCAAACCTGTGGTAGTAAGTTCGATAACCAACTATTGATATTTTTGTGATTATTTTTTTTTTTTTTTTCATATTGTTATAGGTACAATAATATGATAGTACATAGAACGTACACAGAATTAAAACCGTGAAGTTTAGGCTTCTTCTGTCATTTATGTTTATAATAGAAATAATTATCTATGGTTAGATGACTGTTCATGAGATGTGTCATGTCATGTGTTAATATGTAAGAATGCATTAATCAGAGTATCAGTAATGTGCCATCACGTAGAACGAAAAACTTCCTAAGCAATAGGAAATTTCTACCTACGACTGCGGTGTCGACCTCAGGGTGAGCTGCCGCTTTCCCGCAGCACCAGTCCTGAGTCTCTCTATATATTTTGGCTGCTGAGACCAAAACTACAAAAGTTTTATAAAAATGTGGCTGTTATTTTAGTATAATGTGGTGTTTTACGACTTCCACACGAACGAAGACGCGGGTAGAATCTAATTAAAAAATAAAATGGCCATGTTTTTAAACATATTTTATTAATTTATAATATATAACTTGAAATACATATATTTATGTGAATCTGAGATCTATCCAGCTGACTGAAAAAGTAACTAAGTCATATTTTCAAAATTATAGATTTGTTAATAGTTCAAAATTATATTATATAAGGCTCTATGAACAGTTTACATCTTAGGTGGGCAATACATTAACAATCACTACATTGATCATCATACTATATTTTACTACATAATTCATAAATATTAGATAATATAAAACAACAGTAAATACATACACTACATAAAAAAATACTATATAAACATAACATAAATGCACATTCCTTATTGACGCCAAGTTGAACAGATATTGAAATTACCTGGGCAAACTTTTAAGCCTAATTTGCTTCTTTATACGTCTGAAAATTTAAGTTGGAAGTTCTAATTACTAGCATAGGAATATTTTCACTAGACCTAGTGACTCCATAAATTCAATAATTTGTTCATAGAGAAGCAACAATGTTCCGCTAGGCGTCAAAAACAATCCATGAATCGCTTATTCCGTGTGAGGAACTTCGATTTCGGGCGTGTGCTTGTGGTGGATCAGAATATCCTGGAAGTACAAGTTCTTGACACCCTCCACCTGCCAGGGGTAAAGAGGCCTGTTGACTGGGAAGCCGAATGGCTCGTCGGTCAGCTGATGAATGACGGGAGACAGACCAAGAGAGAAATAAGTGATGTCTGAGGCAGGATTGTGAGCAACCTTGGGTGCGCGGTACTCGGAGATGTAGACCATCAGGACGAAAGGCATACCGCCGACGCGACCTGTGAGAATGACAAAAGATAATGAGTTTTAGTAGGAGGTACTATACTGATGGTAGAACTAATATGATCTGGAAACCCAAAACCTAATCTCTGTTTTATCGATTTTCCCTTAATTTCCATCATCATACAAAAATTAACAACTTCTAAAGAGAAATGCTAAGTCTGTTTAAGAACATGAAATCACGTACCCTTAGGTAGCAGAAGGTGTTGAGCAAGTTTCTCCATGCCCTCAGTCTGCTCTATGTAGAACTGACCCTTGCCGTGCACCGCCTTCTCAACGGTATCGTAGACTTGTTTGAAAGAAGCCCAGTCCCGGCCGGTATTGGCAACAGAGTCTCGAGTGATAACGGATTCTCCCTCAGGCACTGCAAATAGTATTAGTTAGAATTCTTTTAATAAACTCCCATTTTTGTTACAGAGCTATTCAGACGTGAGTTGATGAATTTTGATTGATGATTTACATTTTGATGGACCTAGCAACGCTTCACATATTTGAAAGCTCTTATTGGTAGGCTTTATTCAACGCCCACTCGTTTAATTCGTTATGTTTTTATTGCATGTGAAAATAGAAAAAAATTCCACTTTTAAGTTTCTGTTGGTATTTGCATATTTATATTGAAGAGGAGAAGTTAGTAGAAATTGGTAAAAGTAAACAATACAAACTTACAGTCATAGACGAACTCATCGAACTGCATGAAGTTCTGGGTGTTGACGTGGAGAGGGATCTCATAGCCGTGGCTATCGTATTTAGGCGCCAAAAAGAACTTGACAAGAACACTCTTGGCACTTTCGCTCTTAACATTAATGCGGATTTGGAACTGTTTGTTGTTCAGTCTCGGTTTCTGGACTAATACACTGACTTGGTCATACACTTCCTTGGCTACAAAACAGAAAAGATAAAATCAGAAATGAACTTTGTGGAAACTCGGTCAGAAAAATAACTTATCCAATAATACCTTCTTCCTCGTTCATATGCAGATGAGAAGAGACGTTCAGATAGCTGTATTCGAAGTATGTTACCACTTTGTCAACATCAACCTTCTGGATAGCCACCTGGGGCAAAGCAAGCTCTTCACGCTTGTAGTGAGGAAGCTTCTCCTGCCACAACTGGAACATTCCCAAGACACGCTTCCAGATCATGTAGAAAGCGGGGTCACGCAGAGCAGTCTGATAGTGTTCCAAGACCGAGGGGACTACCAAAGGAACGAAACTGGAAAAAGTTACAAACATTAGTATATGAACACGTTCATGTTCAACTATTTAGTACAATATAATGATTGTTAACTCACTGGTGGAAGTACTGGTGTTCCTGAACAAGGGAATTGCCCAAAACCTTCTTCCAGACGCTGATGAAGTCCTTGTAATATTGCGCATTTGGAGAGTCGACGTTAGCCTCAATGACACGACCCAAAATCTCAATAGCTTCTGGAGCGCTGATGTCGATGCGTTCACCAAGATTCTACAATATAAGAAATATTATTAGTGTGTCGATAAAAATGGTGTTACTAATTATAAATTTCAATAAATATACACTTACGTTAACTAAGTATCCCTGGTCGATGGCGTCACGAATGCGACGTTCGTAATCGTAGATTTCTTGGATTTCATCAACGAACTGAGGCTGATCGAGGTGGAAGTAGTTTGGTCTAACAGGGAAAGCAACGCCATTGTGGTACAAAAGTCCAGAGTTGTAACCTTCTTTAACAATCTCGTGACCAAGTTCAGGAATTTCACCAAGTCCGTTAGACAGTCTCTCCATGTAGTAACGAGCAATAATCTGCTTGTGCAGGAACCAGAACCATTCTCCACGTCGGTGCTTGTTGATTGGAAGAGCTTCGCTGTTCAGCCAGCCGGGTTGAGAAAGGTGAACGTTGTAGTAGAAGGTGTTTAGGCCATAGTCATGCGTGAAGTAGGCGACTGGTGTGCTCTCGCTGTTGTAGTAAGGCCAGATCGTAGCATTCCACCTAATGACTACATTCTCGTCCCATTTGTAGGTAGATGGGTAGTGCTCAACCATGCGCAAACCGTGGGTATTTATCCTCTGGGCGGTCGTCATAATTTCACCGTTGTTGAAGTATGAAGGGAAGACCTCATACAGACGGGGGATGTAGATTCCTTGCGTGTCTGACCGGCTCACAATGACAACACTGAGCACGTAGGCGAAGAGATTTTCATTGACGCGATCTCTCACGTATACGGCGGTCTTGTAGAATGTGTTGTAGTCCTTAGCAGAGTACAGCACATTGTATAGGGTGACTACCTCAAACTTGTGCTCGGATTCGAGGATGGAGAACGGTACAGCCCGAGGAAGTACCCACTGGTGCTCCAACATCTCGATGAAGGTTGTCACAGCAGTCACATTCTGAAACCAAAACATTTTGGTTACAGCAGCAGTTGAAGTCAAAACTAATCGTCTATGTAGCCAGGTTCTTGGTTTAAAAGACTTGTAAAAAAACTTTTAGTACTTACGCTGAAGTGTTCAATGTTCTTCTCGAGACTCCAGGACTTAGAGATGGTCTTGGCAGATTCAATGTGATTCGGCTCATGAAGGTGGAAGTACAAGAACATCAAATCTAATTGTCGTTGCAGGAAGACTGGGTCTGCTGTAAGAAAAAAATCATGAGATATTATGTACTGCCGTACCGAGTTACTTTTAACTTGGAATGCAACTTTACTAGTTGAATTCCAAGTTAAACCCCGTACGGCTTTTTTTAATTTGTTCCAACCCTAGAATGATCGCGTTGCGCAAGCGAAAGCTTAGTGGTACATCTAAATTCTATATTTGTACACCTTATGTTGTGGTAGAATGTATGGAATTAAAAAAAAATATTGACATAACAAAAAAACTACACTACTGATTCTAATTAGAAAAAGATAGAACTGAATAATTTTGTCACTTTAGTAAATCCACTTATAATTAACATTTCATACATATTACCCAACTGAAAACTCTATCGACATTTCCCATCAAAACAAGCTTAAAGTAACAATCAAAAGTTTTTTTTTTTTTTAATTTCTTTTATCTATCATAATAATGATATTTTTATTCCATGATTCGGTTACCACGGTAAATTAGGATTGTAATAGTTTATTTCGTTGGAATCCCATACCGCATTTTCCTTATTTTCATCTGGCACACACTTACAATACATTACACCTGCACACATTTAAATGATACACACTACTTAGCTTCTCAAGATAATGAGATCGTTGGGGTTAATTATTGTAGTAGGTGAAAAATATTAGGTACTACTTGATTTTAATATAATAAGATTAATATTAATAAGTAGTAAGTACTAATTATAATAGTTTTGTATTAGAACAGACCAACAATTACAAGATCGTTAATTCCGCTAAGCTTAGCTTTTAGTCTAGATAATGGTTTCCATAAGAATACCATCATTATTCACCATACACGTAATGGCAAATAGTTGCATTTGTAGACTGAAATGCATGTTATGGTACCCATAAAATAATAAATTAACAAAAAAGTGGACTTACCAGCTTTCTGAGACACATTGTTCCTCACGGGTTCCGAGAGGACCCCGGCCGCTAGGAGAGCCAATACACACAACACCAAACGAGCCATGTCCGCCAGTGCCAGTGCATCTGCTGCACCACATATTTATACGCACCTTTATCGCAGGTCACCTATTAATTACTAAAGATATCAATGAACACGTTGTAGTAAAAGTACGATAATTAGACAGTAGAGGTGACGAACAAACGACTTTTATTCTGTTCTTACAATGCCGATAAGGGATGAGTATCTTTTTCATAGTACTTAGATTAAGTATATGTAAGTGTGTTCGTTGTGACAGCCTGGAGTCTTTATTCACGCTTGATTGACAATAGGCTTGGCCCCTATTGAGACGAAATTGAAATATGAGCTTACGATACCTCCATTTTGTAATTTTGAATGTTGAAATAAACAATTTTTACTTTTTTACCTTACTTTTACTTAACTGTTTCACATGAAATACAGGCATGATGTTATTTTTTCTGTTTATCTTGTGCCTTTTACCACATCATACAGTCGTCCGACGAAGCTTACTGCATACGAAGTTCGGCGAACTTTGTATGTAGCTCGGGCTCTCGTACTGCATGATGTATAGACTGTGCTATTACTTGTGAGATTATAAAAATCATATTTGATTACATTGTTTACAGCACGAGTGGGCATCCAAGAACCGGAGTCAAGAGTGAGTAGCAAAGCCAATGTCGAGAGCAGTGAGAGAGCCAAGAAGTTTCGCCTCCAGGTAAACTTGGCGTTTGAGCGGCAAAGAGACCACGGAATACGAATACACATCCCGATCACAATTGACGACAGCGATGATGCTTTGAACATTGACGAAACAATAAAGTCTGCCATTCCAGTCTAACATTTTTAAGGACTACCAATAGATCTTTATTAAATACTTTATTGTACATATTTATTGTTTAGACCACACACAAGTACCTACACACCTAATGACGGCACCATTTGTGATAATCTGGGCGAAAATACACAAGCCTGTAGCTGGTACAAAACAACTTCTGATTGGTCGATGTCACAACGGCATGCCAGCTACTTGCATAGTTTTGTACCATGTACAGGCATGTGTATTTTCGCCCCAAGGGTTAGGCAGAAGTATACATACTGTAATGTCTTGCCTAGAAGTAGAACATTGCCTATACTACAAAGATCGTCACGTCTTGATCGTCCAAAATCAAGCATTTGCTTAGAATACAGTAGCCCTAGACAAATGGCATTCGCTACGGAGCGATTCTATTTCTACAATCGCTATTGACGCATCTCTATGGAAGTTTCGTTGGCGTTGATTTATGGTCACGTGACATTTCGATAGTTTATGTCAACCCATTGATAGCTTATGTCAGCCATTTTTTGGCTTTTCTAGTAGCTTCATCGCTAATCGAATGTTACTTTGTCTAGGCCTGAAGGACTCCTTTACTTAGCTTATTGAAGGCCACTCTGACTGACTGTGTAAGTCCGAGGCCATTGTTACCTTTAGTATTTAATATTATTTTAGATACCTACCTATATACAAAACTAATCGACTCCTCAAAGAAGTCGGTCAATTCAATTCAAAAGTGCATAATAAAAGTGTATAAATATAATTTTAAATAAAGGTAAGCAGTATTTATGAACCGCCATGGTAGTCCATTTATATTTAAAACAAGTTTTTCAATAAGTTCCGAAATGAGCTTCAGCTTTAGGCCCTATACATTTTGATAACAAGTAACTTCTGAATTTTCAAAAGTTACAAAACAAGTCGACTGTTTCCCCACAGTTCACCAAAAGCAAAATTGTACACTATTCGAATGCCATCCCTGTTCGCTGTGGTACGTACAGAAATTTAATTTCGACCCGAATACGACACTAATTGACCTATTCAAAATAGGTCCGTCATGTGCAGTCGGCATCAAAAGTAGAATCATATTATACTTACAAAGTTTCAAAAGTGTTTTATGAACGAAAAATTGCTGAGTAGAATGTTTGTCTAACCAGTATGTGTAGTTATAATATGTTGATAACAGACTTCAAAATTCTTAAGTATTCATCTACCTACTTAGAACACGTTTAGTGGTTTATGGCTTGAATAAGAGGGTAGATATATAATTCAATCAAATCAATCTGCCAAGCCTTTTCCCAACTATGTTGGGGTCGGCTTACAGTCTAACCGGATGCAGCTGAATACCATTATTTTACATGGAGCGACTGACCTCCACAACCCAGTAACTGGGTAATACGATACCCCTTTGGTAAGACTGGTTGTCAGATTTTCGGGCTTCTGACGACCCGTAACGTCTGTCAAAGATCCACGAATGACAGCCGGGACCAACGGCTTAACGTGCTTCCCGAGGCACGGAGGAGTCTCGGTGTGTAAAAATGGTCACCCATCCACTGACCAACCCCGGCAAGCGTAGCTTAACCTGATGAATCGACCCGTGCGGCTGTGATTACTTAGCCAAGAGCTCCTCAGGGTAGATATATAATTATCAATCTATATAAATAAAAACAGACGTCCTGACTGACTGACTGATTCATCAACGCCCAGCCCAAACACTTGAAAGCTGAACCTAGAAAGCTGAAATTGTGCACAGAGGTTCTTTATAATGTAGACTAGGAATAAGGAAGGATTTTCCGGTTGTAAGTGCGTTCCCGTGGGATATTTTCCGAAATGCTCACGGGCGAAGCCGCGGGCAAAAGCTAGTCACCAATAAAATTCCTAATCCTATCATGACAATATTCTCTCACAACAACCTTTAGATGGGAATAATCTAATACGACACCTCAATCTAGTACACTATTAAAGGCTAATATAATAATACATCGCATGCTAATTTCGGCTACGGTGACAATTATTGGGATATCAAGCCAATATAATGAGTGGCTTCCCATGGAAAATAGTGTGTGTAAAGTGTAAGTAAGGTGAATTTTAAGAGACCTAGGTGTAAATTAGGTGTGAACAGCAGTAAATCAGCTTGTTCAATGTAAATAAAAAGATGTGGTTTAAAATTGCGAAATACCACAACGCCTCCAAACAGGTATTTCCTTTGCCAAGTCCTCGCAACGAGAGGGATCTATTTTGCATGTCTTCATATGTCTTTTCTGAACGTCTTTGTATCTTAGGAGTCGCGGAGATACTTAATGTGGAATCGGTCTATTGCGCATATCTGTCTCCTGTACACGCACCCCGTCTTAGAGGAGTACAGGACGTTCGGCAAGATGATGGCCATGTGCACGTTGACCTTCGTTTATAATTTGTGGTCGTGCGAGCGGAATACCTTCTCCCGTAGCCTGCCAAACACTGCCAAGCAGCACCAATTCTGCAGTTAGTTTCCGAGTCCAGATCACCTTTACTTGTCAAGGGACAGCACCGTCGAGCCGTATATTAAGTAAGCCATGGTTAACTGTGTCTACCATAACTTCACTCTTCGAGATGCTAATTTTTAGACCGAAAATAGGACATCACTTATCAAGTCTTTCCACTGACTCTTGCAAAGTGTGCTGGAGATTCCGCGACAAAACACAGATCATCAGAGTACATGATCTCGGTGATGAGGTCGTATGGGACATTAGTGTGAGCTTTTAATCGGGCTAGGTTAAAAAGTTTGCCCTCAGTTCGGAAACAGATATGAACGCCCCTCGCATTGTCAAAGTCTCTCCCACAACAACGGAAAAATATAGAGCAAAAAGGGTAGGTGCTAAAACACATCCTTGGTTTACCCCACAGGTGACATGGAAAAATTCCAACCGTTCACTCTTAACTGTGACACAACAACGCAAGTTGTCGTGTAGGAGACATATCAATCTCATGAACTTATCTGTACGAACAAGCTTATGCAGTACACCCAGAGCACGTCGCGAGGCACGCTGTCGAATGATTTTTCCAAGTCCACGAAACAGATGACCAGCGGTTGCGATTGCTCTTTGCACTTTTCTTGAAGTTGCCAAAGTTTTTTTGAACAAAATTCAGTATGGCGGAAGTATAGCCCAATTTAAAAAAAAAAAATCTTCAATTATTACAATATGGGTATCAAATGAAGGCCTTGATGTGCACATTCCAAAAAAAAAAAAATGAAATAAAAAGAATAATTTAAAAAATTAAAAAACAAGACTACCCTGCCAAAAACGAACTAAAAAGTAAAAAAAAAAACCCTTAACGCAACACAGAAAAGCGAACATTAAAAAAGTTAATAATAAACTTTTTTACAAAAAAAATCAACCGACTTCCAAAAAAAAAATACTACAGAGTGAAAAATAACTTTTATTTCGGAAGTCGGTGGCAAAACTAAAATACAGATCCAAAGACACCGACTTCCGAAATTAAAGTTATTTATCACTTTGTAGTATTTTTTGGAAGTCGGTTGTTTCTTTTTTTTGTAAAAAAGTTTTTTATTACTTTTTAGTTCGTTTTTTGGGCAGTCATGTTTTTTATTTTATTTTTATTATTTTAAGTTCAACTCGGTGGATTATTAAGCGTTAAATACAGAAGCCAAAAAGTCTGACAACCAGTCTTACCAAGAAGTATCGTGTACCCAGTAAGTAGAGGAGTGGAGTGGGTTGTGGAGGGCAGATCGGCAGTCGCTAAATGTAACATACTGGTATTCAGCTGCATCCAGTCCATTGTGGAACCCGACCCCAACATAGTGGGGAAAAGGCTATTCAGATTGACAACGTCACAGTTTAGTACACTATTATCACAGTCACATCATAATAATAGTCGTCCGACGAGAGCCCGAGCTGCTTACGTAGTTCGCCGAACTTCGTATGTAGCTCGGGCTTCGTCGGACGACTGTATAGACTGTGCTATTATATTCTAATAAGATGCTAATTTTGTTACCAACTAGAAACTAGAACTAATTAGATTGTGTTCAGTCCATATTCCAATAAGTCATAAAGCCTAGTATGTCATGAGTTTCTTCAGTCAGTTTATTTATGTGAGTACGTTTCTTTTTACATATATCTACCCCCGTTCCGATGTTTAATATGAATAGATACTTACGTCGTCTATGTAGTTTCTCCAACGTATTGCATTAAGCATCCACCTCATAATTTCCATGAGTAAGTCTATTAATAGATTTGATATTTACTTAATGTTTCTGCTGTAAGACCATGTAATCAACTTTAGCATAGATTCCGTGGCTTTTTCATTTCACTTATCATAATAGGACAATGATTTCACAATACAAATCATATGTTGAGATATCTTAATATGGTTGTTGTTGTTACAGATGAAGTAAATGTCACTGATACTATAATTAGTCAGTCGATAAATTACAAAAATAAATTTCGTAATTTTTAATTTATATTCATAATAATAATAAGTCATCTGCTGATTGCTTTATCACTTTTTCCTTTCATAAGAATTACTATGGTTTAATTAGTCACGCACCGAGATGATGCACTTTCTCCGTGGTTCTTTTTAAAGTTCAGATTTAACAGAATGAGAAAAGTTTTGAGTATGAATATGGGAAGACCAAAGACGATGATACGGATAGAATGGGGGTGACTCCCGATTAATAGAGAAGTATGGAAGTAAAATACATGCTGCGCCGACCCCAAATACATTGGGATAGGGGCAAGAGAATGATGATGATGAGTTTTAACAGAATAGTACCTCAAGGTTTACATTGATCCAGCATTTTGATCCAGTGTAGCAACCCATAGTCCAGATAATAAAATGAATTTAAGGTAGGTATTTGTTTTTTTTTTTATCATCAATCATGAATCATGAATCAAAACATGTTTACACGTAAAATTATTAAAGTTAGTGGTTTGAAAACACAATCTGGCATACACATTAATTTTAATAAATATTTTCCTGGGATTATCGTAATTTGTATTTAAATAATAGGTAATATTATTATGTCGGATGACGTAAACGGAAAACTAATATACGTGCGTCTATTGCAATAATTAAGAAAACACTACGTTTTTGCAATTCGGCTAAAACATTAATTTTAATAAATGTTTTCGGGGATTATCGTACCTAATTTGTATTTAAATAATAGGTAATATTTGTCAGATGACGTAAACGGAAAACTAATATGTGTGTCTATGAAAACAATGTTTCTTTTTGCATTTTTTGTGTCTTCGCTTAACGGCAAGACTTACGTGTCGTAGGTCGTGGGTTCAAACCCAGACAAGCACATTACTTTGTGTAATTTATTTCATAACCACTGCTCTCAAAACGGTGAAGGAAATCATCGTTAGGAAATCGGCATGTCCTAGAACCAAAAATTAGAAGACATGTGACATCCACAAACCCGCACTGGGTCCGCGTGGTGGTTAATGGCCCGCTCCCTCTCACAGAGAGGAGGCCTGTGTCCCAGCAGTGGGAACGTTATAGACTGAGTATGTTATGTGTGTATTCTCTTGAATATAGGTAGGTACAGACGATCTCGTAATTGGTATTATCAATTGAATGTCACTCGCGCGTCAGAAAATGACAAGGTATTTATTAGGTCTTTACCTATGAAATTGCCGTTCTGCAGTACTGGCCATTTCAAATCAAAATAATTTTTGTTTGGCTAAGAATTCTAATTTCAAATTAATTTTATTTTAAAAACATGGATTTTTTTTCCAAAAGTAGTCATTTGTTTATTGATTGTGTTACATTTTCATCGCATTTCAATCTTTTTCGTCATCATGGATACGTTAAAAATTCGTGTAATTATGGAATATGAGTACCGTCGTGGCAGCAACGCGGCACAAGCGGCACGCAACATCAACGACGTTTACGGAGCTAACACTACAAACCAACGCACCACTTGTTATTGGTTTGCTCGCTTTCGTTCTGGAAATTTCGACCTGAAAAATGAACCTCGCGGTCGTCTGAAGACTTTGGTCGACAATGACGAATTAAAGGCGATTGTGGAAGCTGATGATACACAATCTACGGCTGAATTAGCAGCAGCTTTCGACGTTAGCGTCAAAACAATATTAGACCATTTGCGTCAAATTGGCAAGGTAAAAAAGCTTGACAAATGGGTGCCCCACGAATTCAATGATCGCCAGCGCGAAGTACGCGTCGAGACGTGCCTTGCACTGCTCAACTGACACACAAATGAAGGAATTTTGAACCGCATTGTTACCTGCGATGAAAAATGGATTCTGTTTGATAACCGCAAGCGCTCAGCAAGTTGGTTGGATCCTGGTTCAGCACCTAAACAATGCCCTAAACGAAAACTTACCCCTAGAAAAGTGATGGTCACTGCTTGGTGGTCTAGCGCCGGTGTGATTCATCACAGCTTCTTACCAAACGGGGTGAGCATTACTTCAGATGTGTACTGTGAAGAACTGAACACAATGATGGAGAAGCTGGCACATCTCCAACCAGCATTGGTCAATCGCTCGTCTCCGCTGCTCCTGCACGACAACGCGCGACATCATACTGCACAGCAGACGGTCTCCAAGTTGCAAGAACTGGGGTTGGAAGCTCTCCGTCATCCGCCCTACTCACCAGACCTTGCGCCTACAGACTACTACTTTTTCCAGAATTTGGATAACTTCTTGGCGGGAAAAAAATTCAATACCCGAGAGGCAGTACAAAATGCCTTTGAAGAATTTGTTGCCTCCCGTCCAGCTGATATC
Source organism: Cosmia pyralina (assembly GCA_946251885.1). NCBI lineage: Eukaryota > Metazoa > Arthropoda > Insecta > Lepidoptera > Noctuidae > Cosmia > Cosmia pyralina. The sequence goes on along the minus strand of OX276359.1, from coordinate 13,123,922 downwards.
TTTAAGAAGGGCATCAATAAACTGCCACTGCATTGGCAAAGATGCATTGATTGCATGGGTGATTACTTCGATTAATACAAATAAAAAATGCATGAAAAAAATTCGTTTAAATTTTTTCATACAAAACGGCAATTTCATAGGTATAGACCTATTATAAAGGTATTTAGTCTATGAGTTAGTTTCAACCTTATTAAAGTTTCAATTGAGTTGCAATTGTAGTCAAAAGTGATAAAGCAATTTCTACTAAACGATACATGGCGGAAGGGGACTACCGGCACTAACGATTATATCTATACTTACTCAGGTTAGGATTGTATAAAATTAGTACAGGGGCGACCGAGCTCTGCTCGGGTGAAAATAGAGGAAACGAATTTTCTCAGATATGAGACCTAGCTAGATCGATTTTTTGCCCCCGTAAACCCCTATATTGCAACTTTCATCGAAATCTTTAGAGTCGTTTTCGAGAACGTGATTACAAATATATATATACAACGTGTCGTTTTGCATCCTCGTCAAATTTCAGGATGGGATACAGAACATCAAACCGAACAACTTTCTCCATGGGACCAACATTGTAATCGCGAAAAAATTCTCACCTATCCCATAGAAAACGTCAATAACTACTCGACGCAAATGTATGGGACGGCTGATTATTTTTTCACGATTACGATGTTGGTGCCATGGAAAAAGTTGTTTCCATGGCACCAACGTTGTTTCCAAGCTTCTAGTGAGAGATTCCTAAGAGAAATGTCCCAACTTGGGGATCGAACCTAGGACCTAAGGACAGAACCTCAGCAGTCGTGGTTGCAACCACTATATCAACAAGGCTGTTAAAGGCTCGTTCAAACAAGCGCGACACGCGATTATATGTATCGCGCGTCGCACCTGTTTCTCGGAGCCTTAAACATAAAAAAACACTACAAAGTGAAAAATAACATTAATTTCGGAAGTCGGTGTCTTTGGTTTTTGTTAGTTTATTTTTTTGCCACCGACTTCCGAAATTAAAGTTATTTTTCACTTTGTAGTGTTTTTTTTTGGGAGTCGGTTGTTTTTTTTTTTTGTAAAAAGTTTTTATTTTTCACTTTTTAGTGATGCCTATAGCCCACACATCGAATACCACTCTGCAAAATAAATTAGAGCATCATTCACATAGACTATGTGGGAAAAATACGTATTAAATTATTGAAGCTAACTCAAAAGCCACTCATCAGAACTTGAAGATATTTATATGCGACCATCTCAAATAAAATCTTTGCAAAAAGGCAAATATACGTCGCGCTAAGCCGTGTCAGAAGTTTTATGTTGACGGAGATAACGAGACTACGAAATCTGACTTCTGACAATCAAGGCCACACATAACATACAACTCAAGTAGCGCAATTTGAAGCGGCATATAATTACCATTAAAATCATTAATAGCCAAAGTGCACCTCATGACGATTCCAATAAGCCCAGACACGGCTAAAATACATTGTTTTGTTACTGAGTTCCGGTGCCTACCTTCCGGTTTCTTCATCAGATCGGTTCGATGCTACCATTTTCATCAGAACCATTTATTTAAAGCTTTGTCATAGTCGCTTAGCTATCTTAATCGAGATATCTTATCGCCACCCGTGAAATACTTATAATCGTTGAGAAGTTCCCGTGGCCAACTGTGGTCTTCTTCATCAGTTCCACTTCACCAGATGCTACTTTCTGAATGCAAATGCTTGATTTGTTGATGAAAATACCTAAATCGCTATATGTAAGCCTATAATTTTTGAGGAGTTCCCTCAATTCCTCATGGATCCCATCATCAGAACTGGATTTTGATAGAAATGGGACCAATCTGGAAGTATATCCTTTCAAATAAAAAAAGAAATTTCCAAATCGGTAACAAACATAAAAAAAAAAAAAAATACAACCGAATTGAGAACCTCCTCCTTTTTTTGAAGTCGGTTGAAAAACGTTTTATCCGATGGCGCCTAATATCGTTCGGTAGCTACACATATTTTCGCAATATCATTGAGAAAAGTTGACATTGCTACGTTAATGACATTGCTACGTTAATGACATCACTACACGATGATAGTAATAATTATCTCAATGTTTTAATTCCAATGTGCTAGGTCAATTCAAAAGAATGCAAAACATCGGGGAGATTAAGTATTTTTCTTTCGAATTCTGCGTGATAAGTGACTGTCTCGTTGTTCTAGAGTACTGTAGAGTTAGCAAGCGCAAATGCTGAGCGTTGGGTAATAAGTACGATCCTGGGTCAGACAAAGTGTTATTAGGTTTTTTCATGAGAACGTTGTTTGTAGCAGGCGTAGCAGCCTGGTGTCTGGATCTGTGGATGATTAAAGACATTGTCATTAGACATTAACTGTCGATGGACCTTCTAGTAACATGCGACTTAAACAGGTACCTCTATCTCAGGAAATACCAACAGTCATAATGTTATGTAACCTACGTGAAAGTAAGCAGTTCTCTTTAAAGTAGACAAAACCGCTTTGTCGTTATTTTCTCGCGTTCCTTGATGAATTTTCCATAAAAGAAAAATGTTTAAAAGCGTCAGAGAATGCAATAAAGAACGAAAAACGGGAGAAAAGGCCTCGGTGAAATATTGCAACACGTCATGAACTCGTTGCAAAGGATTGGAAAGTGCGGAATGGCGTTTGTAGAGCTTTAAAAAGGGAACGAGGCCCAACAGTAGTAGCTTGGGGTTTGGAATTGTGCCAGACAAAGGTCAATGGGAGAAAGATCTTCAGTTTTTTAAGGTGTACGTAATGGTTGATGTTGTTTTTGTCAACCAATTACTAAGTTATCTGAGATTTACTCATCAGGCTTCCAGGATCTGGGGACAATACCTTAGTATAATAGCCTAATGTAATGGCATGAGTATTTGATAGCTGCGCTGTGGTAAAAGTAATGTAAACCTACCTATTCCTTCGTCAAAAGCAACTTTACCAAAAATAACAAATGCGCCGGGTGTCTCACCCTCAAGTCTACGCCGACTCATTAGTAAAACGGTCCATCCGAAATGAGCAATTTATTAATCGAGCCTCATATTAAAATTGTTAGGAAAAGGTAGAGTGCTGTGACAAGGGCCAATATATCACTCGGATGCGCTCGCGCCGCCCGGCCACGTCCGAAGTTTTGACGTATGAGTAATTTATTGGCTAAAAAAATAAATTACCGGATTGCCCACACATTTGTTGAACCCAAGGTGGTTGATTCGGGTGCACACGCAAAAAATGATCAACGCCCGAGGCGCGATATTAACTCACTACTTGCTCGCCTAAAACAGCTCATAAAACGACTATGTTGTGATGTCTACACGAGGCGTGAGATGAGAGCTTTTGAACCAAATCGCTATTGTTAATTTATAGTTTTTATTTATGTTTTCGTACAAGTAGGTACCTACTTTACATACGGTAAGTAATATAAACATCATCACTTCACTTTGTCATTCTTATTCATATCGCTAGATAACCTTTACGCAATAAACTGTACACTGTACTTACCTAATAAAAAATTATTACTTATTCCGTGGGATATTTTTCATAGGCAGTTTCCACAACATAATAATAATTAGCAGAATGAGATCTTGGATGTATGGAAAGCAGCACATGAAGTAATTTTTGCTTTGCTGGTGTAATTTCTGAATGCTGAATGGCGTTCCAGTTGAGGATAAATAAAATAAAGTGATTACTCAAAACAAATTGAATGCCTAACTTTCTAAAGAAATAAAAGATTAAAAAGTACCTACAATACCTAAACCATACCATTTAGGTTACCCATTGAAATTTCGATAGGGTTTCTCTAAGCAGTTAATCCAAAACCCATACAATGTTGGTAACCCTTTTGAATGGCTTAAATTAAGCCGCTCAAAAGGGATAAGCTTCATTCCGACTCGGAACAATGTAATATGATCTCTCGATGATGGACACATTGGAAATTGCTAATATGGTTACCCGTACAAAACCCTTATATTATATAGGTTATCTCAATGAAGGGGTATCCCTTTCACTGGGTTTCAAGTATAAAACCCATTTAATGGGTTATCCATATTGGAGGGATAACCCTTTTACTGGGTTACAAGGCTAAAAACCATTCAAGGAGTTACACATGATAAAGGTAACCGCATAAACGGCTTACCCCTTCGAAAGACTTAAGTCTTAACCGGAGTTGTACGGTCCCTGATCTAAACTCATCACAAGCCAAAATAGAACTTGAAGAAAAAAAATATTTTTACCAATATTTTTATCTCTTTAAAATCAAGCACCTTCATCACGAAGAAAATGCTACAACATTATTTTATTGCTTGCAGTAGCTCACGTAGGGACTGCAAACAATACCTGTACTTCAACAAATGAATTCTTCAAATATTCATTAACGACGAAATTAATGTTACAAATTGCGACAGAGGCTACCAAAATTCCATTTTCCTGTCGGTTAAACGTTCTGCAAGTTCCATACTTGCAGCGTGGACTAAAATATGCAGTGACATTGTACAAGCGGAATATTTGCGAGCGCTTGCAAGTACACCTGTGAAGAATTAGCACTCTGCCAAATGGAGCATAAAATCATTTTGCAGCTTCCCAGAAAATGGCAACTAATAAAGAGAATATAAAAGTAGGAAAACATTTTCATTTTCTACAACGGAAAGTTTTGCCTTGCTAAAAGTTTTTATTCCAGAGAATTATTTAAGTACAGTCAACAAAAGAGATATCTAGGCAGGGTATACTTAACATATTTATATGTGAATTGCGTCATGTTCAATAGTTATATTGTAACACACCAACACAAAATTGTATATTGTCCCGAAATTGAACATGATACCCTGCCTAGATATCTCTTTTGTTGACTGCACCTAAGTATAACGAAGGCCGGCAGAAATCCACTGCATGCGGGAAGCACAGAACCGGTTAAAGTGGCGGTGCTTAGGGGTAGCCTATCCCCATCAGTGGACGTCTTTCGGCTAAAATGATGAATGAGTGATGTACCTACTGTAATACGGTATCAAGGACTTATTAGTTGCTTTAACTATCATTTTATCTTCTAGTCTCTCTATCAATAAAATTAGGGATTTACACAGACTTTGTTTGATCCAAAAGACCCCATTTCTAAAAATGAAACTGCCATATATACATATCGTAAAGGTCCCAATCCCAATCCATAGGTCTAATAATAATATCGAAAAACTGATAAACTCTTCATATAACGACAAGAATATCTCGACGTGGAGATATATCGTCTCATTTAATATTCATATATTTGTTTTCGACGCGGTTTTGCCCTGACACTTTATCGATGGCTATGTATTAATTATTCCATGCATGAGCACGCATTCATTGAACCCTGCACTCGTCACTGTCTTTGTAAATAACGAGAGCCTTGTTCTTTCACGTTTTATTATATTACTAGTTACAAGAACGTAGCAGATAGGTGCATGGAGTTAGTATGCAGAATAAAGGAATAAATAGGCTGGCTTCATGAGACTTAAACATAAATTTAACAAAAAAAAAAATAAAGAAAAAAGTCTGAAAATTAATGTCTGTTAAAATAAATGTTTTCGTTTTTTTTTTTTAAACATCCTTAGGTAGGTATATGCATGTCCTTAGTTGTAGAAAGCCTATTTTCTTAAATCCGCCGCTGATTATGATTAAGTATATCACCACATAAATTTCCTTTTGTGTCGTCATAAAATATGAATAAAAGTAGGTATTATCTGGGGATGGAGGCAGCGCTCTGAAGTTATAGAAGATTATGACTTTATAAACTAATCGAACAAAAATATTACAATATTAATTTCCTTATGTGTCGTCATAAAATATGAATAAAAGTAGGTATTATCTGGGGATGGAGGCAGCGCTCCAAAGTTATAGAAGATTATGACTTTATAAACTAATCGAACAAAAATATTACAATATTAATTTCCTTATGTGTCGTCATAAAATATGAATAAAAGTAGGTATTATCTGGGGATGGAGGCAGCGCTCCAAAGTTATAGAAGATTATGACTTTATAAACTAATCGAACAAAAATATTACAATATTTAATCTCTTATTAAATTATTCTGATACCTTTACTAAAGCATCGTTATGATGTTATTTGGGTATTTTTAGCTTGAATCATAATTTATATTAAAATTATTAATTAATAGTCTACACATTTTGATACCACAATCTACAATAAAATTGCAGGGACACTAAAAATAAAATATACGAGTATAAAAGAAGTACCTACACAATAAAATCCGTGTAAGTACTCTTTTTATTTTCTTTTTAAAAGAATGTGATAATTGAATCACTTTATGTTCTACTAGCTTTTGGATGCTTGTGGATGTCGAAAATTATCCCACAGGAAGCGTATACTTTTCCGGAATTAAAAGTACCTATGTGCTATTCCAGATCTACCTCTGTGCCAAATTTCATCCAGATGCGTTCAGTCGTTCAGGCGTGATTAAGTAAAAAACATCAGTCCATCCAAACTTGCGCATTTATATACACGTACTAGCTGCGCCCCGCGGTTCCACCCGCGTAGATAGGGATAAAAAGTAGTATATTTGTTAATACAGGGTATAAGTTATCTACATACCAAATTTCATCCAAATCGGTCCAGTAGTTTGAGCGTGAAGAAGTAACAAACATGCACACACACTCAAAAAATTTCGCCTTTATAATATTAGTGTGATAGTAAGATTTACAAAAAATGCCTACGAGTGTATTATTAATGGCTTCTTAATACATATCCCCTGTAATATTGTTTAGCATAAGCATAATCAGCCTATAACTTCCCACTGCTGGGACACAGGCCTTCTCTCTATGAGACGGAATGGACAATAATCCACCACGCGGGCCGGTTTTTGTTTCTAGGACATGCCGTAATATTGTTTGTCAAGCCTCACATGCCCGAAATATAGATACAGTCAAAAGGATCAAACAGTCCTTTACGAAAGATCACGCAAAGGACACAATATTTCGTAGAACTCGAAACTCTCACTAACATTTCTATTGCTATAGCTTTCAACAATGATCCCGTCTAATCTCTTATAAAGAAAGAAAAGATTAGTTGACAACAAACAAGAATATCTATTAAATATTTTGTAAATTTTGTGCCACAATTGGTGGTCTTATCATCCCTATCTATATCTTTGTTAACACTTTCTTTTTCAACGGATTCACTTTACCACCCTAAATCGAAAATTAGAATGTCAACATGACGCTTTTAAGTCGGATTATCTTGTTAACGTCACAATACATGTTGTTTTCACGGGTTTTGCTTTCACTTGAGTGGTCCGGAATAGGATTTGTGTGTTTGCTTGTTTTTTTTTTTTCTATCATGTTCCGGTACAGCGCGCAAATCTTGAGAGGTCTTATGTAAAAAATAAAGCAAGAGTTGGGCCTGGTTATTTTTTTTTTTTAGGATTGGTGTTGGTTGACAGGTCTGATGACATTTTTTTCACATGCATCATACTTTAATCAGGATAGATAAATATACACACAAAAAATTTAAATCTTGAGGTTTTTCTGAAATACTATTGTCCATATAACACTAAAATAATATAGTCTTACTCCCTTATTCATAAAAAACTAAAACGCTCTGCAATCTGCCTAGCCTTTTCCCAATTATGTTGGGGTCGGCATCCAGTCTAACCACATGCAGCTGAATACCAGTATTTTACATGGAGCGACTGCCTATCTGACCTCCACAACCCATTAACTGGGTAATACGATACCCCTTGGTAAGGCTGATTGTCAGATTTTCGGGCTTCTGACGACCCGTAACGACTGTCAAAGATCCACGAATGGCAGCCGAGACCAACGGCTTAGCGTGCTTTCCGAGGCACGGAGGAGTCTCAGTATGTAAAGATGGTCACCCATCCACGGACCGACCCCGGCAAGCATAGCTTAACCTGATGGATCGACACTTAGCCACGAGCTCCTCCTCTCAAAAAACTAAAACGCTCTATAAACCTATTTTAGTTAAAATTGTGTTTTGTCTTCTTCTTTCAAACTTAAATTATAATACGAAAGAAATTGACAAAACACTATTTAACCTCAGATCATATAAAATAGTTTTGTAGAGCGTTTTAGTTTTTTTATCTCAATCAATCCTTACAAAATAACCCGTAACTTTATTCCAGTAATATCCCCAAACATCTGTAACGTTCATTCATAATTTTATTAAGTGCTTTCTTCACACAATATCCTTAGATGTTAGATAACGTTGAGAATTCTATTAACACATAAAATGTTCCAAAACTCAATCGTGTCGACCACACATTAAGCCTCAGGTATCCCATTAAATTAACGGGAATCATTCCGAACGATGGAACGCCACAAAGTTGTTATTCCGTGCTATATGACCATAACAATCGAACCTCGTTTATTACTCGAATTAAATAATTAAGTGAAGAATCGCATCTCACTATTATCTAGAAATAATACCAGTTCTTTCATCGCCCTTCGCAGTCACCTCTAAGATCAGTTATCTATTGTTTAAATAATAAAATGCCCCAGTCAGAGTGATATGATAAGAACTAGGTATTAAAAGTAACAATTCGTTTACGTATCAGCGAAATAATGCTCGGTATTATAATTATCTGACCCGCGTGAACCTTATTGGGATGGTTGCACCGTGTTGCCTTGGTTAACTTTAGTTTAACTAGCAATTTTTCCATACATCGACAGACACTAACTTATTTTAACACTAGAAAAATAAGTTTAGCGTTTTTTGTGTACTTTGATAGATTACTATCAAACTACATAGTAAAACGAACAATTATTGTGTTCGGATTTTTTTTAAATACTTAGTATGCAAGATAATAGGTAAGTACAGCAAATAAATCATATAGTCATAGTCCGTGACGCACCAATATTGACGAATTCTTACTGAAATATTATTATATTCCGTTTATTTTCTCTACACAAGTTACTTAATGCTAAACTTAAGACAGTAGTGCACGAACCAGGAGCTAACTTAATCTTCGCTTAAATTACAATAGCTAGTCTTTGAACAGTTAAAGTTATTTATAATAATCGAGGTCTGAAAGATGCTTACAAAGCATAAAAGCATTGCATAGTAAGCTTGTCTCAGATCTCTCCATTATTATTAGTAACTTTATTACTAACTTTCAATAAGCACTTGTTAACTTAAGATCAATATTAATGATTAAAAACTTAACCATCTCAGACCTCTGAGCTTAATACTGGCGAAGCTTTTCCTCCCAATTAATCGTCAATTTTAATTGGGAGAGACTAACCACAGTCACCACTATGGTGCCATCAGCCGGCAGTCAGCGGGACCGCATCGGGCGCGCATCACACCTGTGCTGTCGGCATCAAACGCACCGCCCCCCTCCACCCGCGCTCCCCCCACTCTGTATCATACGAGCCGCCTCGCATATTATACTCCCATGAGAACTAAAAAAGCGACCGAAGTTTTGTATAAACTTACTAGATGAGGTTTGAGCGTGTTTAGTGTGACTTTGGAGCGGGGCTCAGTAACGAATAAGTTAGCTATTGATTTGCTGTACTTATTTGTATGCCAATCTACTGGAGAATGCAGGATGAAGCGACTGTCTATCTGACCTCCACAACCCAGTGACTGGGTAACACGATACCCCTTGGTAAGACTGGTTGTCAGACTTTCGGGCTTCTGACGACCCGTAACGACTGTCAAAGATTCAAGAATGACAGCCGAAACCAACGGCATAACGTGCTTTCAAAAGTACTGAAGGATCTCGGCGTGTAAAGATGATTTTTATCCATCCACGGACCAACCACGGCAAGCGTAGCTTAGCCTGATCGATTGACCCGTGCAGCTGTTGCTAGTCACGAACCCATCCAGTATGTATCAGATGTAAATGTCTTACCGTAAAAAAGTCGTGTTTTACAAATTCTGTTTTGTAAGTTACGTTACACTGAAAAAAATCATTAACCTCTGAGTAAACACCACACGTCATGGTAACTTGTTCTTAATCCCAAGCAGAAATAACTTAGTAGAGATGAACCATTCTAAAAATGAACGCCCCTCCACAAAACGTGATTATTTCAATGTGTGAGAGGAAATACTTATTGCATCATTTTATTTGTGTGCGTGTTGTCCTGTAGTCGTTTATAAGAGTCCCAGCCCCTATCTTGTAAATGACCACGAATGGTTTTAAGAACACTCACAAGCAAAGACTGGGTACGATTACCAGTGGGTAAACTTAGTGGTGTAAAAGCGTGACTTTACTGTCAACATGGCACTTAGAGGTCAACTAATCGTGCGATCAGTCCAGGTAACAACATTGTACGGCGGCCAGCATGCGCTTTGTTTGGAACGACACGTTCGGTCTGTCGCGCGTTCGTGTCAACACTCTAGTTGGCCGACAAATCCAGCTGTTTGACGTTTGGGCAAGAAAATACCGTTTGCTTAAAAATCAGTGTTATTGTGTATATTATTATGTATGTTAGTCTGTAAGGTATTGATTTAGTTGAGTGGTTGACCGTACTCGCCGGTAACTGAGCAACCAATGACAAAGACCAATTATGTGTATTGCGTCTATACACTTCTTTGCATGTGAGCGTAACCGCTGTGGAGGGGCGTTCATTTTTAGAATGGTTTATTTAAAACCTATCTTAAACTCATAACAATACCAAAGCTTTGTTAACAACACAGTTTTACAGCCACTTCCAGCAGTTGTACATCGCTATGAATGTCCAACCAATATTACGGCCTTTTCTGATTTTATTGATTTGAAATACCTAATCCACTGATTGATTTCTTTATTGCCCACCGATACTTCGCCGGTATTATGTTGATCCTACTGACTTGTCTAGGCATTAATTGAGTTAATTGCCTATTAATTGACGCCGTTTACGCGTGTCCGGGTTTTGGCACCTAATTAAGTCCTGTGGGAATACAATAGTTTGTTATGTAAGTTCGTGAGAAAAAAATGTTGATATTTAACAGCTAATGGCTGTGGCATTACTTGTCTTACACTTTTATTATTTTGTTAATTATCACGTTATGTGTGGATTATTGGATGTAGTTAGCAGAGTGAAAGGAAAAACTAAGAATCCAAACATGTTTTTCTTTTGTTTATAGACAAAAAATTACTAATGCCCGGTATCTAAGGTTTTTAACGGAGTTTATCCATTCAATAGTGATTATTGGTTCAATTTCGTGTTTCTGAACACATCGTTATGGAAACATTTTGCTTAAAAGTCAAATGTGTGAATTACTATCGAAGATTTATCTGAAAACTTCAAAAACCGAGCATAAGGAAATAATTTGCTTAAATACATAATTCTGTCGAATCAGTAGCTATTAAGAGTTTAAACTCCGTTTAATAATTCTTCTGAAACCGGGCATAGGATAATACCAAACTGCACAGACAAGCAATATACTATATATGTATACTATATATAGTATACTTTATATAAGGTGACTGGTAATTAGTGACCGATACCTACTTAGACACATGATTGTACTCATGATAACAAACAACTTTTACTATGGAACCAAACCTGAAATCGCGAAAAAAACAGCTGTTCCCTATATTTTGATGAGTTATGCCAAAATAAATGTAGGAAACAGCTGATTTTTTTTGGCAATTTCAGCTTTGGTCCCATAGTAACAGTTGTTTGTTATCATGTGTATAAGTATCGGTCAATATTTAGTGACCGACCACCAAACCATTTGACCAGTCATCCTGTATAGGGCGGAGAGGAAAAGCCCACTACGTCACGGGAGACTTCACATTTTATAGATTCCTGTGTTCCTTTTAAGGCTAGTAATTTATAGGAAGGCGTTTTATGCAATGAAATGATTTCAATATCCGATTGCCTTTTGAATCAAACAAGTCTTTGATGCTGTGAACCTTTAAGAGCGGGACGTGCTTTTAAACCTGGAAAAATTTGACTTTCTAAGAAATACGCGAAGCATACTGAATCTCTAAGGTAGATAATATGGAAAATCTTCATTAGGAAGCTTATTTTCAGCAGTGAATATGCATATAAAACAGATATGGCTGATTTTAAGCTTTTAAGAAAGTTTATGAGCTTTTGCCCGCGGCTTCTAACGCGTGGAGGTCAGATATTATCCCACGAGAACGTACTACCGGAATAAAAGTAGGTATTTTATGTCCTAATCCAGGTCATGGTCTTACCATGTGCTAAATTTCATCCAAATCCGTTCAGCCGTTTTAGCGGAAAAGCATAACAAACAAACTTACTTTCGCATTTATAATATCAGTTAGGATAGGAATGTATGTTTTGGTATTTTTGCTGCCCTTAATGTGAAGTATCGTCGAAGTACTTTGTAAGTAGCTACCTACCTACATCGTGCAAAAATAATAACACGAATTTAGATTATGCTAAGGTTGAAACTACCACCAGCCAGCTTCTGGAATAACACAAGGAAGTTAATAACGTTTAAGGCAGCTAATTACCTTTATACCTATTACTCTGAATTTAGGGGCATATTTTGGGGCTCATTTCACGACACTTAGCATAAATTGCTCAAGGCTTGAAAGCGTTTATGCACCACTATAATATCATACAAAGTTTTAAGTACCTATTATATTTTTTTTATTTTTTTTTTTTATTCTTAATTTTTATAAGAGGCTTTTATCCACAGTGGCAAGTCAGTCTCATCATAACTTAAACTATTCTAAACTACAAATACAAATATATTAATTCCTAAAAAAATGTAAGTATTATAGGTCTGCTATCTCAGGCGAAGGTTGCGCTAAAACTTTTACGTATGGACCAATATCATATTTATGTACTTTAACCATACTCAACAGTGTCTCTCTTTCCTTCTTTGTGTTAGTACACTCCATAAGTATATGGTGAACATCTTCAACCATTCCGCATGTTTCACTTGTTAGCTAAAGTAGACTCGTCGTTCATGGGGTACTGTTTAAAATGTTACAATAAAATACCTCCACACATACTTCAACTCAATGAGACTAAATTCAAAACTTGTATAAAACGCACACTATGCAGGCAGGCATATTATAAGTTTGGGGATTACATAACTGATAAAAATGCTTGGCTCAATGCTGGTCCTGCTCCACAACCACAACTAATTAATTAACATTTGAAGATACTGTTGGAGCTGCTGAAGATTGTAAGACTATCATTGCATTGTATAGACTCAATCTTCTTTGTATTATATAATTGCATAGCACATGTGTGAGTACTATGTACATACTCTAAAGCTACCATTTACTGGGTACGTCTTTGTTTGACTTGAATGTGCCCTGGCGGATGAGAGTATGTGACGCTCACTCTAATGTCTCGCTGATGGTGGCGCGTGTTGGATCATTTAGCTAATCCATGCGTCAGGTTCGTGAACAAGCGCTGTCAGTGAAGGCTGGTCATACCTTAGCAGCCACGGCTTATTTTAATTTAATTTAAATATTTGAATTGTTTTTTTTTAAGGACGCTTTTAACGTTCTGCATCGTTCTCACATGTGAAATTTCAACATGAATGATGTAACCATTATTTTGTAACCATATCTTGTTTTAAAAGAGTGTCCGTGGAGTTTCTTGCCCGTTCTTCTCCATAGGTACCTACTATGCTTTGGAATGGGCGCCTAGCTTCATCTTTTTGACTGACCGACCCCTTGACAATTCAAAAGTGCCTGTAATTGGTTTAATTGAAATAAATGCTTTGAGTTTGAGTTTGAGTTTACAATTGGGCGAATTAACTTTATTAATCAAATAACCAAACTTGCGGGATGGGTAGTGACCAGAGCGTAATCTATGAAGCAGAACAATATGACACCTACTCATTTCTGTGATAGCAAACCATGGTATTCGAGGAGGCTGATATTGTATAGTTTTATACCAGATACCTTTTTCCCTACTTCGTTCGTCAAAGTACTCTTTAAATTTATCATAGCTAACTGTTTTGCATTTACTTAATTGTTCTACTCGTAGATAATTAGGTACTATATGAACTTCTTGACCTTGAAAAACCGCTAATTTTGCTAGTCTATCAGCCTCTTCATTACCTCTCAAACCTATATGAGATGGAACCCATTGCAATCTTAGTACTATGCCATTGTTTGTAAGATTTATAACCTTACTTAATATGGAGTAAGCTACCGAAATACCTCTGAAGCCAGAGGCACAACGAGCTAAATGCTGCAGACCACTCTTACTATCTGTGAAAACCACAAAATACCGATCTCCCGAGTTATAAGCAGAATTAATGGCTTCATAGATTGCAATGAGTTCCATCGTCATAATAGACACATTAGTGTTTACTTTATACATAGCTGAATTGTTTCTGTCAACGTCATAAAACGCTGCTCCCAAACCATCCTTACACTTAGAACCATCAGTGAAATATTTATTAAACTCAAGATATTTATCGTGAATTTCTTTTACAATTTCAAATTTAAGAGAAGCAAAATTTAAAGAATTTTTAGGACCTGTTACACTTTCCAAAACACACAATAATTTCATCTATTTTAATAATTGTATTATATACAGGATTTTCTCCGTAGCAGCCCGGAGTCTGGATTTGTGCCCAGATGATGGCAATAAGCTCGCCCTCTATTACAGGACTGGCGAAATGTGGGTGTACTATAGGTAGGTACACCTCTGCTTAACCCTTTGGGGAATACAGAAGTTATGTTATGTTATATACTACTTGTATATAAATATTTTAATTGACTATCGATTTAAATGTTTGACAACATTTAAACTAAGTAGGTACATAAAAAAAAATTGAACTCGCCGGTACTTCCAATAATAAAGGTACAGTCAGAGAAAGTTATTGTAAAGTAAATTGACAGCTTACCTACGTCAATTTACCGCGTCATTTAATAGAACTGACAAAGTATGGCAGTCGTGATTCATCCCCCAGACACAGTTATTGTATCTGTCAAACATCCCCCAGACACAACTTACTGTGTCGGGGGGATGTTTGACCGCTACGATTGATCGGGCTGCTTACAAATAGTATTGAAATTATTCCCCGAGTATCATTAGGTATATAAAAATTAGGACGTAATTTTTTGCGAGCTTTATAGCGTCTGGCGGAAAAAACCGCTGACGGGAAGTGTCTGACAGTATTGATTATTAATTAGTAACAATATTTTGTAAAACATACATAAACACAGTCAGACTTTAAGAAAAGTGCGAAATATTTTTACGTAACTTTAGTACCTAATACCTGAAAATAGGCCGTCGGCCCAAACTAGTAGGTATGCGCACGTTCAAAGTACATACTAACACTACTCTAACCATACATTTTGTTAATTAGAGTAAGGCCTGGCGCCTCAGGGATCTTGGACTATAATGCAATCAGCCACGCTATCACCTTGCTGGCTGTTTTCTTCAATTATTTAGTTCGTTCCAAGAGAAAACAATTGATAACAAACATCATCCATTAAGAAATTCGTAGATGAACTATTTTGTGTCAGTTTAAATATAGAAGAATTATTTTGATTTAAAATATTGTCCGTGGAGTTTCTTGGAGCTTTGGAGCTTCATCTTTCTGACTGACTGACTGACTCCTTGACAATTCAAAAGTGCCTGTAATTCAGTCAGTCTACTATTATACTTATAGCATCACATTTTAAGCTGAATCACTGTTTCTCATGATACAGGTTACCTATAGTTTGAGAGGTAGGGTTTCCCATATTGTGTACAGATTTCAGTTCTTAGATTTGTATCGCATTGTACCACCATAGCTCATTTAAATTATCTTTAAATAAACACGTCAATCTGTATTTTTATAAAATAAAATGTTTATTATTATTTCCTGTATTTCATTTACAAACATATAATTTATATTTTTAAATATTTTTATAAAAACATAAAATAAAAAAACATTTAAAAATATAAAAAAATAGTAGCCCACTGGTATCGGGAACAGGGTCCAAGCTTCCGCTGGTCAGGGCTCTAGAGAGAGGAACCTCCTCACTATGCGTGCTCTGTCCAGGAGTACCTACTGCTTTCTGAATCAAGCCCTTGACCCAGCCGCGCAATGAGAGCCTCCTGAGGTGTTGGTCGAGTTGTTATTATTATTTATTATTACAATTTGATTTATTTGAAATATACTTTGAGTTTGAGTTTGATTTAAAATCATCTAATAGTGTGGCTATACAAGGTGTAACATAAATAACGCACAACCTCTTAAGGGGTCAACTCATCATTATGAACAACTTTTACTATGGGACCAAACCTGAAAACGCGAAAAAAAAATCTGATGTCCCTACATTTTGACGAGTTTGATGTTGATAAAAATGTACTGAACAGCTGATTTTTTTTTTTCGCGATTTCAGGTTTGGTCCCATAGTAAAAGTTGTTCATAATGATGAGTATAATGACCCCTTAAGAGGTTGTGCGTTATTTATGTTACACCTTGTATAGCTACACTACAGAATAACAATGAACATTGTTGAACATGCATGAATAAAAAAAAAGTAATTAAAAAAAACTAAAAAACCCGACTGCGTTAAAAACTGAAAAGTTAAAAACAAGCCCATTTTAAATAAAATAAAAGTTGGAAGCAGTCGGGGCCTTATGAGTTAGAAAATATAAAAATGGAATGGGTCCCGCCTGCTTCCAACTTTTATTTAATTTGAAATGGGCTTGTTTTTAGCTTTTCAGTTTTTTAACGCAGTGGGGTTTTTTAGTTTTTTTTAATAACTTTTTTTTATTTCCAGCTTTTTAGTTTACAAATGTGAATTAAAGATTTCGCAGGGGATTTAGTGCTTGGTACGTGTTTTTTGCGATTTGTCACTTCGAATTACTTTTAAATAAACAAGTTGTATATATTTTTGTAATCACCTTTTAAAATCCTTTATTTTGATACCACACTCGACAGGTTTTGAGAATAAAAAAATTTTTTAAGACAATTTGGCGCCAAAAATCCGCCATTTTGTTTTTATTTTATTTTGATATACCTACCCAGTGTCACTCTCACAGTAAATACGAATCTAACAACACCTCTCAAGCTAAAATCCATCAAGCCGTTCAGGCCGCAGAGCGTGCCAAACAATTATACATACATACATACTTACATACTCTCGAAAAACATAACCCTCCTTCTGGCGCAGTCGGGTAAAAAAGACACAAAAGTGTATTTTGGCAATTTAATACAAATTTCTAAAAGACACTTTTTATTATTTTAATTTTAGTACATTCTAAAAACATGGGAACGGTTTGATCAGCCTCTCAATAATAGTCTCAATTACAATATTATGAAGATTATCTTCATAAACTAATTTTTGGTAACATCAAAGAGCGAAAATATTTGGCCGAGGTTTAAAAGGAGCTGTTGTCACAGGATTAAAAGTAAACGTATCTCTGTAATTTTCTGTTCTTTGAGGTTTTGTTGGCAGTCAAAGAGCACTCGTAGGTAACGCAGTCGTGTGTAAGATTTTAAAGTTTTGACTTCACTTATATACGACGACGTTTTTACCTTGAGTATTTCGTTTTCAGGTGTACGCAGTATATACGCGTAGGTAAAATGAAGACGTGTGTTTTACAAGTTTTAGAAAGTTTTCGTAAGGGGAAGAAGAAGCCTTGTTCTGGTGTGAAAGGCCTATTACCTACCTAAGTCGATGATATTACCGCCACATCAGAATTTGCAAAATTTAACGCTGAGCACTATGCAATTGCGCAGAGGTCACGTCCTAGGCAGCGCGTGACCTACAAGGTATTGCAATTATAAAAATGAGGTGACGGTTTTCTATTTATATATTTGTTTTCTATTTTGTTCTTGCCCATAGGAACCTACTACGCTTTGGAATGGGCAACTATCTTCATATTTCTGACTGAACGACTCCTTGACAGTTCAAAAGTGTCTGTACTTGGTTTATTTGAAATAAATGCTTTGAGATAGAGTTTTTGAAGTATCAGGTGAATCAAACAACTGCTACAAATCTATACATACTTACTATAAATTAAAGTCGTTTTTCGAGCGTCTGTGTGCCCGCGTTGCTCTGCGCAAGAGATGTTGATGCGGTTTTCACCAACATTTAAAGAATTAATTCTGGAAGGTTTATGTGTATAACAAAAGGTATTTAAAAGGCAGATGGAGTGGAAACGCCAGGAGGGGACGCCCTAGGATGATATACAGTAACCTTATTGGTGATGTTCTTCAGAAAGGTCAGGTGCGTAGTATTCGAACCGACGTGAGTATATGACCAGAAGTAAGAACGCAAGCGAGGCAAAAGGAGTATGTAAGGATCGTAGCAGGTGGCGTCCTGTAGTTTCTGCCTACCCCCATGGGAAGAAGGTGTGAGTTTATGTATGTATGTTCATGTGTATAATAATACATTACTATTAAACTAACTTATAATAAAAAAAAAAAATAAAAAAAAAAAAAATAAAATAAAAATCGTTTATTTTCAGGCGTCGACGGCCCATAGCGTGTTATTAATCAGTACAAACTTAAAAAAAAAAAAAAAAAAAAAAAACTATGTTAGTAGAAACACTTAAACACACATGAGTACAACAATAAAAACACAAATACACACTAAAAATACAGCCAAGATAAGAGGAGGAAGATTCATCAAGTCCCATGCCTGACATGCAGTTTGATAAATCTATCCATTGTAGGCCCTTCTAGCCTTTCTGCAAACACCTTCAGAATAATAAGGAAATCTCGACGTTTTGTCAAAGCAGCGAGGCGCTAGTAAAATTGTACGATTATATACCTAAGTAAATAACTTGTGAAAGTTCAATTTAATGCCAGTCCCTAATACTTACAAGGGATTTGAAAATCCGAAAATGTTGTCCTGCCCTTACTCTTTTGGGAATACAAGCGTGCTGCTAACGTAGTAAAAATTCCCCACTAGTGAGCCAAATTCTGAAGTCGCTACTCTCTCTAAATAAATAGAGAGGGTATTTATATTAACGCATGGTATATTATCCCCGAGGCACCCATATATTTAGCCAATGAATATGCAATCCGATAGGGGAACGATCTATCCGAAATTTATCACTTAATTATTTTTAGACCAGTTAGATAAAGTAGATAAGTGAGATTTCAAAAAATCTGTGTCATCCAAAAATACGTAAACTTCGACAAGCATTGAAATAACAGGTCAGAAGAAAGAATCATCGTGGTGGAATAACACAGGCTACACAACAAAAAAAACCGGCCAAGTGCGTGTCGGACGACGCACAATGAAGGGTTCCGTAGTTGGTATGAATGTATGCCAAGAACAAACTTAACATTGTAGTTGAAATACATGTTCTCCCATACATTCCAACTGTAAATGTAAGTTTGTACTAACAATATTGAGAGATTTACCATGTTATTTTAAGACCACAGACTTCTTATAGGTTTTCCTGTAATCTACAAGTAAAGAACTATTTTCTGTATTTTTTTCAAAATTTTAGGCTCAGTAGTTTTTGAGATAATATAGACGAAAAAATAGAATAAACGAAAATATAGACGAAAATTGACCATTCCCCTCGCCCAAGGGGGGCGAGGGGAATGGTCAATTTTCGTCTATTTTCTTAAATAACTTTAAAATCATTTATTTTAAAATTATAAAAAAAATATATTTAAGACCCTCATATTAAGCCCTCTGATTTGATATGTCACACGGTACAGTTTGCAAAATATTTATTTTAATTTTCTTAATTGCCCCCCAAAAGTGACCCCCATATTCAAATTCACTTATTTACTTTACCCGTTCGTGTTTGGGTCACAGAAATTCATATGTGTACCAAATATCAACTTAATCGGTCCATTAGAATCGGAGCAAATTGACTGTGACAGACGGACAGACAGACACACGAGTGATCCTATAAGGATTCCGTTTTTTCCTTATGAGGTACAGAACCCTAAAAAAGTCAAATCAGCCGGAAAATGCAACATAGCTGGCCTTATTAGAAAACAAGGTTTTTCTGTTTTTGACTTTCGAACTATTCCGACATTATAACCGGCTCTTACTAAGAACTTAATTTCGCTCGGAATAAAGTTCAAAATTAATAAACTGAGTCGAGACTTTCAGTTTGGACTAAAATTAGGACTCCTTTAATAAGATGGATTGACTTGTGGAAGGCTAGACATTTGCCCAGCAAAAGGAAAGAGAACTTTAAAAGAAAAAAAAGAAAATGAAATAAATAATTGAATAATTTTTTCCTTTGTCGATTATTATTATTGCTCGTTAAGACTTTGGTAGGTAATGATCTCAGTTTCGCAAACTATGTAATTACCGCTTCATCATAATAAAACAAGGATGGTAATGATCGTACGGGCAGCATTAAATGATGTGTATGATGTCTTTATTACGATAATGGGATAAAAATATAAACACCAACTATAATCGATCTTCACTCGTTTATATTGTTACCGTATTATAAAACCTAATTAGCTTTGCTTAAAGTTCAAGAACTGTTCGTTACGAGTTTATAAGATGAAAAGGTTTGGACTGCCTCGTTGGTCTAGTGATCGCAAGTGATACAGACTGCTGAGCATGACGTCCTGGGATCAATTTCCAGGTCGGGCAAAGTGTTATTTGGTTTTTTCATCAGGAAATCCTCAAAAATTTCTCAGCTGCCTGGATTCAGGAACTGTGCTCAGTTGATGGCTATGAGTTTTCTCCTTATTACATGGGACTTACACATAATTGCAAAAGAAAGCAGTGGCAGCACAGTAAGATCGGCCGCGACTTACGTATTGTAGGTCAAACCATAAATTATTTCATCACCACTGCTCTCAAAACGGTGAAGGAAAACATCGTGAGGAAACCGGCATGTCCTAGAACCAAAAATTCGAAGACACGTGACATCTACCAACATGCACTGGGCCCGCGTGGTGGATTACGGCCCACTCTCTCTCGAAGAGAGGAGGCCTGTGTCCCAGCAGTGGGAACAGTATAGGAAATGTAGCTGTAGATACAAGCTTTCGGTGAAAACAGGCGTGATGTTTTTAAAGATGAAAAGTTCGAATACTGCCTTGGTTTAGCAGTTGCAAGCATGACTGCTAGGGCAAAGTAGTATTGAGCTATGAAAGGCTGAAGGCAGGAGTTGTGCTCAGTTACTTTCAAATCCTATATTACATGGGACTTATTAGAAAAGAAAATAAAGAAAATACCTACGTTTATTAGCGGTAAACATGACGCAAGGAAAGAACACAAACACAAAAAAGAACAAGTTGGCGGAAAATATGCGTCACATCCACGCAAAATGGCCATCGCTCAGCATAATGATGCGACCCTATGCGAGACAGAGCCCCAGCGCTGGTTTTCAGCGACAGCCGGCGGCAAAATGAAATGGTGAAATGTGGGCTACACACCTATCGGATCCAAAACATACACCTAACCGTAGTCAGCCACGGTCTATCATACATGGTTTATGCTGATATCAAAAATATGTTAACTCGGCAGGCGCTTGTATACATAATGCCACGTGATCCTGAATTAATGAGCTGTCATAACCGTGAATTTCACCCAAAAAATTAATGACCGCACAAAAAGGTCAAACAACGTTATTCCGAAAACTTGAAGTTTTCTTCCGGCTAATCCTTTACACGTGAAATTAAGCAGGCAGACCCACTGTCGGATATTTTGTTACCATGCCACCTGTGGTTTTGTTAGGGTGCTGAAAAGATGCATAATCAGCCTAAAACATTCCCACTGCTGGGACAAATGCCATTATAGGCCCAGTCCCTCTCACACGCGTTGCCGGAAATTACATGTCTTCGATTTTTAGGGTTCCGTAGCTCAAAAGGAAAAAAACGGAACCCTTATAGGATCACTTCGTTGTCCGTCTGTCTGTCTGTTTGTCTGTCTGTCTGTCTGTCTGTCAGTCTGTCAAGACCCTTTTTCTCAAGGACGCGTAGAGATATCAAGTTGAAATTGATTGATACGTAAGTCTAAGGTTTCTTACAGTTCTAAAAAAATCTAATTTCTATGTCAACGCAATAAAAAAATACGGCCATTTTGCGACACATTTTGAAACTCGCAACTGCCGCAAGTAAATAAAAACCTATAGAGTATTTCCCGCTGTCCTAGAATCATGAAATTTGGCAAGAAGCAAGGTTTTAAAGAAAAAGGTTTGTTAATTTGTAATTCTATCACATAAAAAAATATTTTCAAGATTGTCAGCCAGAAAAGACCCTTTTTCTCAGGAACGCGTGGAGATATCAAGTTGAAATTAATATCAAATACGTAGGTCCTTTAGAGTTCTAAAAAAATCAATCTTCTAAGTCAACGTAATAAAAAAATACAACTATTTATGCGATACTCGCAAGTAGGTAAATCAAAACCTATGGGGTACTTCCCGTTGACCTAGAATAATGAAATTTGCCAAGAAGTAAGGTCTCATAGCACAAATAGAGGAAAACGTCAGAAAATTGTTAATTTGTAATTTTATCCCATAAAAAAACTTTTTTTGGGATTACAATGTTATGAGACCGTATATACAAAATTTTGCCGATTTATCTATTTAAGTACGTGATTTTACAGACATAATTTTACGGTTAAAATACTGTATTTCTATAAGTTTTAATGCAAAACATGAAAGATCATTTCATTTATGATCTAATGAATGAGCTACTTTTTTATTTTGCGTCGAGTTTATAAATGCGAGAATTAGGTTGTTTTAAAAGATTTTTTAATACCAAATGTTTTTAATATTTTTTGTTTTTTTTTTCAAGAAATGGATAGATTTTAAACTGAAGTTTATTTCTGTTGTTTTAATTTTATGAACACGAGTTCTAAGTAGCCGAAATCAAAAGCAATTCTTTGCCCATTTTCTTTATAGTTTGACTCAGTTAAATATTTTTTTACTCAAAAGTTTTATATAAATGTAGTAAAAAGTAATTCACACAAGTACAAACAACTTTCACACAAATATATTGTAATTCTTCCATATCCATTAGAAGTCAAAACAATTCAACAACAAATAAATATATGATATTCTAAACCTCTTACAGCAAAAACTCACAAAACAGTCGCCGGTTTAGGTCGATTAATCAAAATTAAATAATAAAAAAGTAGCATATAGTGCATTCAAACTTATAGAAACACAGTATTATAGCTGTAAAATCACGTAAATCAGCGAAATCGATAAAATTTCGTGTACAGCCTCTTATTTTAGTTTTTGGGATAAATTCTTTTCAACTACGGAACCCTTCATTGTGCGTGGTCCGACACGCACTTGGCCGGTTTTTTTGGTTCTAGGACATGTTTGTTTCCTCACGACGTTTTCTTCACTGTTAAGTAAATATGCCTGTCTGGTTTCGAACCCACACTTAAGCCGAGGCTGTTACTACTGAGCCACCACTCACCATCATCTCGAAGTCATTTCCGCCCAGAATCGCCCACTGCTGGGTATAGGGCTTCCCCTTTTTCCGCCATACTTCTCGGAGCCACCAATGCTCTCAAAAAATGACTTCTTATGAAAGTCACTTTATATACCAAAGAAGGTAGTTATAATAATGACTGAAGAAGGGAGCCGTGCGCATGCAACCTCGTTGGTACTTATTTTAAGCCTTTCATAATAGGTTCGGAAAAGGTAGGATGAAATAGAATATTGAATTTAAAGCTTTCTCGTTTGTTTCTTATTATTTTCTTCGACGTTTATTGTAGACAACGAGACTGTTAAGTCATTATTATTTTGTTCTACGAGTAGAAGTTTCTAAACCTACTTACTTAATCGCGTTTACGTTAACGTTCACGTCAATTTAGATGTCAAAAGTCAAAGTCAAATCATTTATTTCAATAGGTACTCATAAGGCGCTTTTGAACGTCAAAATTTCAAAAAAAAAAAATTTAATTGATTCTAGTCGCCCCTTCCAAATGATAGTTTCATATGGAGATGGAGTACTTTAGTAGGTACTGGGGCCGTACTATGACGTGAAAAAAGATCATGGATCCATCATGATTCCCGTGAGAGAGACGGAGCTATATACGACCTATAGCACCATCCTTTTTTCTCAACGGGATAATGATAGATCCATGACCTTTTTTCACGTCATAGTACGGCCCCAGTAGGACATATTGTTTATCTTCGTAAAAACCGAAATATAGCGAATAAAATGTGACTCTCGACCAAAAGAAATTGATTTATATTCCCACCTAAACTAATTCCACCTAAAACGCACTAATTCCGTCAGTCCTAATAGGTAATGGGCCAGTCTCATTTAATTCGGCAAAGTTCGGTTTTTCCGAAAATAAACGATTGAACGTGGTCGTACTGTACAAATTGAAGTTTACGTTAACGCCATCGAAAAGATATGAAAGCTCGCACTAAGGTCACTGTTCTCTAGGTTTATTTATTTGGCCTTATGTCAAAGTTTTGTAGACCGGTGTTCACAAATGCTTGTCATACAATAGCTTAATTCTATCATTCGCTTAACTAGACTTTTTCAGACATCTACCTAATAGAATTCGGGTACCATACGTACCTAAATAAAAATTATAACATAGTCAACGTTATATCGGGAATACTCTAATGAGGTTTTTAGCACAAAGAAAACATTCTTCCTCGTTTTTCATGTTAATGAGCCTTATTAATTTTATATTCTTGTAAAATTCCCAGTACTACCTGTATTGGGAATTTTCCTCTGCTTTGTAAAATAACACTGATAATTGTTAGGTATAATATCGATTTTAGCACACGGAGAAAATCTTATGGTTCGTCGACAAAGGGAGAAAAGCTTCTTATAGGAGCACGTGTTATCAACTTACAGGGCATTAAGTGCAGGGACGTAGGTGGTAGTAATAATAGGTTGGGGAAAAAGTTTCTTCGCATTTTTTAAGAAAATTCAAAACATTTTTTAATATACATTATTTACATTTATCTAAAGTATGTAGGTACCATTTTGTTCGGTAACTTTCTGCCATCTTGTAGGTAGGGACATGATCCCATTGCTATAGAAATTTTGGGACTTCTGATCAAAATACCGCGACAAGTGGTTTTGCCAGTCCTCTCGTGATGTTAACCTGACACTGCCTAAAGAATCTGAAGAGACCGAAACAGGTGGAAATCTGAAGGTGCAAGGTCAGGACTATACGGCGGATGCATTAACACCTCCCAGCCAAACTCTCTTAATTTTTGCTGAGTGGCTAAAGATGTGTGAGGTCTAGCGTTATCATGATGAAAAATTATTAAATTATAAAAATCATTTACAATCTGCCATGTTAAACCTATCCAACAACTGGTTAACATATTTCTCTTGGCTTAATGTAACTGTGCCATTAACTTTATCAATATTAACTGCCATTCCTAAACAATTCTTAACTTGTCCTAGATCTTTTATTTTGAAATTTAAAGACAATACTTCTTTCAAATTATTACATTCAACATCATCGTTTGAAAACACAAAAAAATCATCGACATATAAAGCTATTATGGTCATTCTACCAGCCTTGTTTTTAGTGTACAAACATGATTCTAATCTGGAGCGTTTATAACCATTGCCAACTAGACATTCATCTACCTTCTTGTACCAGGCTCTTGAGGATTGCTTTAGCCCATAAATTGCTCTATTTAATTTAAGTACTTTATTATTATTATTGTGACATTGAGAATCTAACAAGCATTCTGGTATTTCCATATAAATTGTCTCCTCAAGATCCCCATTCAAGAATGCTGTAACAACATCAAGATGTGTAACATCCAAACCAAGTTTAACAGATAATGCAAACAATAACCTTAAAGTTGAATGCCTAACCACAGGTGAAAAAGTTTCTGTATAGTCCACATTTAACTTCTGCATGTAGCCCTTGGCTACCAAACGAGCACGATAACGAACACTATTATCACTGTTCTGCTTTTTACGTAGCACCCACTTACACTTCACTATGGTCTTGTCATCTGTTGGCATATCTACTAGCTCCCATGCATTATTTTCCTTAAAACACTGAAGTTCTTCTTTCACTGCTGATAACCACTGTTCTTTCTTTGATCCCTTTAATGCTTCTTTTAGAGATATTCCACTAGCATCATCAAATACTTCCTCAGGAACACACACATTTAACATCCCATATCGTTCTGGCTTCTTTCTGATTCTGCTGCTGCTTCTAACACGCTGCTTAGGTGAATCATGAGCATCTTCATACTCACTGGGAATATATGAGTCATCTGACCCATCCAATATTTTGTCAATTAGTGTATCCTCATCTCCGGTTTCTGCTTCTGGACTTGCTGGACTTGGTGAACCCTTGTCAGATAAGTCTCCCACTGAACATGAGTTTTCTCCACTTTCAGTAATTGGTATACTGACCTCTGTGTTCTTCTCATCTTCCATGACAATAACATCTCTGCTTGTTGTCACTCGTCCTGTTCTTGGGTTATATATTCGGTAGCCTTTGATGTCATCTGGATATCCCACAAGTATCTGCTTCTCAGATTTTTTATCCCATTTCTGGCGTTTCTCTTTAGCCACATGGACCATCACACTGCTGCCAAATATTCGTAAGTGACTTATGTCTGGCTTACGCCCAGTCCAGAGTTCATATGGAGTTCTTTCGTTTAATGCAGGAAGTACAGTACGATTTTGTAAATAAACTGCAGTATTGGTCGCTTCCGCCCAAAACTCTTTGCCCATATTCGCATCAAATAATAAGCATCTAGCCTTCTCTACAATAGTTCGATTATTCCTTTCTGATAACCCATTCTGTTCTGGGGTATAAGGGTTACTTCTTTGATGAATGATACCTTCCTTCTTGAGATATGAATCAAATTCTCTGTTGCAGTACTCACAACCATTATCACTTCTCAATATCTTTATCTTCTTATTTGTTTGTTTCTCAACTTTTGCTTTAAATTCTGCAAAACATGTAAGAGCTTCACTTTTACATTTGATGAAGTAGATAAATATCATACGACTATAATCATCTATGAATAGTATGAAGTATCTGGAACCAGCAAGTGACTCATGCTCCATAGGTCCACAAATGTCAGTGTGAACTAAATGAAGTAATTCCTTGCTTCTTGAACCCTCATGTTTGAATGAAAGACGACACTGTTTTCCCTCACAGCAAACCGTACATGATGACTTATCAAGATCAACTTTTTCTTTGAGATTCATTCCTTCAACAGCACTAGTCATTTTATTTAGGTATTTGCTATTAACGTGACCCAATCGACGATGCCAAATATCGCCTGATACAGTCAAATTCGCCACTACACTGTCAGGTACTCTCAACTTGTATAATCCATTGATCAGCACAGCTGTAGCCACTAATTCATTATTTCTATTGAATACTTCACAGCCTTCTTTCATGAACTGAACTCTGTTACCGGATTTTATTAACTGGCTCACGGACAATAGGTTAGTTGTCAATCCTGGAGCACATAAAACATCCTTTACTGTAACTTCAAATTCACATTGATCAGTTTTTGTTACTATGTTCACATCGCCAGAACATAATACCTGTAGTCTCTCGCTATTAGCAACACAGATTTCTTTCATTTTGTAATACGTAGTATTCACGATCCACTGTTCGTTAGCCGTCAAATGCATACTCGCGCCCGAGTCAATGTACCAGTCGTATTTGTTAAACTGACCGCTTAAAAACACCGCACTAAATGCATTAGTTTGTTTATTTTGCGATTCTTTTTTATTATTATTGTTTTCTCCATTTGGACACTGAGTCTTGTAATGTCCATATTGGTGACACCGGTAACATTTGATATGACTTTTAGCGTTGACATTGACATTCTGCTTTGCTTCATTTCTCTGTGCACTGGCCATAGATGATTTAATATTTTTTTTAGACTGCCATTTCTGCGCACCATTTGCGAATGCACTGCTAACTTCACTCGATTGACTTCCACTCACTTCCTTTTCCATGTCCATGAGTTTTGTTCTTATGACATCCGTTGTAATTTGTATACCGGAATGCTCAATAGCCATGATCATCGGCATGAACTTTTCTGTCAAACCTGCGAGTAATAAGCAACCGATCCATTCGTCACTGATACAAAATCCTGTCCCACTTAATTTTTGACCCAACTCGACTATTTGCGTTACGTACGACTGCATTGAAACACAATTTTCCAGGCGAATTGAGATTAGCTTACGTAATAGGGATATTCTTCGTGTAAATCCTGAATCGTCAAATAATGCCTTTAACTTGTTCCATAGCTCCAACGTGGTTGTCACATTTTTTATATGTACGTACAACGCACTATCTATAGTCATAATAAGTTTTGCCTTGGTTTTCGCGTCATCTGCGGCTTCTAGTTTCTTCCCAGTATCTGGCTTGATGCAGTGAATCATATCCTCTAGGACTAGAAAATTCTCCGCAGCGAAGACCCACTCACTATAGTTTTCTCGCCCCTTCAGCTTCGGAACATTTACTAAATAGTTCGAAGCCATTCTTGCAAATCTTTATTGCATCCACGAAACTACTTTTATTTTATTTAGTAAAAGAAACTGAGAGTCCTGGGCCCATAACCTATAAATCAAACTAGTTTTTCTGAGACAGAACAAATGAACATTTATTAGGAACTATATAACTATACATTCAAAATATATAGTACAACAAATAAATAACAGATGGCGTTACCAGTATCTTATTTTGATATAAAAAATTAACAAGATGGAGTACTTTAGTAGGTACTGGGGCCGTACTATGACGTGAAAAAAGATCATGGATCCATCATGATTCCCGTGAGAGAGACGGAGCTATATACGACCTATAGCACCATCCTTTTTTCTCAACGGGATAATGATAGATCCATGACCTTTTTTCACGTCATAGTACGGCCCCAGTAGGACATATTGTTTATCTTCGTAAAAACCGAAATATAGCGAATAAAATGTGACTCTCGACCAAAAGAAATTGATTTATATTCCCACCTAAACTAATTCCACCTAAAACGCACTAATTCCGTCAGTCCTAATAGGTAATGGGCCAGTCTCATTTAATTCGGCAAAGTTCGGTTTTTCCGAAAATAAACGATTGAACGTGGTCGTACTGTACAAATTGAAGTTTACGTTAACGCCATCGAAAAGATATGAAAGCTCGCACTAAGGTCAATTCAAGGTTCAATTCAAGGTTTATTTATTTGGCCTTATGTCAAAGTTTTGTAGACCGGTGTTCACAAATGCTTGTCATACAATAGCTTAATTCTATCATTCGCTTAACTAGACTTTTTCAGACATCTACCTAATAGAATTCGGGTACCATACGTACCTAAATAAAAATTATAACATAGTCAACGTTATATCGGGAATACTCTAATGAGGTTTTTAGCACAAAGAAAACATTCTTCCTCGTTTTTCATGTTAATGAGCCTTATTAATTTTATATTCTTGTAAAATTCCCAGTACTACCTGTATTGGGAATTTTCCTCTGCTTTGTAAAATAACACTGATAATTGTTAGGTATAATATCGATTTTAGCACACGGAGAAAATCTTATGGTTCGTCGACAAAGGGAGAAAAGCTTCTTATAGGAGCACGTGTTATCAACTTACAGGGCATTAAGTGCAGGGACGTAGGTGGTAGTAATATAATATTATTATTTATTTTAAGAATTCTCTCATATTATAGATTACAAGAATACCTACCTCTCTTCTTGCTAATAAATACAGAGTGTATCAGAAAGGTGTGGTCAAATTTAAGGCTGTGGTACAAACCAACAAACTGAACAACTTTCTCCATGGGACCAACATCGTAATCGACAAGAAATGATCAGCAGTCCCATACATTTGGGTCGAGTAGGTATTGAAGCTTTGTACGGGATAGCTGATATTTTTTTCTCGATTACAATGTTAGTCCCGTGGAGAAAATTGTTCAGTTTTTTGGTCTGTACCAATCTGCCTAACCGGATGCAGCTGAATACTAGTATTTTACATGGAGCGACTGCCTATCTGACCTCCACAACCCATTAACTGGGTAATACGATACCCCTTGGTAAGACTGGCTGTCAGATTTTCGGACTTTTGACGACCCGTAACGACTGTCAAAGATCCACGAATGACAGCCGGGACCAAGGGCTTAACGTGCTTTCCGAGGCACGGAGGAGGCTCGGTATCTAAAGATGGTCACCCATTCACGAACCGACCCCAGCAAGCGTAGCTTAACCTGATGGATCGACCCGTGCGGCTGTTATTGCTTAGCCACGAGCTCCTCCCTGTACCACACCCTTAAATTTGACCACACCTTTCTGATACACTCTGTTTATGAATGTTTTAGTTCTGATACACTATTGTTAACAAACTCTTGAATTAAACTACATAACTAACTAAGTAACAACAATCAGATAATTTGTCAATGATCATCAAAATAACATTAACCAATCCGCAATGAGACTCCTCGACACCAGTTTCCATTATTAAGTGTAACCATGTGCGCACCTACTCGTAACTTCGACACTTCCAAGTTCGATCTTTGTACGATCGTTGGAGCCAAAACAATGTAAGTGGCAAGTTTAGTCAGCAGCCCTTCGGCGGACCATAAAACGTTCGCGAACTTGAACAAAGACATCAATCGGTTCACATTTCATCTCAAATTACACGTGTTTACTCATAACGTTCGCTGAAGTTCCAGCAACAGACGGACATTCACAAACGAGTAAGCAATATCAGGATTTAGTATTCTCCGAATTTCGCTTTAGGCAATCAATAAAATACAGCTCAAAAAATCTAAATATTTTTCTCATAAAATCCATCAGAATATTCCGTTGTTAGAATTCCGTGGATGACTTAATAACCTCACGATATTTTACCTTTAAAATGATTAAAAAGTGGCTAAACTTTCTTTTTGCATGAAAGTATGATAGTTGGCGGGGAAAATGTATTTTTAACTTCACGACTTCCCCACGGATGTTAACACCTGATCCCTGATGTCGGAGCTGCGGATTCAGCACTATCCGTCCGTAGACAACCAATTATTCAAGCATTTCGCTCAGGTCGACCAACAGGTTAGTGGTTTACCGTTTTCCTCCAGATACTCACTGCAGATTTCTTAAAAAAACAGAGGTGTTACTAATGAGCTACTTGCCTAGGTACAGTTTAAGTGGATAGCTTTTTTACGGTTTTTAACAAAATTTCAGTTTAAAAATTTACTTCGCTATTTTTTTATTTAATTCGCAAATTTTAAAAACTTTTTCATCTACATTATCTTTACAGTTTGACCATGCTGAAACTACAGTAATTGATAACGTTTATTATTATCAAACTTCTGTTGAATTTCAGAATCAATTTGCCATTTTAATTCATTGGCTCTCTTTAAAACGTAATCGATAACCGATCTATAATAGACTGTTATTGAATTAGATCAATAATAGATACCTATATTTGGACTATTTGTAAAGAAGTTAAATCATTTAACGTACTTTCCCTTTCCGTCGATTGCACTTTTTGCTTCCGTTTTTATTTTCATCTCAATATTGATTTGTCAACGCTAAATTGCAATTTAGAGTTTGATTGTTCGTTAATGTAGTTTGTTACTTCAAACATGCCTTATCTTATAAAGTCTATACAGCAATCTTTAACACTCGCAAAAAATACATGAACAAATAATTTATACCTAGAATGACAGATTAACATCTAATGTAGTTCACAAGCTGTCGCAATTTATTTCCAATCAATTGCTACAATTTCCTTATTGATTTCATTTCGTCAAATAGAATCAAGAATTAGTGACCTAAACACTAAACGTGTGACAAAATCATTTGTGTCGATTCGCAACCGGCACGCTAATCTGTTTCTGGTTTACGTAAAGACTTGAAGAAGCAGATGTAAGAGCTGTTGACTTTTTTATGGAAGTTAAACATCACTAAGCACCGTATCTAACAAATTGAACACAAAACAACAAGTGTATTGAGTAGCAACACAAAAGAATAAACATGAAACGTATTATACACCTCAGGCTACACGCCAAAGTATGTCCGAACCTGTTAACATGAAAGGCGCGGCTATTAATCACTATGAATTAACAGAACTGTAACACAATCAGTAATTAATAGTCTATATTTATTGGGCTCAACATAAATACCGAGTTCTCTATCATATCAAGACAACAACTCAAAATAAAATACCCTTGAGAGCGGCAGACCTCCAGGTGTGAGTGCATAAATATAATACACAGGCGACCCGCTGGCACGCTCATGCCCGCTGTCATATTAACTGTTACATTAAATTACGGCCACGAAACTGATCGACCTTTCGTACTTATTATCTCCACTGCCCACAAATCAAATTCATCCGTAACTTCTAAACATAAAGCTTAAATTCAAAACGCAATTCCGTCAAATATATGACGTTTAAGGCTCGATAATTGAGATCCGGCAATGTAGCAGAGCTCGCACATTGATTTCGGCTCTTTCGAAAAGCTATCTTTTTTGTTCATTTGTTTGTTTTAATAATATTTTATCCGATGTGATGGAACGGACGCATTTGTCAGGTCTGTGAAATATATCTACGTCCTCAGCGGAGCCAGGACTGGCCAATTAATTAGGTAGATTGTTAGCTACATGCATGCTAATGAAGGTACGTCGCTGATGAGCTTGGGCGATACAAGTGGGTCTTAAATTGATTATGTACACAGCAACTTGTATATAATTTATTTAGGTATATCGACTGCGAAGGTGTATTCTGGCACCTGAAGCTGAATACCTGAGGATCATAAAGGAGTTCAATACGGCAGAAAAAAAATACGGGATAAATAAGACAAAATGTAGGGGGGTCTTATTCAATATGTACTGAGTTGAAGACAAAAAATACGTTATTTTACATTCGAGTAAAGCAACTTTTCGTTCCCAGTCTGCAAGACATGGTTGGTATTAGCAGTGCAACATGATGGCCTACATTTCTGATATTATGATAACGATTATAGTACAACCTAATTTACATTCAAGTCTTCTAAAAACTATTTATGTATGTTGTACAAGATTTAAATAAAATAGATACCTATTATAACAACTGGCAAGAATTGAATTACAACTGAATTGCCAAGCGAAGGGGAATATCAATTTTGATTGTACCAAACATTCTTTTCAAAAAAGCAATAACGTTACAAAGGAAACGCTAAAGTATATAGCCTGTAGAAATAGGCTTACAATAAAAAACTAGAGATATGATAATGTCTCCGAACTATTTAGGTATTGTTTTTTTTTTTTTGAGAAATTGCTGTAAAAGCTTTGAATTGCAAAATGAGGGATGCATGCTTGTCCAACACTTACAAGACTTACTTAAATAATTTATCAACATATTACGATAATGCTCACGATCCCTGATACTTAAAAGGCAAAGCAGTGAAAAAATGTAGATTAATTGTAATTCGCGGTAACTGCAAAAGATGGCGTTAGTAGCACAGTCTTACTGAAGTTGGTGCTTCTAGTCTTTTGGACTGTATTTCGCCATTTTATTCTATGGGTTCTTTGCAATTTGCATACGGTGCGGGGTGAATACTGGAGTCAAATGTTAAAAATTCAATAGGTAAGGTAACCCGCACGTCATCGTCAGTGGTAACAAAAGCAGTTTAAACTATTGAAACTCTGTACTACGCGAAGCCACCTGAAGGTCAGTTTTACCTTACCACACTAAAGTGCGGCATACTCTGTACCTATACTCTTTATTAAACATCACCCTAAGACTAAGCAACGCTCACGCTTGCCGCGGTTGGTCCGTGGATAGGTCCCTATCTTTACATACCAAGACCCTCCATGCCTCGAAAAGCACGTTAAGCCGTTGGTCCCGGCTGTCAATCGTGGGTCTTTGACAGTCGTTACGGGTCGTCAGAAGCTCGTAAGTCTGACAACCAGTCTTACCAAGGGGTATCATAATAATATTATCTAGTAACTGGGTTGTGGTGGTCAGGTAGGCAGTCGCTCCATGTAAAATACTGGTATTCAGCTGCATCCGGTGTCACTGGAAGCCGACCTCAACATAGTTGGGAAAAGGTAAACTGAAAAATAATAACAAATGTTCCCATCTCAGAAAATATAAAACTATTAACTAACCGGCAACGTTAGCATAAAGTTCCATTCAATTTCATCAGAATTAGCCAAAATGACCGAACGTATCATATTTTTAGGGTTCCGTACCAAAATGGTAAAAAGGAACCCTTATGGTGCGACTCAGTGTCTGTTTGTCCGTCTGTCACAGCTGGATATCTCAAGAACTACACTAATGCTATCAACTTGAAATTTGGAACAGTTTTAGATGAGGTTTGCCAAACTATTTTGCAAATAAGAAAGAAATAAAGATATACTCGTAGACTCGTATGTTTTTCTTTTAACAGGTATTTGAAAAATAGTTGGGCAAACCCAACTATTTTTCAAATAAGAAAGAAATAAAAATATATAATTTTTTTTTGCAACAGGGCCTGAAGTGTGGTTTTAAAAATTCAAAGTGGGGCTACTAGGGCACGTGGAATATCATATGAATGAGCGCTGTTTGCACATTCTTAAACTTTTTTTTCCTTTTCTTAGGCCGCATAGTTTTCGACTTTTGATGAAAAATGTAAAAAAAATACCGTTCTCGAAGTTTGCATAGAGAGAAATCTGAAATTATTCTATGTGGTAGAAGTTTATGTAAAGATTACAGGGAAAATAAAACGATATCTCTGAATAGCACGCTCTTTCAGAAATCGGAACGGAACCCTCGGTGCACGAGTACGACTCGCTCTTGACCGGTTTTTTTTTTTTGCTAAACCTACATATATCGTTAAATATAATTTTAAGTATCAGATATATCACCCACTTATCCCTTACCCACGTCTATTGAAACACGTTCGCAACCCGTTATATACGATTTGACGTTTGGCTTGTAACACGACATAAGTAAAAATATTGTAATTTTCAAACATGCAGCTATAGTGACCTCTGCGCTGCCACCGACCCGTCCGCGTCGCGTCGATGCCGTGGATGTGGCGAAGTTTTCACTATCGTACCATAGTCACGACGAAGAAGAAGAACATTGATGACACTGAATATGGCGCAGTGGTGGATGATGGTCTGTTGGTGCACGTTGTACCTAGCTACCCACATTATTATAACCATGTAATGAAGAATTATTTTTAAAACGCGTGACACAGCGCCTTAGCAAAAAAAATGCGTCAATACCCCATTCCTCAATCCAGTGACAACAGTTCTAATAAGGTCTTTCGTTAATCTCGAAAACTGAAATTAGTTTTCCCGAAATTGTGACTTATGCTTCGTCATAAGCTCGCCGATTATCGCTAATGGTCCAAACGTTTGACGTCACAGCAGAGGTCCCGTAAACGCAGCGTGGCGAATACGTTTCGGCGTCGGTTCGTTATGTGTCGTTTGCCTAACAACTTGTAATGGGCGACTGTCATTAACTATATTAACCCTAGTTCGTAATTCTAATGGCGAATATCGCAAGTCATTCGGCGTGCTTTGTCACAATCGTCCCTTATGATACCACTTCCCTATTATGAGATAGAGGCGTCGGCATGATATCTCTTTTATTAGCTTATAATTTTTGGGAAAAATATTTATAGAGTTTTTTTGCGAAGTGTGAAACAATGGTGATGTATGTTGGTAATAATTTTCCTCAACTTTTGGGAATATTATCTAATAATAAATCAAAATCAATCAAAATCAAAAGTCACTTATTCATATTAGGCTGAGAATCAGCAATTTCTGAACGTCAAATTTACATAGACAGTCCCCACAAAACGCCCGCCCTTCACCACTTCCTAGTGCTTTAGCTGGGAAGAAGAAGTAGCGCAGCAAACTCCCCAGCAGCACAGCTGTCTGTTCAGTTAGAAGAACTTGATTCTATACAATAGTATGCAAAATAATTTACGCAACACAAAACAATAAATTATATTATTTGTCAAATAAAATAAACAATTTTAGGAATTCTTATAACCTGTCATTATGTAAGCTAATTCTGGAGAAAGAACATAAACATTGTCTTACATACGTATTACGTATTAGGATGGCATGAGTCTCCCGTACACAAAAGTAAGTACGTACAGACCTATCAGCATCGAACTACAAACTCATATAATAAAAATGCACGGCGCGGAATACTCGGAAAATGGCTAAATACAAAGCTTTACCCATAACGTTGTAGTTAGCTAGAAAACCAATAACTTGGATAGGTCCTATGAAATTGCCGTTTTGTATGAAAAAATTTAAAGGAATTTTTTTCATGCATTTTTTATTTGTATTAATCGAAGTAATCACCCATGCAATCAATGCATCTTTGCAAAGCAGTGGCAGTTTATTGATGCCCTTCTTAAAGAAATCAGCTGGACGGGAGGCAACAAATTCTTCAAAGGCATTTTGTACTGCCTCTCGGGTATTGAATTTTTTTCCCGCCAAGAAGTTATCCAAATTCTGGAAAAAGTAGTAGTCTGTAGGCGCAAGGTCTGGTGAGTAGGGCGGATGACGGAGAGCTTCCAACCCCAGTTCTTGCAACTTGGAGACCGTCTGCTATGCAGTATGAGGTCGCGCGTTGTCGTGCAGGAGCAGCGGAGACGAGCGATTGACCAATGCTGGTTGGAGATGTGCCAGCTTCTCCATCATTGTGTTCAGTTCTTCACAGTACACATCTGAAGTAATGCTCACCCCGTTTGGTAAGAAGCTGTGATGAATCCCACCGGCGCTAGACCACCAAACAGTGACCATCACTTTTCTAGGGGTAAGTTTTCGTTTAGGTTAGGTTTAGGTTTAGGACAAGGTGTTTAAAGCTCAGAAAAGGTGTGTTAGGGCAGTATGCGGCATTCCAAGCGCGGAAAGCTGTAAACCGTTATTTGCGAATCTTCGTATATTGACGGTACACTGCCTATACATATATGAGGTGGCTCTATTTGTCAAAAAAAATCTTCATTTGTTTGGAACACTTAACAGTGCGCGATATAAAAATAAAATAAGCGGTAGACCACACAGAAAAGCCATATTTGGTAAAAAATTTTTAGGTATGGCTTCGCAGATATACAACAAACTGCCTAAATGTTTATTAGACTGTAACGATTTTAATATATTTAAAAGACAGTTAAATAATCTGTTGATAAGTAAGACGTATTACAAAGTAAGTGAGTACCTGACAGACAAAAAAATATGTGTAAAATAGTGTTAAGGTGGATACTTTTTTAAGTCCGATTTTCACCATTCATAATTTATTTGTTTAATTTAATTTATTTTAATTTTGTGATTATTTTAAGTGTTGACGCTATTGTGTTAATCTATGACGTACACGCTAAACCAATTTAATTTATTTTGTTTTTGATTGAAATGGTGACTATCTTTTATTTGATTTAATTGTATATTTTCATTTGTGATGGAAAATTCTGCATGCCTAAATTGGTAGGACACAATGAACTGCGCATTCACTAACATCTGAAATATAATATGTAGGTACTGTGTTCAGCAATAAAGATTTGTATTTGTATTTTATTTGTATTCATAGGTAAAGACATATAATGGTAAGCTGATACAAAATTATAATATAACTTTTCCTGGAATAATACAATGCAATACAACAACAACATACAAGACAACAACAACAACAACACAACATTCTGTTACATTTCAACAGAATTGTTATTTTCATCCTTCGTAGAGCTTTTTTTTTCTTCACTTCATGTAACCAATGTTTGTAACAATATTTTGATTTAAGAGAGTGTCCATAGAGTTTCTTGCCGATTCTTCTCCATAGGTAGGTACCTATTACGCTTTGGAATGGGCAACTATCTTCATCTTTCTGACTGACCGATTCCTTGACAGTTCAAAAGTGCCTTTAATTGGGTTACTTGCTTTGAGTTTGACTTTAACATTATTATTCATTATCATCCCCAGCTTCAAATCACCGACTTTATAAAGATTTGAAACTCATTTTCCAATTTTCATCTTCATCACTACAAAAAACAGAAAAAAATATTTTCATTCCAATAATCTTCTTTACCATTTCTCCGTATTTAATAAGCCCGCCACTAATCAATACATTATGAGCATATTTTTATGATTAAATTCACTCGAAGGGCGCTTATTATAAAAGGCGAAGGATGTACCTTGACCCACTTGTAGAGCGAGGCCTCAGAGCGTCGAGTGACAAGCTACAGAGATTAAAGCAATCTTCTTATCGAGGATGTAAGTACTTACCGAGGATGCATCGGAAAATGTTGAGGTCAGAGAAAATTAGTTAAGAGGGAGACAAAGACATTTCTTGGTACTCCCCCTGTATGTGTATTGGAGATTTTAATTAAATTTGGGTATTTTCTGTTCGTTCTTTTTCTGTGGCTTGTTTACGTGATGATATTAATATTGCAATGTTATTTTCGATCGTGTTTTGTGGTGACGTGGCTTAGTGAAACTACTCAGTCTAGAAAGTATCCTTACTTGGTGAGCAGAATAATATGGATTTATTAGTTACACAAGAAATCTTGAAATAGCTTCTAGAAAAGGACAGTCAGCCGGCGGCTGAATTGTTTTGGTCTTAAAGCACATCGAAACAACGACATTCAGTAATTATATTGTGACTTATAAAACCCATGTCGTCGTACATGCATGACAAGAGAAACCAGGTAATCAACAGAAACACTTAATGTTCATTATAATAAATGATACACCTACATAGCTTAGACTTGTTGAAAGTGTGGTGTACCGTTAAGAGCCGCCAGGATACATCACGTAACCGGTAAAAGGCGGGCGTGGAGTAAATAACAGCTTATTACCTTCAATTACATTATTATATTCACTTTAGCTTTGTCACGAGGCCCGCGATGACACGATCCGACGCTTAAGTGAATATTCATCAGGTATCGGACACACCACTTTGAGGATTTATGTTTCTATTCGAAAGAAAATGGCTAAAGACATTCTATGTCCAAATGCTGTTAAAACATAAGGTTATGCGCACAGCTCATTACAAAGAAACGTTTACTTACTTACAGAAAACACACATCAGTCACAAAGGCGCTTATATCCTTTCTCCTTTTAAGCTCTTACACATCAACACCCAAAGGCGTTTTACATAAATTCCTGACGCAACATTCTTCCTGCACAAACAAGCGAGCGGAGAGGCGATAAGTTTTATAGATGCATTGTTACCTTTTCTTACCAATGTCCTGACTGACTTCAAGCGAACAGTACCCAATAACACATTGAGGGACTGCTTACAAATTTGTTTCACCTATTCGTGGATATTTGGGCGCTTTTCAAAGGGCACATCCACGTCAGACCACCCGAGCAACGCATAAACTCGCCAATATATTAAAAGTAAACGTCGAGATGAAATGAACGCGAGTATTTTGCATATGATTAGTAAGTCTGTTAGGAACCGGGCAATTCGCAGAGCTCTGCAATATACACGTTACAGAGAAACTTGAATACGTTACCGGATGTCCAATAAATAAACTTTTATTGAATATTTACAATACACGTTCTATTCAAATTGTTCAATGCTGAGATTGAATAGAAAACCTACAGACATATTGCCGTATTCATTCATACTTGACATTTTCCTATCTTGGGTATTGGTTATGTGTATATTGGATATTGGCAACTGGTTGTAAACAAACTTTAATGTAAATTATGTGGTTAAAAATTCAAAGAGAAACTACTTTATATCGAAAGCTTTACATGTTTTTCCGAATTCCACGCGGGCGGAGTTGCGGTTACGGCTAGTATAAAATAAAACAAGCTACAATAGTTTTTCTAGCAACTTCTTTATTTGGAAACAAAAGATCAGCGATCATCATTCGTTAAGGTTATTATGAAAAACGGGTGCAATGACATTGCTGCTTGCTATCTACGACGCCTGAAATAAATTAGCATATTTACTGGACTGCGACACTTAATTATTTATCTTAAACTTGTGCAAATAACCCTCTATTTGCACTTATTTGAGCTTAGTGGTAAATAAAACAAGTTAGCACCTAACATCTTTTAATTAACTTATTCGAAACTGGAAATTAAGTAAAAAGTTAACCAACATAATACACTACTATTTTTTAATTAGTACAAAAAAAAATGGGGCTCTATCCGTACCCGTTACTGATCATATTTGTGTAGTCAAAAATAAAAAAAAATGAAATTCCAAAATTGTCCACGAAAATTTGTCATAATTGGTAAATTCATAAATTTCATAATTGAATCAATCATTCATAACAATTGCAACTAGAAAATACTACGCGCAGTGCTTTTCCATGATTAATGAATACTACTATTATATGTAGCCTGTACAATATTTCCATAAACTGAGTGACATTTTGGGATATAAACAAACGCTAATAACTTTGCTGTTTATGAATATTATTTATTGGGACTTTACATATATAATAACAAGACCTTCTCTAATAAGCCCTTTAAGTATTTGTACTAATTAAAAATTAGTGGTGTATAGTCAGTACAAATATCAAAGATTTTTTAGTGAGGATACATACGTTGCTTAATGAGACGATGAAACAGATCAACAATAATTGTCGTGATCCAGGGAAAAACCCAACGCATTTTATTACGTATCATCTATCTATATCTTCTATATATATAGCTACTAATAATAAAGCTAAAGAGTTTGTCTGTTTGTTTGTTTGAACGCGTTAATCTCTAGAACTACCAGTCGGATTTGAAAAATTCTTTTTGCATTTAACTGCGCAATGGGGATGATGCCTGGGTTAAAAAAAAGAAATTCTATTTAGTCCGTCAGTCAGATAATAAAAAAATATTAGACACGTATTTTTTGCTTTATCATATTAATAAAAAATGACTTAGATAAAACGCATTAAAGTTGGGGAGTGGGGGCTCGCTACGTCACAACTATAACAAACTACGTATAAAATCTAGCAAGGAGTGACGTCACGCCACATTTTAACTCAATGTATCGCCATAATCCTTTGATTACGTAAAAAAACAAAAAATACGTGTCCATGATTTTTTAATAATCTATATGACGGAAAGAAAACATTTTAGTCATCATCCCTATTTTCTTGAGGAATGTTACCGGCTATCTATACACAGTAACCGGCCGTAAATATTGCAAATGGATTTTAAGATTAGACTTTGTAGAGAGTCGTCTTCGTCACTGGTGATTGTGTGTAATTGACTTTTTCTAATGCTCAATGTGTCATATTAGGTACTTGTTTCATGTGCTTTTCAATCCATATGCAATATTTACGATCGGTAACTTTAAAAAAAATGTTTAGTGATGTGACAAAATGCTAATACCTATAATGGTACCGATTCTCTTGTACACGGAACTAAACTAACTAAACTGTCACTAAAACTCCTTACTTTTGGCAATGAGAATCTTAGAGCAATTCTGCAAAAAAAAACCTCTAAATTTAGAAACAATTTTAACACAACTAAAATCGAGTTTGACAATCGTGACTCCACGTGGTATAGTGCTCGTAGTATATTTGACCCGGTGGCTTTAATTGGAACTAACGAAATCACTATGAAAAGTGAGAAGGCTTGTCATATTTTGTTCAACGAGCAGGGAGGGGGTAGCTCAACGTGTTTTTATGGATTTTTTTTTGTACATATAAGTAGAGGAGCTTAAGGCTTTTATAAAGGGGGGCCAAATTTTCATTATTTTTGCGATACATACCGTTTTCGAGACATAAGAAAAGAAAAAAAAATACAGTACTGTTTTTGCACTTAAAGTCAAGGTGTTGGTGTGAATTCTAGTTCATGATAACTAATTTTATTCTACACCTTTTTAATCGCGATTAAAAATAGTCTGATTTAGTTTCACAATTAAAATTTTAGGTGAAAACAGTGAAATTCAGAATAGCAAAATTGCCATTTTCACTAAATTAATAACTCGGTATAATATTAGCGCTGTCAAACTAAAATATAGTTAAGTTGTGTCACTTTAGTCAATTTCAGAATGGGAAATCGTCGTTTGACAGGAATAAACTAAATTTTTGTGATTTTTAGTCTAGTTTATAGGCATTTGTGACAAGAGAATCGGCACCAATGTCAATGATACTTATGACGTTTCACTAAACTAAATTTAGTAAAATGAGAAAAGTGTTGATGGATAAAATAATAAAACAAAATTACAAATTAAACTCCAAGCATAACCCTCTCCATTGCCCTTTAGGTGACTTTTAGTCTTCTAATAAGGCCCATTGTGAGACGAGAAGATACAGCGAAGCTTCCCGAACGCTGCCCAGCCGAGTCGGATTCGACGATTGACCTCTTTCTAGAAGTTGGACCTACTAACTGAACAGTTTGTCCTAGGTAAACATACTCGGCCACAACTTCGACTGTAGTGTCTCCGATCTTCATGAGAGTGGGTGCTACATGGCCATTTGACATGACCTTTGCCTTATATCCATGTTCATTTTAAGACCCACTCTTTCCGAAGCTCTACTGAGGTCATCGAGTATTGTACTGAGCTCCTCCATAGTCTCAGCCATGACTACTATATCGTCGGCAAACCGAGGGTGAGTGACGTACTCGCCATTGAAGTTGATGCCTAGCCCTTTCCAGTCCAGAACCTTGAACACATCCTGCAGTGCCATGGTGAACAGTTTCGGAGAGATAACGTCTCCCTGTCTCACCCGTCGCTGCAGAAGGATAGGTTTCGAGGTCCATTCTTGGAGTCGGATTGACATAGTGGCGTTTTCGTACAAATACTTCAGTACCACAATGTACCGATAATCGATCTGGTACCGTTGAAGAGACTGCAGTATAGCCCATGGCTCGATCAAATCGAAGGCTTTATCGTAGTCCGCATACAGTAAGCAGAGAGGCAGGTTATACTCTTCAGTCTTTTGTATAACCTCCCGCAGCGTATGTATGTGATATATGGTGATAAAGCCTTTATGGAATCCGGCTTCAAATCACCCTTTTAAAGAAAAGTACCACCACACCTCTGTTCCGTGCCTGCGACGTTTTGCCCTCGAGTATGACAAAATCAAATAGCATCTGGAGGACCTTAAGAACGGGTTTTCCTCCGGCCTTCTAAGTTCGGCCGCAACTCTGTCATTAACACCCCCCCTTGTTGTTTTTGAGCTGCTTCAGAGCTATCCTAATCTCGTACAAGCTGACGTCCGGGATTTCTTCGATATAGTGTAGGATAATCTACGACTATGTAGGTACTGAAATAAATAATATTTTAATAATTCAGTAATCAATCATTAATAATTTCACAACGATAACACACTGCGTTCTTTAGACTATACTATTGCTGGTATTTTCAAAAACAGCAGGTATAATATTTACGCAGGTTTAATATTTACGTCGTACTTTTTTCACAAAACAACCAAAATATTTATTTTTTTCGCTTGGAACAGATAAAACATTGTAAGGCCTCTGCCTCGAATTTCGCGGGCAGCGGGGCGGTGGCGGCGGCGGCGCGTCTCGCATTGTCCCGCCCCGCTACCGCGCCGCCGTTTTGGAGGTCCGGTCCATTTGTTTTTACGCATAAAATCCTGCCGCTCCCGCTCCGCCGCAGCTGCCGCCCCGCTGCCCGCAAAATTCGAGGCAGAGGC
The DNA here is from genome assembly GCA_946251885.1 of Cosmia pyralina. Lineage (NCBI taxonomy): Eukaryota > Metazoa > Arthropoda > Insecta > Lepidoptera > Noctuidae > Cosmia > Cosmia pyralina. The sequence goes on along the minus strand of OX276359.1, from coordinate 13,080,587 downwards.
CTAAGAAACTGAACAACTAAACGTCAATCTGTCAATTCTATCAATATTTTGTAGATCTGTCTTCTGTCTCACTCACTCACTTTTTATATGGAGATTTTTTAACCAAAATGTTTCACTTTTCCGTATAATGTTTCAAGCATGTTCTTTCATACAAACCTTGTCCTGACAATTATTACAAACAAGAAAAAAAGAACTTGCCAAATAGTTGCAACTTGGTTGCAACCGTTCTGAGGTGATACGCTTAGGTATATACATTTGGCAATTGATTTTTATTTATATAGCTTAAAGTTTCAATCAACTAAACATATTCTGAAGATTTTTCTATTATGTGAATTCGTTCATAACAAAAATGACAAAGTAGTACGCCGCTATACGAGTGGGAGCGAGACAAACGCATGGCTCAAAACTTTTTCACTAGTGTCCGCTTATTTGACATTTTACTAGATTAAATTAGTGAAACGACATATCATTATACATATTAGTATTTTATCATAAGTCATACTCATAACACTAAATAGTTTTAGTGAGAAGACGTAATAAAAAAGAATATTCGACATCTACCGTTATTTCGTGGTATCCCCAGGGATTTTGTGAAATCCCTGGTATCCTCATTTCCCTACGACATATATATAAACATCATTCTATGACCCGAGCCGAGCAAAAAAAAAAATCGGAACGAACACTAAGCGAAAACTAAGTAACGGGGTACACCTATAGGATATATTTTTCACGCGGACGAAGTCGCGGGTGGAAGCTAGTTAAAGTATAAGGATCGAATACATATCTACTCTTGGGAAACAACCCCGTACGTGCTACGAATATCAATTTATAAAAACTGAAAATAGATTACAGCTTTCCCGATTCATGCGAATATACGCTTAAACCTGAAGGTTTGATGAAGCTATGCTAACAATTTTATCGGGAAAAATATTTCAGCAGCAACGTTTCGTTTTCATTTTAGTGTAGTCCAAACTTTGGTAATAAAACCCAGTTTGTACATTTGGCTCAACAGTTAATAAAACGTTGATTTAATTAGTAAAGGAATTTCAGTTTTCAGTTTATTAAATTTTGTGTAGTAGTCCAATACGAAAATTAGCAAAGTTCTTATTGGATTTGTTTCTAATATGTATCGAATTTTGAACTGACATAAATCTTGAAAGCAGTTTGGTTTCAGTTCGCGAGTTCATTGACCCGTATTCAAATGAAAAGCAGAAATACAATGCAACTATTAGACCAAAAAACGTCAACAATATCAACAAAGAATAAATAGATAGCATCCGCCATGATTGCTTCAATATTTAATTCTAAAATTTCGTTTACCGCAAACAAGCGTTAAATAAATGTTGCCAAATATTAGGTATAGGTCGCCTGTGAATGAGCTAGTTTCATCTTTGCATAGAGAACTATTTGGCAAATGATATGCACTACTTACTCAAAATACGAAATCCAAACCTAGTAATTATTTTTTTACTGCCTGTTTTATAATCTTCGACGATCGTGAATCGCAGAACCGATTGCTCTGTCAGCCGAAGCAGTAATTTGCAAAAGAGAAAAAACAGTCATTTGTCAGAAACATACAAAAATAAACAACGAACCTTTCCCACGGTTTCGAAAAACGATAGATCCACCGAATAGAATATTATTAACAATCATTTTTGGCCAATAAGAAATCCTATGTTCATCTTTAGGGGTCCACGCGTTGATTGCGAGAATAAAAACTATTTCCGCGTCATGATTTTGCTATTTAGATACAATTCAAGATTTTTGTAGATTTATTAATTACCATAATCATATTGGCTAAACACATGGATTCCAATTAAATCGTTTTATGTACGGAATAATAATTCAGGATGTGCGTTGTACAGAACCTCAGACACAAAGATTATTAGAGTTGCTATTTTTTTCTACTTTGCTAACAATGGCTAGATATTTGTTTTCCGCCTAGCGCTGTTATATTAAATTAGTTTAAATACTACCAATTAAGTCATTAAAATTAACTTTTTAGAAAAACAATGCTAAACGTTGACATAGTTATCGAATTAAAGATTTAAATACTGAACACAAACGTAGGATAGTTAATTTATGAAAGTAATTAAAAGGTAGGTAGGTATTCAGTGCCACAGTGAACTTCGCTTGCAATGAATAGACACGTACCTGTGATAATTACAAGTGATTATCAAACTTTGATTGTAGGTATACCCGACAGCTCTTGCAGACGCCCATAAAAGTCAATTTCACAGTTCTCTAGAAATAATGCTCTTTAGTATCGTGGATGTGATCCATCAAGCCAGAACATCTGCTGAAAATAATTTCAAAAATATATAAAAAGCACCCAGTCTTCTTAAATAGAAGTTTTCATTCAACTTTATAACAATAGCCCTTCCTTCATTGGCACACTGACGTTTGATTACTGCTTAGGTACCGACAGAAAGAAAATGACGTTCTTGTATTTTTTATTTTTTTTTTATTTAAAAAAAATAAATATCGTGGACAGTCTGGCAAACTGCGTTAAAGTTATAACTACCTACACATGGATCATTTATAAAATTGATCTTTTTTTAACTTATACATAAATTGGTGCTAATGTAACATCTCATTTAATTCGTGGGCGTCAGAAGACACACCTACTTAAAATTAGCAAACATCGTTTATCTTAATACATAATTATGGTTATTAAGTTATTATTTTTATTGGTTGTTGATTTATATTGGTCTTTTAGTTAAATGAATATCTTAATAAATTAATCGCATAAGCTTGAGCTGTACTACCTACTAAGCCTCCTGGAACCAAAATTTTGACATTTGAAGGACCTAATAATTACTACCAAAGTACCAACACTAACCCACGTCTTCTTTTTCGATAGCAATCTAATTCAGTCGATCCAGAATTTGGCCACGAACGCCTTCAGTAGCGTCCATCAGTTCCACTACCCACACCCAAAATTGAAAATACACACATCAAAAGTGTCTAGGGATCAAGCATTTTTATGCGGATTTCTTGAGATTGAGATGTGGCTTTGTAATAAATTTATGATTTTATAAATTTATATGGATCCTTTTTGGTGCATTTCATAATTTGAATCAGGAACTGTGAATCAAATTCGAGTAAAAGATGAAAATCAGCTGTCAATATTTTCCCTATAAAAACATACAACGCATTGAAGACATTATTAGTGCTACTGTTTCCCTACTACTGATTAAAACCAACGTTATTATGGAGCGGCGACGTCATTTAAGCAGGGAAGAAATGCTCAGAGCCGTGGGAATGATAGAAGCTGGTTCCCGGCAACGTACTGTGGCTTTAGCTCTGAATACAAGTCAGAGTGTTATCAGTCGACTTTGGACACGTTACCGAAGCACTGGTACCGTGGCTGAGCGCCATGGAGGACGGTATCGCTGCACCACACGGAGACAAGACCGATACATTCAAATCTTAACTCGAAGAGCTCCAACTATAACCGCCATGATGTTAGCCGTGAGGCTTCATCACTCTTCAGGGAACTTAATTAGCGACCAAACAGTCAGAAACCGCTTGCATGAAGTGAACCTTCATTCCCGAAGACCGCTACGGGTACCACCTATAGCAATGCACAATCGTAGGATTCGATATCAATGGGCTCTTGAACACAGAAATTGGGCAGAAGAACAATGGCGTTTCGTGTGCTTTTCTGATGAGTCTCGTTTTGGTATGAGACCGGATACAAGACGTATACGACACTGGAGAACCCCTGGACGCCAACAGCGATTAAAATCCTGCCAGGAAGTCCATCCTTATAGTGGTGGAACCATCATGGTATGGGCGGGTATTTGGATCGGCGGAAGAACTGAGTTGATTTGGATCAGAGGCAACCTCAACGCTCAAATTTATGCTGAGACGATTGTATCAGACGTCATCGTTCCTCTACAAGTGCAAATCGGTCCCTTATTTCAGTTAATGCATGATAATGCACGACCGCACACCGCAAGAGTTGTAAGACAGACTCTCGCCGCAGCTAACATCAATGTCCTGCCCTGGTCTGCTCAGTCGCCAGACTTGAACCCGATTGAGCATGCATGGGATATGCTACAGAGAAGAGCTCTGCCGAATATGGAGGGTATCCAGTCGCAAGAACACCTTTTTTTGTTGTTGCAACGAACATGGGCGGCCATTCCACAGCGTGATTTGGATGAACTCATTTTGAGTATGCCAAACCGATGTTCTTGTGTTGTTAGTGTTCGCGGTAGAAACACGGATTATTAATTGTTTAAGTTACCCAATAAAATTTTAAAGAAAACTGTTATTTCAGTCTTTTTTTCGAACTTTAATGTTAGTGGTTCAAATGTCAAAAATCCCTTTATTAGGAAAATGGCAAATTTCTTTATTAATGCAAAGGTGACTTGGTTTATCGTTACTGTGACAAACGAAAACACTTTATTTGATGAATCCTTAAAGAAAATTTTAATTAATATCAATCAGGAGAAAAGTTATTGCAAAAATATATGTTGATCCCTAGACACTTTTGATGTGTGTATAACCAAGTATATTTTATTTTTTATTTTTAGCCTGTGTTGTCGCATTGCAGGGCAAAGGCCTCCCTTTCTCCCTTCCACTCCTCTCTGTCTTGAGCTAGTCTGGACCAATCCTGTCCCTAGGCGTCAAACTAGTCTCGCCATCTTATCCTGGATCTGCCTCAATGTCGTCTCAAACGTTTTCTGGGACCCACATGGTGGTAGATTTGGCCCATGATATGGGCCAAAGTATATTTAAGGTAGGTAAAACTATGCCAAACCCTTGGGAGATTGTGTAATATTTTTACTAAAAATATAATAACATTTAAAATGTTTCCCTGCGCACCGTACCGACGCACACTGCGGCACACACACACGGTACGTATAACTAGTTAATTTCCTTTGTGACAAAGGCCCGGCTCGTCGGATGGATGCGTGGAAATCGCGATGCGACACGGTGATCCACGCACCGGCCGCTGCTGTCCGTACCCGCTCGCACCCGCTTACGTGGGACGAACGCTGGTCTAGGTAAATAAAAGGTAAATGACAAGTTTTTGTTTTGTGTTAGATCTGTTTTTAGAAGGGGATAGTTTATTTACGTAAACATCTATACCTACATAATTATTATCCTACTTCCTACTATCCTACATCACACTTCACACTAATATTATAAAGGCGAAAGTTTGTGAGCGTGTGTGTATGTTTGTTACTTCTTCACGCCCAAACGGCTTGACTGATTTGAATAAAATATGGTATGGAGGTAGCTGACATCTTGGATTAACACATAGGCTACTTTTTATTCGGATCTACGCGGGTGAAACCGCGGGGCGCAGCTAGTAATATTACAAATGCGAAAATTTGGATGCATGTTTGTTACTCAATCACGCCAGAACGGCTGAACGGATCTGGATGAAATTAGGTACAGAGATAGATTATAGTCTGGAGTAGTACATAGGCTACATTAAAATGTGTATGTGTTTGTGTGTGTGAGATAAATCTCGGTAGTACGTTCCATTGTGATAATTTTGCACCCTCACGCGGGCGAAGCCGCTGGCAAAAGCTAGTAAATTATATTCTCTTTTCGTGTCAGTCTGTATAATCGTGTTGTTCTTCTAAACTTTGCAATGAATTTTTTGCTGTGTCCACCTTAATTTAGAGAATTTATTCCAGCAGATTTATGTATTTATACATGAATATTAAACTTTTACATAATACTAAATAAATCTTGATGTTTTGTCAAGTTATAAAAACCATGCGAAGCAGGGGCGTGTCGCTAGTTATAATTAAAAAAAAAAAAACATATTTCTCGTTGATGTTAACAGCGTCCTCATATTCAAGGTCATTTCAAGAAATTTTGAGCAAAATCCTTATACATGTAAGGGGAATTAGCATCAGGACCACTGTGGTAGATCAGCACCAGCCAGTGTATTCTGTAAAAATCTCACTTTTCTGTGAAAACTAAAGTGAAGTGAACTGACGGGATTAGTAAGGATTGACACTATTGATAGCTCACTTCGCCTGGGTTTATACAGGGTGTCCAGTAAATAGCACGACATACTGCAGGAGGTGATAGCTTGGGTCAATACCTACCAAAACAACACAATATTTATGTTCAGCAAAATCTTACGGATTTACAGTTTTACAAAATTTAAAAAGTTAAGTGATAAGAAAATTGTTCAGTGAAAATTTAAACAAAAAGTACTATTTCTTGAAAACATTCTTGTTTTTGATAGAAAAAAGACTTATCAATGAGTAAAGTAACTATTCACAAATAATTTGATGTAAAAAAAATACTAGAAAATGAATTTTTCATTACGACATGCTTAAAAATATGTTTCAAGGTAGAGATTTTTCAATATTTCGGAAAATTTTGTAAAACTGTAAATCCGTAAGATTTTGCTGAACATATATTATGTTGTTTTGATAGGTATTGACCCAAGCTATCACCTCCTGCAGTATGTCGTGCTATTTACTGGACACCCTGTATACTCTAGTGTTTCAACCCCAAACAGTTTTTACAAATTTGACTAGCAGAGTTGACACCACAAGTTGCATTCATTTACTTGTGAGCCCAACTTGAAATTTGTAAATTAGTAAGCATAGGGTATTATCATGTGACATTTAGTGCTTGCAATGCGTCCGACGTGGCATGATTTACTGCATGGTCTTGATACTTAACTGCTAGGATCTTGTTACGAACTTTATGTAGGTTTGCATGCAGTGAACAAAGTTGTGAGACACCTAGTTTAAGAGGATACATCGAAGCGTGGTGTAGCTTGGTGTGTAAGTGAAATGTCGTCTAGTTTGACGCGCGAGATAGAAGACTCTCAGCGCACCGGAAGTAAACGCGCTTCGTTTAAATGTAGATTTATAACAAAATGCTACACTTAAATCGATGTTTAGCTTAGTAAGTTCTTAACATATTTAAATACCTTCGATTTAAAGCAAATTTTACTGTACAAGGAACTGTTTACGTATAATCCTATAAAACAGGAAATAGACGGTGCTACTTTGGAATATTTTTTCTATCGAAAAATTTCTTGTAGTCATGTTTCGGTTTTAGTACAGCCGTAGACAATATAGTCAAACAACTCATATGGAAAATCCAAATGATTTTACCATATGTATACATTTGATTTTATAAGAATTTTAAAAACACAAAATTTATCGATGTATCCCCTTAAGAAGCAACTTACTGCAGTTTATGTAAAACATTAGTGAAGATTTCTCGTAGTTTCTTTTGTTAAAGTTTCAAATGTGTGGTTTTACGTCTTGTCGAATGTTGAAACATACCGATGAAATGACAAAACAACATTCATCATCATCTGCTTAGCCTTTTCCCAACTATGTTGGGGTCGGCTTCCAGTCTAACCGGATGCAGCTGAATACCAGTATTTTACATGGAGCGACTGCCTATCTGACCTCCACAACCCAGTTACTGGGTAATACGATACCCCTTGGTAAGACTGGTTGTCAGACTTTCGGGCTTCTGACGACCCGTAACGACTGTCAAAGATCCACGAATGACAGCCGGGACCAACGGCTTAACGTGCTTTCCGAGGCACGGAGGAGTCTCGGTATGTAAAGAATGGTCACCCATCCACTGACCAACCCGGCAAGCGTAGCTTAACCTGATGGATCGACCCGTGCGGCTGTTATTACTTAGCCACGAGCTCCTCCTCCATGACAAAACAACATTATTGCTGATTAATTTAAAAGTCAAGTAGAATATTGGGAAACAGCTGTGTCTAGATCCTCCGGCTGATACTTCATTATTATTGGTAGGTACATACGCAATCATCATTGGAAGAGGTAATAATACATAATTGCTCAACTTCAAAAATATTATGACATCTCACTGTACCGGTATCCTCAAAAATAATAGGTACCAATAAGATCTCTGCTGATTTCATCACGTTAAGGTTCATTCGTTTTGCTTCCATGAGTATTTACTGAAATAAAATAAATCTGCACAGTTTACATAAGACAATGTAATCAAATGCAATGGTGGCTACTATTGCGAAACTGTACATAGGTACACGTAATTATGTTATGTAATGGTGATCCTACATTGTTAACATAAAGCAGCGTTTTGTCTGCAAGCAGCCGGAGTCTGCGCGGGCGCAGGACCTCCGAGCCGAGCCGGCCACGCGCATGCGCGACGTTCCCGGAATACAAGCGCGATTAATAGCGACACAAACTATTTCCGCTTAACCGAGACAAATCATAATTACTCCTTCGGGTTTGCTCTTACGCACCCCCCTTTGATGTTTTTATTCCAAATCCCGGTTACGGCCAACTTAAAACAAATAGAACGGCTCACGACCGATTATACGTTTGCGTTAAAACGATTTGTAACGGTGATAGCTTTCGTGAATTTCGCCCATGTTTCTGTCCCTGTGTGGTCCCGCGCTCCTTTTGGATAATTACTTGTTTGCTTTTTGTTATTGGTTCGCCCGTCAATAATTTGACGTTTGAGTGATCAAACGGAACGGCTTCCTTATTTCCCACGACCGAAAATACGACTGCAAACTGAATTATTTTAATTGACATTTTTTGATAGGTACAATAGACATCTTTAGATATAAATATATTTTTTTAACAGGTTAACTTTTTATAGTCGCAAGTTCTTTGACCCGCCGCGACTAATTCTAGGCACGCAATACTACTTCACGATTTTACCTCTAACCGGAGTTAGCAAGCACCCTGCGTGTATCGGTTAAAGCCAATTACTGCATTGTGTACGTAAATATCTGAATGCTTTTAATGTCGCTCTCACATGATTTCCCTTCACAGATCGCCGCGTATTTTGGGTGCAGACAAGCGGCGGGCGTACAGTCGCGCGCAGATGCGACATCCGTCGGTCTCACGTGAAAATCGATTTTCCACGGTACGCCAGCTGGCGCGAGCGACAGCTATAAACCACGTACTCTTTGCTTTCTACGGCAAAAATTGTGGACCTTACTGTTAATAAATTAGGGTCGACAGTCGGATAAATTAGAGTTTCTCATTCATCTCATTAATTTGTCTCGGTGTATGTACTATGAAAGTCAAAAGTTCCTTTGTTGATATTTTTAATGTTTCGCACATTGTTCGTCAGCAAAACGGACCCACCGCGTTTGATCCGATTGCAGTAGTTATTTATGATTATTAGAATAGCGTGCCGATAGCGAATAATTAATTTTTACGTTCAATTCTTTATTGTTATGTCACGACGTTGATGATCCTGATATATTGGTCTTTATTATACGCTCAGGTTTGCCAGTTTAGATGACGTCATTTTCTTTAAAATAACTTTTTTCTAATTCTATTAGGTAACAGCTTTTGCCCACGGCTTCGCCCGCGTGGATGTCGGAAAATGTCTCACGGGAACGTACTACCGGGAAATCCTTCCTTATTCCTTGTCTACATTAAAAAGGGAACCTCTGTGCAAAATTTCAGCTTTCTAGGTTCAAGGGTTTGGACTGGGCGTTGATGTGTCAGTAAGTCAGTCAGTCAGGACTTCTCTTTTTATTTAAGTATATCCTTTTTCTATAGACAATATCAGTTTTTCAAAACATAAAAAAGAATTTTGAATAAGTACCTAAATTCAAATTTAACCTAATCGGTCTTGTAAACATAATAATTATTGTCTCCCGTATAATCCTGGATTTAAAAGGATAACCAGAACAAAGCGAATCAAAGGCAACGTACTTTGTCGAGTCCTATACAAATGAGGCTTTATCTTCTTATGAACGTCACGAACTATGGCGAATCCCTTCTGTAGACAAAAGTATTTATTACTCGCTAAGCCAAGTCAGTGACCCGATACGAAGGTTATTTACATTCGACCTGGAACATACAAAACGAAGTATAAATATCCATGTTCCTTTCAAACTTCGCCATAATTAAAATTAAACAATACTTACTTGAGCGATAACTTCTACTTTGCAAATGTTATCCTTCAATGTAACAATTATGCAGACTTTTAATTTATTTCCAGTATTGAAATAAAAAAGAGTAATATCCAGCATCAGGAGCCAGTCCGCATGATTGACGAGCCACAATATATTGAGCGTTCTCAAATGAAGAATAAGACTGATTACTCCCACTTCGACGATCTCAGAAACGTCAAAGTTTGATTGGTGATTCCCATGTGTAATACTAGTAGTCTCGTAGTAACAAAGGCATAAGGCCTCTTTAAATGTCAATTCTTAGTTATAATGAAGCACAACGAGCACCGAGATCCATCATTGTCCAGACAAGGTCGCACCCGCACGAAACAATACACAAAGATATTCGACGAATAACTTGGATCTACTAGAAAAAAATGTCGACTACCGCCTTATAAAGATGTTTGTTCCAATCCGGTTAAAGGCGAGACTATCGATTGAGCACACTTAAAATTAGTGTAATATAATTAGGCATATGACATGAATTCAACGGGTATCACAATGGAATAAACGAGGCATGGCATTGTGATATGACGGCGTGTCAGAAGCGTGTCGGCCGTGCTCTATGAGGAGATGTGACCACTCAATCGTGCACCACAGCCACTAAATACCTGGATCTAATCAGCATTTCTACACTCATTTTTAACACTTAATTTTACACGTATCTTAGCATTATACATTTGATTTTACGCGTGCCCCGTATGTAGTTCTATCATGTTAAGTGTTATGCGCAGCTGCACGCCGCGCCGACTGAAAGTATGCCTAATGAAATAACGCGTGCATGCTAATGCTTACAAATTGTTTACTTAGTATTACAAAATGCACTTGTTGCGGTAATATAATTTCAGCAACATTTTTTTCTGATTTGGGTAACAAGCTATTAACATTTGGTATTTTACCGTTAAGTACATAGTTACAAGTTGTCGTATTTGTAAAATTTAATTTAACAAATGTAAGGAAACAAATTAAATTCGTTTGAAATTAGCTTCCGTAACCATGCTTGCTCCACGTTCTTCAAGTACTCGTACTCGCCGGTATGCGTAACATTTGCGTGAAAATTCATCCCTTATGTTAATTTGACACGGCTTAAAGGAACATAAGTTTGTGAAACATATTAGCAGGTGGGACGTACGCTTAAAATACTTACTGTGAACTACCGCCAAGTTTATTAATTTTAATTATGTTCAGCTTTTCCACGCTCTATCGAGTTTTCGTTCCCAGTAAAATGTGTGGAAACTGTGTCATATGTTTGTGAAATATAATGTAATTAGGTATTTTATGTATGTAAGTACCTACTTACTAAGTCACCTTTCCACATCTTCCCTCATAATCATTGAGGAAAACGGTTATGGCGTACCTAATGCTTTCCTTTTGAAAGTTCAATTCTAATTCACCGTAACTATCTGAAGCGACGTCTGAGCACACATAAAAAAATGTTTTCTGGTTCTAAAGACTAAAAACTACAAAGAGCGAGGCAAAATTATTATATTACACTTCATGAAATATAGTCTCATATTCATTCTCAGATAGTACACAAAATGAATTTCGTGAGCGGAATACCAGGTAAATTCTATTCTAGTCACAATAATATCATTATGCGTGATTTATATTTAAATATGTCATACTCATAACATAGTATACCTAGTTATTAAGTTAGTCAGGACCGGCAGCCGTCACGGCTATATTAGCATAAGCTAGCATACGCTTAAGTTCTAACTTAAAACATACGACCTACATTATTATTGTAGAATTGTTTGGCTCGTGGTTTTGGCAACGAATAAAATTAACAGTAACTAGTATAGCTTTCCGTAGTTCTTATCTTAAATTAAATTCTGAACACTGAATAAATATTCAAATATGAACAATTCTGTTCAGCAAATCCTATTATTTATTATATTATATTTAGAAAGAATGCCTTTTTTTTCGTGTGGGGAGAACTGAGGGTTATGCCGGATTTCTACCGACTGAAACCCCACAGTTCCTTTCACTACCATGAGTGGGAGGCTTGTGAGACACTTGAACATTCGCCGCTCCGCCGACTAGTAAATAAGGAATGCCTGAAAATTTTCTTGACTTGTATTTAACTTACTACAGTTTCTAGTGATGGTTGACCTATGATAACATAAGTACGAATACTGGTATCAAATCACCATTAGGCGCATTTCTACAAAAAACCTAAAAAAACTGTCATCTTTTATGAAATTAATAAATGCTCAGAAATAACTTAATATTATTATGATGAATAATTTTTAATCAATGCAACTTAATTCATTTAGTTTTTCTTGTTGACTAGAATCTGTTGAATCTGTTATAGATAATCAAGTTAACAGCAAAGCATTGATTCGATTACTTCTACGAGTATGTGACTTATGTGGAAATCCGCTGCTATCTGCACTGATTGAATTAAAACTTAAGCTTGAAAAGTTGTATCTAAATGTTGGTAACAAATAATTATAATCAATCTGCCTAGCCTTTTCCCAACTATGTTGGGGTCGGCTTCCAATCTAACCGGATGCAGCTGAATACCAGTATTTTACATGTAGCGACTGCCTATCTGACCTCCACAACCTAGTAACTGGGTAATTCGATACCCCTTGGTAAGACTGGTTGTCAGAATTTCAGGCTTCTGACGACCCGTAACGACTGTCAAAGATCCACGAATGACAGCCGGGACCAACGGGTTAACGTGCTTTCCGAGGCACGGAGGAGTCTCGGTGTGTAAAGATGGTCACCCATCCACGGACCAACCCCGGCAAGCGTAGCTTAACCTGATGGATCGACCCGTGCGGCTGTTATTACTTAGCCACGAGCTCTTCAACAAAAACAAACAAATAATTATAATGTAAATTACAATTTTTTCTTTTGATTTTTTTTTTCTACAATCAGCGAGAAAATTCTTAATTGTAGATTTTTCAGAAACACATCACTCAACTAAGTTAATTTTGTCTGAAATTCAAATTATCTAAAACTCCCTCAAGTCAAAACCATACAAGTGATATCAATTTCGAAATTGCGTGTTCCAAATTCCGAGGGTAACGGAATGCCTCTAAGAGTTTGAAACTTGAGGAAAGGCCGTTTATTTTCGTAACCTTCACATGAAGGGGCGTAAAAGGTATAAATTTGCGAAAAATAGTATCGAATCCATTAAAATTTAACGCCACTGAGGGTTAAGTAATGGAAAATTTGTACATTGGGTACAAGGGTAAAAAGTGAGGTCGATTACTTAGTTCAGAAATGTACACGTGGTTAATAAGAAGGGTCTTGAAATCGGATGTTTTGTTTTTTAGTTACATGTATATTATAAAACTTTTTGTAGTTTTAAGCTCGAGGAAACTTTTGAGTTGGTTTGGTTGGTTGAGTTTAATCATTCGTGCAAATTAAGCTTTATAATAATAAATTATGAAATAGTACCTACCTACCTATGCAAATTCTTTGTTAAGTTATGATCTGCGATTAACATTCTTTTTGCTTACCGTGGTAATACTCATAGGTAACCAAGAGTCATTCATCAGCGGCTGTCATTCGTAGTTCTTTGACAGTCGTCACGGGTCGTCAAAAGCCCAAAAGTCTACCAAGGCATATCGTGTTGCCCAGAACTGAGTCGTGGAGGTCAGATAGGCAGTCGCTCTATGTAAAATACTGGTATTCAGCTGTATCCAGTTAGACTGCAAACTGACTCCAATATAGTTGGGAAAAGGCTAGGCAGGTCGATCGTAACCAAGACTCAATTTTTAGGCTAACGTACTTATTACAATGTAAGTAATAAATAAGTAGCTACATGTTGATAGCACATGTAATATGATATGCGGCACGCGCTCCACATAATCGAGTTCACTGTTACCATCAAATTAAGTTATATGCTACCAACCTAACATTATTATAAAAGCTCCCGCAGACAAGCGCGACGGGACATCGCGACGCGATTCTAGAAGATGAAGTTTTCAAAGAAATTGTTCCACTAGAGTCGCATCGCTTCGCGGCTGTCTGCGGGAGCCTTTAGTATAGTCAGAAGCTAAACGTATTTTGGTTCTACCAAAGATATAATGAAATATTTTATGGACGACAATGTTGTAAGAACATTAATACCTACTTGAATATTTCCATAACTTAGGTAGGTTTGCACTTCCAATCTCATATTCTTTATGCCAATACCAGTGCAAATGTAATTCTGATTACACACGGTTAAATTAATCATCAATCCTTTTAACATCATAATAGTATAGATATTTAATTTGTAAAGTTGATATTAATTTGAATCAGAACCGCAATGAAATTTCAGTGATTTATTTCAGAGGATTAACTTAATGAAGTTAGAACTTTGTTCTAGTTTAAACCAAATTAAAATGGTCTTAAATATTTCAGTAATGAGATGATAATGTTGGAATTAAGAGTAGATTCAGGGTTTGCCTAACTTTAAATTATGTCTGGCAGCCTAAATTAATTGAGAGACGCTATTGGTAATTCGTTAATGAGTAGATCTATTGAAACTACTACTACTTTAATAACTTTTCAGTTTATGGGTGCGTTTCCACTGACGCGGAGCTGGGCGGAGCGGAGCGGAGAAGAGCAGAGAAAAGTGTTTCCACTGAAGCGGAGTAGAGATTACGAGCACTGTGATTGGTCAATTCATAGATCACGGCCCTGCTCTACTCTATTTTTTCCGGCTCGGGGCCGCGTGCTCATATATTTTAATTGAAAGTCTGCTCAGCTCCGCTCCGCTCCACTTACATTGTTTCCACTAACGCGGAGTGGAGATTTTGAGCACTGGGATTGGTCAATTCACAGTCCGCTCCTCTCCACTCCGCCCAGCTCCACGTTAGTGGAAACGCAACCGTAAATAACTCGACTTTCTTTTGTTAAAGCTGAAATCTCAATAGTTTTCATTAAATGATTTATAGAGGTTTCACGGGCAACGCGTCATATTTGTGACAATTATAATTAAAAGAATGTAACACAAACTTCGGAGCTTTCGATAATTTCATGCATCGTTTAGTCATATAAAATACAAGCATGAAGACGTTGAATAATTCATATTTATGTATGCGTTCATCGTTAATGTCAATTTTTATTATCACTGTTGCTAAACCATAGCTAATAGCGCGGCGTGATTGTGGGAATGCACCAGCCGCCCATTCCATTGTATTGTTTTATTGACAACGTTCATTTAACCACAGCCACTATCGTTAGCCGTTATTGAATCAATATACGTTTCATTCATAAAAGTAAACGAACGAATTCTTTCACATCGAGCTCGGCGTGACGAAAATGCTGTCAGTAAAACTTTCTCAAATATTTTCACATACTTTGTATATGAATCAATTAGTGCCAAGACAACATTTTGATTAGCTAACAATTCCGTAACGAAAATAATGGAACCTTCATTACTCTCACGGATATTTTGTTGACGTTAATGTCACTACTTTTCATTTGGATTTAGGACTCGAAGCGCAAATTACTGTTAGCTGTGCAAAGTAAAATTAACATAATAATATTTAAACAAACTTATACTAGCAGGTAATTAGCGTTTTCGTCTGCAGCTTCAAAAATAAATCGCAGTATAGGCAAATCCTTAAATTAAGCATTAATTAATAAAATTAAGTATCAATAATAGCTGTTGCCTTCGGCTTCGCTCGCGTGGGGTGTCAATACTACAGTATCAATACTCTTTGAATTGGGTTACTACTACAAGTACTTGGGAATAGTCTCTTTGAAAGTGGGGTGTCAATACTCTTTGAATTGGATTTTGTTCACAATTTCATGGGTTTAAACTAATTTCGCGGAATACTATTTTCTTTTTCTGAAATAAAAGTAGCTTAAGATTTTCCTTATAATATCAGCTATCTGGCAGTGAAAACCCCGTCAAAATCGATACAACCGTTTCAGAGATTAGTCGGAACAGACAGACTAAAATTTAAAAAAAATGTTTTTTTGTTAAAAGTAAGTACATTATTTTCATATGCATTAAGTAAATAGTTGTTATTTTGACATTACAAACAGACCCTTTCATTTTATTTATTTGTATGTATCTAATATGTATGTACATAGGTAGGTAGATTGAATAGATCTAGCGTTCTTCGTAAACATTTAAGGCTAAAACTGGATTACATAAAATAAGTAGTTAGTCCTGAATTACGAGAAATGTTCATAACAAACATAAAGTACGCTAATTATAGTAGTTTCGTATCTTAAACAAAGCTTAGCAAAACTCTTAGGACTTCAAAACTTATAAGTCTTGGAAACAATGTCCTGGCAAATTATGAAAATGTGGCGAGCTAAGCCAGTGTTATATTTCACGAGACTCTTCTGCCAAGTATTGCTTATGTAAGTGAGACTGAAGTTTGCTGAGGATCTAAGGATTTTGCTTCAAAATTCATATATATATTTAAACATTTTACAAAATATCTATTTAATATTTTGAAAGAAGAAAGAAAGAAAGAAAATACGTTTATTTGCGGTAAACATGACGCAAAGGACAACAAAATAAAATAGACAAAGTAAAAAGCAAGTTTTGGGGAAAATATGCGTCACATCTACGCAAAACAAATTTTTTTCTGACACTTTCTAAACCTCTGGTTGCTCTAACAGCCGGCAGCTTCAAGCCAAGTGATAAATTGCTCTTATAATTTAAAACTTCTCATCAAACATCGGGGTGAAATTCCCCGCGTGAAAGCCAGTCAGGGATCCCTGAACAATAACATCCCCTACTCAACGAGGCATAACTGAACGACGTTACCATTACAAAACCCCGTCGAATAAATTCCGAATCACCCCGACATCACCCCAGCTAAATATAAATCGCAAAAGTAAATAAACGACTACCATTACTGCCCTGATTATTTTATACCCCTATATTACTGATGACGCCATTTTGATTTCACTATATTTTTTTCACAAACGCTACCGATAACAATAAGAACATTATTCAAAAATAACGGGGGATTTAGTGCAACAAAGTTGAAACTGTTGCCAACATTTTGCGCAACATACTGCAAAGCAAGATTTATTGAGTTTGTACATCGACTAACTTTTAAATATTTTAAAGCGAGACTCGATCACAGAATTAAATTGAGAATGAAAATAAAATGGTGTATTTAGAAATAAATACTCCAAGAGAATTTGTTTTCTTTTCACTCCAAAATCTCAAATTCGACGAAGCTGATTGTCCTGAACATCAAACATTAGACACACAAGTGAATTACCGCAGCTTTTACCCTCACAAACAATGTGATGAGGGCAATTTTCCTGCCCCAATTTGTTGTTTAAGTGATTTTCCCGACGACACAGCTCTCTTGGCATTGACATTGGCAAAGTAGGGCATCGGGTGAGAAGACGATTGTTCCCGACGGTTGTTGGGATTTAATACGGATACCGCGTCAATGGTGTATGAAACAAAGTTAAGCGGAGCCTGTGGGGTAGTTCAATGGGTTAAATGTCTGTAGGTAGCTGGAAGTTTTTTTTGGTATTGCAAACATTTTTATTTTGTACACCCACAGTTTTCTACAGCAGTTCTTGGAATAGAAAATTCAGTTTGGACACGACATAACCTATTAAAACTAAAATGCCGTAATGTAACCGAACTCGTCAAATGATGGAGTTTGATTACATGACGACATATGTAGGTATAATGGGCAGCTCGCCGTCCGGTAAGGACCAGGCCCGGGTCGACGTCGCGTTGTGTTCCACGCGCGCCTCAAAGAGATGTCAGCAGTGACGGGGTCAATTGGGCCGATGCCGCCGGGATCGCGGGTAGTTCGAAAGAGATACCGTGGCCCTGGCACGGGCAACTGAAGGATCATGGGTGGGTTTTAGTCAGTAAAAGTCTGACACGCCCTCCCGCTCTGCCCAGAGCGGGAGAAGTCATTTGATGATTTCCCATCCACAAAAAAAAAAAAAAAAAAAAAAAGTTACCAGGATGTTTTCAACAACTTTCTCTCTTGCACAACTTAGGGCTTCATAATCATCATCATAATTATCGTTTTAAAGCTTGTTGTGACACTCTGAAAACATTCCATCCGTAATTATCATCCTCCCGTAGTTTATTGAACCATTTCCATTCGACGATTATCTTTATTATATCATCATCACACCTCATAATCTTGGACGTAGGTAAATTAAATTGTATCTATTACACACACCATCTACACTCAGTACATTAATAGGATCATCGATTAAACTGCCTGTACATTACGGCCGAAATATTTTGGCGAATCCGAACATGGGCACTACGAACTGTCGCACATGTTCTCTCACTCACAGTCGCCTCATGTCACCATTTGGTTACTAAAAAATGTAACTGCGCAGCTTTCTGTAATACCTCTTCGAAGCTACAGTAACTTACATAGAAAAAATTCAGTGTAACATCTCTGCAGGTCAACACTTATTATGCATGGCTTCGTGTACCGTCGCTCTTAGCCCCATTTACAATGCTGGTCACATTTCTAGTAGCAACATAAATATACAAGTAGGAAATGGAAAACATCAGCTTCTATTTAACGTTTTCTAAGAAGCATTCAATTGCTAGATTGTGCCACAAACTGCAAATGAAATTGCTTTTTGAAATCTGTGTGAAAAAGTTGAAAAGATGTAAGTTCTGGCGTTCAACATGCGCGACAGAAATTCTTTTCCTTTATATTTAAGTCGGATCGCAAAGTGACTAACTGTAAATAGGGAAGCTCGGATTTCTATTCTCCATGTTTATTTATAACTAGCTACACGCTGCGGTTTCACCCGCGTAGACCGAGATAAAAAGTAGCTCATGTATTAATCCAGGGTATAAGCTATCTACATACCAAATTTCATCCAAATCGGTCCATCGGTTAAGCGTGAAGAAGTAACAAACGTACAACCACACACACACACTTTTCTTAACCCACTCAGGGTACAAGAGAAACTCCTAAAGGGAGAAAAGGTATTTGAGTGCCTAAACTGGTACTGTTAGTCGTTCTTGTAGGCCATTCTAATAGGACTCAACAACACTTTCAACGTGTGTTATTAAAAACTTGTAGGTATACATAGTATCTATTATATTATCTCATCATCTGCCTAGCCTTTTCCCAACTATGTTAGGTTCGGCTTCCAGACTAACCGGATGCATCTGCATACCAGTACTTTACATGGAGCGACTACCTATCTGACCTCCACAACCCCGTTGCTGGGTAATACGATACTCATGTGGTAAGACTGGTTGTCAGATTTTCGGGCTTCTGACGACCCATAACGACTGTCAAAGATCCAAGAATGACAGCTTTCCGAGGCACGGGGGTATCTCGGTATGTAAAGATGGTCGACCCAAGCAGTTGTTATATTATCTACTAGCCTCTGCCCGAATCTTCATCCGCGTGAAATTTCTTGACTCCCTGACTCACCCCGTCGCATCGCATCACCTGCCCGCGCTATTACTTCGTTTTCGCGTAGCGTTCTTTCTGAATTTTTTTTTATTTTGCTCGGCTCCTAAATGTTGTAGCGTATTATTAAATACCCTATTACCTTTCTCAAGAATTGGGCTATCAAATACAAAAACAATTTTTCATATCTGATTAGTAGTTCCTGAGATTAGCCCGTTCAAAGTTCAAACATACAAACAAACAGTAAATTGAAAAACAAACTTTTCAGCTGTAATAGTAAGTACATAAATAGGACCTAAAGGTCATGTGTGGTCTACCTTCCCTCTTCATTAGAATAACATAGAAAGAGCATCTCGCATCACATCCAAACCAAGGGCAAACGGTATAAATTTGTAAGGAAACTCTAAAGGGAGACCACAAATAAATACATTTCAATAACAATTCCCGTTTCAACTCCCGTAGCCCTTACATGGTTGCATGGTCATCGAACATTTGCATAGTAGTCATCACTTCAGTTTATTACTCGTATAAACATACTTCACCTAACAACGATGAAGTGCTAGAGGTAAGTATTCCCAAAGAATTTTCCATGAAAAGCTATTATAGTTTAACGGACTTCAGTGACGATATTTGCATATCTCCAAATTATGTGATGCTTAATAACGTTTTACACGGTGCAACAAACAACATGCAGTCGTCAAATAACAAAATTACTAACAACTTATTAGAAAATTCCTCCAGAAAATAAGGGGAATATTACGTACTCTATTCGTGACAAAACGGTTTTCTTGGTTTTCAATGACATTTTTCTTCTTTATTCTCGGTACATCGACATATGGGTCTTAGAGACACAAATTGGATATCTTGTTGCTATGTGGAAGAACTCGGTGTTAGTGACACTGCGGAATGTGTCGAAAACATTCCGACCCATACAAATGTGCCTAGCCTTTTCCCAACTATGTTGGGGTCGGCTTCCAGTCTAACCGGATGCAGCTGAATACCAGTATTTTTACATGGAGCGACTGCCTATCTGACCTCCACAACCCAGTAACTGGGTAATACGATACCCCTTGGTAAGACTGGTTGTCAGACTTTCGGGCTTCTGACGACCCGTAACGACTGTCAAAGATCCACGAATGACAGCCGGGACCAACGGCTTAACGTGCTTTCCGAGGCACGGAGGAGTCTCGGTTTGTAAAGAATGGTCACCCATCCAGTGACCAACCCCGGCAAGCGTAGCTTAACCTGATGGATCGACCCGTGCGGCTGTTATTACTTAGCCACGAGCTCCTCATTCCGACCCATACAAACATGAACAAAATTCCGCGACATTTGTTTCAGCCGCAATGTCGTCATTTACCAGCAAATAAAATACAGTTGAATTATTGTAGCTGCCAGTAATATACATACAAGATTTTTTTTAAGAATGAAAATTAGAAAATTGGATTTTAATGTGTTAAGGCTTGCTATTTTATGCGACTGTTACAATAATTTAGGCTTAGAAAGTATAATATAATTGAAAACTAGAAATAGAATATTTACATTATGATAAGTAATAATAAACCCAATAAGTACCTACACAGATACAAACAAGAGATATGATTACTTTACTACCACTTGCTTCGTTCACATCACACAACAGACGTCACACATCGCACATTATTCGCGCATCTCGAATACCTGTCTTGAAAAACAGACAACAATAGTACGACACTTCACACCTATTACGACGCACCCCGGCTCCATTCACGTCCCTGACGCCACACACAATGACACCAGCATAAATGTCAATAACTACAGCGGCTTTTACAAAAATCGAACAATCTTCATTCTCTTCAGCCAGTATTTGATGTATTAGCCACGAATTAGGCGGCCAGTCCTTTTATACAGATACATAATACCCTTGATGGTATCTGAACTCATTCACGAGGTGACAAAGTAGTTACGCCCACTGCTTGTGTGTGGCAAAACTTGGGTGGTTCAAAGTAGGAAGTCGAAACTTATGTATTATCGGCAACACTTAAGCATGCTCAGTTTAGAAAATATTTCTGCGGAAGCGAAGCTAGTGACAGACCACACCCCTTCCTGGTTTCGCCCAATTAGAGCCAATATACGCATTTGCGTGAGTACAGGGCGTGTAACAACAAATAACAACAAACATTAGCAACAAATCAAATCAATAACAAACGTGCATCGTATTGGTCAAAACGCATGCATCGGGCGATGGAGTCGTGAGCCTATGCGATTATCGCCTTAAAGGTAAGCATACGGAAGTTTGGCTGGTAGTACTGTTAAAGATTTAAGGTATTCATTAATGTTTTAGACTTGGAAAATTTTGTATTGTAGTCGTGATTAATGTGATAAGTTCAAATAAGGCAAGATTTTGAAAACTCTCGTTAGCTCCTGATTTTATTTTGGTATCTTAGCGTAATATCTTCTTGTGTCATCAATTAAATAGACATCTAAAAATATCACCGATGTGAAGTTCGTATTCATAATTTTAGGTATTGGGAACAATTTAATACAAATTAGTTTTTACATAAGAATTATGTCTTTTCTTTTTCAAATAGTGTGTAATAATTTGCAATGTAACGAAATAAAAAAATAATACCAGAAACCGAACACCTATTGTTTTTCCGAGTAACTCCAACACGCAAACACCTTAAGAGTTAACAATCACATATTTGTCACGGAAGCAATCAATAACGCCGTAGATCTGTCATCAGGTAAGTACAACCACACAGTAGAATGGCCCACCACCCACCGGTAGCATCATAGTTTGGTTTCCAACAATATACTTCACTTAAATGTACTTTCGTCTGAAAACAAAGCCTCGCCGTTCGAAGGCATGTTTTGGCCTGAATAGTCTTATTTGTGGTTTCTGACTGAATACAGCAAGCATCATGGGGGTCGACTCTGGCTACCGAACAGTAGTACCACACTCTTTGTTCTAATCTCAACATGTGGTCCATAATTGTGCGGTTGGATGAAGAATTTTGTTACGGACCACAAATTAAGACTTACAAACTATACGGATTGTCAAGCAGTTCGTAGAAGGGTAGTCTAGCCTTGTGCTCAAAACAATTTACTTTGGAGCACTTGTTGTAATTAACAACACCAATTTCGTGTTGACGATGACTGTAGCCGAGATAAATAAAGACCTTAATAGTATCTAACAATTGCGCGTCAAATTGAACGGACGTTGTTTTACTGGTAAGATTTTAATTTCGTGAAGAGAGTCAGCGTCATCAAAATGTTTACCACGATCTTTAAGAAAAATATTAGGTATTTTACTTTTCTTTCCTTAGCCCAGTGGCATAAAGCTCAAATTGTCGTGCTTTCTCGCGATGGCAATAGTTTGGTTTTACGCATTTCTCGAACTAGGTTTATTAAGAGATATCGTGGCACCGGTAAATGTTCATAAAATCCAAGGAGCCTGCACACTGACTGGGAGACAAGTTTATTGTTTCTTTAACGACATCGACACACGGTTTTATTGGAAACAGTAAGTTGAACCTATAAAGATGTTCTAGCCATTTACTGAAGTATAGAACAAAAACATTACCTTAACTACTTAATATAGCTAATATTGAGTCATCGGCACACTCATACCGAGGTGTTCTGTCATTATTTGAAGATGGCTAGACCGATTTAGATTTTTTTTGTTTTATTCGAGAGAGTATGCATCACAGTTGGTCCCATATAAAATTGATTAACTTTGCTTCGGTAGTTTTTGAGTTAGCTTCAATAATACGTATTTTTTTCCCCACTTTTATATGGATGATGTTCTAGTTTGTTTTGCAGGTAGTGGTATTAGAATTTGTGTGGGGTAGTTACTACAACTAAAAAGTGAAAAATAAAAACTTTTTTACAAAAAAATACAACCGACTTCCAAAAACAACACTACAAAGTGAAAAATAACTTTAATTTCGGAAGTCGGTGGCAAAAAACGAAAATACATTTAACTAGACACCGACTTCCGAAATTAAAGTTATTTTTCACTTTGTAGTGTTGTTTTTGGAAGTCAGTTGTATTTTTTTGTAAAAAAGTTTTTATTTTTCACTTTTTAGTTGTAGTAGCTACCCCACACAAATTCTAATACCACTACCTGCAAAACAAACTAGAACATCATCCATATAAAAGTGGGGAAAAAAATACGTATTATTGAAGCTAACTCAAAAACTACCGAAGCAAAGTTAATCAATTTTATATGGGACCAACTGTGATGTATACCCTCTCGAATAAAACAAAAAAATTCCAAATCGGTCTAGACCGATTTGGAATTTTTCATCCATCCCATTCCATCCAGCCATCTTCGAGTAATCGGGGAACATACATAAAAAAAAAGACATGTATGGCTCAAAATGCTGGAAATGGTGTTTATTATCACCCCCTTAAGGCTTGCACCTAGCTTCCAAACACTCTGTATAGTGGCTTTAAAATCATAGGCACAGAAACGTTGCGTTGGAATCTATAATCAACACTCACGAACACATACGAACTGTTTGACATACGCAAATATCCAATTGAATAGGCCATAGAAATGTAAGGAAAACCACTATTTTAAGAAAACAAAAGAAAAATCAAAATGTCTTATATTAGTAGAATTACTTAATTCTTTATGGATTATCTACTATTATGGATACAATGGCGTACTCCAATAAAATTTTAAAGACTCAATACGTAAGTCCCTACTCGTATTAGGCAAAAAAATTTACTTCGGGCGAATAGCCACCGGAAAAATAAAAATATTTAAAAATGTCAATTCGCCCGATTCGGGCTAGTAAATTCGGGCCAATAGAACATTTTGTGCTAACATCGACTTATGAATTTCGTCTGAAAGAAACTATTTTAAGAAGTGTTGTTGACTGTTGAACTTAATGCCTTTTCTTCTTCTCCACCCTACTGTCACCGGGCTTATTGCCAAGGTCCTCTTTGCTAATGGACAGTAACTCGTAGCTACATTATATAGCTAGCTAGCTAGCTAGCCTAGGTAGGTACATTAGATGGATGCCATGTGGGTGTAAGAGGCGGTTTTTTATCAAGAAAACACAAAATACCATGAAATACAAACGTAAGTAGATAGGTACGGTCAGCAACAGAAGTCGGTTAACACTGCTACTTTTTGACATCATATAAATTAACACAAAATGATACGATAAACTGCTTTTTTTTCGTTTAACTGTTAAGAGTTAACGTTATTAAAATTTTAAGTACTTCTGTGCCGATTTGAATTGAATATTTCGAATAATAATTAAGATTAAAAAACTGCAAGTGTTAATCGACTTTTGTTGCTGACTGTACTATCAAAAAAGTCTTAGCGCAACAATACATATATACTTCGGATTTTTTCTTACTTTCCGAAAAAACGATTGATAAAGTTAACTTTGCAAAAAAATAAGAGAAACTATGAGAAATCATTACAAAATCTCACTAAACAAAACAGTGATTATGACGATTTGAACAATCAAGAAAACAAATGACGATCTCTGTTCAAATTCTGTCGCCGTTCCGGGAACGTGACGAGTTGTAAATCTATTTAATTGCCAGTATTAGTTTAAAGCTCTAAACGTTTTTACACAATATTTTTGGGTGCTACCTCCTGCGGGCGGCAGGAGCTTCGCAGTAAAACAATAAAATGTCCTGTTGTACTGTTAGTCCCTTTGTGTTCCGTCACAATCGGCGACATTGGCCCTAACTGCCGTCCATTGTTTCTGAATGACAAATGAAGACGTTGGACAACACTGAATTTTGTTAATACTAAAAGTAGTTGCTTGATTTCCCACTTAGGGCACCCGCAAACAGGCGTGATGCGACGGCGCGACGCGACTCTGGTAGACAATTCTAATGAAGTTTTCAAAGAAATTGTTCCATCAGAGTAGCGTAGCGCCTGTCTGTAAGACCCTTTATATTTGCAAGTTTAATAAACATAGATAAGTTTTTCAACCTATAATAGACCTAGTTATAATTACAGTCAGAATAATTAACAAATATTGAGATAATCGAAATGCAAAATCCTGAATATTTGACTGTGTAGCTTTCCCTAGAATTATCCATTTCCCTAATAATTAATTACAGTGACATTTCCCTGAAATGCCACATTATTTAAACGAACGGGAATATTTAATTAGTGCTTCAATAATAATTACAATTTCTGTGTACCTACTGTTCGTTTGGATAAATTCCGAATGACGGATTTCGATTTTATTTATGGAATGCGTGGGTTGCGAGTCGGCTTTAATTCTGTGGTTTCATTGTGGTTTAGAGTTAAAAGTGTTGTTTATTTTTCGTGGTTAGCTGCTTGTAAACTTAGTAGTATACAATGATGTTGAGACAGGTAAGCAGTGGCGGACTTTCCCTAAGGCCGAAGAGGCCCAGGCCTAGACGGCCAAATATTAGGGGCGGCCAACCTGCACCTGTGGCTGGCGATATCACAGTTCAGTAAATAATGGAGCTTTGACGGCTAAGGGCTAATTTGACCAAAGTTGGATATCCTTTATCCGTAGAATAAAATTGACGACTAACAGTTTTTGTATGGAGAAACTCTCAAAAATTCAAAATTTATTCGAAGATTAAGACTACCGGGTAAGTTTAGTCGAATCACCCTAAGTTGAATCGAACACAATATCTATGACTTGACACCAAGGTTTAAAACATCTATTCTTCATTTATCGTTTACACGTAAAACAAGTTGTAAAGACAAGTGTATGTAAAACTAGTATTTTTTTTTAAAGTGAACAAAATATGAATTAACAATTTTATGTCTGAACCAATGTCAATACATGTCTTAGTGATGATACATGTTTTATACAGGACATGTTTTTGACAAGTCCTTTAAAATACCTGTCGAAAACAAGTATCACAACTTGTATATGTATAGGAATAGGCGCCGGGAGGGGGTGCACTTGCACTTTACACCCCACTGGTTTTAAAATAAAACATAGGTAGGTACAAAAATATTCAGAAATTTTAAAATATCCGAAAACGCCTAATACAATAGTAGAGAACCGAATTATCCGATGAGGGATCGTTAAATTTTCGAGTTCGCTTCGTTCGCTCTTACATTCTCTTGCATTAGTCCCCAAAGTACCTAATCCTTTTTCTGTATGAATGGTCAACAGAAACTCCAATCTACCCTAGGCGGGTTGCAAACATTTTTAAGCTCGCTTCACTCGCTGTTGCATCCTACTCTCGTAATTCTTTAACTTCTTTGTAAAAATCGACACAGCCATTGATACACTTTCAGTATGAATGGACAAGAGAATACCTATCCCATTCGAGGCGAGGTGCAAAAATTTTCGAGCTCACTTCACTGGCTCTAGCTTTCTATACTTCTATATACATTTTCTTTACTGCTGTGCAGTTTGGCAGTAGTAAAACTTTTTGTAATAAGATGTCACCACTAATACCTAAACGCTTTTTAATTTTTATTTTTTTTTAATTGTAAAACTTTTTTGCATAAGTCGACAAATTTACTCCTTGTATGCAAAAACAAACGAAAACCTAACATATCCGAGGCGAAATTCAAAGAAGCTCGCTTCGTGGTGCTGCAGATGCACCCCCCTGGAAATAAACTTACCGGCGCCCATGACGTATAGGTGGAAACGCGAGATTACGCTCCTAAATCATCGGGCGGCTACTTCTAAACAGCCTAGGGTGGCCGAGGCTGCTAGTCCACCTCTGCAAGTAAGTAGTTATTGTTGGAAAAATTTAATCTCAGTAAACAAAGTTATTTCGTATAGGTAATGACAGCAGTAGGTTCAAAATCAATTTCCACTGAAGTGTTCTAATCCATAGAAATTTTTCCTCCAGGATCAGGATCGAATCATACCGTACACAAGGCAGAAAGCACACACAAGGCAAAAGACTAAGTAGGTATGTAAAACTTTATTCCAATCACTACATCAGTCAATCAGTGTCAACAAAACAAAGGAAAAATCACCTTCTAAAGGAACCATTAAATACAACACCTCAATAAAATGTTTGTAAACACGCAAAGCGCTCCAGCTGTGAGGAGCAGCATGGCCCAGCTAAGACAATGTCCACCTAATGGCTACCGATGACTCACTAACTATAAATATATCATTGTTATGAAGACTTCCACCGAGCTTACAGGAATCACGAGCGATTGTTGTGCCTCCTATGCTAAAACCAGACTCATAATTTGTTCAAAACAAGGCACGCTCTTTGACTCCATAGTACCATATTCCTGATAAAGGGTCACAGTATGACGTCCAACTCGAACGAAATTCACTCCATTGTTGATTTGAAAACAAAACGGCGTGTCGACACCCTCGCATCTATTATTTAGTACTGTTTCAATTCCTGTACTGTCAAAATGTTAAACAAAACATGGAACGAATGTCACCCTTTGTGATGCGAGCCTTAAAACGATAATGAAGGCCGTTATTTATATATTATTACTTGTGAGTTTCCCCGTTACAGTTTGTGTCGAATTGAGACGTAGGAACAATATTGTCTGTTTTGTTTTGCAAAGGTTTTTAGAAAGTGAAACAAAATTAAAACGGCTTTTAAACAAATATATAAAAGCTAATATAGATTATGATTTTAGATCGTCATCATTTTGTGCCTTCTTACAGCAGCTCAACATCTGAAACATATTCCATACTATATTGAAAGCTATATAAACTTCCAAAGAAACAATCGCTATCGAGCACACTCATTGCTCAATCGATCGTTTGTAGAATTAAATAAAAATCCGCCTTGTTGCGCTAGCTAGCGAAAAAAATGTTTTATTTTAGTCAATATTCCACAAAAACTAGGAATCTGTGTTGACTTTTTTGGTCGAGTGATCAGTGGACATGCACGACTTTCGCATTTGATCAAGTCTCTGTGGACAGCGGAATGCCGCCGGATCATTTCTCGTGAGAACCGATGAACGGCAACCAGCGTCAAGTGCCGTCGACAAATATTTTTGGGTGATTGTAAATTTTTGCTAAGCAAATGCTTTCGTTACGCTACTAAATAGCTTTCTTGAGAAACAATTTTGAATGTCTACCAAATGTTAAATGTCATTTCATTTGAGAGTCCTGAGAATTGTGTCAGGCATTGATTGAATTTCTTTTCATATTATGTAACAAAACTGATGAAAGATGAGGAGCTCGTGGCTAAGTAACTATATAATATATTATATAGATATTATATTATATAGTTGGAAATATGGACTTGGTTCCGAAATAAATGAATTTTAATTTTAATTTAATTTAATAACAGCCGCAGGGGTTGATCTATCAAGTAAAAGCTATGCTTGCCGGGGTTGGTCCGTGGATGGGTGACCATCTTTACATACCAAGACTCAAAAGTTAACTTAAGTTAAGCCGTTGATCCCGGGTGTCATTCATGGATCTTTGACAATAGCCCGAAAGTCTGACAATCATGGATACCGTATTATCAAGTCACCGGGTTGTGGAGGTCGAATAGGTAGTAGGTCTATGTAAAGTACTGGTATTCAGCTGCATCCGGTTAGACTGGAAGCCGACCCCAACATAGTTGGGAAAAGGCCAGGCAGATTGTTATTATGTAACAAAACTAATTGTCGAATTATAATTAGATTCGAATAATATACAAAAATATTTCCTAAAATTAAATGACATTTGTAACTGGCATTTATTGGAGCCTTTTAGAAAATCCATCCAATTATTTTACTGATTGAGAAATCTGTAATGTCTGAAGACATCCGATCAGAAACTTTGCAATCGTCAACAATACCGCAATGCAAAGTAATAAATTAATTACTCTCAATTCTCCAAGGTTTGACAGACAGGTTTCAGCAAACAACCTGTCGCGATGGTAGTGGGTACAGCTCAATCAGGTAGCGACAGTGTGTCCAATCCCCGTCGGGTCGGATCGTGACACGTGCGTGAATTATCTGCTGTGAAAATCGATCGAGTACCGATAAGATTTTTCCGAAAAAGCAAAGCCGATGTCCGATTAGTGACGTGACGATCCCCACCACCCCCATATCGGAGAGCCACGAAGCACCTGCGAACACTCCCGACCCGCTATAACTGTCGCTGATATTTTTGAATTTTTAATTGCTCAACAGTTAGCCCGTAATTCAATTTTGTGATGTTTCGTTCTCACGCTGTAGTGTGAGAACAATCATCTAGAGAGTTTTACATGTTTTAGTAGTCGTTAGATACGATTACCGCTGTCCGATACGCAAATACAAGATTGGTATGTATTTATAACATACCGGAAACTAAACGCAGTTCACATAACTATTATTATGTACCACGGTGCTAATTCGATTATTGATACCAATTGTTTTAAAAGTTATACTTTGAAGATATCATGAATGAATTGTTAGTACATGCTGACATTGTCAGAATGTAGCACAATTCAATAACACTTAGACATAACTTTTTACTGTTTGACAATTAAGAAAGTGGTATCAATATCAAATCGATACGCTTAACGTTTGATCTTTCATTGTCAGCTCTTCCGACTACCTTAGATAGTTATTGTGTGAACGTTTAAGTATAATCCTTATTTATATTCATGTCCTCATTGCCATACAGTAGTCGATGTATTAAGACGGCTTAGACTACAAAAACCCACATCCGCCTCCACAAAGAGTCCCCGCCCAGTTTTTCCGACAAACTTGATTCGTCATGTCCAATTAAAACTGAGCCACGATTTTTCTCATCGACGATCGTAGATTTTTGGATTAGCTGAGATTTGGATAAGGAAGTGAGAATGTTGGGCTTAATTTATCGGTAGGACTGACTTAATTTACGGTACTTAGATAAAAGTAATACTTCCTTCACATTCAATTGCAGTATTTTTATGAACGTTCGCATTCTAATCTCAATCTTAATCTGTCAAAAATACCTCTAATTTACCTACATTTTTGACAAGTTTTTGACATTAATTATTACTGCTGAGATGACATTGAGATTGAGATTTAATTACGGGAATTGGCCTTCAGATCTAAATTGTATTTAAGACTGAAATTAATTATCGTTTATTCCATATTATTTTTATATAAAATGGAAAACCCTATAATTAATTTAACATGACTGAAATACATCTAAACTAAACTTTAATTATGTTAAAAACTGCAGGAGTTCGGAACTCATGAAAGTAATATAAACGAACCGGCAATCTTCAATTACTTAAATTAAATATAGGCGTTACCCAGGCAGCGTCTTATTAGTTACACGTGTACAAATATTATACAGAATAGTAAATAAGTAGATACATAAGTACAGTCCAACAAAATTAAATAATAATTTAACGTAAGACGTAGGTCTGTAGGACCTTAGAAAAGAAAGTAGAACTTCAGTTAGGTAAATAGGTAACATTAGATATAGGGAAAATTATGAGCAGCAAGCTTTTACGGTTGCACTCAACTCTAGACTTTCCATTAAAGTTGAGAGGTTCTATTGCCGTTAACGTACGTATCAACAGTGTGCTTTAGATCTTTGACTTCGGTAATGGGAAGAAAACTGTCAAATTAGTTCCGTGTAGATGGAGTTAAGTGTTTGTTACTTTCATTCAGTTGCATGTCAATGTAGTTCCTTGCTGAAAACTTTGCCGCGAGATAGTGCTAAATGTTTTTTCTGGTCTCCGATTGGTCGCTTTGTCTTCAAGATGACATTGACAAGTGACAAACACACAGCGCTCTCTTGCGGCAAAGCTTCCGGGAAATCACCCTATTACGATATGATAATGTTTAAGTTCGACTTGTAAAGCTAATTCATACTACGGAACTACCACATACTGCCGATATCATTATTTGCTAAGCGATATTAAAAGTCAACCATCTTGTCAAGCGTAACTTCAGAAAGATTCAGCCATACAGTTTCTTATCCATCGTTGTTGATTCCAAGACACAGACGAATATCGTCGTCAAGTCAACCGCGGTTCCCACGCGTGTGCCTTACCGAATACTTTTTGCGTTCAACAATCCGTTTTTGTGGTAAAAACCTGACTGAAATCACGTTTTCCATTCAAAAGCTTTACTATGTAGGTACGCCTTCCGCGTTGATTCAAACAAACTGACGTCGCGACGCCGAATGCTTTGACAATTTGGTCACCTTTGATGGAATATTATCTCCTACCGGAATCACCACCATATTATAGACCTTTAGAAATTAATTTTTATATTCTAATTTCTAACCATCTTTATCTAGAAAAGTGTCCATTTATAAATTCGACGTAAATAATTCCTGTCATTTGCATCTTAATGTCAAGTTAGAAGACACCGTTTTAAAAATATGTAATTATATAAATAAGATATATTTTTCTTATTTGTCCCATTTCATTAAGTGCTTTCACATTATTTGAATTTTATTTCTTCAGCGCCTATTTTCACCCATCATAGTAGGTACTCAAAATCAAAATGTTTTATATCACATGGCCACTTATGAAACGTCAGAAGCTAGGTGCACGGTTTCTCTTTTAAAAATAATTGGCTTTTATACTCGTAATGTTTTCAAATTACAGTATTAATAGGTATGGGAGGACAGTACATATGCGTCAACAACTACCAGGTAGGTACTTAACAAAATATAAAATGGTCTACAAATCTACAGTCTATTAAGTCTACAACGTTCTCACATTTACAAAATATATAAAAGAATCTAGAAAAGATAAATATAATATTAAAAATAAAAACCTATTTAAACCAGATGACATGATTGACATTACAAATGTAACAAACCATAAAAACTTTTTTACAAAAAAATACAACCGACTTCAAAAAACAACACTACAAAGTGAAAAATAACTTTAATTTCGGAAGTCGGTGTCTGATTAAATGTATTTTCGTTTTTGCCACCGACTTCCGAAATTAAAGTTATTTTTCACTTTGTAGTGTTGTTTTTTGAAGTCGGTTGTATTTTTTTGTAAAAAAGTTTTTATTTTTCACTTTTTAGTGGTTCACATGTGCTTACCCCTTCTCAGCGTACTGGCGTGATGTTATGTTATGAACTGGTGTGAATAACAAACAGACATGAGATTTCAGCAATCCCAGTCCATTTGCTATCATTTATTGAGGAGTTCCGTTGCCTATCTCAGAAGTTCTTCATCAGATCTTCACCAAATTGAAATGGGACCACTCCAAGAAAGTACTCTTCCAAAGACTATCCAAATCACTTCAAGTGTGCCTATAAAATTGGAAGAGTTCTCTCTATTTCTCCAGGATCCCATCATCAGATCCTGACTTGATGATCATGGGACCACCTGTGAAGTATACCCTTTCAAACAAAAAAAAAATAATCCAAATCGGTCCAGCCATCTTCGAGTAATCGGGGAACATACATAAAAAAAAAAAAATAAAAAAAAAAAAAAAAGGTTCCGACGAATTGATAACCTCCTCCTTTTTGAAGTCGGTTAAAAATTAATATCCTGTCCACAAAAGGCGTAAAGTTCATAAATAGTTGAAATCAGAATTGTAGATATATTACTATCAAAACTACATTATAATAAATACACCCACTGAAACTAAAGCTTTTCGAGAAACAATTTGCACTCATAACCCTATTGCAGGGATATAAGGTGTAAGCAAAATTACATGAACAAATATTTGGAGCTTTTATATCTGAATTATACTTACCTAGTATTTAAATAGATCTTTGTTCTGATGGGGGTTCGACGGATCGCTTACCCTGCTTTATTTACTTTCATAAGTACCTATACATATATCTTAGTTCAAAGCTTAATCGTTACGTACTTACAGTACCTATATTCACTTTAAATATTACTTCAAAGATAATTTATCCATTGTGATATTTTTTTAGTTGACACTTTTTTCAAATCAGCTCCTAATTTTTTAAGTGTGGCCTAAAAAATTACACTTGTAAGCATTGGTGGTAATAATTTATTGGACATAAGTCCAAACCGATTGTCAAATCTGTAAGCACTAATGTAATATCGAAAATAAATTTAATTTAAAAACAAAAAAAATGTAGGTAGATAAACAGAGGTAGATACTGAATAACATAACCTATCTGCCTAAAGTGACAATCATTTTCTAGCTTTGTTGATCGAAGGTAAAGAGGAAATAACAACATGAACAATTAGCAAGGAAGTAAACAATTTATTTTCTAATAATAGATAAATCCATTGCTGCGAAGAGCATGATGCCGAAAGGGCACGAGATCGGCTTCCGGTCTAACCAGCTAAGTACGTCACGAACATAAATGTCTGCCATTTAATTGTTACAGAAAAGAACTAAAAACATGGCTTAGTCAAAATAACTTTTATACTCTAAAAGATTTTTTTTTTATTTTAAGGGTTAAATTAGATTTATTTAGATTTATAATTAGGTTGTTGTTAGGTTGTTTGTTTAAGTTATTGTTGTGTTTTTATTGTCTATTTTATATTGTAGGTTATAGGTACCAGAGAATAATAATTAATGTGTCTCTATGTCTATAGTTTTAAGTGTTTTATATTGTTTTGTAGAGTATAGGTAGGTATGTAGTTTATAAGTTAGGTTTTATGCCCATGTGCACATATTATTGTAAATATTCGTATGCCGCTGTTAGCGGCGCATGTGTCCTGAACACAATATATTATATAGCAACATTGTTGCTACCATATCCGACGAATAAATGTCTTTGTCTTTATCTTTGCACTTACGCAAGATTAAAAAATATTGGTAGATATTTTATGGTGGTACGAACATAGTATTTGGTAATATCGACGACGTGCTTTCCAAGCCACGGGGCAACTCCGGGCTTTGTTACTAAGAACTTCCGAATGGGAAAACCCAATAATACTTTGCCCGATCTAAGAATCGAACCCAGGACCCCTCGCACAGCAGTCGCGCACGCACATTAAGGCTATCCACACATATCAGGGCCCTGACCGAGACGTGGAAGGACCGTCCGTGTACGGGCCGGCAACGGAGCTTCAGTGCCTGCCTTGTATGTGCCATGGCCCGGTTACGTCCCGCGCACGGCCCTGATATGTGTGGATAGACCTTAAGCCATTGGTCTCCTGCACCTGATCTCTCTCCGGTCGTGTCTGATTGCCGTCCATCGGACTATGAGTGTGAGGGAAGAGAATGCACCTGTGTCTGCGCACACATCTGCTGTGCAATATAATATATCCCAAGCCGAAGGCAAGTCTCCGCTGAGATTGGTTACCATGGCCGAAATTCGATCTGGAGGACAATATTATCGAAACCATACTATTATGTAATAGGTATTTTCTCAAATGATAATTGATTTTGTCTGTGTTTTTGTGTGTGTTTTGTTTGGTTTGTAGATACCAAATCTAGTTTCCGGCGTTTCCTATCTGACTGCTCTCAGAAGAAAGGCCGAAACTAACTCAGAGGTCACAGTCTCTTTTAAAGTCCAGACATAATCTTGGCCAGATTATGTGAAGGCCATGTACAGTGGGCTGCATCAATTGGGTACCCCAATTGTATTAAAATTTTATTACAACTGGGGTACCCAATTGATGCAGCCCACTGTACATACTTGGACTTTTAATTGTATTCAGTCTTAGAGTAATTAGACTTAGAGTGATAGTTTCATTCAAAATTCCGTTCAAAATTGAAGCTACAACACAATGAATGTGTGCTTATGCGGCACGTAATTACATTCGCCGACACGCACACAAGCAAACGAGTAATGTTGCAAGTAAATGACATTTTCCCCAAAAAGTGGGGAAAATGGAACTGTTCGGTAGGCATAGGCAGAATTATTATTTAAATTGCGTTTAGAAATTATTTATGTTATTAGTTTATTTTATTTATTTATTTTTATATATTTATTCATTGCACAATGTAGGTACACATAGTTACACATTTGTCTTAACTAATTAGTGGAATCCGGCAAAAACGTCTAAAAACGGGACTAAATTTTTATATTTGTCAGTGTTGTTGGCAATAAAAGTGCATAAAAACGATTAGATTAATTTAAAATTACCAAAACTATCTATAGTTCTGTAAGAAAATGGTTTTTAAAGTTTGAATTTTATAATGTATGGCTAGTGGCGCCCCCATTTTTTGTACTCTTTTGTGTCGTGCTGTACATGACCCTGCTAGGGTGTCGCTTGTTATGTTGTTATTATATAATTAATATTACTAATGTAATATTAATTATTTAGATACGTATCTTGTATTATATTTATAAGTTATAACTTAATATATAATATTCACAAATGTATGTAATTACATTATTATGTTAGAAGTTTTATATTTATTCTTTATATATCTATTATTTATCTTCCATAAAATCTTATATAGTACAGATGTTTTACTTATCCACGTAATATTAATATTATTATAATCCAACGCCACTTCCACGCGATTAGTTGACAGATATTTTTTCATTAATTATTCATTACTACACGTTAATCAGGATAAAAGCCTATACTGTACACTAATTGCGTAATATCCGAATCGGTTAAATTTTCACAGTTCGCCAACATTCATTGCGTTATTTACGTTGTCGAGCAGACAAATTTTTCGAACATATGAAGCAATGTATTAACAATTTGCTACAAAATGATTACGCAATTAGGGTGCTGATTTCGCCAGTCTAAAGAATCTACGTGCGAAATTTCATTTGAATCGGTTTCGACTTCAAGTTATACACGGCTACATATGAAGCTATACATTTCCAATATAAGCTGACCTCTCACTGTACAAAAATCAGCATATACAATACGAGATCAGCTTATACTGGAATATATAGCTTGATATGTAGCCATGTATACACACATGCAACTTTTCAGTTTTATTTAATTAAGAATATACAGGGCTAGTTTTAAATGACCAGTCTAATTTTCATAGGGTGTTCTACCCAGTGAAAATTTGTCTAGTCATTGAAAACTAACCCTGTACATGAAAAGGTATATTATTTTTACTATGAGCGTTCAGATTAAACCAGACTTTTGCATTCAAACAAATAGGATTCTTAAGTAGAAAAACTATTCAAATAAAAACATGAAATTATTTTTTTTATTAAAATATTTATTAAATACTTAGATACCCCACCAAGTACTTAACCCCTCAAGTGTCATTATCATTTTCAGCGCCTTCAAAAACGACACCCATGACGAAAAATTTGAAAATTTTCGCACCGCCATCTTGGACTCAAAAACCATGAAAATGACACCCATGTCATTATTATTATTTCCTTTATTTCATTTTATAAATTTATGTTACATTTTTAAATAATAATTATAATAAAATTCTTCTTCTTATTATTATTATCCTTTTATTTCATTAATAATACATACAAATTACATTTTTAAATATTAGAATATAAACATATAAAAACATTTAAAAATATAAAACATAGTAGCCCACCGGTATCGGGAACAAGGTCCAAGCTACCGGCGCGGCGGTCAGGGCTCCAGAGAGAGGAACCTCCTAACAATGCGCGCCGTGTCCAGAAGTACCGCTCTCTGAATCAGGCCCTTAATCCAGCTGCCCAACGAGAGCCTCCTTAGATGTTGGTCGAGGCTCTTGGCAATTAAGCCATTGGCTGATATTTGCTTTTGCTGTTGGCTGTTGGCGGCACAATGATCGCTGAGTCCACATCCCACATGTTGACAACCTCGCGAGCCAAGTCAAGATA
Source organism: Cosmia pyralina (assembly GCA_946251885.1). Taxonomy (NCBI): domain Eukaryota; kingdom Metazoa; phylum Arthropoda; class Insecta; order Lepidoptera; family Noctuidae; genus Cosmia; species Cosmia pyralina. The sequence goes on along the minus strand of OX276359.1, from coordinate 13,043,763 downwards.
CTTGATTTGCTTATCTTTCTCGGCTAAAAAAAAAAGATAAATAATAATAATTAAAAACAAAACATTTTTTTCTTATTAAAAATAAAGACGTCGTGACGGAATTTCATGATGGAATTTCATGGCGGAAAAATCTTAAATTTTTTTCACTTAGCCCCCCATCCGCCATGTTCGAAAAGTCAGTTATGGAACTTCGTTCGAAAAACCACGTGAAGTCGTTAACCGACTAAATCTAATACCCGTCACTTCAGTTATAATGCTACGTCACAGTTGTATTCTTTAATTTAGCAACGTTTTAATTCGTTGTACTTATGTTTTTGGGTTCTTTACAATTTTTGTTTACCTTAATTAATTAATTAATTCGTTAATTACGCAACACGATGGAGTCTATGTGAGATGAGATTATACAGTACATAATTATAATAACAAAAAATGGGGTAAAATATTTTCCTATGCCTAGCAACATTTTCATTGTAATGGCGTCTGTCAAATTTACGATTTATTATTATTGTTTTGGTGAATGTTTTATACAAAAATATAAGATGCTAGGCAGTACTACCCGTGGAATGGAATCTTTAAATGTTTTCCATGATTATGTGATGAGTTGTGACACCCTTTCACTGCACAGTACGTCATTTTTTTGCAAAATTGCGCGAGCTCTTTACAGTAATACTAGGTCTTGAGTACTGACGCCCCGAAAGCCGTACGTAGCCTTTAAAGGCTAACTTGAAATGGCTTCACTTTGCGTGCGACTACTGCGGTTCTAAGCCTATTAATTCTATGTATTCAGTAACTTGACAGTTGAAGGGAAAGGAAATGAGGTGAAAAAAAGAATTAGAGAAAAGAATTAGAGAAACTACCTTGATGTGCCTAAAGTTTTAATTGAAACACGTTATATTCGTTTATACCTTTATATTATAAACGATAGATATGTAATTTAAAAACGAAAATTATTTTGGTTCGAACTGTCAAGTTATTGAATACGATTAAAAGTTCAATTAAAGATTGGTGTCTGAAATAGTATTTTGAGGAATCGTATATTTTTTTTATTTCTCAGTAGGTACATGGTACATTAAGTTTTATTTATTTATTTTACCATTTATGTACACACAGAAAAATATATAGAGATACAACATAATTTATAATTGGAGTACAAAGGTACTGCTTATTTCTCAAGAAATTTCTTCCAGCAGCCCTGCGAAAGGAGAAGTGAAACAGAAATGTAGACAAAAGTGTGTGACAATAAGAAGAGAAAAATATGAAATGTGAAGTCTTAAACTAAACTATTAAATATACACGTATAACGCAAAACTTAACATATACTTAAATAAATACATATAGCTAAAATATTATAAACATACATATACTATATATAAATACTCACATTTGAGAGGAAAGGTAATGCTCTTTTATCGATATTTGAAAAGAGACACAGTTTTTAAATCGCAAATGCTAGGCGGAAGCGAGTTCCACAATCTTACAGCATGGATAGTTCTTAATATTAATAAACAGTTTCACATATACTGCCGTTGCCGGTGTAGAAATATTAAAATTAAAGTACAATTTTATTCTATGCACTTCAATATTCCCATTATTATATAGGACTAAACCACACAGATTTGAGTGGACCTGTCCAGTCAGTGTACGATTTGTCAGTAAACATTTTTGGTAAAGGCGAGTATAACCTAAGTGTTATTGTATTCTGCCTGCAAACAGGCTTGCAAAATTTTTATTATGTTTATACATACATTCTTATTTTATTACTATTATTATTATTTACCATGCATTTATTCACAATTTAATTTAATTTTTAATTTATATTAAAAAAAAAATTAAAAAATCTTTAATGATACAAAAACCTTTGACATTACTTCAGACTAGGTTACATAACTTGGTTAACAAATTTCAAACAGATAAGGTAAACCCTGACTCCTAAACTAGGTGATCCTGTGACTCAGGAGTCAGTGTTCTCCTGTAACTATGATACCAAAAACCTTATTTTAGTATTATATACATATAAATTATATTTTTAAATATTAGAATATAAAAAATATAAAAACATTTAAAAATATAAAAAATAGTAGCCCACCGATATCGGGAACAGGGTCCAAGCTACCGGTGGTTAGGGCTGCTGAGAGAGGAACCTCCTAACGATACGCGCCGTGTCCAGAAGTACCGCTTTCTGAATCAAGCCATTGATCCAGCTGCCTAACGAGAGCCTCCTCAGGTGTTGATCGAGGCTCTTAGCTATTATGCCATTGGCCGTCACGACTATCGGCACAATGATTGCTGTATCCACATCCCACATGTCAACAACCTCGTGAGCCAGGTCAAGATACTTGATCTGCTTATCTTTTTCAGCTTTCACGAGGTTCTCGTCATGTGGGACCGCTATATCAATAATCATTGTGCGACGCTCTAATCGATCTATCACCACTATATCTGGCTTATTGGCAACAATAGTCCTGTCAGTGATGATAGATCGATCCCAATACAACGTGATATTGCCATTTTCGAGAACTGGGTCGGGCACATACCTATAGTACGGTACTTCCGATTCCACAAGACTGTATTTCAGAGCAAGTTGTTGGTGGATAATCCTGGCTACAAGGTTGTGCCTATGCAACTAGTCTCCGTTAGCCAGACGAGAACAGCCAGAAATAATGTGACGGATTGATTCCCCCGGACGGTGGCATGCCCGACAGATGTCAACCGTGCCATCTTTCACAATATATTTCCGGTAGTTGTTCGTCATCATAACTTCATCCATAATCGCAAAGACAAAACCTTCGGTTTCCCCAAAGAGATCACCGAATCGCAACCAGGATACGGACGCTAAGAGGTCTACATCGGGCCCATGTAGGACTCGGTAAAAACGCCCGTGAAGCTCTTTGCTCTGCCATACCTCCCTGCGGTCATTAGTATCTAATACCATAGGTTTGCGCCAGTTCTCGTTAGCTAAGGAGAGCGGGGTGAGGCCCTTGTCTACTGAGACCACATCTCGGTGCATCCCCACGTCGGCTTCTAGGAAATATTCCCTGAGACTGCATATCTCGCGGTTGTGGAGAGTTTTAGCGTTTAAAAAGCCTTCTAGTGTTCTATCATTACAAAAATAGTCCTTGACATTGCAGGTTACAAAGTAGGTATGTTTATTAAAATTAAAATATATATGTATGTGTAGGTAAAAGTGAGGGTGTGTTATTAGAATGAAGGTATGTATGTATTATATGTAGGAAGTGTGCGTAGTAGTATTTAGCGTTCGCGTGAGGGTGTGTTAATGTGTTTGAGATTGTCACTTTATTTGGTACATATCAGCAGCACATGAAGTAGAACAGGTTATAACCTGTTCTACTTAACTATTTTTTCCTTTTTTATATACTTGTACATATTTGTAAAAGTATATAAAAAAGGAGGGGAAATAATCATAGGGCATCAAAAAATTCGTCCGCATCGCTGTCGACAGGAAAATTGCCCAAAAGGCTGGCAGCATAATACTTAATATATATTGAATAATTCAATTAATTAAATTAATTATTTATATTGAATTTTCTTATAATTATATTATACCTACGCAACTGTATCAGCTGTTCCTGAAAAACCTTTTCATTAAATTTCTAAAGCGTGCCTCTTTAAATTAGAGCGTTAAGGTCTAACAATTCCCAACATTTCATCGTTTCAATAAGGTTTTAGTTGAAAATCACTGAGACGAAAATACTTTATGAAAGTACATTATTAGAAAAGTTCTGTACAATACGGAATGTCTGTCTGACTTAACGATTAAATTTTACTACCTACTTCATAAATATCATTATAATAAAAATAAAATATCCTAATATTTATAGGTCAGCGACGTTTGTGAGACCGGTCATTATTAAAATTGATTTTGGAATGTAGGTGGATTACTTGGAAAATGGTCACCCTTATTTAACATCTCTTAGTTACTCTTGTTCCAATCAATCTGCTTCCAGTCTAACCAGATGCAGCTGAATACCAGTATTTTACATGGAACGACTGCCTATCTGACCTCCACAACCCAGTTACTGGGTAACACGATACCCCTTGGTTGACTGATTGTCAGGCTTTTTGGGCTTCCGACTGTTAAAGATCTGCGAACAACAGGCCGGACCAATGGGTTAACTTGCTTTGATATGTAATGGATGATCGCCCATCCACGTACCAACCGCGGCAAGTGTAGCTTAACCTACGATTGACCCATGCTGTTGCTATTAGTGAGCCACGAAGCCCTCTTAGTTATTGTTATTATTTAATAAAAACTAGGTGATGAAGTCTTTTTCATCTTTGGCAAAGTTTTCCGAAGATTCACCCAGGTATGTTCAGAGAACCCATTGAATTATGATAATTATAAAGATTTTAAAAAATAACAAACAGTTGAGTAGGTGTTTTCGAACCACGTAAAAACTAAAATTCATTTTTCCATATTAGATATCCGGGATAAAATTTGGATTAGAGTAGGTAATCCTGATAATATTAATATTATCATTCCCACTTTCAATACGCTTACTAAATTATTTTTATACCTTATTTCAAAGGGATGGACCCTTTGAAATAAGGATAAAAATAAATATAATAATTTTATACCCGGATAAAAGAAGTTTAGATTTTATCTGACACCCGGATAAACGGATAAGGGTTACCTTGTGCTATACTGTGTGTAATAAAAAAGAAGAACAATATCAATCCAAAGTAAGATATGTTAGATATGGTGTTCCCCAGGGCAGCGTAGTGGGACCAACGCTATTTATTACCTACATCAACGACCTCCCTAATGCAACTGTGCAACCTATGACATTATTTGCAGACGACAGCACAGTAAATATTACATGTAATGATAAAAATCTATTTGAAAACGACATAAATAAAGCACTAGAATCTATAATAACATGGCTAATCAATAATAATCTGAAAATAAATATAAATAAAACAAATATAATGAACTACAGTCAAAGACCTCAAAATTCAATTAAATTTAAATTAACATATGATAATAATATAATAGATCAAGTAGAAACAGCTAAATTCCTCGGTTTAAAAATTGACAGTAGAATCAATTGGAAATGTCACACAGAAGACCTTTGCACAAAAATTAGTAGTTTATCTTTTGCGATGTACAAACTGGCTCCAACAGTGAGTAGAAATGCATTATTCATGGCGTATTTTGGACTTGTTGAATCGGTGCTTAGATACGGTCTAATATTTTGGGGTAATTCGACAAACACTGACATGGTGTTTAAAAGGCAAAAGCGTTGTATTCGGGCTATGTTTAAGATCAAAAATACCGACAGCTGTCAACCAATGTTTATAAAATACCATATACTGACACTTCCGTCGCTATATATCTTGGAAATAGCTTTATTTGTTAGAAGCAATCCTCACTGGTTTCCTCTTTTGTCAGACAATGTCAGTAGAAATAGACGTACTAAATATAAGAACTTCTTACAACCTCACTCTGCGAAAACAGCACTCCTTCATAAGAGCGTGTTTTGTATGGCACCATTAATATATAACAAGATTCCAGAGGTTATTAAAATTATAAACCAGCCAAACTTATTCAAAAGAGAACTTAAGAAGTTACTTACCCATAAATGTTATTATTGCGTTAAAGATTTTTTAAATGATAGCTTCTAATCTATTGTATTAAATTTCTAGTTGCTATAATTCATTTTGTACGCCAATGGTGGCAAAACATGTTGAAACTCACAGATTTTTACTTTTACATCCACATTTGCATTTATATGTATAATTAATGTCACACATGTTTACAAATAAATATATCTTTATCTTATTTTATTATATTTAGCGCCAGTTGTGTAAAAGAAAATAATAACTTAGTAGGTAAACCTACGCCGCCTTTGTACATTTTTTAGTGCGAAAAGTTTAAATAAATAAATAGCTTGTTTGTGTTTTGCCAAGTTTTTTAAACTTGTCATTTACAAAACCCACTTTTTGTACCAAACTTTATTATTTTGAATTGATTGGAAAAATTCAAACATCGGATTTATTTTAGTCAACCACTTGCGATGATTGTTCAAAAGCCACTTCTATTTGAGATTGAGTTTCAAGAGCTCTTCAAAATATAAATTGTACGAGTATTTTGTAGCTCTTCATAAAAGATTAGATTCCTATTTTCAGAACAACGATGGGTAAACTAATCAAATAAAGAAAAAATTTAAAGATTTCATAAGAATCTACATTTCAAAAATCGATAAAGAACCTACCTATACTCCATTTGCAATAAGATTAGACATTTAAAAAAACCTTTTTTACAGTCCGTTCAACCGATTTTGAATTCTATTACGTTGGTGTCATGACAAATGGCAGCTGCAGTACACAGTGGGTATTGTAACCACTTTTTTGCCTTTATTGCCATCCTTAATCCCACGGCATAGAAGTCAAAATCGGTTGAACGGACAGTAAAAAAGGTTTGTTTAACTGTCTAAACTTAAAGTAAATAGAGTATACTTTAATTTAAATATACTTTTAGAACCGACATAATATTGTATGCCTAGCATTTTCCCAACTATGTTGGGGTCGGCTTCCAGTCTAACCGGATGCAGCTGAATACCAGTATTTTACATGGAGCGACTGCCTATCTGACCTCCACAACCCAGTAACTGAGTAATACGATACCCCTTGGTAAGACTGGTTGTCAGACTTTCTGGTTTCTGACGACCCGTAACGACTGTCAAAGATCCACGAATGACAGCCGGGACCAACGGCTTAACGTGCTTTCCGAGGCACGGAGGAGTCTCGGTATTTAAAGATGGTCACCCATCCACTGACCCGTGCGGCTGAAGCCACGAGCTCCTAATAATATTGTATGCCAGAATGTCTTAATTTACTTTTTGTTCGCCTTTTCTGGGGTCTTGCCAATATACCAAAAGCATACCCTGCTTTTCAATAATAACTTGTTTAAACGAACTCATATTTCAAGTAACAACTTTCAAAACTACTAAGTACCTACATAAAACGATTTCCTAAAGAACATGCATGAAATGCCAACAATTGTAGCAACCATCTCTTTGTGGCCTAGGTGATATTTTTATAAAATTCTTCAAATTTCAAAGCGAAATGGAAAATAGAAAAACAAGGCTTTGACAACAACGCAACACGCTGCAACTCTTACTAAATAAATATTCTGCATATTTTAAAGTTATTCATATCTCTGCTCATCCACCCACACGAACTGCGCTATGATACGAATCCTCAAGAGAATTAGACCAATTACATGTGGGGCTTGCATTTGACTGCCTAATTACGGCCATACAGTGCTGAAAGACAGCCGCTGCCATTGTCTATATGTAGCATTCCCGTTATTGTGGCCAAGTTAAACGCTCTGTGTAACTGAAACATTTTTTACGTAACCACGCTGCAACGTTTAGCGTTGCTAAGTTAGTTGGAATTAATATCAGTGATGCAGTTTTTCGCTTTTAAGTGTTTATAAAATAATCTGCCTAGACTTTTCCCAACTCTGTTGGAGTCGGCTTCTAGTTTTACCGGATACATCTGAATATCAGAATTTTACATGTAGTGACTGCCTATCTAACCTCCACAACCCAGTTACTGGGTAACACGATATCCCTTGGTATATAAGACTGGTTGTCAGACTTTTGGGTTCTCGATTACGTGCTTTCCGAGGCACGAAGAAGTCTTGATATGTAATGGATGGTCACCCATCCACGAACCGACTGCAGCAAGCGTAGCTTAACCTTTGATCGACCTGTGCGGCTGTTATTATTTGGCCATGAGCCCCTCTCGTGTTTACAAAATAGACGCCCTGGAATTGAGAGTCTGAAATTAAGTTCTTCACAATGCTATTTTCAGTCAGAAATAACACAGTTTTCAGTAGATACGTATGGACACGGACAGTACGTGTCCACAGGATACTTTTACCTACATAATTATTATTTTTTTATTTTACCTTCATATTATTATTTATTCTAATTTCTATTTACATTTATTTATTTATTTTGTAACTTGTTTTTTAACCCGCTTAAATTGTGCTGAACATAAAACCATGTTCATAAAACCTGTCATTCATAAGGCTGAAGCTACATTAGGCCGCGACGCGACCTGCGACACATGAGCGATTAAAACAAATAAATGAATGCTCATGTACGTATATGGCTACACCGTACACATCAAATATTACTGGCGATCCTTGATTTATTTATGCGATAGGAACAAGATTACAGCTACATCAACATATCAGCGAAATCGCCGATATACGCCGGATTTTCGCTTATAATGTAGCCATACCATGTTTATCTCGTTTCGCTCTTTCAGTCGCATCGCAAATCGCTGCCTACTGTAGCATTAGCCTTACTTTACATAACCGTAAAAATGGTTACATGGTTTCAGGTGGTCAGGTCAATTCATTTGAGGAAAAAAACTGTATCTGAATAAACTGCTAAAGCAAGCGACTGTTTTATACTTATACTCGTATGTAACGACACATTTAACAAGTTTTCCGGTGAACTTATCTTAGTATTTAAGCCGATTTTCCGACTTTCCTTTGCATGTGAAAACTTAAACCCATTTTGGAGGCAATATACCTACTTAGCAAACTTTTGTAGTCACTTTAAGAAACTTCATGTTAGTAAAGCTGAAAATTGTACTATGTTCACCTAGAAGTATGTAGATAACTCCAGCTTCCATAAATACCTATAATAACTTACTAAGTGGAGATACATAATGAGGGCAGAATCAAAATGGGTTAGCTCTATGTTTATACTCTAAACGTAGCATTCTATAGATCTGCTTCTTCTTGATACTACAGTTTTTTTGAAAGCATGGACACGTGCGCAATAGCGCACGTATCCTTGCTTTCCTTGCTTGTATCCTTGCTTTGCTTTCCTTGTTTTTTGCTTGCTTGCTTTTGTTTTTGCTTGTCTTCATGGTTGTCGTGGTATTAATAAATACCACGACAACCATGAAGACAAAAAAACTGGCTCAAATTGTGAGAAGTGACTCGGAAAAGATACTTAACCGTATTTATAACACCTAGGAAGGTTCAACCTGACAAAAGTCGTACAAAGAATAAATGTTTTCAACATTCAGCATACGTCCTTCGTCCAAATGATTCCATCATTGACGGGAATACCCGCATATCGGCAAAGAGAAATTCGGTAGTCTGTAGTCGACGTTCATAATCGGACTAACGAATGCCAAAGCTAGGGAAGCTTTGGTGATTGGCACAGCTACGTATTGCCTGACTATTCAGTTGATATGCCACCTGTGGTTGACATGCCTTCGATAAGCTTAGAACAATGCACGTAGGCTCTAGCCTACGTATTGTCTACTACACGTAGGAGAGCTTCGGTGATAATTGCTTTCGTGAATTGTATTAACACTGATTTATATCTGGAAATAAACTATAGATTGTTGGATATTTTAATTAAAAACCTTGAATTATTTGCATTAGCATTCATTTATTCTGGGTAAACCGTTATTTTACAAAGTGCTTAGTCGCTATACTTAATTAATCTAAGTTACAATAGTATACCTATAAATAAATACATTATTTATATAAAATCACAACTTTATTCAAGGCAATTTTAGGATCAATCTTTAGGGTCATAAAAAGAAAGAACAACTTTTCCACATTTTCACTAAAGTATGTCAGTACACATCATGATAGTATGTTGACAGAAAAGTTTTCTACCCTTTTAGTAATTATTAAATATGTTTTTATTAGGAAAAAGTTATTATGTTTATTGATTTTTAAACATTATTACAACATTGATTATATCTAAAATACAATATACATATAACAACTTATAAAATGTAGTAACGATCTTTAGCTAAAAAGATAAAAACCTACGGGATTTGTATTTAGTGCGCACATCCGAGTACAGGAACCGTAAATATTACAATATAAAACATACTATGAATCTATAAACTATACAATTAAGTTCTATATTACAGTGAAGGCTAATTGAGGCTCTCAATATATCTATCGAATTGATTACAAACTACATTATTGCGAAATTGTAAATATACAAAATATTGTCGTCTGTATAAATATTTAAAACACTGTATCATGAAGGCACGTTTCGATATGTCCTGGATCTATTGTAAATCTTATTAATATGTAAAACAGTTATGATATAGCATTCTATTCCTTAATTAGAAGGCAGGTAGGTCTAGTGTACTCTGCCCATATCCATACCGCCGAGTTGTCCTAAGTAAGGATAGCCAGACTTCGCCTCCGTGGGTGAATGCGCGTGCGACGCGTAGTGTGACGGGTTAGTGCCGAAGAACGAGCTGTAACAATGGAAAAATTAGGTACGTGAAAATCTTGTATTTTATATAATACTAGCGACCCGCCCTGCTTCGTACGGTTTTGCTAGACAAAACATATATGGTGCTACTCTAAAATTATGGTGAAAACCGCATCAAAATCTGTTGCGGTGTTTAGAAGAACAATTAACGCGGTCACACTGACAGACAAGAAAGCGACTATAATTTACAATTTTAAATAACAAGGGCGCATCTAAGCTCTTACATCGGAACTCGTTATTTCCAATAGGTAGTACCTATTTATAGATGCTTCCAACACTAGGCGTCGCGTAACAATAGATCGAAGGCTGCATAAAACTCGAGGTCTTTTACTTTATATCAGAGACACGTCCTGTCTCTTGTCAATATATGTAGGTACTAAGTACCTAGCAGTGTTACATTGAATTTTACTATCAGTAACTTAGCTGAGCGTGGGATACTGCCCACTGCATAATTTAATCGCTTCATAGGCTCCGTTCGGTCTTTAAACATTATACCGAGAATCTAACGATTACACTAAAAATAATTAAATAATAACACAGTGTGCAAGCTCTAATGCCGCCTTGTAATTGTAACTTGTACCGGCCTACCGAACTACATAATTTAGTTGAGGTCTCTATATTATGCACACTTGAGTCAGTCGAGGTATTTTCGGAAGCATTTCGTGACTGAACGTGCAATAAAATTTTAATTTATAGTTAATACAGTGGCTAATACATTATTAAGGTACATTAGTGTCGTACATCGCTCATAAACTACGAAGGCCGCACGTAATGCTGCTCAGGTTCAACTATTACGATCACAATGAAAATCTACATTTTGTTGCTCTGAATAATGCTTTGGAAGGCAGTATAAAATGTTTTCTTTACTGAGTATTATTCTACGCTAAGAGCTAGCTTGACGGGTTATGCCGATTGGCTATTAGTTTTTACTTAACTTCATCCCAAATACCATACTTTACCCTTATGGTAAATATGTACATAAACATTTTAACATGAGAATGAAACACGTGCGAAAACAATAACCGAGCGAACGTTTCTGCGGAGGAAAGTGTTCGAGGCAAGGTGGTTGCTCCGCTCACCGCACGCGAGGCTTACTGCAGTTTAGGAAGTCGAATGCAAATAGCTGCAGATAAGTTTTAATACCGGGTTCGCGTTAGCATAATGCTTAGGTTCACTGCACTAATGTCACGTTCGGCCTCTCATTAATTGCCGAGCCGGCCACAAAGCAACGTGTGTTTATCTGTTATCCGATACGTATTGTGCCGGTGTAGATTTCTAATATCAATAAATGATCGGCAGCCGTATTACTTGGAAGCTATTGACCTAAACAAACGCTGGTTTCTTGTTTCTGTTTTCGAGTAAATACGAGTGAACCAATGTTAATAAAATCCCTTGAAGCACTGCGACAAATAATTGATTGAGCAACAGAAGTGCAATTGATTGGCGTAGACGAGTATTAATAAATCAAGCCCTGAAATATGTCGTTTAATTAAACATTCAGTTACAGAAAACAAGAGATGAACATCAGCAATTTCACGAACCCGTTAGTGGTAATATTGGGTTGACTAAATTGAATAATTTAGAATAATATGCCGAATACAGAGATAGTTTACAGTGCCGAGTCGAAATTACGGATACGATTGTAGTATCGATACGTTATTATGTAGATTTATCGAACTTTTCTCATTTTGACATCAATGTATTAAGAATTGCTTTTCCTTGATACCTACCCACTACAATCATTCCTAACTAATACAATAATTTCACGTAAATACAAGTGTCGTAGAACCACCAGTGCGGCAAATAAAATAAAGTGTGAGGTGACAATCACAATCGCTATTTATGGCCAATGACTGTCCATGTTAATTATAGCAATACGTACGTACCTCACTACTAATACATAGGCCGCTTACTGATTTATTATGACTCATGGACATTGTACAAGATATAGCTTTTCCGGCTGCGCCAACATTGCGTAGAGCCGACACAAGATAATCAAAAGGGATTTTCTTCTATTATCCTCATCTTCAAACAGTTATGAAACGCCTATTAGCCACACTTTTAGTATACAATACCATATTTTTGGCAGACAAAAATAACAGATAGAGTTGAAACGAAGTGTTACGTCAATCAAGCGCGCGTAAAGGACTAGATAAGACACACCGACACATAAACGTAGCTAACCCATATATTATTAGTTTGTCTTCCATTGTGCATGGCGAGATATTGTGTGTGGTCCAATGTGAGGTTTATAGACTTGCTTTGTCTCGATAACACAGATAAATGTCGTCGCCGTATACAGTACAAAGCGACAATGTATTTGTCACATTGTCATTCGACAAATTCACTTTGGTAGTTACACATACCATCGACACAGGCACGAGTGAAATGTTTTCTACGACCTTCTTTATGTCGTAATAAAACCCAGATCACAAAGAAGATATATCGAATATCGCAAACTAATTTAAAATAACTAAGAAAAACTTTAATTAAAAATCGATCCAAAATCACTATAAAATTCGCAGCCCTATTGCATTCACGATCGGATCGGCGTATTACGGCGCGCGCTGTAATAACCACCCGCGCGGCGTATAATGGCCGACTTCTTACACTCTTAATTGATTAGCGGCCGCTTCGGCTAATGATAAAGGAAGGTGAAAAGAAATAAAACGTACGCACCCCGATTTGCGATCGAACCCACGCCCGATCGATAGCCACCGGACGCGGCATTACACGCATCCTATGTAGACACGCTCGAGAACTCGGCACGATCACACGATACGAGATGACGAGTCGCGTCATGTGCGATACTAATACCGATTGACTAACACGAAATGATGTCATTACAAACGTGCGCCCTAAACCTACTATTAGTGTAACAGTCATATCTGGTATTCACATAATAGATAGTTATTTAAATGATCGGCAGCAAAGGTCACTTTATTGTAATTGCATATTCATCCGCATAAGCCAAGCCAGATGAGTAGCTCGACATCAATAATTCATAGAGCTACTTAGTTGCCTTCGGGGATTATTGAGATGTTTTAATCCATGTTTGCTTTATATGACGTAAAGCTGAATATGGAATGAACGTGGAATAAACTTACCTATAGTTTTCAGGCCAGGCGCTGACTTCGGCGAGTTTGTTTTGCGCGTGTCCGCTCAACTGCCTGGTCGTCCAGTGGTTGTGTGCGGACATGGCGTGCTCCGGCTTTGAATAGTCTCCGTATCCGTAAGGATGAGAGAGAGGTTCACTTGGATTCGCATACGTTGAATGTTGGTAAGTAAGTGCACTGCTCTGGTTCACAGAAGGACTCGTCGTAGTGGGACTCGAGCTAGGAGGGGTAGCGTCAGTGGGTGCTTGCAAGGGAGTAGCAAGTTCCGAAGAATGGGACAGAGGTGTTAGGTTACCGGACGAGAAGGAACTTGAGGTTGGGGGATGTAGAGAGGATGCTGCAAGTGCTGACTGGCATACAGGAGCACTTAACGCAGATTGATGGAGGGAAGGTGCTAGAGCAGAGTTCAGAACTGAGCTGCCACCCAGCGCAGATGAGTACGACTGTTGCCAAGATGCACATTGTGCGTTGAACGTAGATGGAGGCTCGTATTGTTGATGAACTGAAGGGAACGCAGACTGCAGGGACATGGTGTTGAAAGCGCTCAGTTGCTGCGAGTTCAGTTGCTTGCGAAGTCGAGCTCTTCGGTTAGAAAACCATACCTAAACAAAACAAACTTTAATTAAGTCCTTGTTAAGAATAATTAAACATTACTGATTGCTCAATGCAATCTGACCGAGGAATCCAATCAGTTAATTGCGTTTATAATTATTATTGTTACAAAGTCTTCACGTTATAAGGCTTCGTTTGCAAGTCTTACAAAAACTATGATACGAATTAATGTGAGCACACCTTTGACAGACATTGCGATTGATACTGCTATAAATATTACAAACACCTAACTCATCAATACATAATTATAGAGGTAAGTCGATTACACCGTCTTATGGGGGCCTACAATTACGAGAGGCTACTAATTGAACAAAAACTGACAAAACATCGGTAGCGATGAACAACATATGGTAGCTCTTACTATTGTTGTAATTAATTATAAAGGTAATTATGTTTTTTTAGTGCCACGCTTTTGTAGGGGCGGGAAGTGAGTGCGGCCAACAATGGGACTGTTTGATTGAGTTCATCTATCATTGATACACACAACCTGTTTTGAGTTGGCTACCGATACTCGCTGGCCGTATCGTTGCTGGCAAAGACCCTCTGTTTTATCGTAAGTGTTAAAAAATTCACTAGAGAGTTATGGCTGGAGGGTGGGTGACAGTAACGGTCAACTTTGTATATACACATACATTCGACGATCATCGCAATTATGGTAATTTTGGGCGATAAATCATCACAAACATTTCGACAAGTGGTCAATAGGAGGTTACTGTTCAATAATAGTCATTTTCATGTAATAAGATGTCGCATGTTCTTACCTGAACTCTAGCTTCAGTGAGCTTGGTTTTCTGCGCAAGTTCTTCCCTCGTATACACATCAGGGTATTGGGTCCTAGTGAACGCTCGCTCTAAAGCTTCAAGCTGGTCTCCAGAGAATGTAGTCCTGGACCTTCTTTGTTTCCTCTTCAGAGTGATACCAGGCTCCGACTCCGTATCTGAGTCTTCACATGATGATGGACCTATGGAAATGAAGAAAAGCTTGGTTGGTGCAAGCAATTTACTTAAAATTATGATCCTAAAACTATAGTTTGTTGCTTTAAGCTATTTAAATTATAGTGGGGCTATATTCCAAATGGCCTCAGTCTTCAAATAATATGAACTTTTTCGTCGTAATAGGTAAGTTTTATTGCGACTTTCTAAGATCATTTGTTTTTGTTTTACGTCGATTATATTGGACTACCGCGCGGACCACACGCGGCCTCGATTAAATTAAACGTAACCACATTACACTACGCCTTTAGTAGCCTCAAATGAATTCTTTGGGGCCTTAATAAATATTACTTTGTGCTAGCTGATAATAAAATGGAATTAGATTATAGAGATGCTGATCGCATTCTTATCTTGTGTAAGCCACGACATTGGATTTTTAAAATTGAGAACGATATTATTTTTCTGTACTGATTATGTTTTGCTGAAGCGATACAGACGAAAAATAAACAAATGTTTGTGTATGCAAATTTTCAATATGCAAACTTGTTCGAGTACGGACCCTGAAATAATAATCAACCGCCGATGTTACCAAAGTCCGCCCGTATGCAAATATTTCCACGAAAAACTGGCGACCAAAATGTACCGTTACCCGCCGCGCAGGACAGGCACGACCAGCAAATTTTCAATACCCGAGCTCGAGCACTAAAGGGGGCCGCTTTTCCAGTGTAGATATTACTTTGGCCGCGCACAACTTAATATGCATAATCTTATCGGTGCGCAGAATCTCGCCGGCAAAACCGCGCTCCGTCACTGAACCGGGATATTAGGAGCGCCATTTTATATTGGATAGCTATACGGCACAAGACGTGCAGTACGGACAGATTGTCGTAATGCAAGCCCCGCGGCCAAACGCGATGGGATAATAACACCTTTGGATACTAATTTCATTTTTATAACCTACAATTTCGAAGCCGACACAAGGGGCGCTGCCGTGGCGTGCGCGCGCGCCGCGCCCGCTTCACTTTTACGTGGATTATTAACTTTATACGCCATTTTGTGAAGTTTGCAAACGTTCCGACAGTCTCATTATAAGAATAAATTTATAATAATAGTATGCTTTGAACTAAATTAAGTGATTATGGTCTCGAATCAGCGTTAAGGACTACGATGACACGGCGAGTTATTTACGCGTCATTATGTCGAAGGTTTCGTCAGAGACTTTTTAAATAATTGAATTGAATCCGTCAAGGACTTTGAAATATTGCTAAATACTTCTTAATGCCTCCCCGCGGTGACCTCGCACGTGGAAAATAATAGACTCAGAATAAACCACAGCACAGTTAATTCTTTATCAAGAGAGCACAACAAACTAGAGCAATATAAAGTTTTATGCAAACACACAACGTGGTATTACTTTTCAAGCGGCAAAGTGCTCCTACAAACTATGCTACCAACTGATACGGCAAATGCCTGCAGTGTGAGTGCCTAAGGTCACTTCAACATTATTATTCTCATGTGGATTGTTACTGAAAACATATTCCAATTAGGGATCAATTGGATCCATGCAATGCAATGTTTTAATAATCTGAGGTAAGTATATTACTTACCTAGAATACCATCAATGCTGTGATTTCTTCTAGGATCTGATTCATCCCTTTTGCCTCCTCTTATTAGTCTCGAAATCGAACTCACAGACGGCGCTGTGTTTTTATCACAAATGCCTTCTTTAATTAGTTTATCTCTAATTTCCCAGGAAAATATACCTGGGTTTTGTCTCTTCAGCTCTTCGATCCTGTTCTCAACTTCTGGAGTCGCAACTCTTGGCTTGGATCCTCCAATCACACCGGGTCGTATGGAGCCCGTTTCCTGATTAAAAAAATATACAATTTAATGTTATGTTTTCATCTTTGGATAAAAAGGTTGCTTCTAATAACTTTTTAGGAGTACGTGAAAGTATGTGAACATCCTCACCTGGTATCTGTTGAGTATCTTGGAGACGCAGCCGTGCGAGACGCGCAGCTGGCGCGAGATGACGCAGGGCCGCACTCCCGCCGCCGCCATCTCCACGATCTTCAGACGAATGTGGTTCGGCAGCGGACGACCGTTGATGAACACACCGCCCAACTGATTCATACGACCCTGACCTGCAGAAATTAAACACTCTTAACCACTTCTCCAATATTACCTAAACGCTTTTCGCACACCGCCATTTCTAAGTCACAAACGTGAACATACGAGTAAGTAGTGTAGGTACCTACCTACGTGTGTGGAAACCAGTTGCGGATCGACTTCGCTATAAAAGCTAAGCTCTCTGATTGTGTGTATTCTACTTGTGAAGAATACGCTACAGTATTCTTTACGATCATGATTTTCTGAAGCCAATTGTATTTCTATAGATCTAAATATACTCCTCCATATAATATTAGATTATTGTGAAATGTTTTCTGATCCTGTTGCCCGAAAGGAGACACGTCTTTATATTTGATTTGTATTAGTAGGGCAACCAGTAGCTATATTAAACTCAAATAATGCGTAAAGTATCAATAGCAACAATACATTATGATCACAAAGCTGCGGGCCGGTTGCACGTCGGTCGCTCGTACACGCTCTACAATATGTAAGTACCTACGTCATCGGTAGGCCTCGATCACCTCGTAATTTTACGTTTCATTGGTAGTGTTCTCAAGCAAGAGTATCCAATTTCTTTTACACGAGTGCGGTCAAGCAGAAACGATAACACTTAAACTATTTCTGGCCTTTGTTGGGATCGACTTGTTACATTTTACGAGTATCGACTTCTGTTCTCACAAAAAATATGTTATTCCTAGATTAAATGAAATGCCTCCATCTTGTTGTTGTGTGGAGAATTCTGAGAGATTGATGAATCATTCTTGATTTTCAACAGTGAAAAGAAAGTCATCAAAATTTTAATTAATGTTTTATAGCGATGAGTATCTTGAGCGGTAATTAAGTTGGCTGGTTCAATGGTGTTTGCGAATAAAATCCCTTGGAATATAAATTGTATTATTTCTGGATATATTAATGTGGTTATGTGTGCGTAAAGTGTCGCTATTATAATCACATCATTCGTGCGGCCGGTGGTTGGAAGACCACCTAACGTCAAAGGGAGCCGCCGGTCGTCGATTTTTGCAACGGCTTTGTGCATGCATGTTAACTTCTATTGGAAGGACATGATGTTAAAGAATACATTCAGCAGCTATATTATACAACTGCAGCAAGTGCTTACAATATGATTTTTAAAACCGTTTGCTCTAACTTGGTAGAAATTCAATAAAAATGATAAAATTCATATTCAGTATTTTTTAAATACTTGCGGTTATTGGCAATTTAGTTGCTAATTTATTGCAATAATTAAAATGTTCATCGAAAATACAAAGAAAAAGTAATTAGGTACCTTAAATTCCCATCCCATACCAAACTTTGACGCATATTAATAGTAAAAAAAATATAACAGTGGCATGTTCCACTTGTGGAAGCATTTATAGTTTATCAATTTCAAATAATTCCTCAAAGGTTCCGCCTCATGTAAGGCCCTAGACCCCTACTGAGAACCACCAATCAATTAGACAGCATGTCAACAAGTATGTCCTTTGATAAGACAAGAAACCGAGACGGGTATTAATCATACAATCAAAAGTAGACCATAACACAAACAACTTAGAGTTAACAACTGTATCCATCAATACTATTTCCCAAATTAACAGGAAAGCTTTCAGGAATATTGAAAATTGAACCTTCTTTGGTTGAACATAAAACTTCTTATTGTTTTTGTACCAAAGTGCTTTTGTAGTGTCCGGAGTCACGCCGCGGTTCTGCAAGCGATCCCCATATTTTTTGTAGGAGGCCGTAGACGTTGCGGTGCCTCGAAAGCCCATGTTTTTGAGTGTTAATTTTATGTTCCCGAAATATTTATGACGCATAACGTGTCCATAACAACCCCGCTATACAAATGTGGGTGGCTTTGTGGTAATGTATCACTTCATTATAATATAGTTTTCATTTTGGCGAGATAGTTTATTACAGTCGTATACATAGCTCTATTACTACGATTTTTTGTTATAAGTGATATATTAGCTAGGAATTCATGACTATTAAAATTACAAACTTCACATTTGAAACTTAAAATCACAATCCAAATCAAAAACCAGAGATTGGAATGCGCAAATTATTTTGAATGAATCGATATCTATAGATAATAATAAACTCTATCTTCATATACAGAAATTGAAAACGTTATTCCAATTCGTGTCTTACTCTACATTCAACCGATCTAACAGGATCAGTCAAACACGCAATTGATGAAATTTTCACAATGAAAATCACAATGATGATCTCAAGTGCACAATGCGTAATAGAATTCGCAAACATTGTAACTCTATTAATGCAAAAGAAGGTGAAGTTAACAACAAATTCAAACATTCATTGGAAGCTAATCGTCCGGAAGTGCGTTTGGAGCATGCACAAGTAGAGCGCAACAATAACATCTACGAGGGTGGCACGTCAATATGAAGCACTGAAAGTAAGGTTGAATTGGCAAAAAAATATCAGTCACTAGGTTGATTTTGTGCACTCAGTAGCTGAATGTATCAATACCCTAGCTGTCAATATTTTTTACTCACGCGTTTTATTCATAGCAAGCAAGTCTCGTCTGCTCGAAACATAATCACACACTAAAGTTGGACATAGACACCGTTGCACCGTTGAAGTATAAAATTTTCTCACAATCACATAATCGTGTACCGATTCGTTCAACCGTTGGGTTCGTGTTAGACGAAATTGAAACAGAGTCAATCATTTAATGCTAAACGTAAGAGGCAAACCGTGACCGAATAAATGAAGATTCTGAATTCACCATTCGCATTTCTATGTCAACTTTAATTAACAATCACATTTTCATCAACCTTCGTAGTACTTTCGGGTTATCACTTCCATTGTCGGATAGAGATTGAATTTCTTAACCTTCCATCTTTGCTGACGAAATTCATTTTCTGTTTGTACAACTTCAATTTCCTAATTTAAAATGATCGCGTCAAAAGTGCATTGCACTTTGATTTGCTCTAATCGGTATGAACTGAAATGGTGCATTTTGTTTTCACTGTGTTGCACTTTATTTGTTGAAACGTTTGATGTCTTGGGGTATTACTATTGCACTAGCCGTGGGTTCTACACGGGAATGGCGGGCAATAAAACTTATGAGCGCAACAGGCGTAAAGATATCCCGACCTCATACCAGTACACACACTTCTTCACCTGGGCTGCATTCAATACTTACAACAGGCTCGATTATTTACCAATTAGATTAACTCTTTCAAGTTCATGGAGGACATAAAATATCACTCTTTCTCTTCGTGTCAGTTATTCATTTATTTCGATATCGCTTACAAATCAATGAAACGCAGCTGTTGACAAATAATTATCTTTGAATATATTACTTGCGGGTAGATAATAACAATAGGCGAACTAGCCAGGAGTACCTACTTGATAACAACGGTGCAGTGATAGTTTATAATGTTTGAAGTCGATACCGTATTGTGTAAATAAATCGTAAACCCCGTTTTCACAATCATAATATGTTTCTGCTTGCAAATCAATTTCACGTAGCGACATTAATGTGCCTATAGTAAAATTTATATGGGGCTTTACGTCACATGCCATGCCGCTTTCCTTCCACATGAGTTGTACCTGCGATAACTGTACGACCGACGAGTGGGTTCTGTGAAACCTGGTCATAGTTCAGGAAATCTAATTAATGTTCGTGGTGTTCTTGCTTTCGCATTGCAAATTATGAAGCTACAATTTGTTTTGAACGCAGTTCTACTCATTAATGTTGTTTTTAACATTAGAAACTGTTCATACAAGTGTAAGAACATACATGCACATTTTTATTTATATACGTAGCACATGTTTGAGGAGCTCGTGGCTAAGTAATAACAGCCGCACGGGTCGATCCATCAGGTTAAGCTACGCTTGCCGGGGTTGGTCAGTGGATGGGTGACCATCTTTACATATCGAGACTCCTCCGTGCCTCGGAAAGCACGTTAAGCCGTTGGTCCCGGCTGTCATTTGTGGATCTTTGACAGTCGTTACGGGTCGTCAGAAGCCCGAAAGTCTGACAACCAGTCTTACCAAGGGGTATCGTATTACCCAGTTACTGGGTTGTGGAGGTCAGATAGGCAGTCGCTTCATGTAAAATACTGGTATTCAGCTGCATCCGGTTAGACTGGAAGCCGACCCCAACATAGTTGGGAAAAGGCTAGGCAGATTGATTTTATACGTAGCACATGTTTACCTAAAGATCTTGAAGTCGACCTAATCTTAACTCTAACGTTGGAAAAGTTATTACTTTGTAAATCATTCTATGGACAATGCGTATTGTTTGAATTTATATGGAAAATTCTGAAAGGAATAAGTACAGCCTATATCAAACATGCCTACGACTAATTCATTTGTATTTTGCTTTGTCAACTTTGAACGTTTATTTCAGATTTCACGGATTAATTATTATTATCATATTTTGCGTGTGCAGTGGTTGTGATACACAACTATTTATATGGCATTGAGTTAGACATAACTTGCCATATCGAGCCTATTCAAAAAAATCAAAATCAAAAGTTGGCTGAAAATCAGCAATTTTCGAACGTCAAAATTATAATTATAAGATAGTTCCACAAAATGCCCGCCCTTCACCACTTCCTAGTGCTTTCGCTGGGAAGAAGAAGTGGTGCAACAAACTCCCCAGCAGCACAGCTGTCTGTTCAACATATCAAAATAATTGTATTATGCTCATCAAATTACAATTTACCCTAGGAGAGGAGAGCACTAAGTTTTCGTGGTTATACACAATAATGCGAGAGCGGCACAAACGACTATTATACATACCCTGCATTGTAGCTGTACCTAAAGGCTGAAGGAATGTCGTGAATTAGCGACGAAGAGGTGCCTTTCTGGCACGCTCAGCACTGGTGGCGAGCCAGATTGTTATACTAAAGCTATACAAACGCCCGTAGAAATAAAATTACTATTGTCGCTCCAAAATATATAGAAGAGGCATCGTAGAAAATAGCTAGTGCAAAATAAATTGAATAATAGTAATATGTAGAGCGATTTAAAAGGTTATCACTGAAGCGTGTATAGAGCATACAAAATCTAATTCGATCAACAAGTTGAAGTTTTCAACAATACATGCTCCACATTAAAACGTAGGTAATCCATTTCAATGCCTTGCAACTAAAATAACAATGTGCTATCAATTTAAATCGAATCAAGATTTTCCTTTCTCGTTAAAAAATCATCTTATACGCTAATAAAATAACCTATTACTATCCGAAATCAAGCAACAAAGAGAGGTGAAATGCCATCTGAATAGGCATTAGAATTGGGCGGCGTTCACAAAGGCTGTGTCATTCCATTAAGCCTTCTTCAAGTCTTCAAAGTATTCTGTGTGGCCCGTGGTCGCGTGGCCGCTCCGCCAGCCACTAAATGTAGCAATCGAATATCAAATCAATTCTATTATACTTTCATACGAGTTACATAGCAACTTAGATGGCGGTTTATTCTCATTTGGGTAACAGCTTTTGAAAATTCCAAATATTATTTACTTTGAATGTTGATAGGATGAAATTCACTTCATGCTACCGGCTCGCGCCAGTTTGACAGCAAAAAATATCGTCACAATAGACTTCGATGGAAATAGGTCGTCTAGTTTAGAATCTAGAGTTTGAGAATACTAATTTTGTAAATCACTTAGTATTCCATATTCCCGGTAAGTAGAAAGAAGTACAGCTATGGGGAATACAAAGTCTTTCTAATTTGTTAAAACACGAGTCTCCCCATTGAGCGCATTGCCAACTGTTCAAACTGAGGCAACGCCTTTCGGCATGTCAGAACTGAATATAATAGTACCTACCTACGTAGGTAATGAATGGAACTGAATATTTTATTTCAAATATAATAGGCTATGTTTGAGAGTGCCCTGTTTGACCTCATTTCATATTCATAACGCGTTCGTTATGTACTAATTTGACGGATTCTTTTCTTTTCTTGCACGGAATGGACTCTTTGACGTCGTCACTTGCCGCTTGGACAAAGGATTTCGCTCAAGAAACTAATAAATGTACCCGCAGTTGTTTGCTACCTTAAAATATTACCTTAAATTGATTGCGTTGTTTGGTTCAATCAATCCTGATTGTGATTGCTACAATAGGATTACATATTTTTTTGATGATATCGAAACAAATTGGTCGTTATAGGATTAACTTGCAGTAGGTAATAGGTTTGTTTGCTGTTGTCGCTGGCATACTCGTATGTAACTTTGTTGAAAAACAAAACAACTAAGACATGAAATGTTGCATTACCGACGTGTCAATAATTTCAAAATACATAATTCAATATTGGACATTTTGTAGAATGGGAATTCATTTGTAAACAATGTTTCAAAAGACGGTAATTTATTATACCTAACCCCTTACTCATAAAAAAAAAACTAAAACGCTCTATAAACCTATTTTAGTTATAGTAGTGTTTTGTCTTCTTCTTTCAAACTTAAATAATATAATATAATATATATATATAATATATATATATATATATAATCTCGTACAATGCTCTGCGAGTCCAGTACAATAACGCCTTTAGAGTTATGTTGGGGCTGCCGCGCTTTTGCAGTGCATCGGGGATGTTCGCGGAAAATGGCGTGCCAGATTTTTACGCACTGATGCGGACTCGGATAGCATCCCTGATGCGGCGAGTGCGCGACAGCTCCAACAGCTTGGTGGCTACACTAGCCGACAGGACAGACAGTCCATTGATGTGGCAATGGATGACCACTCATCGTGCGTCATTCCAATATTTTAAGTAAATTGTTTTAGTGTATTTTTAGTGTAGTTATGTGTGTTCATGTATTTATGTATGTTTTTTTGTGTATAAAATTGTATTGGGTGTTGTTTATGGACTTATGGTCTGAAATAAATGTATTATTATTATTATTATTATTATTAAATCATAATTTGAAAGAAATTAACAAAACACTTCTGTAACTAAAATAGGTTTATAGAGCGTCATAAAAACACTAAAACGCTCTATCCTAAACCTATTTTAGAGCCTATAGACCTATTTTATTATTAGAACGTTTTAGTTTTTTATGAATAAGGGGGTTAGAGTTTTAGGACATTAGCTGCTAGCACTAGCACATGATCACCATGGCTTCTTCAGAATTACTGTCCAGAATATACCTAGCATCATCACCTTTAATCACATCTACCCCTCCGTATTATGAGGTCCTAAATATGGATATAAAGGGTTCCTAGCTCAAAGTGATCCAAGCAAGAGTCATTATAACAATCAACTCTTTGGCGTGGCATATAATTATGACATAAATTACACACTAAATCCACGAAGCTATTATACAAAAGTTTTCAAAATCCGGAACTTTGTTATTCATAGCTTATTTCATAGAACCCGAAGTTAGCTAATTGTCATGAATTTACAGTGGGCTGTTTAGCAGTAGGTAAATACCTAGGTACACTCAGTGATGGTCAAGTAATGGTGTGACAGTTACAAACAAAAACAAAAGACACGCGGAGACCTTGCTTATTAGTTCAACGAAAGTTTTGAAACTGTATTATGTGATATTATAATTTAATAATCAAAAAAGCATTCGTTAAATTGAAACTGGAAAGTAATTATTAAAAGCTAATAATGATTGTGCAAGAGAAAAGTAGTGTTACCTTTGCCTTTGTGACAAAGATGCGCTACGCCCTGGGCTCTTTAGATTCTCATCTTATGAGCCGCGGCTAATCTGATAATTGCTTTAAACCTTTCAACACTTGAGTGTGCGCCCGCGCTGTATCGATGACTGCGGTTTTGATAATCAGATGGTATTAGCTTGCCAAGAAATAATTTTGGCCAAATCATACAAGTCATTTGTTATTCATACATTGTTTGTGTTTCTAATTGGCCACGATTGTCTTGCGATAGCCAGTAAAGGTTAATTGGTACCAGATGTAGGTATAAAGAGAGTAAGTATGTAGTAGGCAAGTATTTCCGCAAATTATCTAATAAACTGATTTTGATTAATATAACATGACGTTAAATCAAAGGTCCCGCTTCAAATATCCGTTATATCAATTTGTTTATTAATAGATCGGCATAAGTAATGGCAAGTAAGCGCCCTGAAGGTTGATCGCGCGGCGAGGCATTTCGCCGCGGGCGGAGGCGGGGGGCGCGTCATATTATGCGGCTAAAAGAGCCTGTCGGTGCCTTTGATCTGCGCGGGCGCGCCGCCGAGATGTGTGCGTGTGCGCGAGATGTGCACCGCTTGTCGGCCCGTGATATGAATGTGACTAAACCTTGATTATGGTACTGAACTCCACATAAAGGTCAGAAATCCAATGCACCGTGATGTAGGTATTATCATTCTTATAATTGGCTCCATCGAAAACTCTTTAACTCTAATTGAGAGGAGAATTTACGACTGATCCAAGTAATTAACAACAAACGTTATTGTTGTCGCAAATCTTGTGTAGAGACCAATAAAATGTTTATAGCACAAAGGATTATGAAAAATGCACTCTCGTTCGCAGAGAAAATTACAAGGTGCAACGCGTTGGCGATCGGTATCGCGCTTCATCGCCGTCACCTAGCCGCGGGCGAATCTGATCGCGCCGCACCACTCATCGCAGATATTATGCCAACTAATATCGACATTAACATCCATACTTAAACTACGCAAATGCACTAACTCTTGGCATTAGAAAATTCCAATACATGTTGTTTAAGATTAATCTGTGGTATGATACTTCAACGTTTTACATCCTGTTATAAGTTATAAGACTTTCATGGTGCAGAATATTAATCACGCGATGCATAATTCAAAAGAAAAACAAAATTAATTTCTACAAATTACAAATGGCTGCATATTTGTAAATAATCTTTCATCCTCTTATAGCATTGAACAAACGTTTTGTGATGTTCACGGGCACATCAGATGGACTTACCAGACACTAATCCCGATTTATACTCGTACTTCAGAAACTCATATAATTTGAAGTCGAATTAAAAAATCGAGACATTTTTAATAATTCGAAGAGGCCTTCGCGCGCCCGCCGCCGCCGCCTCGCTTACGTACGAACGTGACTCATGCAAGAAAAGCACGTAACTTAACATTTGTAGAAGGCAGCTTCGCCATTGTCTAATAGTGTCTTACTTGCCAATATATTTCATTACATGTATGCCAATCTAGCAGGAAGACGACTCAATATACCTACAAGTATTATTGTTTCCTACCAGATCACCGAACTTGAACAAAAAGAAACTAAATTCCGTTTAGGTACTAATGCCAATCGAGTCTGTTGCCATAAAAAAATTACGGGAATGTGTTCAAAATAGTTTCATAAATGTAATAATTTAGTTACATTTAATAAGAAAAAATGTGACAGGGTATCCATACCAATGTCGTCGGCATTCTTTAATGTTGCTGCTCTCTCTCTCTTAACCCTTCCAAATATATGTATCTCTTTCTTTTTAATTTGCCTTAGACGAAACAGGTCATAAGTCGAAGTGACATTTTTAACAATGCCGTCGAAATGTTTTCGTATGGTAATGATTTATGTGTAAAACCGTCAGTGCGAGAGCTTTTTGGAGCAGTATTCGTTGTTATTTATACACGGTAAGCCTTTGAAATGATCTTAAAGTTCAGCCGCAGGGGAAACAATGGAATATTTAATTTAAAACCTTATGAAATATAATACTAACTACAGCTACACGAGTCTTATTGCTTACGTATATTTAACAGCATCTGTCTAAGCTGTCTAGGTAACTTAATAACGTTAGTAATAGTTTTTATCGATTTAAAATTAGAAAAGACATCTAAAATAGTACAAGGAACTGTCATTGTATGGGAACAAAAAATGGAAATATATACAGAAGTAGGTACTATTTACGAACGGTTGTCCGTGAAACTTTAGATAGGTACCTACTCATAAAAAACTGTCGCCAGTAATAAAACGCCGACACAGAGAAACGAGAGGACGTTTAGAAAACAAAAGTTACTCAGTAATTTTATGACGGGTAATAATTTCTCTTTAATTTTAAAACTTTTAAACCAATGCATCCCGGTGACATTTATAGAACCTCACAAAATATATATCATAACTATATTAGAAGTGTTTGACATGAATTTGCTTCATCTAACGACAGTTTTGGGCAGAACGAAGCTAAGCAACTCTTTGTTATTGAGTCTTTTTTTAGTTAAAGGCTTGTTTTAGCCCTAAGATGAAATAACTAAGAGCATCACTAGATGATAAAATGAGGTTATATCGAAAATATAATCAATTATCTCTTTTATTCTTCTTCAATTAAGATCAAGATCATTCGGACAATGACTCGAATATGACAATAGATCAGTCGTGACAGAAATGCTTTATTGAAACAGAGACAAAACACTTTCTATAGCGTACGGTCCTTGACCATTCCAGAAAGTGTGGCCTAAACAAGGTTCTGTTATAAACAAAAAAAAAGCAGGCTATAGGTACTTTATTCGTCTGTCTTGTCCCCGACGCGCGAAGATGAAATATTGTTATATTGTTAGCTGTAAAAACCACTTTGTAATTTCTTCGTGATTTTATAGCTTTATGGTCGTTTCGGGCCCTTTAGTTCGAAAAAGCGGTTGTCTATGTTTATGATATAATTTAAATAAAACTGGTATAACCGACTCATAATCAGCTGCTAAATGTCAGCTAATCATGGGTGAAACAACGTGTTTTATTTATTAGCCCTCTTGTGGTTTTAAAGTCATAATTTGAGGTATAATTGATTTGAACGAAACAGTTTAGGTAATCAGAGAAGATACAATTCTTAAACAAGGTAAATGAGTATACAAGTCATTTAAGAACATAACATGTTTTGTATACTAGAAGTATCTAAGGAGTAAGCAATTTATATCTGTAGGTAGTTAAAAACAAAGCAATAAAATACATTAGTCAGTAAAAATATGAATTGTGTATTTAATACCTAAAGCTCATCTGTATAGGTAGTACTTTGGTGACTAAAACATATTTGATAGAAATGTAAGTAAAAATTAAATCCTAACGGAAAACTTTTTCATAAGGAAAAACCAAACGCACATGAGTAATTCATACGTAGGTAGGTCAAATTACGCAAAGGAAACAAAGTTTTTAAAAAAGCGAAAAAGTACTTGAAAGCAATTATAAATTACTGTGTTATAGGAAGTAATTATGAAGAAGCTGAAGGCTTACCTTGGAAAGAGTATCCGGTGAAGTACGGTGTCATATTCAGTGTTGATACCGCCATGGACGCAAATAATTTCAGAGCTATATGAGGAAGACGAGTAGCTCTAAACACCAAATTAGTCCGAACACATGCAAAAGTCCCAGAAGATCACTATTTCAGTCTTTCACTATCACAGCATGAACGCAGACATAATTACGTAAAGGAAACTGCGTGTGTCTAATCCGTGTTACTTTGAAGACAGCTCAGTGCCCACTGACGTGTGATGTAAAGATGTATTTCGACTCTCAAGTGTAATCTTTCACAATCAACGGACCAACAAAAAATGGTCAAACTGGCCGCCTCCGCAGCCTTCGAAACCACTCCACCTGATCTTTTGTCTCTTTCTATCAGCCGACTGTTTTCATCGCCGAACGTGTCACCGGTCCCAAAACTTTTAAATAAAATTATCGATATTGTTGTAAACACTTATAATATTGATAGTCTACCAAATTTTGTATTAGCGAAACTTCCTGAAACCTAAATCCCAGCTTTTATTACAGCTTTTGATAAGATTTAGCCATCGATGGCGTACCGGGGCAAAGACCGGTGTGGAAACGAGATAGCACGAAGCCTCGGATCCGGTATCTTCAAAGCGAAGAACGCTTACATTTACAATGTGTGAGTCGCGCCTGAGTCGCTGTTCCGTGACGAAAAATACGAGGCGTGTTGCCACAACGATCTATGCCTACTGCGATCAGTGATTGGTCAAAATTTGTTTGGGGCGGAGTTTGTAAGCACACCAAGAAAATGTTACTACACGTTTGTGTGAGTTAATTGCAATGTCGATCTGCGTTCGTGTACCGTACACATTTTGTTTCAATGTGTATGATTTTTCAGTACTTTTTTATAATACAACAGTCCATCTCGATGGCATTAAGATAATGATTGTCATTTAAAAATTACATCTTTAATATCGTGATATTGATTACATATAATAAAAATAGTTTTATTAAAAAACAATAGGCACATTAGTTCCTTTTAAACTCTTAAATGTATTTTCCTTTACTGCAAAATCATACTCGTACTCAACCTTTCCTTAAATATTTTTCTTAAAAATAAGATTAGGTAGGTATGTCTGAAATAGCTTTCCGAAAAATACAGATACCTCGTTATACGTCTGCGCTCATCACTTACCTAAATCTCTGTAGTCTCAGAGAAGTTTTGATAAACAATGGCTCTTTTTATTGCGTTTAAATATACGCAATAAACATCTATTGTTTTATTATACTCACATAGGTACCTACATACTTATTCTGAAACAGTGCTTTCAATTATTTATTTTATTTAGGGTAGATTGTTTGTATTTTTCAGGAGGTGTAAATCCTAAATATATCAAAAATCTCTCAAATCTTTGACATACTTGCATGTTTAAAAATTATTCTTCTTTTTTGACAAAGCCTTTCAAACGAAATAATAAATCTATGAAATAAGTAATCCTAGGACGAGAAAACAAGACTTAGTACCTACCTAATTAAAATACAGTAATTACGAGTAAGTTTACTAGTAATTAAGTGAACGTGTCATTGGTAGGTAAACACTATTGTCTCAGGTATTTAGCACGCCAACAAGGCCGCAGTTTCGTAAGCACCTCGACGTAAACCTTCCTCCACACTATGCGACTTAGCATAACAAAGCTTCGCTAAAGGCGAACTCGCATAGATAATTTGTTAAGTCCACTTAGTTTTATTGGATGGTTACATATAGATGTTTCTTCTTATAATCAGTTTGGATTGTGGTTTAAATATCTGTATGGAATAATAATATGGATGTTTTGTTTTGGTTTTTGATACCTACTCAATCTGGTGGTTTATTGTAACATATTTTTTTAAATGATTCACATCTATTAAAAATAACTCAACTTCACATTAAACTTTTCTTATTACTAGATCTCCTTCACACAAGCAAAATAATATTGTAATGTGAAGCCTAAAAGTTCAAAGGTTGAATTGAGCTTTTGAACTTTGCAGGAATCCAAGTGACACAGAAAGATGTTACTGGAGCCATCACATGCAGTTCTTGAATCGTCTCTTGCACATAAGCAAAGTTGGAGTGACCTTTTCTAATCCGAGGACAATTGAAAATGCACCTCCTGAAGTGCCTGTAATGATAGTTACATCTCATTCTTCCCTTATTTAAAGGCAAACATTGTTGTCGAGCTGTTATCGAATGTAGAGTTGGACCTCAAAATGACGCAATTTTAAAATTTCATTACCGTTATCATATTACACAGTAGTACTTCAAAAAATTTTCTCTCACAATGGGCTGTTTTACTTTTGGGCTAATTTTGACATTAGACTACTATTAAAATAAGTAGGTAGGTACCGTGTTAACACAGTTTATTTTTTAGTTGTTCGTTGTAACAACTTTGTATATCGCAGACTATACAATCAACACTTTTTCAATACCAAGGGCGCATTAAATAATACAACGTGTCGTTTGCAAATTTCAGGGTGTGGTATAGAACATCAAACCGAATAACTTTCTCCATGGGACCAACATCGTATTCGCGAAAAAAATTTCAACTGTCCCATAGAAAACTTCAATACCTATTTGACGCAAATGTATGGGACGGCTGATTATTTTTTCGCGATTACGATGTTAGTCCCATAGAGAAAGTTGTTCTTAAATTTGACGAGGATGCAAAACACGTTGGATATGTAACCCAAGTATTAAATACTGATACATTTTTGAACAAGATTAAATCGTGTAACATTTCGGCACAATAACCGAACCTAATTTAAACCAGAACAATGTAAAAACACAAATGCAAATGTACACAGGCCCTTAATAAATGAGACAGGAAACAATGCAATATCGAAACGAACAGAAATCGTCGATTCATTAACACGACAGCCTTGAGTAGAGTTACCAACTTTAATTAAAAACCAACCAACGCTTCATCGCGCTTGCGGTTTACAAAACCCTTAATTTGTGGCTGGCCTGTTTGCACATTAATAGCTTTCAAGAGGCTACTCTGTTCAGCTTTAGATACGAGACTCAATTTGACGTTATTACCCCAGTCGGTAACACCAATATTACTAAATACTTGGGATAGGGGCTCGTGGCTAAGTAATGAAAGCCGCACTGGTCGGTCGATCAGGTTAAGCTACGCTTGCCGCGGTGGTCCGTAGATGGGTGACCATCTTTACATATCGAGACCCCTCCGTGCCTCGGAAAGCACGTTAAGCCGTTGGACTCGGCTGTCATTCTTGGATGTTTGACAGTCGTTACGGGTCGTCAGACGCCCGAAAGTCTGACAACCAGCCTTACCAAGGGGAATCGTGTTACCCTGTAACTGGGTTATGGAGGTCAGATAGGCAGTCGCTCCATGTAAAATACTGGTATTCAGCTGCATCCGGTTAGACTGGAAGCCGACCTCAACATAGTTGAGAAAAGGCTAGGCGGATTGATTTGGGATTTAAGTGCTCTACAAGGAGAGCTAGGTTGTTTCATATACTTTTTGGCTAAACCCTGGAATTTCAAGCAACCCTTGTCGAGACGATAAAAGCTTTTTGTAACTCAGTCTTTGTAACAAAGTTTATCATGGTTTCATAGATTAAATAGCTGCTTGAGTGCGTAGCAAATAAACGATATACTTACCTATCCATCCAGTCAGTAAGTATTGTTCATTTAGCTACCCCACTGTATACAACTACAACATTAATATAAAATTCAAACCCAGTCGTCAACTGTTGACACACAACAAACAATCTTCAGCACCATCTCTCGCTCCCATAAGTTCACACTAATAACTTACAGTCGCAATTAAACCCACAGTTGTCACTTCACGCGTTATTAACAATCTTCATACGAGACTCGTCGCCTGCGCAGCGCGCACAAAAAAGGCGTGAAATGCGCTGAAATCGTTGCGCATACGCTTCAGGGCCCATTGCGCGCCAAAGATGCCGCTGAAACTATGCGCTGATGGGCCGCCCACGAAGGCGTGCTGTTTATTTGTACTAAATATTTTTGATTTTTTATTGTGAATAATAAATGTCTTATAAGACAACTTTTAAGTTTTTGTTCGGTTGATTTTCCTGTAAGATTCAAGATGACGTGTTGAAAGTAAGTTTGGAATTGACACTCAATTTCCGGAAAGAAATGAACATAAATGTTTTCAAGAGAGTAGGAAAAAAATTAAACAAAGTTGGAAAAGACCAAACATCCTATTTCTTTAAAGGATGTGGGTGTATTTTTTCTTCAGATAATTGCCAGTTCCCGCATCGATGAATCTCCATTTTACGAGTAACTAACACTTTCCCATGAGTTCCCAACAAGCTCGTTTTACTTCACAGTATTATCCACTTAGAAATATTTCCGAGCCGAACGAGAAACAAAAGTGATTAGATAAATGGCTTTTATACACATGAAATCAGAGATCATAAAGCACTAATTACAAATTGGTGTAGCAAATCAGTCTTAGCTTATCAAAGCGGGAACACGTGCAGATAAATTATTTGGTTTGCTATTGTTTAGCGGCTGGGAGTGTTTGATTCGCAGTGAGTCATGGCGCGGTGCGTACCTACATAAATAAAACTCGGCCAGTTTTTGTACAGTTCGCTAATGAGGGGCGGTCGGTGGTCGGTCGGCGATAAATTAACAACACGGATGCAACGACCGCCACGCGACGATCTGCTAATTGCTCACAAAAAAGTGCACGACACACACGTTTAAGGAAATGAGGTTAATTAAGATTTCAGCAACACTATCTGCAGTGTCCTTTACAATGTGATAACCAACAAATAGGTGTCAAGCAAATAGATTGCTATCACTTTTTGATAACTTACATAATAACAACGCGTAATATAATTAAACTGATATGAGTCACCCCTTAAAAAGTTACTTTTTCCTTATAAAAAATAGTATTACAAAATGAACGTAACGCATTAATAAGTCGGAATGATATGTCGTATGTCGTAATATAGGCCACATGTCACAGCAGGTCCGTGGCCTGCCTGTAATTAGTTCCATTCGACATGCCCGCCGCTGTTCCGGGGATATAATTCATAGACTTACAAATATATTTCATATTAGGCCGCACTAATGATATCAATGTTGCCTTTTACAAGTATCAAATAAATTGGAGATTTAAGTTTTTTAGGGCTGGTTGTTTCAAACGGTTGGTTAACGTAACATACGTCGTCGTACCGTCAAATAATGACGACGTAAGATGTTTAAGGTTCGTTAAATACAAAGCGTTGTTCCACTGCAAAAAAAAAACCGATTGTCTGTGAAACCACGCTTTTTTTGGTTTGACGACAGTTAGCGCCATTTTTGACGTATACGTGTGCGTTAATTGGACGTGAAACAACCCGCCCAAGTATATTTAGTGTTTTCTAATAACTACAGCAATGCTTAAACTTGTTCGATTACCCTTACTCCCAAGGCATTAGTATTTCCAACAAGAATTATGTAAACAATTTTCCAATAATGAACTTTACAAATATTTTCGGAAAAAGTTGCTCCTGAAGTGAACTGTCATTTGAGGACTGAAAACTACCATAGCATGCAATTTATATTTTCTATAGTAGTTGAATGAAGTAATAAACATGAAGCTGTTATAGCAAACGACCTACACAACAAACTAACCAGCGACATTAAAAGTGTAAAAGATCAAAATCTACGTCACAGTAAATGTAGTGAAACATGGAGTGGCATTATAACTCACCGTGTGAAATGGGCCCGCCCCACGTGAAAAACAAACACTCGTAAAAATATGTCCAAATGACATGTAAAATTTTTCTACGTCACTATGAAATATTGTAATGGTCCGTTACGAAAAACAGTAATAGTGTCTCATGCAACAGGGGCATTAGACCGCCCTTGAAGACATGTGCCGACGGATTAGAGTCCATTATAGGAAGGAAAATCCAATTCACTCAGGGTGAATTGAATAAGCTAATGGGCTGCACACAGAAACAAAACCATAGAAGTGACATTAATGTTAATTTCAAGCTTACCTGTTCTCCATACACTCCGTCGACGCCTCTAGGTAATTGAATAATTGGCTAATGTCAATAAAAAACTTAACAAAACCAATTAACGATTTCTTAAACTCTTTATAATACAAAAAATATATGTTTTACGACGTAGTCACGTCGTTTTGTTATGCCAAACCGGTTATATCTTTAGGCAGATGTATTGCATATTTAAAGGCTTCCTCAATTTTAGAGCTACGTGTATTGTTTCTGAAAGCTTTTTTTAGTTTCATCAACGTTTCCTTATTTTGTTATTTTTAAACAGACCAAAAACAAGAAAACATATACCTAATAAAAAAGAAAACTTCTGTTTAATCGCTAATATTGACACAAACAATAAGGTGCCGCATCTTGTCGCTTCCAGCAGCGCCGGCGACAACAGTTCCGCGCAACTGATGTTCCATATTTAACACATTTGACTTGTTTCCACAAACAGTCGGTCGCGGTGGAGGCGTGCGCCGGCGGCGCGATCACACATTTCTAAACATATTTTTTATTCGTCGGCATCCTCACAACTTGACTAAGGCTAATGACTAAAATTAACATTCACATATTTTATAAATTTTCTGTAAACCTGACATTTAGCTGAGAAAGGTCGCGTGAGATGAACAATTAAATATGTTTTGACGGCTATACTATTCGATTAATTTCCGTATTCATGTAATTAATAAATAGGATACAGAACATAGAGCATCGATAAACTAAACAGAAAATGAAGACGATCAAAACATCAATGGTCAAATCAATATACTTAAAATTAGACACGCTAATATCAATTACGTCAAACAGAAAACACCTAAGTTTTATGTAGGTATGTATAACACAGCGTCAACTTGAAATGGCCCTCACATTCCACCCTTTTTCAATAGAGTCGTGTGCATAGTTGCGTCCGTCGAGGCTTAATAGCGGTAATACAGGCGTCCAGGCGATTTGCATGTGAGCTGGTGAAAGTGCTCCTCAGCTTTCAAGTGCCTTGACAAACGCACCACGTAGAAGAACAATGGAAACTGGTTGTTTGTAGAGAGCCCACCATAGCGCGCACCTACATACTAATGTTGCTATGTACAGTTAAGTCCATTGTAGCGGTTGATTTGATCTCTTTCTAAATGGCTACGCCATCTCTAAAGCGACCAGACCATCTTTCTATACACACTAACGTTTACTTGATTTACAAATTACAGCTAATTTAACGGGCATTGTCCGAAAATTTAAATTCTATCAGTTCAATCACATTGTCAGAGAATCGAAAAGAAACAATTTCTTTACATATTCAAAAGCAGAAAAGGTCTCTCATTGATCAAATTGACAATCAAATTCCGTTAAAAATACTCGAACTAAAATAGAAAACTTACAAAAACGATGTTAAGTAACAACTTCTTGCTTTTGTCCGACACAGTCGGTGATTCCGCGTTCGAATAATCGACTAATCCCTAGACGCCACTCGATTTTGTTTTGACACACTTACTCGTGTCACTCACAAGGAGTCCTGCCACTGGAACTTCATAACGTCTGATACATCACTTCGTTAACAAAAACCAAATCGTAGTGCTCATTCAACTTGTTTTTTGGTACTGAAGTGTGAATGAAAGCTCATAATAACTAAATATGAGTCAGCAATTGTTGATGTGTCGAGGAATTCAAAATATGATCCTTATAATTTTGATTACAAGTTTAGCCTCTAAAACGAATCTAGTTCCTCATACCTTATTAATAAACTACTGATTAGTAATTGGTACTTAAAATAGTTATTTTGCTATGCAACAGAAGGAAATTTAACAAAAAGTCATTTGAATTCCACTTGTCTAGATCTAAGCGGATTTGGAAAAAGAAAAGCAACTATGACGTGAATATTTATAAGCAGTTTTTGAAATTGTACATGTACGGAACGTTTCATCACGCAAGTCCTACAGCTGCTTTTGGAAATACTTAAATTCCCCAAAAAACGAAACGCGAATCGAATCGCACGCATCGTCCGCAGGACAGTCGCATGCGTTGAGCGCTCATCGTACAATACCACGATACAATAGTCGATAATTTGCATGACGGCTTTTTATCGACACTATTGTCGACAATCCTCTGGCAGCTGCACGTTCTACGATCGCTTGACGACAGAAACATATTTTTGATAGAAGTTTGTCGATAAAACTGAAAGTTTCACGTGAACTTTATGTACCAGGATCGCAGTAAGGGTAAGGGGTAACGTGCTGTAAATACTTTGAGAAGACTTACTTTACATTTTACCGTGATGCGTAGCTACTCTGGCTTCAAAGGTGTTCTCGGTTTACTACCGTGAAATGTGCTTTTAGCATCAACTTTCAGTCTCTAAGTAAATTCTTCCACAGAACTTTGAAACAAGGTAAAATAATGTACCGAGAAATACGAGTACCATCTAAATGCGAAATATTTCAGTTGACCAATAAATATTGTAAATACTGCAATGCTTCAATGAGTACAAAACAACAACGATGAAATCGACATCAATTTCTAACTAACAAAAAGGACATGAGAACCGACATCAGTGAAGGAGATGTAACTGTAACGATCACTATACATACAATCGTCATTAACATACTGAACGGCAATAAAGAATTTATACATAAACACCCTTTTTATGCGCGCCCTTTGACGCTGCAACACATACGCGACGTTCCTTGTGATTTACTATTATTACCAGTAAATAAAAAGTGGTAGGGGAGCAAAGAGGTGGAGCGAAATGCTATTGTAATACACGCTATGAGTAGGGTCCGAAAGATAATGCACACAACGCCATCGACTTTGTAATTGATTCACTTATGTCGCACGCATCGAGCTTTCCTACGTCCGCACAAATGTATACGTCAGCTCAGTTCGTATCCTCGTGCAATATTCAAACATAGTCAGTGTTTAAAGTGTCCCATAAAAGTTTCAATATTAAAATAAATAAGATCGTAAAGTGTTGTGTATATGAAAGTCACGTACAAGGAAAAACTGTATAAATATAGGTAACATTGTGATCGTAACATAAATGATTTCTTTGAGATAATATTCCGTTCATATAAAAAGATGATAGTGAAGTGAAAGAACACAGAATCGTAATTAAAAACATCAAAATGGATTACACAACAGGAACTACGTCTTCGATGAACAATATGAGACCAATTTTCGGCGCGTACGCCTTTCAAGGTGAGCATCGAATTATTATTGTCCGTAGACACGAAAGGATCCAGAAAGATGAGAAAAAAGGCCCGATATGGTTAATTACGATGTTCCCAGGTACCAATAAAACAAGCAATAATACGTCGGAATTAAAGCCCGAAATCAATATCGACTATTGCCTAAACAATAAAAAATTGGGCACAGCACATTACATTTATTTTCCATGAACGGTTCCGTAAAGAATTGTTATAACATTCCTATCGCAGACTCATGTTATTCTATAAACTAATGTCTCTCTCGTTGTTACCATGCCACATGTTGATTTTTTAATTATGTTGCTGGACATGGCATTAACGCACGCGATACCAAAGCTATAAATATGACTCGAATTACAGCACTCAATCGATTAGAAAAAAGAATAGCAATACTTTTCCGGGGATAATCACAATGTTATAAACTCGCCTAACCCTAATAAAATCTCAGCGACGATGCAGACACAGTCATATTTCTATTACCTACCTATTAACGCGGAACTCTAAAAAACGAAGATACCTTTCAAAGTGCCGCTTATTAACCTCTCATCGACTCCGACCGTAAAATGTAAACTCGATAAAGCCACCAATTAAAACTAAATATGAGAATCTCAACAATCAAAGCTCGAGCCGCTACATCTGACACCGAAAAACATTTC
This sequence comes from Cosmia pyralina, assembly GCA_946251885.1. Lineage (NCBI taxonomy): Eukaryota > Metazoa > Arthropoda > Insecta > Lepidoptera > Noctuidae > Cosmia > Cosmia pyralina. The sequence continues at coordinate 13,005,693 of OX276359.1, read as the reverse complement.
TCCAAAAAATAAATCGCGTTTTTTGTAACGAATGCAAGGTCGCAAACGCAGCATGATTTTCGCCTTTCGACAACCGCGATTACAAGCGGGCCGATCACAAGCCACGGATCGATCGGAGCACAATTCTGAACCTTAAAAAGTATACTTAGCACGAGAAGCGCATTTTCGATCTACAATACGTTCTGGTCAGGACAGGGTAGGTGGTGATAATAACAATGCTTTATGAAAAGGTTTAGCCAACTAATTTGTTTTTTCTCGGCTACTGTCGATCTCGGTAGCGATGCAACCTTTTTTTGTTGGAGGAGATCAATCAGTCAAAATAACAGTGTGATACCGCCTTTGATGCGATCCGGCCGGCCTGTTTTAATCTCCACTGATACATGATTAGATCACCGATGATGCAGCAAAGCAAAGTAACTGATCTAAAATTGGACGAATCCAATGCTTTAGTACTCATAGATTAACTGATGAAATCTGCCTTAGAAGCACTAAGCACTAAATGAGTATCCTCTTCCATTAAACTAAGCTCCCAGTGTGAGCATGCTCTCAAAAAGTAATCCAATTTAAATTTTCATTATTTTTCACAAACTTTAGTGCGACTGATCCAGTGATCCTCTTAAGTAGTGTTCTTATTGTTGTAATCTTAAGTTCATCATAAATTATTTTATCATGATATGAAATAAAAAGTTTTCATAAAGTTTGACTTAACAAGTGCATACTTTATTATTTTAAAAATGTCTTAATTATAATTAATAGAGTTAATTATAATTAGTTACTTTTAACAAAAATGGTTCCTATGTTGTCCCAAATAAAAGAATTTTTAATTTTGAATTTTTGAATTATTACTATAATATTTACTTAGAAGCTAGACCACACATACAGAAACTATAATCAGTGCAGTAGTCGCCCACAACAATAGCCTTGCGGTTTTATCAACTTGTAACGCAAAGCAAAAGGACTATGAAAAACAAATGATGTCAATGACATCGTAATGACCGTCCATCATTTCACAACGCCGTCAAAACTGTCTCAGCGTACGCGCATGCATATTACATGCGTGTGTCGGTAATACCTTTTTCACCCAAAGTACTTTTTGCCGCATCTGATAAAATTCGCGCTGATGTGTTGTGCTCACGACAATGAGAAATGAGATATGAAATCAGTCCTCTTTTTAAAATGCAATATAAAGCCGTCTAATTAAGGAAGCATTCAGAATGAACTAAATTACGTAATGATAGTTACCGTGTGCAAAAAGCTATTTGAATCTTGATTACTATATACCGGCTCGATGAACTATTCAGTTCTCTCCATTAAACTAAAACATTCATTAAATCGGTCGTAGTAAGAAAATAAAAGTACGAAGGCAATGATTGTGATTCGAAATTAAATCGGGAGCTGTCTCATCACCACGCGTACTTCCATTGAGAGAAACACAATGGTAATCACAGAGAAATGCAGAAGCTTGTATGATTAATTACATATGTGTTGTGTGTTCTTTGTTTATTTGTAGTGTGTGCTGAGATTCTAAAAAGAAGCTAGCGACATACCATAGTCTCGTATTAAATTCTCGTCCTTTGAACGTATTCTTTTCTCGGAGCATGTTTTGCGATGTTAGTAATAAATACCGTTTAGTAAGCTCGTATCGGATTTTTGTCAAATGTTTCAGGAATTTGCGTAAAACAAATAAAACGATGGCATTCTCTTTTATTTAGAGAATCATGAATTATTTTATTTTTGTTCCCAGAGAGTAGGATTTTCTTTCAGAATTTCTCGTCAGCCAGTGCCAAATGAATGAACAACATGAACAAGCTATATTAGGCTCCAAGAATACACAACATTGGGGCTATTCTCCTCTTATTTTGCTTTGAGTACCTTTAACTAACACATCTTACTGTAAACTTTTAGCTGACTATTCAGCACAATGCTCTTCTGCTCTTCACACTCCATTTTACTACATTGTATTTGAAATTTTCTAGAGGTTGACTTAAATCTTACTTTTCGCATTGTACTAATAAATATTGTTTTTATCTTAATTCTTTGTCACTGGCACTGGCATCGTATTCACATTGAAGCTATATTTATTTTCTGTAAAGAGAAAATGAATATTATTAAAATCTTGTGATTACAATACCAATTAGGTAGTTACAAGTAGTCAGCAGTTCTGTTGATTCCGGCAACCATGTGTAAATAGTGTAGTATCGTAATTAAGTATGTCTGTAAAATATTGAAACGACCTTCAAGAAATCATACAATCAATCAATCGTCATCAATTTTCCACAAACAGATAAAACGCTCAACATAACCAAACCAATAAAATCTTAACGCCATTAGAAATCCCATGTAGGAATGCTCGGAATTTTCTTCATTGCGTTCAATTTCCTCTATGTTCTAAAGCGCTCACTTGTCAAAGTGTCTGTTTGCTGGGCGACATATCTGTCGCGACAAGAATGCAGATAATGGATGAAAAAGTATAAAATTCCTCTCGAGCCATGTCGCCATGGTGTGGCTGCCATGCCGCTGTCCCGCCGCAGGACGCAACTGATTGAGTTATAAGCTATAATGGCAATTCCATTCTGTTTTTGCACTGTTTTTCACTTGAATGCCATGTAGTAAGGCGTCTACTCATATTTAATATACATTAGGCACTGAATGTGGATCTCAGATCTGTGCTTCTTGCCCGTGGTGAACCGGAATGCGTGTCTTGTTTATTTTGATTTGTCACCTTTGATATATGGATAGGTACTTTTTGTTATTATTTTATTGTAGTTAACATGGAAAATGACCTTTATTGTTTTTTGTCTATAATTTTACAGTGTTGATTGGGAGAGTATTAGAGATACGCTAGGTATATCAATCTGCCTAGCCTTTTCCCAACTATGTTGGGGTCGGCTTCCAGTCTAACCGGATGCAGCTGAATACCATTATTTTACATGGAGCGACTGCCTATCTGACCTCCACAACCCATTAACTGGGTAATACGATACCCCTTGGTAAGACTGACTGTCAGACTTTCGGGCTTCTGACGACCCGTAACGACTGTCAAAGATCCACGAATGACAGCCGGAACCAACGGCTTTAACGTGCTTTCCGAGGCACGGAGGAGTCTCGGTATGTGAAGATGGTCACCCATCCACGGACCAACCCCGGCAAGCGTAGCTTAACCTGATGGATCGACCCGTGCGGCTGTTATTACTTAGCCACGAGCTCCTCCTAGATAAGCTAGGTATATAATATACATAATTTACAAACTAATAGTAAAAATAATATGTATATTTGAATACCTATACTTTATTCTATTCGCACGGGTTGATCGATCAGGTTAAGCTTCGCTTGCTGTGGTTGGTCCGTGGATGGGTGACCATCTTTATATGCCGAGACCCCTCCGTGCCTCGGAACGCACGTTAAGCCGTTGGTCCCGGCTGTCCTTCGTGGATCTTTGACAGTCGTTACGGGTCATCAGAAGCCCGAAAGTCTGACAACCAGTCTTACCAAAGCGCATCGTATTACCCAGTAACTGGGTTGCAGAGAACAGATCAGTTACTGCATGTAAAATACTAGTATTCAGCTGCATCTGGTTAGACTAGAAGCCGACGCCAACATAGTTTGGAAAAGGCTAGGAAAAGGATATTTTTCAAGTAAACTTAACCATTGTTTCAGATATCTAGGAACATTGTTGAACATTCTGTCCGAAAGCATGAAGTTCTTCCTTTTCATAAATTTATTGAAGTGAAATGAAAACAATAACAAGTACTCACTTCGCTGTCAGGTTCTTCGATAGTTCAATCAGTTTCTGTAACTGCTCTGTTGGCTACGAGAGTTCCATATTTTATTTTTAAAACATTATTATGAGCTGTTCTCTTAAAATCATACAATACGACAGTTATAAAGCATAAATCTTATAACTTGGTTTTCTACTAGTTTGAAATTGACACTTCATCAACCAATTATTATGATCATCACATCAACCATAAATGAACAACGTCGTAAGCAACTGCAAATATTTTATTGGGCTAATTGTGCACATCCAACCATCTGCAATGTTAAAAAGCGAGAGGATGTAGGCACTTACCTGACAAACTACATTTTAACGTTTTACACATCCAAATCTGACTTTAATGATCATGCTCACACAACGAACTCCTAATATCCACATACAAAAAACAATATCAAAGTCGAGACATCCAGTCGCCAGTGGAACTCAAAATCCGTTCGGTTGACCTTATTACCGTGTAATAGAGTCATTTTTCGTTTGTTTTGATGAAATTGTATAATGCAGAGTTCAGTGGCAGGTAGGCACAGCGGGCACAAAGCCGAGTAGCCGCGTCTTATAATCGAGAGTGCCTCCGGTTTGATAGTTAATTAAAGAAGTGAATAACATGCGGCAATGCAAGTCAGCTGCAATCTTCGTCATCGTACGGGATGTCCTCAGAGCGGATAATACCCTCCGAACATTGTTTGAATCCACATCAACTTGAGGCAATTATTTCTGTATCATTTATTTGTGATGAATATTTATTGCTAATCATTAAACAGTGTATAAGGAAATTGTGGGACGTGTATTAATTAATATGCTCAGAGGTAGATATTCCGATGAAGCCGTTAAAATGATTGTTTATGTTGTACCCGCTAAGATTGTGCAAAAGGTTTCGTTTGGTATTCTGAGAAACAAAGGTCAGGGTTATTTAAATCATGGTGCAGTGACTCGTCAATAGTGTTTGAGTACACAAATTATTTGTTAGGGGGTGTGAATCACTCTATGTTTTACATCGACGCTTTGCACTACGTTGCTGCTTGCTGGTGCAGCCTCAGTGACTACGAGATGGATCTATGTAGAGGACATTACAGTACGATATGAAACTAGCTCTACTAACTATTAATTAATTCTGACGCGTCAAAATTACTCACAAGAACTTGACCTCATCGCTCAAACCAGATAAATCACGTAACCAACTGTTATCAAATTATATTTTATGATTATTACCTATTGAATAATCTAAATCAAAAAACATGTAGGCATTAATCAATTCTACTCGTGCCCATGAATATAAATCAAAATAATAAATGTAGCAAAATTGTAATCGTAAATTTCCTTCGTCTATCCATTGTCACTATGATATTTTGAAAACAAAAAGCAACTTTAGATACGCAAATAGGTAATATTTTGAGGCAATAAAACCGTTATCGGCGAAGTTATCGCTGCGCAACGGAGCGCATTTTGCACGCTTCTAATGAACGCCTTATGAAACAGGCAATTTATCACATGTGGCCTTATCACAGAATGCACTGATAAATTTTATATGAGAAGAAACTTAAATAAACAATAGCTATTATTCGAGCTAACTTCCTGCACGTGCACAGCGCAGTCCATCAAGATGAAAGAATCGAGTGGAATCCTAGCGAGCTATTTGTTTTCCAAATTCTTGTATCCCTTTAAACAATTGTTCAGTTTCACTTGAGGTAGGCAGTACGTGACTTGTTATTTTGTAACGTTTCACACAAACTCTCATTACCAATTCGAAAAAGTTGGTATTTCAAAAGGACCGTGCTTGTCGGCGCCTTGTATCTACAGTCTGACCATGAATAAATCAATGAAAACAAATAGTATTCGGCTACTAGTGTTCCTAAAAGCTTTTTTCAATGATGTATGATCTGCTATTGTCTCAACTCCCGTTTTGTTACAGAGCCTCAAGTATGTTAATTTATTCACAGTCAGATAAAGGTAGAGCATATTTTCCTGCCAAGATCCAATGTGCTGTACATATAGATAGGTTCGAGGCGTAATTTGGTAGACACCGAAACTAATTTATTTAACAAAGGACGGTCCGACCGATAGAGCACTTTTTATACGTATACAAACATATTATTATGTCCAAACATATACACACTATGTGTATCTACCTGCAAGTTTTTAAAACACTGTGATCTTTTCCCGTAGCTCTTGTATCAAGCAAGGCTTTCTAGGTATATCAATTTCAACATCCTTTCATAACATACACAAAAATATTACTAGGCAAAAATTTATTTTTTCGCTTCGTAGTAATCTTATGGTTCTCGGCTATCAATAGATAACTCCCGTTGCTGTGGTGGGTATCGGAATAAGGGGCCATTATGGTAGGAACTAGCTACGTGCTCACAGTACCTACGGAAAACAGAACTATTTTGAACTTTGAGAAAAGAGTAACTTACGGATTTTCATGAATATGGAACATGTTATGTTAACATGTTTATGGAACTATTGTAACGCATCTAATGAATCTTTATTAAAGACGTGACCAAAATAATTCTAAGAAACGTAACAATTAAATCTGACCGGAAATTAGAAATTCCTGAGTTGGATGACGTAAAAAACGTTATCTTTTTTATGACAAATAATGTCACGAGAAGTGAGAAACATTCCTCAGACGTTTACACCTTTATTGTTGACACAATTATATCTTTAATGGCTTGCTTTTATAACGACACTGTCAAAGTCACTGTAATGCCAGATTAGTCGATAAAAGTTTGAAATGTCAGACAACCATAAATTATAACAGTGTAAAGTGCGGCGAACGGATACTGGAGATGTGGATTGTGATTTTTATGGGAAGTCATGAGTTTTACTTCAAACAATCTGTTTAAAAAATGTTTTAAAAAACCAATTTAGATATTATTGAAAAATACAAATTAACATTGATTATTATTTACAGGAAAAATATTTTTACTGAAAAAGTGATGTGGTATCTTCATGTTCAATTAAAATAAATAATAACAAACAAATGCATGATTATATTTGTACAATAATAATTCAATCTGGCTTGTTATCGATAAAAAAAATACTATAAAAATATATAAGCATTGACACAATTAAGTACAAAAATAAAATGGAATTTTAAAAAAAGCAAATACTTTACAATAAAACTGCATTTTTATAATTGGCTAACTTGTTGCTTGTTATAACAAGTGTAAGAATTGAAAAAATAATGATCTGAAAAATTATAAATTACAATATAAAAAATTACGACTTTACGACTTTGAGGAAATTTATTTTTTAAAAATCAGTTCTTTTCCGTACCATAACCGCGGTAGAACCTAGTTTAGGTCGATACCTTTTATATAGGTAAGTAAATAATTACATTTATCGGGAAGCACTTTTAGCTTAGTCATTACATTTCGATTTCAAAATACCTGTTCCTAAGTTGCAACTCTTCCGAAAGAGTAGCTCCCCTAATTTATAATGCTTTGCCGAAGTCAACTAACTACCCTTCAAAAAATTTTGTTCGGCACTACGGAAGTGGTTATTGCAGGAATGTTTTTACTCAATTCACGTGTTTTTATAAAATGTCCAGCCCTGTATTTTTTTTTTCTCTTGATCTGGCATCAATCAAAATACAGGCATAAGTAATTATTTAAGTTAAGTGATAATATGTTAAAGGACAATGCTCATGGATCTATGGAACCCCGTACCATGCTGCATCAAATTCAAACTTTGTTTCTATAGACTACACTTATCACATTAACTCCTACAAAAGTTATTTTTGGAAACAAAACTCGGAGAGTGATTTTATAAAATCGAAAATAACCTAAAAACTATGTCTATTTTGTTCGACGCTACGAATGACGTATTTTATACAGACACGTCATACAAACATTATTGTTCTAAAACACAGAAACAAGTTCACAAAATACAAACAAAAATAGCTTCTACTTCTCAACACACAATACAATAATTAATTAATCTCAACTCTCAAAAACACAGACGTACGTATTTACTAGCGCTAGCGCAAACAAAACTAATACGTCAGATCAAAAGTCATATGCGCCAGCTGGGATTTAGGGATGTGATCGATAAAATCAAAATCTTAAGGGTAAGAGGGGTAAGATTTTGTGTCAATTAGCAATAATAAATCGATTTGGTGTACTGATTTTACTTAATTGTTAATTTTATTCAACAAAAAGAAAGCAAAACTAATATGTTTTTCAAGCAAACGTTATAGTTATTATTTTACAAAAAACAACGTTAAAAAATGACTGGTTAGTCGATTCATCAAAAATCGATTCTCTTGCATTCTATACCTCTATGACCGGCTGTAAACGGTCAATTAACCATAGATTTAAAAAAATTATAATCTTTTAAATAGGTTCAAATTATATTCTATTCTAGTTGTTTTGTAATTAATGTAGAATCGGCAAAGTATAATTTTATTACATGATTTTTTATAGTGATCATGATACTTTCAAAACTCAAGGTTATAATAGGTCTTTACCTATGAAATTGCCGTTTCGTATGAAAAAATGTAAACGAATTTTTTTCATGCATTTTTTATTTGTATTAATCGAAGTAATCACCCTTGCAATCAATGCATCTTTGCCAACGCAGTGGCAGTTTATTGATGCCCTTCTTAAAGAAATCAGCTGGACGGGAGGCAACAAATTCTTCAAAGGCATTTTGTACTGCCTCTCGGGTATTGAATTTTTTTCCCGCCAAGAAGTTATCCAAATTCTGGAAAAAGTAGTAGTCTGTAGGCGCAAGGTCTGGTGAGTAGGGCGGATGACGGAGAGCTTCCAACCCCAGTTCTTGCAACTTGGAGACCGTCTGCTGTGCAGTATGAGGTCGCGCGTTGTCGTGCAGGAGCAGCGGAGACGAGCGATTGACCAATGCTGGTTGGAGATGTGCCAGCTTCCATCATTGTGTTCAGTTCTTCACAGTACACATCTGAAGTAATGCTCACCCCGTTTGGTAAGAAGCTGTGATGAATCACACCGGCGCTAGACCACCAAACAGTGACCATCACTTTTCTAGGGGTAAGTTTTCGTTTAGGGCATTGTTTAGGTGCTGAACCAGGATCCAACCAACTTGCTGAGCGCTTGCGTTTATCAAACAGAATCCATTTTTCATCGCAGGTAACAATGTGGTTCAAAATTCCTTCATTTGTGTGTCTGTTGAGCAGTGCAAGGCACGTCTCGACGCGTACTTCGCGCTGGCGATCATTGAGTTCGTGGGGCACCCATTTGTCAAGCTTTTTTACCTTGTCAATTTGACGCAAATGGACCAATATTGTTTTGACGCTAACGTCGAAAGCTGCTGCTAATTCAGCCGTAGATTGTGTATCATCAGCTTCCACAATCGCCTTTAATTCGTCATTGTCGACCAAAGTCTTCGGGCGACCGCAAGGTTCATTTTTCAGGTCGAAATTTCCAGAACGGAAGCGAGCAAACCAATCAAGTGGTGCGTTGGTTTGTAGTGTTAGCTCCGTAAACGTCGTTGATGTTGCGTGCCGCTTGTGCCGCGTTGCTGCCACGACAGTACTCATATTCCATAATTACTCGAATTTTTAACGTATCCATGATGACGAAAAAGATTGAAATGCGATGAAAATGTAACACTAATCAATAAACAAATGACTACTTTTGGAAAAAAAATCCATGTTTTTAAAATAAAATAAATTTGAAATTAGAATTCTTAGCCAAACAAAAATTATTTTGCTTTGAAATGGCCAGTACTGCAGAACGGCAATTTCATAGGTAAAGACCTAATATTAAATTTTATCATGTGAAACGGAACTTCATGTCACGTAAAGGGAGTAAAACAATATGCGTACTTTTTTAATAAAAATTAAATTCCCTGTTCAAATATCATATCCCTGATGCGTAATGTCGTAAAAAAATATGAAAATAATTACTAATTATTTTGGTCTTGATGTGTAATACTTTTTGGTACCACTTTTAGTCATTCTCCACTATTGTTTTATTTAATAATATGGTAAAAATGGAAGTGTGTAGTATATAATATAAGGATAATTGAAATAGTATTTAAATTTTTAAATTAATGGAATGTAATAATGTAAACTGAAAATTAATGTACTTCATTGATTTCATGTAACAATTGATTTTGCATACCGTTAAAACGGTGAGACATGCAGCAATGTTATAAACACCTTTGTAAACATACCGTGTTTCTGGTAAATAAATATTCTATTCCATTCTATTCTTATCTAAGCTCAGAATTATTATTCTGAGCTCTATTGAGGAGTAACTATTGGTGTTTGTGGAACGTATGCGCAGAGAAGACTGAAAGCGACACAAACGCCGGAACTTTGAATATACGCTGCTTTAGCGTCACGCAGGCAGACATAGAGGATACTCCAATATTTCTCACCAACATGTACGGTGAAAGGTCGTCAGAGGCAACACTTGGACTACGAAAACCACCCCTAGCGTTACAAGATAAAGGCAAAATATTTTTTGCAACTTCGTTTCAAACAGTGGGCGTTTACGCGGCCTTAAGATTTGCTACGCAACCGATACATACGTTTATAATCATCTACAAATCTGCTACGCACCGTCTTCAAGGTGTTTATAATCTGTTACAAAACTACTAGGCAACGGCTACGCGGCATTTCTAATCTGCTACGAACATGCCACGTAGTTGCTACGGCGTTCGTGATCTGCTACGCAGTGGCTATGCGGCGTTTCTGATCTGCTACGTAGATGCTACGCAGTTGCTACGGCGTTCGAAATCTGCTACGCTCCGGTCACGCTGCGTTTATGATCTGCTACGCAGAGGTTTCCCAGTATCTATAATTTACTACACAGTGGCTACGCGGCGTCTACGAAGCGACTATTCGTTTCCACGCCGGATCATATGCCCAGTACGAAGAAACTTTTACTCTATGAGCTATTCTGTGTTGAATTGCTGCAGTAGTCTCCACTGTAATAGTATTCAAACCATAACATAATAATTTCGCAGTGTAAATACTTAGTGGTTTCAGCGGTTTTCCACTATTACATAACTAACTATAAAAAATATAACGTTGAACCTAATTACCGTCTGGTACCATTCATGCCGGTACAATTGGATCAGTATAATAGCAAAAGGTTCTATAATCTCTTATTTTCCTTGTGTAATATTTGCTCGCTGAACGCTTATTTTGTTGCCAGGCGCCCCAGCCTCTGTCGATATGAATGCTTTATTGGTTTTTTATTTGAATAGCTACCTTACCTTTATTGAAATTTGGTTAAATATCTGGGACACATTGTAACTGAGAATTTGATGATGAATTAGACATTGAGAGGGAGCGCAGGTTATTGTCGGTAAAAAGTAAAAAAAAAAAGTAAAAAGTTTATTGATAACATAAACATGTTACACTAGATTGGTATAACACTGGATCCCGCACTAGGGGTATCCTAGTGTGTGTGTCACAGGATCCAGTCTCTTTCGACGTTATTATGAATGCGTAAAAATGCGGTACGCGATATTATGTTGCACACAGGTTCGCTCGGTGTACTGTTCCTATTAAAATAACAATGTTCAAGGCATTCTTCCAGGCGTTCTACACGAGTGGCCTGTGAGCAAAATTTACACAAAAAGCCTACAATGTCTCGTCCAATAAAATTATGTGTTCAGGGCTCTGTTTCAGCTCCCTCGATATTGCAGTGCATGTTTACTGACGCCAGCATAGATGGCTTTTACGCTATTATGCGTAAAAAAGTTGAGTCGGTGGTGCGACGAGTACGGGGTAGCCCGAATAACGTCTTAAGGATGATTGGCGAAAGAACTTACTATCCTGCTCAGTAGCTTCACTGAATTCCATGTGCTGCGAGACCGATGAGCCTACTGTGCAGGAGTAGATTGTGTGTCTTGTTTCTTTTATTTTTTTTTACTTTTTAATTACTAACATTAGTTATAAGCAAAATTCTTGCTACTAAATAACCTTGCCTTGCCTATGGACTTTTTGTCTGAAGTAAATGATTTTTATTATTTTTTTTTTTATTGAAAGAATGTATTTTCCTCTTCACTCTATCCTAGTCTGCTTTTTGACTAATGCGTGGTTGCTATCACTAGCTAATCGTTGGAAATCGCTACGTAGCATCGCTTTATTGCAAATGTTTGTGTAGCTTAGTATTACCGTAAGTAAATGTACCTACCCATCCTCGGATTTCCACAATACATCGCTGTAATGATTACATTGATTTCAAAGTGAATAGTGTGGCTTGTCACAAAAAGTGTTTGATTGTACATAGGAGATTAACTAAAGTGTTAGTATTTTTTTTCTGTTCAGTTACTTGTGTACAGAAATAACTTCGTCCACGACTAGCATAATAATGTATATTGTAGAACTACAGTCTAATTCTCCATTAGCTCAAAACTATGTCAGCTTCTGAATGAACTCGTGCAATTCGATTTTCGAAACTTGCTCTTTGTATAAAGGAAGAATGAAATCCAATTAATATCTCAGCAGTATAATTGTCGTCAGCCCTTCGTAAGATTAACTGAACAGTTGGCAGTTACTGCTTTCACATTGTAGCTACATAAGTGCTCAAGTTAATCTTAACTTGGTTTGAATAGTATAAATTCGTGTAGGTATGTAACTTGTAATTTATAAAATAACCGACCAAGTGCGTGTTGGACTACGTACATACAATCAAGGGTTCCGTATAGTTGAAAAAAATGTATCCCAAAAACAAACTTTTACCTTGACCAGAGGCAATTTAAGGATTTTTTATTTTTTTCAAGCATTGCCATACAACGTGGTAATACCGCCAGTCTCTTGGGTACAGACAACAGCACATCAAGTTACACCAAACTGTCAAATATCTCCAAATGATTTTAAACCTTAAAATGTTGATGGTTAAGTTCAAAATCGAATGAGAAAATTTGACAGTTTATAGTAACTTGAGCTGCTGCTGTGTGCACATAACCAGTTGACAGCGATGCGGATGAATTTTTCGACGCCTCGATATTTGTGAATAGGTATTCACAAATTAAGATATCGAGGCGTCGAAAATTTTATATTTATATAATTATACATTTTACATGGGGTACTATATTAACCCATGTAAAATGTATTAAGTTATTTGCTTGGGTAGTTAAGTTAGAACATAATTTTGTTATTTTTATTAATTAATTAGGTTTAAATTATTATTTACGTAAATATTATTTTAATTCTAAATAAAGCATTACAAAAACAAATTTAACATTATAGTTGATAAACATGTTCATTCATACATACGTCACGGTATTTTTTTTGTAATTAATCGCAAGAAACTATTTTTTTTATGTGAAAAAACTACAAATTAACGATTTTCGGACTTTTTCCTTTACTTGTGCTATGAGACCTTGCTTCTTGCCAAATTAATTTTGTGAATCTAGGTCAACGGGAAGTACCCTATAGGTTTTGATTTACAAAAATGCCAGTATTTTTTATTGCGTTGACTTAGAAGCTTGATTTTTTTTAGCGCTCTAAGGGACCATAAAATATACCTACTACTTGATATTAATTTCAACTTGATACCTCCACGCGTTCCTGAAAAAAAGGGTCTTGACAGACTGACAGACAGACAGACAGACAACAAAGTGTTCCCATACGGGTTCCCTTTTTTCCTTTTGAGGTACGGAACCCTAAAAATTAAAACTTTAAATAAAAACCTGCCATATTTTGAAAAATTAACACAAATAACCATAATTCAACAGTGTAAATGAATAGGTAACAAAACACACTATGACACTATATGCCTACAGAAAGTAAACGTTTACGTTGTAGTCATCGTAAAAAATAATTTGCTTAATTGCAGCATCCAAGTCTGTCTGCTTCGAACAACAAATAATTGGTTCCCAAGCCTATTATCAACAAATGCTTACATAAATCTACGATTAGTTTGTTACTGTGAGAAACATCTACTCCAGTTAAGATTAAAATTTTGGGAAAAAAACTATGAGGAAATGAGTCAGGAGTGGAATGAGGGTCGGTAACGAGATCGACTCGCTTCAGTGACCATAGTGGGGCTTCCGGTCAGGGAAATGGACATAGCGGAGACTACACCTGCTGTGGCATACCTAATGCGTACCTCCCAGAGGTTAACCAACTTGACAGACGAATAATGATATCATTTTTACCAGGGAATCTGTAGGAAGAGTTCTTAGAAATCAGTTGTGGGTGGCTTAATTGTTAATTCGTTTGATATCGAATAGCACATTAGGATGAAATAGACTCATATTATTTCTTGGTAGGACCCCAATAACCTCTGAAACCACACCTAGCAAAATATTACCTACATAATGTAACTTACGACAAAAATATACCATACAATCAACTCGCCAAACTTAATGATGACTAATGATTGCACGAACTAATCAAAACGAGGAAGCTAATAAAACGAAACAGGACACCTACCCAGGAACGCGCACGAAAAAACATCGGATCGGACATTTTTTATTTTTGTTTCCACATCCCAAAAAGAACGATTAAAAAAATTCGGCGCTAAAAAGAATAACACCGTGAGTCTATTACTCGTATAGCATGTCATCGACGGTTCATTAAAATGCGATGACTTAACACAAACACCATAGTGGACTTCATTGATAGCCTCTGACGTAGGTTGGACTGCATAAAAACTCCATCCATCTGCCACACAAACATCACCCTTAACTTAATGAGTTAAGAGTGATAATTTTCCATTGGACCAAGAATTCACTGGTTCGTTTTGGAATGAAAGATCGTTTACAATAGCATTTCATTCCGTGGAATCCATTGATAAGTCTGATGCTACCAGTGTTACAGGACGGTTATCTCACGAGTGTCAGCAGAATAATGCCGGTAGAACGTTTCAAGAGCCCAAACATTGTATAAAAATGAAAGTATCTTTTCTTATCACTATCAGTGTTGATGAAATAGGCAAATTGAGAGAGAACTTAATTATATGCCTATTTCATTAGAGTTTCAAATTGTCAAGAGCTAATTTATTTAAGGTTAAATAATTATAGAAAACTGCTTTTGCCAGCGGCTTCGCCAGCGTGGATGTCGAAAATATCCTACTAGAATGTACTACCAAGAATTCCTTCCTTATTCCTTGTCTGCATTATAAAGGGAACCTCTGTGTAAAATTTCAGCTTTCTAGGTCCAAGGGTTTGAGCTGGGCGTTGATGAATCAGTCAATCAGTCAGTCAGTCAGTTAGTCAGTCAGGACTTCTCTTTTTATTTATATAGATATATAGATTTTTTTAATGAAATAAATTGTGTTTATTATACAATTAAACATAACCTAAAAATAAAAAAATTATATCCTAACATAACTAAAACTATTAAAAAACTAAAATATGGCATCGAAAAATTCCTCCGCATCGTTGTCGACTGGTAAAGTACCCAAGAGACTGGCGGCATTGCCACGTTGTATGGCAATGCTAAGCCTCTGGCCAAGGTAAAAGCCAGCCCTTGGGTCATGGGAAGTGTCAATCAGCCGCTTGGAGATTTCGTTGAATAAACCATGAGCACTCGGACCCCACGGCCCAAGGGTTTCAACCCCAAACGACTCGAAAATATAATTACCGATAAGGTTATTATACTTTCGCCGCTTGAGGTTTTCCGCAGCCGCAGCAGCAGTGCCAGCCAGATATATAGATTAATTCAGGCATTGGTTTATACATAATGTAAAAAGTCTTAACGTTTCAAGATGAACACGATTTCTAGCTGAGAGCAACTTAGAAATGTAACAAGTCTTAAGGAAAAGTTACAACGTAATCATGTAATAATGAAAGTGCAATAAAACGTTGAGCTGACAGTTTTATTTCTCCATTACAAGTTTTATTTACACTCGTGGGTAATCGGAATAAATACAAATTAATGTAAAAAGACATAGTAAATCGCACTAACAAAATATCATGTGCCTGGCTGATTCATTCAGAATAATTGAAGCGGAAAATTTAAAAAGAGCACTGTGTACCTGTCTAACGCTATAAAGAATTTTCTTAACTCTAAAAAAGAAAGCTAGATAACTATTTACTTTCCAAAACCGTGAGAAAACGTTCTCCTCTGAACTTTCAGTGAGTACTTGGATTATAAGCAAAAAAACAGTAAAGCGAAATGATACAGTTACAAATTATTGTGCCGTGAAAATTACAAATTCAATGCAAAATTGAATGCTTTGAAGGCACTTTGTGAGACCGATTCTGTTTGGAATAAATTAATTATGGCAATTTAAGTCGATTTTTCATCGTTACTAGCGGCCGACACCGTTCAAATTACAATTTTGTACTGCGGCCGCCTGGTATTGTTTAGGTTATTGCAATGTTTCAGTGAGGATCCGAAGGTTCATTTGAATTAATAATCTGGAAATTGAATTTTATAGAATTTATGTCCTATTGCTAACTCATAAAGTCATAATACAGAGAGAATTATAATGTTCTAATGAAAGAGATAGCTTGCAATTGGCTGTCTTCTAGACAACCTTTAAACATGCACAAGACTTGATTGAGGGATAAAAAGGACAGTGAAAACACAGCCCCTTTACTTGATTTACCTAGCATACATCGTAACAATCTAGATCTAGCAAGCTTGAGAGAGTGACTCGTCATAGAATTCAATGGAAACAGCTAGAAGAGGCCTTTGCCAAGAGGTATGTTGAATTGAGAGCCATACTTTAACAAAATACAACAGAGTAAAAACAATTCAGAATAAAGAGGCTTATAAATAAAAATGCTCGGGTCTTAAACTTGGAGTAGGAGTAAGGAGTATCATACCGCATCCCTGTTGATAACAAAGAGGAAGCTATTTATAGTGGGCATTCAATTCAATAAAAAGCTCGACAGGATTTTCTATTTGCGTACAAAATAGATCACGAACGGATACTGACCGCGCATGGAAAAACAGGCTTAATGGGGTTTCCACCCTTTTCACTACTAAGTATGTAGTTATAACCGCTATCCCAACTGAAGAGTGTACTGTTTTTGTATGAAATTTAATCAATATAGACAAATAAACAACCAAGTTCGTGTATGGTATTATCGAAGTGTATACATACATACATACATAAACTCACGCCTTCTTCTCATGGGGGTTGGCAGAAACTAAAGAACCCACCAGCTACGATACTTACATATTCCTTTTGCTTTGTTTATGTTCACACATCAAGGCTATCTACCATAATATTACAAATCCTAACTAATATTAGGTATAAATGCGAAAGTAAGTTTGTACGTTTGTTAAGCTTTCCGCTAAAACAGCTGAGCGGATTTTTATGAAATTTGGCACACAGGTCGACCTGGATTAGAACAAATGATACTTTTTATCCCGGTAGTTCGTTCCCGAGGGATAATTTCCGAACTCCACGCAGGCAAAGCCGCGGGCATAAGCAAGTTCTATTCTATATCTAAAGGAAATCTACAGTTTATAGCTACGTTTGTAACAACTTTGCAGTAGATAAAGTAATATTAACAGGGTAGAATATCTGACACGTTACACGATTTCCGTTTCAACCGGACACTACAACAGACTGGCGGGGCGATAAATAGTTTTCCTTGTTAATTCCATATATAAACTTTTTCAACCAAAAAGCATCGATATGATGATTGTAATATTTTACTTTAATGCAATGCTCAGATACCTACATAATCATAATTTTTGCGTTAACAGATCTGGCAAAAGACTTTCTGCCCTTCTATTATCATATTGCCTGTTTCACCACCTACGATTAAGTACTATTAACTTACTTGGCAGATAATTTCATCAAAAATCTGTTCCATTTTTGAATTTATTCGGTAAGTAGTGGCTACTCGGACATCGTGAAATAGGCCCTTAGCGTATTAAAAATGAATGAATGCTATAGAACGTTTTAGCAGTTTGTTATAATTTGATATACCAACACATTATACAGTGCTCGATCGCCGATCACCAACTGAAGTAAAACGTCGTCCTACTTTTCTGACAGCTGACGTTTACGACTTGCGCGAAATGTTAAAGTAATTTAAAGTTTTCCTTTACACTTGTACAAGTTAGCAGTAGATGTCAAGCTTATTTTTGTTATTTAAAAATCTGCGGTTCGAGATATTTCGACAGGATCGTACCTACTCAAAAAAAAAAAAAAAAAATTGTAAAATGTGCAGCACATAAGAATCACTGGTTTCAGAGAAGATCCCAAAACTCCTTAACGAACTGAGAACCGGCACTGTTTGGATTCCGCATTTGTTGGACCATTCAATCGGTAGTGGTCAGACATAACCCTTCGCCTTACACAGGAAAGACATTAGGTCGCATTTAATTCTTCCAAAAAAGATACAATATTACTAAGCTAAAATATGACTACCCATCAAAATGTGAAGTTCTCTCGTACTCTTCTGAGTGATGTTTGTATAAATTGAGTGCGGAAAATATTCTGAAACAAAATAACCTAGTAAATGTAGTGAAATACCAAAACTTAGGTAATTTCTAAATACTCAACACTTAATACTTTTATTGCATTCCACATTCTTATGTGGTAAAGTTATAATTAGATCATGTGGACCCTGTCAGGCACAGCAAAGTCACAAATCTATACAAACAGCGTGAGTTATGACATTATTAGGCTCATATCGGATTAATCAATCAGACTCGCTTCACACGATGTGTTCACTTTTGGGTGTGCTATCTATAGTGTCTATGCTGATAATCCTGACGTGATGCTAGATTAATCAGGTCGGATTTCCGTATGCTCAAAGTACGGCGAATTTCAAAATGCATCAATTATGACAATAATTTTAGATAAGTAGGCTTAACATGGACCAAAGAGCTTTTTTTGGAGCTTTCTATGTTTTAGGAATACCATGCAAATGATAAATAAATAAATTATAAATGATTTATTTCTGTAAGTAGGATTGTACAAACACTTCTACACGTCAATCATATTTTTTATTAAAAACTAGATGAGCTCGGCGTTTCCTATCTCACTACTCTCAGAAGAAAGGCCAAAACTAACTCAGAGGTCACAGTCTATTTTAAAGTCCAGAGATAATCTTGGTCAGATCATGTGAAGACCATGTAGATTGGTGTCTGGAGTGGTCTTTTATGGAAAGAACCACACGAGTGGACCTGTCCAGTCAGTGCACGCATTTGTTAGTAATCGTGCAGCTCAACTCAAAACTTAAGGAGCTCAACGATTCGATGAACAATACCAAAGAAGACATTTGGGTAGGCCGCATAAATTACTCAAACTGCCAGATTAAAAACTAACTAAGAAAAATATAAAAAAAAAACAATGACCCACGTAGTCTTCACATTCACAATAATTAAAAGTAATATAATACTTTACAAAGTAAATATTCATGTCGTTGTATAATAATGTAAAAAGATATTTAATTAGCGAAAAACAAAAGAATTTTTTTGCAAAATATTTAAATCAAAATTTATTGTGTAAATTTATTGGAGCCGCTCAATTCCAGGCCTTTTTATCCTCAATATAGTCTTTGACAGTACAAAAGGCTTTCTGACAACGTTTCCGCTTTATAAAATATTTGAATTTATTAAGGCTTAGTTCTTGAATGTAGCTAGGTAGTTTATTATGAAAACTTATACAAAGGATTACCAGTGATTCTCTGTTTATGATTATATGACTAGTCTGTCACAAGTTTTGTTAGTTGGATCAATTATGCGAAGAACTATTGTGAAGTAGACATAGTCACCACATTGTCAATCTTCGTCGTCGATGGCACGACATTGTATTAAATTTTGTTTGCCCAAAACTTCGCCACTTCCACGGCATAGTCGGTTGCAGCGCACAGATCGCTATAATTGCATCTTTTGGAACACAGAGGGCAGGGTACGAGGTGAGTCATAGTTTGCGCCACAGCTTCTCATCCACACTCTGCTGCCGTACCGTCGAGAAAGTCCCACTTTGCGTTCTTGTAGTTGCATCTTCCCACTTCGGTTCGGAGGCAGTTCAGGGACTTCCATTCTCAATTACAGTGAAGTTTGTGTTAATGGTTAATGCCTGTTTATGTAAAGGTACAGTGGGATTTAAAGGGATCTCGGTTAAGTAAGTGTTTGACCTGCACTTTGCTGGGATAACTGACTTGCGTTTCTTGAGTCTTCGATGTGTCATACCTGTTGGCTTAGCTATTCCACTTTGAAATACTTACCAATTCTCATGAAATTAAAACATGATTTTCGACTTACTTCACTTCGAGATTGACGCGACCTCGCGTCCCGCTTCCCTACCTCTAACACCCGCTTAGTTCCGATGCACGCTGCTACTCGTATCGGAACTGAGCGGGTAATAGAGGTAGGGAAGTAAGACGCGAGGTAGGGGCATTCTTGAAGTGCACGGGTAGTACACTTACTTCAATTCTTCAATCTATGAACTTTTTTTTGAAACCTTTTGAGCTGACGCGCATTCTGTACTGCCCCCCTGAAACCTCCTCCAAATAAGAAGACGCTGAAGGTAAATAAACCTTATAGTGGGGAAATTAAAGGCAGGTATTATTACCCACAGCGTAAACTTTTATTCACTTCCTATGACACTCCCGAGAAGAGATTGGAAAACCCGTTCTTGATCAAAATCATAAATTATAATGTTTATTCTGATTACACACAACAATACAGTAAAAAATATGCTGGAGGATGATTGTTAGCGCCATCTGTTGGTGTAACTTAAACTTGACAAAAAAAGCCATCGTTATGGAAATATTTAAGGGTTTTTTTAGAAAGTAGTTTAGGAAATTAATGATTATTTATCAGAATTTTTCAAGTAGGTATCTAGCGTGAAATGATTTAACATTTTTTCAGCATTGTTTTGAAAAGTAAAAATGTTGTTTAGTTAGTCTTAAGTAATCTATGGTCTTGGCTATTTCAAATATAACTGAAATGTTTATATATTTTGCAACATAATCATGAACTAATCATAATTTTTCAATCCACATAAAATTCATCTACCTACAAGTTTCATTTTACAAGTGTCCATCACAGTTAATCCAACTGAAACCATAAACAAATATTCAATACTGAAATAATAAACCGCTCAAATGCCGAACATAGTTTATTAGAAGAGGACAAGTATATTTCTGTCACTCTACGGTGAATGGGCAGAACTTGACCCCCTCCATCGACGCAAGCGCCGGTTTTGGTACCACACTCGGGTGACAAACATTTCCACCTGATTTGTAAACTGAATAAATATTGCGTTAACAAATTTTTTAAACAGTTAGAATAGTTATTGAGTGTTGAGTTTCTTTACGTTTAACGTGTTGATTTTCTTTCTATATTATGTCAAAATAAATCGGTTAGAAGAGCTTTAATCTGTGCGTAGTGTTTCGTTTTTCCGACGACATCGATGCAAATTCTGAAGTATATTTTTTCCTGAAAACTGTCGTCTCCCACCGCATGGCTCCTCTACAGCCTCACACTGGTGTAGTGGGAGTGTACCATGCACTCACCAACACAGCGACGGAGCCCTCAACACAGCCTCCTCGCGGCACGCACACCACCACGCGACCCGTGTCCGTACGAACACAGGCACTCTCAGTTCACTACACAACCTCCTCTACTGCACTCACGCGCAGTAAAAAAAGATAACGCGATCTATCGATCTTTTTCCAAATCCAAAAAACAACATCGCCAGATAGCCTTCATGAATATAGTTGGGTACAACTGACGCCTAACATCGAACGCGTCGCTAAACCCCAGACATTTATTTCGATCACAATATTTATGACATCGTAATTAATTAAACATGTCGTTTTAATTATGTAAATACAAATGGGTGATAATCAATTTAAATTATGTGTTTTGATCTCGTTTGCTTAATTTAATGTAAACAGATATTTATCATTATTCGTGGCGTTTTTACGGTGTTAACGCTTAAATGATATAAAGCTCGCCGCGATGTTTTTTGTTGAAGCTAGCTGATACTAGTGTGACGGTAACATGTTTGGACTTACTCAGTGATAATAAACTTTGTGTTCGCGTTTGTTCATGGAACATACTGAATCTCATACCATTATGGAAAGACACCAGAATGGTATGGATGTGTGGGTAGGTAAGGGTATATAAGTTTTTCATTTTTAATTAACAGAATTTTGTTTTACTGTATCTAATATTTTTAATCATTCAACTGTCCTCGATATAATTACAAAGTTTAAATTAAAAGTGTTGAATCTAACTTTTGAACCTTCGTCAAAATCTAACTCGAAACCTATTTCATGTGTCAAGTTGATGAGCCGAATGTCGCTGCGGCGGAGTTTGCTTTAGGTTCGTACATAAAAACATTGACAATTTTATTTATTTATTCTCAGTAACCCAGATTTTTATAATCTGTGTCTAATAATCACCGGATGCTGGGAACCAAAAATTTACCTTAGAATTCTCTAAGCCAAATTGAGTTTTAACTTTACTTGAAGTATAAAAAAAAAACCTTTTTCACAAAGGTTAATTTAGCCATAATTTTATTTGACAGTAATAGATGATACAGAACCAATATTCCAATAAGATTATAATTAGTTCATTTAACTTGAAGAATACAGTGATGCAAAAAAGCCGTCGGGTAAACCTCAAACAGGAGCCACGAAAATCCAAAGAACAATGAAAAGAAAATACTGAGCTTATAATTGGATAATGTAAACATTTTCCGGCTGTCATCGTGTTCCATTCTCAAAATCGTCCATCTTGATAGGGCAAGGGCGCGTCAACCAATTGGGTGGCTTGTTCATCAACGGTCGTCCGCTGCCGAACCACATTCGTCTGAAGATAGTGGAGATGGCGGCGGCGGGAGTGCGGCCCTGCGTCATCTCGCGCCAGCTGCGCGTCTCGCACGGCTGCGTCTCCAAGATACTCAACAGATACCAGGTGAGTGACAACTTACAACAATGATACAAAAAACTACCCATTGTAATCCATTTATTTCATACATTTCAGCCTGAAGACTTGAAGCTTACAAAACAAATTGTGTAAGAATTCTCGATAATATTGTTCTAGATTGACGTTTAAAGTAACTGTTTCAAAATAAAGACGGATGTAAAACTTTAGCTGTTAAGTTTGTAGCGCATTATAATACACACTGAAGCAGGTTGTTAGGAACTGAGACTTAACGATGATTAAGAAATACAAGTTTTATTACAACAACATTAACCAAACTACTAAATCACGTTTTATATATTTTGTGAAACAGACTGACATAACTTATTTCAAGATTCGTACCTACATAAACTGAAATTCTGGTGTCTAAAATATTAGTGCACCTACCGACCCATTCTACAAATAGCTCTCTCTAGCATAGCATCTTAATAAACCACGATGTCGGCTCAAGAATGTATATAAAACACATCGAAACAATAACTTACGATTCTGTCCGAAACACAACGTTCCCCATTTTATAGACATAAGAGTATTATATGAATGGTGGTAGAGTCGCCGCCTACGCATATCGACTGGTCAGGCGGCAAACAATCGCCATTGATCTGCTGCGCAGCGGAGCCTGAAGGTTCGTTTTCACCACCACCGCTCCTATAGGCGCTATAGCACATAATAGCGATTGTTTCGCCCAGGAAGCGTTTCGCCACGCTTCGCGAGTATAGGGAACGGCCTCAGCTACCTACTACCTGCCTGCATACATCTAAAACAAAGTACCCGTAGGTACTCATAAAGATTTGAGCATAAATTTATTTCTATTTCGTCGCGATGCAGTGAAAACCTCGTGATTGCAATGAACGTTATTTACAAAAGACGATAAAAAAATTGTCTGAGAAATGGCCCTCATTGCCGTATCCCGAGTTTCTTGCCTATTATCATCAATAGACGGCATTAGAAGCATCTTAAGCTGAATTTTCACTTAGCGTTCTGAACAGTTCTGAGCGAGCAAGCGTTTGTTCGTGCGGTAAATGAAAACACTTGAGCGAGCGAACATATTTGTTCAGTGATGATTGGACTCGGCGAATGAATCCTCGCTCGCTCAATCTTTCAGAGAAAATGACGTCACGGCGAGCGAGCATTCATTTTTACGTTGTAGTGAAAATAGATGTTTCCTGTTTAGAGCGAGCATCGGCAGAAAAGCAAACATTTTCCCTGAACAAAATGTTCTGTCGGCAGGGTAGTGGAAACGCGTCTTTAAAGCTGTGCACGTTTAAATATGCATTACGACGTTTTCTACCCAACAAATAAATAGAATGGAAACCAATGAATTTTTCTTTACATGGTTTTCACTGCATGGCGTCGATTTGCAAATATATCGTCTCGATAGCGATCCCTATTCAGCAATAATCTATTTGTCAAATAAAAGATTGTGAAACATTTACATCAACAAATAAAATTACCAATTTTGAGACGTTTTTAGGGTTTCGTATCTCAAAAGGAAAAAACGAAACCCTTATAGGATCACTCGTGTGTCTGTCTGTCTGTCTGTCCGTCTGCCACAGCTGATTTGCACCTAATCTAATGGATCGATTAAGTTGAAATTTGGTACACACATGAATTCCTGTGATCCAAACAAGGACGCGTAACTTAACGTAACGTAACGTAAATACATTTTGAATATGGGGGTCATTTTTGGGGGGCAAATAAGAAAATTTAAAAAAAAAAATTCAAACTGTACCATGTGACATATCAAAATGAAAGAGCTTACTGTGAGTCTCAACTATATTTTTTTATAATTTTAAAATAAATTGTTTTAAAGTTATTTAAGAAAACAGACGAAAATTGACCATTCCCCTTATCTCCGAAACTACTCAGCCTAAAATATTGAAAAAAATACAGAAAATACGAGTAGTTATTTACCTATAGATTACAGGAAAACCTATAAGAAGTCCTATGGTCTTAAAATAACATGGTAAAAAAAAAACATGGTAAAAAAAAAAATATTGTGCGTTGTGCTTACATTTGCAATTGGAATGTATGGGAGAACATGTTTTTCAACGACAATGTTAAGTTTGTTCTTAGGATAAATTCGTCCAAACTACGGAACCCTTCATTGTACGTGGTCTGACACGCCGGTTTTTGTTGAGTAAATATTGGCAGCAATACTTTTTATAGGTACTTTAAGATGAATTTTGTATTTAATGTGCTTATCGAATCTTCACAGAAATCAATTGAATTTGTATACGAAGACTCTTGCGAATACTTGCGATGTTGCCAGGCTGCTAGATACTGGCCTTTTTAAGAAGCAGTCCCAGATTTGAATATGAAAGGGAGTTCTCCTATTGATATTGTTATGTTACATACAAAAATTCCGTTACCCATACAGAATGATACAAAGTTTTCCTACAGCAGATATCAGACGCTTCACGTTTATTCATTTTTAGGGTTCCGTACGTCCGAATGAAAAACGGAACCCTTATAGGATCACTCGTGTCTCTGTCTGTCTATTTGTCCGTTTGTCACAGCCATTTTGCTCCGAATCTAATGAACCGATTAAGTTGAAATTTGGATACATATGAATTTCTGTGACCCAAATTTGGACGTGTAACGTAAATAAATGAATTTTTGCGAATTGTGCCGTGTGACATATCAAATGAAAGGGCTTCCTTTGAGTCTCAAAAATAATTTTTTTTTTTAAATCAAAATTTTAAAATAAATAATTTTAAAGCTATTTAAGAAAAATTGATGAAAATTGACCATTCCTCCCCCCTTATATCCGAAACTACAGAACCTAAAATTTAGAAAAAAAATACAGAAAATAATTCTATAGACTTATCACAAGAAAACCTTTATGAAGTCTAAAAAAACAAACAATAAAAAACACATCAATAACAAAAAAAAACATGCCTGCCTGCATGCATTTATCGTCTAAAATAACATGGTAAATATCTCGATATTGCGCGTACAAACTTACATTTGTACTTGGAAGTATGAGACAATATGATTTTCAACTACGGTTTAAGGTTGTTCTTGGGATAAATTCATCCCATCTATGGAACCCTTCATTGTGCATGATCCGACACGCACTTGTCCAGTTTTTGTCTACCATTTGGCATATTTCACTCGAAGTCAGAAAATAACAAAAATCCGACTAAATGCGTGTCGGACCACGCACAATGACGGGTTCCGTAGTTGAAAAGAATTTATCCCAAAAACAAACTTTTGCCTTGGCCAGAGGCTAAGCATTGCCATACAACGTGGCAATGCCGCCAGTCTCTTGGGTACATTACCAGTCGACAGCGATGCGGATGAATTTTTTGACGTCATATTTTAGTTTGTGAATAGTTTAATTAAGTTAGCTTATAATTTTGTTATTTTTATTAATTCATTAGGTATAAGTTATTGTTCACGTAAATATTATTTTAATTCTGACTAAAGCATTACAAAAACAAACTTAACATTGTGTGAAAAAACTACAAATTAACAATTTTCGTACTTTTTCCTTTTTTTGTGCTGGGAAACGTTATCTTCATACCAAATTTCATGATTCTAGATCAACGGGAAGTACCTTATAGGTTTCGATTTATTCGCGAGTATTAAAATATGTCGCATAAATGGCCGTATTTTTTTTTTACGTTGACTTAGAAGTCTGATTTTTTAGAGCTATAAGGGACTGTATTTGATATAAACTTTAATTTGATACCTCCACGCATTCCTGAGAAAAAGGGTCTTGAGAGGCAGACAGACAGATGGACAACGAAATGATCGTATAAGGGTTTCATTTTTTTCTGTTGAGGTACAGAACCCTAAAAATTAATCAAAAGTGATAAATGAATTTATTAGTGAACCGAATTAACTATGTGGAATTTCAGCATTGTTGCTTGCCATTACCATTCGGTAAATGGTAGATAATGAAATAAAACGAGCAGATGAACGTTCACTCCTATGTAATTTTGTCGGTGTGAACGTGGAGTAACTCAAAAACGTACATTCACTCGAGTGAAGCGTCCAATAATAGCTTTATGAACATGAAACAATTTTGCTGTAAAATTAAGCTTACCTATAATAAAACAACGATCACTTTCGCCTAGGAGACGGGCTCTATAAGACCAGGTGTGATTGGCGGATCGAAGCCAAGAGTCGCCACTCCGGAGGTTGAGGCCAGGATTGAAGAGCTCAAGAGACAGAACCCTGGGATCTTCTCATGGGAAATACGGGAAAAACTCATAAAGGTACCTACGTGTCATTTTTAATTAAGAAGCTTCGCTGGTTAAAGTTATTGTCAAATATCTGTCACTTCTGTCAGACTGTTCTGGCAGTCCCTGCTCCGAACTTTAGCTATTACATTTGACATGATGGTGCAACAGCAGGTAGTCATGCTATGGTCATATTAACTTTGACGGAAACTATAACGCAGCCTTAGTGCAACCCACCCTTGAATAAGCACTTTTCGAACGTTAAAATTACATAAGATAGTGCACCAAAGAAAATGAAGAAGAAGAAGTGGCGCAACAAACTCCCCAGCAATTAAAAAGAATTCCAGCAATATTCAAAAACCCTCTGTACGCGGAATCCATTGGAAAATTAAAAATGTTATCAATATGTTTTCCCAATAAACGGATTAACAATCTATTTTTGTAGTGCACGCGCTACATGAGCTTTCAATTTTAAATCCTGTTTTCTAAGAATCATTCCATCACAATATATTTTAATTCTGCTTGGTAATCCTCCACTCCACTTCATGAATTGAGAGAGAAACTTCCACTGTTTTTAAATTGAATTGAATGCTGCAGAATGCATAACACCTATTAGACTTTTGTTTTTAGATCAGGCAAAAGCAAAACTGACGCAAAATTAATGTATTATTCATCATTATATTCTTTACATTAAGCTAAAACTACATTAAGCTAAATCATGCAACAAAAGATAGAGATATAAATCAAGCACTAGCAGAAAACATCATTCAAATGATTATTGCATGGTTCAAAAGTATCACAACCTGTCTTCAACCTCGTCTTTGTCTTACGCCCAAATACTCACCACCCCACCACCCATTACTGATAATAAGGCAGTGAGAGACCAACGCGTTGGTTACAGGAGGGCGTGTCGGACCCACCCAGCATCTCATCCATCTCGCGGCTCCTGCGCGGTGGAGCACGGGATCCAGACGGCAAGAAAGACTACAGCATCGACGGAATACTTGGAGGTATGTTTGTGATAAAGTTTTATAAGTGAAAAAATCCTCTGATATTGATATTCATAACAGTAAAGTATCTTGGATTTGCATGCTTAAAAATAGACAATCCTGCGGTTATTTTTTGCTATTCTATTGTATAAAAAACTCTAAAGCTTTCAATGAAAACATCCACATTTTCACTCAAACTGTCCAGCAACTATAGCACAAACTTTTCCGTAACGCTCATTAGCACAGCTTAAAATCAATTTTACTTCCGATAGTACAAAACGTTGTCGGACCAACAGACATTGCACAACTTCCCATCGGCCACAAAAGGTTACCCTGCGACTTTAATGCCGCAACCTGTCAAAGCTTTCTCACGAGTTGAGTTCAAAAAATCAATTTCCGCACACAAATCTTTCGTCGTCATTGTTGCCATTTGAAATATTGAAGTTTGTTCTTGACGTTTCAAAGGGCGGCGTTTTGCGAATGAGGCAAATGGGTGAAAAAGCTAACCGACAAAGTGCACCGCGGTCGCCTGCCGCGCGTCTCGATAGTGCTGAAATACGAACAATCTACGTAACATGTTTTGGTTCTAGTGTCATTGTTGCTCTATTTTGTCGCCAAGTTTTAATTGTCCTTTAAACGTGCCGTACGTACCTGTTGCGACTGGCTTTGGGGCTTCCCGACCTAATAATGAAACAGGTAGAAAAAAACAGCGTAATATTGAATTTAATTTAGAGACTGCGCATCAACTCCGATGTAGAAATAGCTCAGGAATTTTAAAACTGTTTTGCTAATATTCCCGCGGCTAAGCTCGGCCGCTTATGTTGTTAGCAAGATCAGCGCGTTTATTTTATTTTAGCTACTTCCACAGCACTATGTCGTATGGCATTTTACTGTGGAGTCGGGCTGCTGACATTAAAAATCTATCTTTAATTTGGAAAAAACTAGCGCGAATCTCTCAGGGAACTATTTCCAATTCATTTATGAAAATAAAAGAAAGAATCTACATCTTTTTAATAAAATAATAAGATAAGTGATAGATATCATTTTAATACTAGAAATTAAGATAAAATAAACTAACCATTTTTCAGATTATCTAAAGTACATACCTACATCTTTTATGGGATTGGTATTGTGTTAAATGTTACAACAAAATACCTTGTAGCAGTAGAACATTTAAAACTAAAAGTACACTTTGTAAACAAGCATATTACAAATTAGAGGATTATATCTGGTTCTGTTCCATAGGACAATGTAAAGTCTTGAAAATCGAACTTGCTGATGTAATTGTAATTATTATTTTTATGACATTGATTTTACATTCTGTGATTACTTTAACTCACGCGTTGACTTATAACTTGTTAAAATTTTAGGAAAATCGTATACCTTCACAATATTTTGTAAATATGTGAGCACCATGTATCTATCGCATAATTAAATTATCTGTCGTTGCTTCATTTTTAATTCTTTTTACCCATTCTGGTATAGTAATTTTATTCTAGGCGCATGTCTTTTAATTGTATAATTAATGTATACAAAATATTGTAAAAGAGTAAGAGTGGAGTTTCTCGTCCATTTTACTCCACACGAAACTACCTTTTGAAAGGGGCGACTAGAATCAATGCAATTTTTTTGTAAATGTTGACTTTCAAAAGTGTCTTCTATGTGCCTACTTGAAATAAATGATTTGATTTTGACATTGACTTTCAAAAAAGTGCTATTCGCCAAGTGTCATTCGTGGATCTTTAACAGTCGTTACGGGTCGTCAGAAGCCTGAAAGTGTTACCAAGGGGTATCGTATTACCCAGTTACTGGGTTGTAGAGGTCAGATAGGCAGTCGCTCCATGTAAAATACTGGTATTCAGCTGCATCCGGTTAGACTGGAAGCCGACGCCAACCTAGTTGGGAAAAGGCTGGCAGATTGATTGATTTCAAAGATAAAGAAGCCACCTCGATTTTAATAATAGGTCTTTACCTATGAAATTGCCGTTTTGTATGAAAAAATTGAAACGAATTTTTTTCATGCATTTTTTATTTGTATTAATCGAAGTAATCACCCATGCAATC
Source organism: Cosmia pyralina (assembly GCA_946251885.1). Taxonomy (NCBI): domain Eukaryota; kingdom Metazoa; phylum Arthropoda; class Insecta; order Lepidoptera; family Noctuidae; genus Cosmia; species Cosmia pyralina. The sequence continues at coordinate 12,975,879 of OX276359.1, read as the reverse complement.
AATGCATCTTTGCCAACGCAGTGGCAGTTTATTGATGCCCTTTTTAAAGAAATCAGCTGGACGGGAGGCAACAAATTCTTCAAAGGCATTTTGTACTGCCTCTCGGGTATTGAATTTTTTTCCCGCCAAGAAGTTATCCAAATTCTGGAAAAAGTAGTAGTCTGTAGGCGCAAGGTCTGGTGAGTAGGGCGGATGACGGAGAGCTTCCCACCCCAGTTCTTGCAACTTGGAGACCGTCTGCTGTGCAGTATGAGGTAGCGCGTTGTCGTGCAGGAGCAGCGGAGACGAGCGATTGACCAATGCTGGTTGGAGATGTGCCAGCTTCTCCATCATTGTGTTCAGTTCTTCACAGTACACATCTGAAGTAATGCTCACCCCGTTTGGTAAGAAGCTGTGATGAATCACACCGGCGCTAGACCACCAAACAATGACCATCACTTTTCTAGGGGTAAGTTTTCGTTTAGGGCATTGTTTAGGTGCTGAACCAGGATCCAACCAACTTGCTGAGCGCTTGTGGTTATCAACCAGAATCCATTTTTCATCGCAGTTAACAATGCGGTTCAAAATTCCTTCATTTGTGTGTCTGTTGAGCAGTGCAAGGCACGTCTCGACGCGTACTTCGCGCTGGCGATCATTGAGTTCGTGGGGCACCCATTTGTCAAGCTTTTTTACCTTGCCAATTTGACGCAAATGGACCAATATTGTTTTGACGCTAACGTCGAAAGCTGCTGCTAATTCAGCCGTAGATTGTGTATCATCAGCTTCCACAATCGCCTTTAATTCGTCATTGTCGACCAGTCTTCGGACGACCGCGAGGTTCATTTTTCAGGTCGAAATTTCCAGAACGGAAGCGAGCAAACCAATAACAAGTGGTGCGTTGGTTTGTAGTGTTAGCTCCGTAAACGTCGTTGATGTTGCGTGCCGCTTGTGCCGCGTTGTTGCCACGACGGTACTCATATTCCATAATTACTCGAAATTTTAACGTATCCATGATGGCGAAAAAGATTGAAATGCGATGAAAATGTAACACTAATCAATAAACAAATGACTACTTTTGGAAAAAAATCCATGTTTTTAAAATAAAATTAATTTGAAATTAGAATTCTTAGCCAAACAAAAATTATTTTGATTTGAAATGGCCAGTACTGCAGAACGGCAATTTCGGCAATTAGGTAAAGACCTAATATATGACTTATGTAATTTTTTTAACAGAACCGATTTGTGCAACAATGTCTGTTAAATTTTTCATTGCAAATAATGTGAATATAGAAGTGATGAGTTTTGTATAGGTATGTTAATATATTCAAATCTATTAACGTATACAAAACTCATCACTATTGCAAGCTAACTGAAAGAATCATTTCAATCACGTAGGTATTCCAACATAATGTAGGTATATTCAGTATGTTGATCGATTTGAATTACTTAATTCTGTTTACAATTTTAAAAGATTAGATAGATACGCGATTGACGAAATAAACGAGACATTTAGTTACATGCGGATACTAGGACCGTTATTAGAACCATGTGGAACCAGTTCCTGAAAAAACTTTACCCTCCTTCTGGGGCAGTCGGGTAAAAAGCTGAAAGGAAAAACGCGGCGACACGTGTATTGCATCTCTAATAAATTGAAATTATGAAATTCACTGGAAGCCATTACAGAGTAGGTATTACAGATTTTTAGGTACAATTTTACTATCTGAAGAGTGGGTGTGTACTTGCCAAGTGTATGAAACACCCCCTTTTTTCACGACGAATAATAAAATTGCAGTCTTGTTTTTGAATTACTGTTTTGTATCGAAAATTATAATTATTGGCTAAATAATAATATCCGCACAGGTCCGTCGAAGGTTAAGCTACGCTGGCCGCGGCCGGTTCGTGGATGGGTGATCATCCATTACATATTGAGATCCCTTTGTGCCTCGGAAAGTACGTTAAGCCATTGGTCCGGCCTGTCATTCGCAGATCTTTGACAGTCGTTACGGGTAATCAGAAGCCCAAAAAGTCTGACAACTAGTCTTACCAAGGGTTATTGTGTTACCCAGTAACTGGATTGTGGAGGTCAAGATATGCAGTCGCTCCATGTAAAATAAAGGTATTCAGCTGCATCCGATTAGACTGGAAGCCGACCCCATCATAGTTGGGAAAAGGCTAGGCAGATTGATTGACGAAGAAAGAAAGAATCTAGGTTCATCAAGTTATTTGAAAATCATTTTTGATTTTGGCACCTACTCGAATCAACTCACCCTGAAAGGCAAAGAAGCGTGAAAATATTATTTACCATTCGATAATGTACTGTTAGTAGGTATTTGATAAAGTTTAACGGTTGAAGTATGCAATCAGAGCAATAATTACGCCTTCATAACAAATTTATGGCCCATTGAAATGTAATCAACAACACTAGGCAGCGCAGGCGCAGCTCAAAGCAGTTGCAGCTGGATCTAAGATTTCTCACGCTTTCAGTGTAGCTACATTTTCAAATTATTTAGCTTTTTGGCAAAAAAAAATTAATCTTTGTAATTTTTTTATCAGATTTTTGCTAAAGCTCTACACCTATTTACACGGAAGATTATGTTCAAAAATTACTTCTCACTATTTCAATTATGTAAATCGTAAATAAAGGTACGCATCAACTATGATAAACTTGAGAATATAGCTTTAATATATCTTTAAGCCTCTACTTATTCTTTTCCCACGAAATAAGAGATACATTCAGCGATATTAAAGATGATCATTATTGTGGAGCCACACACAATGACATTCAGTTAATTTGCATTAGTGCATAATATATTGCCGCATTGCAAATCAACTTACGAGGCTTATACAAGTTGTAATAAAGAAGGGTTCTAGTAATATATTTCTAGAACACAAAAAAAAAATCGAAAAATTACTCAGTGTTTTGTAGTTTCAAAAAATTAGTCACGAAACATTTCTGCTGAAGTACCTTCGATGTACAACATTACCAACAAAGTACTAGCAATCTGCTTTCACAGCCGCAGCAGAGCATCAAGGCAAAACAAAAGAGTGCGGGAGGGCGATAAAATCTCACATTTGTTTAATAACATCGCTCGTCAGAATCAACTAATGTCGCTGCGGCCGCGGAGGCGATTATGAACCACCACTGAGACTAACGCAATCGCTCTATATCTGTACTGGGGTAACTTTGGTTTCCATGGAGTTGTTTTTATAGGTTTAAACCAGAAATGGTCTGACGGTTCTACGTGCCTTTTGTAAAAGGAAAAGAGTGTCAAAAATCCATTTAATAAATAATCTACTTAACATTTTTCTTACTTGATCAAGCACCCAAATTGATATCCTTGTTTGTTTACATAGGAGAGCAATGGTGGCTCAGTGGTAACGGCCGCGACTTACGACTTGTAGTTCGTAGGTTCAAACCCCGACGGGCGACTTTGTGTAAATTATTTCATCACTACTGCTCTCAAAACGGTGGAGGAAAACATCGTAAGGAAACCGGCATGTCCTAGAACCAAAAATTCGAAGACATGTGACATCTACCAACCCGCACTGGGCCCGTGTGGTAGATTACGGTCCAGTTCCTCTTACAGAGAGGAGGCCTGTGTCCCAGCAGTGCGAACATTGTAAGCTGATTATGCTGTTATGCTGTTTGTTTACATCGCTTATTAGATATTATTGATCTTCGATTAAATCGGCAGTCAATCGATGACCATAAAAAATAAATTACAAACAGATTTGTCCATCGACTGACATTCAAACGCCTGCGAAATAACAGTACAATGATTTTCAATCTTGGCACATAAGTATAATGCAATTTGTGACAAGATTGAGAAATGATGACATTCAGCATTTCTGTAGGCAATTCGAAGCATTAAATTAGTCTTATTCTGAAGCAGTTGACATGCACTTTCACTGAGGACGTCCATGTAAACCGCACGCGAGGCCTAACACGTCTCACAATTATTTAGTGGGCATTTATTACCTCGCGTTGTATTCAAGACAATTTTGTCTCATCACATTATTCAATGAGAGCCCTCCCAGAAAGACACGAGGCTGTCCGGAAGTGGCCGAAAGCGGCCGACAAAGAGGAGGCGGAGTGCTTTTGAATGAGCATTAACAAGCTTACATCATAGCTTTATGGCGTCTCTTTACGACATTATAGAATTTATTCTAATAAATCTATTGTACTTGTGTTAGCAATGATAGATATACATAGATATTTCAAACAATTTGCGTCGTGTAGTATGTATGAACAAGTTTTTCAGCAGTTAGTGCGGATAATTTGAACTCAACCCTTCAATTGTGTTAAAACAAAAGAAATAAATCAATGTCAGCGATTCGAATCGTTTCAATCCTTTTAGTGTTTATTGAACAATTTATGCTAAGTCGAAGCAAATTACAGTAGACCGCAACCCCACAACAAAGCGGTGAAAGTGCCCTTGTTAGAGTAGTTACATCCTGAATAACCCGCAACCGAAAGATCAATACGTATTAGCAGTTATTGGATAAAGTAAATTAGTAGAGGAGCTTACGGGTAAGTAATAACAGCTGCCCGGGTCGATCGATCAGGTTAAGCTACGTTTGCCGCGGTTGTTCCGTGGATGGGTGACCATCTTTACAAACCAAGACCCCTCCTTGCCTTGGAAAGCACGTTAAGCCGTTGGTCCCGGCTGTCATTCTTGGATCTTTGACAGTCGTTACGGGTCGTCAGAAGCCCGAAAGTCTGACAACCAGTCTTACCAAGGGGTATCATATTACCCAGTAACTGGGTTGTGGAGGTCAGACAGACAGTCGCTCCATGTAAAATACTGGTATTCAGCTGCATCCGGTTTAACTGGAAGCCGACCCCAACATAGTTGGGAAAAGGTTAGGCAGATGATGGATAAAGTAAATTAGTAAACAATAATCAATAAGATAGGACCTGAAACCTCAAGTTCATTCAATATCAAAAACCGGCCAAGTGTGTGTCGGATCACGCACAATGAAGGGTTCCGTAGTTGCGATGAATTTATCCCAAGAACAAATAAAGTAGTTGAAAAACATGTTCTCCCATATATTCCAACTGCAAATGTAAGTTTGTACGCACAATATATGTAGAAGGATTACCATGTTATTTTAAGATCATAGTCTTCTCATAGGTTTTCCTGTAATATATAAGTAGGTACCTATAGAACCATGTTCTGTGTTTTTTTTTTTAATTTTAGGCTCAGAAGTTTCGGAGATATATCTATAGATAAATAAATGAAAATTGATCATACCAGGTGGTGGTATGGTCAATTTTCATTTATTTTAAATAATTTTAAAGCTATTTATTTTAAAATTCAAAAAAAAAGTATTTATGAGATCCTCACAGTAAGCCCTTTCATTAGATATGTCACACGATACAGTTTGCAAAACTTTTTTTTCCCCAAAAGTATCCCCTTAATCAAAATTAATTTATTTACGTTACACGTCCTTGTTTGTGTCACAGAAATTCATGTGTTTCAACTTAATCGGTCCATTAGAGTCAATACCTATATTGGCTGTGACAGACGAACAGACAGACACACGAGTGATTCTACTATGTTTCGGTTTTTCCTTTTGTAGTACGTAACCCTAAAAACTACAGAGGTTAGGGTAGCAACTCGTATGTAATTAACTACACTACCTGAAGCTTTGCTTGAAACAGTGCTTGAATAACTTGAAAAAAAAGAAGACAGATATACAAATAGGGAAGAAAAAGATTTAGCAAAAACATTTTAAAATGAAGAAGCCCACGAGCATGCGGTAAGCAACAAGCGTCGCCGCCCACAACACGCAGACGTGCTAATCCGACCATCTGTTAACATTGAAACAACCCGCTGAAACAAAGGCCGACCCGACCGTTTTAATGAACCCAGATTATGAAGGTGTTAAACCCTCGCCGCCGCTCTTTCAACTCCCAAATTATGACTTTTGAGCGGAGCCGCGCGCGCGCCTCTTCACGGGGTCACATTTCGGCAATCGCCAAAGTTTCTCTTGCCCTCTCCCACGTACCACTCATCCATAAACCTCTCGCCTTTCTTTGAACATAAAATCCCTCATAGTTTTGCTTTAGTGCTTCTCCACAATGAAAACAACCGGAGTGGACTTTACGACGACGCCATAAAGTTTTAAATCGCTCTCGATTATTTCGTATTTTCGATTTGTATTTAGCCTCATACGTTATGATCAGGACTCGTAACAAAAAAGACTAAATAAATCTGTCCCTGTCTCGGCCAGCCGGAGAATTTGAGCAATGTAAATCATTTTATTACAATGCGTTGTTTTTTATTTGTCGCAGCCTTTGTGCTTAGAGATGTTGCCTCGTGCGTTTAATTATACCGATGCATCATTATGAGGAAACAGATTAGTAAAATGAAACCTTATATCAAACTGGTATCCTTAAAGTTTGCTATTAAAACATTTGCAATAAAGTTATTCTTATAAGCTTTAAAACTTTAATTTTTTTTTTTTAACTTTAGCAATTACTCCTAGAAAAAGAACTGGAAATAATGCATAACTGCTTATTAAATTTATAAGAAAAGTTTGTTACGATGTTATTTTCATTCTAAGTACAAACAAGTTATAATGTTGCAAACTGGGCTAAATTATGTTGCAAGTAGGTACCTACTTAGTTCATGACACAATACTAACAAATTAATATGAGGTGATGGTTGATGTTATTATTATTAATAACATCAACTTATTATTATTCCTTCTCCGAACATTCAGCAAACCTACTTACTCAACGCCTACATAAATTGCTTGTTAGCTTGTGTGATTGTGCGCACCTACCAATTTGATTCTGCGGGTGTCGTATCAAACCCGTGCTTTCGCCTTACGTGTCATAAATCCAGCTCGCGACACCAAAATATTGAATGGTGCCAAAATGTCACCCGAACAGCAAAGACGCCGACAAAAGAGCCGCCACGCTGGGTGTTCCTTATTCCGCGCCACGCTGAGCCCCTATTTTTTCATCTCATTCAATTTTGACTTCTTTCAAAAGGCTATTAATATAAGCCGCATTTTTTAAAATCAGTTTTAAGGCCAAAGCCGTGTATTGTTGCGGGTGTTTTTTAATCAGTTTCCGTAGGATACCGCTACCGATTTATAAATGAGATCGACCCGCAAGCCCCGCCGTTCTTGATTTAGGCGAATTAAAACATGATGTGGGTTTACACAAAAAACGTTCCATTAATAAATAACGCGTGTTTGAAAAAAAGAGATGAAGACAAATTGCTGTTACATAATGTCGTATAAATTATAGGATCGCCTGAGAAACGTGATAGTTTGTCATGTTCTATTTAATTATTAAGAACATCAAAAGAAATCCTGATAGACAAAAGCCAGTCAGAGTTAATCTAAATTCCTTCTACAATTAATATTTCGTATTGTTAACAAAATTATGTTCATTATAGTTATCGAAGTATGTTATTTTTAGGTAAAGCAAAACTTATTTATCGTTTAACTTCTGGGCCACAACATAAAACTAATTAATAGTAAACCATGAACAAATTAACGATTTTTCCATCTTTATTTTTCCAGGTCGAGGTTCAGATTCTTCGGACATAGACTCGGAGCCAGGGTTGACGCTGAAGAGGAAACAGCGAAGGTCCCGCACCACGTTCACAGGAGAACAGCTGGACGCCTTGGAGAGAGCCTTCCACCGGACCCAGTACCCTGACGTATACACTCGTGAGGAGCTAGCCCTGCAGACCGGACTCACTGAAGCTAGGATACAAGTATGTAAATTTTGTTGAGTTCTAGAGTATTTTAAAAATAGCTGCTTTCTTTTTATATCTGCTTTTCTGGTAATTGGAAGGATCGAATTTGTAAGAAGTCCCTAAATATGGTTCAAAGTTTGTTGATGCAGTAGATAACATAACTTCACGCCTATGTTCTCCGAAAGAGTTGGCAGCACACCCATACATTTTGCCATATATGAGTACGTACATAATACGGGGCGAGGGCGAAGTCCAAACTTATAGGACGGCCAGCAGCGGTCTCCTGTTTGCAAATGACGTTTAAGATACTGTAATTGGTCGTCTATTATAATATTCCAAGCTGACTATTGCGAAAGCGTGGTGGTTTGCAGTAAGCAATTGAGAGGTTAAAGTCATGCAAGTATTCATGGTTCGTGTCACCAGGTTTTTCTATCAGAAATTTCTCAGTATCAGTCTGGAGTCCGGATATGTGTCCGGTTGATGGCAATAAGCTCGCCCCCTATTACACGGAACTTAAATCCTAACTAACGAAACGTGAGTGTACTATGTTGGAAAATCTCTGCCTAACCCTTCGGGGATACAGGCGTGCTGATATGTGTTATGTTAAGTAATTTTACGAACAGATAATATGGAATCTGCAGATAATAGTTACACAACGGTACAAATAACTATGTATAGTTTGTTATGGCAAGACCACATTTTTTATCTACAATCAACATTGATAAACGTAACCACTGTCACTTTCAACCTGTGTACAGAATTCATACTGTTTTCCCTTCTTTCATGATTATAGTAAATATTATTCACACAAAACAGATATTTCGTTCTAACAGTTGTCACTTGATGTTATGACCGCAATCTGAATTATTTTTAAGATTTTTCTATTGAGTTATCATATCACATGATTATCTTTTCGGTTTCCAGGTTTGGTTCTCCAACCGACGCGCCCGTCTACGAAAGCATACTGGATCAAATCCAAGTCCGGGTATTGGCGGCTATTCTTCCATACCCATGCCACAGATACCATGTCCCTATCCTGCTGGAGAGATACCTTCTTTGTCACAACACCATCCGCAGCACCCAGATGCTTGGCACCACCAAAAATATGCCAATTATAACCAACTCATGGCCCAATCCCAACATTTGAATCAAGCCTTCCAAAATGCTGCATTTCCTAGTACGTCTGGGTCAACTTTCGGCCATTTACTACCCGGGGGCAATGGCCCACCCCACAGCCAATTATTGGACAGCGGCATACCAAGAAATGATTACGCTCGATATCCTAGTAGCGAAATATATAACAAACCTATCAATTATTTACCAAAAGAGGCTGAAGTGGAAGACAAAGTAAACAGTGATGAAGTGATCGAACCCAGGGAAGACACTTTCGAAAAACCTACAGGTGATGAGTACAGCAAAGCGTTACCAAATAATGAATATCCAAAAGTTCCTGCTGATTACTCCAAAGTTTCTGCAGATCCATCTGCCGCCTCCAACTGGAGCCCCTCACATAACTCATTGAATATGAGCCTCGCGGGATTGTCTAGTGAATATAAATATATGAATGATCCATATTCGTTCCCGAACGTTTCTGATCCTCTCTCACAACACAACTATCCAAATCCATCTAATACTGCCAGCAAGTACTGGATTTGACAAAGTTAGTTACTATAAACTTTTGTTTTAGTAAATATTACGTTAACTTTATTTAAATTATATTATAGAGTAATTACAATTTTAAGGAACTTTTGTGAGAAATTACCTCTATTTTGCATTCCATTTAATGATACCTATTATAAAACCAAACATTTGTAAATTGTTACTAAGAGAGTCATTAGATAATAAAGGGTTAAATATTATTTAGTCGTTTTATTAATAGTATAAAAATATTCATTTATTAAAAATGGTTTTTGGTATGTACAAGTATAAACGTGAGTTATAATTAAAACATGAAATAAAATGCCAGACCTTATTTAATTAAATAATCATCAAAAAACGACTCTTAAATATTAACGTTGTACGAATATAAAATTCCCCATCACTGTGTTGTTACTTCTAATAATGATGCACCGGCTTCAAAGGGTACTGGAGCTAATTCTTCTCCAAAGAATGACCTAGGTATAGCGGTGTTTGTATTCTCTTGGGCAACTTGAGGTGCAACTGTAGTCTCAATATTTTCTATATTTGTCACATCAATCGAACTTGGTACGACTGATTCAGCGACAGGTGCTTCGTTTACAGGCGCGCTAGTAACGTCGGTGGGAACAGTGTCAGCAGAACTTACAACAGGTCCATCGGTATTAAAAGCAGCTGGTGTTTCAGCAGTCAGTGTAGGAACACCTTCAACAGGTGTTGCATCAGATGCAGTAGCAACCGGTGTGGCAGCGTCAGGGGAAGTGGGGTCAACAGAGACAGCTACTGAGGCTCCTACATCAGTAGAGACTGCGACAGATGAAACATGTACTGAAACACTGGCATCAGCAGGAGTGGGCTCAGCTGCGACCGTATTGGAAACATCAACGGGGGCATCGACAGATGTAGCATTTTCTGAGACACTGGAATTAGCAGCAGTGGGCTTAAATGCGACTGCATTGGAATCATCAACGGGGGCAGCGATGGGTGAAGCGTCTACTGAGACCCTGGAATTAGCAGCAGTGGGCTTAACTACGACTACATCGGAATCATCAACGAGGGCAGCGATAGATGAAGTGTCTACTAAGGCACTGGCACCGGCAGTGGTAGCCTCAGCTGCGACTGCATTGGAAGCATCAACGGGAGCAACGATGGCTGAAGCATCTCCTGAGTGTACTAAGACACTGGAATCAGTAGCAGCGGACTCAGCTGCAACTGCATTGGAAGCATCAACGGGAGCAACGATGGTTGAAGCGTCTCCTGATTGTACTAATACACTGGAATCAGCAGTACCGGACTCAACTGCGACAGCATTGGAAGCATCAACGGGAGCAACGATGGTTGAAGCGTCTCCTGATTGTACTAAGACCCTGGGATCAGCAGCAGCGGACTCAGCTGCGACTGCATTGGAAGCATCAACGGGAGCAACGATGGTTGAAGCGTCTCCTGATTGTACTAAGACACTGGGATCAGCAGCAGCGGACTCAGCTGCGACTGCATTGGAAGCATCAACAGGAGTAACGATGGTTGAAGCGTCTCCTGATTGTACTAAGATACTGGCATCAGTAGCACCGGACTCAGCTGCGACTGCATTGGAAGCATCAACGGGAGCAACGATGGTTGAAGCGTCTCCTGATTGTACTAAGACACTGGGATCAGCAGCAGCGGAATCAGCTGCGACTGCATTGAAAGCATCAACAGGAGCAACGATGGTTGAAGCGTCTCCTGATTGTACTAAGGTACTGGAATCAGCAGCAGCGGACTCAGCTGCGACTGCATTGAAAGCATCAATGGGAGCAACGATGGTTGAAGCGTCTCCTGATTGTACTAAGGTACTGGAATCAGCAGCAGCAGACTCAGTTGCGACTGCATTGGAAGCATCAACGGGAGTAACGATGGTTGAAGCGTCTCCTGATTGTACTAAGGCACTGGCATCAGCAGTGGTGGCCTCAGCTGCGACTGCATTGGAAGCATCAACGGGAGCAACGATGGTTGAAGCGTCTCCTGATTGTACTAAGATACTGGAATCAGTAGCACCGGACTCAGCTGCGACTGCATTGGAAGCATCAACGGGAGCAACGATGGTTGAACCGTCTCCTGATTGTACTAAGACACTGGGATCAGCAGCAGCGGACTCAGCTGCGACTGCATTGGAAGCATCAACAGGAGTAACGATGGTTGAAGCGTCTCCTGATTGTACTAAGATACTGGCATCAGTAGCACCGGACTCAGCTGCGACTGCATTGGAAGCATCAACGGGAGCAACGATGGTTGAAGCGTCTCCTGATTGTACTAAGACCCTGGGATCAGCAGCAGCGGACTCAGCTGCGACTGCATTGGAAGCATCAACGGGAGCAACGATGGTTGAAGCGTCTCCTGATTGTACTAAGACACTGGGATCAGCAGCAGCGGACTCAGCTGCGACTGCATTGGAAGCATCAACGGGAGCAACGATGGTTGAAGCGTCTCCTGATTGTACTAAGACACTGGGATCAGCAGCAGCGGACTCAGCTGCGACTGCATTGGAAGCATCAACAGGAGTAACGATGGTTGAAGCGTCTCCTGATTGTACTAAGATACTGGCATCAGTAGCACCGGACTCAGCTGCGACTGCATTGGAAGCATCAACGGGAGCAACGATGGTTGAAGCGTCTCCTGATTGTACTAAGACACTGGGATCAGCAGCAGCGGAATCAGCTGCGACTGCATTGAAAGCATCAACAGGAGCAACGATGGTTGAAGCGTCTCCTGATTGTACTAAGGTACTGGAATCAGCAGCAGCGGACTCAGCTGCGACTGCATTGAAAGCATCAATGGGAGCAACGATGGTTGAAGCGTCTCCTGATTGTACTAAGGTACTAGAATCAGCAGCAGCAGACTCAGTTGCGACTGCATTGGAAGCATCAACGGGAGTAACGATGGTTGAAGCGTCTCCTGATTGTACTAAGGCACTGGCATCAGCAGTGGTGGCCTCAGCTGCGACTGCATTGGAAGCATCAACGGGAGCAACGATGGTTGAAACGTCTCCTGAGTGTACTAATACACTGGAATCAGCAGTACCGGACTCAACTGCGACTGCATTGGAAGCATCAACAGGAGCAACGATGGTTGAAGCGTCTCCTGATTGTACTAAGGCACTGGCATCAGTAGCAGCGGACTCAGCTGCAACTGCATTGGAAGCATCAACGGGAGCAACGATGGTTGAAGCGTCTCCTGAGTGTACTAAGACACTGGGATCAGCAGCAGCGGACTCAGCTGCGACTGCATTGGAAGCATCAACAGGAGCAACGATGGTTGAAGCGTCTCCTGATTGTACTAAGGTACTGGAATCAGCAGCAGCAGACTCAGTTGCGACTGCATTGGAAGCATCAACGGGAGCAACGATGGTTGAAGCGTCTCCTGATTGTACTAAGGCACTGGCATCAGCAGTGGTGGCCTCAGCTGCGACTGCATTGGAAGCATCAACGGGAGCAACGATGGTTGAAACGTCTCCTGAGTGTACTAATACACTGGAATCAGCAGTACCGGACTCAACTGCGACTGCATTGGAAGCATCAACTGGAGCAACGATGGTTGAAGCGTCTCCTGATTGTACTAAGGCACTGGCATCAGTAGCAGCGGACTGAGCTGCAACTGCATTGGAAGCATCAACGGGAGCAACGATGGTTGAAGCGTCTCCTGAGTGTACTAAGACACTGGGATCAGCAGCAGCGGACTCAGCTGCGACTGCATTGGAAGCATCAACAGGAGCAACGATGGTTGAAGCGTCTCCTGATTGTACTAAGGTACTGGAATCAGCAGCAGTGGACTCAGCTGCGACTGCATTGAAAGCATCAATGGGAGCAACGATGGTTGAAGCGTCTCCTGATTGTACTAAGGTACTGGAATCAGCAGCAGCAGACTCAGTTGCGACTGCATTGGAAGCATCAACGGGAGCAACGATGGTTGAAGCGTCTCCTGATTGTACTAAGGTACTGGAATCAGCAGCAGCAGACTCAGCTGCGACTGCATTGGAAGCATCAACGGGAGCAACGATGGTTGAAGCGTCTCCTGATTGTACTAAGGCACTGGCATCAGCAGTGGTGGCCTCAGCTGCGACTGCATTGGAAGCATCAACGGGAGCAACGATGGTTGAAGCGTCTCCTGAGTGTACTAATACACTGGAATCAGCAGTACCGGACTCAACTGCGACTGCATTGGAAGCATCAACGGGAGCAACGATGGTTGAAGCGTCTCCTGAGTGTAGTAAGACACTAGAATCAGCAGCACCGGACTCAGCTGCGACTGTATTGTAAGCATCAACGGGAGCAACAATGGTTGAAGCGTCTCCTGATTGTACTAAGGTATTGGAATCAGCAGCAGCAGACTCAGCTGCGACTGCATTGGAAGCATCAACGGGAGCAACGTCGGATGAATTGTCTACTGAAGCAATGGTTTTAGTGGGAACTGCGACAGATAAAGCATCTACTGAGATACTGGTACCAGCAGCATTGGGCTCAGTTGCAATGGCATTAGAAGCATGAACGGAGGCTGTGACGGATGAAACATCTGCTGGGGTACTGCCATCAGAAGGGCCCGCGACGGATAGAACGTCTACTGAGGCACCTGCATTAGTGGGAATCAAGACGGATGAAACATCTACAGAGACACCTCCATCAGCGGGAGCGGATACAATTGGGACAGGTACTGAGACACCTCCGTCAGCGGGAGCGGGAACAACTAAGAAAGCTACTGAGACACCACCATCAGCAGAAGCGGGAACAACTGGAACAACTACTGAGACACCATCGTCAGTGGGACCGGGAACAGCTGGGAATGCTACTGAGACACCCCCGTTACTGGAAGCGGGAATATATGGGACAGCTACTGAAACACCACCAGCAGCGGGAGCGGGAACAACTGGAGCAGCTACTGAGACACCACCAGCAGCGGGAGCGGGAACAACTGGAGCAGCTACTGAGACACCACCGTTAGTGGGTGTGGGAACAGCTGTAACAGCTACTGAGTCAACCCCGTTAATGGGAGTAAGAAAAACTGGGACAGCTACTGAGACACCACCATTAGCGGGAGCAGGAACAGCTGATATAGCTACTGAGACACCCCCAGTAGTGGGAGTGGGAACAGCTGGGACGGCTACTGAGACACCACCATCAGGGGAAGAGGTGACAGTGGGAGCTCCTACAGATCCCTGAACATTAGAGGAAGCTGAACCTGAAACGTCAGTAGTAGATGGTCCTACATTAGTTGAGTTTACGTCGAGAGAAGCGGCTTGTCCTCCAGTTATCCAATTTGGAAGTACGTTTGACAAAAACTGAGCAACAGTTTGAAGAATAGATTTCTTTTGTTCTAAATACTGCTGCGCCTGGGTCACCCACGGTAAACTAACATTTTGCAATAAGGCTGTCTCATTATCCAATTCAGCAATTTTGGTTTCTAGCTCTGCACTAAGGCGCTGAATATACACAGCATTCACATGACTGACCAAGTAGTTACTAAAACTATCTTGCGACGAAGAATCATTTAACAATTTGGTTTGTACTAATCGTAAAACAGCTTGGCGATATTCAGTCTTAGTACTATTACTATTAAGGCCAAGTTCTTCTCCTAAATATCTGTTCACTGCAGCTTGTTTGTCTAATGCGTTGCTGTTAGCAGGTAAAGCGTACTTAGTATACACATAGTTTTTCCAAATGTCTTCAAGGTCCATTGTTTCATTTTCCTCCGTTGATTCGGAGGAGTTGTCAATAACGGGGTTGTTTTCTTCAAGAGTTTTCTTTTCAATCTCCTCTAAATTTTCTTGGATTTCTTCTTGTCGTTTGCGTTCTTCTTTAGCCAGTTTTTCTTGTGTTTTCAGTTCTTGTTCTTGACGCTTGCGTTCTTCTTTAACCAACTTCTCTTGTTGCTTACGTTCTTCTTTTTCAAGTTTTTCTTGCAATTTGCGTTGCTGCTCTGCTAATTTTTCTTCCACTTTGCGCTGTTGTTCTTGTAGCTTACGCTCTTCTTTTTCGGCTTTTTCTCGTAGCTTCCGTTCTTTTTCTAAAAGTTTTCGTTCCTCTTTTTCCCTTTTCTCTTGTAGTTTAAACTGCTCTTCATTAAATTTGCGCTCCCAGGAATCATTGTCCTCATTGGTATTATCTTCTTCAGTACTTTCTGGTGATACATTTGATTCATCTGATACAGATCTTTGCTTCCGTAGCAAGATCCCGGAAGCACTTTCATCGGGCAGATATTTCGCGCTCACCAGACAAAACAAGGACACCTAAAACAATTAAAGTTAAAATTTACACGTTTTAATCAAAAACAGAATTACTACATTTAGTTAAAATGTTTATCTTATAATAATACTTACAAGGAGTAATGAATAAATGATCCTCATTTTGAACAGGTATTGTTGTTTATTATTGTAAATTATAAATTTTCATTTACCGCGAAATTCGTTCGTTTCACACTTTAATATATGTGTACTTGTGTTTCGTATGAGCTCGTTCGTTTAAATTTGTTTAGAATTTTGTAGACATGGCCTTTTATACTTCGCAGAGCAATTAACGTAGATAACGTTAGATAATGGCTCCTACTGAGATAACTGGTACGTAGTAAAGTCTTGGCCAAACAAAATGTTTTCGCGCAGTCTGACTCAAAGTAAACACACGTTATAATTTTAATAGCGACAATCTCATCAATGCAGTAAAGAAAGTCTTAACTAAATGTTATAAACAAGCAAGCGGATGTTTGATATAATAAAACTTAATAATCAGAACGGAAATGGGCTTATATACAAATAATAATAAACGCCTGACATCCGTTGATCTGCTACAACTACACTTCTGAAAAAGTAACAGAAATGCATCGGAATAGTTACGGCGCCTATTATTGCTAGTTTCTAGTCATAGTAATCTAACTAAGGTGACATTATCGTAATTATACCTAAGAAAATATATTATTGCACACTGCTCCGAAGAAATAATATTTATCATCATGAAAAACACACATTGTATTAGAAAGTGTTACTGGGTTTTTCTATTTGCAAAATCTCTGATACAGTATAGTATTACAGTCGTATCTTGGAGATCATGAAATTTCTGTTAGCAAATAATCTGTCGAGTAAACGGAGTGGTTTTACGAGGGCTTGCCCCACTATATAGGGGCTACGAGAACTGCTACACAAGACTTTCGCGACCCTTCAAACGGTGGCTCTGCACCCGGTCTTTCGTGCACCTTCAGCAGATTCTCGAACACTGGGGATATCAACACCTCTCAGCAGACCAGGCAGTGCAATGATATGATCATGGGGCTACAGTCGTTCTTGCCTCTTGAAAGCCTTCCTGCGCTTGGCGTAGGTTCTTGCTGCGAGTTGCGAGTTAGTGACGATATACAGTATAAACCTTTAGCTTTCTTTTGGGGTTGGATTTATGTCTCAATATGTACCTTTAATGTATCTATTAGTTATGTCAATATTTTAATTTTAAATAAAACTTCAAATCTTTATCAATCAATCAATCATTTTATTATCTGGCAACTGAAAGCCCATAGAAAAAATACACAAAATAATATAAACAACAATTATAAACTAATACATATTACTATACTCGTATAACTAAAATGTACAATCACGGGCATTAATGTCAATAATAAGCATTTTTTTTTTCTTGGCAACTGAGCCGATGTCGATTATTCTGCCAGTATTAAGTAGGAAATTGATACTCTCCTTGGAGATCATTTGCCCATCTTTATGGGAAAATGATACACCATATTGACACACGCCGGACATTTATGCTGGCAGTGGAATGTCACATTTTTTACAAATCATCAAATGACTTCTCCTGCTACGGGTGAAATGGGTCAGACTTTTACTGACTAAAACCGATCCGTGTTCCTTCAGTTGCCTGTGCCAGGGCCATGGTAACTCTTTCGAACAACCCATGACCCCGACCTCGGCATCGGCTCTATCGGACCCCGTCACTGCTGACATCTCTTTGAGGCGCGCGTGGAACACAACGTGCCGTCGACCCAGGCTTGGTCCTTTTCGGACGGCGAGCTACCCATTGCTCGCCGCCACAAGTTAGATGCCAAGTTAGACTGACCGGTCGGTTTCAAGATTCTGATCGTCGTGCGTCATTTACGACTGACAACATTTTTTTGTGACAAACGAAGTGGATTCATATGGAGACGATAGTTTATGTTGACATGTCTCACGACGCACACGCTATCAACATTTCAGTGTGAGTAGATGGCCTGACCCGCAAACTATGGATATGTCGCAGATGGATGTCGAATCCGCTGTTTTACATACCTCTAGCTGTTTTACGAAACAGCTCCATTATGTAAAAAAGCTGAACGACGTTTAGCGATTTTCCATAATTATTGAACTTTAACACGCAGAATTGCAAAAACGTTTTGCATTTATCTATGCAGTGGGTCAATTAGAGGCTATGTAAAACAGCTGGAAATGAAACGTCAGACTGTAGATTTTAGTTCTAAATTTTGTCGCTTCTGGCTCTGTGTGTCAAAACGACAATTAGGTAATGGCGGCATCCGAAACAGAAATAAATAAATCGAGTAATATGAGTGAAGATGACCATAACTGAAGTTTAAACAGTAATTCTAAGGACAATCTATACATCTATACAAATAAATAAAATTGAAGAGTCTGTTTGTAATGTCAAAAAAACAGCTTTTTACTAAATGCATAAGAAAGATAAATAGTTTTTTAAATTCTGTCTGTCTGTCTGTTTGTTCCGGGTAATCTCTGAAATGGCTGGACCGATTTTGACGGGACTTTCACTGGCAGGTAGCTGATGTTGAGAACTTAGGCTACTTTCATTTTAGAAAAATAATTAGCGTTCCGCGCAAAAAAAATAAACCCATGAAATTGTAAACAAAAAGTCGGATTTGAAAATTTGTTTTTGCATTTGGTAGCCCAATTCTCGAGGATGGTTATAGGCTATTTAACATCACGCTATGACCCTTAGGAGCCGAGCCAAAAGAAAAAAGTCTAAAGGAACGCTAAGCGAAAACGAAGTAATAGTGCGTTTTATCGAGTTTCTTGCGCCGCTCTTCTCCATAAGAAACCGTGCATCTAGCTTCTGATGTTTCATAAGTGCCCATGTAGGTTTACGTGAAATAAAATATTTTGATTTAGATTTTTTGATTTTTATTAAAATTTGACAACTTCCACGCGAACGAAGTCGCGGGGCAAAGGTAATTTTCATATAAAGTTATCAGAGTTGTATGAAAGTCAGTCTTAATAGCCTAGTAACTGCGACCAACTTGGAAGTAGCGCTCGTCAGCCCTATCCACGGTACTTACCGATAATGATGATACTAAGCCGATGTTCGCACGGACGTAAAAATATCGCGGCGGGATTTTATCGCACACTGGATTTTCAACTCTCGGTGTTGAGCCGAGCTTCGAGAATCCAACCTAACAACAACAGAGTGCATTCCAGCGCGACGAAAAAACACACTGTTGGATTTTCAACTCTCGGCGTTAAGCAGAGCATTGAAAACGCAGTGCGCGAAAAAAAAATCGCTGTGATATCTTTACGTCCGTGCGAACGTCGGCTAAGACTTGTCATCACATGGGAATTATGTTTAGATACTAAATCTGACATACTGAATCTTATACTTAGCTATCCAATGTGACAACCTAACAGCAAGAACTTAAACTTCGAAAAATATCTAAATTATTTCTCATGGAAACAACAAGCGCTCTAGTTACCTAACTATGACTTTACATGGCTTACTAAGAAGGTACCTACCTATTTACATGAAGCTTATGTATGATTATTGAATGCTGAATCCTCGTATAATTAAAAACCCTCAATGCCAGGGTCAGTTAGGACAAAATTACGCAATGAGATCACGTGTCTGTGTCTCCAAACTTATCTGTGAGATTACATTGTTTGCATGCTTCGCCTATTGTACACTAAATGACTCTGTAATTGGGTATTCAAATGCTAAGAACCATACGCAGAATTTTTGGAATACTATTGAGATATTTTTCTAATCTACATACGGTTTTGTGTTCTGTTACGTTTGGTTTAAATACATAAATAATTATAAATAATCCTCACTTGGTGCTACTCATATCTTTTCTGAATTAGGTAAAAATACACTTTACACATTCGAAACGTTTAAGTCATGTCCATCCACCATTTATAAATTAATATCTATAGGTATTTTAATACACAGGAAATTAGCTGGGAAATATAGTAATAATTATTATATTTCCCAGCCAATTTCCCATATATTAAAAATATTGTGTTTGGAATACGGGAGCTCCAAGCAAAACGGTCAAAACATAATCCAGAGAAGTGTTTTTTAGGATTCCGTACCTTAAAAGGACGAAAACAGAACCATTATCACTTCGTTATCCGTCTGTCTGTCTGTAAGTCTGTCAAGACCATAGATATAAGAAAGAAGATATTTCTATGTTCAAGACCCATTTTCTCAGGGACGCGTGGAGGTATCAAGGTATAAAAACTTTTTTACAAAAAAATACAACCGACTTCCAAAAACAACACTACAAAGTGAAAAATAACTTTAATTTCGGAAGTCGGTGTCTAGTTAAATGTATTTTCGTTTTTTGCCACCGACTTCCGAAATTTAAGTTATTTTTCACTTTGTAGTGTTGTTTTTGGAAGTCGGTTGTATTTTTTTGGAAAAAAGTTTTTATTTTTCACTTTTTAGTTGTGGTACCTATCCCACACAAATTCTAATACCACTACCTGTAAAAAAAACTAGAACATCATCCATATAAAAGTGAAATAAAAGTAAAAGTGGGGAAAAAATACGTATTATTGAAGCTAATTCAAAAACTACCAAAGCAAAGTTAATCAATTTTATATGGGACCAACTGTGATGTATACCCTCTGGAATAAAATAAAAGAAATCCAAATCGGTTTAGCCATCTTCGAGTAATCGAGGAACATACATAAAAAAAGGTTCCGTCGAATTGAGAACCTCCACCTTTTTGAAGTCGGTTAAAAATTAATACCAAATACGTAAGTCTATAGTCCCTTAGAGCTCTAAAATACACACATCAACACGGTCTAGGGATATTTTTAAAAAAGCGAATTACTATCAATGTGTTAATTATTTATATGACATGTATATATTAGGTCTTTACCTATGAAATTGCCGTTCTGCAGTACTGGCCATTTCAAATCAAAATAATTTTTGTTTGGCTAAGAATTCTAATTTCAAATTAATTTTATTTTAAAAACATGGATTTTTTTTCCAAAAGTAGTCATTTGTTTATTGATTAGTGTAACATTTTCATCGCATTTCAATCTTTTTCGTCATCATGGATACGTTAAAAATTCGAGTAATTATGGAATATGAGTACCGTCGTGGCAGCAACGCGGCACAAGCGGCACGCAACATCTACGACGTTTACAGAGCTAACACTACAAACCAACGCACCACTTGTTATTGGTTTGCTCGCTTCCGTTCTGGAAATTTCGACCTGAAAAATGAACCTCGCGGTCGTCCGAAGACTTTGGTCGACAATGACGAATTAAAGGCGATTGTGGAAGCTGATGATACACAATCTACGGCTGAATTAGCAGCAGCTTTCGACGTTAGCGTCAAAACAATATTGGTCCATTTGCGTCAAATTGGCAAGGTAAAAAAGCTTGACAAATGGGTGCCCCACGAACTCAATGATCGCCAGCGCGAAGTACGCGTCGAGACGTGCCTTGCACTGCTCAACAGACACACAAATGAAGGAATTTTGAACCGCATTGTTACCTGCGATGAAAAATGGATTCTGTTTGATAACCGCGAGCGCTCAGCAAGTTGGTTGGATCCTGGTTCAGCACCTAAACAATGCCCTAAACGAAAACTTACCCCTAGAAAAGTGATGGTCACTGTTTGGTGGTCTAACGCCGGTGTGATTCATCACAGCTTCTTACCAAACGGGGTGAGCATTACTTCAGATGTGTACTGTGAAGAACTGAACACAATGATGGAGAAGCTGGCACATCTCCAACCAGCATTGGTCAATCGCTCGTCTCCGCTGCTCCTGCACGACAACGCGCGACCTCATACTGCACAGCAGACGGTCTCCAAGTTGCAAGAACTGGGGTTGGAAGCTCTCCGTCATCCGCCCTACTCACCAGACCTTGCGCCTACAGACTACTACTTTTTCCAGAATTTGGATAACTTCTTGGCGGGAAAAAAATTCAATACCCGAGAGGCAGTACAAAATGCCTTTGAAGAATTTGTTGCCTCCCGTCCAGCTGATTTCTTTAAGAAGGGCATCAATAAACTGCCACTGCGTTGGCAAAGATGCATTGATTGTATGGGTGATTACTTTGATTAATACAAATAAAAAATGCATGAAAAAAATTCGTTTAAATTTTTTCATACAAAACGGCAATTTCATAGGTAAAGACCTATTATTTAAAAGATATGTTATTTAATATTCTACCATTTTTTAATAATGGTTAAGGTACTGAGATTAAAATTTCAGGATTTTATGGAAAAATATGAAGCATAGACGGAAACCGTATATGAATTAACTTTTAATTTGTGAGTAAAAACTGAAAAAAATAGAAAAATCATTTAATTTGTGTTTATAAACTTGAAGTTAGTAGTCTGAGAAAGCGCCCATGATGTTCATAACACATCGGCAACGATTCGGCATGCTCAGAACAAGGTTGTCAATGTCTTGCTGCTGAATATTGTCCCATGTCCTTCTGAGGTGCGCAAAAAGTTGATCTTCTGTAGCCAGATTTTCAGGAACTTCCTTCAGAGCTCTACTTTGCAGCATATCCCACGCATGCTCAATGGGATTTAGATCTGGCGATTGAGCAGGCCAGTCTGAGGCCCTAACATTGTGTGTATGTAACCAACCTGCTACCGTTCTCGCCGTGTGTGCCCGTGCATTGTCGTGCATGAGCAGGAAATCTTGCCCCATTTGTGTTCTTTGGGGCAAGATTACGGGCCCCAGCACCTGTTGGACGTATCGTTCTGCCGTCATATTGCCCCGCACCCAAACGAGATCCGTCCGTCCTCCAAGACGAATTCCTGCCCAAACCATAATTGTTCCTCCTTGGTATGGGTGAACTTCCTGAGGGTTCTGGAGACGGCTCCATCGTCCAGGAACTCGCCAAACACGCGTCCTTTGTGAATCTGGATGGAAGCCGAACCTGGATTCATCCGTGAACAGCACATTGGACCTTTGCTCACGGCCCCAGTCCACGTGGTTCCGATCCCATTTTAATCGTCGTCCATGATTGCCTCTCCGTAAAGGTGGGACCCGGAGTGGTCTACGACAGCGTAGATTGCTTTCATGCAGTCGCCTTCTTACAGTTTGGTCACTCACAAGCACTTGGTGTTCCACTCGCAGCCTTTGGACCAATTGAGTCGCCGTTGCGTTTGGTTGAGCTCGCGCAGTAATTTGCAAAAATCGATCTTGTCTGGGGGTAGTGATGCGACTTGGCCCCCGGTGCCTCTCCGCTACTTCACCTGTGGCACGATAGCGTGTCCACAATCTTGAAATTACATTTTGGTGGGTCCCTATGGCCTCAGCAACATTACGCTGAATAGACCCAGCTTCCAGCATTCCCACAGCTCGTAACATCTCCGCCCTCGTCAAATGTCGGCGTTGCATGGCTACAATACCTCAATTTTAACTTTATCTTTCGTTTAAAAATGAAAAAAAACTGTAACTAAACGTAATTCGTATTGTTTTATAAATTTCGCACAAATGAAAATTCCCTCTCCTACACATCAAGACATTTTTATGCCACCGAAACAAAAGAATTTTCAAAAATTTGAATTTGGAATTAGTCTGAGATAAATTACAAACAAATCGGTGTATAAAAGATTCCAATGCGGCCAGTACTTTTCGAGTTATTTATTTGAGTATGAAATATCCCTAGACCGTGTTGATGTGTGTAATTAAGTTTCTAAATCAACGCAATTAAGAAATATGGCCATATAAGCGACATATTTTGATACTCGCAAGTAAATCAAAACATTTATGGTACATACTTCTCGAAGACCTAGAAGCATGAAATTGGACAAGTAAGCAAGGTCTCACAACACAAGTAATGGAAAAGTCCAAAAATTGTTAATTTATAATTTTACTAGCCGTCACCCGCGGTTTCGCCCACGTGGATGTCGAAAAATTATCCCACAGAAACCTACTACTGGGATAAAAAGTATTCTATGTGTTAATCTAGGTTATAAACTATCTGTATACCAAATTTCATCCAAATCCGTTCAGCCGTTTTTGCGTGATTGAGTAACAAACATCCAAACATACATACTTTCACATTTATAATAATATATTGGTAGGATAAAGTAGGATAGAGGATCACATAAAAAATTTTTTTTGGGATAACAAACTGAGAATTGACCGTGACGTATATCACAGTATAGATGAGGAGCTCGTGTCTAAGTAATAACAGCCGCACGGGTCGATCCACCAGGTTAAGCTATGCTTGCCGGGGTTTGTCCGTTGATGGGTGACCATCTTTCCATACCGAGACTCCTCCGTGCCTCGGAAAGCATGTTTTAAGCCTTTGGTCCCGGCTGTCACTCGTGGATCTTTGACAGTCGTAATGGGTCATCAGAAGCCTGAAAGTCTGACAACCAGTCTTACCAAGGGGTATCGTATTATCCAGTTACTGGGGTGTGGGGGTCAGATAGGCAGTCGTTCTATGTAAAATACTGGTATTCAGCTGCATCCGGTTAGACTGGAAGCCGACCCCAACATAGTTTGGAAAAGGCTAGGCAGATTGTATAATATATTAATGTATGGGAGAACATGTTTTTCATCTACAATGTTAACTATGTTTTTGGGATAAATTCTTTTCAACTACAGAACTCTTCATTGTGCGTGGCACTCGCACTTGGCCGATTTTTTTTTCAATTTACTGACTATTACCGTTTTATCGCCAAAGTAATTAGAAAAACCAGGCATTGATAATATGAAATTGCATTGATACTCGTATAGGAGTATGTT
Organism: Cosmia pyralina; assembly: GCA_946251885.1. Lineage (NCBI taxonomy): Eukaryota > Metazoa > Arthropoda > Insecta > Lepidoptera > Noctuidae > Cosmia > Cosmia pyralina. The sequence goes on along the minus strand of OX276359.1, from coordinate 12,951,571 downwards.
GTCATCGGCTTATAAATGTAATCTTCTAAGTCTCTTTTACAATACCAAAATGAAAAGAGAAATGTGTTGACGTAAGCAGCATATTATGATATTTACAAGTACTAAATACATAAGTACACACGCGATATTATAAAGATGCATTAATTAACCTATGTAAACATTTCATGTCGTAATTGCAGGATTTTGGTATATCATAAGAAGCTAATAGCAACACATGCTTCAGGTTTCTTTTACATAAAGTAAATAGCAAAGGATTACATTTATTTAAATTATTACTAACTTAAACTGAATAAACTTTGTCTTAGGTAAGTCCGACCGACCGACCGGATCCGATCCGGATACCGGATGACTTTTTTTACCGTCTTGGAAAAAATAGGGTATGGAGGGTAGGGTAGGGTGAACGGTGTAGAAGCCTATGATATACCTAGTTTTTTTTTTTAATAGCTTAATCAGATAATGATCTAAGTATCAATAAATTCTACAAATTCGATATAAACTTTTCATGTTAGAACATTATAAAAAGAAATTTTGAAAAAAAATAATAAATCGTTTAAAAATATCAAAATTCAAACCATATGCAACCTGCATAATTTCGCTTTATTTTTGTGGTTTATATACAATATACAATTTAATACTATTTACACTAGGCACTAAAGTAAATGACTAACTAACTAACTATACAAATAAATACAAAAATAAAAGGACAATTAGGCGTCGAAGTACTTGTTCGCATCGATGTAATCCGGAAACGTGCCCAGAAGACTGACCTGCATATGATTTGAATTTTATTTTTTTTTATTTTTTCTTTTGAAAAAAAAAATGTTACGTATACTTTATGCTTCTACTCCGTTCACCTATTTAGCCTATTTTTTTTCAAGACGGTTAAAAAAGTCATCCAGTATATTACGATTTTTTTTATCGATCGAGCTACCCGGGCGAAGCCGAGGCGGGTCGCTAGTATAATAATAATCTATCAAATGGAACGGCCATCAATGCTATTTTATTTGGTACCTAGTGAATACGTTAACAAAGCTTTCGACGTCACCAAATGTTCTAAAACAATAAAAACTTGATATTTTATTTTTAATTGAGATACAACAAAGAGTTACTTAACGTTTTTTTTTAATCATTTAGTTACCTACATGAACTGGGACTCCATCTATAGTACTGGATTCAATGAAAAATTTTGGGACATTTTCAAAAACACAATTTCTCAAAATCAATCAATTTCTTGAATTTGTTGTTAAAAGTTGCAAAGGAGTCACACTATCACGTTCTGAAGGTATTACGTTGGATTACAATTCACCCTGCATATCTTGTCACCCATAATCAGCCTATAACATTCCCACTGCTGGGATACAGGCCTCCTTTCTGTGAGAGGCTGTGGGCCGTAATCCACCACACGAGCCAAGTGCGGGTTGGTAGATGTCACATGTCTTCGAATTTGGTTCTAAGACAATCCGGTTTCCTCACGATGTTTTCCTTCACCGTTTTGAGAATAGCGGTGATGAAATAAATTACACAAAATAATGTGCCTGCCTGGGTTCGAACCCGCGACCTACAACTCGTAAGTCGGAGCCGTTACCACTGGGCCACCACTGTCCTTGCCGCCCGCCTGTGCCAAATAATGCTGACCCGAAAAAATGTGTAGCACGCCCAAAAATAGGGTTTCCTAGAAAAGCGGTGGTCGCCTCGTTTCCTAGAGATAAGTCACGGTGTGAACCACTTTTCGACCTTATTACTATGGTTATAGTTATAAGGTTCAAAAGTAGTTCACCGCAAATATTCGCAATGGTACCTATACTGTATTATGAATAGTATAGTCCTCTTCACCTCACATCTGGCGACGGCAACCCAGACTACTTTTCTTTTTTCCTTCCGAGAGCTCTCTGATGACTGGCAAAACCAAATTGGTCTTGAAAACCCAGTCATACCGTGTATAGAAGAGGTACCGTATTTAAAAACGTAATTAATAAAATTACAGTTTAAATCCACGTTTATTTCTTTTTACTTCATACTGAATAAATTTATTGCAAAAGTTCCAACAGCCAATTTAACTGTAGAACTCGCTTCAATCATTTTAGTTGTACTAAAATTAGAAGGCGCTCTTTTTAGATCTTAGTATACTGTTATGTAGCAGTTGTATGATTTGTATGCCTGCATCTATAGACTAAACATCACTATTAAGTGAATTTGGTAACTGTATAAAATGATTACTTGATTATAATGACAAAAATAAATAAATATGCCTACCTACCTAATTATTTTTTTATAAAATGTAGGTACCTAGTAAGTAGATACGTAGCAGAAAAAACCCTATTATAATCTTTACCTTAATCTTTGAGTACATACGTACGTTTTAAAACACGTGTTTAGTTCGTTTACATGTTAATAAAGTTTTAGGGTTCCTCATGGTAGCCCAGAGGATTTTTGAGCTAGCATATGCAGGGCAAAAAGTCGATAGCTAAGTAAGTGCGGCATGATAAGAGAAGACTGAAAATATATTTGAAAAGTTTGAGATAGGAGCCCCCGTGGTCAGGAGTCCACTTTCAGATTTCGAAAATGGACAAATATCTCGTGATCTTCAGAGCCGTTGATTTTGGTATGACCATGTTCGGCCTGACGCATATTGACTAACATTGGCAAATCTGATGAATAAATTGTGGGCTTTCCCTAAATCTGACGACTTTGAAAACTCACGAGTTGGAATTTTTTTAAAGGATATTTTTAGGGGGAATTAAAATTGTTATATGTAATAGTGTTTAGATCTCCTGGGGCCGTACTATGACATGAAAAAGATCGTGGATCCATCATGGTTCCGTTGTGAAAAAAGGATGGAACCATACACACACACACACACACCCCCCTGGAACATTGATGGATCCATGATATTTTTTTCACGTCATAGTATGGCCCCAGATAGTTAATATATAAATATCTGACGGATTGGTTAAGCCTTTTGGCAAATATGACGAAATTTCATTGATTCAGAAAGGCATCCAAAAGTGACCACAATTTGGCATTTATCTCTAAATCAACGAAACGAGTAGCTTTTATTACTATTTCAATTTGAAGCTAACCGTTTTGTTCAGATTTGCCGGCATTCAGAAGTTTGAAAATATCAAACACTTGGAAGCAATGATTACGAGTAAAAGTTAAGTAACAAAATTCAAATATCGTCGGAGTACACCAACAAACAAAGTCGATTATTTCAAAATTTACTATCGCACTAAGCAAACCAACTATTTGAAAAACATCTTCATTTTATGGGCTATACAAGGAACTATCAACATTTTAAAAAATATCTGCCGTCAATTGTTTGATTAAGCTGTCAAAGATGGAAAGCCATACTTACTAAAATTATCGAAAACATTAAACTAGCGACTTTTTTACGTCGTAACACTTTTCTATTACAGTTTTTATTGTAACTACGAACCTCTGCGCTCGATATCAATATCCCGATTCTCAGTGATAGTTCGTCGAGTTGTTGAGCTCCTAAGTCCTGAGTGGAACTACACGATTGTTGACAAGTGCTTATACACTGACTGGACAGGTCTACTCAAATTTGATGGTTCTTTCCTCAAAAGGCCATTTCAGATATGGATCTACCATGGTCCTCACATGTTCTGACCAAGATCATGTCTGGACTTTAAAAGAGACTCTGACCCCTGAGTTTGTTTCGCCATTTCTTCTCAGGGGTAGCCAGATAGGAAGTGTCAACTCCATCTAGCTTATTTATTTTTCATTTTTTTTTTTTTTGAAAATTGCAGATCTTGATTTCTTGTTTAGTGGTATGAGCGGATCTACTGACGTCCCTTTTTTTTTTGTGGATGGGAAATCATCAAATGACTTCTCCCGCTCTGGGCAGAGCGGGAGGGCGTGTCAGACTTTTACTGACTAAAACCCACCCATGTCAGTTGCCCGTGCCAGGGCCACGGTATCTTTTTCGAACTACCCGCGACCCCGGCGGCATAGGCCCAATTGACCCCGTCACTGCTGACATCTCTTTGAGGCGCGCGTGGAACACAACGCGCCGTCGACCCGAGCCTGGTCCTTACCGAACGGTGAGCTGCCCATTACTCGTCGTCCGCAAGCCCGCGCCTACGGTGGCCGGGAATCGGCGATCGATTCCCGCCGCCCAGGGCGTCTCCTACGGCGGCTAGGGGCGCGAGGGCGCGGCTGTTGCCTCTCCCTCACGCGTTCCGCTTCCTCCTTCGCGAGCATTACTGCTTCGCAGAAGGAGGTGACGGCCTCCCATGCACTCTCGCTCCGCACCATGGCCTGGACCAGGTTTGGACGCGAGAGATCACCGCCGCCGATCGCCTCCGTGAGAACACGGCGGTGCTCCGCCCAAGCCGACATAGGACATAGTGAAATAGGCCCTTACATTTTAGATACTTAAAAACAGTTACTAACGTAAAATAATTGTATTTTTTACCGTATCGTCATGGTACAGTCAGCAACAAAAGTCGATTAACACTTGCAGATTTTAATCTTAATTATTAAGCGAAATATTTAATTCAAATCGAAACAGACGTACAATACTTAAAAGTTTAAGAATATTAATTCCAAACAGTTAAACGAAAAAAAAGCAGTTTATCGAATCATTTTGTGTTAATTTTGATGATGTCAAAAAGAAGCAGTGTTAATCGACTTCTGTTTCTGACCGTACACGGTCTAGCAGACTCTGTCGGATAAAGCTTCCCGCGACACATGTCCCTATAGAGATGTCGGGCGATGTCAACGCGTGTCTAAGATATCTGGCGATGTTGGTCGATATCTACGGACTATGATGTCATTTACAAATGCAATGTAACAAATATCTAATATTTTACTATATTTAAGTAGCGCTATATTTAAACCTGTGAAGGTTGGACTGGAGAGGCCGCACGTCCCATCATGTTGCCTAAAGGCTCCCGCAGATAGGCGTGACGGGACTCTAATAGAACAATTCCTAGAAATAAAAGTAGTAATTACAAATCAATTCACAGCTATTCACAACGCTAGGAGTACAGTCCTACCAACTTAGGTATCTGTGAAATGGCGAAAATTGGAACTACGGCCGTCATGTTATTTTATTATTTTTATATAGGTATCATTGTTTTTAATTTGTAAAAACTGTAATTCTTATTAAACGATTGTCTAATGTGAAATTTCCTTCTTGAAAACTTACTCAATTTTGGGCACCTTATATTAATTAGCAAAACTGAATCGACGGTGCCGTCCTCTTTCAGTTCAAAGATAAGTTGGTAGGACTGTAATAGTGTTCTGTGGACACATCAAGACAGAGAAATGACATTAAAATATAACAGCAATTATGACATTCCTGACTTGAACGAAAACATCAATAGATTTTAAAGTTGCCAAGAAAGCAAAAAGTTCTCCAAAAAATTTACAAATACCACTTTTTATATATAGCTTAGTTTTAAAGATACTATGAATCCTTATTCATCCTGTCTTTAAAATTAAGCTACATAAATCAGTTACTTATTAACTTAAAACATATTTTTAACATGTTTTAAGTTAATATACAAAAAGGCACTGGCCCCAAAGCTTTGAATATTATCTCTTTTGTTTTAAGGATCAAGAGTCTGCTTCTCCAAAATGACTTAGATTTTATGGAATAGTACTAAGCTCTCTCAAAGCAATAATTCACATCTTGTCATATAATACTCCTCTAAAAAAAAAACAAGGTAGCAAAAGTATCTTTATAGTTTATACGATAAAGCCACTACCACTAAAATCCTGCTAATTAGCATATATTATTGAAATAGAAATGCCATAATTCTGGTAAATATGGTAATTCCATTGCTGCAGTCCCGGGTTCTGCGTTTGCATATTGCAAATAATTACGTTTTGATACTCAGATTTAATAAAATATTTGTTTTCTCTTTTTCTTCTTTGTGCAGCTTAAAAAAAAAAGCTAATTCATACAAAGTAAAGTCCTATAATTGTTTCATATAATATAAATACTTTCATTCATGAACGCTTCTGAAATTAAGCGACACCAGAACTGCCATTCTTCGTTGTTTAAAATGTGCAGAACCCTTGATGCTCAAATTGCTCTCGTCCTTGATTTCCTTTCAGTTTTTTCCAAGAGTATATGCAGATTCATTTTAACTACCTTTGCAAACAAAGCAACACGAATACTGTTGGGCTGAACATACATTATTATCTAACTAATGTTGACTTAACGAAACACATGAGTTTAATGCGCAAGCAAATGATCGTGTTCTTAAAGTGCCTATCATGAAATACAGTATTCATGACGTATGCCGTTTGTTTTCATTACAGTTATTTATTTTTATTACGCTTCCAGCCTGTGAAAGTTTTTCATTGTTTTCCAGGATAAAAAGAGTTATTTACTTTAGTAATACTGCTTTGAAGAAGTTCCCATTATTTTCTAACTAACTCTGCCAACTTAACAAGTCTTAGAACTGGAACCCTTGTTAGAATTTCAATACCTTTCCTTCAATGGATGGTCTACTTATGTTATGACCCACTGCACTGGTAAGCCTTTATTAAAACTTTAAAAGGCTGAAATAGGTTGACTATTTCGGTCTGAAGCTGATTAAAGAGGATAGCATTCCAAAAAATTTTTTTTTACAAAAAAGACAACTGACTTCCAAAAAAAACAAAAATGAAAAATAAGTTTTGGAAGTCGGTGTCTATAGATCCATATTTTAGTTTTCTGCCACCGACTTCCAAAATTAAAGTTATTTTTCACTTCGTAATATTTTTTTGGAAGTCGGGTGTTTTTCTGTATTTTTCTCACTTTTTAGTTTTAGAACCTATCCAAAAAACAGTGACAGGAAATATTAAAACATCATCAAGGTACACAAAGTATATTAAATACGTATTATCGAAACTAACTCAAAAACTACTCAATCAAAGTTAGTAAAATTTATATGAGACCACCACGCAAGCTTCCTTTTACAAAATGAAAAATAATTTTCAAAATCAGTCCACAGTTAACGAAAACATTGAACATACATAAAAAAAAAACATACAGACGAACATTATTAACCTCCTCCTTTTTTAAAGTCGGTTAGTAAAATAGGGAATGATCCTATGTAAATATCCTGTTACAAAATTAGCTCAGCTCCGGAACTTGCACATAATCCGCTACCCATGAGGACTGACGAAGCAATTCAATTAGCAACCCAAATTCCGCTCCATGTGCAGTGCACCCGTACGCAATCAAATTCGTAAACCTATTACAGTCCTTTTACGAAAATTCCACGTGTAGGTAGGTTGATCTAGGAATCGTAATAATTTCCTTTTAACATCGATAAATGATATTCATTTGTCGATGTTCCAGGGATTGTTCATAATATGGAACTTCTCATTTCTATACAATAAGAATACTTAGAATAGTCATCATCTGCCTAGCCTTTTCCCAACTATGTTTGGGTCGGCTTCTAGTCTAACCGGATGCAGCTGAATACCAGTATTTTACATGGAGCAATTGCCTATCTGACATCCACAACTCCGTTACTGGGTAGGTACCTAATACGATACCCCTTGGTAAGACCGGTTGTCAGACTTTCGGGCTTCTGACCCCCGTAACGACTGTTAAAATCCACGAATGACAGCCGGGACCAACGCTTAACGTGCTTTCCTAGGCACGGAGAGGTCTCGGTATGTAAAGAAGGTCACTCATCCAGGGACCAACCGCAGCAAGCGTAGCTTAACTTGATCGACCGACCCGTGCGGCTGTTATTACTTAGCCTCGAGCCACTTAGAATAGTTTAACAATAAAATATTATTCAATTAATAATAATAATAAATAATAAATATGTTTGGACATATCACACAACGCCATCTAGCCCCAAGCTAAGCAACCTAATGCTTGTGTTATGGTAACGAGATGGCTGATAAACTACTTATATACATTTTTTTTTTTTTTTTTTTTGTAAATACATACATATTATAGATAGAAAAACACCCAGACTCGGAACAAATACTTGTAGGTCGTACAAATATTTGTTCCGTGCGGGAATCGAACCCGCGACATGCTGCGCAGCAGTCAATCGCTCAACCACTGCGCCAACCGTGTCGTCATCAATTACAATTTTAGTTCCTGATGCTTGACACGTGTTCGGGGGTTTTACTTTTTAACTCTGAATCTATTTTGATTTCCGCGAGGTACATGGGTTACAAAAGTCTCTAATTGGTCGAGATGAATCAGCTTGTTGATCATGTGAAACCAACTATTTGTTAACGAACTTACGACACAGACAATTTCCACAAAACATGTCAGTCAAAGTATGAAGTGATTAAATGTAATCTTTGTTATTTTCCACTAACAAATATGGGGAAACAGTATGAATTTCGGTGTCATTACCTAGCTTCGATCTATTCGATTATGCCCTGATTTTTTTTTTTTATATATTTGTTTTATGATACCGCTGGCTCTTAATCTTAGGAATATTTTATCCATACTAATATTTGTAAACTGTATTGATTGTTGGATAAGAGCAAAGAGTTTAGGTACTACTTTACAAAGCAATTTTGTCTTATCTTTTTTTAAACCTTTTACTCTAGGTGCACTGGGATTTTATAAAACTAAATAATCGTAAACCATTTATTTCAAGCGATACAGGCCCATAGGTACCTAAACATACATAATTTGAATATAAACAAAACTAATGTTAAATAAGGCTTAAGACTATGTTAGTAGCACTTCACTTTGCACTAGCTTGACTTTGTGCTGTCCTGTGGTACTTGTCCACAGAGGCGACGGAACACCACGTCCAGCGGCCAAAAGTCTTCTTCCATGACGTGGGAGAGATAACAATTCGGTACAAGCACAACGAAGATTGAAAAACACATAGACTAAGTTAAGTCATATATGGAGCACTGCTCACATATTTAGGATGGTACCTACTATACACACGTCCAGCGGAACACCACGTCCAGAGGCCAAAAGTCTTCTTCCATGACGTGGGAGAGATAACAATTCGGTACAAGCACAACGAAGATTGGAAAACACATAGACTAAGTTAAGTCATGTATGGAGCACTTCTCGCATATTTAGGATGGTATCTACTATATACTATACTAAGAGGAGCTCGTGGCTAAGTAATAACAGCCGCACGGGTCGATCCCTCAGGTTAAGCTACGCTTGCCGGGGTTGTCCGTGGATGGGTGACCATCTTTACATATCGAGACCCCTCCATGCCTCGGAAAGCACGTTGAGCCGTTGGTCCCGGCTGTCATTCGTGGATCTTTGACAGTCGTTACGCGTCGTCAGAAGCCCGAAAGGCTCCGGGTCCACGGACACTCTTATTAATATAGTTATGATTTTATATGTTTTAACATGGACTGGCATACAAATATTTAAGTAAACATGTTAAATGTAAAAAAATATACAAACATTAATTTGTTAAAATTATAATTATAACATTGGTTACTAGGGTTTCGTATCTATTTGAATACTTAATAATAATAATGGAACATAAAGTATCTTAACTAAAACTCAGTATCTTATAATATCTTATATTATTTTATCTGTTACTTTTTATGAAAAAATTCTTTCACACTATAAAAACAATTACCAGTAAGACATTTGTGTAATTAGGATTTAAAATGCTTAAGAGGGAGTTCCCTTATTTCTTTTGGAATTGCAGGGATAAAGCTATTTTTATGACATAATGTGCTTTGATGTGAAGGAATTCTTAGCCGTGTTGGGTCTCGACGGGGAATGCAAGTCGCATGTTATAAAAAATGTAGAGTGCTCTTTCACAAATACACCAGCTTATGAGACCTATTATGAGACCTATTAAGGTTAAAAGTCTTAAAAATATATATAGAGAGGTCTGCAGGATGTTAAAGGATTAATACCGCAGGTTGCTCTTAGACATTTTTTCTGCACTAGGGAGGCATCATTGATATTCGTCGAGTTCCCCCAGAGTAGGAGCCCATATCTGAGTAAAGAGGAAACATTTCCGTGGTAAGCAACTTAAGTGCAACAGTTTCACTCGCGATACAACTTAAAAATACAAATTAGTTCAGATTCTTGCAGACGTGCTCTATAAGTAATTTCCCAGTTACAATGCTGGTCTAAAATCCAAGAAATTTGTATTCACTAACTTCATTAATCCGTTGTCTTAATTGAAATGCTTTTTTTTTTAATTGTAATATTTAGATTTGCACAAAGACAATCGTTTTCGAGCCATTGGTTTTTTTCATGACTTGTTTCTGATTACTATCATTTGGTACAATGGGGTGAAAAACTGCCTTCTTATCCCACCAGATGTCGCATAATCGACTTTGCCCAATTTTATCCTGTCACCTTTCAAAATCCATATAATTTACGATTTCTACTTAGACAAATATCGAAATACTATAAATATGACGCAGTGTTGATGATGAGCCTCAGGTTAAATTCTTAAAGAAAACTGCAGTGCCTTCAATCCTCAGTGCAGCTCCGTACAAAAAAATTAAAACAAAATTAGAATCAACATCACCAAAATAGCGTTTAGAACGTTTAGGAAAAAGGTCTCGCAAGAAATTAGTGTTTTATGTAGGTACCTACAAGCCTCACTACATGCTTTCAAGATAGCAATGAATTATGTTTATCCAGTTTATTTATGGAAATAGAATCATGCAGAGATAAGTGTAGAGAGTGAGAACATCATCAGCGGAATGTGTATTTTTTTGTAAAGGTAGGTACACAAGTTGATATTGAACATACATGTTTAGGAAAGTTAATAGATATAAAGCTGATGATAAAACTATTAAATTTTACATAGGATTTTAATCCTATATGAAATTTTATTTTGTGTATTCTACGAGCCCAGTACTTAGCTCATAAAATAAACTATTTTGGAAGCAAAGTCATCAACCCTAGCACAGAAGATCAGTTCTTTTTAACTTTGATTAAATTAATAGGCAAAACAAGTGTATATTTCAATTGACTAGATTTTTCAAACACAACTGTATCAAATATTATTTATTACTTGGATTAACTATATATACCTATCAACTTTGGTTAAAAATAAATTTATGGTCAGATAAAGATTTGGTGCAGTATTAAGTATATGGCCAGATCATTTAAAAAAATACAATATTAATGTTAGGGTAATTTTAGACAGTACAGAAATTCATGTGCAGAAACCGTAACATCCTACTGCTCAGCAGGCATCATGGAGTAGCTACAAACATGGAAACACACTAAAGATACTTGTTGGTGCTTCTCCAGGAGGCCAGTTATCCTATTGCTCTCCTGGATATTGTAGCGAAATAAAAATAAAAATTCACCAGTTTAACAAAGAACTCCACTTTTAATTGTGAAATAGTCCAAAAAGAATACAATAAACATATAAAATTATTCGAAAACAGCAATTACAAATTCACCTAAACGTCCAACACAAACTTTACAAGGCAGAGTCGATACTAGCGACATCTATGTCGACCTTTGAGTTTTTCTCCTCATTACCCATATGTCGTCAGCAAAAAGTATGCATTGTTGTTGTAAAGTTGTAGGCAAATCATTGATGCAATGGACCAAGTATGCTTCCTTGGGGTACCTACTCCTGATTTAGTTTGACTTTGTTCAGAACTGTATGATGTAGACTCGTTATTTTCGTTTATTGCGTTTATGGCTACTTTTTGTTGACGGTTAGATAAATAGCTACTAGTAATCCAATCAATAGCTATTCCTCTAATTCCGTAGTTATTGCATTTTTGTATTAGTAAATCGTGGTTAACAAAGTCGAAAGCTTTGCTCATGTCCAAGATGATACTGATACTGGTACGCGCTTATCTAAATTATCAATTTAAATGCTGCTAAAGTAGCCGATTTTTCCCTTTGAAAGCCGTTTTAAATAACGCACACATTGTACTCATCATTATGAACAACTTTTACTATGGGACCAAACCAGACATCGTGAAAAAAAATCTGCTGTTCCCTACATATATGTTCGCGTAACTGGGGTAGAAAAAATGTAGGGAACAGCAGATTTTTTTTCACGATTTCTAGTTTGGTTCCATAGTAAAAGTTGTTTGTTATCATGAGAAACTCATGTGTCTAATTACCAGTCACCCTATATGTATAAGGTACTTTTGAGCCACATATTTTTAGACCCAGCGGTTTAGGCTGTGCGTTGTTTGCCAGTGAATTTACGATTTTTATTAAGTAGAATTAGTGGATAAAAGCGAGCATTTCACCACTTTTATAGGTAATGGAAAGCAATCGCAGTATGATTTTTTAAGGACTGAATCATCTGCCATAGCAAAATTTCTAGAACAAGAATTGTATAAATATTCTCACTTTCTTTGAACGCAATGCATATTACGCATAATTTGTTTATTAGACTGCGTATTTGACGCGTATTTACTGTGTACTTGAGAGTACACAAATGATACAGTTATGGGTATCTACCTAATACCCATATTTTTTAAGGTTTCTGGGAAAGCGATAACAGACATTTTATGGAAATCCTATACAAATCTGTTCTTTCAAGTTTTTTTTTTTAATAAGATACTTAATTTTACTGAGTGACAGTGTAATAATACCTAAGCTGTGGCAGTTAAAGTGGAAAAGCAAAATGCCTTTTTTTATTAATTATGTGTTTTAAAAAATCTGTTATATTGTAATTTGTAAGTAATAGTTTTTTTTTTATAATAATGCTTGATTTAACATTTATTTCAATAATTTATGCTACGCTAAGCTGCATGCGAACTAGAATAGAATTAGAATAATGTTTACTATCCAATTTTACCATCACCTTTACAAGTTCCCATCGCAACTGAATGAGACACTTACAAACAAGCAAATAAAACTTTTCTGTGAAAATATTATGTACGATTACATGTTATTATTACACTCCTACTGTTGTTTAGACAAACATGTGCTGTTGTTGACTGTACACATCTTATCTACTCTATGGCTGTATAATCTTTCCATTTGGGAAAACCTCTGTGTGTATAATATACACTACAGGTGGTAACATGTAATCCAATAGATAAACATTACACGTATAAAAGGAGATAGTTTCGCTCATTAACAATAGAAACGAAGTGAACCTGCTTGTATTACGAACTCGAAATATAACGAACAATATAATACTTCAAACATGTCTGCGAAAATCGTTTTAGTTATTTGTGCATTGGTAAGTGACTCATATAAATCCTACGTCTCATCTCACACTGGTTATACTGACTCATAATATATAAAAAAGTTGTAAAATCTGTAACAGTAGTTGCTGATAAGTCTGAACAAGAATATTTTGGTTCTCGCTAATATTTTAGATTTTTGGACAATACCATCTCAATAGTTGTAAACTGTGAAGTCAAACACAATCTTGCAGTCATATGTAGTGCAATTTAAGTAGATAAAACACAACGACAACGACATTAACAAATGACTAATAATTTGATTGTTTAACCTATGTTTTCCACTAGGTCGCTATGGTGTCATCACTTCCTGCCCAACCCGGTGCAGGAGTCGCTGCCTGGGGCGGCGGTGCTGGTGGCTGGGGAGTCGGCGGTGCTGGTGCCTGGGGTAATGCCGGTGCCAACCCTTGGATTCCACCATGGGTGTCATCCGCCCCCTGGTACCCCCAGTGGGTTCCTTGCACCGTTGTCGGCAGCTCCTGCGTGGACTGTAACACTAAGTTGGTGTGCACGAAGGTCGGTGGCATGCAACGCGCCTGCGCTGACCCCACCCTGCCGTACTGCAACGCTGGAGAGTGCTCCGCTACCCCCGCTGAAGGTTGTGGTGTACCCGCTGTCAATGCCAACGACGCCGTCGCTCCCCGCACCATTGCCGCTGTCTAATCATACGATGTAATGACATGTGTTCCAACCTCGAGTAGCTGGTACTTCTTTCTCAACGAAAAAGATTACGAGTCTCAGTTGTTTCTGTTATAAAATTGTTTTGATTATCACTCTTTCAAAATTGTGTATCTATTTATTAAATTCATTCCCAATCACTGTTACAAACTATAATATATGTTGTATTTTTCTTATGTATTAATTCCTAGTTATTTAAATGACTCAATAAAATTTAATTAATAAAAGTTTTTGTACTTTCATTACGGGTATTTTAGTTACCTATATCCCAAATACCTGCATCACATGTACGCATGGTTACGAGTATAATGCCAACTCTATACGTACTCGTACCTACTTATTGGAAGTTAATATACTACTAGCCCACTAGTAGGTACTAGCCCACGTTTATTATTCCTTATTAATAAACAAGTAGTAGTAAACTTGCAACAAAGTCTGTGTAACAATACATTTTTCGTTGGAACTTTAACTCCACATTTATTACATAATGCGGGCCTAGAAACTTAAATGAGGTTCTGGAAGAAAGTTCATAAATAGTAATTATCAAATCTTCATTAATTGTTTAACATAGATAGGCACGGTTAGGTACCCATTCCCACAACGAAACACACAAATATAATTAATGAGTTATCATCTGCCTAGCCTTTTCCAAACCGGATGCAGCTGAATACCTATACATTACATGGAGCGACTGCCTATCTGACCTCTCCATAACCCAGTTACTGGGTAGTACGATACCCTTTGCTAAGACTGGATGTCGGAATTTTGAGTTTCTGACGACCCGTAACGACTGTCAAAGATCCACGAATGACAGCCGGGATCAACGGCTTAACGTGATTTCCGAGGCATGGACATAATTAATGAGTGTTGAAGGTATTAACACTTTTAGGACACTAAACGCCCCAAAGGCATAATAACAATAAAACTTATATTTTATTTATTTTAGGAAAGCTTACAGCTATATTTCCATATTAAGTACAATGTGTAAAAGATGGCCAATTACTAGCTTCCACCAACGATTAAAGTGAGCAAGATTAACAAATACGCGAAAGCAGCGACGTAAGAAATGACTAAAATTTCACGCTCAAAAAATACAATAAAAAAAAAAGTTAAAAACAAAAAAAAATGGTTTTACATCGAAAAAACAATTATTGAAAGTTTTCTTTACTTCCTTAATGCTACTAGTAAATAAATCTAACTCAACATCCTGACACACCATATTAAAAGTACGACAAGCTCTTATCACGTACGAGTTCTGTCTGTATACAGTTCTATCCTGAGGCACATGGAGAAGACGTGGTCTCCTAAGAAATACACTCGGCACACGAAGCCCGATCTTGCCCACCAACTCAAGGACGTCAGTAGACTGGGCACGCCACAATTGCGGCGATAAGTCCCCTCTTTGAGGAGTGGTTGAAGAGGCGCCACGGCAACCTCACCTTCCGCCTGACGTAGGTCCTCACCGGACACGGTTGTATCGGGAGGTTCCTGTTTCGGATAAGGCGGGAGGAAACGCCCAGGTGTCACCATTGTGTGGATCGCCCGGAGGACACGGTGGAGCATACAGTGGAGGTCTGCCCGGCTTGGGCGGAGCACCATAGTGTTCTCACGGAAGCGATCGGCGGCGGCAATCTCTCGCGTCCAAACCTGGTCCAGGCCATGGTGCGGAGCGAGACTGCATGGGATGCGTCACCTCCTTCTGCGAAGCATTAATGCTCGCGAAGGAGGAGGCGGAATGCGTGAGGGAGAGGCAACAGCTGCGCCCTCGCGCCCCTAACTCGCGGCCACCGTAGGCGCGGGCTTGCGGACGACGAGTAATGGGCAGCTCGCCGTCCGGTAAGGACCAGGCCCGGGTCGACGGCGCGTTGTGTTCCACGCGCGCCTCAAAGAGATGTCAGCAGTGACGGGGTCCAATAGGGCCGATACCGCCGGGGTCGCGGGTTGTTCGAAAGAGATACCGTGGCCCTGGCACGGGCAACTGAAGGACCACGGGTGGGTTTTAGTCAGTAAAAGTCTGACACGCCCTCCCGCTCCGCCCAGAGCGGGAGAAGTCATTTGATGATTTCCCATCCACAAAAAAAAAGGGACGTCGGGAGGGTCGGGGGAGTAGATCCGTTCATACCACTAAACAAGAAAGCAAGATCTGCAATTTTCCTTCGCTCGTATAGAGGCAGAATATGAAATCTTTTACACCGACTTTATAATTCGGGATATAGATATTTGAGCGATATTGAGTGTACCTCAAAAATCGCCTTTGTTTACCTTCAAGCCGATTAATGTATACATTATAATTTAGATTCCAAACCTGAGAAGCATATTCCAGGTGGCTACAGACAAACGCACAATAAAGAATTTTCATTGTTTTAACATTCTTAAAATCTGAAGAGAAAAATAAAACCCAAGGCTTTAGAAGCCTGGTTAACTATGTTATTAATTAATATGTGCATCAAACAGAAGCTTAGAGGTAAAAGTAACTCCAAGATCCCTCTGATTCTGTTGTGTCATTCAGTGTCTTTAACCCGATTTATATTTTAACCCCTTTATTCAATAAAAAGTAAAACGCTCTAGTAACCTATTTTAGGTAAAGAAGTGTTTTTTTTTTAATTTCTTTCGAATTATGATTTGAGTTTGAAAGAAGAAGACAAAACACTTCTATAGCTAACATAGGATTGTAGAGTGCTTTAGTTTTTAATGAATAAGAGGGTTAATATAGATCTACCTGTATATAAAAAAAATTGACAGTCAACAGTTAGCTCATTTGAAAGTTATAACTCTGCATTTAACCGAATGGTATTTAAAGGCCAAAGTGGCAATTGACCAACTACATAATATATGCATGTGTGTGTACGATATTGCACTATAGACTCCAGGTGTCCTTAGGAGTACCTTAGATTTTCGAAAATCGTAAATATCAATGGTATCCACAGTAGTCAAAGTCTAAATTAGAGAATCCATAAATAATAGGTACGTTATTTCACCAGAATCCATAAAATAATTAATTGTGTACTAGACTAGGTTTCTAGAAGAGGTCTTTAAATATAAGGTCAATCACCACATATCTGACCTAAACAGGGAATTAAATATTGTTGCCTCGATAGGTCAATCCTCCATAAGTCAACTTCCTTCCTTAAGTCGACTTAAAGGTATGCATCAACGGAAGTAGGATGATCAGTTTCCAATAGCATGTCCAACGACGTAGAATAAATAGATTAGATGTCAAAAAAACGGCAAAGTACGTGTCGGATCACGCACAATGAAGTTCCGTAGTTGGGATGAATTTATCCCAAAAACAAACATAATCATTGTAGTTGAAAAACGTGTTTTTTTTTTGCGAGTATCAAAATATGTCGCATAAATGGCCGTATTTTTTTGCTGTTGCTTCTAAAAGCTTGATTTTTAGGGTTCCGTACCTCAAAAGTAAAAAACGCAGCCCTTATAGGATCACTCCGTTGTCCGTCTGTTTGTCTGTCTGTCAGTCTGTTAAAACCCTTTTTCTCAGGAATGCGTGGAGGTATCAAGCTGAAATTAATATCAAATACCTACTCGTATGTCTATGGTCCCTTCGACTACTAAAAAATAAAGCTTCTAAGTTAACATAATCAAAAATACCGCCATTTATTGAGACATATTTTGATACTCGCAAATAAATCAAAACCTATAAGGTACTTTCCGTTGACCTAAAATCATGAAATCTGGCAAGAAGCAAGGTCTCACAGCACAAGTAAAGGAAAAAGTCCGAAAATCGTTAATTTGTAATTTTATCACATAAAAATGTTTTTTAAGGATTCCAAACTTGAGAAAATCAAAAATAAACAAGAATGCAGTTGAATGTATGGAAGAAGATTTTTTTCAACTACGGAACCCTTCATTATGCGTGGTCCGACACGCACTTGGCCGGTTTTTTTACAGCTCCAAAGGACCGTATTTGACATTAATTTCAACTTGATACCTCCACGCGTTCCTGAGAAAAAGGGTCTTGACAGACTGACAGACAGACAGAAGGACAACGAAGTGATCCTATACGTGTTCCGTTTTTTTCCTTTTGAGGTACGGAACCCTAAAAATCACAATTGTATACACCGTTACCATAGGTTGAACTTCGGTAATACGTCTAAAATTGCATATGTCCCGTTTTCAAAAAACTTATATAAATATTTTGTCTCCATCATCGATAGGTACGAGTATGTAAACAACAGACTTGTTTCTGATGATTCACATAACTTGACACAGCATGCACCTAAATTCATAAATAGTGTCACAACATGAATAGGTATATTTTGTATATTACGCAAAAATTTTCCCAATTCCTTATCGATTTTCCACTTGAGAAAAATATTGAGTAATGAAAGAGATCGAAGAACGAAAAAGATAAGTGAGGTGTATAAATAAAAAGATAGAGCAATCGATATTTTAATCAAATAGAAAATACCTACATTCACGATGGCTCTCATCCAAAACGTCCTGATGTTGGCAGTAATGGTATGTATAAATTACATTTAAATGTTGTAATCAATCAGTTTTATACAAATCTACATAATAGGGTTTATTTTAAAGTGGATTGACCCACCATCATCATCATCATCATTCTCCTGCTCTTATCCCAATTTATTTGGGGTCGGTGCAACATGTTTTTTTCTTCCATACTTCTCTATTAGTCGTCATCTCGGTAGTCACCCCCTTTCCACCCATATCATTTTTCTCACAGTCCATCCATCGTTTCTTTGATCTTCCTCTGGAAGACCGAACCACCACCACTACCTTGGTCCACCGTCAAGTGGACCACAATAAATCGACCAAAACCTTGGACTCCATTCCAACAACTTTTTTGTTAAACTGACTGAATTTTGTTTTGTAAAATTGTTCAGAGCTAAAATAAAACCGGCTAAGTTCGTGTCGGACCACGCACAATGAAGGGTTCCGTAGTTGGGATGAATTTATCTCAAGAACAAACTTAACATTGTAGTTGAAAAACATGTTCTCCCATACATTCCAATTGTAAATGTAAGTTTGTACTCACAATATTGAGAGATATACCATGTTATTTTAAGACCACAGACTACTTAAAGGTTTTCCTGTAATCTACAGGTAAAGAACTATTTTCTGTATTGTTTTCAAAATTGTAGGCTCAGTAGTTTTGAGATAAGGGGGGGGGGGAATTCCCAACCACTAAAAAAAAAAAAGAGGTAGGGAATGTTTCGTCTATTTTCTTAAATAACTTTAAAACAATTTATTTTAAAATTATAAAAAAAAATATTTGAGACCCTCATAGATGATATGTCACACGGTATAGTTTGCAATTTTTATTTAAATATCTTATTTTCCCCCCAAAAGTGACCCCCATATTCAAAATTCATTTATTTACGAGTACTTTACCCGTCCGTATGGGTCACAGAAGTCCATATGTGTGCCAAATTTCAACTTAACTAATCGGTCCATTCGATTTGGAGCAAATTGGCTGTGACAAACGGACAGACAGACAGAGAGACAGGCACGCGAGTGATGCTATAAGGGTTCCGATTTTTCCTTTTGAGGTACGGAACCCTAAAAATGAATAACTAGTTTTGTTAATGTTAAATATTTCGCTGAAATGTTAATATTTTCACGAAAATAAACCAGACAAAACTGTCAACTAGCTTATTGAACGTTTTGCAACAGCGAATACGTGTTTTCTTTAACCAAGTATCTCTAATTTATCGATTTATCTTTCCAGTGCGTCCTTGCTACGGCTCTCACCCAAGCAGCGGAAGAGGGACAGCACAACAACGATGATTGGTCACCAATCACCCAACAGTGGCAACACGAACATAACCACAACAACAAACGCGACCTCGACGCTAAACCCACCTGGGTTCCCTGTGATTTTACCATAAATCCAAAGAAGCGCTGCCATGACTGCCATACAAGATTGATCTGCAAGCGAGTTGGTGGACTACTGCTTGACTGCCCCAGCCAATTCGCCCCTTTCTGCAACAATGGACTATGTTCGCCAGTACCTAGTGTAGAATGTGCCTAAGTTACTACGCACTAACCTTGCCAAAAAATGTGTTAGAAAACAACTTCAGGCAGTAATAAATGAGTTGAAACAACAATAATTACTTTTTTTCACTAGAATATGCAAAAGCCCTGTTGTTCGCTTAGATCTTTTAAACTACTCAACGGATTTTAATGCAGTTTTCAGCAATAGATAGAGTGATTCAAGAGGAAGGTTTACATTGTATAATAATAAATGGGAAGTAACGACACCCACGCGGGCGAAGCCGCGGGCGGGGGACTAGTGTATTATAAAACATATCATGGGGTATTTCAATAAGCCGAAAACAGAATCGTGACAGCCCATCCGTCAACCGTTGCCGGTAGAGCTTGTACACTTCGAAATGACGCGCCCCACTACTTTTTGGATACATCACTACGGTAAATGCGGTAGTGGGGCGTGCCATTTCAGAGTGGACAAGCTCTACAGATATACGGTACAAGCAACGTCTTCATTAAACAGAAGTAAGAAGGATTCACTATAAACAGTTATAATCTTGACGAAATAAAAGCCAGACAAAAAAATGTCACAAATTTTTAATTTCTTTCAAAAATACCTACTATGATTCCACGTTATTATGTCAAAAGAATACCTACACAATCACGTGAGCGAAGCCGCGGGCACAGCTAGTATTTTGATTAGATTACGATTGTTTTTTAACCGACGAAAAAAAAGGAGGAGGTTTTCATGTCGACACGTATTTTTTTTTTAATGTATTCTCATAACTTTTGACAAAGTAGTCCGATTTGAAAAATTTTTAATTCATTCGAGAGGGTACCTCAAAGTTGGTCCCCCTATAAAATTTATTATCATTGCTTCGGTAGTTTTTGAGTTAGGTTCAGTAATTCGTATCTTTTCCCCACTGTTTATGTGGATGATGCTCTAATTTATTTTGCAGATAGTAGTATTAGAACAGATTTGAGGTAGGTACCACAACTAAAAAGTGAAAAATAAAAACTTTTTTACAAAAATATACAACCGAATTCCAACAACAACACTAGAAAGTGAAAAATAACTTTAATTTCGGAAGTCGATGCCAAAAGACGAAAATACACCAGACACCGACTTCCGAAATTATTTTTCACTTTCTAGTGTTGTTGTATGTCGGTTCTATTTTTTTGTAAAAAAGTTTTTATTTGGCTGGATTTCCCAATGTAAGAAAACTCTCAAGAATAAGCCAGGGGATAACATACAAGAATCACAATATCAAAGCTAGCGTGAATCTGTGAAATTGGAGCATACTTACTTACTTAGTTAACACCGTATTAATTGTTATAGACTAACTAAGTTTGATTCTCAGAACATAAATTGTGAACAGGAATATTCACGAACTGTGGGTGAGCAGCTTTGAAAACAGTTTTCCCAGAATCAGTGAAATTGGTTTCTTTAGAAAGTCAATGGCTCTCAAAACCAAACCGTTTAGACGCAGATATATGCCAACGACCTTGAGCGGTTAGCTCGTATGTTCTGTGCTGAGCTCACGCAACGCGTCGTACGTCCAGCCAGTAATAGGACTCGCCCATCAAGGAGTACTGTCCCAAATTAGACGCATTATTAAATTACTATACATAAAACAAAAGTTATTATGTTAAAGCAAGTATACTAAAGGATAAATAATTAAATTATCGTTAAAATGGTGAAGGTTTCATAAAAATACGCTTGATACGCTTTTGCGTGATTTTCAATTTTTTAGCCCCGTTAGACAAAACTTTACAAATTAATTACACTGTGTAATATAAACATAATATAAAATATTCTCATATTAAGTTATTAATAAAAAGCTTTAATTTAACATATATTTTGTGCAAATTATTAACACTACTCGTTCTAAATGAAAATCATTAAAAGTCTGTTATCGTTGCCTTAAAGTAAAGATTTAAGAATTAACATGAAACGGAAAATGAAATACAATTGCCTTCGAATGCCTAGCTAAACAGATAGATGGTCTGCCAAATGAGTACCTATAGGTACCTACTAGTAAGTGATTGGACACTATTTTTAGGGTTCCGTGGTCACAAGGAACCCTTATAGTTTCGCTATGTCCGTCCGTCTGTCCGTCCGCAGCTTAGCTCAGAGACTCTTAGTACTAGAAAGCTATAATTTGGCATGGATATACATATTCATTACGCCGACAAAGTGGTGAAATAAAATCATGAAATATTTTTTTTTTTTAGGGTACCTTCTATACACGTAAAGTGGGGATGTTTTTTTTTCTCGTCTACCCCATGGTGTGGGGTGTTGTTGGATATGTCTTTTAAAAATATTGCGGGTTTGTGAAAACAATTTTTCGATTTAGGAATCCGTTTCTGAAATATTAAACTTTAAAATGCAAATTTTTGTTAAAGTGTATGTCCCCCCCCCCCCCCTGCCAGCTAAACGGTTAGTTTTGGATGGGTAAAAAAATTCACGGTAGTAGAATATTTAACGAAGTCAAAAGGAAAACTATCACAGCTAAGTAGGCTTTTCAAGTTTACGAGTAATAGTCAACCAACTTGTAAAATGTACTTAGAACAGTAAAAATTTCGTACAAATTCCATTAAAAATTACTTATATAACGTTGTTAGTTGTGTAAAACATGTAGTAAATATAAGTTTATGAACCATATAAAAATATACAAAAATGAAATCATGATAAATTCTTATTAATAATGATTTCTAAATTAATAATATTTACGCTCGAATAACGACGGGCGGCGGCGTGCACTACGGAACCCTATTAGTGCGCATGGCCCGACACGCACTTGTCCGGTTTTTGTGTGTACAGCAGTAGGCACAACTGTAGGCTACTACATAGGTTCAGGTTCTGTTTTATGGAATTGTGTTACAACGAGCTTGTAAAAAAATATCTGCAGTAAGTCCGTTCTTATTGACTTATTGATTGATTGAATAATTTATTTTTTTACCTACTATATTGTTTTTCAAGTTGCGCAGTTGGTAAATAAATCTAAATTCATATTAGTTTTCCATTGTTTTCACAGACATTTACCACTTGAAAATAATAACACATGTTTATTGACTTTAAACAATAGGAAAACCCTACTGAGAGTTAGAAATTTCCCTGTTTGTTTAAAGAAAGAGCTCGTAGTAAACATTAGATAAGTAGCACGTATAAAAGGGATTGTATGCAACAGATGAACCAAATAGGAAGAAAAGCAACAATGGCTCACATTCAAAACATACTCATGGTCTCGGCGCTGGTAAGTTTGATGAAAATTCATCTTTATTCAATCTAAGACTTCTAGGTCCATCTTACTAAAGAATCGGTAATTTTGTCACAAAAGCGGTAACTCGTCAACCTAAAATCCGTTTGCGGCCCCTCAAGAGAAGGGTACCCTGGATTTTCGTTGAAATATATCATTTCCCGTTATAGATATGCCTCGGCATGCCCAAACACTACTAAGCTGCTGGGGTGGCCATGTTCAACAATGGCATTTAACGGACTGGCATGCAATTAAAAATAATGACACCTAATGTTTCTGTTTAACCATTTCAGTGCGTCCTAGCCGTAACACTCGCTCAATCGTCCCAAGGGGGACCGCACACCGATCAAGGAGGGCCACCGGCTTGGGAAGCCGGTGGCGGGCCCCATGAGAACCAAGGCAGAGCCCGACGACAGGCCCCAGATTTCGGCACCTTTGATATATCTGAGTCAAACGCTAACTGGACCACATGTGACTTCACCATCTTGCCGAAGATCTCATGTCATGATTGTAATACTAGGATGATTTGCAAGCAAGTCGGTGGGATACTAAAAGCCTGTAACAATCCCTTCAGACCTCACTGCAATAATGGTATATGTTCTGCTGTACCGAGCGCTGAATGTGCGTAGACAAACCAGTTGAATCACCTACATAGGCAGCTGTTACTTGATTATTTGGAATTTGTTCAGTTTTGTATATTGTTTTAGAAATAAAAATCGATAAATTGTGAACTCTTTTTGTTTTCATTATATCCAGGCTGTTGTCAACAATATTAATTCTAAGCGTCGGAGCCCGGCCAAATAGATTTATTTTGGAATTAATTATACAAGAAATACATATCACATAACAGGGTATAATTAAAACGTTTCTTAAAGTCAATAATGATTAGCGACTGTTAAACCATAAATTTTTGACGTTTAAAAGTGTCTCAACCATAAGCAAAGTTTATAAATAAAAAAAACTCGTCTCTAGTAAAGAATAAGAAGATTAAAGTAGCTCTATTCCCTTTGAAGTGAGCTCAAATTAAACTGGTAGTACCTAAGATACCTAGCTTGGTAAAATTCTCCTTAATTAAGGAGAATTTTACGAAGCTAGGTATGTTATGTTATTAACATTGAGAGTTATTTTCTATTAGAATTTCTGTCAAAAAGCAATATCTGATTTAATGAAAATTCCTTCCCGGGATGTATGGTAAAGTAATATGTTTCAACCTACGTCAGCCAACGACGCCGACGCTCATTGTATATTAAGTACCAATTGAATTGAAAGACTGACACTGTAAAAGAGTTTCGTTCGTTAACTGAGAATTTTTTGAATGATCGTAACTGGCGAAATGAGGTGTAGATACGTTACATCTCTGCCTATAGCTTCTGGAAATACACTATATAAGTTATGTGATAATAATGGGAATCTTAAAATATGTAGGTAAGGTTATGCTCGACGTACTTTATTGGAATTGATCAGCTTATCAGTTCTAGTCTAATTATGTCGTTATAATATATTACACACACCCGATCAATTGACAACATACCTAACCTTTTTAATCCTTATTAAACTTGTATTCTATGGAATATCCACCTGGACTGGTATTGACATAAAAGTCTGCTACAAATATACTCACATGATATTACCGATATATTCATTCATATATATATTCATTCCAATGGAAAAGGGACAAGCCTATTATCGGTTGCTATTCAAACCATTCAACCTGTTGCTATACAAAATTCTCCCTTACTCACACATCAGATTTGCATATAGGTTTTACTCACACAAAACGATACCTATAACAAAAAAATACGGGTGCACAGAACTGATAAAACTTAGTTCATTGTTACTCCAACTCACGTAGAAGTTACAATACAGTTAGAAGTAGAAAACAATAAACTATCCGTAGCTGAGCAAAACTGGGAACGTGGCTTTGAGAGCCAGCGATAGACGAGTAGTTTATGTGATTTACGAAGAAATGCTGCAATTTCTATAACTTGTTCGTAGCTGATAGCCTTTGCGAAGATTTTCTCAATTAAAAAAAAGTAAAGTAAAAGGCGAGGTAATATGGGTAAACATTTTATGAGATGTATAAACAATATTCTGTTAGCAGAATTTAAAAAAGAAGTTGAAAAAAAAAACATTTACTTAATTAGATTTTTCTATGAAATATTCGTCGGCCTATCTGTACCTACCCAAGCCATACAACGTGGCAATGCTGCCGGCCTTTTGGGCACTTTTCCTGTTGACAGTGATGCGGACGAATTCTTATTTTTATATACCTCCTTGCACATATTAGTATTATTATTTGAAGACTGTTAGATTGATTATTACTTATATGTAATTATTGATGTGCAGAAACGAAGAACAAGAGTTAAAACGAAATCGAAAAGCAGCACTTCTTAGTTGATCACTATACTCGTACATAGGTAGGTACTTGAAAATCTAGCCACACCATAAATACTTACCAAACATAACTGACTGAAAAATAACAGTACAAAGATAATATTATCTCGTAAACATGTCAACATCTATTATCTTATCACAATTTGTGTGAATCTTTCACGTTGATCACGCTTGATTTCTATCAATTATATGTCACGACTCCGCTAACAATAATAATATTATGTTCGCTTTTTATACGTATGTTCCCGCATTGTGTGGAACAAGCAGTGACGCTTGTGTAAGTAATAATAGCGCCTTTCACGTCCGCAGACTGTAGCTCTGCTGTGATTGTTTACAGGAAGACGGCTCTCTTACATTGTTTGCTTTAGGCTTGTGTCGACGGACAGACGGTCAGGGCTGCATCTCACTACTTCGCACTTTTAAATTAAAACTACCAAGTTATCTTGAACACACAGGAAATTAAAGACTCAACAAATAAATGATTTTGGATTTTATGAACGGCACCATTTTGAATACAAACAGTGAGTTTAACCACTTTGCGTTATGCTGCAATTTGCAGAGATGCAATAGCAAGAGTACAAACTCTTGCCATTAATTAATCAGAAAAAGAAGAAATTATGATGATGGATTAGAAAATAAATCAATGGTAATCGTCAGACAGCAATCTGTGTTCGACAACCCTATTATCAGAAATATATCGATTAGCATAATCTTTATGTATTAATCGTATATAAACTCAGGCACTCACAACATCAAACAACTTCTTCATTTGGAGAACACGAGGAACTAAGAAAACCAAAATGGCTTCCATAAAGAATATTTTATTCCTGTTCGCTATCCTGGTAAGATTTTACTTTTTACATTTAATTTAACCTCCATTTACAATTTTACTTGTTTGGAAAATTATTTTTTTATTGTTACAGGTCTCTTCGTCAGTAATCTTGGCCCAAGGTCCAAGTTCGAATAGCTCAAGCTCGGAGGAGCCTTCGTCCATTCCTCCCCACGATGGCGGAGGAAGCTCCGAAGAACCACCGCTCCCATCGTCGGCTCCTGGAATGTTCGACCACTTCCCCTTCAGAGCTCCTAAATTAGACTGGTCCCAAATACCTGGAGCTGGGTTTTTTTCAAGCGAGTCCCGTCACAAGAGGGCGATCGGTCGTACTGTGATCAGATGTAACTACGCCACTGAGGTAAATAACAAACCATAAATAATCAAAAATTATATCATACAAATTATGTCACAGCCGATTAACCTTACCAAACCTAACCGAACGATTTAAATTCTAATATCTAAACCAGATCCTTCATGAACGAAAAATTAACATTCTCTATCATTATTTACTCCATTTTCATAATTGTGTGTATTCCAGGGTGGATTCAGATGTACGGGCTGTAACTCAGTGCGCCGCTGCTATCCGTTCAACTTGGGCACAGACTCTACTTGCAGTGGTCTGTTCCCATACTGCAATAACGGTGAATGCTCTAGGACTCAGGGCCCTCTCTGCTCAGATACTACTTCTACTTCTTCTACAACAACCGAGTCTACTTCGTCTACTGGCTCAACTAGCTCTACCAGCTCTAGTTCGTCGAGTTCCTCTAGTTCCTCGTCCAGCTCAACAAGCACTACGACTGACAAGCCACACTAAGCATAAGCTGGAGACACCATAAGCTGGAGAAATTCCTGGTAAGATTTCTATAACCAGTATTTTGCAACTTTGACAATGTAGGTTTCCCACATTATAAAATTGAGATAGTCAAAAAAAAAAATTCCCAGCATAAACCAAGTTTTTTCTCATTATATTAATATATGTAAGGTGGCTTTATTTTCAGCATCAGTTTCTACTTGTCTTATTAAGAGACTGTTGGTAGAATAATATATTTTTCCCTACAAAATGGTTGAGCTGAATAGCGCTGATCCATGCGTCATGTCATCTCCTAACTGTTGACTTATTTTTATTAATCTTTAATTAAATCATTTGAATTGTTTTTAAATATTTTTTTACATTATATCACTTAAAGAAGCAACAAGAATAACGTAACCAGGATTTTGTAATAATATCTTGATATATCTTAAAATAGGGTCCGTAGAGTTTCTTGCCCGTTCTTCTCCATAGAAATCTATATTTTGGAATGGGCAACGTCAGAAAGTTGAAGCTCCAAAAAAAAAATTTAAAAAAATGTCAAAGAGTCCGTCAGTTATGACGGACTCTTTGACAATTCAAAACTGCCTATAATGCGTTTAATTGAAATAAATGCTTTGAGTTTGAGTTTAATGTTCGTCTTTATTCCAGATTTCACCGTTTTTGGCTTCACAAATCAACATGGAAATGAATATAATGTTATTTATCTATGAAAATATCCTACTTACTTTTATCCAATAAAAAATGCGTAACAATCAATTATGTTGCGTTTGGTTTTCCTTTAATTCCTGTTAAAAATTGCAACCATAAAAATTGTTTGGAAGAAGCACAAGGAGGCCTTTGCCCCGCAGTGGGACAAATTAAGCTGAATTATGATTATTTATATTGGACGCTGGAAAGCGATTTTGTCGTATCTCGAAAAACGGCAATTTTTTTTGAAAAAAAATACTGCGTCATTCTGAGCAACGTTTTCCTACGATGTTTTTTTTTTTGTTTTTTTTATTTGTTGTTTGTTTGTTATTTTTCCTACACTTTTTTAAAGAATGTACTTCAAAATGCTGTAATTACCATACAATCAACTTTTTTAAATGTTATATAGATTCAGCAAAATCATTATAAAGATTTTGGGGTGAGGTAATAATTATAGCGATTTTGTCGTAACTTTGAATTTTAAAGCTATTTCGTTGAGCCATATCATCATCATCATCTGCCTAGCCTTTTTCCAACTATGTTGGGGTCGGCTTCCAGTCTAACCGTGGTCCATATGTAAATAGGAAATAAAAATACCAATTGCTGTAACTACTCTAAAACGCATGTTAGTTTAACTTTGGAATGCTATCATTAGTGGCATGTGTCATTATAAGAAATACGTGTTCCAAAAATGACTTCTCTATTTAGCTAGTTTACGAGTTATGAATTTTTGAAATAGTTTTTTGATCTGGTGTAAGGTCAACTTTTCGAGATTCTACAAGATTGCTTTCTTGCGACGTTTTTTCTTAATTTATGTACAGTTGATTACAAGATGGCTATCGTGAGTCGATATTATCTTAATTTATGTTCAACTTGCGAAAAGTGTGCATAATTTTTTTCGTTTTACAAACAGCAACTCAATTTGAACTAAAACTTATGTACTTACTTAGGGTTTCTGGGTTTCTACTTTGAGAGTTTCCAAATTAAACAATAACATGGCACGGTTTTATTTATTTACAATAACACAATACTAAATTGAATGAGTATCATCAGTAATAATATTCGTTTTAAAAATATTTTGATTGATATCAGATAGGTATATCTTAAAAAGTGAAGAATAAAATCTACTAGCTACAGATATATTTTAAAAATTATTATCATCATAATTATGGTCGCACATTATTCATCATTTTATTGTCGATTTTCCAACACATTTCTTTCCAAGTCTACTTATATATTTAAGTAAATATTAAAAAAAAATACGCTAAAATATTTAAAACATTGATCCTTTCGTTTTAAAGCTTAAGCTTGATAATCTCTAAGAAATTAAAATATTTTCAATTTATTTGTCAAACACAGCTAATTAATTCTAGTCAATAGAGAGATACGTAGATAATAAGTATTTAAAGATACGT
The DNA here is from genome assembly GCA_946251885.1 of Cosmia pyralina. Taxonomy (NCBI): domain Eukaryota; kingdom Metazoa; phylum Arthropoda; class Insecta; order Lepidoptera; family Noctuidae; genus Cosmia; species Cosmia pyralina. The sequence continues at coordinate 12,922,402 of OX276359.1, read as the reverse complement.
TATCAAACATGTGTCTGCCTTTCTTTAAAATTCATAAAATTACATTCCTGACGTATTCCTTCGCAAATAATGATTATCTTCTCCAAAATATATTTTTAATACTTACGGGTACCTACTTCCTCTTTCATTTCAAATTTATATTTTTAATTACATACAAGAGTATGTAAAATTTTCAGTATATTGATATAACCATAGTCGATAAAACAAACAATTACCTTAATTAGTACATTTTAATATAATATGTATTTGCGATTGACATCTTAAATTAATTTACAATTACGAGCATATCTGTCTTAAGCTGGCCAAAGTCGTTTTTTTTGTAAAAATGAGATCCCTTAAAAATAACTTATTATTTAATTAATTAAACTAATAATCACAACATTTAACATATACGAAATACGCACAAATGTATTATACTGTTTAAAGTTATTGTCTTATTTATTATCATAGATCCGTGTTCCCTACGTCTTGACAACGACATGAGAAAAGAAACAAAGTCATGCACATGTTTCACCCTGTTCCAATAACCCTTAGATAGAATGACGAAAGATAAACAGTCATAGTATATTTTAATTTAATTTAGTAGGCTCCAAGATATGGTGAAAATAGTGCTTGGAATTGAATGAAACATGATTAAAGAAGAGCCCGGCACCCTCGATGCAGCTCAAAGTTCATGCGCTAGGATAGGCTGAGCTGTAGAGCGTGGCATCGCCTAGCGGGCACTGGCATAGCTACTGGTTCTTACGTCGACTTGGCAGACTGCTGTTGCGGTAACCTTTTCGGAGCAGGATGTTGTCCACTGCTGGCAGCAACAGGTATCTCTTTCCTGACGTGTGGTATGGAACCTTCAGTGACCTGAAATAGTAAAACTTGGGGGTATCTTTGGTGTGAGATTGCCAGCGGTTCTTAGCGAATGTATCTCCGTAGTTGGTTGGTGCGATCGGTGGGAGCGGCAGGGGGCTGGAGTGCGGCAGGTCGTTGTTTAGCGGTCGGTGGAGGAGCCGGCCGGTCGGGTGCGAGTGAGCAAGTACTGGCGGCGGCGGTACGTCGGCGTCGTCTGAATCGACTGGTGCGTCAGCTTCGGGACTAGAGAGATATTCCCTGTCGACAACCAAAAGCACACGTTAAATGATTGCAGCGATACCTAATCTCACTTCTTTGGATGCTAGGTTATTGGAAAACATTTTACTTGAAAAGAAAAAAGAAAGAAAGAAAATACGTTTATTATAAAACCGGAATTAGTCCAGTTGATGAATTAATTACTGACATACACGATCACGAGATATTTTAATTTTTGAAATTAAATTATTTATTGGACTAATTTTAGTGACAAAATTAATATCAAAATCATAATAAAGACGATATGGAATGGAAAACAATTTCAAATAGAACTACGCGTAGTTGATGCCACATTCTGTTCCCGCCCGCCGCCTGGTATGATTCCCGGCACACGACTAACTTCCGGCGAACTAGCGGCGACACACAGTGACATTGTTAGTTGTTACCGGCAAAATTCTACTCTAAAGAACTTCTAGGATACTGTATAAGGAAGATGAGTAAACAAAATACTAGTAGAAATATTCGAGTCACTCACCTAATTCCGAAATTCTCGTCAGAGGAATGCTTCCTGCAAAAAAAATGTTTCAATTAAAAATAAGCCTTTCTTAATCTATTTTCAAAACACCAATTTATTTTAACATCAAATTGTATTCTAACTTATATTTGTCTGACCAATCCGACTATAACATCCATGCCATTTGTCATCGTGTAGATCTTAGCACTAAACACTTAGGCATGCGACGTGAACTTATCATCGTTTTATTATTTCTAACACAGAGCCCTTACAACCTGTTCTGAAGCGTTCTACTACATTCTGGACTTCACGATTAATCAATCAACCGAAACTCGCTCTAAACATCAATTATGCACTAGTAACATTTATCATGCCGCTATTCTGTTGTTCTTCTACGCGATCTCCTAATACACTAAAGCACAAAACGTCTCTCTGTATTCTACACACAATGATATTCAAACATTTCGAGACCTGTATAATTCCTGGCTAGGGAACAACAACCTGGCTCTTCCTGATCTACTGTAACGTCCTCCTGAGTACCTAAACGAGGGCAATAAACCTAATCGAGCGAGCGAACCAATATGACGCTTTTCAAAATTTTCGCGGACTTCATCGTCATCATCTGTAACAGAAGTAAATAAAACAAAGCTATTACTCAAACTCAACTCCTGGCGACTGACGAGTTGATCCACGTTAAGTTGAGTTGAGTATATTTGCGAATGTGTCTCACAATTATTATGTAAGTCACTGCACATTCGCATTCCAGTATATCATTTTAAATTGTTGTTTTTAACTGTTATACTTTTTTCTTATCATTTTACTCACCTACTGAACGCTTTTCTCCATCAATATCATTTTGCTCGATCACTTCGTCTCCTTCCAAAAGCTCAGGATAGGGCATCACATATCTTTTAGTCCTGGTATTTGGTTCAATGTAGTTTGGTCTATATAGTCCATGAACCGGACTACCTGCGAAACTTCTTTTGAAATACGAGTTGTCGTTGTCTCTTAGACTGTTATAGTCGTAGTACGGCTCAAATGTACTGCGCTTATACAGTTGGGACATAGATGGAAACATGTCTGGATTCATCGACTGTTGGAAATCATACATTTCATTGACATCTAATGGATGATCAATTTCAGAGAGTGGCGCGATGGGATTTTGATAAAAGGGAAAGTAGTATTCGTCTTCAGTTGCTTCGTCCTTTTTGTGAAGCAGTCCATTGCGTGCCAATGCAGCAATATTGCGTTTATCATTTGAGGGGTTGTACTGTCCTCTGCCTACACGGTAACCATCTCTGGCAAGAGCTTGAATATTCCTCTTCATGGCCGTGTAGCTACGGAGCCGTGCAATGGATGCCATGTTTCTCTTTTCTTGCGATTCATCTTGATTTTGATCCTGTTTGTCAGCTTCGACGTAGGGTGATCTGTATGTAGGAAGCAATCCATTTTTGGCAAGTGTAGAAATGCCCCGTTTATAAGCTTTCGAAGCGGAATTTCTCAGGTAGCCATCTCTGGCTAACGCCGCAATATTTCTTCTCGGAAATGAGGGCCATTGACTTACGGGTTCCGCTGGCAAACTCTCCACCTAAGATAATAATTTTATTTCACACATACCGTCACGGTGGGTTACTTTGACTCTAGGCCATATTTCGGCCCCAAATAGAGACAAATTTTTATGTCATTAAATCCACATAGTTACGCGGATACGCGTCTATATCGCCATCTATTAGTTATCGAATGAAAAAAGACGTTCGGTTATGTGTATGGTCACGACACGTTTGTCTAGATTTGAGCCAAAGTCATGCCCTACAATAAAAGTAACCCGCCATGATGATACGTAAAATACTACTGATTACTCTTTATCTTTATCATCAAGGCTAATCTGATCAAAGTTATTTAAAAAAATCTAAGAATAAGAATTAATTACACGTATGATGAGGTAGTAGTAGACTAAGACAATACAAGGTACCTACTTGATATTCCTAAGTTTTTTTTTTTCATTTGTAATGACTTACTTGTTCAACATAAGTGGAGAATACCACTGCTAAAGCAGCGAACAGTAGAAGGCAGCTACGATGCCTTCCGATGCTCGTCTGTGCGTCGTTCATCTGAGTTACAATCATTATTAAAATACGTAAGTAAGGAATACTCAAGACATGAAATCCTACTCTGAAATCAATCATCGTCTTAGACAGAATTTGTTGTCCAAGCATATTATATAAGTGATCTTGATATGCTACTAAAACTGGTCCCAGTAAACTAGACATAACGAGATTCAAAACAGATTAGTCAAACAACTGTTCTATTAGTGTGAAGTATGATGATAAATGGATACTTGTCACACAATCAAACAAGTTATAACTTCAGGCTAAATCACTTAAAAGTGCCAGGACTCGAATAAAACGTCATTGGGGTACGGAACTCAGAGTACTGACTTGGATAATAGTCCGCCTGCCACCGGAATGGATATGAAGTTAGCAGATTCAATTACGAAAGTCGGTTATGAAGCACCTGAGCTCCAGCTTCGAGAAGAGACTCGGGAAAGGATATGTACGAGTATGTACTATGTAAACTCCGTTTTCGATTTACGTATGAATAACAGTGTACACTGATCTGTACTATGTGATCCTAAACTTACCTTATGAAAGGTCATGGGTGGATGAAAAATACACAACACAACATCATGATATTTTTTTATTTCAATAGGTTGGTAGTGTTTATCCGACTGCGAAGCAAAAAGGAGGGTTATGATTTTGACCGGTATGTATCTATATATGTTCATCTGTTCCCTCGTAACTTCTAAACTACTTGTCATAATTTGACAAATGAGGCAGCGTTGGAAGCGTCTTGATTGTCCGCTAGTTATAGGCTATGTGACATCACAATAAATTGAATATGGCGCGCTCTAGAGGATATAAAGCATAATATAAAGTCATGAACTAAAAAAATCTTTTTTTAAGTGTGCCGTGTTGGGTTGGGTAGCTTAATTAGCAAATTTCAAAAATATGTAAATTGTTAGCTATTGCTCGCGGCTTTACTTTCATGCACCCGATAATTGGGAATAATTTCTAAAATCAAGCCTCAGATGTGAGCCAAACAATTATTTTCTCTCCAAACCTACACAAAATACATTTATAATAATTATTCTTCTTTAAAAATGTAAAGTGGCTCTGCAAATACTTTATCACGAAATTATAACCCCAAAATGATTTAAATGAAAAGTAAGTTTAAAAACTAAAACTACGACTACTGAAAAATCACGCTCTAAAAAGTGTGAAACAAGAAAATATTCTCATCTGAAATTAAAAAAGACAGACAAATTAAAAATGCGGAGTCACACTTCATGTTATCTAAATCGAACAGATTACCTTCCATTGACTCTGGATTTTTAATTTGTCTCTTTTTCTAATTTCAGATGATAATATTTTCTTGTTTCATACTTTTTAGAGCGTAATTTTTCAGTAGTAGGGTTTTAGTTTTTAAACTTACTTTTTTTTATTTAGTCTTGTAAAGTTTGTATCATGATTTATATCGAAAACCCTCGACAAGGAACTTTTTTCAGGATAATTTTCTCCAACAAATCGGTTTTCGTAAGTTGAAACGAAAACCGATTTGTTGGAGAAAATTATCTTTTCTATTCCAAGAAAGAACGACAAATTATTTTGCGAAGGCTCGAGGGAAATCTAAAACCTGATGTTATTAAGATCCTGATGCTGTTTGTTATTTTAGATATAAGATCAAGTAAATCAACTATGATCCTCGACGATTCCTTATGATGGGACCTCATGAGTTTACAAGGATTTCCCCTACAAGGATATCACGATTTTACGACTGCTAATCGGTCTACGACAGTGACAATTGTGTCAATCTTTAAACTATTATCATCCCATTTCTCAAAATTATCTCCAAACTATCACAGCCGTCTCGAATTATTCGACAGAATATTTAATTTGCTCCTCTTTGATGGCGTAAATATTTTCGTTATTCATTCATGTTGATGTATAATGTTTTCATTTAGAAGTAGCATTTTCGGTTAGTTGGAAAAAGCAATTAATCATAGGTACACACGGCTATATATTAAGCTATATCTTCCAATATAAGTTGACCTCTCATTGTACGGAAATTCTATACAATGCACGATCAGCTTATACTGCAAATGTATAGCTTGATACGTAGCCATGTGTACATACGTTGTTCAATTAAACTGTACTTTTAAATTTTTAACACTGTAGGTCTTATTTAAAAAAAAAAAATTACATGACTAAAATGAAAAATTTATAAATTGATGTGATAAAAATGATTTACTTTGAATAAAATGTAATAATGTATTGATTAATTTTTTTTTTTTTTTTTTTTTTTTTTTTTTTTTTTTTTTTTTTGTTTTGAATGTAATTAATTGTAATAATTAGTGTAAATATTATATTATTAGCTTGTTATGAAACATTTGCAGTGCCCTTACAGGGGTGCATGTCTTAAATACTGTGTCATGCAATTTTAATGCATGCCTACTAACCAGTGTTTTACATGCTAGCGAAATAAATAAATTAAAACCTTTTTCAATAAGTTAGTCTTGGTCCCCAATTTTCGATTTTTAACACAATTCTTTAGGTATTAATAAAATATTTATGATGGTTGTAAATTAGTTCAATTGTAAAAAACCAACATGAAATTCTTCCATATCGAATACGTTATTTGAAAATGATGCAAAGTGTTTGTAACATCAGCGGCAAAAATGTAGCTAATAAAAGGTTTTTAATGAAAGGAAAGAGAAAGCCTTAACACGAAACATGTGACCTAGTGTCGAGTCTCTTTGAGATAGTTCTCGGATCAGCAAGGAAAAAGTTTTCTTGCAATTTTCATCCTCATCGTCTCGAAGCTTATTGAAATTTTCTTTAGAAAATTAATTGAAATACCAGAATTACCTACTACAAGGAAATTAACGTGAAAAGGTTTGCGAGACAGGGCTTCGATACCGATAAAATATAATTTATCTTTGATTAATAAAATATACACAGAATTTTAATAATCAAGGGACTCGTATTGACGTACTGAGATAAATAGTATTGATGAGTCTCGTAGTAAATTTGCTACGAAACTCGTAGCCGGCCTACGACGCTACCGTTTGAAGCTTTTATAAAAAAAAAGCAGGGAGGCAGGGCGTTAAAAGTAGGCAAGAAGAAATTTATTGAAGATTTATCAGTATCACGTAGCAGAAGGCTATAGTGTCAGTCTCCGCATAAAAAAAAATGTAATGGATAGAAATCGACCACCAACGAGCTAAGCTAATGTACCTAAATTCCTGTTCCTGACTGATAATTTCAGCTGCAGCCAATTTTTAGGTTATACATTTGAATGAAAAAACGGAATCCTTACAGGATCACTCGGGTGTCTGTCTGTCAGTTTGTCACGGCCGATTTACTTCGAATCTACTGGACCGATTAAGTTGAAAGAGAACAATATTTATTTCTCAGAAATATTGGTAATAATTTGAAAAAGAATGGGGTTAGAAAATAATCTGGCAAACATGGTAGAGGCTCTTAATATGAATAGACGATCAGCCCAGTTTGAAAATATATGTGCAAACCAAAATAATATTTCATGTTTTCCAACATTGGAATATAGCGATTTAATTCTGTTCGCCTTTGGGACGTACCAAATAAGAGAAGCTCGGTCTTATTACGGCGAACATGTACAGTCAACAAAAGAGATATCTAGGCAGGGTTTACTAACATATTTGTATGTGAATTACTTCATGTTCAATTTCGTGACAATATACAATTTTGTGTTGGTGTGTTACAATGTAGGAGTATTGCAAAAACCAAGTAATATATATACAATTGAACATGAAGCAATTCGCATACAAAAATGTTGCTCTACCCTGCCTAGATATCTCTTTTGTTGACTGTACGTTTCCAAGACGGATACAGAATAGAGGTGAATAGGGGTGAAATTATCAATTATCAATCAAAATGAGGAGGTAGTGGACAAAAGACCCTTATAAGAGGGAAAATAAAGTCACCGACACATATCGCGGAAACAATATTATGTGTACATTTTAATTGAAAATAATATTCCGGGCAGAACTGGCATAGTTGAATATTGCTGTAGTTGTTTAGTTGGCCGGCGCATTGTAGGCTGCTGCGCACACACCTACACCCACACACCTTAGTGTGGTATCTAGGATGGGCCAGACATCAAGAACATATCTCAGCACCAGCAGGATGAAGAATAAAATAAATATGTTTAACAAAATGTGTTTTTTTATCTTATTTTTCCGGCTTTCCCAAATGAAAATAGACTCATTTATAGATTCTGGAGCTAACGCCAAATTTTTTAACATATTTTTCATTACGGGACGCTTCAATTTGATCCCAGACAATTCTTAGTATGGAGACCTGCCATTGTTCTTTGGTACACATATGAGTTCGTGTGACCCAAACACGAACATGTAACGTAAATAATTTTGAATATGGGGTTCACTTTTTAGGGAAAAATTTGAAAATTTAAAAAAAAAATGTTTTGCAAAAGAAAATTGTCCATTCAACCCCTTATCCCCGAAATTGCTGAGCCTAATTATTTGAAAAAAAAATACAGAGAATATTTCTATACTTATACACACATATCACATAACATCACACACATTAAATGCACATACACAGTAAAATAAATAAAAGAGAGTCTTGACTTTAGTTGAATAGAAGGTGCGAGTTCAAAAAATTTTTCACTAAACTTTCATGAAAGAAGACTAATTACTGTCTTTACACATTTAAATCATTAATAAACTCTATCTTTAATCTAGATCATAGTTACTTTAAAGTTATATTTACTCGAGAAAAAAAACATCATAAAGTTTTTTTTTTGTAGTAAACTTTTAAATTATTTTCCTGGTTTTTCCTGATACATACAAAAATGTGGTGCTAAGGTGTATTTTACTGACTTACCTTTGATGACTCCTGTCCCAGGGACAGCTCACTTTTTTCAAACTTTAGAGCAACGTTGAACTTGACACTTTTCTGTTAATTTTAGTTAGTTAGTTGAAGTTCTTGGCGGGAATGGCTGTTAGTGGGCATCTGCTGAGCTTTTATAGAAAACTACATTTGTCTCGCGCATGCGCGTTACACGATGGGAGGAGCCTGCTTCGACACTGTACTACTCGTTTATGCACTTTAATTAATAAGCTGTAAGGTCATAAGGTTATGTTTTAATTAAATGTCTATTCGGAGGAAATTGTGTTAGTCACCAACAATAAGTTAACAGATATACCAGCTACCTGCCGTTTAACAATGACTAGGAATCCCTATAAATATTATTAAACCTAAACCTTTTGACTTGCCTACTAATTTCCTGAATCACGTAGACAATATAAAGAAACTATATCAACACATTATTTTAACATAGGTAGGTAGGTAGTACTACCTATCTACAACTGGCGATGCTGCCAGCTAAACTTTGATTCGCATGTCGGTCATTCGAATTTTCAGTTGTGAAATTATTTTTCACTAGACTGTATCTAGAATGTGAGTTGTAAATGATATTAATTATGAATATCACCTCTCTAATACATAGCAACAGCACGCACTAGAAAATAAAGAAGGACTCCGCGCCACGCGTATCGAAAGTAAAGCACCGTACCGATTTATGTGTGCGTGATTTAACAAAGACGCCGTCGTGTCACGTCATGGCGGCCGGTCGGCATACTATGATGTAAATGTGTGCGTGAGGCGTGTTTGTACAAACGGTCCCGGCATACTTACTGTGCTTCACTTTCGATATGCGTGGCGCGGAGTCCTTCTTTTCTTTTTCTAGTCCGTGGCCAACAGGTATGCAGGTGTAATAGATGTTGGCTTATGGTGATGTTGGTTGGCTTGTTGGCTTACCTAATCCTACAAACAATCTACACGCGATCTCCGAACAAATATGAATCAGTTTAATTATAGCACACACCAGAGTTTATAAAAGCTCCTTCAGAAGACTTAATTACCCAAATAATGAATAGCAAAATTAATTATGAAATTTTTGGAGATCACAAAGGTTCAAAAAGTAAATGGTATGGTTTAGAAACTTCAAAAGCCTTTTGTGGAATCTCATAAAGCAAGTCAACTGAATAGATTTTAATCAACTTTAATATCTTTTAACTAGGAATACATTAAAAGTACAAATTAGAATATTTTATTACAAATGTAATTATTCGCAACAATTTCTTCCTACCTCTGATATCGCCAATCTGTTTACCAAGCGTAGTGATTTGGGCCTCATTTTCAGTAAACGATTAAGAAACGGTTTGAATAGATTTACTTCAAAAAATAAAAAACATACACTAGTCTCAAATGTTACTTTATTTTTCAATTAATTGAGTTTTCATGGTTTTCACTAAGAGAATGTGACATCTATTTGCTGAAGATATTATTGACGCCCTAAAATATTACTTTATGTGAACGCATTTTTGTAGACCTAGAACTGTGCCTAGCATAAAAGATTCTGGATGAAAATTAAATTGTTGATGTCATTAAAAAAAGAAAAAAAATTTTTTTTTTTTTAATTTATGTTTTAATGGCTTACAATTTGTTTTAGCCCCTGGTGTAAAAGCATGATGGAAGACCTAATTTAGGTGATTTCTTTAAGACCCAAATGAAAGTTTTGAAATATGTAGGTACCAGGCTCGTGAGACTGGTACCTACATATTTCAAAACTTTCAGGCTGTTTTTTATAAAAAAAAACTTTGCATTTGCCATAAAAAATTTAGAAAAAATAACGATAACGTCATGTTTTTAATTTATGTAAATGGTCTTATTTATTTTTCAACTAGATAGGCCAACTTCAGCCCATTCAATACTATTCTTAGATTAGATCTTAGATAAAAACATTGGCATTCAGTAGGGAAGGTCCTGCTCAATTTTTGCGACCAATTTTATATCGAATAAATTCATTTCTAGTATGTAGTTGTTTAATATTCAATAATCATGAATGTGAGAGTCAGCCACCGCATCCAAGGGGGAATCCAAAGTTACAGCATGTCAAATTTGTAAAAAAAACTTATAAAAAAGTAATTTCATACCATTTATTTTTTTATTTCGTACCTTATGGGACGATTTTTGGGATTATCTGCTACTCAAAAAATATTGTTAGCTGCATGGAAGTGGGGGGATATATGTCAGTCGCGTAAATTAACACAATTGTTGCTATAGTAACAATTGTGTCTGTGCCATTGCACATCAGGCTAATTCGAAACTATGGGTAAGTAAATCAAAGCGGTCAAAGGAACTATGATCTCAAACGGCACCCTTTTTTTGTTGCACTGATGGATTCTGAGCCCTCGAATTCAAAATCAAAGTCAAATCATATATTTTAAATAGACCATTAAAAGGCACTTTTAAAGCTCTCAGAAGTTCTCAGAGAAATTGCAGTTCTCCATCGCTCTACTCCACTCCAACTTGGATCGCTAAAAACCTGGTAAGTAACCCTGGTAGGTACACAAGATGTGACCGCTTTGAAAATTGAGAAACAACTTTCAAAGAGTGGGTTGTTTGACTTGGAGAAAAAGTTTATTCATAATTAATTATTTGATGCGTACTTAATTGTTTTATAGCGAACCTACACCTTGCTATTGTGAACTTGTTGAAATTCACTGGCAGGGCAGAACTTTCAGACGATGAACCCAAAGAAAGTTCATTTCGGTTAAAATTAAAAAAAAAAAAAAAAAATCGCCGTAGTTGCCTACCTATCCAGGTACCATTTTTGACGCTCGAGGTGTCCTAATTTTGGTCTAAAATCTTTTCCAGCAAAGGAATAAAAAAGACTGACTCAAAAAAAAAATGTAATGTTCAGTAGGATTTTTGGTGCGGTAGGAGTAAACTGGTAGAAATCGTCTCGTAACGAAAAAGAGTTATGCCAGGTAAGGTAAGGTTTTCGAGGGTGCTATAAAGCTGATAATGACGTTCAAATGAAAGTCCAAGATGGTTGGCGGCCATGGGTGTCGTTTTCATGGTTTTGAGGTAGTCCTCTAAACCATGAAAACGACACCCATGATGAAATTTTGAAAATTTTCGTCGCCACCATCTTGGATTTTAACGTCCCTATCGGCTTTAAACTATTAAAGCCGATAGCCGAAGCCGATAGATAGCCAATGTGGTAGCTGCGAAAATTTTCAAATATTTCATCACGGGTTTTCATGGTTTTCGAAGGTGCTAAAGTCGCTAGTGACGTCAAAATGTGAATCCAAGATGGAGGTTGTGAAAATTTTGGTTACATTTTAAATCATACGTGAAAAGGAACTTCGTTCCTGATGGTCCTCCCACCGCACATGTTTTTATTTCAGTAGGACGAACAACAACGTACTTTCAGCGGCTCGCCTATTTTCCTTCATACTTTTACTAAAAGGTAAGTTCCAATAAATCAAAAAATAAGATGCTAAAAGTATCTATCTAATTCAAATTGCAAGGGGAGCGTCATATGCGACCTTTCAGCATCGATGCTTCTCAGGAGTCCGAGGCATTCCCAAAGCGACGCGATCAAAGATACAAATCAAACACTGATTGGTTGCATCGGGAGTTCGGGCCCGACGATATCCTGTTACTGTCGCTCGCTACATGATTTAAATGATCAAGGACACCACTGCAATCTATGTTTATGGGTACCTATTTATGTATAATATTATATTTATCTATTTAGAATGCAAACCAATATCCAAAATAATAGGTCTTTACCTATGAAATTGCCGTTTTGTATGAAAAAATTTAAACGAATTTTTTTCATGCATTTTTTATTTGTATTAATCGAAGTAATCACCCATGCAATCAATGCATCTTTGCCAACGCAGTGGCAGTTTATTGATGCCCTTCTTAAAGAAATCAGCTGGACGGGAGGCAACAAATTCTTCAAAGGCATTTTGTACTGCCTCTCGGGTATTGAATTTTTTTCCCGCCAAGAAGTTATCCAAATTCTGGAAAAAGTAGTAGTCTGTAGGCGCAAGGTCTGGTGAGTAGGGCGGATGACGGAGAGCTTCCAACCCCAGTTCTTGCAACTTGGAGACCGTCTGCTGTGCAGTATGAGGTCGCGCGTTGTCGTGCAGGAGCAGCGGAGACGAGCGATTGATCAATGTTGGTTGGAGATGTGCCAGCTTCTCCATCATTGTGTTCAGTTCTTCACAGTACACATCTGAAGTAATGCTCACCCCGTTTGGTAAGAAGCTGTGATGAATCACACCGGCGCTAGACCACCAAACAGTGACCATCACTTTTCTAGGGATAAGTTTTCGTTTAGGGCATTGTTTAGGTGCTGAACCAGGATCCAACCAACTTGCTGAGCGCTTGCGGTTATCAAACAGAATCCATTTTTCATCGCAGGTAACAATGCGGTTCAAAATTCCTTCATTTGTGTGTCTGTTGAGCAATGCAAGGCACGTCTCGATGCGTACTTCGCGCTGGCGATCATTGAGTTCGTGGGGCACCTATTTGTCAAGCTTTTTTACCTTGCCAATTTGACGCAAATGGACCAATATTGTTTTGACGCTAATGTCGAAAACTGCTGCTAATTCAGCCGTAGATTGTGTATCATCAGCTTCCACAATCGCCTTTAATTCGTCGTTGTCGACCAAAGTCTTCGGACGACCGCGAGGTTCATTTTTCAGGTCGAAATTTCCAGAACGGAAGCGAGCAAACCAATAACAAGTGGTGCGTTGGTTTGTAGTGTTAGCTCCGTAAACGTCGTTGATGTTGCGTGCCGCTTGTGCCGCGTTGCTGCCACGACGGTACTCATATTCCATAATTACTCGAATTTCTAACGTATCCATGATGACGAAAAAGATTGAAATGCGATGAAAATGTAACACTAATCAATAAACAAATGACTACTTTTGGAAAAAAAAATCCATGTTTTTAAAGTAAAATTAATTTGAAATTATAATTCTTAGCCAAACAAAAATTATTTTGATTTGAAATGGCCAGTACTGCAGAACGGCAATTTCATAGGTAAAGACCTAATATTAAGATTCTACTACAGTAGGTACTGCCACTGCCTTCTAGGATAGCAGTAAATTGGGATAATAGATCGATTTTTGTTTTATTAACCCGTATTGTCCCGCTGCCGAGCAAAGACCCACCTTCGTTGCCATAGACCAATCTATTATACTTTTTAATTTTTCAAAATGATTACTTGGTACCAGTTAGTACACTGGTCATCAAAAAAATCGGCCCACCTGCGCTTTTACCGCACATCACGTTTTTCTTAGGCAAAACCAAACAAAATGTTCTAGTACTGAAATGTTTTATTTAACTTGTTTATTTTATATAATCACAATTTAAACTTCAAAATGTTTTTTTTTAAAGAATTTTAATTTAAAAATACAAATCCTTAATTTTACACCATTTTTTAATTAATTTTAAAAACGCTCTAGTTTTTTGTCAAAAGTGTTATGTACAGTCAACAAAAGAGATATCTAGGCAGGGTATACTAACATATTTGTATGTGAATTGCTTCATGTTCAATTTCGTGACAATATACAATTTTGTGTTGGTGTGTTACAATGTAGGAGTATTGCAAAAACAAAATAATAAACACATATATAAAATTGAACATGAAGTAATTAACATACAAATATGTTACTCTACCCTGACTAGATATCTCTTTTTTTGACTGTACACAATTGTTTCAAATTAACATTGCTTATTCCCTCCTCTTGCTCGAATGACGGCCTGCATTCGCCGTTTTAATGACCTTATCAAGATTCTGATAGTCTCTTGAGGGATTCGGGCCCATTCTTCCGTAATGGCGGTTTCCAGGTCTCCTAATGTTTTAAGGCCTGGATTTAGAACCTTTTGTTTTAGGGTGTCCCACATATATCGGGTTGAGATCGGGGCTTCTTGCTGGCCACGACATAACCCGAATGCCGACCTCTTCAAGGTAATCGGTGGTGATGCGCGCTACGTGTGGTCGTGCATTATCATGCATTAATTCAAAGTTCTCACCAATATATAGCACCACATGGTCTTCTAAGATATCTATGATGTAGCGTGCTGCAGTTAAAGCACCTCTTCGTATGAAAACTAGCTCCGTGCGTCCAGTCAAAGACATGCCAGCCCAAAACATTACAGAGCCCCCACCATAACTGACAGTTTCTCTAGGACCTATGATTTCCTCTGCAAAATAATGTCATAATTGTTCTCCTGCTGCCTTTATCCCAATTTATTTGGGGTCTGCGCAGCATGTTTTTGTCTTCCATACTTCTTTATTAGTCGTCATCTCGGTAGTCACTTCCTTTCTAGCCTTAACATCTTTCACACATTTCATCCATCGTTTCTTTAGTCTTCCCCTACTCGTATATTCACATTCATACTCAAATGTTTCCTGACGACATTTTCTACATTCCTCCGCATCACATGCCCATACTATGACAACCGATTTCCACACAACTTTTCAGTCACAGGTGTATCTACAAAATAATGTACTTACCTACCTAATTTTAATAAAAATCTTAAATTCACTGACAGCTTAGACAATGCATAGCCTAAACCACTGGGTCAGAAGCAAGATTTTTTGTACAAAAATTCCACATACAACGGAAAGGAGCACTAGGGAGGGATTTTTGAAAATTCGTACCCTAAAGGGGTTAAATGAAACTCCCATCGGGAACACGGCTTGTTATAATAGTAAATATCACAAATTAAGTAAAATAAATACTTTATTTAAATTAATGTCTTATTTACTTCAACAAGTTTCACGAGCTAAAATCAATTAAGTGGTACTTCATAACGAATTTATTTCATCACTTATTTGCGGTGAGTGTGTTGAATCTTTCGGTTTCTTGTTAACGTAGGAAACATTGCTTGTTTGTGCTGCGTTATTTGGCTTCACCATTCCTCCACTAATTTTGTTCGGATCATTTGAGTGAGTGGCGATTGGTTTTGAAGCACTTTCTTGCTGAACGGAGTCATTTAATATGGGTTCCGTTATTTCATGGTTGGTTGATGCCACAGGTGCCACTGTAGTCTTGTTTCCCTTATTGAACACTTGAACGTATGGTGGCATCGTGCTATGGCTCACAAGACTAGGATCTGCTTCCTCGGTACATCCTTCAGTTTTAAACCTTGAACAATAACCATTGCGGCAAAACGGAAAAATGCCGGCGCACTGAACCAGGAGCGCGAAGTTGCCGGGATAGCAGTGGAGTGCGCTGCTGCAACTGAGGCATTTATATCCAGGCTGTAAACAATAAAAACAAATACTTAATACGTAATATAACAACGCAACGCAAGAGTCCAAAAATATCATCAATCTCTTGAACTTTTCATCATCATTCTCTTGCCTGAATTTATTTGGGGTCGGCGTAACAAGTATTTTTCTTCCATACTTCTATATTAGTCGTCATCTCGGTAGTCACTCCCTTTCTAGCCATATCATCTTTCACACTGTCCATCCATCGTTTCTTTGGTCTTCCCCTACTTGTATAGCCATCCACATTCATGCTCAAAACTTTCCTGACGACATTTTCCTCATTTCTTCGCACCACATGCCCAGACCCCTTTTTTTTTTTTTTTTTTGGTGGATGGGAAATCATCAAATGACTTCTCCCGCTCTGGGCAGAGCGGGAGGGCATGTCAGACTTTTACTGACTAAAACCCACCCATGCTCCTTCAGCTGCCCGTGCCAGGGCCACGGTATCTCTTTCGAACTACCCGCGACCCCGGCGGCAACGGCCCAATTGACCCCGTCACTGCTGACATCTCTTTGAGACGCGCGCGTAGAACACAACGCGCCGTCGACCCGGGCCTGGTCCTTACCGGACGGCGAGCTGCCCATTACTCGTCGTCCGCAAGCCTGCGCCTACGGTGGCCGGGAATCGGCAATCGATTCCCGCCGCCCAGGGCGTCTCCTACGGCGGCTAGGGGCGCGAGGGCGCGGCTGTTGCCTCTCCCTCACGCGTTCTGCTTCCTCCTTCGCGAGCATTACTGCTTCGCACAAGGAGGTGACGGCTTCCCATGCACTCTCGCTCCGCACCATGGCCTGGACCAGGTTTGGACGCGAGAGATCGCCGCCACCGATCGCCTCCGTGAGAACACGGCGGTGCTCCGCCCAAGCCGGGCAGACCTCTTTGTATGCTCCACCGTGTCCTCCGGGTGATCCACACAATGGTGACACCCGGGCGTTTCCTCCCGCCTTATCCGAAACAGGAATCTCCCGAAACAACCGTGTCCGGTGAGGACCTGCGTCAGGCGGAAGGTGAGGACGCCGTGGCGCCTGTCCAACCACTCCTCAAAGAGGGGACTTATCGCCGCAATTGTGGCGTGCCCAGCGCTGGGTTGCAACAATCGCACTCTCCATGTCGCCATGAGATCTCGCCGGAGCTCTGTCCGCCGTACCGTGATTTCTCGCGGCAGCGGAGTTACGCCCCGGCGTTTCGCCTCCTCGCGCCACTTCCACACGTGCGCGAGGACTTTTGCCTCCAGATCCCATGGCGGTAATCCGGCTAGGAGGCACGCCGCCTCACAGGAGACCGTGCGGTATCCCCGGACTAGCCGTATGGCCATGACCCTCTGGGACGCGTTCAACCGGCGGGCTGGTCGCAGCCTCAGGGAACGCGCCCACACCGGTGCCCCGTAAAGGGCCATGGACCGCACGACCCCCGCGTAAAGCCTCCGGCAGAAGGCGTTTGGACCCCCCAGATTGGGCAGTAGCCGCTTCAAGGCAGCCCCGGCCCGCTCCAGTCTGGGAGCCAAACGTCGGAAGTGCTCCACGAAGTTCCACCGGCTGTCGAGGACGAGTCCCAGGTACTTCATCGTCGACTCGACCCCGATGTGAACCCCTCCTACCGTTATTTGGGAACCCGACGGTGGCGCGTTCCGAGGACCATGAAAACACATGACCTCGGACTTGTGCAGGGCCACCTCGAGTCCCAACTGCCGGATCCTCTCTACGATTGTCGCAACCCCGCGTGTCGCTAGTTCAGCCGCCGCCTGGTGCGACCTCCCCTGCGCCAGGACCAGCGTGTCGTCAGCGTTGTATGTTACGCTGACGACACGCTGGTCCTGGCGCAGGGGAGGTCGGCACGCAGCACCCAGTCGTACCCGATGTCCCACAGATGTGGCCCCAGGACCGATCCCTGTGGGACACCGCACAACATCATGCCCAATACCCCTGACAACCGATTTCCGCACAACTTTTCAGTCACCGGTATCCAAAAATAGTCAAGAGTCAAAAGAGTCCAAAAATAATCAAAAATTTATGGAATGTAGGTATCATAAATTTCGGAAAGTAAAGGACCTAAAACTCCGAGACCGAGATCGAGAATCGAAACTTGAAGTATGCCTGTTTAACAAATACTCTCTCACATATTGCGTTAACATCTTGTAGTTAGGTAGGTAGGTACTTTTGTTGTCTTTGAAATAGACAAGACCAAGACATAATCAGCTCGGAAGAATCCTACGTATTCAGTAATTATCTAAATACTTATCAACGATCGAGTTGTGATCAATGAAATCAACCGCCTTCGAAAGACAACAGAAAAAGCGAACAGTATCTTGTAAACTTGCACAAAACATGTCTCAATCAACTCGGCATATCGTAGATCCTCCACCTCCCACATCCAGTCTGTCCCAGCCACCTTTTTAAGGTCCTCGGTCTATCCAAGAGGGGCCGATACACGGTCTCTCTCTACTCTAGGACCCGTTTGCTCCACCGGTCTTTCGAAAAACATGGCCAGCCCAAGAACGTGTCTATTATAACAATAATCACAAAAATACGAAGGATTTGTTTTTTACCTCACTCCTGTAATCGCAGGCCCAGGGATTGTAATGTGCTTTACTAAGCGCGCTAGCATAGACGTCGAAGTGGGTGTAATTGTCTGGTCGAAAACCAGGCCCCGGTGCTGAAATATAATCGTTTTTTTTATTTTTATAAATAGTATTATAATAGTACATTTCGATACAAGTGGAGAATTTTTGTTATTTCATTCGAGGTGGAATTAACACCCGAGCCGTAGGCGAGGTTGGTTTTGAGCCGAGAACTGCAATTACAAATGTCCACGTGTATCAAACGACGTTTTTCAATACACTTTTGAAGAAATAAAATAAAATAACGAAAAATATTTTTGTCATGAATTATTGTGAATTATTAGGAAACTATGACTTAAATTTTCTTTTTTTTCTCCGCGCTTTGCCAGGTTGAAGGAGAAGCAAAGGTATAAAGCCGATAAACAGCCTAATATGCAAAATAGAAAATTCTAATATTTTTGAGTTTAGAACACAAATAAATGTTAATTTGTTCATAAACGTTTTTTTTTTTTATTGTAATAATCTTGGTTTTTGATGATATTCTATTTATAAACATTATATAAATATTCAAAAAATATTATCGCCGTAAAGACGCATAATCTCTTTGCCGAGATTAAAATAAAACATTCACCTCCGAATAGAGACGGTGTGAATAGAGGCATTTGAACCAATTTGGACTAAGTATAGGTACAATTTATATGTGGCAATTTTTATTCCCGCACACGTGTCGGAAAATGAAAAATCGCAAGCATGTGAAATACATTGCATTATGAACCTAATCGTAGTGCGTTAAGTACCAGTTTTCGAGGAAGTGTATAGAAAAAATAGATATTTAACAGTATGAGGACTAACGTACACACAGCAGCATGTCAAGTTACTACAAACAGTAAATTTTAAGGTTTAAAATAATTTGGAGAAATTTGACAGTTTGGTATGACCTGATGTCTGTACAAGGATATTTCAGTGCAACCTTACCCACTTCAGTCCTTCCTTGGATAAGAACCAGGTTTATCTGAAAAATTTACAACGAAAGTTAACAGTAGGTAGGTAGGTGGAGTCTTGGGAGTATTTTAATGACTAAACAAAACCAAAAGAAAATAGGGTAACTAGGTATTTACCAAAAATGAGAAAATAACTGTCAAAGCCATCTCCTGATTTTCTGCAGAAAGAACACAAATGAACGTTTGTCGCGAACTCCGAAGCAAGTAGTTTGTGAGCTACGTAAAATAGATCGCGCTTATATACTGAGGAATAAATTATGTAAATGTACCAATATGCACGCCGAAGATATTCGCGATTTGCAATAGATAAGTTAGAAAAAGTTAGACATAATTAACTGGAGATTTACGACGATCTTTATAGTCCATCTTAAAATGATTCGGCACTTAATTGGGTTGGGTGGCAGACTGGAGGAAAATCTTGAGAAAATTAGTTTATCTTACCTACTTATAACAGTGATCAGCTGGAAGTTGTCTGAATATCAACCAAGTGTCAGAGAACTTGAATTATAATTAAAGATTAATTGAATTTAGACAGAATATCGCGTGCAATAAGGATGAGGGTGTCGACCGGCTAAACGTCAAAGAAGTAAAAAACACACGCACGTACTAACTCATCACTTTCCTATCGTTACACTCCACTAATTATTATGATGCAAAAAATTTGAATAATAAGAAACAATTAGCATGTAAAACTGAATATATGCAAATCGGTCACGCTTCTTTGGCGAGGGAAAGGACACTTGATTTTTCTAGAACAAAATTATTGTAAGTATGTATTAGGCAGGCCTCTGTCGATAGATCGCATGATCGATTAGGTTAAGCTACGCTTGCCGCAGTTGGTCCGTGGATGGGTGACCATCTTTACATACTACCCCTCCGTGCCCGACCCGTAACGACTGTCAAAGATCCACGAACGACAGCCGGGACCAACGGTATACCTGGGCATACCTAACGCGCTTTCTGAGGCATGGAGGGGTCTCGATATGTAAAGATGGTCAGCAGCCATCCTCGGACCAACCGCGACAGACAAGCGTATCGATCGATCGACCCGTGCGGCTTTTATTACTTAGCGTCTGAATAAATTCTCTAAATGATGCTGAAAACCCTTAGCGAAAACCCATCAAAATCCGCTGCGTAGTTTAGTACAACAACGCGGTCACAGAAACATGAAAAGTGACTTCAATTGAAGGGTACAGGGGTAAAACAAGGAAAGTCACTAAAACCGGATTTTGTGTAATAAAAATTTTAATGCAAAACCTAACTTTGGACATTCCCACTTTTGCACCCTAATCCCCAATCCTTGTTACGTTTCGTTTCGTAGGCTAAAAACACGCACGAAAACCTAAGTGTTGCCATACTTAACTTATATTTGAATTTCTTGTGACATTCCTTGTTTTGCCCCTGTGTTGTTCCCTTCAATTTAGATATTTTTTTAATATGTGCTTAGAAGAATGATGACGATGAATAATAAACCACTCTTTGACAAAGAACTGTTTGAGTGGAGGGTTTGTTTATATTTGAAGGGCCCAGTTGCAGAAGTCCCTAAGTCCACTTAGGGACTTTTTAATCTGATACTAGCAACGTGTAGAACATGTCAAAATTAAAATACAAGTACCTACCTACCCTTTTTTTTACTTATTTGTAACTAAGTCCAAAAACTAAAGATATTATTTTTTTATTTCTAATGTTGAGTGCAAGTTCCTTGGACATGCAGAAGTCGCTATGTGCAGCTTATTTAACCCAAAAAGAGCTACCATTTTAGCTCATAATGTCACTAAGTCCGACTTCTAACCTTAGTAATATTAATATTAACCCAAAAAAATCTACAATGCTAAAATGGTAGCTCTTTTTAGGTTAAATAAGCTGCACATAGCGACTTTTTCATGTCCAAGGGACTTGCACTCATCATTAGAAATAAAAAAATAATATCTTTAGTATTTGAACTTTAATAGTCCAATAAATAATAAACCAAACCGTAGAAAAGTGTAAAAAAATCTGTCAACAGCGAGTCGGACTCGCGCACCGAGGGTTCCGTTCCGATTTCTGAAAATGTGTGCTATATAAAGACATCGTTTTATTTTCCTGTAATCTTTACCTAAACTTCTACCTACCACATAGAATAATTTCATTTTCTCTATGCAAACTTCGGAGATAAGGGTATAACGGTATTTTTTTACATTTTTCATCAAAAGTCGAAAACTATGCGGCCTAAAAAAAAGAAAAAAAATGTTTGAGAACGTGAAAACAGCGCTCTTTCATATCATACCCCTAGTAGCCCCACTTCGAATTTGTAAGACCCCCTTTCAGGTCTTGTTGGAACAAAAATATAAATTTTTGTTTCTTTCTTATTTGCAAAATAGTTGGGCAAACGTCATCTAAAACTGTTCCAAATTTCAAGTTGGTAGCATTAGTAGTTCTTGAGATATCCAGCTGTGACAGACAGACTGAGGCGCACCATAAGGGTTCCTTAGTATTCTATTCTATTCCTTTTTACCATTTTGGTGCGGAACCCTCAAAAAGAGGCCAAGTCCAGTTGTTAGGTCCTGAGACCATCACATAAAAAGTTGATTTATTTGAAAATAGGTGAGCGTATTAAATAAGTCATTCTTGATTGA
Organism: Cosmia pyralina; assembly: GCA_946251885.1. Lineage (NCBI taxonomy): Eukaryota > Metazoa > Arthropoda > Insecta > Lepidoptera > Noctuidae > Cosmia > Cosmia pyralina. The sequence goes on along the minus strand of OX276359.1, from coordinate 12,900,447 downwards.
TATATTCGTAATACACTGACTTTTCATTTTTAACCCTTTTTCCAGATAGAAAATTTTCAACGCATATTCAAGTTTTTCTCGTTGTATTGTAAAACTCGATTTTTGGACTAAGAGACTTCTGTAACTGGGCCCTTCATTATTTTGCCATTGAGTTACTTGCAGGTATCAGGTATACTGGTATACAGGATATGGATAGTTGGTAGGGTAGGTAATGTTGAAATAGTAAAGAAAAACAAAGTGTTAGGTATACAAAAATATCATTTATTATCATTTATCATACTCTAAAAATATACATTTAATCCTTACATAAAACATAAAAACCTTAATAAAATTTGTCAACGTAATATAAACTTCTTAACGCGTGTCCTTTTGTTTTTGTATTTATTTGTATAGTTAGTTAGTAATTTACTAGCACCTAGTGTAAATAGTGTTAACTTGTATATTATATTTATATTATGAATAAAAAAATTAAATTACAATCACAAGTCAAAAAAAAAAAACTTTTTGGACGGTTGTATTAAATGTTATAGTAGGCTTCATTACAACAGCACATTTTACATGTAGCAGTAAGGTTGTTGAACTCGTGATATAGTTATATCCCAAGCGATAGGGCTATATACCGTATTACGGTAAATAGCCGCAGCTATATACCGTAATATAACTATATTAGTTAGGTATATTACGGTATATAGCTCTATCCCTATCCGAGTATATGAAAGCGGTTCATAACTGTCGGAGTACCCTAATTTTATTACTGCGACCAACTTCGACTTAGCGCTGGCCGGCCGCTGCCGCGCACCGCTCACTTCGTTTGCTCGGCTCGCGCTTAGTTGGTCACAATTCTAACCTAACCTATTTAGTTGGAGTGTCCAAATATTTATATTACTAGATCGTGCTCGAATCATAATTATATTCCAAGTAAGACAGTTATGAACCGCTTTCATATAATTATATTATTGTATATAGCTATATCCCTAGATATCCCTAGGGATATAACTATATCAAGGTTTCAGCCATCTTACTGCGACATATACATATTTTCAGCATTCACATTTTTAATTACAAACTAGTTTCTGGCTGGGATTTCAAACTATTTAATTTGCTTTCCACATATTCCAGATCATGAATTCTTTCTAAAGTATCCACATTAGACGGCTGAGTCATGTTTAAAGCACTGTCTTCTAATGGCATCTCCACAATGCTAGCATTCACTGGTATATTCCAAATGTGCTTGGTTATTGTAGTGTTCTGGTTGTTTACATTTATTCTTAGTACATTTTTCGTTTCTTTCTCATTTTTACCAACTCCTTGGTTTGTTGTTTTGGGCTCAGTAAGCTTCGTAGTAGACAACATACTCGTCATTTCGTGCATTTGATTCAAAACATCTGCAACAAATTAGTATATATTTTATATAGGTACTTACATATAGGTATAAAAACTTTTTTACAAAAAAGGAAACCGACGAAAAAAACTGAAAAGCGAAAAATAAAAAAAAACCTTTTAGTCTAACTAAGCTTTTAAATTAATTTAGGTAAAAGAATTTGAGGCGGCGCCAAATAAACATTAAACGAAGATTCATCAAGCTACTGTTTTACCCTTTCCGTAACTAATTTGCTTGTTTGTTTGTTTAGCGCCGATTTTCCAAATCGGTTCAGCCGTCTTTGAGTAATCGGGGAACTTACATAAAAAAAAGAAAACTCAGTAAGTAGATGAAAAATCAATCGACACCTCTAAGGGTGGATTTTAGTTTAAAATTTTTCATGGGACCAACTTCGAAGTATACCCCTCCCGAATAAAACAAGCATCGTTAAAATCGGACTACTATGTAAAAAGTTATGCGTGGTCTAACATTTAAAAATATATATAAATACGCGTCGACTTGAGAACCCCCTCCTTTATTTTCGTCGGTTAAAAACAACAAGAAGTCTTGGTAAATTAATTTTCAAAACCTGTGTACCTGTAATTTGTAGACTTGTAGTTTCATCCATTAGGTCTTCCTTATCATAAGTCATATTGTTATCATCACTGACTTCAATATCCCTGTAAACAGGTATCTTGCACTGTCTATTCAAGACTGCCTTCCTCAACGACGGTCGATTACGTATCGGCGAAAAGTTGTACAGTACTGAGAATGAGGAATCTCTCACTTGGCCCAGCTGCTTATTTACAAACACTGTTTCGTCACAAGCAGCGTTTTTTTCGAGACCTGGAGTGCTGAACAATTGGTCCAGTTGAACTGAAAAACTGAGTTCGCTACACATCTTGGTCTTTATGTGCTTCTTTAATTTCGTTATGGGAAAGTTCCTCGTCGACGAGCGTACATTGCTCCTTCCAAATACGCTTCTAGACATATTACTGACGGGCTTCTGAGGCAAATGTACGTACGTTTCAGAATTCTTCAGCACCATGTGTGTTGCATTCTTATAAACCATTTGAGGGTCCTCTTCACCTTCACAACCAAGCCACTGGTCCTCATTGTCCTTGGGATGATGTAAACTGTGAATTCTAGTCACCAATGTATATAGAAGTTTCAAACGTTTTATAAGTTGATCTAAGGACACTTCTTTGTTATTTTTCGGCATTTTAACGTCGTAAACAAAGTCGTCGTTTGAGCTAAGAAGGTTGCTTACTATTTTGCATTCCTTTTGCACTATAACAGTAAATATACCAAACATAAAGTACATATTAAAGTGAAACTAATCAATGCGTCTAATCAATCTAGTTGTCATGATCTTTAATTATTTATACCTTTATCCAAGTCAGCCAATAATGGCAGCAGTTTGTCATGGTGGCCCAAAGCATCAGGCTCGCACTTGTCGTACACATGGAAGAAGTCATTCACCATGCATCCCATATTGATTACGGCACACACATCCACATTGTTGTAGCAATTATCTTTTAATATTACTAGCAGTCTCTGATGCATCATTTGTTTTGATTTCTGAAATCAAAATATTTTGACATCAACCAACAGTGTCTAGTGTCTTCTGCTAAATATGATTCATAAGAAATGCAAAAAATTATATCTTGTGACAAAAATAGCTTGTAGAGCCTAAGAGAATGCTGCTGATGGCCATACCCTTGCTTTGTAGCCATCTTGATATCAGATTTTTGCTCAACACCGGTCACATCAATATTATTTAAGGCGCCTCCAGTCAAGGAATGCGCCACACGAACCACACATGCCTCCTTCTGTGCCACCAATGGACGCCCGAAACATGAATTTCGACGTGTTTAAAATTATTTATTTTTGTCTTTACAAATCTAATATCAAAACATTATCTATCTTTTATTTATTACTTCATACCTCAGCAAAAGCACTTGGATCCACAATCAAGAACACACTATCTCGAATCTCCTGAACTTCACGAATCCAGGAGTTGATCAGTAATCTTGCATGGTGACTGTCTGGCGACATCAATAATGCTGGCACCAAATGAGGATCTAGGGCTTCCAAGCTGGCTAACCCACTGCGAAGAGACAGGATCCCTAAAAATTTACAGATTTATATTTTTTCTTTATTTTATACAATCTACATTGTATTCCTGATTTATTTGCTTACTATTTTGATCAGAAGAGCAAGAAACAGCAAAGTTTCCGATCTGCAGCAATCTCTCATTGTAAAAATCCAAATCCTTCACAAATGAGCAGGTCTCGGTCACTTCATCTTCACTCTTAACTAAACAGGAGCAAGTTCCTTTACTATTGATATTGAAATGGTCCCTTAGAATGGCTATAGGAGACTTGCTATAAGTAAAACAGTGTCCTACTAGTGCCAGTAGAGCAGTATTAGTGTTTATCTCTAGTGCGTACAGGACATCTTTCAACACATCAATGAGAACATTGGCATTTGATGGCATTATAGGCAGCTTTAATGTCTCTGGTGTAGCTTTGACAGTTGAACTGAGGTCTCCTTCTATCAGTTCACTTAGTAATACCTTTGTTTCTCTCAAAACCTGTAAATAAAAAAGAATATTTATTGTGGCTTTATAAAATTTCCTTTTATAATAAATAATTATAATTATTATTAATATATTTTTTTTATTATTTATTTATTTATTTTTTTATTATTATTATTTTATTATTTATTATTTTTAGTTTGAATATTTAGCTAGCTGCTTAAATACCACTTGGCAGCGTGCTTTCACAATGTGTTGATCATCAGCCAGGCAGTATCGGCACAAAGTCATAGCTGATAGAAGGAGTTCATCAATTGACACATGTAGCTCACTCACACACTCAACCATCTGCAAATACAATAAGGGTCAATTATTAGAATCACTATACTTTACTCACCATATTCAGTATTTAGTCTATAAAAACTTACATAATCCTTCCACTGAATATAAAGTACTTCAGACTCCTTGTAGTCAGTCTTATAGATGGCATCGGCAAGTTTACCAAGGACTTCAAATGTTTGATCAATCCAGTTGACAAAATACATAGTAGTTATGTTGAAAGAATCATTGGCACTTTCATCCATGTTTGATGAGGCTGATTTTTTCTCCAAATAGTTCTCAATTGACATTAATCTATTTATGCACCATGATAATCTTTCCAGATTATACTGACGACTTTCCTGCAACATGACCATGCAAAAAGTTGAGCTTATGGATTTCTTATTTGTTTTATAACGGGTCTGGTTGGTCTGATTCGAAATAGGGCTTAGAGGTCAGATCGGCTGACAAGCTGTCGGGCTAGTGGTAGAAAAATGTAAAGAAAATATTTAATTCAAAATCCTACTAATATTGTAAATGCATGCGAATGTCTGTGAGGATGGATGGATGGATATTTGTTACTCTTTTACGAAAAAACTACTGAACGGATTATGATGAAATTAGCATAGAGATAGTTTAAAGCCTGGAGTAACACTAGAATACTTTTTATCCTGATATTCCTATGGGTTCGAGACTTATGCGGGTGTAACCGCGGGGCACTGCTAGTATAATTATAGTTCTACCAAACTAGTCTCTCATTTAATAATCTCAAAGCAGTAAACATCCTTCAGACGTTTACATACCGTAGTCAAGTCACAGACATACTGAGCCAAAAGTTAAATACCCTGCTTTCTACACCTACATGTCTGTAAGTATAATGTTACTTCATTATTTGTCTCTGACACTGCAACTACTCATCCAACTTCTCAAAGAGATCCCACATCTAGGTATTTGTTCCATTAAATCCTGAAGTTTTGTTCTTGTTGAAGTTTAACCCACCCATAACTTTGATTCAGTTTTTTTTTAGATACAAGAAGAGTTATTAAATCAACACACATATGTTTACCTGTAAAAGAGTGTGGTTGTGAAATTCCACTTTGAAGACATCAAATAAATTAATCAAACATTTATTTATTTGACTTGAACATAACGTGTAAACATCTCGAATTTTTGAAATATCCTCTTCACTGTTATCATAACTCAATAGTTTATGACGTAAACGTAGAGTTAAAGGTTGAATTTTGTCCAGCAACAGGGTCTGAAAGTTTAAAGAAGTTTTTGTGTTGCGTGTACCTAAACTTTTATTCTTAAAACTAAATATCAATACAATCTAAATTATGTTTACCAAGACATGTTTGGTGGCAGCGCGTGCAGCTTGAGGTATTACAGCAAAATCTCCAATACTGTTTTCCATTTTTATCTCAGAAACATAAAACTTTATACACTCAATAATTTCAAAATTCAAAATAAACGATAAACCGTGTTTACGTTTACCGAGTGAAGAAAAATTTCAAAGCAAGCAAACGCAACTGACACTTGCTTGACAGCAGGAAAACTCTAATTGGTCTGTGCTCTGTGGTCAGCAGTGTCATGCATGAGCTGTCATTTAATATTAGGTCCATGGCTGTCAGTCAAATACGAAGGACCTTAGACGATCAATCTGGAGTTAAATTCCGTTTATATCTACCCTTAAAACAGCCACCCCAGGTGAATACTCGGAAACGCGTGTTCATCTATACACCTCAGACGGGGTGGATAATTATCGGAATTAACTTTAGATTGTACACACGGCTACAGATCCAGCTATTAATGATAATGTATTAATAATACTATATACTATTAATTATACCTGTAATGATAGTGTAAGGGAGATTTGAATAAATAAATAAATAATAAATAAATAAATTAATTTCCAGTTTACACTGACCTCTCATTGTAAGGAAGAGATCAGCTTATGTTCCAAAAGTATAGCTTGATCTGTAGCCGTGCGTACTTCTGACTTTTTACCACAAGTACAGTCATCATCAACAATACAACAGTAAATGTACTCGTAAATACTCATACCCAAACACACTTTATTTTCAATTTTGCGTGTTTAAGCAAAATAAATAATATTATACATAGTTTTTAGGGTTCCGTACCAAAATGGTAAAAAGGAACCCTCATGGTGCGACTCAGTCTGTCTGTCTGTCACAGCTGAATATCCCAAGAACTACTAATGCTATCAACTTGAAATTTGGAACAGTTTTAGATGACGTTTGCCCAACAATTTTGCAAATAAGAAATAAATAAAAATATCTATTTTTTTTTTTTTTCTTGCAACAGGGACTGAATGGGGGTCTTAAAAACTCGAAGTGGGGCTACTAGGGCATGTGAGGGAGGATGAAAGAGCGCTGTTTGCACATTCTGAAACATTTGTTTCTTTTTTTAGGCCGCATAGTTTTCGACTTTTGATGAAAAATGTAAAAAAATATACCGTTCCCCCCTTATATCCGAAGTATGCATTGAGAAAAATCTGAAATGATTCTAAAATATTGGAAATGTATAGCTTGATGTGTAGCCGTGTGTACATAAAAATACAATAAAAAGCGCTTAGCTTATCACTGCTCCCTCAAGCATCAAAGTAAATTGGATTGGATCTTTGACAGTCGTTACGGGTCGTCGGAGGCTACCATGACGTGAAAAAAGATTGTGGATCCATCATGGTTCCGTTGAGAATAAAGGGTGTAGGGTAATGTGGTGGTGGCGGTGGTGGTGGCGGTGGTGGTGGTGGTGGTGGTGGAGGATGGTGTGGTGGTGGTGGTGGAGGTGGTGGTCGTATATAGCCCCGTCTCTCTCTCACACTTGAACAATGATGGATCCATTATCTTTTTTCACAACATAGTACGGCCCCAGTCTAACTAAAGGATATCGTGTTACCCAGTAACCGGAAGAAGTTACATACGCAGTCACTCCATGGAAAATACTGGTATTCAGCTGCTTCCAGTTAGGCTGGAAGCCCCCAAAACAGTAGGAAAAAGGCTAGATAGATTGATTGTGGTAATAATACCATCAAAAACCTTTAACGACATTTTTCTTGATAGCTAAGATGTGACAGCAGATTTTTCGCAAGCGATTTCAAAATCCGGGCGTAAACGTGAGATTTTGAAATCACCAGAGAGTCGTCGGGGACTAAAGTCACTGCGTGTGTACATAGCATGATAGCATTAAACGCTTTAATCGCTTGTGTATGCCTGCTCTTCACAATCGGCGATGATCGTTAATCGTGTGATCGTTTTAATCGGCACGATCATCGTGCGAGCATCCACGTTCGTCATTCATTGATCGTTCGTAGTCATTTGTTGAGCGTCAAGCATTCAAGATGGAAGTGGAGTCTATTGCTGCTGCTATCATTTATTTAATTTCGTTATACAACCATTATCTAAATTAATGTGATTGATGAAAAGTCCAAAAAAAAAACTTTTTTACAAAAAAATACAACCGACGTTATTTTTCACTTTGTAGTGTTGTTTTAGAAGTCGCTTGTATTTTTTGTAAAAAAGTTTTTATATTTCCCTTTTTAGTTGTGGTACGCACGGCTACAGATCAAGCTGTAGATTTCCAGTATAAGCTGATCTCGCATGGTATATGATTTCCTTACAATGAGAGGTCAGTGTAAACTAATAACGAATAAAAAAACAAAAAAGTTTCAAACCGGACGAAAAGTTATGCGTGTGGGCACTTGCACTTGTCTAGCCGAAATTCCCATTGATGCGATGCGTGCTCTGGCACGCATCGCATCAATGGGAATTTGGGAATTTTTATTTTTTGATTTTTTTTTTTTTTGATTTGGGGGATTTGGGGAAAATGGGATTTTCGATGAGGATTTCAAACTGACAACTCACGCATCGCCGCGATCATACGGCGAACCTTGGCGATGATCGGCGACTACAGACGAGTAAGCCCTCCACACATTCATGCTCGCGGGTAATCGTCTACGATCGCCGAATGTGTAGGGAGCCATAACATTTACAGACAGGCGCGCTGTTGGTAAACTATTTCGATTCGTGTGTTGAAAATACAAGATGGCGGTGTTAGTTGCGATTTTGGTAACGCATCAAGATCCTTGTACAACTATATTATTATTTACCTATTGCAGTTGCAGGTATCTTGAAATGATTCGCAATCATCTGCCGCGACTTTACTTTTAAAAACCGTAACTACATCCGTCATCTATCCAATGGTATGGTACATCCTTAATTTTGACAGATGTCATGTCAAAGAACGCCATCTCCTCTATTGTTATTTCGATTCCGGAATAAATCTCGGAAACATTATTCATAAAAGGATTTAGAAAGTACGCAACAATGAGTGAATTAGTTTGGGGAATTAAAAACGGCGATATCGACCAAGTAAAAGACATAGTAGAAAACAAGGTAAGTGGTTCAAGTAGTGTCTGTAAATGTAAATCGGTTTTCATTCTACGTCGCCGTCGACGTGAACATTAGTCGTTGGCAAGAGAAAGCAATGTTTCTCATTAATTTCATGTCAAATTTAGTTCAAAATAAGGGAAAAACAGCTAACAAAAACTGAATCGCGTACTATTCACTCTTTTAAAATAGTCAGGAATACAATGCGTAAATGAATATTAAAACTGTAGTGAAACAGTTTGTAATTATGTACCTATGTAATTATTGTCAACTATGTATTGTACGCCCTCAATGCAGGCGCTTATTTGCTACGTCTCACAGGTATAACAGTTACAATGATCATAGTAATACATTTTTTCTGTTATTTTCCCCAATGAGAATACCTAATTGAATAAGAATTTAAGGAAAATTTATTTGTTTTAGAAAATTGATGTCAATGCTCTAATTGATGGAAGAGTACCTCTACACTATGCTGCTGATTATGGACAAACAGCTGTTCTCAACTATCTGCTGGACAAGGGAGCAGACCCTAATGTAAGTGTGCACATTCAGGACAATATATTTGTACTAGCAAAAGTAATATTAAAATTTGTCTAATTAAAATGCATATTTCAGATGTTGGACAAACATGGCATCTCTGTACTGCTAGCAGCTATATGGGAAGGTCATACAGACTGTGTTAAGACATTACTCAAAAACGTAGGTAACAGTACAAATAGTGAATATTGTGCTTTTTTTTGCAAAATTAATATGCATGACTTGCAATTTCACAGTTATGGTAATGGAAATTAATTTCACACATTAAATTCAATGAAACAGTCGGTACAGTATCAGTTATTATACAGTATTTGGACGAATTTATTTGGGAAATCGAGTATAGATATCTATGAGTCATGGATCTTTTATGGTTCATACTCAGAATGACTGTTTGAATATAGCCTATCTATAAGCAAACAACTATTATCTTACAGGGTGCGTCTAAAAATGGAAAAACCCCAGATGGAACACCATACATTGAAGCTGCAGAAAAAGAAGAAATCAAAGAACTACTTACATAGAATGAAATCGGTTATATTCAAACTGAAACAAGTAATCGCTCAGATTTACGTTTTGATGCTAAGGTAAAATCACTAAGATCAAACAAAAAATTAATTAATCCATTATAAAATATTTTTACAAGCATTTATTTACATTGTAATGAATTATTTTTATACGCTCAACATATTGAACTATAAAATATGTATTTGATTATGCGTCCATTTAGTAGTGTGTGTATCTATAAAGGCCTGACCTCCCTTATGGAGGTAAAATACAGCAATCACCTGAAATGTGATGGCTAGCTCATCCTTCCAGTGCTTGCATGAGATTTGTAAGAAGCCCCATTATCTAAATTTAGCAAATAAATTATTTAATATTAAGGTATAATTCCAACAAATAAGATGTAATTTTTATGGCTAAAATAATAAACTGATATAAACAAACCAACTTTTTATTTTTATATAAAATGGGTATGAACAGAACATAAAAATATTTTCAAACTTAAAGCTAATTCTTACCAGAAAAGAAAGGAAGGCCCGAGACTTGAGAACATCTCTTCAAAAGCTACATTATTCAGACATTAAAAATGACTTTAGAATCACAAATTATACATTGATCTTATTACTCTATCCTAATGGCCTATTCATATGTAAAAACTCCAATAAAAACTATAACATTCTCTAATTTTAATAATAAAATGTAATCTTAAACAAACATCACAAAACTGGTATTACAGCATTCTTTGGATCATGGAGGGAAAAAATGCAAAAAACGAGATGCCTATTATTATAAATCTCCACTTCCTGGATATTTCTTATACTTGTTATTTTTGGCTGGGGGACAGTAGCATGCATTTTTCTGTGCGTCCAAATATGACTTACAGCCAAGAGTTAATGTGCCCGTAAATAATAATTTTGCTGCAGCTTTGCAACCTGAAATCAAATTAGAATATTTTAGAAAATACAATAAATATATGAAGCATAAGCATTATCGCTGCTTAGGTAAATATAATTTTAGATGGGTACATTTTCTCAATAAATGTACCAAAGTAAAAATTTTCAGTTCGGTACATTTATTGAGAAATTGTTTCTTAAAAAATATATATTTATAGTTCAGAATCGTACCTTGCACATCTATCAACAATTCGGTCAAAAAACATTTTAAGAATGCAAAGCATTTAATTTAATAAACATACTTTTGTGTAAAAAAGTAATGATTTGACTACCCATTTGTAACAGCGTCCATAAGAAGCTGGGTAATTATTACAAAAAATAATTATTATAATTTTATTATAAAAAAAAATTAAGCAAAATAAGGTTATTTAAATAAATCTAATGCAATCAAGCACAGATTGTATTTAGCCTAGAAATATTAATTTTGAAAAATTTCGTGTGATTAGGGAGGAGGAGGGGGTCGAGCCAATTCTCGACATCTCAACAAGGGGGGATCGAAAATTCGCGTCACGTAACTAGTGAACGCCCTCTTAGGTTAGGAAAAAACATTTTGTGAGTACCTTTTGTAATTGTGTCTCCTGCTACATTAACTGACTTATAACTATCACAGTAATTGTAGAGGCATCTTTTGAAGTCCAAGTCACAAGTTTCTTTCCCACTATTACATGTATCATAACAAATGTCATGGGTATCACAACATTTCGTCATTTCTGCAAGTGGCAAGTATTCTGAGGCAACCTCAAAGCCGAGAGAACCACAACCATCTGATGTTGGGATGTGATTTCTATTGCGGACTGGTCTAGATCCTGAAAATAAAATGATTTTGTAAATTATTACAATTTCTTAAGCAATACAATTCATCATTATCTTCCTGCCCTTATCCCATGTTACTTAGGGTCGGCGTAACACATTTTCTTCCATTCTGCTCTATCAACCATCATTCACTACCTACTCTTTTATCATTCCTCTCACAATCCATCCCTTTTCTTTAACCTTCCTCTCCCTCCATCCATCAACATGTATATTCATCACTCTTTTACACCGCGTTTGCACTGGCGAAACATCGCATAAAAACATATTGATATCTCTATTTCTGTCAGCGTATCTGACAGAGATATCAACCTGAATGTTTCGCCTGTGCAAATGCACGGTTAGTCACGTGTTTCGTCCCTCATCACATAGTCCCATAAGCAGTACGATTATTAATGTATTTAGTTTGACCGAAGTATACCTTCAGGGCAGTTGAATATGCATTCCTCTTCCACAGCCGCATCGAAAACTTCATGCAGTGATCTGAACCTTTCAGCAACTGTTATAACATTTTTAAACATATCACCAAAAACTGATTCTGCCGATAGAACTGCATCCTTTAAATTCCTTAGCATGGAAGAGCCCATACCAGTGTATGCATAGGCCACGAAAGTTAATACGTAAATAGCAATCTTTTTATATGGAATCTCCATGTTGAACAATATTACCTTAATGCACTTTTTAAAAATGTTAACATTCTCTGACTGGTAAATCTCAACTAAAACCAGTGCTTTAGGAACACGTAATTTTTAAAATTCGGCTTGGATTGTAGCCAAAACAAAAATGTCAACATAGTTATGAATGTCAATGACCTTGTCATCACAGCTGACAGCTGACTGATTCATTTGCCGTCAGCCTGTGAGGCAAACGTACCGAGGATCAATTTGGTTGGATAATCGACTATGAAAGATGTAAGGAGCCTCCCCAAACCAAGTACTCTCCGACTACCTTAGAATATAGATCCTAAGCCGACTACTGAGCTATGCTACGGTGTCCTAGAAAAATGGTCACTGCAGTGACACCTATCATGAAAATGAGGGCAGTTGCAAAGTTTTAAATCATTAGATTCGCCCTACGCATCAAAAGATAATCGCGTTTCTGTTTCGGTTTGACAACTCTGACACATAATGACGCAGTGACTTGACTTGATTGTCATGGAAATGTTAAAGGTTGCATAGCATCAAGTGTGGGTTTAGTACTCTATAGAGATGGATATTTAAAATGAGTGACATGAAAAAAAAGAAAACAATGTACAGACTGGTATCTAGTTGAAATAAAAAAGTGTCTATTCGTGTCGTACTAAATACCTAAACCAATCAATCAATCTGCCTAGCCTTTTCCCAACTATGTTGGGGTCGTCTTCCAGTTTAGACTGGAAAAAAAAACTACTGACTGGAAAATACCAGTATTTTACATAGAGCGACTGCCTATCTGATCTCCACAACCCAGTTACTGAGTAATACGATACCCCTTAGTAAGACTGGTTGCCAGACTTTCGGGCTTTGACGACCCGTAACGACTGTCAAAGATCCACGAATGACAACCGGGACCAACGGCGCGTGTTTTCCGAGGCACGGAGGATTCTCGTTATTTAAAGATGGTCACCCATCCACGGACAACCCCGGCAAGCGTAGCTTAACTTGATGGATCGACCCGTGCGGCTGTTATTACTTAGCCTCGAAATCCTAACTAGTATTATAAATGTGAAAGTGCACAGAAACGGACATAGGGAAGTGCAAATCATCTATCAACCACGCTCTGTGCTACAGAGGTAAGTCAAATTAACTTCTTCAGAAAACGCTCTTTAATAAATGTATGAGCCTATGAGCTCACCCTTCTCAGTATGGACACTTTTTCGCGTGGCTAAGTACGGTGAGGGCAAATCCACGATTTCCTAGGAAAGCGACTGTAGCGGCCATCGTGAAAATTTGTCAATTTGAAACCCCACCCCCAACCATAAATATTGAAATCGCTAGATTTGCCCTCACCGTACTTAGCTATGCAAAAAAGTATCCATACTGAGAAGGGTGAGCTCTGTTGTGCCTGCCTGGGTTCTGGTGGAGCTGAGCAAAGAGCAAGGATCTTGAAATAAGACGACTTCTTTGGTTAGATATTATTCTTATATTAGGTCTTTACCTATGAAATTGCCGTCCTGCAGTACTGGCCATTTCAAATCAAAATAATTTTTGTTTGGCTAAGAATTCTAATTTCAAATTAATTGTATTTTAAAAACATGGTTTTTTTTTTCCAAAAGTAGTCATTTGTTTATTGATTAGTGTTACATTTTCATCGCATTTCAATCTTTTTCGTCATCATGGATACGTTAAAAATTCGAGTAATTATGGAATATGAGTACCGTCGTGGCAGCAACGCGGCACAAGCGGCACGCAACATCAACGACGTTTACGGAGCTAACACTACAAACCAACGCACCACTTGTTATTGGTTTGCTCGCTTCCGTTCTGGAAATTTCGACCTGAAAAATGAACCTCGCGGTCGTCCGAAGACTTTGGTCGACAATGACGAATTAAAGGCGATTGTGGAAGCTGATGATACACAATCTACGGCTGAATTAGCAGCAGCTTTCGACGTTAGCGTCAAAACAATATTGGTCCATTTGCGTCAAATTGGCAAGGTAAAAAAGCTTGACAAATGGGTGCCCCACGAACTCAATGATCGCCAGCGCGAAGTACGCGTCGAGACGTGCCTTGCACTGCTCAACAGACACACAAATGAAGGAATTTTGAACCGCATTGTTACCTGCGATGAAAAATGGATTCTGTTTGATAACCGCAAGCGCTCAGCAAGTTGGTTGGATCCTGGTTCAGCACCTAAACAATGCCCTAAACGAAAACTTACCCCTAGAAAAGTGATGGTCACTGTTTGGTGGTCTAGCGCCGGTGTGATTCATCACAGCTTCTTACCAAACGGGGTGAGCATTACTTCAGATGTGTACTGTGAAGAACTGAACACAATGATGGAGAAGCTGGCACATCTCCAACCAGCATTGGTCAATCGCTCGTCTCCGCTGCTCCTGCACGACAACACGCGACCTCATACTGCACAGCAGACGGTCTCCAAGTTGCAAGAACTGGGGTTGGAAACTCTCCGTCATCCGCCCTACTCACCAGACCTTGCGCCTACAGACTACTACTTTTTCCAGAATTTGGATAACTTCTTGGCGGGAAAAAAATTCAATACCCGAGAGGCAGTACAAAATGCCTTTGAAGAATTTGTTGCCTCCCGTCCAGCTGATTTCTTTAAGAAGGGCATCAATAAACTGCCACTGCGTTGGCAAAGATGCATTGATTGCATGGGTGATTACTTCGATTAATACAAATAAAAAATGCATGAAAAAAATTCGTTTAAATTTTTTCATACAAAACGGCAATTTCATAGGTAAAGACCTATTATTAGGACAAGCGTCCATTCCATAATGTCGGACAACACCAAGAGACATAGACAATACATTGTTATTTTTTAATTATGGATTCATAGACTAGAATGCAACAAGCTCATAGGCTCATATATTTAATTTAGCGTTTCCATAACAATCAAGTCAAGTCTCTGCGTCCATTGTGTGAGAGATGTCAAACCGAAACAGAAATGCGACTATCTTTTGACGCGGTAGGGTGAATCTAATGATTTAAATCTTTGCAACTCTCATCATTTTCATGACAGCCGTGACTGCGGCCGTTAAGTACGGTGACCGCTCTTCTAGGAAACCGTCCGGCGCACCCTGAGCAATCGACTTCTGTCGATTGGCTAATCCTTTCACCACGATGGCAAATATAAGTTCCAATCGGCCCTTATCAGGGCTAAACAGTTAACTAACAAAACCAGCCTTGCGTGTAATCTCAATCAACATCGAAGGGTTATCTCGGGATAAAGCAGAAATACCTTCTGAATTATCCCGCAAGACACATTGTGACATCTAAAGATGAAGAGATCCACCTGGATTCCACCCAAAACAGACAGGCCTCACATTCCTGGGACTGTCACTTGTCGCAGAGATCTGTCACCCTAAGCACGGTAACGCAATGTTTGCTACTTCCGGCGTAAGTATCATCTCTACAAAATGCTCTAGTGATCTAGTGAAAACAACATCGAACGTGTTCTGGAGCCAGCTGGATTTAGACCACTATCCTTATCCTTTAGCCGATATAAAACTATCGCGGCGATTTTATTTCGCACATTGGATTTTCAACTCTCGGTGCTGAGCCGAGCATTGAGAATACAACCTAACAACAACAGATTGCATCCCAGCGCGTCGAAAAAACACACTATTGGATTTTCAACTCTCGGTGCTAAGGCAAGGGCAAAATCCAGTGCGCGATAAAATCCTGCCGCGATATTTTACGCCCATGCGAACGTCGGCTTAAAGTTAAAGTTCGCGTGCACATTCGCAAGAAGCTGGCAGTATCATCACAAGCAACGGTAATGTTTTCCCGTTGTTTGTTTTATTTGTTTTAGTATATTCGTGTATTTGCGTATAGCTACTTATTTGTGCTTATGTTATATACCTATAACATAAGTGCAAAGATACAGTGGCGGCGCTAGACCAAACGTGGACGTGGGCGACATCAGCTTTGCGAGGCCTCTATAATTTTCCAGTCGGAAGAAAAACGTTAATTAGAATGGGCTGAATTACAGGTACAGACGCCAGCACATCAAGTTACTACAATCTGTCAAATTTCTTCAATAGATTTTCATCTTTATCGCTAAAGCATTAGGTTCAAGGTTGATTGGGAAAATTTGACAGTTTCGGGTGGCTAGACCTGCTGGCGTCTGTACACAAATAGTAGTAGTAGAGAGGAGGAGGAGGAGGAGGTAGGTATAGAGTTTTATTGCTAATCAATGATGACAACACTGTTTTCTATTTATGAAATCCTTGATAGTTATATAGAAAGTATAGATATACTGAATAAAAATATCGGTATCAATATCGATAAAGAGATACCGATATATATCGATATCTTGACATCGATACCAAAATTTTATCGATACCTATGCAGTCCCTGCAGGCCAGTCATGCTGTGGCTAACAACATATTGAGGAGTGATTGAAACGAGGAAAGTGGATTTGTAGACTTTTCGGTAGCCTACGACACCGTTAACATTTAGAGCTTGTGTGGAAAAGGTTACCAACGATCCAAAGTTAACTTGAATTCAACGAGAACTCCTCAATGACAGTCATTTTCAAGTGAATCTTCTTGTTTTCTTGATAAAAAAAAGTAGAGTGTGAACCCAAAACTATATTGTACTGTACTGTCTGCCTTAGGGTAGTGTACTGGTCCCTCTGTTGTTTAACATTTACACCAATGATCCACAAGGAAAAATTGCGAGAATGTTAAACAGAAACAATACACAATGATTATCCTTCTACCACGTCGCCTAACATTCACCAGATGGAGGGCGCCTCCCAAAGTTCTGCGAACAACTAGCCTGGCGCTCTGTTTCTCCGCTGGTGAAACAGAGTGGTGCCTGTCTATTATGGAGCCGCTCTGCCCACTTTAACTTAGTTGATTCAGCTCTAAATCAGACGTGCCGGATTTATACTGGTTGCCTTAATTAATACGAATGTTGTATCCAATGATTGCCATTGCACCTCTAGAAATTCGCTGGACAAGTCACATAGAAAGGAAGAAAACTAGAAAACGACCCACGCCATCCAATGCACAATTATAGCTCGAGTGACCCGGATATTTAGAAATCGTAAAAATTTCCTTGGGTGTGTGAGTCCAACATACTGTAACATGACCTCGGAAAGATGTGGTAATTGGCGGGAGAACCTCAAACCTCCTGACTTTCATCAAATCATCAGAGAGCCTTTCACCCGGGAGCTCGTTGCCGTGCCCAAATAATTCGTCGGCAGCAGCAAAATCTTTAAAGGTGGGGACTCTCGGATGGTTCCGATCTTATTAGTGCAGCAGGTCAAGCCACCCGAAACTGTCAAATTTTCTTAATCAACCTCGAACCTAATGTTTTATCGTTACAGATGAAAATCAATTATTGAAATTTCTTGATGTGCTGGAGTCTGTCCACACCTACCAACTTATCTGTGAAATGGCGAAAATTGGAATTACGGCCGTCATGTTGGAATCATGGTCTTCGTGTTGAATGTGGTGTCATGTTGGGTCTTCGATTGTGCCGACGCATGTCATTCGATTGTGTCGTCGCATCGACGGTGGCATCCTCTTTCAGTTCACAGATAAGTTGGTAGGACTGTACATGCGGCGTCTCCCCGCAGACCATAGCCCACCTTTCATCTTGCGCCGCGTGCCCTGTCACCTGTACACATATGGATCTAATGTCGTCAGCGAATAGTGTTTCAGCCACCTTTCAATAAGGGATATAATAGTATTATTTTATTTATTTATTTTATTTTATTTATTTGGAAGAACAAACAATTACACATTATATATTACAAATAAATAGAAAATAAGGAGTTATACAAATGTGCAACCAACAACGTTCTCCACAGATACACAAAAAAACAAAGACAATATTGATAAAGTAAAAGTCGGACAGAATCAGAATAGAAAAGATAGACATAAATTACAGCAGCAAGGAACACTAGAGAAATTTACAATACATTTTTGATTGTGTCAAGCAAGATCTTTTTAAATTTTCCAACGGATAAAGCAAATAGATCCAAGTTAGAGAAAAACTTATTAAAATTGCCTGTAAGGCGACGTAGAGGTGCCCGCAAGCCTGCATTTGTACGACTAGCTACCTAATTGCGAAAAACATTTTCGTCATCCGAGTCAGTCTAATTGATTTGGCTTTGACTGCAGTTTGTTTTATTTTATGTCTTTCGAATTGCGAAACTACAATAGAGTGTGTAACCAACTCCAGTCTGTGTCACGTGGTTTGGAGACAGTAAAGAGTGAACGAAAAGCGACTAAAAAGACAAAGACTACACAAATACACTTGACACTTCTACAAATCTACACACGTTATTTCTTTAAAAACTGGCTTACTTACTTGTAGGTAGTGATGATATCGAAATAGGCACTTTCGCTATTGAGCAAAACAGCCTTAGTCTTAGTGCACCTTGTACAAAGCCCTCATTTTATCATCAACAGAGCGCTAGTTCTTGACTAGAGAAATCTCCACTATAGGTAGATAGAGTAACTCCACGTGGTGACTAGTTCAATATTCATTATAGGCCCATGTTTCTTTATGAGATAATTTGTATTTGTATATTGAAAAATGTAACAACTATTATTTTATTAATAATAATGGGAGGATTCTTTTTTTTTTTTTTTTTTTCTTTTTATTCATGACCATAGATACAAGTCTTTCAGTCGCATACATAAATGGTAATATTACAATACAAAGGTAATAAGGTACGAGTTACACTTCAGTAAATAACATTAACATATTAATAAGTTTTTACATCAATAGTTTTGTTCATTATTACCAACTGGCCACCCTTTCGGGTTGCGTGGGTACATCTCAGTGATATTATGTTAACATCGTTATTTTCATACTAAACATACAAACCTAGACATTTAAATAACAACATTAATTAAATTTTTTCTATAGTATTACAAATATATTTATACAACACACTAAAATATTCCTTATTTTCTAACAAATCCTGAACGCGGCGGGGAACACTTTGTGACGGTTGACGTTCACTTTCAATGTCATTGTCATTGTCATTTAATTCACTCAATTCACTGACCAAAATCAAACGTTGAATGTTAAAACTTGAACACTGTAAGATAATAATATGATCCAAATCAGCATCCTCTGCTCCACAATGATGACATCGACTATTGTTAATTATGCGAATCCTATTCAGGTGAGCTGGTGTTAAGCAATGTCCCAATCTCATGCGTGCTATAATAGTTATAAATCTTCTTGTGATGTATTTGAAGTTATGATACCAAGGTTTAATCGGTAATTCATTTTGTATTTCAGCATACCATCTGCCTTTCGTTTCCAGGGTTATGTCCCAATACTCCTTCCATAAGTGTCTATTAAGTTTTTTAAAAAGGCTGTAGTAATCAGTGAATGGAACCTTGAGCAACTCCGATCGATCCTCATCATGATCTGAACGGGCCGCCATGTCAGCTACCTCATTTCCACGAATGCCACTGTGTGAAGGTACCCATACAAATTCTACTTTAATATAGTTATCAAGTAGTTTTTGGATTATAAGTCTAATATTACAAATAATATAATTTAACTTATAAGAAATATTTACATTATGTAGAGCAGACAAAACACTTCTGGAGTCTGTAACTATCAAAATATTATGTACATTATTTACAAGACTATTTACATGCTGCAGTGCACAATAAATTGCATAGCATTCTGCAGTGAAAATGCTACACACCCTGTTTAATTTGATACATTTGGTGAAGTCTAGCTGTGGATCATAGAAAGCTGCATTTACATTATGGTCTGTTTTAGATCCATCTGTGTATATAATATAATGTTCTGGTCTATTGTCTTTAAACTGTAAAAAATCAAATTCATTGTGCACCGTGTCAAAATGGATTGCAAAGCAGTTAATAATACCATTATAAGGAATTTTGTATATAGGCCAAATATTGTTTTTAACAATATCTTGTGAATTCTTATTTACATGTCCAAATATTGTTGGCATTTCAGGTAGAGTTCCACCAACCAAGGAAGAAGCAGAAATGGCATTGGGAGGAATTGACTGTGAGATTTCAGGATGTATTGTTAGTTTCTTTAGTAAAGGATTATCATCTGATGCCATGACTTTTAATAAAAATCTCTCAGCCAACAACAACCTTCGTAATGTCAGGGGAGGTATACATGTCTCAACTTCTAAAGAATTAATAGGTGTGGAGCGCATAGCACCACAAATAAGTCTCAGTCCCATATTTTGAATTACATCCAATTTTCGTAACAAGGTGCTATTGGCATTCATGTAAGCTAAACTACTGTAATCAAAATGGCTTCTCACTATACTTTTGTACAGCATACTCATAACTTTGGGGTCAGATCCCCAAAAACTTCCTGCTAAATGTCTCAATAGATTAATACCTTTCAGTGCTTTGTTACTTATATGGTTAATATGTTCATCAAACTTTAATTTATCATCAATAATGACGCCTAGGAATTTGTGCTGCTTAACAACAGGAATTTCTACATTATTGTATGAAATTTTAATATTGCTAGGAGTATTTACATTTTTACTGATAACTAAAACTGAACTCTTTTCTGGACTAATTTCTAATTTAAGTTTACTATGGTAATATCTGTATAATTGAGACAAAGCCTTATTGATATTAGACATTGCTATATCTATGTTTTGATTTATGCTGTACAAAAGCAAGTCATCTGCAAATTGCAGGATATTTACACCTGGGACATCTACATATTTTAATATTTCAGAAGTGTATAAGTTATAAAGTAAAGGTGACAAAGTTGCCCCTTGCATTGTGCCTTTGTTGACAGTCCTAGGTCCATGCAATTTATTATTATATTTAACAAATACAGTTCTATTGTTTAAAAAAGAATAAAGCCATTTTAGAACATGACCAGGTATACCAATATCGTGAGATACTTGAATGAGTTCTTCTATATTTACATTGTCAAAAGCACCTTTTACATCTAAAAACACGCAGATTGCATTAGAGTGACTTAATTTAACCTGTTTTGCATCTGATAATAATGATACAAGGCTTTCAGAGCAACTTTTACCTTTTCTGAAGCCAAACTGTATAGGAGGAATTAAGTTTTGAGATTCAACAAAATAATCTAATCTTAACTTCAACATATTTTCAAAGAGTTTACCCAGACAAGATGATAAGGAAATAGGTCTATAAGAAGAAGCACTACCTACAGGTTTATTAGGTTTTAAAATTGGAATGACACACTGTGTTTTCCAAGACTCGGGTATTACTAATTCATTCCATAGTTTATTATAAATATTAATTAATGTTGTTTGTGCATTTAAATGTAATTTTTTTATTAACATGTAAGGTATGTCATCCAATCCCGGTGTAGTATCTTTCCTACTCTTTAAAGATGTTTTGAACTCTTCTATAGTGAAATTGTTCTTGAGAAATACATTTACATCATTTTCTGTAGCATTTTCGAACAAATACTCACACCTATTATCATCTATTTCAGTAGAATCTGCTAAGTTATCTAAAAAACTTGGAACCCACTCATCATTGATGTTTTTGTTTCGATTTGTTCCAATTTTTTTAAATTTTTTAATGTATCCCCATATCCTAGAAACTGGAGTTAACCTATTGAAGCTGCTACATAAATTTTGCCAAGAAGAAGAACTTTCTTCCTTCAGAATTATTTTCTTTTTTGCATCTAGTTTTTTATACCTTATCCAGTTTTCAATGTTGGGTTGAGAAAAATAATACTTTAATGCATCTTTTGATTTTGCGACAGCGTCACTACATTTTGTATTCCACCATGGTACTGGTTTTTTAATTGCTGTGTTTGCACCTAATTTTCGTTTTGGAATTGTTTTATTCCTTAAATCATTTAATGTTTCTATAAAATGGTTATATGCATTGCAAGGGGAATCATTTATTAAGTCCAAGTGGGAAAAACAAGTTTCTGATAGGCTATAATATTCGTCCCAATCTGCCTTGCTATAAATATATTTCTCTTGATCCACAGGAGGTGATGTGTCATACATAGATGGCTGAATGTTGATCTCAAGTAAGGTTGGAAGATGATAGCTACCCATGGGATCGTCATGAACATACCAGTTACATAAATGAGCTATTGAAGAGCTAACAAGGGCAAGATCTATCGCTGAAGCTTGTCTATTAGGATATGGAACAGTTGTTGGTGATCCATCATTCAAAATACATAAGTCAAATTCATCAATTATATTATATAAACATCTACCTCTATTATTATCACTATGGCATCCAAAGGCTATGTTATGAGCGTTAAAATCACCCATAACTATACAAGGTTTGGGTATGTTATTGATTATGTCCTTTAACTTTGCCGAGTCAAACCTGATACTTGGAGGGCTGTACACACAAAGTATTGCCATTGCTCCAAATTGTGTTTCTATAGTGATACATAAGTTTTGAATCGATTCTGAGAAGTGTGTATTAACTACTTTGTACTTTAAACGATGATTCACCAAAATGGCTACTCCATTGTGAGAATTTATGGAATTTTTGTGGATTAAATTATATGTGGGAAAGTGTGGAATTATAGAATTAGATTTGAACCAAGTCTCATTAAGAAGACAGATATCTATATTTTTTTCAATTAATAAATTTTGTAATAGGCTTCTTTTACTCTGTAAACTTTGTATATTATACTGTAAAATATTTAGATAATTATCCATGTTTAAATTAAATTTGATAAAAATATTTCTTTTATTTTCTTATGTGTGAGTGGTCCATCAGAGTCACTCTTGTTTCCTAATGCAACCAACGATTTAACAATTGCGTTAATTATAATATCATTATTTGCTACTTGTTTAATATCTAAAGTTTCATTAGTTTTAGCCTTATCAGTAACCTTGGGTAAAACAGGGAAAGATTTCTCATTAAATGTAGGGGTTGGTTTCACAACAGTGGCATACGATTGCTGCAGAAATTTTGCCTTTTTCTCTTCAATTTTTTGTTTTTTAATGGGACAGTCTCGTGAAATGGCAAGATGATTACCTGCGCAGTTGATGCATGTGATCTCTTCGACATCGCATTCTTTGTAGGAGTGACGACCAGCACAAGAAGAGCAGTTTTGCTCGCCTCTGCAAGTCTTAGCAGAGTGGTTAAATTTAAGACACTTATAACATTGCAATAGTGGTGGTATGTATGTTTTCACCTCGTATCTAAATAGTTGTATGTAGGCGTATTGCGGTAAAGATGTTGATGCAAAGGTGACAGCAACTGTATTCAGAGGCACTAATTTTCCTTCTACCTTACGCATGAATCTCTTAATTGATATTACTTCAGAGTCACACACTATATTTTTATATATATCTTCATTGGAAAGTTCTTTGGGCACAAACCTCAATACACCAATCCTTTCTGTCAGATAGGATGGTATGAATGCTTTAAATTTATTCCTCCACAGGAACTCTTCCATTTTTAGAAAATTATTGGCCGCAGTCGCTTTTCTAAATGTTACTCCTATTTTATGCGCATTTACTCTATGTACACCTAGGACTCCTTTAACATTGTCTGATATTAGGTTGGTGAGTGTGATAGGATTTTTATTCCCTACCTTCTCCTGTTCTGTCGACTCGACGTATACTATATATTCTGAACTCGTATTTTCTATAAACAATCTTTTATAGTTTGGTTTAGTAAAAATATTGTATTTATTTATAGAGTCAGAATTTCGAGTACCGGTAATTTTTCTTTTCTTCTTTTCCCCTGGCTCTGGCGGCTCCTCACCGCCACTGGTGACACTCATGGTGGTTCGAGGTCTTGTCAGAAGTTATTTATGTGGTATTTCCGTATAATTTTATATTTAATAAACTTTTTGCGAAATCAAAATTACCGCCTCGTTTGACTTCCCGCCAAAAAGTCCGGGAGGATTCTTCTTTATCAGTGTTGCCAACTTCTTTTTCGCTAGTCCACTAGCTAGCGGCGATTCTTCAAACTATCATAAATAAACTAGACAACTTTTTAATTTTATTTATCTTCCTATTACCGACGTTCGGTCACTGTTTTGGAGGTCCATTTGAAGATTTGAAAATGAAAATAAAACATAACATAGGTATGATAGTAAACATGGTTTTTTCATCATCCTACTATAATATCACAAAATAATGAATGAAAAAGTTAGTAGAAGATGTTTGGATTTTTGTTAGACAGACAATAATGGCTTAGTTTTTTTTTATCCCGGAATTATGTTCCCGTGGGGCGATTTTTTCGAAATGACGTTTTTTTGGATCTCCACTCGGGTGGAGCCCATTCACACTACATTCGTCCCTATATTTGTCATGCTGAACAGTCTTTCCAAATCAGCGTAAATCCGCAAAGGTTTTGGTATTTGAAAGAAAAAATCGTAAAATTATTAACACTGGTTTTAGGCAAACAATAAAACATGCCATAATCGTGATAATATAACATTTTTTAGAGTTAAAAGTTTTGGAAATTGATTGTATTGTTTTTTACAATTTGAATTAAACTAACCACTAGACAAAACCACCAGCCACTAAAAGAAAAATTTCTCCGCCAGTAGGGGTGCCAAATCCCCCAGGTTTAGTGGAAATTCTACTAAGTTGATAACACTGCTTTTCTATGATATTTTCATTGGCTACAGATTATAAAAATGTGAAAAGAAAAACGTTTCGTTACCTATTTCAAATATGGTAGCTTTTGGTAGAAAGTGTTTTAAAAATTGTTTTTTAATTTTTCGGCAATGATTGAACATCTTTATTTATAAGCATTAGTAGACCATCAGTTGCAATTAAAACAAAATTAAATTATAGCACAATAATTCGGAAACAAATAATTCCAATATGATGAAACAAAACGCTTCAACGTTACAGATTAGGAGCAATTGGTTAGTACATCTCTATACAATTCTAATGGATTGGATTTTTTTTTATTTCATAATTCCAAATATGGAAGCCAGAACCGACAGGAGTTTGTTTAAATTGGGAATCTATTTCCGAAACAAACTGTGTTTCGCAATTAGGGTGTAGGAGTGGCGGGGTATTATATAAGATTATATCCCGAGATTTATAATCGTTTATCGCGAGTAGTTTGAGATGTAATTATTACATTTCAGAGTAAACGGTTCCATTTCAAAGTACGGTGAGCGATATTTCTAACTCGAGATGTAATAAAAATTAATTACATTGTATTAAGGCGAAAGCGCCAGGGTATCCCGCGAAATTCAAAATTTCTTACGTTTTTTGCAATTTGCAAGTCAGTATTAGGTTTTATGTTGATCAAAATTTGATTCGCGACCGTAACAAGTATGTTTTTACAGAATTATAATTATTAAAGTCGTCAATACAACTCTTTAAGACCAGGTAATCCTGTTGAATGACTATTTCATGAAATCTTGACATTTGAGGATTGTACTAACTTAAGGAGTTGTATTTTTGATTCTAATGATTATAATTCTGTAAATACATATTTGTTACGGTAGCGATTCATACTTTAATCTACATACAACCTAAGACTGACTTACAAATTGCAAAATACGTAAGAAAATTTGAATTTCGCGGGCTGTCCTGGCGCTTCTCCCTTAATGGAAAGGCGGCTTTAGTATTAGCGTTGCTCGAAGGAGTTGCTAACCAAACAAAAAAGTTAACTTTTCAAACAATATTTGCCATAGACACAATATGAAGAAGAACATCGACTAATTCATAAATAAAATTTTTAGTATGGCAATATATCGACATTTTATGAACGTCCGGTAGCCATATTGTTTTAAAAAGTTATCCTTTTCCGTTTTGTTGTCGTGAAAATGACGGGCTTTAGCAATAAGGTGAGAAGAAAAAATATGAAAATCGAGTAAAATGCCTTCAAGTGGACATAATAATTAACTTAAAACTGCAATGTGCCTTCTAATCTTTAATTTTGTTCGTTTCTACCGTGTAATAAATTTTAACAACATGCACTGTCCATGCACCACACGTGCTTTCGTGTGTTTAGCATTTGTTACAGGACAATATTACATGAAACTGTTCGTATATTCTTTGTTACAAGGAATTCCGAGATCCCAGTTACAAATATTGTGTTTTAGAACAATCAGAAATTGAAAATGTGTAAATAATTTTGAGGTTATACGGTACGTCAGCGGTGGTTTTTAACCAGTGTGTATACTTGTGTTCCAGGCCATAGTAATCGATGGCCGTGGCCATCTGCTCGGCCGCCTGGCCGCAGTCATTGCTAAGGTCCTGCTGGAAGGTAACAAAGTCGTGGTCGTGCGATCTGAGCAGATCAACATCTCTGGTAACTTCTTCAGGTAAGAATATCTCTTAGCTTTCCTACTTTGTGCTGGTTTCATGAACATACATATCTCTAAGGATAGCGTTAATTTCTGATAATCAGCCTTAAGAATTAACATTGTTTCATGGTGTTTAATAACAGCACATTGTGGTGAACTTTTGTTTAAAAAGATGTACTATAGGCCAAAGTTCCGCATGATCACCTCATAGGCGATAATCGCATGCACGGCTCACGACTTGATCGCCCAATGTTCGTTTGTCACTAACTGTGCTCTCACAGGAATATTTTCTTAAGTCACTTAAGAAAATATTCCTTAATACTTAAGTTAAGTGAGCATGCTTAAGTTTTGTCCATAGTACACCTACCAAGTATCACATTAATAATTTATGAAAGATGACGTTTATAACAGTTATACAGATTCTACAAATGATGTTTTACTTGGGTAATTTGCGACTGAATATTGACAAAAAATATGTTGTTACTCATAAGTTATCTGATAAATGTCCCACATTTCCATTTGATATTGTGTTTCTGAATCAAATGACTCAAGATTTTGATGTATTTCAGGAACAAATTGAAGTTCATGTCATTCCTTCGCAAGAGGTGCAATGTGAACCCCGCTCGTGGACCTTTCCACTTCAGAGCCCCTTCCAAGATCCTGTGGAAGACTGTTAGAGGTATGTATTCTCAGTTACAGACTTGCAGACATAGTAAGTGGATTATTAGGATTTGCGCAACAAATTAAGATCTCTGAAAGCCAGACTATGTAAGTTGTCTGTTTACATTGAGTTATTGCATGAAGGCACATTTACATGTAATACTGACATCAGCTTTAAGGGGTAGCTTGTTACAGCCAGATTTAAACAAAACCCATGTTATTGATAAAAAAAAAATACAAGGCACATAATTATAGCAACTTTTTTGTGGCAATTTTTATCACCTTTCAATTTGCCTAAGCCTCCTAAGACAATCCACTGACCCCTTATCTTTGTCAGACTTAAAACACTGCTCTAATGATTACTTCTATTGGACCTACATTATTTGATGTTTATGATATGAATTATTTTATGAAGCCCTTCAAACACAATTATTAACCACTTATTTGTAACAGTGAGGTTCACAAGGGACATTAAATTGTGTTTCAGGCATGATCCCACACAAGACTGAGCGCGGAAAGAGCGCGCTGAGGAGGCTCCGTGCGTACGACGGTTGCCCGCCACCCTACGACAACCGCCGTCGCGTGGTTGTGCCCGCCGCTCTCCGCGTCTTCTGCTTGAAGCCTGGCCGTAAGGTATGTTGACCGTTCAATTATGTTTTAATTTATTTTAATAATTGTCCTAACAACATGGTACAAAGCACTTGTTGAAGCCAGTACAATGATAATGAAGTTTAAAAAATCCTGTGTCTTGATTATTTATTATTGATCCTGTGACAGTAAAATAGAGTAATTCAACAAGAATTTTACAATGATGTTTCATTTGGGTAATTTGCGACTGAATAACCATGTTGCAGTTTTATAAAAGTCTGAGACCATTTCACTAGTCTTAACCCCCTACATCAAACAAAACTAGGAAGTTTTAACCAATTATTTATTATTTTAGTACTGTCACGTCGGCCGCCTGTCCCACGAAGTCGGCTGGAAGTACCGCGACGTCGTCCGCAAGCTAGAGAACAAGAGGAAGGTCAAATCCGTCAAGCTGATGGCCTACGAGAAGAAGCTGAAGGTTTGTGTCAAAGATTACTGCTATTTATTAGCTTGAATAATCCAGGCTCTCTGTAACACTGTCACTTTTTGACTGTTTTGTAATGATGATTACATTCTTACCTACATTATTTGAGTACAAATGAAAATAACCCTTTACTGATTCAGATTTTAATCATTGTGCTACATCAAAAAGTATATTTGGCAGATATATGACTTGTATAATATCTTTGCAGAGGATCACGAAGGAATCCGGCGAGAAGGTTGCGAAGACGACGGCGCCGTTCACCGCAGTCATCCAATCCTATGGATACAATTAGGATTAAGAGAATATAAATATAAAAACCTTTGGTTGCCCACAACTGTATTTTTATTTATTATCATTAAAGCAACCACTGATCCTCTAATAGTCCCCGACATGAAGCACTAAAAACCGGCTGCCAAGTATGTGTCTGAAGTCGGAACACGCACAGCGAAGGGTTCCGTAATTGGGATGAATATTTACGCAAACGGGCGGTTTTTATGACCACAAAAATAAGTTGTTTTTCATAGTATTTGTCGTTGTTGTTGCTGTTATACCTAACCGAAAATATCCCATAACTCAAAAAATTCCTGTAACTGGCATGGCCACCATCAGGGATTTTAATTTTGATGGGTTCATAGCTGGGGTCCGATCTGGAAAGCATCTCCCCAGGTTGGCCACATTTATATATCTCAAAACCTAAGCCACCTAGCGACAGAAATTAGTACCTCCTCTCGTGCACGAAATTTATAATTTGTGAGTCCAGCCGATCCAAAGATATTCACGAAAAACAGATTCCGCTGGAGTAACGTTACTGCTGCGCCATGTTTTTTTACCAGTGGTTGTAGCTGAATACAAACTAGCTACCTAGATAGATATAAGAAGTCAGAGTTATTCAACATACCGCTGGGAAAACGTTTAGCAAATTGCTGTATCTCAAACGGCATGACATAAGCACGACTACGATTTTTTTTACTACGGTGGGTCTTAATTTGTGCAATTTTATTTTTTCTTTATTGGACACCATTGGAGCACCATATTTATTTTCTAAATCCTCGCGCTTCAATGAAATACCCTAGAAACTTACCAATCATGGTGGTTTGTACCTTTTATTTATTTATTTATGTTAATACGGTTTGTGGACCAATTACATTATCAACTCGTGCATCATGAGAAATTAGAGGTTTCTATTCCAACTCCTTAGAGATATTCCATTTTAAATAAAATCTGGCTACGATATAATGAAACGCTGCAATACAGGGGTTATTATTAAGTGACGACAATAATTTCAAAAGCAAGTGATGGTAATTATGATTTTACCTATACTATACTCGCTACAAAATAATAGGTCCCTTTTGGCAGTCCATAACGTTTCATAATTATGCCAAAGAGAGACAAACGTAGAGGGACACCCTCATGTCAAATCGGACTTCTTAGATTGACCAAACTTTAATGATTAGTACTTTCAATAAATTAGGTATTTATCCAACTGAAAAAACCTAAACAGTCAGTTAAAAGAAAAAACCAAAATGAAAAGAAATCACAAGATTAACCAAACAAAACCTAATGCCTACATAAAAGCGGCCGTACAGTACATCTATACATTTAATAAATCTCTAGACGAAGCGTTTCTGTACATTGCGAATATTTGAAAAAAAATAGCTGGGGTGTTAAAGAATAAACAACAGATGCCATTTCTACCATTTTTGTCATTTTTGTCTGTTTGTCTATGAGAGGTTTGGTTGTTCAAATATCACGTAAAAAGTACAAAACCAAAATGGTTAAAATTTATACTCAAATATTGTGTGTAACTCAGAGTTATATTTAGTTTTTGTTCATCGCAATCGCTTCACTCTATCAAAAGATATTAATTAATCTTTAATGTTCAACAAGAACTTTTCATTACACGTAATGTAGAAACACGTAACGACATCTATTGACCTGGAAAGAAAGTAACGTAAACTCATGTAGGTTTCTGAGATCGTTTGTTGTTTTAGTGTGGTTATTTTCGCATACTTCACGCTTAACATTGTGAATAGAATATACCTAACTCCCAATAATCCAATCAAAAGTTAGGTTAATTAAAGTATTCCGAATGCGTTGTTTATTAGTATGGTACTGGTGGCGCTACCTATCTTTCAAATCATGTTACAGCTTAGTTATTTCACATGAAACAATGATAAATATTCATCTATTTTTAATCGACTTCAAAAAGGAGGAGGTTCTCAATTCGTCGGAACCTTTTTTTTTTATGTATGTTCCCCGATTACTCGAAGATGGCTCGACCGATTTGGATTATTTTTTTTTTTTTTGAAAGGGTATACTTTCCAGGTGGTCCCATGATCATCAAGTCAGGATCTGATGATGGGATCCTGGAGAAAAAGAGAGAACTCTTCCAATTTTATAGGCACACTTGAAGCGATTTGGATAG
The DNA here is from genome assembly GCA_946251885.1 of Cosmia pyralina. NCBI lineage: Eukaryota > Metazoa > Arthropoda > Insecta > Lepidoptera > Noctuidae > Cosmia > Cosmia pyralina. Next base: position 12,869,969 of record OX276359.1, on the reverse strand, counting down.
TTTTTGGAAGAGTACTTTCTTGGAGTGGTCCCATTTCAATTTGGTGAAGATCTGATGAAGAACTTCTGAGATAGGCAACGGAACTCCTCAATGATTGATAGCAAATGGACTGGGATTGCTGAAATCTCATGTCTGTTTGTTGTTTACACCAGTTCATAACATAACATCACGCCAGTGCGCTGTGAAGGGGTAAGCACATGTGAACCACTAAAAAGTGAAAAATAAAAACTTTTTTACAAAAAAATACAACCGACTTCCAAAAACAACACTACAAAGTGAAAAATAACTTTAATTTCGGAAGTCGGTGGCAAAAACGAAAATACATTTAATCAGACACAAATTCACACACAAATTCTAATACCACTATCTGCAAAACAAACTAGAACATCATCCATATAAAAGTGGGGGGAAAATACGTATTATTGAAGCTAACTCAAAAACTACCGAAGCAAAGTTAATCAATTTTATATGGGACCAACTGTGATGTATACCTACCCTATCGAATAAAACAAAAAAAAAATCCAAATCGGTCCAGCCATCTTCGAGTAATCGGGGAACATTTCCGACGAATTGAGTTCAATTGAGAACCTCCTCCTTTTTGAAGTCGGTTAAAAAGAACGAACGAACAAAACAACTTATCTACATACGAGGGGGGATCAAAAAGTAGTGAGAACGACTTACTCCTTGGTAAGAAAAAAAAAATAAATACTAGCAGGCATAGCTCAGATATATAATTGTAATATTAATAAAGAAAAAAATCATAAAGAAAAAAATTTTTCACTTTGTAGTGTTTTTTTTGGGAGTCGGTTGTATTTTTTTTGTAAAAAGTTTTTATTTTTCACTTTTTAGTGATGCCTACAGCCCACACATCGAATACCACTCTGCAAAATAAATTAGAGCATAATTCACTTAGACTATGTGGGAAAATTACGTATTAAATGATTGAAGCTAACTAAAAAGCCACTCATCAGAACTTGAAGATATTTATATGCGACCATCTCAAATAAATAAAAAGTAAGCCGTGTCAGAAGTTTGGAAGGCGTAGTTTTATGTTGACGAGGCTACGAAATCTGACTTCTGACAATCGAAGCCACACATAACATACAACTCAAGTAGCGCAATTTAAAGCGGTATATAATTACCATTAAAATCATTTATAGCCAAAGTGCACCTCATAACAATTCCAATAAGCCTAAACACGGCAGAATACATTGTTTTGTTACTGAGTTCCGGTGCCTACCTTCATCTTCATCAGATCGGTTCGATGGTGATTTTCATCAGAACCATTTATTTAAAGCTTCGTCATAGTCGCTTAACTACACTTCTGGACACATCTTTTGGCCCACCTTGTATTTTCAGTTTCGTTTGGTCCTAGCTAAAATTTTATATTAGGTCGAGCAAAAAGTTTTTATGCAGTTTTGAACCTGGCACATTCACAATTTCATTCAATAGTCTTTTTTTGAATTTCGAACACAGAATTTAAAGAAACAAAAGACAATTTGGAGCCTGTTTGTTGATATCAAACAATCGAATACTAAGAAAACTTGGTTTTATTGGTTTACTTGGATTTAATTCTTGAAAAAGTGATTGATATCTTTGGTTTTGCAACAAACATTACTTATTCTTAACATTAAGGTGAGGTTCTACCAATAATCTATGGATACTTCACCTGAAGTCGCCGCCTAAGCTGTGGCACTTATTCAGGCCGGACACAGCCAAAGAAACGTGAGTGCTCAACTTAATTTAAGTCGATCTGCGGTCCGAAATGTTTATCGGAGGTACCTAGAGACTGGCGGCTTTGTTCGTCGCCAAGGAAGGCCACGATCTCGGGTCACAACTGAAAGGCAGGATCGATTCATCGTGACGACCAGCTTGAGAAATCGTCACCTTACCTCCATTGAGATACAAAACCAACTTCGCGACTTCCACGGAGTATCTGTGAGCGCTCGAACTGTTCGGAGAAGGTTAAAAGAACGCGATATGGTACCACACAAGCCAGCTAATGGCCCCAAACTAACGCGAGCCCACCGAACAGCGCGCCTTCATTTCGCACGCAGTCATTTAAATTGGACACAGCAAGATTGGAGCCGTGTACTCTTTTCTGAGGAGTCTAAAATTGTGTTACATGGCAATGATGGAAGGAAGAAGGTCTACCGACGTAAGGGAGAGCGTTTCGCACAATGCTGCTTTGAAGAGAGGGTTGCTTATGGCGGTGGCTCATGGACTGTCTGGGGCGGTATATCCGCGAGCGGCAAAACTCAACTTGAGGTTGTTACAGGACCACGGCTGCCAACATTAAATGCTGAAAGGTACATTCGTGAGTGCTTAGAACCTCACGTGATACCATACGCGGACTATGTGGGCCCAAATTTCCTTTTTATGCATGATAATGCAAGAGCCCATGCGGCCGGCATCGTCAGGGAATATCTTCGGGATGTGAACATCACAGTTATGGACTGGCCAGCCAGAAGCCCAGACATGAACCCCATTGAGCACATGTGGGACGAGCTAAAAAGACGTGTTAGGGCTCGTCAGCCAGTTACCCAGACGATGCAGGAGTTGAAAACTGCCATAGAAGAGGAATGGGAGATGATCCCTCAAAATTTCATAGAGCGGTTGATAAACTCTATGCCTAATCGTATGAGAGCTGTGGTAGATGCCCATGGAGGCAACACGCGTTATTAAATTAAACCTTTATTTGATAAAACATGTTTTTTATTCAAAAATCAATTGCCTTTAACAAGGCGCATATCCGACTTGTTAGGCGTAGCTCCATGTCGTATGGTATTCTGAATTCAAATTTAAAACAATACGATCGAAAAAGATGGTAAAATGTATCAGGTTTAAAACTGCATCAACAGTTTTTGTTCAATCTAGCAATCATATTTCGGTAGGGGCCATCGAAACCTAAACTCTAAGGTGGGCCAATAGATGTGTCCAGAAGTGTATCTTAATCGAGATATCTTATCGCCACCCGTGAAATACGTATTATCGTTGAGAAGTTCCCGTGGCCATCTGTAGTCTTCTTCATCAGTTCCACTTCACCAGATGGATGGAATTCCTCATGGATCCCATCATCAGAACTGGATTTTGATAAAAATGGGACCATTCTGGAAGTACCTATATCCTTTCAAATAAAAAAATAATTTTCTAAATCGGTTTATAAATGACGGAGTTCTGAGGTAACAAACATAAAAAAAAAATACAACCGAATTGAGAACCTCCTCCTTTTTTGAAGTCGGTTGAAAACGAAATGTTGTACTACTTTAAGAAGGTTGGCATACTGTACGGCCGCTTTTATGTAGCCATTCGAATTTGTTCGGTTAATCGTGTGAATTCTTCTAAGAGTGATCTAAGTGTTAGGTTTCTTCAGCTGAAACTTTAAGGATACACAATTTAATAAAAGTAGGTACTAATTATTAGTACCTAGGTATAATCATAACTACCGTCACTTAATAATAACTCATGTATTGGAGCGTTACATTATAATTATCGTAGCCAGATTTTAATTAAAATGGAATAATAACTCTGTAAGGAGTTGGAATAGAAACATCTAATTTCACCTGATGTTTTGAGTTCACAAAAGGTACAAACCACCATTATTGGTAAGTTTCTAGGGCAGCCTTTCCCAAAGTGGGCGATAACGCCCCCTTGTGGGCGCTTAGTACTTTTGTACCTACTTAAGTATTTATTTCCTTCCATATTTTTTTTCTACCACAAGTCACCTCTGTTAAAATAAGTACGTAATATATTTTCTAGCTACGCTACCTTATCATCTTTAACTCGTCGCGCGCTAATTAGCAGACACAATAGAAATTCTATTGTTATCTGTACACATGGTGTGCAATCGACATTTTAGGAGTTAATTTTATTTTCCCAAATTCTGAAACAGATAGACGAGAGAGTTTTGAGTGGATTTCATTTATTTCCACCCGATTACTGAAAGCCTAATTAAATGACATAAGTATCTAATAAACAGCCTATTCTGTAAAAACTCATCGTGAAATAATATGTTAAGTGAGCTAGAAGCGCGCTGACAATCCCTAGCGATCCCTAGCATCGGGTGGAATGATATGTTATTTCACCTTAAGGTGAAATAAGCCACCGGGCCTCACCAGCCTCACCGGGAGCTGCGAGGATGTGAAAGCTAAGCTACGAAACTATGTGACCGTTTCCACTAATGCTATGTGTATAGCGGAGCGAGTAAGATGTGCTATGAAGATGCGCCAGCGCGAGGTAGCTGTGCGGAGAAGATGCGCAGCTCGAGCTATGCGATGCATCGACAGTAGGGAAGACACGGGAAGCGGCAGCTACACCACTCGTGCATTCGTAGCTCCCATCCATAGCAGGCATCCTTCCATATAAAAAACATTATAGCTTAGTTGCACCTGTTTCCACCAGTGCTATGATATGTGGACCAATGAATATGATTGATGGATATCAAACGCATCCATAGCAATGTAGCATAGCACATCTTTGGTGGAAAAGCACCCTAAAGCTACGCTTGCCGCGGTTGGTCCGTGGATGGATGGATCTTTACGTACTTACCAAGACCCATCCGTGCCTCGGAAAGCACGTTAAGCCGTTGGTCTCGGCTGTCATTCGTGGATCTTTGACAGTCATTACGGGGTCTTCAGAAGCCCGAAATTCTGACAACCAGTCTAGCCATGGTATCGTATTACCCAGTAACTGGGTTGTGGAGGTCAGATATCAAATAAAGTCACTGCGTTATTGTGTGTCAGAGGTGTCAAAAGAAATTAGACTATCTTTTGACGCGATAGTGCGTAGGTACCTATCTAACGATTTAAATCTTTGCCACTGTCATCATTTGCATGACAGCTGTCACTGCGGCCGTTAGTGGCAGCCACCGCTCTTCTAGGAAACCGTAGCTATACTCGTACAGTAACTAGGGTGTCTCATTGAAGCGCGAGGAACGATTTTAGGGATTTTGAAAATAAATGTCTTAATTCTCCAATGGTGTCGATTATAGAAAAAATAAAATTGCACAAATTAAGACCCACCGTAGTAAAAAAAATCGTAGTTGTATGTCATGCTGTTTAAGAGATACAGCAATTTGCTAAACGTTACCCCAGCGGCATCTTGAATAACTCGGAAACCGTAAGACGCACAAATTATATTTTTTGGACACAAATAGGCACAAATTATATCTATCTAAGTAGCTAGTTTGTATTCAGCTACGACCACTGATAAAAAAACATGCCGCTGCAGTCAATGACGTATTATAAATCATTGGCTGCAGTAACGTTAGGTACTCCAGCGGAATCTGTTTTTCGTGAATATCTTTGGATCGGCTGGACGCACAAATTATAAATTTCGGGAACAATTACCTACACGAGATGAGGTAGGTACCTACTAATTTCTGTCAAGCCCTTTATGAAATGAATGAATATTATGTTGTCTAGCGATTTCCTGCCATATGTTGCTAGTGCTACTTCGCGAGACTCAGCCACTGCGTTGATTTGATAGGTCCGGTATATTATTTAATTTAACCAACAACAACGCAAATAGCTTAGTGCCTCGACGACTGCTTTGCAAATCTATGTTTGTAAGTTCGATTCCCAACTATTGAGATTTTTTCTGATTACATTTTGTTTTCGTAGAACGTACCTACGCAGGAATTTCATGAAATTTAGGACTCTTCTGTCATCTATGGTTATAATAATATCGATGTGATGTTAGGTAACTGTTATTGAGAAATCCCGTGTGTTTACAATCTACTGTTTTATCAATTCAGTGATAGCCGTTCGTCAGGAATAATCTGTAAGAAAGCATCAGTTAAAAATATAGGTAGGTACCTACGGTAAAGTATTCTGTATTGACGTCATAGGAAATCAATTTATGGATCCCATTTATTGCTCCAACGGATTCAATCAGATAATTATTTTACGCGCAGGGACAAATTTTCTTGTGCAGCTGTGACCTGCGATAATACTCGCAACATAATAAACTTGAATCGTCTTGATCCTTTGGGATTTAGCGTTATTTTTTTATTTAAAAATAAACTCATTTTCTTTCTTTCTATTTTAAGGCACATCTTTCTGTGAGAGCAGGTCTTGTAGGTACACCTACCTACCTACCTATTGTTATCTTTTGTCTGGTGGTGACATCGACATCTGCATCCAGGCCATCTTGAAGGGCGATTAGTTAACTACTTACGACACAAGTGATAGGAAGCTTTTTCTCAGCACAGCATCATTCAGCTGATTTACCTATTGACCCAATTTTGTACGGAAGATTTTCTAACAGAAAATATTAACAGTAGGTATTATTATTTAACGAATTAAATCAATATTCAGTGAACCAATTCAATTCACTCACCAAGTTGCCGTAATAACCTGCTATTTTGTTCTGTTCTTGTAACTGGCAGAAAGCTATAGCGTTCAAGCCAAGGATCTAGATCAGGCAATCCACGTCGCAGTTGCTTGGCGTGTGGGAAGCTGAAAATTGAATGCGTTCTAGCGCCTAATAAGGATTGAATAGAAACAGTCTCCGAAGCCGTATATAAGCCGGGACTAGCGCTTCAAAATTCAGTTCGGAAGCGACCGCCATAGGTACACTTCCAATAGATTCATCGCGAAAGGAAGAGAACCAAACCATAATAGCACAGTTACTATGAATAACTGGTGTTTACTACTACTTGCGGTAGTCGCGGTTTTTCAACCTATTGCATCCTTCACCGATAGCAACCTCATTGATGGCAGGCAACAGTGTTGCGACCGTCTTTCTACTGCTCCGCTCCAAGACACGAGGTCTTCGCTTCATGGAACATATCGACTCGGCAAAACTACATATGCACTGCGACGTCTAAACGACCGGGATGAAACCCGTGAAGATCGACGGTATGAACTAAGGCAACGTGTCTCCATATTCAGTCGTCCTTCGTCGGAGAGACCGCTGGTGGATATCAGAGGAAGGGTTGCAGAGCAAAGTCCCTCTGAAAAAGCCAGGTCCTCTCGAATTGAATTCCGTCTTGAACGTTCTGCGACCTCCCAAAGTCGCGAACGGCTCCTGGATATAAACCAAAGAGAAGAAACCGTTCGATCTACTCGAGATTTACAAACTCAAGATCGGACCCGCAGAGTAGTCGATCGCACCTCTAGGGATGCCTTAGAACGTCGCAATGTCAGGATCTACACTGAATCTCCACGTGACAGTTTATTCAGGAACGATTACAGAACCAAGCATTTTGGTAATGAGCGTCTGTCTAAAAACTTGTTCGATTCTCAAAATGAAATGCAGAGAGAACAATTCCGATCTGTTGAACGTAGGATTACACTGAACAGAGATGCACGACGTGTCCTCAGCCGAACTCAGGGTGACGTACCCAGCATTGAAGCTTCTAACAACATGAATGATCAGCGCATTGCAAGGGAAAGAATCAGTGTAGTGCGACGTGAATTTACAATTCAACCAGATACGAGACGTAACAGTGAACGTAACGATGAACGCCGAGATCTGCAGCGAAACAACAATCAAAGGCGGTCACTTACAGAAAATACTCGATTAGTAGATCAAACCCGTGATATGCGCATCCGTCTTAACGCTCGTGAGGATAACCGAGAAAATCGACAACGCGATAGCTCGAAACAACGACTATCCACCGAGAGGTTTGAGGAACGTCGTGAACAGAGGGAAGACCGCTCATTCAGACAGCAAAATAAAGAAAATATTGACCGTAGTGCTTCTAGCGAGCGACGAATGCAGATGGCTCGAAGAACAATTACGCGCGAATCCCGAATCATAAATGTAATGACTACTCAAAATGAGAGGAACGTAGATAGTCGACGGGAAATTAGACACAACGAGAGGATGTCAAGGGAGATTCAGGACGAAATACGAGAAAATCCAAACTATATTAGGCATTCCCGCGAAAAGATTCTGATGGATAGGAGAAATATTCGTGAATCTAGAATTATGAATGCTCGAAACAAGAGAGACGCTGCTGATGAACGGGTTATCAGACATAAGGAGAGAATGACTAGGGAGACTCGCGACGAAAATAGGGAAAATCGGGAGGAAGCTCTTTCCGGCGAAAGAATTCAGATGGATCGGAAAAATATTCGTGAACCTAGAATTATGAAAGCCCAAAATAATAGGGAAGTTGATGTTCGACGAGAAATTAGATATAACGAGAGGATGACCAGGGAGAATCGGGACGAAAATAGAGAAAGTCGGGAGGAAGCACATTCCCGCGAAAGAATGCAGATGGAACGGAGAAATATTCGTGAATCTAGAATTATGAATTCCCAAAATATGAGGGGAGTTGCGGATCGACGTGAAATTAGACATAACGAGAGGATGACTAGGGAAACTCGGCACGAAAATAGGGAAAACCAGGAGGAAGCCCTTTTCCGCGAAAGAATGCAGATGGAATGGAGAAATATTCGTGAATCTAGAATTATGAATTCTCAAAATACGAGGGACGTTGCTGATCTACGTGAAATCAGACATAACGAGAAGATGACTAGGAAGACTCGGGACGAAAATAGGGAAAATCGGGTGGAAACACTTTCCCGCGAAAGAATCCAGATGGATCGCAGAAATATCCGTTACTCTAGAATGATGAATGCCCAAAATAAGAGGGAAGTTGATGGTCGACCTGAAATTAGACATAACGAGAGGTTGATGAAGGGGACTCGGGAGGAAATTAAGGACAATCTGGAGCAAAGGCTTTCTCACGAAAGAATCCTCGATCGAAGAAATACTCGTGATACCCGAAATGTTAGAAACGAAGATGATCGACGAGAAATTAGGCATAGCGAGAGGAATCGAGACGAAAGGAAAAATCATGTCAACAGGCTTTCTATCGAAACGACTCAGGTTGGCCGAAGCAATATCCGCGAGTTCAGGGTGATTAACAATTTGATTACTCGTGATGATGATAGACGTATTGATAGCAAAAGGGAAACAAAGTTCAACAACAGGATGACTAGGGACACTCGGAACGAAAATAGGGTAAATCCTAACCACAGAATGTCTCTGGAGATGGAGAGAAGAAATATTCGCGAATATAGAAACATGGATATTTTTGTCCGAACCGAGAGAGATACTGAAAGTCGTAGAGAAATGCGCACGAGGTTGCATACGGAGAATAGGGAAAAGCCCGCCCGAGCTTCTCGTGAACGCATCCAAATGGATCGACGAAATAACCGTGAATCTAGAATCGGGAATACCCTACGAGTAAGAGACGTTGACAGTCGACAGGATATAAGTAATAACGAGAGGTTAACTAGGGAAACCCGAGAAGAATTGAGAGAAATTCCCGACCGTAGAATCGCTCGAGAGAGTAGGCAAGTAGACCGACGAAATATCCGCGAATCAAGAATAAATCGTGGCGCTACTCGAAATGCGAGAAGCGTCATTGAGACTGACACAGAAAATCGACGAGAAATTAGGAATAATGAGAGGCTGTCTGGACATATTCTTGGCGATCAGATTATCAGGGAGCGTCGAGTGGAATCTAGGTCAGCCGGCAGAGTTATTGCGGATGACAGAGACAGTTCAATGATGAACCGAAGAGCCCGTTCTACTGACCGTCGAATCTTCCGCGAAATTAGGGCTGAGCCTAGGCTAAGTCGATCTACCGACTCAGAACGTCGAAGCAAAGTATTCCGCAGCAGCGTTGAACACAGCTATAAAATTGAAAACAGGGAACGCGAAGCAAGTGACGCTCATTCCCGAAATGTTGAGATAGCCAGAAATCGTGAGAGGATAAGCTCCGTGATGGTCGGAAAAGTGGAAACTAAAAACGATTATACCGTTGCTAACTGGCAATATGTTCTGTACACAATGCAGGCCGCTTATTTGTGCGCTCTTTTCATGCAGATGCTGACGCCAAGCCGCACTGAAAAAGCACACAAGATGTATGTTTTTAGAATATTTTATTATGCTAACATTACTGGGATAAATGTAATATTTACTTACATTTTTTCCTTGTTTTCAGAAGGCTTAGCTGGTTGCCTGTATCTTCTCACTACAACCCCATCAAGGTGGATTAAACGACGCCTGTACGGATTTCCCAACGTATTTTAATATTTACACTTGTAGAAAATTTCGATTCAATGTTATATCTCTAATATAATGTATTCATAGAAAATAAATAATTATTGTGTGTTATACATTTCAGCTGTTTATTTATCTGCCCCGCACCCCCACGTCACTTTAGATAACCAGAGGTTAATCATTAATTAACTATTTCATAATAAAATGTAATAATGTAATGTATGTGTGTGTGTTATTTGTATATTTGCGTCAGTAATCATAATAGAGAACTAAAGTCAAATCAATAAAACTGCATTATTTAATAAATCTGATCTCATCATTTATTCTTAAGATGTAATTTCACATAACTGTTATCATAAGCTTAACGCGTCTTACAGATCTAAAGTATCTGATTTTTTCTTGTGCTGCCCTTCATACCAGGCTTTAGAAATCATTCTCTTCATATCATCATCCCCAGTTTCGTACCTGGAAATTAATTTACATTATAAAAATGTTCAAAATGAATATTTGGGAAAAGCCATGCCTTGACTTATTCAATAATCGAAAGGGTGCCAACCTAGTGCTTTTTTAGACAAATGGGTGTGATTAATTTGCTTAAAACACTCAAGAGAAAACTACATGACATAGAAAAGCCATTTCACAATTGGGTTACGTAGCACACGCTGAGACAAAAAATAAAGAACAATGGCAAAATCTTATTTTAAATAAATTGAAACGTCTAAAAGCGACACTTATACGAAAGAAATTCAAATAATTATCTACGTTTTTTTAAACTATCGTAGTATCTAGTTAAGGCCGAGTATAAAAAAATTGTTTAATGTAAAGTTATTTGACTACTTCATTTTAAAAGATTAAGAAATTGTTGGTTGGATTGCTTTAGTATTGCCATTTTATATTTATTTTCCTAAATAGTAGGTACAGCATAATTGTTGTGGTGTTGTAATAATTTTTAGTTTAGTTTGTTACTATATTTACATGGAGTAAATGAATAAATAACACATTTATTTTGTTGTTTATCTAAGTTTATTCTGTGTTCTTCCTTAGATGAGAATATTGCAGTAAAGTAGGAAAATATCTAATCTTATGGCAATTCTGAACTAAAAAGACTATGATCGGACTTTTAATTAGCTGCAGTAAAATTACACTTCTACTGTCATTTCCCTATTAAATAGGACCATATTTTTAACGAAATGACAGTTAAGAAGTGTCATTTTACCAAGCATAGTATTAAAGTCTTAAAAAATATATCTTGGTTGTTGACATTGACAACCCCGGACAATTTACAACTCTTGACCAGAAGCTTGCATCATAGATTATATTTGGCTTGCGCTGTCCTTTTTTTTCTGGATGGGAAATCGTCAAATGACTTCTCCCGCTCTGGGCGGAGCAAGAGGGCGTGTCAGACTTTTACTGACTAAAACCCACCCGTGTTCCTTCAGTTACCAGGGCCACGGTATCTCTTTCGAACAACCCGCGACCCCGGCGGCAACCGCGACCGTGTTATTCAAAAGTTCAACACTGGATATCTATTAATCTTTGCCTTCTCTAACAAAGTCTTGCATAAACTAGCTCAGAAAATGAAGGTGAGTTAATGATATTTTTCATTTAAAGACGTAGTAATTTAATTTCAAATAAATCAATGTATGGGATGCCGCCATTGTTCTTTGTACCATTTACATCTGCCAAGAGTGTTTATTAATTAAATGGGTACATCTACAACATTTTAAATTAAAAAAGTCAAACACTGATAAGAATGCCTTTCTATACCTATGTTTGTCCCCCACCAGGTAACACAAATTGGAACTTCTAGTTCTTTAAAGGATTATTTGGTCAGTGGGTCACCTTAGGGGATTTAAAAAAAAACCATAACTTACATGTTTTTCATGAGGCCCATGATAGATTCCTGTGGATCTGCCGACTTGTCCATCTCAGGAGCTGCTGGTTTGAGCTTGCTGTTGCGCTGGTCTTCAAACTTCTTCTCAAGCTCTGTCATGTGGGACCATTTGATGTTAGGATGAGACTTGGCTAAGAAGATGACCACCATATCTATAATAAAAACCCAATATTTATAAGCAAAAACATAAGTATGAAAACATGTTTCACAATTAATAAGTTTCAGTATAAATTAACAAACAACAAATCATTCACGACTCATGCTTCAATATGCTTAAAATGCCAAAATACACATACCTAGTCACTTTAGAGAAGTCACACAACATGGCTTATATTACAGAACAGGGCCCTAAAGTAAAAACATCTGCTAATAACGTATTCTCTATGACACAATGAACGAAACCGCCTATACAGGGTGAATTTTTTCAAATGGGCGTGGGTGGCCAAATTCGAAACTATGGAATAAAAAAATAAAAAAAAATGAATGCAGCTATATGAATGCAGTACAATCCTTGAGACTTCGAATCCAGCTATGTATTGAAAGCAATGGTTATCATTTTGAAAGCTTATAGGTAGGTAATAGGTAGGTAACATGAGAAAAATAAAAAAAAGTATTTTGTTAAAAATGAGCTCTTGCCTTTAGTTTGCCATAATTATGTCATTACTTCCTAGAATTCGATCCTTATTAGCGACACTATCAAATGGTTTAATAATAGTGTTTTTTTTTTTCAAACTTAACAGGTTTGATTCCTGGGTAGAAATATTGATTTTTCAAAAATCCAATGATGCAGTTTTAGTTTTCATCAAAATCGAGCCCGAGACTCCTTTGAGTATTTTTCGCTATTCCTCATAGTTTTGGATTTGGCTATCCACACCCACTTGAAAAATTCCCCCTGTATACTCGAGGGCCCCAATTCTATATGATTCCCCGCTTATATCTTACCATGTGCAAACCATGTCAATATTGTGTCTTGTAGAAAGCCCTTTTTTTACACAGTTATTGATAAAACACCAAAATCCTTTTAAGGGGTCATTATACTCATCATTATGAACAACTTTTACTATGAGAACATACCTGAAATGGCAAAAAAAAAACAGCAGCTCCCTACATTTTGACGTAGACAAATGTACTGAACAGCTGATTTTTCTTTCGCGATTTCAGGTTTGGTCCCTAAAAGTTGTTCATAATGATGAGTACAATGACCCCTTAAGAGGTTGTTGGTGTTTAACAAATAACCCTGTGTAAAAAGGGCTTTCTACAAGACACAATATTGACATGGTTTGCACATGGTAAGATATAAGCGGGGAATCATATATAATTAGGGCCCTGATGGTAACAAACAAAAGGAAAAAATCATTTTTTTCTTTACAATTTGCATGGCTGGAGGTCACAGTTAAGGTGAATTATTATTAACCTGTAGGCATAATATGGAAAACATGATAAATTGGGATTAGCTACCTGTTTTCTGTTTCCAATGGCTTTCTTCAATGTTGATAGAGTCCAATAGTTTGTTGATGATAAGCAGGTAGTCCTTATTCTCAAGGTTTTCAACATGGAGCTCCATAGACTTTTCTGTAAGCTTACAGTACACTTGCTCCTTTGGCACGGATTGGACATTCTTCAATGTAACAAAAATTTTGATGTACTTATCTGATTGATCCCAACCTGAAAAAATATGACTGGATTGATAATCAAAATTAAATATGGAAAGAGCGAAAATTCCGATTTTCTTTGAATTTTTTCAAATAGTTCACTGTTTATTAATAATCATAGTTGTATGAAGTAGAGGAAGGAGATGATGATTATGAGTCTGATCTGCTAATGGGACATTTCAAGAAAACATACCTATGACGAAAGTTGTGCATGACTTACAAGATTAGAAGCCTACTAACCATATCCATTCAATTTTATTTGATATCTCTTGTTTTGCGCCGCTGATGCGGTGGACGGAGCCGGTGACGATCCTGCCTGCATGGCTTGTGCAGCATCCCTCAAGTTTATCCATTCCGTTTCCAATTTCCTGATTTCTAAAGACAGTAAATCCTGTGCCCTCTTTCTTTTCGCCTGTTTTAATAACTCGTTGAGCTCGTCGATGTCGCTGCGTAGCTACAAATAAATAAATAATGAGTGATGCAGGTTATACCAAGATTAAATTTTCTTGAGGTCACCAATAAAACTTCTGTACAGACCTCCTTCATTTTAGCTTCAGACATTTTTATGGTTAAGCACAACCAGTTTCCGTACAATACTTTGTTAAATTTCGAATTTATTTCACCGCGAAACAGCAATGCAGTGCTAAGAATTTTTCTTTCTGTTTCTTGACTGACTTGACTTGATTCTTGAATTGAATGACAAAAATATTAGCAATGGCAATAAATGAATGCGGTTGAATGAATGATTCAGTGATTCGTTCTAGAACTTTGCTTTTCAATGTTACCATATGGAAATTTTTACATAGGTACGGTACAGTCCAAAGAGTATAATAATATTATAATAACGGGAGGTGCAGTCCATTCCATTGATAAATGGTTGAAGAGTATACTAATAGCAAGGTTCAAGCATAACTAACGTAACGAACGCCAACACGACCATTTATGCGTTGTTCAGACAAAGTGGTGGTGGACAGTTAATTTATTAATATCTGAAATTATGTCTAAAAAAGCATATTACTATTATACTCTTTTGATTACAGGCCACGCGTATTGTTTGACCCAATACCCATAGATATAAGAAAGAAGGTTTGAACCATAGTTAAAGATCGCATCAATAACAATATCCCTTAAGGCTCTACCAAACGGAAAAATCCTCGCAGATGCTCGAGCACTTCAAATTTCACTGAATAAGTACCTAACCGTATAAATATTTACTCATTTGACGCAGACATCGCGTTTATCAACTTACTAGCTGCGCCCCACGGTTTCACCCGCGTAGACCAGGATAAAAAGTAGCCTATGTATCAGCCAGGGTATCAGTATTCATACCAAATTTCATCCAAATCAATGTAGCCGTTTGAGCGTCAAGAAGTAACAAACATACACACACACACTCATAAACTTTCGCCTTTAATCTAAAAAGTACCTACAGAGCTTCCGTTAGGATTTTTCGGCTTGGTGGAGACTGACCCTTATGTAGTGCGGATGCGGTGTATGTACATGGATAGCGTATCGAATATGTACTATGATCGCAGCAGGCCGTGCGGTCTGGTTGCCCCGCACCAAGCTAGTTACAACCTCCGACCACGGGGCTGCATAAAGACGACTCCGATTGTAGCAATCGAAGCCATGCTGTGGACTACCACTGCTCCACCTGTTCATGCAGCAGGAAGCGACGACGGCGGCGGCGCGACGCGGCGGTCCGTCTAAATGCAATAAATCTCAGACACACTACACATCGCGCTGCTCGAGGGCCTCGACAATGAGTTCCCCATTACGAAAGCCATATAACCGCGTACCCAAACAATTTATCTTTGATAAAAAAAATACAGAATCCAAAATCACGAGGTTCGCCTGCAGAGTAGCGCATCTTCACGGATGGATCCAAAACAGGTAGTGACTGGAATCTTCTCGGAGAACTTCCTACACATAGCTACACCATTGGGGGGCAATGCTATCATAAGTGTTGATTGAGGGTCCGTAACACAGTGTCCCAGGCCGAATGCATGGGTATTTCTCTTGCCGCTTCAGCCATCATGGCCAGGGAAGTTCAGGACCACTTGATCCGCATACTCTCAGAAAGCATGGCTGTTCCGCAAGCACTAAACAGTCACTCACCAGGAATAGTACCGTGTTTGAGTTCTAACTTGGGGAATTAGGGTCAAAAACACACTACGAAATTAAAAAAATACACTTAAATGCACATGGAATTATTTATTTAATAAGGTATACAGGTAGATTAATGGCATAATGACGATATGAGATTAAGCACAAGCAGTAACATCGTCGTAGAGAGTTCAGTTCTTTCGGTGGGCGCGGTTGCGACGCATATTTGTCTGGCATTGCGGGCAGTACCATTTTCCTTTTGGTGGGGCAGTGATGCCGACACACGGGTAGTGGAACCACTCGTAAGGACACTGAAATTATCCGAATAAATAAATTAAACTATACACTTTAATACTTTATCAAATTATTAAAATTCTAAGGTCCTGAGAGAAAATCTGGGAAAACAATACACGTGAGCAAGATTATACTTACATCCTGGTTGTCACAAGCAACCATGTCTCCGTAAGAAACCTGGTTGCAGATGCAGTAGCGAGGCTCGTTGGGGTCATATGTCCATTCCTCCTCCATCGGCTCCTCAATGGCGACATTGTTTACGACAGTATTCATAGCCCTATAGAAGTCAAAAAGGTTTTTTTACTTAACATGTTACACACAAATTGGGCACTGATCACGGGGAATACTGCGAGTCCGTGGAACTAACCACGTTTGGAAATTACTAAGGTTATGTGGTTTTTTTCAGAGTTAGATACGCATGTATGTAACGACGATCTATCCATCAATCAATCAATCGATATATCGATCGATTCTATTATTGGTTTCAAATAATAAGAAAAAATATGAGGATACAAAAAAATACGCACACAACAGTAGGCGAAGATGAACGACTGGCAGCCGATGCCACGGCCTGTTGAGTGTGAGCAGATACACCAGTAGAGCTGTAGCTGTTGCTTTTCCTATAATAAAAAATATTCATAGGTAAAATATTGGGTTTAGTATTTCATTATGGAAAAAAAAAACACCAAGTGTATATTATACCTACTCTATAGGAATTGTATTTTTGGAAATTCCATTTTGACCCCTGTCTACAATAACATAAATGAATACTTACTTCTGTTTGTTCCTCTTAGTAGCAGAAGAAGACGAATTATTGTGTCCATGAGAAGTAGTATGATGGCCATGAACAGTGTTGCTTTGACTGTGGCTCGACGCCATGCCGCCATGTCCTGATAAAAAAGATAAAAAAAAAAATATTAAAAAAAATAAAAAACACGACTGCCCTGCCAAAAAACGAACTGACTAAACAGATAAATAAAATTAATAAATTTTATTTATCTGTTAATAAGAATGTGCACATTCTGCGTGGAACCCCTCATCCTGATAATGATTTATCTATGGCAATGTGTAGGTACATAATATGTCTGGCTATGACTAGCAGGATTGCAAAATACTTATTATTGTTTGTGTAGTATTTTTTGGATGTAATATGTGTGTGGATATAATGACAGGATATGTATGCACAACAATATATTTCTATAATTTATTTTACACCTAAAAAACGAAAAAGTGGCTTAAAACCATTTCATTTAATCGAAAAAAGATAGATTTTTTCATCCACGCGGGCGAAGCCGGTGGCAAAAGCTAGTATTTCATTATTAATTAATGTTTTACTAGACTTGTAAGGGGGACATGTATGTGTGTTGGTGAGTGTGTGTGGTTGGGTGTTACGAGGTGCATTCAATAAGTACCTAGCCTCATCGCCAGAGGGCGCTGTAGTTTCAAAAGAGTTTTACCACATTGTAGCACATTCTTTTTTAATTCTTTTTTCAAATTTTCATTCCAATCCCTTCATTTGTTTTAATTTGACAACTTATGGAAGCGAACGTGTCGTGTTTTACAAAAATGGAAAAAGAGCAATATCGTTCGGTGATTCGATTCCTATTTTTGGAAGGGAAAACGCGCATCGAAATCAAAGAGCGCTTGGATGCTGTGTACGGTGACTCTTCTCCATCGATGGCCACCGTCAAGAATTGGTTCAACGAGTTTGCACGTGGCCGTACGTCGGTTTTTGATGAACCACGTCCAGGTGCACAGAAAACAGCTGCTACGGAGGAAAACATTAAAAAAATCCATGATCTCGTATTGGCAGATCGCCGATTGAAGGTTCGGGAGCTAGCTGAGACTGTAGGCATTTCAGAAGGAACAGTGCATCATATTCTTCACGAGGAACTCGGCATGAGAAAGCTGTCGGCGCGATGGGTGCCGCGTTTACTCACACCAGAAAACAAGCGCAACCGTGAGACCACATCGGAGATGTGTTTGGCGCTGTTTAAGCGGAATCCAGCGGAGTTTTTGCGTCGTTTTGTGACCGTCGATGAAACCTGGATCCACTGGTACACACCAGAGACCAAGGAGCAATCAAAACAATGGAGCCAGACCGGGGAACGTGCTCCAAAGAAGGCGAAAACTGTAAAATCGGCCGGAAAAGTTATGGCCACCGTTTTCTGGGATTCACAAGGTGTGATCTACATCGATTACCTCGAGAAGGGTAAAACAATTACAGGGCTTTACTATGCCGATTTATTGGGCCGATTCGACGCCGAATTAAAGAAAAAACGACCCCATCTGGCGAAGAAAAAAGTGCTGTTTCACCACGACAACGCACCGGTTCACACGTCTGTCGTTGCCATGGCCAAATTGGTCGAATTACGCTACGAATTGCTGCCCCATCCACCGTATTCTCGAGATTTGGCCCCTTGTGACTTCTTTCTGTTTCCTAATCTGAAAAAATCACTCGCCGGGAATAGATATGGATCGAATGAGGAGGTCATCGCCGCCACGGAGGCCTATTTTGCAGAGTTTGACAAAAACTAATTTTCGGACGGGTTAAAAAAGTTGGAGCATCGCTGGGCTAAGTGTATCGAACTAAAAGGAGACTATGTTGAAAAATAAATTGCCACTTTTCCAAAATTTTCGTTTACTTTTTGTAGGCTAAGTATTTATTGAATGACCCTCGTACCATGATCATGATGTGTGTGGTGAGTCTGCAACGTCGCGTGGTGTGCGAGTTCACCGCCCGCCACCGCTTCGTAAGAAGCTTTCAGCGAGGCCGTACGACGACCGTGCTGCATCTATAACAAAATATCTATTTAATAAAATTTTAAATTAATTTATTCATTTCGCCATTATTAACCGCGCCACGAAAGATGAGACTTGACGAGCGCCCGTACCGCGCCTCCCGCGTTGCACGTTGACGCCCGATCCCTTCCCGTCTTTACGTCATACCGCTAGACACCTATCGTCTACTGCGCAAGTCAAACCTCGTGGTGTGTCAAGTCTCATCTTTTGGCGCCTCTTACAATCGGCGGTCATAAACTTTTATCCCCGGATTATTTTTGAGACAAAATGTACCCTATGTTCCCCAGGGTGCCATCTCGATGCCAAATTTTATCGAAATCAGTTTAGTGGTTTAGTTTAGTTTTTCGGGTAATTAACTCCGCCCCTAAGACGACCCACTGACCGGAAGCAAGCATGTAACCATAAGGGGATTAAATAGGGGATAGAAGATTGTATGGAAATTCGTAATTTTTGCCGATTGGAAACCTGATGGGGCGCGCCGCTTGTTTATAAATACCTACAACAAGTATATTACTGGTTTATAGATAAAAACAAGTGTATTACTTGTTTATACAACGTGTCGTTTTGCCATCCTCGTCAAATTTCAGGCTGTGATACAGAACATCAAACCGAGCAACTTTCTCATTGGGACCAACATCGTAATCGCGAATTTTCAACTGTCCCATAGAAAACTTCAATAGGTACCTACTTGACGCAAATGTGTGGGACGGCTGATTATTTTTTCGCGATTACGATGGTGGTGCCATGGAAAAAGTTGTTGGGTTTGATTATCTATACCTACCACATCCTTAAAGACGAGGATGCAATACGACACGTTGTAGACAAAACAAGTGTATTATTATTTTTTAAACAAACTATTATTAGTCTGGTATCATCTAGGACCAGAGTCTTTGTCAAGACCAATCAAACGAGCTCAAACTCAATAGGGTTGCGTTGTTGTTTACTGAGTTCCTGTGGCCCCTTCCGGTTCCATCATCAGATCAGCTCGATGGTACCAAAATATTGCATTGCCACCGATTTTAAATACATATGGCAAATTTCAGCTCAATCAAACACTGGGAAGTGGGGCAATTTAACTTGCAAATTTTGAAAAGGACAACACATACGAACATTGCAAGTTAAATAAAAGCTTGTGATAGTAAGCATAGTGATAACTGCAATGGTAATTCCTTTGGAGATCTATTGGCAAGAAACGCCCTATACCGAAGAGAGTACAACTCAGACACCCTCGAATTCTAACCAATAAATAACAACAGGCACGCTCTAGCGCGGTCTCGAGACTGCACTAGAATATTAGTGTGATTATGGTTTTGTGGTCTCGAGTTGAGACCCCCCACACTAATATTATAGAAGCTAAAGTTTGTGAGTGTGTGTTTGTATGTTTGGTACTTCTTCACGCTCAAACGGCTGGACCGATTTGGATGAAATTTGGTATGTAGATAGCTTATACCCTGGATTAACACATGTTACTTTTTATCCCGGTCTACGCGGTGAAACCGCGGGCGCAGCTAGTCATTTATAACTGCGTGTTTAACAATGACATTTAATTTTAACCAGTAACTCTTTATTGGACTTGAAAGGTTACCTGCTGTGTTGCTGCAATAGCCTGGCTTGCAGCGGCAGCAATTGCACTGCCAGCATGGCCCAGTGAGTAGGAGTCTCGGCCCAATGCAGCCTGGGAACAATGTATTTAGTTATTTATCATGTAACTAAAATTTATACAGATCAAAATTCATAATTTTACATCCTTTTACATCTTCTTCTTTCTTATGGTATGTGTTGTCAAATTACTTGGGGCCAGTATCTACCAGGGCTTGTTAACGTTACCAAACAATTGTTACGTAACATTAATTTCAATGTGATAAGTACCTTACTAACGTTACAAAAATCTTACATTACCAGTGATAAAACGTTAATTAGCATAACGTAAAATATGATAACTAATTTTACCGTAAATTTAGCTAAGTTGCCGTTCCGTAGGTTTAAGACTGGATTACCCATGCTACGTAGTAGCCACAAAACAGATAAAACCTCTTTAATCTGTTTTGTGGCAGTAAGCATGCTAGTTTCGAACAGATGCTACTTATACTCCATTTGCAATAAGATTAGACATTTAAAAAACCTTTTTTACAAAACCGATTTTTACTTCTATTCTGTAAGCTTAAGGATGGTACCAACTGATTAAAGTTGAGCGTCCACTGGTCCGCGCCGGCCGCAACGCACGCACGGCACGCAACGGATTTTGGTTTGTTTGTATGAAGAAATGAGAGGAGCCCGTGGCTAAGTATTAACAGTCACACGGGTCGATAAGCCAGGTTAAGCTACGCTTGCCGGGGTTGGTCAGTGAATGGGTGACCATCTTTGCATACCGAGACTCCTCTGTGCCTCGGAAAGCACGTTAAGCCGTTGGTTGCGGCTGTCATTCGTGGATCTTTGACAGTTGTTACGGGTCGACAAAAGCTCGAAAGTCTGACAACCAGTCTTACCAAGGGATATTGTATAACCCAATTACTGGGTTGTGGAGCTCTGATAGGCAGTCGCTCCATGTAAAATACTGGTATTCAGCTGCATCCGGTTAGACTGGAAACCAATACCAACATATTTGGGAAAAGGCTAGGCAGATTGATTTTTGTATGAAGAAATGAAAATGTGGGCGGTACTTACCGTTGCGGCCGGCGCAGGCCAGTGGACGCTCACCTGAATGCAACTAAAACACTGACTAACATGGCCACTTGGCCATGTTAATCAGTCGCGTTTTTATGTCCTCTAAAGTCCAGGTGTCCATTTTGGCACGTGGACCATCATAGTCATCCTATTCCATAAAGCTTGCTAATTAATACTTTAGTTGTTACCTGTATGGCAGAATCAGTTCTGGAAAGATTTCCAGACGCATGACCTCGAGATTCGCGGTTACCCCAGCTGTCACGACGCTTTTCGGTCCGGATGCGATACCTGCAATATGGAAATAATTTTGTAAATATGTTTTATTTAGGAGATAGTTATAAATTAAAAACTAAAAGTGTTATTGGATCAGTAAGTACCTGTTTTCTTTATAATGATTGTTGTTAGATGTGCTGGTGTGGTTGGTATTCACATCAAGGTCTAGAGATCGTTTCTCCAATAATTCAGTGATCCCCTTGTTATCTGCCTCCAGTTCACATTTAAACTTATGAAGCTCCGTGTCTGTGAATTATTTTCTAATTTAAGTTTTCAATAACAAGTTGTGCCACTTCAAGAGCACAATACTTAAAGCTAACACAATAAGTTCTATTTGTCTATTGTTCATACATTGTAAACACAGAAATCGTAATAATTTTATTGCAGCCATGCAAGTGACTGGCAGTGCTAAGTAACAGTAACCTAGTCTTTTCTACAAGATTTACTAAAAAATAATAGAAATCTTTCTTTTCCTTACCAAGTCTACGCAAGTATCTATCAACTAAATCATACATCTGATTAGCTAAAGCCATTTTTTCATCAGCTTCTTCAAGAGTCTTATTGTATCCCCGTTTGATGTCAGAAAATTCTGTATTAGCCTGGTCAGTATTCATCTCGCCTCGTCTACATCCACCGAAAAGAGTACGAACTCTTTTCTCTAACGTATCCATGTTATCTGTGAGAAAATTGATTTATAAGTACTGAAATTTTAATTTCCCGAATGTCGTAAATTTCAGAAGAAAGAGTAAGTATTTATTTACTTTGAACCGATAAATCCATTTCACGCATTTCAGTGAACCTGTCCCTCAGCTCTTGTGGGAGATGCTCAATCACTGAAATTTGACAAAATATAAATTAACCAAAAGTAAACAACAGTCACAACTTCACAACACCTTGCAAAACATTTTGAATTTTCGCGCTACTTCTACTTTTGGCAAGGCACGCCACAATGCTGCCAACAATAGCAGTGAAAATTACATCATTGCAGGAGAACAAAGAACATCTTACTTTCTAAATAATCTTCAAGATACAGCATTTTGGTGAGTTTTAATAACGTTAAATATGTATTTAAACGTAAAATCAATTCGATCTTTCACGCAACTGAAGCACAAAAAGATAGATTCGCGATTAAAGCTACGCAATATTGACGTGTACACTATACAACGTTACGTCAAGGAGACAAAATTGTTAAAACTAGTGATGTCAATACTATCGTAACATGTAGTGTCGATAAAACTAAACCATGACTGTGCAGAAAGTAAAGATAGTATATTAGTCTAAAGATGCTCTTCTCAACGGGCCCTAATTTCCCGACAGTGTTTGTATACGGCCAGGCAATACTAAAAATATTTTTAGTGTGGCCAGGCGCATAAAAGCAAAGTCCACCAACTGAGTTTTGAATGTGGATTCTGATTGGTCGTTAAACTCCCACATTACCATTTGTCTACAAAATCCACCAATTGAGTTTGAAATAACCAATCAGTGCGCTCGATAGCAGGTGATGGATTTTGCCTAACTGAACAGCTGCGTTGGTGGAATTTGCAATATTTTGTTGTTTTTAAATATCAGACGCAACGACTGCGCGTGCGTGATTGAATTCTCGTAAAAATGTCTTTAAATATCCCAAGTTTCTGCGAGTACAGTCCTGAGAACCCAGAAGCGAACTCCGAAATGAGTTTTGCCGCAAAATTAAACAGTTTTGTAATATAAGTGTTAGGGCAAATCAAATCTTGTTAGGTTAGAACCATGACCGTCCGTCAAAATTGGTCGCAGTAACAAAATTAAGGCACTTCGACAGTTTTCATATAACTATATTACGGTATATAGCTATACCTCAACCAGCACAGTTATCATTCTTGGCAAAATCTACCACGGATTGCGCGGATACAAATTGCACCTTCAGAGTTGTATTTTTTGTGCAAAAATGAGAGTTTGAAAACCAATCAGAGGTTGTTTCAAACTCAATTGGTGGATTTTATAGACAAAGGCTACTATGGGAATTTAACGATCAATCAGAAGCCATATTCAAAACTCAGTTGGTGGACTTTGCTTATATGCGGCCCGGCCACTCCGACAAGCATTGCTACAACACTTTTTGAACAATTTAGTCAGCTATTGTTGCCCATGTTAACACAAATACTACCGGGGCGGCGCGGCGGGCTATACTATTGTTAAAAATATATCAATCATCAGATTATCTGAGCAAAAACCATAATGGTTTGACAGCTTTTGTATAGAAAATGTGTCAAATAGCAGTATTGATTCCTAAGGTAAAAAATATCTGGTGATTGAAAAGTCGGCTCATAAAAAATACTTATTGGTTATATCTAATTTTGGTAACGATGGGGTTGACTGGTTGCCATTAGGTGCCACTATCATAAAATATGGGTATGTTAACTAGTACAAAATGGTATTCTAGGTTTTTTTTTATAATACACTACATAATATGCCAAACGTACGGCTAGTGAATATACTATTATTAGATTTGATTGCCCTCTGGCGTCGTCGCCGACTAAGCTGTTATTATATGTAGCAATACAATTGCGATCTTATTGCTAATTAATCCGAGGGTGTAATTGTTAGATTCTGGTTGTACAAAAACAAGTATTGCATTCCCTTATCGATATAAATATTGATTCTTTATAGAACGCTCATCACTGTTTTGGTTACAATGCTGCCAACCAAATGAAATTAAATATGCGTTCATAAAATATTTATGTGTTCATAGCGTTCAAATAATTAACATTTATTTGCTGGACTCCTAAAATATTTTTGTACTTATTATCAATTGACAATGTTTTTTTTTTCAGTCATAATGATCCGAAGGCCTATAACGGAAATTACATTAAAACTAGAAGATTTAAAAGAATATGAAGCTTTTCTGCTAGATCAAAGGAATAAGTCATCTTCAGCTACTGAAATGCAAGAAGATACGCCAAAGCCCTTACAAACGGTTAAAACGATTGAAGAAATACATAACAGAATCGGTTATGCCCCAAAGAAAAAAACTATTATTATTTCTAACCTAGGGCCAAGTACTGTGTAATTTAAATGAAGGAAAGGATTTAAAAACAAATAACTGTGAAACTGATTTTTATTTGCATTTCAAACACATTTAAAGTAGGTATAATGATTGTCTTATTTAATATATAATTAATAGTTATATAATAATAAATATATTATCAAGTTTACTTACTACATTTCTAAAATTTAATTGGTGAATTAAACAACTACTTAAGTTGCATGTGCTTCAAAATTAGGTACTACAAATCATTGCACCATTTTGTAAAATAATACTAACAATTATAAAAAGAAGAAAGAACTGAGGTCTTTGTAGTTTTATTGGTAAGTCATTAATCGCTGAACGGATTAATCACTTTGCTGGGACTGTCCGGAAACGGAATTTCCTTTTGCAAAATCAATACGTCGCTGCTTGCTACGCCGACGCCATAGAAGACAACATAATCTGTAAAGAAGCACACATGTAAGAAACAGGGCAACTTAATTTTGAAAACCTAACGTTATTCTAAGATAAAAGACACTACATAATGAAATCAAGCCCGTCGCCGTCGTCCCGAGTGATCCCGACCCGACCCGCTCCCATCTAAGCAGCACCCATCCTAGGTCATGTGTGGCGTGGGGTGTCATTAGTGTAGTTCTGTAGTAGGAATAAAATAATGCTCTTGTGAGGACAAGACTAGAGCGCTTCCTTTATCCTATCTCGGTCTAGTGCTGGACAAGGACCTAAAAGCCTATCCGAAGTTGCGTCACAATTTCTTCAATGTAGGCCGCGAAATTTAAAAGTGCTTACGTACAACGTGTTTTTTTTTTATACGTTTCATGTTAAGACCATTTCGTGAAAATAATGACGATTTGCAGCAAATCTAATTTTGAGAGCTTTATTGATGTTTTAAGATTATAATTTAGTTATTTATTATTTTATCATAATAATAGCCGCTAAAGCTACGGTTTTCTCGAAAACTGGTCACCGCGTGAAAATGATGGCAGTTGCAGAGATTTATATAGTTAGATTCGCCGTACCGCGTCAAAAGATAGTCGCATTTCTGTTTCGGTTTGACACATCTGACACACAATGACGCAGTGACTTGACTTGACTGTCATGGAAACGCTATTTAATAAACGTGTGAGCTTGAGCTCACGCTTTTTATACAGGGTTACTGGTAACTCGACGTATTCCTTGCAGGACGTCATAGTAGGGTTAAAATGCAGCAAATTAGGCCACCAAATGTTCTACCAAAATTCAGTAGTTTTTGAGTTAATTCGATTTTTAGCTTTTTTATGAAAAATCCCAGATTAAATCATTTGGAGCCAATTTAAAAATGATTTACGGCGCGACTGTACTGAAATTTAAGTTAACATCATAGCTGACGCCGTAGCAGATCCTTGTTAATAATTCAAAGTTCAAAAATGCCAAAAACTTTGGCAAATATCACTAAAGAAACATTTAGTTTTTTGTGAATTTTGCTATTACTTCATACAAAATGTTGTCTAGTGAAAATAAAAATTACTACGCCTGATGTACAAATTACTAGGAAAATATCCTTGTCTTATCAGCTATTCAGAAAGGTATGATTGTCAATACTTTTGCATGTGTGACAGGGAAAGAATGAGTTTTATGAGGAGCAGGTAAAATTGCGAGACGGTCAACCTATTGTTTCATATTCGTATTATTCGTAGTTTTTACCTGCGCTTGAACCCCAAACACTCGGCAAGCTTTGTGATTGGTCACTATTGTTCTCCCGGCATGACACGGGGTGCGACTTTACAAAATCTGGTCGTCAGAGTCAGTTAGTTTCAACTCTACGTCGCGCAAGCTCGTGTTTTGTTATCTGGCTATTTCCTTAACTGATACTGCGTATCTTGCTCTTGTGCTGTGCTGTGCCTTCATAAGTGCTGACTATGGCTGCATATTCTAACCTTGAATACGCTGACATAATGTACTGTTACGGACTTAGTGACGGTAACGCTGCTCAGGCGCGGAGAGAATATCAACTTCGTTTTCCCAACCGCCGACTCCCACACGTTAGTGTTTTTGGATCGACTTATCGGCGATTATCTGAAACTGGCAGCGTCCAAAGAAGCAGGCAAATTGACACTGGTCGTTCTCGGAGATACACGGCTGAGGACGAAGAGCTGATTCTTCAACGTTTTATTGACGACCCCAACATATCGACAAACATCGTAACGCGTGAGCTTGCTATGTCACAGTGGAAAGTCTGGTCTGTAGTTCACTTATCAGGCCGACATCCATACCACTATCAACCTGTCCAGTCATTAGAAGAGGGAGATCCGCCAAGACGGCTTGAATTTTGTCGTTTTATGCTAAATGCCGACGCCGAAAGCGAAAACTTTTTAAAAAACATTCTGTGGGCCGATGAGTCATGTTTTGACCGTGATGGTATCACAAATTACCACAACTTACATTACTGGGCACCGAAGGCAGAAGCAAATCCTAAGAAACTGAAACCAACCGCATCCCAGCGTAGATTCTCGCTTAATGTTTGGATGGGTATTATCGACGACAAATTAATTGGCCCACATTTTTTACCCCAAACATTAAATGGGGAACTTTATGAAGATTTCCTAAGAAATCATTTAACACCACTGCTCACGGATGTACCGGAAGACAGAAGAGCAAACATGATGTATCAACATGACGGATGTCCAGCCCACTTCCGAATCACAATTCGACAATTGCTGGATGAAACCTACCCAAACCGATGGATAGGGCGCGGTGAGCCAATTCCGTGGCCTGCACGTAGCCCTGATCTTACGCCACTAGACTTTTACGTCTGGGGTCATATGAAAGACCTAGTTTATGTGACCCCAGTAAATTCAATTGAAGAACTAAGGGAGAGAATAAGAGATGCAGCGGACCAGATGAGGGCAACAATCACATCAAGAATCACAAAAACTGAAGTGAGGAAGCGAATAAGAACGTGTATTAGAAACCGAGGGCAGCACATCGAACAAGACGTGTGAAAGTGTAGTAAAAGTTTTTAAACTGATATTTTATTATTAAAAATAATGCTAATATTCACGAAATAGTTTTATTGATTTTCCGAATAATCACCTTTTTGTGAGACGCACATAATGTAGTCCTTAACTTTGTATTAACTTTCATACCTTTCTGAATAGCTGATAAGACAAGGATATTTTCCTAGTAATTTGTACATCAGACGTAGTAATTTTTTTTTTCACTAGACAACATTTTGTATGAAGTAATAGCAAAATTCACAAAAAAACTAAATGTTTCTTTAGTGATATTTGCCAAAGTTTTTGGCATTTTTGAACTTTGAATTATTAACAAGGATCTGCTACGGCGTCAGCTATGATGTTAACTTAAATTTCAGTACAGTCGCGCCGTAAATCATTTTTAAATTGGCTCCAAATGATTTAATCTGGGATTTTTCATAGAAAAGCTAAAAATCGAATTAACTCAAAAACTACTGAATTTCGGTAGAACATTTGGTGGCCTAATTTGCTGCATTTTAACCCTACTATGACGTCCTGCAAGGAATACGTCGAGTTACCAGTAACCCTGTATAAGGGCACTTTTTCGCGTGACTATGTACGGTGAGGGCAAATCTAGCGATTTCTATCTCTAGGTTTCTGTCATTTTCAAACACCACCCGGTTTGAAAATGACAGATTCCCTAGGAAACCGTACCTATATTGAATATTGATCAACATTCAACTTAAATTAAAATATAATTTATTAAAAAAAGATAAGTCGTTGGGACGTATTTTTAATGATTGCGTGTTCTTTGCATGTCAATCTTGGTTATCTATTTAGGTACCTAGGTACCTACCTACTGTGAGGTCAATATATACCTTGGTCGTAATGTATACGTTGGTCTCGGCTGTCGTTCATGGATGTTTGACAATCGTTACGGGTCGTCAGAAGCCCGAAAGTCTGACAACCAGTCTTACGAAGGGGTATCGTATTACCCAGTTACCGGGTTGTGGAGGTCAGATAGGCAGTCGCTCCATGTAAAATACTGGTATCCAGCTGCATCCGGTTAGACTGGAAGCCCAACCTAGTTGGGAAAAGGCAAGGCAGATTGAATTACTGTGGTATTAACATACCTAACGGCAGAGGTAATGAAGTGTGAAACAGAGTTGATGATGTATATATCTGGCTGTGTAAGGATACTAAATCTGATTAAAGAATCTAAGTAAGTATTAGAAAATTATGTATTTTTTGAACGTTACCTCAATGTTAGGAAATAGACTATTTCGGCGACGCTAAGAATTGAAAAGCCCATGAAGAGTCCAAGTAAACCACCGCAGTTGGCCAGGAAATCCGTTTGGCCGTACAGCTCCGAGCGACGAGACGTGATGAACTGGGCTTCTTTGAAAAACACCATGACGCGGGAGTAAGTCAGGCTGAAAATAAAAGCAGTACACATTTCTATAATGAATAAGGCTGAAGCCCGGCTGCTGAGCGTAGAGTCCTGGGTTCAATCACCTTGCAGGTCTGTTATAGATAATGGTAACATTTTTTTTTAGGAAATCCGATGTCCGGATTTGTGAGCTAGCTGACAACATGCCTAACGCGTGAAATGTGGCTGTATCTATCTACTCTTCTGTCTACCCCGTCGCCGTCGGGCAAGACTGTTTGTGAATAAGTATTAATAAATGTCAGTGATTCAAAACTTCTTTGACGGGGTGCGGCTGTTTTTGTTTTGAAACACCTCACAAGAAGGTACTTGACCGGGAGGTTTATTTTAGAGAGGTCAATAACTTCAAATCAGTCGTGTGTGCGATATGAATATGGAAAAAGTTAAGTTTTAATAAAACATGAAAAAGTTTAGTGTAGTTAGGTAGGTACGCACAGCTACAGATCAAGCTATACATTTCCATTATAAGCTAATCTCGCATTGTATAGGATTTCCTTACAATGAGAGGTCAGTGTAAACTGGAAATATATAGCTTAATGTGTAGCCGTATGTAGGTACCAGCGAAAAGAAGCATTTATTTTATTGTGATTTAGTTTAGCAGTTATTTTTTGCAAACGAACTTAACAAATCATAATGCATGCCAAGTAACGAACACAAGTTAGTAAGGTCGATAGCGGCATTTAATTTTCTATCAAATCGACTATTTCCCTCCGCATCACTGACAGGATACTGTCTGGCGGTTTTTGCAGATAAGTTGAATATTGCGCAATATCATCGGCACATCGGTATCGGTATCCGGCGAAGCGGATTAACATTTTTAGGGTTCCGTAGCCGAAGGGCACCAAACGGAACCCTATTAAGCCTCTGCTGTCCGGCCGTCCGTCCGTCTGTCTGTCACATGTTTGTATGCTGTATCTCATGAACCGTAAGGCTCGGCCCAAACGGGCCACCGACCACAGCCACCGGTGGCCAGCGACAGCGTCTTTTCATATTATATTTTGCTGCTGTAGCGAGTGGCCGCCACCGGCCACACGTGTGCGGTGCGTAGTATATACAAAATATATGAAAAAGACTGTTAGGTGGCTGTCGCTGGCCACCGGTGGCTGTGGACGGTCGCTCGTTTGCGCCGATCCTAATAGGTAAGCAGTTAAAATCTTCACAGCTGGTGTATTTCTATTACCGCTATGACAGCAAATAATAAAAATAAAATAAAGATAAAAATTATCAAAAACTTTTCATTTTGAAAATAAAGAATTCTTACCCTAGCATGTGGGGTGTCATTGTCTAGAACTCATCGAGTAGACGCAACAAATATATATTATATATATTTTTTATCTTAAAAAATAAAGAATTAGTGGGCCGTAAAAGTTGTCAATTTTAGACCATTTTTGTACGAGCTCTATCGCAACAATTAAACATGTTTGGAATTTGAAACTTCTGTATTATCATGTACCTTAAAACTGTATTTAATCAACAAATACTTAAAATGGCGATTCATAAGGTAGGTATTTTGTTTAAATAAGGGCTATTTTCTGCGTCTGCAAAAAATAACCTTGTAATTATTATTATTTTTTTCTCAATTTTATTTACCTATAACCTTGTAATTCACAGTATCATTATGAAATACAAAGTTATCTTTGCGATTGTTAAAATTTAAGATAAAAAACATTCTTCGTTTAGTATTTTCATAAAATTAAATAAAGTTAAAAATTAAAGGGGCCCCATACAAAACCGTGTTTTTTTAAATTGAAGTTTTAAAATATGTAGATATTGTGGTAGTACGGAACCCTTCGTGTGCTAGTCCGACTCGCACTTGGCTGTTATTTTTATCCAATAGAGTTAGACCTATCAAAAACAATAGGGTAAAACTTTTTGGTTTAACCCTTTAATTTGGTAAGTAAACCTATTGAATAGTAACTAGGTATATGGTTTTCTATACCTATACTATTATATTAGCAATATATTTGTATAAGTATTTTTTTGTAATCACGTTCTCAAAAACGGCTCTAACGATTTCGATGAATGTTGCACTAAAGGGGTTTACGGGGGCGAAAATTAAATCGATTCATCATTTTATCTATTTTCTCATATCTGAGAAAATTCGTTTAGGTAGGTACTCTATTTTCACCCGAGCAGAGCAGAGCTCGGTCGACCAGGTACCTACTTTTAGTTACCTAAGAGGATACATCGAAGCGTGGTTTAGCTCGGTGTGTATTTGCACGCCACACTTGGCAGAATGTGATGATACCACTAACTAATCTTACGACCATTTAATGTACCATATTCTGAAAAATAAAGTGTAAGTGAAATGGCGATATGGCTGTCTAGTTTGACGCACGAGATTGAAGACTCACGCGCACCGGAACTAAACGCGCTTCGTTTAAATGTAGATTATAACAAAATGATGTACTTAAATCAATTTATAGCTTAGTAAGTTCTGAACATATTTAAATACCTTCGATTTAAAGTAAATTTTACTGCACAATAAGGAACTGTTTACGTATAATCCTATAAAACAGAAAATAGATAGTGCTACTTTGGATTTTTTTTCTATCGAAAAATTTCAAGTAGGTAAAGTAAATTTCAAGTCATGTTTCAGTTTTAGTACAGCAGTAGACAATATAGTCAAATAACACATATGGAAAATCCAAATGATTTAACCATATACATTTGGTTATAGAGGAATTTTAAAAACACAAATTTTTTCGATGTCAATCAATCAATCTGCCTAGCCTTTTCCCAACTATGTTGGGGTCGGCTTCCAGTCTAACCGGATGCAGCTGAATACCAGTATTTTACATGGAGCGACTGCCTATCTGACCTCCACAACCCAGCAACTGGGTAATACGATACCCCTAGGTAAGACTAGTTGTCAGACTTTCGGGCTTCTGACGACCCGTAACGACTGTCAAAGATCCACGAATGACAGCCGGGACCAACGGCTTAACGTGCTTTCCGAGGCACGGAGGAGTCTTGGTATGTAAAGATGGTCACCCATCTACGGACAACCCGGCAAGCGTAGCTTAACCTGATAGATTGACCCGTGCGACTGTTACTACTTAGCCACAAGCTCCTCCAAATTTTGTCGATGTATCCCCATAAAATAGTATTTTGTCTTCTTCTTTCAAACTCAAATCACAATTCGAAAGAAATTGACAAAACACTATACCTACTAAAATAGGTTTGTTGAGCGTTTTAGTTTCATTTATTAACCGACTTCAAAAAGGAGGAGGTTCTCAATTCGTCGGAACCTTTTTTATTATTATTATTTTTTTTTTATTTTTTTTTTTTATGTATGTTCCCCGATTACTCGAAGATGGCTGGACCGATTTGATTTTTTTTTGTTTTATTCGAGAGGGTCCCATATAAAATTGATTAACTTTGCTTTGGTAGTTTTTGAGTTAGCTTCAATAATACGTATTTTTTCCACACTTTTATATGGATGATGTTCTAGTTTGTTTTGCAGGTCGTGGTATTAGAATTTGTGTGGGGTAGGTACACAACTAAAAAGTGAAAAATAAAAACTTTTTTACAAAAAAAATACAACCGACTTCCAAAAACAACACTACAAAGTGAAAAATAACTTTAATTTCGGAAGTCGGTAGCAAAAAACGAAAATACATTTAACTAGACACCGACTTCCGAAATTAAAGTTATTTTTCACTTTGTAGTGTTGTTTTTGGAAGTCGGTTGTATTTTTTTGTAAAAAAGTTTTTATGAATATGAGGGTTAGTGTATAGTATTACAGGCAGGGTAGGACTATTTAGAAAAGTTGCGTCATACTTGACCCACAATGAAAGTTTAAATAAAATACGAAGAAAGTTTATGCTATTTGCAATAATTGTAAAAATGGTTGATGGTTGCGTATTGATTCAATTGTGTAAACGTGAACCAGTAACTTACTCCTTTAATTCTTCGGATACGTTATTCATTATTCTGTAGGCTCTAAAAATGGCGGCCCAATCATAGTCGGCCTGGGATGTCTCTGCCTCGTACTCTATGGATGTGCACGCTGGTAGGCATTGGCACCTGGACGAGACTGCCAGAGCCTCTCCCAGTGAATCAGTCTCATTCTTCACTCGACTGTCGAGCCCTGACTGGATTTCTATTGTCACCAGTTCCACTAAAAATGTGGTAAGGAATTAAGTAGGTAATGATTAAGAAGGTTGGTATCATAAGTAAGTTCATCATCCATCATCATGAGCGTCTAGTGCAGCCCACAGCAGCACAGCTGGACATCATAAATTAAAAGATGCTCAGTAAGTAGGCGGTAGATGGATGCCTAAAGAAGTAGGGTAGGAACCTAACTACGTGAATAAACTAGTAATGGTAAACTGAATAGTTTACCTATTACTTATTACGCAATATTTTGGAAAAAGACGGAAAAATCCAATATGGCAACGTGGAAAGTCAATAAAAATTTAATTAATACCTTTAGTATAAGGTAATGCCTATGCTATACTAATTTCCTACGTAACTTCTACGAATCGTTTTAATTGAACATGTCCCAGAGCTACGTATGCTGTCATACGGATATGTAGATAAATTACTGTGATGTAGACCACACGGTGACCGACTTACTTTGAGCTTTTTTTATACATTCTCTGCTGCCAGCATTGCAGACCTCCATATTTGGCCCATCTGGAACGCAAAGTACATTTTTAAGCAGTGTTATAAAACATTACGAGACGTCAGGTGGCCCTCATTCTACACGTTATTTATGAATAAACTACGAAGATATTCCTACTTATAATCTAAATAGATAATTCGGTAATAAGACAAGGCACTTAGGGCCTGTTTGACCACTTACGATTCCTATTATCTTATTTGGCAGATAATTTCAAACAAATTCTGTTCCATTTTTGAATTTTTTCGGTGAGTACTGGCTATTCGGACATTGTGAAATAGGCCCTTAGTGTGTAGACAGAAATAATAAAAGTAAGTAAGTAAATACTTTGACTTCTATTCGTATTCAGTAACTTGACAGTCGACGCAAAATAATTTTCGTTTTTAAATTACTTATTATCGTTTATAATGGTATAGTAGACGAATATAACGTGTATGAATTAAATCATTGTGTCATCAGTGTATCATCAGTGTATCAATCAGTGTATCATCAAGGTAGTTTCGCAAAAAAAATTTTTTCACCTCATTTCCTTTTTAATGTCAGGAAATTATCCCTTCAACTGTCAAGTTACTGAATACGATTATAAGTCCAAGTATAAATAATTCTACAGCAATAAAAGTAAATTGCAGGATCATTCTCATTTTATTATTATGTGTTTGACTTTTGAAGTTCAGCTGTATTTTCACGCTCTTCTCAGAAATAATAACATACCCTAAATATTGATGATAATGGTGGTGTCTAATTTATAAAATACGTTGGAAAATTAACCAAACACTTAACGCAATTTTAATCTAAGATACATTTTAGAGTCAGTGCCGGTAGCGAACACCAATCTAAGATTTGAATTTAGCGGATTTGAATTATGTAGTTACTCACAAGGCATTCCGAAATGCACACATCCACATCGAGTGTAAGTAAAGTTCGACAAACACTCCATCTCGCAATTTGCTTGAGTGTACACTTTGAAGTATTGGAGATAGCGCTCGCTTGGAAAATAGCATTGTCGTCTGTGAACAAGTTATAAACAACACATTGTTTCATCGATATTTTGTCTTTGCTCATTTTATAGACATATAGACGAGCTAAATTTTTATTGGTCAGTGAATAATAAAATCCAGTTAAATAGCTTTTTACCAGTTGAAAGTAGAAATCGGTTTTTATTACACTGGATTTTATATTGTCTGTTACTAAAGTATGGAAACACCTGGATGAGGGACGCACGGAACCGAGAAGCAGATATGGCGGAAAAAAGGGGAGGCATATACCCAGCAGTGGGTGATTCCGGGCTGAAATGATGATGAAAGGAGGATTAATTTAAAACAAACAATTTTGTTATAAGTACCTAGCCGTTTCATACTTTATGTACTTACCTGGTAGGTTCGTAAGGTTTAAGGCCTGAGGAAGTGGTCATCATTTTTGGTTTCACCGCAACGACTACCTCTTGCGATAGCGGCGATCGGAAGTACTGTTGTGAAAGCCTCGGCAGTTCTGCCGGATTATGCAACAGTATCTACGAACATCACAGGAAATGTGTATAAACTATATCTAAGTACGATTACCTATGTTATGTAGGTTAGTACTGAATAATTACTTAATATGCACGCATGCAATATGTAAAAAATAGCCTGTGTGATCCGTGAGTGTACGGTGCAGTCTATATAATGTGGTCATTTTTAGAATTGTTACTAAAAACGAACACGTACTGAACAACAAAAACTTATTTTATATTAATAATATTTATTTTATTAGCTACTTTTCGTTAGGTGATGGCCAGAGCCCCATTCTGATCAGACAGGGTTTTTTACACGTTGAATAATATTGAATACCTTAAAACCTTGCACTGGACCCCTGCAAAGATAGTCCAAATCGACTTTTTTGGCTTTTAGTAAGAAGGTCAGTCCAGATTTTACACCGTATCCCTGTAACGATTAACCAACAATATTACATGAAAGAAATTAAACATTAGTTAATGATTTTGATTAAATAATACCTACGCATATTTTATGACTGGTAACACGACAGATAGCCGTCCAATGCCAGCTAGAATGTCCGGGCAGATAGCCTAAGTAACGATAGCAGCTTGGATGGACTGTGGTTGAATGTGTTGAAAGTGAATGGTTGCTTTGTTGCAACATTTAGGTACGAATTATACGAAGAGTTTACGATAAAATCTTTGATCTAGCTCTTGGACTATATTTAAAATTGAACTCATTAATCTTCTAAACTAAAACCCGACTAAATCTGTAACATAGCGAAAAGTTGCGACTAATTAACGACTAAATTTGGAAGAAAACAGATCTTCGCTAGGTAGGCTAGTTTTTGAGATATAAATGTGGTCAAGCTGGGGAGATTCTCTCCAGATCGGCCACCTATAAACCCTTATAACTTTTGAACCAGTGACCAACAAATTCTGATATTTGGCGGCTTTCGACTACTACTTTGTGTTATCAAAATTAAAATTCCTGATCGTGGCCATGTCAGTATCAGCCACACATTTATCCCAAGAACAATTTTAACTGTGTACTTTGTTGAAAAAATGTTCTCCTATGCTTCTTTATTATATTACATTATAATTATGTCCCTTAAATATTATAACATACTTATGTTTGGGAGGAAATTTGATTTGCAATTGAAGAATTAACCGTGACGTGTCTATGTCACGGTTAATTCTCTAACTGCAAATGTAAGTTTGTAATCGCAAAACAATTTTTTTTAATGTGGTACTTAAACGACAAATTAACGGTTTTTGGACTTTTTCCTTTACTTGTGCTGTGTGACCTTGCTTCTTTCATGCCAAATTTAATGATTCTAGGTCAACGGGAAGTAGCCTACAGGTTTTGATTTATTTGCGAGTATGGCCGTAATTTTGAAGTGAAAGCTCGTTGTACTATTTTTGGTAGGAGGAAATCTTACAGATTCGCGTCACCGCGTCACTGCGACACCTCGACTCCGCAACATGCTATGCATAGGATTTCACTTCTGTCGGTAGTCCATGAACACAATACAAATATGGACCACGATATATTGTGCAATGACTGCCAATTTTTTTTTTATTGCGTTGACTAAACTAAGAAGCTTGATTTTTTTAGAGCTTTATGAGAACGTAGACCGTATTTGATATTAATTTCAACTTGATACCTCCATGCGTTCCTGAGAAAAAGCGTCTTTACAGACAGACAGACGGACGGACGGACAACGAAGTGATCCTATAAGGGTTCCGTTTTTTCAAAGACGAATGCCGACACTCACTGCGCCTCTGTGAGGATATGTTTCTATAGGCGTTCCTGATGCGTATCCTTCTTCCAAACTCCACGATTCTGCTCGCCGATCATGTTCCAAATACGGGTAGTGGTGATGTAAACTGACAAAAAAAATTATGCAGGTGTTACCGTTAATTTTTGCTTGTACTCTTATGGACATATTATTGCTTCTTATTAAGTATACAAGAATACAAGAGTGTGACCTACTTGTCTAATCTAAACATTTCTTCTGGCCCTAAAGTATTAAATGTGTAGCAAAGACCTTCTTCCGTCATTATAGGAGAAAATAATTCGGAACAATTTTCACTTGGTATATCTTTCCATTTACATCCGAAGAACACTTCTGTCAGATTTGGGGATACCTGAAAAATATAGTAAGATTATGGAGCACCTGAAAAATATAGAATTGGATTAGTAACGTGTTAAATGCAAACCGATTTAATGTTGTCCACTGTGTCGACTGCAGAAGAAAATTTTCGACCATTCGGAGGAGCAAGATGATCGTCACAGACCATAGTTAAATCTTCAAACATGTGTTGACTGAAACATAAATACTTAATTTAGATTAAAATTTTTACCATTTTAAAATATAATCAAAGTAGCAAACATTATTGTACCTATAAAATAATCACATCCAGGATTTTATAAAGTATGAAATACTTAGGCTTTTAATTTAAAAAAAAAAAAAAAAACTCACTCAGCTATAGAGAGATTGTCTCGGTCATTATTATACAAGTGGAAATATTCTGTAAAATTGAATTTCCTCTGCATTGCCTTAGTTTCAAAACACACCGTTACTGCAGGATAAGGAATCTGAAATCAAAACAATAAAGGAAGAAAATCAGAATACATAAAATGCAATAAATGTGGTCATGAGGAATCATGGACAACAGAGACAAAAACAGATATGCCGCGAAGAAACTTTCGATGCACCAAGAAGCCGCCAACATTTACCTACATAACAGTAGATATAGGTACCTACCTAGTTATTAATGAAACCATTGAAAAGCCCCGAAGGCACCCTTGCTTATAAAAAAGGCAAAACTTATAAAACTAAGGGTTTTTCCACAAATCCTCATTTGCAATCCCCATCAACGGGGATTTGTCAAATCCCCATTATGATCTAGAAGTGAATGGGGATTTGACAAAAAGTTCACAAATCCCCATTGACAGGGATTGCCAATGGGAATTAGTGGAATAACTCAAAACTAAACTCAATTAAGTGAGTACAGTCTGAAATTCAGGTACTAGAAGAGTCAATACATTCACTCTATACTAAGTATGTGACGTCTGAAAAACAAAACCAGGAGCACATAATTGCTACAAGGGAGTTAGTGGACCCGCTGACTCTTAGCAGCCCTCAATGTTCATTGCATAGAAAATCCAATCTTGGCACTTTCCAACCTGAGGTAACGGAGGACCCGTCCCAGTCAGAAACTGCTCAGGTATCTATTCGCTTTCAAGATACACTAGATATTGAACTAGGTCCATTGCAAGTAGTTCAGACAGATGCTAGTTCTGTCCCTTGTAAAATATGTTGCAGTACAATTATGTTTTCTCATAGTTTTGGAAAAGGGTTAGGAAAAACTTTTTTACAAAAAAATACAACCGACTTCCAAAAACAACACTACAAAGTAAAAATAACTTTAATTTCGGAAGTCGGTGTCTAGTTAAATGTATTTTCGTTTTTGCCACCGACTTCCGAAATTAAAGTTATTTTTCACTTTGCAGTGTTGTTTTTGGAAGTCGGTTGTATTTTTTTGTAAAAAAGTTTTTATTTTTCACTTTTTAGTTGTGTACCTACCCCACACAAATTCTAATACCACTATCTGCAAAACAAACTAGAACATCATCCATATAAAAGTGGGGGAAAAATACCTATTATTGATGGTATACCGCCGTTTACCCGAATTTTATTTGCCATGATAGTCAACAGCCATAATATCATACGACATAATACTCATTTGCCCTACTCTCATTTGCCATATTAGTCACGTGCCAGAATCATTGTTTCCCATAAAGTCACTTACCATTACATCATTTTTGTCATAATCATTGTAAGCCCTAATTATCACATGCCCTAATTATCACATGCCATAATTATGATATGCCATAACATAATTTGCCATCGACATCGGGTGTGTAACGGTTGTTTATATCAAGAGAAATTGGATGCAATTGGGACTTTAGGGCACCCCGACTCGGACAGGTTAGGTTAGAAGGGGATGGCGGGGTCGTGTGAGCGAGCGAAGCGAGCGAATAGACCCCGCCATCCCCTTCGTGGTTATTTTTTTATAAACCACACAGAAGTAGGAGCCCCGCGAAGCGGGGCTCCGTCGACCAAGCCCACCATCAACCATGCACAGAAAAAAAAACCATGCACAGAATAAATAAGTTTATTCTTATTATACCAAACATTGCGCACCCATCGACATCGACAGCCAGAAAGCTAATAAGTATGCAATTTAAATATTATGTCTAATAATTATTATGGCACATAAAAATAAGGCAAACAATACTTATGGCATTCGTATCTTATGGTATCTAAAATTCGGGCAATTAAAAGTATGTCATATGTCTTTTAGGGCAAATGAAACATTCGGGCAAATGAAATTCGGGAAAATGATGATTATGGCATATAATCTTCGGGCAAACAATAGACAACCATTATTGATGCGATCTCAAAAACTACCGAAGCAAAGTTAATCAATTTTATATGGGACCAACTGTGATGTATACCCTCTCGAATAAAACAAAAAAAATCCAAATCGGTCCAGCCATCTTCGAGTAATCGGGGAACATACATACATATAAGGTTCCGACGACTTGAGAACCTCCTCCTTTTTGAAGTCGGTTAAAAATTACTTAGCAATAACCTGAGTCATTCTTCTCAAAACTATTGTATGGCTCAGACTTCCTACAAACAAATAATGGCCTCAATAACTAGGAATGAATATGACCCTAATGCCATTATTAGGTACTATACTTACAGGTTAATGCTAATAAAGATGATATTATTAATAGTGTCACCAAGTTATTGAAGTTAAATTGTAAAAAAAATATTTTGTGTGCTTTTCCATACTTTGAATACTTGTCAAACAGACAAAACAACTACATTCAAATATGATAAATAATCACGTGCAATTCTTAGTTAGTCACCATAGTAACAAGTTTATATATATTATTTTTTGACACCAACATTTTTGTTGATAAGCTAAGCTCGACTAGGGATACGGTGTATCTGCCCAGTAGTTTTAGACGTCAAGTAGCTAGGCTATTAGCTTTAAATATTAACCCAGACATAATTAGTATGTCGAAGTCATCTTTAATTAGCACCAGAGTTAGTAATAGTACTAATGTTAAGGTGGTCAATAATTTAAGCTAGTTTGTAAGACAACAGAAGGTAGGTACCACTAACAGTACCTATAGTTACACTTAATAACAAAAAGGTATTTTCTAGCACTAAAATAGTTAATAACTGTAGAAAAGGGGCGAAGCAGAAATCGTTGTAATTATTTCATCAAAATATTCAAGGTTTTTCGTCCAAACAATTGGAAATTGAATTGTTTTTAGAAAAAACAATGTTTGCCATTATTTGTTTAACTGAGCATTGGTTAAAAGATTACGAAATGTTAATTAATTATGAGAATTATAGTGTGGCCAGTTGTTTTAATCGAACATCAATGATGCGAGGTGGTTCACTAATCTTAATTAAAAATTGTATTAAATCAAAAACTCGTACAGACATATTATAGTTGAACTATCGGTTGAACATAACATTGAACTTTCCTGTGTTGAGCTAGATAAGCATGTCATAGTGTGCGTTTACAGACCTCCAAATTATCAAAACTACTCCATATTCGAGTCAGTAATGGAAGAAGTTTTGGCAAAACTTGCAGCTGGTAATATGTCAGTAATTATCTGTGGTGACTTTAATATTGATATTTTAGAAAACAATTGAAATACCAGTAGATTATTGAATTTTTTTAAATAAATTTGTCAAATGTGTTTGTAGAACCAACCCGAATAACTACGACTACTGCTACATGTATTGATAATATTTTTTGTTGGTGTGGCTAAATAGCCAAGGGAAGAATAGGAAGGGAAGGGAGATAATTAACGATGGATTTATTTAAATAAATAAATCCATCGTCAATTAACGATGGATTTATTTAAATAAATAAATCCATCGTTAATTATCTCCCTTCTGATCACAGCGGACAAACCGTAACTTTTGAGTCCAACATACCAATACAAAAAGTGCAGATACAATCCAGACCAATAACATCTGCTAATTTAAATAAATTTAATGGCACTTTAATTTGTAAGTTAAATGACCAAGAACTTACAATGAACAATGTTACCTAATATTTTATATGAAGAATTCTTTTCGGTAGTCCAAACAGAGATCGATAAATCTTTTAAGAAGACCACAAAAACTATCAGCCCTAAGTTTTTATTTAGTGACTAGGCAACTAGAGGACTCAGGAAAAGTAGGGAAAGACTTTTCGAGCTATATGGCCTTA
This sequence comes from Cosmia pyralina, assembly GCA_946251885.1. NCBI lineage: Eukaryota > Metazoa > Arthropoda > Insecta > Lepidoptera > Noctuidae > Cosmia > Cosmia pyralina. The sequence goes on along the minus strand of OX276359.1, from coordinate 12,828,425 downwards.
AACCTCATATTAACACGGATACTTTTAAGAAGTATGTTTCTACTTACTCTAGAATTTTTAAGAATACTTGCAAGGCAGCCAAAGGTTTATACATTAGCAACAAGGTTAAATCAGTAGAGAATAAAATAAAGACAGTTTGGTTTTTGAAAATTATCAATAATGAAACTATCAGGATCAAAAAGCATAATTTTGATTACACACTGGATACGTCATGTGGTCTTATTTGCGATAGCAAAGAAGTTGCTCAGGAATTTGTAAATTTCTTTACCAGTATCCCGCTTCAAACTACTGAAATCTTAAACTCCTCGCCCTCACTCTCTTTTGATTTAGTAAGGGCGAACGTTTCGGCCTGCCCGATTGAATTTAACTTTAAGCACATTAACCCCGTAACAGTAATAAAAGCTTTTAAGCAAATTAAAATCAAACTAACCGAAGATCCTTGGGGAATGTCCATTAAAGTTTGTACCTCCATAATTGAGACTATAGCGCCTTACTTAGCCTTAATATTTAATTTGTGTGTGGATCAAGGAGTTTTCCCGGATTTAATGAAATACAGTAAGGTAATACTACTTTTTAAATCCGGGGACAGAAAGATAAGATAAGATACAAATAATTATAGACCGTATCCGTGTTGCCAGCAAGGTGTTTGAAAAGGTAATGCTTAATCAAATGCTCAATCATTTTAACACGAATAAAATACTTCACGATCCACAGTTTGGTTTCACCAAAGGACGTTCTACGACCAACGCCGGTATAACCTTATTAAGAAACATTTTTAACGCGTGGGAAGAGGCCCAAGACGCCATAGGAATTTTTTGTGACCCCTCCAGGGCATTTAATTGCGTCGATCACGAAACCTTACTCTTGAAACTTGAGCATTACGGACTTGGAAAACTTGCGCTCAGTTTAGTAAAATCTTATTTAAATGATAGACAAAAGCAAGTTCAAATAAATGGTATCACTTCACTCGGTTTAAAAGAAAAATGGGTGTTCCACAAGGCTCAATATTGGGTCCTTTCCTCTTTTTAGTGTACATTAATGATTTACTCCATTTATTAAAAAATCAACCACAAATGGTGTTATTTGCTGCCTATACTTCCTTAATTTTTAAGGTAGGTAGACGTGATACAAATTTTGACGACGTTAATAACGCCCTACTGCAGGTCCACAATTGGTTCACTGCTAATAATTTAGTATTAAATGGGAAAAAAAAGTAAGTGCATTAGATTTTCTTTACCAAATGTAAAAAGTAGTGATTGTGAGATAGTATTGAATCAAGAGAAACTAGAATTCGCCGATAAAACCGTTTTCTTGGGGATCACGCTCGACTCAAGGCTAGAATGGGGTCCTCATTTAACATCACTTGCAGGACGGGTAAGTTCAGCACCATATGCTGTCAGAAAAATCCGTCAATTTGCTGATGTAGATACCGCGAGGCTAGTCTATTTTAGTTACTTTCATAGAATCATGTCTTACGGTATTTTACTTTGGGGACGGGCTGCAGACATCGAGGCAATTTTTATTCTGCAGAAAAGAGCCATCAGAGCCATATATAATCTCCGCAAGCGCGATTCTCTAAGGGAACTGTTTAAGGAAATTAAGATCATGACGGTACCTTGTCAATATATCTACGAAAATATCATGTACGTAAGAAAAAATTAACATCTTTTTAGTAAAAGAGGTGAAAGGCATAATTATAGTACTAGAAATAGGGGCCTATTAGCTCAACCAGGTTTCAGACTAGCTAAAGTAGACTCATCGTTCAAAGATTGTAAGACTATCATTGCATTGTATAGACTCAATCTCCTTTGTATTATATAATTGCATAGCACATGTGTGAGTACTATGTACATACTCTAAAGTTACCATTTACTGGGTACTTATTACTGGGTACTGGGTAAATATTTGAATTGTTTTTTTTTTTAGGACGCTTTTAACGTTCTGCATCGTTCTCGCATGTATAATTTCAACATGAATGATGTAACCATTATTTTGCAACGCTATCTTGATTTAAAAGAGTGTCCGTGGAGTTTCTTGCCCGTTCTTCTCCATAGGTACCTACTACGCTTTGGAATGGGCGCCTAGCTTCGTCTTTCTGACTGACCGACCCCTTGACAATTCAAAAGTGCCTGTTATTGGTTTCTTTGAAATAAATGCTTTGAGTTTGAGATGAGTTTGAGTTTAACAATCATGAGGAAAAACCAACACAATGTTTTAACTTGAACTTACCTGCCAAACAGGAGTAGGGTTTTCAGCAAAACTAACAATGACGGGACTTTCATTCCACTTTATCCAAACATTTCTGATCAATCCGGAACAAAGTACCACACAGCAAGTAAACATGATGAACCAAAATACTCTGGAATATAACACGACACAAAATTTAGTAACAATCGTCAAAAAATAATAACAAAATAAGGTTGAACTAACTTACTTTTCCACCCATGTTCTTTCTTTCTCTCCTATGTATTTCAATCCATGGAGATTGGAATTAGCCGTATAATCTATCAAGTAATCTTTGATAATGCTACGCTTCCCTCGCTTTTTGGTCTTTACAGGATGCGCTTCATTTTCAACCACATCGGGGGTATTCCCACAGCTTTCCTGTCTACAAAAATATTACTATTAGTTTTTTTTAACAATCATTTCGACGGCGAAGTGCCAATAACACCCAACTGACAAAGTCAAAAATTTACCTACAATAACTGAAAAAAAAAGTTTAATTTCTTATTAAGTTAAAAAATTGTTATATATTTATTAATTTAGAATAATAATAACGTATGCTTTGTATATTATGCTGAATTAGTATATTTTCTGATATTGTAAGTATTCGGTTAGACAGGAAGTATTTTCGGTTAGATAATGTTGGTTTAGTTGGGAGGTATTTCCACATTTTAATTGAATGCTGTTGCAACTAAATATACACATAAGAGATTTCACTAAAACATGCGAATAATGCCTTTAAATTCAAAACGATAAAAAAGCGAATTTCTCGAATAATGTCAGTTAGGAGGTAGATATTGGCACTTCGCCGTCGATTTATAGATTTAAGATTTTTTTTGCTCAAGGTATACCTCGAGTGTCGCCTCATGATGCTCGGCAAAGACTGCATCGAATTGGCTCAAAACGTGTTGTTAATTTGGGCTTGGTATGAGAAAGGCGTGATAGCTGTTAATGTTAACCCAAGGGAAACATGAGGTCCAATTACTAAATTAAAATTTGCAGAATGCCGACTAATTCGTTACATTTGTACACATTATATTATTTGTTTAATGAATATTCAAATCGTAACAAGGTTCGCACACATGGAGGTTATAAGTACCAACCTATGTTCCGGTGCTTTTATACTTGTCATTGCAATGACATAATATTGAAGTTTGCAGAATTGCCCTACCTTTAGTCACTAGGGAGTTTTTGTGAAATAATGGTGTGGCTGTGTTTTGTTTTTAACTATGTCCGTTAGGCTCTAATTGAAATTAGTTTGGTAAGAAAGAATAAGTACCTGCCTTCCTATCAATAATTAAAAAAACAAATGTTGCTGACATAGGTATTCAGCTTAGCTAAAAGAATTGGTGTCGTCATGCTCATTATCAACACACTATTTCGCGGGATCACGGGGCTAGAGATAAAAGGTATAAGTATTACCAACAATAAAATTTCGTTATCATTGCTTGCTGATCATTGTTGATCGGCGGTTCAGCAGCTGTAGGTAGGTACGTAGGTTAGTATTTGTATGACCTAGGAACTATTGAAAGCGAACTCCGCGCTTACATCAGTCTTGATTCATCAGCACTGTCACTAGCTTCAGCTAGTAGCGAATCGCTGCTAGCGGCGGAACTGCTTGACCTACTATTTTCGAGATCTAGGTAAGGTAAGTCAAGTGATTTCTAGATGCTTCTTGTACAAAAACATCGCATGACTTACCTACCTAATTGATTAGATTTCCCACGAGAGGTAACGAGTTGGGATTACCTACGCGACACAAATGTTACTACGCAAATTATAATTTAATTACTCCTGAAGTAATTATAATAATTATGCAATTATCTATGGTGACTGTAGGTATGTAAATGTTTTATAGGCGCAGTTGTAACACACTCCCACTCCTCCTCTCCAGTTCCCTAAAGGAAACTATATTTTTATTAGCTTTCCGACATGTGACATTAAAATTAACACGAAATATCAACAGTTACCCGATCAAAACGTTTTCGTAGGTAAAATGACTTAACATACATACTAAACGCTATTGTTACACTGATGTTGATATAATTTAGACCACAGTAAGGAAAAGTGATAAAAATAACATAATGACCCATGCCCGCTTCTGGAATATTCAAACCTGTTAAAATTAGCTGTCGAGAGCGATGCGTTGATCTTCCTCAATTCACAATCACAACAGCTAATTTGGGATTTCCTTGTTTCTGTATTTATGTAATTCATCTCTCACACACTAATTAACTAACTATTATTTAATTCCAAAATTAAATTAATTTTGTTGAGCTACGCTTATTATACGAATATAAGTAAGTAAGTACGTGTCAATTAAGTGCATGATCCCGAAAGACTGCCACTGACCGGAAAACTATAGCTGGTATCTTTGTATTATTATATTTATTATTTTTATTTTTATAAATCAGTTCGAATGAACTGGAACCAGCTGAACGTTTGACTGAATGAATTTTAGAGCGAACGGAACTATCACAAGATGTTGTGGTCACATAAAAACTTTTTACAAAAAAAAAAAAGCCGACTCCCAAAAAAAAACACTACAAAGCGAAAAATAACTTTAATTTCGGAAGTCGGTGTCTTTGGTTTTTTGGTTTCGTCTTTGCCACCGACTTCCGAAATTTAAGTTACTTTTCGCTTTGTTTTTTTTGGGAGTCGGTTTTTTTTTTGTAAATTTTTTTATTTTCACTTTTTAGTGGTGCCTAACCTACACAAATTCGAATACCACTCTGCAAAATAAATTAGAGCATAATTTATTTATTTATTTATTGACACACCAACGACTTATTCACTAAATCATAACATTAAATTATATTCTATAACAACAGCTTTGCGGTGAATTTGTCACTTATAGGTGTGCACAGCACTTGTATGATCAATAATAAAAATTAAAATGGAAATAACAAAATTAAAATTAAAATTTACAAAGCTTACATTGAATTTAAAATGACAAGTAGTTAAATTAAAATACAGTATAATACAAAAATAAAAAAAAAAAAAATCAACTAAATTGGAATAATTATAAATTGAAACTGTAAAAATACAAATAAATTAGTTAAATTGGAATATTATAAAAATTATAAATTGAAACTGTAAAAATAACAAATAAATTATGACATCATTAAATTAAATTAAGTTAAATTGTACAATATTAAATACATTGGATGGAGTGGTGAGAACCGCATAACATTTAGGCTTCAAAGAAACAAATACCTATGTCCCACCATGCTGGAGATTTATTGGGTTACCTGCTTAGTCAGAGTCTGCTTGTTACTTACAACCAAAAGAAAGAAAGAAAGAAAGAAAAATATTTTATTTGGGACACGCACAGGAAATACAGTTAAAAAGAAGCATATAAAAGTAACAAAATAAACATTAAAAAAGAAAAAAAAAAAAAAGAAATCAGATTAAAAAAAAGAGACCTGTGCGAGGCCAAAAAGGCTCCCATCTCAGCATAAAGCTGCGATATTTAAAAAAAATATCGCAGCTTTATGCAAAAGGCAACAAAGGGTAACAAGTAAGTACTTACCTATAGTGGTAAGAGTACCTACTCAGATCTTGAAGGTTTGTTAGATCAGCGCAGCACCCTAATTGCGTAACACAGTTTTAATCACAATCAGAGAGTTTTGAAGGATATTTCTTCTATCCATTGCTTCATAATAATAGTTTCGTCTGCTCAACAACGTAAATAACGCAATGAACGTGGCTGAACTGTCAAACTATAAGAAAATGCGATCAATATTGTCATTTTATGTGTTATGCAATTACCTCGCTGATCATCTGATTATCCTACTAATATTAGAAATGTGAAAGTTTGTATGTTTTGATGTTTGTTATTCAATCACGCAAAAACGGCTGAACAGATTTTGATGGAATTTGGTATACAGATAGTTTATAACCTGGATTAAGACATAGGATACTTTTCATCACGGTAGAAGGTTCCCGTGGGATAATTTCCGACATACACGCGGGCGAAGCCGCTGGCAAAAGCTAGTCTACACTAATAATAAAGCCGAAGAGTTTCTTTTTTGTCTGTTTAAACGCGCTAATCTCTGGAACCACCAGTCAGATTTGAAAAAATATTTTTGCATTTGATAGCCCAGTTCTTGAGGAAGGCTATAGGCTATTTAACATGACGCTAGGACCTTGAGCAAAAAGAAAAATGTCAGAAAGAACGCTAAGCGAAATAGAAGTATTAGCGGGGCAGGTGATGCGATGCGACGGTGGGTCGGCAACAAGAAATTTTACGCGCACGAAGTCGCGGGCAGAAGCTAGTAAATAAATAGAAGTGGTGATTTCGAACCTGCAAATCCCAATTGATTCGAGTATTTCTCTGGCCTTGTTGAATTCACTGCAAAATTGGCTCTGCTTTGAGTGCTTTGGTGACGTTGGGTCCATTTTGTACTCTCAGTTCTCACTCACTTATTTTGACCGGAATTAATATCGATAGGACTGTAACATGAGGTCTCAATGTATGATGCTTGGACACTGGTCTCAAATTGTTATAAGGATCGAATGTTTATAGAGGATGTTTCGTTTTATTTTTTTTTTTGCCATCATCATTGACGCTATGCAGCGTAATGCTTGTTTATATTATTATGTATACCTAAGCGGCAATAGGTGCTGAGTTGCCGACGACATTGCATGATGTGTTGTGGAACTGAGGAAATTAAGTAGGTACCTATACTATATAGTAGGTAACATAAAAGTGAAAACAAAACAAAATACACGTAGACTTGTTGAGAACCTCCTCCTTTTTTTTGTGGGTTAATAAAACGATAGAGATGAAAAACCCTTTACCTAAAATTTAATCTACACCGCAATGGTCATGCGAAAGCGATGCGCTTCCATGATGGCGCGCTTGCGCTCCTCCCCCAATGGCATCCTGAATGTATTTTCTGATCGGTGGGACTCTCCCCTCTTACGAAGGTGGGTAAGAGTTCAGACACACTTGTCCGGGTAGGCTGGTGCACCATTGAACTACTCGTTCAGTGGTGCACTGGTTTATTTGGTCAGGTGTGGTTTAATTTTATTATTATTTCAATTTAATACTAACATTAGGCTAATTTATACTACTACTAACATTATATGGATTTATCTGAATTAAAATATTTGAATTTGAATTTGAATGGACGGACGTGGGGGGTAATTGCATAACAAACAAAAAATGTTAACAGTTCATCTACGTAAATTGCATTATTTACGTTGTTGAGCATACGAATTATTCAAACCTCTATAATGAAGAGATGGATTATCACAATCCTTCAAAACTGTCGGCTTGTAATTGAAAGTGTGTTACGCAATTAGGGTGCCAACTCTTTTTGCTTTTTATTTTGACAAATGGCAATAAAGAGGTATTCAAATTTATATTTTTACAGGGCCAATTGGGTTAGCCGTCTAAAGGGTTTAGCTAAGGAATTTTTAAAAACTCAGGTAACGAAGTTGTAAACTAATTCTTCAAATCAAACAGTTACGGTACCTTGAGGGTAATCCTTCTATCATGCACGGGTTAGTAAACCCGATAATAAGCCCTTTCCCTCAGAAAGGTTTATTAGGGTTTTACAGGTTTAAATGGATTAGCCGTTTAATCGGTTAAGTGCCAGAATATTAGACTAACTCATTCAAATCGTTATATTTGGGTTTCCCTTTGGGTTTTGGGTTTGAAAAACATGCTGCCACTCAAGAGTAAGAATATTGACGTCTAACCTTTTGAACGGCTTAATTCTTAAGCCCTGAACGGTCCTCTTATTTTTTTATACCAACAACGATCCAATTTGAAAATTGTAGGTACGTTAGAAAGTATTGTGTGATTTACTTAACATCACAGACTAACGTAAACGAGAACACTAACGTATGGGAACTTTGATAAAATGGTTGATTTTGCTCACTGGAAAGACTAAGCTAGTTTAGCTGTGCACTACCAACTCTGATCCCGGATTTCCCGGGGCAAAAGAATTCCCAACTTCGTCTAGTTTGACTGTCCATACGGCAAAAAGTAGGAAACCTCCAAATGATCGGATTGTAAGTTGTTAGTAGGTAAGCCCACATTTATTTTTGGGTCTTCGTTGGCCAAAACTTGCATTTGACGTAGTCACGTAGCTTGCAGTGAGTAAGTGACCAAGAGCGAAATCCCAAGAAAAAAACAAAGGAATATTCCCATGCTGAATAAGAGAAAAAGGATCTCGCTTGTGCTAAAAGCCAGAATAAGGACGAATTTGCTCCCCAGATCGCCATAGGGAGGCTAAAATAGAAATTGCAACAAATTATCTAAAGTTCAATATTATAACAAAAACCTTTTAGTTCAGTTGATACAATATAGGACCTTTTATGTAGGTGGCCAGTTTTAAGCGTAATATTATAAGTAGTAAGATCTAATTGAATCTCAGCATGTTGGTTGATATTGATAGTTCTGGTAGGGACAATAGTTATGCTTACTCCCCGGTGGGTTTACAACGATTGCAGGATTGACATCAAGTTTAGTCAGATCATAAAGCGGTGCGCGGCACATGCGTCGATCCGTCTCGTCCGTCCGTCCCCCGCGACTTGATTAGAGAACGAGGGAGCGAGTGCGAGGCACTGACTGGCGGCGCGCCGGCCCGCACTACCAGTGTTTGTAAGGTCGTAGCCGCAGACAGCCTCTCGCGGCGCCCGTCGCTCGTTTACCTGTTTCAAAAACAACATTTTTCAACCTTTCCTTTGGCGCGAAAAGTCACAATGTCTGCCACAGACGAGCTCACTGGTATTCTCTCGAGGAGGCAGGAGATCAATGATAAACTTGAAGAGGGTTTGGAGGTTAAGCCGAAATATAAATTCGTAAACGTTTATACGGAATTTCACGAGTTCTCCAGGAAGGAAATAAAACAATACGAGGAGACCTTTAACAAGTAAGTGGGCTTTTTATTTTATCAAACTCGATTCTGGGAGATCGGCACGGCAAAGCCGCATCTCTGCAGAAAGCTGTATTACCACCGGCATCACCTGACCTTTATTGCTTTAATAATCATGTGTAAATAGTGTCGCTATTATAGTCTATGATGGAAATCTACATTTTTTTGTAGATAATGATGTTTTATGTCATGATTATAGAAATTAGAATATGGACGACTTAGAGAATAAGGATGAAAGTGAAGAAAAAATCGAGCATGCTTAATTTACTGAAGGTGATCCGAGCCGAATCTTGGAATTAAATACACTGTTGGTGTTTTAAAGATAAGGGCTCATAGTTCTATGCTTGGTTAATTGAGAGTTTATACGAGACAGACATTAAACTCGTTTCTAAGATTTTATATAGTTCTAGTAGGTAATTGAAGCTTAGACCATTTATGAACAAAATTTGTTTATAAATTTATAATGGTCTAACTGCGACTTTAGAACTCTAATAACCCCCTAATATACAGGGTTATTAGAAAATTTAAATGGGTTAATAATTTGGAAAACATTTTTAATTAATACTCACTTACCCTCAATATTTTTTATAAATTGGGTCTTTTGGCAGTTGTAGATAGTAATTGTATTTTTTAACTAGTAACTTAATTTATTGTTATTATTTATATTATCCTATACCTACTATTAAATGAGCAATATTTGTATATATATCATATTTGTAATCACGTTCTCGAAAACAGCTCTAACGATTTCGATGAAAGTTTCAATAGTTACTTATAGGGTTAAGGAGGCGAATAATCGATCTAGGTATATCTAGGTCTCATATCTGGCAAAATTCGTTTTCTTTATTTTCAACCGAGCAGAGCTCGGTCGCCAGGTACTTATTGTTAACCTACACCCAAAAATAAAAGGAACTCCTTACTTTTTTAGGTCACTTGATATCAGAGCACTAAGAGCTTAGTGGCTAACCCTACTTGATTGAATTTTTATGGAATTTACCTACCTACTAACCACTATAATGTACTATAATGTTTCTAACTAATGGAAAAATAAACCAAAACAAAGCAATATCGCTTTTTTTTAATAAACAATAGAGCTAGGATGTTAACCTTACAATACAATAATACGAACTGATTCTGCGCTATCTCGTCTGACCTTTCTTTAGGTACCTAGCTATACAATAATAATTGCTCTACGTAAGTATACAAATTGTTGTAATATTAAATTAGCAAATTGGTTTCATATCAAAGTCGGTCTCATGAACTTCATTTCTAATAAATAAGTTAGGTAGGTATCTTGACTTTTATTCGACTAGACATTTCAATAGGTCATGAGTCACGACTTTTTAACCGACTTCAAAAAGGAGGAGGTTCTCAATTATATGTTCCCGATTACTCGAAGATGGCTAGACCGATTTGGATTTTTTTTGTTTTATTCGATATACATCACAGTTGGTCCCATATAAAATTGATTAACTTTGCTTCGGTAGTTTTTGAGTTAGCTTCAATAATACGTATTTTTTCCCCACTTTTATATGGACGATGTTCTAGTTGGTTTTGCAGGTAGTGGTATTAGAATTTGTGTGGGGTAGGTACACAACTAAAAAGTGAAAAATAAAAACTTTTTTACAAAAAAATACAACCGACTTCCAAAAACAACACTACAAAGTGAAAAATAACTTTAATTTCGGAAGTCGGTGGCAAAAAACGAAAATACATTTAACTAGACACCGACTTCCGAAATTAAAGTTATTTTTCACTTTGTAGTGTTGTTTTTGGAAGTCGGTTGTATTTTTTTGGAAAAAAGTTTTTTGTAGAAGTCAGATGGTGCCATGCTTTATCTCTATTATCTTACTTGCTTTATTACCTACTAGATTTTTATAAGTATTAGGTCTCTGCAATTTACTTACCCAGTCAATTAGTTAGTAGTTAGGTACTGCTGTGCGCTGTGAGAGGTTGATTTAAATTCCAAAGTTTCAATGTAACAGGGTGGTTCCCCCAACGCCACCCTTGTTTGGGTGGTACCTATCCTAAATTCATAACAATAGCCCATCAAAGTACTGCCCTGCAAAGGGAAAACCGTTTGCTATAAGTACTTTTTCGTCTAAATCAGGTCGTTTCAAATTCGGTTACGAATGTACCAGTGGCTTCAGACTCCCCTTAGAAGGCTAAAATATCTGAGTCTTGTACCTACCTACCTATTACGGTAAGGTATGTATAATATCAATCAATCTGCCTAAGCCTTTTCCTAACTATGTTGGGGTCGGCTTCCAGTCTTATCGGGGGCAGCTGAATACCAGTGTTTTACATGGAGCGACATAGTATCTGACCTCCACAACCCAGTTACTGGGTAACACGATATCACGTGGAAAGATTGTCAAAGATCTGCGAATGACAGCTGGGGCCAACGGATAACGCGTTTTCCGAGGCACGGAGGGGTAAAGATGGTCACCCATCCACGGACCAACCACGGCAAGCGCAGCTTAACCTGATCGATCGACCCGTGCGTTTGTTGTTACTTAGCCGCAAGCCCCAATAACGGTAAGACAAATAATAAAATAATAATTAAATACATTCTTTGCACGAACCCTTTCAAAAAATACATTGAGAGTCGTTAATATTTAATTAGGTACTTACTTACCGTATTTTAATAACAAAAAGAAGTCAAAGTGAAAGTAACGGTAACTAACCAATTACATAAAGTGAGTTGATAATAAAACGTTATATTAGTTAAAAGAGTAATTTATTAGGTGAAATGACATCGCATCGTCGTCGTGGGAGACTAAAATGAATAGAGTCACGCCATGTTTACGAGAATTATAATTTACATCATCGCGCGACTTTCATTCAACTAGGTAATGAGATAACACCACATACGGTACTAAATTCACACGATTCGCACAATATTATTACAAAAGTAAAATGTTAACTTTTCAAATACAATTTGCCATGTGAAAATTGCTTCATTCATTTTACCTCAATGAATTTACGTCAAACTTGGGTATTAATAACAGGAAATTATTTTCTTTCTTATACAGGTGCATAGGTAAATAAGAACCTACTTTCTTTAGTAATAAATTAAGTTTATTGGTTAAAAAGGCTAACCCTTTGTAACTTTTGTAAGTGAAACCCTACCAGTATTATTCATTAGTGATTACAAAATTGACCACTGTTATTTTGTTCAGGGCAAAAAGGTGTACATAACCTACCTACTTAAAAAATAAGTACCTAAGTATTTTAAAGACATTAATTACGCTTTACGAGTAGTTATATCCTCTTACATTTCAATAAAAGGAAACGAAACGGAAGTCAATAAAAGGCACACAATCAATGAAATTCGAAGCAGGCCACAGGAACACCCGTATGCCAACTTATCTGCGCCTCACTACTATAATATCACTAAACAAACATTACAAATAATGCAAACAAACCCTACTGTGACTGCTCTGTTTGTTACTCAAACAATAATTATGTACTCATCGTTATTTTTCAAAACAATTGGAACTATCTAATGGTAATAGTAACAACAATAAACAAGTGATTAATGTAACGATTAATTGATGATACCGTGGATAGCTGATTAGAAATCATACCTACCAAGAAACTTGGTTTACCTATATTATTTCCTTTTTAGGAATCGGATGATGAATAACACCAATCGGAAGTAGATTAGTCAAGAAAATAAACCTTAAATTAGTCATGTTACGTAGTAAAACCGAAGGTGTTATAGGTACTGTGTCTGTGTCGTGTGCAACACAATGAATGAATCAGTGCTGTTGATCATAACATGGCCACGTGTTGTCACCAGAAGCCTGCTAAATGTTATGTGTTAATGTGCATTGTGAATATGCAGTAAGCATTAAACCTTCAGTTTAGCCTAGTGTTACAACTTTCAAGCTGTAGTTACGTTTCCGTAGAGCTAATTCCGCAGTAGCATTTGTAGGTATTTACGGACCGGCTGTTTTTCATTTTAGCAGAATTATGAGAAACTGGACATAATGTTTTTTTTTAAAGAGTCGAGGCTGGCTGCTCATATACCTAATATTAAAATTTATCAGAATGCATTCGGGAGGAAGTGAGACGGGAACTGGTGCTGATAAAGTGCGACGCGACAAAATCAATGATCGCAATGAGTCACATCTTGCTGCACTTTATTCCTTGTTTTATGACGTTGCTTTAACCTTACCCTCTGTTTCCGCAAGTATGTTAATCAACAACACGTAATAGGTCGTTAACGCAGTAGCAGTGAATCACATTGAGTAAACAGCTGATATTGAGATACAATCACTTCGCGTAATGGACACATCCGATGACTTGATAACTTTAGTCGAACACTTAATAGCTTCCTTGATGACGCTTTTAACGTTGATGATTGAGCTGTACCTGTTATCTTAAATACCTACTTGGAAATATGAATGATGTGTTGATGAGTATTGAGTGTAGATACATCATAGACTTGAACATTTAGTAGAGAAATGTGTAGAATAATTTAGATTATCGGCATCAGCAAGGACGTAAACGTTAGAAGAACGAGCGTGTTTCCATTAATTTAGAAATTAGTGTTTGTTATCAATTTATCATACTAAGTAGTACCTACACGAAACCTCGCGACGTAGTAGCAGGGTAGGCAATCGTAAATATAATTTTATGTTTTCACAGTTTAACTCGTAGTTTACGATATTTAAACTGTTTCATGGAGGCTAACATAACATGCAAAGCTACTATTTTTAAAGGAAAGCACGTATCGGCCGTTGCCTAATCCCATTGACGAAATACAGCTCATTCGTGTTTTATATCCATTAATAACATTTCGTCAGTATGTGTAGATTTAAATAATTGAACGGTTATTAATCACCGTGACGGAAGTCATTAGAATGTATCTTATTCTTTCCACCAAACCTTGACTAGAATTCATAATTGGAGTTGGTGGGATGGAAAAAAATCTGCCTTTTAAAAAGCGACTTCAGTTTCTCTGTAACCAATATATATAATTATTGTCTGATTAGATAGGAACACCATAACGACAATAAATGTATTGTCTCAATTATTCTGCACGACATTTGAACCCATACTAACTATTAGATAGGTATATTTTGATAGTGACAATACTGCTACAGGATATTATGTTATAGTAATACAATATGACATTAAATACCACAGAATACATGAATCATGCGAGCGAGACACTTATTTGAATTTCAAAAATACATTAAAATCCGGAATTCGGATATTTGCATGTAGAGATGCTATAATCAAAATCCGAAATATTTTTAAATGTCTATTACATAATTATGTATGTATGCAACTAGATTCATCAATGACCTCAAGCTCTCATTCAACAGACAGGTTTTGGCGAGTTTATCTAAAAGTTATGCTTCGGTGATTGCGTACCAAAATCTTCATTAGTATTATCGTCTTCTACATAAGAGTTTACTCCTAAATGTTTATTTATAGCCAATTCATGAGCATGACTCAAGGTTTATGTTTTCGTTCTGCACTGTAAACATCTACCTAAGTAGCTACTGCGCCCGTGCCGGTTACCAACTCTAGATGAATGCTTCCTAAAAACTGGTAAGATACAATAACAATGACATGAGCACATGGTTGAGACAGAGTTTCGCTTCACAGACAATTTACATTCTATTTGTGTTGCAACAACATTGCATTTTGCGGTTGCAGTGCAATGCAACTGCGAACTGCACCAGAAAATGTCGAGTTCACTGCCAGAACTAACTGGCAGGACGAAAAACAGAAACGAAATTCCTTTAGCGCTGAAGACGTGACTGTTGTTTTAACTTTAACAGACGATACTGCTAAAAATGGCAATCACGTTTTTAATAAATATATGCCTAAGTTACATCAAGGCGTTAACAAGACATTTGTTGGTGATATCAAAAGAAGTTGAGCCTTCAAAATTCAAAAGTTTACATTATTCTGTTGTTTATCTAAAGGAGTCGCCTGTCTTATTTTTTCATCAACTACAGCATGCATAAAATTCTTTTTAAAAATATTCTCTCTATATACTTGTAATAGAAATAAAAACACGGCCTAAATTACAAGAGTAGGTAACACAGGCAAACGTATTCCAAACATCGCTGTACGGCGATGTTGGTTGGAAATTCGCCAAAATTGAAATGAGTTTACGTAATCGAGACTCAATTGACGCTACCTACTGTCATGTAACAACTGCAATCATTCATCTTATGCAGTCCTGACACAGAAAATAAAGCCTAGGCAAGTACGTACCCACATAATGTTTCTTAGAAATTATCAGATTCAATTGCTTCTAACAGTAATAATTATGATGAATGTCGACATTAAATGGCAAAAAAATATGGTCTGAGAACTACAATTTCTTAACAGTAGACACGAAAAAGTATGTCACATGACATTAATAGAGAGAACTGTTAGTGTCGACGGTTGGCTGTTATAATAATTCCGATATCAACAACAAGCATAGTGCTATCGTCGATAATTTTCGTACAAAACAAGAACGACCTCATTCTGAAAACTGAAGTAGGGTTTGAAAGAAATAAAACAAAAGCGCTCTAGAAAAATAGGTCAGACAGGGTGAGCTTTACAATTCACCATGAGGAGTAGGTACCCACCCAACCAAACTGTAGGAAGCAACCAACACAATACCTGTAGAGCTGTGAGTACGAAGTTTTCAAACGTATATAATTATGTAACTAGGTGGCCCAAGAATATATTTTGACGTCAAGGTTGTTGTTGACTTATTTTATTATAGCTCCTTTCCTTCAATTATGAGATCGAACCATACAAGTCGCGAATTAATTAGGTCCAACCTACTTAATTCATTTGAATACTAGCATAGCTAATAGATTTGATGGATAGAATAGAGGCGCAGAGGTTATAGAATTCATTAGAAGCGTCTGGTGTTTAGTGGGACACTATAATGGCATTTTATTATGACTGGCCTCATTTCCGTGGGTGTTTATAGGATAGTTCTAAGACATGATGTTTTATTGGGTCGTGGCAAGCACGATGAAACGATAATCGTATTTTAAGTAGGTAAAGAAAATAACGCGTCTATCGGTTATTGATTCCTGAGCATTTTATGTAGGTTGGTTCAACAAAAGATAGCGCAATGAATATAATCTGAACATATAAGTACCTAGTTACACTGTTTAATTTGTCACAGTGTGCTACGAAATAATAAATTCGTAGGTAGGTTTAGATAAGGTATTACCAAATGAGATAATCATCTAAAACATTTATATAGTAGGTAACGTAAATAACGAAGGACTTCGGTTAGCCCTTTCTTCTCCCGCTCTGGGCAGAGGCGGGAGGGCGTGTCAGACTTTTACTGACTAAAACTCACCCATGTTCCTTCAGCTGCCCGTGCCAGGGCCACGGTATCTCTTTCGAACTACCCGCGACCCCGGCGGCATCGGCCCAATTGACCCCGTCACTGCTGACATCTCTTTGAGGCGCGCGTGGAACACAACGCGCCGTCGACCCGGGCCTGGTCCTTACCGGACGGCGAGCTGCCCATTACTCGTCGTCCGCAAGCCCGCGCCTACGGTGGCCGGGAATCGGCAATCGATTCCCGCCGCCCAGGGCGTCTCCTACGGCGGCTAGGGGCGCGAGGGCGCGGCTGTTGCCTCTCCCTCACGCGTTCCGCTTCCTCCTTCGCGAGCATTACTGCTTCGCAGAAGGAGGTGACGGCTTCCCATGCACTCTCGCTCCGCACCATGGCCTGGACCAGGTTTGGACGCGAGAGATCGCCGCCGCCGATCGCCTCCGTGAGAACACGGCGGTGCTCCGCCCAAACCGGGCAGACCTCCACTGACTTCGGTTAGCCCTACTAGAGGTATTTGGAAAGGAATTTTTAAAATCCATATCTCATATGAAAAGTGGCCTTAGTGCGAGTTTATATACTTACTCGGTCGCGTTTACGTCAATTTGTGTGAAATATTTGTGTTTCCCATTATAGTCATCAGCGCATACCTATTCAGTTTCAGTACAAATTGAAGTTAACGTGATGGAGTAAGTATAAAAACTGGCACTAAGGCCTCTGACCCGAAACATACATTGTGAACGGGTTAGTACGTCAACCCTTTTAAACCAAACTGTTACAGTATAGCTTGCACTTACAGTCAGCGTCAAAAATATCAGACTGTTCAAAATAATCTCAACAACTAAGAAAATCAAACTTTATCTCAATTGGATAAAGTTCTTGTCAGAATTACAATGTTGTCGTGTACTGTCTTCATTCTGAAACATTCCTTGTTTCATTGATTTAATATTTCATTTTCATACCTAGTTGTAAACAACCAAAATCAAAAAAAAAAAAAAAAAAAATCATCATGATGATTTAAATCATCTGTTCAAAATGATTTAAATCATTTTGAACAGTCTGTTTGTCCCGATATTATTGACGCTGACTGTACAGGGCTAACCCTAATACCTACCATGAATGGCTATTTTATTTCTTTCAAATCCAACTGTTATTGTATAACGACAAACTTTAACCCTTCAAATCCGACTGTTATCGTAGAAGGGTAACCCTTTATACCATGAATAGGTTTGTGACCCCTTTAAACCAAAAATAGTGGATCATCTACCATGAGCGACATAACACCGCGCACCGTTTCGACAAGTCGCTTCCTTCCTTGATTTAGCTATTGGACATTGTATAAATTAACAATATGGGCAACTGTTGGTCGTCACTAATAAAACACGATTTATTAAACAAACAATTATAGGATGACTTTATTATCACTTACTTACGTCATTGGGATAATTGTATAATATTCCAAACCACAACATTAAGCAGTTGTTTGCGCAAAAACACATGAGTCAAAATGAAATGTCCCCCGCAGCGAGTCCGGCTGACTCCGGCTGTTTAGGGAACTCGGTATGAGGATATTACCTATAGGTAGGTACCTAAGTTAGACAAAGAAGCTGAGACATAATCGAGAGTTTATTGTATTAAACACAGATGTTATAAGTTTTCATTACTTTTTTGTACGTAAATTTAACAAAGAAAGCGAGACTTTTGTAGTGTGTAAGTAAAAGTGAACTGAGCAAGAAAATAATATTGCATCTAAGCGGCTGTGTTTACTAGTGACAAACAAGTTTAACAAGATTATGAATGCAGGCATCGGCTTTCAACAGATGTGTGTAGGTAGGTACCTATGTGAAACAGAAGGTAGATTAGGAAGATATAGCTCTGGCAAGGTTACACTAATGGTCTTTGTTGTCTCATTTTTATTACCTGCCTGCGCGACCGCAAAGACCTATACTTACATATAGTTATGTTTTTTAATTAATTCATTAGACACCTGCGTTTTTATTCTTTTTATAATACCTACTTAAAATATATGGATCATACTTACCTAACACCGCAAGAGGAGCTCGTGGCTAAGTATTAACAGTCGCACGGGTCGATCCATCAGGTTAAGCTACGCTTGCCGGGGTTGGTCCGTGAATGGGTGACCATCTTTACATACCGAGATTCCTCCGTGCCTCAAAAAGCATGTTAAGCCGTTGGTTCGGTGTCATTCGTGGATCTTTGACAGTCGTTTTCGGGTCGTCAGAAGCCCGAAAGTCTAACAATCAGTCTTACCAAGGGGTATCGTATTACCCAGTTAATGGGTTGTGTAGGTCAGATAGGCAGTCGCTCCATGTAAAATAATGGTATTCAGCTGCATCCGGTTAGACTGGAAGCCGACCCCAACATAGTTGGGAAAAGGCTAGGCAGATTGACTTACCTAACACCGCAACAACCAATTTTTTTCATGGAAGTGGTACCTACGTAAAGTATTTTAAACATGATTTACTGTGCGACTAGACTAGGTAAGTACCTATGCCTTCACTTACCTTGAAACAACCTTCCAAGACAATGCGATTCGTAAACCGTGCGTGGCTATAACCTATAGCCTCGATGACTTACATGTACCATACATTAGCTGTTCTGCATACCTTACCTAGAAAAAAAAAGTTAAGTACGGTCAACAACAAAACGACTTCTGTTGTTGGCCGTACTTAACTTTTTTTTAATTTTGTATTAATTTAGATGATGTCAAAAAGTAGCAGTGTTAACTTCGGTTAACACTGCTACTTTTTGACATCATCTAAATTAACACAAAATGATTCGATAAACTACTTTTTTTTTCGTTTAACTGTTAAGAGTTATTGTTCTTAAAATTTAAGTACTTCTGTTCCGATTTGAATTAAATATTTCGCTTAATAATTAAGATTAAAAAACTGCAAGTGTTCATCGACATTTGTTGCTGACCGTACCTAGTCTGTCTATACCATAGAAATATAACTTTCATATATCTATGGTCTATACTGTATGTCCGACTGACAGTTTGTTTGATACGCTTTCACATGGATAAACTCAGACGAACTTTAGAACTTATAAAGGCATAGTTTGTTTTCATCATTATAATTTCAAAGATGGGTTCAAAGATAGTACCTACCTGGTTAGTTACCTACCTACAGTGGTTGTAGGTAGTAGGTACTAGGTAATTACCTAAACACTGTACCTACCAGCATACCAAGTAGAATATTATGTCTATAATATTAGGTCTTTACCTATGAAATTGCCGTTCTGCAGTACTGGCCATTTCAAATCAAAATAATTTTTGTTTGGCTAAGAATTCTAATTTCAAATTAATTTTATTTTAAAAACATGGATTTTTTTTTCCAAAAGTAGTCATTTGTATATTGATTAGTGTTACATTTTCATCGCATTTCAATCTTTTTCGTCATCATGGATACGTTAAAAATTCGAGTAATTATGGAATATGAGTACCGTCGTGGCAGCAACGCGGCACAAGCGGCACACAACATCAACGACGTTTACGGAGCTAACACTACAAACCAACGCACCACTTGTTATTGGTTTGCTCGCTTCCGTTCTCGAAATTTCGACCTGAAAAATGAACCTCGCGGTCGTCCGAAGACTTTGGTCGGCAATGACGAATTAAAGGCGATTGTGGAAGCTGATGATACACAATCTACGGCTGAATTAGCAGCAGCTTTCGACGTTAGCGTCAAAACAATATTGGTCCATTTGCGTCAAATTGGCAAGGTAAAAAAGCTTGACAAATGGGTGCCCCACGAACTCAATGATCGCCAGCGCGAAGTACGCGTCGAGACGTGCCTTGCACTGCTCAACAGACACACAAATGAAGGAATTTTGAACCGCATTGTTACCTGCGATGAAAAATGGATTCTGTTTGATAACCGCAAGCGCTCAGCAAGTTGGTTGGATCCTGGTGCAGCACCTAAACAATGACCTAAACGAAAACTTACCCCTAGAAAAGTGATGGTCACTGTTTTGTGGTCTAGCGCCGGTGTGATTCATCACAGCTTCTTACCAAACGGGGTGAGCATTACTTCAGATGTGTACTGTGAAGAACTAAACACAATGATGGAGAAGCTGGCACATCTCCAACCAGCATTGGTCAATCGCTCGTCTCCGCTGCTCCTGCACGACAACGCGCGACCTCATACTGCACAGCAGACGGTCTCCAAGTTGCAAGAACTGGGGTTGGAAGCTCTCCGTCATCCGCCCTACTCACCAGACCTTGCGCCTACAGACTACTACTTTTTCCAGAATTTGGATAACTTCTTGGCGGGAAAAAAATTCAATACCCGAGAGGCAGTACAAAATGCCTTTGAAGAATTTGTTGCCTCCCGTCCAGCTGATTTCTTTAAGAAGGGCATCAATAAACTGCCACTGCGTTGGCAAAGATGCATTGATTGCATGGGTGATTACTTCGATTAATACAAATAAAAAATGCATGAAAAAAATTCGTTTAAATTTTTTCATACAAAACGGCAATTTCATAGGTAAAGACCTATTATGTATATAATATTGTGTGTATTATGTGTGTGTTGTGGGATTTTTTTTCTTTTGTTTTTGTGTTTCACGAAGTGTGTCCAAATAAACGTTTTTCTTTCTTCTTTTCTTTCTTTCTTTCTTTCTTAGATTGTAATCAACTAGGTACTTTATTAAAAACTTTACTTCTTTAAAAACAAACAACATAAGTACCTACATAAGTAGCTTCAAGGAGATACATGATTGAAAACAGCAGACATTAGTGTCGGGAAAATTTATTGTTCCTCGTAGAAACCATCCCAAGTAAGTATCTTAGCAGAGTAGGTAGGTGCAGAGGCTCAGAACTACTTAGGGCGGTATTACACTATTATAATATATCTAGGATCACAGATTTGTGACTTTTAGAGTCATATTCATATATTTATACACATACACAAGTTATATAAAATAAGAAATAGCCATGGGCCCCAAACTAGGCACAGCCTGTATCTTGGTGGCCCAATAATTAGTAAAAACAGATTGAGATTGATATATTGAATTTTGACATTTATTTTCATGATTTCCTAATACAAAATCCGTTCATAATATTATGTGATTTTGCCTTTTCAGTTTTGCTGTAGGTACCTACTGCCATAATCTGAATTGTAAGGCAATTAATTATTGTGACGGTTTGTCAACAAACACAACAGACAACACAAGTCCGAAAATCGTTAATTTCTAGTTTTATCACGTCAAAAAAAGATTTTTTGCGAATACAAACTTACATTTGCAGTTGGGGAATTTACAGTGATGTATATCGATGTATGGGAGAATATGTTATTCAACTACAAAATTAAGTTTGTATTTGGGATAAATTCACTTAGCAAGAATCGTTAGATGCGCATTTGATTTCTTTAACTAAATTCTAAACTGATATGTTTAAAAATAAATAAATTATATCAATAATCATAGAATAATGGCAAGCAATAAAAGTTAAAAAAAATGGTAGCACTAAGTGTAGGTACAGGCGCGAATTTACTCCCACTTTGCCAAAACCTTGCCAAGTTAAGTGCCGGCAACTATACGGAACCATCACACACTAGGACGGTTTTTTTTTTAATAATAACATAATACACTGCCGAAGCAATAGTAGACGGATCAAAAAACTTTGATAATGTAATAAATACCTACACAGATATGATTCTAGAGGTCATATATTTAGGATAAGAGATAGGATCCTATATATGATCCTAGATACAGTGTAATACCCCCCCTTAGTGCGCAATAACGTATCTCGAAAGGATACAATAAATCATAGTTTTACACATCCCGTGATATACTTACATTATACAAGTGCCTACCTATGTACTGTCTGTATCGCAGTTGGTGCTTGCTAATGAAATAAGGGGACACATGGCCTTGCTTGTGCCACTCTATTGCACAGTAGTCAATCCACGAACATAGGTACCTACGTATATATACGGCATATAGGTATTATATGACTTGCTATACATAGAAAATTAGCATTATTTTACACATGAGACGGACAAGTCAAGGTATCTACCATAGATATATAAGAAAGAAGGTAAGTATCTACATATCCGCTTAGTTGGTTACTTATGTAACTTCGAGAAAAATATTGTTGTTTTATAACAGGTGTAGGTATTAATATTATTATGATCTTTTTATTTAGCCTCTAAAAACTCCGTAAGTAACCATAAACAAGAAGATATCGCTAGAAGGCACGTATTAATTACTTATCAGTAAATAGAAGTGTTTTGATAATAGCTGAATACAAATAATATCAGTATTCGTTGGTAGATAGGTACTTACCTGGGTTTGGTATATCTGCTAATCTGCCTATCATAAAAGATTTACTTAGTAGGTACCTATAGCTTTATCGGTTATGTAACCACGAAGCGCGATGAACCAGGAAAATAAACATAGGTAGCACACCCAAAAAAGGTGGGGTAGGTGTAGGTTTGGACAAATTAAATAAGTATTGTAAAGTTATATAACTACCCTATCGGGGACTAGGTTCACCTTAGATTTGTGCCTACCTAAATGGATTGGTATCTATAGTTCTACTTCATGCGTGGGTAGAGAAAACTGTGCCATCATCGGTTTGTTATATATGTCACCTATGTTGAAATCACAAGGAAGGATCTATCTCAATAATATTCCGACTCCAACGTAAAAAAACACTTCCACTTGTGCTATGTTGGTTGTGAATGATGTGAGCGAAATCTTCTCGAATCGTAACTTTTTATTGTAGGTACAGCAGTGCTATTCTGCCCAAATCTCACCGTGAAAACTTAGGTGAAGTGAGCGTGGAGTGAGCTGTCAATAGTGTCAATCCAATCTAGCATTAGGTAGAATGACAACTCACTTCACCTAGGTTTTCACGGTGAGATTTGTACAGAATAGCACTGCAGTACTTGGGTCCTACCTACCTACTAACAACAATATTTCACGCAATTAATGTAACTAGGTGAACTAAGTGAGAGATGAACGTGCTCCCCATATCAACAAGTTCTTAGTCATGTTTGCTTGACAAAGCAACTCCACATGATTATGTAGATACCTAGCTACCAAGCAAAGAAACAAATTTTATCTGAAGCTAAAAGTTAAACTTTTAAAAAGCAAAGTTTAACTAAGTAATTGCCTGAATTAGTTACTTACGTACCTAACTAAAATTTGTTAGAATTCCCTAATCTGCCATGCCACTCCAGTCCCTGGCAGGAGTGGCATGTTAGGGAAGGGTGACTGTGGTAATTAGTGACCGAAACCACAGAATAAATAATAGTAAGTACCTACTAACGTACCGAAACGTAAACACATGATTAAGATAACAAACAACTTTTACCATGGGACCAAACCTGAAATTGCGAAAAAAAAAAAAACAGCTGTTCCCTACCTACATGTTGTGTATGTTCGCATACCTACTCGTCAAAATGTAGGGAACAGCAAATTTTTTTTTCGTGATTTCAGGTTTGGTCCCATAATAAAAGTTGTTTGTTATCATGAGTACGCACGGCTACAGATCAAGCTATAAATTTCCAGTATAAGCTGATCTCGCATTGTATAGGATTTCCTTACAATGAGAGGTCAGTGTAAACTGGAAATGTATAGCTTGATGTGTAGCCGTGTGTACAATCATGTGTAACTAACTACCAGTCACCCTATATAATGCGTCAGTAAGTAGGTTCTGTAGTTTCTGCCTACCCCCATGGGAAGAAGGCGTGAGTTTATGCATGTATGTATGTGTAGGTACATTTTTAGGGTTCCGTAGTCAACAAGGAACCCTTATAGTTTCGCTATGTCCGTCCGTCTGTCCGTCCGCAGCTTAGCTTAGAGACTATTACGAATAGTACTAGAAAGCTATAATTTGGCTTGGATTTGCATATTCATCACGCCGACAAAGTAGTAAAATAAAATCATGAAAAAACAAAATTTCCGGGTACCTTCTGTACACGTACAGTGGGGATGTTTTTTTTTCTCGTCTACCGCATGGTGTGAGGTGTTGTTGGATGGGTCTTTCAAAAATATTGCGGGTTTGTGAAAACAATTTTTAGATTTAGGGATCCGTTTCTGAAATATTAAGGTTTATGCTGTTTTTGTTAGAGTCAAGTGTCCCCCCGCCTTGCCAGCTAAACGGTTAGTTTTGGATGGGTGAAAAAATTCACGGTAGTAGTTTAAACAAAAGGAAAACTATCACAGCTAAGTAGGCTTTTTAAGTTTACGAGTAATAGTCAACCAACTACGAAACCCTTCATTGTGCGTGGTCCGACACGCACTTGGCCGGTTTTTAGTTATTTAATTCAATCTTCTACTGTTCCACTGGCCCCTTCTGAGCGAAGGTTTACCCCAAGGCTTCCAGCTATAGCAGCACACATCTCTAGGTACCCTACCTACCTATGTTACGTAGCATTACATTATATTATCTGTGCCTATGTGTCTTCTCTGGTTTAATCTGTCAAAACTTCTCTTGGTCATTACATCACGCCAGCGTTTGCTCATAGATCATCATCATGTGCCTAGCCTTTTCCCAACTATGCTGGGGTCGGCTTCCAGTTTAACCAGATGCAGCTGAATACCAGTATTTTACATGGAGCGACTGCCTATCTGACCTCCATAACCCAGTTACTAGGTCATACGAGTACAATACCCGTTGGTAAGACTGGTTGTCAGACATTCGGGCTTCTAACGACCCGTCAAATATCCAAGAATGACAGCTTACCTCGGAAAGCTGTCATTCTTGGATATTTGTCGGGTCGTTAGAAGCGGTATGTAAGGCCGGTCACCCGTCCACGGACCGACTGCGGCAATCGATCGGCCCCCTGTGGCTGTTATATCTATTGGACCTAATGGTCAACACTGGGTAATACGATACCCCTTGGTAAGACTGGTTGTCAGACTTTCGGGCTTACCCGTAACGACTGTCAAAGATCCACTAAAGACAGCCGGAACCAACGGCTTAACGTGCTTTCCGCACGGAGGGGTCTTGGTATATAAAGATGGTCACCCATCCACGGACCAACCACGGCAAGCGTAGCTTAATCTTATCGATCGACCCGAGCGGCTGCACAAAGGTAGATACTTATATCACATAATAGTTATAACATAAAAGGTTTACTAGGAAATGATATCAGTGATATAATCTTAATTAATAAAATATACCTAATCTTCCAACTTTCATATAATTCGAATAGTATGCTGATGAGGCACAGTTCATTGATTGATTGTAGTGATTTTCGGGCTTTCGGCAAACGTTAATAAGTACAAATTTTCTTCTTCAAACCAAGTGGAGCTGAGCGAAAGTGGCATATTTAAACGTATATAAATTAGCATTCCCCGTACATGACACTGAATAACGTAACGGTCATTCGTACCACTAAGTGACATAGAATGTATGTCTTCTTTCTAATATGCTACAAAGACAAAGAACTTTCCTTGTTGTTTATAATATTTTGACTCACTTCCTTTAATAGATATAATATTATGGTCATAATATTGTTCCCATGTATGGTTATAAATTCTTCGAGAAATAAGTACTATATTTATGATGCAACACTTGTCGTAACTATTTGTGACTACATAGGTACAATCATGGAGAAAAGAATAAAGCGGAGATGCCGCAAGGCCTAATCTCTTTAGAAACAAGCGTCGCCTGAATGCGGGTGAGAGGGGGACGAGGTACGGCGATGGCTACGCCCCACGATGGAGTTCCCGCCCATTTTTTGTAACGCCATCTACCGGTGAAAGGAATTATTACAGTGAAACTGAACTAGCTATTTTTATTTTAGTTCGTCTACTGGCCACCATGGCGTAACACATCACGACACATTGTTTTAGAACATTCTACGGGTATTAATATGGCGGGACCACATTATTTATTACCCAACTGCGGGTGAGGCCCAAAAGGTGGGTAATGTGTTCCCTGTTTGAAATTTAAAAAAAATATAGTGTCATGTGGAGTATCGGGTATACAACATTAGTTTTTGTTTACCCTAAACCCGAAAAGGGGTCATTGTACTCATCATTATGAACAATTTTTTCTATGGGACCAAGCTTGAAATTGCGAAAAAAAAAATCAGCTGTCCAGTACATTTTGACGAGTTTGATGTAGATAACTGTACTGAACAGTTGAATTTTTTCGCAATTTCAAGCTTGGTCCCATAAAAAAAATTGTTCATAATGATGAGTACAATGACCCCTTTTCGGGTTTAGGGTAAACAAAAACTAAAGTTTTTTTAGGTAGGTAGGTAGTCAAATCAAAAAAATGTTAACATAATCAATCTTTATTGGACCATGCTTATTATTGGCCACTAAACAACACATTTTTTTTTTAACAGCGTTAAGACGCGAAGAGCAAGACAGGATTCCAATGTGCTCAAGGGGAATGCAATTTCCTCTAAAGGAATCCTTTAACTCCGTGTTAATAAGAGTTTTTTTTTACGCCACCTGAAACTGTTGCGCCGTAGGGTTGTTGTTTGTCCTTCCGTGTGTTCTAATATTACCAAAGAATAATTCAAGGTGATCCTGGCTAAACTTATACAAGGGCAAATAAATAAGTTCCTTTTTTCCTTGTACTAAACTTTTGTACAATCCTGTTGCGCTGTCTATACAAACAATGATGCCAATGAAACCAGTTTTTAAATGCAAGATGTAATTTTTAGAAAATATTTAAAATATGATAACGTTTTGGAAAAATTGCCTTCAAATAGTGCTTTTTTGGATCCGTATTGTTTTAAAATTTTCGAATTTAGTATGTCAAATAAGTCGTTGATTAATTTTAAAAATAAAATTGTTCCAAAAGCTTCTTTGAAATAATTATGCCTTTCTCGGCAATATTCTAAGGTTTTGGCAACACTTGTACTAAAAAGTTGACTTGCCAATTTAACTTTCGTCTTTTCCCGGTGAAAGTTGATATGTCCATCCGTTAGTTTGTTTCCAAAATTTAGTTTTTTTTTCTGTAAAAAAGAAACAAATAAATTACATGAAGATAATACATTCGAAAAATAAAATAGGGTCTTGCTGGCATGAGGCCCACATTTTTATTTGTCAGTTAGGACTGACTACTTACCGTTAGATGGCGCACTTTTCTTATTTTAAATTCTTCTTGTTTCATGTATCAAGGTATGTAATTTATCTATAAAATAACTTATAACAAGCTAAATAAACTTAAGCAAGTTATTTGAGCCGAAAATTGATCATCGTATTATGCTTAATTGTGATAAAAACACGGAGTTGTCAAGAGTGGTTATATTGCATCTCTTTGACGACAGATGTCTCTAGCTACTAGCAAACGAGAAAATGTGTTTTAAAATGAAAATATACATTTTAGGGACTTACACGTGAAATGTTATGCCATCAATATGTTTCAGTTTTGATCCTGAACAATTTTTGCATCCAACAACAGCGCACTTCATTATAAAAACAATATAACAAATAAAAAACCATTAAAATACAACGGACCCGAACGCGATGACGATTCACTCGAAACTATGATTTGTGTCCCCGCCCACCTGTGACGTCTTGACCTTATTGATGGCGCACGACCTAATTGCCTTGCGGCATCTCCGCTTCTTTCTCTACTCCGTGGGTACAATCAACAATAAATATGGCAACACTAACAGAATGTTAGTGTTGCAGAAGCTTTATGGATGAATCTAGACCATAGTTATCACTCATCAGCCTACTCCTTATTTAGGCGCGAGCGATACGAGTATAAGTACAGGATGAAATTGAATTCATGGGGGTCATTGCACTCATCATTAACAAC
Source organism: Cosmia pyralina (assembly GCA_946251885.1). Lineage (NCBI taxonomy): Eukaryota > Metazoa > Arthropoda > Insecta > Lepidoptera > Noctuidae > Cosmia > Cosmia pyralina. Next base: position 12,800,233 of record OX276359.1, on the reverse strand, counting down.
TTTTACTATGGGACCAAACCTGAAATCGCGAAAAAAATATCAGCTGTTCCCTACATTTATGTTCGCTTAACTCGTCAACTCGTCAATATGTACGGTACCTACCATAGATATATTTTTATATTTCTATGGTACCTACAGTTGATTTTTTTTCGTGATTTCAGGTTTGGTCCCATAGTAAAAGTTGTTAATGATGAGTGCAATGACCCCTCCTTTATGTACCTCACCTTTTATAAAAAGTCGTGCTGAAAACATATGCCATTCGGCAAGGTTGGTGGCGTGGCTGAGCCGAGTGCCCGGGATGCTAATTAGTTGTGGTGGGTACTTAATGTACCTATAGGAAACTACGTAGGTACCTACTACACTACTTATAGCTTACGTAATACATACACGTATCACCGTGGAGTCCTAAAAAGGGACGAAAGTTATTATTTTATGTATATGAAAGAGTTTCACTATACGAAGTACGACCATCTTACCACGCATGGGTAGTTAGATACCGAGTTTTGCAAGACTCTATAGTAATCAATCATTTTCTTTGTTTTAGATTCGATGAAGGTCGCGACGGTTACCTAGACTTGACTGAAGTGAAACGAATGATGGAGCGACTGGGAGCACCACAGACCCATCTTGGACTGAAGGCTATGATCTCGGAGGTTGATGAAGATGGGGACAACAGAATTAGTTTCCGGGAATTTTTGTTGATTTATAGGTAACTAAAACCATTTAGTTTTTATCAGCACTAGTTGAAATTGAAAGATAAGGCTCAAGTCTAAGTGTACAAACACAGTGGGAACGGCGCGGATGACGGGAGCAGATGTGGGAAGAATTCCAGCGGCGGATTACGCTGCCCGCTCCACTGACACTTTGTTCATAGACAAAAGGAATTATGTGTTTACGACACCCGCTTGCGGAATCCGCTACCCGCGCCGCTCCCGCTGTGTTTCTACACTAAAGGGCCCCCTCACACTTTTACAGTCCGCCGCTGCGCCGCGCCGCCCCGGCGGATATCATCCTGTCAGTAAATCGCTATAGATCACCGACTCACAGTTCCCTTTGTGGTTTTGGATTGACGACCAATGCGAACCCAGAGTGTGTGGCCGCTTATTACCGGCGCAGGCCTGCTGCATCAACAGGTTTCGGCCAGCGCGCGCTATTGCGGTGTGAAACTCATAGAAACTGCCGACTAGCGTGTAGACCCAGAGCCGGTAATCACCGTTGCCGGCTGGCAATAATCGCTAGCTGTAGTGTGTCAGCTATGCAGACCTTGGATAGCAGGCCCCCTGATAGGACCAGAGACTGCAGGCCAACTGTTAATGTGTGAGACCCCGGCCGGCTACCTACCCACGCCCGCCTGGTTTGTCTTTCTACGAACTAAGCTCATTGCAGTGGATCGGTAGACAGTGTCGCGGGTTCGATTTCCGCATCACTTACATAATTACATTTGGAGTTGGTGTTAAAAAGCAACCGCAGTGCTCGGTTTAAAAAAAATTGTAGGTATCCTTGGTTGGTTTAAAATAACTGTAGTGCGTGTGGCAAGGTCTAGCAGTCCCGTTCATAATCAGCGAAGTACCTACTGATTACGTATGTTATGATTAGGTACCAGTTAGGACTTCCTGTTTTGGGAGTTTGTCCCGGAAAATTGTCAATTATTATTTTTTGCGATCAAATTCCTCCCTACCAACCCCTAATGAGTCCCTGCCTAACACCAGTAAGTAGTAGTTTTGAGTTCGAAAAACTGTAGACCGGATAGAACCGACTTTTTATCTCGTTTGTATCCGGGAAAGAACCATGCGGGCCCCATTACAACAGTATCATTTTACTTAAAGGTACTTTCGATCAAATATTGATTGAAGCATAGGTTCAATTCCTGCGTCACAAACCCTGGTCGCACACCACAATGTATACCTACCAATTATGTAGGTACGTACTGGTAGTGAGTATAGTTGACTCACAAAGTCACAACTTTATATCACAAGCATTGGTAGTTGAGTCAGTGCTTCGATTTAAAATAGGTATTAATAAAAACCATATGGCATAAAGAACCCTGCTACCAATAAACCGTGTCGTCGAATGAGTCGATCTAGTACTTCCAAACTTCCAATCCGTTAATTCAAATTCAAAAATTTTATTTCGAGTGAAGACTCGTATAGGGTTAGTAACATTGTCCCATAAAACTAAGTGTTATTAAACAACAGGAAACGATGGCACATGTAACTGACAGCAGCGGATTATAAACGGACAGTCCACTCTGTCAGCAATCATTTTCAGAACCCTGTTAGGGCTAGCCATGACTCGAGCTACCATGGATGATACGCCGCTGTTAATACCTAAATATATATTGTTCTCATTTTAATGCTAGCTGTATCTGTTTTGCAGGAAAGCGCGTGCGGGGGAACTGGAGACAGACTCCGGTCTAGACGCATTCGCGCGACTCACAGAGATCAACGTGGACCAAGTCGGAGTGAATGGAGCGAAAACTTTCTTCGAAGCTAAAATTGAAGAACTCTCCAAGAGCAACAGATTCCACAACGAAATTATACAAGAACAAGAAGAGAAACGCAGAGAGGCCGAAGAAAAGGCTATGCGGAGGCAATTGTTCAAAGAAAAGGCAGCTTTATTTCAATAATTCATACTTAATGTTATTTTGTAGTTTATCTAGTCTTAAGCTGTTACCATGGCTTTATTGAGGAGGGAATATTATGGATTTTATAAATTACGTTTATATTTTCCTCTCACGTTTCAGATTATTATAGACTTCTCTAAATACTTGGGGAGCTAAAACTTGTAAATAAGAGTATAACAGAGATGAGTTCCAAATACAAGTTGGAGAATGGAATTGAAATGAATGAGGAATGTAAGAAATTATGAATGTCTATCTCATGAAGGTCTATCTTGTTTTTTTGTGAACTAATAATTTACTCATATCTAAAATAAATGTTACTACATAGTTAATCAATCAACCGTTTATATTAGTATAATAATGCAACTATATGTCTACTGGCCGAAACTTCTACCAACTAGATAAATTGTATAACAATAACATTTAGTTACTGTAAGCATATGGCCTAAAGTTAATGAAGCTCAAAAATAAAATGCGTTGCCTTGTATATGTTACTCTGTTAATAAAGATTTTATACTAAGTTAATAATATTGTGATTAATTAATAAATAAGTCACAAACTAAAGAAATAAATAATTTATGTATAAAAGTGCTTTTTATTCTTAATCCATAGAACTTATTATAACAAGAATTCAACAGACTCATTCAACTCAAAACCTGCCTTATGCAAACATTGGATTATGAGATAACACAACTTTCCATAAATTAAAAAGCTTTAGGCTTTTGTTTCTTTTTATCAACGGACGGACAGTTATTGTGTTATTTATTAAATATACTTACATTTAAAGAGCAAGTGGAAAATTAAAGTAAATCAAGTTGAAAATTAAAAAAAAAAAACAAAACTATCAACAAATCACAGACAACATGATGGTATCTAAGGCTTCTATTATTTTCTTTCCGGCCATCTTGTATACCTATAACTGATTGGGATACAAAATAGGGTTGTTCCAACTCTTAAGAATTCACTGGCTCTCTTCTACTTCAGTCACTTCCAAAGTATTATGTTCTTCAGTAGACACATTTTCGTTTGCATGCATACTCAAATCTATTTGTTTTCTAGTGAAAGGAGGCAAGTTCTGTAAGTCAACTTGTTGAAGATTTGCTAATTCCTTGATTAGTGTTGTGTTCTGAAATGAAATTAGAAAATAATGTTTAGAGAAAAAGCATCATTGATGCTAGCTTTAATGCATAGAGTTTCATACCCAGAGTGAAGTTGCTTTCTCAATTTAGTTATTACATAAAGCTAACATTTACCTTCAAAACGTTGGCTTCAAAGTCCCCCCCAGGCCTAGTGAAGTGTTTGATTTTTTGCAGTTCTACTGATCTGCAATTCATACAGTAAATTTTATTATAAACATACCTTTAATTAAGTAGGTAGGTACTTATCGGCTCTCTAAATTCAAATGCTAAGAACTGGCACGTTTACCTGCCTACAGTCTACAGAGCAGTACCACAGTCGTTCGACGAGAGCCCGAGATGCTTAAGTAAGTTCGCCGAACTTTGTATGCAGTTCGGGCTTCGTCGGACGACTGTATGATGTGACAGTAGTAGAGACTGTGGCAGTACAGTAGTAGCCCTAGCCAACTTACTACAAACCACTACTAACAACTTACTTCCTAGGTAATAGTGACCAATAAAGTAATTTACATGACGAATACAGTAAATAGACAAAACTTTACTTACATTAGTTTTAACAGTTGATTAGCAGTGTTTAATTCATTGCGTAATTCTTGCTGCAAATGGTTGGTTACTCGACTCTCGTTTCCTAATATGTTTGCTGACATTTTTGTTTTGGGTTAAAAATAATATTACCGGACAAGAACAATATGAGCAGACAACAGTTTTTAATACAAAATGATAATTCAAGATGTAAAAGCAAAAGTAATCCGCCGACCGACCGAACGTTTGTTTTGAAATTGGCATTGACAGATGTTGATGCCGACACACTTCGTCTGTGCACTGTCTTGACAAGTTGACAGTCATCGTCATTCATCGGCATTCCAGCTGTAATAAGCTAGATACACACGCAGCAACAGAACTTTTAGTCACCGGCGACGGCGGGCGGCGACTCGCTGACGTATCTCTAAACGGTTGGTTGGCACTTCCCGTGACCCAAGGGCTGGCTTTTAACTTGGCCAGAAGCTAAGCATTACCATATATCGTGGTCGGTGGCAAATGTGGCAATGCCAAGACGATTGATTGTCATAGCCATAATGACTCTACCTCATCTACTACGCCTTGATCCAAATGCCAATCTAGTTGGACAAAGCCTGTGGCTTGTAATACGTTCTACGAGTGATTAAGTCTTAATGGATTTTGAATCGCTTTTGAACGTGGATGGCGGCGTTCAATGATTACTTTCGCTGACTACAACTAAAACGTATACAGGGTGTCCCGTAAATAATGGATCAAACGTAACGGGTAGGTAGCTTACCTAATTTCCAACAACTAATTTGAATATTAAAAAAAAAACCGTTACAGTAACCAGGATATTAATTTTTTTTCGAATTTTACGATTTTGTCTTCCAGAATTAAGCTTTTTTAATGCTGTCGCTGCAAATGATGACATTTTTAGGTATGATTTTTATTTAACATTTCTGAATAGCTTACTAATGTTATAAGATACCATTTTTTTTGAATACCGTTTTATTTGCCTTAGAAAAAAAATCTTGAGTTGAAAAGTTTTTTCTTTACGATGTTAGGACCAAAATTGAAAAAATTCTCCTGTAAAAAAAATGTATGACACCGAAGACCACCATTATTTTAAAAACTTGTACATTTAATAAGGTTTGCAAATTGGTATAAAACTTACGTCTAGTCCTTATCGTTACAAAGATATTGCTATGAATGTGATGAAGAAGACAGAAAATAAATTAAATTGGTACTATTCCATTTTTTCCTTTTCGTAATGGCTTATGCTTGAATGCTTGTAATCGAAGCAGGTAGTTAAGCGGATAGCATAATTCCGACCCGATGACGTCATCTGTCCGGAATTTGGGACCACTACCTGTGGCGGAGTTGCACCTCAGTCAGTGTGAAAGGGATAGATAGCGCCGCTTTTTGGTAAATCGGTTAAATCGGTATGAAGTTGCGCAGGTTCTTTTGTTCTTTCCTGCGCCCTTCACTCGTACAGGCTTCATTGTTGCTTGATTTTATTAGTTTAGTTGTAACTAGTCTCTCTTCGAGTTGCTACGTCAGACAACTTTCGCTCCCGGTCAGTGGCTCGGTGTTTTCTTCTGTAAAATTTGACTTGTGCTGTGTTTTTGGACTTTGCTTTGCCTATCGATTTGGAACTCTTTGCGTATTGGACAAACGACTTGGCGATCCTACGGACTCCGAAAACATTCGTTTGTGTGTGCTTGTACGTGTGTGCAGTAGCGCTGAAACCTTATTCAGCCCAATGCCTCGTTATGAGTACACGCCACGGCAGTACGCCGAAATGCATTTTATCTACGGAGAAGCAAGAGGTAATGCCAGGGCGGCTGCAAGATTGTACCGTGAAAGATACCCGAACCTGGTTCGTTATCCCGATTATCGCGTCTTTATTAGAGTGCATAACGCGCTTCTTGAGGGAAGAATTCTTGGCACCGGAGTTGGTGGTACCCGTGAAGGACGACCGCGACAAGTTAATGACGAAGTCATTCTTCGAGAAATCGAGGAAGATCCGTCAGTCTCCGTTCGCGTCATAGCGCGACGCGTAGGAATTTCTAGATCGACGGTGCATCGAGTGCTACAACGGTGCCGATTGCACCCATATCACGTGCAACGTGTTCAAACGCTGACGTCGCGTGATTACCAGCCAAGAATAGAATTTTGCCAAAGGATGCTTAGAATGATTCGGGCGGACCCGCAGTTTTTTAACAAGATTTTATGGAGTGACGAGTCTTCATGCCGCCGAGATGGATATTTAAATTTGCATAATTTGCACAGTTGGCAGCTGATAAACCCATATTTGATGCGAGAGGACAGGAGCCAACATCAATTTAAAATAAATTTATGGGCGGGAATAATCAATGGGCAAATAATAGGGCCCATTAAACTACCAGCTACTCTAAACGCCGAATATTATCTCCATTTTTTAAGGAATGAGTTGCCAAGGTTATTAGAAAACGTTCCAGAAGACGTACGGCAAGCAATGTGGTTGCAAAATGATGGGTGCCCCGCTCACTATGCGACGGCAGTAAGGGCGCACCTTGATGAAAGTTATCCGGACAGATGGATCGGCCGATTAGGACCAATTTTGTGGCCTCCGCGATCTCCGGATTTAAATCCCCTAGATTTTTTTTACTGGGGATGTTTAAAAGACAGGGTCTACAAGAATCCAATAACGTCGGAAGAAGAATTACGACAGCGCATCCAATCTGCTGTATCAGAAATAAACCAAAGCCGTTTTGTCCGTCGGATAAGAGCTTCCTTTATTAGGAGATGCAGACTTTGCATTCTTGTAGAGGGAAGGCAATTCGAACATTTATTGTAAAAACCAAATAAAACGATTTATTTGAACTAACTGTTTTTTTTAGTACGGCCTCCTAATTCTTTTCATACGCCTCAATAATTCAATGAACATTGCCTCTGAAATACTACAGTTACACATTTTAAAGAAAAAGTTTAAATGTACACACTTTTTTATTTTCTTTATTAACGTTGATTTGGAGCACCTCTCAGATTCATAGCAATTATCTTTGTAACGACAAGGACTAGAATGTACAACTTCATACCAATTTACCAAAAATACAAAAGCGGCGCTATCTATCCCCTTCACGCTGACTGAGGTGCAACTCCGCCACAGGTAGCAGTCCCAAATTCCGGACAGATGACGTCATCGGGTCGGAATATGCTAGCCGCTTAACTACCTGCTTCGATTACAAGCATTCAAGCATAAGCCATTACGAAAATGAAAAAATGGAATAGTACCAATTTAATTTATTTTCTGTCTTCATCACATTCATAGCAATATCTTTGTAACGATAAAGACTAGACGTAAGTTTTACACCAATTTGCAAACCTTATTAAATGTACAAGTTTTTAAAATAATGGTGGTTTTCGGTGTCATACATTTTTTTTACAGGAGAATTTTTTCAATTTTGGTCCTAACATCGTAAAGAAAAAACTTTTCAACTCAAGATTTTTTTTCGAAGGCAAATAAAACGGTATTCAAAAAAATGGTATCTTATAACATTAGTAAGCTATTCAGAAATGTTAAATAAAAATCATACCTAAAAATGTCATCATTTGCAGCGACAGCATTAAAAAAGCTTAATTCTGGAAGACAAAATCGTAAAATTCGAAAAAAAATTAATATCCTGGTTACTGTAACGGTTTTTTTTTTAATATTCAAATTAGTTGTTGGAAATTAGGTAAGCTACCTACCCGTTACGTTTGATCCATTATTTACGGGACACCCTGTAGAACGCAGGCCTAATCTTTAACGCAGTCGAGAATATCAGAGAATCATTTCTGACAACTTAACAAAACGAACTGTCACTTTATCAAAGTTCAGTGTGGTTCCGTGTTTTGTTTCTCTTTGATTCATTCAATCCAATTCAATCATTCATTCAATAATTGGCCAATGTTGTCGTTGATCTTTGTGTTGTTGATTCATTGAAATATACAAAACAATCAGAAAAAATGGAAGAAGCTGTTACTGTCAAGCACGAGGGCAAAAACATTGATATAAAACAAGAAAAACAAGAAAATTTGGAGTTATACAAGTTTGAATATGATTCGGGAAGTCAGGATAGCAGTAAAAGTGGTAGCGGAGGCTATCAACGATGGGCGCCCAATTTAAACGGTGTAAGAAAAAGTGCATTTACGCCGTATAAATCTGTCCAGTGCACCGCGTTAACCAATTTACAAAGAGGTAATGTCGCTTGTAATGTAATTTTTCCCCTAGAACGACGTCTACATCTATTGATTTCTAGGAGTTTCTTTGTGGGTTCTAAGTAGGTAAGTATAACGTTCAAGGTCGCTTTTGCAGGTAATACGCAGGCGCGAGTCCCGGAGTTACCCCAGCCAGATTGTAGCTTACACGCGAAGGCTGGCCGCGGTGAAATAACCCGTGACGACGTGAAACTGGAGCAGTATGTTGACATCACTGATGAGCATGGACTCACTGCCCTGCACTGGGCAGCCAGCTATGGACAGTTAAACAGCTGCCAAGACTTAGTATGGTGAGAACACTGCAAAGGATGGCTCCTTTGTTCTTTGTCTGCACTTAGATTGATTTTGGTATTCAGTGACAAAGGGATAAGGGAGGAGTCTGTTGTTTGAAATTTTTAGTTCATTGTAAAATTTATTTTAACTAGTTTCTACCACAAATGAATGCTGTCTTTTGTTCTATCTAGGTGTGGTGCCAATGTTAACATGCGGGGTCCGGAGGGTGAGACGGCACTACACTTGGCAGCTGCGGGGGGACACCATGAGGTTGTGAAGTTTCTTCTGAATGAAGGAGCTGATGCTGACATACAAGATGATGTAAGTATCACTTATTTTTGATCACTTATAAAGTTATTGGCAGTTATTTATTATGATGTGATTATTGTTTCAGTCTGGTAGCACAGCGTTGATGTATGCAGCAGCAGCTGACTTTCCATATACTTGCAATGAGCTTCTCGTCCGAGGAGCTGATCTCACTCTTACTAATGATTATGACCAAGATGCTTACACACTGACCACTACCAATAACTGCAAACTGGGTAATTATTTATATTATTCATTAATTATAGAATACATAGATATAAGGTTGCCATCTCTACCAGGAGAAGAAGTGTGAAAACCTTAGATTTTGGGAGCTTTAAATGCGGACATATCAACAGTGTATTTTTAAAGTTACTCACTAAAACAAAAAATAGGTTTAATTGTTATAAATCAACTTATTATTTATTTTAAAACAATTTTAAACTTTAGCCTTATAAAGAAACTAAACAGAATCTTCCTAAAGTTTAACAAACAATTAGCTCAGTTTAATTTCGCCTGTGTATTTTCAGTATATATGTCGTCAGCCTTTAGTTGAGTTTTAACTCAGACCACAAAAGAAACCCTGCCCGGATGCCCTCTACAGTAGGTCAAATCCAGGGAACCCGTACGGATGGCAAACCTACATAGATAGGATAAGTTTCTGGTAGTAATATTTTTTAATGATCTTTGTTTTTTCTTTCCAGCACAAACTGTGATAGAGAACTTTTTGATTGGTTGCCTCAGCAAAATGTAAAGTATATAATTACTTCTACAACTACTGCTCATCTTATGTTGCTCTGGACAACCAAGACAGCAGATTCATTTGCCTCCAGGAGTTAAATGAAAATACAGGGATTTAGTTTATAATGTAAAGTTTATATATATTTTTAAGTTCATTATATACAAATTACAACAATGTGACCATAAATAAGTATGACTCAATTACAGACAATATCAAAGTCCATGCTTGTTTTATTTTTAAGTATTTAAGTAACACAGTAACATAAGTGCAACAGCTTATATAGTATTATAATATACAGTTATAAATACCTTTTATTATACATTATTAATACACATATTTTACAAGAAATGCAATAAGAATGTAGTTCTATGAAGTCAGTTTTACCACTCGAGCCCCACCACCCTGTTCATCTTATTGTTTGTACAAAAATGATTTAAATAATATCAAATTTAAAAGTAAGCATATCAGAGTTTAGATTCAGTCAGCCAGTTGAATGTCTGTGGTTTCCTGTTTGACTGTGGATCAATAAGTATGTTGATGATGCTGGGCTTGTCTGTGACTGCTACGGCTTTCTTAACAGCGGCTTCAATCTCCTCAACCGTGCGGCAGAGGTGTCCAGTCTCGCCGAACATTTCCATCATCTTCTCATACCTAATTTCGCAGCCGAGAGCAGTTGGTGGAGTGCTGGAAAGAAAAAGTGTTGTAAATTATAACCACCCTTATGTTTATAAGAAAACCAAGTACCACTTATTAATAATAATTAATCCATTTGCATTTGCTTTGTATTCCTCATTGTTATGCTGGGTTGCTTTAACTTACCACTGAGCAATATCGCCACCAGATTGGATATCTTCCATAACATCTTTAGGGAAGCCACTGTAAATACCGCTGTTATTTACTATGACGATAATCACAGGCAGCTTGTACCGGAACATAGTTTCGATCTCCATACCTACGAAACATAATAAAAGCATCAATAATACGAACATATTTGTATGACTCAGAATAAAACAGCTTGGGCAATCATAATGATTGATATTGTAACATGAAATTATTGACATTCCCTGACAATATTGTTAGTGTTAAAATATGAAACAAGTTTATACTCATTGTGTTGTATTATTTATACTGGTTAAATGATAACATACCAGAGAATCCGAAGGCCGAGTCTCCTTCGACACAGATGACGCGTTTGCCGGGCGCGTAGTCGCGACACCACATCGCTGCTGCTACAGCGAATCCGGGACCCACCTTTCAATGAAGAAATTGGTTTTAAAAACAAGGCTAAGACACCTCAGTATCTAAAATAATCTTATTTTTATTAAATGTATACGAAGGGTTCATTGTCTGAAAATGTTTTCGATTTTTTTTTTTGTTTTTCATTTATGATTACTATCAATAAGGTTTTGGATCCATCAGTGTTATGGAAATTTTGATTAAAAATGACTGGTTGATTAATTGTTACAAAAGACTCGGTTCTCACTCATTTAAAACAACACCTGTTAACAATGGTTACTACAATATATTAGGTCTTTACCTATGAAATTGCCGTTCTGCAGTACTGGCCATTTCAAATCAAAATAATTTTTGTTTGGCTAAGAATTCTAATTTCAAATTAATTTTATTTTAAAAACATGGATTTTTTTTTCCAAAAGTAGTCATTTGTTTATTGATTAGTGTTACATTTTCATCGCATTTCAATCTTTTTCGTCATCATGGATACGTTAAAAATTCGAGTAATTATGGAATATGAGTACCGTCGTGGCAGCAACGCGGCACAAGCGGCACGCAACATCAACGACGTTTACGGAGCTAACACTACAAACCAACGCACCACTTGTTATTGGTTTGCTCGCTTCCGTTCTGGAAATTTCGACCTGAAAAATGAACCTCGCGGTCGTCCGAAGACTTTGGTCGACAATGACGAATTAAAGGCGATTGTGGAAGCTGATGATACACAATCTACGGCTCAATTAGCAGCAGCTTTCGACGTTAGCGTCAAAACAATATTGGTCCATTTGCGTCAAATTGGCAAGGTAAAAAAGCTTGACAAATGGGTGCCCCACGAACTCAATGATCGCCAGCGCGAAGTACGCGTCGAGACGTGCCTTGCACTGCTCAACAGACACACAAATGAAGGAATTTTGAACCGCATTGTTACCTGCGATGAAAAATGGATTCTGTTTGATAACCGCAAGCGCTCAGCAAGTTGGTTGGATCCTGGTTCAGCACCTAAACAATGCCCTAAACGAAAACTTACCCCTAGAAAAGTGATGGTCACTGTTTGGTGGTCTAGCGCCGGTGTGATTCATCACAGCTTCTTACCAAACGGGGTGAGCATTACTTCAGATGTGTACTGTGAAGAACTGAACACAATGATGGAGAAGCTGGCACATCTCCAACCAGCTTTGGTCAATCGCTCGTCTCCGCTGCTCCTGCACGACAACGCGCGACCTCATACTGCACAGCAGACGGTCTCCAAGTTGCAAGAACTGGGGTTGGAAGCTCTCCGTCATCTGCCCTACTCACCAGACCTTGCGCCTACAGACTACTACTTTTTCCAGAATTTGGATAACTTCTTGGCGGGAAAAAAATTCAATACCCGAGAGGCATTGCAAAATGCCTTTTGAATAATTTGTTGCTTCCCGTCCAGCTGATTTCTTTAAGAAGGGCATCAATAAACTGCCACTGCGTTGGCAAAGATGCATTGATTGCATGGGTGATTACTTCGATTAATACAAATAAAAAATGCATGAAAAAAATTCGTTTAAATTTTTTCATACATAACGGCAATTTCATAGGTAAAGACCATATATATATATATTGGGGATTATATGTGTTATGTTTACGTATGCTTTATCTAACCCCCATAGTGCCGAAGGTGCCAGCGTCGAGCCTGTGTCGCGCCTTGTTGTTGAGCAGCATGCCGCGGCCGATGTCCATCGTGTTGGCGCCCTCGCTCACGATGATGGAGTCCTTCGGGATGTTCGCCTGAACGGTCTTGAATACTGCGAAGTAGTTCAGCGGCAATTTTGTATTGCTTGATTGTGCCTGGTGAAACGAAACAGGTTATGTTAACAAAAATAGTAGAATCCGGGGGGTTAGTCCTATAATAGGAGCTGAAATTTGTAAAGTGGTTTTTACAGTGCCTGGGTATTTATTGAAAGGACGTTCTGGCCAAAATGAAAATCCAAGATGGCGGCTGCAAAAATTTTCAAACTTCGTCGTGGGTATCGTTTTCATGGTTTTCGAGGGTGCTAAAGCTGATACTGAGGTTAAAAAAATGAGACTTGTGAGGTTTCCAAGGTGGCGGCTGCGAAAATTGTTTTTATTTTAAATCATACGTGAGAAGGAACTTTTTCGCTCCTGGGGTAAAACCCGACCGCACACGTTTTTTTAAATTTAACATTAATTTTGGGGGTTGAGAGATCCAATGAGACACAGTAAAATGTGGCACTGCGATAGGTAGGCGAGAAATATAGTTTCCAATGTCTAGGGGCGCTGAGTCTAATGATCTACAAAAAATAAACTTTCTTGACGTCTTTGTGAATTTCCAGAGGCCATGTGTATCCTTATACAAGTTGACTTTACTAGTCGATTTATACCTTAACGAACTCGGTGTTAGCCTTCTGTTTCTGCTGCAATGCTTGCCACCAGTTGTTGCTAGCTGGTTGCAGGCTGAACTTCTTTTCTGCCAGTTTAAGTGCGAGGGCCTCAGTGAATGGCTTGATGTCCGAGTGCACTGCCACCTCAGACTTGATGCTGTTGTGGAACTCTTCAGGGGTTATGTCGACCTGTAAGTACAATCATAATAATATAATATTTGTCTTATTTGTGTGTATAGCGTGCACGACAGTTGGTTTCTGAAAGGAATAGAAGTTTGGGTAAAATCTAATCACGAGCGTTAAACTAAGCTTTTACAGATTACATGATAAGATTGTTGATCAACCTTTTAGAAGCAGGAGGATAGCAAAGATACTTTTGCATAAAATGTATTTCGAGAGCAATATAAAAATCAATTTAAAAATTCTAAAAAGTATATCAGTAAAGTTTCACCAGTACCTGTATAACTTTGACATCGGGCGCGAACCGCGGCTGTTGTCCGAAGTGCAGCATCCAGTTAAGTCGGGCGCCCAACAACAGGATGACGTCAGCTTTGAGCAGAGCCTGCGTGCGCGCAGTGGACACGCAGTATTCTGACTCGTCCGGTACCACTCCTTTGCCTGAATGACATTATGTAGTTTTTTTTATAATTTGTTATTTGAATTCGCTAAAGGATTCTAATGTCAAAATAGTAAAATATTATTGACGTTTTTGTATACCTACTTACAAAAATAAACGCCATTTACGTACATTTATTATAATGGAATAAGTATTGATGATTGATGCTTTTTGAAGAAAGACATAAACGAAAAAACGTATAACATAAACACAAACGTAACATAAACGTATTTTCTTTCTTTTTCTTTTACATACGGATGGATGAATATTTTTTTCGGTATTTATCAATCATTTCGTTACGTACCCATAGGCGTAGGTAAAAACGGCAGCTTAGTGTTCTCCACAAGCTTGCAGATGGCTTCCTCGGCCCGCGCATGCGCGGCGCCTTTGCCCACGATGACGAGCGGACGCTCGGCCTTCGCCAGCAAGTCGGCGGCCTGCGCCACTAGCGCAGGGTTAGGGTGTGCCAGGGACACGAGCGGGGCGTTGTACAAGTCTGTCGGTACCTTGTCTTCATCTGCTTCAGCCTGATTATAATTAATAAAATCATCATCATCTGCCTAGCCTTTTGCCAACTATGTTGGGGTCAACTTCCATTTAAAAATTAGAATTAGTAAAATATTTATAATTTATCTTGCGTGGCGATTATGAAAATATTTCCTTGTAAAGGCTAGCGCAAATTAGGGCGCACCGCAACACATTGCACAAATCCTCCTTCATAACTTTCGTACATTTTCTGTGCACCGCATTTTTTTGTATGAAAATGTGTCGTAATGTACATTTTTGGCTTAGCCGTGCATTGAAACGATTTGGCAGGTGGATGATATGGAGCACATAAAGTTTGAAATCTTTTAAAAAATTACATTAAAGTCATAATAAACTTTATCTAAAGAAGACTGCTTGTTTGGAATATTGTTTTATGGAGCTGAAAGTTAATAGATAGCGTTGATGCTTCAAGATATATAATATTTTTTGTCCTCTCATCTCCCTTTTTGGTAAGTATGCCTTTTACTTGGCTCGGTTTGTTGCCACTGAGCACGTAAAATGTTTGTCTGTTAATATGTGTGGTGGCTGCACATCCCCTTGAACAGTCTCCAGTAGATATTGCTGTCCAAATTAACTCAAAAATCGAAGAAATATGACTCGTCCTGAAGCGATATGTGCCTTATGGCGTGGCTTTCCTCAGGTTCAGGTAATGTCTCTAGGCTGTAGTGGCAACTTAGCAGCTTTACAAGTGTAATATGTTACCATGAGCAGTGTTCCTGGCATATCCAGGTAGGAGACTCCCGGGCGGCCGGTGGCGGCGAGGCGCACCGCCTTCTCCACGTGCAGCGGGATGAGGCGCGGCGAAGGAGGCCGCGCCGCGTACTTGCAGTACAGGCGACTCGACTCCACCTGGACAGATTATAAATAAGTCTCACAAAAAAACCAATCTGCTTTTTTAAAATCTTAACTTTATTCACTCACAGACAACGTAGGTACAGCCTTAACCGCTGGGTCTAGCATGCGTGAAATTTTGGATGGAAAAAATGGGTTTTCAAAATCCTTAGTAGGTACTCGAAGGTGAGTAGGTACTAAGGATTTTGAAAATCCATCCCCTAAACAAGGTGTAACTTCAATAACGTACAACCTCTTAAGGGTTCAATACTCATAATAATGAACAACATTTACTATGGGCCAAACCTGAAATCGCGAAAAAAAAACCATCACGCAAACAGGAAAAAAACATCAGCTGTTTCATACACTGCTGCTTCTGCTGTTGTATATGTGTGTTTGTTGTTGTTGTATGTTTTGTAGTAATTCGAGGCAGAGGCCTAAAGGTTTTGAGTTATAAGGGCTAGGGTTATGTATGGAATAGCACTTCAGGCAAATGGATGGCCTCCACTGCTTAGCTGTTAAACAATTCGATTACTGCACGAGACATTTCCTGGTCGTGTACTCTCTCGTTTTAGTGATCAGAATTGGTTCCCTAGATAGTGTGATTTAACACCACTGGATTTCTTTTTAACCGACTTCAAAAAAAGGAGGAGGTTCTCAATTATGTTTGTTACCTCAGAACTCCGTCATTTATAAACCGATTTGGAAAATGATTTTTTTGTTTGAAAGGATATACTTCCAGATTGGTCCCATTTTTATCAAAATCCAGTTCTGATGACGGGATCCATGAGGAATTGAGGGAACTCTTTACAAATTATAGGCATACATATAGCGATTTTCGTATTTTCATCAACAAATCAAGCATTTGCATTCAGAAAGTAGCATCTGGTGAAGTGGAACTGATGAAGAAGACCACAGATGGCCACGGGAACTTCTCAACGATAATAAGTATTTCACAGGTGGCGATAAGATATCTCGATTAAGATAGTTAAGCGACTATGACGAAGCTTTAAATAAATGGTTCTGATGAAAATGGTACCATCGAACCGATCTGATGAAAAAGCCGGAAGGTAGACACCGGAACTCAGTAATAAAACAATGTATTCTAGCCGTGTTTGGGTTTATTGGAATTGTCATGAGGTGCACTCTGGCTATAAATGATTTTAATGGTAATTATATGCTGCTTCAAATTGCGCTACTTGAGTTGTATGTTGTGGCCTTAATTGTAAGAAGTCAGATTTCGTAGCCTCGTTATCTCCGTCAACATAAAACTACGCCTTCCAAACTTCTGACACGGCTTAGCGCGACGTATAATTACCTTTTTGCAAAGTTTTTATTTGAGATGGTCGCTTAGAAACATCTTTAAGTTCTGATGAGTGGCTTGAGTAAGCTTCAATAATTTAATGTGAATGATGCTCTAATTTATTTTGCAGAGTGGTATTCGAATTTGTGTGGGGTAGATACCACTAAAAATTGAAAAATGAAAACTTTTTACAAAAAAAAAAAAAAACAACCGACTCCCAAAAAACACTACAAAGTGAAAAATAACTTTAATTTCGGAAGTCGGTGGCAAAAAATAAAATTTAAAAAACCAAAGACACCGACTTCCGAAATTAAAGTTATTTTTCACTTTGTAGTGTTTTATTGGGAGTCGGTTGTTTTTTTTTTTTTGTTAAAACTTTTTTTATGGGGTCATTTGAAGTCAAAGGTCTATGCCAACTTGCCCAGAATCACCCGTACATTAAAGGAGGAGATTCAACAACGAAATTCGGCCACATTTATGCAAAAAAGTCATGGAAAGTTTCGACAAAAGAGTGCGTATGTGCCAGCTAAGCCGTGGAGGCCATTTGCCCGATAATCTATTCCATACTTAACCCTGGCCTATATATTTTACGATTCAATAAAGAAATTGTAATAAAAGAAACTTGTTTTCTATTTAATTACAATCTTGCGTTGGGTGGGACACCCTATAAAACGCTTTTTTTAAAGCAAATTTCAAGCTGGCTTATCTAAATAAATTACATAACACAATAAACTGATAAGTATTATAAAGACACAATAGTAATACTGGTATTCAGCTGCATCCGGTTAGACTGGAAGCCGACCCCAAGCCCCAACATAGTTGGGAAAAGGCTAGGCAGATTGGTTGAATAATATTGGGACGGTGTGTCTGTGTGTGTGTGTGGGTTTGTGTGTGTTACTGTTCAACTCGGAGGAGCTCGTAGCTAAGTAATCACAGCCGCACGGGTCGATCCATCAGGTTAAGCTACGCTTGCCGGGGTTGGTCAGTGGATGGGTGACCATCTTTACACACCGAGACTCCTCCGTGCCTCGGAAAGCACGTTAAGCCGTTGGTCCCGGCTGTCATTCGTGGATCTTACCAGTCGTTACGGGTCGTCAGAAGCCCGAAAGTCTGACAACCAATCTTACCAAAGGGGTATCGTATTACCCAGTTACTGGGTTGTGGAGGTCAGATAGGCAGTCGCTCCATGTAAAATAATGGTATTCAGCTGCATCCGGTTAGACTGGAAGTCGACCCCAACATAGTTGGGCATAGGCTAGGCAGATTGAATTGTGTTTACTGTTCAAAACACAACCAGGTTTCGTCAAGACCATTTCAAAGGTGAGATGAATATTCAGTTAAATTCCTTTGTGTTATACAACTTACAATCGAAATGTGAATTATAAATCGGTACTAGGTATTTATAATTATGTAAGTACCTAAGTATAAACATTTGTAATCTGGAATACCATACCTATTATGTTGGATGATCTTTGCAAGGTAGAAATATGAATCTAATCTAATCATTTATGAATTGCTTGGCTGCATGTTTCGATTATTTAGGTACATTTTTTTATAAACCCCGCTTAATTCTTATGATGACGTCTGTCGAGCGGCAAAAAAGCCAATTTATTATTTATTTTAATTTGCATCACAATAGATAAGACAGCTATTATGTTTTTGTTGTTTCCGAATTTTGACAATGGGTAATATTTAATAGGTACTTAAGTAAAAACTTGTTTTAGTTTTGGAAGTGAGTTTCGTGTTTATGTAGAATTTTGATTTTTACTGTAAAATGATATTTTTACAGTTGAAGAAATCAAAAATGATATTTATGAAATACTAGCTGCGCCCCACGGTTTCACCCGCGTTGACCGGGATAAAAAGTAGCCTATGTGTTAATCCAGGGTATAAGCTATCTACATAGCAAATTTCATCCAAATCGGTCCAGCCGTGTGAGCGCGAAGAAGTAACAAACATACAATCACACTCACACTCACAAACTTTCGCCTTTATAATTAATATCTCTATTGTCTATAGGGCTACCTATTCACATAACAATACAGACCAGGGACATTTATTTTATTTTTATCTTAAGAAGATTTAATTTTGATATAAAGTGTTTACCTGCGGCCACTCCTGGAACCCTCCAATGCCTTCATGATCTTGTGGACACGAGCCGGCGATGACTATCAGTGGCCAGCAGTTCACCTGAGCATTGGCCATGCCGCCGATGCAGTGCAGTAGACCAGGACCTGACACTGCTAGACATACTCCTGGCTTTCCTGGAATTTGAAACAATAATACCTACTTAATTATGTTAACACTACAAATGGGAGTAAAAATGTAGTTGATTGTGGAGTGAATGATTGAAGAAGGTACCTAGATACCTAGTTCAAAAAACAATTGAGAACTACAAAATGTTTTTTATACCTAAGAACTTGAATGGGTGATTGATTACAGTTAACGTCGTTACTATTAAATTTATTTCCTTCGAAATTAGAATAGCTAATTGATTACATTCCAATCATTGCTTACTAGGATAGTACTTCACAAAATTAATAATAATCTAACTTATCAAGTAAAGCCTGTTATATCATATCATTATAAATGTGATTATTCATAATTTGTTTTCAGATAGTGACACAGTACACTATTTCTAAGCACATAAAATTTTGGGATATTTAAGATATTTTACAATGTAAATGAAAAATTTACAAAATTTATAAGCTTGAACAGTTACATAATGGCAGGCACTTTGATTGGCAAGGTAATGTCAATGGTACAAACTACAAGCGTATTTGGATTCATGCACGACTCTTCTGAGGATTGATTTGCTTTGCAATGGACATTAATCTAAATATTTATTTTATGAGTTTACAGGTGCTCTTATAAATAAACAGTTGGGTGAGACTATCTACGACGCGGCTGAAGAACTAGGTAGGCGAGCATCTAGCACGTCAGGCTGTGGTCCTGAACCAATCGTATCCATCCCCTTCAACCAGTTACGCAGGTGGCTACGGAGTCCACCCATACACAAGCAGAGAGTTGGTGGTCCTCGACACCGAGATGCAGGCAGTCCAGGGAGGCTATGCCATCTCTAGATGGTAGGCTAACCAGACGGCTGTTACGCCTGGACAAAAACGGCCTGCGCCTGGTGACGGGGACTATCACAGGACACTGCTCACTAAATAAACCACCCAACACACAATAGGAATAATGGACAGTCTTCTGTGCAGGGCTTGCCTGGACGCTGAGGAAACCGTTACACACATGCTCTTTGAATGCACAGGCGTCACCCAGATTAGAACAGAAACTCTTGGAACACCCAGATCTTTCACAGATGTTCTGAACAGACTTCCTAGTCTGTCAAGAGTCAATCAAGTCTCCTGACTTGATTGACTTCTGGAGTGAGGTGGGCTGGTTGGAATAACCCCCGACGGCCGCAATAGCCCACGCACAATGGTCCACATGAAGCACTAAGTGCGAAAACCATACGCTCTAACATAGAACATAGACTATCTATATTTGAGAAGTTTTTTTTAAATCAGTAAATCAATCAACTCAGCCTATCGCAGTCTACTGCTGGACATAGGCCTCTCTCAGGCTGCGCCACAACACCCTGTCCTCCGCCTTCCGCATCCAGTCTGTCCCAGCCACCTTAAGGTCATTGGTCCATCTAGTTGGGGGGCGTCCCACACTATGCTTGCCGATAAGCGGCCTCCACTCCAGGACTCATCTGCTCCACCGGCCATCAGTCCTTCGACAAATATGGCCAGCCCACTGCTACTCCAGTCAGCAAATAACAATCAGAAAATAAAAGATATAAAAACTCCTTTGCTAAAGTAGTTAAATAGTAAATTAAATCATTCATTTACCTGTGAGGTAGCCAACAGCCTGTGCAGCGTAGCATGCAGCCTGCTCATTGCGCATGCCCACATACTTTAGGCCGGCCATTTGGAATGCCAAAGCAGTCTCAATCACAGGGATGCCCACTATGCCAAACACATATTCCACACCCTAGAATAAATCATATTTGTTAGTAAATCATAACTTTTAATAATAACATCATAGACTGAATACTAGAAAAGCAGGTCATTGCCTTGTGTTAAAATTTGCATAAATGCAAATTGTTGCCTATTAGGTCCTTTGCAAATACAATTTTAAAACTACAAATAAAGGTAATTGATCAAAAGGGCCCGAAATGGGAGAAATAAGTTTTTGAAATAGTCAGATAAAAGTTTAAGTTTTAAGACTTTAATACAGTTAGAAAACTCACCTGGTTCTTCAAACTCTCTGCTAAAATAGTATTACCGTCGACACCCATTGCTTGACTTAATTTTGGCGATACGTGAATGGAACGTCTTAATATCAGCTGGCTAACTCTTCCTAATAACATTTTAAACAATTGAAATTAAATATTATCTCTAATTACAAGTTATCTCCAGAGTTACGATCCGAAACTAGAATACAAATACTCTTAGCAACACTTGTTAACAAGGTTCAAAGTTTATACAACGTAACTCGTAGGGAGTAATATTATTACCTTAATCAAGATCTACTGAACACCAGTTAATATCTAGACTTTTACTTATCATCCAATAAGAACACCCAGTGCTCAATTTACAACTTATAAGATTACTACCAAACCTAAATAATCTGATATCTGAACACACTGAAATTTGACCTAAAAATAAGATAAAGTGATGATAAACAAAAATAAACTTTGGACTTCGGATTTAGCGCGTCAAACTGACAGCAACAGTGACAGTGACAGTTTAAGCAATGTGCTACCTGCTAAGATGCGAAATTCTACTCTATCAAGTAGTCTTTATACTCTATACAACATTAAATTAACCCCCTAGCAATAGCATTCCTACCAAAACTGATAATATTTTGCTCGTCTGAAGATAATAGACAGATACGGACTGATGTTTTAAATACGTTTAGCGTTATTTGTGAGGTCTTGGATACGATTGCTTTAGGATAAAAATTCGAAGACAGAATTTTTATGTTTTGTGTAATTTTTAAGGGTTCCGTACCAAAAGGGTGGTATTACTAAGCCTACGCTGCTTCGCCGCCTGCCTGTCACATCACATGATTGTATCTTTAGAACCGTAATAGCCAGTTGACATTTTTTCACAAATAATACATAATTAAAATAATATTAAAAACTCACTCCAATCCAAGGGTACTTACACATTTACATGACCGGAAATAATAATCGACACTACAAAAACTTTATCAAACGAGATACCAAGAAAAACTCTGAGTGTTCAGTCCGGCAAGCTCACGAGCACTTGATTGGTTTTTTTTACTATCAATGAAACCACCAATAATTATCATCCCAATTTACTTGAGGTCGGCGCAACATATATTTTTCTTCCTTAGTTCTCTATTCGTCATCTCGGTAGTCACCCTCTTTCTAGATACTTATATCATCTTTCACTCAGTTCATTCATCGTTTCTTTGGTCTTCCCTTACTCTTAGAGCCATCTACATTCATACTCAAAACATTTTCTCACGACAATTTCCTAATTCATACATACATAAGTACATATACTCACGCCTTCTTCACTTGGGGGCAGGCAGAAACTACAGAACGCTACAATTCTTACATAATTATGAACTCATAACTCCTCCACATTATATGCCCATACCATGACAACCTATTTCTACCTTCTCAGTCACCGGTGCCACTTTCAGACTACCTCTTATCCGCTCAAGCTCGCTAACATATGACGTTTAAGGCCTCTGCCTCGAATTTCGCGGGCAGCGGGGCGGCGGCGGCGGCGGCGCGTCTCGCATTGTCCCGCCCCGCTACCGCGCCGCTGTTTTGGAGGTCCGGTCCATTTGTATTTACGCATAAAATCCTGCCGCTCCCGCTCCGCCGCCGCTGCCGCCCCGTTGCCCGCAAAATTCGAGGCAGAGGCCTTACATCTGTCAAGGACTGGGCGAATTCCCGCGGCGCACGCCGGCGGAGGTTTTCTAATTTTTTTTTCAAGTTTCCAAGAGGTATTCACGGTATTTGAGCAGTGATCGACGAGAACATCCCTTTTATGGCCCAACATTCTAATCCATACAAGACAGCAAACCATAGTTTTATAAATCACCAATATTTCATCTAAAATTACTAAATATTATAAACATATTTTGACGTTGGTCACATCATTGCTGTGGTTTGACAGCAGGACAGATAATATTTTCTAATGACGTTCTTTCATTGTAGTTTTATGAAGTGAGCTTTGTCAACATTGTTGAGTGGAAAATTAACGCAAAACACAATTATTTTTAAATAAAGCTAACTTAATAAACTATTGCAGGGGGATTCTCTAGCCCGCGTTATTCAAAGGACAATAAATTCTGTTCTCTAGGTTATATCTGCTGGAAGATATGACTATTTCATGAAAATATTACGTTTCCAAGCCGATTCTCTTGTCACAAATGCCTCTAAACTAGACTAAAAATCACTAAAATTTAGTTTATTCCTGTCAAACGACGATTTCCCATTCTGAAATTGACTAAAGTGACACAACGTAACTATATTTTAGTTTGACAACACTAATAATTTACCGAGTTATTAATTTAGTGAAAATGGCAATTTTGCTATTCTGAATTTCACCGTTTTCACCTAAAATTTTAATTGTGAAACTAAATCAGACTATTTTTAATCGCGATTAAAAAGGTGTAGAATAAAATTATTTATCATGAACTGGAATTCATACCAACACCTTGACTTTAAGTGCAAAAACAGTACCTAGGTACTGTATTTTTTTTCTTTTGCTTATATCTCGAAAACGGTGTGTCATATCACAAAAATAATGAAAATTTGGCCCCCCTTCATAAACCTTTAAACCCCTAAACCTCAACATATAGGTACAAAAAAAAATCCATAAAAAACACGTTGAGCTACCCCCTCCCTGCTCGTTGAGCAAAATATGACAAGCCTTGTCACTTTTCATAGTGATTTCGTTAGTTCCAATTAAAGCTACCGGGTCATATTATACTACGGGCACTATACCACGCGGAGTCACGATTGTCAAACTCGATTATAGTTGTATCGTATCAAAATTGTTTTTTAATTTAGGGGTTTTTTTTTGCAGAATAGCTCTAAGATTCTCATAGCCAAAAGTACGGATTTTTAGTGATAGTTTAGTTAGTTTAGTTCGGTGTACAAGAGAATCGGCACCATTAACAACAACAAAAACAAAACAAACACACAGTTACAAAAATTAAATTAATTATTATTCAATTAGTTAAATTGATGATTTATTTAAGTAATATGTATTTTATTTTCTATGACACGTCTTTCCAGTGAATTTAAAACTTCTGTAAAAAAAATATTATGTTGAAATGATTCGGTATCTAGCTTAGCGGATTAAAAGATGACACATGACTCAAATAAGCAGTTTACCTGTTTGGGATTAGCAAAGGGCTCTCACGAACATACCTATTTAACAAAGCATAAGATTATTGAGCTAGCGAGTAGCTGTGAGACGGACTGACGGACTATCGGGTAGCTACTGTAACAGCTACAGTTAATTTATAAAATAGCTGTAGAGTCCGAAGAGAGAACCTCGATGCAGTAAGCAGACAACAGTTGTCTATTGTTGTTGTTGTAAAATCGAGGTTCTCTATAGTTTACTATAGATAATTAAATAGAAGAGCTCGTGGCTATGTAATAACAGCCGCACGGGTCAATCAACCAGATTAAGCAACGCTTGCCGCAGTTGGTCTGTGGATGGGTGACCAACTTTACATACCGAGACTCCTTCGTGCCTCGGAAAGCACGTTAAGCCGTTGGTCCCGGCTGTCATTCGTGGATCTTTGACGGTCGTTACGGGTCGTCAGAAGCCCGAATGTCTGACAACCAGTCTTACCAAGGGGTATTGTATTACCCAGTTACTGGGTTGTGGAGGTCATCATCATCTTCCTGCCCTTATCCCATATTACTTGGGGTCGGCGCAACACGTTTTCTTCTTCCATTCTGCCCTGTCAACCGTCACGCTATCATTCACTCCCTTCTCTTTCTTAGCATTCCTCACACAATCCATCCATCTTTTCTTTGGCCTTCCTCTGCCTCTCCATCCATCAACATGTATATTCATCACTCTTTTAGTCACATGCGTTTCGTCTCTCCTCATTACATGCCCATACCAAGACAAACGATTTCCTTTCAACTTTTCTGTCACTGGCGCCACTTTCAAACTTCCTCTTATATACTAATTTCTCACTTTATCCATTCTCGTCACTCCACACATGCATCTCAACATTCTCAT
Source organism: Cosmia pyralina (assembly GCA_946251885.1). Classification (NCBI taxonomy): domain Eukaryota; kingdom Metazoa; phylum Arthropoda; class Insecta; order Lepidoptera; family Noctuidae; genus Cosmia; species Cosmia pyralina. The sequence continues at coordinate 12,775,257 of OX276359.1, read as the reverse complement.
CTCCGCTGCATGCAATTTTTTTTCATCCGTCTTCTTCACTGCCCAGCATTCCGATCCATAATGTACGACAGGCCTTATCACGGTCTTGTAAATTTTCCCCCTCAACTTGAGGGGCATCCGTGGGTCGCAAGTTGTTCCTGTAACCTGTCGCCATTTCATCCATCCTGAGTTGATCCGGTGCGTTATGTCTCGGTCTACTTCGCCATCCCCTTGGACAAGCGACCCGAGGTACCGAATGTCGGAGCAGATCGGTAATGGCGTTCCGGCAAGAGATATGGGCACAGGACCGGAGAGACCACCAAAATCATAAAACAAATACTCTGTTTTGGTCCGACTTACTCTCATGCCAACGGTCTACAGTCTTTTCCACCACACCTCCAATCTGCTCTGGACCTCTAAGCCACTCTCGGCAACCAGCACAATGTCATCGGCGAACACCATCACCAGGGAGCCTCTTCCTGGATATCCGAAGAAAGAGCATCCATTATCAGCACAAAGAGGTAAGGGCTGAGAGCAGACCCCTGGTGCAAGCCGACAGCCACATCGAAGCTGCCAGTAGTGCCCACTGTAGACCGGACTTGGGTACTGCATCGAAAGTACATCGCGCGAATCAAATGCGCATACTTCCTTGGTACACATTTTTCCTTAAGTGCCCACCACAAAACTTCACGAGGCACTCGGTCGTATGCCTTTTCGAGGTCAACAAATACCATGTGCAAGTTTTTATGCGCACCTCTTTATTTCTCGCACAGCTGGCGGATAGCAAAGATGGCATCTGCTGTTCCTCGACCAGGCATAAAACCGAATTGGTTTTGCGAAATTTCACTCTCTTCTCTTAGTCGCCTTTCAATAACTTTCTCCCAAGCCTTCATACTATGTGACAGTAGCTTTATTCCTCTACAGTTGTTGCACTCCAGCACATCACCTTTGTTTTTAAAGATGGGCACCAGGATTGTGGAGGTCAGATATGCAGTAATAAGCTATGTAAAATAATGGTATTCATCTGCATCTGGTTAGACTGGAAGCCGACCCCTACATTGTTGATGGGAATAGGCTAGGCAGATTGATTTTACTATAGATAATTAAGTAATTATTTGTTTTTGCTCATCGGTCTTTGATTATTTCCTAAAGGAATCACGGAATAATATGTTAAGAGCGCTGCCTTTTAAGTTGTGTCGTTTGAAATAAGTATAGACAATCTAGTAGATTATTACCATTTATTGTTTTTCAAAGAATTCTCCGCGATATTTAATACACTTTTGCATGCGTTCGAACCAGTTTTTAAAACATTTATTCCACTCCGAAGTGGGGGTAGTCAAAATGGCCGATTTGTGTGCGTCAACAGCTTCTTCGGGTGAGCTGAAACGTTGACCACGAAGACTTTGCTTAATTTTGGGGAACGTAAAAAAATCGTTAGGGCGCAAGTCAGGGCTGTAAGGCGGGTGATCTAAAATATTGACATTTTGGGTGCTCAAAAACATCTTTGTAACGCGGGCAGCGTGCGAACTTGCATTGTCATGGTGCAGTATCATACGACGTCTTGAGTTGTTTTTTCGAAACTCTGTGATGACTTGTGGCAAACAAACAGTGGTATACCAGTCAGCGTTAACCGTCTTGCGATCTTCTAGTACAATAGTGGCAACGTGACCACCCTTTGCCACAAACGAGGCAACCATTTTTTTTGAAGTGCTCCGTGAGCGTATGACTTTGGTCGGTTTTGGCTCATCTTGGAAGACCCAGACAGTTGACTGCTGCTTGGAATCTGGATCGTAAGCATATATCCAAGACTCGTCACCACCAACCATATCATAAACGTGTTTTGACTCTCCTCGTTTGAATCGCTGCAGAGTTTTGCGACACCATCTAACACGGGCTGCTTTTTGGTCGTCGCTAAGCAAATGTGGTACCTATCCAACGAGAGATCAATTTCCTTACGCCGAATTCTTCGTGCAGGATTTTTTGGATACTAGTCCCTGAAATGCCCACGGCTGCCTCTATTTCACATGACGATCTTCGACAATTAGCTGCCGCACGGCGTCGATATTCTCTTGCGTCATGGCGGTTTTTGGACGACCTTCACGTGGCTTGTCACTGAAGCTAGAGTGCCCACGTTGAAATTCTAAATACCAGCGTTCTACAGTCCTAAGACATGGTGCTGCATCACTAAATACAGAAGTGATCTCCTCAAAGCACTGAAGTCGCGTTAATCCCCTTTGAAAGTTGTAGAAAATTATCGCACGCATATTTTCCTTTGATATTTCCATTTTTACAACCGACTTGTCACCTTTGAATAGACGCTACAATAAAACTAAGTATTCGACCGATCAAAAAACATTCTTTTGTTTTCGAATTCTAAATTCAAAAAGATGAAAAGGCCATATGTTTTTTTTTTTAAATAATTGCGGGAGGTTTGCAAACAACACGACTTAAAAGGCAGCCCTCGTATTTTTACCTTAAATAAAAATAAACTTTTGGCATACTACACAGTGTTATGTTCTTTTTTTGCGTCATGTTTATCGCAAATAAATTTATTCTCTTTCTTTCTTAGGGATCCATCTCTGTGAAAGTGTGAATATCAAATCATTAGGTAAAGTTAGATACCGTTTTGCCGGCCATTATAAGTATTTCATCTATCAATACTTACGACTTTTTTGGAGTCTAAGTACATAATGGGGCGTTCATTAATTACCGACGTGAGGCGATTTTGGCGATTTTTCGACACCCCACTCCCCTTGGTTAGATGTCGAGATATTTAGCTCGACTCCCTCCCTCCCCCCCCCCTAATCTCACGTGAGATTTTTCAAAATACGTATTTTTAGTGTAAATTCGTTAATCAGTGCTTGATTGCGTTGGATTTATTTAAATGAACATAATTTGCTTAATTATTTTTTATAATACCTACTTCCTCATTTTTTATAATAATTACCCAGTTTTCTCGCAATTTTGCTCTGTTTCATGTGAAAAAAAAATTACCTACGTGATATTTGTCGAGACCTCCTCTCTCCCCCATGTGAGATTGGGTGAGATTCGGCTCGACCAGTTAAACGCCTCTCGTAATTAATGAACTCCCCGTACAATACAGACATTCAGACACTCGTGATGCCATCATAACTACATTCAAAGAATAAACTCACAAAAAATCTTGTCTATAAGAAGAACAAGAAAATATTAATTATTAGGTAATATGAGTACCTATTCTTAATACTCGAGGAGCTCGTGGCTAAGTTACAGCCGCACGGGTCGATCCATCAGGTTAAGCTACGCTTGCCGGGGTTGTCCGTGGATGGGTGACCATCTTTACATATCGAGACTCCTCCGTGCCTCGGAAAGCACGTTAAGTCGTTGGTCCCGGCTATCATTCGAGGATCTTTGACAGTCGTTACGGGTCGTCAGAAGCCCGAAAGTCTGACAATCAGTCTAACCAAGGGGTATCGTATTACCCAGTTAATGGGTTGTGGAGGTCAGATAGGCAGTCGCTCCATGTAAAATAATGATATTCAGCTGCATCCGGTTAGACTGGAAGCCGACCCCAACATAGTTGGGAAAAGGCTAGGCAGATTGATTGATATGAGTATTCTTAATACTCCGCTTGAAATAGTTATCTTTCTTAATCTTGCGAGTGCTATTATTGGAAGGTAATAGAAAAAGTCGTCCCTAAATCTAAGTAGGTAGTGCATAGATTCAAAAAAGTGCAATTAAATGATAGCATCAGTCAGAGGTATAAGACAAAGGGGGTGAATGAATAGGTACACAGATGATGGGGTGTTAGAAATTAAAGGAAAAAGAACCATGCGATGCGCCGATTCCAAATAAATTTTGTAGGATGAGGTTGACAGTCGGAGGCGACAGATAACTGCAGTGTTTTCATCCGTTTTCTTTTTACCATCTCTACTTATGTATCGTGACATACCTACTATAAACCTAGCGACTATTTTATGCCTTAGAGTGGAAGAAACATCAGAAAAAAAAGGTCAATAACCCAGCTTGAAATAATACCTAAACAAATCTATGTAGGTACCTAATCTGTATTCGCAGAAATGAAACATATTATTTAAGTATTCTTTTTTGGAGAACTATTAATAATCTCATAACAATAAGTCTGCATTCCGTTTCTTTAATTATTTTGTTTTGTATTTTTTGTCGTGTGTAGCTTAGGTACGATCTGCAACGAAACATACAGAACGTTAAAATTGTTACAACGAACACTTATTATACGGACGGCTTTATACGGATTATTTTACAGATAATATAATAGTTTTTCTTAGTTGACCGAAAACTCCACAAAGAGTTTTAACGTAAAACAGGTAGTTATAGTTTTGTTTCTAGGAAAAAAGCCTACAGAAATGATCCCTCTTCGGAACGATAGTGTTCGCGCGGCGACGTCTATGCAGCTTCTATGCTGCGCTACGCGGCCTCTACGGCATGCTATGCGGCCTTTACGCCATGCTACGCGGGCTCTACGCGATTCTACGTGGCCTCTACGCCACGCTACGCGGGCTCGGCGCCGCGTCACGCGGCCTATACGGCCTGCTACGTCAGCTCTACGCGATTCTAATCTGTTTGTACGCCATGTTACGAGGCTGGCCTCTACGCCACGCTACGAGGTCACGTGCGCGGCAAAATTAATAATAGGTCTTTACCAATGAAATTGCCGTTTTGTATGAAAAAATTTAAACGAATTTTTTTCATGCATTTTTTATTTGTATTAATCGAAGTAATCACCCATACAATCAATGCATCTTTGCCAACGCAGTGGCAGTTTATTGATGCCCTTCTTAAAGAAATCAGCTGGACGGGAGGCAACAAATTCTTCAAAGGCATTTTGTACTGCCTCTCGGGTATTGAATTTTTTTCCCGCCAAGAAGTTATCCAAATTTTGGAAAAAGTAGTAGTCTGTAGGCGCAAGGTCTGGTGAGTAGGGCGGATGACGGAGAGCTTCCAACCCCAGTTCTTGCAACTTGGAGACCGTCTGCTGTGCAGTATGAGGTCGCGCGTTGTCGTGCAGGAGCAGCGGAGACGAGCGATTGACCAATGCTGGTTGGAGATGTGCCAGCTTCTCCATCATTGTGTTCAGTTCTTCACAGTACACATCTGAAGTAATGCTCACCCCGTTTGGTAAGAAGCTGTGATGAATCACACCGGCGCTAGACCACCAAACAGTGACCATCACTTTTCTAGGGGTAAGTTTTCGTTTAGGGCATTGTTTAGGTGCTGAACCAGGATCCAACCAACTTGCTGAGCGCTTGCGGTTATCAAACAGAATCCATTTTTCATCGCAGGTACAATGCGGTTCAAAATTCCTTCATTTGTGTGTCTGTTGAGCAGTGCAAGGCACGTCTCGACGCGTACTTCGCGCTGGCGATCATTGAGTTCGTGGGGCACCCATTTGTCAAGCTTTTTACCTTGCCAATTTGACGCAAATGGACCAATATTGTTTTGACGCTAACGTCGAAAGCTGCTGCTAATTCAGCCGTAGAATGTATATCATCAGCTTCCACAATCGCCTTTAATTCGTCATTGTCGACCAAAGTCTTCGGACGACCGCGAGGTTCATTTTTCAGGTCGAAATTTCCAGAACGGAAGTGAGCAAACCAATAACAAGTGGTGCGTTGGTTTGTAGTGTTAGCTCCGTAAACGTCGTTGATGTTGCGTGCCGCTTGTGCCGCGTTGCTGCCACGACGGTACTCATATTCCATAATTACTCGAATTTTTAACGTATCCATGATGACGAAAAAGATTGAAATGCGATAAAAAGGTAACACTAATCAATAAACAAATGACTACTTTTGGAAAAAAAAATCATGTTTTTAAAATAAAATTAATTTGAAATTAGAATTCTTAGCCAAACAAAAATTATTTTGATTTGAAATGGCCAGTACTGCAGAACGGCAATTTCATAGGTAAAGACCTAATATTAGGTCTTTACCTATGAAATTGCCGTTCTGCGAATTGTCTGTTCTGCATTGGTATTAGGTGTCTGGTTGAACTAGTTGGTCCCTATTTCTAAGGTACCGTCATAATGTTAACATCTATAAACAGCTCATTATGACCGTACTGAAGAGGCTTTGAACCTTATGCGTTGTAGCATGTAACCTCCGTGGATGTTTAAATAGTTTGCGAGACAAACATAGAATTTTAAAATAAGTGATCGAAAGTCAGGCGGCCACGGGCTGAAGTGATTGTTGGAAAAGTTCTGTAATTTAATAATATCCTTGGTTTACCTCTCTACCTCTTTAATTTATAGCGTGGCTATCCCCCTGTGAGGTTCGAGACCTTACTCGCTTCGTTGCCACTAGTACCATTAACAGTTCCATGATGGAACTCCTGATACTTTTTTTATGTCACTAGTTCCATTTGAAAAGACTCGGAAAATAATGGAACTAATGTTGATTTTGTTATCACTAGTTCCACATTTGCAAAAACTATATTTGCATATATTAGGTTGGGGAAAAAGTCTTTTCGCATTATAGTATGTATGAACTTAAAATAAAATCTCTTTGGCTATACTATTTGTATCTGGCTGGTTTTGGTATCATTGAAAGTTTAAATTTTAAAGAACATAATTCCAAATTTAAATTAGGAAAATGTGTGATTTTCATTTGTTTTTCGTACTGTCAAGATGAGTGAATCTAATGAAGAAATTCGATACATTTTAAAATTTTACTACAAAAAAGGTAAAAATGCAACGCAAGCCGCGAAAAAAATTTGCGATGTTTATGGACCCAGTGCAGTGTCTGAGAGTAGCACAAATTTGGTTTAAGCGTTTTCAATCCGGAAATTTTGATGTCAAAGGTGCACGTCGCTCTGGTCGCCCTATTACGGATAAAATGGATGCCATTTTTGAAAAAGTGGAGCAAGATCGGCATATCAGTAGCTACGACGTAGCTGAAGAACTGGGAATTGACCACAAAACAGTTTTGGCGCATTTGAAAAAAACTGGGTACACAAAAAAGCTCGATATTTGGGTACCACACGAGCTCACTGAAAGAAACCTAATGAACCGTGTACTCGTTTCAATCTGCCTAGCCTTTTCCCAACTATGTTGGGGTCGGCTTCCAGTCTAACCGGATGCAGCTGAATACCATTATTTTACATGGAGCGACTGCCTATCTGACCTCCACAACCCATTAACTGGGTAATACGATACCCCTTGGTAAGACTGATTGTCAGACTTTCGGGCTTCTGACTACCCGTAACGACTGTCAAAGATCCACGAATGACAGCCGGGACCAACGGCTTAACGTGCTTTCCGAGGCACGGAGGAGTCTCGGTATGTAAAGATGGTCACCCATCCACGGACCAACCCCGGCAAGCGTAGCTTAACCTGATGGATCGACCCGTGCGGCTGTTATTACTTAGCCACGAGAACCGTGTACTCGTTTGTGATTCTTTATTACGACGTAATGAAACCGAACCATTTTTGAAGAAGCTGATAACTGGTGATGAAAAGTGGATCACGTACGACAAGAACGTGCGAAAAAAGTTTTTCATCATGATAATGCTAGACCTCACACATCTTTAGCCACTCAGCAAAAATTAAGAGAGTTTGGCTGGGAGGTGTTAATGCATCCGCCGTATCCTTCGCCGTCCTGACCTTGCATCTTCAGATTTCCACCTGTTTCGGTCTCTTCAGAATTCTTTAGGCAGTGTCAGGTTAACATCACGAGAGGACTGCCAAAACCACTTGTCGCGGTATTTTGATCAGAAGTCCCAAAATTTCTATAGCAATGGGATCATGTTCCTACCTACAAGATGGCAAAAAGTTATCGAACAAAATGGTACCTACATACTTTAGATAAATGTAAATAATGTATATTAAAAAATGTTTTGAATTTTCTTAAAAAATGCGAAGAAACTTTTTCCCCAACCTATTATTATACAGTATGGAATTGACATCTTGGCAATAATTGAAAGCTCAAGGAATATTACTCCATAGAAGTATAGAAAAATTAAATAATAAATAAAAAACCGAAAATTAAAAAAGTTAAATTTTCAAACAAAATAAATATCAAAATAAATTCACTTAAAGTAAACACTCTGTTTAGACAACGTACCTTGACCCCAGGAGCGAAGAGTGGCAACGGTGCACGCGGGCGGCATGGCGGCTTTTTTGTCGGCGCCGGCACTTTGATTCCTTTGACAATGTGCGACGAAAATAAAATCCACTAAGTTCATTTGTACCGCCACGTGTTTATTTCGCGATAACTGAACTGAACTAAATACTTCAATATTACACATTAGTTCCAAAAAGAATAAACTTAAATTTTCTCATTTTCAAAGTGTCCACCACGTTTTTGAATGCACAAGTTACATCGCCGCACAATGTTATCCCGAAGCCTGCTCAGCAAATTTCGTTCAGGATCCAGAGCCATGGTTTTTAATTTGTCAAAGGGTTCTGCTCGAAATGTTCTAAGACTCGGTGTTCAAAAGAGGATGGAACGTGACGCGGAGCAACTCCTTCATGAGTGTTGGGCACTATCGGCTGATTTTCTCTGATCCTTTGGACAGCTCCCAGGATTGTCCGGACACTAGTAGGGCAGACGCGAGTTGCGCCGTATCTTTCACGATAAGTACGTAGAGTTAAGGCTGAATTTTGGCCGCTTTCGCCATACAATAACACCATGTCTGTATACTCTGCGGCATTGTAAAAATGCTGTTGTCTTAGCATTTTGTTAAAAAGACACACGCGAACACAAAAGTCAAGTGTCAATTTCACCTTAAAAAATGTATACAAAAAACTTAAAAACACAATTTACACACACAAAGTCAAATAACTAATAAACTAACAAGTGTCCATTCCACTGATAAAAAATTAAACTAACTAAGCACTAAATTTACTGGTATTTGCTAATCACGTTTTGAAGCAATGCGCGCAAGTAGACGAAATCTCTGCGCACACACACACTATCCCGGAAGACTAGCGGTGAACTGACAAAGCGGAACGCAACTTCCAAGATGGCGAAAAAATATTATAATGTAGGGCACATGGTGCAATTATCGTAATTAACGCTTATCGATAACTTTTTACACATAATTACTTTCTACCGAAACAAGGCATTAGAATACAAGTATCTTTGTGTAATTTGAATATTTATTTTTAACAATTAAAAATATTAATTGGACATTAAAAATACGATTGAACAGTTTACGAAACTACCGTTAAGTTAGTGACTTCCTGAGTAATCCTGAGTATCAATCGGGTCTGTCGATCCACAGGGAGCCGATCGGTAACTAACTAGGTATGTAACATGCGAAAACAATTCATAAATTGTTGTTGTTTACTTTATGCATTTTATCTCTAAATCTACTTAATAATATTTAATAAGAACACACATAAACAAAAAAGCTGTTTAGCTTTAAATACTCAGGGCATAGTGGTTTTTAGAATTATGACAATAATTCTTAAAACACCATAGCACCACCTAAGTATTTAAAGCTAAACAGCTTTTTTGATTATCTGTCTTTATTCCTTTTAACAGAAGCTAATAGTCGATAACAGGTGTGCTTCCCTACGTGGCGCGAGCGCACCCCGCACCCGCGCGCCCCCCGCAATATTATTTCGCTGAATCGCCTTTGAAGGAAGCCGCGTGGCTCGTGCCGCTCTGTGTAAAGAAGCCGCCAAAAGACACCGCTGCCGATGTACACCCGCAGGAAATGTTGGCGCGTCCCAGTGATGGATTATGTTTGTGTAAACAAAACAAAGTTTCGACCATGGCAGGCCAAGGAAGTTGTCCAATAGGAAATTCCAAGTACTAGTATACCGAAAAAAAAACCACATTAACATCAAATTTCATAGTCAGTCTGTACTGGTCTTGTGTCTGTGAGAGGTAGTGGGCCGTACCGTCACAGTATTAATCGAATGTGGGTGTCGTCGGGCGGCGCGGTCCGCGACTGCGTCTCCCGTACACGCTTAGTTTTGCGCACGCACTCAAACGTTGAATTATTTTTTTTTACATTAAATTCCAGCCTGTCGTGCAGGTGTACCGATTTTACATTTCGGCAAATAAGTAGAATAGGTACGTAACAGCGTCGTGATAGTTTGCACTGAGTGGCAACGTCGCATTTTAAAGGGTTCATTGAATCATTGACTTAGTGATCCAATTCTACAGTGTTTAAATTTGTTCAAAATGAAAACTCTACTTTTTGACCTAATTACTGGACCGATTTCGTTAATTTTTTGTATATCGTCAGAAAAGGCGATACCAAGTGTGTCCTAGAAATTATTGCATATAAGCGGTCCCCATACCCCATAAATTCAATCTCCTAGTATTGTATACCTAATTAAATAGCCATGTGTGAGCACTGTGTAGGTACTATAAAGCTACCGTTTACTGGGTACGTCTTTGACTTGAATGTACCCTGGCGGCTGAGAGTATGTCATGCTCACTGAAATGTCTCGCTGGTGGGTGGTGGCATGTGTGTTGGACCATTAAGTTCCCTTCAGTATAGTTGAGTTGAATGGTGCTGATCCATGCGTCATGTTCATGAACGAGCGCCGTCAGTAGGGACTGGTCATCTCTTAGCTGCTACAGCTTATTTTAATTTAGTGTTTTTATTTTTCATTACGGACGCTTTTAACGTGCATGTCTTTCTAGATTATTCTCATGATGTATATTTTCAATATGAATGATGTAATCAATATTTTGTTTTAAAAGAGTGTCCGTGGAGTTTTTTGCCCGTTCTTATCCATAGGAACCTACTACGTTTTGGAATGGGCAACTAGCACTGGCAACTAGCTTCACCTTTCTGACAGACCGACCCCTTGACAGATCAAAAGTGCCTGTAATTGGTTTATTTGTAATAAATGCTTTGAGTTAATTAATACTTAATTAGAATAATTAATTAAGTTTTAATTAATTATTATAATTAAGTATTAATTAACTTTAAATTCGTTAGTATATATAATAATTAGTTAATATATTATATATAATATTAGCGGAGAAGGCTTCTGAACAGAGCAGCACCCTAATTGCGTAACAGATTATCAATCGGAGTTGGTTTCATTTTGACAGTGTAACAACATTCATTGCGTTATTTACGTTGTCGAGCCGACAAATTTTTCGAACATATGAAGCAATGGATTACTAATTTGTTTCAAAATGATTCAAATCCCGATTGATAATGTTTTACGCAATTAGGGTGCTGGTCAAAATTTTTTCGGTTGGGGCCAATACAAAAGACCCTTGGCGCATGCTATCTGCTCGACAACGGCTTGTTGCAGGCTATGCACCACACTGAACCACATTGTGTGTGGTGGTGTGTATGTGGTTAATAGATAACTATAAGTCAATGATAATTAAGTATACCCAACTCGTTTATCTAAGAAGAAGACACTTGCTGTTCCAAAAGTAACAAACTATTTTGGATAAGCGCACAAGAAGGTACATAATACCAACGTTAGTGAATGAGCTACCCACAAAACGGATATCGTATATCAAGACGAAGGACCTACTTATAAAGTTCTACAAAATCATAATTTCTCACTGTGTCCATAGCTATGTTTAGCAAACCAAGAATTAGTTGGCGAAAATGCATTTTTGTAAAATGTGAGATTTTCGATCTCGGCTGTAGGTGTGTTATTTTATAGTTTACTTAGCATAATTAAGTTTTAGCACATTAATTTTCAAAATTTCATAATTTTTAATCCATTGCTAGATGAGAACTACTGCTGACAAACTGTTATGCAGTTTGTGCAGACTTTATGTTAATTGTTATTAATACATATTTTGAATAAATAAATAAAAAAAGTTGTGTAAATACTGTAAATTTTCTATGCGGAAATGAGTAAACAACGGTAGTTCGTATTAAGTGATCAATATTTACTGAAAAAATTTAGCGATTTAGCGAATTGCTGAGTTTTCGTGAATTACTATATAACTCATTAAAATATATTTTTCACAAAAGTTGCAGGATTTTTAAGCTCTTTAATTTTTGTGTTACTTATTTTTAACCTCGGTGGCGTTGAAGTGAAGATACATATTAGATATTTTTGAAAAACTGGTTTTTGGTATCACTTTTCCAATATGGCGGTGAGAGCGGCGGTCACTCAAGGTCGCAAATTCGGAATATTAATTAGGACACCAAACTGTAACACTCTGCCAAATTAGAACTCTCCTTGACCTTTTGTAACTCAGAATCTACCCAGTGACTGGACTATGTATCCACGTTATGAAACGGAGCAAAGCGCGCGAATTTTAAATACGCAATACTTTATTGCTTTATTTAAGTACAACTTATATAAAATGGTAACTATTTACCCGACTACGGCGAAAAAAAAGGAGGGTTATGAGTTTGACCGGTATGTATGTATGTATGTTCATCTGCTCCCTCATAACTTCTAAACTACTTACCATAATTTGACAAATGGTATTGTTAGAAACGCATAGAAATATAAAAAACAGAGAAACGTCTTGATCGTTCGCCTAGTTATAGGCTATGTGATGTCACATTAAATTGAATATGGCGCCCTCTAGAGGACAGTCATGAACAAAAAAAATATTTTTTTATGCCTTATTGGGTATCAAATGAAAGGGCTTAATTAGCACATTTAAAAAAATATACTGTTAGCTATTGCTTGCGGCTTTGCTTGTATGCACCCAATAATTGGGAATAATTTCTAAAATCACGCCTCAGATGTGAGCCAAACATATTTTCTCTCCAAGCCTACCCAAAATACAAAAATAATAATTATTCTTCTTTAAAAATGGAAAATGGGTCTGCAAATACTTAATCACGAAATTATAACCCCAAAATAATTTAAATAAAAAGTAAGTTTAAAAAATAAAACCCGGCTAATTCACGCTCTAAAAAGTATGAAACAAGAAAATATTTTCATCTGAAATTAGAAAAAGACAGATAAATTTAAAATCCGGAGTCACACGTCATGTTACATAAATCGAACAGATTACGTGTGACTCCGGATTTTTAATTTGTCTGTCTTTTTCTAATTTCAGATGAAAATATTTTCTTGTTTTATACTTTTTAGAGCGTGAATTTTCAGTAGTCGGGTTTTAGTTTTTAAACTTATTTTTTTACATGTTATATTAATCATTAATGTTTTGTATTTGCATCCAAGTTAATTTCTACGTAATCATAAATATTTCTTCTTGAATGTATTAGCTGTAAGTTTTCTTAAAATTAATAAAATATAATAAAATAAATATTTTTTTAATAGGTTTTCTCGAATTCTATGTATTTTCGCCTAGGCTTTATGGGGTGCTTAATTGTTGCAAATGGGTTACGACAAACATTTTCATGTAAAATGTTGCCAAGACGAGACCATATAGCTTGCACTGTCAAAAAATTATCAGATCTCATGTAGAGCCAAGCTTCTAACTCTACATGCCCTAATTTCACAAACTCTACACCTTAGTCAAAATATGAGGCTTGGCCGTTTCCTTACTGCAAGAACTATTGTATAACAGAAAAGTAATGAATAGTGAATAAAACCTTACGCCCATGTAACTTAAGGAGACGACCAAGCCATATATTTTGACTAAGTTGTAGAGTTTGTGCAGTTAGGGCTTATAGAGTTAGGGCGTGTAGAGTTAGAAATTTAACTACATAAGATCTGATAACTTTTCGACAGTGCGAGCCATATGGTCTCGTCTTGGAAACATTTTACATGAAAATGTTTTTGTTGGGATTGCACTTCTTTTTGTAAGTTGCTTATGACAATATTTTTTTTATTTTGTTTTTAAGTGTGGGGGGTGATTTAAAAAGATAATTTCTACGTAAATACGTAGAAATTAACTTCAATCCAAATTGATAATTTGATTTATTGAAATATTTATATAATCACCCATACTAATATTATAAATTCGAAAGTAACTCTGTCTGTCTGTCACCTTTTCACACCTAAACCACTGAACAGATTTCGATAACATTTGGCAAGGCTAGATGGCATCCTGGGGAAGGTCACAGGCTTCTTTTTGTCTTAAAAAATAATCCTACAGGGGATGATATAGCAGATGAAAGTTTGCATGGGAAACCCAGTGGTGATAATTATGAAAATTCAAGTTTAAGCTTTTGGTAGGAAATAAAGAAACATGCGGTTCAGCGTTTTTGAAAAATCATCCGCTAAGGAAGTAAAATAGGGGTTCAATTCACAAAACTGCACGGATTTCGATAAAATTTGGCAAGGCTTAAAGATAGCATCCTAGGGAAGGACGAAGGCTACTTTTTTCTCAAAAATAATCCTACAGGGGGTGATATAGGGGATGAAAGTTTGTATGGGAAACCCAGCATTTCTTAAGTTAGGAATATGAAAATTCAAATTTATGCTTTTGGTAGGAAATAAAGAAATATGTGGTGCAGCGTTTTTGAAAAATCATCCCCTAAGGGGGTACGATAGGGTTGATTTTAAAATTCAAAAATAATATTAAAATGTTTGTGTAAGTACCTACCTCTTTTTAAGAGATTTAAGGGATTGGAAATGTAGTCATAGTTCGTATCTTGAGGTAACATTTAGTCTTTATTTACACTCTACTGTTTTACGACGAAATTATTACAACAATTAAGTTTTTTAACGAGTGGACACTCGGTCAAAAGTTATTTGTTAATAGAGCGTGACTGCCATAATAAATTTTAACTAAACAAAGTCCGCCCGCCGCATCTGTCTGTCTGTTTGAACGCGATAAAGTCAAAAAGTACTGAACAGATTCTCATATGGTTTTCACCAATGGACGGAGTGATTCAATGTACAATTCATTAAGGTTTTGTGTAAATTAGCTGAAATATGACGATGATTATTGAAGATGTCGGAAAAAATCATGCTGACTTGGAGATTTACCACACGGCAATAATACATAATGGGTTGGGGAAAAAGTTTCTTCGCATTTTTTAAGAAAATTCAAAACATTTTTTAATATACATTATTTACATTTATTTAAAGTATGTAGGTACCATTTTGTTCGATAACTTTTTGCCATCTTGTAGGTAGGGACATGATCCCATTGCTATAGAAATTTTGGGACTTCTGATCAAAATACCGCGACAAGTGGTTTTGGCAGTCCTCTCGTGATGTTAACCTGACACTGCCTAAAGAATTCTGAAGATACCGAAACAGGTGGAAATCTGAAGGTGCAAGGTCAGGACTATACGGCGGATGCATTAACACCTCCCAGCCAAACTCTCTCAATGTTTGCTGAGTGGCTAAAGATGTGTGAGGTCTAGCGTTATCATGATGAAAAACCACACCCCTTCTGTTGATTAATTCCGGCCGCTTTCTCTCAACTACTTGCTTTAATCTCATCAGTTGTTCGCAGTAGAGTTCAGAATCGATGGTCCTGCCTGGTGGTAACAGCTCATAATGAATAATGCCCTTCCAATCCCCCCACACCCACAGCATCTCCTTGTTGCGAGTTAACCCGGATTTCGCCACAGTCTGTGAATCCTGACCGGCCTTTGACCACGACCTTTTTCGCACGTTCTTATCGTACGTGATCCACTTTTCATCACCAGATATCAGCTTCTTCAAAAATGGTTCGGTTTCATTACGTCGTAATAGAGAATCACAAATGAGTACACGGTTCATTAGGTTTCTTTCAGTGAGCTCGTGAGGTACCCAAATATCGAGCTTTTTTGTGTACCCAGTTTTTTTCAAATGTGCCAAAACTGTTTTGTGGTCAATTCCCAGTTCTTCAGCTACGTCGTAACTACTGATATGCCGATCTTGCTCCACTTTTTCAAAAATGGCATCCATTTTATCCGTAATAGGGCGACCAGAGCGACGTGCATCTTTCACATCAAAATTTCCGGATTGAAAACGCTTAAACCAAATTTATGCTACTCTCACAGACACTGCACTGGGTCCATAAACATCGCAAATATTTTTCGCGGCTTGCGTTGCATTTTTATCTTTTTTGTAGTAAAATTTTAAAATGTATCGAATTTCTTCATTAGATTCACTCATCTTGACAGTACGAAAAACAAATGAAAATCACACATTTTCCTAATTTGAATTTATGTTCTTTAAAATTTAAACTTTCAATCATACCAAAACCAGCCAGATACAAATAGTATAGCCAAAGAGATTTTATTTTAAGTTCATACATACTATAATGCGAAAAGACATTTTCCCCAACCTAATTTAAATCGAAGCGATTTGAGTTTGCATAGTTTCATCGGACGGCCCTATGTTCTCCACATGAACGTTCCCATGGGATATTTTCCGACATCCAAGCGGGCGAAGCCGCGGGCAAAAGCTAGTAACATAATATTTAAACACAGTATCATCTTATATCGAACCAAGCTAATGTTACTAGTCAAGTTGCGTACTAATAAAATACTAAATTCACATTGAAATATCGTGATTTATTTTGTAATTGCTTACATTTGTATAAGCTTTACAAAGAGTTCAAGCTCTTGCATTCATTTAACAATATCACACAGAAAATTTAAGCTATCCGCATTCTCTTAGTAAAATTACAAAGACAGCTTAATCCTATCCGAGTGCTCCAATTATCATTGCATTCTCTTAGTAAAGATCCAGTCCAAAATGCTCTAATTCTCGAGCTCGCTGCGCCCGCTCTCGAATGAAAACTTGGCGTACACGAGTCAGAGTGGTTCGATTCACTAGCTCGCTTCGCTTGCTCTTGGATTCTTTTAACAAGGCTACAATGGCAGCTTAACCTTCCGAGTCAGGATGTTATATTGTTTATTATGTAAAAAAATACCCTTCTTTGGAGCTTCGCCGCAGTCGGGTAAAAAGGGTCCCAACTAATTTTGATCCAGGGGCCCTGTATCAAAATGTGTTGGAGCCCATTGTACCTTTAGGACTAGCTACGCCCCTTACTGAATACTTCATACAATAAACGACGCGTAGTGTCTATCTAATTAATATTAGTTATGTTATGGTTTATAAAACTAGGTACGTATGTTGTAGCAGTTCGTATCTATTCAATTGAAAACCCTTGACGATAAAACATTCAAAGGCTTTGCAGATAAAAATGTTGACATTTTATTCTGTAAAAAGAGTTTATTGAGTAACAAACTAATTTTTTAATTTCGTCTCTCGCTTATCTATTTTCTTGACATCACTTTAATTATGTGTTGACATTTATCTAATAGGTTGGGGAAAAACTTTCTTCGCATTTTTTAAGAAAATTCAAAACATTTTTTAATATACATTATTTACATTTATCTAAAGTATGTAGGTACCATTTTGTTCGATAACTTTTTGCCATCTTGTAGGTAGGGACATGATCCAATTGCTATAGAAATTTTGGGACTTCTGATCAAAATACCGTGACAAGTGGTTTTGGCAGTCCTCTCGTGATGTTAACCTGACACTGCCTAAAGAATTCTGAAGAGACCGAAACAGGTGGAAATCTGAAGGTGCAAGGTCAGGACTATACGGCGGATGCATTAACACCTCCCAGCCAAACTCTCTTAATTTTTGCTGAGTGGCTAAACATGTGTGAGGTCTAGCGTAATCATGGTGAAAAACCACATGCCTTCTGTTGATTAATTCCGGCCGCTTTCTCTCAACTTCTTGCTTTAATCTCATCAGTTGTTCGCAGTAGAGTCCAGAATCGATGGTCCTGCCTGGTGATAACAGCTCATAATGAATAATGCCCTTCCAATCCCACCACACACACAGCATCACCTTGTTGCGAGTTAACCGGGGTTTCGCCACAGTCTGTGAAGCCTGACCAGCCTTTGACCACGACCTTTTTCGCACGTTCTTGTCATACGTGATCCACTTTTCATCACCAGTTGTCAGCTTCTTCAAAAATGGTTCGGTTTCATTATGTCGTAATAAAGAATCACAAATGAGTACACGGTTCATTAGGTTTCTTTCAGTGAGCTCGTGAGGTATCCAAATATCGAGCTTTTTTGTGTACCCAGTTTTTTTCAAATGCGCCAAAAATGTTTTGTGGTCAATTCCCAGTTCTTCAGCTACGTCGTAACTACTGATATGCCGATCTTGCTCCACTTTTTCAAAAATGGCATCCATTTTATCCGTAATAGGGCAACCAGAGCGACGTGCATCTTTGACATCAAAATTTCCGGATTGAAAACGCTTAAACTGAAATAGTGCTACTCTGACAAACACTGCACTGGGTCCATAAACATCGCAAAATTTTTTCGCGGCTTGCGTTGCATTTTTACCTTTTTTGTAGTAAATTTTTAAAATGTATTGAATTTATTCATTAGATTCACTCATCTTGACAGTACGAAAAACAAATGAAAATCACACATTTTCCTAATTTGAATTTGGAATTATGTTCTTTAAAATTTAAACTTTCAATGATACCAAAACCAGCCAGATACAAATAGTATAGCCAAAGAGATTTTATTTTAAGTTCATACATACTATAATGCGAAAAGACTTTTTCCCCAACCTAATATTTTACTGAAATTGTTTGACTTTTAGTAACGTAAAGTCAATGAAATACTAATACCTATATCTGACTATGTAATGAATATTATTTAAATTACTTTAGCTGGCATTGCGAATTGCATGAAATTATGATTTGATTTGCTAGGAAGCGTCGGACTGACTAAATCCAAACTTAGCTCCAACACAAAAGTTAACGATTTTCCTTTGGTGGAGATACATACGCCTTTAGTTAGGAATTAGTCGAGCAGTGATATATTATATATATATATATGCGACTTCGGCGCACTTACTCAATTCGACGATGAACGAGACGATGATGAATCCTAACTAATCCTACTTCCTACTAAAAATGTGAGTTTGTGAAGATGTTTGGATGTTTGTTACTCAATCACGCAAAAACAGCTGAACGGATTTGGATGAAATTTGGCACACAGGTAGTTTATAACCTGGATTAATACATAGGATACTTTTATCCCGGTAGTAGGTTCCTGTGGGATGATTTCTGACATCCACGCGGGCGTAGCCGCAGGCAACGGCTAGTATTATATGTGCGAAAATGAAATTTGGCACATGGGTAGACCATGCCCAGCACCCTAATTGCGTAACACATTATCAATCGGAATCTGAATCATTTTGAAGCAAATCAATGCAAAATCATTGCTTCATTATGTTCGAAAAATTCGTCTGCTCAACAACGTAAATAACGCAATGAATGTCGTTGAACTGTCAAAATGAAACCGATTCCGATTGATATTGTGTTACTATCGATCGGAATCTGAATCATTTTGAAGCAAATTGCTAATACATTGCTTCATATTTATGTTCGAAAAATTTATCGGCTCGACAACGTAATTAATGTTGTTGAGTTGTCAAAACGAAACCGATTCCGATTAACAATGTGTGTTACGCAATTAGGGTGCTCTGGGTTAGGACAAGGGATACTTTTTATCTCATTGTCAGTACGAGTATTAGTATTACATTCTCGTAATACTGACGTCGTCTCGTGGGATAAAATCGGATTTTATCCCACTAACGTAATACTGACCTCCACGCCACCTCTACGCGGGTGAAGCCGCGGGCAAAAGCTAGTAAAAATATATTCAGCAAGTGTCTTTGACCCTAGTGTAGTGATTCCTGTGCTGTGCCTGTTTGCGTGTATTGTTCACACAACCGTAGCGCGCGAAAAGTAGCCGGTAGTTCACCCAATACCATGGCTATGTTTTGGTACGTATTAGCACAACTCAGACTACAGAACAATAAAGCTACAGTAGTTCATCTGGGCAGCGACATTGAATTAATTACCTACGGCCGCTCGGTAGATAAATACGCGTCCGTCCGCACGTAACTGCCGCACACTCGAACTGTTGCGTACTGGTATAAATGAGATTTCGAAGCGCATTTTTTCGGACGTTTTCTATGAACATAAACTATTGTAACATTATTACACTGTGTCATGACTGAGCGGAAGTGCGGCGATAGTGGTCGCCGAAGCCTCCCTGGTTGTTGATGTAACACGTCGGGTACTCCGCAGACCGCGCGCGCGCCGCGGTTACCACTTGGACACACGTTTATTCCGCAGTCCGCAGCCGCCCGCGCCGCGCTCTGTCCGCTGTCCGCTACCAAACTGTCATGTACCGTTTCATTGACAACATGTTCGTATTCTAGAGTGACGGTTAAATTGTGATACATTGGCAGATATAACAGAAAATAATATATCAAAATGGCAGTGATTTTTATAAAGTATTTTGGTAAGTACCCTCTAAGTTTTGTTTAAAATGCGCTGGTTTATTATCATCCATAGCATCAGGAATTATTTTATAATCTACCGCCAATTTGGGAGTTTCAAATTGTTTTGGCGTTATTAAAAAAAAACAAGGATTTGTAATCATATTGTAGTAGAAATAAAACGCACAATTTACTGCAGTCAATAAAAACATTACACAAGGCGGTCCATGTTCAAGTATTTCTATTAAATTTATGGGTAATAGAAAAGTGAAATTGTTAATCAAAGGTTTATTGATTTTAGTACCTGTTTTCAGTGCACCAATTATTAATATAAAATTTTGATCGTTTTACAATTATATGCCAAAAATGTTGTTGCGTTTTCTCGATTTGTCGAAGAGTTTCAGATAATATTGTTTATTAGGAAATAATAGAATTTTTGTAGCATCAGGATAATTGCTAATAAAGTCACGTATCAGCGCAAGATATTATTATTGATCATTTATTTGCCGGTGAACTCCGGTCTTGTCGAAAAATCAAATCTTCCTGAATAAAAATGAAGTCGTAGAACGTTGAGTTTAATTAACACAACAAAAGATAAGCCATTCCATTACAACGAAATATTTAAATACTCATTAATTTATTTAATAAATGGTTGTGATCTAAACTCGCAGTTAATGGATAAACCCAACGTCAATTTTCCATAATGATGGTCACATAATGTTCGTGACAGCTTCCTGAACATTTTCTGTTACATCTTAGCAGCACGAACATCATTCTAATTCCTTCTACTTGTTATTTTTGTAATCATCCTGCAGTTTACCAGTCTGATAATTTCCATGGCATTTAAATACATAGTGAATGATGTAAACAACATAATAATGGACTTTTTAATGTTTTTGAGCTATAAAATTTCATTGGCTTCCAAACCTGATCACACACCAGCATCGCGTGATCGTATGTCCTCGACTTTGACAGTGACAATACGTTTCTTGAGGTCAGAATTACATGAAAATAGGACTACTTCCACTGGAACGTGCATTTACATCGCGCATGAAAAGTGTATAAAATGAAATGTGGAGGCAATATGTAAGTGCTACATACTATATGCCTACCTATTACTGCAGTAATAAACAAAGTTAAATAATTATGTTATTAAAAATTGAAACATACCATGCTATTGTCTTCACAAGTGTTAGTTAACATAATGTTAAAACATATGTCTTGACGGTACTTAGTTCCAACTTTTCATAATAATTACTGAAGTGTACTGTATTCCTATTATATAGCCTATTCAGCTATTCCTATATAGCCTATTCAGATATAAGCAATATCGTTGTAGCGCTCGGTAGCGATACTCGAGTCGTAGACAAAGTAATATTCGATTAGCGATGACGCTAGTACCTAGAAAAGTAAAAAAGCCAAAAAAATGTATGGGGTTGACATAAGCTATCGAAATGTCACGTGATCATTTTGAAGCTGTAGCGATTGTAGAAATAGAATCGCTCCGAAGTGAATGCCATTTGTCTAGGCCCTCTGAGGGCCTGCATGACAAATGATATTCGCGTCATTGCTAATCGAATGTTACTTTGTCTAGGCCCTCTGAGGGCCTGCAAGACAAATGGTATTCGCGTCATTGCTAATCGAATGTTACTTTGTCTAGGCCCTCTGGGCCTGCATGACAAATGGTATTCGCGTCATTGCTAATCGAATGTTACTTTGTCTAGGCCCTCTGAGGGCCTGCATGACAAATGGTATTCGCGTCATTGCTAATCGAATGTTACTTTGTCAGGCCCTCTGCGGGCCTGCATGACAAATGGTATTCGCGTCATTGCTAATCGAATGTTACTTTGTCTAGGCCCTCTGAGGGCCTGCATGACAAATGGTATTCGCGTCATTGCTAATCGAATGTTACTTTGTCTAGGCCCTCTGGTTCGCCTTTTGGTTAGTCACTTTGGACTCTCTCATTACTACCGAGCGCGACAGCGGTATCGCTTATCAGGGTGAATTTTTCAAGTGGGCGTGGATGGCCCAATCCGAAACTATGAGGAATAGCGAAAAGTACTCACAAGGAATCTCGATCACCGAATAAATATCTCGGGCTCGATTTTGATGAAAACGAAAACATCATTAGATTTTCGAATAATCAATACGAGTATTTCTAGCCAGGAATCGAAGCCGTTGATTTTGAAAAAAAAACACACTGATATTACACCATTCGATAGTGTCGCTAATAAGGATCGAATTCTGGGAAGTAATCAATAGGGCAAACTAAAGGAAAAAGCTAATTTTTAACAAAATACTTTTTTATTTTTCTTATGTAACTTACCTAGTAAACCATAACTGATGAATTGTTCAAATAATTGATGACCATTGTTTTCAATACATAGCTGGATTCTACGTCTCAAGGATTGTACTGCATTCAGCATTACAATATTCTTCATAGTTTCGAATTTGGCCATCTGCGCCCACTTGAAAAATCCACCCTATTTATCTGAATAGGCCTTTTATCGATAAATTATTTTGACGTCTGCGTATAAAACATTAAATGTTTTACGCAGACGTCAAAACAATCAAATTTATAAACACACAACGGGGTAGTACAGACAAAGACGATAATTTTGCATGATAGATCAGAAACGTTAATGATGATTTTTGTGATAAATGAAGTATAATTGCTTATCTACATACTTATAGGTAGGTATTACTGAGATGATCTTGAAGTTATTGAGATCTGCGCTATAACGTGTGGAGTTAAGCTTCATTAAATATTTGATGAGGATAATCACGTTTTACTCTACGTCAATACTCACTGAGGTTTCCGGGGAAAACTTGATATGTCTACATTATTTAAACATGCAAATACGTTTGAAATTATTCAATATCTGGGCCTAACGGAGAAACAGAGAAGAGCTTTGTTCAATTAGAAGTTTGTTACAACAAGCAACATAATAAAACATTTTAATTATGAATAAATATTACTTATAGATTGTCAAGAATTTAAAAAATATGAAAAATACGTATAACGTGATCAGCAGCCGCCGTTAATCTGTCAGGATGCCAGCATAAATAAATATGTATTGTGAGTTCTACGTAATCCTAAGTCACAGCTATCTGCAAGCAGTCACGTTAATCGAGATACCTAAAACACCGTTGTAGACATAACTGTAACCATGTCGATTCTAGTCAGCGAAAACATTTGATTTAATTTTAAAACTCAGGTTAAGATTGACGCGAAATTGCGAAAGTAGTAAAAATTCTCCCCTTTTATGAAGTACCTGAGACGTTAATTGGAATTAGGTACAATAAAGTGTGAACTATCTTCTATTTATATCTCGCAGGAGCTGTTATTGGATAAACATAGCTTGCGCATGTTGTTTATATGCGACTAGTCTCGTAGAGGCTCCGGCGCATCAGAAATAAGTCGATCCTGTTTCCTGAGGCTTGTTTTCTATTCTCAAGTAATGACGCGAATAAAAAGCTATTTTTATCTGTAATTTACAAAGTACCTTGCATTACTTACAGCTTTGTATGTTTTATATCTTATCTATGAAGCAAGTTTTTAGTGCTTTTTAGCTTCAATGACCAGTTTAACTTTTTGGTGCCTTAAAAATATCTAGTTTGTAAAATTATAATGATTTACCAAAAACTGAGTGATAAACAACTATACCTACATACTTTGTTAGAAATGAAATGGAATTTTATGCCACTAATCAAAGAACAGGTAGGTTTTTTTGTTGTAGATATTATGGATAATGAATCATTAATTATATTAATGCTAAAACATGTTTAAATTATTATCTTGAACTTGTCCAGTCACTTTGTTTTAAATATTCATAAATTCTTCATATATTATTACTGGCGAATCATATAAAAAGCTGATCAATGCGTGATGCGTCTTGTGCCAGGAGGACCGCGCAGAGACACATCTTAAATCTATCTATTGAATTATTTAAATATTATATTTAAAAAAAAAAAACTAAACTAGCATGTTAGAATACTGAAAATATTTCTAGAAAATTCGTTAGGGCTTGAAGGAATCATAATTAGACTGTTCCCACTACTGGGACACAGGCCTCCTCTCTGTGAGAGGGAGTGGGCCGTGATTCACCACGCGGTCCCAGTGCGGGTTGGTACATGTCACATGTCTTCGAATTTTTGGTTCTAGGACATGCCGGTTTCCTCACGATGTTTTCCTTCACGTTTTGAGAGCAGTGGTGATGAAATAGTTTACACAAAGTAAAGCGCCTGTCAGGGGGTCCGAACCTACGACCTACTCGTAAGTCGCGGCCGTTACCACCACCACCACTGCTCTCTTGAAGGAATAAGCACTCCTAAATAAAAGAAGATAAAAATAAATTAAGCTTCGCGCGGAGAAAATAAACCATAATTTTCATCCCGGAAAAGCAAATGATTTCCGCGGCTTAGGCAAAATACCGTTTCTCCAGAATGGTTGTTCACTCTTACGGCCAGCGCGCACTTGTGATTATTAATCGGGCGATTGTTTGATCGTTCTGGAAATCAGTATAGCGTTATATGACAGTGCGCGCATTTGACGATTAGAAATCGGTCGATTAAAAACACAAGTGCGCGCTGGCCCTTAGTGCTCATATACATGAGCAGCACGTTGCCAACGGCAGAGGCAACTGCAGTCGTCGACAACGTGCCGCACGTATATTTGAGTACGTGCTCATTCATATACAAGCAGCACGTTGTATGCCAACGGCAGAAACAACTGCAGCCATGACGCGTCGACGGCGACGCCTCTGCCGTTGGCAACGTGCTGCTCGTGTATATGAGCACTAAGATAGTTTTACTCCTAAAACACCTCCCCTTCCAAACTCCAACAAACAACAACGCCCGCCGTGGCCTTATTCCGAAAATTGACGATTTAGGACGCTGCTGGGGCTGCTGCAAGGTACCTACAGTGAGTATGTAGCAGAGGTGAACAGTTTCGGTGGTAGTATGAGAAGTGCCCAGCGTTTCTGGCACGTGAACATACCAGCTCCATCATCGATTTGGAAATCTGTTAAGAAATATTGGAGATATGAGGTAAAATTACAAAACTAAACAGGCTAACGTACGTACATAACGTACGTGTCTCGTTAAAAACAGTTTATGTGGATTATTTAAGCCATTGCTTCCAGATAAAGGGAGCCTAATTATGTGTTTAAATTTGTTTGGCTCTGCACCTCAATGTGCAGTAGGTAGGTAGTAGTAAGTTCTATCAATCAATGAACATACTCAGTAAATACACAATCATAATCATAATCATTTATTTGCTTCGAAAATAGGTACATAAAATAAAGTTGTTTACAAAGTAGTGATCCCTGTACAATCTACCATATGGCATGCAAACAATGAAAAGAAAATTTATAAAAAAAAACACGTAAATTAAAATAGTCAGTTAATGTAAAAAGTAATAAATGATAGAATTAAAACGAGCATTGTAACAATGTTAAGGAGAAACCAAATGTCAAATATTAAAACTAAAGTGTAGTGTCATTTAAAAATCATTAATAGACTTAACACTTATCAAGTAATAGTGTGGTAATAGGGCTGTCAGTTTATTTTTAAACATTTAGATTAGAACATTTTTAATTATAATTATCTGGTATACTTTGTTAAAAATGGTGGGATCCATGCCGAAGACAAAGCAGAATTGTAAACACCATTTTGAAATAGGTGTTACATTCAGGTGTTACCGCAGACACGGCGTGATAGATGGAAAATGATTTCCCTCATGCTGTCAGCGGAACCATCAATTAATAGGGCAGTGTTAGTGCTGACAAAAACTGGTGCCAGAAGAAAAACACATTTTTCCTCACGCTGGCAGCGGAACTAGATACCTCAGGATACGAAAGTGTTGTAGTGCTAAGTACTGTGTTGACGTGCCAGAAGCTATGGTCACTTCTTATACTATCACCGAAACTGTTCTCCTCTGCTACATACTCCATCCACGCACTATAGGTACGCTAAGGACTGCAGCCTCAGCAGCATCCAGAATCAACAGTTTTCGGAATAAGGCCACGACGTTGTTGTTTGTTGGAATTTGAAAGGGCAGGTGTTATTATAGGAGTAACGTGCGTGAAACAAGAAGAGCAGATGTTTTAAAATATACGAGAGTTCCCACCGCATTCAATGCGATCACAACTGTTTATTGTTTAGTAGTGGACACCTGTGAGATGTGCATTGGTACCTAAGTATCCATGCATCACAGGCTACATGCGTTAGCTTTACTGCATATTCCATACCTAACGTGTTTTAATCAATTGCAAGTCTTTTGAATTGTTACGACGATTTTGACATGTAGGTAATTAGCTGACTGATGAGGTTTTTAAATAAATATATGCGTTTGCTGGTAATTAGTCATTAATTATTTTTATAGTTAACTAGTCGGTTCGACGAATGGTTAACTAACGATAATGTTATGGAAACATGTGTGTATAATGTCACCGTAACATTGTGAGAACCGTTAGTTTATAATTATCGGTATTATTTCCGTTAGATTATAAACTGTCGAAAAATTGTGAACTGGGTGAATTGGGTTAGATCAGAACCGCGCGCGAGCTGAGTGAGCGAATCCAGCGGTGCTGCGGTAGCGGCCAGCGAGCGCTACTTCCAAGTTGCTCGCAGTTATAGGCACAGGCAATTTAGTATTAGCGCAAGGTGCGTTACGTTGCAAGCAAGTTTGATACCAGTTCACAATTTATTGGATTCCCATGGATGGATTATAAATTATCGAAAAATACAGGCAGGTAGGCAGTGTACCCGATGGGATTTCCCATTGTGTGTAAGTTAGGGGATGAAATTTCAAAAATCCTTCTTTTGAGCACTAATACACATTTCTCATTGTTTATTTTTAATAAATCATTATATTCATTTACGAAAGACAATTCAACAGCGGTTTAGGCTGTTGAATTGTCTGCCAGCGAGTGAATGAATTTAATGATTTATTAAAAATAAACAATGACAAATTAATTCCACATAATAAAGCGTTTATTTTCTAGTTTTATTAACACAAAACGTAATTTTCAATTTGTTCAACAACCGAAATTGATTAGATTTTGATATCGGAAGAAGTAGGTTTGTGCTTCATAAGAATATCTCATTTATTCTGATTTAACGAATAGGATTCTGCGCATTAGGGTTTGTGCTTCATGAAACGACTAGTCGAAATAGTTACTACCCAAACATTAGCATAGAATAAAAAAAAAAAAATATTGAACTATAAAGTAAAAATAAGATTTAAAATAATTAAAATAATTACAATCGAGGAAAATTTAATTCTAACTGTAATGTAGACCTGCCTGATCTAGGTTTATGAAAACCTGTGTTTCAGGCCATCAATTTACCTCAAACATTTAAAAAGAAGACAACAATAAAATTAGAAGCTAAATTAAAAAGAAGATAATATTTTCAGTGAAGAGTAAGCAACTATAATACACTTCTGGACACATCTTTTGGCCCACCTTGTATTTTCAGTTTCGTTTGGTCCTAGCTAAAATTTTATATTAGGTCGAGCAAAAAGTTTTTATGCAGTTTTGAACCTGGCACATTCACAATTTCATTCAATAGTCTTTTTTTGAATTTCGAACACAGAATTTAAAGAAACAAAAGACAATTTGGAGCCTGTTTGTTGATATCAAACAATCGAATACTAAGAAAACTTGGTTTTATTGGTTTACTTGGATTTAATTCTTGAAAAAGTGATTGATATCTTTGGTTTTGCAACAAACATTACTTATTCTTAACATTAAGGTGAGGTTCTATCAATAATCTATGGATACTTCACCTGAAGTCGCCGCCCACGCTGTGGCACTTATTCAGGCCGGACACAGCCAAAGAAACGTGAGTGCTCAACTTAATTTAAGTCGATCTGCGGTCCGAAATGTTTATCGGAGGTACCTAAAGACTGGCGGCTTTGTTCGTCGCCAAGGAAGGCCACGATCTCGGGTCACAACTGAAAGGCAGGATCGATTCATCGTGACGACCAGCTTGAGAAATCGTCACCTTACCTCCATTGAGATACAAAACCAACTTCGCGACTTCCACGGAGTATCTGTGAGCGCTCGAACTGTTCGGAGAAGGTTAAAAGAACGCGATATGGTACCACACAAGCCAGCTAATGGCCCCAAACTAACGCGAGCCCACCGAACAGCGCGCCTTCATTTCGCACGCAGTCATTTAAATTGGACACAGCAAGATTGGAGCCGTGTACTCTTTTCTGATGAGTCTAAAATTGTGTTACATGGCAATGATGGAAGGAAGAAGGTCTACCGACGTAAGGGAGAGCGTTTCGCACAATGCTGCTTTGAAGAGAGGGTTGCTTATGGCGGTGGCTCATGGACTGTCTGGGGCGGTATATCCGCGAGCGGCAAAACTCAACTTGAGGTTGTTACAGGACCACGGCTGCCAACATTAAATGCTGAAAGGTACATTCGTGAGTGCTTAGAACCTCACGTGATACCATACGCGGACTATGTGGACCCAAATTTCCTTTTTATGCATGATAATGCAAGAGCCCATGCGGCCGGCATCGTCAGGGATATCTTCGGGATGTGAACATCACAGTTATGGACTGGCCAGCCAGAAGCCCAGACATGAACCCCATTGAGCACATGTGGGACGAGCTAAAAAGACGTGTTAGGGCTCGTCAGCCAGTTGCCCAGACGATGCAGGAGTTGAAAACTGCCATAGAAGAGGAATGGGAGATGATCCCTCAAAATTTCATAGAGCGGTTGATAAACTCTATGCCTAATCGTATGAGAGCTGTGGTAGATGCCCATGGAGGCAACACGCGTTATTAAATTAAACCTATAATTGATAAAACATGTTTTTTATTCAAAAATCAATTGCCTTTAACAAGGCGCATATCCGACTTGTTAGGCGTAGCTCCATGTCGTATGGTATTCTGAATTCAAATTTAAAACAATACGATCGAAAAAGATGGTAAAATGTATCAGGTTTAAAACTGCATCAACAGTTTTTGTTCAATCTAGCAATCATATTTCGGTAGGGGCCATCGAAACCTAAACTCTAAGGTGGGCCAATAGATGTGTCCAGAAGTGTATTTGGGTATTATTACTTTAAAACTAGATTATGTAAGATATATTATGTTTAAATAAAATTAACGAATAATATTAAAGTAGATAAAGTAGAGACTATTATTAATTAGGTAAAGGCAGGGACTTATATTAGTGTAGGTTGACAGAACTACTTTAAGATTTCTAGTAGTTTTTCCGTGTCTGCGTAATTGAGTTTTGCCAAATATTCCTGTAATAATAAATTACACCTATTATAACTTAAACTATAAATCTTTAGCACTCTGTTAATCTTGTTATACAAGTAGGGAATACCTTATAAATGATAACATTAATGTGCAACAACATGTATTTACAAATATATTCTGGAACATACCAAGCGTCGCGGGCTACGGCTTTCACATACCTATTTCTTGAAATTTAATACAAGTAGCGTCATTCTAGAATAATACCGCACTAATGGAAACTACTATCATTTCTAGAATCAACGCGTGTTTCTGTGATAAGTTGATTGTACCTACAAATTCCGTAATTATTACTTTCAACGATAAGTATAGGTAGGTCATCTCATAATATCTTGAACTTACTTCTACTAACTTTAGAGGATTTCTATGTGTTCCGCGACGCTACAAGGTAAGCCATTAATTTGTTCACCTCTAGGACTCATCATATCATTAGCCCGCACGTCATAGATGTCACGCATGCGCACACAGGACAAGCCAAGTGTTATGTGACAATGTGTATTTTAATTCCGGTAACAAGATTATCTTATAAAATTGTGGAAATTCGAAAGACATAAAAGAATGATGTTTGTGAAATCGGAGCGATTCATTCGTATCGAGCGACATGCAGTTATGTCAACAGTCGGATTGGTTGGACGGACCGTCGACTCCATGTTATCAAATACTCGGCGATGTTGACGGTATCGAAAGGACGCTGACGATAAAGAATTTTCGCTCAGCCAAGCAGCATGAACGTGATTTTATAGGATTTTTATCTCGCTGCGTGTAAAAACGATTGATTTGTTGTTATTTTATTATGGCCAGAACACTTATGAGTTTGCATTCCGATGCACATACCTGCACGGACGTTGCACATGCATATCATACACAGCCATGGAAACAAACATGAACTTAACTAAATTGCTTGTAGATCTAAACATAATTCGAGGTATAATATTGCAATTATCAAGCATAAAATCATAAAAATGACAATGAACAAGTTTCCTACTTTATTATAAATTTTACAATTATTATAGTAAAATTTCGATAGTTGTTTAAGTCTTAGGTAAAAGTAAAAGTGCGGAAAAACCAGAAAATTAAAAAAAAGCTAAACAAAACTCCCGCAAAAAAGTTAATTTCTTCATTATTGCGTTTGTTTTGCCTAGAATCCTCGACACAGCGCCAGCAGCGTCATCATAGTATAGCAGTGCCTATGTTTAACTTACAACCGCGGGTGATAGATAGCATTCCACTATAGTATTTGTTTTGCCGCGTAAGGACAGCGTATCAATTAACCTTTAGAAAGTTGTTTGTTTTAGTAGTTTGGTAATTTTTTATTTGTTTTGTCTTATTTAGCTATAGGTCTGAGATTGGCCTCAGCGTAAAATTTATGCATGCTTTGGCCGAAGTAAAAATCCGTACTAATATCATAAATTCGAAAGTAACTCTGTCTGTCGGTCTGTCTATCTGTCTGTTACCTTTTCATGCCTAAACCACTAAACGGATTTCGATGAAATTTGGCAAGGTTATAGATGGCATCCTGGGAAAGGACATAGGCTACTTTTTGTCTCAAAAATAATCCTACAGGGGGTGATAGGGGATGAAAGTTTGTATGGGAAACCTAGAATTTCTTAAGTTACGGATATGAAAATTCAAATTTATACTTTTAGTAGAAAATAAAAAATTATGTGGTTCAGCATTTTTGAAAAATCATCCCCTAAGGGGGTAAAATAGGTAAGGTGGGTGGGTTTGGTGGTTGGTGGTGGGGGGGGTAAGGGTCACTGCGACTGGGGCCCGGATGCTGGAAGTCTCTGGTGCGGCTAGCGGCCCGACCGCTGATGCTCTGGCCGAAAGGCTTAGGGCGTCCTTAGATGCGGACGAGGCCCGAGTGTCCAGACCCACCAAGTGCGCAGACATGCGCATCCTGGGTCTGGAAAAGAGGAGGAGAGGTGGTGGCCGCCGTGGTCAAGACGGGGAGGTGCGCCTTCGAACAGGTGAGGGTAGGCACCATCCGTCCTGACTCCACGGGGATGCGAGCCGTTACGGTGAGCTGCCCCGCATCGGCGGCCCAAAAAATATCTGGGGAACGACGAAGGTTCCAGGTGGGCTGGGATTCCACGCGGGTGAAAGTGCTGGAACCCAGACCTCTGAGGTGCTTCCGTTGCCAAGTGGGCAACCACGTGGGAGCCAAATGTACCTCGGAGGTGGACCGCAGCAGTAATTGCTTCCGTTGTGGTCAGTCCGGTCACAAGGCCAGCTCGTGCAATGCCTCGCCGCACTGCTATTTATGTGCGGCTGCTGGCAAGCCGGCCGATCACTGGGCTGGGAGCAGGGGCAAGCCCTCTGCCACCGCCGTCACTGCCGCAGCCGCCGCCACAGCAGCCGCCACAGCAGCCGCCGTTGCCACCTCTATAGTGGTCGCCGCCGTACCCGCTGCGGCAGGGCCCTCACAGGGGGCTCAGGGCGGGCTGATATGGAGTGTCAGTAATGGCCCCATTACGCCTCCTCCAGGCGAACATCAACCACTGCGCCCCCGCTTAGGATCTGTTGCTCCAGAGCGTGGCGCAGTGGTCGATTAACATCGCCGTGGTCGCTGAGCCGTACTTTGTCCCGCCCAGTGATTACTGGGTGGAGGACCTGAGCGGCACAGTGACCCTCATTTCGTCGGCCGCCGCTGGTACCCTGTCCCTCGAAGCTGTTAAGAGAGGACAGGGTTGCGTTGCAGCACGGTTCGGGGAGATTGTCGTGGTAGGGGTATACTTCTCCCCAAGCCGAACTCTTGCCGAGTTCCACAACTCCCTTGCGGAGTTGAAAACCGTCGTCGTCGGGTTCCGTTCCCTTCCTGTGCTCGTCCTCGGGGACTTCGATGCCAAGAATGTGGCTTGGTTCGTGGGTTCCCGGTATACGGACACACGGGGCAGGATGGTGGAGGACTGGGCTCTGGAGACAGGCCTGGTCGTCCTAAACCGGGGTTCTGTCCCCACGTGTGTGCGGATGCGGGGCGAATCAGTGGTGGACATTTCATTCGCCAGCCCCGCTCTGTTGCCGCATGTTGTTGACTGGCGCGTCATGGAGGGGGTGGAGACCTATTCCGACCACCGATACATCCGGTTTGATGTCTCCACCCAGACCTCGAGCGCGCCGGTCCGACAGGCCCCGAGTGGGCCGCGGTGGGTGCTGAAGCAGCTGGACCGGGAGCTTCTCCTGGAAGCCTCGATCGTGCAGGCCTGGGTGTCACCACCGGACAGGCCTACTGACATCAACGACGAGACGGAGTAGTTCCGGGAGGCCATGTCCGATAGCGAGGTCGATACCTCGACAGCAGATAATTTCTAAACTCAAGCACTTAAATATAAGAGACATATGAATGAACAGTGACCCCAAAAAATATTCCAAAATACAGTTTATAATCTCTTCTAAATCTGGAACTGGTTAATCTTGTTCAGCTTTGCGTATGCCACTTTGTCTATCTTTCTATAATCGCACGTATGCCAATCGTCTCAAATTCTACTTAACTTTACCTACTTTTTGTTCAGTTGTAATGTTCAACAATTTAAGTATATAGTAACACTAACTACAGCAACAGACATCAATCTGTCCGAGTCCCTTTTTTAGCCACTCGCTTTTCTTTCTCAGTGCTCATAACAATATTTCAGCGATTATTTTCAGATGCCTGAAGCGTAAAGGATCTTGACTGATTTTAATGTGACATTCACGTGATGTTGTAGGTGACTGACTAACAATACTTTGTAGTTTAGTACTATATAATCAGAATATAATGCAACCATGTGCGTAATCGAGGTCATACTATAAAACGCCATTGACATTGAGTTACGGTGGGTTGGTATTAACATTAACAATAAGGAGATACTCGTACCAAAATAAATTGGAGGCTTTTTCGTAACCATTTATTTCACTATTACAGCGTGTATGGATTTAATTTTTAGATATTAGATCCTAAAATTAAATCCATACATGCTGTAATAGTGAAATAGATGTATTGATCCAGACATCAGAATATCAATACTCGAGCTCGAGAAGTATCGAGTTGATCAATACTCTGACTGAAGGAAAACGCAATTGGGTTAAAGGACAATGCTCATGGATGTATGAAATCCCGAACCCAAGCTACATCAAAATCAAACTTTGTTTTTTTTTAGACTACACTAAATATTATTATTACTCACAAAAGTTTTTTTCTAACAACATCCAGGTTTCAAAGTAATTTTATAAAATCGAAAATAACCTAAAAAATAATATATTTAAGTATATTTATATAAGTATATTTTGTTCGACGCTACCAATGACGTATTTTATATGGACACGTCATGCACGAACGAACATTATTCCTAAAAAAACAGCGTAATCCGCTAATATTATTAAGAATAATAATAATAATTACGATTCTAGTAAGTGCTTGTAGGGATCTTGACCATCTTCCGGGCTCTGGGATTGTTCTGAGAGCCGTGGAATACCTCTCCACTCCTCAAGCACCTCAGGACATGTTGCCCCTTGTCGCTACGTCACTATGTGCTAGCGACCGTTTCCGGGGGCCCATTATTGAGTGTGCAAGTCACCCCCTGCCAATTTATCTGTGTATATTATATAACATTGGTCAGGCAGGAGACATAGTTCTTCCATAGTTCAAGGTACCCAATCCACTATAGCCACCCAGACCCATAGACCCAATGTGTTTTGTTTCCATGTTCTGCAATAGTTCTGCACCAACCGGGGGTTGTCCTTGGGTGCAATTGCATAGTGCATACAGGGATAATCGTCGGCTGGTGCCTTCTTTTCATTTAAAATTGTCTAAGAGGCCTCTGCGAGTTGGCTTCGGTTCCTCGTACTCCTTCCAAAGGTCCGGGACCCCAGGGTCCCGAGATATGTCAAAGACAATAATTACGATAATAATAAGTAAGAATTACGAGTTATAGCCACGTATAGCCGCGACACAGTAAACTCCCCGGGTTTGCCTGACGTTTATATTGCTAATACTGTGAGCGGGTAACGTACAAAAAATAAACAATTAAGCCGTGAAATGAACTATTGATACATCGGGTTTACGGGTGACTGACGGCGTCAATCGGTCGACCCCACGACTAGACATATTTGCACAGTGAAATACACAGAAATAAGTTCACAAAATACAAACAAGTTCTACTTCTCAACACACAATATAATACAATAATTAATAATAATCTCAAAACTTATTAGCTTTGCTTTCTTTTTGTTGAATAACAGTATCAATTAAGTAAAATTAGTACACCAAATCGATCTAATATTGCTAATTGACACAAAATCGTTTTTCCTAATATAAGATTTTGATTTATCGATCACATCCCTAAATCCTGAGAGATCATGTATTAACTATGGTTTGCGCTAGCGTCGTCTGTGTTTTTGAGAGTTGAGATTATTATTAATTATTGTATTATATTGTGTGTTGAGAAGTAGAACTTGTTTGTTGTTGTTGCAAACATTATTTATTATACAAAAGAAATGTTAAGAAAATTACTGGTTAATCAATTTATCAAAAATCGATTCAGTTGCATTCTACATCTCTATGACCGGCTCTGAAGCATAGATACAAAAATGATTATCTTTTAAAGGGAGTAAAATATTATCAATACTTTTTACTATAAATTAAATTCCCCATTCAAAAATCAAATCCCCGAAGCGTTACATTACGCACAAAAATCATGTAAATAATTACTATAACATTTTGATCTTGATGACTTTTTGGTACCTGGTCTACCTTTTTTGGTCATTCTCCTTTCCTCGATAGAATTCAATTCCGAAATGACCTCTAATTTTTTATATTTTTTTCTGTAATTCTAAAATCCCAAGTAATTTAATTGCAAAATTGCATTCAAAATGTGCGTATTAGGTAATGAAAAACTCTGGCTGTAAATATTTTTGATAGATAGCTTAATTTATACGTACTTTTAAACAATTTTTATTTGGTCTGGCGCTTTTATTTTGGTTCCAGCGCATTGTTGCGATGTCTTTTTTTCGCATGTGGAAGTAATTGACTCTGTCACTTTCTTATTCCCACCCAGTTCGCCTTTTACAAATCACCTTGGTGATGTGATAACATCACCAAGAGAAACAGGCATCTGAAAACAAAAAAAACCTTCGTATTTTTTTTTTTGTTTTGAAAAATCTCGCAACTAAGAAGTTGCGAGATTTTTTAATAGGCGATGAAGATGCCTGTTTCTTCTATATAAGTCTCTGTCATCAGCACATTATTATAAAACCAGTGTAAACAGTTGAGGGTGAACCAATAAAAAACAAACATTGTCTTTTCTTTTGTCTTCCATTATATTTTTAACCGACGAAAAAAAAAGGAGGAGGTTCTCAATTCGACATGTATATATTTTTTTTTTTTATGTATGTCCACGCATAACTTTTTACAGAGTCGTCCGATTTGAGAAAAATTGTTTTATTCGAGAGGGTATACATCAAAGTTGGTCCCATATAAAATTGATTAACTTTGCTTGGGTAGTTTTTGAGTTAGCTTCAATAATACGTATTTTTTCGCCACTTTTATATGGATGATGTTCTAGTTTGTTTTGCAGGTAGTGGTATTAGAATTTGTGTGGGGTAGGTACCACAACTAAAAAGTGAAAAATAAAAACTTTTTTACAAAAAAATACAACCGACTTCCAAAAACAACACCACAGAGTGAAAAATAACTTTAATTTCGGAAGTCGGTGGCAAAAAACGAAAATACATTTAACCAGACACCGACTTCCGAAATTAAAGTTATTTTTCACTTTGTGGTGTTGTTTTTGGAAGTCGGTTGTTTTTTTTTTGTAAAAAAGTTTTTTGACAATATTAATTTGCTACCAACTTTGCGCACTTCATTGTCACTTGGAGGATACGGTTTGTACTCATAAATAAAAAGTGTGAAGCAATATTAATAAGTATAAGGATGTATTATCTTAAATCTACTACTTCACTATTGTCTCGTACCTATAGGCTGATGACATCATCTGAATGCTTCTTAGCTGTACAGGCATGTTCTGTCGTATCGGTACATTAACATAATATGTAGATAGTAATTTTCTGCCAAATTGGTAACTGTCAACGTACACTGGAGCGTTAAGGGGATACATCCATACATTTTGTTTTTAAACTTCCTTTATAACCAAATGTTATGGATAAATCATTTGGATTTCTATACTATTATTTGACTATAATGCATACTGCTGCTGAAACATTATTACTAGTAATTATTTCGATAGAAAAACAAACCAAAGTAGCACCGTCTATTTTCTGTTTTATACGGTTAGTAACGACCCGGCCCTGCTTCACACGGTTTTTACGACTTGACAAAACATGAAAGTTTCTTTATTATATATAAGTTAAATATTAATGTATAATCAAATCAAAAACCTTCCAGAATTAATTCTTTAAATGATAGTGAAAACCGCATCAAAATCCATTGCGTAGTTTAGAAGAACAACGCGGCCACATAGACAGACAAAAAGCGACTTTATTTTATAAAAAGTATAGATACGTAGACAGTTCCATAAAGTGCAGTAAATTTTGCTCTCAATCGAAGGTGTTTAAATATGTTAAGAACTTACTAAGCTAGAAATTGATTTTATTAAGTATAGCATTTTGTCATAAATCTTCATTTAAACGAAGCGCGTTTAGTCCGATGCGCGAGAGTCAACTCACGTGTCAAACTAGACAGCCATAACGCCATTTCACTTACACACCGAGCTAAACCACGCTTCGATATCAATCAATCTGCCTAGCCTTTTCCCAACTATGTTGGGGTCGGCTTCCAAGTAAATTACGCGCCGACCCTTGGCGCCGACCCCAAGTAAATTGGGATAAGGGCAGGAAGATGATGTTGGGGTCGGCTTCCAGTCTAACCGGATGCAGCTGAATACCAGTATTTTACATGGAGCGACTGTCTATCTGACCTCCACAACCCATTAACCACGCTTCGATGTATCCTCTTAAAATTTGCCATTCAATGTCAACCTTGCGGAGTTACTCCATCACTGTTTGTAAGTAATTCAGATTTATGTTTTAAATGTATATTGCAATGGTCCATTGCTTTTAGATTTGATTTTAAAAGTAGGTAGTTAATTAAATGGTTTGCAGTCTGATGTTGTTATACTTAATAGAAGTCTTGTTCCTTAGTTGTTTATGTATGTCTCCGATAAGAGGTACTGACGAATAGAAATAACATAGAGCACTGGGGCCGTACGTACGTGAAAAAAGATCATGGATCCATCATGATTCCGTTGAGAAAAAATTCCGGTGGTGGTGGTGGTGGATAGGTCGTATTATAGCTCCGTCTCTCTCTCACACTAGAACCATGATGAATCTATGATCTTTTCTCAGGCCTCTGCCCCTCGGCCCCTGGTCGAATGACTGAACCTTGGGTGAACGGGAATTCGTTATTTTTTTTCCCGTTCGTCCCCGATTTTGTTGGTGGGGATGAACGCGAATAATTTTTTTTTTTTTTTGTGTATTCCCGTTCGTCCCCACCAACAAAAAAATAAGATAGATAGATAGATAAAACATTTATTCCCGAATAATAATGAATTCCCGTTCGTCCCCCTGGGGGACGAAGTCGAGGGGAAAAACGGGAATACACCCTGTTCTAAACCGAACACTTAAACTTTGACCTTTAATGTATGTTTTGTATGAGGTATCGGTTTTTGTAAAGAAGCACAATTAATTCTTTATATTCAAAGGTGACAGTTACACTAAACAGAGAAAAAGAGATGCAACAAAAAATTTGATTTTTGATTCCGTTTTGTAACCAAATCAAAATCACATCAAAATTTTATTAAATCAGACAACAACGATCCATAGTGTTAGTAATATCTTATAGCTAGTGTTAGTAAGTAGGTAATAATATATAGTAATACAAGATTTAAAAATAATATTACCAAAGAATATAAGGGAACTCCCATTTAAATATTTTAAACTGTGCAGATGGTTAATATAAAAAATAAAATACTTACAAAAATACAAAGTACAATAAATATTTATTGGCAATACAGTAGATACAATTGAAATCAAATTCTCCGACTCCTGCGCTAGAAACTGTGTTGCAAGAGCCAGTGTCCACCAGTAATAAAAAAAAAAAAAAGTAATTGTTATTAAACATGCAACATAGAGAACAATTGTTATTTTAAGGTGGGTGGTAAATACAACGTGTCGTTTTGCATCCTCGTCAAATTTCATCAGGGTGTGGTACAGAACATCAAACTGAATAACTTTCTCCATGGGATCAACATCGTACTTGCGAAAAAAATTGCAACTGTTCCATAGAAAACTTCAATACCTACTCGACACAAATGTATGGGACGGCTGATTATTTTTTCGCGATTACGAAGTTGGTGCCATGGAGAAAGTTGTTCGGTTTGATGGTCTATACCACAACCTTAAATTTGACGAAGAGGCAAAACGACACGTATAATAGGTAGGTAAATAAAATTGTTAAGATTGTTTTGTAATTTAGATTAGAACAGTTGATTATAAATTTTAATAAAATACGTACCTACATAAATGGGTTTTATTAATGTATAACTAATTTGCATGCCCTAAACATGCAAAATATGTATGGACAGTGCATAGACCACCAATTTTTACATTTGATAAAACTGTATTTTCAGCAAATAAATTATTCTTAATCTTCAACTTCTAATGCGATAGCTAACGCCACATACTTGATTAATCTGAGTTTAAAATGAAAAGACATGAAGTCAGTTTATTAAAAATGCATTCAAAAAATAATATCTACTTCACTCCTCATTCTTTATTACGAAAACGAGGAGAAGTTGCAAATATTTACTTTAAATACACTATGTATTTATTTACTTATAAATTACGCCAGTGTCACACTTTTCATTATTTAAATTAAATTAAAGTAATTATAAAGAAACCGCAGTCAACATTCTTACATCTAAGTTTAATTACTTTTGTGGCTGCTAAGTAACGTTTTAAACTTGCTTGCTTTGCTGTTTCATATTGCTATTAGCGAGTTATAATGCTCTTAGACCTAAGACAATATATATTTATGGTTTATCTATGTAAATGTCGCAGTAAGATGGTTGTAGCCGGGATATAGTTTATGTCCCTAGGGATATAGCTACATACCGCAATATATGAAAGTGGTTCATAACTATCTTGAGGAGCTCGTGGCTAAGTAATAACAGCCGCACGGAACGATCCATCAGGTTAAGCTACGCTTGCCGGGGTTGGTCCGTGGATGGGTGACCATCTTTATATAACGAAACTCCTCCGTGCATCGAAAAGCACGTTAAGCCGTTAGTCCCGGCTGTCATTCATGGATCTTTGACAGTCGTTACGGGTCGTCAGAAGCCCGAAAGTCTGACAACCAGTCTTACCAAGGGGTATCTATTACCCAGTTACTGGGTTGTGGAGGTCAGATAGGCAGTCGCTCCATGTAAAATACTGGTATTCAGCTGCATCCGGTTAAACTGGAAGCCGACCCCAATATAGTTGGGAAAAGGCTATATTGATTGATATACAGCCCTAGGACAGACCCCAGAGGTCTAATTGTGTGCTTTGCTATTACACCTAGTTAAGGAACTTGTAATTTATAAAATAAAATAAATAATAAATAATAATATGAAAGTGGTTCATTTGCCGAGTTATTTATTTATTTATCCTCCAACTGGAACGCCTTATAGCAATTACACCAACGGAGCAAAAAATTACTTCATGTGCTGCTTTCCATCCATCCTGTGCGCGGTGGACATCGAACCGGCCATGGGTCACCCACGCTTACGCTGTCACGCAGCGTCAAGACACCTCCTTATTTCCATAACTCCATCCATATTGCACACATTCATTGCGATATTATTGAGACTCAATGAATTTTTCAAAATAAATACATTTACATTGAAAAGAAACGAAAAAATTTTATTTTTATAAATTTTTCATAACTATCTTACTAGGAATATAACTAAGATACGAGCTTGATCTAGTAATATAACTTAATAGTTAGTTAATAGGCACTCCGACCAAATAGGTTAGGCTAGAACTGTGACCAACAACGCGCGAGGTGAGCGAGCGAAGCGAGTGGTGCCGGCCGGCCAGCGCTACGTCGAAATTGCAGTTGCATTGGTCGCAGTAACAAAATTAGGGCTCGTTCATATTATAACTATATTACGGTATAAAACTATATCCCTAGGGATATAACTATATCTCGGTTACAACCATCTTACTGTACTGCGACATAATTATATATACTTATATTGAAGTTTCATTGTGGGGCAGGCCTATGTAACGCAGTGAAAGTTTTTTATGGTGATTTGGTGATGATGATTTCATGCTGTATATAAAGAAAAGGTACGTAGATCCCTAAAACACAACTAACAAATCAGTTTATTCCGAAAAACTGAAAACACTAAGCCGTGGCCGAATATATGAATGTAATGATGTTACCCATTATGAGCATCAAGATTAGAATTGTTTGTCATCTCTAGCACGAACCATTTATCTGTCATTAGGTGCCATGTGCTAAGTAGCCAGACACCTATTAACCACAGTATTATTAGGTATGGTTGGATGATCCATGTAATGTATCTTACGTTTCATGGAACACTGAACTGATCGTCCGTAATTATAATACTGTCAAATTGATTTCCTGGATTGAGCTTGGTAATACCTACCTATGCATGGGCTTCATTGGTTGACGCTTTAGATGTGCAGCGGTGGTAAGCTAAGCTAAAGATCAAAGAAACTGCCAAGGTTCAGAAACTACACTTCTGGACACATCTATTGGCCCACCTTAGAGTTTAGGTTTCGATGGCCCCTACCGAAATATGATTGCTAGATTGAACAAAAACTGTTGATGCAGTTTTAAACCTGATACATTTTACCATCTTTTTCGATCGTATTGTTTTAAATTTGAATTCAGAATACCATACGACATGGAGCTACGCCTAACAAGTCGGATATGCGCCTTGTTAAAGGCAATTGATTTTTGAATAAAAAACATGTTTTATCAAATAAAGGTTTAATTTAATAACGCGTGTTGCCTCCATGGGCATCTACCACAGCTCTCATACGATTAGGCATAGAGTTTATCAACCGCTCTATGAAATTTTGAGGGATCATCTCCCATTCCTCTTCTATGGCAGTTTTCAACTCCTGCATCGTCTGGGCAACTGGCTGACGAGCCCTAACACGTCTTTTTAGCTCGTCCCACATGTGCTCAATGGGGTTCATGTCTGGGCTTCTGGCTGGCCAGTCCATAACTGTGATGTTCACATCCCGAAGATATTCCCTGACGATGCCGGCCGCATGGGCTCTTGCATTATCATGCATAAAAAGGAAATTTGGGCCCACATAGTCCGCGTATGGTATCACGTGAGGTTCTAAGCACTCATGAATGTACCTTTCAGCATTTAATGTTGGCAGCCGTGGTCCTGTAACAACCTCAAGTTGAGTTTTGCCGCTCGCGGATATACCGCCCCAGACAGTCCATGAGCCACCGCCATAAGCAACCCTCTCTTCAAAGCAGCATTGTGCGAAACGCTCTCCCTTACGTCGGTAGACCTTCTTCCTTCCATCATTGCCATGTAACACAATTTTAGACTCATCAGAAAAGAGTACACGGCTCCAATCTTGCTGTGTCCAATTTAAAAGACTGCGTCCAAAATGAAGGCGCGCTGTTCGGTGGGCTCGCGTTAGTTTGGGGCCATTAGCTGGCTTGTGTGGTACCATATCGCGTTCTTTTAACCTTCTCCGAACAGTTCGAGCGCTCACAGATACTCCGTGGAAGTCGCGAAGTTGGTTTTGTATCTCAATGGAGGTAAGGTGACGATTTCGCAAGCTGGTCGTCACGATGAATCGATCCTGCCTTTCAGTTGTGACCCGAGATCGTGGCCTTCCTTGGCGACGAACAAAGCCGCCAGTCTCTAGGTACCTCCGATAAACATTTCGGACCGCAGATCGACTTAAATTAAGTTGAGCACTCACGTTTCTTTGGCTGTGTCCGGCCTGAATAAGTGCCACAGCTTGGGCGGCGACTTCAGGTGAAGTATCCATAGATTATTGATAGAACCTCACCTCAATGTTAAGAATAAGTAATGTTTGTTGTAAAACCAAAGATATCAATCACTTTTTCAAGAATTAAATCCAAGTAAACCAATAAAACCAAGTTTTCTTAGTATTCGATTGTTTGATATCAACAAACAGGCTCCAAATTGTCTTTTGTTTCTTTAAACTCTGTGTTCGAAATTCAAAAAAAGACTATCGAATGAAATTGTGAATGTGCCAGGTTCAAAACTGCATAAAAACTTTTTGCTCGACCTAATATAAAATTTTAGCTAGGACCAAACGAAACTGAAAATACAAGGTGGGCCAAAAGATGTGTCCAGAAGTGTAGTTTAATTTTGAGTATCGGCCTTAGGTGTGTTGTTGTGCTGACTTTTGGATTGGTATCTAATGCTGAACCTAACACGCTACATAAACATAACATCATTGATCATGTCTGTAGCTCCCGAAGGAATACCTACGTCTACGTAATCACAAACTCAAAACTCAAACTCAAACTCAAAGCATTTATTTCAAATAAACCAATTACAGGCACTTTTGAATTGTCAATGGGTCGGTCAGTCAGAAAGATGAAGCTAGTTGCCCATTCCAAAGCGTAGTAGATCCCTATGGAGAAGAACGGGCAAGAAACTCCACGGACACTCTTTTAAATCATAATATTTTTACAAAATATTGGTTACATCGTTCAAGTTGAAAATATACATGTGAGAACAATGTAGAAAGACGTGCACGTTAAAAAGCGTCCGTAATAAAAAGATAATAACTAAAACAACTAAATTAAATATTAAAATTAAAAATAAGCCATGGCAGCTAAGAGACGACCAGTCCCAACTGACGGCGCCCGTTCACGAACATGACGCATGGATCAGCACCATTTAGCTCAACCATTTTGAAGGGAACTTAATGATCCAACACACACGCCACCATCAGCGAGACATTTGAGTGAGCATGACATACTCTCAACCGCCAGGGCACACTCAAGTCAGTGAAAGACGTACCCAGTAAAAGGTAGCTTAATAGTAGCTACATAGTGCTCACACGTGCTATGCAATTATATAATACTAAGAGATTGAATCTAAACAATGCAAAGAAAGTTTTCTCTCATCTTAATCTTCAGCAGGTCCAACAATATATCCGAATGCTAATCAATTAATTAATGCGTCCTTGTGGAGCAGGACAAGCATTCAGCCAAGCATTTTTGTCAGCGATGTAATCCCCCAACTTATAATATGCCTGGCTGCATAGTGTGCGTTTTATACAAGATTTAAATTTCCTTTCATTCAGCTGGAGTATGTGGGGAGGTATTTTATTATAACATTTTAAACAGTACCCCATGAAGGATGAGTCTACTTTAGCCAGTCTGAAACCTGGTTGAACTTAGGAAACACACTTAGGAAACGTTTAAGTCATAATGTCCTAACTTTTATTTGGCTAACTTACCAACCGGACACGGAACGCGATACCAGAAGAATACGATATTGTGCTCTAAGACACAAATCGAAGACGTTACCTAAAAAGCAGCCAAGCTGAAATGGGACTGGGCTGGACACAT
This sequence comes from Cosmia pyralina, assembly GCA_946251885.1. Classification (NCBI taxonomy): domain Eukaryota; kingdom Metazoa; phylum Arthropoda; class Insecta; order Lepidoptera; family Noctuidae; genus Cosmia; species Cosmia pyralina. The sequence continues at coordinate 12,731,313 of OX276359.1, read as the reverse complement.
TTGCCACATGTCGGATGCATTGTTGGCTACTAAGACCACCACAACCGGACCCCTTCCCTGAAAACGTCCAAAGAAATCGCGGAAGACCCAGGCGTAGATGGCGGGACGAAATTGACGCTTATAGGAGGGACTGGCCCATAAATTGGCTCAGGATCAAGTTGAGTGGAAAAAGGAAAGGGAGGCATTTGCCCTGCAGTGGATAATACAGGCTGATTAATATTGTATAATACTAGCTGCGCCCCGCGGTTTCACCCGCGTAGATCGGGATAAAAAGTAGCCTATGTGTTAATCCAGGGTATAAGCTATCTACATACCAAATTTCATCCAAATCGGCCCAGCCGTTTGAGCGTGAAGATGTAACAAACACACGCATACACACACCCACAAACTATCGCCTTTATAATATTAGTGTGATTATTAATATTTTATTTTGCTAAACTATATCAGACTGATGAATCCAAATTGGTTAGACATGTTTTATAACTTTCAATGATATTCCTTTGCCCGTTTGATGGTAAAAGGCTAGCCTCATAATATTACATGGGACTTACGATAGGTACACCCCTGCCTATCCCTTCGAGAAAACACAGGCGTGATGTCATGTTATGTGTTACTCATGTGTTTTGCCAAGCCAATGGAATTGCGAAGTCTTAGACCTTATACAGATTAAACCTTTTCCATATAAATATTATAATATTAATTAACGCATTAAGAGGATACATCAAAGCGTGGTTTAGCTCGGTGTGTAAGTGAAATGGAGTTATGGCTGTCTAGTTTGACGCGCGAGATAGAAGACTCACGCGCATCGGAACTAAACGCAATTCGTTTAAATGTAGATTTATGACAAAATGCTATACTTAAATCAATTTTTGGCTTAATAAATTTTTAACGTATTTAAAGCAAACGCAACGTAACGTTCTTAACGTATATACCTTCGATTTAAAGCAAATTTTACTGCACAATAAGGAGCTGTTTACGCATAATCGTATAAAACAAAAAATAGACGGTGCTACTTTGGAATTTTTTTCTATCGAAAAAATTTCAAGTATGCATGTTTCAGTTTTAGTACAGCAGTAGACAATACAGTCAAATAACACTTATGGAAAATCCAAATGATTTAACCAAAACTCATTTGGTTAGGAATTATAAAAACACAAAATTTATATCGTTGTATCCCCTTAAACAGACAAATAGGTAGTGATGGATATGTGTATGTAAAAAATGGAGATGTGGTTTTAATAACAACATGGAACAAACACTTTTGTTCCATGTTGTTATTAAAACCACATAATGATAAAAAATTTGTTTCTGGTTCGACTTCTGCACTCGTCAATCTATATAGTATACAAGCAATAAGTACGGCTTTTACATACGGCATACCTAACCATTAGTACATTATGCTGCGAGTATAAATATCTATCTAATCGAAACCACAACCTTTTCTTCAAATTTTTTTCCATCGCTTCAGATCGTGATTTCCCAAACTCTTTACTCCCCTCAATTTGACAGTAAAATGTTTCACTTTGACAAGTTTACTTTGCAGAAGTTATATTTCGATATATTAGTGTTTTATATAAGCTTATTTTAGGTGTTTTTTTTTAATTGATCTTAAATTATATATTTATGATAAAGTCAGATAATGTAAAATGACCTTTTTCGAAATCAATGAAAATCCGAAATTTAGACGGCCTATTAGAGAAATACGTAAGTATTTCATAACGTAAGTAGGTTTCTATAGCTCTATATCACAGAACTAATATTTTTATTTGGTCTGAGTTCTATATACCTACGTTCTATAAAACGATGAATACTGTACCTACTTACCTACTAGGGGTACTCCAGCCAGAACTTCAGAATAGTTCTGCAGGCCGAAGATAACAATGGTCTTCATTGGTTTGTCCTCACCTGGTTCTATTCTGTTAGTAAGCTTGGTAAGCTTTATTTAGGCATAAAGTTTGGTCGTTGCGATGTTGCGATTTGGTTGTTGGTCGTTTTCAACAAAATATTTAATAACCAAAACCCCTCGTTATTCTAATAATTATATTTAAAAATCTTTATTAGTTTTGTAACCAAAATCAAACAATGTTTTCGTCGATATGGGAGTGTGGTATTTTTGTACAATTTTTATGCATGTTTCCCTTACGTAAACAATTTCTACTATTTACTTATTCGCAGTAACTCCATATCGCTTTGAATTACGTTTTTGAAACGCTCGCTTGATTACAATTTAAATACAATCGGACAATGGACATTATTCTTGTTACTTTATATGTCGATAGTCCGTTAATTTAGTTTAGTTGATAGTACAGCTAACATAATGAAAATGTTCTTTTCCTCAGATGTGGTTCCCGCCCGTTTCAACTTGTGGGTGATGTTGTTCACAAGTTGCTGGGTGGTGTACATGCTCAGGGTGAACATGAGTCTCAATCTTATCGCCATGGTCCCACAGACATCCAACAACTCTACGTAAGTCATCAGCTCATCGTATTCTTGACCCAATCCTAATTCATTTGGCATTGGCGCCGCATCTGCTTCTTCCTAACAGCTATTAGCTGTCATTTTAGTAGATGGCAAATTCACCCAAACCATCCATGTTTTCTTTGATCTTTAAAACAACTCCCCGTAAGTATTTAAAAAAAAAAAGATTAAGGCTAGACATGTTGCGCCCTGGACAGGAACGGTCTGCACCTGATAGCGGGGACCATTACAGGACACTGCTCGCTAAATAAACATTTCCACATAAAGGCATAACGGACAGTCCTCTGTGCAACTGCAGAGCGTGCTTGCAGGCTGAGAAAACTGTTCCGCATGTGCTATTTGAATGCACAGGCGTCACCCAGACTAGAGCAGAAACCCTCAGGTCACCCAGATGTTTTCAACAGACCAGGAGATGTAATCAACTTCTGGAGGGGGGTGGGCTGGTTGGAATAATTCACTCACGGATGGCCACCATGGCTCACGCACAATGCCCCACTTGAAGGACTAAGCGCAAAAACCAAACCCTCCATATTATAGAACATAGATAGACAATGTTGCGCGCTAATAGTTGTGGAAAAATATTTAATATTGTGTGTTTTGATGTCATCGTTTAATATTAATATTTACTTAGAACGTTTTCAAAGCCAACTGTCGGAAATATTTCCATGCACATAGCTAAGCGGAAAACTAATAACTTTTAGGTACCCATGAATATTATGATGGGGTATATGTGATGAGGTTTCCTTTTACTTATTTGAATTATCCTACCCATATAATATTGCGTGTTTTGTTTTTAACAGATCGCGATCTCAGTGTGACCCTAAAGAAGATGCGGTGACAAATGAAACTCTCCGTCGAGTAGACGGTATTGATGTTCACGCGGCTCATGTCAAGGTACCTAGGATATAAAAATTAATCATAATTCTTGTGCCAATAATGTCTAACATAAAGACGATCTACGAGCGCCTCACAACATAATTGTTGGTTTTTATCTCATTCGTTTTTTGTATTGTGTGGTCATGCTTACTAATGATACCAAAGTAAGTAAATCATTTCAAATTCTGGCTCCTCAACCGGAAGGTATATCAAATGGTTGCATAATAAATATTAACTAAATGCGCCATTTAGAATAATTCTCATCTTCTCTTCTAATAAAACCAGAAATAGAAAGGATAAAGTTACAACTTTATCCTTATCCTATTCCTCCTCCTCCTTTTTCTCTTTATCCTATAACCTTTACGAGTGTGTCTAGTGGACTAAACAATATAATCGCTACTAATTTAGTAATAATAAACTAGATACATAGGCATTAGATGCGCGGTCTATAAGCATGCATACTAATACCATGCAGCTCGCAGATTTTTTTTTCAATAACATATTTTTTGTATTCATTTCATTGAATAAATTATTATAATAGCTTTTGCCCGCGGCTTCGTCCGCGTGGATGTCGGAAAATATCCCACGGGGACAGACTGCCGGGATTAAAAATACCCTATGTGTTAATCCAGGTAAAAAATGTATTATTTCCGTAATACATACAATGTTTTATCCAACATCTTCAACAATCATTGTCTTAATTCAGCCAATGTACACAAAAACCTAATGAATACACTTAAAAATCACTCCGTCCATTGTGGAAAACCGTACGAAAATCCGTTTGGTAGTTTTTGAGTTTATCGCGTTCAGACAGAGAGACAGACGCGGTGGGGGGACTTTGTTAGGGTTCCGTACCAAAATGGTAAAAAGGAACTCTTATGGTGCGACTCAGTCTGTCTGTCCGTCTGTCACAGTTGGATATCTCAAGAACTACTAATGCTATCAACTTGAAATTTGGAACAGTTTTAAATGACGTTTGCCCAACTATTTTGCAAATAAGAAAGATTTTTTTTTTGCAATAGTGACTTAAAGTGAGTCTTAAAAATTCGAAGTGGGGCCTACTACTAGGGCATGTGGAGTATCCATATGAAAGAGTGCTGTTTGCACATTCTCAAACATTTTTTTTCTTTTAATAGACCGCATAGTTTTCGATTTTTGATGAAAAATTAAAAAAAAATACCGTTCCCCCTTTATCTCCGAAATTTGCATAGATAAAAATCTAAAATTATGTGATAGAAGTTTATGTAAAGATTACAGGAGAAATAAAACGGTGTCTCTAAATAGCACATTTTTCAGAAATCGGAACGGAACCCTCGGCCTCGGTGCGCGAGTCCGACTCGCATTTATCCGGTTTTTTTATATTATGTAGTGATAGTGATTACCTGATGTGTGGAGTGACGACAATGGATAAAGTGAGAAATAAGTATATAAGAGGAAGTTTGAAAGTGGCGCCAGTGACAGAAAAGTTGAAAGGAAATCGTTTGTCTTGGTATGGGCATGTAATGAGGAGAGACGAAACGCATGTGACTAAAAGAGTGATGAATATACATGTTGATGGATGGAGAGGCAGAGGAAGGCCAAAGAAAAGATGGATGGATTGTGTGAGGAATGATATGAAAGAGAAGGGAGTGAATGATAGCGTGACGGTTGACAGGGGAGAATGGAAGAAGAAAACGTGTTGCGCCGACCCCAAGTAAATTGGGATAAGGGCAGGAAGATGATGAGTGATTACCTGATGCTGTTTTATTGTTTAACATATTATTTACTGTATATTTTTATTGTAATAATAGTGACATTTTTAGGAACATCATAACATCACGCCTTGTTTCCCTGAAGGGTGAGGCAGAGGTGTACCCAAACTAGGTACACCCACATTTCGCCAGTTAATAGGGGGCGAGCGTATTGTCATCAACCGCGCACATTCCAGACTCCGGGCCACTAACAAAATAATAATAGTTCTAATTCTCAATTAGTTCCATTTCACTATCTGTGCTCTCAAAGAGGTCAATATCACTGTCACTGTCAGCCGTATTTATCACTAGTCTATCAGTGTAATTGTCTAAACCGTGTTGAATGCTTCTATATTCATTATCACGTTTGATTGCATGATCGCAAACCTTTTTCCACTCTTCAGCCCCGATCATGTTTACTTTTTCAGTCAATAATGTTTTCACTGTAGTTAAATTCATACCCACATTTCTAGAGGCTACACAGCCTTTCAGTTGAGACCATATATTTTCAATTGGATTAACCTCCGGATGATATGGTGGCAATCGCAACACAGTGTGCCCATGGTTGGCAAGTACTTTGTCCACGGAAAACTCTGTATACCTCTCCTTGTGCTGACATATAATAGCGTAAATCTGGGTTTTTGTTAATTTTGGATCAACTGGAATTTCGTGTCTGATTAACTAGTTGATCATCTCCTGTTTAATGGTGTTTGAGTTGGGGGGTCTTTCAACATATTTGTTGTGATAGGGTGCGTTGTCGATAACTAGAACAGAATCACTGGGTATATTTGGGATTAATTGATTAACCAGCCATTTTTCGTAGTTATCGTTATTCATTTCATTGTGATAGTCACCGATAGTGTGTCCGTGGATTTATACGTTAAAAAGGCACCGGGTACAAAGCCTTTTTCATTTCCCGCATGAACTATTATCAAACGTTGGCCTTTTGAAATTGGCTTTTTTATTCCTTTTTTCTTATCATCACTCCAAGATTTCCCTTTAGTGTGAGATGTATGTATGTAAGACTCATCCATGTAGACGATATTTTTTCCTGATTCGCGAAATTTGCGTATTTTATCGAGGTATTCCATTCGTTTGAGACTTACATCGTGCTTTTCCATTGGAACTTTTCGATTATCTTCCATTTTAGTGAACCGAAATCCGATGGGATTTCGATCACGAGATCACGAGATGTCGTGAAGTATTTTTCTCAACGTCTTTTCAGACCCATTGTAATTAATAGCTTCAGGTAATTTAGCTTTTAATGATTTTATTGTTGGCAGTTCATTAAATCGTAAGTGAAAATCATACACCATTCTTCGAACAACATCATAATCAAAATCGTCCATATCCAAACGAAATTGCTTTTTTGGTCTCCCTTTTTTTGGAGTGCTGAACTTAATTTCAGTAGAATGTGTTTCAGTACTGACTTCGTTTAATATATTGTTCAAAGTTCTTCTTGAAATTCCAGTGGCATTTGCAACTCGCTCTTGAACCTTATTAAAATAACAACTTACATTTTCATCTTCATTTTTTTTAAACCTGTCAGCTTCGGTTACAAAATATTTATAAACATTGTAGATAATTTCGCGTGACTAACCTCGTAAAGGTTTCCCTCTTTTTTCTAAAGATGCCATAGTACAACTTTAAATTATTTAAATTTGGGGGTGTTAACAACTCTAAATATATATTTTGAACTGCACACGACCGCACTCTATCGCACTTGAACAACGACTGACAAAACGTCACATAGGTAGTGTGCGACAGAGATGCTCTACGAAGCCGAAATTAGCCGATTGTCTCTTTCCAAAGGTCGATGTGCCATATTTATGGCCGGGTACTGTAAATCTCTTTTGCAGTTTTCCTTGTAACACTTACCTATATCTCAAAAAAATAAGACTAATAATTAAACACTTTTCTAGTAGTTAGTTTCCTAGTTACCATAACACAAGCATTAGGTTGCTTAGCTTGGGGCTAGATGGCGTTGTGTGATATGTCCAAACATATTTATTATTATTATTTATTATTATTATTATAATAAAAAATTGAGGAGAATCTAGAATTCGAAGTGCCCTGGCTGGAGGTCATATTTATAATGCCTTCACAGGATTAGCCCGGTTAAGCAGCCGACAACCTCCTAGGTTGACCGGCGAGATGACTTTCCAAAAAAATAAAGAATTCGATGAAGTAAAGTTAGTCAAAGTTATAATATTAATAAGTATTGTTCTTCCTCCATAGCAGATCCCAGGTGGAGCGTCATTCAACTGGTCCGGGGAGCAGCAGGCTCTGATCCTCGGCTCCTACTTCTGGTGCTACCCCCTGACGTCACTGGTGGGGGGCATGGCCGCCGAGCGGTGGGGCCCGCGCTACGTGGTGCTCGTCACCTCCTTCGCCAGCGCCATTCTGACAGCATTGAGTCCTCTCGCTGCGAACCTGGACTACATCGCTCTAGTTGTTATAAGATTCTTCTTAGGTTGTGCTGGGGTAAGTGGACATTTCAGAAGCTATTTACACTATTCCAGATTAATGGTCTACCTATACCTATGCTACTGTAGTTGTATGCACTATTCTGGACTTACCTATCTAATTTATTTTTCTTACCAAACCAAACTCTCAGCCTAGACTAATAATCAAATGATTTCCTTTATGATTGGGCAATGACTCAGATGAACATTTCAGTTAAAGGGAAACTATGGACCTACACAAAGCCATGGTGGTAGCTCCATTGGGGATCCGAAATGTACACAACGAGAAATAATGTATACATATTTAGGATCCTATAAAGTGACGTAGAAATGACTTAGCCAGTAGCCTATCGCATCCCATTCGTTTCGCCCGAAAGGGGAATTTATTCATAGACTCCTTCTGAGTGACATAGTCAGACGCTAGGCTAGCGGGTTGGTGACCGCTTCGAGACTTCTAATAAATACGAGTGAAAACGTACGGCGTAGAAACCCAACCGCAATATTTAATGTCTAAACTTGTTTTGAAAAATTACTTTTTAAAAAAAAACCAGTCAGTTGCGTGTTGGGGTGAGGTTGCACTGAGGATTCCGTCCTTATTAAGAGCATGCAATGATGATAATTTCTCCAGACGCATATTCTATCTTGTAGGTTCTGAGCGTTTGGTACTATATGAATGCAATAAAGATGCGTAATATTTGTCATCAAATAGCACAACTACAAAAATATGATTTGGAGACAACCCTCTTTTTGAAACCATTTGCAGGATAGTAGTTGATTATAAGCTGTATTATCATAATTATTAAGTTCTACAAGATTAAGAAGAGCTTTGAGAGCTATAAGATGAAGGGCGAGGTCATACGTTAGTTCTCAACAGCTTATTTATGTTAATAAGTGATTCATAGGAGAAAAATGTGATATTTGCCAAATAGTCGTATTGCTTATGATAATATTTTTTTCCTCATATTTCGAAATGAACATTATAAATTATGCATATTAGCAAACCAAATAGGTTGATTTTCTAATTTACCGGTCTTTGTAAAATGTGCCTAATAAAGTTATTAATTAACTTTGTAGTATGGAATTAGATGTCACACTGTTGAGGTGTTTGCCATCGTTGAAACGGGATTGTTACATTCAACTCGTTTGGATACGGTAAATAATTGTTCCACTTTCCAGGGTTTCATATATCCGGCACTTCACGTGCTGGTGGCGCGATGGGCCCCGCCGGCAGAAAAAGGCAAGTTTGTAAGTGCTATGATGGGAGGAACTCTGGGCACGGTCCTCACGTGGTCTCTTACCGGACCACTCATGGAAAAGTTTGGATGGGCGTCAGCTTTCTACGTGCCAGCTGCACTAACAGTGGTCTGGTGTTTCTTCTGGTGGTATCTTGTGGCCGACTCACCAGCAGAGCATCCCAGGATAACAGACGCAGAGAAGAATTACATATTAGACGCATTAGGAGACAAGGTCAAGAAATCAAAGGTGAGATAATATTTGCACTGGCGTTGTCATGCTAAGGTTAAGTAGTTCGCGCCAAAGTGATACATTAGGAATTACAGTGAATCGTTCGGATTTGCTCGTACCGATGCTAATTGTAAAACATATTCGGTAAACATTGTGTCAATATCTTTGTCCAGTTATAGATTGACAAATAATAAAGTGAACTAATGGAACATAGAGCGAAAACCCCATTACATCATCCATAATAATGTTTATGTATCTGCCAAGTTAAATAAATGTTTGTTATGTAGGTTTACTCTAAATATGCTAATTGAAACTGAAACATACATGCTATAATACAACTTATTTATCTTTTGTCATTTTCAGGGATTGCCACCGTTCAAGAACATTGTTTCCTCATTCCCGTTCTTGGCAATGGTTATTCTACACTACGGAAATCTTTGGGGCTTGTACTTTATCATGACAGTTGGACCTAAGTTTGTTTCAAGCGTCTTAGGCTTTGAATTATCGGCTGCTGGAGTGATATCTGCTCTTCCGTACCTTGCGAGATTGTTCTTTGCGACGATATTCGGAGTGATCGGGGATTTCATATTGGCAAGAAAACTAATGTCGACGACCCTTATAAGGAAATTCTTCTGTCTGTTCTCGCACGTCCTCCCCGGTGTCTTGCTAGTATTGCTGGTGTACGCTGGATGCTCTACAGCACTGTCAGTGTCGCTAATTACAATGTCAATGGGATTCAACGGTGCGGCAACATTGACTAACCTACAGAATCATCAAGACCTGGCACCGAACTATGCGGGGACCTTATATGGAATTGCTAATTGTATCGGCAGCACTGCTGGATTCTTCACACCCATGATAACAGCATACTTTACGAGCTCAGGAGTAAGTATCTTACCCCAAAAGAATAATTAAGTTATTCAATTTTACCTAAGCGAATGAGGTCCTTAACTTATTAAGCTCGCAAATTCTGTAGAACTTCTAACACATTCGTACTTTTCAATAAGTGAACAATCTGTTCCTGATTATATTTTGCTAAACTTGAATGACTAAAATCAGAAACTGTCTTACATTATTACTAAACCATGTTTTAAAGAACTTATCTTTATTTGGAAGAAAAAAATAAAACACAATGGCAAATCGAATCAGAAATATAAATATGTGATAAAACCGTATAGATATTACCTAATGGTAAACTTTCCACTTGCAGAATAGCTTCGAGAGTTGGCGTCCAGTGTTCTTCGTGGGGGCATCAGTTTACATCGTCTCGGCTCTGTTTTTCATATTCTTTGGAACCGGTAATATACAACCATGGAACTTTCCTCCCGAAGACAAGGATGCAAAGGAGGATAGATCAAATGGAGACCTCAAGGAAATGAATGGTTCGTCTATCAAACTTAGTGACACGAAAGAAGTAAAAGAAACTCCCCTAAACGTTGCCAAGTAAATGAGATTGTTAACATTTTTGAGTGAGACTGGCAATATTATAACCGTATCTTAGTTCCGAACATCGGCATGATATCGATGCAAAAGGTGTACCTACTGCAAATATGTGATAAAAGAATTAGATACTAAGCTGTGGATGGAATTGAAAATATGTTTCATTATTAAATCTCATTACCTTCACAAATGACGGAAGATTATAAATACAATAATTATGTGCCTTAAGTGACTACTGAGGCTTCAAGGGCTCTATTACAGAGGCGTATAGATGGAAACATGAACCTTTTTAAAATTCCTGCCGCTAATTTCAGTACCATTTTTAAGTTACTTGAATTAGGCATATTGATAAAAATACTGTCCTGCTGATAGTTTAGTTTGATGTAATTGTAAACTCACACGACATTGGTGTTATACCAGCGTTTTAACGTGCTTTGTAGGTTTAGTAGGGCACAGGATCAAACTTTGGAGGACGCTTCTGTAATAGGAGCTCTTTGTTGAGATGAAAGTGCATTTAATCATAATTGTGAAATAATGATGACAATAATATTACACAATTTTGAGCAGTTTATTTAATGGATTATTTATTTTCTATACTTGTGTTTATGTGTACTTAGTAAGTATTGTTAAAATTATATGATGACGTAATCTTATATAGATAATGTAAATGCATTGTAATCGCTGTGATCTTTATTGAAAATGTAATGATGATTATTCGTATGGGAGATAGTTGGCAACCCCAGGTGTTCTTAAATTTATTTATAGTTCATTACTACTATAGAAACCTCGCACTGGTTTTGCCGTACGTGAATTGCAAAGCAGTAATTTTCTGCTGCGTAGCAACCTACTAGTTTTTTATCTTGCCTATTGTGGGATGATGGCCTTATCTACAGAATTGTATTATTTCAAATCTATATCAATTTTAATCAGAGGTTTAGGACAATGCTTGTAAACTAAATAAATATGAGAAATACTATTTTTCTAGAGGTTACGTATTTAAATCTACTACCTACAGTTTAATTCAAATTAGTCTTGCAATTTGACGTAGAGGTTTTTAATCAAATAATGAGAAAGTTTTAATAATTAAAGTCTAATTTATTCTTCCTTTCATGAAGTTCTTATTGCCATAATTTAAGATAAATTTTACAGAGTAACATGACATGACAGTGGACTCGAAGATGTTAAAATGGACAATGTAGGTGTTAAACCTACTGTTATTAAATTTTAGAGATAATTTTAACTTAGGTCCCGATTTTCGTATAAAGCTATCAATTCGGTTTAATTAAATCATTGTACTTAGGTTTATATTTCGACAGTTATTGTATTTGATAACTTATATTGTAATTATCATGAAAATTTTAATTTGTCTTATTGAAAGCATCGCCAATCATGAAATAAACGTCGATTATGATTTGATTGTTTTATTTATATTTCTTTTAATCTTTTCTACCGTTTGTTTACAGACTACGCAAGTATCTATCTAGATACTTGTTGGGGACTTAGTTCTATTTTATTGAGAAGATTTGTTAAGCATTCATTTCGATATGGCCATGGATTTACTGTAGGAACTTAACATTGTCATTTTACAAACATTTTTGGACATTGGTTATGTTTAAAATTAGGATACGTGCAATAGTAAGCGAAAACATATACTGACATAAATGTAATTGGTAAATAATTTCATTTGTTCTTATTCTGTTGTGTTCTAGGTGGGAATAATGATATTTCTTGGGTATTTTTTAATGTACATCGTCCGTAATAACCTAAGTGTTCATATAGTCGATATGGCCCATATAGTAAAGAGAGAAGACTTTACAATTGAGAATGAGACTCTAGCGCTACAGCGCTCTGCCAAAAGAGCTGGGGTATGATCTTTATGTGCTTTACTAATAACTTTAAAATTATGTGTATATAAAGAAGTAGAAAACATATAAATTACACCATTGCTTAAAGACATGTATATATGTATTTTTAATAACATGTGTAGAGGTATTACTGCAGTTGTATCACTTGACTTCACCAAGCCATAATATATAGTAAAGATTGAATAGAATACGTAAGGTTAGTTGAATATAAATGTATGATAAAAACTTCCTGATGAAAACAATAGAAATAAGTAACAATGTAGTAGAAAGGAAAGAACTTGAGACAATAGTAGTTAGCCTAGGTAACATCAGTGTTGTTTCAGTAATATTTATACATTAAAATAAACAAAATCAGTATAATAGTTATAGGGAATCTAGTACCTAAGTAGTAGGTAGCAGATATCGTTGTACAGAAGGTACTAGTACAGGTACCTACATAATAATATCAAGGTAGAGGCATGCCTATATGTACCATCAAGTCTGATGCCGAAGGTGAAATTATAAAACATTTGGTGAAAATGAGTCTAACTTCTACTTTGAGTGCTGGGCTCGAAGCACTGTCACGTGCATGTTCACGTTGTGTCCACTTAGGATGTCCTAAGCTGCTGACCAACGAGGTATTGCAGGAAAAAATTTTGTATCTGGTCAATGGTTCAGATCACCTACTAGTTTCATCACCACTACTCAGAAGAAAGAAATAAGTTTAGACCCTTTGCTCCGATCTTCACATTGTTTTCATATAAAATTTCAGAGGGTGGACATAATAAACTGGGATGACACAAAAGTAGGGAAACTGTTCTCTGCATATCACATAGGATATTGCATTTGCTTCCCAATCTTCCATAGTGTCGGAGATAGGTAAGCAGATACAGTTCGTTCATGAGATGCAAAATAATAATACATACTTGATAGACTGGCTAAAGGACTCTCCCAAGTTGTGCTATAACACACGATTCTCCGCCTTCAGCATCCATTCTGTCTTATCTTAACCACCTTAATATGGTCATCGGTTCATTTAGCACTAGCTGGAGGGCGTCCAACACAACGCTTGCACGTACGTGGTCTCCACTCCAGGACTCTCCTACTCCAGCGGCTATCAGTCTTTTGAAAAACATGGCTAGCCCAATGCCATTTCAG